>CM037012.1:6379497-9363835 GCA_020875875.1 Dioscorea alata
GTTGTTCCAGGAAAAATGGAGCAAAACACCAAAATCAACATTGATGCTGCACCTACTAGTCATGGAAACGTTAACCCTCCCTTGGCTACTTTTGCAAACCCAACAACTCTTAGTGGCTCAGATGCATCACGTAATGGTGTTGGATTTACAAGACAAGCTATGTCTTTACGAAGACAAGGACGACCACCCAACCCTTCCAATCTTCCTTGTGTACTTGATCTTCCCGCTCCTCGAGCCCTTGCTGGCTTGAGTCCTCTTTCTCCACCACCAGCTTCAACAGAATAAAGGATCACCCTATTTGAAGGCATTATAAAGGATCACTACTTTCAACTATCTCTAATTAATGCTGACTTATGATCCTAATATGTGTTCTTCTTAAATGTCTCCTGTGAATGATGATAATTCTAGTCTTATTGTAAACTTCTATTGTAATCTAGGACAATGGAGATAAGTAAGAAATGCAAAAATAAGTTATCATAAGATAAAAATGTGATTGTGGTTGTGAATTTAATGCGTGTAAGATACAAAAGTTAACTACCTACCACATTTCAAGTTGATAAAAAAAAGTTAATTAAATTTTTGGGTTACTATGTAATACGAAGCTATGAACACAAAAATAATAAATTTTATTTTCACAATTATTAAATTTTCCACAACTATTTGTTATAAATAGAAGCCAAAGTGCTACAAAATACACTCAACAATTTCATTGAAGTTATTCATATTGAAGATTAGGCTATCAAAACTACAACAAGAAAAACATAATAAATTTGACAACCTAACCCAAACGACAAAAAATAAATAAGCTTAATGCCGAGATCACCATCACTTTTAAGATTCAACTTCTCATATATGACATACATTTTTTTTATGTATATAAATGCCAAGAAGAGACAGTATAGATACACCAAAAATTTAATTAATGTTAAATCCAAGCAAGTAGTAAAATTATTTATGAAATATTTAAATCAATTTTATTTAAAACCTTTGTCATTATAATATATATACATCATTAAATCTGTTCTAATAATTTTCAAACACAAAAGCTAAAGAAATTATGGAAACCCTTGAATGGATTTTCATCAATAAAGAGCAAGGTTGTCAAACCTGGACTGGCCCAGCCAGTCCGATAGGAAAAACTGGAAACCGGACTTGAGGCCGGTCTTGGCATGCCTTTAAACTAAGGCTACAACTAACCCGACTAAGAAGTGGATAACCTGGTGGGTTAAATCTGATTGTTCTAACGGGTGATAGAAAAAGAGGGAGACTAAGAGAGTGAAGGAGAGGAAGATAAAGAGGAGAGAAGAGAAACAATGATAGGGATAGACTCGAGAGAGAGGAGGTTCGTTAGGCTGCAAATGGAATCTTTTGATCCGGGCATGGCCAACACAGAGCGGGAGGTAGCGAATGGGAGCGACATATGAGGAGCTGTAGCGGTGGTGGTTGTATGATCTAGGGCTTGGCTCAAGCGGGAAGAAGAGGACTAAGCTCTCATACTTTGATTAGAGTTAAGAAGATGATGAAGATGATGAAGATTAGGAAGAAAAAAACAATTTAATGAGAAAGAGAGAGAGAGGTCATGTAAGTCCCGAAAGGCATGAGTGTATTTTAGATTTTAATTTTTAATTTTTTAATTTTTTAAATATTTTATAGCTTTAGGAAGTCAAGAATGATATATAAAAATAAATTTTAAATATTAACTTTAATTAATTATGATTTTTTAGTTATGAAAATAGTGATTATATTATTTTTTATATATTTTTAATATTTTATTATTGACCCCGGTCCAATCTTCCTTGTGTGTATATGATCTTATGGCTCTTTGAGCCCTTGCTGGATTGAGTCTTCTTCGTCCACTACAAACTTCAAAAGAATAAAGTGGCACTCTATTCTAAGGCACTATAAAGGATTACAAGATTTAACTGCCTCTGATTCACGAGGACTTTTGAACCTGAGTTTTCTTCTTCTTAAATGTCTCTTGCAAATGTTAATAATTCTAGTCTTATCTTAATCTTCTAACATAATATAAGACATTAAAATATGTAAGAAATGAAAAATAAGTTATCATAAGATCTAGAAGTTTAACTACATACCACATTTTAAGTTGAGGAAAACAAGTCAATTGGCTTTCTATATAATTATTGACTTTGAAGCTATAAAGACAAAATTAATAAAGTTTATTTCCACAATAATTAAATTAGATGCAATTATTTGTCATTGAAGTTATTCGTAGTGAAGATTCATGATGAGTACTATTCCGGACATTCTATTGCTGTTGTGCAGAATGACAGGTTTAAGAACAATAGAAGAAGTTCCAAAGCAAAAATCTGTAAAAGAACATCAATTGCCAAGTGTTTAGACTAAGCACGGTCGTGCTTATTGCATGCCTTCACAAGAAACCCCTAAACGAATGCAAGGAAGGCCACTGTTCCCAGGGCATAGGCATGCTTCATTGAGAGCACAATCATCCTTTGTCGTGCTCTCTCCCAATGCTTTCCACTACTTTCCAAAAAAATCTAAAGCATGGTTTCTCTACTTTCATTGGTGTGTTTCTAGGTGCCACAAGCTGAGCACATCCGTCCTCTACCCATGCTTTTTAAGCCCAGATCTAGGTCAAGCTAGGGGGCTTTTTGGAAACCGGAGTTTTCTTCTCCCCTTCTGGATGATCGAAGGAGGCCATGGGCAATCTTCACCACATTTTCTAGGAAGATTGAGGCTGATCGAGTTTGGAGGCACATTGAGCAATCTTCACCACATTTTTGAAAAAGTTCCTTGGTGCACAATAAAGAAGATTTCAATTGAAAGAGGGAATCATGGATTCTTATTATTTTGTACCTTTTTCAATTTCTCATTTGTATGAACCTATGAGGCGCTAACAATTCTACGATGCCCTAGATTTATGAACCATGTTTCTTAGCATACATTGATTTATTTGTTTTCAATGGATATGTAGTTTTATGAGTTCTTATATTAAATCTTGTGCCATATAATGTGATGTGCTTGATTTACATAGTTGTAGTTGTAAAATTTGGCGAGTGTTTATTGCCTGCAGTTGTGGTCACTTTATATGATTGCAAAACTTGACTTGTATGCGACAGATAGTTACAATTGCAAAACTTGACGTATTTGAGAGCCATGGATATGACATTGCTTGTGAGCACACATAAGAACCTTAAAATGTACCAGATAGACATTGGAATCAAGTTAGTTCACTAATGCACTTGGAAATTAGTCCGGGGCATTACTTCTCACTGTTACAACAACTCAACTTCTATCCACCTATCCTTCCCACCTTTCTTCTTTATTTTACTTCAGTTCATTTATTCTCCTACCCATTATTGTCTGGCTAGAGATTAGAAGAACAATTAGTTCTAAGAGTCCTAGTCCCTGTGGTTCAACAACCCTTACCCTGATGTAGTACCACTTTATTACTTTCTATGATCCATGCACTTGCGGAAGCGTACATCAATTCGACTATGGAAACTACGACATGTTATATATAATAATTTTGGGAACATAGAAGAAACCACAAAAAATAAATAAGCTTGATGTCGAGATAACCTTGTTGTTTCTTGTTTTAAGAGTAATCTGGTCATAAATGACCTACATTTATATTTATATACATGTGTCAATAAGAAACTGTATAGGTACATTAACAATAAATTATAAAAATTTGCTTCATTAATATTAACTCCAACAAATTATAAATTATCAATGAAATAGATAAATCACTTTCATGGAAAAACTTTGTCATTACAATGTATATATATCTATAACAAGATCTATTCTAATGCTTTTCAAATATAAGAGCCAAAGGAATCATGGAAGCTTTAGAAAGGATTTTTATAAATACAATGAAATGTTTTACATTGTGAAAGGCATGATGAGTGCATTTTATATCATGTTTTACATACATCCAATGCACTCTTTCACTTGTCTTTTAGCACATTTGGTCTATAAATAATGCTATTATGCGTATGTTTGTCTCTGTTACAGGTTTTTAGGGCTCAAACACACATGGAGTTAAATCGGGGACAAAATCAACCAATGAAGACAATTCTTCAAGTGTCCAATGAGAGCACTGGTGGAGCATGGGCGTGCCATCTCCGCATGGTTTCCTCTGTCGGTGATTTCCCAAGTTGTGAATGAGAGCATAGGTGGAGCACGGAGTGCTTTCTCCATGTGATTACTTTGGGTAGGGATGATCCAATACTTTTAGTGTGCTTAAGCTTTTATGGGCGTGCTCAAGCTAAGCAATGGCGGAGCATGATCGTGTTCACCTCGTGGTTTCCTCAGGATGGCACTTACCCTTTTCACTTAGAAACTTCAAGAAGAGCACGGTCTAAGCATGACCGTGCTTAGATAGTGTTGAGCCCGAAAAACCCATTTTAATGCCCACACTTAGGGTTTTCTCAACATCTTTGTTCGGAGGTTTTCTTCTCCAGCAAAGGAACCTTCAAGAGAATGATGATCAGCAGCCACCATTCGAGCTAAGGAGGCCAAGGATGAGTTAGATACGTTGGAGAAGATGAGTTTCCAATTCCATGGAGCTTTTGAAGTACATTTGAGGAGATTTTGTAAAGAGGGGAAAGTGTAGATGTCTCTCTTCCTTATGCTTGTTGTTCTCTCTCATTTGAATGAATTCATGAGGGGCTAACCGTCCACAGTGCCCAGGGATTATGAATTATGTTGTTTTTGACACTTTGACTACTTAAGTTCTAATGCCTATAGAGTTCTATTTTTTTTTGTGTTATTCATGTGTTTGCATAACTTGGCATACTTGATTTGCGTAGATTCTTGTGTAAAACTTGGCGTGTGTGGATTACCGTAGTTGTGATTACTTAGTGTAGTTGCAAAAATTGGCGTGTATGAAGCGCTATTATACTTGCAGAAATTGGAGTATTTGATAGCCGTAGGTACAACATTGCTTTTAAGCACCCACAAGGATCTTAGAATGTATCTTGGTAGGCATTAGACTCAAGTCAATATCTTAGGCACTTAGTGATCATCAGGGGGTATTGTTCTTTTGTTATCGACACTCAACCCTAGTCTACTTAGTTCTTCCACCCTTTATTTTATTTTCGTAGTAGTTAATATCTGCATCACCTTTTCAGTTAACTAGACATTAGAAGATCAACTAGTATTAGAATTTCAGTCCCTGAGGTTTGACAACCTACCCCCTAATGGGGTACAGCTTTATTACTGGTAACGATCAATGCACTTGCAGAGAGTTCATCAAGTTTTTGGCGCCGTTGCCGAGGACTGGCAACTTTTAGGAAAATTAAGATTTTTGTGATCTAGTTTGTCTATATTGTTCATATATGATAAACATCTAAATATACATATTTTATACATATACTTCCGTATGCCTTCTTATAATTTGATAATGAATTGATGCTCTTTTAGGTCTAAATTGGTTTATTTCGTGTTTCAGGTACAAAAGATGCCTTGGTGTGCTCAACAACGCGATTCAGGGCGAAATTGGCACAAAATTGAGCACCGAGCACTGTAGCGATGCTGTAGCAGCCCGAAACGTGAAGACTTGAAGAAAATTGTAAGGCTGGAAACCCTCATGGTCAGGCTCACGGCCGTGAGGCCAACCACGACAAATTCAGAGGCAGGCAGCACTGTAGCAGGTTTTTTTACTGTAGCAGTAATGTACCAATTTTACCACTTTGCGGATTCTTTCGACCCGTATTATAGGCAACCTCACGGGCCATATATGGACAATGAGGCCACCCGTGAAGGGTCACGGGATCATCTTCTTAAGGGGCTTTTTAGGGTTTTCTTGACACTTTTTGGCTTTCTTCTTGGAGCTTCACACACCATTTCCGGATTGGAATGAGAAAAAGCACTTCTGGAACAATCTTGTGGAGGATTTGGCAAGGAGAGCAAGTTCTGGGAAAGATCTTCAAGCTAGAGCTTTAAATTGGAAGGTTGAAGACAAGGGAAGCCACCCCTACGAGTGGCGTTCTTGGAACTTCTCCGGCCTTCATCTTTGAGGGAGTTCTTCTCATGTCTTTGTTAGTTGTTTCTATGTATTTTTTGTTGTATTTCTTGGACATGAACAACTAAACCCCAAGGTCACCGGATGTAGGTGAACCTTGGGGGTGAACTACTGATGTTTTGGATGATTTTGTTCTAATTAATGCTTGTGGCTTGTTTGTGATCCATTGTTTGGTGGTTTTACATGCTTGATATGTATAAGAACACTATGTATCAAATGACTTATGAAATGCTAGGTTGCATGATCATTGCCCTAGTGTTAGACTCACCAAACTTGGAAGGGAAACTCGTATAAATATGCCGTAACCATAAGGTATTTGTACCCCTCCACCCCTAGGGTTAAGTACTCATTTTTATTTCAACCCTAGTTTGAGAAAACCATTTTACCCATAGTAATTGTAGGGGGGTCTTGGGCGGTAGAAATACCGTATCCAATACCCATACCGGATTAGGGGTCACTTGCCGTGATCACCGGGTTGGCCTAATTTATGGTTTTCTCGGTTCAATCTATCCACTTGCATATTAGTTCAAGCATCCAGTTCACTTTAGTAGCCACGAGGGGATCCTCATCCGTGACAACTCCTAGCCTCGATTTTCCCCCGTACCTTGTCTTCATCAATTTGCATTCATTAATTACTTGTTTAGTTCTCTATTTTTAATTCGCTCACTTAAGCTTTATTGGTTAAACATCATTGCAAAAAGGAAGTAAGGGTAGCTTCTTGGGCCCTAGGGAATACGACCCTCTCGTGCTCACACGAGATGTATTACTTGACGATCTATGCACTTGCGGGTTGGCACACATCAAGTTTTTGGCGCTGTTGCCGGGGAGCCACGAGAAATACTCGGAAAACTTAGCGCATGTTGATTTGACCATCATCTTGTTTCATTTTCACCATTTTTGTATATATTCCATCATTTTCTTGTTTGCATCCTATTTTCTTGTTTCTCTTTAGTTTCTAATTCTTGACTCTTATTTTTGCGAGGTACCCATCATATGACAAGAGCGAGTCAAGTTAACTTGGTTGAACCCGACGACAAAATTGAAAGAACGTTACATCAGAGGTTGAGAGAAGTGGCTGAGAGTTTAAGACAACAAGAGGTTAGAGTGGAATAGAATGAACTTTCAGTCATAGCCGAACCTAGGAGGACTAGGTCTGATTGTGAAAGGCCACAATTTACAGGTGATGAATTTAGTGTGCAAGCGCCCGCTGTGCCGGCTAACAATTTTGAGATCAAGGCGAGCACAATTAGAATGATACAAAACTCAGTTTAGTTTGATGGGTTAGCTGATGAAGACCCACATGGCCACCTATCTCGCTTCCTTCTGATTTGTTCAACTTTCAAGATCAATTCGGTGTCAGATGATGCTATTAGACTGAGACTGTTTCCTTTCAGTCTAAGGGGAGTAGCATATAGATGGCTCACGTCCTTAGCTCCCGGGTCCATCACCACGTGGAAGGATATGGTGGAGAAATTCCTTGCCATATATTTTCCACCAAGCAAGCCGCGAGACTGAGGCAAGAAATATCACCTTTTAGCCAGGGGGACTCAGAAACACTTTGTGAGGCCCACGAGCGGTTCAAGGATTTGTTGCGCAGGTGTCCTCACCATGGATTCCTTTCTTGGATAAGAGTACAGATGTTTTATAATGGGCTGAATTATGCAATAAGATAACTAATTGATTCTACAGCAGGAGGATCTCTGAGTAACAAATTGCCTGAGGAAGCTGAAGCTCTTATTAAGAGTATGGCCAGTAATGAGTGTCACTGGAGTAATCGACAGAAGGCACCAAAAGGCTACAGGCCTGTATGAGGTGAATGAAAATATAGCATTGACTGCTAAGGTTGAGGCCTTAACAAAGAATCTCTCAGATAACAATGCCTTGGTCAGTTCATTGGCACAGAAAGTTGATCAGCTGATGTTGGGATCCAGTTCCACCCCTAAGGAGGTGATGTCGTGTGATACTTGTGGTGCGGGGCATCATAATGCCCTATATTTATTTCCCCATCTATACCGGTGGAGAATGTGGATTATGTTGGCGGGGGACCTAGAGGACCAGGCAACCAATTTGGCAACACTTATAACTCGGGGTGGAGGAGCCACCCAAACATGTCTTGGGCCAAGGTCAAGCACAGCAGAGACCCCTACCATCTCAGGGGAACCAGTACAAGGCACCTCCACTGCAAGAGAGGAAGTACACCACTGAGGACGTATTGGCCAAATTCATGATCAATACAGAAGCAAGGTTTCAGAATGTCGAGAAGAGATTTGATGAGTTTGGCACCATACTAAGGAATGTGCAAGCCTCCATTCAGTCACTTGAGAACTAGGTTTGACAGCTTGCCAGGGCCCAGTCTGATCAAGCCTCGGGCAGTTTGCCAAGTAATACCGAGAGTAACCCGAGGGAGCACTTAAAGGCTGTCACATTGAGAAGCGGAACGCAGTTAGAGGCAAGTGCTGAGGGGAGCCCAAGTGCCTCCAATGATAAGGAAGCCGCCCAGGAAGATGTTAATGAAGAGAATAAGAAAAAACATAAGGAAGTTGTCTAAAAACTCCTAGCTCGTAGTGCCTTACCCATCAAGATTGAAACAAGACAAGGAGGATGCCCAGTTTAAAAATTTTTTGAACATATTCAAGCAACTCCACATCAACATTCCATTGGTTGAGGCCCTATTACAAATGCCCAAGTATGCCAAATTCATGAAGGACCTCATCATAAATAAAGAAAATTGGAAGAACTCGACTCTGTGACATTGTCCGGGAACTGTTCTGCTTTGATTCAGAAGAAACTGCCCAAAAAACTCACTGATCCCGGTAGTTTCGTTATCCCGTGTGTGCTTGGTGAAGGAATGCAAGAAAATTCTTTGGCCCACTCGGGGGCAAGCATAAATGTGATGCCGTACAAGCTATTTCTGAAATTAGAGTTGGAAGATTTGAGACCCACATGCATGACTCTACATCTTGCAGACCATTCAGTGCGAAGACCGCGAGATGTAGTCGAAGATGTTCTTGTGAGGGTTTATAAACTTATCATTCAGGTGGATTTTGTTGTATTAGATGTGGACAATGATGTGGAGGTCCCCATAATTCTTGGACGCCCTTTCCTTAATACTTCTGGTGCTTTAATTGATGTTAAGGGTGGTAAGATGACTTTAAGAGTGGGGGATGACCAAGTGATCATCACCCTCCCGGAAGCAATGAGGCACACACTCGATCATGATGATAGTTTATATTTCATGGATAAAACTGATGTAATTATTTCTGATTGTGTGCAGGAAGATCTAGCTCTGAACCCACTAGACAAAATTTTGGAAGTGTTAGGAGAGAAGAAATTGAAGGAAAAGAGGCCTCTCCTTCACTAATGCAATAAGTTGCACAAGTGATGGTTGATTCGCTACCACATGGCAAGGAGAAGAAAATCTTGAAAAAGGTGTGGAGAAAAATGAAGGAAAAGCCAAAGAAAGTTGTGAAGGTCGCAACAACGACACCCGAGGATGTGGATAGCATACTCTTTGAGAATCGAGGAAAATTCAAGATCTTTTCATGCCTCTCAATGAATATTTTGGGTAACATTGCATCATCAAAGAATGGAGGCAACTTCCCTCCCTTTGTCCCACCATAAACTTTTGAGGTAAAACATGTCAAGCTAACGACGTTAACCAAGCGCTGCTTGGGAGGCAACCCAAGTTTTAAATTCAATGCAATTCCATTTTCTTGTGGTTTGAATGCATGCCTTAGTTCTTTTTCGTATCCTTGGAGTGTTTTAGCATGTTAGTGTTCTAGGGGTTCTTCATGTTGTAGTCATTTTTATCGTCATTTTTATTTAGTCATTCATGCATGCTTGTATGTTGTTGTGAGTTATTTAATGATTAGATATCATGAGATTCATGTTTTGAGCATTTCCATGCTTTGTTCGGCTTTATTTTGAGTGTCTTTAAGGCTTAGAGGAGTGTGATTCAATGCTAAATCAAGTTGGGTGCCGTTTATGGCCTGTGAGGAGGCCTTTGAATGATCTTTCTCACGGGCAAGCTCACAGCCGTGAGCTTACCTGTGAGGCATCCAGACTTTCCTCACAGCCGTGAGCCATCTAGGGCGAGCACACGGGTTAGGGCATTAAAGGCCCCTTTGGGCCTTCTCTCCTATTCATCCTCTTCCACACTTCTCTCACTCATATCTCTCTCCATTCTACTCCATTTCTCTCCATTTTTCTTGCACTAGAACCCTCTCCTCCTCCTCTTAAAACATTTTGTGCCGAAGTTTTCAAGATTAATCATTCATTTGGCTGGATTTAACCTAAGAATTACTCCATAAACCCTAGGTTTAAGGTGAATCTCTTCTTGTGTGCTTGGGGTCTTCATAGCTTTTTGGGTTAATTTTTGCATGGATTCTCTTCTCCTTGGGTGCTATAATCTTGTGATGATGTTTTGGCATTTTTGTATTTTTTGATCATCATGTTTCCAAGCAAGACTCTTGAAAAAAATTTTCGGAATTACTGTAGCACTGCAAAATTCTCATCAATCTTTCATTCTTTCAAGTTTGTTTTGCTTGTAATTTGCTTAAATGTGGTTCTCTTCACCTTGTAGGATGAGAGTGAAGAAAGTTTCCTACAAGAGAGCCCCGAGTGAACCCCCTTCGCCTCCCGAACAACCTATGCTTAAAAAGGAGGATCATAAGAACCGCTTGCACTCCTCTCGCGCAAGAGCTTTGGCACCATTAAAATAATTGATTGGGATGTATTGAAGACCCTGGGTTTGCATGAAACAATTTTGGAACTCATATCACACGGAAGGTGGGACAAGTTATTTTCCATTGAAGAACCCACATGCAAGGAACTTACCCTTGAAGTGGTAAGCACAATTTAGGTCATGAATTATTGTCCTTTCACCCGTCAGCCCAACTACATCTCATTCCGCGCTTTTGGGAAAAGCCACAGGTTCACTCAAGATTAGTTAAGGGTGTATATGGGATTCTACATTGATGCCTACACACAAAAGCCGGAACTCAAGGATTTAGGCAAGGATTTCCCGTATCCTGTGACTGGTGCCGCTTATTAGAACACCATAGCCACCAGATCGTGAACAAAGAAGGCCTCCCAGCTGAAGGACCCTGCTGACAGGTATATCCATGCCCTACTGACATGTGGCATCGGGGGTCGACTGGATTCCACCGAGGTGGTATCACGCATGGACCTACTGATGTTGTACAGTATCGTACAGCGATACCCCTCCATATGGGCCACTTGGTTGGAGAAGTCTTTGCTCATCAGGGAAAATTTGTTCGCCTTGGAGCCATCTAAGCAAGACCTTACATCACTCGCATGATCACAATCATGGAGCTCATTGACAGGACCCAAGGCATGACAGTTGTTGGTGCAGTTGCTCCACTCGGAATGCAGACCTTGGTTTGTATTGGTATAGTTGAGAGGCGGGTTAGAACCCACAGATTTGTACGACGCCAAAGTGACCCCGACTCATCTTATGGTACAGAGTCTGATTCTCAGTTCGAGTCAGAGCCAGACCATGATGCTGCACCCAGGGATCGTCGACCTCCACTTGAAGAGAGATTTGAGGTATTCCGTTCTGAGGTCTATGAGCAGTTGCAGATACTGGAGAGGGGACACAGAGACCTGGCTGCCTCGTTGAGCCATATTGAAACTAGCATTGCCGATATCTTAGCGTTGTTGCAGAATTCTTCATCGTCCATCGGCACCACCTCTGCGGCCACTGATAAGTGTTTGTGTTATAGTAATATGAAGTATTATTATCTTATATTGAGCATTACATTTCTCAGATTTTATCACTAAAAAGTGTGTATTTGTGTTCTTTTGTGCATGTAGGGTTGTGGAGACGAATTAAGGAGAAAAGAAGCAAGAATAGGTTATGTTCACCATTGTTTAGGAGTTCTCGAACCAAGCAAGGAACAAGGCACGAATCTAGACTTGTGGGTGTGTGCCAACCTCCATTGGAGGGGCACAAGGGCAGTCACATTCACAAAAGTCTAACTCATGTAGCATTGGAGAACAAATGAAGAAAAATGAGGTAATCGACATAATCTACCGTTGATTGTGTGCCCAATTCAACGGCCTCGATGAAGAACGATGAATTCGGGAGCATTTCGGCGAAACACTGTAGCAAAGCACTGTAGCAAGTTACCATTCCCAGTCTACCGAAAATCAGAAAACCTGAGAATTCACACGCTCACGTGGAAATTCCACACGGCCATGTGGAAATTCTGCAGGCTCATGTGTAAAATCCACAGGGGCGTGTAGAAGTCCGATTTCAGCCTATAAATAGCCAGTTTTCAGATCTATTTGGTTACCCCCTCTTGCTATCTCTTGCCTATCTTTTTGGGAGCTTTTGGCTAAGGTTTTGAGAGGTTGTTGGAGGCCTTTGGAGGCGATTATACGGCATCGCCATCGACATCCTTTGGAAAATTGCTATTATGGAAGCTTTCGTCGGCATCGATTCGGCGAGGTGTGCCCTAGGCTTGACAAGGGATTCGTTGGAGAAGGCACGCGGCTCCACAAGACCATCGATATGATCTACAAGGGGGTTTTATTTATGGTTTTCATGCATATGTTCTTAATCTCTTTATTGATTTTGTATTGCTCAATGGAGACCTAAACCCTAGTGGGTATTCGGACTTGTAAACGCTAGTATTATTATGTTTCTTCGACATTGCAATTATGCTTTTCCATTATTGATGAATAAAATTGAGTTTTAATCTTAATTTCTTCTTGATTATTGTTTTTCCTTAGCAGTGACTCTAGGGTTGAGAACAATCTAGGTTATCCTTTGGAGGTGTGACAACTCCTATAGGGTTAGACTACTTAGGATTGAAGAGGGTTGAGAGGGTGAGTCGTGAGGTAGCGGAATGTCACCTTTCCCCTCCAATGTGATTCTCCCTACCTCCATGTTACATGATTTATTCGCGGTCAAGATAGAGTTAGGTGCTAGGAGATAAACTCCCCTAGGGCTTCATTGAGTAAGTTACAAAGTAAAGGGTTGAAGTGAATCTTAGTGCCGGGACTTAATTTAGACTAGGGTTCTCTCACCTGGACCAAAGGGTTAGAACTACACATAGGGACAGGGTTAATTACTAGGAATTCCTAGAACTTAAAGCAATTCCACGTAGTGTAAGGGTTAGGTAGATAGACTCCCCTAGTGCTTAGTTGACAGGTTAACGAGAGTTAGGGGTCGTAGTGAAACCTAATACCTAGGCATAGTATTGGGCTTAGTCACGGTTGACCTTAGGTTTGGGACTGTGTGTTTAAGGATATCCTCGACTCAATTAACATCAATAGGAGAGTATAATAGCCTTGTCTTGCACTAGAAGCATTAGTCCTAGGGAGAGCTTTATCCGGATACCCCATCTTTATATCGATTACCTCTCCTACCCTTATTACTCTTTGTGCGCTCTTTTATTTTATTTCGCATTTATATATATATTGATTTCTCTCACCATCGACTTCGTTCATAGCTAAATAGCGAGAACACTTGTTTCTGAACACTATTCTCTGTGGATACGACTACCCACTCACCAGGGTATTTTATTACTTTTATAACCCGTGCACTTGCGGGGTACACACGCAAGGGGTGTCAAGTTTTTGGCGCCGTTGCCGGGGAATAGGCGTTTTAGAGACATTTGTACTTTGCTATTTTAGCTATTCATCATTCATTCTATTTCACATTTTCTTATTCTTCTATCATTGTTATTTGTTTTCTTTTGTTTTGTCTTACTTTTTTCTTGCAAGGAGCCTAAATGGAGATTGATCCCGTCATTGAGCTATATTTTCAAGTTGAAGCTCTCAGTAAAAAGGTTGATAGAATTTTTGCTTCACAACAACAGAGCAATCCATGCTACAGCACATATAATCCAAATGAGAGGAGCTACCCAAATTTTTTATGGAACAATGATGGACAACATTGGGAAGCACCTCAAGAACAATTTCAAAAGGATGAGATACTTGAAGAGGATGCACCTCAGTGGAAAAAAATACTAGCTAACTTTATTAAAGCATCCGGTGCCTCTTGCCAAAGTATGGAAGCCACACGAAAGTGTCATGAAGCCTCCTATAACAACCTTGAGCATCAATTAGGATGGATACTTAACACACTCTCGAAGGAAAATGAAGTATTTGAGCAAACAAATCAAGTTCCTTGTAGAGATGATGTGGTAGTGAACGATAATGAAGAAGTGGGGCAGACCAAGTATGTTGCTATAGAGATTGAAGAGGAAAGATAAGAAGATCATTTGGAGAAGTGGAATTGCTTGAATGAAGATGGTGCTCGTGAACAAGGAAATTTTCAAGGGGATTTGCTAGTGTCATGTTCCTTTCAAGATGAAAATACACAAGAAGAAGCAAACCCTAATGTAATGGAGCAAGCATCTCTCTTTGGGATTGATCAACTCACAAAAAGCAAGGAGGAGATTATGGCAAGGGAAAAAGATGTGGATAGGATACTTAAACCATCCAATGACCCACCTATGCTAAGCTTGGACAATTCCCAACCCAAATTGTTTCCTTGGAGGCCAAAAGTAAGATGGTTGGACCCTCCAACAAATACTCCACCCCGGCAAGTCGATTTTTGGTTTAAAGGAAGTAGCTATGCAAGTTCTTGTCGGGAGGAATACACTCTTTTCAAGCCGCCTTAAGGTAAGAAAGAGATACGTCAAGCTTAGTGATGTTAAACAAGCGCTTCTTGGGAGGCAACCCAAGTTTTTATTGCTTTTCTAGGCTTTAGTTTAGTTTTAGCATGAATAATTGCCTAGTGTCGGTGTTTTTCATTTTATTAAGCGTGTGCTGTGATTTTCTCATCGATTGTAGGTGTTTTAGTGTGCCTAATTGCGATTGTCAAAGTTTTGGGTCGTTTGAGTGTGTTTTCATGGATCTCTGGTCGAATTTTTTATCGTATATACAGGCTCTGAACATTGTATTTGAGTTTCTGAAATTTTCTGCAGAGCTTGTACATTTTTCTAAGTCATCCAGAGAGACCACACGACCGTGTGGAATTTCCACACGGGCGTGTGTCACAGTTTAGAGCTTATCCAAAGAAGACACAGGGGCATGTGACTGCACCTGTGAACGACCTTGTAAAGGGCACACGGACGTGTGGAATTTTCACACGGCCGTGTGGATCTCTGCAGAGCTACAACTCTCCATCCCGAGAGTCACAAGGGCCATGTGAGTGACTTTGTGAGTGCCCATGTGAATAGCACACGACCGTGTGGAATTTCCACACGCCCGTGTGGACGCTTTGCAGAATAAGAATTTCATCTAGAGGCTCACAAGGGACATGCGAGTGCGCTTGTGGGTGAGCGTGTGCATGGCAGAAGGCCGTGTGGAAGTTCCACACGGCCGTGTGGAACACTTAGATGATTTTCTTGAGATCCAGAGAGGCCACAGGGGCGTTTGGGTGCCCTTGTAGCCGGCTTTATGTTGGCCAGGTTGGGCACACGGCCGTGTGTAATTTCCACACGGCCGTGTGTATGTTCTAGAAAACAAACAAAGGAAACACAGGGTGTGTCATTGCCCCTGTGACTGATTTCAGTGGAGGCACACCGCAGTGTGGAATTTCTACACGGGAGAGTGGATGCGCAGAACACAAAAAACTGTGATTTCTTTTAAAATCTATTTGTGCCTTTTCGATTCTAAATGCCTCCACACTCAAGGGATGTTTCCTCCCATCTTCCCAACCGTCTCTTTGTCTATTTAAGGAGTTTTTAAGTTATTTTCCGGGCATATTCGAAGTTTTTTATTTCCATTTCATCGGTAAGCATCTTTTCTCCTTTTCTTCGTCAATCTTTTCTTTTCTTTTTCAGCACCAGGATCACCATCAACAGCAACAACAGCATCCGCACTAGTAGCAAACGACACCGACGCTTGAGGCATTTGCAGCATTATTTTTTTCTTTAGATTTTATTAGATTTTTTTTTAGCTTTACTGAACCCCCTTGTGTATACGTGCAGATGGTCTTGGATGTAAGGAATTTGAGTACTAGTCATAGGCACGGTCATGGGACCGTGTGTCTTCCACAACCCATTGAGACTCAACTCTCAATGAACATAGCTCCATCAAACGCAACATAAGGAGTTCATGGGAGTATTGTTTCAATTGCCCACTCCCATATTTTTTCTTGGATTGTTATATTTTTATTGTGCTCATATGCGTACATTGGGGACAACGTACATCTTAAGTGTGGGGGAGGGGGGGGGGGGGGGGGGGGGGGGAGTTCACATTGCACACACCTTTACTTGTGGGTTCAATTGCTTATGCTCATGTAGCCCGTGGCGGTTCAACTTAGTTGCAACGGTTGTATTCTTAAAGTTTAGGAGAGTTTTTAACATTGTATCTAATCATGCTCTAGTTTTCTACTTGAATTTTAGGGAATTTTTGCTCGATTATCTCATATTGCACTACTCACTCTTGGAATCTTTTCGAAACTCAAGCTTGATGTTTTTAAGGAGTTTATCATCGTTTTAGTAAGTTCTTAGTTTTTTTTTGAGAAATACATGAAAAAAAATGAAAAATGAAAAAATGAAAAAAAAAATGAAAAAGAGAAAAAGAAAAGTGAATTTGTGAATATTTGTTTGGTTTATTTGTGCATTTGTGATGGAAAGAGCTACCTCCCATGAAGTATATGTAGCTACTCTCATAAGTCAGATACAAGTTATACCCTAATGAGAGAAAGAGCTATCTCATGGAAAGCATGAAAGCTACTACCCCGGTAGAAAGAGTTACCTCCTCGGATGCGTGAAAGCCACCTTTGGCGGTCGCCTAGGAAAGGGCTACCCTAGAGGTTGTGTGAAGCAACTACCGCCTTACTTTGTGTGTATAAATAAGTCCTTGTAACAAGAGTTTTAGGAGTACTCGTTGGTTCTCTTGAGTGAATTCCCACACACTTACACATTTTCGAGTTGTTGTCCCTTTTGATTCGAGTTTTTAGCTAGAGCAATGGTAACCTTATGCAATGTTTTGGTTTCCCCTTGCTTGTAAAATGCCTCTTTTGCATACTTTAGATGAACCTAAGGCCGAGCACTTTCAATTGTTCTACCCAAGTACTTTCACGTTCTATTTTGCTTGAGGACAAGGAAAAGCTTAAGTGTGGGGGAGTTTGATTAGTGCTCGTGCTATAGTAATATGAACTATTATTATCTTATATTGAGCATTACATTTCTCAGATTTTATCACTAAAAAGTGTGTATTTGTGTTCTTTTTTGCATGTAGGGTTGTGGAGACGAATTAAGGAGAAAAGAAGCAAGAATAGGTTATGTTCGCCATTGTTGAGGAGTTCTCGAACCAAGCAAGGAACAAGGCACGAATCTAGACTTGTGGGTGTGTGCCAACCTCCATTGGAGGGGTACAAGGGCAGTCACATTCACAAAAGTCTAACTCGTGTAGCATTGGAGAACATCGCCAATGAAGAGAAATGAAGTAATCGACATAATCTACCGTTGATTGTGTGCCAATTCAACGGCCTCGATGAAGAACGATGAATTCAGGAGCATTTCGGTTAAGTATTGTAGCAGTAATTGTAGCTAGTAATGTAGCAAAACACTGTAGCAAGTTACCTTTCGCAGTCTGCCGAAAATCAGAAAACCCGAGAATTCACACGCCCGTGTGGAAATTCCACACAGCCGTGTGAAAATTCTGTAGGCCCGTGTGGAAAATTCACAGGGGCGTGCAGAAGTCCGATTTCAGCTCGATTTCACCCTATAAATAGCCCGTTTTCAAATTTATTTGGGGACCCCCTCTTGCTATTTCTTGCCTATCTTTTGGGGGGCTTTTGGCTAGGTTTTGAGAGGTTCTTGGAGGTCTTTGGAGGTGATTATACGGCATCGCCATCGACATCCTTTGGAAGATTGCTATTGGGGGAGCTTTGGTCGGCATCGATTCGGCGAGGTGTGCCCTAGGCTTGACAAGGGATTCATTGGAGAAGACACGCAACTTGACAAGGCTTTATGGTTTTCATGCATATTTTGTTAATTTCTTTATTGATCTTGTATTGCTCCATGGAGAACTAAACCCTAGTGGGTATTCGGACTTGTAAACCCTAGGATTATTATGTTTCTTTGACATTGCTATTATTCTTTTCCATTATTGATGAATAAAATTGAGTTTCAATCTTAATTTCTTCTTGATTATTGTTTTCCCTTAGCCGTACAATCTAGGTTATCTTTTGGAGATGTGACAACTCCTATAGGGTTAGACTACTTAGGATTGAAGAGGGTTGAGAGGGTGAGTCTTGAGGTAGCATAATGTCCCCTTTCCCCTCCGATGTGATTCTCCTCACCTCCATGTTCCATGATTTGTTCACGGTCGAGATAGAGTTAGGTGCTAGGAGATAAACTCCCCTAGGGCTTCATTGAGTAAGTTACAAAGTAAAGGGTTGAAGTGAATCTTAGTGCCGGGACTTAATTTAGACTAGGGTTCTTTCACCTGGACCAAAGGGTTAGAACTACACATAGGAACAGGGTTAAACACTAGGAATTCCTAGAACTTAAAGCAATTCCACGTAGTGTAAGGGTTAGGTAGATAGACTCCCCTAGTGCTTAGTTGACAGGTTAACGAGAGTTAAGGGTCGTAGTGAAACCTAATACCTAGGCATAGTATTGGGCTTAGTCACGGTTAACCTTAGGTTTGGGACCGTGTGTTTAAGGATGTCCTCGACTCAATTAACATCAATAGGAGAGTATAATAGCCTTGTCTTGCACTAGAAGCATTTGTCCTAGGGGGAGCTTTGTCCGGATACCCCACCTTTATATCGATTACCTCTCCTACTGTCATTACTCTTCTTGCGCTCTTTTATTTTCTTTCGCATTTATATATATATATATATTGATTTCTCTCACCATCGACTTCTTTCATAGCTAAATAGTGAGAACACTTGTTTCTGAACACTATTCCCTGTGGATACGACTACCCACTCATTAGGTTATTTTATTACTTCGACAACCCTTGCACTTGCGGGGTACACACGCAAGGGGTGTGTCAGCCACCACCTGCGCAGCACCATCATTCCCATCTAGCCCCTAGACTCACACAACATGCTTGTTATTTTATTTCCTTACTGTTATTTCTATTTTGGTTGCATTTACTGTTCTATGTTGTACTGTGTACTTTTGAGTTAGTGAGGGCTTCGTCCCTGCTAAACTCTTTCTATTTGTTTTGGGATTTTTGTTTACTTGCTTTCTTCTGCTATTTTGATTTCCGGAGTTGTGATTTGCGCTTCTTGTGTTTTCAGGATGATTGTTACAGAGCCTTCACACTCCATGACCTCGTTGTGCTGTTTGTCCCCAAAACTAGGATATCATGTTACATTCTTCACCAACAGACTGGGGAAGTTTCTTTGCTCCAATTTTTTTGTACTTAGCATGTTTGTCCCACCTTGTTCCGTTGACTTATGTACATTGGGGACAATGTACAACTTTAGGTGTGGGGATGGATTTTTGGAGTAACTTATATTATTGCATATTTTGATTACCTATGATTGCTATGATTTACTTGTTTAGAACTTCCTGGCTTGACAGAATGATAGTTGTGAGCTGTACTTGATTTGTGCTTAAATGTAGTTCTGTTTCACCTCTAGTGCATCCTTATATCTGTTCACATGCACTTTCACCTTGTATACTCCTACCAACCCATCATAATAACTTTGGCATTAAATTGTTAAATTCTATCTTCAATACCCTGTTAAGAGCTTTTGAGTTCCTGTATTTTTCTCTGCAACTTAAAGTGAACTATTGTAGTAGGTTGTATACCAGGGAACTTGAGATACAGTGTGTACAAAAAAAAGAAGAGTCTACGACAGTATTCCTCTGCTTGTATAGCATGAATGCGTCTATGTAGACTATAATCAAGTAGGATGGGTGGCTCTTGTGCCTGGCCAGCATGTGCATCTGTCTAAAAGATTTTTGTGCAGTCTATGTTAGTTGGGGACTCAGAGAAATAAAAAAGAGTATTTCTGTAAATATGTGAGAGTCATTCGGTATCTCGATCCCCTGAAACCTGTTGTATGGTCACTTAGGAAGCTGGAGTTCATTTAGGAACAAAGGACTTTGAACTGAGTATTGAGGATGTCTTTAACACTCTAATGCCATTTTCATTGTGTGTGGGGTGAATGCGCATTCTAGAGTAATCCAGGATGTGGAGGTCAAGGTGGAAGCTAGCACACACTCACAGGGGCACTAGAGGAGAAACAGAACTGATATTGCTTGAATATTCAATGAATAGCTCACTTCTTAATTTCTGTCCAGTGTGCGGGGTTGAGAAGATTTCTGTACCGGTTCTGCTTAGCACAGAGACACTGAGGATGATGGGGATGATCCGCAGATTAGGGCCAGGTGTCTATACAATAATCATCCCCCAGACAGCAGCCGTCGAGGGGTCATAGGCAGCATTGGAGCCACCACTTGGGCAGACCGAGATGAGGCACCATCGACAGCACCAGAGCAAGCTCCAGTGCGCATTTTCTCTTCCTATCGAGGCCAAGACAGGTTAGAGCGCCTTGAGAATGCTGTGGATATCACCCACACCGTGCAGCACTTAGAGATGATGACACGGCTCGAAATTATCAAGCAGTTACTCGAGAGATCCGTGTTATCTCCTTTCGTGGTCCGACCTCGAGCTTCTACTCCACCCGCGTCTCCTCCACCATCGGCAGATCCACTAGCACCAGAGCCAATAGCAGCAACACCCGAGTCACCGACATAGGACACCGACGCTGAGGCATTGTAGTTTTTTTTATTTTGATTTTAGTTGTATTTTTCTTTATAATTTGGACTTGTAGTACTCAGAAAGGATCTTCCTTATGAGTTTATCTTTTATTTTGCTTTATTCATCTCGAGTTGTATTTCATTTCCATATTTTTATATACTCGATCTTTATTTTGGTTTTTCTTGAGCTATACTGAATCCCTTGTGTGTGTGTGTGTGCGCAGGTGGTCTTGGATGTAAGGAATTTGAGTAATAGTCATAGGCACAGTTATGGGACCGTGTGTGCTTCATAATCCATTGAGACTCAACTCTCAATGAACCTAGCTCCATCAAATGCAACACTTGGAGTTCAGGGGAGTAATGTTTTAATTGCCCACTTCCGCAGTAATTGTTTTATAATTATTTATTTCTTATTTTTCTTGCATGCGTACATTGGGGACAATGTACATCTTAAGTGTGGGGGGGAGTTCACTTTGCACACACATTTACTTGTGCGTTCAATTGCTTATGCTCATGTAGCCTGTGGCAGTTCACCTTAGTTGCAATGGTTGTATTCTTAGAGTTTAGGAGAATTTTTAACATTGTATCCTATCATGCTCTAGTTTTACTTGAATTTTTGGGGAATTTTTTCTCGATTATATCTTATTGCACTATTCACTCTTGAAATCTTTTGGAAACTCAAACTCAAAGTTTTAAGGACTAGTTTAGCATTGTTTTAGTAAGTTTTTAAGTTCTATTTTGCTGGAAAAAAAATCTTGTGAGCTTGTGAATATTAGTCTAGCTTTTATTTGTGCATTTAGGGTGGAAAGAGCTACCTCCTATGAAGTGTGAAAGAGCTATCTGATGGGAAGCATGAAAGCTACTACCCCTGTAGAAAGAGCTACCTCCTCGAAAGTGTGAAAGCCACCTTTGGAGGCCGCCTAGGAAAGGGCTACCTTAGAGGTTGTGTGAAGCTACTACCTCCTTACTTTGTGTATATAAATAAGTCCTTGTAACAAGAGTTTGAGGAGTAATGCGAAGTGGTATTATCTTACAATTAGCATTAATTTAGTCAGATTTTATCACTAAAAAGTGTGCATTTATGTGCTTTTGTGCATTGTAGGGTTGTGAAGATAAATTGAAGAAAAGGAACGAAGTTAGATCTTGTTCACCGTTGTTGGGGAGTTTTCGGACCAAGTAAGGAATAAGGCATGAGCATAAACTTGTGAGTATGTGCCAACCTCCTTTGGAGGGGTACAAAGGCAGTCACATTCACAATAAGTCTAGCTCGTGTTAGCATAGGAGAACTCCACCAATATGGAGATTTGAAGCAATCGGTACGGTCTACCATTGATTGTGTGCCCAATTCAACGGCCTCGATGAAGAACAATGAATTCGCGAGTGTTTTGGCACGAGTACTGTAGCAAGTTACTGAAGCAAAAACACTGTATCAAGTTACTGTTCACTGTCTGCCGAAAATCAGCAAAACAGCAACTTCACATGGGCGTGTGGAAATTCCACTTGGCCGTGTGAAATCCCAATTTCAGCCGATTTAAAGCCGTGACTCAGCATTATAAAAGCTCGTTTTGGAGACTAGGGTTTTGGAGGGTTGCGGCTAGGGTTTTGGAGAGGACTTAGTGGAGGTTTGGAGCGCGTCATCGGCGTTGACATCAACGTTCGGCGACCGCACAAGACCAAGGACACATCACTCACAAGGGGGTTTTCATCTATGCTTTCAATTTGTATCTCTTTTCATATTTTGATGGATTTGTATAGCTCCATGAGGAGCTAAACCCCTTGTGGGTATTCGGACTTGTAAACCCTAGGATGATTATGTTTCTTTGACATTGTTATTATACTTTTCCATTATTAATGAATAAAATTGAGTTTCAATCTTAATTTCATCTTGAAGTGAATCTTAGTGTTGGGGCATAATTTAGACTAGGGTTCTTTCACCTAGACCAAAGGGTTAGAACTATACATAGGAACAAGGTTTATCACTAAGAATCCCTAGAACTTAAAGCAATTCCACGCAGTGTGAGGCTTAGAAAGATAGACTCCCCTAGGGCTTAGTGAAACCTAATGCCGGGGCATAGTGTTGGGGTTAGTCACGGTTGACCTTAGGTTTGGGACCGTGTGTTTAAGGATTTCCTTAACTCAATTAACATCAATAGGAGAGTATAATAGCATTATCTTGCAGTAGAAGTATAAGTCCTAGGGGTAGCTTGTCCGGGTACCCAACTTTACTCATTGATTGCCCTACTCTAATTGCTCTTGCTTGCACTCTCTTACCTTTCATACTTCTCTTTAATTCTTGTTCTTATTAATTGCTTTCACACTCACTCATTGATTTCTTTCCGCACATCGCATAGCTAATAGTGAACACTTATATCTCAAATCCCTATTCCCTGTGGATATGACTACCCACTCACCAGGGTATATTATTACTTTGACAACTGATTGAATCGATCCGCAAGCGCACGGGTCGCCAAGTAATACCTCGCACAAAAGCACGAGGGTCGTATTCCACGGGGTTAAGGAGCTACTCTTACTCCTCCATCGCCTATTATCTAACCTAACAACACAAGCATGGATGTTTGTTCTACTAAAGCAAAGAGATAAATACTATATGATTAAACAAATTTAAAAGCATACAATGTGGTTGCAAGTGCTACAATGAAGAGTAAAGGCCTATGGATGTGGATCCCCTTGAGGGGTCATCATGATACATGGATGAAGGATGAAAGGTAGCTTGGTTGATTTAGACCGAAGGATCTCAAGATTAGATCAACCCCAATTTCTCGGCGATTAAACCCTAATCCCATACGGATATTGGTTGGAATCTCTTCCTAACCAACATCCCTACGATTGCATTAAGTATAAGGAGATCCCAAAATAAGGATACACTAAACCCTAGTCTATCCTTAAAGCTCGGAGGGCTATCGACACCCAATTTCTCGGTGTGCCAATACAAGTAACCCCTTTTAATTCATTAATGACCTAATACACGTGAGTAGGTCACGTCTACGTGTATAATTCAAGAAAGAACTACGGATCTCTCCATGTGGTAGTTCTAGACATGAGGCACAATGAACTAAATCTTAAACCAAACCAAGCTTGCAATTAAGTAAAGATCATCCAAAATACATGATAAATCCCCCCAAGGTTCACCAACATCCGGTGGCCTTGGGGGTCTAGTATGCCATCAAGCAAGTAACAACAAAAATACAAAGTAAATCACTTAAAAAGCTCATAAATGACACTCCCTAGATGAAATGATGAAGGAGGAGGTGGAGGTCCGGCCAAATGACGCTTTCCTCCGTCCAAGAGATGCCGAATGACGCTTCCCCTTGTCTTGGATCCTTGCCTCCTTGATGGTGAAGCTTCTCCCCTTCAAAATGATGTTCTTGCCTCCTTCCTTGGCTCCAAATCGTCGTCTCTTCAAAGATTTCTTCGTTTCTTTCCTTTAGATGCCAGCCAAGAAGTTCCCTTTGTGTGCCTTAAAAACCTCTATATATACTCCCGCAGGATCCCGGGGTGGATAGATCCATCCCGGGGCGGATAGATAGGCAAAAATAGGGCAAAACCTGTCTCATGTGGGGGTGCATCCCGGGGTGGATGAATGGATCCCGGGGTGGATAGGGGGCCGTGAGGGCTAGTTGAAAACTACTGTCTTTTGATTCTCACGGCCCCTTTTACGGCCCCGTATGCTGCAATACTCCAGCACCCTGATTCTTCATCCTTTTTTTCTCCCAAATCGTATTATCATGTTCCTCATGGCTCCTCCATGCCCTACAACATAAATAATGCTCAATTAAGCATAAAACGGGCATCCATTCATATAAAAACACATGCTAAGTGAACAAAATATGTATGTTAAAACACATACATTTAGACACTTATCAACAACCCATGCACTGCCGGGGAACAGGCATATTTTAGATATTTATTTTTTGCTATTCTAGCTATTTCACTTGGTTTTCTATTTCACACTTCTTTTATCTATCATCATTCTTATTTGTTTTCTTTATCTTGTTTTCGGCTTCAGGTTATAACCCATGGGAACCCTTCGATTCTTGTTGAAGGAGACCCGGACATTGGTTGAAGCGTTCTTTGCCCGATATTTCCCTCCTAGTAAACAGAATTGGAGTCTCTCTTTGAGACTTGGGATAGGTTCAAAGAGCTCCTGCGGAAGTGTCCACAACACGGATTTCCCGATTGGATGATAATTCATACCTTCTACAATGGGCTGAATCCGAGCGATTGTCCTATTGCTATTGGAGGCAATAATGCGGTGGAGCAGGTCAATTTTGTTGGCAATGCTTATAGAGGACAAGGCCAAGGCAACCCGTACAGTGGTACTTACAATCCGGTGTGGAAGAACCACCCAAATTTCTCATCGAGCAATCAAGGACAGTCGCAACAAAAGAATAATGCACCACTGGGATTTCAGGGTCAACAAGCATCGAACCTAGAAAGCCAAGTGACCAGGCTAGATGGGAAAATGACCGATCATGAGAGAGCCCTCACGAGGTTTGTTTCTTCATCGGATGCTAGATTTCAGTCGGTGGAGGCTACACTTCGCAATCACACCGTCTTCCTACATAATTTGGAAAATCAAGTGGGGCAAATTGCGAAGATATTGGCGGAAAGACCTCAAGGTAGTTTTCCTAGTAATACGGAGACCAATCCGAGGAAGCAATAGAAGACGATTTCCATGAGAAGTGGAAAAGAGGTCGAGAGAAATCTCCCCCTAGAGAAGACAAAGGAAGCACCCGAAGTTGAAGAGGTAGGGGGAGAAGCATCAAAGGAGAAATAGGTGGCACCACCACCCTACAAGCCGAGGATCCCCTATCCTTCGAGATTGAAGAATGACCAAGATAATGAGTAATACAAGAAATTTGTGGGTATTTTCAAACAGTTGCACATCAACATACTGTTCACGAAGGTATTGGCCCAAATGCCTAAGTATGTGAAGTTCTTGAAGGACCTCTTGACCAACAAGAGGAAGTTGGAGGAGAGTGCAGCTATAGTTCTTGATGTCAATTGCTTACCCGTCTTGCAAAAGAACATGCCGAGTAGGAGAAAAGATCCCGGGAGTTTTATCATACCTTGCAACATTGGCAACTTGGGCGAAGAGATGGCGTTGGCCGATTCTGGGGCAAGCATCTATGTCATGCCCTATACCTTCTTCCAAAAGCTAGGCTTGGGCAAGCCTAGACCTACTCGGATGACACTTCAACTTGCTGATCGATCGGTGAGGCATCCGAGGAGAATTGTGGAAGATGTGTTGGTGAAGGTGGACAAATACATATTTCCTGTTAATTTTGTGGTGTTAGACGTCAATGAGGATGTCGAGGTGCCGCTGATCCTTGGAAGGCCCTTCTTGCGCACTTCTAAGGCACTTATTGACATGGATGGCGGGGAGCTCACATTGCGAGTGGGAGATGAAAAGCATACATATCGCCTCGCCGAAGCCATGAGACACTCTCTTGACTTTGATGATACTTTATATTTTCTTGACACCACCGATGAACTAATTGATGATTATGTGCAGGAAATGTTGAAACCGGATCCATATGAAGGGTGGCCGAAACAAGATGTGGAGATCGAAGAAGAAGTGCTATCACTTGGACTAGTCGAGAAGGAAGTAAAGCCGGAGCCGGGACTCATGAAGAAGATGAGAAGGAAGATCAAAAGAGCAAGGAAACGCCACACGAAAGGCCCCAAGGTCAATGGGGATGAGCAAACACGGAGTAAGGGTGTTTCACCCTTGTGTGGTAACAAAATCGCTAACTTTCCCTCTAGACTACATAAGCTATGTTATGCATGTTTCCAGGAGGTAGGAAAGAGAGAAACATCCATTCATGAGCCCCCGTAAGCTTAAATAGGTACGCCAAGCTTAGTGACGTTAAACAAGAACTTCTTGGGAGGCAACCCAAGGTTTTACAATTTTTTTAAGGAGTTTAGTTCTAGTTTAACTAGAATAAGAGTCTTAGTTTTGGTGTCCTAAATTTTTAATGCATGTGCTGTGATTTTTCATGTGGATTGCTGATATTTTCTTGTGTCTAAATGTTGTTTGACGAAGTTTGAGTCGGTTGAGCGTGTTTCCTATGGCCTCTGGTCAGGTTTTTATTGTATTCACAGGCTCTAGTTATGTTGTTGTCGTTTCTGAATTTTTCTGGAGAGTCTGTGAATTTTTCTAATTAAACCAGAGAAAACACACGGCCGTGTGGAATTTCCACACGGGCGTGTGTTACCAATTAGGGCTCAACCAGAAAGGGCACAGGGGGGTAACCTCGCCCCTGAGAGAAAATCTCAGAAGGGGGTACACGGCCGTGTGGAATTTCCACACTGCCGTGTGAAATCCTGCAGAACTTGAACTCTCTTTCCCGAGAGTCCACAGGGGCGTGTAGCTGCCCCTGTGAGAGACCCTATATTAAGGCACACGGCAGTGTGGATATTCCACACGGCTGTGTGGAAACTTCGTAGAGACACCCTTGCTTCCCGGAATATACAGGGTCGTGTGGCTGCCCCTATGAAGAGCTTGTGAACAGCACACGGCCATGTGAGATACTTAGCGTTTCTCGAGCAAGACAGAGAGGCCACAGGGGCGTGTGGCATGCCCCTGTGGGCGGCCTTGTGTTCTTGGCCAGGTTTGGCACACGGAAATGTGGACTTTCCACACGGGCATGTGAAATTTTTCAGAGCCCTTAGAGAATTCCCGAGAGCACACAGGGTCGTGTGGGTGCCCCTGTGAAGCTACCCTGTGAAGGCACACGGCCATGTGGGAGTCTCACACAGCCGTGTGGGGTAGTCCAAAGAGAAACCAGAGTCCACACAGGGGCGTGTGTTGGCCCCTGTGAACCCTAATTTCAGAGGCACACGGCTGTGAGGAATTTCTACACGGCCGTGTGCATTCTCAGAACTTCAAAAGCCGCGTGTTTTCTTTTATTTTTCTGACAGGGGCCCAAAAGTGCATGGGTTGTCGAAGTAATAAAATACCCTAGTGAGTGGGCAGTCATATCCACGGGAATAGGGATTTAAGATACAAGTATTCACTACTTAGCTAACGCGATGTGTGGAAAGAAATCAGTGAGTGAGTGCGAAAATAATTAGTAAAAGCAAGAATTAAAAGAGAAGTGTAGAAGACGAGAGAGTGCAAGTAAGAGTAAAAGAGTAGGACAAGCGATGGGAAAAGATGGGTATTCGGACAAGCTACCCCTAGGACTTATGCTTCTAGTGCAAGACAACGCTATTATATGTTCCTGTTGATGTTAATTGAGTCGAGGAAATCCTTAAACACACGGTCCCAAACCTAAGGTCAACTGTGACTAACCCCAACAGTATGTTCCGGTCATTAGGTTTCACTACGACCCTTGATTCTCGTTGACCTGTCAACTAAGCCCTAGGTGAGTCTATCTACCTAAGCCTCACACTATGTAGAATTGCTTTAAGTTCTAGGGACTCCTAGTGATTAACCCTGTTCCTATGTATAGTTCTAACCCTTTGGTCTAGGTGAGAGAACCCTAGTCTAAATTAAGTCCCGGCACTAAGATTCACTGAGACCCTTCACTTTGCTATGTGCACAATAAAGCCCTAGGGGAGTTTATCTCCTAGCACCTAACTCTATCTCAACTGCGAATAAATTGATAAGTGTCTAAATGTATATGTTTTAATATACGTATTTTGTACACTTAGCATGTATTTTGTTAAGAATTGATGCCCGTTTTGTGCTTAATCGACTATCATTTATGTTGTAGGACACGGGGGAGCCATGAGGAGCACGAGAATGCAATTTGGGCGAAAAAGGATGAAATTTAGGCGTCGCAGCACTGTAGCTGGAGCAATGTAGCGTATTTACTGTAGCAGTTGCTGTTGCAGCTGAGGAGTTTTGGGCTGGAAATGATCGAAGTGCATAAGAGTGAACAGTGCATCATACGGGGCCGTATAAGGGGCCGTGAGCATCAAAAGACAGTGATTTTGTACTAAGGTTCACGGCCCCCTATCCACCCCGGGATACTGTGGGAATATATATAGATGTTTTTAGGGCACACAAGGGGACTTTGCCTTGGACTTTTGGGCCGCCGCCACCACTTCATCTTGAGGCTTTCCGGCCACCTTTCGGCTGGGATCCAAGTGGGAAACAAGCACACATCATCACCAAGAGGGAGAGGAGCAAAGGAGAAAGAGTTGGAGTGAAGATCTAAGCCACTATTGACAAACCTTTGAAGCTTCATCCATTCAAGGGGATTAAGACCTAGAGGGAGTTTTCATTGCTTCTTTTATGTTTCTTTCTTCCTTGTATGTTGTTTACGTGTCCCTTATCATGAGGGATTAACTTATCATTGTGTTTGGATTTGGATGAACCCTAGGGCTAATCTTGTGTATGAACTTTGGATGTTGTTATTAATTTAGTTTGATGGTTGTTTGAGATTCAATCTTTCGTGCTTTCATGTCTAGAATTACATTTGTGGAGAAATCCGTAATTCTTTTATGAGTTGTATGCGTAGATGTGACCTACTCACGTGTACTAGATCTTGGAGAGATTGAAAGGGGATTCTTGTGCCGACACGCCGAGAAATTGGGTGCCGGTAGCCCTCCATTGCTAGGTTTAAGCCGAAGGATAGTAGGTTTACTCCTATTAGAGACTTCACGGAGCTCATTGCGATCGTAGGTGGGTTAATACGGAGAGATTCCGATTAACACTCGTATGGGATCAGGGGTGAGTCGCCGAGAAATCGGGGCTAATTGATAAGTGTTTAAATGTATGTATTTCAGTATATGTATTTTATTCACTTAGCATGTATTTTTGTATGAATAGATGCCCGTTTTGTGCTTAATCGAGTATTATTTGCTTTGTAGGGCATGTAGAAGCCATAGAGATCATGAGCACATATTCTGGGCAGAAAAGAGAAGAAAAACATGGTCGCGGTACTGTAGTAGGTCTACTGTAGCTGAAGTACTGTAGCGCGCAAACTGTAGCAGCTACTGTAGCACTTTGGTGGTTTTCGGGGAAGAAAATCCGAGACTGTTGCCTAAGCCTCACGGCCCCGTCTGCTACCCCGTGAGGAACTCACGGCCCAGTCTGCGACCCAGTGAAGAAATTCCAGAGCCTTTTGCCTATCCTTCACTACCCAGTTAACTGTCCAGTTAACTACCCAGTTAACTACCCAGTGAGGCTCGGGATTTGGGGCTTTCTTGACCTAATCTACATCCATACGGCCCTCCATACGGCCCGTATGCCTTGGGCGTATAAAAGAGGATTTTTAGGGCTTTTGAAGGAGACTTTTCTCTTGGCCTTTAAGGCCGCCGCCATCGCACCTCCTTGGGGCCTTCCGGCCATCTTCCGGCGACGATCCTTGAGGGAAACAAGCACATATCATCACCAAGAGGGAGAGGAGCAAGGGAGAAGGAGTTGGAGTGAAGATCTACACCACCATTGCATCATCATTTGAAGCTTCATCTATTCAAGGAGATCACAACCTAGAGGGAGTTTTCATTGCTTCTTTTATGTTTTTGTCTTCCTTGTATGTTGTTTAAGTGTCCCTTATAATGAGGGATTAACTTATCATTGTGTTTGGATTTGGATGAACCTTAGGGTTAAGCTTTTGTATGAACTTTGGATGTTGTTATTAATCTAGTTTGATGGTTGTTTGAGATTCAATCTTTCATGCTTTCACGTCTAGAATTACATATGTGGAGAAATCCGTGATTCTTTTATGAGTTGTACACGTAGACGTGACCTACTCACGTGTACTAGATCTAGGAGAGATTGAAAGGGGATTCTTGTGCCGACACGCCGAGAAATTGGGTGCCGGTAGCCCTCCATTGCTAGGTTTAAGCTGAAGGATAGTAGGTTTACTCCTATTAGAGATTTCACGGAGCTTAATGCGATCGTAGGTGGGTTAATACGGAGAGATTCCGATTAACACTCGTATGGGATTAGGGGTTAGTCGCTGAGAAATCGGGGCTAATCTATTCATGAGGTCTCTAGGTCTCAACTATCATCAATGCATTTTTATATCATCCTAGTTTTGGACTTAATGGCAACCCTAGGTGGATTCCTTATCCAAACACAACCTTCTCATGCTTGATACTCCCTTGATTGTTTACATCCGTGTGTTAGTTACCAGGCCATAGGATTAGTTTAAATTAGTTTGTTTGCTTTATTTTCTTTCCACACATATTGAATGGTAGGCTAGAAAATAGATGAAGGGTGAGTAATAGTACTTCCTTGGCCCCAGTGGAATACGACCCCTGTGTCACTCACAGGGTATTACTTGGCGATCCCGTACACTTGCGGGGAAGCTATCAAGTTTTTGGCGCCGTTGCCGGGGAGATTCAAGGAATATTAGGAAAGCTTGTAGTCTATTGCTCTAGTCATTTGCTTTGTAAATATTTGTTTTTGTATGTATCTCTTACCGTTTTGTGCATATTTATTTATTTTACTTCTTGCTTATTTTATTTTTTAGCTTATTGTTTTTAGTTTTGATCATTTACACAGGGCCATGGATTTTCAAGAAAAACTTTTGGCCGCCAAAATTTTTGCACTTGAAGAGAAGATAGAAAAGTTCGTTGCCATGAGAGCACGCCAAAACAGTCCACACCATAATGATTACTATGCATATCAGCCAGGGCAACAACAACAAAAAATTGGCCCCCCTCAGAATCCACAAGTACAACAACCGTTGCAAGAGAAGAGGTTCACCACTGAAGATGTGCTTGCTAAGTTCATGATTTGCACCGAATCAAGATTTAACAGTGTGAATTCTCAACTCAATGACTTTGGGTCCATCTTGAGAAATCTTCATGCTTCAGTACAATCACTTGAGCATCAGGTGGGGCAACTTGCTAAATCAAACTCAGAACGACCTTCAGGAAGTCTTCCTAGAAACACAAGAGGGGAAGAGAACAAAGGTGAATTTGAGGTGGAAGTTGATATTGAGGTGTTGGAGGTTGAGAAAGCAATTGCGATACCCTCAATACCTTGTGAGCAAATATTTGATGTTCCAACTCATGGTGAAATTGAAGAAGAAAAAGAAGAGGATGATTTCATGGCCATAGAAAAATATGAGGAAGTGGAAGAAGCTCTATCGACCACATTTGAGGATGCTACTTGCCTCAACATTGATCATTCAAGGAACCAGTCAATAATCTTCAAGTGCAGAAAAGAAACACTAAACACTAAAGAGAATCATTCGGGATAACTGAAGATGTGGGTAGAGGGTTGAAGCCACCCAAGGACCCACCTATGCCGAGTTTGAAAAGCCTTCAACCTTATCTATTTCCATGGAGGCCAAAACAAATCTTGAGGAAGCTCCAAGGAAATTCAACCGGCACCAAAGTAGAAGCGGGGAGGATGCTCAAATCAACCAAGGATCCGCCCAAGTTCAAATTGCACAACTCCCGGCCCAAGCTTTTTCCATGGAGGCCAAAAGGTGACTCATGCTTGACCTTCAAATTTTCATCATCCCGGAAGGTATGTTTCATATTTCTTGGTAGTTCTTATGCCACTTCTAGCCGGGATAAACACACCGTTTTCAAGCCTCCTTAGGTAAGAAAGAGGTACGTCGAGCTAATGACGTTAAACAAGCACTTCTTGGGAGGCAACCCAAGCCTTAAATTCTTCATTTTCTTCTTTTTATGTTTTTAGTGGAGTGTGGTTTGTGTATTTGTTGTGTATGCTTGTGTTTCTTTCATGTTTTTATTTGTTTGAATAAGTCCATGCTTGTTTTCCTTGTACATTCTTCTTATCATTGTTTGTGTGTTTTAAATGATAAACATCTTGAGAATCATGTTTTTGTTATTATATCATGCATTACATCGAGTTTTTAAGCATTTCTTTCAAGTTAGAGGTGTTCTTAATCACTTCATGGCCTTCATTCGGTGTTTTGGGTTGCATTTGAAGAGTTTTTGAAGCTTTCCAGGTCCTCACGGCCCTAAGGGGGCCGTTTGGAGGGCCATGAGACGATTCCAGTGAGTTTGGATTGTGTCTCACGGCCCCCCTCACGACCGTATATGGGGCCGTGACAAATTTCCACTGAAAATGGCCTTGGGCTCACTGCCAACCTAGATTATTCTCAACCCTAGTGTCACCGCTAAGGGAAGACAATAATCAAAGAAAAGAAATTAAGATTGAAACTGAATTTTTATTCATCAATTATGCAAAAGCATAATAACAATGTCAAATAAACATAATAATCCTAGGGTTTACAAGTCCGAATACCCACAAGGGGTTTAGCTCCTCATGGAGCTATACAAATCCACCAAAATAATAACAAGAACACAAATTGAATGCAGAGATGAAAACCCCCTTGTGTGCGATGTGGCCGTGGTCTTGTGCCGCCGTCGGACGTTGATGTCGACGGCGATGACGCGCTTCAAACTTCCATGAAGTCCTCTCCAAACCCTAGCCGCGCCTCTCCAGAAGTTAGGGCAAAGAAGAGCCAAAAAGATCCCCAAAACAATCTCCAAATCTGGCTTTTACAATGTTGAGTCGCGGCTTTAAATCGCAGAAATCGAGATTTCACACGGCCGTGTGGAATTTCCACAAGCTCGTGTGAAGTTGTTGTTTTGCTGATTTTCGGCAGACAGTGAACAGTAACTTACTACAGTGCTGCTACAACAATTGTACCGAAACGCTCCCGAATTCATCGTTCTTCATTGAGGCCGTTGAATTGGGCACACAATCAACGGTAGATCGTGCCGATTGCTTCGAATCTCCTAATTAGTGAAGTTCTCCTTGCTAGTATGAGCTAGACTTATTGTGAATGTGACTGCCTTTGTGCCCCTCCAAAGGAGGTTGGCACACACTCACAAGTCTATGCTCATGCCTCGTTCCTTGCTTGTTCCGAAAATCTCCACAACAATGGCGAACACGATCTAACTTCGTTCCTTTTCTCTAATTTATCTTTACAACCCTACAATGCACAAAAGTAAACAAATGCACACTTTTTTAGTGATAAAATCTGATTAAATAATTCTTATTGTAAGATAATAACGTTTCGCATTATTATAACACGAGCATTTATCAAATCCCCCCACACTTAAGCTTTTGCTTGTCCTCAAGCAAAATAGAACGTGAAAGTACTTAGGAAGAACAATTGAAAGTGTTCAGCCTTAGGTTCACCAAAAGTATACAAAAAAAGCATTCTACAAGTAAGGGGAAATCAAAACATTGCATAAGGTTACCAATGCTCTAGCTGAAAACTCGAATAAAAAAGGATAACAACTCGAAAATGTGTTAGTGTGTGCGAATTCACTCAAGAGGACCAATGAGTACTCCTCAAACTCTTGTTACAAGGACTTATTTATATACACAAAGTAAGGAAGTCATAGCTTCAATCAACCTCTAAGGTAGCCCTTTTCTAGGCGGCCGCCAAAGGTAGTTTTCACACTTTTGAGGAGGTAGCTCTTTCTACCGGGGTAGTAGCTTTCACGCTTCCAATGAGATAGCTCTTTCTTTCATTAGGGCATAACTTGTATCCCACTTATGAGAGTAGCTACATAATTCATAGGAGGTCGCTCTTTCCACCCCAAATACACAAATAAAAGCTAGAATAATATTCACAAGCTCACTAGTTTTTTTTAGCTACATAAAACTTCACAACTTACTAGAGTAGTACTAAACTAGTCCTTAAAACTTCGAGTTCGAGTTTCCAAAAGATTTCAAGAGTGAGTAGTGCAAAAAGAGATAATCGACCAAAAATTCCCTAAAAATTCAAGTAAAACTCGAGCATGATAGGATACAATGTTAAAAATTCTCCTAAACTCTAAGAATACAACCGTTGCAACTAAGGTGAACCACCATAGGCTACATGAGCAAAAGCAATTGAACGCACAAGTAAAGGTGCGTGCAAAGTGAACTCCCCTCCACACTTAAGATGTACATTGTCCCCAATGTACCCATGTAAGCACAATAAAAGTAAAAAGTTGTATAACAATTAGTGTGGAAGTAAGCAATTGAAACATTACTCCCCTGAACTCCAAGTGTTGCGTTTGATGGAGCTAGGTACATTGAGAGTTGAGTCTCAAAAGGTTGTGAAGCACACACGGTCACATGGCCGTGCCTATGACTATTCCTCAAATTCCTTACATCCAAGACCATCTGCGCATACACACACACAAGGGATTCAGTAATGCTCAAGAAAAATCTAAAATAAAACTCGAGTATATAAAAATAAAGCAATGAAATACAACTCGAGACAAAATAAAGCAACATAAAGATAAACTCAGAAGGAGGATCCTTTCTGAGTGATACAAGTCCAAAATATAAAAGAAAAAGTACAACTGAAATCAAAATAAAATAAAACTACAACGCCTCAGCGTCGGTGTCCTCTAGAGTAGCCTCTGGTGCTGCAGTAGGCTTTGAAAGTGGATCTGCTGCTGCTAAGGTTGGAGACGGTGATGGTGGTGGTGTAGAGGCTTGAGGGTGTACCCCAAACGGTGATGACATGGCCTGCTCGAGTAATCTCTGTATGGTGTCAAGCCGTGTCATTGTCTCTGTGTGCTAGGCGGCCTGTTCAGCTCGCAGCTCGGCCAACTCAGTCTGGAGCACCCCCACAGCGTTCTCGAGGCGCTCAAATCTGTCCTGGCCTCGAGAGGGAGAGAATATGCGCACTTGAGATGGCTCCTGTGCTGTGGATTGTGTCTCAGCCTCTGTCTGATCTGCCTGGAGTGGCTCTAATGCTGCCTGGGACTCCTCGGCCTAACCTGGCTGGGGGATGATCACTGTATAGACCCCTGGCCTTGATCTGCGGACCACCCCCATCAATCGCAGCGTCTTTGTGCCGAGCGGAGCTGGTACAATCATCTTCTCAGCCCCGCGAACACTGTCTCTGAGTCCCATGCCTATAAGAAGGTGAGTGATGTAAGGGCCTGAGAAGATCACTCTGCATCTAGGGTACTGGCCCAGATGGCATATATACTCGGCTAGAACATGCCCAGATGGAGTGGCTCCCTCTGTACCATAGAGTGCAGGTAGAGCATCTCCTGTCTGCTCAACACTCCTGTGCTATCTCCTCTGCTACTCACTGACCTGCTCAGTATGGCATGGATGTACCTGTACGCTGGTCGGGAAAGGTATGTCGCCTTCGAAACCCCCTGCTCGTACTGCCCGTCTCCGCACAAAACCCCGTAGGCCCTCTAAGGTGTCAGGGTCCCTGGGTAATCAGTAGGTAGTAGCACATACTCCACCGTCTCGTTAAATACCTTGTCGTAGAGGCCCATCCTGACCGAGAACTGGGTAACACTCAAGCTGAAGTGCTGACCGAGTGCACGAAACTGAATGGTATCCGTGTCGGTGAAACTATCGTAACTGTAGTCAAACTCGAATGTTGATAACACCTCGAGTGTAAATGCTCGAATGGCTGGCTCTCGAATGGATGGCAATCGGTCCCAGCCACCCACTGCCAATAGGCCCTCTACCTCAGCCGCGATGGTATCACCCCCCTGTATCTCTCTGAGTGCGCTCAAATCTGGGTAGCGCGACTGTCCGAATCGAAGTGTAGATAGTCTCCTCAGGTGCTGGTGTAGGCTCACGGGGCCGCTTCCCTGCCGATTTCTTAGACCTGGAAGATATATCTGCAAGATTGAAAAATAAAACGGTCAAAAACAGTTCAAAATCACAGTCAAAAGAAATTCCACACGCCCGTGTGGAGCTTCTGGCGACAGAGCCCCACGACCGTGGGTCTAAAATCCCTTTTTTACACTTAAATTCATTCTAATTCTATTTTAAACACATTCGCCTATACTTTAATCATTCAAAACAAGGGAAATCATCTAAAATAACGAATTAAATCAAGATTTGACGAAGAAAAAGGATTTGAAGTTCTTACCGATGGTGTGAGTATGAAAAACATGAAATCGGCCGGAAAAATGTCAAGTAAGACCTCAAAAACCATCAGAGAAGGTTAGGAGAGAGGGAGAGATAGTCAGAGAGGAGTTTGGAGTGAAAAACAATCGAGGCATGAGTGAAATCCAAAAAAAAATGAGCGGCTTTTGAAGTTCTTGGAATCCACACGGCCGTGTGCCTCTGCAATTAGGGTTCACAGGGGCTCACGCACGCCCCTGTATGCACTCTGGTCACTCTCTAGACTACCCCACACGGCTGTGTGCCTTCACAGGGGAGGTCCACAGGGGCTGGTTCACGCCCCTGTGGATTCACGGGAAACATAGAAGGTCTCTAAAAAATGTCACACGACCGTGTGGAAATTCCACACGGCCCTGTGCCCTACCTGGCCAAGAACACAAGGCCGCCCACAGGGGCACCTCACATGCCCCTGTGGCCTCTCTGACTTACCTGAGAAACCCTAAGCTCTTTACAGGGGCACATCCACACGGTCGTGTGCCTTCCATAAGCTCTTTACAGGGGCAGCTCACACGCCCTTGTGTATTCTCGGGAAGAAAGGAGTTCTCTGCAGAGTTTTCACACGGCCATGTGGAATATCCACACGGCCGTGTGCCTTAACACTACGTCTCCCACAGGGGCAGCCACACGCCCCTGTGGACTCTCGGGACAGAGAGATCAAGTTCTGCATGATTTCACACTGCCTTGTGGAAATTCCACACGGCCGTGTGCCCTATCTGAGGTTTTTCATAGGGGCTAGGCCACGCCCCTGTGCCCTCTCTGGCTGAGCCCTAATTAGTAACACACGCCCATGTATCTTCTCTGGTTTACTTAGAAAAAATTCACAGACTCTCACAACAATTCAGAAACCAACATATGATACATAGAGCCTGTGGAAACCATCAAAACACGACCAGATACCATGGAAAACATGCTCAACCAACTCAAACTTCGTCAATAATCATTTAGGCACACGAAACGTAAACAATCCACATTAAAATCGCAGCACATGCATTAAAAATTCAGGACACCAAAACTAAGACTTTTATTCATGCTAACACTAAACTAAGTCCTAGAAAAACTATAAAACCTTGTGTTGCCTCCCAAGGTTGCCCTCTTTCCTATAATCTGAAAGCATATAGAACATATTTTTTTGTAGAATAGAAGAAGAGTTAGCTATTTTGTTACCACACAAGGGTGAACCACCCTTACTCCGTTCTTGCTCATCCCCATTGTGTTGGGTCTTTTCGTGTGGCGCCTCTTCGCTCTCTTCATCTTTCTCCTCATCTTCTTCATGAGACCCAGGTCCGGCTTGACTTCCTTCTCGACTAGACCAAGTGATAGCACTTCTTCTTCGATCTCCACATCTTGTTCCGGCCACCCTTCATATGGATCCGGGTTCATCAATTCCTGCACATATTCATCAACACACTCATCAGTAGCATCAAGGAAGTACAGAGTATCATCAAAATCAAGAGAATGTCTCATGGCTTCGGCGAGGCGATAGGTGAGATTGTCGTCTCCAACCCTCAACGTGAGTTCTCCACCGTCCATGTCTATCAAAGCCTTGGATGTACGCAAGAACGGCCTCCCAAGAATCAGCGGCACTTCGACATCCTCATCGACATCAAGTACTACAAAGTCAACATGAAAGATGTATTTGTCTACTTTCACCAAGACATCTTCCACAATCGCTCTCGGATGCCTCACCGATCGATCTGCAAGTTGAAGTGTCATCCGAGTGGGTCTAGGCTCGCCCAAGCCTAGCTTTTGGAAAAAAGTGGAAGGCATGACATTGATGCTTGCCCCCGAATCGGCCAATGCCATCTCTTCACCCAAATTTCTGATGTTGCAAGGTATGATAAAACTTCCGGGATCTTCTCTCTTACTCGGCATGTTCTTGTGCAAGACGGCCGAGCAATTAGCATCAAGAATTACAGCTGCGCTCTCCTCCAACTTCCTTTTGTTGGTCAAGAGGTCCTTCAAGAACTTCGCAAACTTAGGCATTTGGGCTAATGCCTCCGCGAACGGTATGTTGATGTGCAACTCTTTGAAGATACCCAGAAATTTCTTGTATTGCTCATTGTATTGGTTATTCTTCAACCTTGAAGGGTAGGGGATCCTCGGCTTATAGGGTGGTGGTGCCACCTCTTTCTCCTTTAGTGATTCTCCCCCTATTTCTTCAACTTCGGGTGCTTCTTTTGTCTTCTCAAGAGGGAGATTTCTCTCGACCACTTTCCCACGTCTCAAGGTAATTGCCTTCACTTGCTCTCTCATATTGGTCTCCGTATTACTAGGCAAACTACCATGAGGTCTTTCCGCCAATGTCTTCGCAATTTGCCCCACTTGATTTTCCAAATTGTGTAGGGAGGTGGTATGATTGTGAGGAGTAGCCTCCACCGACTGAAATCTAGCATCCGATGAAGAAATAAACCTCGTGAGGGCTCTCTTAAGATCGGTCATCTTTCCCTCTAACCTGGTCACTCGACTTTCTAGATTCGGATCTTGTTGACTTTGAAATCCCGGTAGTCCATTGTTCTTTTGTTGCGACTGTCCTTGATTGCTCCATGAAAAATTTGGGTGGTTCTTCCACCGCGGATTATAGGTACCACTGTACGGGTTGCCTTGGCCTTGTCCTCTATAAGCGTTACCAACAAAGTCGGCCTGCTCCACCGCACTAGTGCCTCCGATAGCAATAGGACAATCGCTCGAAGCGTGACCTCCCCCACAACCGTTACAAGTAGTTATCGCCGCAACTCTTGGCGGAGCTAAAGCATCTAGCTTCTTACTCAGTGATTCCACTTGTACCGCCAACGCTGTAACTATATCGATCTCGTGAATTCTGGCTACCTTCTTTCGATCCCTTGTATTCCATTGATAGCTATTCATAGCCATCTCTTCTATGAGGTGCCGGGCTTCACCGGCAGTTTTGCTTCCTAGAGTTCCTCCTGCCGCCGCATCTAAAAGTTGTTTGGTACTCGGATTCAACCCATTGTAGAAGGTATGAATGATCATCTATTTGGGGAATCCATGTTGCGGGCATTTCTGAAGGAGCTCCTTGAACCTATCCCATATCTGAAATAGAGACTCCAATTCCATTTGCATGAAGGATGAGATCTTATTTCGGAGCCTCGCTGATTTTCCCGGAGGGAAATACCTAGCCAAGAATGCCTCGACCATCTCCTCCCCTGTAGTGATAGATGCTCTTGGTAATGAATGAAGCCAATGTCTTGCTTTTTCCTTCAATAAAAATGGGACGGCTCTCAAACGAATTGCGTCGTCCGTCACTCCATTAATCTTCAACATGTCGCACACTTCAAGGAAATTCTCTATGTGGTTGTTGGGATCTTCATCGGCTAACCCATTAAATTGTGCGGACTGTTACAACATTTGAATGAATGACGGCTTTAACTCAAAATTCATTGCGGTAATTAGGGGCCTCACAATTCTCGATTGAGTCCCCATCACCGCGGGTCTAGAAAAATCGGACAATGTCCTCTATTCTTCATTCTGTTATGCCATTGCTTCTGACCCTTCTGTCACAACTTCGGCTTGATTTAAAGATTCTTGTACAGGTTCCTTTCCCTTACGATGGGTTCTTCTACCAATATCTGGGTCTCCTTTCAACAAGAATCGAAGGGTTCCCACATGTCATAACCTGTAGCCGAAAACAAGAAAAAGAAAACAAATAAGAATGATGATAGATATAAGAAGTATGAAATAGAAAACGAAGTGAAATAGCTAAAATAGCGAAAAACAAATATCTAAAATACGCCTATTACCCGGCAACCGCGCCAAAATCTTTGACAGGGGCCCGAAAGTGCACGGGTTGTCGAAATAATAAAATACCCTGGTGAGTGGGTAGTCGTATCCACAGGGAATAGAGATTTAAGATACAAGTATTCACTACTTAGCTAACGCGATATGTGGAAAGAAATCAGTGAGTGAGTGCGAAAATAATTGGTAAAAGCAAGAATTAAAAGAGAAGTGTTGAAGATGAGAGAGTGGAAGTAAGAGTAAAAAGAGTAGGACAAGCAATGGGAAAAGATGGGTATCCGGACAAGCTACCCCTAGGACTTATGCTTCTAGTGCAAGACAATGCTATTATACCTTCCTATTGATGTTAATTGAGTCGAGCAAATCCTTAAACACACAGTCCCAAACCTAAGGTCAACCATGACTAACCCCAACAGTATGTTCCGGTCATTAGGTTTCACTACGACCCTTGACTCTTGTTGACCTATCAACTAAGCCCTAGGGGAGTCTATCTACCTAACGACTCACCCACTCAACCCTCTTGAACCCTAAGTAGTCTAATCCTATAGGAGTTGTCACACCTCCAAAGAATAACCTAGATTGTTCTCAACCCTAGTGTCACGGCTAAGGGAAAACAATAATAAAAGAAAAGAAATTAAGGTTGAAACTCAATTTTTATTCATCAATTATGGAAAAGCATAATAGCAATGTCAAAGAAACATAATAATCCTAGGGTTTACAAGTCCAAATGTCCACAAGGGGTTTAGCTACTCATGGAGCTATACAAATCCATCAAAATAATAAGAAGAACACAAATTGAATGCAGAGATGAAAACCACCTTGTATGCGATGTGGCCATGGTCTTGTGCTGTCGTCTGACGTTGATGTCAACGCCGATGACGCGCTCCAAACCTTTACGAAATCCTCTCCAACCCTAGCCGCGCCTCTCCAAAAGTTAGGGCAAAGAAATGCCAAAAAGATCCCCAAAACAATCTCCAAATCGGGCTTTTATAATGTTGAGTCACGGCTTTAAATCGCAGAAATCGGGATTTCACACGGCCGTGTGGAATTTCCACATGCCCATGTACTTACTACAGTGCTGCTACAGTAATTGTACAAAAACGCTCCTGAATTCGTCGTTCTTCATTGAGGCCGTTGAATTGGGCACACAATCAACGGTAGATCGTGCCGATTGCTTTGAATCTCCTAATTGGTGAACTTTTCCTTGTTAACATGACCTAGACTTATTGTGAATGTGACTGCCTTTGTGCCCCTCCAAAGGAGGCTGGCACACACTCACAAGTCTATGCTCATGCCTCATTCCTTGCTTAGTCCAAAAATCTTCCCAACAACCGCAAACATGATCTAACTTCGTTCTTTTTCTATAATTTATCTTCACAACCCTACAATGCACAAAAGTAAACAAATGCACACTTTTTAGTGATAAAATATGATTAAATTAATGTTCATTACAAGATAATAACGCTTCACATTACTATAACATGAGCACTTATCAGGTTGAGAATCTATCTAGGTAATCCTTTTGAATGAGTGACACTTCATTAGGATTAGACTTAGCAAGGTTGAAGATGGTGGAGAGGGTGAGTCAAGAGGTAGCGGAACGTCTCCTTTTCCCTCCAATGTGATTTATCCTATCTCCGTGTTCCAAGGGTTCTTTGTGGTCACAATAGGCTGAAGTGCTAAGAGACAAACTCCACTGGGATTAGTTGCTTGAGCAATACAGTGAAGTGTCGAGTAATCCTTAGTGTTGGGACTTAATTATGACTACGAATCTTTTGCCTGGACCAAAGTGTTAGATTTATATTAGGGAATAGGGTTTATCACTTGAAATCCCTAGAGCTTCATACAGTCACACACACTATGAGGTGTTGAGAGTATTCCTTTGACACACCCCTTGCGTGAGTGTTCCGCAAGTGCGCAGATCATTATAGTAATAAAATATACCCTGGTGAGTGGGTAGTCGTATCCACAGGGAATAGTGCTTAGAAACAAGAGATATCACTATTTAACTAACAAGAAAATCGATTGGGAATGAAATCAATATATCGATGTAAAGAAAATTAAAAGAATGCAAAGGGAGCAAGAAAAGTAAAAAGAGGTAATCGATGAAAAAATGGGGCACCCGGACAATGCTCACCTTAGGACTATTGTTTCAAGTGCAAGACTAATATTATACCTCCTAATTGATGTTTAATGAGCCGTGGAAATCCAAAGACACATGGTCCCAAACCTAAGGTCAACCATGACTAGCCCTCTACAAAATGCCCCGGTGGAAAGGCATACTCTCAACACCTCACACTGTGTGGAACTGCTTGGGATTCTGGGAACTCCAACTGATAAACCCTATTCCCTAATATAGTTCTAACCCTTTGGTCTAGGCAAAAGAACCCTACTCATAGTCAAGCCACAACACTAAGATTCACTACAACACTTCACTCTGATACTCGGGCAACTAAGCCCCAATGGAGTTCAACTCTTAGCACTTCACTTTATTATGACCACAAAGAACTCTTTGAACGTGGAGATAGGATAAATCACATTGGAAGGAAAAGAGGACGTTCCGCTATCCTCAACTCACCCTCTCGACCCTTTTCAATCTTGCTTAGTCTAACCCTAATGAAGTTGTCACATCTTCAAAGGATTACCTAGATGGATTCTTAACCTTAGTGTCACATCTAAGGGAAAATCATACAATTAAAATTCAATGTTAAAATTCAATTAAAATCACAAATTAAAAAAGCATAATAAAGGTCAATGAAACAAAGTCATCCTAGGGTTTACAAGTCCAAGCACCCACTAGGGGTTTAGTTCTCTATGGAGAAATACCATATCAAAAAATAGATTGAAATCATATGCACAAAAACTATAAAGAAAACCCCCTTGTAGTTCATATCGATGGTCTTATGGAGCGGGTTTGTCTTCTCAAAAAATTCCTTTATCGAACATAGGGCACACCTCGCCGAATCGATGCCAACGAAAGCTCCCCAATAGCTCTCCTCCAAAAGAACTAGATGTCGATGCCGTAGAATTACTCCAAAAGCCTTGCAAAAACCTATCTAAACCCTAGCCGCGCTCTCCCCGAAAGTTGGGCGAAAGATAGGAAAAGGATCCCCAAATAAATCTCAAATCATGGTATTTATAGGGCTGAAATCAAGCATCCACACGGTCATGTGGAATTTCCACACACTGTGTAGATTCTCTGAAATTGGATTTTCTGAGTGGTATCAATAGTAATTGCTATAATAAACTGTTGCAGTGCTCGGGCCAAATTTCTCCCGACTTCATTTTCTTCATTGAGGCCAATAAGTTGGGCACACAACTATGCAGTAGATCACGTCACCTCTTGGTTTCAACACATTGATGAAGCTCTTCGATGTTACACAAGTTGGGCTACATGAGTGTGACTGCTTTCGTGCCCCTCCAATTTGTATAATCCCTTAAGCATTTTGGAGGTTTCCACACACTCACATGTCTACAACTTGTGTCTTGATCCTTGCTTAGTCCAAGAGTCTTCTCAACCATTGCGTCCATGATCTATTTGTGCTCTTTTTCTTCCAATTTGTCTCCACAACCCTAAATGCGCAAAAGAACACAAATACACACGAATGAGTGATAAAATCTAATAAAAGTGATGTTCAATGTAAGAAAAGTATACTTCGTATCACTTATACACAAGCACTTATCATCCTTTCCGCTAGGGCATAGCGTAGAGGGCTAGTCATGGTTAACCTTAGGTTTGGGATTGTGTGTCTTTGGATTTGCACGACCATTAAACTTTAATTTGGAGGCATAATATTACTCTTGCACTTGAAACAATAGTTCTAGGGTGAGCATTGTCCAAGTACTCAATTTTATCATTAATTACCTCTCTTTACTCCATTGCTATCTCTTTTCAATTTTACCTTTCTTTGCATTGATATTATAATTCAAATCACAACTTGTTTTTTCACCTTAGCTAAATAGCAATACTTTTTGTTTCTGAGCATCTATTCCCTATGGATTCAACTATGCACTCACCGGGGTATTTTATTACTTCAAAGACCCATGCACTTGCGGTACGCACAAGGAAGGGGCGTGTCAAAGACAAAGTGTTGTATTCCAGAGAATACACAAGGCCATGTGGTAATTCCACACGGTCGTGTGGTGTCCTGTGTGAAAATTCCACACAAGCATGTGGCCGTGAGCTCTGGTGCGGATGCCCAATTTCAGTCTTTAAATATTAGTTTCGAAGGGTTTAGTGAGGTCTTCATTTCTACTTTGGGAGGAGGCTGCAACAAGGAATGAGGAGAGTTTCTTACAAGGTTTAGGAGAGATTATCTGACCATCAACATCAATTACCTTCGAAGGATTGCCATTGGAGGAGCCATCGACAGCCTTGCTTCGATGGAGTGTACCCTAAGCTTGATGGAGAGATCATTGGAGAAGGAAGGGTTATTCCTGAAGATTATTATCACGCAAATAGAAGGGGGTTTCATTGACTCTATTTTGTTCCTTTAATTGAGTTTTTAATTGAGTTTCAATCTTGTGTGATTATTGTTTGATTTTCCCTTTGAGTGACACTAGGGTTGAGAATATATCTAATCATCCTTTTGACGAGTGGCCATCACCATTAGGATTAGATTTTTCAAGGTTGAGGAGGTTTGAAAGGGTAGTAGAACGTCCCCTTTCCTTTCCGATGTGATTTATCCTACCTCCACATTCCAAGAGTTCTTTGCAATCACAACAGAGTGAAGTGTTAAGAGATCATCTCTACTGGGGCTTAGTTGTGATTAGGGATCCTTCACCTGGACAAAGGGTTTGATTTGGATTTGGGAATAGGATTTATCACTTGGAGTCCCTAGAACCCCAAGTTGTCCCACGCAGTATGAGGTGTTGAGAGTTTCATTTTCCACTGAGGCATACGTAGAGGGCCAGTTATGGTTGACCTTATATTTGGGACATTGTACATTTGGATTTCCATGACTCATTTAATCTCAACTAAGGAAACTTAGTTTTAGTCTTGCACTTGAAACAAAAAAAAAACCTAGGGGTAGCATTATCCTAATGCCCTACTTTTCTACTGATTGTTCTTTTTTCTGTCTGTTGCTTGCCTCACTTAATTGCATTTAAAATTGTTAATATCCAAAGCATTTCACCAATTGTTTGTCATTTAGCTTATTTAGCAAAACTATTTGTTCTTAGAGCCTATTTCTTGTGAATTCGACTACCCACCCATTTGGGTACTTTATTACTTCGACAACCCGTACAATTACACTGCACACACGCAAGGGGAGTGTCAAATTGTGATCTTCTCCTTAATTTCCTTTGATTCCTCTAAACTTTAATACTTTCTATTTTTATGAGATCAGAGGTCATGTACTCATTCTTTCATGTATAGTGAGCTAAAATTGATTAAGGATAAGCAATGATTCAAGTGTGGGGGTATTTGATGAGTGCATTTTATATCATGTTTTGCATATCTCTAATGCACTCATTCGCTTATCTTTCAGCACATTTTGTCTATAAATGATGTTATTCTGGGTATGTTTGTCTCTGTTACAGGTTTTTAGGGCTCATAACACACATGGAGTGAAATTAGGGACAAAATCAACCAATGAAGACAATTCTTCTAAGTGTCCAATACTTGTACGGGCGGAGCATGGGCATTCCATCTCCCCATGGTTTCCTCTGTCTAGGATTTCCCAAGTTGTCAAGGAAAACATTGGCGAAGCAAGGGGGTGCTTTCTCCCTATGATTACTTCGGGAAGAGATGATCCTATACTTTCAGGGGAAGCACAGCCCGTGTGCTCCTTTCATGGACGTGCTAAAGCTAAACAAGAGTAGAGCACAGTCTAAGCATAACCATGTGCTCCACATGGTTCCCTCGGGATGATACTTACCCTTTCACTCAAAAGTTTCAAGAAGAGCACAGTCTAAGAATGACCGTGTGCTCCAAATGGTTTCCTCCGGATGACACTTACGCATTTCATTCAAAAGTTTCAAGAAGAGCACAGTCTAAGAATGACCATTCTTAGACCTTGTTGAGCATGAAAAATCCATATTAATCCACAGATTTAGGGTTTTCTCAACATCTTTGTGACAGGGGCCCGAAAGTGCACAGGTTATCGCAGTAATAATAGTACCCCGGTGAGAGGGTAGTCGAATCCACGGGGAATAGGGATTTAAGACAAAAGAATTTACTAATTAGCTAATGCGGTGTACGAAGAGTGAAAATAGAATCAATGAGTGAGTGTAAAACTAATTAAACAAAATAAGAAATAAAAGGGAAATATGGAAGGCAGGAGAGTGCAAGTAAGAGTAAAATGAGAAGGACAATCAATGAATGAAATAGGGTACCCGGACAAGCTACCCCTAGGACTTATGCTTCTAGGGCAAGACAATGTTATTATACTCTCCTATTGATGATAAATGAGTCGAGGAAATCCTTAAACACACGGTCCCAAACCTAAGGTCAACCGTGACTAACCCCAACACTATGGCCCGGCATTAGGTTTCACTACAACCCTTGACTCTTGTTGACCTGTCAACTAAGCCCTAGGGGAGTCCATCTTACTAAGCCTCACACTATACGGGATTGCTTTAACTTCTAGGGATTCCTAGTGATAAACCCTATTTCTATGTATCGCTCTAACCCTTTGGTCTAGGTGAAAGAACCCTAGTCTCAATAAAACCCTAGTACTAGGATTCACTACAACCTTTCACTCTGTTGCTCGCGCGACTAAGCCCCAGGGGAGTTTGTCTCCTAGCACTTAGCTCTATTTTGACCGCTAAGAACTCTTGGAACACGGAGGAAGGAAGAATCACACTAGAGGGGAAAGGGGACGTTTCGCTACCTCACGACTCACCTTCTTGACCCTCTCCAATCTTAAGTAATCTAACCCTATAGGAGTTGTCACACCTCCAAAGGATAACCTAGATTGTTCTCAACCCTAGTGTCACGGCTAAGGGAAAACAATACAAGATGCAATTAAGATTGAAACTCAATTTTATTCATCAATAAAGAAAAGCATAATAACAATGTCATAGAAACATAATTATCCAAGGGTTTACAAGTCCGAATACCCACAAGGAGTTTAGCTCCCCATAGAGCTATACAAATCCATCAATCTATGAAAATAAACACAAATCAAAAAATAGATGAAAACCCCCTTGTGTAGAGTGTGGCCGTGGTCTTGTGCAGCCGCCGGACGTCGATGTCGATGCTGATGACACGATCCAAACCTCCACAAACTCCAATCTGAAACCCTAGCCGCAACCTTCCAGAAGTTCGGTTAAAAGGTAGGCAAAAAAAATCCAGAAAAAGTCTCCAAAACGGCTTTTTATAATATTGAGTCGCGGCTTTAAATCGCTGAAATCAGAATTTCACATGGCCGTGTGGAATTTCCACACGCTCATGTGAAGTCTCTGTTTTACTGAATTTCGATGTTGATGCCGAAGACACGCTCCAAACCTCCACAAAATCCTCTCAAAACCCTAGCCACGAACCCTCAAGAAGTTGAGGAAAAAGATTCTCAAAAGGTCCCGAAAAAGTCCTTTAAATAGTACTGAGTCGCGTCTGTAAATCGGCTGAAATCGGGCATCCACACGGGCGTGTGGAATTTCCACACGCCCGTGTAGATTCTTTGGAATTGGTTTTTCTGGCGCGCAGTGAACAGTAAACTGCTACAGTCTTGCACACAAAATGTTCCTAATAAGTGCTCATGTTATAGTAATGCGAAGCGCTATTATCTTGCAATGAGCATTGATTTAATCAGATTTTATCACTAAAAAGTGTGCATTTGTTTACTTTTGTGCATTGTAGGGTTGTGAAGATAAATTGGAGAAAAGGAACGAAGTTAGATCATGTTCGCCGTTGTTGGGGAGATTTTTCAGACCAAGCAAGGAACGAGTGATGAGCATAGACTTGTGAGTGTGTGCCAACCTCCTTTGGAGGGGCACAAAGGCAGTCACATTCACAATAACTCTAGCTCATGCTAAAAAGGAGAACTTCACCAATTAGGAGATTTGAAGCAATCGGTACGATCTACCGTTGATTGTGCGCCCAATTCAATGGCCTCAATGAAGAACGACGAATTCGGGAGCGTTTCAGCACAATTACTGTTCACTGTCTGCCGAAATTCAGAAAAACAGCAACTTCACACAGGCGTGTGGAAATTCCACACGCCGGTGTGAAATCCAGATTTCTGCGATTTAAAGCCGCGACTCAACATTATAAAAAGCCGGATTTGGAGATTGTTTTGGGTATCTTTTGGCTCTTCTTTGCCCTAACTTCTGGAGAGGCGCGGCTAGGGTTTGGAGAGGACTTCTTGGATGTTAGAAGTACGTCATCGGCGTCGACATCAACGTCCGACGGCAGCACAAGACCACGGCGACATCGCACACAAGGGGGTTTTCATCATGCATTCAATTTGTGTTCTTATTATTATTTTGGTGGATTTGTATAGCTCCATGAGGAGCTAAGCCCCTTGTGGGTATTCGGACTTGTAAACCGTAGGATTATTATGTTTCTTTGAAATTGCTATTATGCTTTTCCATAATTGATGAATAAAATTGAGTTTCAATCTTAATTTCTTTTCTTTTATTATTGTTTTCCTTTAGCCGTAACACTAGGATTGAGAACAATCTAGGTTATTCTTTGGAGGTGTGACAACTCCTATAGGATTAGACTACTTAGGGTTCAAGAGGATTGAGAGGGTGAGTCGTGAGGTAGCGGAAAGTCCCCTTTCCCCTCCGATGTGATACTCCCTACCTCCATGTTCCATGATTTATTCACGGTCGAGATAGAGTTAGGTGCTAGGAGATAAACTCCCCTAGGGCTTCATTGCGCAAATACCAAAGTAAAGGGTTGAAGTGAATCTTAGTGACCGGGACTTAACTGAGACTAGGGTTCTCTCACTTGGACCAAAGGGTTAGAACTACACATAGGAACATAGTTAATCACTAGGAGTCCTTAGAACTTAAAGCAATTCCACACCGTGTGAAGCTTAAGTAGATAGACTCCCCTAGGGCTTAGTTGACAGGTCAACGAGAGTCAAGGGTCGTAGTGAAACCTAATGACCGGAGCATATTGTTGGGGTTAGTCACGGTTGACCTTAGGTTTGGGATCATCTGTTTAAGGATTTCCTCGACTCAATTAACATCAATAGGAAGGTATAATAGCATTGTCTTGCACTAGAAGTATAAGTCCTAGGGGTAGCTTGTCCGAGTACCCATCTTTCCCCATTGCTTGTCCTACTCTTATTCTTACTTGCACTCTCTCATCTTCCACACTTCTCTTTTAATTTTTGCTTTTACCAATTATTTTCGCATTCACTCACTGATTTCTTTCCACACATCGCATTAGCTAAGTAGTGAATACTTATATCTCAAATCCCTATTCCCTGTGGATACAACTACCCACTCACCAGGGTATTTTATTACTTCGACAACCCGTGCATTTTCGGGCCCCTGTCAGTTCCCAATTTCATTTTCTTCATCAAATCCATTGAATTGGCACACAATCAATGGTAGATCATGTCGATTGCTTCATTTCTCCTCTTTGATGACGTTCTCTAATGCTACACGGGTTATACTTTTATGAGTGTGACTGCCTTTGTGCCCCTCCAATGGAGGTTGGCACACATGCACAAGTCTAGACTCGTACCTTGTTCCTTGCTTGGTCCGAGAACTCCCCAACAACAGCGAACATGACCTAATTTTGCTCTTTTCTCTTTAAGTTTACTCCACAACCCTACATGCACAAAAGAACACAAATGCACAACAATTAATGATAAAATCTGAGAAAAGTGATGCTCAATGTAAGAAAATAATACTTCGTATTACTCTAACACGAGCACTTATCATATGTATATATGTATTCCTATGTGTGTGTATATATATTTGTGTATACACACACACACACACACACACACACACACACACACATTATATGTGTATGCATATGTATATATATACACATCACCTAAGGATTTTTAACTCCTGGGATTTCAACTTACTCCCAAATTGAACGTAAATCCAAATACATCCATTGGAATAATTGGTTTTACTTTGGTATTTTAAAATCTCTCAAACCAAATAAAGGATTTTTGGATGTGGTATTTGAAATTACATTGTAACTTCAAATACTTCAAAACAAACACTATCTAAATGAATTTTTGAATGACTCTTCCTCAAAGCATTTAAGAGGACTCTATCAAAAGTACCAAATTTATCCCTCTGTAATATTCTTTCTAATTATATCATTTCCAAAATTGATGGCTATTGAACGTTTGTTGTAAAATATTTAAAACATTGCATCAAAATTAATGACCATTCAAATAATAGTAACCAATAGTTTGGAATCACTCCCTTATGTAAAGGAGAAAACCATGAAAATGAATAATACAAAAGTAAATTTTCAAACACAAAACCAAAATAAATTATAGAAACTATTGAATGGATTTTTACCAATAGCATAAAGTATTTTCACTACACCATTTTTCATTTTTAGAAGCTGTTTAATAGAGGGGTTTTTAAAAACCCCCTCAATAATTATATATAAATTTTTTTTTAATGAGCTAAAGAGCTAGTTTGATAAATCCCCTCAAATAATAAAAAAAAAACAACACTCACTCACCCATACCCTCTCTCCCCTCAATCACTCACTCAGTCACTCACTTACACCCTCTCTTCACATGATCACCCTCTCATGCTCATCCTCGATGACGATGCCGATGCTGAAGCCGATCAATCTCCATCTAGGGCTTCTCCAATGGAACCTTCACCGTCATCTTCCCTTGATTTCACTGATTTTCTACCTCGCATGAGCCACCCTGCATCGACTGATCTCTTTCGATTCACTAACAGGTACTCCCAAATCATGCCCTGTTTCTTGGTTTTTCCTTTTCTTTTTCTTGATTAAATTTGATTTCTACGTTGTTAGTTTTATCATTTTCTTGTTTATTATTGGGGGTTTTAGCTATAATGTCATGGAATTTGTGAAGAGTTTGGATATTTTTCTTTTAATTGTTCCTATTGAATTCAAGAAATGGTATTCGGTTTTTGATTCTCTTGTGGAATTTGGGGTTCTTTTTTTGTTTTATTAATCCTATTTTACATGAGTTTTTTTCTTTTTAGGTTGTTTTTTGAATTACAATCCTTTAGTGTTTTTGTAATCTTTTCATTATTGATAATTAGGGTTTAGTGACACACCCCTTGCGTGTGTGTACCGCAAGTGCACGGGTTGTCGAAGTAATAATTATACCCGGTGAGTAGGGTAGTCGAATCCACAGGGAACAGGGCTACTAGTACTAACTTCTTCTCTGCAATCTAGCCTAACGACTAATGTGATTTTGTGGTGATCTAGTGTGCATAGAAATTAATACCATAGATGAATAGGCAAAGGGTAAATAAAGGGAGATCTCAATCAATGAAGATGAGATACCCAGGCAATGCTCCCCCTAGGCTCTATCATGAAGTGCAAGACTAACTAAATGCTTCTAACCGAGTTCTATGAGTCTAGGTAATCCAAGAATAATCGGTCCCTGCCTCCAGGCCACCGATACTAGTCCCCTACAAGGTCCCGGCGGAGAAATCGCTCAATCTCAACACCTCACACCCCATATGACCGCAATGAATTCTAGGGATACCTAAGAGTGAAACCGATTCCTAAAATTAGATCTAACCCTACTTCTAGGCGGAAGATCCCTAACCCCCTACAAAGGTCCCGGTGGAGAAATCTATCAATCTCACGCCTCACACCCCATATGGTTGCATAAAACTTAGGGAATACGGAGATAGAAACACTCAATCGGAAGGGAAAGGGGACAGTCCTCTATCTCAAGACTCACCCTCTCAACCCTCTTTAACCTTGTATGTTCCAATCCCTAATGGAGACCTCTCTCTCACCAAGGAAACAAATCAAACATACCAAACAACCATACGAATCAATAAGGCATGCAAGCAATGATTAAACAAGATTAAAACTCAAATAAAGTCGGACTTAAAAGAAAGCATAAAGAAAGTCAATACATGAATCGAAACCTAGGGTTCACATGCCCAAGTATCTACTAGGGTTTAGCCCTCCATGGGGCTTATTGCAAAGCAAAACATAACACAATGAAAAGCAATGTAAACCAAGGAAGTAAACCCCATTGAAGTCGTGATGATGGCCTTGATGGGTCGCTCAACGTCTTGAAGGATCCTTCTCCGAAGCTAGGTCGCCAATGACTCCCTCGATGCTATGACGGAGGAAAGAACTATCAAAGTTGGTGAAGAACGGCCCTCCAATTCGGCAAAGACCTCCTCCTCAAACCCTAGCCGGTTCGCCTCTCAAAAGCCACACAAAAGATACCAAAAGAATCGGCAAAAAGGGCTATTTATAAGCCTGAAAACGTGCCAGTCACGTGTCTTCACGCGACCACGTGAGATCCCACGCGATCGCGTGGGCTGCAGAATTCCCACGCGGTCGCGTGGGATTTTGACGCGGTCGCGTGAACAGTAATTCTGCTACAGTACTGCTACAGCAGAATGAACAATGTTTTTTCTGCAGTACTCTTCATAACCATGATCCAAACTTTCTCATATTGAGGCCACATGGTCGGGCACACGTCCATGCGGTGAGTTATAAGACTTCTTTTTCTTCGAATCATCATTTGAGAGCTTTAACTATCTTCACACAAGTTGGGACATGAAGGTGTGACTGCCTTTGTGCCCTTCCATCGCACAAATCATCTTGAATTCTTCAGGAAGTTGGCACACACCCTCATGTGCATGATCCCCTATTGTGCCTTGACATTTGTGTTGTATAAAAGCTCCCAACAATACGTCTTTATAACCCATCTTTGCTTCCTTTTCTTCCTTTAACACTTGCACAACCTAATTGCATAAAAGAACACCAAAATACACTTTATGAGACATAATCAATGGTAAAATGATGCTCAATGTATGTAAAACAAGTAGGTAAAACATGTATACTCAAGCACTTATCAAACTCCCCCACACTTAAGCCTTTGCTTGTCCTCAAGAAAAATTAACCATAAACTCATGAAAAGCAAAGAGAAGTGCTTGGCCTTAGGTTCACCAAGAGGGTACAAGAATAAAATTCTAAAATCATGGAGAAAAACAAACAATAGATGAAACAATCAATACTCTAGCAAATAATCCAATCAAAAATGAAAGTACTAAAGTCCGAAAGCGTGTGTGTGTGAAAACTCAACTCATGTCAACACTATATCCACTACTCAAAGTTCTTATTAATAATGGAACTTATTTATGCACAAAAAGAAAAGATAGTAGCTTCACACATCCTCTAAGGTAGCTCTTCCACGAGATGCCTCCCGAGTAGCTTTCACACTTTTGAGGTGGTAGCTCTTTCTACCGAAGGTGGTAGCTTTCACACATGCTATGAGATAGCTCTTTCTCTCATTAGGGCATAACAAGTATCCGACTTATGAGAGTAGCTTCATACAACATAGGTGGTAGCTCTTTCCACCCCCTATATACAAACAAACTAAAATTCTTAATTTTCTGTTTTTTTTTTTTTTCAAATAAACTCGAATCAAACTAACACTAGATAATCCCACAATAATGAACTAGAGTAAGTTTCCATAGGTTTAATGAGTGAGAGAAGTGCATTAAAGAGCAATCGGACCCAAATTTCAAGAAAATTGGATAAAAACTAGAGCATGATAAAACCTAATGTTTGCAATCTCCAAAAATTAAGAATTAAACTCTCAACTCTAAAGTGAACCTTCATGGGCAACATGAGCATGATCATTAGAACACAAGTAAAGGTCATGTATAAGGTGAACCCTCCCCCACACTTAAGATGTACATTGCCCTCAATGTACACATGTAAGCACAATAAAAATATAAGCAATAAAAACATGATGTGGGTAAAGATGCAATTAAAACAACACTCCCCTGAACTCCTTATTGATCGATCGGTGAAGCTAACTTGAGGGTGTGTTGTTGTTCAACGGGTTGTGAAGCTCAAACAACCACGTCACATGGTTGTGTGTATGAAAAAAAATTCATCATCATCACTCTCAAGGCCATCTGCACAGATTCAAGGGGTTCAGTAAAGCTCAATAAAAATAGAAAAATTGCACGAGTTCTTACGAATGAAGCAAGATAAAGCACAACTCGCACAATCAAAACAAAGTATAAAGATAACTAAAGTCTAAAAGATGAAATAAAAGAAACTAGAAATGAAAACTAAAGTAAAGAAAACTAAAGTCTCATGAGTGGGACGCCTCAAGCATCGGCATCATCTGCTGGTGCTGCTGGTGTGTTAGAAGACATGTCCTCATCCAAGGTCAGCTATAAAAGATCAAGGCATTTTTGGAGCAAGCTTTTTAGTCCTTGGTGTCATACCTGCAAGAAAATTGCCAAAGAAGTGCGAATTTACATGATATGGCAAGATGAAGGGAATCCACATGGGTGTGTGGGCAACCCACGCGCTCACGTGGCTTAATCTGCCACGTTTCCAGTCCACGCGGGCGTGTGGGCCAGCCACGCGCCCGCGTGGGCGCGTCTTGGCTCGGCAGAAGGACCACGCGGTCGCGTGGCTTTTCGGCTGAGAGGTGGTGAGCTCCACCCGGCCTTGTGGCTAGGCCACGCGCCCGCGTGGACGTCCAACCATGGCCAAAGAGCCATAGTTGGGTTCCAACGCCTCACTAAGCTTCATTTACATGTTTTCTAAGTGTTTTCACAATGTTTTCCATGGAAAATATCATCCAAGAAACAAGAAAACTCGATGGAATTGAAGATGAAAGCATGGACATGATAGGGGGAGATGAGGCCTTACCGACGCGAATAGATGGAGAAAACTTGATGCAAATGCCGGCAAAACACTTCTAAATCTCAAATAAGTCGAAGAAAAATGGATTTGGAATCTTAAGGATGGGAAGTTTGGAGAGGAAAAGATGAGAAAATGAAGAGTTGTAAGTTATGGATAATGAATAATGACTCTTCATCTCTGTTTATAGGACACATGGGGGTGTGGGAATTCCACACCCCCGCGTGGGTACTGTACACGGCCACGTGAGAATCTCACGCGGCCACGTGAGCTGCAGAATTTCTGCAGACAGTCCACGCGGCTCTCCAAACTTCAAAATTAACCCTATTCTTCAACAATTATCATGCATTGCACCCTGAATCATGTCATACATGTGAAAAATACTTCAAATCACAAAAAAGTTTCCTTGAAAAGTTCAACACCAACAAAAATTAATCAAGGCACACACTCATGGTAATTATTACTATAGAATTTAAAATCTAAACTAGAAAGCAATTAAAAATTTGGGTTGCCTCCCAAGTAGCGCTTGTTTTACGTCACTAAGCTTGACGTACCTCTTCCTTACCTTATGGAGGCTTGAAAAGAGTGTGTTCCTCCCGACTAGACATTGCATAGCTACTTCCTTTAAACCAAAAATCTACTTGCCGGGGTGGAGTTTTTGTTGGAGAGTCCAACCATCTTACCTTTGGCCTCCAAGGAAACAATTTGGGTTGGGAATTGTCCAACTTATCATCGGTGGGTCACTGGATGGTTTAAATATCCTACCCACATCTTCTCCCAAACCCAAAATCTCTTTCTTGCATTCAATGAGTTGATTAATCCGAAAGAAAGGTGCTTGCTCCATTACCTTAGGGCTTGCTTCTTCTTGTGTATTTTCAGCTTGAACTGAACATGATGTTAGCAAATCCCCTTGAAAATTTCGTTGCACACAAGCATAATCTTCATTCAAGCAATCTAAATTCTGAAAATGATGTTCTTCTTCTATCCTTTCAATTTCTACAGCAATGTACTCAATTTTTCCTACTTCATCAATGTGGTTCATGGCCTTGTCATGCGTGGAAGAAACTTGCCTTGCTTGTTCAAATTCTTCTTTTTCCTTAGCAAGTGTGTCTAAAATCTCTCCTATATGATGCTCAATGTTTTTGATGGAGATTTCATGACATCTTAAGGTGGCTTCAACATCTTCGAAGCGGGCATCGGTTGCTTCAATGAATTTAAGTAATACGCTTTCCAACCGAAGTACATCCTCCTCATGCTTCTCATCCATCTGAAATTCTTCTATAGGTGCTTCCCATTGCTGTCCATCAATATTCCATAAGTGGTTCGGGTAGCTCCATTGATTTGGATGATGTGTGCTGCGATATTGGTTGCTTTGTTGTTGTGCAGAAATAAGTCTATCAAGTTTTCCACTGAAATCTTCAATCTGAAAATATAACTTTGTAATTGGATCAATCATCATTCAATTACCTTGCAAGAAAAAGTAACACAAGTCAAAGAAAACAAATGAGAACGGTGGAAGAAAAAGAAAGTGTGAAATAGACAAGATAACGAAAACGATAAATGGCTAGAGCAACAAAGACTTAGCGTTCCTAGTATCCTCCTCCCCGGCAACGGCGCCAAAAACTTGACACACCCCTTGCGTGTGTGTACCGCAAGTGCACGGGTTGTCGAAGTAATAATTATACCCGGTGAGTAGGGTAGTCGAATCCACAGGGAACAGGGCTACTAGTACTAACTTCTTCTCTACAATCTAGCCTAACGACTAATGTGATTTTGTGGTGATCTAGTGTGCATAGAAATTAATACCAGAGATGAATAGGCAAAGGGTAAATAAAGGGAGATCTCAATCAATGAAGATGAGATACCCGGGCAATGCTCCCCTAGGCTCTATCATGAAGTGCAAGACTAACTAAATGCTTCTAACCGAGTTCTATGAGTCGAGGTAATCCAAGAATAATCGGTCCCTGCCTCCAGGCCACCGATACTAGTCCCCTACAAGGTCCCGGCGGAGAAATCGCTCAATCTCAACACCTCACACCCCATATGACCGCAATGAGTTCTAGGGATACCTAAGAGTGAAACCGATTCCTAAAATTAGATCTAACCCTACTTCTAGGCGGAAGATCCCTAACCCCCTACAAAGGTCCCGGTGGAAAAATCTATCAATCTCACGCCTCACACCCCATATGGTAGCATAAAACTTAGGGAATACGGAGATAGCAAACACTCAATCGGAAAGGAAAGGGGACACTCCTCTATCTCAAGACTCACCCTCTCAACCCTCTTTAACCTTGTATGTTCTAATCCCTAATGGAGACCTCTCTCTCACCAAGGAAACAAATCAAACATACCAAACAACCATACGAATCAATAAGGCATGCAAGCAATGATTAAACAAGATTAAAACTCAAATAAACTCGGATTTAAAAGAAAGCATAAAGAAAGTCAATACATGAATCTAAACCTAGGGTTCACATGCCCAAGTATCTACTAGGGTTTAGCCCTCCATGGGGCTTATTACAAAGCAAAACATAACACAATGAAAAGCAATGTAAACCAAGGAAGTAAACCCCCTTGAAGTCGTGATGATGGCCTTGATGGGTCGCTCAACGTCTTGAAGGATCCTTCTCCGAAGCTAGGTCGCCAATGACTCCCTCGATGCTATGACGGAGGAAAGAACTATCAAAGTTGGTGAAGAACGGCCCTCCAATTCGGCAAAGACCTCCTCCTCAAACCCTAGCCGCTTCGTCTCTCAAAAGCCACACAAAAGATACCAAAAGAATCGACAAAAAGGGCTATTTATAAGCCTGAAAACGTGCCAGTCACGTGTCTTCACGCGACCACATGAGATCCCACGCGGTCGCGTGGGCTGCAAAATTCCCACGCGGTCGCGTGGGATTTTGACGCGGTTGCGTGAACAGTAATTTTGCTACAGTACTCTTCATAACCATGATCCAAACTTTCTCATATTGAGGCCACATGGTCGGGCACACATCCATGCGGTGAGTTATAAGACTTCTTCTTCTTCGAATCATCATTTAAGAGCTTTAACTATCTTCACACAAGTTGGGACATGAAGGTGTGACTGCCTTTGTGCCCTTCCGTCGCACAAATCATCTTGAATTCTTCAAGAAGTTAGCACACACCCTCATGTGCATGATCCCCTATTGTGCCTTGACATTTGTGTTGTATAAAAGCTCCCAACAATATGTCTTTATAACCCATCTTTGCTTCCTTTTCTTCCTTTAACACTTCCACAACCTAATTGCATAAAAGAACACCAAAATACACTTTATGAGACATAATCAATGGTAAAATGATGCTCAATGTATGTAAAACAAGTAGGTAAAACATGTATACTCAAGCACTTATCATTTAGCTTTAATTTCATGGAATTTGCCAATATAACTCTGATAATATTTAGTTGTAAGTGCATTTAATCATTGTTGTTAGATTGTTTATTTGCAAGATTTCAAGGCCTTAACTTTGGAATATTATTCTTGATTCTTTGTTGCTATTGGTGTTGTGAATTGAGGAATGACTTAAGTATTCTATTGTGGATTATCCATGAATCAAAGTTGATCTACAACAAAATTTATTTTGCTTGACATTTGGCAACATGGCTTACAGCCTTCTACAAGTGCATTCCTATTGGGGTAGAAGTTGGTTATATCTATGGTGGTGTGGTGAGTTTCTTATGTCAATTGTTTTCTTGAAGGATTTTATATTTAATTTTTCTTTACATTTTCTTTAGTTTGACTCCACTATTACCCTAGTCTGAGTTGGTGTAAATTTGTTTGTCATCAACCATCACTATATCATAGCTTTTGGAAAAGATCCAACGAGGCCAAGATATAAAAATTTCATATACTTATTGTCATTATGTGGCTTCTTTGATGTCTTTCTATCCTACTCCCACATGTTTTTTTGATAGATTACTCGTGTAAGATAATACCACCATAGTTTTTCTAGACTAACTTCCTCTTCTAGGCTATAAGATTAGTTTATGTAAATTTACCTTTAACTGGTATTATGATTGTCATATTTGCTTGATAATTTATTCAAGCTTTACGCTGCCTTTGAACTGATTTAATTTAATCAATCTTATGTTGTATAATGAGAGCCATTCCTCAGGGATTATAATCTTTAGTAGTGGTTTATTTCATGCCAGTTACTTCTATTTTGCCATGTTATTTTTTTTCATATCATATCATTTATACAAATAAATACTGTACTATATGGCGTTATCATCATTTAACAAATTCAATTGCATACTAGTTTTTGTTTCTTGCTAAATTAGTATTTGAAGATTATTATAAGTTTTTGCACATCATAGTTTCTTGCCTGACTTGATAATGTTTAGAAGCCTTATTGAAGTTATGTCAAAGGATGTTCACAGAAGATAACATCGAATAGAGAGTACATGAAAATTTTAGTGAATACGTATTTGTCAAAGGAGGTTGACAAAAGATAGCATTTATTTTTATTGTCATTTTATTTTTTGTATGTCGTCCTGAAGCCTGCAATGTATCTGTAGGGCTTGAAAGCTATCAAATTTTTTGTCGATACTCTTGTCTTGACTCAAGCTATGTTTAGGCAAGCAAAATAATGTGCAGATTCTTACTTCTTTTAATATGTGGTGATTTTCTCAAAACTTTTGTTTTGTTTGGTAGGATCTAATCGAATTATAATATTTTCCTCTTTGGGTTGTGCCCAATTCATGTCAAAGTTGTCACTTGACAGTCCTTGAGCTATTTTAACATCCTTTTCCTCTTCTTGAGTTCCCTTCTTTCCTACATGAACATGAACTTGACCATTTTGGATTGCTTCTCCTACATATTAGTGTTTTATAAAATAAATTATTCTCAATCAGTTGCATTCCTTGTACAGTAAAGCATCTATTTAAGCTTGCCTATTGAATCTTCATCTAGATCAAGGCAGGAAAAATATAGTGGTATGGCTTACTGACTTTACTGGTGTGATTTTGTAATGAGCTAGATGAATTATTAGATTTTATCTCTAAGCAACTGTCATTTTTATTGTCCTTGCTAAATGTTGTTAATTTTTTTTTGTGCCAAAGTTAATCATATGATGAATGTTGGATCTTGCATAGTAGACTAATTAAATAGCATTTTTCAGAGATGCTCTTTATGAGTTTGAAATTATGGCAGGTTTTGGTGATTGGATAAAATTTACTTCTCTATATGACCTTGCATTATTGGTCATTTATAGGGAACCCATTGATAATCAAATTTCTTATTTCATCCCTAAGAAAATATGATGCGGCGGAATATAAGATTGAAGGCTTGTTTAGTCTGAGAATGCCCAAGCCAACAATGAGAACTCCAACTCCTGTTTAATCTAAGAATGCCCAGAGAATTAGAGAGGAAAAAACAAATCAAATTTTATTACATTCAAAACTGCCCTTTCATCGCCGTCAAGGCTTACATTAAATAGACTAGGAAGACACCCTAATAAAGATGCAAAAGGGAAAGAAATCGAAAATTTTCGAAAAATAACAAATCCTCAATTGACAATAGGAAAATAAATTCAAATCAAAATAAAACTATTGCCAAAAATGGCGAGCCAAATAGGGATTAATATCCTAAGATATGGCCCGATCAATTAATACCAAAAACGGCAAATTTGATGATTTCGAGGCCTAAATGATGAAATTTTCCCCAAATGACCAAATTGACCCTAGCTAGGTCATGTCCCACTACTCCATGTAGGCGCAAGCTAGCTCTTCTACGCGGCCCGCATCATTCCCCCTAGGCTGAACAGAATTCACTCTCGAATTGTCATCATCTAAGGAATCACCATAATAAGGCACCAAGTGTTTGACATTGATTGAGGTCATCTTCATGCAAAGACCATTTTCTCCTGCACTATCTCTTCCTCAATCTGTCTAAGGTCAGTAGATTGGTACTGTCCCTAACGGGGCTTGATTGAGATATATCCTTGCTAGGTAGTAACAGAATCTTGGCCCCATCCTTGGTGAAGCTGTACGTGTTGGTTCTTCCATTATGCACAACGCTCCTATCGTATTGCCAGGGTCGATCCAATAGTATGTGACATGCATCCATTATAACCACATCACACCAGACAGCATCTTGGTACTTTAACCTAATGGAAAAGAAGATCAAAGCGCTCTGAAACACGGTTAGCTCGCCCCCTTTCTTGAGCCAAGCAAGCTTGTAAGGCCTAGGATGCTCTTCAGTCGTGACCCCCAATTTCTGAATTGTTGTTGTAGAGATAATGTTCTCACAGCTACCTGCATTAATCACAAAATAGCATACCTTGCCTAAGATGGTGCATGTAGATTGGATGATATTGTTCCATAACCAATCTTCTTCAACCGCCCGTGGTGTTAGGTAGGACCTCCTAATCACCAATACAGTACCCACATCTCCCCAAATAATCTCCTCAGCCTCCGGATTATTAGGCTGATCTTCCAAGGCCACTTCATCTTCGTCTTCTCCTTCAAACTCTGCCGCATCAACGAGAATGATCTTCTTCCCGGCTGTCTTCTTGCATTCAGAAAACCTATGTCCCGATTCTCCAAAGCCAAAGCACCGAAAGTTGCTATTGTTATTGCTAGCCTTGCCGGTTTGGATTGTAGCCCTGTCACCACTTCCTTTAGCATGATTTAGGCCACTAGAGGAATTGTTGTTGCTACCATTGCTACTATGCATCCCAGAGATGCAAGAAGTACGTCTCCCTTGCTTCTCCACCTGTAGAGCCCTTTGATGTGCTGCAAATACAGAAACAGGATCAAACATGTTAACAGTATCCTGAATCTGCATCCTTAATCCGCCAATGTGACCTGCCACCAACTAATCCTCCGTCTCCTGGATCTCATTTCTAGCCACAAGTTAGTAAAACTCCGTGGTGTAATCATCCACTGACTTGGTACCTTACCTCAAATTTTGTTACCTTTGATACATCAACCTCTGAAAATTATAGGTAAGGAATTGTGCACGTAGATGCTTCTTCATCTTCTCCCATGTACAAATTTTTGGCTTCCCCTACCAGCTCCGTGTAAGCTTCAATTGCTGCCACCAAGCATTGGCTCGGTTCTGAAGCCTGGTGGCTAGGAAAGGTACGCGCTTATCTTCCGGTACGCCTTTGAATTCCAAGATCTCCTCCATAATTACCAACCAATCGAGGAACTCCTCTGGTTGTAGGCATCTATGGAATTCAGGAATCTCAGTGTGCATTACCGTCTCCCATCATCTCTGGTCGTACTCCACAGGACCCCTCCTGTATTGAGTCACCTCATCTCCAAGACCAACATTAGTTTGAGCTCCAACTGATTCATCTGGTCATGCTCATAGATATCTTGAAGGTTTGCTCACATCTAGGTGCCACGTCGCCTCTAAGAACGAATGAAGCTCTGATACCAACTGACACAACGGGATATAAGGTTGAAGGCTTGTTTAGTATGAGAATGCCCAACCAACAATGAGAACTCCAACTCCTGTTTAGTCTAAGAATACCCAGGGAATTAGAGAGGAAAAAACAAATCAAATTTTATTTCAATCAAAACTGCCCTTTCATCGTCGTCAAGGCTTACATTAAATAGACTAAGAAGAAACCCTAATAAAGACGCAAAAGGGAAAGAAATAAATTCAAATCAAAATAAAACTATTGCCAAAAATGATGAGCCAAATAGGGATTAATATCCTAAGATATGGCCCGATCAATTATTACCAAAAACGGAAAATTTGATGATTTCGTGGCCTAAACGATGGAATTTGGCCCAAATGACCAAATTGACCCTAGCTAGGTCATGTCCAACTTCTCCATGTAGGCCAAGCTAGCTCCTCAATGCGGCCCGCATCAAGATAGCATCTAGAATGTGTGTAGCATTCCCTTTTGGCTTATTATGAGCTTTTTATATATGTGCACTTAGTTAATATTCGTTAAATTTATCGTTCCTTTCGTGTTCCTGTATCACTGATCCCCTTCATATTGTTCTACCTAGTTTTGGATCATCTTTATGTATGTGTGATATAATTCATGGGGTCTTCTCACATTTGCTTTTGCAATTGCATCTTGAATTTATTTTTTTTTTACCTTTTAGATTTTTCCATCTGATATCCTTTAACAACAACAAAATATGAAAATGAGACATATTTATATAGGTGTCTTACAAAAGATTGACACACTTTTGATCATATTTATAATAGTTAATGACAACTGATGAAAGCTATTAGTTTGAATAGCACTTTTTCTGTTTGTAACTATTCGCACTGTTTCAGAAGGAAGTGGAAGTGAAACTGATGATGAAAATAAAAGACAAGATGTTGGTGAAGAAGAGACTGATGATGACGAAAATATCTTTTTGATACAAGAGATTTTCTCTCATCAAGCTCTTTTTTTAAGTAGTGGATCTGACTTCCATGAATCAGAAATTGATTCTGATAATGATGAATTCTATAGCAATGGCTCAGTTGATGGTTTTGATGACTGCATAAAAGTTGTCGAATCTCAGTACCCCTATGTTAGGAGCCGTAAAAAATTGCCTGATCTCGTTGAGAAAGAGAAAGGAGTTAGCCTTTGGTCAATGATTAAAGATAACGTTGGGAAAGATCTTTCTAAAGTATGTCTTCTTGTATATTTCAATGAACCACTTTCATCCTTGCAGAAATGTTTTGAAGTTCTTGAATACTCTTACCTTATAGAAAGATCGTATGAGTGGGCAAAAAGGTAACATTTTAATTCACATGTCTTATGTTCTTTCTTTTGTGTAGATTATTTGTTGTTTTCCTCCTTCTATGGTGTCACCAATAACTAACATTTATCCCTACCCTCATTCTTACTATGCAAATTGTTAAGCCAGTATCTTCTTCAAACATTGAACTCTTTTATCTAACCTGAGTTCATCATATTATAGCGACTAATAGGTTTTTTGAACACATTAAAGATTAAATTTTTACCAAGAATAATAACTTTTTCAGAAATTCATGTCCTTAATTATAATGATATACTTGAAATGAGATTGTCATTATTGTTTTAACTTGCTTAGCATTCAAGGACTTGATAAGCACATAAGACCACAAGCATAATCAAGTATTGTAAAACCTAATATTACTATACCAGTACACTTAAAGCCAAGGTTTACTCTTTGAAAAAAATGTTATATGCCATAGATGTAAAGTATGCTTGTGGCCAGGTACAAAATGAATGGCTCCATGGAGGCAACTAATTGTGATTGCTTGTAAATTGTAATGCAATTGGAAAATCTTCTTATTCGGCTTTTGAACCATCCGTTGGACTTCGGTAAAATGTTTCCAGTCAAAACATAATTTCCCAACATTATCAGTTGTGCTACTTGATCTTTATGAATTCCAAATGAGGAGGCTTATGTTGAATTCATATGTTAAATTGAATTGTTGTTTTATGTACGCACAATGTCAGAAATAACATCCCAATTTTTAGTCATGGATCCTGAAAGTGTTTTGCTTTAGTTTTATGCTTTTAATGTGGCTTTTTCCATGGTGAAATAGTCTTTTAATCATCTGCCTAAATTCTGCAAGGAAACAGTCTTATGAGAATATTAAATGTTGCCACATTTGCCATCTCTAGATATGCTTCAACAGAAGGAAGAAATTGCAAGCCTTTTAATCCTCTTCTTGGAGAGACTTATGAGGCTCATTACCTAGACAAAGGGCTCCGTTTCTTCTCAAAAAAGGTGCCTGGACCTTCATATTATCATCTTTGATATTTAATTTTGTGTATACACATCAAGTCTTCGAAAATAGGATTTTTCCATTCTATATTCTAGCGTCTCCATGATGATTTTCGCTTTTTATTTGCATGGTCATTTAGTTTCTTATATTTATCTTTAGTCACCATGTTGGGAAAATGAAGCAGCACATTCACAGCCAAATTGAGGCTCTGATGCCAATCAATATATGTGCCTAGAAATCAAATTTAGATTCCACTAAAATAAGTTACTATTTGGTAATAACTTTTTTGCCAAAAAATGATTTATCTCTTAATCTGGTTCAATTGTTAAATTTTCGCTGAATGTAGCATAATGTATGGAAAAGGGTATATCCTTAAGAACTATTGTGATGAAAACTTCTGTTCTTTTCTTCTTTTGGTTTGTTTTGTTTTGTTTTTTTTATTTTTTCTTCAAAAACTGCGTATAGTGTATATAAGAAATTTAAGATAGTAAGGTCTTCTCGTGTTATTAATGCTGTTTTTTTATCAAGCGAAATTCACGTCTTCCTTTGTTAGTAAAAACTTTTAAACTAATATAATTTTCGGATGCTTGGTACCAGTTCGTATCATTATCCCAATTGACAAACTTATTTAATATTATTTTACTCTGAAAATTGCATATATATTTGAATGACTGCATAGTTTTTGATCCAACCAAACAAATTTGACCAGCCAAAGCAGAATGCACAACCACATCTTATCATCCTAAATGTCAAGGTTTTACTGACTATGAGTTTGATGGGTAATACTTGTCTAATGATACCTTTCTCTGTGCATGTGGTTTAAATCAATCTTCCTCCTCCTCTTTCGTAAATGTTTAGTTTCTAGCTTTTTTTTTTCTTTGTGTACATGCCCCTAAGAAAAATTAACTTGATAAATGTCTGTATTGAATATCCTTATAAGTTTGAGGTTCTTGTAGATATAAAAATGTCAAAAACTAAGACAGGGATTAGAATCTGATGAACCTTTATCCAATTGTTGTTGCAATTAGATCATATTTAATTTATAATTGCATATATTAATTAGTGGTAAATCTAAACACAACTAGGAAGACCATGTCACAGAAACACAACATATAGAAAGTGATATGAAACCAGTTAATCTATATGTGATTAAAATGATATTCTATTCAATGAGAAGAATATAAATAAGATTAACATCTTTTTAGGTTATCATAATCGGATAAAATATCGATCAATTGGAGTATAGTTTTATGTTTTCATTTTCATGGGGCTCACAAAATTTTTTTTGGCTTTCTTTTACGTGGCATGGTCTTGTTTGTACCATTTTGTGTTGTGTTCTTTGAACTATGATTTGTAGTGCTTCTGTGCTTTTGTTCAGTATCTAATATTTGTTCATTATTTTTATTGCAGAGAATCTTATGTTCAGGGATGCTCAAAAGCACTCACAATATTGAAATGTTTCTTTATCCCAATGCTATTGAAGGCATTTTCAAACAATCTATCAAGCTGTTGTTGATTGCCCAATGCTTTCAAAGTCCTTATAAACTAGAGCCAGTCTTCTTGAACATGAGAGGGAGTTGCAAAGCCAAAAGGAGAACTTTTCATTAACAAAATTTCTCATATATTACCAATAGAGACAACTCTTATGTATAATTCTTCTTAAATATGGGAATCCTCCCTTACATACTGCTGCTTAGTTTGAAAATTTTGTTATTAATCAAAATACATTGTAATTTAGTTCTTAATTTATCAATCAAAGTCAATGACATTGAATTTAGCATATTTTTTAATGTATTGAAAATTTTATGTTTTTGATTTACAGGTTAGATAAATTTATTTATTATTAGTGGGAAAATAAATCAATATTAATTTAATTCAATTAATAAACAAATTTTGAAGTGATTATAACTGCCTCTAAAAGTATGAACATGTAAGAAATTATTAGCTATAGATGCGGTTATAACCACCTCTACGACTTATAATTTTTAGATCCGGTTAAAACCACCTCTAAAACTATTGGAAATAATGAAAACTTAGTATCTATAGAGGCGGTTATAACTGCTAATACCATTTATAATTTTTTGAGGCGGTTAAAACCACCTTTAAAACTATTAGAAATAATGAAAACTTAGTATCTATAGAGGCGGTTATAACCGCCTCTACCACTTATAATTTTTAGAAGCGGTTAAAACCGCCTATAGCCTTGTAGAGCCGGCTTGATATAAGGTGGTTTAGAGGCCGGTGAAAAAACCAACACTATACCTATAGAGGCGGTTATAACCTCCTCTATAGATCTTAAAAACCGCCTCAAAAGTACTTTTTTTGTGTAGTGTTTATATTGTTTAATGTAGATGAATGAAAACATTATAAAATATATGTCTAGCAATTGGCAGTAAGAAAATTGAAGTACGGAAAGTATGAACTCACACGCTCCAAATATAGAAGAATCACTAAATAAAGACTTGAATGGCTCTTCCTCAAGGCATTTACTATGACTCCATAAAAATTACTAAATTTACCCCCTCTATAATTTTCTCCCCTCTTATATATTTACCATATCTTTCCCAAAAGTAATGTCCAATCACGATAAAAAAGCTAGTAAGAGCAATATATAGTGTTATAATTGGAAGAGGTTTGGCCAAGTCAAAGCAAACCGTTGTTTTAAAGATAAGTCAAAAGGTAATGGATCCACACTTGTAGTTAAGGAAAAGAGTGTGTCTAGCTTATACATAGCACACAATGAAGTCAATGGTGGTGCAAGTTCCATCTGGTTAGTAGATAGTGGGTGCTCGAATCATCTTGGAAATGAGAGCATTATTCAGAGATCTTGATGAGACATAGAAGCTCAAGGTCCATGCGGGGGATGATAAAGAGATCATGGTGGAAGGAAGAGGATTGGTTGCACTTAATACATGGTCTAACCCATAACTTCTTAGTGTCACTAGTCCATAATGGGCATTTAGTGGAGGTATGATTGCAGCGCTTGTGCAAAATGCCATCATCCTAGCGGTGTTTATCAACAAAAATGCCGCAAAACATACAACATGGTTGCCATTGTTTCTTAGCTAGAGATGATGAGACAAATGCTGCGAAGTATTTTACTTCAACGGTGCATATGGCGGCTTTGTACAGAAACCCCTGAATTTTCCAGTCATTTATTGCCATTGGTTTGACCAAATGCCGCTAAGTTTAAATCACTCTTGAGTCATCTAGTACTATGATGACATTTATTTTCAAAAATGGCGTGATGTATTTAACGATTTGCAGCAAGTGTCTAATTAAAAGCTGGCGATGTTACTTTGTGCGCTAATGGGGAAGTGGCACAAATTTTTTTCCAAATATAATCTTTTTAAATTTTAAATTTGTTTTGGCGGCAGTTACTTGTTACTTCCTTTTTCTTTCTTACTTCTTCTTCTTCCATTTCATCTGAAAGCCATTAGTGCTACCTCTTCCGAATCCTATCGCGTAACACAGTTTCTAGGTTAACACTCTTATTACTCTTTGTTTCCCTCTTTCAATATTAATCGAGTTCTGTGTTGTCTTCAATTGTATTAGGGTATTTTTAGGTCATTTTTTTTTAAGAGGATTGAGGGAAAGCTAACATTCATAGGAGGATTGTTTGTTTTCTACCACTAGGTATGTTCTTGGACATGTAATTGGAATCCTTAATTTTGTTTTATGCCATTGATTAGTTAATGAATGTGCTATTTGTAATTGGAGTCCTTAATATTTTATGGTGTTAATGGATGGGCTATTCTTTTGTCTAAGAATTGAATGTTTTTTGTTTTTATGTCTGAACTTTGTCTTATTGAATATCAGTGCGAGAAATTTATTTGTTTGTTTCTTTTTTCTTTTTATAATTTTGAACTGAGTTTGTTTATTTTTTGATATCCAAACTTTGTATTCTTGAATAGTAGTGTCAGAAATTTGCTTGTTTATTCCTTTTTCTTATGTAAATTTTGAACTCATGATTCTACTACCATTGTGTTGTTGTGGGTTTGTGCTTTAGATGCAAAGTTATGCATTTTATCATGCTTTGGTACATGAAATTAATGGTTACTTCCATCTGTTAACTCCAATTACTTTTTACCACAAATTTCAAAGTTCATTTAAAATTAAATAAATCATTTTTCTGATTTATTGGTCAAATTAATCTTCTTATTTGAGGGCCAAAGCATGATATTTTCTCTTTAAATTTTATTGTTCAAATAAAACAAATTATTGTGTCTCTGAAAATATGGCCTAGATGTATCTGGCCTATTAACTCTCCAATCCCCTAAACCAATCCTTCTCAATTCTATATAAAACCAACCCATCTTTAATTTTTTATTGTGTTAATGAATGGGCTATTTGTTTTTTTAGTGCATGGTTGTGAATGATATAGGGATGCAAGTGGGGCTGGACGAAGCGGGGAATGAGATGCCCGTCCCCATCCCCACTTCCCGCGGGGCAGGGATTTCCTGGCTCCAAATTCCCCGCTGGAGAAAAATTCGCCCCGCTCACTCCCCCGTGGGAATCCCCATTGGGTCGGGGAATTCCTACATGTATATTAAACTAGAAGACCTATTTGACACTTATCAATTTCTCATAAAAAATTTACTAATATTATTTTAATAATATTAAAATATTTATAACATAACATTAAATTTTATTGTTTTAAACTGCTTTTTATTATTTTATCTAATAATATATAACAAAATGAATTTTTTAAAAATAATATATTTTAAAGTTGATAAATAGCTTATTTTATCTAACTCTAATTTTATCTTAATTTTTATAGAAAATAAAAATTTTCATCAAATTTTAAAAAAAAATATATAATTATATTCGTACATCGCACGAGAGTAACACTAGTTTTTCTAAAAGTCTAAAAGTAAAATATTATTATTAAATTCCAAAAATATATTTTTTAAACACCCAAATATTTGGTCCTCATAATCTTATATCCATATTGAATTTAAAAATAAATAAATAAATAATCATATGAGTTATATATATATAATTAAAAATCAGGGAATCTCTGCGGGGAGCAGGACGGGGATCCTCGCGTGGTGGGGAATGGCCTCCCCTCCCCCGCCGGCCCCGCCCCGTGCTGCGGGGAGTGATTTTTCCCTATTCCCCACCCCGTCAGAGCGGATCCCCGTGGTAACAGGTATTCCCCGCCCCATTTGCATTCCTACAATAATAGGACTTGTTTGCTGTGTTATGGAAAAGGGAATGGGTGTTAATTTAACCAGGTGTTCGAATGCAAGTAATCATCCCCCTCTAGAGGGCCTGAAATGCCCATTTACTCCCGTATAATATATATATATATATATATATATATATATATATATATATATATATATATATATATATATATATATATATATTAGTATTACAAATAAAGATATTAATATTTAAATAATAATGTTTAAGTGTATAATTGTAAAAACAATTATATATGAAATATTTTTTTATTTTTAATCAAATCATGAATATTAAATTATAATAATTACATTAATTAATTGTTAATATAAAGTAATTTAGACGTTTAACCATGATAATTAAAGTGAAATAACATGTTTACTGTTAATGATATACTTAATTAAATTAAAATAATTGATTTAATAATTAATTATACTAATTAATATTAAGGTTTATATTTAAAATATTTTATAAAAATTTAAATTAAAGGGCATAAAAGTAATTTTATCACATATCTTTTCATTAATTTTCCCAATACTAATAAATTTCTTCTCCGACCAAATAAAGTTTTCATTCCCATCCCCTTCCCCAAAGTTTTCATTCCTATTCCCCTCTCTAAACTTTTCATTCCCATTCCTATCCCCTATTCCGTCATCCAAATGCTACCTAAGAAGTTTAAGTTTCATTTATGGCATGATTGTGTAGACCAACCAAAGTCTTCCCAGCTTTTGAAGTCTTATATATATATATATATATATATATATATATATATATGTACATTGTCAGCTTTATATATATGGTCTATATATAAGGTGATTTGAATTGCCATTTGTGGTCTGAGTTTCTCTTCTTCGACCTTAAGAAGTTGTTCATGAATACTTGTTGTTTCTAACTTAAGTTGATAACGTGTTTGTTGGAACTCTCACTTGCACTTGCACTTGCACTTGCACGGGAGATTTAAGAGGATGTTTAGAGTTTTTTTTTTGTTGTATTCTTGGTGGAAAATTTAGGAAGCATTTGGATTGGGGAATTAAACACTGTTAGCATGGATTTAATTTTAAATAGTAATACATAACTACATTTTGATATATTAATATTAACTTAGGAAATGATAATGCAGTTAATAGCATAGTGTATAGTGAATGAATTTGATTACCCACAAAATTGGGAGGCATGGAGAGGAATAAATACCAAGGTTCTCAGACTCAAACCGGGTATCGACCTGGAGAAGATAAGAGGTCAGGGGTCGAGGAGTTCAACCGGGTTGAATCGTGGTTGAACCGGGGTTAACCATTTTTATTAAAAATAATCTAAATTTTAGTTGTATATATAATTAAAAAAAATCAAATATTGAAGAATAAAAATAAAAAAAAATAAAAAACATGACCATTAAAATTTTAAGCAAGTATTATACATAAATATATATTGAAGTGCATCATATTAAAAATGCGAAATACACCAAATAAAATAAAAATAAACTAGTACAAAATTAATTGAAAGCATAAAACTATTCCACGAGCAAATAAACAACTAAGAAATCCATAAACAAAAACATAAAAATATTCCCTTGGTCTCTCCCTTCCTTATTTTTATAATTTTACATTATAATCACCAAACATTAGTTTATTATAAAATAAAATAATAATTACAAAAATATTCTGTACAAACCCGGGTTGATGATCCGGCCGGGTCAACAGTCCGATAGGGCGGGTTGTCGGTTCAATCCCTGTTTTATTAAAATCCGGTTTAATATAGTGTACCGGACCGGTTTTAAGGCCAGGTCTTGGTCAACCCTGTCAATTCGACCGGTCCGATCTGGGTCTGAAAACATTGATAGATACTATTGATAGCGAAATGATATTTTCATCAGTAGTTTAGATTTAATTAAATAATAATCATTAATTTAATAACTAATTATAATAATTAAAGCAAATAATATTTAAACATAAATTATGTCATTTACATATTTTATTAAAGAAATTAAATAATAATTATTTAATATACATATTACATTATAATAATTAAAGTGAAATGATATTTTTGCCTCTATGTAGATTTAATTAAATAAAATAGTTAATAAAGGTATTTAATTATGGTAACTAAAGTGAAATGACACTTTTACCCGGTAGATATTTAATTAAACAAATCATTAATTTATATAATTAGATAAATTTACTATTTTTTTCAAATAAATTAAAGAAGATAAATAAAATAAATTATTTAATTATTTAATGGTGAAAAGAAATTATTTGTTCTAAATATTTAATTATAATAATTACAAAATTTTGATTATACATTAACATATCATTCCTTATATTAAGGGCATTAAAGTAATTTTAATACATTTCTTATCCCACTTTTTCTATTCTCAATATTTATTCTTTCTAGCCAAACACCTTTTGCATTCTCATTACCATCACTTTTACCATTACTATTACTATTACTATTATCATTTCTATTATAATTTCTATTCCACAATCCAAACAGATATTTTTTTTTCGGTGAGTTGATTTAGATCCTCAAAATTATGTAGTCACTGTTTCATTTTCTATGTTTGGTCTCATATATTTTGATATTTCTAAATTTTGTGAACAATGGAAATGAGTTCAAAGTATAGCATGTGAGGTCCTTGTCCTTGAAATTTTCTTTATGGATTACTTGCTATTTTTTATTTTTATTTTTATTTTTTATTTTCTACCAAGATGAGTTGTTAGGCTGCTAAGAAAGGCAAGACCGTGCATAAATCTTGACGGAGCAAATGAAGACGGGGCCTGTACACACATGAGTGTTGGGATCACCTGCACATAACCACTTTTTACACTAACAGAAATGTGCCCACACTGTTGATTTTAAACTCTCACATGTGAAGGGTTTTAATGGTGACTCGACTAGTAATAGACCACATGGTCATGAGTAGAATTGTTTGCTATTCTTATAATGTCATATTTGATAATCAGGATGAAGTTTCATAATTATATCTTTGTGGGATTTTTTTTTTCTATAAGTTGTTGCTTATGCTTTTGAGTATTTTATGATAAAGAACACAAACATTAAATATCCCGATTAACTAAGTGATAGTTTGGTAGATATTATAGGTTTTTTTTTCTTTTGTTTTCTAAGATTTAATCTTAGCGAATGAAGGTAGATCTTATTCATTAAAGCTAATTAACCCTTTTATTAATTTGTTCTCAAAATTTTTTAAAAGGTTGAGCGTAAACCCACTTAGTATTTATAATTTTTGGTTCTGTGTTTGTTTTTTTTAATAATATAATTGAATAAGTGCCCTTGATTTAGACTCCTTTCCTATCAAAATGACTGTTTTACTTTCCAAAAAAAATTACAAACTATCTCCATCTGCTAAAGAAAAACTCATGAAGGAGCCAATTGGAATGATAATTTTTGGATATTTCACAAAATTTTTAATTCTTAAATTAAAAAAAAAACCAACTCAATTACTGGCATGAAAAAGAGGCTTAACCTCAGATCAATTATATATATATATATATATCAAGCATTTTGGGGGCAAAAAATTATAGAATACTTCAAGGTTACATCAAAGAAGAGATGTTTGAAAATGATGATTATTTAATTAAGCTCTTAGGTCTACACAATGAAAAGATGCACCATCCTCAAACTTCTATTTTATGATCAGAAGCTTGAACTTCTTTTTTTCCCTTTTTCTAAATTGATAGTTCTCTGATTGTGTCACGCCCCGACCCGCGGGTCGACGGGACGCGACAACCGCCGCGACAATCCCGAGGAGGGATGCTCCGCCACTCAATTCTCGAGATAGCGCAAGGCCAAACAACCTGGAATTTCCACAATATTCCACCAAAAATACAATAGCGGAAGTAACAACAATAATAACAACAACAATGGAGAAATATAACAGCAAACAAGATCACAAGTGCAGAGGGAAGTTATAACAACAACAACAAGTCTTAATACATCAGAGTTTCAAAGTTGGGATAGAAACAAAACATACAATAGGGTTTACTACAAACTAGTGGATCCATAAGATAGGACTACATGTTCACGACCAAAAAGAAATATACATAAAACAGAAAAGATACACAGAAGATGGAACAGTAACAAATGCCCAGCACAGTGCGCACCGCCTCACCTACTACCTGCAACAGCCTAGGATAAGAAAGAGGGGTGAGCAACTAGCGTTACTCAGTGAGGGGAGACTAGCACAACCTCACTAGAAACACCAACACCAAAGATAACAATAAAGCATCCAAATAACTATTTTACCAAGAGCAAGATAAATATTTAGAACATAATTTATATATATACTATAGCCAACTTAACACAGCATAAAAAGATAGGGTTAAGAAACCCGAAATACTACAGATTGAGTTTGTGTTTTGATGATCTCTATTATTATTTATGAATATATTTGTCTTGATTTGTTGATTATACTATTGTTATTGTTGTTGTTGTTGTTACTATTTTGTTATTTAGTTGATTTCTTACTTTCTTTACTCGATGAGAAGGATAATTCGTAATTAAGTTTGTGCATTGGTTGAATTCGATTGATATTGATGGTTTAATTATGAGTGGAAGGTAATATTTTGAGTAGTTAGAACATATAAACTTTTAAATATCTCAGTACGGAAAGCTTAAGGTAATGATGGACACCATGTTCTGCAGCTTTCACTACAAAAAAACTGTTAATTACCAATGGAATTTACCCAGGAAATATATTCCCGAGTAATTATCTAGAGAATAAATAGGGAATCGAAAGGAATGATTAGATATAAAAGGTTATAAATATTACCCAAGGATTACACAGGGAAATACCTAGGGAATTAGCAACGACAAAACTTACCCAAGCTACTCCCTTCCTAAATCACGTGTGAACTACCCGCCTGATATTTAGCAATGAATTACCATAAAAAATTACCCGTTGGTATCTATACCCTAGCTAATCCCTGGGCAAAATTGAACAGTTTTAAAATTACCCAGGGATTAGCTAGGTAAAGTCTTCGTTGTTATTTGTCCCTAGCTAATCTCTCGATAAATTAAACAGCTTTAAAATTACCCAAGGATAAGCAAGGTCAAAATTTCATTGTTATTTATTCCTTGCTAATCCTTGAGTATATTGAACAACATTAACATTACCTATGGATTAGCTAGGTCAATAGTCATTGTTATATTTCCGCAGCAAATCCCTGGGTATTTTTATTTGTTAGATTTTTATTGAGCAAGGGATTAGTTTCCGTATGTAAAATTGTTGATCTTAAAAATTACCCTGAGATTGGCTAGGGACGATAGCCATCATGTGTAGTTCATAGCTAATGCCTATGTAAATATAAAGTAAGTTGATTTTTTTTTATATATAAGAGTATTAAATTGCTTTTTAAAGATTTTTTATTGAGCTTAAAAATCTTATTACTAATTGTTTTAACTTTATTATATAAATATAATTTTATAGTATGATTTTTATTAAAAAAATTGCATCAAAAGAAAATAAAATAATTAAAAATCTTAAGGTCTCCTTTTAGCCCAGCCTCTATGTTTTCATCCTTTTCCCAACCTCCTTATTAACCACAATACCATAATTAATTAATTTAGTTATTAAACTCAATCCAACTAAAATTAGACTCAAATATATTATTTACAATTAGACTCAAGAAACCAAATAAATTAGATAAGATATGGATAGTGATCAATTTAATAATAATGATGATAACGGTTCTCGATTGTGGGTGCAGTTTTGTTGTCCAAATCTCGTATCACAGTGTGAGGAAGCTCGGATTGGATGATCAATTCTTAACCCGTAAGCAAACCCCTGATATATATATATATATATATATATATATATATATATATATATATATATATATATATATATATATATATATATATATATCCAATTAAAGATATTGTAATAATCATATTAAATAATCAATAAAAATAGATAAAAAAAAAAAAGGCCTTCCACGACGTAAGCATGCCTAGTAACACTCAATTCTTAAATGGGTATAGTTTTAGTATCTGGCCCAAAAATAAAGTTAAACTCAACTAAGCCTATTAAAAGGATGGATTTAATAATAATAATAATAATAATAATAATAATAATAATAATAATAATAATTTTATTAGTTCTTGTATGTATTCAGATCTTAAAATAGCTTGAATTTTCCAAGAGTGTGTTGGAAGTAAGCTGATGATACATGATATATTGGTTGAGAAGGGACAACAATTCAACTTATCAAAACCAATGATAACTTTTCTTAATTTAAGTGAGTAATAATTTTGTGTGTGAATTATTGGTTTAGAAAACAATTCAACTTATCAAAACCAATGATAACTTTTCTTAATTTAAGTGATTAATTAATTGTTTTGAAACATCTGAAGATCTTCTTTCAATATTCAGATTTCCTAGTCGACCATATGGACAAGCAAAATCAAGACGTTTGACTGATAAAGAGTACCATCAAACTCAAACTTACGTCTTACTAAATTACGATGAGGTTCAACAATATGTCAAGTATGCTTCTTTATTTCAATTTAATTAGAAAGTAAACCTTTGCTCTCATTTTTTTTAACCCATATGGTTTTGGTTTTGAAAGATATTTGTAAAAGAGGTGGTGGAAAATACACCAAATATAACTGATGCACAAGTTGATGATAAATTGGAAATTGAATTTGCCAACTGGCTTAGGATTTATGTAAGTCTTAACCTTTAAATAGTCTTCTCATTTATCAATCGCAATATATTGATTTCTTGCCTATTAATATTAATATTCCATGTTATTATGTAGGCATGGGATCCTAATAATAATGTGACAAATCAAATGATAAAGGATCTCGCAACTGGGCCTTTAAAAGTTATGATGACTTATCCAATGTATTTCATCAAAGAGTATAAATTCCACACAATTGAGCATGGTTCGAGAAGAATGACAATTAATAGCGGAGTGTGTGTAAAGGGTTCTAATTACAGTGCAACATCTTATGATTATTATGGTCGTTTGAGGGAGATTATACAATTAGAGTATCCAGCACTTCCAATAAAGAGGACTACATTGTTCAAGTGTGATTGGTTTGATCCAACTCTAAATGTTGGGATGAAGATACATAAGGATTACAATCTTGTGGATATCAATCACAAAAGAAGTTTTAACGAGGATGAACCTTTCATTTTATCTACACAAGCAACACAAGTATATTATACACCTTATCCAAGCATGAAACGTGACAAGGATAATTGGTGGGTTGTATGCACAATTAAGCCAAGACAAGTTGTTGATGCTCCAATAGCAAATTTGGCATTAGAAGAAGATGGAATCAAAGAGCACTACATTGACAATGCCGAGCCAATGATAGACTGAGATCTCTAATGATTCAAATGAGGGTTCTATGGAGGTTGATAATAGCCATGATGATATATTGGAAGATGAAATTGAAACAGATTATGAAACTGAAGACAAATCAGAAGATGATGAATATGAATATATATCCGATGATAATGAGTTGTAATCATTAGTATTCTTGCTAGATTGGTGAACAGTTGCAATATGTTTTATATATTGTAGTAGTTGATTTGCAATTTTATTCAAGTTATGATTATTGTGCATTGTTAGTTTTCTTTTGCTTATGTATATTACATTTGTCAAAAGACATTGTTTTAGTTTATTTATATCATGTATTATTTACATATGTTAACTGATTTTCTTATAAACTAATTATATTTCTATACTTTTATAGATATGGCTAAGGGTAAAGAATGGACAAGATTAAGAGGTGGAAGGAGTGGAGGCTGCACTTCTCATGCTCATTCAAACATTGAAGGATCAAGCAATGCTGATAGTGCACCATGTTCAAATGCCAATATTCCAAGTGTTGAGGAAGCAGTGAATGGTATTGAGTCTCAACAACCTAATCAAAATGTTGTAGCTGTTAGTGATACTCAAGCAAACTATGGTATCACACAAGACGCTTCAACCATTGATGGGAGGTTGCATATCACAGTTGTGAATAGATTGTAAGTATTTACAATTTGAAAATGATAGTATTTGTTATGTGTATTATGTATTGCTTGTTTTTTACTTAAACTATGGCAGGTTAGAGCCATCTAGCAAATGTGCACAGATAATCACAAAAACGTTTAAGGAAAAGTTGACTTTGAAGGATACACATTGAAGACAGTGACACAACCTATAATAGACTTTTATTTTGAAGAATTTCGGGTATCATTAATTATCATTTCTAATTTATTTATTTGTTTGTTTTATTTTTACTTGTTTTGAACATTGAAATATTTTTTATCTTATGTAGAAACACTTTATTTGGGATTCTTCATTAGAGGCACAAGTAAAAGAAGCTTGGGTTTTGAAAGCTTCACAGCGATATGGTGATTTTTTGAGGGATATAAGGGATGCAATAAGAAAGCCAGAGTATCTAAGTGAGGAGGAGTACAAGCATTGGAAAGCTATTTGGAATAGGCCTACATTCAATAAGAAACAAGAGATAAATTCTACAAATCGACGTAGTGTTGCTGGGCCATCTTTCCATACAGGAGGATCAATATCTAATGTTGAGCATGGGAAGAAGCTTGTAAGTATAAATAAAATATTTTAAATGAATTGAGATGTGTTTATTTTATTTTGCAAATTCATGTATTACATGTTGCTAACTAATTTTAATATGTGTTATTGCTATAGGAATCTAAATTTGGTCGGAAAGCCACTCCACATGAGCTTTTTTTGTATACCCATACTAAAAAGCATGATGGGGAAAATTTTGTAGATCTCAAGTCAAAAACAGTCAATGTAAGAACTTTTAAAACCCATGACATTTTAATTCAAGTTGTTCATTTTTTTCTTTTAAATCTGTATTGTAAACATTTGTCTTCAATGTAGGATAAGATGTTGACCTTGAAACAACATGCAATTTCTATAGAATTTGAATAAAAAAACTCAGGACCTACTCCAGTAGATGAATTGGCCCTTTATATTGAAGCTGTTGGTAGAGAGAAGAAAAGAAGAGTGTATGGTCTTGGTTCTCAAGCATCTTCCTATTACGGATACTCAAAGTCAAATGCCAATAACTCAACTACAACATCTACTATGCAAAATAATGAAGATTTACAAAATGAGTTAGCATCTGTGCGAAATCAAGTACAAGTCCAAGATGAGCGACATCAACATGAGCTTTAAGAAACTCGACAAGAGATGGCTAAAATGAGGAGGATGATACAATTACTTATATCTCAAAATCAAGCACTTTCTCAAATAAATCAAGGAGGTCATGATGAAGATGTTGATCCTACTTCACCAAATTAGTACTTGTTGTTCTTATGTTGCTTATTTCTCGTATTTGTTGCTTTCTTGTGATATTTTTTGAATTTTTGTACTTACTACTTATGTTAGCTATATGTGCTTGCACTTATGTTAATGTCTTTGACAATGTTTAATTCGTACTTGATTATGATAGATTGAAATTGTTATTTTTAGCATATTGTATTAAAATTTATTAATTATTCTAAATGAATGATTTAATACAGGTTTTTGTATTATAATTTTAAAATAATTTTAAAATAAATAATTAAAACTTTGTTTTATTTTAGCAAGTGATTACCCAGGGAAAAATCATATTTTTCAAATTTTATTACACAAGGATTACCCAGAAAATAATCTCTAATTATATTTAGCCAGGAAATACTAATGAATTACCCACGAAACAATCCCTAGTAAATATTACCCAGGGATTACCCAAGGACGTGACATTTCAATTTTTGAAAATTTAGCAACGGATTGTCTATGAAAAATACCTTGCTAAAATTGCCCAGGGATTCCCCAGGAATGGTTTCGAAGCAAATTCCATGTCTATGATGAATCAATTAACTTAAATTACCCGGGGATTGGCTAGGAAATATTTCAAAGAAAATTCCTTGTCTTTGAGAATTGATTAACATTAATTAGCAAGGGAATATATTATTTACCCACGGAATAATTCGTTGCTATTTAGCAAGGGATTATAAAATCCCTGGGTAAATTATTACCCATGAGGCTATTACCCAAGGATGTCAATCCCTGGGAAAACGCTTGCTAATGAATATTACCAAGGGATTTTACCATTTTAGCTAGGGAATTATCTCAAGCTAATTGTTGTTTTTCTTGTAGTGTTTGTGACGAGCATTGCAATGGTTGGGTTGAATGCTTTACTAATGCATGTTTTTTCCTTTCTTATTTTTTCAGTGATTGTATTTAAATTAATACAAAGGTTAACAATTTTGTCATTAGGACAAATTGAAATTTGCATTCTCATGGGTAGTCTTACATTCATATTAGTTGGAGATTTATTCTTGTTGTCACAGATGCTTGTTATATAGTACTGCAGTTGTTCGCAACAAAATTGAAATTGACATTCATGACGATTTGCCATAGATTCATTGGAAGCTTAAATTTGTCAATAGTTCTTATGGCATAACTGAAGATGATAAAGACAATGTGAACTTAGTTATTACCTCAATCAATTATTTACAATTTTTCTAATAAGAAATAAAATTAGGAACTTATGTGAGACTTGTCAATGACATCTACCAAACTTGATGCCTTTACCATTCATAGTATTTCATATAATATACCATATGAATTTCCATTTGTATCTGTCATGATCAAAATAAATATTAGGTAGCTTATTTCTTACTTGTAAAGACAACAAAAATTTGATGTGAAGTTGGAATTGGCATCTCATCATATAATCCTTGTTCCATTCTTGTCAATGCTTGTAGAAACATTGCCCTATTGTGTTAAAATTGTTATTTCAAACCCAAATATCAGGTCATTGCTTTGCTTTGCTTTATATAGTATAAAATTTTTCCAAATATAAAGCCACTTTTTTTTACATTTTTTTCATCTTTCCCAAAAGTATAGTATGGAATGTAAAGAAAAGTAATGGGATGGTCATACAAACCCAAAACCTTTGTATGCTTTAGGCCATTCATCCATTAAACCTCTTATTATTTGTCATCAATCTATAAATCTCACACTACATGCAACTTTTAAGCACCATTGAAAATATCAACCATTTAACACCGTGCAACACAACCAAAACTGCATTTACCTACCATTCATTTTCATTTCTCATTCTCTGGTATAATCATACATTTTTTTTTTCAGTTAGCAAACATTATTAAGTAAAATATCAAGAGATGCTACTTTTTCCTATTTGTCTATCTATTACGCATGGTTCTCAACCATTACCATTACCCACCTCACCTTCTCTATCTTCTTCCTCAAACCACCCTAACTCCCTATCATCACAATTAACTACTCCCTCACTAAATAAGCCATTCTTCCCAAATTATTGTTAGAAAAGAGTAAAATGAAGATGATATAGAGAGTGAAAGCTTTGATAGGCATAGGCTATATAGTATTAGTTAGAGTTAATGTAGTTTCTTCGTAATTTGTGTTATATTGCAATTATTAAATGCTCTAAACCTCTTAGCAAGTAATTTTGTTGTCAAATGTTTCATCATACTTTTTTTTATAATCGGCATCCATTTCAAATTGGTTTGCATTATACTTATATTTTTAAAAGGTCTATCCGTTCTATAGTAAATAACGATCTTGGTGTAATTATCTATTGACCCAAACTAATTTAGTTCCGTTACAGGAAAATTCAAAAGAGTGCATCAAATTTTGTGTGCAGATAGATAAAAATAAAATAAAATAAAATAAAATAATCTTTTATAGACAAGCTCCTAAATAAATATTACTGAGTTTTTTTGCTTTGGTGTCATTATTTGTATAGCTTGTTAAGGTCTCTTGTTGGCATCACCTCGATTTTGATAATTTGTATTTAATTGTTTGATGATAAAAAAATTTTGTAACATGGTAACTAATGACATAGATCAAATGCCATTAGTTAGAGATACCTCATTAGTATATTAGCATTACTGTGTGTCTATGGTGGTTGTCTTGCATGATTGAATTAAACACAATCATCTTACATAATCAGGAGTACAACTTAATACGCATGATTTAATTAATCAAGTTCTAATTTCTAAAATGAACTCATTTCCATAAGCAACTCAACTATCATTTTCATCTTTTAATAAAACTGAACCTTCAAACTAATGCAGACCTTTAAGTGCTACTTTACTTGCTATTTGAATTTCTTCTTGATATGATTATGATATTTTTCATTTGTATCATACTTCCTTCAATGAATTGTTTTTCTTTGAGTCATGCACTATTTGTGCCTATTTACAATTGGAGTTGGTTATGCAAATTAGATTTGTTGTTATATGAGAATGGTTTCTTGGTTATACTTAAACACATATTAGTGAACGTTTTTTTTTTCTTTTTTGGTGCTTTTTAATACTTGATAGATAAAATATCAAAGAAGAGAATGAGTTGAATTCATTAGAGCAAAACAACCCATATAAATAAAAAAATGGTGTACACATGAGTATGTATATACATATAAATACAATGTACATGTGCATGTATTATTGTTACTCTAACATGCCCCCTTAAACTCACGGTGGGTCATGAACCAAGAGTTTGTCAACTAGAAACTGAAACCCGGAGACGGTATGGGCCTTAGTGAAATGGTCATCAATTTGCTGTGTAGTGGCAACAAAAGGAAAAAGAATACTGCCAGCAAGGTAATGATGACGAATAGAGTGAAGAGTAACCTCTAGATGCTTCGTACACTCATGAAACATGGTATTGGCAGGGATTTTGATGGTACTCTAGTTATCACAGTATATAGGAGTGGGGACAAAGATAGAGACACCAAAGTCCATCAAAATCTGATGCAACCAAAGAACCTCCTTAGCAGTAGAGGACATAGCACCATACTCAACCTCAGCAGGAGAAATAGCAACAGTAGATTGTTTCTTGCTTTTCTAGTAGATAAGAGAATCTCCAAGGAAAGTATTGAAATATATAGTAGATCATCAATCAGAAACATCATCTTCCCAATCAGCATCACAATACGCGTGCAAATCAAGAGAAGACGTGGCAGAGAAAAGTAGAAATCGAGATATAGTGCCATGAGGAAAACAAAGAACTCGTAAAAAGGCAGCGTAATGAGTAGAGCGAGGTGCATTCACAAAATGACTAAGAACATGAACAACATATGCAATATCAGTCCTAGTGATGGTGAGGTAGATGAGAGCACCAACAAGTGGATGATAGCAAGTAGGAATAGGTAAAAAGGCTCACCATCACAAGAGGAGAGTTGATAGTGCAACTTAATAGGAGTAGAGGCAATACATAGATTAGTGATATCGACTCGTCAAAAATATCAAAAATGTACTTTTATTGAGACACCAAGTTACCTCGATGAGAATAATCAACCTCAAGACCAAGAAAGTAATGAAGAAGCCCAAGATCTTAGTGTGTAGCCACTGTTTCAAAGAAAAAACAGTATCAACATCATCACCTATAATAACCATATCGTCAACATAAAGAAGAAGAATAGTAATGCCTCGAGAAGTCTACCGAGTGAAGAGGATATAATCATAAGAGCTCTCAGTGAAACCGAGAGTAAGAACCCACTGAGAAAATGCCCGAACTAGGCATGAGGAGCCTATTTGAGTCCATAAATAGCTCGGTGAAGAAGACAGACATGCTGAGAATGATGAGAGAAATTAGAAGGAGGAGTCATATAAACTTCTTCAGAAAGATCCCCATATAAGAAGGCATTAGGCACATCTAACTGATGAAGTGGCCAGTGACGAGTAGCAGCAATAGCGAAAAGAAGATGAATAGTATTCAACTTGGCCACAAGAGCAAATGTCTCGTCATAATCAATGCCATACTCTTGAGTAAAGCCACTAGCAACAAGTCATACTTTATGGAGCTCAATCTACCATCGGCATTGGTCTTGACTCAATAGACCCACCGACAATCGATAGGAGTAACACCAGACAGAAGCGGAATATGATCCCATGTATGCATTCACTAAAGAGCATCAAGTTTCTCTGTTATAGCCTGTTGACACTGGGATGTTTCACAGCCTCATGATAAGACTATGACTCGAAATGTGAGTGAATAATAGCAAGAAAGGCATGAAAATCAGGAGAGTAGGTAGAGGAGAAAGAAAGGGCGTATCGAGTAGGAAGACGGTAAAGGCGGTCTAGGTAACGTCAGAGAAGGTGAATCACAAGATCCATCGATGCACCTAGAGGAAGGGAAAGGAGGACTAGAGGAAGTGACTGTGGAGACGTTGGGAAAAGGCACATAATTTACCAAAAGAACTATTTAGTGGAAAGAAGAGGATGCACTAGCGGAGACTGAAGAAAGGAAAGATTTGGGAAGGATGAAGAGGAGTAAGTGTATCTTTGATAAGTGCTCGTGTTATAGTAATGCGAAGCATAATTATCTTGCAATAAGCATTGATTTAATCAGATTTTATCACAAAAAAGTGTGCATTTGTTTACTTTTGTGCATTGTAGGGTTGTGAAGATAAATTGGAGAAAAGGAACGAAGTTAGATCGTGTTCACCATTGTTGGGGAGATTTTCGGACCAAGCAAGGAACGAGGCATGAGCATAGACTTGTGAGTGTGTGCCAACCTCCTTTGGAGGGGCACAAAGGCAGTCACATTCACAATAAGTCTAGCTCATGCTAACAAGGAGAACTTCACCAATTAGGAGATTTGAAGCAATCGGCACAATCTACCGTTGATTGTGTGCCCAATTCAACGCCCCTCAATGAAGAATGACGAATTCGGGAGCATTTCGGCACAATCACTGTAGCAGCACTATAGCGAAAGTATTGTAGCAAGTTACTGTCCACTGTCTGCCGTAATTCAGAAAAACAACAACTTCACACGGCCGTGTGAAATCCCGATTTCTGCGATTTAAAGCCGCGACTCAACATTATAAAAGCCCGATTTGGAGATTGTTTTGGGATCTTTTGGCTCTTCTTTGCCCTAACTTCTGGAGAGGCGCGGCAATGGTTTGGAGAGGACTTCGTGGAGGTTTGAAGCCCGTCATCGGCGTCGACATCAACGTCTGACGGCGGCACAAGACCACGGCCACATCGCACACAATGGGCTTTTCATCTATGCATTCAATTTGTGTTCTTATTATTATTTTGATGGATTTGTATAGCTCCATGAGGAGCTAAACCCCTTGTGGGTATTCGGCCTTGTAAACCCTAGGATTATTATGTTTCTTTGACATTGCTATTATGCTTTTCCATAATTGATGAATAAAATTGAGTTTCAATCTTAATTTCTTTTCTTTTATTATTGTTTTCTCTTAGCCGTGACACTAGGGTTGAGAACAATCTAGGTTATCCTTTGGAGGTGTGACAACTCCTATAGGATTAGACTACTTAGGGTTGAAGAGGGTTGAGAGGGTGAGTCGTGAGGTAGCGGAACGTCCCCTTTCCCCTCCGATGTGATTCTCCCTACTTCCATGTTCCATGATTTATTCGCGGTCGAGATAGAGTTAGGTGCTACGAGATAAACTCCCCTAGGGCTTCATTGCGCAAATACCAAAGTAAAGGGTTGAACTGAACCTTAGTGCCGGGACTTTATTTAGACTAGGGTTCTTTCACCTGGACCAAAGGGTTAGAACTACACATAGGAACATGATTAATCACTAGGAGTCCCTAGAAGTTAAAGCAATTCCACACAGTGTTAGGCTTAGGTAGATAGACTCCCCTAGGGCGTAGTTGACAGGTCAACGAGAGTCAAGGGTCGTAGTGAAACCTAATGACCGGAACATAATGTTGGGGTTAGTCACGGTTGAACTTAGGTTTGGGACCGTGTGTTTAAGGATTTCCTCGAATCAATTAACATCAATAGGAAGGTATAATAGCATTGTCTTGCACTAGAAGTATAAGTCCTAGGGGTAGCTTGTCCAGATACCCATCTTTCCCATTGCTAGTCCTACTCTTTTATTCTTACTTGCACTCTCTCATCTTTCATACTTCTGTTTTAATTCTTGCTTTTACCTATTATTTTCGCACTCACTCACTGATTTCTTTCCACACATCGCGTTAGCTGAGTAGTGAATACTTATATCTCAAATCCCTATTCCCTGTGGATACGACTACCCACTCACCAGGGTATTTTATTACTTCAACAACCAGTGCATTTTCGGGCCACTGTCAATCTTCAAGAAAAGTAATGTTATGAGAAATACGAAAATGGTGAGAATGAGGATCATAGCAGTGATAGCCCTTGTGTTTAGAGCTATAGCCAAGAAAAATGCACATGGCAGAACGTGGAGAGAGTTTGTTTCACTTGACGCAGGGCAAAAGAACAAAACAGGTGCAACTAAAAGTGTGAAGATGGCCATAAGAGGGAGGAAGTGAGTAAAGACATTCATAAGGTGTGATGGCAAAGAAAGTGGAAGAAGAAGTGCGATTGATAAGATAGACAGATGTAAAAATGGCTTCAACCCAGAAGGATTGAGGGACAGAAGAGGCAAAAAGAAGTGCAATTGCAGTGTACAAGATATAGCGATGTTGGCGCTCAGCGACACCATTCTTAGCAGGTGTGTAAGGACAAGACTGCTGAGGAATAGTACTGTGAGTGGAGAGCAATGTATGGAAGGATGTAGAGAGATACTCGTGTGCCCCATCAGAGCGAAAGATCCTAATGCGTTTACCAAACTGAGTATATATCATTTGCACAGATTGAGAGTTGATAAGTGCTCGTGTATAAGTAATACGAAGTATACTTTTCTTATATTGAGCATTACTTTTCTTAGGTTTTATCATTGATTCGTGTGTATTTTTGTTCTTTTGCGCATTCATGGTTGTGGAGACAAATTGGAAGGAAAAAAGCAAAAATTGGTCGTGGACGCAATGGTTGAGAAGACTCTTGTAGTAATCAAGGATCAAGGCACAAGTTGTAGACTTGTGAATGTGTGCCAGCCTCCAAAATAGTCAAGGATTATACAATTTGGAGGGGCACGCAAGTAGTCACACTCATGTAGTCCAGCTTGTGTAACATGGAAGAGGTTCATCAATGTGCTGAAAGCAAAAAGTGACATGATCTACCTCGTAGTTGTGTGCCTAACTTGGCAGCCTTGATGAAGAAAATGACGTTGGGAGCAACTTCAGTGTGAGTACTTTAGCAATTACTGTAGCAAAAGATTGCAGCAAGTTACTGTTCATAGGCAGAAAATCAGAATTTTAGAGAATCCATACTAGCGTGTGAAAATTCCACACGGCCGTGTGGATGCCCGATTTTAGTCCTATAAATACCGCGATTTGATTTATTTTGGGGATTTTTTTGTCCATCTTTCGCCCAACTTTCGGGGAGAGTGCAGCTAAAATTTAGAAAGGTTTTTGCAAGGTTTTTGGAGCTGCTCTACGCCATCGACATTGAGTTTCTCTGGAGGAGAACTATTGGGGGAGCTTTCGTCAGCATCAATTCATCGAGGTGTGCCCTAGGTTTGACAAGGGACCTTTGGAGAAAATGAGGCAGCTCCACAAGACCATCGATACGGACTACAACGGGGTGTACTTTTTGGTTTCTATGCATAAGATTTCAAACTCTATTAATTTTGTATTGCTCCATGGAGAGCTAAACCCATAGTTGGTGCTTGGACTTGTAAACCATAGGATGACTTTGTTTCATTGACTTTTATTATGCTTCTTTAATTGATGATTTTAATTGAGTTTCAATTTTGAATGTTAATTGCATGATTTTTCCTTAGATGTTACACTAGGATTGAGAATCCACCTGGGTAATCCTTTGGAGGTGTGACAATGACAAGCCCCGAAAGTGCACGGGTTATCGAAGTAATAATACCCTAGTGAGAGAGTAGTCAAATCGACAGGGAGTAATGATTCAAGACTAGAGAAATTGTTGTTTAGCTAATATGAAAATAATGGTGGTGAGAGAAAGCAATGTGTGTGCAATAGTAGAAAGAGAAATATGAAAGAGCGAAGAGTGCAAGCCAAGAGTAAAGAAAATCAATGCAAATATGGGGTACCCAGACAAAGCTCCTCCTAGGACTAATGCTTCTAGTGTAGGACTAGTATTATACCTTCTAATTGATGTCTAATGAGTCGTGAAAATCCTTAAACACACGCTCCCAAACCTAAACTCAACTGTGACTAGTTCCGATACTATGCCCCGGCACTAGGATTCACAACAACCCTTCACTCTGTTGATCTCTCAACTCAACCCCAAGGGAGTCCATCTCCTAAGCCTCACACTATATGAAACTGCTTGGGGTTCTAGGGATTCCAAGTGATAGACCTTGTTCCTAAGTGTAGTTTTAATCCTTTGGTCTAGGAGAAAGAACCCTAGTCTTAGTTAAGCCCCGGCACTACGATTCACTATAACCCATCACTCTGTTGCTTGAGCAACTAAGCCCCAGGGGAGTTCATCTCCTAGCACTTCACTCTACCTTGACCACAAAGAACTCTTGGAACATGGAGCTACGGAAAATCACGCCGAAGGTAAAAGGGACGTTTCACTATCTTACGACTCACCCTCTCAACCCTCTCCAATCTTGTGTAGTCTAATCCTATAGAAGTTGTCACACCTTCAAAGGATCACCTAGATAACTCTCAACCAGAGCGTCATGGCTAAGGAAAAATCAAAGCAATTAAACATTCAAAATTCAAACTCAATTAAAAACATCAATTAAGAAAGCATAATAAAAATCATAGAAATAATGTCATCCTAGGGTTTACAAGTCCGAATACCCACTGGGGGTTTAGCTCTCCATGGAGCTATACAAAATCATCAAAGTGTATGTATAAACAAGCATAGCAAACATGAATAAAACCACCTTGTGATATGTGGCGATGGTCTTGTGAAGCCGCTCCGTCTTCTCCACCAAGTCCCTCGTCAAACCTAGGGCACAACTCGCCAGATCGATGCCGATGAAAGCTCCCCTAATAGCTATCTTCCAAAAGTTGTCGATGTTGATGCCGTAGAACGCTCCAAAAGCCCTCCAAAATCCTCTCCGAACCCTAGCCGCAAGCTCTCCAGAAGTTGGATAAAAGATAGGTTGAAAAATCCCCAAAATAAATCTGAATCGAGGTATTTAAAGGCTAAAATCGGATATCCACACGGTCGTGTGGAAATTCCACATGCCCATGTGGATTTTCTGGAAGTGAATTTTTGGAGCGTAGTGAACAACAAACTGCTACAGTAATTTCACTACAACGTTTTGCTACATTAATTACCCCCAAGTTATTCCCGACTTCATGTTCTTCATCAAGGCCGTTAAGTTAGGCACACAACCAACGATAGATCATGTCGCTTCTTCGTTTCTCCTTATTGATGAAGTTCTTCAATGTTACATGGATTAGACTTTATGAGTGTGAATGCCTTTGTGCCCCTCCAAATCATAGAACCATTTGAGCACAATGGAGGTTGGCACACACTCACAAGTGTAGAACCCGTGCCTTGATCCATGCTTGCTCCAAAAAACTCCTTAACAACTGCAGACATAACCTAATTTTGCTCTTTTTTCTATAACTCTTCTCCACAACCCTACATGCACAAAAGAACATAAATGCACACTAATCAATGATAAAATCTGAGAAAAGTAATGGTCAATGTAAGAAAATAATACTTCGTATTACTTAAACACGAGCACTTATCAGACAACTTCACTAGGGTTAGACTAAGCAAGATTGAAGAGGGTTGAGAGGGTGAGTCGAGAGGTAGCCGAATGTACCCTTTCCCTTCCGATGTGATTTATTTTACCTCCACATTCCAAGAGTTCTTTGTGGTCATAATAGAGTGAAGTGCTATGAGATGAACTCCACTTAGGCTTAGTTGCGCAAGCAACAGAGTAAAGTGTTGTAATGAATCTTAGCGCTGGGGCTTAATTGTGGTTAGGGGCCTTTCACCTGGACCAAAGGTTCAGGTCTATATTAGGGAATAGAATTTATCATTTAGATTCTCTAGAACCCCATGCAGTCCCACACAGTGTGAGGCATCGAGAGTATCACTTTCTGTCGGGGCATAGTGTAGAGAGCTAATAACGGTTGACCTTAGGTTTGGGACCGTGTGTCTTTGGATTTCCATGACTCAATGACATTAGTTAGGAGGTATAATATTGGTCTTACACTTGAAACAATAATCCTAGGGTAAGCATTGTCCGGGTGCCCCATTTTCCCATCAATTACCTCTCTTTACTTTTATTGCTCTTCTTGCGTCCTTTCATTTTCTTTTGCAATCATATATTGATCTCTCTCACTATCGATCTTCTTCATAGCTAAATAGTGATAGCTCTTGTTTCTAAACACTATTCATTCTGGATACGATTACCCACTCATCGGGGTAAAATTTTATTACTGCGATGACCGATGCACTTGCGGAACACTTACGCAAGGGGTGTGTCATGAGTAAATGGCAAAAACCTCAAATCAGGAGAGCATTAAATAAAGGATATGCAATAGAAGAAATCACCAAGAGATGAGAGGGATGCCGGACCCCAAACATTAGAATAAACAAGATAAAAAGCAGATTCAAAAATATATTCTCATGAAGAGAAAGGAAGAGCAATGTGTTTAGCAAGTTTATAACCCATACATGGATGTGAAGGAAGGGAAGAAACAGAACCAAGACTACCTGAACTTATTAAGAGTTTCAAGCGAGAACTAGATAAGTAACTGAGGTGATTGTGCTAATAATCAAGAGAACATATAGAAGCGGCAATGTCAGAAGATGGAAGAGAGGGAAGATGAAGAGAGTATAAGTGATAGAGGCTGCCTACTCTATGCCAGATCCCAATCCTCTGGCTCGTAAGATGTTCCTGTACAATACAAGTAGAAGAAGAAAAGGTAATAGTGAGACCATGATTAGTAAGCTGACTAACAGAAAGAAGGTTAAGAGCTAAGCCAAGAACATGATGGAAGTCAGGAATGTCAAATGAAGTGGACTGAAGATGACCACACTAAGTAACAAAATGAAGAGTTCCATCAGCAGTGCGAACACTAGAAAATGTGTAAGGTATCTGCAGTCATATGATGAATGACACTAGAATCTAAAATCCAAGACGAGGATAACATACTAGAGATTGTAACAATCACTGTAGCACGAAGACTTCAAGAAATAGAAAAGTCTCGGGTTTCATTGACAGGTTTGCTGACAGTCATGAAGACACCCATGAACCTTGTGATAAATGCGCAGTACTGTAGCAAGTTACTGTATCATTTCACTGTAGTCCTTCATAATTTTTCGTTGGAATCCTGAGACTTTGACTGTCTCTTTTATGACCTTGAAGAAAGCTATAAACCAACCCGAGAACGCTTTAAATAAGGGGTTAGGGCTTCTTTGAAGGGGTCTTTGGCCACCCTTTCTCCACCACCACCACCTAGGGTTTCAACAGAGCTGGAGAAGGTAGATTAGAGGCAGAATTCGAAGATCCGCCGGATTTCCATCACCATCTTCTAGTCAACACTAAGGGGGTTTTCTATGATTTGGATCAAACTTCTTATGTATTTTGAGATCTCTTCCTTATTCATGTTGAACTAGACTCCGAAGGTCACAGGATATCCGGTGAACCTTGGGATGAACTTGCTTATATGGATGTTTTGATTTATTTCTAGTGCATTTGGTTTGGTTTGTGGTTCAAGCTTTGTGTTCTTTGATGTGTTATTTTGCATAAGAACTCTGCGATTCAACTTCTAGGTTGTACTTGGTTGTGTGACCATCACCATTGTACTAGACTCACTTAGCTTGAGAAGGATTCATCTATGAATATGTCATGACCATCAAGTATTTCATACCCCTCCAACCATTAGTGCATGACCTAGGTATTGAGTATCGGCCTTAATTAGAGATTTTCCTAAGCGTAATGCAATCATAGAAGGATTTTGGCAGAAGCAATTTTGACCCAATACTTGTATGGTATTAGGGGTTATCACCGTGACTATCGGGGTAACCTACTTTAGGATGTTTATTAGCCCAAAACTATCATTACCATTAAAATTCTTGCATCCTTCTAGCTTTAGTAGTCCAGAGGGGATCCTCACACGGGGGCCTCGCTCATTCATTGTTAATTGCTTCCTTAATGCGTTTATGTGGTGTGCCTCAGTCCAATTGTTTATAACTTTGCCTTTTGTTAGTTTTCTTAGTCTCTTTCAAACTTATATTAGGCAGACTAGATAGTTTCTTCTAGGGGGAAGTAATAGCAGTTCTTGGGACCCCAAAGAATACGACCTTCTCGTGCTTGTGGGAAGGGTTTATTACTTGACGACACATGCACTTGCGGATCACATCAATCCATACCGAGTAAAACAATGTGAACGGTAGTAAACCACCATTCTCTATAATTAGAACCATTTAATTTGATATCGATTGGATCTAGGAAATGTGGAAAAGAGGAAGATGATGCCATTTTTTTTTAATGATATAAATAAAGTGCTTAGGAAACAAATAAGAGGGGAAAACAAATCTTGAGACTTGGATTTTTTTTTTATATTATATAATATTTTATATATATATATATAATGATGGGTACTATGAAAATGAATAAAGTAGTGGAGAAAAAAATGAAAAGACAAAATGTGGGGCCTTGAAGCTTTGAAAAGAAGAAAGGTCGTCTGCTTGGTCAGGGAATCAAGAAGAAACAGTGAGGAAAAGGAAAAATAAGTTGGAAGTGTGTGCCTATTGGCTTGGTTGGAAAATCAAGAAGCCATTAGAGATTCCAGGTGGTTGGAGCTCGTCGGAGCTCATCGGAGGTTGCAAGCCAAGTCGACAATAAGACCATAGGACAACAGTTGCTGGACTGGAGCTCAGATGGTCCACATCGGCTGAGAGGTGGATAAGGAGAAACGTTGGCTGGTGTGTGATTGTGGTAGATGGTAAGCATAGAGCGGCGGTGCACAAAAAGCTTGCAAGGCTCGTCGAAGGGCAGACAGAGCTCTATGGAGAGCTAACAAGGCTCCTCGGAGGACAGACAAAGCACTATGGAGAGCTATCAAATCACGTTGGATGGCCTATAGAGCTCCAGCAAGAAGGAACTTAACAAACGTCATCAACGTCATAGACTAGGCTGAACAAGATTCTTGCGAGATTGGCTGGCATCTAATACCATGATAGATGACATATGAAAGAAGAGAATGAATTGAATTCATTAGAGTAAAGTAGCCCATATAACTACAAGAATGGTGTACACATAAGTATATGTATACATATAAATAATATAATATTTATCATCTTGTTATAATTTAAAACTATTTGAACATTACATTTAATAAATGGTTCAAGGTTGAACGTGATATCAAAGTTTAAGCTCATCTAATAACTAGTAGACTGAGGAGAGCTATCAACGAGAGGTAAAGATGTCGCCTTTGATTTGAAAGTGGTATCTTTTCTTACTTTTTTGTTATGATAAAGTGGTCTTTTTTTCTTTGGATGTTATAGAATAAATGGCAATTTTTTTTTTTTTAAATAATTCAAGCTTTGAAGTTGGAAATCCTAGAGATCACCAATAGGGGAACCTGGTTTTTCACAAGCCACTTCAGTGGTATGTTTTTTATTTTCTATTGATCATGTTTTGTTACCAATTCCTTAGCAACCTTGTTTAATTATTATTTTGTTTTGTGTTGTTTCCCCCAATGAAGAATGATGCATTTTTATTTTATTTTATTTTTTTTGTGATGTTTTTTCTTGTGGATAAATCAGTTTATAGATTATTTTGTGGATAAAGAAAGGGATAAGGATGAAGTGGATCATGCTATTATGGACAAATTTAGTACCAAAGATATGAAATTACACCAGTGCCATGATGCCATCCTGAATTTCTTCTTTACATGTATATGTTATTAAATACATATTGCCATTTAATTATTAATAAGCGGAATATTTTTTTTTCATAGTTTTATATTTATGTCTTGAAATATTTAATAATTTTCAATATGAGTTTATTTATTTTTACATAATTTCTACTCACCTAAAAAAATATATAATATAAAAGTGTAACTAGTAAGAAAAACTATAAAGTGATTCAATAATTTAACTCAACTATGCGCGCACACACACATGTACATATAAATTCATTGTTTTGAAAATATATATAAAATGAGAAGCTTTTTGGAAAGCATGTAGATATAGAATTAAACAAAATAAGTGGAATCCATCAAATGTTCTCTCCTTTTTTGGTTACATATATTTTTTTTATTTCCTATTGATCTTTTCTTAATTTCATCTTGTATTACCTTTGTTATTGGAATTTATCTTGTTAGGTCGATGAAATATGTAAAAAATCTACAATAAAATAATTTTTTTTCTTGTTTGTCTACCTTGTGGATGAGCATAATATAGTGGACAACTTTTATGTGACACACATTACAGTCCTTGTTGTGGCTTTTGCTGTCACATTATTTTTGCGTAGTAAACGAGAAAAAATTTGTAGAGAGCCCTCTCATGCTCAATCAGAAAATAGAGACCAATATTTATCAAGACTAATAGATAAAAATGACACAACTAGTATCAATATGGTCCGTATGAACAAATCAACATTTTTCAATCTTTGCTTGATAATGAGACTAAAAGGCCTTATGAGAGACACATTGCACATCACTATTGAAGAGCAACTGCTGATGTTCCTCCATAACATAGGACATAACCAGCATAATCGTATCATCCCACATAATTTCCTTAGACCTAGTGAGACTGTTAGAAGGTATTTTAATCATGTTCTATACGCAATTAGATAATTGCGAGATGAATATGTGCTTTCGCCTAGTACCCAAACTCCAACGTATATAGCATCAAGGTCCACACTGTACTCGTACTTCAAGGTATTAAAATATCTTTCTACTCAAACAAATTAATTATTGAAAAACCAATTCTTTGTTACAATGTGTTAATGATAGGACTGCATAGGAGCTTTAGATGGTACCCATATCCATGCTTCCGTTCCTACATCTGAAGTTGCTGCATTTCATGGGAGAAAGCCATACCCCACACAAAATGTGCTTACTGTAGTTGATTTCAACTTACGTTTTACGTATATTCTTGTTGGATGGGAAGGTACAGCACACGATGCTTTAGTTTTACATGATGCACTTGAAAGACCAAATGGGCTATCAGTCCCTGAAGGTATTTATTTTGTGTAGTTAATTAATATATAGGTTAGCATACAATGACAACTTAAACATGATAGTTATGTTAACTGCCAACTTTGTATTTTTTTAGGGAAATATTACTTGGTTGATACTGGGTATGCAACGAGGCCGAGTTTAATTTCTCCCTATAGAGGTGTTAGATACAATCTTAAAGACTTTGGCTCATGAACACTAGAAAACCATAAAGAACTATTTAACCTTCATCATTCATTAACCCGTACCACAATTGAATGAGCTTTTGGGTCCCTGAAGGGACACTTCAAAATATTCTCATTAAGACCATTCTTTCCATTCAAAACTCAAGCCAAACTTGCATTAGTTGCATGTGTTTTGTATAATTATATTATAAGTGGACGAGAAGATATTTTAATACCTTCTGAGGAAGAATGGACACCACAACGGGCACCATCATAAAGCAACATAAGAGAACAAAGGGAGGAGACCCACGAATTGGTGGCATGTAGAGAACATATTGCATGTGATATGTGGGATAACAAATAGGTAATGGATAATTGTTTTGTTTTTTTTATTTTTGTTTTTGTTTTTGTTTGTATTTAAACAATGATGGTACTTTTTGCTTGTTTATTTCATGTTATGTTCTTGCACTTGTTTATTAATTTTTGTGCTTCCTTGGAGATCATGAACATAGGGATATCAGAAGATAGCCAAATGTCATTAATAAGAACACCCACTAAAAGAGTTGGTGGTTATAAAAGATGAACCACTACTGAAAGCCTATTTTTCATAAGATTCATTGCGTCTCAAGTGGAACAAGGCCTCAAAGTTGACAAGGGATTCAAACCTTAATCATTCCACGTTGTAGTTATTGCAATGAGGAACGAGTTTGGAGTTACAGTTACTAAAGCAAATGTAACTAACAACCTAACAACAATTTTGCAAAAGATGGGCAAGAATTAAAAACTGAAAGAGCTAAGTGTAATGGGATGGGATAATAGACAAAAGATGATTATTATGGGTGAATCATATTTCAGGAACTAAGTACAAGTATAAATTATTTCTTATTTATTCCTTTTTTATGTTGTACAATTATGTATTTGAATGAAATAGTTTTTATCTAAACAATCACCTAACATGTTTTATATGTTAGGCTCATCCACAGGATGAACGTTATTTAAACAAACCAATTGAGGGCCATAACTTGCTTGAGCTTGTTTGTGATCAAACAACTAGAAGCCATGCTGTTCAATTTGGAGATGATATTGGCACCCATATGGATGATAATGTGGACTCATGCCGTCCATATCAAACTGATGGTCTTAATAACATGTTCTTTGAAGAGACTAATTATCATTACAACATGATACCGCCCATCCACAACCAATCAGAAAGTGCAGAACCTAAGGGAGCATCCTCCACTCAATCGAGAAATGAAAAAGGAAAACGCAAAATGCCCGTAGAAGTTGAAGTAATACAAGAGATGAATAACACCTTTAAGGAGGCATTATGTGGAAAGAAGTCTACTCGAGATTTAGAATTTGGAAAGGAATTGATTGGCGAATGCATGAAGCTCAAATCATATGGCTACTCTGGCATTAAAATCAATAAGGCTTATGATTGGTTAATGACTGACGATAGTAGAGCTATGGGTTTCTTGGCAAAAGATGAAGAGTTAAGGAAGTATTGGGCGGAGGACTTCTTTCAATCATTTCACAATCAAGGAGACTTTTTTCAAAGGCCCACTTAGGTTGGTTGTTATTTATTTTTTTTTATTTTTTTTTTTGGGGAATATTATGATGGTTGTAATGTATGTAGTATGTTATAGTAAATTTTTTAATAGGATGATGCAAACTATGGGGCATCCCAAAGGGTTAAACAATGTGACCACGAAGAATGCAACAGGTAACTAATAATATTAATATCATTATTTGTATGTTGTTATTGTTAATTAGCTCATGATAATAAAAATTGGATTTTTTTTCATATATGCGAGATTTTGAGTATTGAAGGCTCATTGTATTAAATTGTAAACAAAGTGCTTAGAGTTTGATGGGATTGACTGTGAAATGGTTTCCCCTTTGCTTTTGAATTTTGTGTGTGTGTGTGTGTGTGTGTGTGTGTGTGTGTGTGTGTTTGTGTACTCAATCTAGATTCTTGTCCATTTGAATGTTTTAAAGCTTGAAACTATGAAGTTGGTAATGCTTAAATGATTGAATGATGATATGATTAATTATGATGTTTTGCTTGTTGTAAGTATCAAGTACAACTTGAAATCCTTTTTACATGAATCTTATTGGAAGCATATGAACTTGCAAATTTTCCCTCCTTTAATACACGGTGAGCTTTGCTTGGGGGAAGGCCTTTTTCTTTCTTGTTCATTGTTTTTCTCTGGCAGAATTTATGCCATTTATATGTGAAGGAACACACAAAAATCCTGTAATTAGTTAATTAATTATGTGTTTTAATTATTATAACTAAATCAATCAATTATTGTGTTTTAATTATTAGAACCTAAATTCTAATCTCGATGCCGTGGTTAAAAAACTAAATTGTAATAAAAACATAATTATTAAAACAATAGTAATATAATTATTAAAAAGCCAATATTCACCAAAGTGGGGCATTTTTAATATAATTATTAAAAATAAACTAAATTGTAATAAAAACATAATTATATACGTTAAATTAAGTAATTATATCCATAATTATTTTTTTTTATTTTTAATAACATTTAATTGTGTATTTATAATTAATTAAACTTAATGATAACTTAAATTGGGGGCAACCTCACCAAAGGTTTTTATATCCTATAAATACATCCAACCAAACACATGTTTTCAAAATCCAGATTTACAAATCCTTCCAAACAAACACAAAATTTTGAGTTCTAGCATTTTTAAATACAGTTAACCAAATACCAAATTTGATTCTCCTGCATTTTTTAAATCCAAAGATTTACAAATGCACTGTAATTGAAAATCCACTACATTTTCAACTACATCTAACCAAACACTACCAATATGAATGATCAAAAACAAAAAGAAATATACACAAATATGAACAATATGAATAAACTTTATCACCAAAATCCTAATTTTCCTAAAAGTTGTCAGTCCCCGATAACGGCGCCAAAAACTTAATGAACTCTCCGCAAGTGCACGGATAGTTACCAGTAATAAAGTGGTACGCCATTAGAGGATAGGGTCGTCAAACCTCTAGAACTGGACTTCTAGTACTAGTTTATCCTCTAATATCTAGTTAACTAAAAAGGTGATGAAGAAACTAACTACTACGAAAATAAAACAAAGGGTGGAAGAACTAAGTAGACTATGGTTGAGTGTCTATAGCAAAAGGGTAATGCCCCTGGATGATCCCTAAGTGCCTAAGATACTGACTTAAGTCTAATGCCTACGAAGGTACATTCTAAGATCCTTGTGGGTGCTCAAAAGCAATGTTGCATCTACGCCTATCAAATACGCTAAGTTTTGCAAGTATAACTACGGGCTTCATACACGCCAAGTTTTGCAACTACACTAGGTAATCACAACTATGGTAATCTACATACGCTAAGTTTTACATAAGCATCTACTCAAATCAAGCAAGCCAAGTTATCCAAACACATGAATAACTCAAGAAAACAATAGAACTCCATAGGCATTAGAACTCAAGTAGTCAAAGTATAAAAAACAACATAGTTCACAATCCCGGGGCATCATGGAATGGTTAGCCCCTCATGAATTCATACAAATGAGAGAAAAAAAAAACAAGCATAAGGAAGAGAGACATCTAGACTTCCCCTTATTTACAAAATCCCATCAAATGTACATCAAAAGCTCTATGAAATGGACAACACCACTCCTCTGGTGTCTCTAACTCACCCTTGACCTCCTTAGCTCAAGTGGTGGCGGCTGATCATCATTCCCTTGAAGGTTCCTCCACTGGAGAAGAAAACCCCCGAACAAAGATGTTGAGAAAACCCTAAGTCTAGACATTAAAAGGGGCTTTACGGGCTCAACACGATCTAAACACGATCGTGCTTAGACCATACTCTTCTTGAAGCTTCTAAGTGAAAATGGTAAGTGACATCCCGAGAGAACCACTGGTAGAGCATGATCATGCTCCACCCATGCTTAGCTTGAGCACGCCCATGAATGGAGCATGCGGACCATGCTTCCCCTGAAAGTATAGGATCATCTCTTCCCGAAGTAATCATGGGGAGAAAGCACCCCGGTGCTTCGCCCGTGCTCTCATTGAAAACTTGGAAAATCCTAGAAGTGGAAACCATATGGAGATGGCACGCCCGTGCTCCGCCTGTGCTCGCATTGGACACTTATAAAAATTGTCTACATTGGTGGATTTTGTCCCTGATTTCACTCCATGTGTGTTACGAGCCTTAAAGCCCTGTAACAGAGACAAACATACCCAGAATAGTATCATTTATAGACAAAATACACTAAAAGACAAGTGAAGGCGTGCATTGGAGATATGCAAAATATAATATAAAATTCACTCATTAATGTAACCCTAATTTGAGTTCCCGATGCTTATAAGGATTCAACATATCAACAATGGACCTTAATTAGACAACACACGGTGTGTAGTAGCTTCATACACCCTTGAAGTAGTCTTCTCTCTCGGTAGGTCATCAAATATACACTTGTAATGCCCAAAATTTGACTACTCAAGAGTAGCTTTCACTCTTCTAAGGTGATAGCTCTTTCTACCATCTTTTTACACAAAAAAAACTATCAAAAATGATACTAGTAGGGCATTCTGAAAGGAATCCAACTTCCCAATCTCTCTTTTTTTAGCACAATAAAAACAAGATAACCTGGTCAACAAGAGGTAGAATATCATCTTAAAGTGGCTCCACACTTAGGACAATGTGATGAAACATAGGTCCTCAAAACAAGAGTGAGTCTATAAGTCTATAATTTAGTTCCAAATAAGTCACTAACACACACGTCTTCCCCTAGGTTTAAGAATTTCTAACAACAAAAACAATTATAGATCATCCTTAGTTAAGCACCTATCACAATAGGCATACAAAGTAAAACAAACCCTCCCCCATACTTGAATAGTGCATTGTCCTCAATGTATAATCATAAGCAATGAAAAGAAGTAATTGAGAACAAAAAGAAGTAAAGGGGAGTTTATCCAACTTTCCTGAACACGGAGAGTGATGTTGCCGCTCTCAACGTGTTTACCAAACTCCAATGAAGTATATAATTCTTGAACATGGAGAGTGATGTTGCCACTCTCAATGTGCTTTCCAAACTCCAATCAACCACACACAATCCCTGAGATGAGATAAGAGGCACACAATTGAAACTCAACATACACAATAAAATAAAAGCAACAAAAACTTAAAATGTGGAAAGTAAATGCATAAATGAAACATACCAAAATGTCAGTTTAGCAGGGGACTCCCCTTGCTAACTGAATTAAATAAGTCCACAAATACTAAAATAAAAGAAAGTACAAGTCGAAAGTAGTAAACATAAAAACTAAAAACTGCAATAATCAAAAGAGCAATCTCTATCCAAGGTTCGCCACCAAGAGAAGTAGAGTCAACCTTGGACTCTCCCAAACTTGTTATATCAGTCCCGATGCCATGAATGGCTCGGATAAGAAAAACAGGCTAGGGAGATAACCGAACACCGAGATGCTCAGTGATCATGGCCACACTCCTCTGTAGCCACTTGAATGCTAAAGAAGAACATGTAACATGCTTAGCGTGGCTAGAAGAGGTGTGAGGGGTTCGGGGTGATCGAGACCTAGAACCAGCAGCAGTAGCAGTAGCAGAAGCAAGGAAAAAGTCAAGGGTGGCAATAGCAACATCAATATCCGTAGTTCAACGTACACAATACTCAAACCCTCGAGTGGTGTGTATGCGCTGCAATATCCGCATCGACCTTATGGTCTCAAGGGTCATGGAAGTGACGCCGCCCACAATCCTCGTCCGATCTGTCCCCTTAAGGATGTGCATGCCCCTAACAAGTCGAGTAATGTAGGGGCCAATGAATAGAGAACCAATATGAGTTTCAGTCCCCTGATGAGCAATAAAAACGATGACCTCATAGCCCAAATGTAGTTCAAACCATCAAGCATTGACAACAGGAAATCAAAGTCACATTTGCTAATGATGTTAGTGTTGTCATCGTGACCTATCAGGGTGTGACTGAGAAGGAAATAAATGTACCTCAGGGCGGGGGAACGGAGACTAGTAACCTTAGACTGATGAGGTTCATAGGCGGGATCAGTGCTAAGCCTTCTCCATTCTTGAGAGGCTCTCCAATCGGCAGGGAGATCAAAAAGGAATCATATGCAGGAATTCAAGTGAACTCCGCATCATAAAGTTCCAACCGAATGAAGAACTCTATGAGGCTCATCCGGTGTAGTGTGTCAAACACATGAAACTAAATGCTCCTATGCTCATCATCTACTTCACCTCCTATTCCAACCCAACCTCTCGAAGGACATCCCAATCAATCTCCATCAACACGCCAAAGTGACAATGCGAAAGTAGTGTATAGCGATCCTGTTGCATCTGTGTATAGAAAACAAGTGTCAAATAGGTGAGTTGGGCCGGCTTCTCACATCTAGGCCTCTTCGAGGATGGCCCAGATGATGTATGTTTCCTCAACATGGTCTACAAAAGAAAAATAACTCAGTTTAGTTCACAGATTGAAAATTTTAGGGAGAGCACTGTCGTGCTAGGAGTGCACAGATTGTGCTATGCATGACTACAGGAGCATGCTTCCCCTTTAGGGCTCTGAACAACACATGAGAATGATCGTGCTTCTGAAAGAGCATGATCATGTTTCGTGGGTGACCATCTTTCCCAAAGTCCACAAGAGCTAACATGCTCACAATACAACCAAATCAACAATATTCATCAAATAGAAGCAAAAATGATGCACATTAATCATGATAAGCATGACTTTGACACAACACATCATAATAAATCACAGAAACGAGGCTTACCAGAGTCGACAAAAAGGGCAGATAAGCAAGGAGGAAACCGGTGATGAATCGGTAAACAGACAGCAGACTTGAGAAGATCTCAAGCACAAGAGAAGTAGTGGAAGAGAAAATGAGCAATGGTGAAGCAAAGCAATTGATGGTGAAAAGGTTTTTAAAGGAAAGAAAATAAGGTGAACGATGCGCTAAAGCACGATCGTGCTTAGTGCGTGCTCAAATTAGGGAAAGCATGATGATGCTAAGAGCTCATAGAACATGTTCAGCCTGGAATTCTCTTGAAGAACAAAATATAGAGAATCACAGCTTAAGCACCATTGTGCTTTGCCCGTGCTCAGCCTGAATTACACCAGAACTTAGGTTTTCTCAGCGCCACTCAATGGAGCAATTTACTCTCTCAAGTTGCCACAAAACAAAACATGCATAAAGCCGACACACTAAAACAAACAGAGAAAACCAACAATAACAAGAACACACGCAGCAATAAATCCAAGACAAGACAAATCTAAAAACAAAACTAAGACAACAACTAAAATAGAAAATTAACACTACAATGTGTTGGGTTGCCTCCCAAAAAGCTCTTGTTTAATGTCACTAGCTTGACGTACTAGTTCCGCTCATTCAAGTAGGTTCATGGAAGTGAGACCACTCATTGCCACCTGAAAAACAATTACAAGAATATGGTGTTAAGGTGTCAATTAAATTAATCTCACCAGAAGTCTAGAAGTTGGATCGTGTTGAGGTTGGTGGTGGAATGAGTGGTCTTCTTTTTCTTGTGATCACTTGTTTCCACCACCTCTTGGCACGGGAAGGCTTTCTCTTGGGTAATGCTGCAGACGAGTGAACTTCGGCCCCCACCACTTCTTTGTAGCATACTTCCTCTACCAATTCACTCGATGCTCATCTTTGGGGTGTCATCTTCTAAGAACTTTGACAGTTTATCCTTCATGAATGTGTCATGCACATATTCAAAAACAAACTCATGAACCACATCGACACAATAACAAGTGTCATCAAAATCTATAGAGTGCTTCATAGAGTCTCGGTGCTCGAAAATGATCTCTTCCTCTCCTATACGAAGTACCATCCGACCATCCTTCACATCAATTAAGGCTTTCAAAGTTGCTAAGAATGGTCATCCCAAAATGAGAGGCACTGCCACCTTGTCTTCTACGTCTAGGATTACAAAGTCAGCCTAAAAAATGAACCTATCCATCTTTACTAACACATCTTCGATAATGCCCCTTGGTTGCCGAATGGACCTATCTGCCAATTGTAATACCATTGTGGTGGTCTTTGGTTCTCCTAGCCCCAGTTTTTGGAAGATTCGGTAAGGTATAAGGTTGATACTTGGCCCAAGATCGGCTAAAGCTTTTTTATCCACAAGGCCCCCAATTGTACATGGGATGATAAATCCTCTAGGGTCTTTCTCTTTCTTGGGAAGCTTGTTGGTAATCAAGGCTAAACACTCTTCACTAAGTGTCACTAAAACACTTCCTCAAGCTTACTTTTGTTAGTGAGCAGTTCCTTCAAGAATTTTGCATATCTTGGCATTTGTGTAAGAGCCTCAATGAATGGGACATTAGTGTGTAACACCTTGAACACATCTATAAATTTCTTGTACTGCACTTCCTATTGATCTTTCTTCATCTTTACTGGATAAGGAAGTTTGGGTTGGTACTTGGGCAATTTAGTCTTTTTCTTACCATGATCCTGTCTCTTCTCCTCACTGTCAATTGCAGCTTTAAAATCACTTTCCATTGTTTTCCCTACTCTTGACAGAGGCTCAATAATCTCAACCTCAAGTTCAGTCCCAGTAGGCTTGGAAGTTGCTTACCACTCCTCAAAGTAATGGCTTCACACATTCCTTAGGATTAACTTCCGTTTTAAAAGGAGAAAGAACACGGAAGTCTTTCCACAATTAGCTTCAACATCTGAGCTATATGATGCTCTAAGTTCCTCAAGCTATCATTGGTATTTCTCATCATTTCTTCATGCTCTGAAAGATGAATTTCATTGTCCTTAATGTACCAATTCAAAAAAAAAAACTGAGTTCATTGGAACGTCATAATGGAGGAGTAGATGGTTGAACATTCTATTGTGGTGGCCTAGGGTGTTGTTGTGCCACTTGCCCTTGTCCTGGTTGGCTCCATGAAAATTTTAGATGATTCCTCTAGCACGCATTGTACATGTTACTGTATGGGTTATTATGATAATGATGGTTCTGCCCAACAAAATCAACTTATTTAGTTTGCCCTACACCCATATCTAAAGAAGAACATCCAGTATCGGTCTAGGATCCACTTTTCACAAGGTGGTACTTGTGCTTGAGAACCCGACTACATAATATCCAACCTCTTTGTAATAGCCTCAACTTGTGCAACTAAGGTAGTAATGGCATCCACTTTTCACCGGCTTGTTCCATTCAGAACTCCATTGATAACCATTGTTTACCATTTCCTCAATCAAACTATATGTTGCTCTTAGTTGTTAACTACATAAGGATCCCGTAGAATCTACATCGAATATCTGCTTAGTGGCACAGTTCAGCCCGTTGTAGAAAATTTTGACTTGCATCCATTCCACTATTCCATGTTGTGGTCATTTGTCATTTCCTCAACATCTCCTTATATCTTTCCAAAGTGTCATACAAGGATTGAGACTCCAACTATAGGAAGAAGGAGATATCTCTCCTCAACCTGATAATTTTTGCTAGCGGGAAGTATCTTTAAGAAAAGTCTTGACCATCTGCTTATATGATGTGATAAACCTTTGCTGTAAGGAATTTAGCCATTGTTTGGCCCTTCCTCACACAGAGAATGGAAAGAGTTTAAAATGAACTGCATCCTCAAACATGTTGTTCACCTTGAAAGTGTTACAAATTTCCAAGAAATTCTTCAAGTGTTCGTATGGGTCCTTGATTGCTTCCCCGCAAGTGTACGGGATCGCTAATTAATACCTCATATAAAGACACAAGGATTGTATTCCTTGGGATTAAGGATCTACTATTACTACTTAGCCGCCTACTTTCTAGCCCAATATCTTAAGTGAGAAAATCTACTTTACTAGATGCAAGAAAATAAATAAAAGATTACCACACAAATTAAAGATTTAAGCAAGAGATTACAAAGACAAAAATGATGTCAGAAGGGTCATGGATACTGATCCCCTTGACAGGTCATCATGATAAAAAGATGAAAAACAAAAGATGCAAGGGTGATTTGGGCTGAGGGATTTCTAGATTAGATCAACCCCAATTTCTTAGCGGTTGAACCCTAATCCCATACATGTGCTAATCGAAATTTCTTCCAAATCAACACTCCTACGATTGCATTAAGAACAAGGAAATTCCAAGATAAGTGTAAGCATAACCTAAGTTTACCCTTAATGATCGGAAGGCTACCGACATCCAATCTCTAGTCATGTCGATACAAATAACCCCTTTTAATCCATTCAAGATCTAATACATGTGAGTAGGTCACATAGACATGTATAACTCATAAAAGAATTATGAATATCTCCATATGTAAATCTAGCATGAAAGCACAATGGATTAAATCACAAATCAAACCCAAGCAATGGAATTAAGTATCAATCATCCAAAATACATGATGAACCCCCCAAGGTTCACCGACATCTGGTAGCCTTGGAGGTCTAGTGTGCCATCAAACAAATGCAAGCAATAATATAGATCAAAACACAATAAAATTTCATAGAAGACACTCCCTAGATGAAATGATGAAGAAGAAAGTAGAGATTGGGCCGAATGATGCTTCCCATTTCCAAGGATTGTCGAATAACGCTTCCCTTAATTGAAGGCTGTTTCTCGGTCCTAAGACTCCTTCCTTCCTTGATGGTGGATCTCCGCTTTGAAAAATGATGTCTTGAAGCCTCTCGAGCCCTTGAATTTCACCTTCAAAAATTTCTTCTCTTCTAGGTTTTCTTCTCTCCCAAATGGTGGCAAAAAGCCCCTTTTCTAGGCCTAGAATGTTTCTTTTATACCCTCGAATCATATGGGTCGTATGGGGGTCATACGGAGACTCTATGAAGCCCAAAACCTTGAGAATTCGATGCATACCAAGGTCAATACCGGGGTCCATAAGCATATGATAAGGACCCTTATGGAGGTCGTATGACTTAGGCCAAACTCCCTGTCTTAAAAACTTTCCATGGCTTCTCTATGCCCTACAAAGCAAATAACACATGAATAAGCATAAAACATGTATCAATTCATAACAAAATACATGCTAAGTGTATAAAATAAATATGATAAAATATACACATTTAGAAACTTATCAGTCCTAATCTTGAAACCCATCAAAATGGCACATCTACTGCACTATCTGTATAAAATTGGGCTTCAATTCAATATTATTCGTTTTAACAGGAGGACGAACGATGCTAGACCCTACTCGTTCCATGTTCGGTCAGGCAAAGTCTGAAATACTATGTTGCTGATTCCCAGCCATTTCTTCCTCTTGATTCACCTCAATACTAACTTCCACAGACCTGACTTCATTTAGATTGACTTGCCTTAATCTTCTTTGAAAACATCTTTCGATTTCTAGATCGGGGCTTGCCAATGGAGATGAAGTACTCCCACGAGTCATACAATTGTTCCTTCACAAGATAAGAAAGAACACAATGAGCTCAAGATTCAGAATTAAAATACAAAAAGAAAGATGAAAAAATAATTAAAAAGAGAAAAAGAAATATTCACAAATATGAACAATATAAACAAACTAGATCACAAGAATCCTAATTTTCCTAAAATTTGCCAGTCCACAGCAAAGGCGCTAAAAACTTGATGTATTCTTTGCAAATGTACGAATCATAACAAGTAATAAAGTGGTACCCTGCGAGGGGTAGGGTTGTCGAACCAAAGGGATTGGACTTCTAGTACTAATAATTCCTCTAATGTTTAGTAGAACAAGAATTGGTTGGTAGAACAATCACTAAACAAGAATAAAAAGATAAGGGTGAAATGATCAGGTGGACTAAGATCGAGTTTTCAACAACAAGAGAGCAATGCTCTGAGACAATTCCTATGTGCTATAGTGTACGACTTTCTTCTAATGTCTATCGGGTACATCCTAAGATTCTTGTGGGTGCTCTAAAGCAATGTTGTAACTACGGGCTTCATACACGCCAAGTTTTACAACTACACTAGGTAATCACAACTATGGTAATCCACATAGACCAAGTTTTACACAAGTATTCATGCAAATCAAGCACGCCAAATTATGCAAACATATGAATAAAGACAAGAATATATCACGACTTCTTAGACATTAAAATCAAGTAGTTAATGTACAAAAAACAACATAGTTCAACATCCTGGCACACCGTGGAATGGTTAGCCCCTCATGATTTCATACAACTGAGAATAAGAATTGAATGTACTAAGGTAAGAAAACATGATTCTCCCTTTTACAAATCCCTCTTAGTTATGCTTCAAAAACTTCATGGATAAGCTAACTCAACTTCTTTTATGCCTCCAACTTGACCTTGATCCCCTTAGACGGTGTGGTGAAGCTTCATCATCATCCTCTTGAGAGCTCCCATCTTTGTAGAAGGAAAATCCCGAACAAAAATTGAGGATAAACACTAAATCTGGGAGTTAAAAAGGAACTTCCAGGCTTGACACGATCTGAGCACGGTCTTGCTCAGACCGTGCTCTTCTGTAGAACTTCTGAGTGAATCTTCTAAGTGTTTGCCAGAGATAATCACGGGGAGAGCATGACCTTGCTCTGCTCGTGCTTTCACTTGAGGAAAATCGTGCAAGGATCACACTAGTCATGCTTCCCCTGTGAGCAGAGGGTGCTTCAGTTTAAAGAAAATCACCAGGAGGGAGCAAGACCATGGTCCGACTGTGCTTAGCTTGGACGCACCCCCATGCTTGGTCAGTTACTCAGGCATCTTCAAACAGTGATAATCATGAGGACAGAGCATGCCTGTGCTCTGCCCATGCCTAGCTTGGATACTTAGAAAAATCTACATTTTTTGCTTGTTTTGTCTTCGATTTCACTCCTAATTGCATTGAACCCTAAATTCCTACACCACGAATAATTATACTCATAATAGCATCAAATATATCAAGAATGTGCTAAAAGACAAGCAAAAAAATAAATTGGGAGTAAGACAAACAAGAAATGAATTGCACTCATCAATATTTCTAGAAACCTTTCGGGTCAAATAAGATTGCATGTATAGACAACCATTGTCCCGTACTTCATAACCCTAGAGGGATGGTATGCCTGAACATCGTTTTCTTCCTTGATTCCTCTCCTATTACCTCCCGTATTTTCTTGCTTTCACTTGCTTTTGTTCTCACACACATTACGTAAACTTTTAGGCTATTTTTCTGGTGTTAAGTTATTATTAGTATTCACCTCCTTCCCTGTAGACCGACACTCTTCTTTACGCACACTTTATTACGTGATCGACACTTACACTTGCGTCCCTATTAACACACACATTAATTTAGTGTTGTCGAATGCTTCAAAATTTCTTGAGTGGTTAGTACTTAGTGTTTTGAGCTTTACTATTGCTATTATATACCTACATCTTAATCGGAATTTGTGTATTTAGCCACTTATCAATCTCTCTTATTCTTCATGTTTGTTTGCTTGAGGACAATCAAATGCTCAAGTAGGGGGGTATTTGATAAGTTTCTGAATGCACAATGTTTCATGGATAAATTCTTTGCACTTTCATACACTTTTGTTAAATATAAATGCCCTTTTTCGTACTTTGTTTATTTATTTTATAACAGGGCATCGAGAGCCACATATGTGAGGAGAAGTTTATTTGAGTTGTTTCAAAGGAAAATAGCAAAGAACCAAAGTTTACATGAGCTCTGAACCCGAACCGAATAAACCTCACAACTTGGCAAGGCTGTGAAGACCTTTTACGGATTGTGCACAGGCTACATACCTTTACTTGGGAGTTATGCGGCCCCTGTGTGAGCCACACAGAGGCCGCACAGCCCAGCCAATGGGATGCCTGGCCTGGTGTGTGGCCTACACACTAGCCTGCACATCCTCGGGATGACCCGTTTTGAAGAATAAACAGTATTATGTGGCCTCCCTTGTGGCCACACACTTGCCCGCACTCTTGAACAAGTATAAAAGCCCATCTCAAGGGTTTGAAGAGAGAGCTTCACCACCATCCATCTCCAAGTGTTTCTAGACAAAATTTCCATCAAAGGAGGCCATTTAGGAAATCATTCGAAGGAGAGAAGAAGGGGAGGATCAAGGAGAGCATCAAAGAGCTCGACGGTGGGGATCCGACAAGTTCTCATCACCACCTTCTAGCAGACATTTCAAGGGAGTTCATTGATCATCTCATTCTTGTCATGCTTTACATGAACCTTGAGCATTCTCTTTTTGCCATGTCGAACTAGACTCCCAAGCCCGCCAAGCTTCCGGTGAACCTTGAGAGGAGACTTTTTATGGATGATTTTTATGTTTTGTAATTGATCTTTTGGCTTGTGTTGTTGGTTTCAATCTATCATTTACTTGTTCATTCTGCAATTGATGGATTCCATAGAATTGATTTTGAATAATACTTGTATGGCGGGATGCTTGCTTGTATTAGGTCACATGATGATTGAAGGGGATTCAATATATTAATGCACCTGAGGTTTCGGGTATTAGTAGCTCCCCGCGAGGATTAGGATAATTCTAGCTGAGAGTGAGCATTAGAATTACCTTAGCCAAGACTCTTTATTCCCAAAGACATAGTAGAGGTATCTTCTGGATGGAGGAACTCGTATTAGATTAAAGCTACACTGTAGATATTCTGGGGTTAGTCGACATCCTAGTCTAGCGGACTAAAACCAAGCCAACATTTTACATGAATGTTTGTTTCATCCGTACTTAGTTTTCTCCCAAGGGGATCCTTGCCCAAGGCCTTCCTTCATATTGGGCTTCTTCGCATCTTTCATTTGTTTGTGATTGTGTTTCTCAACTCTTTGTATTTATTTCCATGCTTTGTTTACTTTTGTTTTTATTCTTTCAAACAACAACTCCTACTTGGTTAACTAGATAGTGGTTATCAAAAGGAAGTAATAGTAGATCTCAGGTCCTTAGGAAATACGACCCTCTTGTGCTTGCATGAGAGGTTATTACTGGATGACCCATGCACTTGCGGCGAGGGAGTCACGTGCTCACTTTTTAGCGTGTTGCATGATGACTCATCACAAACATATAACTATCTTAACTGAGTTCTATCTAAGTTTCCCAATATGGACAATAGGTACTAGATATCCATTAATATCAAATATAAACTTTAACTTATGAATTTTAGCTTAACAATAATTATATTCATGACAGACTATGTGAGTGGGCTGTAAATATGCAAATAAACAAGGTTGAGTCTGTGAATAGTGCAAATGCATGTGTCATCAAGTAATACCTCGTGGGTGAGCACAATAGTCGTATTTCTTAGAGAACTACAAGAGGCTCCTATTACTTCCTTTTTGCTTAATCAATAGGCTAAATGTCTATGGTGTTTTTAAGTTTACTTCTACAAATTTATTAAAATTATACAATTGAGAATCGTTAAGCACAATTGGAAGGAGTGGCTTAATGTATGAAAGTTTTCTTAACTATTACTTATGATATGCGTTGAGTTATGACACTCGTGTTTTAGTTTGGACAGGGGGAATTCAGAGGCTTACTGGTCCCAATCTCTTGGCGACCAGATCTAAATCACTAAGAACTTAAGATGGAATTTCTTCCTATCCTAGCCTTCTATGTTAGCCTTAAGAACAAGAATTCCTTTAGAAGGGTTAAATCAACCCTAAGCCTAAGGGGTAATCAAACGCTAATCCAGAAACCTAGCTATGCCTAATCTCTTAGCGCATCCATAGATCTAACAACACATGTGTGATCTGATGCAGCGGCATATCTTCCTCACCACATCAACAAAATAATCATTAAGTAAACATGAAATGAATCACAAAATACTAGAAAGATTTATTGAGTTGTCAATAAGGTTCACAAGCAACAATCAAAATACCTAGACATACAATTCCCCTTGAATTGGGGTCCTATGGATCAAGAATAAAGATATAAATAAAGATAAATCCACAAGAACAAAGAATAAAAAATTTCTAAACTAACTCCGTCCAATAGGTCTCCGATGGTTGAGGTTGAGAGGATCCCAAGATTGTCAAGACGGCAATGAAACTCTTCGCAAACCCTCCACTATTGATGCACATTGAATTGCCTTCAAAAACTCTCTAGAATCTAATGAAATCATGATGAAATTTGTCTCTAACTGCTCAGGTCTTCAGAACTCTAGCCGATCTACAAAATTTGGCAAAAGAACCCCCCTTTGATTGTAAACCCTAGGACTTTTATAATATTTGGTTTGCCATAGCCTCACCACAGGTGTTGTGATGCCCATGGTGAATAAGTTGTTGCTTGGGCTCCAAGTCACATCTTGGCACGATCTTCTCTAGTGTTGTGTGGATGGATCACGACAGTGATGATTTCACAAAGGCCGTTGCAAAGGCCATTGTGACTTCTATGTTATTTTCTAGCGTTGTGTGGATAGATCACCACATCTTGATAACGGCTGTGATGGGAGCGGACAACGGCCGTGGTGAGGTGTTACCACAGTCGTTGTGAACCATGGTGATGCTTTGATTCAGCAAGTTAGTCTATTTTGCTTCGAAATGCCTCGTATTCTCTTCTTTGGCCCTAAAACATAATAAAAGCACATGGTAAGCAAAAGAATGAATTCATGTACTAGTTTGGTGCTAAACATGTCAATTCTTATACTAAATGCAGTATAAATGATATGCAAAATATGCACTTTCGAGCACTTATCAATTCACTAACATACATCTCTTAGATTAATTAAAGCATCAAACTACATTCAAGATCCAAGCACTTGGTTCATAACATCATACCTCAAAACTTTAATAATTCTACAATATAAGAGTAATTATATCTTTCCTAGTTCACGCATAGTGCTAAATAAATTCTAACATCAACCTTGTAAAGGCTACCCAATAGCATATATCATCGACACCCATGATTCCTTCTCATTAACTTGACAGTTAATAATCATACATTGACTTGTTTACATAATAATATAACTCATCAAGACATATTTGATCAACCTCAACTATATCAAATAAACTCATCATAACCATAGCAATATTCAACAATTCCCAAAGAATTTAAAACCACAAACCCAAAGCCATTCTCATCATAAATATAATCTATAGCGGCCAAATTAACACTATTTCAAACCAACCAAAACGTTAAATTAAATATTATAAAACCAAGCAATATTTTAATCAAACAATTAAACACATTTGAAAATCCTAATAGAACTATGCATTCAACTTAACCCACTCAAAGACAAACACTCCCAAAAATGATTTCTACTCCTCCGCAAGCTCCTCGATGGCTATACTCGGAGGTTGTCCTAGCAAGCATGAGCACAAAATATGAAAATGATGAAAAAGTCAAATAAAACAACAAACACGCATGACTATCTAATCCAAGAGAATTGGCACAAATTGGACTCAAACAATGTCCAATTTGTCCAAAACAAAAAACAATGAGTTCATGACACTAACATCTATGATTCTACCCAAAAATTGGGAAGATAGGAAAAATGGACTCCGTGTTATAGTAATGCTACAGTATCCTCACTTTCAAGGATGAAAGCTACTCAAGATTTCAACAAGACTTGCAGGATACGAAGGAAGGATTCTAGTCAACAACATTCAAAACATTAAACAAGGAGATATTGCAAGATTAAAGGAACAAATTCTCATCATCCAAAAAAAAACCCTAGATTGAACAACTAGGAGAAAATATGAATGAGCAAGGGAAGGAAAAGTCATACCTCAATGATTTCAAGAAGAAGAGGTGAAGGATCATCCTTCAATCCACAATCAAAGGAGGAGAAAAGGGTTGGGGAGACTATCATCTAAGTATAAAAGAAGAAGAAAAGGAAAGAAGGGTTAAAAGGGAAGAAAGATGGGTAAAAGACCACTTTACCCTCGCCTAAATGCCCAAAAAACGCCCAACTCGGTGTGTGAAACATCTTTATGGGCATGCGAAACATTCACACTGGTGTGTGGAATTTTCCACACGACCTTGTGCATTTCTGGAAATTACAACAATACAGTGCTACATGACGTGTGAATCATTCTAGAGTAATGCTACTACAGTAGCATCAATTACCAAAATGGCACAATGGCACCCACACGGGCATGTGCCATTCCACACAATCGCGTGCATCATCCACACGGTCATGTGTCACTCCTTGTGTCTTTCTGCCAAATTACTACACTAATTCTGCTACAATATCCCCAAATGCTAGAATGGCACAAGGGTATCCACGTGCGTGTGAATGCCCGTGTGGATTTTGGAAATGTCACACAGCCTTACACTTGGCCGTGTACATGCTCTGGAGGACTTCTAACCATGTATTCTACAAAAATACTCAGAAACAACCATTCTACAACCAAAAACTCTCCAAACTACTCAAACCACACTACTTTGTTGACCCAAAATACAAACACAATAACAAAAGGTCCTTGGTATCACATCTCTCGTCTCCTCCAATGTTTTGGTGTGATAATCTTACTGCCACCTACCTTTCCGCAAACTCAATGCTCAAACGAAATATGTTCAGATTGATTTTCACTTTGTTGGTAACAAGATAGCTCGTCACGACCTTTAGGTTCAATTCATCAACACTCAAGATCAACTTGCACATATCATGACTAAACCACTAGTAAGTCTCGGTTTGAGTCTCTTCATTCTAATCTATGAGTCACTCCAGGCCCTAAGTTTGTCGGGGCGTATAAGAGAATATCCGTTGTAGTTTCCATATCTGCAAAATATGTGAATTAATAGTATAAAATATTCATAAAATTTCAATTATCACATAGTGTTTGCATACATAAGTAGAAGGTAAAGCAAAGAAAGGGAAGGGGAAGGAAAAGAAGGGAAAGTAAGGGAAAGAAAAGGAAGGGTTGAACCTTTGTATAAATAGTCAAATATTATGACGGAAAAAAAATTTTGTTTGACTTGAGAGGAAAGAAAAAGAAATGATATATAATAATATAATTTACCAATTATAGTTTTACTATTAAACAAAAATTACTTATTTGTAATTAAACACATGCATTATTAATATCTCAAACAATTTTTTTTATTATTAATTAAAATTACTTATTTCTATTTAAACACATGCATTATTAATATCTTAAACAATTTTATATTTTAAATTTTTTATAAATATTTAAATTATTGCTATCATTATTATTTTGCAAGAATTTTTTTAACAAAATAATTGGTATTGTGTATATGCTTAATTATAATAAAATTAGATTGAAAAAATAGAAGAAGAATTTTATAAAATGATATTATGTAATTAATTATTAAAAAAAATTAAAAGGTTCTCCTTTGACACCCCAAATCAGGGGACACAAAAAATGAGGTTTTTGAGAGTTTATGATGGTTAGAGTTAACCATTTCTTTCATTTTATTAAATTAAAAAAATTATCCATACAAAAAAAGTGCTAATTTTAACTCTCCATAACCGTTCTTTTCCTTCACTTTTCCTCCTCAGTCCTTAATCCAAGCATAACATTATAGTCATTATTTTAACAAATTTAATAATAAGGGCAATTACATATGGTTATCCAGCAACAAGGGTACGTTTATTAGAAACTTCACTTTTTTCAAATTTCACTAACAGCAAACTCACAATTTCTTGCAACTTGCCAGCAAACATTTGAGTTTCATACTACTTTTTTATCTATATAAAAAGGGGAAAGAAGAAAAAAGAAAAACACCTTAGTTTACAGACCAGACACAAATTCTTAAGATATCATGGCTAATCACCAACTACCTTCTTCCAAACAAAACTTATAATCTTCATTCCAATATCGTTAGACATTCAAAAATTAAGCATATTGGCCAAAGGAGACCATTGTTCCACCCAAGGACTTCTAAGTTGGGTCAAGAACGGGTCTTGCATCCATTCCATGCCATTATACCTTGGAACTTGAATATCTGGTAGGTTAACCAAACGATCTTGAGCCAATGAGACATGTTCATCATCCTCATTAACATGAGCAACCTTCACCACATTATCCTTCTCATCAACCATCAATGGTTTCTGAATTTTCACTTCTTGATCAGATGAAGATAAGGTGTCTGTCACTGATACACTGCTTTGCGAGGCCCTCGCATCAGCTTCCATTGCCGCTCTTTGCTCTAGCTCTTTTAGTGATGTCGCCTTTCGGTATATCTTGCACAAAACTATGTCTTCCTGCAACAGAAGAACATCACCATTAAATGTATAGACAAATATTTATTTAATTATATGATTTAATAAATATAAAAACGGAAACTTATTTATATATATCACATGATATAATCTTGAGAGGAACTCCTTGTTGACCAGACTTGGTCAGCTAATTGGTCATTTGAGATTGTTGGCTTTTTGTTCACAATAGTCATAAAAGACTTTGGGGTTGACGTACTTGGATTCTCAAAAATAAACATAAAATAATTTAAAAAAAAAAGAAATGAAACAAGAACTTTGAATGCATACCTTGGGAGAGTGAAAAGAAGATGAGTTAGAGGATGAGCCGCAATGGTCAGGAAGACGGTATTCATTCATGACCCAGTCAGTTTTGCACCCTCTTGGTGCCCTTCCATTGTAGAACACAAGTGTTTTCTTTAATCCGATTAGTCTTTTTGGGTCGACGGCGCTACGAATAGGCCTATCGGATCCGGTGGCCTTCCAAAATCCTCGTTCCGTCGTCCGGTTTGGTCTACCACCATTTGCATGTCTTCTATCTCTTGGGACAAAAAAGTACCACTCTCTTTCTCCTATCTTCGCTAATCCTGTTTGATCGATGAAGTGCATTTTTAGTTATTGAACTATAAATCATTTAATTGTTTTCTGTAACTGAAATAAATTTTCAGATGCAATTTAGATAGGAAAAAATATGTATATATTCATGATATATATGTAACTTACCGGGAAGCTCCCAAGGATCGTAGCGGTAGAGGTTAAGAGTACCGATGATGTCGAAATGGAGTTTCTTGCCAAGAACCACCTTTCTGAGATAGAAATCTAGTAGTTCTTCTTCAGTTGGTTGGAATCTAAACCCTGGAAGATCAAGTTCTGAAACATTTCTCTCCATGTTCTCCATTGATATGTCTGTGTGTTGTTCTTATTAATTAATGGTATAAAAGGATCTTTATAATAACTAGTGCATCTATATGTGTATATATATAGAAGAGATGTTTGGAAGAAATGTGGAAACTGTGGCAATGTTTTGTGGTTGGGTCCAGATAGGACCACAAAGGTAATGAAAGGAAGCATCAAGGGTGGACTTGCTTTTGGCTTTGGGGACTTTAGAGATGGACTTATGAAGCTTCCCACTGCCTGCTAAAAGCCTAAAATGGAGGATTTTTAATGTAAACGTTTTGTTTTGAATGTTGCTGGTTTGGCATCATCATCTGTGGTTAACCATGGCCATTTATCCACACGGACAATGACCAAGTCTAAGGGATATAATTAAGTTTTTATAAGTATGAAAGGAAGGGACCATATTGTAATTTTCAAACCCTTAACTATAATGATAATTTTGGTTTTTTAATAGAAAGCTTATATTAAAATAGTTTATTTGTTATTTAAAAAAAAATAGTTTATTTATAATATCTATATTGATTGTATTTTTTATTATTTGAATAAATATATATAATTTATGGTACTTTGGTACTAATTCTCAATTTGTGGATGATCTTGATTTCTCTTAAATCGGGAGCGCTTGTTCACTATTTATCCCAAAAAAAATATTTAAATGGATTTTTTATTTTTAATTTATTTTTTAATTATATCGTTGAAAATGGAAAATTATTAAAAATATTATTAAAGCTAATACAATATGAATTTAAGCAGTAGTGTCAATTAAGATGCTATGTAGAGCGGCTTTGTAAATCTAAAATGTTTTAAATATTTTGAAAAAAATTGAGTATACCCATAACATGCATGGGTAGTCCTTATTATATACATGGGTTGTTTTGAGAATAATGAAGTATAAAATGATTTCTTTTGATAACATGAAATTTACATTTTGCCAATCTGTAAAGCACCTTTCAATAATGCTGTTAATGCCTTTCTTTATCATATAAATTGTAAGTCAAGAAAGGGAAAATTTTTTCTTAAGATGCCATCATCATCGGTGAGGCCACATCACCAAACATTTGGAAATAATAAACGAAGAACTACAATAACATCATCGAATAATGGTTATTAGCGGGGATAAGAATATTGCTTTGTAACTAAAAAAAATAAAATAAAATTCCAAACAGATCTTCTATATTTATATATATATAACATAACGCGTTACATAAATATTATTCTTTTGTGACTTGTGCTAAAGTTTGGAATTAAGAATAATATAGGAACACAGTCTAAGATAAGATGCTTTTTTAAAATCTTTTAGAAAATACAAGGAAGCAATAATGTAATTTAAGTATTAGCTGATAAAGTAGTCACTATCAAACATTTTTTATAACTGAATTTGATAACTGTGGTTCTTAATAAATATTAAGAGTTAGCAAAAAGATGAATTAGTTAAGAGGTTGAATTTTATTGATATTGATATGGTAGCTTTTCTAAGCTCATATGACATGTTATGTATATATTACCACCTATACCATGTCATTTGTCATTTCTCATTTTTCTTTCACATTTTTGTAAATTTTTAATTTTCTTAAAAAGTTTAAGTTTTTGAGGAAACATAAGTTGATGTCATATGGATGATAATGAATACCTCATAAGGCCCTTCACAAAATAATGAATATTAATACTAACATTATTTGTTTTTAATGTAAGGAGAGAACGAGAAAGGCATGATTCAAATGGCTACATAATTTGCTTTTTGATTTTGGGAACAGATTAAGTAAAACATTTTGGTTTAAAGTTGTTTTTAACTTATTATTTTTTTTTTAAAGAAAAGCAACACATGTTAATACTCAATGCGTACACATAATAAACATTACGGATCCACTAAAAAGAATTCTCATCTAAATTATACAGGATTTACATTACAAACTCGCATCCACAATAGAGACCTTTGACACATTTTCTGAGGTATTTTCAATCTTAGACAATGAGCATTTTTTAGACAACATTTTTTTATTGTGGGTCAAATACCACTCTACTAAAGACCCTTTGGCAATTCTAGTTTAAAGCATAAAAGGATTTTTCATGTAATAACTTTTTATTCTCTAAATTATTTTTTATTTCTAATATATAACTGAATATTATGCAGTCTTAATATACGAAGATATAACATAAAATTATATTAAAGTCATATAAAAATTTGAAAATTAATGAATTTGATTAAAAAAATTAGGTTGCAAGTATCTTACAGTTTTCTATTGTCATTTTGATTAAGATTTGGAATATTTAATTTTAGTTTTCATTTTCACATGAAACTATATATGGAAAGTAATTTTTAATTTTTCGGTGATAATTCTATAAAATTCAGAATAATCATTGCGCACATATGACAAAGAAAAATTATCCACTTTTTGGAAAATATTTGTTTAGACATGGTCAATTAGACTAGGTCTTGGATATTTTGAGGATTTGTTTGGTCTATGGATTTTTTAAATATTTGGGCTATTTTTCAATATAACCCTCTTATTTTTTTAATTATCTAAACAACCACATATGAATCACATCAAGCCTACTATTATTATTATTATTATTATTATTATTATTATTATTATTATTATTATTATTTGATTTTTGGTTGAATAATTTGTTGGTACTTTAAACAACAATAATTGCATTACAATCACCACTTTTTTACATTACATATTTTTACCCCATATTGAACAAGTAGTTCTATAATGTCTAGATTGTTTACATAAAATACAATCAGGGTTTCTATAATAATAATAATAATAATAATAATAATAATTTTCAAAATAATTATCATTTAAAAAAGGGTTTTTAAAAAAAATAATAAATACTTAAAAAGGTTTAAAAAAGAATTTCACCTTTGTGATTCTTTAAAAAAATAATTATGTTAATAATAATTATTTCATAAATGGTTTAAAAAACCAAGAAGATGTAATAATAATAATAATAATAATAATAATAATAACAACAACAACATATTTTTCCAAAATAAATGCAGTTGAAAAATATATAATTTTTAAAAAAATTATAATAACTTTAAAACATTTAAAATGATAAAAAAAAATTGTGATTTTTTAAAAGATGAGGGTTCCCATGAAAAAAATACTAATATTTTAGTATTTATAATAACTTTAAAACATTTAAAATGATAAAAAAAAAATTGTGATTTTTTAAAAGATGAGGGTTCCCATGAAAAAAATACTAATATTTTAGTATTTATAATAACTTTAAAACATTTAAAATGATAAAAGAAAATTGTGATTTTTTAAAAGATGAGGGTTCCCATGAAAAAAAACTAATATTTTAGTATTTTTAAAAGGTTCACTTATCATATTTGTGATATGACTTGAAGTAATGTTTTGGTAAATAAATTTCATATGAGGTTAGTTTGATAATTATAAAAAAAAAAAAAAGAGGGTTATATTGAAAAAAAAAACCCCAAAACTCTTTTTTTATAAAATATATACATATGAAATGAATGTAATTACATAGGCGCATGATTTAATTTTTATATTCTTGTTAACAATTGGATAGACCAATGAGATGATATAAGAGTGCAAAAGGAAGGGCAATAGTACAAATCTTTCTCTTATATTATTTTTCATTATAAAGTTTACACACTGTACACTTGGGTATATTTATTGTTCATTAATACTATTCATTTGGTATTGGTGTGGATTCCATGTGGGAGGAACAATTGTTTTACCTCTCCAAAGTTGCATGACAGGAGAATTTTCATAAGAGGTCCCCATAAATCACCGTAACTAATACATTTTTGTACCTACTTGTCCTTTTGACAATCCTTTAAATGGGGTGTTTTTCATTTATTCACCAAAAAAATTAATTAATTAATTATATTCTTATAAAAAAAAGCATCATAGTTATTTATATTAAAAAAAAATTAAACTTCAATATATATAAATTAAGTTTATAACTTTTCATCAATTTACACTCATACTTTAGGCTACTTCCCAATTTTTTAAATTTGCATATTTTATTTATTTTTTTATTCTTAAAATTTTATATGTGTGTTTGTGTGATTTAAAAAAAAAATTATGTACCAGGTTTTAAAAAAATCATAAATATAATTTTTTTTTTAACTTGAATGTTAGAAACGGATTAGAAACGGATTTATTTTTTTCAATATTGTTTTTAATTTAAAAAAAATTAGAAACGGATTAGGAACAAAAAAAAACTTTTGTTTCCAATGAGGAGGTACAAAAATAAAACAAAAAGTATTCCGTTTGGAATCTGTTTCTAATTTTTGTAACGGAATTATAACAGAATTTAGAAACGGATTAGCAACATATATCATTCCGTTTTAATTTTTCAAAAATTAGAAATATATTGGGTTCGTTTCTAATATGTTTCGAAAAATATTTTCCATTTCTATTTAAATTAAACTGAATTAGCAAAGGAATAGAAATGGAAAATACTGTTTTTAAACACTAATTTTCTTGTAGTATTTATAGGTGTTGACAAACACCATGCACAACTAGATGAAATAAAATAACACTATTACATCATGTTTGATTGGAGAATAAAGACTATTTCCACCATCAATTTATTTGGGATAAGTACCATTTTTATATTTATGAAAATTTTATTTTTTAAATAAACATACATAATAAGTATTTTAAAGATTTTAATACTATAAATATTTACTATTATTTAAATATATTTAATTGTAATTATAAAATATTTTGATTCTATTAATATGAATTAAACCAAATCTTGTCGGCTTCAATAGAAATTCTTTCAATTGAACAAGTTATTTGCAACCTCCAAATAATATAGCATCTGTCATGTGAAAGCTATTGATGCAACATATGCGACGTGGATGAAAAATTCTTATTTGAAATGAAAGTTGGCTTGAAAAATCAAACTAAATTTACAGCTAAAATGCAAAATGCATTTTACTCGGTATATTGCCTTGCATGATGCAATGAGCAAATTACTTAATTTTTTATCTATTTAATAAAAGTAATAAATACTTTCTCAAAAAAGAATATTAAAGGACAAATAGGTAAAATAGTGTTTTTGTTTTGGGATTTAATGATTCTCTAGGAATTAATTACAAACAACCACTTTCTAGTGTAATGATTGCTACTAAAATAGTGATTGTGTAAATTAAAAATCGAATCCTTTGATATTGTTATATTATTATGTAAATATTATAAAAATATAATTAAATACTACAGTAATATTGTTTTTCTTGTAACTCAACATTCTACATTATAAATCCATATAGACATTTGATAAGGCAAGACCATTATCTTTTGTTGGTTCAAGAAACAAATAACTAAAAAATTTATCATTTAATCATTATCACCAAAGCAAATGACAAATAATGTAACAAGACATCATTCCTTTTGGAAAACTAAATAACAAATATTCAAATTAGATTAATTCTTTGTAAAAATTTAATCCATTCAATTATATATATATTTTAATGATTCTCTAATAATAAATTCGTGTAAGATAAAAGTTTTACATATGGAGAGCATCTATTGGTCAAAACAAAAGCCTTAGATAGACATCATGGACTCATTCTATTTGAAGAACAATAATGAGTCCAAAGGATGTGCCATAGTACATGCACTAATTTCTAAGTGCTTTGAACAAATTATTTTAAACATTAATATGCTGATATAATTGAATAAATAATTTATAACGTTAATAAGTAAATTAGTTTCCAACGCATTTTTTAGGGAATTAAGGCTTCAGATCTATCTTGAGCAAACTTGAGTTCAAATAATAATAAAGAAAGGTTGAAATTTCTTTATGATATGAAGTTTCAATCACATTGCTCTCGTCTTCCATCATATGCTGCAGGTCCACATTACGACAAAGAGTTGTTAATTTCAAAAGAAAATATCATAGTTTTGATTTAGTTAATATTAATTAAAATTAACTATTTTAAAATAAAAATATATAATTTTCTAATTATTATTAGATTTGTAGTAGTATTAACATTTTCAATATTTAATTATTAAATATATTTCATTAAATATATTATTGTGGTGTTTGGTGGAAAGTTATGCACTCTTGTTACCTAATGCATGTGTACTCTCTGGGATTAATTGAGTTAAGAAATGTTAGATCAATCAAATTTAATTGTTTGGTTATTTCAAATTGTTTTATAGGAAACAACAGATTTAATTTAATTAATATTAATTAAACATTTTCATTAACAATGATTGTTTATTAATATCAGTAATTCTTTGACTTGATGGTCAATAAAACTGATTATTTAATTAATTAAATCTTATAAAGAAAAGTTGAATAAGTGCTTAGTAAATGATGGGGTAAAAAATTCTTGCAAAAATTAAATGATTTCACCAATACAAGATGTTAATTAAAATTTTGAAATTTAAGTTCTCTTGACCACATCACTATATATTATCAACCGAAGACCAAGAATTCAACCTTCCAATACCAATGACTTCAAATACCACCACAAAATATTATTTTGGTCCTCTAGGAAACTTTAGTCTAAGAAGAACACATATAATTCGGTATTTCTAAATATTTATATATCTATTATCATTTCACTCATCTTTTCTTTCTTAAGTTTCCAAATGTAATCATTCAATCAAATATTGTTGCTTAGATGAACAGCCTTTGGAGTCCACTACAAAGACTTGGATATTGAGAATTGACTTACCTCTAGTGGGGAAGACCTCATGACTTAGTCAAGATTTGCAATCCTATGGCCTATTTCTCTCCTATGGCCTACTTCTACCTCTAGGTTATTTTCTTTAGTCAAGATGATTTAGATTGTGATTAGAGACTTCCATTGCATCTGTTCTTCAGTATTAGTCTTCACTCTTTGTAGGCTAGCTATGACGAGGACCAATCAATGTAGAAGAATTGCTAATTTTATGACTAATCTTTTAATTTTTCCAAGTGATGTAATGAGAAACCGACAAATTAATTTTACATTGTGGGGTCTATTGGTACTCAGGTCCTTGCGTAGAGCTTTCGTCTCGGTTTCCGAGCATAGCTCCTGAGTTCGATCCCTCGTTCGCGCAGGTGAGGGTATTATGGGGTTTTCAAGGGTTTGCCTCCCCCACGTACCCGCCCTTTGATATTTGACGCTTGTCGTCTTTGTAAAAAAAAAAAAATTACATTGTTGAGAATAAATTGACAAAATAATAAAGATTTAGCAATAAAAGAAATCAGGAATCATGTGGAAATAAAAAAAAATAAAGTAAAATATGTTTAAATTAAATATGTGAATTATGATATAAATATTATTTATATGTAATATTGTTTATTTAATATAAATTTTATTTTTAATAATAACATTAAATGTAGATTTAATTAGTATAAATGACTACTTTTATAATGAAGGTTGTAACATATCAAAGTGATCAATGTAATGAGTAACAAACGAGTTTGTATTATATACTGATTGACCAAAAAATGATAAAATATTAAAGATTATATTAAGAATAAAGGAAGCCACCATCCATCTCAAAAACTCAAGATAATGCCAAGAGAAAAATGACAAAATATTAAAGACATCATTAAAGTCAAAAATAAATTAGAATCCACCGAGAAATAAGAAGATAAATATATGGCAATAAACTCAAGAAGTTGTAATATCCTTCACATTTTTATAAATTTTGGTTGTGCATAATACTGTTAATTTAATATACCTATGTCTATTTTAATAATATTATTAAATTTAGGTTATATGAAATACATGAGAATGTGAAAAAGGAATGGTTGGATTAGTCTTTTCTTTAGATTTTAGTCTAACTCAATGGCTTCTTAATTTCTCCGTTGAATGAGTCTAAGTTCCAAATATAGATTCTTCTAGTTAAAATACAGTAGTACTGATTTGATGGCGGTCTAAGTATTAGTGGTCATGCCACTACATTCATAGTGATTCTTTGTGAAGATATTGTTGTTTCTAAATCTAAAAATATGAAATTAAACTTTTTTTTTTTTTGAATGTGTTGTCCGGAAAAGTTTTTTATCTAGTGATATTGATCCTACCGTAAAAGATATTATATAAATATAAAAACTTTTATTACTTAAATTTGATATACACTAAAAGAACTGATGCCAAAAAGAATCATTGATTCTAGGAGTTGTTTTATGGCCCAACCTTAGCGTCGGTTGGATAAATGCATATCAATCAAACAATCAATTTTTTATGGTGTCCACACTCATAACACTCATAACAAGCAACCATTTATTCATTTTGTTTAAAAAAAAATCTTGTCTAATTTTTCATTCATAGAAGCGCGGTTTTGCCAACAAGGGCTTCACCAACTCATCCATATGATATTTTAAATATATAAACACATATACCGGTGGACAATTTGTGTCTCTTAATTATAATTATAAGTGGTCTATTCATATTTTCATAAGCAAAAAATTATGAAAGTGTGCTTTATTTGTGGTTGTATTCTCAATTATTTCTTTTGTATTCTCATTGTTTTCTTTTTAGTTATATTCGCTTTTGTGGTTGTGTTTGAATAAATGATTTAAATTTTATATGCAAATAAAAAAAATTATTTTGAAGAAATGAAACATTTAAGTTGGAGTTATTGAGAAGATAATAGTTACCGGTGGTTTGTTTAGGGAGAAAACAAGCATAACTAAGTAAATTCTATATCCGCAAATCCTATTTAGATCAATGAAATTGCACATTTAAGTTGAATCTGTCCACTTAGAAACAATGGAAACTTAAATTTACAAAACATGTTAATAATATTTATTGAATCTACATGTTTACAAAGTACTCCAGGTGAAATTCAATGCTATAAGCTGCACAACTAAAAGTATTCTATTGATACTGCGACTACACATAAGAATAGTTACTGCACAATTGAAAGTATTCTAATACTGAATCTGTAGCTTTACAAAAATACTGCAAAATAATATTTGAATCTACAGCTTTATGAAAGCTACAACTTAAAAAAAAAACTCCAAAAAATTATGAAAAATACATTAATTCCCTTGTGAGCCACTGACATAGTACTATAAGAGGGTTACAAACATGTAATCACTCGGAAGAAAAAAAAGATGCCAAGACATTCACATTAAAGTGCATCTGCAAAGCCTTCTTCTATGCATTAATTAGCTGAACCAATAGAGGCTCCAACTTCTGGTGGTACATATACTTTCCTAGTTTCCTTGTCTTGTGACCACCTTCTGCAACTCCTGCTTTGCTCCTTTCTTGGCCATCCTTGGGTTTTCCATGAGACATTAGTATAGAAACACCTGTAGCATTAGAAGCAGCAGACTTATAGCGGTGAAAAACATCAGTCGCTAAAAGTCATATTTTAACCTCAATACCCTATGGATATCTAATTAGCCACTAAATCCTTGGTTGCTATATGTATTTTTGCAGCTATCACATTAGAGCTCCACAATTATCTGTGACGGTGGAAATTTTGTCGCTATATATTTTATAGCGGCAGAACATTTCGGGCACTATAAGGGCCTGATTGAATAGCCCGGAATTATGACATAATCCGTACATTATGTCATAATTTAACATTTTCTAAGAATTATGCAATATTAGCTGTTTGGGTACTTATTTTAGAGTATACAATTATGTCATAATATAGGTATTATGGCATAAAAAATATTCCACTCAAGAGTGGAGTATTTTCTCATTGTAAAAAATTTCTCTCTTTTTTCATCCAACCACCAGCCACTAATCCACCGCCGGCCATCGGCCACCGATTTAGCTGGCGGTCCGGTAGGCCTCCGGCGAACGACCACTAGTCCGGTCAGCTGTTCGGCAGACCTTTGACGACCGGCCACCGATCCACTGGGGTCCGACCACCGTCCGCCCGGCCTCTGGCCATCGGCCACCGGTCTAGCTGGCAGTCTGGCCGGCTTCCGGTGACCTACCATTAGTTTAGTCGGTGGTTCGGCAGGCCTCCCGCAACCGGCCACCGATCCACCGGGGGTCCGACCACCAACCTGCCGCCCTCCAGTGACATGCCAGCGGTCCATTGGTGGTCCAAGCAGCCTCCGGTGACTGGTAACCGGTTCACCGGAGGTCAAGTCATCTACTGGATGACTTCCGACAATTGGCTACCGGTGATCCGTCCATTAGCTAGTAGTCCACCGGTGGTCCGGTTGGCCTCCGGCCACCGGCCACCAGTACACCGGCGGTCCAGTGGCCGGCCGACAGATTTCTGTAATTTTTTTTATTTTGTTAATCAAACACTTATTTTGCAAGAATAAAATATGTCATAATTTTGTAATACTCTTATGCACTTCCTACATAACAAAATTATGCTAGATTTTTTTATTTTGCAGCCAAACATGCTCTAAGTCATATAAATTTGTTTCGTAGTACTATAGCGGTAAAATAATTTACAGCTATAAATTCTATAGTGGTGAAATATAAGCCTTGTAAATTAAGTAAATGCTTTAAAAACTACTAAAATATGTTTCTAATATAGACAAACATATATATATATATATATATATATATATATATATATATATATATATATATATATATATATATATATATATAATATATATATATATATATATATATAATATATGAGATAATAATAATAATAAAAACAACATTAAATTAATATATATATATGAGATAATAATAAAAACAACATTAATATATTAATTTATTAATCTCTCCTCATAAAAATTACAAAAATGATAAACTAAAGAACAATTTTTTTTTTTTTTTTTTTATAATTAGCGTACATATTATAAGAAAACACGTAAACATACACAAAAAATTTCTTTAGAGCAAGTCTCTAGATCTTTAACACTACTTTATCCCCATTATGTAAAATAACCCGATGCACCTACAAATTGTGAGCAAAAGTTATATTACAATGACGCAAAATGTCAAAAAATTTAAACGCATAGCAGCATATGTTGATATAGCAAAATTATGCCAGCGGATTCACAAAGGAGCAAAATTATATCCTGAAAAAAGACTAAATGCTTTGTGTTTTTAGCAAGAACTGGAAAGAAAAATGGAGTATGTTCTCACCCTATCAGACCGATTGCGCTTGCCTGTACAAATAGTCTATTCATATAACCAATGCCCACAATTTCATCCATTTCTTGCTTGGTGAACATTCCACAATTGGCAAGGAGATCCAAGAAAAGAGATGCGATTGCTCCATCGACATTCATAACCAAATTATTTGCCTTTGACAAAGTGTGGGTCTCAACTTGGACAACATATTTGAGGTATTTTACTGATGGGAAATGGTTGTGTCCATAATCTTGAAGTAGTTGAACTCTCATCTCTGTTATCACCTCTCTTCTCTCTTGATCCTACACAGAATAAAGCAAACAAGGCCATAAGTTACAGTACCAAATAAGACATGAGAAATCACACTTTGAGAGGTAATGGACCACAAGACAAATTTCTCTTGATGAGATAAGCAAGCCAAAAAAGTATTTGTTGTTGTTGTTCTGTGATTCCATTGTCACTTGAATAATTTTACTGATTTTTAGTATACAGCATACTATAATGGAACTACTTGTGAATCTTCATCAATGACTCTTCGCAACTTCATTTGATCAACTATACCCATTGAATAACAATCAATATTGCCCAAAACCTTAGCCCAGAAACTATAGTAGTCTTGACAACACCCTATATTATCTAATTATCATCATCATTAAAAAGAATTCAATTAATAATTTGCATTTAGGTGTTTATAATGTTGGAAATGTAACATGTGCAATATAGGCAGAGGCATACAGAGAGAGATATACAATGATCTCAGTAATCATATGAATCAAATAAACATCATCAAAAAGATTTAATAGCTCTGACCTACATGGTGGGGGCTGCTACAGGGCTATTTATAAAGACAAGGAACTAGGTCTGGACATTTATAGAAACAACACATGAAGCAGTATGATCTCCAACTAAGGTCTAAAGTTAAGCAGCAACATATTACCATAGAATATGGGTCTAAAGTTAAACTTAGACAAGTTACAGTGACAAGATTGATGAAAGAAAAACATATTGAACCAGAATATTTACAACAAATGTGGCCAGCAAAATCACATCTTACTTTATATTTTCCAAGCTTTGAGCAACCGACTCATTAGTTAAAGTATCTGTTGTTCCAACGGAAATTGAAGACAAATACCAAATCACCTCGTTCAAAACAACCATCTTGTCACCTTCATCTGGCCGTGACACAAACTGGTGTTTGGAAGTCATGAACTATATAATAACATAAAGCCATAAGATTGTCAGCCAATTCATATTTCAAGGTTATAAAACTTTACAAGAGTAAAATTAAGGAAAAAAAACTGCCAAGGAAGAGGTACCAAAAACTACACAGACACCATATTTCTCCTCAATATGTTGCATTGCTTGATCAAATTCCTGCATTCCACAGTACCTTAGGTAATCTGCATCTCCCCGCAATTACAATGACAATGGCATGGAAATAAGAAAAGATATCATGTAAATATTAGTTCAAACATCAGATCATTTCAAACATTTTTCAACGATCATTAACTCCGTCTATATATATAATGTCAAATGCAAAACTAAATAAGAATAACCATTAAAAGTATATGATATCAATGGAATCATATTTGCAATGGTATAGAAACTGTGGGCAAATAAAATGCCTCAGCAGTTTCACTAAGATTACACACACACAAAGGATCATAAACACATGCCTGTGATGAGCCAAAAATGTCTATGGTTCTTAATAGGTGGGCAACCTACTTTGCTGCCTATTGCCATTAACTGATCACCTCCCCAAGTTATGTTGGTACTTGTTGCACCAAGATTTGTACACCCAATGCAAAAACATTGGTGGATTGTAACCATCGAGAAGACAGGCAATAGTTGTACTACAGTATCTATAAGATATCAAGGATGTCTCCAAAAGTGCTCAAGGTATCCTTAATCTTTAAAAGGAAATTGATGGAACCACGTAAGTAATGGGAACTGAGAAGATTGATGAGTAAAAAAAAAAATCTTAGTAAAGTCCAAAATGCCACCTTTCCATTCACTTTAGTATGGACCTAAAACAGAGTGATCACCCAAATTTTGATGGCAATCCTTAAGGTACTTAAGCAGCATAATAAGCTTACATCAGTGAGGGTTAGTAGGGTTTCAAACTAACTATTTGTCACAAATTGGTAAGGAACTTTTCCAATACTTTTACTTTTATCCTTCTGCCAAAACAAATTCTATAAACCATTACTATACATGTATATATGATAGCAAATCAAAACCTTGTATTAAGTAGATGCCATCATCCATGAAGCTTACCAAATCAAATCTTTGATGACACTTGTCCAAGCTATAATTATTGCCCGGTATCACCCAACCATTTGGAAGTCTTTGATCACCTCTTGGAAAATCGATCCACTCTGAAACACAGGAAAAGAATTAAACATAATATATAGTAAATTCGCGAGTTATCAGGATCTAACTAGTAACAACATAATTATTGGACTTAATATAAATATAGTGTTGCTAAGCTAATTCTTACCAGGATGCCCAAACTCATTTCCCATTAAATTCAGGTATTCTTATCCTCCTAATCCCATAGTGATTAACCTGATCATCTTGTGGAGAGCTATTCCTCGCTCTATTCTATGAGTTGTTGGAACTGATAGAAGAGAAGGGAAAGAATGAATGAATTAGCTTAATGAACAACTGACCATTAGGTCTACATATAGGCAGAGATAATACAAGTGTAAGTATCTCTCATGTACATATAAATATATATATGAGTACATATACACAAGAATATACATGATGCATACACATCTAACATATATACCAATCACCCCCTTCAAACTCAAGTCGGATTGTGTGTCTTGAGTTTGGATAACATGAATAGATGTTGATCACGTGTCTGGGCCTTAGTAAAGAAATCAGCCACCTGGACTTCTGTAGGGAGATAGTGAAGTGACACAGTTTGAGCACAAACATGACATCGGGTGAAGTGGGCATCCACACCAATATGTATGGTCAGTTCATGCTTGATTGGATCTGTAGCAATCTAAATAGCGCCAGTACTGTCACAGTGAATCGGAATCGAAGAAGTAATCGATGCACCAAAATCTGGCATAATCGATCGAAGGCAAAGAACCTCCTAGACAGTAGAAGCCAAAGCTCGAACCTTAGCCTCAGCATTAGACTTGACAATAGTAGCCTATTTCTTGGTTTTCCACACAACAAGAGAAGACCCAAGAAAAATACAGTAACCTGTGACAGAAACCCGATCATCAGGAGAACTGGGCAAGTAGCATCAGAATAAGCCTGTAGTTGAAGGTTGGACTGGCGTGAGTAGAACAGACCACGTGAGGTAGTACCACGAAGATAGCACAACATTCGAAGAAGATGAGCATAATGAACAGAAGTAGGGGCCACAACAAACTGACTGAGAATATGAACATCATGGGAAATGTCAAGGCGGGTGACGGTCAAGTATACCAAATTGCCAACCAAATATCGATAACGAGAAGGATCCGATAAGGGAACCCCGTCAGAAGCACAAAGCTACAAATGAAACTCCATTGGTGTAGCGGCAATACGAGTGTCTATCACACAAGAGCAAGAAAGAAGATCTAGAGTGTAACACTGCTGAGAAAGACAATAACCATCAGGATGAGAGGATATCTCGATACCCAAGAAGTACCGAAGCAGACTTAGATCAGTCATCAAGAAGGTGTCACACAATTTTCATTTTACAAATGTAATGTGAGCAGAATCATCGCAGTAAGGATCATGTTATCCACATACAGAAGAAGAATGATTGGGCCTCGAGAGGAAGAATGTACGAACATGGCTGGATCATGTATACTCGGAGTAAAACCTACAACCTCAACAATTGTACTAAATTGCTCAAACCATGCACATGGAGCTTATTTGAGACCATAGAGAGCACGACGAAGACGACAGACAGACCCCTGAGGTACCCAAAGGCTAGGGGGAGGAATCATGTAAACCTCCTCTTCAAGTCCTTTTTTTTCCCAAGACATTCTTCACTTCAAGCTGATGAAGGACCCACCCACGAACAGCAGTAACAACAACTAATGTGCATACAGTATGCATGTGGGCCACTGGTGCAAAAGTCTCCTCATAATCATGGCCATACTCCTGTTGAAAACCACGAGCAACAAGGAGCGCTTTATAGCGCTTAAGAGACTTATCAGAACGGGTCTTCACCCGATAGATCTAACGACATGTAATAGGAGTGGTATGAGCAGGAAAAGGAACGAGATCCCATGTTTGAGTTCGAGATAAAGCATCAAGTTCCTCGCCCATGGCAGTTTGCCACTCAGGTGATTAAACTGCTTCCTTGTTGGTACCTGGCTCAAAGACATCCGGAATACTGGTGCTAGCAGAGGCATAACGAACAGGGGGGATATAAAGTGAAGCGATCACATAAAGAGTAAGTGTGGGATAATACCTCAAGAGCTGTATCAGTAGTAGGAGAGATGTCAGAGTTGACCTACTGTGGTGGAGATGGTGGAGGATCTCGACGATGATAAAAGAGACGAACAGGTGGGTGAGTTGGAGGAAGTAAAGAAGAAAAGGAAAACACTGGTGGAGACTCAATAAATGAAGAGGAAAGGGGATCAAGAGAGGAGTGAGTAAGAAGCTTTGAAGATGTGTGTGGTGGAGGAAGTGAAGGCATAGAAGAAGGGTCCTCAGAGGAGTGAGTAGGGAAAAGAAAAGATAGAGGAATGAAGGGAGAGGGTGATACAGTAGAAGAAGCAAAAGCATAAAAGGGGGTAGACTCATCAAACGTGACATCACGGGAGATAAGTTTACGACGGGTAACAAGGTCATAGCAATGATAACCTTTATGTTCAAGACTGTACCCTAGAAAAACACAAGAAACATGCTGAGTAGTGAGCTTTGTTCACTCTCCAGGTGAGAGTAAAACAAAACAACGACAGCCAAAAACACGGAGATGATCATAGTGGGGAGGTGTCCCATGAAGACACTCTTCTAGCTTAGAGCACCAAAGGCATGAGATATGAACAAGCATGACTTGGTATTTGCATATATGACCCATTGCATCTTTAGTTAATCGTTCATGTATTAAATCTGTTTTGAATTTTTATTTATCTATTTCATGATTTGGCATTAAGCTCATCACTTGGGGATGGATTTCTCTAATTTACACCATGAGTTTAGGAGATTGATGGAACAACATGTCAGTTATTTAATAGTTGATTCCCTTGTTTACTTATTTTTTTGAACAATAATGAGTTGACATTTTCTTATGAGTTGATTATATAGGATGGTCTGTTTTTCTTTCAAACTTATAATGCTACAGAACCTATAGTAAATTCTTTTTATCATGTGCGCGCCTATGGAAATATCCCCCTTCAATAATGAAAGGTCTATTTGATATTGAACATCAGGATTAATTTGTGGATACACGGTTCCTTGGCTACATTTCAAACCGTCAATATTGAATTATAAACATTTTCCTGCCAAACAAACCTTTGTTCAAGACATGATGCTGTGTATTAATTACTCACAATATCTCCATGTTTGTAGTAGGTTGATGGAGCTTTTTATCATCTCTATGTTCTTTCCATTCTTTGAATTATCAAGTTTATCTTAATTAATTTATTTGAGTTTATGTAAATTTGTAATGCTTATGAATATTTTGTAGATCCTCAGGAAAGACGTATCAAGCTTAATTTCCTATTTTGAACTCTTTAATTGAAGTTCTAATTGACTTGACTAGATATTTTATTTTTCTCTTGCTTATTGGACTATTTGTTTTCATTTGAATATGTATATTTACTAGTCATTTATTTGTGTGTGTATTGAGAAATTTTGTGTTATATACTGAGTGAATTTTACTTATTTATTTATTTATTTGAAAGAGAGGTTATGTTTCATTAAATTGTGTGGTACATAGCTAGGTGAAGAAAAATCATGATGCTATAATAAAGAATATTATAATTGATAGATATATTTACAAAGGATGAACAAAACGGTTATTTTGGTTGTCATGAGACATCGTGAAATACCAATTTTTCTTTTTTTTTATTTGTTAATTTAATTTGATGGTAGTAATCAGTGAACAGTAAATAAATATTTTTTTTGTTTGAAAATGTGAAAAATCTCATTTCTTTCGTGTTTCTATTTTTTTCTTTCATATTTTATCTTAATTTCATTTAATTTAAACCTTTCAATATAAAAAGTGTGAATAATTTGCATTGAGAAATTAGTATTTTATTATTTTTATTTTTTTAACATTGTAGGTATTTACAATTTATCTTCTAACACTCCATAGAAACTCAATTAAGGGAAATTCCATAGATCGAGCAAGTCTCCATACATTGATCCCCGCGGAATCTCAGATTTTGGTGTCTCATATCAATCTTTAATCAAAGCAGGAGCTTTTGTTGTTGTTCTCGCGTTTAGATTCGTTTCCTTTGGTAAAACCCTGATCATTTCTCGTATTTTTGTTGATTTGGAGGGTGGCCTGTTGTTAATTTTGGTTTTTTTTTGTTGTAATTCGGAAATACTAGATGTTTGTTGGGAATAGGGTTTTGGGATTGTGATTTAAGGTTGTGGTTTTGAATCCATTGAATCGTGATGGAGAAAAGGGTGAATGAGGTGCATACAGTTGGAGAGATGGAGGAGGAAGCAGGAGATGGGAGTTTGTTGGTGTTGAGAGTGTTGAGAACAAGTAGAAAATACAGGTGTTCGACGAAATGCCCGGTAAAACCAGGTGTTTGAAGAAATGCTTAAAAGAACTGAGGCTTATGGACTTCTGTATTTACTTAGAGAAAAAAGGAAGACTTTTCAAAGATGTCTAAAGGAGTCAATCAGCTACTGGTCTCCATTCTATTTAATAACAAAAGAAAGACATTAAAGTAAAGCACAAAAGCACTCAGTCATTGGCTGAGCAAAACCTAGTACAAGACTATTGGATACACGTTAACTTAAACAAGACTTCATTGGCTGTTTGCACTACGAGACAGATCTCCACTTATATTTAATTCATTTCTTTTCAAAACACAACTGACAAACTTACCACCTTTATCAAAACGGATACTGAACTTCACTTCAACTTTTCTCAGCAACCATGCTCTTCAGTACAGTTGCTCACCAGACAGCAACTTCGCCCATTCTTCTTCGCAACCACCAGCGCAGGTCACCTGCACACACTCCTCCGCCCATGCTCTAGCAGTGTGCCCTTACTCCTCCATTCCCTGGACCAGAGTACCAACTTCAAACAACCCTTTGACACCTCCCCGTGATTGAAGCTTGGTTACTCCAATCATCCTACACATCTTCTCATGTTTCTCAGATGTTAGTGGCTTTGTAAACAGGTCAGCTAGTTGGTTGTTGGTTGGACAGTGAAGAATTGATATTGTTCCGTCAGTGATCAAGCCACGGATGAAGTGATAACGCACATCAATGTGCTTAGTCCTCCCATGATGAGTGGGGTTCTTTGCTACTGCAATGGCTGACTGGTTGTCACACCAAAGTCTTGTTGCAGTGTTGAGAGTTATTCCACAATCACCCAGTATCCTTCTAAGCCATACAATTTGGCACGACGCGGCAATTGCAGCTATGTATTCTGCCTCGGTTGTGGAAAGGGCAACAATCTCTTGCTTCCTAGAGCTCCATGCGATTGGACTGGACCCAAATGAAAAAAACAAACCAGAAGTGCTCTTTCGATCATCCTTGCAACCTCCCCAATCACTATCTGAGAATGCCTCTAGGACTGTGTTGTCTCCCCGTGAATACCACAGGCCATAATCAGATGTTCCGGCTAAGTATCTCACCACCCTCTTGCCAGCAACATAATGGTGCTTCTTTGGTGAACTCATGTGCCTGGATAGATAATTAACTGCAAAACAAATGTCAGGACGAGAATGTGTGAGGTAGATTAATTTTCCCACCAGACTTCTGTATAGCTTTGGATCTTCAAACTCCTCTGAAGCTTCATCCTGTACATTGTCATTTACTCCCATTGGAGTCGATATTGGTCTGCATTCTTCCATGCTGAGTAGTTTGAGTAAGCTCTTCACATAATTTCTCTGCATAATAAAGACTCCGTCTGGTTCTTGTATAATCTCAAGCCCAAGGAAGTACTTCACACTACCCAAATCAGTCATCTTGAATGTCTTCACCATCTCATTCTTGAACTGATTTATGAGATTAAGTGACGAGCTTGTATACACTATATCATCAACATATAGACTGATTATGAGGCTGTCTCCATTCTTCTGTATCTTCCTGTACAGAGTATATTCATTTTCACTCCTCACATACCCATGGTCTTTGAAGTGTTGGTCAATTTTCCCATACCAAGCACGAGGTGCTTGTTTTAAGCCATATAGGGCCTTCTTTAGTCGACAGACAAGATGCTCACTTCCCTTGACTTCATACCCTGTCGGCTGATCAACGTATACTTCTTCAAGTAACTCTCCATTGAGAAAAGCCGTTTGAACATCGAAATGATATATTGGCCACCCTGCATGAGCTGCAATAGCAAGTATTAGCCTCACAGTTTCTAGCCGAGCAACAGGTGAAAACACTTCTTCATAGTCGATGCCGAATTGTTGAGAGTATCCTTTCGCTACTAGTCGGGCCTTATGCCTCACTACACGCCCCTCAGCATCACATTTTATCTTAAACACCCATTTAAGACCCACAGAACACTTCCCTTCAGGCAAAGTACATAATTCCCATGTATTGTTTGAGACTATGGATGCCATCTCATTATCCATTGCATCTTGCCATTCTTTAATCTTCACAGCTTCCTCAAAGTTCACTGGTTCAGCAACATTCAGAGCCAAAGTACATGAATTGTAAATCTCTGTCAGTGATCGAGACTTCCTTGATGGTGATCCATCTGTTACTATGTCATGTGGGACTAGCTCTGAGCTAGTGGAACATGAGCTAGTGCTTGCTGGTGCTGCTTCCACTTCTTCTAAGGTCTCTGCATCTCCTAGAACACCATCAACTGTCACCTCTTGAGCATCAATCTTGCTTATCTTCCAATTCCACCTGGATTGTTCATGAAACACAACATTCCTTGTTTCTATCACCTTGTGAGTATGAGGGTTGTACAGTTTGTATGCCTTTGATTCTGAGCAATATCCAACATGGATACATTTTTCGGATTTGTTGTCAAGTTTCTGTAACCTGTGTGAGGGTACAAGAGCAAACGCAACACACCCAAAGACTCTTAAGTAACTTACATTGGGCTTAAACCCATGCCATACCTCATACGGTGTCTTCCCATTCAGCGCCTGTGTTGGTGATCTGTTGATCAAATGCACAGCAGTTGATGTTGCTTCTCCCCAGAACCTCGTTGGTAATTCACCACTCCTGAGCAGCCCTCTGGCCATCTCCACCACCGTACGGTTCTTGCGCTCCACCACACCGTTCTGTTGTGGTGTGTATGGAGCCGAGAATTCCCTCTTGATGCCGAGTTTCTCACAGTAGTCATGAAAGGCCTGTGAGGTGAATTCGCCACCATGATCACTTCGAATAGCCTGAAGCTTTCTTCCCGTCTGCCTCTCCACCAATGCATGAAAGCTTTGAAATCTTTTGAAGGCTTCTGCCTTCTCCTTGAGGAAATAAACCCAACTCCATCTACTGTAATCATCAATTAACAAGTAAAAATATTTGTTGCCCCCAAGTGATCCTTCACTCATAGGACCGCAAAGGTCCATGTGAATTAATTGTAGGCTGGCAGATGCTCTCCTGGAAGATCCACTAGGAAAACTACAACGAGCTTGCTTCACCAAGGTACAATCTTCGCATTGTATAATTTGCTCCAGTTTAGGCAATCCCTTCACTGTTTGCTTCTGAGATAAAGACACCAAGCTTCTGTAGTTGAGGTGCCCGAATCGCAGATGCCATAGCTCCTCTGAAGACTGATTTTTCTCAGCTACATTCATGCACTCCATGTTCGCAATGTCAACAGGAAACATGTTGTTTTTCGATCTCTCAATTTCTATTGCCTGGTTGCTTGCTTTGTTGCCTTTGATAATACATTTATCATCTTTGAACATCACGGAGAAACCTCTCGTGATCAGTTGGCCCACACTGAGCAGGTTGTGCGCAAGACCTGGTACATATTGTACCCCGTGTAACTTCTTCTCGTCTCCTGACTGAGTGGGCACAGTTACAACACCGACTCCATGCACCTTCATCTCTTTATTATCACCAAGCCTCACGCTAACTTTCAATGACTCATCTAGGCTGCTGAACAAGGTCTTGTCGCCGGTCATGTGGTTTGAGCAGCCCGAGTCTACGAGCCATACTGAATTTGAGTGTGACACAGTTGCAGTACTCGCCATGAAGAGGTTTCCAGTGTCTTCTTCGCCTGCTACTAGCCCGGCACCCTCTGGTTGCTTCTCCTTGCTTCTGCATTCGGCTTTCATATGCCCGAACCGCTTACACTGAAAACACTGTATTTGATTTCTGTTTTCATAGCCTCTTCCTCGACCGCCACGGCCTCTTCCTCTTCCACGAGTGAATGCTCTTCCCCGGCCTCTGTTGTCACTCCAGGAGCTTCCTGATCTTCCTCCTCTTCCATGACTCGACCCAGCAAGTTCACTCTTCATATGAAGAGCTTTTTCGCCAATCTTCACTGCAGTCCGATTCACCCTTACTTCATGAGCTTGAAGAGTACCACTGAGATCATCAAGAGAGAGTGTTGCTATCTCCTTGGATTCTTCAATGGCCACAGCTACCCAATCAAATTTTGGTGCCAAGCTTCGAAGTATTTTGGACACCACCTCAGCCTCAACAACCTTGTGTCCAAGTGCCCGAACGTGATTTACGATGCTAATCACCCGAGTGATATAATCACGGATTTCTTCATCGTCTCTCATCTGCAAGGTCTCAAAGTCTTGTCTGAGAGCCTGAACTCTCACAGCCAAGACCTTTGAAGTACCTTGACATTGTTTCTTGAGGATCTCCCAAGCTTCATGTGCGTTCTTTGCGTCAGCAATGCGGTCCAAGTTCGGGCCATCAACAGCTTGCTGAATCAAACACAGTGCCCTTGCATCCCTCTTCTTGTTCTCCTTCTCAATAGCATCGTCCTTTGACTCGGCTACCCCTTTCTCCACCAGATCCCAAAGCTCCAAGGATCTAAACACTGTCTTCATGCGAAGACTCCACCTGCCGTATTCCTCGCCTGTGAACACCGGCACGGACGTTTGAGAAAGGGTCACCGGCGTCTCCTTGATGCTTGAGGATGTCATCTCTAACTCCGGAGCTCTGATACCAGTTTGTTGGTGTTGAGAGTGTTGAGAACAAGTAGAAAATACAGGTGTTCGACGAAATGCCCGGTAAAACCAGGTGTTTGAAGAAATGCTTAAAAGAACTGAGGCTTATGGACTTCTGTATTTACTTAGAGAAAAAAGGAAGACTTTTCAAAGATGTCTAAAGGAGTCAATCAGCTACTGGTCTCCATTCTATTTAATAACAAAAGAAAGACATTAAAGTAAAGCACAAAAGCACTCAGTCATTGGCTGAGCAAAACCTAGTACAAGACTATTGGATACACGTTAACTTAAACAAGACTTCATTGGCTGTTTGCACTACGAGACAGATCTCCACTTATATTTAATTCATTTCTTTTCAAAACACAACTGACAAACTTACCACCTTTATCAAAACGGATACTGAACTTCACTTCAACTTTTCTCAGCAACCATGCTCTTCAGTACAGTTGCTCACCAGACAGCAACTTCGCCCATTCTTCTTCGCAACCACCAGCGCAGGTCACCTGCACACACTCCTCCGCCCATGCTCTAGCAGTGTGCCCTTACTCCTCCATTCCCTGGACCAGAGTACCAACTTCAAACAACCCTTTGACAGAGTTTAGGGTTGGAAATGATTGTTTTGTCACTAGGGTTTTGGATCTAGACGTTAAAGTTATTATTTAAAAAAAATATATGACAACACGATGAACCCAAGGCCTCCCAAGGTTCTTACTGAGGAGAAACTAACTGAGGCAATTTTGCGAGATTAGAGGCACCTTAAGAAGCTGCTTTTAGTTTGTGCAGGTGTGAAGGAAATCTATATGATTTCTGATTAAGTTCTCTGTGAGTTTACCCCTGTTTATGCTTTCTTTTTCCTACTGCTCAAAGAAAGATAGGGGAGGCATTGTTAAATGAAACGAGTTCTAAATCTCATCAAATTATTAAGCTGGTTTGCCTCTCTAATGGAATGGACGAATTCTATGGATAATGTATGTAAACTAGGATAGTATAGTAACTCATCTGATTATAGAATAGTCACTAAAAAAATCCTATTATAATTTCATTTTTTTTCATCATATTCTATACTATTTTTGCTAATTTTCTAATACGCTTGGAAATCACCATATGCATATTCAGTTTTAATTTGCTTTGACTATTTTTGCAAATTTTCTAATACCCTTGGAAATCACCATACGCACATTCAATTTTAATTTACTTTGATGGTCCTTCTTTCCTTCTAGAGAATGCTACTATTATAATAGAAAATATAAAGAAGGGCCATCAATATAAATGTGAATACACGGGTAATAATCTTGAGTGGGTATCTTATAACAGGGTGGCCACGTAAGAAAATGAGATAGTTTTTTGGTGTTGATGTGCCTATTCCGGTGGCCACATCAGTAAAACCTCACCGGATTTTCCCTGGTACCCTCCCGGTGTATATAAATCAAAATAAGGTATCCGAAAAGAAACAAATCAAAATTTGGTGTTCAAAGTGAAATTTGGGTATAATAAGGTGCCTACTCGAGATTATTACCCGTGAATACGCATATTCAATTTAATTTAAACCTTTCAATATAAATGTGAGCATTCACTTATTTTTTAGTCTTCTAGAATGTTTCTCTTGAATATTTTTCAAAAAGTTGTGTTATGCATGGGCATTCACACAGCATTCAAAATGAAGAATATTCTCATGCATGCACAAACTAAAACAATAGAAGCACATTCCTTATTGAACTCATGTTAGTAAGGTGGTGTCGATCAATGGTTTTCTACTTGTCATATCAATGAAAATGCTTAAAAAAAATTGCTCATTAATGTCCACCAATGAAGTCATGATGGAATTAATGGCCTCTAGATTAGTCAGTGCAGAATTATTATTTCTATTTCATATAGTAACTTTAAGATACTTGCATTGGCCAACACCTAAATTTTTTGGTGTACCAATTTCCACTCAAGCCACATTTTGTTTTAGTTTGAATTCTGCATATTGATATTAAGACCATACATATGCCCTGTTTCATCTCCATGTCCAAATTTTAGAAAATGGTTGTCCTAAATGCCATCTAGCCACGGGACAATAATATCATGTCATGGTTGGAGACTCTATCCTTGTTGGTATAATATCTTATTTTATGGAGTATTTTCTACAGGATATGTATGACTATATGGCTCGTGATGTTCCTGTTAGGTATATATATTTGATGTGTATGCATCATGTATATTCTTGTGTATATGTACTCACATATATATATATATATATATATATATATAAAAGAGATACTTGCACTTGTATTATCTTTGCCTATATGTAGACTTAATGGTTAGTTGTTCATTAAGCTAATTCATTCATTCTTTCCCTTCTCTTCTATCATGGTATCAAATTGGCTAGGTTACATCTAAGGGACATCTTTTTTCTTTTTTTCCTCCGGCCATCTCTCCTCATCGGCCATTTTTCCGGTCATTTTTTCTCTGACGAACAACTCTCTTTCATTCATTAAAAAAAAAAAAAAAAAGATTTCATCCAAATCCCACCGCATGACGAGCATCCTCACCCGCCAAGGATCCCATCGTTGCCGAGCTCCAACCATTACACCACCGGTCATTCTCACCCGCAGACCGTCTCATCACCGATGATCCAAGCCCTTCCACTGCATCCGCCCAACGCCCCGGTCAGCCCCGGCAAATTCCGGCCAGCCACAGCAAGCCCCGACCCGCACTCGTCCAAACCCCATCCTTGCCTCCCATGCGACATCACCACCAGACAGCATCCCTTCAATCTCCATTTTTTTTTTGTTTCCTAAGAATCCAGCCTTAACAATATCATCCAACCACTACAAAACAAACTAGAATCTTTCCAAAGAAAATTGGATAAAAAAAACACAAAGAATCTCTCCAAAGAGAACCAGACAAAAAAAAAATAAAAAAGAATCTCTTCAAACAGAACCGGAGAAAAAAAAAACAAAAAGAACCTCTTCGAACAGGACAAAAAAGCAAAATGAAATTCCACCATTAATTATTATATATATTTATATATTTACATATGGATGTTTTTGGATTTAGTGGAGTGTTACCAACTGGTTACCGCCATCTCCACCATTCTGATGCAGTGCTTGCCATCCTTTGGAAACTCACCGTCAAACGCATTCTTGATGGTACTCGCGTACTTCGCCATGTTAACGGCACTAGCATTGCTCATGTTGCCCCTTCCATCCCAGACTCTATTGCTTCCTCTGAGGCCTCTGCTCTTCTCATTGCATTTGAACAGCAGATGGAGAAGTGGGCTACTGATAACTCTACCGCCAAGATGATCATCTGTCAGATGGTCACACTTAAGATTCATACTCAGATTGCTGATTTTCCCATTACTTATGAGATGTGGCACTACTTTGAACGGCGCTACTGTGGCTCTAGTCAGGCACAGCTATACACCCTATACCAGGCTCTTACTAGTCTTTAGCAGGGGGAGGACACTGCCTATCAGTTCTACAGTCGGTACTGTGCTTAATGGCATCAGATTGATGCTCTCACACCTTCGTACTGTGCTGTACATGCTGCTCAAATTCTTACCCGTTTTGAGTCCTGCTCTCATCGCCATAGTCATGATGAGACCCGACGTATATACGAGTTCATCATGCGTCTTCGTCCGAAGTTTGAGTCAACTGCGGCTCAACTACTTCATGCTCCTTCTGCCTACTCTTTAGATGAGGCCTTTGCTTTTGTTCGTGCTGAGGAAACCCGTCTTCGAGCCTCCTTCACCGGGGGTGGCAGTGCTCTTGCTGTTTCTCGCCTTCCTGTCTCATTAACATCCTCCTCCACTCGACCTCTGGCCCCTTTACCTGTCTCATCTCTACCTCCTCCATGGGCGAAGAAGATTGTGACTTGTCACTACTGTGGCATATTGGGTCATCTCGAGCATGATTGCAGGGAGAAGAAGCGTGGTTTTCCACACAGTGCACCCATGGTGCTTCTTCATCAACTCCACCTCTACTCCCACTACCACACTCTCCTCAGGTGTATTCTGTTCAGGCCTCTCCTGCTCCGTCTTCTTTTTCTCCGTTATCTGCTGCAGATTAACAACTATTAACAATGTTTCGACAATTCCAACAGTCTCACCTGGGCGACTCCACAAGACATGCACATGCGGCTCAGGTTCCTTCCTCCGCTCCAGATGGTTCCTATCCTCTCTGGCTTCTTGATTATGGTATTTCTCTTCACATGACTCCTAATGCTCATCTTCATAATTCTCGACCACCATCACTTATCACACGTGTTTACACTGCTGATGGTATACTCCTTACTGTCTCCTCTATTGGTAATCTTTCATCTCGTGGTTTCTCTGTTCCCTCCGTCTCCCATGTTCCTCGATTATCTATGAACCTTATGTCTATTAGCCAGCTTACTGATTATGACTGTCATGTTATTTTTTATCGTACCTCGTGTCGTGTGTAGGATCACAATGGGAAGGTGATTAGAGATGGTCGATGCCATAATGGAGTTTATATATATGTTGGATACCCTACACCTTCCATCTTCCACTGGACCTATTCATCAATGTCATGCTACTATTTTGTCTCATCATATATTGCAAACATCGTCTTGGTCATTTGTGTCCTTCTTGTATGTCCTTGCTTGTTCGTCTTAATGTCTTAGGAGCTGTCTCTCCCTCCTCTAATGTAGTCTGTGTTAGCTGTAAGCTTGGTAAGCAACTATAGTGTCATTATCCTTTGAGTGTGTCTCAAACTACTACTCCTTTTGAACTTATTCATTCTGATGTTTGGGGTCCCGCTCCTTTTGTTTCTAAAGGAGGTAATCGTTATTATGTTAATTTTATTGATGACTACACTCGCTTCACCTGGATTTATTTCATGCATCATTGTAGTCAGTTATTATCCATCTATTGATCTTTTGTCTCTATGATTCACACTCAGTTCGCTGCCTCAGTCAAGATTTTTTGGTCTAACTTTGGTGGCGCATACATCTCTCATGCATTTCGTTCTTTTGTCTTCTGAGGTCATCTTGCCTCAATTATCTTATCATGGCGCTCATCCTCAAAATGGAGTCGTTGAACGCAACCATCGTCATATCTTAGAGATGACTCGTGCCCTTCTTCTTAGTGCCTTTCTCCCTCTTCATTTTTGGGCTGATGCTGTTAGCACTGTTGTTTATTTGATTAACCTTCAACCCCCACACTAATTGTAATTCAAGCTTCAGTCCTCATATGCAGCTGTGTCACTAAAAGATATACAAATCATACAAAATGAGAAATTATCATATAAATTAAGAGTGCAATGGTTCCATCATCATAATACTTAGTGAAGAAACACAACTCTCCCACCAAAGCATCATCAAAGACTTGATTGTTGTACTAATTCTCCCGGAAGAGAATAACTCCTGCATGTTAGTTGTTTAGAAAAGAAAAAAAAAAGCAAAGAAGGAAATCAACTCAACTTCATGTTGTAAATTGAATGACCGAATAGAGTAGTACCAGAACAAAAAATAAAATAAAATGATGCTGAAAAATAAAAGGCACATAAATATTATGTGAAAACCCCCTAAATAATTAGTGTAAAAACCACTGGTAAGGATAGAAGAATCTACTAAGTGGGAAAGTTTAGGAGTTACAATCTCTCTAGTAATAAAGAGAATACTCTCACTTATACTAGGAGAATATACTAACTCTCAAAATATTCTTCTCACTTGTCACACTCTTCTTTTATCTCTCAAATTTCCTCACTCTTACTCTTTCATTCACTTGGCTGTGTAAGAATGAGAGCTTCATCCTTCTCTATTTATAGACATGAGTGAGAGAGAGAGAGAGAGAGAGAGAGAGAGAGAGAGAGAGAGAGAGAGTTCAACCATCATTTTTGACTTTTAACAAATGGGTGCAAGCTGATTTGTAATCCATTGTTTAAGCAAATGGATTAAGCATATGGTTTAGAAGAATGGAGTTGGTAGCCAATGTTTTTGGTGCCATTGTTTATGACTAATAACTCTTCCACTAGAAGATATGATTAAATGACAATCATATCTTCACACCATTCTTTCTATCTTGTTATTTGATGTTGCCTATGTCTCTGTCATGCCACAAGAGAATCTACACCATATAAATCTATCAGTGTTGATTGCTTTTGTTATGAAGTCTGCTAGGTTATGCTTGGTATGAATCTTCTGCATGTTCACTGGTCCTTCTTCCACTTTCTTACGAATGAAGTGATATTGAACTCTGAAATGATTTGTCTTTCAATGAAATGCTAGATTTCTTGCAAAATGCAAAACACTTTGGTTATCACAATATAGAGTAATGTTCTCTTGTTTGTGCCCAAGTTCTTCCAACACCATTTTTAACCACACTACTTCTTTCTTGGCTTATATTGCTACTAAACACTCTGCTTCCATCGTTGACATAGCCATGGCTAACTACAGTTTTGAAACACAGCTCACAGCTCCTCTTGCTAGTATGAACACATAAACTATAGTGGATCAGCTTTTATCAAGATCACCTACATAATCAGTATCAACATATCCACTGACAAAAGATTTTGATCCCCCATAACATAATACAATATCTGAGATTCCTTTTACAAATCTAAGAATCCTCTTGACAGCATTCCAATGTTCTTGACCAAGATTCGCCATGTACCGACTTATCACTCCAACTTCATGTGCAATTTCTGGTCTTGTATAGATCATGGCGAACATTAGGCTTCCCACTGCTGATACATAAGGCACTCGAGACATCTCCATCCTCTCTTCTTCACTACTAGGACATATACTTGAGGATAACTTGAAATTAACTGGAAGTGGGGTAAAAATTAGCTTACAGTCTTGCATGTTGAAGCGGCGCAAGATCTTCTTCAGATAATTCTTCTGAGAAAGCCAAATCTTCCTATTATCTCTGTCTAAGTGAATTTGTATCCCTAGAATCTTGTTTGCTGGTCCCAAGTCCTTCATTTCAAACTCCCTAGCCAATTTGCCTTCAATTCCTGGATACGATCTTTGTTGGGGGCTGCTACCAACATATCGTCAACATATTAAAACAACAAGACAAAATCTTCTTTTTCAAACCTATTGATATATGCACAAGGGTTTGAATTGAGTCTGCTGTATCTAAGGCTTGTGATGAAGGAATCAAATCTCTTGTACTAACATCTTGGCGCCTGTTTTAGATAGTATAGAGATTTATTTGACCTGTAAACCAAGTTCTCTTTACCTTTTTCTTCAAATCCCTCTAGTTGGAGCATGTAAATCTCTTCTTCAAGTCTCCATGAAGAAATGCAGTTTTGACATCTAACTGCTCAAGCTGCAAGTCGAATGTAGCACATATTGCTAGAACTACTCGGACTGTTGTGAGTCAAACTACAAGTGAAAATATTTTGTTGAAATTAATTCATTCATTCTGAGCATGTCCTTTCATGACCAATCTAGCATGATAACGATCTATTTTATCATCACTATTGCACTTGATACTGTAGACCCATTTGATGCCAATAGGCTTTCGCCCTTATGGTAGTGACACCAATTCTCATGTCCTATTTTTATGAAAAGCTTTGATTTCTTCTTGCATTACTGTTATCCACTAAGATGAGTCTGAATTGTTTAGTACTTCTTGAAGAGTTAATGGTCTTCCATCCTCAGTTAGAAGACAATATGCAATGTTACACTCCATAATATAGTCAGAATGCCAACTTCGTGTCTTTCTTGTATGAGTTGACCATTGGCAGACATATAGATTAAGTCTATATATACCGCAAGTGTACCGGTCGTCAAGTAATACCTCCTGGGTGAGCACGAGGGTCATATTCCTTAGGGAACAACGAGTGGCTCCTATTACTTTTTTTTTTCACTTAAGCAATAGCCTGAATGCCTACGGTGTTTCTTAGGTTTACTTCTACAATTTGATTAATAAAATACAATTAAGGATTCTTAAGTGCAATTGGAGGGAGCTTGGGAAATTGTATGAAGATTCCCTTAATGATCACTTGTGAAATAGTGGTAAGGGGTAATGATTCAATCTAGTATTTGACCGTGGGAGTTCAAGGGCCTACTGGTCCCAAGTTCTTAGCAATCAGGTATGAAACACTAGGAACTTAAGATGGAATCTCTTCCACCTCACCCTCCTATGGCCTCCTTAAATTCAAGAACTCCACTAGCAAATGAAGCCCTAATTCACAAATCTTGCAATGCCTAATCTCTTAGCGCATGCATAGATCTAACAAAGCATGGGTGTTCTAATGTGTAGGTATATCTTCCTCATCACATTAACAAGATATCATTAAACAAACATGCAATGAATGACAAAAGACTAGGAAAAATATTGAATTTCAAATAAAGAATAACAAGTAACAATCAAGATGAATTTACATGAAATTCCCCTCGAATTGGGGTCCTCTAATGGATATAAAAGTATTGATCAATGAATAACATTAATCCACGGGAAATATAGCAAAAGAATTCCTAGACTAACTTCCTCCAATATGGTCACCGATGGTTGAGGTTGAGTTTGAGAAAATCCTAACATCTTTAAGAGAACTCCAAATCTCTTAAAGATTACTTTTAAGTCATGAAGCAAACCCGAGAGTCCTTTTAAGTCATCTCTAGGGCATCATTGAAGGGGTCTTCGGCCACCCTTTTTCCACCATCATCTTCTAGGGCTTTAAGGGACTGGAGGAGGCAGATTTGAGGAGTAAGACCAAGGTAGAGAAGAAGGTTACTATCAAGGAGATCATTAAGGAGTTCATCAGTGCCGATCCACAGGATTCTTGTCACCACCTCTAGTCTACATCTAAGTGAGTTTCTTTATGAGATTCTTCATGATTTACTTGTATTCTAGGCTTTCTCTCTTTATCATGTGGAACTAGCTTCTTAAGGTCACCGGGAATCAGGTGAACCTTGGGATGAACTTTCTTGTATGGATGTTGTGATTTACTTTTATTGCACTTGGTGTGGTTTATCATTCAAGGTTTGTGTTCTCTATTGTGTTAGATTATATGATAACTCTGTGGTTCAACTTCTAGGTTTACTTGGTTGCGTGACCTGCACCCTTGTACTAGACTCATTTATCTTGAAAGGGATTCATGCATGAATACACTATGACCATATGGTATTTTGTACCCCTCCAGGGATGAACCTAGATATTGTGTTTGGTCCTAGTTAGAGATTTCCCTAAGCTTAATGCAATTATAGGAGGATTTGATGGGAAGCAATTATGAACCAATACTTGTATGGGATTAGGTGTTAATCGCCAAGACCTTCAGGGTTAATCTACTTTAGGAGTCTCTTTGCCCATACAACCATTGCCTTTGTAATTCTAGCATCCTTCAAGCTTTAGTAATTCTGAGAGGATCCTCGCCCGGGGGCTTTGCTCTTTCGTTGTCAATTGCTTCCTTAATGTGCTTATGTGGTGTGCCTTAATCCATTTGTATATAACTTTATCTTTTGTTATTTTGTTATTTTGTTTTAAATCTATATTTGGTAGACTAGATATTACTATCTTGGGAGAAGTAATAGCATCTCTTAGGACCCCAGGGAATACGACCCTCTCATGCTTGTGCAGGAGGTTTATTACTTGACGACCAGTGCGCTTGTGGGCACATCAAGTTTTTGGTGCCTTGCCAGAGAACTCTAAGAATGCTAAGAAAACTTCTAGCTCACTGCTCTAGTCTTTTATCTTTCCTTTTGTAAATATTTGTCTCTCTATGTGTTTCTTATCCTTTTGTGTATATATATTTGTTTTTCTTTTCTTTTAAATTCTTTGTTAGCTTATTGCTTTTAGTTGTGTTTGTGTGCATAGGGCCATGGGTTTTGAAGAAGCTTTGTTGGCCGCCAAAATCTATGCACTTGAGAAAAAGATAGAAAAAATTGTTGTATAAGAGCAAGCCAAAGCAATCCACACCATAATGTCTACAATTCATATTGGGCAGGCACCTGAATGTTTCTGCTCATCATCATATACAACAATGGGAATACCCTCACAAAAGATTGCTAGAAGAACCCTCTTTTCAAGAACTGTGGCATTATCATCCTCCAATCATTCATAGTGAGCAACCTTATTAAGGGAAAACCAATGCAGTAGAGGTGTTTGCAAAATTCATGATGCAAGAAGATGCTAAATTTGTAGCTATGGGTACCTCAATTTTTAATGCCCAACCATCTCTTGAAAGAATGGAGAACCAGATAGGAGAACCTTCCAAGATATTGAAAAGAGTTGCCACCAATTCATGAACCAACTATAGAAGTCCTATCTGAGAATGACACTAGAAGGGAAGAGAGCAAAGATGAATTTGAGGTGGAACCATATATTGGGGTATTGGAGCTTGAAGAGGCCAATAAAGTGGCATCAATGCCATTTGGGCAAATAGTAGAAGTTTCACCTCAAGATGCAACTGAAGAAGAAAAGGAGGATGATGAAATCATGGTCATAGAAAGATGTAAGGAAATGGAAGAAACTCAATCGATCATAATTGAAAAAGCTACTTGCCTCAACATTGATCATTCCATTCATCAGTCCCATTCATCAGTCAATAATTTTCAAGTGAAGAAAAAAAAATTCTAGGAATTATATTTGAAGATGTGGGTAGGAGGCTAAAGCCATCCATGAACCAACCTATGACAGGCTTGGACAATTCCCAAACAAAAAATATTTCCTTGGAGGCCCAAACACATTTTGTGAGAAATTGAAGTTTATCACACCAAGGTTGAGGAAAAAAATGTGGATAGGATGTTGAAGCCACCCAATGACCCACCTATGCCAAGCTTGAATAATTTTTGACCGAACCTTTTTCCTTAGAGGCCTAAGCATTTTTTGGGAGGCCTCAATGGAACTCAAGTCAGGTACAAAGAAGAAGCGGGGAGAAGGTTTAAGCCATCTAAGGATCTGCCAAAGTTAAAATTGCACAATTCCCGACCGAAGCTTTTTCCATGGAGGCCAAACGGTAATTCATATATTGCCTCCACCTTGGCATCATACAGGCAGGTATGTTTAGCATTTCTTGGTAGTCCTTATACCACTTCTAGCCGGGAGAAGCACACCATCTTCAAGTCTCCATGAGGTAAGAAAGAGGTACATCGAGCTAATGATGTAAAACAAGCCCTTCTTGGGAGGAAACCCAAGCTCTAAATTTCTAGTTGAGCATTTTCCATATTCTAGTTTTATGTTAGATTGTTGTGTTGTTGTATTTTCAATGCTTGTTGTTATTTGAATATTAGATTGTTTGTTCTTGTGTTTGTATGAATGATTCATGTTTGTCCTTGAATTTTTAGGTTTTGTCCATTGATTTGGTGATGTTTGCATGCAAATTATTGAGTATTTCGGTGATTTAAACCTTGTATATTAGTTTTTATCAAAGTTTCAAGGAGCATTCTTCCCATTGTTGAGTTCCCAGGTCCTTGCGGGCAACCTTGTGCCGCAAGGACCTCCACAAAGCCATCTCGAGGCTCCTTGTGGGCATCCTTGCGCCCGCAAGGATCCTTGTGGGTATTGTAGCATTGTCATCCCTTTTCTTCATTTTTCTTCCTATAAACTCCTCTCCTACTTCATGCAACTTGGATATAGTGCTTTATCTCACATTTCATCATTTACACCAATTTTCATCGATCTATTCTTCGAATCCCTAACCATTGTTTTGAGCCAAATTTGATTTTTCTTCATGGTTTTGCATGCTTATGTTGCTTCAAACTATGAAAAATGTTGTATGGTTGTTTAATCATTGATTTGTTTACATTTTGAGCAATTGTTTGTAAAATTCTGGGCTTCAAAAATAAGGAGAAACTATAGCTCATTCAAGTTTGTGCTACAGTACTTATGGAGGTGGACACATGTTTTTGATTGAACAAAGGACCTGCCTGGACTCTTTCTTGTTTTATTGTTTGTGTTTTGTTAGTTGTTTGCTTGTTTGTTTTCATATTTTATTTTAGTGTGTGTGATAGATGCCTTGAGATGATGTTCCTTTCTACCTTGTAGTGTGGAATTGGGGCATCAAACACACCTTTCTCCATCATCTACCGGAATCATTGGTGACTACCCCGGCCTTATGGACTTCAAGACTCATTCTTTGAGACTCGGGGGAGTTCACAAAACCCTCTTTCTATGCTTTTATTGTCAATATTTTTGTGTACTGTTGATTTAGCACATTGGGGATAATGTGCATCTTTAATTGGGGCTGGATTTTCATGAACTTCGAAATTTTTTTGCAATTGCATGCTTGATTTACCTATGATAGATATGATACATTGTTAAGAACTTCCTAGCTTGAATGAATGATAGATATGAGTTGTAATTCTTATTTGTGTTTGAAAGAAAGTCTTGTTTCTTCTCTATTGCTTTCTTCACACTTTTGTCACAAAACTTCCACCTTGCACACTCTGGCTAACCCATTACTTTGATTTTGGTGTTTGATTGTTAAATTCTATCTTCAATGTTCATTTAAGAACTTTTGGTTCTATTATTTCTTTATTTAGCCATAAGTGAAGTGTAGCAGGTAGTAAACCAAGAGACATGAGATAGGATATGTATTTATAAAAAAAAAAAGAGTCTCTGACAGTATTCTTCTGCAGTGAAGCATGAATGTGTCTATGTAGATTTGTAATCAAGTAGTTGGGTGATTCTTGTGACTAATCAGCATGTTTATCCTATAGAAAGATTTTGTATAGTCTACATTAGTTGGACTAAAAAAAAATAAAAAAATAAAAACAAAACCTAATGATCCCCTGGAATCTATCTTGTATTCACGTAGAGGCTAAAGTTTTACTTAGGGACCAAAGTTTTACTAAGGCCGGTAGTCATTGTTTGTGGAGTGAATAGGGAGAGCGAGGGAGGATATTCGCACACAGTCAAGAGGGAAACACTCTAGGTGAAACAAGACTATCTTTAGTTGGTTACTTGCAATGCAACTCCCCATCTTGATTTCATTTTATTTGTGCTTGTGGAGTTCTTTACTTTTGTGCTTGAGGTCATACATTTAGCTTCTTATCATTTTGACCATGTTCTTCATGGTTGTTTGCTTGAGGACAAGCAAATGCTTAGCTGTGGACCAAAATGTATGTATTTTATATATATAAATTAATTATGATTCATTTGCATTTTTTTGGATCAATGCCCTTTTTATGGTTCAATTGGTTTTATTTGTGTTAAAGGCCATAAAGAAGCGAAGGCATTCTCAACAACGTAATTTAGGAAGAAATCAATATAAAAAATGGTGTTTTAGCTTAACAAGCACTGTAACACGAAGGATTGAAGAAATGGCAAAGCCTCGGGTTCTCCTTGCGTCCATGAGGATGCCCATAAGACAGCTGGAGTTTCTTACACCGGTTACTATAGTAGGAATCACTGTATGAAGATTACTTTTGACGGATTATCAGGCAGAAATCTCGAGGGCCTTGCGGGCATCCTTGCATCTACAAGGCAAGTTGTGAAGCAAACCCGAGAGTCCTTTTAAGTCATCTCTAAGGCATCATTGAAGGGGTCTTTAGTCACCCTTTCTATACCATCATCTTCTAGGGCTTTAAGGTGCTAGAGGAGGCAGATCTGAGGAGCAAGATCAAGAGAGAGAAGAAGGTTTCTATCAAGGAGATCATCAAGGAGTTTGATAAACGCCTAAACATACATATTTCTTATGTATTCGGGCGTATGTATTGCGTATTTTTATATGAGTTGACACCTGTTTTTGGTCTGAATTGGTTTCTTTCGTGTTACAGGTACCAATGAGACCCCATCGAGCTAGATGACAGAATTGGCACTGTAGCACGAAGACTTGAAGAATGGCCTGGTCAGGAGATTCATGCGGGCGTATAGCAGTCCGCACGAGCACTGTAGCAGTTCTACTGTAGCGGCACTGTAGCAACTTACGTGGTTTTCGGGCTTTCTCAGAAACTTTCTCTCCCCACATGCGGGGCCGCATGGGAGGCCGCATAGCTCACTGGAATTGGTTTTAAGGGCTTTTTGGAGCATTCTTTGCGGGGGAGGAACCTAGGTCTTGGGAGAACTTCACTTCACCACTTTCCTTGGGATCTTGAGGCTGGGGTTTGGAGGCAATTCTTGAGGAGAGGACGACGGGGAGAGCACGACACGACGAGTCCATGCCTTCGATTTGCATTTGAGAGGAAGATTGACAAAGGAAGCCACTCCTTGGGTGGCATCCTTGGAAGCGTCATTTGGCCTTGATCTTTTGAGAGAGTGTTCTCATTATGCATTTGGTTGTTTTCATATATTTTCTTGCCTATTTTGTGATCATGAGTAACTAAACCCCAAGGTCACCCGATGTAGGTGAACCTTAGGGGTGAACTTGTGTAATTTTGGATGCTTGACCTAGTTTATGCATTTGGCTTGGTTTGTGATCCATGTTTGGTGTTTTTTGAATGCCTTGATATGTATGAGAACTCTATGTATCAATTCCTAGACAATACTAGGTTGCATGACCATTGCCCTAGTATTAGGCTCACCAAGCTTGGAAGGTAATACATGTACGAATACACCGTGACCATCGGGTATTTGTACCCCTTCAATTGTTAGGGTTGTCCTTGATTGTGTTTCAACCCTAGCTTGAGAAATCCACTAGACCCATTGCAATCGTAGGAGGATTTGGGCGGAAGTAATTCCGCATTCCAATACTCGTACCGGATTAGGGACCAAACACCGTGACCATCGGGTTGGTCTAATTTAGGGTTTCTCGGTCCAAAGCACCCACGTGCATGCTAGTCAGGGCACCCTTAGCACTTTAGTAACCCCCAAGGGAATCCTCATCCGTGACCATTCCCTCGTCTTGATTTCCCTCCGTATTTGTATTTTCTCTTTGCATGCTTTTTATTTCAGTAGATTATTTGTAGTTCTCTCTTTCAAGTGAATGCTTCGGTTGGACAACATTGTGATAAGGAAGTAAGAATAGATTCTCGGGCCCTTGGGAATACGACCCCCTCGTGATCGTGCGAGGGGTATTACTTCTCGACCTCGTGGACTTGCGGGTGAGCAACCAAGTTTTTGGCGCCGTTGCCGGGGACCCATGTGGAATATTCGGAAAACTTAAAACGTGTTGATTTGACCACTTTTATTTTTGTTCATTTTAGCATTCCTGTTTATATTTCATCATTTCATCTTTTGCTCATTTTGACTATTAATTATTTTGCGAGGTACCCATCTTATGACACGGGCGGGCCAAGCAACTCTAGTTGAGCCCGACGACGAGATCGAACACATTGTGCATCAACGATTGAGAGAGGTTACCAAGAGCTCGAGGCAACAAGAGGTTCGGGTCGAGTCTAGTGAACCATCAGTTATGGCCGAACCAAGGAGAACTTTATCTGATTTTAAGAGACCACAGTTCACCGGGGAGGAATTCAGTGTGCAAGCACCCACAGTCCCGGCGAATAACTTTGAGATCAAGGCGTGCACGATTGGGATGATACAAAATTCAGTTCAGTTTGATGGGCTAGCTGATGAAGATCCGCATGCTCACCTATCCCATTTCCTGCAAATTTGCTCTACCTTCAAGATCAATTTTGTATCAGATGATGCCATAAGACTACGATTGTTTCCATTTAGTTTGAGAGGAGCAGCATACAGATGGCTTATCTCTTTGGCTCCCGGTTCCATTACCACATGGAAGGAGATGGTTGAGAAGTTCTTGGCACGGTATTTCCCACCAAGCAAGGCCGCGAGGTTGAGACAAGAGATTCTCCTCTTTCAGACAGGGGGATTCAGAAACACTCTTTAAGGCACATGAACGGTTCAAGGAATTGTTACGTAGGTGTCCTCACCATGGGTTTCCTGCTTGGATGTGTGTGCAGATGTTCTGTAATGGCTTGAATTATGCTGCGAGGCAACTCATAGACGTCGCGGCGGGTGGCTCCTTGAGTGACAAGCTCCTTGAGGAAGCTGAGAAATTGATTGAGAACATGGCAAGTAATGAGTGCCACTAGAGCACGCGGGAGAAGGGACCTAGGGTTGCATGCCTGTTCGAGGTGAATGAGAACACCGCATTGACTGTAAAGGTTGAGGCCCTATCGAAGAATGTCACCGATAACAACGCCGCAGTCAGTGCGTTAACACAGAAACTTGATCAATTCATGTTGGGGTCTAGTTCTACCCCTAAGGCAGTAATGTCCTGTGATACCTGCGGTTCCAGGCATGCAACTTCGCAATGCCCCATTTTCATTGCCCCTTCTGCACCGGTGGAAACAGTTGATTATGTTGGTGGAGGACCTAGGGGACCGGGGAACCAGTACAGTAACAGTTACAATTAGGGGTGGAGGAATCCCCCGAACATGTCATGGAACCAAGGCCAGTTCCAACAGCGACCTCCACCACCTCAGGGCCCCCAATTCCAGCCCCAGCAGAGTCAAGAGAAGAAATACTCAACTGAGGATGTACTAGCAAGATTTATGATCACCACGGAGGTAAAATTCAAGAACGTGGACAAACGGCTTGATGAATTTGGCACTATAATGAGAAATGTCCAAGCCTCCGTTCAATCTCTTGAGACCCAGGTGGGACAGCTTGTTAGGGCACAATCAGATCGACCTTCGGGTAGCTTGCCGAGCAACACTGAATGCAACCCGAGGGAACACTTGAAGGCAGTGACACTAAGGAGTGGAAAGCAGTTGGAGGCAAGGACCAGGGATAGTCCAAGTGCCTCCAATGATAGGGTAGCCACCCGGGAAGACCCTGAGTTGAGTAATGATACAATTGATGAGATTGAGAAGAAACACAATGGAAATACTCCAAGTTCTTTAGCTAAAATGGAGACCGAGTATAAACCTGTGGTACCGTATCCTTCTAGGCTCAAACAAGATAAGGAAGATGCCCAATTCAATAAATTCATCAACATCTTTAAGCAACTTCACATAAACATCCCCTTGGTCGAGGCCCTCTCCCAAATGCCAAAGTACGCTAAATTCATGAAGGACCTCCTCACCAATAAGAGAAAGCTTAAAGACTTGGAGACTGTGACTTTATCAGGAAAATTGCTCGGCCGTTATCCAAAAGAAATTACCCAAGAAACTCAATGATCCGGGTAGTTTCATCATCCCTTGTGTGATCGGGGATGGAATACAAGAAAGTGCCTTGGCCGACTCGGGAGCTAGCATAAACGTTATGCCGTATAACTTGTTCTTGAGGTTGGGGTTAGACAATTTGAGACCCACACGAATGACTTTGCAACTTGCGGATCGTTCAGTCCGAAGACCCCGGGGAATTGTTGAAGATGTTCTTGTATGGGTGGACAAGTTAATCATCCCGGTTGATTTTGTAATTATAGATGTGGATGACGATGTGGAGGTTCCATTGGTCCTTGGACGTCCATTTCTTAACACCTCCGGGGCACTGATCGATGTAAAAGGAGGAAAGATGACCTTGAGGGTTGGGGAAGAACAAGTGGTCTTCACCCTCCCCAAAGCAATGAAATGTACACTTGATCACAATGATGCTCTTTACTTCACGGATACCACTGACTTGATTATTTCCGACTGTGTGCAGGAAGTCCTCGCCTTGAACCCCTTGGAGGAGTACTTTGAAGATCTCGGGGATGATGTTGCGGATGATGAGCCTCCCCCTCCACCATTGCAACAACTAGCACGAGTAGAGGTTAAATCTTCACCACGTTCCAATGAGAAGAGAACCTTGAAGAAGTTGTGGAGGAAGAAAAAAATAGAAGCAAAAGCGCGGGGGGGGGGGGGGGGGGGGGGGGTGAATGTTTCTACAATGTCACCCGAGGAGGTTGACCGTTTATTCTTTGATGACCGCGGGAAATTCAAGATCTTTTCGTTCCTCTCATTGAACTTTTCGGGTAACAATGCTTCATCGAAAATTGGAGGTATCTCTCACCCCTTTGTCCCACCATGATTTGAGTTAAAACATGTCGAGCTAAAGACATTAAAAAAATGTTCCTTGGGAGGCAACCCAAGTCTTTCAATTCCTTGCAATTATTCTTTCTTCTTAATTCTTGTTGTTGTGTTTGGGTGTTTTTCGTATTTTTTGTGGTGCTTGTGAGTTTGAGTGTTGTTGATTTTTATGATTGTGGTGGTTGTTTAGTCGTTTTCCATAATTTATTTCATCATGTTGCATCATTGGTTTCATGAATTTTGTATTTTTCCTTGAGTGTTGGTGCTTCGTTTGCCATGTTTTCAATGCCTATAAGTGTTTTCGGCTTTGCTTTTGTGTGATTTTTGAGTGCTAGGTTGAGTACGATGTTTAGTTTGGTGGTTTCTTGAGCAATTCTTGAGTATGGAGCTTCCCAAAAACCCATGCGGCCTGCTATGCGCCCGCATAGCAGGCCGCATGCGCAGGCAGAGCCTTGTGCGGCCTGCTATGCGGCCGCACAAGGGGCCGCATGGGCACCCGACCCCATTTTCTCCTCTTCTTCACCCCACTTCTACACTATTCACTCATTTTTCATTCTTCTTCTCTTTTCCCCTTCATCTCTCCACCATTTTCCTTCATTCTTTTTGCATCAAAACACTCTCTTCATCCTAGCAAACAAGTTTTTGGGAGATTTTCAAGGTTTTATCAAGCTTTTAGCCGATTTTCACTTCATCCTCTCATTGGTGCCCTAGTCCAAGATAATTCAATTTCTCACTTGTTCTAAGGTTTTTATTGGTTTAAATGGTGGGAAAACTTTTTTGTTATCATGGTGAATGCTTCTTGTAATTGTTTGTCTTGAATTCAAATCTTTGTACATTTAGATTGTCACTTTTACAAGAAGAAACTCTACCAAAACTTTCCCGAAATCACTGTAGCACTGAGCAAAAATCAGCCTTTGTTCTTCATTAAGCAATTTTTCTCATAAATTCTTCGCTTGATGAAGGTTCTCTTGTCTTGTAGGGATGCCGACCAAACACGTGGCCTCCAAGTGAGTTAGGAGAAGCTCTCCACCACCCGTTTGCGAGCCGACCTTTAAAAATGAGGCCATAAGACAAGATTCGCATTTCTGTCGAAAAGGAGGTTTGGCACCGTAAGAATTATCGATTGGGAGGCCTTGAGGGCTTTGGGCCTCAACAGTACCATCCAGGACTTCATCTCTCATGACGGGTGGGATAAGGTATTTGAGATTGATGAGCCCACCTATAGAGAGTTAACCTTGGAAGTGTTAAGCACAATTGAGGTTACCGGTTATGGTCAATTTGCGCGCGATATGAGTACCATATCTTTTAGAGCTTTTGGCAAGAGGCATAGGATCAATCAAGACCAGTTGGGTGTTTATCTTGGGCTCTACACTGATGAGGACACCCAAACTTCTGACTTCGCGGATTTGCCTTGTGATTTCCCACGCTCATTCTCCCTTGGTTCTTTTTGGAAGTCAATTGCTCGCACATCATCGAAGAAGGCTTCTACGATACCGGACCCTGTTCACAGATACATTCAGGCTTTGCTATCCAGAAGTGTGAACGGTCCCGCCGATTCTACAGGGGTGGTTACTCGTACCGACTTGCTTATGATGTACAGTATCCTCGAGCGGTACCCCATCCACCTGGGCCATCTTTTTGCCGGACTTATTGCACATCAGGGAACTTCTACTCGCCTTGGAGCTATATTTGCTGGACCATACATTACGCGCATTATCAGGGGCCTAGGATTGATTGAGCTCACCTGAGGCATGAGTGTTGTGAGCACCGTCGCACCGCTCAGTCTGTCGATCCTGCTTCACATTGGGATAGTTGAGAGGTCGGGAGACACTTATCGCCTCCCGCGCAGTGGAGGCAAGAGCACCCATGATCCCGATACCTCTCAAGATTCTGAGACAGGATTCGATTCTGATTCGGAGTCTTCCCCTGTACCCGACGCAGCACCTAGCGGGAGTCGACCATCACTTGAGGACAGTTTCGCGGAGTTTCGCATCGAGGTCTGTCAGCAGTTGGAGACCCTTGGGACATCTCAGGAGGCACTGGCAACATCAATGAGGGACTTAGCCACATTACAGAGCCGCATAGAGAGCAACATGGCCGAGATCCTATCATATATGCGCAGCTCATCATCATCTGTCGGCACCTCCTCCACAGCTACCACGTGCTTTGCACCATCACTCCCTCCAGATCTCTAGACTCACAGCACCATTTTTAGTTTCCTGTTGTTTGTACTGGTTTTTATTTCTAGACTTGTTTGTTTGTATTGTTGTACTTTTCAGTTAGCAAGGGTCCTGATCCTCCTAAATTGTACTTTCCCGTTTTTGATTCGTGCTTACTTGTCCCGCTCTCTATTTATTTCTTGGGGTGTGATACTTTTCTCTTTACTTTCGGGACTGATCATTATAGAAGCTTCACGCCCCTTGCACATCACAGCTTTCCCTGATTCATGCACATCTGGAGTTCATCTCATCGACCAATTGGGGAAGTTTCTTTACCTCATCCCTTTATTTTTATGGCATGTCTCGCACCTTACTCTGCTGATCTACGTACATTGAGGGCAATGTACAACTTTAGGTGTGGGGATGGGGTACTTTACTTGTTTTGCATGCATGATTACTAATGATAGCTATGATTTTATTGTTTAGCACTTCCTAGCTTGAAAGAATGATAGAAGTGAGTTGTATTTTTATACTGTGCTTGAATGATGCCCTGTTTTATCTACAGTGCGTTTCTATGCTCTTTCATGATTACTTCTACCTTATACACTCCAATCAACCCATTATGATGATTTTGGTATTAGGCTGTTAAATTCTTTCTTCAATATTCTGTTAAGAGCTTTTGAGTTCCTTCGTGTTTTTTGTAGCCTTAAGTGAACTTTTGTGACAGGTCACCAAGGGACATGAGATACAGTTTGTACAGTCGAAAAAAAAATTTTTTGGAGTCTATGACAGTATTCCTCTGCTAGTACAGCATGAATGCGTCTATGTAGATTGTAATTGAGTAGGTTGGGTGGCTCTTGTGCCTAATCAGCATGTGCATCCTTCTGAAAGATTTGTTGTGCAGTCTATGTTAGTGGGACTCAAAAAAAAAATTGTATATATTTGTGAAAAAGGAAATAAGTATCTCTACTGCGTCCCCTGGAACTTGTTGCACAGTCACTTAAGTGTTAGAGTTTTGTTTAGGAACCCAAAAGACTTTTAACTGAGTATTGAAGAGGTCTTTAACTGTCTAATGCCACTCTCACCATATGTGGGGTGAATGGACCCCTGGGGTAATCTAGGGTGTGGAGGTTAGGGTTGAGAGCCAGCACACACTCACAGAAGCACTTTGGATAAAACAGGGTTACCATTACTCGATCACTCACTGTATAGCTCACTTTCTAGATTTCTTTCCTCCAATGCTAGTGGAGTACTTTACAGTTGAGCTTGAGGTCGTATGTTTAGTCGTTTATCATCGTGCCCCTGTTCTTCATGTGTGTTTGCTTGGGGACAAGCAAATTCTTAGGTGTGGGGATGTTTGATAAACGCCTAAACATACGTATTTCTTATGTATTTGGGTGTATGTATTGCCTATTTTTATATGAGTTGATGCCCTTTTTGGTCTGAATTGGTTTTTTTCGTGTTACAGGTACCAATGAGACCCCATCGAGTTAGATGACAGAATTGGAGAAGAAATTGGCATAAAAAACATTGTGTCTGAGCCGGGTACTGTAGCAAGCAATGTAGCACAAACACTTGAAGAACGGTCTGGTCAGGAGATTCATGCGGGCCCATAGCAGGCCGCATGAGCACTGTAGCAGTTCTATTGTAGCGGCACTGTAGCAACTTACGCGGTTTTCGGGCTTTCTCGGAAACTTTCTCTCCTCGCATGCGGGGCCGCATGGGAGGCCGCATAGCTCGCTAGAATTGGGTTTAAGGGCTTTTTGGAGCATTCTTTGGGGGGGAGGAACCTAGGTCTTGGGAGAACTTCACTTCACCACTTTCCTTGGGATCTTGAGGCCGGGTTTTAGAGGCAATTCTTGAGGAGAGGACGACAGGGAGAGCACGACACGATGAGTCCACGCCTTCGATTTGCATTTGAGAGGAAGATTGACAAAGGAAACCACTCATTGTGTGGCGTCCTTGGAAGCGTCATTCGGCCTTGATCTTTTGAGAGAGTGTTCTCATTATGCATTTGGTTGTTTTCATGTATTTTCTTGCCTATTTTGTGATCATGAGTAACTAAACCCCAAGGTCACCGGATGTAGGTGAACCTTGGGGGTGAACTTGTGTAATTTTGGATGCTTGAGCTAGTTTATGCATTTGGCTTGGTTTGTGATCCTTGTTTGGTGTTTCTTGAATGCCTTGGTATGCATGAGAACTCTATGTATCAATTCCTAGACAATACTAGCTTGCATGACCATTGCCCTAGTATTAGGTTCACCAAGCTTGGAAAGTAATACATGTACGAATACACCGTGACCATCGGGTATTTGTACCCCTCCAATTGTTAGGGTTGTCCTTGATTGTGTTTCAACCCTAGCTTGAGAAATCCACTAGACCCATTGCAATCGTAGGAGGATTTGGGTGGAAATAATTCCGTATTCCAATACTCGTACCGGATTAGGGACCAAACACCGTGACCATCGGGTTGGTCTAATTTAGTGTTTCTCGGTCCAAACCACCCACGTGCATGCTAGTTAGGGCATCCTTAGGACTTTAGTAACCCCCGAGGGAATCCTCATCCGTGACCATTCCCTCATCTTGATTTCCCTCCGTATTTGTATTTGCTCTTTGCATGCTTTTTATTTCAGTAGATTATTTGTAGTTCTCTCTTTCAAGTGAATGCTTCGGTTGGACAACATTGTGATAAGGAAGTAAGAATAGATTCTCGGGCCCTTGGGAATATGACCCCCTCGTGCTCACGCGAGCGGTATTACTTGGCGACCACGTGCACTTGCGGGTGAGCAACCAGAGCTCATCATTACTGATCTACCAGATTCTTGTTACCACCTCTAGTCTACATCTAAGGGAATTTGTATATGTGATTCTTCATGATTTACTTGTATTCTAAGATTTCTCTCTTTATCATGTGAAACTAGATTCTTAAGGTCACCGGGCATCTGGTGAACCTTGGGATAAACTTGTTTGTATGGATGCTGTGATTTACTTTTATTACACTTGGTTTGGTTTGTCGTTTAAGCTTTGTGTTCTTTGATGTGTTGGATTGCATAAGAACTTTGTGGTTCAACTTCTAGATTGTAGTTTGTTGCATGACCTACGCCCTTGTACTAGACTCATTTATCTTGAAAAAGGATTCATGTATGAGTACACTGTGACCATGGGGTATTTTGTACCCCTCCAACCATTAGGATGAACCTAGATATTGTGTTTGACCCTAATTAGAGATTTCTCTAAGTGTAATGCAATCATAGGAGGATTTTGTCAGAAATGATTTCAAACCAATACTTGTATGGGACTAGGGGTTAATCGCCAAGTCCTTCGGGGTTAATCTACTTTAGGAGTCTCTTGTCCCAAACCACCATTGTGTTTGTAATTCTAGTATCCTTCTAGCTTTAGTAATCTTGAGAGGATCCTCACTCGGGGGCCTCGCTCTTTCATTGTCAATTGCTTCCTTAACGTGCTTATGTGGTATACATTAGTCCATTTGTTTATAAGTGTCTCTTTTGTTATTTTCTTACTTTGTTTTAAACTTATACTTGGTAGACTAGATAGTTCCGTATAAGGGGAGGTAATAGCAGCTCTTGGGACACTTGGGAATATGACCCTCTTGTGCTTGTGCGGGAGGTTTATTACTTAACAACTAGTATGCTTGTGGACTCATCATAAAACCTAGGGTATTTATAACCGGAGTCCGCCACGGCCTCACCACGCCCATTGTGAAGGACGTGGTGAGTAAGTTTGTTGTGTGGGCCACAACTCTTGTCCTAACATAGTCTATCTTGGTGTTGTATGGATTGGTCACAGCTATTATGATTCATAATGGCTATTGTTGAGGCCGTTATGACTTCTGTGTTGTTCTCTATGATTTCACATTGAAACGGCTTGATAACGGTCATGATAGAAGTGGACAACAGCCGTGGTGATATGTTACCAAGGCCGTTGTGAGCCGTAGTGATGCTCTAGTTCAGCATATTGATTTGTTTTTTTTTTTTTTGGAACACCTCCATATTTGCTTCTTTGGCCCTAGGATGGAATAAAAGGTTGTGATGAACAAAATAATGAAATTTTGCACTAGTTTTGTGGTAAACATGTAAAATCTCATGTTGAATGTAGTATAAATAATATATAAAAAAAATACACTTTCAAGCACTTATCAACGCCGAGCTTCTGGGATTCAGATTCAGCTGGTTCTTGTAACTCGTGCTCTAGTGTAGCTTTAACTTCGTTTTCTACCTATATTACTATAGTCTTTGTGCTTTCTTTTGAAGTTCTTTCACTGTCCACTTGTTCTTATTATTTTTCTTCTATGAAGATAACATTCCTGCATATTACAACTTTATGGGCAGTGGGATCCCACAAGCGGAACCCCTTAACTCTATTAGCATATCCTATGAACATACATTTTTTGGATTTTGGATCCAACTTTGTAGTTTCTTGTGTATTATACATTACATACACAAGACTTCCAAATATACAAGGTTTAAATTATTATCTGGCTTACCAGTCCATGTCTCCATTGTTGTCTTCAACTAGATTGTAATTGATGGAGCCCGATTCACCACACAACAGCACGACGCTTACTACTTCTGTCTAAAACTTCTTATCTAGACCTATAATTCCCATAATCACTCTTGTTCTTTCTAATATAGTCATATTTATCCTCTTTACTACTACATTTTATTGATGAGTGTATGCTATAGTAAACTGCTTTTTGATGCCTTCTTGCAAAATTCATCAAATTCTTTACCAGTGTATTCTCCTCCATTATTAGTTTGCAAGCACTTTATCTTCTCACCATATTCAAGTTCCACTTGAGCTTTCTACAATTTGAAGACTCAAAACACATTTTTCTTCCTCTTGAGAGGATACACCCAACATATCCTAGAATAGTTATTAATAAATGACACAAAGTAATTTGCTCCCAGGGACATAACGGGTGCTTGCTACACATCAAAATATACCAATTCTAGAATTAGATGTGCTGAACTTCAGTGGATGTTGCTTGCTTACAATGTAATGTTCATAGAAGGGTAGTGTTACCTATGTGAGACCTTGAAGTAGATTTTTCTCTGCTAGAATCTCCATTCCTTATTCTGACACGTGTCGAAGTTTCCTATGCCATTTCATTGTGCATCTTTCACTTGGGCTACTTGTGGCAACTGAAGCTTTTCCTTCTTGTAAAGTTTCTCCTTTTAGCATGTATAAATTTGCAGCTATCTTATCTCCCTTCATGCATATAAGTACTCCTTGAATTATCTTCATGATCTTGTTCTTGACTTAAATTTTACAACCAAGATCATTAAGTTATTCTATAGACAACAAGTTCTTCTTGAGGCCCTCAACATGTCAGACTTCTTGTATAGTCCTTACCGTGCCATCATACATCTTTAGTTTGATGATGCCAATGCCAACAATCTTCAAGGCTTGATTATTAAAGATGTATACAAATCCCCTAGAGATAGGTTTATAGTGATGGAACCATTCTCTTTGGAAGGTCATGTGAAAAGTAGTTGTTGAATCAAGAAGCCATACATTAACAAATCTTGTACCTGTTATTGTTGCTGCTTCACACACCATGGCATCTCCATCATCTAAAGTGTTTGCAAAATTTTCTTAAGAATTGGAATCTTTCTTATTTAGACTCCAGCAATCCTTCTTCAAGTGACCTTTTATGCCACGGTGGTAGCACTTGAAAGTCTTCTTACTCCTTGACTTTGATATACCATGATTGTAACTCCCAGTAGGGCCACATTTTTTTTATCTTCCTCTCATCACCATCAAGGCCTCCGCTGGTTGAGAACTTACTAACTTGTCTTCTTTGTTCTTACACTGACTCTTTTCCTTAAGAACAACAGCTACAATGTTGTCGAAGACTAGATTATCCCTGGGGACATTGTTTGTTAAGTTGATGACGAGTTGATCATATCAATTTGGTAAACTCTAGAGTAGAATTTTTGCATTTCACCTAAGTCTATTTTATGTCCCAATGATGTGAGTTGAGAAAATAAAGTATTCAATGTGTTCAGGTGCTCTGTAACTAAAGTGAATTCTATCATACGCAAAGTATAGAGTTTCCTCTTAATGAGTACATTTCGTATCATGTGGTGTATATGTCCAAATTATACTTTTGCTTGTATTTTAGCATTCTTTGTATATATTTGATGCCATTCTATGTATGTTGTGTTCATTGTGCAAAATTTTAGGGCTCAAAACAAATCGGAGTGAAATCAGAAGAAAAATCGGTAGAAGAACAACATTTTCTAAGTACTTAAGCTAAGTACTGTCTAAGTGCAGTCGTGCTTCTTCGCCCATGCTTATTGTTGATTTCAAGAGAGCTAAGCAACAAGGTAAGCATGGGTGTGCTCCAGGGCAAGCACAGACACAGCATGGGCATGCATCTTCCCCGTGCATTTCTTTGGAATTATGAGGTTCTCTGCATTCAGTCAAAGCACAGGTCTCATGCCCTTTCATGGGTGCTCTTAGGCTGAGCATGGGCAGAGCATGACCGTGCTCTCCTCGTTCATTTCACTGCTTGGACAGTTAGCTGATTTTCACCAATGCCCCAAGAAAAGCACAGCTTAAGTATGCCCGTGCATAGCCCTATTGAGCATAAAAAGTTTTTTTTATTAACCAGATCTAGATTTTCCAAGAAGGGTTCTTGGCCAGGGTTTCCAGATCCATATTTGGGCAATTGGCAGAGGTCAAGACCAGACTTCACCATACCTTCTAAGGAGACCAAGATAGCGTCGGAGGCACATTTGAGCAGTAGAGCTAGCTAATCCAAGGAGTTCATTGAGTCCAATTGAGAAGATTTGGCAAGAAAGAGGGAGTCATGTTTTCCTATCATTTTGTACTTGGTTGGACTTTTGCAAGTGCACGAGGTCATCAATTAATGCTTCTCATGTTCTCACGAGAGGATCATATTCCTTGGTGTCCTAGAGCTGCTATTACTTACCCTAGATGGCAGTATCTAGTCTACCAAATATAGGATTAAAACAAGACAAGGAAAATAACAAATAGAAAACTATAAATACATAGACTAAGGCTGACCACATAAGCACATTAAGGAAGTAAATAGCAATGAAAGTACGAGGTCACTAGGCAAGGATCTCCTCAGGACTACTAAAGCTAGAGGGATGCTAGAATTACAAAGGCAATGGTGGTTGGGCCAAGAGACATCTAAAGGTAGGTTACCCTGATGATCATTGTGATAACTAACACACCCCTTGCATGAGTGTTCCGCAAGTGCACGGGTAGTCGCAGTAATAAAATTTTACCCTGGTGAGTGGGTAGTTGTATCCATAAGGAATAGTGTTTATGAACAAGAGGTATCACTATTTAGCTATGAACAAAATCGATGGTGAGAGAAATCAGTGTATGAATACAAAAGAAAGTAAAAGAATGCAAGAAGAGCAATAAAAGTAAAGAGAGGTAATCGATGGGAAAATGGGGCACCCGGACAATGCTCACACTAGGACTATTGTTTCAAATGCAATACTGACACAACCCCTTGCGTGTATCCTGCAAGTGCATGGGTTGTCGAAGTAATAAAGTTACCCTGGTGAGAGGGTAGTCGAATCCACAGGGAATAGGGATTTAGAATATGAGATTTCACTAATAAAGATATGCGGCGTATGGAAAAGCAATAATAGGATCAATGAATGAATGTAGAATCAAACAGAATGAAAGACAAGAAATTAAATAAAAAGATGGAAGATCAGAAAGTGCAAGTAAAAGAGAATAGAGAAGACTAGCAATGAATGAAATAGGGTATCCGGACAAGCTACCTCTAGGATCTATGCTTCTAGTGCAAGACTATGCTATTATACTTTCCTATTGATGTTAATTAAGTCAAGGATATCATAAAACTCACGGTCCCAAACCTAAGGACAACCGTGACTAACCCCAACACTATGCCCCGGTATTAGGATTCACGTCACCCTTCACTCTATCGCTCGCACGACTAAGCCCCAGGGGAGTATATCTACCTAAACCTCACACTACGTGGGATTGCTTTAAGCTTTAGTGATTCCTAGTGGTAAAACTTGTTCCTATGTGTAGTTCTAACCCTTTGGTCCAGGTGGAAGAACCCTAGTCTAGATTAAGCCCCAACGCGTAGGATTCACTTCAACCATTCACTCTGTTACTTGGGTAACTAAGCCCCAGGGGAGTTTATCTACCTAGCATTTCACTCTATTTCGACTGCTATGAAATCAAGAAAACAGAGGTAGGGAGAAACAACGTCGGAGGAGAAAGGGGTACATCGCTACCTCACAACTCTCCCTCTTAACCCTCTTCAATCGTAAGTAGTCTAACCCTAAAGGAGTTGTCACACCTCGAAAGAGTAGCCTAAATTGTTCTCAATCCTAGTGTCACATCTAAGAGAAAACATTAGCAAGATGAATTAAGATTGAAACTCAATTTTTATTCATCAATAATGGAAAAGCATAATAACAATGTCAAAGAAATATAAAACCATAGAGTTTACAAGTCTGAATACCCTCAAGGGGTTTAGCTCCTCATGGAGCTATACATGTTCATCAAAATAGAAAAGAAAGTACAAATCAAAACATTGATGAAAACCCCTTGTATACGGTGTGGCCGTGGTCTTGTGCAGCCGTCGAATGTCGGTGACGATGCCGATGACGCACGCTAAACCTCCACGAAATCCTCTCCAAAACCCTAGCCGCACTCCCCAAAGTTGAAGAGAAAGATAGGTCAAAAGATATCCCAAAAAGGTCTCCAAAATCCCTTTTTATAATGTTGAATCGCGGCTTTAAAATCGGACTTATCGGGGGCTTCACACGGCAGTGTGGAATTTCCACACGCCCGTGTGAATTCTCTGAAACCCTGATTTTCGGCAGAAATTGAACAGTAGCTTGCTACAACGTTTTGCTACAGTAACAAAGCTACAGTACTGCTACAGTACTTGCCGAAATGCTCCCGAATCCGTTGTTCTTCATCGAGGCCATTGATTGGGCACACAAACAATGGTAGGTCGTGCCGATTGCTTCAAGTCTCCTTCTTGGTGAAGTTCTTCTAAGCTACACGAGTTATACTTGTTGTGAATGTGACTGCCTTTGTGCCCGGTCCAAAGGAGGTTGGCACACATTCACAAGTCCAAGCTCGTGCCTTGTTCCGTACTTGGTCCGAAACCTTCCCAACATCGGCGAACATGACCTAATTTCGTTCTTCTTCTCCAATTTAGCTTCACAAACCTTCAATGCACAAGAATACACAAATGCACACCATTTAGTGATAAAAACTAATAAAAGATATGCTCAATGTAAGATAATAACGCTTCGCGGTACTATAACACAAGCACTTATCAAATCCCCCCACACTTAAACTTTCGCTTGTCCTCAAGCAAAAATAGAACCTGAAAGTACTTATGAAGAACAATTGGAAGTTCTCGGCCTTAGGTTCACCCAAAGTATGCAAAAGGGGCATTCTATAAGTAAGGGAAAATCAAAACAATGCATAAGGTTATCATTGCTCTAGCTAAAAACTCGAATCAAAAAGGATAAAAACTCAAAAATGTGTTAGTGTGTGCGATTTCACTCAAGAGAACCAACGAGTACTCCTCAAACTTTTGTTAGAAAGCACTTATTTATATACAAAAACAAAACTAAAGAGAGAAGGAAGTAGTAGCTTCACACATCCTTGAAGGTAGCCCATTCCTAGGCGGCCGCCAAAGGTGGCTTTCACACTTTCGAAGAGGTAGCTCTTTCTATCGGGGTAGTAGCTTTCACGCATCCCATGAGATAGCTCTTTCTCTCATTAGGGCATAACTTGTATCTGACTTATGAGAGTAGCTACATACTTCATAGGTGGTAGCTCTTTCTACCCCAAATGCATACATAAAACAAAGCAAATATTCACAAAGTCATAAGTATTTTTTTTCTCTTTTCCATATTTTTTTTTCATATATGCATTTTCCAAAGTAAAACTAAGAATGATGATAAACTTGTCCTTAAAAACTTCAAGATTGAGTTTCCAAAAGATTCCAAGAGTAAGTTGTGCAATATAAGATAATCGAGCAAAAATTCCCTAAAATTCAAGTAGAAACTAGAGCATGATAGGATATAATGTTAAAAATTCTCCTAAACTCTAAGAATACAATCGTTGCAACTAAGGTGAACCACCATAGGCTTCATGAGCATGAGCAATTGAACGCACAAGTAAAGGTGTGTGCAATGTGAACTCCCCCCCCCCCCCCCCCACACTTAAGATGTACATTGTCCCCAATGTACGCATGCAAGCACAATAATAAGTAACAAATAAAAACAATTAGTGTGGAAGTGGGCAATTGAAACATTACTCCCCTGAACTCCAAGTGCAATAGAAAATCAAAATAAAAAACTACGAGGCCTCCGCGTCGGTGTCCTGAATAGTGGCCTCTGGTGCTGCTGGAGGCTCTGAAGATGCAAGTAGATCTGCTGCTGCTGGAGGAGATGGTGGTAGAGGGGTAGAAGCTCGGGGTCGGACCACGAATTGTGTTTACACGGCTTGCTCTAGGAGTCTCTGTATAGTGTCAAGCCGTGCCATGGTCTCTAAGTGCTGCGCAGCCTGTGTAGCACTAATCTCGGCCTGCTCTGACTGTAGCACACCCACTGCGCTCTCGAGGCGCTCCAGTCGATCCTGGCCTCGAGAGGGTGAGAACATGTGCACCGGAGGTGGCTCCGGCGCGGTGGGTGGTGCATGTGTCTCTGTCTTTGCTGCGGGTGGCTCCAAGGCTGCCTGGGAACCCCTCGGTTGGATAAGCATCGGGCCAATTCAGTACATACTGCTGGTAATGTTTCCAGGCCATGCCCATTTGTCTCAACATCTCCAAGTTTATTGGGGAAGGTGTGATCGTCCTTTCTATCCCTCTGATTGCTGCCCGAAGACCCATCCCCTTCATAAGTCTTATAATATATGGCCCTGAAAAAATCGTTCCAAGCCTGGGGTACTGACTTTGATGACCCATGGATTCGGCGAGTATATACCCAAGATGGAGCGACTCCTTCTGTACCATTGAACGTAAGTAAAGGAGCTCTTGCCGACTAAGGACCCCTGTACTATCGCCCCGGCCATTTATTGACCTACTCAGAATAGCGTGAATGTATCTATAGGCCGGTCGTGATAGACAAGTAGCTTTTGATACACCTGGTTCATAGTTCCCTTGTCCACACAATACTCTGTAAGCTCCTTGAGGAGTCAAACTACCGGGATAGTCAGTTGGAAGGTTCTTGTACTCCTCGTTGTATAACCCCATATAAATGGAAAACTGTGTGACTGAAATATTGTACTCATGCTCAAATGCTCGAAACTGTATAGAATTTGCATTCATCAACTCTCTACTTGTTTTGTCAAACTTGAATGATGAGAGCACCTCCAAAGTAAGCATACGGTTTACTGGATCTCGAATAGATAGCAAGCTCTTCCAACTTCCGACCGCAACAAGCTCTTCAATCTCGTCTGCCATATCATTACCCCAATCAGCTGGTCTTAAACAGTCTATGTCCAAGTACCGAGATTGTCCGATCTTGAGTTTCGCCAATCTTCTATATATTTCTCTGTGTTCAGACGTAACAAAGTTGATTGGCTCTAGAGAATGTTCTCGTGCCCTTTTATTGGTTTCTTTCCTAGGTGCCATTCCTGAAAAGAATTTAAAGAAAGTCAGTCACTTTGTTTTAATAATTTTCATCCACACGGCCGTGTGGAAATTCCACACGCCTGTGTGGATTGTTGGGCGGACGTGGCTGCAAGGTTGTAGAATCAAAACTCCATATTCATACAAAAATTCGCTTCAAAACCCTTATAAACTCATTGGTAACCAGGTTAATCATGCAAAACAGCCAAAATACTTATCATGAACGATCTAAATCTGGATTGATAAAGAAGAAGGGTTTGTCGTTCTCACCGACGGTGTGGATGGGGAAAAATTCGGAGTCGGTCGGAAAACTCGAAAAGAAACCTCAAAGAATGTAGGAAACAGTTGGGGAAGTGGTTTAATAAGGTCGGAGAGTGTTTTGGAGTGAAAACGAAAGAGACAGGAGTGAATTCCAAAAGAAACAGTTCGGCTTTTGAAGTTCTAGGGGTTCACAGGGCCGTGTGGCAATGTCACACGGTCGTGTACCTATATAATGAGGGTTCACAAAGGCCGGTACACGCCCCTGTGTGCACTCGGTTTGCTCCCTGGGCTACCTCACACGGGTGTGTGTTAATTCCACACGCCCGTGTGTTCATCCTGGCCAAGAACAAGACCAGCCACAGGGGCACCCACACGCCCCTGTGGCTTTTCTGGAGTAACCCGAGAATACTCTAAGTGTTCCACACGGTCGTGTGGAAATTCCACACGGCCGTGTGCCTTCACAAGCTCTTCCACAGGGGCAGCTACACACCTCTGTGTTTTCTCGGGAAAGAATGGGAAGTTTCTGCAGAATTTCACACGGCCGTGTGGGAATACCACACGGCCGTGTGCCTTAACACCTGAGCACTCACAGGGGCATCCACACGCCCCTGTGGACTCTTGGGGATGAGAGTTTACGTTCTGCAGGACTTCACACGGCCGTGTGGAATTTCCACATGACCGTGTGCCCTTCACAGGGTTGGTCACAGGGGCATAAACACGGCCTCTGTGACGCTTGGGATGAGCTCTGAGATGGTTCACACGGCCGTGTGGAAATTCCACACGACCGTGTGTTCTCTTTGGATGACTCCGAAAAATTACAGGTTATGTAGGAAATTCTAGAAACACATTCATAACACTTAGAGCCTGTATACATGATAAAAATATGACCAGAGATCCATGAAAACACACTCAGACGACCCAAAACTTTCGTCAATCATCATTTAGGCACACGAAAACATCAAAGATCCACAAGAAAATCATAACACAAGCATGTATGAATCAAGACACCCACACTAAGACTCTTATTCATGCTAAAACTAAACCAAACCTTAGATTAGCAATAAAAGCTTGGGTTGCCTCCCAAGAAGCGCTTGTTTAACGTCACTTAGCTTGACGTACCTAGCTTACCTCATGGCGGTTTAAGAAAGAATACCTCCTTGTTATCACCACAAACTTCACCACCAAAGTACGGCTTCAACCAATGCCCATTCACTTTGAATGTACCCTTCTCCGGATGAGTGATCTCAACTGCCCCATGGGTGGATACGTGCGTGACTGTATATGGGCCAAACCATCTTGATTTGAGTTTTCCGGGGAAGAGCCGTAACCGTGAGTTGAACAATAGCACCTTGTCACCCACTTTGAATTCCTTCGGTGGCTTAATGTGTTTGTCATGCCACCTTTTGATCTTCTCCTTATAGATTCTAGCATTCTCATACGCTTTCAATCTTCACTCATCAAGCTCATTAAGATGGAGTAATCTTTGCTCACCGGCCTTTCTCAAATCAAGGTTCATCGCCTTAATTGTCCAATACGCTTTGTGTTCGAGCTCCACCGGTAAGTGACATGATTTCCCATAAACCAAATTGTACGGTGTAGTTCCTATAGGAGTCTTGTATGCTGTTCGATGGGCCCAAAGTGTATCATCCAACCGTTCAGACCAATCCCACTTTCCTTGCTCTACAGATTTCGTTAAAATTCTCTTGAGCTCTCTATTGGTCACCTCGACTTGTCCACTAGTTTGTGGATGGTACGGGGTCGCGAGGCGATGGTATACTCCGTATCTTTTCAACACCTTTTCCAGTTGGAAGTTGCAGAAATGTGTTCCTCAATCACTAATGATAACTCGTGGAGTACCAAACCGAGCAAACAACCTTTTCAAAAATTTTACCACCATCCTCGCATCATTTGTTGGCAATGCTTGAGCTTCGACCCATTTGGAGACATAATCGACTGCTACCAATATGTATTGATTTCCATTGGACTTCAGAAACAGCCCCATGAAATCAATGCCCCAAACATCGAAAACCTCACAGAATTGCATAGGATTCTGAGGCATCTCGTCTCGTCGCGACAAATTTCCTGCCCTTTGGCAACTATCACATCGAAGAACAAATTGGTGTGCATCTTGGAATAGAGTCGGCCAATAGAACCCTGCGGCCAAAACCTTTTCTGCAGTTCTACTTGATGCATAATGGCCTCCAACCGGTCCAGAATGACAATGAGCAAGAATATCCCATCCTTCCTCCCTTGAGACACATCTTCAAACCACATGGTCTGCACAAATGCGGAAAAGGAATGGATCATCGCAGAAGTAATGCTTTAGGTCACTAAAGAATTTCTTCTTCTGTTGGAGTGTAAGTCCTTGTTTGAGCACCTTTCCGGACAAGTAATTGGCAAAGTCTGTGAACCATGGATCATCACCTGATGATGAGTTTGAGTCCTTAATTGAGTATAGATGTTCTTCTGGAAAAGAATCATTGATTTCCCTACTTGATGGCTCTTGTCCGATACTCCCCTCTAACCGAGATAAATGGTCTGCCACCACATTTTCAGTCCCTTTCTTGTCCTTTATCTCCATATCAAACTCTTGCAGTAGCAATATCCACCTAATCAACCTTGGCTTTGCATCGGCTTTGTTCATGAGGTAACGGAGAGCTGAATGGTCTGTATAAACAGTGACTCTCGACAAGATAAGATATGGCCTGAATTTGTCTAGAGCAAACACAACTGCTAATAACTCCTTCTCTGTGGTGGTGTAATTCTCTTGTGCACCCGTGAGAGTCTTGCTAGCATAATAAATGGGTTGAAACTATTTACCCGTTCTTTGCCCCAACACCGCTCTGATAGCATAGTCGCTTGCATCGCACATGAGCTCAAACGGCTCATTCCAGTTGGGCGTGATCAAAATTGGAGCTTGAACCAGTTTTTCTTTTAACATATTGAAAGCTACCGTACATGCTTCCCCAAAGTCGAACGGAGCATCTTTTTCAAGGAGTTTGGTCAATGGTTGTCTGATTTTTGAAAAATCCTTGATAAACCGTCTATAAAAACCTGCATGACCCAAGAAACTCCGAATCCCTTTTACATTTGTTGGTGGAGGAAGCTTGTCTATAACTTCAATCTTGGCTTTGTCCACCTCCATACACTTCTGGGAGATCTTGTGCCCTAGAACAATATCCTCTTGCACCATGAAATGACACTTCTCCCAATTAAGAACAAGGTTTGTTTCTTCACACCTCATTAGTACTCACTCCAAATTTTTCAAACACAGATCAAATGAGTCGCCAAACACCGAAAAGTCATCCATGAACACCTCCATTATATCTTCCAAAAGGTCATCAAAAATAGCAGTCATGCACCGTTGGAACGTTGCGGGTGCATTACACAGTCCAAATGGCATTCGTCTATATGCAAATGTTCCGTAGGGGCAAGTGAAGGTAGTCTTCTCTTGATCTTCCGGGGCTATAGGAATCTGGAAATACCCTGACATCCCATCTAGGAAACAGTAAAACTGATGCCCGGCCAGCCGCTCCAACATCTGATCAATAAAAGACAATGGGAAATCGTCCTTCCGGGTCGTATCGTTCAACCTCTTGTAATCAATGCACACCCTCAAACCTGTGACTGTTCTAGTTGGAATGAGTTCATTCTTTTCATTTTTGATCACCGTCATTCCTTCTTTCTTTGGGACCACTTGCATTGGGCTCACCCACGCGCTATAAGAGATGGGATAGATAATCCCTGCATCCAACAGCTTCACCACCTCTGCCTTGACAACCTCCTTCATATTGGGGTTTAGTCTCTTTTGAGGTTGAATCACCGACTTGAAATTATCCTCCATCAATATTTTATGTGTACAAAACGAAGGATTTATTCCCTTCAAATCTGAAATTTTCCAAGCAATGGCAGATTTGTGCTTCTTCAGCATGCTCACCAACTTCTTCTTCTGATCCAGGGAGAGATCGGAAGCTATGATAACGGGAAGTTTCATTCCTTTTGCCAGATATGCATACTCCAAGTGTGTTGGCAGGGTTTTTAACTCCAAATCAGGTGGTTCTTCAATAGACGGCCGCAAACGGCTTTCCTTCAATCGATCAATCTCCTCAAACTGAAATGGTTCTCGTTCCTCAACATTTTCTGCGTTGTTCTATGAAACCTGGCTGTTAAGATGATCTTGAGATTCCATTCTAACTCCTACCTCACATGCTTCCCTGGTTAAGTCTACTATCCCAACTGAAAAGACTTCTTGTCTCTGTTCTTGATAGTATGATTCAAACTGAGCAAGAATTCTCTCTAGATTTTCTTCTGCATCCTCCCCTGAAGAAGCTAGGGCTGATCTTTCAAATTCATCTAACACCTCATCCAATTCACAACCCATGAGCTGTTCTTCACAAAAATGATCAACATCGGTGTCTTCTTTTATGGAAGGAGTGTTAACCGGTTGCCCATACTCAATGCAGTTTATAATCAACTGTGCTGTGAACGAATGAAATTTCTGTTCCACTTCCTCCACTAATCTTGTAAGTGTATCAAACATCTCAATTGTATGAAACACCTGTTCTTTTCTGAAGCTGAAATCAAAATAACGCAAACCAATAAGAATAATGATAGATAAAGAAAGTATGAAATAGAATGCGAAGTAAATAGCTAAAATAGTGAAAAACAAATATCTAAAACGCCTATTCCCTGACAATGGAGCCAAAAACTTTGACACGACCCCTTGCGTGTATCCCGCAAGTGCACGGGTTGTCGAAGTAATAAAATTACCCTGGTGAGAGGGTAGTCGAATCCACAGGGTATAGGGATTTAGAATATGAGATTTCACTAATAAAGCTATGCGGCGTATGGAAAAGCAATAATAGGATCAATGAGTGAATGTAGAATCAAACAGAATGAAAGACAATAAATTAAATAGAAAGATGGAAGATCAGAAAGTGCAAGTAAAAGAGAATAGAGAGGACTAGCAATGAATGAAATAGGGTATCCGGACAAGCTACCTCTAGGATCAATGCTTCTAGTGCAAGACTATGCTATTATACTTTCCTATTGATGTTAATTAAGTCAAGGATATCCTAAAACTTACGGTCCAAAACTTAAGGACAACCGTGACTAAACCCAACACTATGCTCCGGTATTAGGATTCATGTCACCCTTCACTTTGTCGCTCGCACGACTAAGCCCCAGGGGAGTATATCTACCTAAACCTCACACTACGTGGGATTGCTTTAAGCTCTAGGGATTCCTAGTGGTAAAACCTGTTCCTATGTGTAGTTCTAACCCTTTGGTCCAGGTGGAAGAACCCTAGTCTAAATTAAGCCCCAGCGCGTAGGATTCACTTCAACCCTTCACTCTGTTACTTGCGTAACTAAGTCCCGGGGGAGTTTATCTGCCTAGCACTTCACTCTATTTCGACCGCTATGAAATCAAGGAAACGGAGGTAGGGAGAAACCACGTCGGAGGGGAAAGGGGTACATCGCTACATCACAACTCTCTCTCTCAACCCTCTTCAATCTTAAGTAGTCTAACCCTAAAGGAGTTGTTATACATCCAAAGAGTAGCCTAAATTGTTCTCAATCCTAGTGTCACATCTAAGAGAAAACATTAGCAAGATGAAATTAAAATTGAAACTCAATGTTTATTCATCAATAATGGAAAAGCATAATAACAATGTCAAAGAAACATAAAACCCTAGAGTTTACAAGTCTGAATACCTTCAAGGGGTTTAGCTCCTGATGGAGCTATACATGTTCATCAAAATAGAAAAGAAAGTACAAATCAAAACATTGATGAAAACCCCCTTGTATACGGTGTGGCCGTGGTCTTGTGCGGCCGTCGAATGTCGGTGACGATGCCGATGACGCGCGCTAAACCTCCACGAAATCCTCTCCAAAACCCTAGCCGCACTCCCCAAAGTTGAAGAGAAAGATAGGTCAAAAGATATCCCAAAAAGGTCTCCAAAATCCCTTTTTATAATGTTGAATCGCGGCTTTAAAATCGGACTTATCAGGGGCTTCACACGGTCGTGTGGAATTTCCACACGCCCGTGTGAATTCTCTGAAACCCTGATTTTCGGCAGAAATTGGACAGTAGCTTGCTACAGCGTTTTGCTACAGTAACAAGCTACAGTGCTGCTACAGTGCTTGTCGAAATGCTCCCGAATCCGTTGTTCTTCATCGAGGCCATTGATTGGGCACACAAACAATGGTAGGTTGTGCCGATTGCTTCAAGTCTCCTTCTTGGTGAAGTTCTTCTAAGCTACACGAGTTAGACTTGTTGTGAATGTGACTGCCTTTGTGCCCCTCCAAAGGAGGTTGGTACACATTCACTAGTCCAAGCTCGTGCCTTGTTCCATACTTGGTCCAAAATCTTCCCAACATCGGCGAACACGACCTAATTTCATTCTTCTTCTCCAATTTAGCTCCACAAACCTTCAATGCACAAGAATACACAAATGCACACCATTTAGTGATAAAAACTGATAAAAGATATGCTTAATGTAAGATAATAATGCTTCGCGGTACTATAACACAAGCACTTATCAAATACTGATAGTATATCTCCTAATTGATGTTTAATGAGTCATGGAAATCCAAAGACACACGGTGCCAAAACTTAAGATCAACCGTGACTAGCCATCTATACTATGCCCCCACGGAAAGGGATACTCTCGATGCCTCACACTGTGTGGGACTGCATGGGGTTCTAGGGACTCCAAGTGATAAACCCTATTCCATAATATAGTTATAATCTTTTGGTCCAGGCGAAAGAACCCTAGTCTCAATTAAGTCCCATCACTAAGATTCACTACAACACTTCACTCTATCGCTTGCACAATTAAGCCCTAGTGGAGTTCATCTCTTAGCACTTCACTCTATTGTGACCGCAAAGAACTCTTGGAACGTGGAGGTATGATAAATCACGTCGGAAGGAAAAGGGGAGCTCCGCTACCTCTCGACTCACCCTCTCAACCTTCTTCAATCTTGCTTAGTCTAACCCTAATGAAGTTGTCACACCTTCAAAAGATTACCTAGATGGATTCTCAACCCTAGTGTCACATCTAAGGGAATATCATACAATTAACATTCAAGATTGAAACTCAATTAAACTCATCAATTAAAGAAGCATAATAAAAGTCAATGAAACAAATTCATCCTAGGGTTTACAAGTCCAAGCACCCACTAGGGGTTTAGCTCACCATGGTACAATAAAAGTTCAACAATGAAATCAAAGTCATATGCATGAAAACCATAAAGAAAACCCCCTTTTGGTCGGTATCGATGGTCTTGTGGAGCCGCCTCGTCTTCTCCAAAAGTTCCCTTGTCAAACCTAGGGACTCATCGAATCGATGACGATGAAAGCTCCACCAATAGTTCTCTTCCAAAGGAACTCGATGTCGATGCCATAGAACCGCTCCAAAAGCCTTGCAAAAACCTCTCCAAACCCTAGCCGCGCTCTCCCCGAAAGTTGGGCGAAAAATGGACAAAAGATTCTCAAAAATAAATCAAATCGGGGTATTTATTGGGCAGAAATCGGGCATCCACACGGCCGTGTAGAATTTCCACACGGCTGTGTGGATTCTCTAGAATTTTGAATTTCGACGCACTGTGAATAGTAACTCGCTACATCAAATTGCTACAGTGTTTTGCTACAATACTCGCACCGAACTTGCTCTCGACTTTATTTTCTTCATCGAGGCCGCCAAGTTAGGCATACAACTACGTTGTGGATCATGTCGCTTCTTGCTCTCAACACATTGATGAAGCTCTTTGATGTTACACAAGTTGGACTACATGAGTGTGATTGCCTTCGTACCCCTTTAAATAGTATAATCCTTGAGTACTTTGGAGGTTGGCACACACTCACATGTCTACAACTTGTGCCTTGGTCCTTGCTTAGTCCAAGAGTCTTCTCAACTAATGCATCCATGACCTATTTTTGCTTCTTGTCTTCCACATCGTCTTCACAACCCTAAATGTGCAAAATAACACAAAAACACAAGAATCTAAAATCTGAGAAAAGTAATGCTTAAAGTAAGAAAAGTATATTTAGTATTACTTATACATGAGCACTTATCAATAACCCCTAATCCCCTACAAGTATTGGGTTAGAATCATGACAGCCCAAATCCTCCTATGATTGCATTAAGAGTTGGGATATCTCTAATTAGAGCCAAAACTAAAACTAGGTCCAGCCCTAATGGATGGGGGGGTACGAAATTCCCGATAGTCACGGAGTATTCATACATGAATCCTTTGTAAGCCAAGTGTGTCTAGTACATGGGCGATGGTCATGCTACCAAGTAAAACCTAGAAGTTGAAATATAGAGTTTTCCATACAAATCAACACATCAAAGATCACAAGCCTTAAAACACAAACCATACAAATGCCATAAGTGTAAATCAAAACATCCACACAAGCAAGTTCATCCCAAGGTTCACCGGATACCCGGTAACCTTGGGAGTCTAGTTCATCATCAATAAGGGAGAAAGTATAGAAAACAAGAAATACAAGACAAAGCTCATAACAAACTTCCCAAAGATGAAGACTAGAAGATGGTGATGGGAATCCGACGGATCGGCGCCGGCAAACTCCTAGATGTGCTCCTTGATAGCTCTCTTTTCTCCTTTTGATCTTGCTCCTCAGATTCGCTTCTCCAGCCCCTTGAAACCCTAAAAATGATGGTGGAGAAATAGTGTCCAAAAGACCCCTTAGATGATGCCCTAGCCTTTATTTTAAACCCTTCTCGGGATGGCTTGTGGTTTGGCTCACAGTCAATAAACGGGCCGTGGGGATCCTCTAAATTCTGCCGAAATTCACGTAAGTTGCTACATTGACTGCTACAGTATTGTTTTCTTTATTGGCTTGTGGTTGTCTTCACGGTCACAAGGTTTCCTGTGATGAAGTTCAGACTTAGCATTTTCTTCACATCTTCGTGCTTCAGGCTGCTACAGTGCTGCTATAGTGCCTCGGGCGCCAACAGTCATTTTTTGGTTCATTTTCTTCTTGAATCACATTGTTGAGCTCACCTAAGCTTCTTTTATGCCTGTAACACAAAAAAAAACCAATTATACCATAAAGAGCATCGATTCATCAATAAAATACGCAAGTAATGCACAACATATACGTATAAAATACATATATTTAGGCGTTTATCAGTACCTCTTTTCCTTTTTCATTTGTAAGAGCTCATGAGTGCCTAAACATTCTACGGTGCCCCGGGCTATAAACCTTGTTGTTTAGTGTACTTTGACTTACTTTCTTTTAATGATTATAGAGTTTTAATGCGTTCTTATGCTAAATCTTGTTTTGTATAACTTGATATGCTTGAATTGTGTAGTTGTAGTTGTGAAACTCAATGTGTGTTGATTGATGTAGTTGCAGTTATATCCGTATTATTGCAAAACTTGACGTGTAAGAGACCAGTAGTCATAATTGCAAACTTGACGTATTGGAAAGCCATGGTTGGAACATTGCTTTTGAGCACACGTAGGAACCTTGAAATGTACTTGATTAATATTAAAGGCAAGTCAGTTTACTAATACACTTGGGAAATAGTCCAGGGCATTACTTCTTATTGTATGCACACCTTTCTATCTTCACCTTTAATTTCATCCTTCTCGATTATTTCACTTTATTTAATTCACAACCAACCCATTATTGACCGACTAGAGATTAGAGGAGAGATTAGCACTAGAAGTTCCAGTCCCTGTGGTTTAACAACCCTACCCCTCACGGGGTACCACTTTATTACTTGATACAATCCGTGCACTTACAGAAAGTAGCCATCACCTCTTAAGGAAAATCTTGTGGAGTGACTTGCCCTTGTATAACTTAGTGTGGTCATCCCAGGTCTCCTTTGCCATCTTCTTCTCTACTATGCTTGCTAGAACTTTATCAACAAGCGCCTAATGAAGATTGGCAATAGAGTTCATGTCTATCTCATTCCATTTGTCATCTTTTACCTCAGCTAGCTTTTCGGTGATGGCCGCTATGCAGTTATCCTTCCTTAGGATTGCCTTTATCTTCAACTTCCACAAAGAGAAATTACTCCAAATGAATTTTTTAATCTCATATTTTGCCTCCACTACTTCTATTACAATTTCTTAAAGGACTGTAATCAGTTCCTTCGATGAATGAATAATAGTCTTACTTATTTTCTAATGTTGAAAATCCACTAATAGTGGCAATCACAGAGCATACGATAAGTAGATATATACATAACCAAATCTAGCTCTCATACCACTTATTGTAAAATATATGACCAAATAGAGCAGTACTATAACAAAAAAAATAATGTTGAAAAGTAAACAAATATTACGTAAAAAATCCTTAAATAATTATGGTAAAAATAATGGACAAGGATAAAGAATTTACTAAGTGGGAAAATTTATAAGTTACAATCTCTCTAATAATAAGGAGAAAACCAACACTCTCTCTTATACTAGGAGAATATACTAACTGTCAAAATATTCTTCTCATTTTTCTCACTCTTCTTTTTCTCTCTAATTTCCTCACTCTCACTCTTTCACTTGGTTGTGTAGGAATGAGAGCTTCATCTTTCTCAATTTATAGACATGAGAGAGTGACACACCCCTTGCGTGTGTACCTCGCAAGTGCATGGGTTGTCGAAGTAATAAAATACCCTGGTGAGTGGGTAGTCGTATTCACAAGGAATAGTGTTCAGAAACAAGCGTTATCACTATTTTAGCTATAAATGGAATCGATGATAAGAGAATTCAATATGTAGATATATATATATATATATAAGAAAGTAAAAGAGTGCAAAAAGGCAATAAGGGTAGGAGAGGTAATCGATATAAAGATGCGGTACCCAAACAAGTTACCCCTAGGATTAATGCTTCTAGTGCAAGACTATGCTATTATACTGTCCTATTGATGTTAATTGAGTCGAGGATATCCTTAAATACACCGTCCTAAACTTAAGGTCAACTGTGACTAACCCTAACATTATGCCCAGGCATTAGGATTCACTACGACCCTTGACTCTCGTTGACTTTTCAACTAAGTCCCAGGGGAGTCTATCTTCCTAAGCCTATCACTACGTAGGATTGCTTTAAGCTCTAGGGATTCCTAGTGATTAAACATGTTCCTATGTATAGTTCTAACCCTTTGGTCCAGGTGGAAGAACCCTAGTCTAAATTAAGCCCTAACACTCTATCTCGACCGCTAATAAACCAAGGAAACGGAGGTATGGAGAAATCACACCAGAGGGGAAAGGGGACATTTCGCCACCTCACGACTCACCCTCTCAACTCTCTTCAATCTTAAGTAGTCTAACCCTATAGGAGTTGTCACACCTCCAAAGGGTAACCTAGATTGCTCTCAAACCTAGTGTCACGGCTAAGGGAAAACAATAGCAAAAGTTAATTAAAATTGAAACTCGAATTTATTCATCAATAATGGAAAAGCATAATAGCAATGTCATAGAAACATAATAATCCTAGGGTTTACAAGTTCAAGTACCCACTAGGGTTTAGCTCTCCATAGAGCAATACAAAATCAATAAATAGTTTAAGAACATATGCATGAAAACCATAAAGAAAACCTCCTTGTAGATCGTATCGATGGTCTTGTGGAGCCGCCTAATCTTCTCCACGAATCCCTTGTCAAGCCTAGGGCACACCTCGCCCAATCGATGTCGATGAAAGCTCTCCCAATAGCTTTCTTCCAAAAGATGTCGATGTCGATGCTGTATATTCACCTCCAAAGACCTCCAAGAACCTCTCCAAACCCTAGCAGAAAGCCCCCCAAAAGATAGGCAAGAGATAGAAGGGGAGGGTCCCCAAATAGATCTGAAAACGGACTATTTATAGGCTGAAATCGGAGTTCCACATGCCCCTGTGGAAATTCCACACGGCCCTGTGGAAAATCAGAATTTCCACATGCCTGTGTCTTAATTCCACACGGCAGTGTGGAAATTCTGTTTTGCTGATTTTCTGCATACTGTGAACAGTAACTTACTACAGTGTTTTACTACATTATTAACTGGAGTAACTGCTACAGTGCTCGAGAAAATGCTCCCGAATTCATCATTCTTCATCGAGGCCGTTGAATTGGGCACACAATCAACGTTAGATTATGTCGATTACTTCATTTCTCTTCATTGATAAAGTTCTCCAATGCTTCACGAGTTAGACTTTTGTGAATGTGACTGCCCTCGTGTCCCTCTAATGGAGGTTGGCACACACTCACAAGTCTAGACTCGTGCCTTGTTCCTTACTTGGTCCGAAAACTCCTCAACAATGGTAAACATAACCTATTTTTGCTTCTTTTCTCCTTAATTCGTCTCCACAACCCTACATGCACAAAAGAACACAAATACACACATTTTAGTGATAAAATCTGATTAAATCAATGCTCATTGCAAGATAATAACACTTCGCATTACTATAACATGAGCACTTATCAGAGAGAGAGAGAGAGAGAGAGAGAGAGAGAGTTCAACCACCATTTTTGACTTTTAACACATGGTTACAAGCTAATTTGTAATCCATTGTTTAAGCAAATGGATTAAGCTGGTGGCTTAGAAAAGTGGAGTTGGTAGCCAATGTTTTTGGCGTCATTGTTTCTGACTAACATTCTAGAAATAAGGAAAGTTTCAACTCTACTTACAGAGGGAAAAAAAAGAACAAACCTAGTCATGAATTCCTCCACAAAAGCCATTAGTTGAACGTTGAAACCAAGTGATTAATAAACTCAAACTATCATGCAGTTGAGTCATTAAGTCACATATTTGCCATAAAAATTATGTTTTTTTTAGCAATTTCTCCTGTGAAACCATGAAAGTAGAAACATTCTAATCACAATTATAAAGATATAAATAACAAGTTTTAGTGTCGAGTTTTTATTTATAAGCAAAAAGTTAGAGTTGCAATAAGGCATATAAATAGAAACCTGCCATTGTACAGCATCCTGGTCCTTACATGCATAATCAAGGCACCGAGCAGACATATAATTATTCAAATGAGTCCTCTTCATATGTCCTGCCCCAGATCCGACCAAGCTAAACCCGCGCATTCGGACAAATGACTGTAGACCCATAGGACGTAAATATAGTAATCTTGCAAAGCCTCAAAACCTAACTTAGATTAGAGAATGTAACAAACTAATAGAAATATAAAATACAGGTACAAATATAAAGGTACAATAGATGTTCAAAATACAAGAGTGTCCAAAATACAAGATATGGTGTCCTGATAACAAAAGCAACAACTCAAGATACAACTCCAAAGAAAAATACAACTATTGGTAGTTTCCTAAGCAGTCCCTGGGCCTATTATTCTTGAAAAGAATTTAAAAAAAATGCATGAGCTCACAAGCCTTAAGTCATCCTAAATTTGAAAATAAAATCTCTAATTTGAGATATATAGAATAATTAGGACCAAAACAAGAATTTTCCAAGATTAAAAAAAAAGCAAGTAGGTAGCATAATTAGGTCAAGTGTCATCATTAATCGACAAACCTTGCAATTGAGGAATATATGAACTAGAAATGTAAAACAGAAAGGTAACAAGATTTCAAGTTGTAGGATATACCTCCAAATTCACTATATATGTCAAAGGTCATTTGTTTACCCTTGGTGACTCGAGAAAAAATGAGATGGATCATTTATTTACACTCAGTGCTAGAGACTGAATATCAGAGCCTGTTATTATTTCATCGATAGGCCAGTGCGAAACTGGCATCTCATTTTTCATAATTTTTTATTGACAAGGTCAGCATTTAACCCCCATAGACAGGGCTAAGCATAACTCATTTGGAGACAAAAATATTCAAATGGCAGAATAAATACCGAACTGAAGTTTAGAGTTGTTTAAAGGGTCTTCATATAAGCAGCAATATGAAAATATCATGATCCCATTTAAGAGAGAAATAAGACAACCATTACAAAAATATCATTAAATATAAAGAAGAAATGGCAGTTATGTCAACCAATAAATCACAAACTTAACCAATAAATAATATAATAAGGAATAATAGGTATATACTTGATGGGCAGAGATGACAAACCAATGTGTGTGTGTGCGCGCGTGTGTGTGTGTGTATAATCAAGCAAATAAGGAAGAACCATTTGTTCTGAATAATTCAACAACGATTGGGTAAATAGAAATTATTTAACAAAGGTATAGATTATATAAATAATTACCAAATTATTAGCATCTATGAGATATGAGTAAAAGACAAAAATTTGAAGCTTAAAAAAAATATACAAGATAAATGGTTAAAAAAATAAATAATAGCTAAAATTTTAAAATTAATATTCATCAAAATAATGAGTGTGGATTACATACTTGGTGACAACTTACCTCCGGGTCTCAACTATTCCAAACACTACAAACAATCCTCTTGGAGAGGTCCTGTATCATACAATGAAATTGCTAGCACTTCCCAAATATACACTTAAAGCTTTGGGTCAATGTTTTCAGTAAAGAAGTGGAAATTAAGAACATTATCTAGCAGGTCTAACTAAATCTTACATATTTATATACATAAAAATTCACACACGCATATATAGAAAAGTAACAGGTCTGGCATATAGGTTTAAATAAACAATTTGTTGGAGAAACAGATTTATCATAAGAGCTCTCACATACAATATCTAAAAAGTTCAAAACACATCATGAGAATGAGAGTATACTTACAATAACTATAAAGAACCTTGCATGATTTAAAGGTTTAAAAAACCAAAGGAAACAAAAGATCAACATAATAACACTGGTCAATTAACATGGAGAATTTAGAAAGAATTTCATTAAAAATAGAGGTGGTAATTCACAATTAGGGAAAGTAATTTGCTTAAAAATTTCAAAAATAACTCTACCTCAAAACCTTTCTAATCTATAGACATGGTTTGTAAAATATCTCCCAACCAAGCAAATAAGGAGTAGGTTAAAGATCCTATACATATACATTTGAAGGGTTCTTGCAACTAAGTTAAGGCAAAGAAGCCTAAATCATAGTTTAACAACATAGCTATAAGGACGTAACTATGCTTATCATACAAAGAAAATTATCATTAACAAAGAGGTCAAGCATCAGGGTAATCAAAAGTCTAACCTTAAGCATAGCCACATCTAATCCTACACAAAATAAACAAACCGGCCACCTACCTATTACATTAGATGATTAGTTGATGGCAACGAGCTCCTCTCAACCTTGGTCACTACTACCACAACACTTCGGCGATACTTCCATGTTTCTCAGCTTCTTCAAGAGACCAAAGTGGAGAAGAAGAAAAAAAATCAAAGCTTAAGTTTTGATTATTGTAATGTCATTGGGATAGGTATTTGATGTGCTTTCTCCATAAGTTCACAGATAGTATCAAGTAATACAATAGTACCCCCTGAGGGGTAGGGCTGTCGAACCACAGGGACTGAGACTCTCATTACTAATTTCTCCTGTGATCTCTAATTGGTCAATAATGGGTAGGTTGAGAATTAACTAAAGTAAAAATAATCAAGAAGGATGAAAAGACAGGTGGAAATAGATAGACTATGCAATCAATGAGAAGTAATGCCCCGGACTAATTCCCAAGTGCATTAGTGTACTGACTTACTTATAATGATTGTTAAGTACATTTTAAGGTTCTTATGTGTGCTTACTAGCAACTATGGCTTTCCAATATATCAAGTTTTGGAATGGTGACTACGGGTCTCTTACACATCAAGTTTTACAATCACATGTGGCAATTACAACTATGGTAATTAACACACATCAAGTTTCACAACTACAACTATGCATTTCAAGCACATAACGTTATATAACACAAAATTTGACATAAGAACACAATAAAACTCCATAATCGTTGAAAAATCAAGTAAATCAAATAACACTAAGAAACAAGGTTCATAGCCCAGTGCACTGTGGAGCGGTTAGCCCCTCATGAGTTCATACAAGTGAGAAAGAGAAAGAGATACAAAATAATGAGAAATCATGACTCCCTCCTCTCAATTGAGCTCAAGGAACTCCTTGGGTTGGCTAGCTTCACTCCTCAAATGTGCCTCCAACTTTATCTTGGTCTCCCTAGAAGGTGTGGTAAAGTCTGGTCTTGACCTCCAATGATTGTCCAAAGATGGAGATGAAAACCCTAGCTAAGCCCCCTCTAAAAAACCAAGATCTGGCACATAAATGGCACTTTTCGGGCTAAATATGGCCTGAGCACCGTCGTGCTTAAGCTATGTTTCTCTTGAAACATTGGAGAAAATCAGCTAAGTGTCCAGGCAGCAGAATGGACGTGGAGAGCATGGTCGTGCTTTCCCCATTCTCAGCTAAAGTACTATCATGAAAGGAGTAAAGAAAGTGTACTTCAGCTGAATAAAGAGAACATCCGAAATCCAGAGAAATGCATGGGGAGAAAGCATGACCTTGTTTCTCCTGAAGCACGCCCATGCTTGTATTATTGCTCAGCTCTCCTGAAATCAGCAACAAGCCTGAAGCATGACCATGCTTAGGCCGTGCTTGGCTTGAACACTTAGAAAATAACGTTTTTTTATCAATTTTTCTTCCGATTTCACTCCTATTTGCTTTGATACCTAAATTCTGCACAATAAACAAAACATAACCAAAATAACATCAAATATATACAAAGAATGCTAAAAGACAAGCAAATGTAACTTAGAGGTAAACAAAATAACTATATGAAATGCTCTCATCAGTATTCAATAGATGGATTACAAAAGTCTAATCCCAAGGCAGAGGTCAATTGAAGGGAATGATAAGAGAGTGAGAAAGGGTTTTGGGGGAATTTCTATGCTTGTAAAAAAATTTTATTCTCCATGTGCAAAGGAAACTCTTGAAAAAGTTTTTGGGATCACTGTAGCAATTCTTGAATTATATCATTCTCCGCTATAATGATTATTTACTTCTCTTAATCTTGGTTTAATCCCTTGCTTCTTGTCTTGTAGGTATGCCTACGAAATGTATGGCCTCCAAGTGTTCACGAAGGAATGACGTGCCTCCCATTATTGAGCTATGTTTCAAAAATGAAGAATACAAGAGGAGATACGTGTTATTGGCCTGAAAATCATTTGGCACAGTTTGAAATATAGATTGGGGTGTCTTACAAACATTGGGCTTAGATGGAGCTAGCTTTGAGCATATTGATAAGTGTTTGTCTATAAGTATTAGTAAGTGTACTTTACTTACATTGAGCATCACTTTTATCAGATTTTATGGCTCATTTGTGTATATTTGTGTTCTTTTGTGCATTTAGGGCTGTGGAGACAAGTTTGGAAGAAAAGAAGCAAAAATAGATTATGGACGCAATTGTTGAGGAAACTTTTGGACCGAATAAGGATCAATGCACAAGTTGTGCTCATAGACATGTGGGTGTGTGCCAACCTCTAAGATGTGCAAGTGTATATATAAAGTGGAGGGCACAAAGGCAGTCACACTCATTTGTTCCAACTTGTGTCACAATGTCAAGAGCTTCATCAATGTTTTGGGAAGCAAGATGCGATATAATCTACCGCATGGATGTGTGCCCAACCATGTGGACTCGATGAAGAAATTGAATCCGAGAGCACTATAGCGGGAGTACTGTAGTAGCTAATGCAGCAAATCACTATAGCAGTTACTGTTCATAGCGCGCAGAAAAATGAAGCCTGGAAATCCACATGCCTGTGTGGAATTTCCACAAGCCCGTGTGGATGCCCGATTTCAGCCCTGTAAATACCGCTTTGAGAGCTTAATTTGGGGATCTTTTTCCTATCTTTTGGAGAGAGCACGACTAGGGTTTGGAGAGGCTTTTGCTAGGATTTTGGAGGGTTCCTATGGCATTCAACATTGATTTCCTTCGGAGGAGAGTTATTGGGGGAGCTTTCGACGACATTGATTTGGTGAGGTGTGCCCTAGGCTTAATGTAGGATTCTTTGGAGAAGACAAGGCGGCTCTTGAAGACCATCAATACGGATGACAAGGGGGTTATCTTTATGTATTTCTTGCAGTTATTTTTGATTTCATATTCTATTTTCTATTGCTCCATGGAGAGCTAAACCCCTAGTTGGTGCTTGGACTTGTAAACCCTAGGATGACTTTTTTTCATTGACTTTTATTATGTTTCCTTTTATTGATGTTTTAATCTTGTGTTTATATTGATTTGATTTTCCCTTAGAGTGATACTAGGGTTGAGAATCTATCTAGGTAATCCTTTTGAATGAGTGACACTTCATTAGGGTTGGACTTAGCAAGGTTGAAAAGGGTCAAGAGGGTGAGTCGAGAGGTAGCAGAACGTCCCCTTTCCCCTCCGATGTGATTTATCCTAACTCCGTGTTCCAAGGATTCTTTTGCTGTCAAGATAGAGTGAAGTGCTAAGAGACAAACTCCACTGAAACTTAGTTGCGCGAGCAACAGAGTGAAGTGTCGAGTAATCCTTAGTGTTGGGGCTTAACTGTGATTAGAGATCTTTCGCTTGGACCAAAGGGTTAGATCTAAATTAGGAAATAGGGTTTATCACATGGAATCCCTAGAGCTTCAAGAAGTCCCACACAGTGTAAGTTCTTGAGAGTATCTCTTTCCGCCGGGGCATAGTGTAGAGGGCTAGTTACGGTTGATCTTAGGTTTGGGACCGTGTGTCTTTGGATTTCCATGACTCATTATACTTCAATTAGGAGGAATAGTATTATTCTTACGCTTGAAACAATAGTCCTAGGGTGAGCATTGCCCAGGTACCCCATTTTATAATTGTTTACCTCTCTTTACACATTTTGCTTTCTCCTTTCTCTTTTACTTTTCTTTGTATTGATATCTTGAATCAAATCACAACTTGGTTTTCACCTTAGCTAAATAGCAATACTTCTTGTTTATGAGCATCTATTTCCTATGGAATCCACTACCCACTAACCGGGGTATTTTATTACTTCGACAACACATGTACTTACGGTACGCACACACAAGGGGTGTGTCACATATATCCCATGATAGTTGGGACAAGGTGTTTGACATCAAAGGACCTACCTACCACGAGCTTACCTTTGAAGTATTGAGCACAATTAAGGTGTTTAGTGATAAGTGTCTAAATGCATGTATTTTATCATATGTATTTTATATACTTAGTGTGTATTTTGTTACTGAATTATTTCATTTGATGGTTGTTTAAGATTCAATCTATTGTGCTTTGCACATATTAAGCTACAAATGGAGAAATACGTAGTTCATTCTTGAATTGTATTTGTTGATGCAAGAGCGTGCTTGTACTAGGTGATGCATAGATTGAAAGGGGATACTTGTGCGGACACGCCGAGAGATCGGGTGTTGGTAGCCCTCCAATACTAGGTTTAAGCTGAAGGATAGTAGGTTTACTCCTATTCAGAGATTTCCTTAAACTCATTGCAATTGTAGGATGGTTGATCCGGAAAAGATTCTGATCACCACTCTTATGGGATTAGGGCTTAACCACCGAGAAACTGGGGTTAACCTATCCAAGAGATCTCTAGGTCTTAACTGCCGTCATTACATCTTTGAACCATCCTAGTTTGGGCCTTAATGATAACCATAGGTGGATTCCTTGTCCGAACATCCCCTTCTCATGCTTGACACTCCCTTGTCCATTGATTACTTGCCCGCAAGTGTATGGGATCCCTAAGTAATACCTTGTGCAAAAGCACGAGGATCATATTCCACGGGGATAAGGATCTACTATTACTCCTCCATCGCCTACTATCTAACCCAACGTCTTAATCATGGAAGGCTACTAAATTAAATGCAATAAGACAAATATGAGATGGATAAATAAATTTAAGAGCAAACGAGATGGTTGCAAGTGCTACAGTACGTGCGAAGGCCTATGGATGTGGATCCCCTTGAGGGGTTATCATGATACATGGATGAACAGTAAATAAATTAGCATGGGTGATTTAGACAAAGGGATCTCAAGATTTGATCAACCCCAATTTCTCGGCGATTGAACCCTAATCCCATACGAATGTCGATTGGAATTTCCTAATAACCAACATTCCTACCATTGTATTAAGTACAAGGAGAACCCAAAATAAGGGTACACTAAGCCCTAGTTTACCCTTAAAGATTGGAGGGCTATTGATACCCAATTTCTCGGCATATCAATACAAGAAACCCCCTTTAGTTCATTAAAGATGTAATACACGCGAGTAGGTCACATCTACGTGTACAACTCAAGAAAGAACTACGGATTTCTCCTTTGAGTAGTTCTAGACATGAAGTACAATGAACTAAATCATAAATCAACCCAAAATATATAATTAAGTGTAAATCATCCAAGATACAAGATGAACCCCCCAAGGTTTACCAACATCCGGTGGCCTTGGGGGTCTAGTGTGCCATCATACAAAAAATGATAACAAAGTAAGAGAAATCAAGCTCAAAGTTCGTAAATGACATTACCTAGGTGAAATAATGGAGGGAAAGGTGGAGGTCCGGCCGAATGACGCTTTCCCCCATCCAAGAGAGGCCGAATGACGCTTTCCTTGGCTTGGAACCTTGCTCCCTTGATGGCGAAGCTTCCCCTTTTGATGATGATGCCCTTGCCTTCTTCTTTGGCACAAGATCGTTGTTTTTAAATGATATCTTCGTTCTCCTTCTTCTCTCCTTCCCAATGCTGGTTAAGAGTCTCTAGATAAGTCCTAGATATCTTCTTTTATATCCTTAAGGCATACGGGCCGTATATGGGGTCGTATGGAGGTGAAATGAGCTCAAAAACCCCAAATCCCGAGCCATACCACCCCCAAAACGGGGTTAGTGAGTGTGGTATGGCTTAGACAAAGTATTCTGTTTTTCTTGGGGCAGACAACCTCCCATACGGCGTCCTTGAGGCCGTATGCCTCGAATTGAATTCCAGCCAAGAAAAATCCCCAGACGCTACAGTAACTGCTACATTGCTCCAGCTACAATAAATACGCTATAATACTTCAGCTACAGTGCTACGCTACAGTGCTGCGACTTGGTTTTCTTCTCTTTTCTGTCCAAATTATGTTCTCGTGTTCTTCGTGGCACCTACATGCCCTACAAAGCAAATAGCACTCGATTAAGCATAAAACGGGCATAAAAACGTAACAATATATATACAAAGTGTATAAAATATGTATAATAAAATATATTCATTTAGACACTTCTCAAACATCCCGACACCTAAGCGTTTGCTTGTCCCCAAGAAAACAAATTATGAAAAACAAGGAGATATATAAGTGGCTAAATGTACTATCTTCGGCTCAAGTAAATATAAATATCTACAAGCAATGGACAAATGATACATAGATGATGAGTTACAGTCAATAAGTACAACATAAAGATCCTGTCTCACCTCCTATATGTCTATGCCATGTAAGTAAATCTTTTGTCTCATTTGCCATAGCATGGTCTAGCCTATTGACTTCAATCAGTACAGCTCTAGATGCTAATCACTCCACATGCAAAGAGTACTGGTTCTTAAAATGCTAAGTGCTACCTCAATGAACAAGTAAGATCCTTCTAACTCCTGAATTTGAAACTGAATCCATTTTCTCCTTAAAATATCAACTTGGCAATTAGAAGATCACTAGGGTTTTTATTTACACTTATATATATAATTTGTTTTCAAGTCCGACTAACGTAGACTGCACAAAAATCTTTCAGGAGGATGCACATGCTGGATAGGCACAAGAGCCACCCAACTACTCGATTATAGTCCACATAGACGTATTCATGCTTTATTAGCAGAGGAATATTGACATAGACTCTTTTTTTTTTTTTTACATTCACCCTAGATCATGTTTTTAGACTGCACTACAAGTCACAAAAACTAGGACTAGCTCAATAAGGTTTAGAAGTTCTTAAGAGTTCATTGAAGAATAGAACTTAGTCTTCTAAGGCCAAGCATTCAAGGTTGTGTGTTAAGCATACAAGAGAGTTAAAGTAATCAAGTTGGCTATTCCCAGGACATTAAGAAAAAATTCAGTGCACAAGACAATACTAGATGTGAAACAGGATTAATTAGAGAACAAAAAATATATAACTCACATCAATCATTACTTCATGCTAGAAGAATCTAACAAGAATGAATAAAGCCATCATTGATAACACTAGCATGTAAAAATGACCTTAATACATGTAATACACCCATCCCCACACCTAGTGTTGTATATTGCCCTCAATGTACACTAATCATGCATAGCAAGGAGATATATTCAATAAAAACAATAGAGGAGAGTGAAAACGAACTTCCCTTGCTCATCTTGTGTAAATGGCGAGGGTCGACCCGAACATAATGTACGGTGAGCTCTACATGTTGGGTCTGGCTTCCACAAAATGTGGGGAGGCTCACCAAACTTCCCTCAATGCCCTGTAAGGCACAAGAGCAAATCATCATTCTACATAAAAAAAATAAAATGCAAAGGTAGAATACTAGGGCGTAGTCAAACACAAGAGCTAGATAAAAGTATAAAGAGTTCTACAAAAGGTTGGTAGGGCATAACCCTTGCCAATTTATTAGTACCAAACAAACACTCAAACTAAAAAGGAAATAACAAAACACACTAAAGCAACAAAACAAGTGTCCATGTCCAAGTGAAGATCTCATCATTTCTCGGTAATGTAGTTGGTCTTGGTGTGCCTCGAAAATGCACAAAACAGGTAGGATCATCAATCATGAACAAGTTCGCCAAACAACCATGTGAGAGTAACTCCTTCATTTATTCATCCCAATTGTTTCCAAGATGTCCCATTCGATGTAAGGTTTGGGCTTCAAAACTTTATGCTTCGCCTTATGATGATCATGCTTAAAGTAGGGTTCTACGGGGGTTGGCATCGCGATCCTTGGACGTTTCGAGGCGAGTATCTTGATTTTCGACATCCCTACAATGTAAATAAACCTCATCAAGCTTCAAGTAATCCAATATAATGCCAAAAAATACAAACAATGGGTAAAAATGAGAAAATATAATGAATATGGTCCATACGGTCGTATGGAGGGACGTATGGACACTATTCAACATGAAGCATTTCCCCACATTTTCGAAAATCCAAAAAATTGTACATAAATTCAATGGAAATTGGTCATACAACATTCACAACATCAAATGCAAGTAAAATACTTGAAATCATCAACAAAGAAGCTCAAAGAATGCATGAGAAATGAAAAAGATAGAGTTAGGGCACCAAAGAGCTTACCGACGAAAGCTTGCTAAAACTTGAGTAAAGCTTGAGGAAAACCACTAGATCAACTTCTCAAAGTGCTTGGGAGGTGGTCTAGGAGAAGAAATGAAGGGATTTGCTCAAGATATGAGGGAGAAAGAAGAGAGAAGTCGGCTAGAGTGGAAGAGAAATGAAGAGAAAGAGAATGGGAGTGAAGAAGACAAGAGAGGGCCCGCGGCATACCACCCCCACATGGGCCGTTTGGGGGGCCGTTTGCCCTAGACAAACCTCTCGGTTTGGGCAAAACGGCCTCCCAAACGGCCCAATAAAGGCCGGCCGTTTGGACTTGGAAATTCATGAGGGCTCAAAACATGCTTCTCCAAATGGCTAAGTAAGACATTGAAACGTTCTAGAACACCTCCAACTTGAAAGAAATACGAAAAAACTCGATCTAATGCATGAAATGACGACAAAAACAAGCAATACTCACAAAAGAAAATGATTAAACAACACTCAAGACGACAAAAAATTGTGAACATGGACTTATTCAAATGCAAAACTAGTAAAGAAAATAACGACAAGAATAGTGAAATGAACACCTAGAATACGAAAATTGAATTAAACACCCCCGAATGCTTGGGTTGCCTCCCAAGAAGCACTTGTTTAACGTCACAAGCCTAACGTCTCGAAAAGCTTGAAGTTACCCCTGTTCATCTTTGAAGATTCATTGTTGTTGAAGTAAAATTTTAATCTTTGCCAATTGACTTTGAAGGTACCATTTTCCGGGTGGGTTACCTCCACTGCTCAATGAGGGAAAACTTGAGTGACCATGTATGGACCGGACCATTGTGATTTGAGCTTCCCCGGGAATAGTTTCAACCTGGAATTGAATAGTAATACTTGGTCTCCTTTTTGAAATTGTTTAGAGTGCTTGATATGTCTGTCATGGTATTCCTTTACCCTTTCCTTGTAGAGTTTTGAATCCTCATATGCCTTGGAGCGCCACTCATCTAATTCGTTCAGTTGGAGCTTTCTCTTGACACCTGCAAGAGTAACATCAAGATTCAGAAATTTTATGGCCCAATAAGCTTTGTGTTCAAGTTTAACTAGTAAGTGGCATGCTTTCCCATTGACTAGCCTATAAGGAGTAGTTCCTATAAGAGTCTTATATGCAGTTCTGTATGCCCAGAGAGCGTCATCCAAGTGTTCGGCCCAGTCTCTTTTATTTTGAGCAACCATTTTCTCCAAAATTCACTTTAAGTCTCTGTTGGATACTTCTACTTGCCACTAGTTTGTGGGTGATACGGTGTCGCCATTTTGTGGTGCACACTATAACGCTTCAAGATTTTTGCGAATTGGGCATTGCCGAAGTGAGTGCCCCTGTCACTAATGATTGCTCGTGGCATGCCAAATCTGGAAAACAGTTTCTTCAAAAACTTTACCACCACCCTAGCATCACTTGTTTGCAAGGCCTATGCTTCCACCCAGTTGGACACATAATCAACTGCCACAAGGATGAACTTATATCCATGGGAGATAGGGAATGGTCCCATAAAGTCAATCCCCCATACATCAAAGACTTCACACGCTTGATTCCAATTCTGGTGCATCTCATCCCGGCGAGAGATGTTACCTACCCGCTGACATCGATCGCATGACTGTATGAATTTTTGGGTATCTTGAAATAGTGATGGCCAATAAAAACCGGTGTCAAGAATCTTCTTTGCTGTTCGGTTTGCATTGTAGTGGCCTCCAGTCGGTCCTGAATGGCAATGTTTCAAGATACTTAGGCCCTCTGGTCGGGAAACACATCTTCGAACAACTTGATCAGCACAAACTCTGAATAAGTTAGGCTTCTTCCCATATGTAGTGCTTGACATCTGAAAAAAAATTCTTTCGTTGTTGATATGTGAACTATTTTGGAATGACCCCTCCAACCAAATAGTTGGCAAAATCAGCAAACCATGGTGGCTCTTTTTCCTCCGTAACTTGAATATTGTACAAGTGCTCTTCAGGAAATGAATCACTGATGTCTTTCTCCATTAATGTTTCCCCACTGGGGTTCTCTAAATGAGACAAATGATATGCTTCAAGATTTTCTGCCGTACGCTTGTCCTTGATTTCAAGATCAAACTCCTGAAATGGCAACACCCACCTAATCAGCCTCGGTTTAGCATCTGACTTGCTAAGCAGGTATCTCAAGGCTGAATGATCAGTATACACCACTACTTTGGACAGAACTAGATAGGAGCGGAATTTATCAAACGCAAACACAATAGCAAGTAGTTCTTTTTCAGTTGTAGTGTAATTCTCCTGAGCTCCTGTCAAGGTTTTGCTTGCATAATATATGGGATGGAAATGTTTGTCTCATCGCTGCCCAAGGACTGTACCCACGGCAAAATCACTTGCATCGCACATAAGTTCAAATGGGGAGTCCTAATCTGGAACTACCATTATAGGTGCTTTAACAAGCATCTCCTTGAGTGTAAGAAAAGTTTTCATTCAATCATCGCCAAAATCGAATGGGACATCTTTTTCCAACAACTTTGTCAAGAGTCTAGCAATTTTTGAGAAATCCTTGATGAATCTTCTATGGAAACCTACATGTCCCAGAAAACTTCTGATGCCTTTCAATGAATTTGGGGGAGGCAGCTTTTCTATGACGGAGATCTTTGCCTTGTCTACCTCAATTCCTTATTTTGAGATTTTGTGACGCAAGACTGATGAGTGCTTAAGTATACATGTTTTACCTACTTGTTTTACATACATTGAGCATCATTTTACCATTGATTATGTCTCATAAAGTGTATTTTGGTGTTATTTTATGCAATTAGGTTGTGGAAGTGTTAAAGGAAGAAAAGGAAGCAAAGATGGGTTATAAAGACGTATTGTTGGGAGCTTTTATACAACACAAATGTCAAGGCACAAGAGGGGATCATGCACATGAGGGTGTGTGCCAACTTCCTGAAGAATTCAAGATGATTTGTGCGATGGAAGGGCACAAAGGCAGTCACACCTTCATGTCCCAACTTGTGTAAAGATAGTTAAAGCTCTCAAATGATGATTCGAAGAAGAAGAAATCTTATAACTCACCACATGGACGTGTGCCCGACCATGTGGCCTCAAGATGAGAAAGTTTGGATCATGGTTATGAAGAGTACTGTAGCAAAAACACTGTTCATTTCCACTGTAGTAGTACTGCAGCAGAATTACTGTTCACGCGACCGCGTGGGATCTCACGTGGTCGCGTGAAGACACGTGACTGGCGCGTTTTCAGACTTATAAATACCCCGATTTGCCGATTTTTAGAGGACTTTTTGCGCACGTTTGAAGGCAAGAGCGGCTAGGGTTTCAAGGACGAGGTCTTTGGCGATATTGGGAGTCGTTCTTCACCAACTTCGATAGATCTTTCGACGATATAGCATCGGGGAGCCATTGGCGACCTAGCTTCGGAGAAGGTTCCTTTGAGACGTTGAACGATTCATCAAGGCCATCATCACGAATTCGAGGGGGTTTATTTTCATGGATTACATTGCTTTTTTCTTCATTATCTTTAGCTTTGTAATAAGTCCTATGGAGGGCTAAACCCTAGTAGATACTTGGGCATGTGAACCCTAGGTTTCGATTCATGTTTTGACTTTCTTTATGCTTTCTTTTAATTCCAAGTTTATTTGAGTTTTAATCTTGTTTAATCATTGCTTGCATGCCTTATTGATTCGTATGGTTGTTTGGTATGTTTGATTTGTTTCCTTGGTGAGAGAGAGGTCTCCATTAGGGATTAGAACATACAAGGTTAAAGAGGGTTGAGAGGGTGAGTCTTGAGATAGAGGAGTGTCCCCTTTCCCTTCCGATTGAGTGTTTCCTATCTCCGTATTCCCTAAGTTTTATGCAACCATATGGGGTGTGAGGCGTGAGATTGATAGATTTCTCCGCCGGGACCTTTGTAGGGGGTTAGGGATCTTTCGCCTAGAAGTAGGGTTAGATCTAATTTTAGAAATCGGTTTCACTTTTAGGTATCCCTAGAACTCATTGCGGTAATATGGGGTGTGAGGTGTTGAGATTGAGCGATTTCTCCGCCGGGACCTTGTAGGGGACTAGTATCGGTGGCCTGGAAGCAGGGATCGATTGTTATTGGATTACCTCGACTCATAGAACTCGGTTTAGAAGCATTTAGTTAGTCTTGCACTTCATGATAGAGTCTAGGGGGATCATTGCCCGGGTATCTCATCCTCATTGATTGAGATCTCCTTTACCCTTTTCCTTTTATTTGTTTTCTTTCTTGCGATTTTCTTATTTTACACATTACACCCATTGCTTCATATCATTGATTCGACTAGATAACTAAGAATCAGTTATTACTAGTACTTCCGTTCCCTGTGGATTCGACTACCCTACTCACCGGGGTAATTATTACTTCGACAACCTGTGCACTTGCGGTACACACACGCAAGGGGTGTGTCAAAGACTATCCCTTCTTGTACCATGAAATGGCATTTCTCCCAACTTAGCACAAGCTTAGTTTCCTCACACCTGACGAGAACCCGCTCTAGGTTTTTGAGGCAAAAATCGAATGTGTCACCGAAGACAGAAAAATCATCCATAAACACCTCCATGAAATCTTCTACCATATCTTTAAAAATTGCCATTATGCATATTTGAAAAGTAGTAGGGGCATTGCAGAGTCTAAAGGGCATTCGGCGATTAGCAAATGTTCCATAAGGACATGTGAATGTGGTCTTTTCCTGATCTTTTGGTGCAATGGGGATTTGAAAGTACCCAAAAAAACCATCCAAGAAACAGTAGTAGGAGTGCCCTACTAGTCGCTCAAGCATCTGGTCAATGAATGGTAGCGGGAAATGGTCTTTCCGAGTGGTGTCATTCAATTTTCTATAGTCAATGCAAACATGCCACCCAGTGATGGTTCGGGTCGGAATTAACTCATCTTTCTCATTGGTGATCATAGTCATTCTCCCCTTTTTAGGCACTACTTGCACTGGGCTTACCCATTCACTATCAGATATTGGGTAAATAATGCCTGCATCAAGAAGCTTGATGACTTCAGCCCTTACCACATCCTTCATATTCAGATTAAGTCTTCTTTGAGGTAAAACTGAAGGTTTGTGATTATCTTCCGTCAGAATTTTGTGAATGCAGATTGACGAATTTATCCCCTTTATGCCGGCTATCTTCCACGCAATTGCTTTCTTGTGCTCTTTTAAAACATTCACTAAGTCTTTCTTCTGCTCAGATGTTAGATTCGCAGCAATGATAACTGGAAGCTGCATCCCTTCCCCAAGAAAGACATATTCAAGGTGTTCAGGAAGCTTTTTCAGCTCCAACTCAGGTGCTTCCTCTGTTGAAGGCCTTAAGCTCTTGTTTCTCAGTTTATCACACTGTTCTGGATCCTCCTCTTCCATTGACACCAAACTTCCAAAGACACGCTTTAAGCTCTTGTTCCTCATCTATGCTAAAGACATGCTGCACAACACATTCTTCTGTATCTCCTCGATCCTCTGTCATTTCAATCATCTGACTTGACTGGGGTGCTCACAATTCCTCCAATTTTCGCAGCAGCACGTCATTAGGGATACTAACACCCTCATTTTTTGGAATCACCCCATTATTCATGTACTCTAAATTGTGCCTTCAATGTGTCACCCTTGTTTTCTAGGGTTGAACCTCCACATGGCTTAAATATGCAGAAAGAATTATCCTGAATGTATGACAAGCGTTGTTTAGGTGGTATCCACTCCTGCCAAATATCAGCCATAATCGATCCATTTCCTGGTGTAGAGTTTAAATTTTCCACGATACACTCCCACTCCAGTTAAGTTCTCGTAGTCCCCTATGCGAGGTTCTTTCAATTTCACAATCTGGATCAATTAAGTTTAACTGATTCGCACGTGTCATGAATGGTACCTTGCAAAATCAAGAAAGATAGATAGAAGTTACGCTCAAAAGAAAAGAAAATAGAAGAAAGGAAAATAGCAAGTAAATAAATGGCTAGAGCAATAAACGGCGCAAGTGTATGGGATAGCCAAGTAATACCTCGTGCAAAAGCACGAGGATCGTATTCCACGGGCTAAGGATCTACTATTACTCCTCCATCGCCTACTATCTAACACAACGTCTTAATCATGGAAGGCTACTAAATCAAATGCAATAAGACAAATATGAGATGGATAAACAAATTTAAGAGCAAGCGAGATGGTTGCAAGTGCTACAGTAATGTGCGAAGGCCTATGGATGTGGATCCTCTTGAGGGGTTGATAAGTGCTCGTGTTATTGTAACGCGAAACGTTATTATCTTACAATGAATATATCTTTTATCAGATTTTATCACTAAAATGTGTGCGTTTGTGTATTCTTATGCATTATAGGTTTGTGGAGCTAATTTGGAGAAAAAGAACGAAGTTAGATCGCGTTCGCCGTTGTTGGGAGGTTTTCGGACCAAGCAAGGAACAAGGCACAAGCCTAGACTTGTGAGTGTGTACCAACCACCTTTGGAGGGGCACAAAGGCAGTCATATTCACAGTAAGTCTAACTCGTGTTGCATAGGAGAACTTCACCAAGGAGGAGACTCAAAGCAATCGCCACGATCAACCATTGATTGTGTGTCTAAATCAATGGCCTCGATGAATAACAGCAGATTCGGGAGCGTTTCGGCAAGGTACTGTAGAATCAATGTAGCTTGTTACTATAGCAAAACACAGTAGCAAGCTACTGTTCACTTTCTGCCGAAATTCAGAATTCTAGACAATTTATACGGGGGTGTGGAAATTCCAGACGGTCGTGTGAATTAATTTTCCAGCAAGCCAGAAACTTCACACGGCCGTGTGGAAGTTCCACACAGCCGTGTGAAGTCCCGATAAGTTCAAATTTAAAGCCGCACTCAACATTATAAAAGCCCGATTTGGAGACTTTCAAGACATCTTTTGACCTAACTTTTTGCCCAACTTCTGGAGAGTGTGGCTAGGGTTTCGGAGAGGACTTCGTTGAGGTTTGGAGTGCGTCATCAGCATCGTCACCGACGTTCGGCGGCCGCACATGACCACGGCCACACCATACGCGAGGGGGCTTTCATCAATGCTTTTTATTTTCACTTTCTTTTATATTTTGATGAACATGTATAGCTCCATGAGGAGCTAAACCCCTCGTGGGTATTCGGACTTGTAAAACCCTAGGATTATTATGTTTCTATGATATTGCTATTATGCTTTTCCATTATTGATGAATAAATTCGAGTTTCAATTTTAATTATCTTGTGCTATTGTTTTCTCCTAGCAGTGACACTAGGGTTGAGAGCAATCTAGGTTACCCTTTGGAGGTGTGACAACTTCTATAGGGTTAGACTACTTAAGATTGAACAGGGTTGAGAGGGTGAATTGTGAGGTAGCGAAGCGTTCCTTTCCCTTCTGGTGTGGTTTCTCCCTACCTCCATTTCCTTGGTTAATTAGCGGTCGAGATTGAGTGTTAGGGCTTAATTTAGACTAGGGTTCTTCCACCTAGAACAAAGGGTTAGAACTACATATAGGAACAGGTTTTATCACTAGGAATCCATAGAGCTTAAAGCAATCCCACGTAGTGTTAGGCTTAGGAAGATAGACTCCTTTGGGGCTTAGTTGACAGGTCAACGAGAGTCAAGGATCGTAGTGAATCCTAATGCTGGGACATAATGTTGGGGTTAGTCACGGTTGACCTTAAGTTTGGGACCGTGAGTTTAAGGATATCCTCGACTCAATTAACATGAATAGGAAAGTATAATAGCATAGTCTTGCACTAGAAGCATAAGTCCTAGAGGTAGCTTGTCCAGATACCCTATTTCATCCATTGCTAGTCTTTCTCTTTTAACTTTTATTTTCACTTTCTTGTCTTCCATCTCTCTATTTAATTTCTTGTCTTTTATTATAATTGATTCCATAATCCACTCATCAATTCGATTATCACTTTTCGTACACTGCATAACTAAATAGTGAAATCTTGTGTTTTAAATCCCTATCCCCTGTGGATTCGACTACCCACTCACCAGGGTAAATTTATTACTTCGACAAGCCCGTGCACTTGCGGGATACACGCAAGGGGTCGTGTCAGGGGTCATCATGATACATGGATTAACAGTAAATAAATTAGCATGGAGTATTTTGACTGAGGGATCTCAAGATTTGATCAACCCCAGTTTCTCGGTGATTAAACCCTAATCCCATACGAATGTCGATTGGAATTTCCTCCTAACCAACATTTCTACGATTGCATTAAGTACAAGGAGATCCCAAAATAAGGGTACACTAAGCCATAGTTTACCCTTAAAGATTGGAGGGCTATTGATACCCAATTTCTGGGCGTATCAATAGAAGAGACCCCTTTTAGTTTATTAAATATCTAATACACACGAGTAGGTCACATCTACGTGTACAACTCAAGAAAGAACTACGGATTTCTCCTTTGAGTAGTTCTAGACATGAAGTACGATGAACTCAATCATAAATCAACCTAAAACATATAATTAAGTGTAAATCATCCAAGATACAAGATGATTCCCCCAAGGATCACCAACATCCGATGGCCTTGGGGGTCTAGTGTGCCATCATGGAAAAAATCATAACAAAGTAAGAGAAATCAAGCTCAAAGTTCATAAATGACACTGCCTAGGTGAAATGATGGAGGAAAAGGTGGAGGTCCGGCCGAATGACGCTTTCTTCCGTCTAAGAGAGGCCGAATGACGCTTCCCTTGGCTTGGAACCTTGCTCCCTTGATGGTGAAGCTTCCCTCTTTGATGATGATGCCCTTGCCTTCTTCCTTGGCTCAAGATCATCGTTTTTAAATGATATCTTCGTTCTCCTTCTTCTCTCCTTCCCAATGCTGGTCGAGAGTCCCTAGAGAAGCCCTAGAAATCTTTTTTTATATCCTCAAGGCATACGGGGCGTATATGGGGTGATATGGAGGTGAAATGAGCTCAAAAACCCCAAATCCTGAGCCATACCACCCCCAAAACGGGGTCGGTGAGGGTGGTATGGCTTAGGCAAAGTATTCTGTTTTTCTTGGGGCAAACAGCCTCCCATACGGCCTCCTTGAGGTCGTATGCCTCGAATTGAATTCCAGCCAAGAAAAATCCCCAGACGCTATAGTAACTGCTACAGTGCTCCAGCTACAATAAACACACTATAGCACTTCGGCTACAGTACCTACGCTACAGTACTCGGCCCTGTTTTCTTTTCTTTTCTATCCAAATTTGGTTCTCATGTTCTCCGTGGCGCCTACATGCCCTACAAAGCAAATAGCACTCGATTAAGCATAAAACGGGCATAAAAACGTAACAATATACATGCAAAGTGTATAAAATATGTATAATAAAGTATATACATTTAGACACTTATCATCCATTCATTTATGTGTTCTAGTAGCCTGGTCATAGATTAGTCAATTTAGTTTATTTTATTTGTTCTTCTTACTAAGAATTGTGGGCTAGATAATAGATGAAGAGTGAGTAATAATACTTCCTTGGCCCTGTGGAATACAACCCTTATATCACACATATGGTATTACTTGGTGATCCCATACACTTGTGGGGAATCAATCAAGTTTTTGTCGCCGTTGGCGAGAACCAATTAAATAATACTAGGAAACTTTTTGCTTATTGCTCTAGCCATTTGTTTATTTATGTATTTGATTTTATATTCATTCTTTCTATTTCTTTATTCCTCCTATATTTCTTTAGTTTTAATTTGCTTTTAATGATTTTTTTTCTTTGGTGTGCAGTTCATGTTAAAGGTGCATCATCGCAAATTTAAATTTTGCACAAGGAAGTGAAATGAGCATGGCTGACATTTGTCATGAGTGGAAGCCACCTTAACAACACTTTTCATACGTTCAAGACAATTCTTTCTGCACATTTAAGCCGTGGGAAGGTTCGAGCATGGTTAATGAGGATAACACTTGGAGAGCAATGTTCACAAATTTCATGAATTCTGGACAAATCCCATCAAAGGAAGAAGATAGTACCCCGATTGACCTGCACATGTTGAATTTTAAGAAACAACAAGTACTCCATTTGGACCAGATGCTTGAACCAAGAGAAGATTAAGGAGGAGGGACCAAATTTGTTATGCAGCATGTGTATGGCATAGATGATAGTTCAGATGAGAGTTCGTGTCCATGGAAGAGAAAGAGTCTGAACAGTATGATAAGCTGAGGAACAAAAGTTTGAAGCCCTCAACATAAGAAGCACCTTATTTAGAGCTGGAAAAATTACCCAAACATTTTGAGTATGCTTTCCTGGGTGAAGGGAAGAAGCTCCCAGTTATTATTGCTTCAAATATGACAATTGAACAAAAGAAAGACTTGTTAAAGATGTTAAAAAACACAAGAATGAAATTGCATGGAAGATAACTTATATCATGGGGATAAATCCATCCTTTTGTACTCATAAAATTCTGATGGAGGATGATCACAGACCGAAAATCTTACTTTAAAGAAGGCTCAATCCGAATGTGAAAGAAGTGATAAAAGCTGAAGTCATCAAGCTTCTAGGCACAGGCATTATTTATCTTATATCCGACAGTGAATGGGTAAGTCCAGTGCAAGCAGTTCCTAAGAAGGGGAGGATGACCGTGATCACTAATGAGAAGAATGAATTAATTCTAACCCGAACGATCACTGGCTGTGTGTTTGCATTGATTATAGAAAATTGAATGACGCTACTTGAAAGGATCATTTTCCCTTACCATTTATCAATTAGATGCTTGAGCTACCAATCGGGTACGCCTACTACTACTTCTTGGATGGGTTCTCTGGCTATTTCCAAATACCTATTGCACTGGAAGATTAAGAAAAGACCATATTCACATGTCCATATGGCACATTTGCTTATCGTCGCATGCCCTCTGGGCTATGCAATGCCCTTGATACTTTTCAAAGATGGATGATGGCAATTTTTGAGGACATGATGGAAGACTTTATAGAGGTGTTTATGGATGACTTTTCTATCTTCGGTGATTCATTTGAGTTGTGCCTCAAGAATCTAGATCATGTTCTTATTCGATGTAAAGAAACTAACCTTATGTTAAGTTGGGAGAAATGTCATTTCATGGTCCAAGAAGGGATAGTCTTAGGTCACAAAATTTCAAAAGAATAAATTGAGGTAGACAGAGCAAAGATTTTGGTCATAGAAAAGCTACCTCCCCCAAATTCAGTGAAAGTTATCAGAAGTTTTGTAGGACATGCAGGTTTCTATAGAAGATTCATCAAGGATTTCTCAAAAATCGCTAAACCCTTAACAAATTTATTGGGAAAAGATGTTTCATTCGAGTTTGACAATGATTACACGAGAGCTTTTGTTACACACAAGGAGAAGCTAATTCAAGCACCCATAATGGTAGCTCTAGACTGGGACTCTCCATTTGAACTGATGTGTAATGCAAGTGATTTTGCAGTCAGTGTAGTTCTTGGGCAGCAGCGAGACAAACATTTTCATCCCATATATTATGCAAGCAAAACTTTAACAGGGGCCCAAGAGAATTACACTACGACTAAAAATTAAATACTTGCCTTGGTAATCGCTTTTGATAAATTCTGGCCTTATTTAGTTCATTCCAAAGTGGTGGTGTATACTGATCATTCAACCTTATGATACCTACTTAGCAAGTTGGATGCAAAACCACGATTGATTAGGTGGGTCTTGTTGCTTCAGGAGTTCCAATGATGACCCGCAAGTGCATGGGGTCGCCAAGTAATACCCCTCACGCACGCGCGAGGGGGTCGTATTCCCAAGGGCCTAAGAATCTACCCTTACTTCCTCTTTGTATGATTGTTTGGCCGATCAATTCAAGTGTTGTGCAAAGAAAAGTAAAAAGACAATTAACATGCAAGTGAAGTGCTCTAAGGGGGAGGTGATAAGCGGAGGGTTAGAACAAAGTAAAGAGAGGGTCATGGATGAGGATTCCCAAGGGGGCTGCTAAAGTGCGAAAGTTGCCCTACTAGCATGCAAATGGGTAGTTTGGACCGAGAAACCCAAAATTAGACCAACCCGATGGTCACAGAAATTGGTCCCTAATCCGGTACAAGTATCGAGTACGGAATTCCTTCCGCTCGAATGCTCACATGATTGCAAAGGGAACAATAGGTTTCTCAAGTTAGGGTGAAGACACAATCTAGGTCAACCCTAACAATGGAGGGGTATAAATACCCGATGGTCACGGCGTATTCGTACATGTATCCCTACCAAGCTTGGTGAGCCTAATACTAGGGCAATGGTCATGTTTCCTAGAATTTTCTAAACATTGATACACAGAGTTCTCATGCATACCAAGCATTCAAATACACCAAACAAGGTTCACAAACAAGTTCGAAATGCATAAAACTAATCAAGCAAACATCCTACACGAGTTCACCCCCAAGGTTCACCTACATCCGGTGACCTTGGGGTTTAGTTGCTCATGAATACAATATACTCAAGGAAATACATGAAAACAACCAAATACAATGACAAGAACACCCTCTCAAAAGGTAGAGGCCGAATGACGCTTCCAAAGACGCCACCAAAGGGGTGGCTTCCCTTGTCGATTCTCCTCTCAAGTATGAATCAAGAAGGCGGATCTCGTCGTATGTCGCTCTCCTCCGAAATGGCCTCCAACGGCTGCTCCTAGCTCCGATTTGAAGATGGTGGCAAGTATGCTCAAGACCTAGGGCTTCCTCCCCCAAGAAAATGAACTTGAAAGCTTTAAAATGTCATTCTCGAGATTCCATGCGGTCCGCATACGGGCACTGTAGGACCCCGAATTTTGTGTAAGTTGCTTCAATGAGTGATACAGTAAAAATACTACATTAACCCCTGCTACAGTAACGCTGCTACAGTACCTGCTACAGGACTGTAAGCGGTCAGTAGTGCGCCCGTATGAGTTCCCACATGGACCTCCAGACTTAGCCGTTTTTTTTCAAGTTCTCGCGCTACAGTGCTGCTACAGTACCGTGGCTCGAAAATGGTTTTTTCCTGCCGATTTCTTCTAAAAATCTTGTTAACGTGGTCCCCACGGTAACTTTTGTGCCTATAACACGAAATAAACCAATTTAGACCAAAAAAGGGCATCTACACATATAAAAATACACGATTAATACGCGGACATACATAAATAATACATACAGTTAGGCTTTTATCAAGTTCGATCTTGAGATCAAGGACAAGCAAGGGGCAGAGAACCTTGCAGCATATCATTTATCCTGTTTAGAGAATCCCAACATGGAAGCTCTAAGAGAGAAAGACATCAATGATTCATTCCCTGAAGAGCACTTGTACAATGTTCAGGTAATGGAAGAGAACAAGCCACCATGGGTTGCCTATTTTGCCAACTAGTTAGTCGGAGGGGTCATCCCAAAATAGTTTACATATCAACAATGAAAGAAATTCTTTTCAGACATCAAGCACTAGATATTACAAGATCCTTACTTGATCAGAGTTTGTTCTGATCAAGTTGTTTGAAGATGTGTTTCCTGGCCAGAGGGTCTAAGTATCTTGAAACATTATCATTCGAGACACACCAGAGGCCACTACAATGTAAACCAAATGACAAAAAAGATTCTTGATGCAAGTTTCTATTGATCATTATTATTTCAAGATACCCAGAAATTCATACAATCCTATGATAGGTGTTAGCGGGTAGGCAACATCTCTCGCAAGGATGAGATGCCCCAGAATTAGAATCAAGCTTGTGAAGTCCTTGATGTATGGGAGATTGATTTTATGGGACCTTTCCCAAGCTCCCATGGATACAAGTTCATCCTCGTAGTAGTTGACTATATATCTAAATGGGTGGAAGCACAAGCCCTACAAACAACTGATGCAAGGGTGGTAGTAAAATTTTTGAAGAAATTGTTCTCTTGATTTGGCGCACCACGGGCAATCATTAGCGATAGAGGCACTCATTTCTATAATGCCCAATTCGCAAAAATCTCGAAGCATTATGGTGTTTACCACAAAATGGCAACACCATATCACCCACAAACTAGTGAGCAAGTGGAAGTGTCAAACAAAGATTTAAAGCGAATTCTAGAGAAAACAGTTGCTCAAAATAGAAGAGATTAGGTAGAGCATTTGGATGATGCTTTTTGGGCATAAAGAACTACATACAAGACTCCTATAGGAACCACTCCTTATGGGATAGTTTATGAAAAGGCTTGCCACTTACGTGTTGAACTTGAGCATAAAGCTTATTAGGCTATTAAATTTCTAAATCTTAACTCTACTCTTGCAGGTACCAAGAGGAAGCTCCAACTGAATTAACTGGATGAATGGCTCTCCACTGCACATGAGAATTCAAAGCTTTACAAAGAAAAAGTAAAGGAGTACCATGATAGGCATATCAAGCACCCAAAACAATTTCAAGAAGGATGACCAAGTGTTGCTATTCAATTCCAGGTTGAAACTATTCCCCGGGAAGCTTAAATCACATTGGTCAAGTCCATACAATGTTACTCAAGTCTTCCCACATGGAGCAATAGAGGTAACCCACCAGGAAAAGAGGTACTTTTAAAGTGAATGGACAAAGATTAAAATTATACTTCAACAATAACAACTCTCCAAAAATGACCTGGGGTAGCATCAAACTCTTTGAACTCCCATGAGGTAAATGACAAGGTACATCAGGCTCATGACGTTAAACAAGCGCTTCTTGGGAGTCAACCTAAGCATTCGAGGATATGCATTTCATTTTTTGTATTCTAGGTGTTAGCTTTATCATTCTTGTCATTACTTTCTTTATTTGTGTTGTATGTGAATAAAGTCCATGCTTGCATACCTTGTGCATTTTTCTCACCGTCTTTCTTGTAGTTTAATGGATTATCTTCTTGAGAAACACATGTTCTTGGTATTATTTCATGCATTAGATAGAAATTTTAATCATTGCATTCATGTTTGGAGAAGTTATAAGTCACTTCTAGACTTTATTTGATTGTTTGGAAGAGGAATGAGGAAACCAGAGAAGAAACACTAGGTCATATGGCCACCTTAAGCCCGCACGGAGGCCACATGACCCCAAACCGAGAGAAACAACTAAGTCATACGGCCTGCATGTGGGCCACATGAAACGTGAACTGGCTTAAAGATTCACAATCTACTTACCACCTTTTCTATCTCCTTTTTCATTCTTCTTTCACCTATTTTTCTCTCTTCTTTATCACTCATTTCTTAGATAAATCTCCTCATTTGTTCTCCTAAATCTCCTCCTCACTTCATTGGGACTTAGATGTAGTGGTTTCCTGTGGGTTTAACTCAAGTTTTCTCAAGTTTTCATTGGTAAGCTTCTTGATGCCCAAGTTTTATTTTCATCATTTTTCTTGTTTTCTTGGAGCTTATTTGTGGATGTTTTCAAGCATTTGGCTTGAATTTTGTCGTGTGATTATCATGGTTGAAGTTTCCCTTGAATTTATGTAAAAAAATTTTCAATTTTCATGTTTATGGGGAAGCTCTTGCAAAATGAATAGTACCCATGTGGCCCCCATACGGCTGTATGGTCACTATCCATCATTTTATCCAATTTTCTTCATCTTTTACACCGCATTTTGGATTGTTTTGGATTCTTTGAAGGTTAATCAGGTTTATCTTTGTTGTAGGGATACTGAAAGTCAAGAAGCTCTCTTCCAAACGTCCAAGAAACACAACGCCAAAACCGGAAAGAGACTCACTTCAAGCATGCTCACAATCAAGCAAAATATGAGATTTTGAAGACAAAACCATTTGGCACATTCCATTATATTAATTGGGGTATCTTGGGAACACTCGGGATGGATGAACATGTAAAGGGTTTTATCTCACATGATTGTTGGGACAAGTTATTTTAGACCGATGACCCTGCCTATTGCCAATTAACTTTGGAGGTGTTCAGTACTTTTGAAGCACACCAAGATGAAAGGGCTGTGGGAACAAGAAGACCAGGAGCCATTTGTTTTCAAGCCTTTGGGAAGTCTCGTGAGATGAATCATATGGAGTTTGCAAAATACTTGGGGATTTATGATGACGAGTTCATCTGCACAGTACCATTTCCATTTGACTGATTACAAATAAACTTTCCACCACACATGAATGCGAACCAGTATTGGACCATACTAGCAGTTAGCAATAGTGAAGACTCCTGGAAAACTACCCGCCTGAAGAACCCAGTGTATAGATATATTTAGGCTCTTCTCACTCGTTCTATTAGGGGCCGAAAGGATAATACTGGCAGTATCCCATTCATCTTAGACACCTTGTTGCTGAGGCATTCCTTCATTAGGGGTAATGTAATAAACTAGGAGCTATCTTTGTAGGCTCCTACATGACTAGGTTGATTTGCGGTATAGGTTTACTTGAGCACAAGAGTGGCATAACCATAGTAGGAGATGTGGCACCCCTCGGGTTGGCCATCCACAGGAGTGTCCAGTCAACACAAGCTAGTTGAGACAGACTCAGAGCCTGAGGACACACCAACTCCCATTCCTGGTACCATATTGCCAGCAGACTTCGATGATAGATTGAGAGGGATGGAGGGTGAGATTCAGACCATATGTCATAAGCAACGTGAGATGAGAGGCCAGCTCTACTGGCTTATAAAGGGACAGCGCCAGCTTACAAAGGACTTCCATCAGTTTGTCATTTCCTCTCCTGGATCATCTTCACATAACACCACCGCGTCTTACACAGCCTCATCACCATCACCGGCAGAAGCTAGTAATGATTAGTTTCACATTTAAGCATGTGCACTTATTCTTTTTCCTTAGTTTGTTGTGTTATTTTGTTTTCTGCTTGTGAGTTTGTTTTGTACTGTAGAGTTGTCAAGACTCCTGCCCTACCAACCTTTTGTGTAGGACTTTATTTTCTTTTATCTAGTATGTGTGTTTGACTACTCCCTAGTGTTTAATCTTTGTGTTTAAATTTTTTTCCTATGGAATGATGATGTCCCCTTTTTGCCTTGCAGGGTATTAAGGGAGTTTGGTGAGCCTCTCCACATTCAATGGAGATTGGACTTGGCATGTATAGCTTGTCGCACCTTGTGTTCCAGTCACACCTCGCCACTTACACAAGATGAACTACGGAAGCTTGTTTTCACCCTCCTCTATTGCTTTCATTGCTTATTCTATCATATTTTCATGATTATTGTACATTGAGGACAATGTACAACACTAGTTGTGGGGATGGGTGCATTTCATGTATTAGGGACATTATTTACATGCTAGTGTTATCGATGACGGCTTTGTTCATTCTTGTGAGATTCTTCTATCATGGATTAATGATTGATGTGAGTTACATATTATTATGCTCTCTTGAATCCTGTTTCACATCTAGTATTATCTTGTGCACTGAATCTTTTATTGATGCCCTGGGAAAAGCCAACATGACTAGTCTAACTCTCTTGTATGCCTAACACACTACTGAGTACTTGGCCTTATAATACTAAGCTCTATCCTTCAATGAACTCTTAAGAACTTCTAAGTCTTGTTGAGCTAGTCCTAATATTGTGGCATGTAGAGCAGTGTAAAGAATTGATCTAGGGTGATTGATAAAAAAAATGGAAAAAGAAAGAAAAAAGGAAAAAAAAAGAAAATAGGAGTCTATGTCAGTATTCCTCTGCTAATGAAGCATAAATTTGTCTATGTAGATCTGTAATCGAGTAGTTGGGTGACTCTTGTGCCTAACTAGTATATTTACCCTCCAAAAAGATTTTTGTGCAGTCTACGTTAGTCAGACTCCAAAAAAAAAATAAATAAATAACCCTATTGATCTTTTTTACTACCTACTTGATGTTTTGAGAAGAAAAGGAATTTAGTTTCAAGTTCAAGAGTTAGAAGGATCTTACTTGTTCATTGAAGTAGCACTTAAAATTTTAAGACTCACTATTCTTTGTATGTGGAGTGATTAACATCTAGAGTTGTACTAATTAAAGTCATTGGCTAGACCAAATCAGGGCAAGTGAGATAGAAGATTCACGCACATGGCACAGACATATAAGAGGTGAGGCATGATCTTTCTTTCATGCTTCTCGATTGAAACTCAACATCTTTGTATCATTATCCATTGCTTGTAGATTCTTGTACCTTCTTTAGCCAGAGGTCATACATTTAGCCACTTATCATTCTCTTTGCTTTTCATGATTTGTTTTCTTAGGGACAAGCAAACGCTTAGGTATGGGGATATTTGATAAGTGTCTAAATGTATGTATATTATTATATATATTTTATACACTTAGAATGTATTTTGTTAATGAATTGATGCCTGTTTTATGCTTAATTGTGTGCTATTTGCTTTGTAGGCACAGAGAAGCCATAGAGAACAAGGGGCCACAATTAGGGTGAAAAAAAGGAGAAAACAAGGTTTTGCAGTACTGTAGCATATTTATTGTAGCTGGATTTACTGTAGCAACTATTGTAGCACCTAGAGATTTTTTGGGGCAGAGAGTTTTGCCTAACTCATGTGGCCTGCATGAAGCCCTTATGGATCCCAGTATTCAGCAGAATTTGGGGGTATTTAAGGCTTCTTCTAGGGTAATGGAAGGGGATTTTTTCTTGGCTTTTGGGCCGCCACCACCACACCTTCTTGAGGATTTCCGGCCATTTTTCGGTAATGATCCTTATGGGAAACTAGCACACATCATCACTAAGAGGGAGATGAGCAAAGAAGATGGAGTTGAAGCGAAGTTCTAAGCCACCATTGCAAACCATTCCAAGCTTCACCCATCAAGGAGATTGAGATCATAGAGGGACTTGTCTTGCTTCTTTATTGTATTTCTTTTCCTTGTATGTTGTGTAAGTATCTCTCATCATGAGGGATTAACTTATTGTGGTGTTTGGATTTGGATGAAACTTACGGTTCACCTTGTGTAAAAACCTTGGATGATGTTATTATTTCATTTGATGGTTGTTTAAGATTCAATCTATTGTGCTTTGCATGTCTTGAGCTACAAATGAAGAAATCCATAGTTAATTCTAGAATTGTATTTGTCTATGCGAGAGCATTCTTATACTAGGTGATGCATAGATTGAAAGGGGATACTTGTGCAGACACGTCAAGAGATCATGTCTTGGTAACCCTCCAATGCTAGGTTTAAGCCAAAGGACAGTAGGTTTACTCCTATTTAGAGATTTCCTTAAATTCATTGCAATCATAGAAGGGTTGATCTGAAAGAGATTCCGATCACCACCAATATAGGATTAGGGGTTAACCAATCTATGAGATCTTTAGGTCTTAACTACCATCATTACATCTTTGAACCATCCTAGTTTGGGCCTTAATGACAACCATAGGAGGATTCCTGGTCCGAACACCCCCTTCTCATGCTTGACACTCCCTTGTCCATTTATTTATGTGAGCTGCTAGTAGCCAGGCCATAGATTATTCAGTTTATCTTATTTTATTTGTTCTTCTTACTAAGAATTGTAGGATAGATAATAGATGAAGATTGAGTAATAATATTTCCTTGGCCCTATGGAATACGTCTCCTGTGTCACACATAGGGTATTACTTGGTTATCCTGTACACTTGCGAGGAATCAATCAATTAGCCACTATAATTTTGTTAGGCAAGTACGCTCACTATCATGTCAAGCTTTTGGGAAAAAAATACAAGATCGATCATGCTGACTTGGGTGTTTACTTGGGGCTCTATACCGATGCATACATGTAATCACCCGACTTTCGTTCCTACCCATAGATTTTCCCATTCATACTTTGCCGAATACGTATTAGGCTACCATTGCTAGCTCTAGGAAGAAGAAAGCATCCTAGATGATCAACCCCGCCCATCGTTACATTCACGCATTACTGACTAGAGGGGTGGTGGGTCAATCAGACTCTACAAGAGTCGTGTCATGTACTAATCTTCTTATGCTTATAGTATCTTTGAGCACTACCCGATTCATATGGGACACCTCTTCGCAGATATCCTCTCTCATCAATGATAGTACGTGTGCCTTGGAACCATTTTTCTGGACCCTACATCATGTGGCTGATTAGAGGTAAGGGCTTGATTGAGCATACTAAAGAAATGCATATCATTGGCGGCACCACTTCTCCTGGAATGTCTACTTTGTCTTCTATCAAAATAGTTGAGAAGAGGAGTGGCACGTACTGTCTTGCACATCATCATTGGATGAGAAAGTATGATGCCGGGCCATCGCATGAGCCAGAGTCACTTGACTTTAGGTTCCATGAGTTACAAGCAGAGGTCCAGCATCAGTTTTGGGTCCTTGAGCAGGGACAAAGGAAGATCGTCGCATCCCAATACCAAGTTGAGCTAGACATGCTAAGGTTTTAGCCTTTATTCGCAAGTCTTCTTCCTTTATTGGCACCACATCTGCTGCTACCACATCCGTGGCACCATCTCTCCCCCCAGACACACAACAAGCATTACTTGTCTTTATGATATTCTTGTTGATTGTTTCTAGTACTTTGCCATATTTTATGATGTGTTTGTTGTTTTATATTATGTAGTTAGCAAGGATTCAATCCCTCCTAAACTCTATCTATTTTGGTTCTTGTCAGTATGCTTCTCCCTATTTATGAGTTTTGAGTTATGATAAGATTCTTGATCTTTACAAGACTATTATGAAAGGAGCTTTACTCTCACCATCTCTCTTGGATCAAGCTTACCCCATATTCGGGCACGTATTGTTCAATTCTCACCGAAAATGGGGAAGTTTCTTTATACCATCTCCTTGTGCTTATTTAATATATGTCACCCTGTACTGCTAATTTTTGTACATTAGGGGCAATGTACAACTCTAGGTGTGGGAATGGGGTATTTCATGCTTGACTTACCTGTGATAGCTGTGATGCTTAGTTAAGAACTTCCTAGCTTGAAAGAATGATAGATGTGAGTTGTATCTTTATTTATGCTTTTATGGAAGTTTTGTTTTATCTCTAGTGCATATTCATGCTTTGTCATGAAAACTTCCACCTTATATGCTCCTGCCAACTCATCACTTTGTTATTGGTGTTAGAATATTAAATTCTACTTTCAATTTTCTTTCAAGAGCTTTTGGTTCCTTTATAGCTATTTTTAGCCTTAAGTGAAATTTTATAGTAGGTTTCTAAACAAGGGGACTTGAGATACAGTTTGTTTATACTAGAAAAAAGAGAAAATGAGAAGAAAAAAGGAATCTCTGACAGTGTTCCTCTGCTAGCAAAGCATGAATATGTCTATGTAGACATATAATCGAGTAAGTTGTGTGGCTCTTGTGCCTAATCAGCATGTGCACCCTCCAAAATGATTTTTGTGCAGTCTACATTAGTTGGACTAAAAAAAACAATATATATATATATATATATATATACCTGTAAAATAAAATAAAATATCTCTATTGATCTCCTGGAACTTGTTTTACATTCACTTAAGGGCTAGAGTTTTATTTAGGAACCGAAGGACTCTTGACTAATTGTTGAGGGTTTCTTTAGCATTTTTAACTTTGGTTATCATTATGTGTAGGGTGAATGGACATCCTAGGGTAATCAAGAGTGTGGAGGTTGAGGCCGGAAGTTTACACATGCTCACAGAAGCATTTTAGATGAAACAAGACTATCATTACTTGGTTACCTATAGAACAACTCACTATCTTGATTTTCTTTCATTTGTGCTTATGAAGTTCTTTGCTGTTGAGCTTGAAATTATACATTTAGCCGTTTATCATCTTGCCCCTGTTCTCCATGATTGTTTGCTTGGGGGCAACCAAAGCTTAGGTGTGGGGATGTTTGATAAATGCCTAAATGTATGTATTTCATATGTATATTTGTTGTGTTATTCATGTATTAATTGATGAATTGATGTTGTTTTTGTAGTTTAATTGGTTTTACTCGTGTTATAGGCCTCAAGGTTGCCCATGTGAGCTCGATGACACAATTGAGGAAGAAATCGACACCGAAAAAGATGTTTTAGAGCCCTGGGCACAGTAGCATTTCATTGTAGCACTTCACGAAAATTTTGGTAGAAATCCCAATGCTCTTACAGGTTCCTTCATGCCAGTGAACTAGGCTGTGAAGCTAACTAGAGAATGGTTTTAAAAAAAATTAAGGTCTTTTAGGGGATCATTATCCCTTTCCTTGAAGCTCTTAACTCCACAATTCAGATCTGAGGTGAAAAAAGGTGATTGAAGACATTTTTTGAAGAGGAAATCGATGTGAGAAACATAATCTACCAAGATCTATCCCTGATCCTACTTATAAAAGCTTGGAGGACAATGATGGAAGCCACCCCCATTGTGGCCCGTGTGAAAGCTTTTCATGCAATCTGAAGCGTCATTTGGCTTCTAATCTTTGAGGGAGTTTTGCTTATGTGTGTTTCAGTTGATTTCATCATGATGAACTTTGTATTTTCTTGTATGGACCGCTAAACCCCAAGATTACCGGATGGTAGTAAACCTTAGGATGAACTTGTTTGTATGAATGCTTAGTTTGCTTTGAATGCATATGGTTTGATTTTGTGCTTTAAGCTTTGTATTCTTATGTGTTGAATTGCATGAGAACACTGTGGTTTGACTCCCATGTTGTACTTGGATGCATGGGATGCACCTTTGTACTAGACTCACTTAGCTTGAAAGGGATCCATGTAAGAATATACTGAGGGATTTGGGTATCTTGTACCTTTCCAACCATTAGGGATGATCCTAGATGTGTGTTTGACCCTATTTAGAGAATTCCCTATCCCTATTACAATCGTAGAAAAATTTGGTCAGAAGAAATTCTGGACCAATACTCATATCAGATTAGAGGTAATCACCAAAGGGTTCAAGATTACCTACTTTAGAAATCTCTTGGTCCAAAAAACACCACTGCCTGTAACCTTAGCATTCTTAGAGCATTAGTAGCCCTGAGAGAATCCGGATCGGTGATCGTCCTTACCTCTAGATTTCCCACTCTTTCATCCTTGCATATTTACATCCTCCTTTAGTAGTTTTTATTCCCTTTTGCTAGTTTAGGACACTTGCTCTCTGATTTCTAGGCTAAACAACAAGTAATGAGAAAGTAAGGGTAGCTCCTTGGCTTGGTTGAATACGACCCCTGTGTCACTCACAGGATATTACTTGATTACCCTATGCACTTGCTGGTGTTCACATCAGCTGGGTAGGGAATATAGAAATTGATAGGGGTCTTCCCAGTCTAAATAATAGTTATGGGATCAGTGTTCACCTAATAGCCAAGGGTATCCAAATTGAGATCTAGCAAAGTGGATTCGCATTTGTTCAGTAGCATAACTTCCTGCGCCCATCCCTTTTGAAAATAAGTGGATGTTAGTTCACCTTTGTAACGGAAGGCAGTTGGTATACTGGTCCACTCGTTGAAGTCACTTCCAAGATATCAAATTGGTTTCCCTAAATTTTTGGAATCAATAGGATAACATCTTGGAATTGATATCCCTCCTAAAGCTTTATCCAGACCATCATACGACATGTAAAGAGGCTCTATTAGCTTGTATTTTATGGTGGGAGCCATTGCAAAGCTAAAAGGACAATAATGAACGAATTATTAAATAAAAAAAGAAAAGAAAAATTGCGACTGCAAAAAATTGAAGGCCTTCAAGATGGCTGAAAAAAAAAATTAAGGCCTTTAAGATGCACAAAATATTGTGCATGAAAGATGGTTGAAAAATATATATATAATAATAAAAAAATAAGAAAAAAGAGATGGCGTTCACGAAGCCCAAAAAAATATAATAATAATAAAAATGAGATCACGTTCAAGATGAACAAAAAAAATTAAAAGATAATAAATAAGGGAAAAATAAGGAAAAAATGATGGCTTTAAGATGCCTAAAGAAAAAAAATAAAAATAAAAAATAAGAAAAAAAGGGCGTTCAAGATGCATAGAAAAAAAAGGAAAATATAAAAAATAACAAGAAAAAAGGGGATGGCATTCAAGATGCCTGAAGAAAAATAAATAAATAAATAATAATGGTGATGGTGTTCAAGGTGCAATAAAAAAAAAAAAAAAAGAGAAAGAAGAGAAGCTAAGGTTGTGGTGTTGCAAAATATACCGAAACAAATCTCTCTAAAAAAAAATGGAGTTACTTCCTATAAAAACATGTTGGGATGAAGACTTTAAGGTTTGGGACTACTCGTAACTTCCTTTCTTCGCTGTTCTGCTTGAGGAAACTATGAGGGAGACAATTTCTTTATATATTAAAAAAAATTTAATTTTAATAAAAGCTCTATCGTATCTCTGCTCGGATTAAAAAAAATTAAATCTGAGTTTAAATAAAATTTGGTTCTTATTTTGATGGATAATGATCCCGAAAGAAAATTATTTTAAAAATTATATATATATATATATATATATATATATATATATATATATATATATATATATATATATATAGGATGAGATAAGAATAAAAAAAATAATTCAAATTTTTTTAAAATCCCAAAAATCAGGAAAAAAAACTAGGAAAATCAAGAAGGGGGAGAATTTTGTTATTGATGATGGAAAATCCTGTGACAAAAAAAAAAAAAAAAAAAAAGGATGGTTTCCAGTAAAAAAAAAGAGAGAGAGAGAGAGAGAGAAAGAGAGAAATTTTTGGTTTGAAAAAAAAAGAATCAAATGAAAAAAATAGGAAATTTACATGTTGCCAAGGTTATTTATGTAATTTTGCAAGGTTGAAGGACCTTCTAAACTTACTTTGAGGTCGTGAACTCTCTTAAGAGTCAGAGAATTTCTAATGCTCACTTTGAGGTCATAGATGCTTATTGAAGTAAGAAATTTTCACAAACTCACTTTGAGATCATAGAGACTTTTTAGGAGTGATGGAGAGATTTCAAAGATGAAGATATTTTTTGAAACTCACTGAGGTTGTGAATTCTCTTAAGAGTCAGAAAGTTTTTAATGCTCAATTTAAGGTCATAGACACTCATTGGAGTAAAATTTTTTCTCAAACTCACTTTGAGGTCATAGACACTGAGACACCCTTTGCGAGTTCCCCGCAAGTGCTCGGGTTGTCTAAGTAATAATCCACAAGGAGTAGTGATTCAAGACAAGAGAGATTGCTACTTAGCTAGTGTGAAAATAATGGTGATGAGAGAAAATAATGTGCGTGCAATAAAAGAAAGAAAAATATGAAAGAAGAAGAGTGTAAGCAAAGAGTAAACAGGAAACAATCAATGCAAATATGGGTTACCCGGACAAAGCTCCCCCTAGGACTAATTCTTCTAGTGCAAGACTAGTATTATACCTTCTAATTGATGTCTAATGAGCCGTGGAAATCCTTAAGCACATGGTCCCAAACCTAAGGTCAACCGTGACTAGCTCCAACACTGTGCCCCTGCACTAGGATTCACTACAACCCTTCACTTTGTTGATCTCTCAACTAAGCCCTAGGGGAGTCCATCTCCTATAACCTCACACTACATGGAACTCCTTGGAGTTCTAGGGATTCATTACAACCCTTCACTCTGTTACTCGCGTAACTAAGCCCAGGGGAGTTCATCTTCTAGCACTTCACTCTACTTCGACCGCAAAGAACTCTTGGAACACAGAGGTAGGGAAAATCACGCCGAAGTGGAAATGGGACATTTTGCTAACTCTCGAGTCACCCTCTCGACCCTCTCCAATCTCGTGTATTCTAATCCTATAGAAGTTGTCACACCTTCCAAGGATAACCTAGATGATTCTCAACCCTAGTGTTACGGCTAAGGGAAAATCAATGCAATTGTAAAACATGATTGGAACTCAATTAAAAGCACCAATTAATAAATCACAATAAAAGTCATAAAAACAATGTCATCCTAGGGTTTCCAAGTCTGAATATACACTAGGGGTTTAGCTCTCCATGGAGCTATACAAAATCATCAAAGTATATGTATCAACAAGCATAGCAAACATGAATAAAACCCCCTTGTGATGCGTGGCGATGGTCTTGTGAAGCCTCTCCGTCTTCTCCACCAAGTCCCTTGTCAAGCCTAGGGCACACCTCGCTGAATCGATGCCAGTGAAAACTCCCCCAATAGCCATCTTCCAAAGGACGTCAATGTCATTGCCATAGAATGCTCCAAAAGCCTCCCAAAATCCTCTCCGAACCCCAACAGCGAGCTCTCCAGAAGTTGGGCGAAAGATAGGTCGAAAAGTCTCCAAAATAAATCTGAGTCGCGGAATTTTCACAAGCCCGTGTGGATTTTTTGGAAATCAATATCTGGCACATAGTGAACAATAAACTGTTACAGTGATTTGCTACAGTTAACTGCTACAGTATCCTCCCCCAAGTTGTTCCCAACTTCATGTTCTTCATCGAGATCGTTGAGTTGGGCACACAACCAATGGTAAATCATGTCATTTCTTCTTTTCTCCTTATTGATGAAGTTCTTCAATGTTACATGGGCTAGACTTTATGAGTGTGACTGCCTTTGTTCCCCTCCAAATCATAGAACAATTCGAGCACATTGGAGATTGGCACACACCCACAAGTCTAGAAACCATGCCTTGATCCTTGCTTGGTCCAAGAAACTCCTCAACAGACAAGAACATGTCCTAATTTTTCTCCTTTTTCTCTAACTCTTCTGCACAACCTTACATGCACAAAAGAACGCAAATGCACACTAATCAATGATAAAATCTGAGAAACGTAATGCTCAATGTAAGAAAATAATACTTCATATTACTTAAACATGAGCACTTATCAGACACTTTTAGGAGTAATGGAGACATTTCAAAGATGAAGATATTTTCTAAAACTCGCTTTGAGGTTGTGAACCCTCTTAAGAGTCAGAGAATTAAAGGGAAAGACGAGATGCATGTATGATGAAATAGACTAGTGGGATATGAATCGCTACAAACAGAAAAGTTTAGATGTTATATATATGGTTTATTTTTGTATTAGATCATTTAAGTAATGTGAATTAAAAAAATGTTTTATTCATGTCCTGATCTGATTAATTTTTAAATATTTGAATGAATGTTTGTAGTGTCAGATCTGTTATTCCTTTTGTCAAATAATATGTGAATAGTAGAGTGATCTTCTTACCTCATTTTATGAACTTTAGGTTGTACGGTAATCTGTAAACATGGTGATATGGATAGTTTCATTTGAAAATAAGTTGACAGTAAATTTGCTTTTTTGTCACAAGTGATTCTTTTACTATCTAAAACTAGATGCCATTTAGTTTTATAATATTGATCAAAATCAGAATGCTCATTAAGTTAAGGCCTCCAGGTTGGTTAATGTTTACAAAAAAACAATTAAAATTTCATTTAATTTGACATACTCAAGTGATTTGATCTAAAAGTAAGATTTGACCTTCAAGTTTCGATGATAAAACAATGTTTATTAGAATGCTTGTATTTTTTTTTAAATTGATATTTTTATGTTCTTGAAGTAGGATATCATTAGCTTCAAGACATTCTCGAGTCTTTTTTCCAACAAACAGCAACAACTACTATTTAAAAAAATACAAGGATTAGAAACCAACTATAATTGAATAAATCTTTATTTTACTAGGTATGAACAAATCATGGATTACAAAGCCGCAAAACTCACCAGTGTATGATCAGGGAGTTAAGAGTTTCATTGAGTTTGCCTTTCAACATGGGGCAGTTAATGACATGATTTTATGTCCATGCCCTAAATGTGGATTTAGTAAACATCATACATATGCGGAGGTGTACGATCATCTTATTTGCTAGCCTTTTTCAGTAGGATACACAATTTGGTATCTACATGGGGAGTCCCATCCAAATGAAGCAACCAATGTTGAATGCAACCACAATGTTTCTTCAAAAAGCAATGACGTTATTCATGACCCCATTAGTGATATGGTAAATTACGCATTTGGAGTACATGACTATTCTGAACAAGCCTCCCCTACATTAAATGAAGGGAGCATACATAACAATGTGACACGGAATTTAAACCAAAATTGGAATGTAGCAGATGAGTTTTATGACTTACCAAATGATGGACAACAACCACTTTATGAAGGATGTGCAAATAACTCAAAATAATCCTTTATATTGAAATTGTATCACATCAAGTGTCTTTGCAGAATGAGTAACAAAGAAATGACAATGGTATTGGAGCTATTTAATAACCCTTTTCCAGATATAAAAATTCTAGGATCTTTTTACAATGTGAAGAAAACCATCACAAAGCTTGGATTGAATTACGAGAATATACATGCATGCCCAAACAATTGCATGATTTATTGTGGAAACACAGAGGATGAAGGGAGACAAATTTGTAAGGTTTGTAGTATCTCTTGATGGAAAATGAAGAATGGAAGGTCAAATGATATTTTTGTTAGTAACAGAGGTGGAAGAAAGGTCCCTGCAAAAGTGGTTAGATATTTTCCATTGAAACCTCGATTGCAACAATTGTTTTTATCGATAAAAAGTGCTAAGGATATGACATGACACAACTTCGACACCAACAATGATGGATTACTTAGACATCCAAGAGATTGTGAAGCATGGAAGAAGTTCGATTCGACTAACAGTCATTTTGCAGCATATCCCCAAAATGTGCGACTTGCATTAGCTATAGATGGATTTAATCCTTACGGCAGTATGAGGCAAAGTTACAGTATTTGGCAAATTGTTTTCATTCCATAGAACATGACACCATGGATTGCATGAAGCAGACATCATTTATCATTTCAACAATAATACCTAGTAAACAAATGCAGGAAATGATATAGATGTCTATTTACCGCCTTTGATAAGGGAGTTAAGAGTTGTGGTTTAATGGGGTTGACACATATGATTCCTTTAAAAAAGAGATGTTAAAAATGCATGCTGCTCTATTGTGGATAATTAGTGACAATCTTAGTCTCAGAATTCTATCTGCATGGAATATTTATATGGGTCGTGCTTGCGTACATTGCAATTATACTTTTGATCATTGTTATCTGTCTTACAGTAGGAAATAGTGTTTTATGGGTTATCGACGCTTTCTTGATTTTGGCCATAAATTCAGATTAAACAAGATTAAATTCATTGGAGAGCAAGAGCTACGGAATCCTCCAAGAATACTATCATGGACAGAAATATTAGAACAGGTTAAGGATATTAACGTCACATTTGGTCGGTCTGTGAATAATCAATTTGGGGGTAAAAGAAGATGTGGTGCCAGCACTTCTCGAGATGAACCACAACAATGGAAGAAAAAGATCATATTCTTTGAGCTCCATATTAGGAACATAACTTGCTACATCACAACTTCAATGTGATGAATATAGAGAAGAAATTTTATGACAACGTACTTTTCACGCTGTTAAATGATAATTCTCACTCGAAAAATCATGTAAATGCTCTTAAAGATCTCAAACATATGTGTTGCAAGCCAGATCTATGGTCAGATGAAAATGGGAAGTTTGCACCAGCAGTTTACACAGTGAACAAGCAAGGGAAGAAGTTATTTTTAGACACTATAAAGAAAATTTGTGTGCCCGATGGATACGCAAGTAATATTTCTCAATGCATTGATGCCACTAATCTTAAAATTGTTGGTACATTGAAAAGCCATGATAGCCATATACTTGTATTGCAGTTTCTACCACTAGCTATGCACTCAGTGCTTCATGATAACAAATCTGTGGTATTACATGAGTTATGCTCATTTTTTCGACAAATATGTGACAAAGTATTGAGTGTCACGGAGTTAGAAAAACTACAAACACAAATTGTAGTCACATTATGCCACATGGAAATGCTCTTCCTACCATCATTTTTCACATTGATGATGCATTTGGTTGTTCATTTGGTTGATGAAGCATAGCTCGGTGGTCTAGTGATAAGTGCTCATGTTATAGTAATACAATGTATTATTGTCTTACATTGAGCATTACTTTTCTCAGATTTTATTATTAATTGTTGTGCATTTGTGTTCTTTTGTGCATATAGGATTGTGGAGTTGATTTGGAGAAGGAAAGAGCAAAATTAGGTCATGTTCACCGTTGTTGAGGAGTTCTTGGACCAAGCAAGGAACAAGGCATGAGTTTTAGACTTGTGGGTGTGTGCCAACCTCCGTTGGAGGGGCACAAAGGCAGTCACACTCATAAAAATCTAACTCATGTAGCATTGGAGAACTTCGTCAATGAGAAAAAATAAAGCAATCGACATGATCTACCGTTGATTGTGTGCCGAATTCAACGGCCTCGATGAAGAACATGAAATCGGGAACATTTTATACGTGAGCACTGTAGCAATTAATGTAGTAGGTTACTGTTCACTGCTCGCTAGAAAACCAATTCCAGAGGATCCACACGGACGTGTGGAAATTCCACACAGCCATGTGGATGCTCGATTTCAGCCGATTTATGGCCGCGACTCAGCACTATTTAAAGGACTTTTGGAGGACTTTTTGATAGATCTTTTTCCCAACTTCTTGATGGTTCATGGCTAGGGTGTGGAGAGGATTTTGTGGAGGTTTGGAGCGAGTTTTTGGCATCGACATCGAAGTCTGTTGGAAGATAGCTATTGGGGAAGCTTTCGTCGGCACCGATCCGACAAGGTGTGCCCTAGGCTTGACAAGGGGCTTGGTGGAGAGGACGGAGCGACCTCACAAGACCATCGCCACGCATCGCAAGGGCATTTCATCTATGTTTTCTATTCTTGTCTATTCATATACATTGATGATTTTGTATAGCTCCATGGAGAGCTAAACCCCTTGTGGGTATTCAGACTTGTAAACCCTAGGATGACATTATTTCTATGACTTTTATTATGCTTTCTTAATTGATACTTTTAATTGAGTTCCAATCTTGCATGTTAATTGTAATTGATTTTCCCTTAGCTGTGACACTAGGGTTGAGAATCATCTAGGTTATCCTTTGAAGGTGTGACAACTTCTATAAGATTATACTACTCGAGATTGGAGAGGGTCGAGAGGGTGAGTCATGAGGTAGCGAAACGTCCCCTTTCCCCTCCAGTGTGATTTCCCTACCTCCGTCTTCCAAGAGTTTTTAGCGGTCGAAGTAGAGTAAAGTGAAGGGTTGTAGTGAATCCTAGTGTTGGGGCTTAATTGAGAGTAGTGTTCTTTCGCTTAGACCAAAGGGTTAGAACTATACTTAGGGACAGGGTCTATCATTTTGAATCCCTAGAACGCCAAGCAGTTCCACGTAGTGTGAGACTTAGGATGATGGACTCCCATGGGGCTTAGTTGAGAGATCAACAGAGTGAAGGGTTGTAGTGAAGTCTAATGCCGAGACATAGTGTTGGAACTAGTCACGATTGACCTTAGGTTTGGGACCGTGTGCTTTAGGATGTCCATGACTCATTAAACATCATTAGGAGAGTATAATACATAGTCTTGAATTAGAACATTAGTCCTAAGGGGAGCTTGTCCGGGTACCCCTTATTCACATTGATTGCTCCTCTCTTTACTCTTTGCTCGCACTCTCTTGTCTTTCATATTTCTCTTTCACTTTCTTTCACACACATTGATTCTTCTCACCACCATCGTATCACACTAGCTAAGTAGCAATTACCCTTGCCTCTAATCCCTACTCCCTATTGATTCGACTACCCTCTCACCGGTGTACTTTATTACTTCGACAACCGGTGCACTTTCAGGCCTCTGTCAAAGATCCTGTCTACTATCATTGGATGTATCTAATAGAAAGGTAATTAATGGTTAACTGCTTTATTTGTAATTAATATTAGCAAAATATGTATTTTTTATAGGTACTTGGGACTATTAAAATCATACTTTCTTAACAAGGAATGGCCAAAAGGATCTATTGCAGAGGGTTACATCACACAAGAAGTTCTTACTTTTTGTTCCCAATATTTTGAAAATATTGAGACAATTTGGAATCGACCTAGATGTGCTGATGATGAACCTATCATTTCAAAGCATCCAAATGCTCGAATTGCAGAATTATTTCCGTATGTTGGGAAAGCAATTGGTGGTTTTACATGGTTCACTCTAACATCTATTGAGAAAATACAGGCCTATTGACACGTTATAATAAATTGCACCGCAATTGATTCTTATATCAAGTAAGTGTTCTTAATCATGTATTTTATACATTGTTGATATTGATTTAGCTAGTTGAAAACTACCAATTCTAATGCCACAGGGAATTAAAACTTGTTCCAAGACGATAATTAAGGACTTGAACTAGAAATCCTATTTAGGTAGACAAGATGGTTCACAGAGAGTTTAATTACTGGTTGCAAATTGAGTAAGCTTCCTATTGATATAAATAAATTTATTTGATAATATACTTTCAAATAATGTTAGTTTCCTTTTAGATAAGCCAAGATCATGACAAGATCCAAGATTCTGATAAAAGTTTGCTCTTAGCTCTTACACAAGGACCCATTAACCAAGCAAAATGATATTATGCATACAATGTTAAATGGGTACAAGTTCCGTACTTTAGAATGTGAAAGAGGATTAAGGACACAAAATAGTGGAGTTTTTGGCATATTTAGAACAAGGAGTTACTTAAGCGCTAGTGATGTTAACATGCTGTATGGAGGTGTGTCATATTATGGAAAATTGGTTGACATCATTGAACTCAATTACAGTGGAATATTTATGGTGACATTGTTTAAATGTGAATTGGCCAACACTACTCACCCGAGAGCTATAAAAATTGGCAAATTAGGTTTTACATCTATCAATTTTAAAAAAAAACCAATACACACTGGAGCGCTCAAAGATGATGAGCCATACATTCTAGCTTCTGAGGCACAGATGATGTTTTATGTTGATGATAAAAAAGAGGATGGATGGTGTATACCTGTACATTTGAAACCTAGAGACTTATATGACATGCGCAAGGATGAAGAACATACCACGGCCAATATTGAAGGCTACTAGAGGCAAAATTTGGATAGTTTATTTCTTGATGAAGATACTCATCATCGGTTAAGTCGAGATGATGTAGATGATATCAATGATACATAATTTTGAGATATTTGTAAGCATTGTTATGAATTGGTAATTATTGGTTATTGTTGTTTTTATGTCTGCCTATTTTATTATTTTCTTGTCATTAAATTCTACTAAACTAATACTTTGCTTATGTGAATAGTTTGCAATATGCCAAGGACAAAACGACACATTGCCTCCAGCGTTTTGATGAATCCCAATGAGGACTCTGGCTCATTTGGTGCCCCATGTACAACTTCATTAGTACCACCTATGGTAGTAGAAGAACATGGTGATGCCTCGTGCAACCAGAACAAACTGAGACTACTGAGCCTTCACTTCCTAGGGGCAATAAAAGAAATGCAAGGACATAGGACATGCAAATCAAAGGTGTATTATATATTTAATTTATTAATTATGTTCAGATTATGATTTCTTTCCATGGGTTTATGTTATAAACAATAACAACATATACATGTCGTCCTACAATTTTTATAATTGGTAAATGGGAGTGTGGAAGTGAAGGGATGAAAACTTCGAACAGTTGACATATTCTCTCTTCCACCGAGATAGAGAGAATTATTGTGGAATGGAATAATCAAAACCAACCAGTAATTCGTCTGGGTGGATGCTTGCTCAATTCCTAGGCCACATTGCAAGTAATTGTCAGAACTTCCCCATTGGATACGAGAAGTGGCAAAAGGTTCTTGAATGGTATAAAGATCATGTGTGGAATAACATTATAAAGGTATGTAGTTGTATTCATATTTGAGAATGTATAGATAACATCATACCAAACTTTTCTAATGTGTGCTTTTATATTTACATGAAGACAAAAATGGAGGTTAACAATGATGGGCACAAGGATTATATTTTCAAAAGTTTGGCGAAGAAATGGTGGGACCATAGCTATAATCTATATAACTATGTGCTGTGTGATCCTGATGCTTCCAATGAGTCAAACATTGAAAAGAAACCTACAGAAATTCCTTTGGAGCAATGGGTTGCTTTTATTGATTATAGGGCTCGGCCCGATATAAAGGTAGCATGCATAAAATTTTGTTTGTTGCATAATTTTTTTTTAAATGATATTCATTTCAATGTCTATGATTTCATTGAATTATGCAGTCAAAAGCAGAACAAAATGCGCAAAATGGTACTAAGTTGACAATTCCACACACATTCGGTTCAAAATTGATTGCTCGACTTCAGAAAGAGATGGTTATCAATCATTTATGAACAATTTTTAAAATTTCTTTATTAATTATCAATATATACTTAACCGAGGCTTATATATCAAACACCAAATATTTTTTATAGGAAACACAACTTCATCGGCCTGTTACAAGGATTGAAGTGTTTCATGTCAGCCATACAACCTCAAATGGGTCTTTTGTAAATGAAGATGCTAGGCAAAATCATGTAAGTAATGCGTGGGGTTATATGTTATGATTGATGGTTGTTTGATAATTAGCATTTATATAATCTACCACTTTTATTGTGTAGGAAGAGTTACTTATTCAAAGTCAAAATTCATCTGAAAATGAAGCATTCATTAATGTTTTTGGGAAAGAACACTCAGGTCATGTACATGGGTTAGGGCTTGGAGTTGTCCCAACCCAAGTATACGGGTAATCAAGCAGCATAAGTAACATACAGAATGCTAGTGATGGTACACTGTCCGAATTTAAAGCCCTTAAGGAAACAGTGAAGATATTAACCCGGCAAGTTGAACAAAATATGCACCAAATAGCATTCATTACCCAACAACTGGGAAATCATGGCCAAAATGTTGCACCTAATATGGTTTTGTTTTTATCTTTTATCTTAGAGTTATTATTACAAATTACTGCAGTGATTTTGTTGGCTTCATAAAATTTATTAGTGTTCACTTGTTTTAACATTTAACATTTCACAAATTTTGATTAGGAAAATGTAGGGTCTGCAAGTATTGGAAGACTTTCATCGCAGGATAGTCATTCAGCTCATAGTGAACATAGTTCAGATACTGATGCATAGGTGATATTCACTTTAGCCCTTATGGATAAGTTTGGAATTATGCCCTTTTACTCTTAAATTTAATTCATCCACTTTATCCATTTTTTTTACCAGTGTTCTTAGGAATATGCAATTTAAATGAAGCAGGAGCGTGGACTATATATATATATATATATATATATGTCATATGGAATGTAAATTGTTAATTTTCTTCTAATTTAATAATGCCTAGCAGGAGTCTAATAGCATTTCAAGTGTTGAGTGGTATTTAGACTGATGAAGACAGCCCAGGCCTGCATTCATGTGGAGCCTTCGTATTGTTATTATATTTACTTGAATTCATCTATTGCTTTTCTTAGCTATGTGGTCTTACATTCAGGGATTTGCACAATTTAAGTATTAGGTATTCTCCATTTTGTTTGGAGAGACAACCCAAATCCATTAGTATGTTTTATTCACTTATTTCCTCGACATATAGGGGATATAGGAAATTCATCACCATGGGTTGTTTGTGTTCCTTTTCTGGATGTGATTTGTAATAGGTTGGAATTAAAATTGCAGCATGCAAGTACGATCTTGAAGTGCAACACCCTTTCAAATCTCTGATATATTAGATCTCCAAACAATTGTAAAGCATTCTATTCCAGTATGTTCAGAAACAAGAGATCTCATGGATACAAGAAAAGCTTGATTGGCTGAAGTATGTGTTACAAACTATTTTGACTGAGTTGTATCTTAGTATTTGTATTTGGTAAAACCAAAAGAAGCTTCTACTTAAGCTTAACATGGTTCTCTCTATATGTCAGGGAATGTTAAGTGAAGCATATGGTCTATTCTCTGAAGCCTTTGCACTACTTCAACAAGTAAACTTCAGATGCATCGCATCCATTTATTTAGATCTTTGGTTTATGATTTTTCCCTGAGTTAATAAGCAAAGAATTGCAGGTTTCTAGACCCATGCATCGAGAAGTCTCTAGTTGTTGTATGTAAGCTTAATGTCACTATTTTCATTTGAACTATGGATTTCTTGTAAGATTGGCAAATTGCATTAGCAACATAAATTTCTTAATTCTCAGATATCTTGCAATGGTTCTCTATCATTGGCAAATTACATGCTATTTTTTATTTAACTGGTCAATTTCAGTTGATCAGAAAGGTTGTTTAGCTTCAAAGAAAAGGCTATGCTTATAGTATCAAATGATACAGTCTTGGATCCCTTCCCTATCAATCATGAGGATTTCCATGCATAATAATTGTTACGATGTCTTGTGCTAACATCTCAACTTAAACAATCTTATAAACCACTGTTAATTGCCATCGAATCAGTGTAGTTACAAAATTGGGGGTCCCAACATATAACTGGGAGGAGATGTCAAATGATAACTACACATGGCGATGAGCTCGTTTAACACAGGTTATTTTGATTATTTATTTGCTCTTCACTTTATGCTTTTCCATCATTTCATCTTTTCTTATGCACTAGCCTTTTCTCTACTTTGTAAATGTCAAAATATTTCAATGCTTACAGAATAGATCATATTTTGGGTTTCTTTAGAATCTGGGAACTCTCTGATCATGCTCTTACTGGTCTTGTAGGGAAATTCCGTCCTTCCATTCCCCTCAGTAGGTAACATAAGTTCAACTAGAGCAAGCAATAATGCAAATATTTGGTTGTAGATAACTAAGCAAATAGTTTTTCTAGTCAAATATATAACTATTATTTTCCAAAGAAATGCTAATTATTATTTCTAATTCTGCAATTTTTACTGAAAGAAATACCACATTTTAGGATGAGCTCAAGAAGAAGGGTTTATGGGACTCTAATCGTTTGAGCTGTCCATATATTCGGCATGAAATTTTGCAGGTTTCTGCTTAATATATCTATGCTTGGCTTAGACGCAACATTTATCCTTTGCCTTCTTTTCTACTATAATGGTTGTGTTAATAGCCTTTTGTTTATTTCAGGAAAAATTTGGGTCTCTTTGGACTATTATTGCTTCCACCTTCTTGAATGAATATCAAAAACTCTGCTATGAGGTATTCATATGTTTTTATACAATATGTTAACATATTTCATGAGAGGCACTGACTAAAATTGTATTATCCTGTGAGATAAGATTTTCAGGGTTAATTTACATGCCATGTTGTTACATTGTACTGCTCGCAATATAGTTAATTGATATACTCAATCCATTTGGCATAAATCAAGCATTTATTTTTCATTTTTGTTACATAATCCTCCTGTGATTTATCTCGATGCTAAAGAGCTTAGTTGGTATTAATTTGAGCAGATCATGAATGATCCCAATCTTTTATAGTACTAGTAATTCTGACTTGTTTTTTGATGTACCGCAAGTGTATGCGATCGCCAAGTAATACCTCGTGTAAAGACATGAGAATCGTATTTCTCAGGGCTAAGAATCTACTATTACTTCTTCATTGCCTACTATCTAGACTAACATCTTAAACAATATATTTTACTCTACAAGATGCAAGAAAATAAATATGATATGGCTATACGAATTTAAAGAACAAAGTGAGGGATTGCAAGAGCTATAGTAAAATGCAAAGGCCTATGGATGTGGATCCCCTTAAGGGGTCATCATGATACATGGATGAATAAAAAAGATAGCATGGGTGATTTAGACCGAAGGATCTCTAGATTAGACCAACCCCAATTTCTCGGTGATTGAAACCTAATCCCATACGAATGTTGATTGGAATTTCATCCTAATCAACACCCCTATGATTGCATTAAGTACAAGGAGATCCTAATATAAGGGCACACTTAACCTCAGTTTACCCTTATAGATCAGAGGACTACTAATATCCAATTTCTCAGCAGATCGATATAAGAAACCTCTTTTAGTTCATTAAAGATCTAATACAAGTGAGTAGATCACATCAATGCATATAACTCAAGAAAGAACAATGGATCTCTCCATTAAGTAGTTCTAGGCATGAAGTACAATGAACTAAATCATAAATCAACCCAAGCTTTGCAATTAAGTAAAGATCATTCAAAATACATGATGAACCCCCCAAGGTTCACCAACATCCGATGGCCTTGGGGGTCTAGTGTGACATCATACAAGTATACACAAGAAAGCAAAGTAAAGCATGAAAAGAGTTCATAGATGACACTCCCTAGTTAAAATGATGAAGAAGGAGATGGAGATCTGGCCCAATTATGCTTCCCCGTCCAAGAAATGCCGAATGACGCTTCCCAATCCTACAAGCTTCCTTCCTTGTAAATGGAGCTTCCCTTTGGTTGATCTAACCCTTGCCTCCTTCTTTAGCACAAAAATGTCATCTCCACAAGATGTCTTCTTTTTTCCTCTTCTCTTTTCCAAGTGTTGGCCAAAGAACCCCTTTTCTTGCCCTAAAATTGTGCTTTAATACCCCCAGGGTATACAGGCCGTATGGAGCCCAATTCACGCTCCATACGGCTTCCATACTGCCCGTATGGAGGCCGCATGGACTAGGCCAAACTCTCTGTCCTGAAAATCCTCAATGTACTACAGTTTATGCTACAGTGGAATTACTACAGTAATCTAATACAGTATATGTTAGATTCAGAGGATTCAACTCCAGATGATGATAGTAAGGACTCAATAGAACTTGAAGGAATGTCCATTAATGGAATCACTACCACTCTATAATTTGGGAAAGATCTTTACTTGAAGGGTGTAGAAATATTTGGGAAAAACAGTTATGAAATCACTCAACCTTATTTATCTTTTGCAAGTTTAATTGTAGTAAAATAAATTTCATGAACCACTTTCCAACAAAATAGTTATAGTCACAGCAACATTGTAAGTTATCTTCATGTAGGATAGGGGGAACAAATCACCGAGCATTGTTTTCTCTAGTGCAACCAAGAAGTTGGAACAACAAGCCATATTTTTAGTTAAGAATGATGATGATGGTGATGGTGGCACACCATTGTTTGTTAATGAGTTTGCTGTGGATCACAGAGGATGAACAGAGCAGATAGTAGATTTCTCGACTGTTTTTTGTTGTTTGTTGCTGACAAAGATCTTGATTGGGCATTGTGGGCATTGAAAGGAAGTATCTACAAGGGGAATGGAGATGTTGGTCTTGATGAAACTTATGGAGTTCTTGATTCAATTGGGATCAACCAAGAAATCCAAAGTTTCAGCAGAGGTTTAAACTCATCCAACAAATGTTGCAAGGTATGCCTTACTGCTTGCATAATATAACTTTGTAAGATGCTTATTTAACAGTAATTAATTTCTTGCATGCAGTTCCTGATTCATCGTCTAATGCGACATACCAAATAATCTATCATCCACACTCCGGAAAATGTTTAAATGCCAATGAAAACAATAAGGTGTCTCTAAGTGATTGTGAGAAGAAAAGCAGATGGAATTACAAAGGTGAAGGATCTCAGGTTCGTATGTATGCTTTATCTATTAATGGAGAAATTTGTATTTGATTATATATTTTAAAACTTGTATTCGTACTTATATTTGTGCATTAATGAAATGCAGCCTAGTGCTTTCATTAGTTAACGAATTTTGTAAGTTTTTAATTATATTCGTTCGATGTGTAAATTGCCTCATTTTTATCATTAAACCAAAATTTTATTAAAAAATAGATCCACAATTATGGCGGTTTGAACAGCTAAGATTATAAATATAACAGATCAAATTGGTTTAAGAATTCTACGGCTGACATAAACGAAAACTTCATATCTTAATTCCCATATTTCGCATTTAGCTATCGTTCTCATGGTAGTTCACAACCGTCGGCAAATGCATACCAGAAAGATGTGATGATGACATGTGGCGTCAGTTCTAACTGCAGGTTAGAACCGTCAATAAAGAGAAATGTAATTTACGACGGTTATTCCGACTGTTGTGAAAAACCACTGCAAAGTGGACTACCGATGCCTGAATGGATGGTGGTTTATTAACCGTGACAATTACAACTAACAGTAGGTAGAACCGCTGGGAAAAGCCAAAATAATCACCACTAACATCATGTTTCCTTGTAGTTAATATCCAAGATACAAGTTTCAAATGAATCAACAAATAAACGCAACAGCCTCAGGGCATCAAAAGTTAAAGGGTTGAAGAGTTCACAAGTTATATAAAAATTTTCACAAGCATGAAAGCAGTAGCTTGTAAAAAGCAAAATCATGAAAGTTCAAGTTTGTGATTCATCAATATATAGAAGACACAACTCAAAATCCAAATCAAATATAACATGCAAAATCAAATGTCAAAGACACAAATTTCAAATGAATCAACAAATGAGCTCAAGGCATCAAAAGTTAAAGAATTGAAGAGTTCACAAGTTGTAAAAAAGTTTCACAAGAATGAAAGCCCAAGCTTATGAAAAGTAAAATCAAGTTTGTGATTAATCAACATAAAGAATCCACAACTTAAAATCCAAATCAAATCTAAGATGCAAACTCAAATGCCTAAGATACAAGTTTTGAATGAATCAACAAATGAGCTCAACAACCTCAAGGAATCAAAAGTTCAACAGTTGAAGAGTTCACAAGTTGCAAAAAGTTTTACAAGCATGAAAGCCACTTCTTATGAAAAGTTGACACACCCTTTTTGCGTGTGTGTACCGCAAGTGCACGGGTTGTCGAAGTAATAATTACCCCGGTGAGTAGGGTAGTCGAATCCACAGGGAACAGGGCTACTAGTACTAACTTCTTCTCTGCAATCTAGCCTAATGACCAATGTGATTTTGTGGTGATCTAGTGTGCATAGAAATTAATACCAGAGACAAATAGACGAAGGGTAAATAAAGGAAGATCTCAATCAATGAAGATGAGATACCCGGGCAATGCTTCCCCTAGGTTCTATCATGAAGTGCAAAACTAACTAAATGCTTCTAAACCGAGTTCTATGAGTCGAGGTAATCCAATAACAATCGATCCCTGCTTCCAGGCCACCGATACTAGTCCCCTACAAGGTCCCGGCGGAGAATTCACTCAATCTCAACACCTCACACCCTATATGACCGCAATGAGTTTTAAGGATACCTAAAAGTGAAACCGATTCCTAAAATTAGATCTAACCCTACTTCTAGGCGAAAGATCCCTAACCCCTTACAAAGGTCCCGGTGGAGAAATCTATCAATCTCACACCTCACACCCCATATGGTTGCATAAAACTTAGGGAATACGGAGATAGGAAACACTCAATCGGAAGGGAAAGGGGACACTCCTCTATCTCAAGACTCACCCTCTCAACCCTCTTTAATCTTGTATGTTCTAATCCCTAATGGAGATCTCTCTCTCACCAAGGAAACAAATCAAACATACCAAACAACCATACGAATTAATTAGGCATGCAAGCAATGATTAAACAAGATTAAAACTCAAATAAACTTGGAATTAAAAGAAAGCATAAAGAAAGTCAATACATGAATCGAAACCTAAGGTTCACATGCCCAAGTATCTACTAGGGTTTAGCCCTCCATGGGGCTTATTACAAAGCAAAACATAACACAATGAAAAGCAATGTAAATCATGGAAATAAACCCCCTTGAATTCGTGATGATGGCCTTGATGGGTCGCTCAACGTCTTGAAGGATCCTTCTCCGAAGCTAGGTCGCCAATGACTCCCTCGATGCTATGACGGAGGAAAGAACTATCAAAGTTGGTGAAGAACGGCCCTCCAATTCGGCAAAGACCTCCTCCTCAAACCCTAGCCGCTTCTCCTCTCAAAAGCCACACAAAAGATATCAAAAGAATCGGCGAAAAGGGCTATTTATAAGCCTGAATCGCGCCAACTGCGTGTCTTCACGCGACCGCGTGAGATCCCACGCGATCGCGTGAGCTGCAGAATTTCCACGCGGTCGCGTGGGATTTTTGACGCGGTCGCGTGAACAGTAAATTTGCTACAGTAATTCTGCTGCAGTGAAATGAACAGTGTTTTGCTACACTGCTCTTCAGAATTATGCTCCAAACTCTCTCATATTGAGGCCACATGGTCGGGCACACGTCCATGTGGTGAGTTATAAGACTTCTCCTTCTTCGAATCATCATTTGAGAGCTTTAAATATCCTCACACAAGTTGGGACATGAAGGTGTGACTGCCTTTGTGCCCTTCCATCACATAAATCATCTTGAATTCTTCAGGAAGTTGGCACACACCCTCATGTGCGTGATCCCCTCTTGTGCCTTGACACTTGTGTTGTACAAAAACTCCCAACAATAGGTCTTTATAACCCATCTTTGCTTCCTTTTCCTCCTTTAACACTTCCACAACCTAATTGCATAAAAGAACACCAAAATACACTTTATGAGACATAATCAATGGTAAAATGATGCTCAATGTATGTAAAACAAGTCGGTAAAACATGTATATTCAAGCACTTATCAAAAGTCAAATCAAGTTTATGATCCATCAACAAAGAGATTCCACAACTTGAAATCCAAGATGCAAACTAAAATGTCCAAGACACAAGTTTCAAATAAATCAACAAATGTGATTAGAAGCCTTAAGGCATCAAAAGATAAAGGATTAAAGAGTTCACAAGTTGAAAAATTTTTCACAAGCATGAAAGCCAGAGCTTGTGAAAAATCAAATCATGTAAAATCAAGTTTGTGGTTTATCAACATAGAGAATCCATAGTTTGAATTCCAAATCAAATCCAAGATGCAAAATCAAATGTCTAATATACTAGTTTCAAATAAATCAACAAATGAACTCAATAGTCTCAAGGAATGAAAATTTAAAGGGTTGAAGAGTTCAGAAGTTGCAAAAGGTTTTACAAGCATGAAAGTCAAAGCTTATGAAAAGTAAAATCAAGTTTGTGATTCATCATTATAAATAGTTCACAACTTGAAATCTAACTCAAATGTTCAAGATACAAGTTTCAAATGAATCAACAAATGAGCTTAATAGCCTCAAGGCATCAAAAGTTAAAGGGTTGAAGAGTTCACAAGTTGCAAAAAGTTTCACAATTATGAAAGCTGAAACTTTTGAAAAATAAAATAATATGAAATCATGTTTGTGATTCCGCAACATTGAGACTCCACAATTTGAAATCCAAATCAAATCCAAAATGTAAAATCAAATTTTCAAGACACAGGTTTCAAATGAATCAACAAATGAGGTCAACAGCCTCAAGGCATCAAAAGTTTAAGGGTCGAAGAGTTCACAAGTAGCAAAAGTTTCAAAAGCGCAAAACTGGCAAAGTTTCTAAATCATGTTCAAGATCCAAATTCTCAAAATTTGACGAAGACCAAAAGTCAACAAAAGTCAAAGCACGCTTTTTGGTGAAATAGTCAAAAGGAGATAAAAGGCTACAATCACTATTTGCATAGGCACCTAAGTCTAAGTTGTGTCAAGATGATTAAATTTCAAACTTTTTGTACTTTCAATGAAGTCTATGAATTCATGTTTATCAAAAATGAATGAAATTGATTGCTCTAACTTATCTTCTTGTTCATACTTATTTCTTAATCGGAGGCTCCTACGACAGTATCCAAGGTAATTAACATTATGGGCTTGCCCCTAATGGAAGTCATGAACCCATAATCTCTTGAAGACAAAATAAAAAAAAATTTGATTTATAAGTCTTTATTTTGGTCGATTAATCATATTAAACATCGTTTGAGAAAAAAGGACCCCACAAAAATTAAAGTATTTTGACACTTTAATAATATCTAATGGGAAATTAAGAAGTCAGTCTTTTTTGTTGCGTTTTGCCTAGCTCTATTTGGTGGAGTTTTGACAGGGACTCAAGTATACATGCTGATCACATAATAAAGTGTGCGTAAGTGCAGAGTATCGGTCTACAAAGAATGAGATGAATAATAGTAATGACTCTAGACCCAAAAGTTAAACTAAACGATCGAGTGATGTGTGTGTAAATAAAAACAAATGAACACAAGAAAATACGGGAGGTAATAGGAGAGAAATCAAGGAAGAAAACAATGTCTAGGCATAGCATTCCTATAGGGTTATGAGGTATAAGACAATAGTTGTCTAAACATGTAATCCTATTTGAATCGAAAATTTTTCAGAAATATACAAAACTCTAATTTCTCAGATGAAGTGTAGCTGAATAGGTGTAGAGCTGATATAGACATCCACAAAATCAAATTAACACTGTGAAACCTTATTGTGGACTAATGATAATATCTTAAGTAGATAATATCTCCCAAAAGAGAGATTACCCATAATCTAAATACAGAGCAAAAATGTGATTTCTCCTAAAATCCTCTTCAGATGATTATAAAGAGCATGAAAATTATCCACAAGCCACTCAGAAGGATTGTGGGAGACAAAGTCTCCTAGATACCCTAACTAGAGGTGTACCCACTATCCTCTCGAATTGCGGTAAGTCTATGCTAGTGGGAATTTCTTCTTGTTACGTAACAATACCATGTTTGCTAGGGCTTTCACCTCATTAGCAATCAAGAATTCAATCACATAATTAGACTCAAATAGATATGATTACAAATAAGAAATCAATTAAGCATCAAAGATCCAACAACCAAAGTCAAGAAAATAAACCCTAGAGTTTAACTATGCCCAAACTTCTACAAATTATCTACATTAATGGAGGGCAAGCATTCAAGACACAAATATTGGAGTAAAACATGAAAGAAATGAAAATCCCCTATTCAATCCCAATAATCTTAAATCCTCTTGAATATAGATATAAATCCCTCTACAAATCGCTTCGTAAGGGTAGGAGCTTCGTCTCTTTTCCTCCTCAACCTCACCTCCAAGAATCACCCCCAAAGAATAGAAGGATAGAATACAAGATGCCCTAAAAACCTTCATAAGTTCTATTTATACCTGACTGGTTACAGGCTGCTTACGGGCGTAAGGGTTAGGCCATAAGAAAGCTGGAGAAGATGGTCACAAGCCTTATGGGATGACTTACAGCCTTAAGTCCTGTTTGTAAGATCCTCTATTTGTGTTGCGGTCCAGCTTATAGCCGTAAGCACTGGACCATAAGCTACACTGTTCTGCTCATTGCGACTGTCCTTACATGTGTATGCTGTGATCATAAGCTCCTCTGGATGATCCTTACGAGCGTAAGCCATGCCCGTAAGGTCCTCTGAATTACTTCTAAATCCTCCTTACGGGCATAAGTATGCTCTCAAGGTTTTCTGGAATTGACTTACAACCATAAGGACAACCGTAAGCTGCCTGTAAGCTACCCAGTTTGCCTTGTCCTTATTCTAATGGTGTAGAGAGGGATCCAACTTCACTGTTAAAAGTCTGAAATTCTTCTTTTAGCTCTCTCTCATCTTTAAGCGTTGCCCTAAGCCTGTTAATACACAACACACTGTATTTAACATCGAATTCCACAATATGGTTCTAATGCATTCTAATTGAGTGTACAAATTGATATGAAATACATGAACATTGTAAACTCATCAAGTTTTTAAAATAGGTGCTTGCATAATATATGCTTTACATTCATGTAGGTGTCACCTGTACTTAGATTGGTAGCATAGGAAATAAAAGACAAAAATAGCCACCTTGTTGATGCCAATGATGGCATACCCTTCCTCTGGTTATTGTTCTCCGCAGACCCGACTTGTTTTCTTGCTTTTTTTTTTCTTACTGTTCTTTCTTTTCTCTATCTTTTCACTCTTTTTTTCACTTGCAGGGTAAGATAAACTTTTTCCCTTATTTATTTTTTATTATTTGGTTTTATATAAGTTGAAAGAAATAATGACTATGTAAGTGAGACGGTGAGATTAAACTATTATCAATTATTCATATTAAATATTTAGAATTTATCATAAAATTAATTTAAAAAATCAATTACTTTAATAAATCATTTATTAAATTTAAAAATAATCACTACAGCAATAAAAACTTATTGTGACATTTTTTAAACAACATTTTTGGCAAATGTCGTTGAAAACCACTAAAATGACTTTTAAGAGATATTTGTAATAAATGTTGGTATAATTTTATATAATCCTACGTTTATAGTAACATTTTTACTTATAATCACAAGAGGTTTTGTTTTGCGATTTTATTTTTTAAGATTTAAGAGACATTAAAAAAATATCGGTATAATATTATCTATTAAGACGTTTATTACGACCTACGTAACAAATATCACAAATCAGTACAACTCTCATTGCATCAATATGTTATGACATATTTGAAAACGTCATTTTAAGTTATTATAATCATTTTAAAACGTCATTTGATGTAAACGTTGTTATATTTTATTTGCAAGTGACTTTTAAAACCACATTTATTATATATGTCGTGATAGTTTATAATTTTTTTTATTAAATTTAGTGACATTAATAAGTTATGTTGCTATAAATCTATAATGTTCGTTATTATTATTATTATTATTATTATTATTATTATTATTATTATTATTATTATTATTATTATTATTATTTTGTGACATTTGAAATAATTGTTGTAATAGTGCACGTATGACATTTTTTTATAAACATCTCAATAATCCTGTCATTTATTTTTTCTTTTAAAAACAATGTAGATAATGTAATTTTTTATGTTTTACAATTACCATTATAGTTGAATTCATGGTCAAAATTAATTTTAAATTATTTCCTAAATATTCTGAATTTTTATTTGGGGGCAGCTTGAACTATCGTGGATGTGAAACCTTTTTATATAATATTATTATTATTTTTAGGATAATCAAATTTTTATGTTAATGATGAAGACTACAATAACCAAATATCACTGAATAGTACATAATAAAATACTGACAAAATTCATTTATAGATAAAAAACACAAATATAAATATAAATACAACTAATGAAATTTTTCCAACATTGTTAGAGAATTATTTTCTCAATAACTTGTTAATCAAATGAAGAATAGTTTCAATAGCTTCTATGATGAATTAGTACATCAATTTACTAAAAATAATTGCGACAATGAGCTACATTGTGGAACAATTGTTAACAACGATGAATACTCAAGCTGCGTACATTGACCCGATAACTACTCTGAGATCAGTAGAACTCTAACTGCAACAAACATGATAAAATAATACTCTCAAACAGAGACTTTCTTGAAAAGATGCCATCCAGTACTCTCAAACTGAAATAGTTAAAAGAATTACAAAAGTTACTTTTAATGATCAACTGCAGCCTCCCTTAGAATAGAACTTCACAAACATGTCCTAGAATCTGGAAGAAAGATGAGACAGTACTAATTCATAACATCCACCAGCCTTTTTCTGTTAATCCAAATGAATGAACAAGGAACCAGTAAGGAAGCATCCTCCCTGCTTCTTCCTCTGCTTTCTAGTGCAATAAAACATGGCACGTTAGTAACCAACAACATAACAAACTTAACATGAAATTCACATACTAATTACTCAGTTCCTCTCTCTATGAATACACTCCAAAGAAGCTGAATTATCAATACAAATATTCAAACTTGTGAATATATATATATATATAGTTATAGAAAACATATAGTTACCTTCCCTGCTACCAACACCTTGAGATTGAGTCGAAAAGCCTAGTATCTCCCTCACTCTCATTTTAGGAACATGCATGTCATTCTGGCCAATATAAGCACAAGTTTTCTAAGAAACAAACTCTTCTAATTTGAAGCCAATGTATGAAACCTCCCCACTAACCTACAGTAATTTCAAGAAATTTATTGCTTTGTTTTTAATGTTTTTGAAACAAACATTAAATATAAGAATATAAGACAGATATAATTATGAGAGGCTTGGAAATCCAACAAGCTAATGTTAAGTTTGGATTGAATTATACATGCTCCATTCTCCAGTAGCACAGAAGAATACCCGAGAATATTTCCAAATGTCATTCATGAACAAAAAATTGCATTTGCTGCTGACACACCCCTTCCATGTGTACCACGCAAGTGTACGGGTTGTCGAAGTAATAAAATACCCTAGTGACTGGGTAGTCGTATCCACCCGGAATAGTGTTCAAAAACAAGCGTTATCACTATTTTAGCTATAAATGGAATTGATGGTAAGAGAAATCAATATGTATATATATATAAAAGAAAGTAAAAGAGTGCAAAAAGGGCAATAAAGGTAGGAGAGGTAATCGATATAAAGATGGGGTACCCGGACAAAGCTCCCCCTAGGACTAATGCTTATAGTGCAAGACTAGTATTATACCATCTAATTGATGTCTAATGAGTCGTGGAAATCCTTAAGCACACGGTCCCAAACCTAAGGTCAACTGTGACTAATCCCACACTATACACGGCTCTAGATTTCTCTATGACCCTTGACTCTCGATGACCTGTCACCTAAGCCCCAGGGGAGTACCTCATACTAATGCCTAGCACCGTGTGAAATTGCATGGAGTTCTAGGGATTCCAAATGAAATACCATATCCCTAATTATAGATCTAACCCTTTAGTCCAGATTGAAGAACCCTAATCTAAGTTAAGCCCCAGTCCTAGGATTCACTCAAGCCTTCGCAAGGGAGTTCATCTCCTAGTACTTCACTCTACTTCGATCACGATTAACTCTTGGGATACAGAGATAGGGAAATTCACACCGGTGGGGAAAGGGGACGTTCCGCTACCTCTCGACTCACCCTCTCAACCCTCTCCAACCTTGTGTAGTCTAATCCTATAGAGGTTGTCACACCCTCAAAGGATAACCTAATAGATTCTCAACCCTAGTGTCACGGCTAAGGGAAAATCTCTTACAATCGGCATGCAAGATTGGAACTCAATAAGAAAACATCAAATTAATAAAGCATAATAAAAGTTATAGAAACACAAACATCGTAGGGTTAACAAGTCCGAATACCGACTAGGGTTTAGCTCTCCATGGAGCAATACAAAGTCAATAAAGAGTTTAAGAACATATACATGAAAACCATAAAGAGCACCCCCTTGTAAATCGTATCGATGGTCTTGTGGAGCCGCCTAATCTTCTCCATGAATCCCTTGTCAAGCCTAGGGCACACCTCGCCGAATTGATGCCAACGAAAGCTCCCCCAATAGCTTTATTCCAAAAGATGTCGATGTCGATGCCATATAAAGACCTCCAAGAACCTCTCCAAACCTTAGCTGAAAGCTCCCCAAAAGATAGGCAAGAGATAGAAGGGGGGGTCCCCCAAATAGATCTGAAAACGGGCTATTTACAGGCTGAAATCGGAGTTCTACACGCCCCTGTGGATTTTCTACGCGGGCCTGCTACAGTTCTTCGCCGAAATGCTCCTGAATTCATCGTTCTTCATCGAGGTCGTTGAATTGGACACACAATCAACGGTAAATCACGTCGCATCTTCACTTGAAACACATTGACGAAGCTCTTGATAATGTTGCACAAGTCGGAAAATGTGAGTGTGACTGCCTTTGTGTCCTCCAAATCACGTATTCACTTGACCCCATTTGGAGTTTGGCACACACTCACATGTCTTTGACCACAACTTATGCCTTGTTCCTTGACCGGTCCAAGAACTCCCTCAACAATCGCGTTCATGACCTATTCTTGCTCCTTCTTCTTTAAATCTTCTCCACAACACTACAATGCACGAAAGAACACAAACACACACTAATTAGTGATTAAATCTGAGAAAAGTAATGCTCAATGTAAGACAATAATACTTCGTATTACTATAACACAAGCACTTATCAAACTCCTCCACACTTAAGCTTTTGCTTGTCCTCATGCAAAAATAAAACATGAAAGTACTTGGGAAGAACAATTAAAAGTGCTCGGCCTTAGGTTCACCAAAAGTATGCAAAGGGAGCATTCTACAAGTAAGGGAAAATCAAAACATTGCATAAGGATATCATTGCTCTAGCTAAAAACATGAATAAAAAAGAACTATCAACTCGAAAATGTGTAAGGGGATTCACATTGCACACACCATTACTTGTGCGTTCAATTGTTTATGCTCATGTAGCCTATGGCGGTTCAACTTAGTTGCAACGGTTGTATTCTTAGAGTTTAGGAGAATTTTTAACATTGTATCTTACCATGCTTTAGTTTTACTTGAATATTAGGGGATTTTTGCTCGATTACACCTTATTGCACTACTCACTCTCGAAATCTTTTGGAAAATCAAACTCGAAGTTTTAAGGACTAGTTTAGTATTACTTTAGTAAGTTGTGTAGTTCTATGTAGCTAAAAAAATAAATAAAAAAAAAAACTTGCGAGCTTGTGAATATTAGTTTAAGCTTTACATTTGGGGTGGAAAGAGCTACCTCCTATGAAGTATGAAGCTACTCTCATAAGTCGGATACAAGTTATGCCCTAATGAGAGAAAGCGCTATCTCATGGGAACCGTGAAAGCTACCACCCCGGTAGAAAGAGCTACATCCTCGAAAGTGTGAAAGCCACCTTTGGCGGCTGACACGACCCCTTGCGTGTATCCCGCAAGTGCACGGGTTTGTCGAAGTAATAAATTTACCTTGGTGAGAAGGTAGTCGAATCCACAAGGAATAGGGAGATAGAATATAAGGTTTCACTAGTTAAGCTATGCAGAATACGGAGAACGATAATAAGATTGATGAGTGAAAATAATGCAAAGCAATAAACTAAGTAGAGAGATGGAAGAAAGAAGTGCAAGTAGGAAAATCGAGAAGGACTAACAATGAATAAAAGAGGGTATCCGGACAAGCTACCTCTAGGGTCTATGTTTCAAGTGCAAGACTATGATATTATACTCTCCTATTGATGTCAATTGAGTCGAGGATATCCTAAGACTCACGGTCCCAAACCTAAGGACAACCGTGACTAACTCCAACACTATGCCCGGTGTTAGGATTCACAACACCCTTCACTCTGTCACCTAGATGACTAAGCCCCAGGGGAGTCCATCTGCCTAAACCTCACACTATGTGGAGTTGCATTATGCTCTAGGGATTCCTAGTGATTAAACATGTTCCTATACGTAATTCTAACCCTTTGGTCCAGGTGGAAGAACCCTAGTCTAGATTGAGCCCCAGCAAATAGGATTCACTACAACCCTCCACTCTATTACTTGCGTAACTAAGCCCTAGGGGAGTTTATCTACCTATTGCTTCACTCTATTTCGACCGCTATTAAATCAAGGAATCGGAGGTAGGGAGAAATCACATCGAAGGGGAAAGGGGTACATTGCTACCTCACAACTCTCCCTCTCAACCCTCTTTAATCTTGAGTAGTCTAATCCTATAGGAGTTGTCACACCTCCAAAGGAAAGCCTAGATTGCTCTCAACCCTAATGTCACGTTTAAGGGAAAACAATATGAAAGGATAATCAAGATTAAAAACTCAATTTTATTCATCAACGATGGAAAGCATAATAATCAATGTCAAAGAAACATAAGAAACCCTAAAGTTTACAAGTCCGAATACCCCACGAGGGGTTTAGCTCCTCATAGAGCTATACATGTTCATCAACGTGAGAAATAAAGCATAAAACATAGACATCAATGAAAAACCCCCTCGAATTGGTGTGGCCGTGGTCTTGTGCAAACGTCGAACCTCGAAATCGATGCCGACGACGCGCTAGACCCTCCACGAAATCCTCTCCGAAACCCTAGCCGCGCTCCAGAAAGTTGGGGAAAAGATAGGTCCAAAGATTCCTCAAAAGGTTGCAAAAATCCCCTTTTATATAGTTGAATCGCGGCTTTAAAATTGGACTTATCGGGGGCTTCACACGGCCGTGTGGAATTTCCACACGCCCGTGTGAAGCTTCTGTCTCGGCTGAAAAATTAATTTCACACGGCCGTGTGGAATTTCCACACACCCGTGTGTCTTCACTGGATGGCTGAAATCGCAAAACACACGGCCGTGTGGAATTTCCACACGCCCGTGTGACTTCTCTGTCTGGCTGGAAAATGGCTCACACGGCCGTGTGGAATTTCCACACGCCCGTGTGACTTCTCTGGAACACTAATCTTAAGCTGAACAGGCTTGGTAACTTGCCGAAACGCCTCCCGGGTCCATTGTTCTTCATCGAGGCCATTACTTGGGCACACAAGCAACGGTAGGTCGCGCCGATTGCTTCAAGTCTTCTTCTTTCGCGAGATTCTCCTAAGTAACACGGATTGGACTTGTTGTGAATGTGACTGCCTTTGTGCCCCTCCAAAAGAGGTTGGCACACATCCACAAGTCCAAATACGTGCTTCGTTCCTTGCTTGGTCCGAGAACATCCCAACATTGGCGAACACGACCTAATTTCATTCTTCTTCTCCAAATAGGCTCCACAATACCTTCAATGCACAAGAGAACACAAATGCACACATTTAGTGATAAAACCTGATAAAAGGTATGCTTAATGTAAGATAATAGCGCTTCGCGATACTATAACACAAGCACTTATCAAACCCCCCCACACTTAAGCTTTTGCTTGTCCTCAAGCAAAATAAAACGTGAAAGTACTTGGGAAGAACAATTGAAAGTGCTTGGCCTTAGGTTCACCAAAAGTATGCAAAAGAAGCATTCTACAAGTAAGGGAAACTCAAAACATTGCATAAGGTTACCAATGCTCTAGCTAAAAACTTGAATCAAAAAGGATGAAAACTCGAAAATGTGTTAGTGTGTGCGATCTTACTCAAGAGAACCGACGAGTACTCCTCAAACTTTGGTTAGAAAGGACTTATTTATATACAAAAACAAAAATAGTGGTGGAAGTAGTAGCTTCACACATCCTTGAAGGTAGCCCTTTCCTAGGCGGCCGCCAAAGGTGGCTTTCACTCTTTCGAGGAGGTAGCTCTTTCTACCGGGGTAGTAGCTTTCACGCATCCCATGAGATAGCTCTTTCTCTCATTAGGGCATAACTTGTATCCGACTTATGAGAGTAGCTGCATACTTCATAGGCGGTAGCTCTTGCCACCCCAAATGCATAATTAAAACAAAGCTAATATTTACAAACTCATATATATTTTTTTCTCTTTTTCTCTTTTCATTTTTCCACTTTTTTTTTTTTATGCATTTTCCAAAGTAAAACTAAGAACAACGATAAACTTGTCCTTAAAAACTTCAAGATTGAGTTTCCAAAAGATTCCAAGAGTAAGTTGTGTACTAAGATGATTCGAGCAAAAATTCCCTAGAATTCAAGTAGAGACTAGAGCATGATAGGATACAATGTTGAAAATTCTCCTAAACTATAAGAATACAACCGTTGCAACTGAGGTGAACCGCCATAGGCTACATTAGCATAAGCAATTGAACGCACAAGTAAAGGTGTGTGCAATGTGAACTCCCCCCCACACTTAAGATGTACATTGTCCTCAATGTACGCATATAAGCACAATAATAAGTGAAAACGATAAAAGCAATTAGTGTGGAAGTGGCAATTGAAACATTACTCCCCTGAACTCCAAGTGTTTCGTTTGATGAAGCTAGGTCATTGAGAGTTGAGTCTCAATGGTTCGTGGAGCACACACGATTCCATGACCGTGTCAATGACTATTCCTCAAAATCCTTACATCCAAGACCATCTGCGCACACATAAACGAGGGTTCAGTAAAGCTCAATAAAACTCGAGTATATAAAATGTAAAGCAATGAATACAACTCGAGATAAAAAGAAAAAGCAAAATAAAAGCTATACTCAGAAGGAGAATCCTTTCTGAGTACTACAAGTCCAAAATAAATGTAAAGATACACAGAAATGACAAATAAAAGAAAAGAATCTGAAATCTAAGACGCCTCAGCGTCGGTGTCCTGAGTGGTGGCCTCTGGTGCTGCTGGAGGCTCTGGATCTGCTGGTGATGCTGGAGCTGCTGGTGCTGAGGGAGATGGAGGTGGTGGAGTGGACACTCGAGGTCGGACCACGAAGGAGGAGGAGGCGACAATCTGCTCGAAGGTCTGTCGCAAGCTCTGGAACTGCGCCATCACCTCCTGGTGCTGTGTAATCTGTGTGGCCCTAACCTCGGCCACCTCAGTCTGTAGGATCCCCACTGCGCTCTCGAGGCGCTCCAGTCTATCCTGGCCTCGAGACGGTGAAAACATCCGCACTGGAGGTGGCTCCGGCGCGGTGGGGGGTACCTCGGTCTCTGTGTCCTGCGGGGGTGGCTCCAATGCTGCCCGGGATCCCTCGCCCTGCTCTGTATGGGGTATAATCCAGGTATACGTCCCTGGTCCTCCTCTGCGGATCATACCCATCATCCTCAAGGTATCTGTGCCCAGGGGAGCTGGTACGGTCGTCTTCTCTGCTCCCCTGACTCCATCTCTGAGCCCCAGGCCAATGAGAAGTCTGGTGATGTAGGGGCCTGCAAAGATAACTCCTACCCTGGGGTACTGGCCCTGATGGCGAATGTAGTCGGCCACAATGTGCCCCAGGTGGAGTGGCTCACTCTCCACCATCGAATACAAGTAGAGGAGCTCCTGACGACTCAAAACACCAGTACTGTCTCCCCTGCCACTGATAGATCTGCTCATAACTGCGTGTAGACATCTATAGGCAGGTCGAGAAAGGCATGAAGCCTTGGAGACACCCGGCTCGTACTGACCCTGACCACAAAGTCTGCTATACGCCTGCTGCGGTGTCACGGTACCCGGGTAGTCTGTAGGGAGCAATGAGTACTCCTCTGTCTCAGTGTATGCCTCATCATATAGACCCATCCGCACCGAGAACTGGGTCATACTCAGCGTGAAATGTCGACCGAGGGCTCTGAGCTGAACTGTGGTGCCCTCGGTGAAACTGCTGTACCCCCGGTCGAACTCAAACGACGCTAGGACTTCTAAGGTGAGCGGTCGGATCACCGAGTCCCGGATAACCATCAATCTCTCCCAGCTACCGACTGAGAGAAGCTCGCTAATCTCATCTGCGACGCTGTCTCCCCCCTGAATACTCCTCACTATACTCAAATCCAAATATCTCGTCTGTCCAAAACGGAGTCCTGATAAACGCTCGAACCGAACCTGATGCTCGGCTATACTGAACTCTGTCTCTGCTGGAGGAGATGTGGGCTCACGGGGGCGCTTCCCTGTCAATTTCCTGAGTCTAGAAGACATTCCTGTAAGATTGGAAAAGAAAACAATCAAAAACAATTCAAAATAACCAATCTGCAGAAATCCACACGGCCGTGTGTTAATTCCACACGCCCGTGTGGAGTTTCTGACGGGCAAAGCATCACGGCCGTGGGGTTAAAAATCCACAATTTACATCTAAATTCGTTCTAATTTCATTCTAAGCATGCTCGTATGTAATGTAAACATTCAAACCAATAAAAATTGTATAAAAGAACGAATTGAATCAAGAATTGACGAAGAAAAAGGTATTGAAGGTCTCACCGGCGGTGGAGATGAAAAAACCAAGTAATACGGCCGGAAAACTCGAACAAATTCCTTCAAAAACCTCAGAGAAAGTCGGGGAAGTGATAGAGAGGGTAGGAGAGAAGTTTAGAGTGGAGAAGGAAGAGGCACAAGTGATTTCTATAAGAAAAACGCGCGGCTTTTGAAGTTCTGGAAATTCACACGGCCGTGTGAAGTAACCACACGGCCGTGTGCCTCAGAAATTAGGGTTCACAGGGGCTAACACACGCCCCTGTGCGCACTCTGATCATTCTCTGAACTACCTCACACGGCCGTGTGTTAATTCCACACGGCCGTGTGCCTCCACAGGGGTCTACACAGGGCCACCCACACGGGCCTGTGGATTCACGGGAAAATACAGAAGGTCTCTGAAAATTTTCCCACGGCCGTGTGTTAATTCCACACGGCCGTGTGCCCAACTTGGCCAAGACACAAGGCCGGCCATATGGGCCAACACACGCCCCTGTGGTCTCTCTGACTTGCCCGAGAAACGCTAAGTATTTCACACGGCCGTGTGAATACTCCACACGGCCGTGTGCCTTGACAAGCTCTACCACAGGGGCTCACACACGCCCCTGTGGTTTCTCGGGATGAAAAGGGAATTCCTGCAGAATTTTCACACGGCCGTGTGTTAATTCCACACGGCCGTGTGCCTTAGCACAGTGGCACTCACAGGGGCATCCACACGCCCCTGTGGACTCTCTGGAAGAGAGTTGAAGTTCTGCGAAATTTCACACGGCCGTGTGTTAATTCCACACGGCCGTGTGCCCCTTCTGAAATTTTTCACAGGGGCAAAGTCACGCCCCTGTATCTTCTCTGGTTGAGTTCCAATTGGTAACACACGGCCGTGTGTTAATTCCACACGGCCGTGTGTTTTCTCTGGTTTACTTAGAAAATTCTACAGACTCTCAGAAAAATTCAGAAATTCTTTTAAAACACTTAGAGCCTGTATAAACCATAAAAACACGACCAGAGACCATCGAAAACACACTCAACCGACTCAAACTTCGTCAATTAACGTTAAGGCACACGTAAATAATCGAAAATCCACATGAAAACTCAGCATATGCACATGAAAATTGGGACACCATTGCTAAGACTTTTATTCAACCCTAAAACTAAACTAGGTCCTAGAAAAACTGCAAAAACGCTTGGGTTGCCTCCCAAGAAGCGCTTGTTTAACGTCACTTAGCTTGACGTACCTGTCTTACCTTACGGAGGTTCATGAGTGGAATTTGCCCTCTTCCCTATAATTTGAAAGCAAGCATTGCATAATCGTTGTAAGGTAGAGGGAGAATTATCGAGTTTGTTACCACACATGGGTGAAACACCCTTACTTCGTGAATGCTCATCCCCTTTCTTGTTGGGGTTCTTTTTGTGGCGACGTCTCGACCTCTTCAATCTCCGAAGGACTTTCTTTCTAAGCTCCTTCTCCTTCTTGATGTCTGTTTCAACTGAAACAAGCGCGAGCACTTCTTCCTCTTCAGTCTCCATGTCTTGGTCCGGCCACCCTTCATATGGATCCGGGTTAAACATATCCTGCATATATTCATCAATGCAATCATCAGTGACATCAAGATAATATAGAGCATCATCAAAATCAAGAGAATGTCGCATGGCTTCGGCGAGGCGGTAAGTGAGCTTGTCGTCCCCAACCCTAAGTGTGAGCTCTCCACCGTCCATGTCTATCAAAGCTTTGGAAGTGCGCAAGAACGGCCTCCCAAGGATTAGCGGCACCTCGACATCCTCGTCTACATCGAGCACTACAAAGTCAACCGGGAAAATGTACTTATCCACTTTCACCAACACATCTTCAACAATACCCCTCGGATGCCTCACCGATCTATCCGCAAGCTGAAGTGTCATCCGGGTAGGTCTAGGCTCGCCCAAGCCTAGCTTTTGGAAGAACATGTAGGGCATGACATTGATGCTTGCCCCCGAGTCGGCTAGTGCCATCTCCTCACCCATATCACCAATGTTGCACGGTATGATAAAACTTCCGGGGTCCTTCCTCTTGCTTGGCAAATTCTTCTGTAGCACTGCCGAACAGTTTGCATCGAGGATGACGGATGCACTTTCCTCTAACTTCCTCTTATTGGTCAAGAGGTCTTTTAAGAACTTCGCGTACTTGGGCATTTGGGCTAATGCTTCCGCGAATGGAATGTTGATGTGCAATTGCTTGAAGACACCCAGAAATTTCTTGTATTGCTCATTGTCTTGGTCATTCTTCAATCGTGAAGGATAGGGAATTCGCGGCTTGTAAGGTGGGGGTGCCACCTCTTTCTCCTTTGGCGCTCCATCCTCTATTTCCACGACTTCGGGTGAGTCCTTAGTCTTCTCAAGAGGGAGATGTCCCTCAACCTCCTTACCACTTCTCAAGGTAATTGCCTTTAGTTGTTCTCTTGGGTTGGTCTCCGTATTGCTAGGCAAACTACCTTGAGGTCTCTCCGCCAAAGTCTTCGCAATTTGCCCTACTTGGTTCTCCAAGTTGTGTAGGGAGGCGGTGTGATTACGAAGAGTAGCTTCCACCGATTGGAACCTTGCGTCCGAAGAAGAAACGAACCGTGTGAGGGCTCTCTCTAGGTCAGTCATCTTTCCCTCCAACCCGGTCACTCGGCTTTCTAAATTCGGAGCTTGTTGACTTTGAAATCCCGGTGGTGCACTATTTTTGTTCTGTTGTGACTGTCCTTGATTGCTCCAAGAGAAGTTCGGATGGTTCTTCCATCCCGGATTGTATGTACCACTATACGGGTTGCCTTGGCCTTGTCCTTGATATGAATTCCCCACAAAATCGGCCTGTTCTACCGCACTAGTGCCTCCAATAGCAATAGGACAATCGCTTGAAGCATGTCCTCTCCCACAACCGTTACAAGTAGTGATGGCCGCAACTCTTGGCGAAGCTAGAGCATCTAGCTTCTTACTCAACGATTCCACTTGTGCTGCCAACGATGTAACCGCATCAACCTCATGAATTCCGGCAACCTTTTTCCTATCCCTTGAGTTCCATTGATAGCTATTCATAGCCATCTCCTCTACAAGGTGCCGAGCTTCACCGGGAGTCTTGCTTCCAAGAGTCCCTCCGGCCGCCGCATCTAAGAGTTGCTTTGTACTCGGATTCAACCCGTTGTAAAATGTGTGAATAATCATCCACTCGGGAAATCCATGTTGCGGACATTTGCGAAGGAGCTCTTTGAACCTGTCCCATGTCTCGAATAGAGACTCCAATTCCATCTGTACAAAGGAAGATATCTCATTCCGGAGTCTTGCAGATTTCCCCGGTGGAAAGTATCTAGCCAAGAATGCCTCGGCCATTTCCTCCCACGTAGTAATGGAGGCTCTAGGTAATGAGTGCAACCAATGCCTTGCTTTTCCTTTCAATGAAAATGGGAAGGCTCTCAATCGAATTGCATCGTCCGTCACTCCATTTATCTTCAACATGTCACACACTTCCAAGAAATTTTCTATGTGGCTATTAGGGTCTTCATCGGCTAACCCATTAAACTGTGCGGACTGTTGCAACATCTGAATGAACGACGGCTTCAATTCGAAATTCATTGCTGTAATTGGGGGCCTCACGATGCTTGATTGGGTGTATCCCGCAAGTACACGGGTTTGTCGAAGTAATAAATTTACCTTGGTGAGAAGGTAGTCGAATCCACAGGGAATAGGGAGATAGAATATAAGGTTTCACTAGTTAAGCTATGCAGAATACGGAGAACGATAATAAGATTGATGAGTGAAAATAATGCAAAGCAATAAACTAAGTAGAGAGATGGAAGAAAGAAGTGCAAGTAGGAAAATCGAGAAGGACTAACAATGAATAAAAGAGGGTATCCGGACAAGCTACCTCTAGGGTCTATGTTTCAAGTGCAAGACTATGATATTATACTCTCCTATTGATGTCAATTGAGTCGAGGATATCCTAAGACTCACGGTCCCAAACCTAAGGACAACCGTGACTAACTCCAACACTATGCCCGGTGTTAGGATTCACAACACCCTTCACTCTGTCACCTAGATGACTAAGCCCCAGGGGAGTCCATCTGCCTAAACCTCACACTATGTGGAGTTGCATTATGCTCTAGGGATTCCTAGTGATTAAACATGTTCCTATACGTAATTCTAACCCTTTGGTCCAGGTGGAAGAACCCTAGTCTAGATTGAGCCCCAGCAAATAGGATTCACTACAACCCTCCACTCTATTACTTGCGTAACTAAGCCCTAGGGGAGTTTATCTACCTATTGCTTCACTCTATTTCGACCGCTATTAAATCAAGGAATCGGAGGTAGGGAGAAATCACATCGAAGGGGAAAGGGGTACATTGCTACCTCACAACTCTCCCTCTCAACCCTCTTTAATCTTGAGTAGTCTAATCCTATAGGAGTTGTCACACCTCCAAAGGAAAGCCTAGATTGCTCTCAACCCTAATGTCACGTTTAAGGGAAAACAATATGAAAGGATAATCAAGATTAAAAACTCAATTTTATTCATCAACGATGGAAAGCATAATAATCAATGTCAAAGAAACATAAGAAACCCTAAAGTTTACAAGTCCGAATACCCCACGAGGGGTTTAGCTCCTCATAGAGCTATACATGTTCATCAACGTGAGAAATAAAGCATAAAACATAGACATCAATGAAAAACCCCCTCGAATTGGTGTGGCCGTGGTCTTGTGCAAACGTCGAACCTCGAAATCGATGCCGACGACGCGCTAGACCCTCCACGAAATCCTCTCCGAAACCCTAGCCGCGCTCCAGAAAGTTGGGGAAAAGATAGGTCCAAAGATTCCTCAAAAGGTTGCAAAAATCCCCTTTTATATAGTTGAATCGCGGCTTTAAAATTGGACTTATCGGGGGCTTCACACGGCCGTGTGGAATTTCCACACACCCGTGTGTCTTCACTGGATGGCTGAAATCGCAAAACACACGGCCGTGTGGAATTTCCACACGCCCGTGTGACTTCTCTGTCTGGCTGGAAAATGGCTCACACGGCCGTGTGGAATTTCCACACGCCCGTGTGACTTCTCTGGAACACTAATCTTCAGCTGAACAGGCTTGGTAACTTGCCGAAACGCCTCCCGGGTCCATTGTTCTTCATCGAGGCCATTACTTGGGCACACAAGCAACGGTAGGTCGCGCCGATTGCTTCAAGTCTTCTTCTTTCGCGAGATTCTCCTAAGTAACACGGATTGGACTTGTTGTGAATGTGACTGCCTTTGTGCCCCTCCAAAAGAGGTTGGCACACATCCACAAGTCCAAATACGTGCTTCGTTCCTTGCTTGGTCCGAGAACATCCCAACATTGGCGAACACGACCTAATTTCATTCTTCTTCTCCAAATAGGCTCCACAATACCTTCAATGCACAAGAGAACACAAATGCACACATTTAGTGATAAAACCTGATAAAAGGTATGCTTAATGTAAGATAATAGCGCTTCGCGATACTATAACACAAGCACTTATCAGCGGCCGCCTAGGAAAGGGCTACTTTAGAGGTTGAGTGAAGCTACTACTTCCTTACTTTATGTATATAAATAAGTCCTTGTAACAAGAGTTTGAGGAATACTCGTTGGTTCTCTTGAGTGAATTCACACACACTTACACGTTTTCGAGTTGTTATCCCTTTTGATTCATATTTTTAGCTAAAGCAATGATAACCTTATGCAGTGTTTTGATTTCCCCTTACTTGTAGAATACTTCTTTTGCATACTTTTGGTGAACCTAAAGCCGAGCACTTTCAATTATTCTTCCAAAGTACTTTCACGTTCTATTTTGCTTGAGAACAAGCAAAAGCTTAAGTGTGGGGGGATTTGATAAGTGCTCGTGTTATAGTAACGCGAAGCTTTATTATCTTGCAATGAACATATCTTTTATCAGATTTTATCACTAAATTATGTGCATTTGTGTATTCTTATGCATTGCAAGTTTGTGGAGCTAATTTGGAGAAAAAGAATGAAGTTAGATCGTGTTCGCCATTGTAGGGAAGTTTTCAGACCAAACAAAGAACAAGGCACAAGCCTAGAATTGTGAGTGTGTGCCAACCTCCTTTGGAGGGGCACAAAGGCAGTCACACTGATAAGTGCTTATGTTATAGTAATACGAAGTATTATTATCTTACATTGAGCATTACTTTTCTCAAATTTAATCACTAATTAGTGTGTATTTGTGTTCTTTTATGCATTGAAGGGTTGTGGAGAAGATTTAGAGAAAAAGAAGCAAGAATAGGTTATGTTCGCCATTGTTGAGGAGTTCTCGGACAAAGCAAGGAACAAGGCACGAGTCTAGACTTGTGGGTGTGTGTCAACCTCCATTGGAGGGGCACAAGGGCAGTCACACTCACAAAAGTCTATAACTCGTGTGGCATTGGAGAACTTTGCCAATGAAGAGAAATGAAATAATCGACATAATCTACCATTGACATAATCAACATAGTCTATAACCCATGTAGCAGTACTGTAGCAAAATACTGTAGCGGAGGTACTGTAGCGAGCTATTGTCCACTGTTGCCGAAAATCAGGATTTCAGCTGTAGCAAAAACACTGTAGCAAAAACACTGTAGCAAAGTTACTGTTCACAGTGCCGAAAAAATCACGATTTCAGAATTTCCACACGGCCGTGTGGAATTAAGACACGGGCATGTGGAATTCCTGGTTTTTCACAGGGCCGTGTGGAATTAACACAGGGGCGTGTGGAACTCCGATTTCAGCCCGATTTCAGCCTATAAATAGCCCGTTTTCAGATCTATTTGGGGACCCTCTCCTTCTATCACTTGAATATCTTTTCGGGAGCTTTCGGCTAGTGTTTGGAGAGGTTCTTGGAGGTCTTTGGAGGTGATTAAACGGCATCGACATCGACATCCTTTGGAAGAAAGTTATTGGGGAAGCTCTCATCGGCATTGATTTGTCGAGGTGTGCCTTAGGCTTGACAAGGAATTCGTTGGAGAAGACACGCGACTACACAAGACCATCGATACGATCTACAAGGGGGTTTTCTTTATGGTTTTCATGCAAATGTTCTTAAACTATTTATTGATTTTGTATTGCTCCATGGAGAGCTAAACCCTAGTGGGTATTCGGACTTGTAAACCCTAGGATGATATTGTTTCTATGACTTTTATTATGCTTTCTTAATTTAATGTTCTATTATTGAGTTCTAATCTTGCATACCGATTGTATGAGATTTTCCCTTAGCCGTGACACTAGGGTTGAGAATCTATTAGGTTATCCTTTTAGGGTGTGACAACCTCTATAGGATTAGACTACACAAGGTTGGAGAAGGTTGAGAGGGAGAGTTATGAGGTAGCGATGTACCCCTTTCCCCTCCGGTGTGGTTTCTCCCTACCTCCGTTTCCTTGATTCATTAGCGGTCGAGATAGAGTGAAGTGCTAGGTAGATAAACTCCCCTGGGGCTTAGTTACGCGAGTAACAAAGTGAAGGGTTGAAGTGAATCCTACGCACTGGGGCTTAATCTAGACTAGGGTTCTTCCACCTGGACCAAAGGGTTAGAACTACACATAGGAACAGGTTTTACCACTATGAGTCCCTAGAACTTAATGCAATCCTACGTAGTGTGAGGCTTAGGTCGATATAGGGGGTGTTTGGATTGGCTTTTTTAAAGCCCAGAAGTGCTTTTTTATAAGTTAAGCACTTCTGGGTTTTAAAATTTATGTTTGTATTGGCTTTTGGGCAAAAGCTGAAGCTGTAAAAAAGCTGAATTTCAGCTTTTTTGAGAAGCTGCTGAAGAGGTGCTTCTCAAAAAAGCTCTTAAGAGAAGCTGTTTTATACATATAAAAGTGCTTTTGTATTAACTTACCCAAACATAAAATATTCAAAAGCACTTAACTTACTCCCAAAAAGTACTTTTTTAAAAAGTACTTCTACAACTTAACAAATAAGCACTTTTTTTAAAAGCTTACCCAAACAAGGCCATACTCCTCTAGGGCTTAGTTGACAGGTCAACGAGAGTCAAGAGTCGTAGTGAATCCTAATGTCGGGGCATAGTGTTGGGGTTAGTCATGGTTGACCTTAGGTTTGGGACCGTGTGTTTAAGGATATCCTCGACTCAATTAGACATCAATTAGAGGTTATAATACTAGTCTTGCACTAGAAGCATTAGTCTTAGGGGGAGCTTTGTCCGGGTACCCTATCTTTATATCGATTACCTCTCCTACCCTCATTATTCTTCTTGTACTCTTTTATTTTCTTTTACATTTATATATATATATATATATATATATATATATATATATATATATATATATATATATATATATATATATATATATATATATATATATATATACTTCTTTCATCATCGACTTCTTTCATAGCTAAATAGCGATAACACTTGTTTCTTAACACTATTCCCTATGGATACGACTACCCACTCACCAGGGTATTTTTATTACTTCGACAACCCGTGCACTTGCGGGGTACACACGCAAGGGGTCGTGTCACACACTCACAACAAGTCTAACTCTGTGTAGCTTAGGAGAACTTCACCAAGAAGGAGACTTGAAGCAATCGGCACGATTTACCATTGATTGTGTGTCTAATTCAATGGTCTCGATGAAGAACAACGGATTCGGGAGCATTTCGTGAGTACTGTAGCTTGGTACTGCAGCAAAAATGCTGTAGCAAGCTATTGTTCACTTTCTGCCGAAATTCAGAATTCCAGAGAATTCACACGGGCGTGTGGAAATTCCACACGGCCGTGTGAATTAATTTTCCAGCAAGCCAGAAACTTCACACTCCCGTGTGGAAATTCCACACGGCCGTGTGAAGTCCCGATAAGTTCAAATTTAAAAGCCGCACTCAACATTATAAAAGAACTATTTTGGAGGCGTTTGAGATATCTTTTGACCTAACTTTCTCCCCAACTTCTGGAGAGTGCGGCTAGGGTTTCGGAGAGGACTTCGTGGAGGTTTAAAGCGCGTCATCGGCATCGTCACCGACGTCCGGCGGTCGCACAAGACCACGGCCACACCATACGCGAGGGGGTTTTCATCAATGCTTTTGATTTGCACTTTCTTTTATATTTTGATGAACATGTATAGCTCTATGAGGAGCTAAACCCCTCGTGGATATTTGGACTTGTAAAACCCTAGGATTATTATGTTTCTATGGCATTGCTATTATACTTTTCCATTATTGATGAATAAATTCGAGTATCAATTTTAATTATCTTGTGCTATTGTTTTCCCTTAGCCGTGACACTAGGGTTGAGAACAATCTAGGTTACCCTTTGGAGGTGTGACAACTCCTATAGGGTTAGACTACTTAAGATTGAAGAGGGTTGAGAGGGTGAATCGTGAGGTAGCAAAGCGTTCCCTTTCCCTTCCGGTGTGGTTTCTCCCTACCTCCGTTTCCTTGGTTAATTAGCGGTCGAGATTGAGTGTTAAGGCTTAATTTAGACTAGGGTTCTTCCACCTGGACCAAAGGGTTAGAACTACATATAGGAATAAGTTTTATCACTAGGAATCCCTAGAGCTTAAAGCAATCCCACGTAGTGTTAGGCTTAGGAAGATAAACTCCGCTGGGGCTTAGTTGGCAGGTCAACGAGAGTCAAGGGTCGTAGTGAATCCTAATGCCGGGACATAATGTTGGGGTTAGTCACGGTTGACCTTAAGTTTGGGACCGTGAGTTTAAGGATATCCTCGACTCAATTAATATCAATAGGAAAGTATAATAGCATAGTCTTGCACTAGAAGTATAAGTCCTAGAGGTAGCTTGTCCGGATACCCTATTTCATCCATTGCTAGTCTTTCTCTTTAACTTTTATTTGCACTTTCTTGTCTTCCATCTCTCTATTTAATTTCTTGTCTTTTATTATAATTGATTCCATAATCCACTCATCAATTCAATTATCACTTTTCGTACACCGCACAAATAAATAGCGAAATCTTGTGTTTTAAATCACTATTCCCTGTGGATTCGACTACCCACTCACCAGGATAATTTTATTACTTTGATAAGCCCGTGCACTTGCGGGATACACGCAAGGGGTCGTGTCAACAACCCAAAAAGTACTCCTGAAACTCTTGTTGACAAGGACTTATTTATATACAAAAAAAAAGGAAGTAGTAGCTTCACACAACCTCTAAGGTAGACCTTTCCTAGGAAGCCGCCAAAGGTGGCTTTCACGCTTTCGAGGAGGTAGCTCTTTCTACCGGGGTAGTAGCTTTCACGCATCCCATGAGATAGCTCTTTCTCTCATTAGGGCATAACTTGTATCCGACTTATGAGAGTAGCTACATACTTCATAGGTGGTAGCTCTTTCCACCCCAACTGCATAAATAAAACAAAGCAAATATTCACAAACTCATTTTTTTTTCTCTTTTACATTTTTTTTTATTTTTTCATTTTTTTATATATGCATTTTTCAAAGTAAAACTAAAAACTTACTAAAAACGATGATAAACTTGTCCTTAAAAACTTCAAGCTTGAGTTTCCAAAAGATTCCAAGAGTGAGTGGTGCAATATGAGATAATCGAGCAAACATTCCCTAAAATCCAAGTAAAAACTAGAGCATGATAAGATACAATGTTAAAAATTCTCCTAAACTCTAAGAATACAAATATTGCAACTAAGGTGAACCGCCACAAGCTACATGAGCATAAGCAATTGAACGTACAAGTAAAGGTATGTGTAATGTGAACTCCCCCCCACACTTAAGATGTACATTGTCCCCAATGTATGCATGCAAGCACAATGAAAAGTAAAGCAATTAAAACAATTAGTGTAGGGGTAGGCAATTGAAACAATACTCCCCTAAACTCCAAGTGTTGCGTTTGATAAAGCTATGTTCATTGAGAGTTGAGTCTCAATGGGTTGTGGAGCACACATGGTCACTTGATCGTGCTAATAACTAGTCCTTAAATTCCTTACTCGCAAGACCATCTGCATGTATACACAAGGGGGGTTTAGTGAAGCTAAAAAAAAAATCTACTAAAATCTAAAGAAATATAAAGATAAAGACGACTCAAGCGTCGGTGTCATCCGCTCGGCGATCTCCGGTGCTGTTGTCGCTGTTGATACTGGTGGATCTGGTGCTGAAAAAGATAGAAAAGATTGATGAAGAAAAGGAGAAAAGATGTTTACCGACGAAATGGAAATCAGAAACTTCGAATATGGCAGGATAATAACTTAAAAAAAACTCCTTAAGTAGACGAAGAGAGGATTGGGAATATGGGAGGAAACATCCTTTGAGTGTGGAGGCATTTAGAATTGAAAAAGCAAAAGAAGATTTTAAAAAAAATTCCAGCCTTTTGGGTTCTGTGAATCCACACTCCCGTGTGGAAATTCCACACAGCCGTGTGCCTCCACTGGAATCAGTCACATGGGCAATGACACGCCCCTGTGTTTCCTCTGTTTTATTTCTAGAACATCCACATGGCCGTATGAAAATTCCACACGGCCGTGTGCCCAACCTGGCCAACACAAGCTAAGCCACAGGGGCACCCACACCCCACTTTGGCTTCTCTGGCTTGCCCGAGAATTGTCTAAATGTTTCACATGGCTGTGTGCCATTCACAAGTTCTCCCACAAGGGTGGCCACACACCCCTGTGTTTTCTCGGGATGGGAGGGAAGTCTCTGTCGAGTTTCACACGGCCGTGTAGATATTCCACAAGGCCGTGTGCCGTAACACATGGGCACTCACAGGGGCATCCACATGCCCCTGTGGACTCTCTGGAATAATAGTTGAAGTTCTACAGAATTTCACACGGCCGTGTGGAATTTCCACACGGCCGTGTGCCCTTCACTGGGTCACTCACAGGGGCAGCTACACGGCCCCTGTGACACTCTGGATGAGCTCTGAGATGGTTCACACGGCCGTGTGGAAATTCCACACGGCCATGTGTTTTCTCTGGATGACTTAGAAAAATCACAGGCTCTGCAGAAAATTTCAGAGACACATTCATAACACTTAGAGACTGTATAAACGATAAAAACATGACCAGAGATCCATGAAAACACACTCAAACGACCCAAAACTTCGACAATCACAATTAGGCACACTACAACACCAATAATCCATAAAAAATCACAGCACAATGATAAGTGCTCGTGTTATAGTAATGCAAAGTGTTATTATCTTGCAATAAGCATTGATTTAATCAGATTTTATAACTAAAAAGTGTGCATTTGTTTACTTTTGTGCATTGTAGGGTTGTGAAGATGAATTAGAGAAAAGGAACGAAGTTAGATCGCGTTCGCCGTTGTTGGGGAGTTTTCGGATTAAGCAAGGAACAAAGCATGAGCCTAGACTTGTGAGTGTGTGCCAACCTCCTTTAGAGGGGCACAAAGGCAGTCATATTCACAATAAATCTAGCTCATGTTAACAAGGAGAACGACGAATTCGGGAGCTTTTTGGCACGTATAATGTAGCAGCATTGTAGCAAATTGTTGTAGTAAAAATATTGTAGCAAGTTACTATTTACTGTCTGCCGAAAATCAGCAATTCAGCAATTTCACATGAGCGTGTGGAAATTCCACATGGCCGTGTGAAATCCCGATTTCAGCCGATTTAAAACCGCGACTCAGCATTATAAAAGCCCGTTTTAGAGACTGTTTTTGGATCTTTTTGGCTCTCTTCTGACCTAACTTCTGGAGAGGCGCGGCTAGGGTTTGGAGAGGACTTCATGGAGGTTTGGAGCGAGTCATCGGCGTCGACATCAACGTCCGACGGCCGCACAAGACCACGGCCATATCACACACAAAGGGGTTTTCATCGATGCTTTCAATTTATTTTCAATTTTATATTTTGATGGATTTGTATAGCTCCATGAGGAGCTAAACCCCTTGTGGGTATTTGGACTTGTAAACCCTAGGATTATTATGTTTCTATGACATTGTTATTATGCTTTTCTATTATTGATGAATAAATTTGAGTTTCAATCTTAATTGCTTCTTGTTATTGTTTTCCCTTAGCAGTGACACTAGGGTTGAGAACAATTTTAAGTTATCCTTTGGAGGTGTGACAACTCCTATAGGATTAGACTACTTAGGATTGAAGAGGGTTGAGAGAGTGAGTCATGAGGTAGCGGAATGTCCCCTTTCCTCTCCGGTGTCATTCTTCCTACCTCCATGTTCCATGATTTCCTAACGGTCGAGATAGAGTGAAGTGCTAGGAGAGGAACTCCCCTGGGGTATAGTTGTGTGAGCAACGAAGTGAAGGGTTGAAGTGAATCCTAGTGCTGGGGCTTAATTTAGACTAGGGTTCTTTCACCCGGACCAAAGGGTGAGAACTATACATAGGAACAGGTTTTATCACTAGGAATCCCTAGAACTTAAAGCAATCGCACATAGTGTGAGGCTTAGGAAGACAGACTCCTCTAGGACTTGGTTGACAGGTCAACAAGAGTCAAGGGTCGTACTGAAAACCTAATGCCGGAGCATAGTGTTGGGGTTAGTCACGGTTGACCTTAGGTTTGGGACCGTGTGTTTAAGGATATCCTCGACTCAATTAACATCAATAGGAAAGTATAATAGCATAGTCTTGCACTAGAAGCATAAGTCCTAGGGGTAACTTGTCCGGGTACCCATCTTTACTCATTGCTTGTCCTACTCTTTTACTCCTACTTACACTCTCTCACCTTCCACACTTCTATTTTAGTTCTTGTTTTTATTAATTGCTATCACACTCACTCATTGATGTCTTTCCACACATCGCACTAGCTTCATAGTGAATATTTGTATCTCAAATCCCTATTCCCTGTGGATACGACTACCCACTTACCAGGGTATATTATTACTTTGACAACCCGTGCACTTTCGGGCCCCTGTCAAAGTTTTTGGCGCCGTTGCTGGGGAATAGGCGTATTTTTATACTTGTTTTTGCTATTTTAGCTATTTCACTTCATTTTTTATTTCACACTTCTTTACCTATCATTGTTCTTATTTTTCTTTCTCTTTGCTTGGCTTAAGGTTATGACCCGCGGGAATCCTTCGATTCTTGTTGAAGGAGACCCGGAAATTGGTAGAAGAACACATCAAAAAGTGAAGGAACCTGTGGAAGAACAGTCGAATCAAGCCAATATTGATTCAGAAGGGTCAGAAGTAATGGTATAACAAAATGAAGAACACAAGACATTGTTCGATTTTGCTAGACCCGCGGTGATGGCGACCCAATCGAGCATTGTGAGACCCCCAATTACAGCAAATAATTTTAAGTTGAAGCCGTCGTTCATTCAAATGTTACAACAATCAGCACAATTTAATGGGTTGGCCAATGAAGATCCCAACAACCACATAGAGAACTTTCTTGAAGTGTGCGACATGTTGAAGATCAATGGAGTAACGGATGACGCGATTCGTTTGAGAGCCTTCCCATTTTCATTGAAGGGAAAAGCAAGACATTGGCTTCATTCATTACTGAGAGCATCTATCACTACTTGGGAGGAGATGGCCGAGGCATTCTTGGCTAGATATTTCCCTCCGGGAAAATCAGCGAGGCTCCGGAATGAGATTTCATCCTTTATGCAAATGGAATTAGAGTCTTTATTCGAGACATGGGATATGTTCAAAGAGCTCCTTCGCAAATGCCCACAATATGGATTCCCCGAGTGGATGATCATTCACACCTTTTACAATGGGTTGAATCCGAGTACCAAACAACTCTTAGATGCTGCGGCAGGAGGAACTCTAGGATGCAAGACTCTCGGTGAAGCCCGGCATCTTATCGAAGAGATGGCCATGAATAGCTATCAATGGAACACAAGGGACTGAAAGAAGGTGGCCAGAATTCATGACGTTGACGCGGTTACATCGTTGGCGGCACAAGTGGAATCACTGAGTAAGAAGCTAGATGCTCTAGCTTCACCAAGAGTTGCGGCCATCACTACTTGTAACGGTTGTGGGGGAGGTCACGCTTCGAGTGATTGTCCTATTACTATCGGAGGTACTAATGCGGTGGAGCAGGTCGACCTTCATGGTAATGCTTATAGAGGACAAGGCCAAGGCAACCCGTATAGTGGAACTTATAATCCGGGGTGGAGGAACCACCGGAATTTCTCATGGAGTAATCAAGGGCAGTCGCAACAAAAGAACAATGCGCCACCGGGATTTCAAAGTCAACAAGCACCGAACCTAGAAAGCCGAGTGACCGGGCTAGAGGAAAAGATGACTGATCTAGAGAAAGCCTTCACGAGGTTCATTTCTTCGTAGGATGCTAGATTTCATTCAATGGAAGCTACACTTCACAATCACAACCCCTCCCTACACAATTTGGAGAATCAAGTGGGGAAAATTGCGAAGACTTTGGTGGAAAGATCTCAAGGTAGTTTGCCTAGTAATACGGAGACTAATCTGAGGGAGCAATTGAAGGCGATTACCTTGAGAAGTGGAAAAGAGGTCTAGAGAAATCTCCCTCTAGAGAAGACAAAGGAAGCACCCGAAGTTGAAGAGGTAGGGGGGAAGCACCAAAGGAGGAAGAGGTGGCACCAGCACCTTACAGGCCGTGGATCCCCTATCCTTCGAGGTTAAAAAATGACCAAGACAATGAGCAATACAAGAAATTTCTAGGTATTTTCAAACAGTTGCACATCAACATACCGTTCGCGGAAGCATTGGCCCAAATGCCTAAGTATGCGAAGTTCTTGAAGGACCTCTTGACCAACAAGAGGAAGTTGGAGGAGAGTGCAGCTGTAGTTCTTGATGTTAATTGCTCGGCCGTCTTGCAAAAGAACATGCCGAGTAAGAGAAAAGATCCCGAGAGTTTTATCATACCTTGCAATATTGGCAACATGGGTGAAAAGATGGCGTTAGCTGATTCTGGGGCAAGCATCAATGTCATGCCCTATACCTTATTCCAAAAGCTAGGCTTGGGCGAGCCTAGACCTACTCGGATGACACTTCAACTTACAGATCGATCGGTGAGGCATTCGAGTAGGATTATGGAAGATGTGTTGGTGAAAGTAGATAAATACATCTTTCCTGTGGACTTTGTAGTACTTGATGTCGATGAGGATGTCGAAGTGCCGCTGATCCTTGGGAGGCCGTTCTTACGTACTTCCAAGGCCCTGATAGACATGGACAATGGCGAGCTCACTTTGAGGGTTGGAAACGACAAGCTCACCTATCGCCTCGCCGAAGCCATGAGACATTCTCTTTATTTTGATGACACTTTGTATTTTCTTGATGCTACTGATGAATGTGTTGATGAATACGTGCAGGAATTGATGAACCCAGACCCGTATGAAGGGCGGTCAGACCAAGATGTGGAGATTAAAGAAGAAGTTCTATCACTTGGTCTAGTCGAGAAGAAAGTCAAGCCGAACCCGGGACTTATGAAGAAGATGAGAAGAAAGATAAAGAGAGTGAAGAGGCGCCACACGAAAATACCCAAGGACAATGGGGATGAGTAAGCACGGAGTAAGGGTGTTTCACCCTTGTGTGTTAACAAAATCTCTAACTCTCCCTCTATTCTACAAAAATTATGTACTGCATGCTTTTAGGTTGTAGGGAAGAGGGCAACCTTCATTCATGAACCCTCGTAAGGTAAGGCAGGTACGTCAAGCTAAGTGACGCTAAACAAGCGCTTCTTGGGAGGCAACCCAAGGTTTTATAGTTTTTCTAGGACTTAGTTTAGTGTTATCACGAATAAAAGTCTTAGTTTTGGTGTCCTGAATTTTTAATGCATGTGTTGCAATTTTATTGTGGATTGTTGACGTCTTTGTGTGCCTAAATGTTGTTTGATGAAGTTTGAGTTGGTTGAGCGTGTTTTCTATGGTATCTGGTCGTGTTTTTATGGTATTCACAGGCTCTACTTATTATGTTAATGTTTCTGAATTTTTCTGAGAGACTGTGAATTTTTCTAAGTAAACCAAAGAAAACACACTGCCGTGGGGAATTTCCACACAGGCGTGTGTTACCAATTAGGACTCAGTCAGAGAGGGCACCGGGGCGTGACCTTGCCAATGTGAAAAACCTCAGAAGGGGCACATGGCCGTGTGGAATCCTGCAGAACTTGGGCTTTCATTCCCGAGCATCACATGGGCTGTGTTGGTGCCTCTGTGGGTGCTCATGTGTTATGGCACATGGCCGTGTGAAATTCTCCAGAGAGTCCCCTTCCTTCCGGAGAAACCACAGGGGCGTGTGGTTGCCCCTGTGGGAGGGCTTGTGAAGGGCACACGGCCATGTGGTACACTTAGATTTTCTCGGGACAAACTATAGAAGCCATAGGGGCGTGTGGGTGCCCCTGTGGCTAGCCTTGCGTTCTTGGCCAGGTTGGGCACACGGGCTTGTGGAATTTCCACACGGTCGTGTGAAAAATATCTAGAGACCTTTGTCTCCCGTGAATCCACAGGGGCGTGTACCAGCCCCTGTGGAGCTCCCTTGTGAAGGCACACGGCCGTGTGGAATTTCCACACGGCCGTGTGAGGTAGTCCAGAGAGTAACCCGAGTGCGCACAGGGGCGTGTGCTAGCCCCTGTGAACCTTAATTTCAGAGGCACATGGCCATGTGGATTCCCAGAACTTCAAAAGCCACGCGTTTTCTTTTCGATTTCACTCGTGCCTCATTTGTTTTCCACTCTAAAACACTCTCCAATCCTCTCTTTCACTTCCCCAACCATCTCCGAGTTTCTTTGAGGTCTTCTCTAAGTTTTTCCGTCCGATTTCATAATTTTGCCCATCCACACCGTCGGTAAGAAATTCAAAACCTTTTTCTTCATCAATTCTTGATTTAATTCGTTCTTTTTAAGTTATTTTGCTTGTTATGAATGATTAAAATGTATGTGAACGTGTTTAAAGAGAATCTAGAATGAATTATAGTGTAAAAACGAGATTTTTGGCCTCCACGGCCATGGGGCTCTATCCGCCTGACGATCCACACGGGCGTGTAGAATTTCCACACGGCCGTGTGGATTTCTGCATGTTGAGCATTTTAACTATTTTTTATCGCTTCTCTTCTCAATTGTGCAGATATGTCATCCAGGGCTAAGAAATCGGCAGGGAAGCGCCCTCGTGAGCCTACCCCACCCCCTAGGAGATGGATTTTGACTTACCAGAGCACGGGGAAAGATTCAAGAGATTATCGACGCTCCGATTTTGTCAATCACGCTACCCGGACTTGAGCACAGTTAGGGAGATACAGGGGGGACAGAGCATCGCAGACGAGATTGAGGAGATGCTCACTATCGGTAGCTGGGGCCGTTTATTATCCATTCGAGAGCCAGCTATCAAATCACTCATACTTGAGGTTCTTTCATCCTTTGAGTTCGACCGAGGGTACGACAGCTTTATAGATACAGGTACTATTCAGTTCTGTGCACTCGGTCAGCACTTCACTTTGAGTGTGACCCAGTTCTCGATCGGGATGGGCCTCTACAACGAGGTTTTCACTGAGACAGAGGAGTACGCGCTGCTACCTACAGATTATCCGGGTACCCTCACACCCCAGTGCGCGTACAGTAGACTATGTGGCCAGGGACAGTACGAGCCATGGGTGTCCAAGGCCCCATGCTTGACCAGGGCTTCGTACAGGTACCTCCACCCCATTCTGAGCCGATCAGTGAGCGGCCGGGGAGGCAGTACCGAAGTCTTGAGCCGCCAGGAGCTCCTATACCTGTATTCGATGGTGGAGAGCGAGCCACTACACCTGGGGCACATCATCGCAGAGTATATCCGCCATCAGGGCCAGCACCCCAGGGTCGGAGTCATCTTCGCAAGACCGTACATTACCCGTTTGATCATCGGCCTGCGACTCAGACACGGGGTGCGCGGGACCGAGAAGACTACTATACCAGCCCCGCTAGGCATAGAGACACTGAGGATGATGGGGATGGTCCGCAGATCAGGGCCAGGGGTCTATACATTGATCATCCCCCAGACAGCAGCCGCTGAGGGGTCACAGCCGGCATTGGGGCCACCTACCGCACCGACAGACGCTCAGGCACCACTCACACCACAGGAGCCACCTCCTATGCGCATGTTTTTGTCTTCTCGAGGCCAGGACCAATTCGAGCGCATCGAGAGTACTGTGGGTGTCCTCCAGACAGAGGTAGCCGAGCTGAGGGCTATACAGACCACGCAACACACAGAGACTGTGGCATGGCTTGACACTATATAGCGTCTACTTGAGCATGCCGTGTCATCACCATTCGTTGTCCAGCCCAGAGCTTCTACCCCTCCACCACCGTCTCCAGCACTACCAACAGATCCACCAGTACCTTCAGAGCCCGCAGCAGCACCAGAGTCTCCTGATCAGGACACCGACGCTGAGGCGTCGTAGTTTTATTTTTTATTTTTGATTTCAGTTGTACGTTTTCTTTTATATTTTGGACTTGTAGTACTCAGAAAGGATCCTCCTTATGAGTTTATCTTTATTTTGCTTTATTTTTCTCGAGTTGTACTTCATTTTCATATTTTTATATACTCGAGCTTTATTTTGGTTTTTCTTGAGCTACACTGAACCCTTGTGTGTGTGCGCGCAGATAGTCTTGGATGTATGGAGTCTAAGGAATAGTCATAGGCATGATCATGGGACCGTGTGTGCTTCACAACCTATTGAGACTCAACTCTCAATGAACATAGCTCCATCAAATGCAACACTTGGAGTTTAGGGGAGTAATGTTTCAATTGCCCACTTCCACACTAATTGGTTTTCATTGTTATATTTTTTATTATGCTTATATGCGTACATTGGGGACAATGTATATCTTAAGTGTGGGGGGGAGTTCACTTTGCACACACCTTTACTTGTGCGTTCAATTGTTTATGCTCATGTAGCCCGTGGCAGTTCAATTTAGTTGCAATGGTTGTATTATTAGAGTTTAGAAGAATTTTTTTTTTAACATTGTATCCTATCATGCTCTAGTTTTACTTGAATTTTTAGGGGATTTTTGCTCGATTACCTCTTCTTGCACTACTCACTCTTGAAATCTTTTGGAAACTCAAGTTCAAAGTTTTAAGGACTAGTTTAGCATTACTTTAGTAAGTTTTGAAGTTTTATGTAGCTAAAAAAAAAAAAAACTTGTGAGCTTGTGAATATTAGCTTAGCTTTTATCTTTGCATTTGGGGTGGAAAGAGCTACCTCCTATGAAGTATGTAGCTATCTCATGTAGCTACTCTCATAACTTGTATCCGACTTATGAGAGTAGCTACATACTTCATAGGTAGTAGCTTTTTCCACCCCAAATGCATAAATAAAACAAAGCAAATATTCACAAGCTCATTTTTTTTTTCTCTTTTTCATATTTTTTTTTTCATTTTTTCATTTTTTTTATATATGCATTTTCCAAAGTAAAACTAAAAACTTACTAAAAATGATGATAAACTTGTCCTTAAAAACTTCAAGCTTGAGTTTTCAAAAGATTCCAAGAGTGAGTGGTGCAATGTTAGATAATCGAGCAAAAATTCCCTAAAATTCAAGTAAAAACTAGAGCATGATAAGATACAATGTTAAAAATTCTCCTAAACTCTAAGAATACAAACGTTGCAACTAAGGTGAACCGCCACAGGCTACATAAGCATAAGCAATTGAACGCACAAGTAAAGGTTTGTGCAATGTGAACTCCCCCCCCCCCCCCCCCCCCCCCCCCCCCACACACACGCTTAAGATGTACATTGTCCCCAATGTACGCATGCAAGCACAATGAAAAGTAAAGAAATTAAAACAATTAGTGTAGGGGTAGGCAATTGAAACAATACTCCCCTGAACTCCAAGTGCTGCGCTTGATGGAGCTATGTTCATTGAGAGTTGAGTCTCAATGGGTTGTGGAGCACACACGGTCACTTGATCTGCACGTATACACAAGGGGGGTTCAGTGAAACTCAAAAAAAAAATCCAATAAAATATAAAGAAATATAGAGATAAAGACGCCTCAAGCATCGGTGTCATCCGCTCTGCGATCTCCGGTGCTGCTGTCGCTGCTGATACTTGTGGATCTGGTGGTGAAAAAGAAAGAAAAGATTGATGAAGAAAAAGGAGAAAAGATGTTTACCGACGAAATGGAAATCAAAAACTTCGAATATGGCCGGAAAACAACTTAAAAAAAACTCCTTAAGTAGACGAAGAGAGGGTTGGGAAGATGGGAGGAAACATCCCTTGAGTGTGGAGGCATTTAGAATTGAAAAGGCAAAAGAAGATTTTAAAAAAAAATTGCATCCATTTGGGTTCTGTGAATCCACACGGCCGTGTGCCTCCATTGGAATCACTCACAGGGGCAATGACACGGCCCTGTGTTTCCTCTGTTTTCTTTCTAGAACATCCACACGGCCGTGTGCCCAACCTGGCCAACACAAGGCCGGCCACAGGGGCACCCACACTCCCCTGTGGCTTTTTTAGCTTGCCCGAGAATTGTCTAAGTGTTTCACACGCCCGTCTGAAATTTCACACGGCCGTGTGCCATTCACAAGTTCTCCCATAGGGGTGGCCACACGCCCCTGTGTTTTCTCCGGATGGAAGGGAAGTCTCTGTAGAGTTTCACACGGCCGTGTAGATATTTCACACGGCCGTGTGCCGTAACACATGGGCACTCACAGGGGCATCCACACGCCCCTGTGGACTCTCTGGAATAATAGTTGAAGTTCTGCAGAATTTCACACGGCCGTGTGGAAATTCCACACGGCCGTGTGCCCTTAAATGGGTCACTCACAGGGGCAGCTACAGGGCCCCTGTAACACTCGGGATGAGCTCTAAGATGGTTCACACGGCCTTGTGGAAATTCCACACGGCCATGTGTTTTCTCTGGATGACTTAGAAAAATCACAGGCTCTGCAGGAAATTTCAGAGACACATTCATAACACTTAGAGCCTGTATAAACGATAAAAACACGACCAGGGATCCATGAAAACACACTCAAACGACCCAAAACTTCGACAATCACAATTAGGCACACTACAACACCAATAATCCATAAAAAATCATAGCACAGTGATAAGTGCTTGTGTTATAGTAATGTGAAGTGTTATTATCTTGCAATAAGCATTGATTTAATCAGATTTTTATCACTAAAAAGTGTGCATTTGTTTACTTTTGTGCATTGTAGGCTTGTGAAGATGAATTGGAGAAAAAGAACGAAGTTAGATCGCGTTCCCCGTTGTTGGGGAGTTTTCGGATTAAGCAAGGAACAAGGCATGAGCCTAGACTTGTGAGTGTGTGCCAACCTCCTTTGGAGGGGCACAAAGGCAGTCACATTCACAATCAGTCTAGCTCATGTTAACAAGGAGAACTTCGCCAATAAGGAGTTTTGAAGCAATTCGCACGGTTTACCATTGATTGTGTGCCCAATTCAACGGCCTCGATGAAGAACGACGAGTTCAGGAGCTTTTCAGCACGTATACTGTAGCAGCATTGTAGCAAGTTGATGTAGCAAAATACTGTAGCAAGTTACTATTTACTGTCTGCCGAAAATCAGCAATTCAGCAATTTCACACGGGTGTGTGGAAATTCAACACAGCCATGTGAAATCCCAATTTTAGCCGATTTAAAGCCGCGACTCAGCATTACAGAAGCCCGTTTTGGAGACTATTTTTGGATCTTTTTGGCTCTCTTATGACCTAACTCTAGAGAGGCGCGGCTAGGGTTTAGAGAGGACTTCATGGAGGTTTGGAGCGCGTCATCGGCGTCGACATCAACGTCCGACGGCCGCACAAGACCACGGCCACATCACACACAAAGGGGTTTTCATCGATGCTTTCAATTTGTTTTCAATTTTATATTTTGATGGATTTGTATAGCTCCATGAGGAGCTAAACCCCTTGTGGGTATTCGGACTTGTAAACCCTAGGATTATTATGTTTCTATGACATTGTTATTATGCTTTTCTATTATTGATGAATAAATTCGAGTTTCAATATTAATTGCTTCTTGTTATTGTTTTCCCTTAGCCGTAACACTAGGGTTGAGAACAATTTAGGTTATCCTTTGGAGGTGTGACAACTCTTATAGGATTAGACTACTTAGGATTGAAGAGGGTTGAGAGGGTGAGTCGTGAGGTAGCGGAACGCCCACTTTCCCATATGGTATGATTCTTCCTACCTCCATGTTCCATGATTTCCTAGCGGTCGAGATAGAGTGAAGTGCTAGGAGAGGAACTACCCTGGGGCTTAGTTGTGCGAGCAACAAAGCGAAGGGTTGAAGTGAATCCTAGTGCTGGGGCTTAATTTAGACTAGGGTACTTTCACCCGGACCAAAGGGTTAGAACTATACATAGGAACATGTTTTATCACTAGGAATCCCTAGAACTTAAAGCAATCCCACTTAGTGTGAGGCTTAGGATGACAGACTCCTCTAGGACTTGGTTGACAGGTCAACAAGAGTCAAGGGTCGTAGTGAAAACCTAATGCCGGAGCATAGTGTTGGGGTTAGTCACGGTTGACCTTAGGTTTGGGACCGTGTGTTTAAGGATATCCTCGGCTCAATTAACATCAATAGGAAAGTATAATAGCATAGTCTTGCACTAGAAGCATAAGTCCTAGGGGTAGCTTGTCCGGGTACCCATCTTTACTCATTGCTTGTCCTACTCTCTTACTCCTACTTACACTCTCTCACCTTCCACACTTCTATTTTAGTTCTTGTTTTTATTAATTTCTATCACACTCACTCATTGATTTCTTTCCACACATCGCACTAGCTATATAGTGAATACTTGTATCTCAAATCCCTATTCCCTATGGATACGACTACCCACTCACCAGGGTATATTATTACTTCGACAACCCGTGCACTTTCGCGCCCCTGTCACACAAGCATAATAAAATGAAAACACCAAAACTAGGCAATTATTCATGCTAAAAACTAAACTAAAGCCTAGAAAAGCAAAAAAAAACTTGGGTTGTCTCCCAAGAAGCGCTTGTTTAACGTCACTAAGCTTAACGTACCTCTTTCTTACCTTAAGGCGGCTTGAAAAGAGTATGTTCCTCCCGACAAGAACTTGCATAGCTACTTCCTTTAAGCCAAAAATCTACTTGCCTGGGTGGATTATTTGTTGGAGGATCCAACCATCTTACTTTTGGCCTCCAAGGAAACAATTTGGATTGTGAATTGTCCAATCTTAGCATAGGTGGGTCATTGGATGGTTTAAATATCCTCCCCACATCTTGTCTCAAACCCAATATCTCTTTCTTGCTTTTTGTGAGTTGATCAATCCAAAGAACTATGCTTGTTCCATTACATTAGGGTTTGCTTCTTCTTGTGTATTTTCATCTTGAAAGGAACATGACACTAGCAAATCCCCTTGAAAATTTCCTTCCTCACAAGCACCATCTTCATTCACACAATCCCAATTCTCCAAATGATCTTCTCCTTTTTCCTCTTCAATCTCTACAGCAACATACTCGGTCTGCCCCATTTCTTCATTATCGTTCACTACCACATCATCTCTACAAGGGTCTTGCGTTGCTTGCTCAAACGCTTCATGTTCCTTGGAGAGTGTGTCAAGTATCCATCCTAATTGATGCTCAAGGTTGTTATAGGAGGCTTCATGACACTTTCTTGTGGCTTCCATACTTTGGCAAGAGGCATCGGATGCTTCAATAAGGCTATCTAGTACCCTTTTCCACTGAGGTGCATCCCCTTTGAGTATATCATCCTTTTGAAATTGCTCTTGAGGTGCTTCCCAATGTTGTCCATCGTTATTCCATAAAAAATTTTTGTAGCTCCTCTCATTTGGATGATGTGTGTTGTAGCCTGGATTGCTCTGTTGTTGTGAAGCAATAATTCTATCAAGCTTTGTACTGAGAGCTTCAACTTGAAAATATAGCTCAATGACTGGATCAATCTCCATTTAGGCTCCTTGCAATAAAAAGTAAGACAAAACAAAAGAAAACAAATAAGAATGACGGAAGAATAAAAAAGGGTGAAATAGAATGAATGATGAATAGCTAAAATAGCAAAGTACAAATGTCTCTAAAACGCCTATTCCCCGGTAGCGGTGCCAAAAACTTGACACACCCCTTGCGTGTGTACCCCCAAAGTGCACGGGTTGTCGAAGTAATAAAATACCCTGGTGAGTGGGTAGTCGTATCCACAAGGAATAGTGTTCTGAAACAAGCGTTATCACTATTTTAGCTATGAATGGAATCGATGGTAAGAGAAATCAATATTTATATATATATATATATATATATATATATATATATATATATCACCCCTTGCGTGTGTACGCCCAAAGTGCACGGGTTGTCGAAGTAATAAAATACCCTGGTAAGTGGGTAGTCGTATCCACAAGGAATAGTGTTCTGAAACAAGCGTTATCACTATTTTAGCTATAAATGGAATCGATGGTAAGAGAAATCAATATTTATATATATATATATATAAAAGAAAGTAAAAGATTGCAAAAAGGGCAATAAAGGTAGGAGAGGTAATCGATATAAAGATGGGGTACCCGAACAAAGCTCCCCCTAGGACTAATGCTTCTAGTGCAAGACTAGTATTATACCATCTAATTGATGTCTAATGAGTCGTGGAAATCCTTAAGCACACGGTCCCAAACCTAAGTTCAACCGTGATTAATCGATTTAAAGGGGACGTTCCGCTACCTCTCGACTCACCCTCTCAACCCTCTCCAACCTTTTGTAGTCTAATCCTATAGAGGTTGTCACACCCTCAAAGGATAACCTAATAGATTCTCAACCCTAGTGTCACGGCTAAGGAAAAATCTCATACAATCGGCATGCAAGATTGGAAATCAATAAGAAAACATCAAATTAATAAACCATAAAAGTTATAGAAACACAAACATCCTAGGGTTTACAAGTCCGAATACCCACTAGGGTTTAGCTCTCCATGGAGCAATACAAAGTTAATAAAGAGGTTAAGAACATATGCATGAAAACCATAAAGAAAACCCCCTTGTAGATTATATCGATGGTCTTGTGGAGCCGCCTAATCTTCTCCACGAATCCCTTGTCAATCCTAGGGCACACCTCGTCGAATCGATGCCGACGAAAGCTCCCCCAATAGCTTTCTTCCAAAAAATGTCGATGCCAATGCAGTATAATCGCCTCCAAAGTCCTCCAAGAACCTCTCCAAACCCTAGCCGAAAGCCCCCAAAAGATAGGCAAGCGATAGAAGGGGGGTCCCCCAAATAGATATGAAAACGGGCTATTTATAGGATGAAATCGGAGTTCTACACGCCCCTGTGGATTTTCTACACGGGCCTGCAGAATTTCCACACGGCCGTGTGGAAATTCTGTTTTGCTGATTTTCGGCAGACTGTTTTGCTGCTACAGTACTTCGCCAAAATGCTCCCGAATTTATCGTTCTTCATCAAGGCCGTTAAATTAGACACACAATCAACTGTAAATCACGTCGCATCTTCACTTGAAACACATTGATGAAGCTCTTGATAATGTTGCGCAAGTCGGAACATGTGAGTGTGACTGCCTTTGTGTCCACCAAATCACGTATTCACTCGACTCCAATTGGAGTTTGGCACACACTCACATATCTTTGACCACAACTTATGCCTTGTTCCTTGACCGGTCCAAGAACTCACTCAACAATCGCGTTCATGACCTATTCTTGCTCCTTCTTCTTTAAATCTTCTCCACAACCCTACAATGCATGAAAGAACACAAACACACACTAATTAGTGATTAAATCTGAGAAAAGTAATGCTCAATGTAAGACAATAATACTTCATATTACTATAACACAAGCACTTATCAGCTGCATTGAATCCATAACTCCTTGTATTTATGCATAGCAATTGCAAATTGCATTCAGGTTATCTTTATAACATAAGTATTAAGTCAAAAATATATATTCATAAAATTTACCTGATAGAACTACCATAAGTGCGAGAGCTGGACCCTATCATTGATTAAATTATATTTAAATTATATTTACACCAATTAATTTAACACAGACAGCAAACAGAACTAGTCACTAATAAATCTCAACGGTTATCAAAGTTTATACAATGAAACAAATACATTCAATTACCAGTTGGTAAACTGCTGGATATCTAAATCTTGACTCATTTGGATGCATTGTTTGCCTCCCGTTCCTTTTAATCATGCAACAATAGATGACTTAAAAATGTTAATCAAGGAATTAAGCCCTTGCCTCGAATGTACATAAGATCGAGATCGAGATTAGTGTTAAAACAACAACAACAAAAAAAAAATGGTGCTTGCATCAGCAGTGAATGGTTTAATATTCATGTGACACAACAGAGTCGCCGGGGTATACCAACTTCTAAAAATGTGAGAGTTGATAATGGTTCGTAGGTATCATCTTCGGCAATGGATATACATCAGGTTGTCAACTTGTTCCTTAACATCCTATCATGCTTCAATATGGTGCTTACACTTTCTACGATCAAGACAGTTTGCAAATAGACACATTTATCATGGTGAAGGTCATGCTAAAGGCAGATGCATTTATATCATAGTAAGGGCCAAGAAGTAGTTAGATCTAGTAGCAGAAGCCATGTGCGGAATGATGATAACAAGTTATCTAGCAACAAAAGTATAAGTATGGAGATCTTTGAAAACATGTTTCCCCCAACAACATCAGGGGCTGCAGTTATTTCTAAAAAGCATGTAATCCAGTTCAAAAATTAAAAAAGATCAAAAGTTAAAGGTATAACTACAGTAAACATAATGAAGAAATGGGCCAACAGTAAGTACCTGTAAGGAAGCATAGGCTATGCCTGTGGCAAAATAAAAATTGGCATCGCCTGTCACTTGAAAAGTTCAATTAATAAGATCAGTTAGAGAGAGAGACCTACCCTCCAAATCCAAAGGTTGTGCATAACAGGGCTTAGGAGAGATATTCTAACATAACCACACAACAGGAAGAAAGAAAAGCGCATTTCTGTAAGTTAAGAAAAAACACCATTATATCCAAAAAACACTAAATAGTATATGGTTGGGCTGAAGTTTCACCTGCAAGTTCATTGGCAAAAAGGCCAAGAAGACCCAAGTAAAGAGCTGTATCTACAACCTTCAAACCCAACCACAGTGAGATATTAAGGTCCAAAGTTAGTATTATAACATAATAATCTAGAAATACAAAAATGTGCAATTCAACAAGCTAATGTTAAGTTTGGATTGAATTATACCTGTGCCATTCTCCAGTAGCACAGAAGAATACCGAGAATATTTCCAAATGCCATTCATGAACAAAAAATTGCATTTGCTACATTGCATCCATGACTCCTTGTATGTATACATAGCAATTGCATTCAGGTTATCTTTATAACATAAGTATTAAGTCAAAAATATATATTCATAAAATTTACCTGATAGAACTGCCATAAGTACGAGAGTTGGACCCTATCATTGATTAAATTACATTTAAATACATAACATGTAGATGTAAATAACTTTGTGGATCAACACTAAAAATTAGCTAGAAACAAGGGGTGGATGAACAAGCTCACTTGAGCGGCATTGTTAGAGAAATCCAAAATCCTACAACATAGACAACAGCAGCTGCCCGCCGATTTCCATGGTAAAAACTGTATAATTATTTCCAAAATAAAATCTCATCAACCTTCAATTATATAAACATAAGAAAGGTTATATATATGGAAGAATGCGATTTTTTACCTGCAATGCTGCTTTGTGTCCCCTAAAGCATAACTAATATCTGAAGAGAAACCTATGATAATCACCTAAAATACACGTATGTGAATACACCAATTACATTAATCAGTACTTGCATTAGTGACTTCAGTGCATGGCATTTGCATCTCTATTAAATTTCTAAGCCCTGAGACAAATCCACGTATGTAAATACACTAATTACATTAATCATGATGAAACAAAAATTGGAACTTTAAAAAGCTTAGAAAGGAAGACGAAGCAAGGGAAATTTCTGCAAAGATTAGCTTGACTGAAACAGAAAAAAGATTGGCATAACTTAGAACCCTATGGCTAGTGATTAGTTGAGTCTACAAAAACCAATACCTATGGTACAGGTAGACAACTACCAATTTGTAAAAAGCAAACAGTAGAAAATAAAATATAAATAAATAAAAAGAAAGGAAGCCAAAAATATCTGCTCTCAGTTCAACATGGATTTTTCTGTTACAACAGCTGCCATTTTGTAATCAAACAAAAAATAAAAAAAAACAAAAACAAAAGAAAAGAAAAAGAAACAAAATAGAAAACATAAAGAAAGAAGCTAAAACCAAAAGAGTGAGAACTACCTGAAAGCGGCGTCATGTCTACATCTGTAATGCAATTACTGCATCTAATATTGAGAAACTCTAGTTTGTTTAAGCCTGCACAGAGAAAATGGATTATAAATCTTCATAAAGAATAGTACATAGAACTAAAACTTGTGCAGGAAAAATTATAGTCCCTTTTCCTAAATATGGAAGTGCATCAGAAAAATAAGAAGAATAATATAGTTCAGAAAGAGAGAGAATGAATAGGCACATGCACCATACATTAATTATAAGCAATTTCCATTTTTGAGCAACTTGAAAAAGTTGTTATAGGGATTTTTAAATGGAATCATGCAATAAATTGGTCAAGCTAGAACTAGAATAATTTCCAGGCTGAATTTCCTGTTATCAGGATGCCTTATGCTGCCCAGTTATGGTTTTTGTTTGCTTTCTCTAAAATGACCGATGGCAACTAAGGAGTCGAGAGAAGGTTTTAGAGATTAGGCTACTACACAGCATCTTGATTCACATAAACAAATTACAACATAAGCCTTTCAGAAAAACCATTACATACACTCATGATGTGGGATAATTCAATATCCACAAGAGTTTGCCAATTTATGCCAGTTATGCTCTACGTAAATGATAACTACACCAAAATCCTCATTTTTAAAATTCTAAAATAAATGTGATGAATAATATAAGAGAAAACATTCAAAGTTAAGCTAATATTGAAGTGATGCAAGATGCAACTATCAATATAGCCATTCAACCAGACCACATTCCCAAAAATCATGTTCAGTATCATCTAAAAGTTGTGAAAAGATGGCTAAGGTTAAAAAATGTGTGTAACATATTATAAACCTTATACCAACTAAGCTACTATGGCTAGAAAAATTTATGTGTTCATTATTCAGATTAAGGGCACTTTCACAGTAGATATACATCTAGGGCAGCCAAAGAATAAACCTTTCAAGTGAACTACTCCTTTGTGAATTTTTGAGCATCTCTCAAGATCCAACTTCACCAAGTTAACTAAGTTGGCAAAAGCTCTCATTCCTTCAGCAGTTAAAGCATTACTTCTCTTAAAACTCAATGATGCCAAGTTTGAATGACCTAGAAAACATAAAATAAAAGTAATAATCCAATAAAGTAAATTTTTGTATTAACATAAGCCAGAACAGTGCAAAAGTATATTTATTAAAAGAAGAAGAATTCAAGGTACATAAGATACATGATATAATAAACCAATAACATAGATCTCATTAATTTGCATAGCAATGATGTATTAAAACAAAATTAAAAAAATATATATATCTTTACCTAGCTTCATCCAAGAGTGAGATTATTCCCAGTGGCTTCTGCAAATAAGAAACAAAAAGTTGAAAGTTCATTTAAACACAAGACTAACTTGTGTATGCACATATAAAAGTAAATCACATAATCTAATTGGCGGGATTTTGATCATAAACAATGTCTTTTATCTTAATCATGGTCATTATTTAAGTTTCGCACAATTATGCTTTTAACATAGGTGAAGGTATCTAGAACTAGAACAACCCAGATAAAAGATCTAACCACATTCATTAAGAAATTATTGCAACATGAATCTAAATTTGATTTCATGAGAGATAATAGGATCTTGCAGCTCATTATTCATATGAACTACAACTCTATCACTATCTCAACTCTATATACAATTGCATTTTTCATGGATCTTTTCAAGTCTTTCAAGATTTATTTTGTTTCAGGGGAATCTACAAGAGAAAGGCTTTGACACAGGAAAGGAGGCTAGTGGAGTCTCAGATTCAACAGCTGTACAAGAGTTCATAGCTTCAGTAACTAATAATTTCTTGGAAATCCATTTCTTTTGTGCTGGAAATTAAAAGGTACCTGTTGTGTAACTAATCAAGGTTACTATGGCACATCTGTTTCAGCAACTAATTCAAGAAGAAGGAATAGATAAAGAGACCCAATTCAAGAAACAATTCCTCCAAAGAGACCAATAATTCTTTCTACCTTATCTGAAATTAAAATATAATTAGTGAATAAATTAAATATCATAAATTATTAAGAAACAAATAAAACAAACATTATTATAAAAATTATATGGAATACTCTTACCATTCCTCACTAGATGAAGAATCTTCTTTTTCATTATCTTCAGGGGCTACATGTCTGGCATCTATATCATTTCTAACCCAAATAACTTCTTCATTACTCATATTATGTTTCTCCATTATCTTATCATCATCAGAATGGTGGTGACTATTTGACGAAAATGACAAGTCTTCACCCATTTCATAGACGTCCCGAGGCTTAGTTCTAACTACAACATGCCATTCAGGTTGTAATGGATCTTGAAGATAAAACACTTGTTGAACTTGTGATGCCAAAACAAATGGCTCATCAGGCAACTTCAAACCAGTATGAACTAACTTTGATAAGTTCACAAATGTAAACCCAAATTGATCCTTCTTCACTCCTTTTCCTCGCTCCACATCTACCCAATCACATTGGAATAATACAACTTTAAAACTTTCAAAATAATTCAATTCAATTATATCTTTCAGCACACCGTAATAAACTACTTCTTCATCTAAACATGATGTCTTCGTAGTAATGACAACACCGCTATTCTGAGTTTTTCTCTTGTCCTCTCTTTCTTTAGTGTGAAATCTAACACCTCCAATGATATATCCTTTAAATCTCCTTGTCTCAACATCTTCAAAATATCTAGAACAATGAGTTATGCACTCATTTGCTATATATCCTTCTGCAATCGATCCTTCAGGATAATTTCTATTCCTCACATATGACTTTAAGGTGAACAAATACCTACAATCAAATATATGTTGATTAAAAATTATTAGTTTATAGATGATAATAAACAATTAAATATAATATTTAGAATTATAGAATATGTATGCATTTACCTCTCAATTGGGTACATCCATCGATATTGTACAGGACCTACTAGTTTTGCCTCGGTTGCCAAATGGGTAATTAAATGTACCATAATAGTAAAGAACGATGGTGGAAAGATCATTTCCAAAGGAGAAAGTGTTTCCCCAATTTGTATCTCAAGCTCTTCAAGATGACTTGGTTTTAAGACTTTGGAACAAATCTCTTTAAAGTAAGCACATAATTCAACTATTGCTTTAACCGCTTTATCTTGAAGAACCCCTCTAATGGCTATTGGTAGCAAATCCTCCATCAATACATGGCAATCATGACTTTTCAAACCAACCAATTTACGTTGTTTTAACTTGACGCATCTTGATATGTTTGATGAGTAACTATCTGGCACCTTTGTCCTTTTCAATGCTCCTAGCTAGCATTAGATCTTTTTCTCTATTTGTCATTGTGTAGCAAGCTGAAGGAAGCAGTAATCTTCCATTTGGAAGCTCTTCAGGGTGAAGATCATTTCTTATACCCAACCTTTGAAGGTCAAGACGGGATTTCAAGTTGTCTTTAGTTTTCCCATCAATATCCAATAACATTCCCAAGATGTTATCACAAACATTTTTCTCAATATGCATTACATCAAGATTGTGGCGAATCAAATTCGACTTCCAATAAGGTAAAGAGAAAAATATGCTCTGTTTATTCCATCCTTCCATTATTGGAACAATTTAATCATCTTTATCCTTCACAATTATCTTCTCATTTAATTGATCCCATGAAGTCAATCCATCTAACAAAGTGGGCGCTTGTCTCCATTCTTGTTTTCCATTAAAGTTATGCCTATCATGCCTATATGGATGTTCTAATGGAAAAAATTGACGATGGCCAAGGAAACAGTATTTCCCACCATGATATAGCCATTCTGATTGAGTATCAAAACCACAGCATGGGCATGCAAACTTTGTCTTTGTGTTCCAACCAGACAACATGCTATAAGCAGGAAAATCATTAATAGTCCACATTAAAGCAGCACGCATCTGAAAAGAACACTTTGAATGAGCATCATAGGCCTCTTAACCATTAACCCACAAGTCATTCAACTCATCAATTAAAGGTTGCAAGAAAACATCAATTTTATCTGATGGGGACTCTGGACCAGGAATGAGTAAAGCCAATATAAGAGAAGGTTTTTTCATGCACATCCAAGGGGGAAAGTTGTACACAGTTAAAATTACAAGCCATGTACTATGCTTGACGCTCATGGTTCGAAATGGATTAAAGCCGTCACTTGCCAATCCAAGTCTAACATTACGAGGATCTTTTGAAAAATCCTTATGTAACTTGTCAAATTCTTTCCATGCATGGGCATCAGCTGGATGTCTCAAAAGTCCATCCTCCGTTCTTTCATCAGAATGCCATCGCATTAGAGAAGTTGTTTTAGTACACATAAAAAATCTATGGAGTCTTGGTTTTAAAGGAAACCAACGCAAAACCTTTTTCGGTGTTTTTCCTCTTTTTCTTTTGTTGGTCTTAGTAGATGAACCAACATCATAAGAATTTTCATCTTCAATCCATCTTGAAGCACCACAAATTGAACATATAGAAGCATCTTTCATATCTTTCCAAAACAACATACAATTATTTGGGCAAACATGGATTTTCTCATATCCAAGACCTAGTTCACCAATGAGTTTTTTTACTTCATAAGATCACTTTGGTAATTTTTCTCCTCTGGGGAATATTTCCCTCAGAGTGTCCAGCAAATCATTGAAAGATCTGTTACTCCATCCATTCAAACACTTTTTATGAAACAAGTCTAAAACGAATGAAAGTTTGCTATGATTTTTACATCCATCAAAAAGTTCTTCTTCAGTTTCACTTAACAGCCTATAAAACTTTTTTGCTTCTTGGTTTCACTCCTCGCAATGTGACATTGTATTAAATGTTTCACCAAATCTAAGATTGAACCCTTCTCTATTATGAGCATGACCAACAACTATCTCTTCTAAAAATTGTCTTACATTTTGTTGTCCATAAGCCTCATCATGCCTATGGTCTGATTGGGTAGGTCTAGAATGGTCAAATTCAATAGGTGTTAAAGATGACTCACCATGGAAATGCCATTGTGTATAGCTTGGAGAAAATCCGTGATTCAAGAGATGCTCTACAACGACATCTTGAGTATTATGACGACACACATTTGACACAAGGACAAGCAAGCTTTCCATCTTTTGAAGATATAAGAGCAAAGTCAAGAAACTGTGCAACTCCTTGCAAATATCTAGCACTAACCCTATTTTCCTCGTGAATCCAACTTTTATCCATCTAGCAAAGATTAGTAAACAACCAAAATATTAGAAAATATGTGTTATATAATTCAAGAATTATCAAGTTAATATAAGTTTATTAGGACAATGATTAGAGCCTTATATAAAACAATTTTTTAAAATAGTAACAAACACCGGATAGGATAGATGGTTGTTTCAAGACCGATTGACATCTGAAAAATCCATTAATATTACAAGAAAGATGGTTTTTAAGAATGGATATTTTCTACAACAATTATTTTTTTCTAAATCGACCTTTGAATATACTCTATATACTTCCATCATCATAAGATAATAAGTGATTTGGTGACAACATAATAACACTAATAAAAACATAGTATTATGCTAAAAAATAAATTCAAATATATGAAAACTTTAGTAGCTCTATTGCATAATATATATATACACACACGAACAAAGTGCCTTTTAATATTAAAGTAATAATAATTTTTTTTCATAACATGGACAAGCCATTCACCTCAATCATTGTGAGAGGGATTTAATCCCTCGACTTCTCACTCAGGAGGGAAAAGAGTCACCCTTATTCTATTGCAATGGTGGTGTAATAATATCAAATAAGCTAACAAAAAAAAAAGTGCTTTTTTCAGGTTCATATTTAGAATTAACGTAAGGTTACCGTTTTTTTGGTTTTTTTTGGTGTCTTTTTTCTTTTTTTTTTTTTTTTTTTTTTTTTTTTGCTTTAAGATTCATGAGTGAATGTTGTTTCCTATAGCAAGGGGAAATAAATTCAATGTCTAATTATTTGAAATCAAAATATAGTATGCTTGTCATTATTCATGTTCAAGGAGAAACTAGTTGTTGAGCTTTCTTTTAATTTAACTCTAGACACTAATTCTATATGAATTTAATCTAAAGATGAAAAAATTATTGAAGTCATCCTTCAAACCTACCTTTCCATAAAACAATCCAATCTGAGATTATAAATTCCGATTGAGCTTAATTGTAGCATTCTATGTATTGGATTAATATTTGTCCTAGTTATTTTACTTCAATTTCTACATGAATTATATTTAATAATATATTACAATATATTATAATGTGACATGCTTGATTTATTAAAGAAAGATTGCAAAAAATATTTAGATTGTTGCAAGAGAACAAGCAAGGAAAAAATATTGATAAGAGGGAACATATTATTCTAGTGATTCCTAAGTCATAGTTCATATAAAAAACAATGAAACTAAAAGACTATATAACCACATCAAAATTATGAGCCAAAAAATAATAAATAGTATAATCACAAATCATATACAAAATAAATAAACACCAAAACTCTTTATTCGACAATAATATATAACCACAACAAAATTATGAGCCAATAAACAATAAAAATTATAATCACAAGACATATAAAATATAAATAAACACCAAAGGTCTTTATTTGACAAGAAAACTTCAAGAAACTATAATAATCAAGAAAACAAGAAGATTGAAACTAGGGTTAGGTATTAGGAACAAGATGCTAAAAGCTAATATCAAAATTAAAATTGATGAGACAACAAATTGTATTTCAACAAAATTTAAATGATTCACTAATTTAATGAAAGAGATAGACATATACACAAAGAGACCAAAACATTTTACTTGACAAGAAAACTCCAAGAAACCATTATCATCCAAGCCAAACATGAAGATTGAAACTAGGGTAGGTATTGGGAACAATATGCTAAAAACCAAAATCAAAATCAAAATTGATGAGATAGCAGTTTGTATTTTGGTGAAAATCAAAGGATTCATCATTTTAATGAAAGTGATAGGCATAGAGACAAAGAGAACAAGGAGAGATATATGGTAACTGGAAGAAGGCTTGATGGCCGGACCGGCGGAAACCAAAGAGAGGAGAGCTAACTCCGGGAAACGGCGAGGCAGCGGAAATGGCGATGAGGTTTGCGGAGACGACGGCTCACTTGATGCTTTCAAGAGGTTTGAAGCTTTGGAGAAGTTTGAGAGAGCTTTCTATTCTTTCTTGATTTGTTGGGCATTAGGATAATATGAATACATTTTTTTTAAGATTACATTAACTAATATATCTATTTATGTAAATAATTTTTTTTTCTTGAAATTATGTCATTGTCATAACCCAAAATAAAATGTTTCTCAAATCACTAAACTACTATTACCAATAATAATAATAATAATAATAATAATAATAATAATAATAATAATAATAATAAATTCCACGGTTTTTCCATACACGACCATAAAATTGAAATCTTAAAAAAATAGAAACTAAATAAAAAGTAATAAAAACTTAATTAATTAATTAGTTAAGGAAAAAAACCAAGGGATTCACACATCATCTTCACCTCATATATGATGGTAATAATAACATCAATTTATTTTCAACATCATTTAATTGTCACATCAATTTAAAGATTCATAATAATAAATAATGAATTCTAATTTTTTTAAGTCTGTTGATTTCTACAATATCAAATCTGTCTTTATGTGCTAAACTATTAAATTGTTGTGAAGATTAATCAAAATGGAAATTTAAAAAAATAATTTATATATATACTCATAATTTACATGAGAATTTAATTTTTTTTTTTTTTTTAGATCAAAGTGTTATTTTAAAATTTGAACAAAATAGCACATCCATGAATTATTTATTGAAAAATTAACATTCAAGAATTTTTTTGGTTTGGTAAGCTATGCCACTGAACATGGATTTTTTTGTCATTGTATTTCTAAAGAATGTTTTAAAACTAAAGCTGACTCGGTTGGTTCAATATGGTTCAACTGAGATCCAACCATATCACTAAGTTGAATCTTACACTACTGCATGAGAAATGACTTAACATTGTCAACGATTTTTGTGTCCTTTGTAACCAGAGGAGTAAGACTCGCACCCACCTTTTCCTGCAATGTAAATATATCAATCTCCCATATTTGGTAGCAGTTAGGAGTCAACACAAGCATGATAACTGAGGAGTGACTTAATGGGTGGTTCTTTGAGCTTTTAACTGCTGAACATTGTGATGCAGTTTGCAACTCATGCATGGCGCTTTGGATGACTAGAATTTGACTAGGATGACTCAACTTGGTACTAGGTGTTCCAACCAACTCAAAGCTAGGCTAACCCAGTATGTCCAAATTACTGCTTTAATGTTTATAATAATTTTTTTTATTGAAATTTTGTGTTATATTATTTTTTATTTATCATATTATTGTTTGTTTACATTTTTATTTTAAATTATATTATACTATTATGACATGTTAGTTGGATTTTATTATGATATTATGTTAATATCAATAAATTATAAGAAAAGCTATTTGTTTATTTTACACTTGTATCATTGTTTCCAAATTGTTAGTAATTTATTACCAAACTCTTGTATATTCATATATAATTAAAATCATATATTCATGACTAGTTTAACTTCTATTTGATAGTTGATTTGTGAACGAAGACCCTTTCTAGCATTGATGGATTTATATTGGGGACAGTGGGAGCAATTCCCATACTCAATTTTTGAAAATTTATTTTTACATCACAAATTTTTAATTATATTTAATTTTACCTCTATATATATTTAACTCTCTCTATATATATATAATTCATATAAATTATAGGTATAATTACAAAAGACTAAAATGATTTTTTGACTCTTGTCCACCTTGAGAAGATATGAGAAATATTTTACAATAATAACAATTATATGATCGTTTTCCTTTTCTTTTAAACTTCTTTTCATATAGTTTTTTTATTCCATTATTATAAAATTAAAAAAATTGCTAAAAGGCGAGAGTCTTGAACAAAAGAAAAAAAATTAAAATGGTGCACTATGTAATTAATTGTATGTTATCTTCAATGGTTAATTAAATTACATTAAATTAAATTAAATTAAATAGTTGTCCATAATCGAACCCCTCTATATTGACCTCTAAAATCTTTTATAAGTAAATAATATTAGTATGCAACTAGCAATTTCAAAAAATATATAAATACATATAATTTTCAAAATATATGAAATTGATAAAAAAAAAAAAAAGCGGTATTTTTATGAAAAATAAAGATGGCAATTTTTTTTGAAATTAAACAAAACAAGGCGCCAATTTTATTAAGGTAAGTAAGTATCATGATTATTTTTTTTATTCCATACTTTTTTTGTATTGCTTTTCTTGTAGTATTATCTAAATATTTAACTTGTTGGTTTTATTAGATGATTGATAGATGATTAATTATTTTTAATTAGTTTTTGCTATAAAAAATACGAGAATTTTAATTAATCTAAATATTAGGGTTTGATAATACTTATAATGGGGAAAAAGATTGAGTAAGTGGGATGAGATCCTCAAGACAACCCTTGTTTTGTTGGAAATTAAAAACTTTCTCCTTGCGATACGAAGATACATGAGAACTTTTAAAAGAGATGGTGTTGGTGGGGTTCAATTTCAATACATAAGAGAAGAGACATATATTTTTAATATATGAATTTTTAAGGTGTTTGAATTTCTTTTCAATCAATGGTATCTCATAGGTTTTAGATTTTCTTGGGTTTTATTACTTCTATTTAATTATCATGAATTTTCTTTATTCCATAATAATTTTTTAATGTTGTTTTTCTTGTAATATTATCTAAATAATTTAATTTGTTATATTATTCATGGATAATTCGTAGATGATTAGTTTTTATAATTAGGTTTTGTCACGTTGAAAAAACTTTTAAAATTGGGATAAGATATCCAAGAAAACCCTTGTTTTTGTTGGAAATTAAAAACTTTTTGACTTTTCTACTTGCAACGTGAAGATGGGTGAAAATTTTAAGAGAGGGTGTTGGTGAGGTTCAAATTCAATCCATGGAGAAGTGATATATATTTTTAATATATAAAATTTTATGTTTAAATTTCTTCTCAATTAATGGTATCTCATAGGTTTTAGATTTTCTTGTGTTTTATTTCTCCTATTTAAGTATCATGAACTTTTTATTCCATAATATTTTTTAATGTTGTTTTTCTTGTAATATTATCTACATAATTTAATTTGTTTTTTTTTGTGGATAATTAGTAGATGATTAGTTTTTATAATTAGTTTTTGCTATAAAAATATATGAGAATTTTAATTAATTTAATATTAGGTGTTGAGAATATTGTTTAAATTGGGATGAGATATATATCAAGACAACCCTTGTTTTTGTTGGAAATTAAAAACTCTAAGGGCAACTCCAACCGGGCGCCATTATTGAAGTAAGTGGGCTAAATTGGCGCAGGATTGCCTCCAATCCTGCGCCAATTTTTGCTCCAAATTAGAATTCTGCTACAGTGGCGCGCAACTTCTTGCGCGCCACTGTAGCAGCGCTATATATATATATATATATTTTTTTTTTTTTTTTTTTTCTGATTTTGTTAAATTCTTTTTATCTGTTTTTTTTTTTGTTTTTTTATTTTTAAATTCTGTTTATATCTTATTGTTAAATTTTGTTTATCTATTTTTTAATTTTTTTAATTTATATTTTTTAAAATTGTCTGTTCATATGATTTTTTTTATTTTTATTTTTTTTAATTCTGTTTTCTATTTTTTTAATTTATATTTATAGTTTATAATTTAATTAAAATAACAATTTATATTTATATTTTTAATTAATAAGAAATATAAAATTAAAGAAAATAATTTGTGAAATATAAATTCATTAAAATTAACGAAAATTACATGAACGATAAAATAAAAACATAGAAAATAATCCTAAAACATACATTATCATCGATAAAAAAAAACGATAACACCCAAAATACAAATATGAAGTCTGCAGTAGATGGAGCTAATAGTCTGGCATGTTATCGCCACTTCGCAATGCATTAATTGAACATTTATGGTTGCGCTATGTAGTTTAGTTTCTAATAATATGTTGTTTTTACTAATGGTGCTTGTTTGTATGTTATATTTTTATTAAGTAATTAATGTAATGTTTGTTTTTTATCACTTTTATATTTAATAAATATTTATAATAAATATAAAAATTTAAAATATATTTTGAATAGTATCATATTTAAATTTAATGGTTAAAATGAAATAAAATTAAAGATGATTAAATTTATTGATAAAGATGGTAGTTGGAGAAGAATATTCTTAGAATATTCCATTTTAGAGTTAAAAATAGAGATGATGGTTGGAGAAGATTTCACTGTAGAAACTGTATTTTTGAGTACTGAAGCGCCAAATATAGAGTTTTGGGTTGGAGATGGCCTGGCTTTTAAAACTCTTTGGCTTTTCTCCTTGCAACGTGAAGATGGGGTGAGAATAAGAAGAAAGGGTGTTGGTGAGGTTCAATTTCAATCCATAGAGAATTGATATATATTTTTATGGTGTTTAAATTTCTTTTCAATCAATGGTATTCCATAGGTTTTAGATTTTCTTGTGTTTTATTACTTTTATTTAAGTATCACGATTATCATCGTTTATTTTATATTATTTTTTTAGCATTGTTTTTCTTGAAATATTATCTAAATAATTTAACTTGTTTATTTTGGTGCATAATTGATATATTTTCCTGTAATATTTTTATATAATTTAACTTCTTGTTTATTTTGGTGCATAATTGATATATGATAAATGTTTTAATTAGTTTTTGTTATAAAAAATATAAGAATTTTAATTAATCTAATTTTAGGGTTTGGGAATACTTTAAAAAGATAAAATCTCCAAAACAACCTTTGTTTTGTTGAAAATGAAAAAACACTTTTGGCTTGTCTCTTTTTTTTTTTATTTTCCACTTGCAAAGTGATGAATCGGTGTAGTGTGAGAGTTGGATTTGACTTGGATTAAGAGAGAGAGAGAGAGTGAGAGAGTGAGTGAGTTAGTGGGTTCACTTTCAATCAACAGGTGTTTAAATTTCTTTTCAATTATTGGTATTTTATAGGTTTAAGATTTTCTTGTGTTTTATTACTTTTACTTATAAGTACTTATTAATTTAAGAATTTATTTATATATTTATTTTTCATTATAATTCAATAAATCTGAAAACACGATAACTACAATAATTTTTTATTATTTAGTATTTTTCCAGTGAAATTATTATTTAGCACATTTAGCATATTTAGTAATATTTAATTGATATTGGAAAGTGATATTTAACTATGTATTGACTTAGTTGAAAAATATTTAGATTTGTAATTGAGTTGATGGTGTTAGTTCATTATATATATATATATAATTAGAATCTTAATTACATGAATTGTGAAACATGTTGAGAGTGTTCGAACTATTTTTTTCATTATTTTGTTTTTATAATGCAGGATTAAAAAATGTTGAAACGCATTCAAAAACAAAAGCAAAACTCAATTTCTTCGTTACTCCCACAAAAGAAAAGGAGGGTCAATGATGGCAATTTCAATGATTTCCATAGAATTCCTCCTTACAACCATGGATCATCTCAATTTAGCAATGATTCACATAATAACCAGCAACCTCAAATTGAGATCGAACGAAACAGTTCTAATGATTCAACTTCTCATGAATCAAATGACAATTTGGATAATGAGATGAATAATGAGCGTAAGTTTTTTTAATAATCATACTATTTTTTAAATTAATCATTATGATTATATTTTAAATTACTAAAATTTAATATTATGCAGTGAATCCTGATTTCTCAAGGAAAACTCGAGGACCGACTAGACTTCCAGATATTTGGAACTTAGGCCCTAGTCAAGAGTTGCTAGAGCAATTTAACATATACAATCAATGTGTTGATAATGGTGAGCTCGAATACTTTTGTGGAACTGTGGCTAGAAATCCTGATTTGACACCTCTTGAACATGATGATTGGAGAAAAGTACCTATGAATGTTAAGGATGAAATATGGAGAGTTGTCAAGGTAATTTTTATTCATCTTCTTATATGTAAATTATTTAAATATATATTTTTTAAGTCTTATATAATTTTTTTTTTTTAATCGCAGACCAAATTTAATTTAGAACCAATTAGAAAATCTTGGGTTCTTAAACAAGTTGGGAGGTGCTTGAAGGAATTCAAACATACATTGTTTATTAATAATTTTCACAAATCAAGTTCTCTAGCTGAATTGAAATCAAAAGTAGATCCAAGAACAAGAGCAAATCAATGGGAAAAGCTTGCCACAAAATGGTATTCCCCAAAATGGCAGGTAATAAATAGTTTGTATTCTAATGGTTTTAAAATATTTATAATTCTAATCCTTATATGCATAAGATGATGTTATTGTTAGAATTTTATTAACAGGAAAAATCTCAAAATGGTAAGGTAGCAAGAAACCAAATGAAGATGCCACATACCTCGGGTACTATTTCCATTGCTCGAAGAGCTGAGATGGAGGTATATACTTGCACTATAATCGCTCATAAATTTCTATTGAATTATATCATAAGATGTAATTAGAAGTGACTTGTTATTGAATAAATAGCTTAAAGAAAAGGGAATCCGACCTAATAGAGCAAAAATGTGTGTGAAGTGGCACAAACACAATGATGGAAGCCCGGTGTCTAATGAAGCTGAGGAAGCTATAGTAAGAAAATTCGATTTTTTTTAATTTTATATTCATAATTATAATAATAAATTTATATATTTTTCTTAATTCTGTGTAGAATAAAATTCAACAAATTTTAGATACGCAAGGAGCTAATGGTGAATCTTCCTCACAATCAGATGGCTTTGCTCCTTTAGAGGATGATGCTTTGTTTCAAGTATTTGGACCAGAGAAAAATGGACGTGTTCGAGGGATGGGTTTTGGAGTGACACCAAAAATGTTTGCAAACTCAAATTTGCAAAGCCTAAAGGAGAATGAACAATTGAGGGAAAAAAATAAAAATCTTGAAGATAAATTTGAAGGATTAACAAAGGAAGTCGGTATGCTACGTGAACTTATTTTGACATATCTTGGCCCAAGTAGTATTGAACTTTTAGAAAAGGTATTTCAAATTAGTATTATTGATTTCAATATATCATAGATGTTTTATATTTGATGTAATTTAATAATTATTATTATTTTACCTTAATTTTATTGGATATAAAAATTATTGTAGGTTGGAGATGCTAAAAGTAATCTTGGTTCTCGATCGGTCACTATTTCTCAATTTCATGATAGCAATGATGATCCTATTGATGGTACAATTTTCATATTTTCATATTTTATTTTAAAATTGTTAAAATTTCAAATTTTATTATTTATTTCACACTTTTTCTTTATTAATTGATTTAGCTACTCATTGATCTATTTATATATTTTCTTTTACAGATGAGAGATCAACATGATAAATATAAAGCCAATTTCAAGGATTGAGGCCTTATCTTTTCTTTTTTTTTAACAAAGTTTGAAAGTTATTTCTTTAATATTTGTAGATCATGTTGACATTATTTTAATTAATGTTTAAATATTTGCAATATGTTTTTTTTAATTTTTGATAAATAATTTGTATTGCTATTTTGTTAAATCATGTAAATTAATATTGTGAAAAATTATACAATAGTTTTGCAACATTTGAGAATGTTAAACAACAGTTATGAAATGTTGATATAAGACTTTTAAGGGGCACTTAACAAATGTTACTAAATAATTCTTCTTCCAACATTTATAAATGTCACTTAAATTAAAAATTAAATACCATGAATAACTTCTACCAACATTTATAAATGTTGTATTAAATTGATATTAACAAATGATATTCCATTAAACCAATGTTTACCAAATATTGTTATAAGTAATTTAAGAAACACTTGTTGCAATTTAATGACTATGGCAACAATTATAAATGTTGCACTATATTTTAGATTAATACAAAGAAAAACTTGTACCGACATTTGCTAATGTTGCAAAAACTGTTGATTTATCAAAATTTAAAAAGGTGAGTAACTTCTACTAACATTTACAAATGTCGGATTAAATTCGTATTAATAATTACAATTTTATTAAACCAATGTTTACAAAAGGTCAACATAAATATTTTAAGAGATTTTTAACAAATGTTACCATATAATCTTTATAACAACAATTATAAATGTTGCAACATTTATAAATTAATGTAAAAAAAACTTGTGCCGACATTTACAAATGTTGCATAAAATAAAAACAAATGTTACTCAAGCCATATATAAATGTTGGAATAAAATCCTTATTGAGATTACTTACAAATGTTGCGAAATGTCCTAATGAATGTCGGAATAGATAGGTACGAAGTTTCTTGTAAATGTCACAACAAAGCATAACGACTGTGACAATTACGACATATAATCGATATTTGTTAGAAAAGTCGCTATAGAACTATTCCAATGTTTTCCCCCATTTTGAGACATATGGCAAATGTCATAAAAATGCTTTTTTGTTGTAGTGACTTGATATTTCTTTAATTTTATTACTTACAAAAATTATAACTAAATTTTAAAACACTTATTTTATTAAATATTTTTATATTATTTTCAAGGGAAATTTTCAAAAAACAAAATCTTGTGATTTTACACTTTTGCAAAAAAGGGACAAAGGCTTTGTTTTTTTTCGTTTCTCACAGGGGCAAAATGGTCAATTTTTTATAAAAAAAATGCCACTTAGTATAGAAAAAATATAATTTTCAACATGATTATGTTTAGTTTTTGGAATTTTAGGTTTTTTTGTTTATTATATTTTTATGATAGATTAATAGTTTTTAAAAATATATATTTTTATGACAAATGAGACTGCTTTAAAATAAGATGACCATTTTACCTTTGTGAGTTAAAACCGTTAAAGGATTATTAACGGTTTTTCTCTTTTTCGCTAGGCGAAGAAATCACATAGTTTAAAAAAAACTATCACTTTTTCGAAAAACTAGCATAGTTTTTTTTTAATTTTCCCTATTTTCAATTATAAAATATTTTTATCAAAAAAATATTTAATTATATAAATATGAAATTATTTAAGATAAAATTTATTTATATTTATATATTTTTTATAATAGTGTTTAATTAAATATGAGACAACCAATACTTACATGTAAAATTACTCATGCCTACTTAAAAGACAATCAAGCAGACCCTAAGTCAAGTGTATAATTAAGAGCAAAAATTAACAAAAAGTGCATTAATTGTGCTAGTAGAAAAGGCATAAAGAATGACATCCTATAGTGATACTTGTAAAAAAATTAAGAGCCTAATTAACTAAAAAACACCGCATTTCTGTCTTCTTATTGTTGATTTAAAAAATAACGAAAAAAGAACTATGGAATTTTTGGAATTACGAAGATGAATTGGCAAACACAAAATTTGAATGTAATTCTTTCAACAAAATCCGCAAATTAATTGTTATGCATACATAAAAGTATGGTTTTATTATAATTTTTAAAAGATATACAGATTTTCAAAATAGAGAAAAACAACAATAATAGTAACCTAGAAAAATTAATTTCATCTGAGTGCAGATCATCAATGATACATGAACAATTTCCAATGTCTCCATGTTATCAATGAGGCTCATAAAAATCGAAGAAACAATATGGTTTTATTGACCACAAAAGTATCACATACATTAGTCATTAATACAGACCATTTCTTCATGCCCCACTTTGCAAGACATGATACAATTAAACAAACAAACAAACCAAATCAAAACAAACAACCATGCAAATATAATAATCAAACAATTTCAAATACCCAACTTCAAGTCCAAACCAAGATTAGCGGTAGGATTAAGGTTTGAAGGATGATAATAGAAAGAAGAAGAGGAAGAAGAAGGCCCTTCAAAAACAAGGCCAAGGGTACCATCATCCAAAGGTGGTGGCAAGTTCAAGTCCCAAAAATGCCCTCGCTTATGACTAGAACTCAACCCAACCATCTCCTTCCACAAACTCTTCTTCCCTTTACGTCTCCCTTTCATGCAACTCATGCATGCAAACCTTGAAGAGCATGGAGGGCCATTGGAGAGCATTATCAGGCTTTTAGCGACGTCGAACTCATCTGCAGTGAAGCTACTGTTCGAAGGAACCAATGAAAGAGGTTTGCAGAGGCCCGGAGGGGGGTTGATCCCTCGGTAAGGTCTCTCCGGGTGACATCTCATGTGGCCAAACAAGGCCTTCCAAGAAGTGAAGTGCTTGCCGCATTCTGTGCACGGTGGTGTTGCCGTGTTGCCTGAGAGTATTGGGCTATTAGGGTTTGGTTTTCTCCTAGGCTTCGGCTTTTCATTGATTATGTCTATGCTTGTTGTGTTTGTGAGGCATTGCTGCAACATGGAATGATGATTGTTTGAAGGTTTTGGAGGAGGAGTGAAGTCAAATGGGATCATGTTTTGGGAATGATGATGATCCATGCTGGTTGTTGTTGTTGTAGCCATTTTTCTGATTTAGGTTCTGCAAAGAAGAAAAGAAGGAAGAAGAAGAAGAAGAAGAAGGGGTGCATGCGGAAAAGGGCTTTTAATCAGTGAACCGTTTCTTTGAAGCAGTTTGAGTGAACGGTTACAACGGAACGGGAGGGAAACGGAATGATCCCATTTGCCATGGTGCCTTTTCCCTGTTATTATGCTACGTTCATGCAAATATATTTATTTGTTATTGAAATCAGGAAATGAACTAATTGTCACTTCATTTGTTGGGATTAATGGTAGGTTTTTTTTTAATAGAGAATAATATTAATAGAAAATTACTTATATACCCTTGTACAAGTGGGTGATTGCTTGTATGATATTGATACCCATAAAATTTATTTTGTTGGTATACTTCTATATATATATATATATATATATATATATATATATATATTGAAATTAATTGAAAATTTTAATAAAATTTTTAGAGAATAATATTTAATATAAACTTGTTTATAATATACCCTTGAAAAAGTGGGTAATTGCTAGTATTGCTTTATGAAAGTTATATTGCTGGTATGCTTCTCTGTTTATAAAGTTAATTTTTTTTAAAATAAAAACCTATATGAACATATTTATTTTTTGGTTTTTATTTGTTGCCATAAATTAAAATATTTTCTAAAATTTTTTGAGAATAATATTTGTCGTTAGCACTACTTTTTAAAAGTTATTTACATGGTAGTCTTTTGTGATTATAAAGTTAATTTAAAGAAACTGTTTGAAACAATATATTTATGTTTGGCCTTTATTTTGTTGAGATTAATTAATTTTTTCTTAATCTAATTCAAAAATAAAATACATGTAGAAATAATATTATAATTTTAGATTATATTTTAATAGAAGTTACTTACATATCTTTATCTAGATTTTTTTTTAGATTGTGCTTGAAAATAAGATAATACTTTTATAATATCTGCATTTATCCATTATTGACATTAATTATAATTTTTATTAATACTATTATATATTTAGATAATAATATTATCTGTCATTTTAATTTAGTTTGTGTAAATTATACATTAGTATGGAATGGAATGGATTACCCTGAAATGATGAAGCATAACTAGTGTATGAAATTTTATTCTTCGTACGTTTTATATTTAATAATCAGATTATATATCATGAAATTAATACATATTTTACAATATATTAACTACGTTATAATTACACTTCTATTTGCCTCTAGCCAACTAAGCTGCATAAATTATTTTTAGGTGAAATTTCAATTACAATAAAATCAATATATATTCACATTTGATTTAATTGATTAGCGGCACTGAAAATAAATTTCTACACGAGTGATGTCACAATTCACACTCACACGTTGTAAAGACATGCGCTTATCACCTTTGTTAAAAAAAATGACATTTTAAATCAAGGGAATAGGATGAGTCACGAAACTCGCAACATGATTATTGTTGATAATATTTTGAGAATTAATTTCATTATATTATTATTTCTTTCTTTTTTTATTTAGAAATTATAGTAAAATGAGTATATTTATTTAGAATTAAAAACACGTAAAATTATTTTATATTAATAAAAAAAATTAGCTTGTTTATAATGGTGTTTTGTTTTCCAATGATGATATAAATTCAACTCAAACACAATTGCGTTTCTTAATTATATTCAGTTGGTTTTCTTTAATAAAAAGTTATAATAATAAAAACTTACTCTTGATGAAATTTATAAAAATTATAATATATATATATATAAACTTCTTATAAGCAAAGGCAGACTACAAAATCAAGTGAGATAAAATACAAATTAAATAGTTCTTTTGTTAGCTATAAAAAAACAAAAAATCTTTGCACCAATACAACTAATAGACCAGTCAAACTCTAAAAAACGAATCTCTAGTTTTAAATAGAAATAACAATCCAAACTCAAAACAATACTTTGGATATTTATAGTAGATATGCTCGTTATATTATAAATTTACTTACAAATATAACTAATTAAATTTTTAGAAATTAAACCGGAGATAAAGATCCAAATAGTGGAAGTGGAGTTGAAGAATTTCTGTAGGTGGTTATGGAATATAATCTTCATTGGCTATGTTCAAACCAAGAACCTGGTTAAGTTGGACTTGGTCATGCTTTACACCTTTTCCTCAAATAAGTTTGCAAAGATGGTGGATTTGTGTCATCACTTTCTATTGGAAACTCGATTTGTCCTCAAGGGAAAAAAACATGGAAATTGAGCCATAAAAAAGTCATAATTTTCCTAGATTAGCTTCTTCAAGTCAAGTCGTCGAGTCTCCCATTGAACTAATTAGTTTCAAACTAGGTACAATTGCTTTTTTTAATCCGGTATGAGGCAAGACTTTGGTAGGATAAAATGAGATTTTTTTTTTTTTATCAGAAGCAACTAGCATAGCAGAAGAGACGCATGAAAGAATGGATATATTTCAGAAGAAGTTGGCAGTTTCAACTCATATCCTCCTAGTCCAACACACCGTAAAATTTTCTAAGGGCTAAAAAATTTAGGAGAAAGTTTTGCACACCTTCATTTAGTAAGTGAATGTTAACGAAAAGGTTAGAATCACCAACTTTGAAACATTAACTCCTTTTATTTGGAAAAACATCTGCCTCTATAGCATGTGAGAGCACAATTCTGAGAGTTGTGAGCGGTGATTGTGTGCGGGTAGTCCCAGCACCCATGTGAGCCTGGGTCTTCCTCCACTTGCTCTACCGAGACTTGTGCACGCTAGTAGAACTTTCGAGCTAACTATTCTTCGTGTCAAAAAAAAACTTGGCTAGCGGATTAAGAGTGGTAAGAAGTGCCCATTCTTAGGTTAGCTTTGGTTAATAGGAAAACTTCCTACCAAAAGTTACTGAGGAAAATAGCATCTCTATTCAAAAGGATAGACCTTGAATACTATTGAGACGAGCAACATCCTTGCAAAAATGTTTAGCAATTTTTTTCCACAGTAAAAAAGGTGAGATATACGAATGAAACAACCGTATTTACTAAGGCGATCACCTACCACTGCAATAGTATCAAAATGTTTTGATTTAACGATAAAATTTGGGGAAATGTCTTCTATATTTTTTCTGGTAAAAGTAATGGATCCAAAAGGCCTGCAGGAGCCAAGATTTGGTATTTATTTTGTTATATTAAACAATTATGAGCATGATGCTTGATGTCTTGCTTTATACCAGGCTAGGAGAATTTTGAAGAAAGTTTTTTAAGAGTGTTCAAATATCCCCATGACATGCGCATAGAGATTCATGAGGGTTGCGTTTGGATAGTGGGATATTATATTCTCATGGATGGGGATATAGAATATCCATATTTAAATGTTTGGTTGAAGGGATTTAATAATATGGATAAAGATTGTTTGGTGTTTGATTAGACGGATAAAGATATGTAAAGTTTTGGATATTCATTTTTGCATGTTTGGTTGGATAGATATGATAGTGGTATGATAACCCTATCCATAAAGAGGTGAAGTTACCCCTTTATTTAATTAATTATTTTTAAATTGTTTAACTAAATTCAATTATTAGTGGATGATTAGAGAATTTTATTTTTTAAATATTTTAGGTAAATATATGATTTAAATAACGGATATTAATATATAAAGTTTTTATTTATTTAGCATGAAATTTTTGTAATGGACTATTAATTAATAACATATCAATTTATTATTTAACTTGATTTTTCGAATTGAATTTAATTAAAAAAATCAAGTTAAATAAACATTTAAACTATAGTAATTGATAAACAATTAAATTATAATGTAAAGAAACAAAAAATTAACTTAATTCTTGTAGTTAATGACAAAATAATTATAAGTGAAGCTAATGACAAACAATTAAATTATAATGTAAACAAAATAATTCTTGTAGCTAATGACAAAATAATTATAAGTGAAGCTAATGACAAACAATTAAATCATAATGTAAACAAAATAATTCTTGTAGCTAATTAACTTAATTCTTGTAGTTAATGACAAAACAATTCAGTAAATCTCAAATAGAGTTCTAATCTGATAGCATTACACACTAATAGCAAATCCAACAACATAAGTAAAGCTATAAGTTCACAACCAAGTTATAAAAACATTGTAGACATAGTGTCGTAGTTCAAAACTAAAAAAACACAAGTCATGCAAAAAACACTAGCTATAAGTTCACATATGCCACGTTTACAATGCCGAACTAAAAAGTTTGTCCTGTCGGTTCTACAAGTTCCGCTGTCATGTACTAGCGGAGAATATATGGCGCACCCAAGAATTTGAATGTCCTGGTCTCACTATCTGCGTAATATGAATAAACTTTGGCCACATCACTCATTGAATAACCAACTTCAGTAAACTTCATGCATGCTTCACTTAGCTTGGTGGTAAGAGTAACTGGGTTATGCTCCTCAATTGCAAGTGCAAGTCTATCCATTTTTTAACCTACAGTTTGTGCCTAAGCAGAATCAGCACTAGCATCTCTTTTTTTACCTTTCTTTCTTATTTGTGCTTCTTGAGAGATACGTAGTTGTGAGCTATTTGGTGTCGGTGAGGATGTCTCAAACCCGTAGTTATCATTAATGTTAGACAAATATATGTCCAAGATTCTTCATTTGGATGGCTCTGTCAACAAGACAATAAAAAATTATCATTAATGTTAGACAAATATAAACAAAGTGTAACTGGTGAAGTTAAGATCAAAGTCTACTGCGGCGAGCACATTTTATGTTGGAAAACCCTTTCTACTACGAAAAGATGCAACCATGTCTACTGAAACACTCGCATGTATATGTGTGCCATCAAGGGCCCCAATACAATCCTAAGAACACGTAAGTTTGTAGGATTATTCTTAAAATATGATTGTTCTATATTTTTGGTAAACATGTAGATACAATTATGTACCTTAAAGTATGGAAAGAATCTTGAGCGTTGTGTAATGTAGGTTGATAAAGTACTTGATGGAGGTCTGATATACTCTTTTTGTAATTCTCCAATGGCACGTAAGACAAGATTAAAATATCTGCTAACAGTTTTTCCAGACCTAAGAAAATTGTGTCCGATGACTCTATTTCGTTGGTTATGACCAACAATATGTAAGAACATCAACAATTGTTCTTCCACATTGACATTTATTGAGTCTTTAAGCAGTCCATGAGATCGTAGTAATGAGCACAAGCTAAAGAAAGTGAATTTATTCATTCTAACCATGTTTTTTCTCTGGATGACTTAGAAAATCTACAGGCTCTACAGAAAAATTACAGAACACAAATACAAGGTTCAGAGCCTGCATCCATAATGAAATTACTACCAGAGATTCAGGAAACACACTCAAACGACCCAAAACTTCGTCAATCAACATTTCGGCACACTAAAACATCAATGATCCACAAGAAAATCACATCACATGCATGTATGAACAAGACACCAACACTACGACTCTTATTCATGCTAAAACGAAACTAACTCCTAGAAAATCAGTAAAAACATGGGTTGCCTCCCAAGAAGCACTTGTTTAACGTCACTTAACTTGACGTACCTGACCTTACCTTATAGAGGCTTGAACAGAGTGTGTTCCTCTCGACTAGACATTGCATAGCTACTTCCTTTAAACCAAAAATTTACCTGCTGGGGTGAAATACTTGTTGGAGAGTTGAACCATTTTACCTTAGGCCTCCAAGAAAACAATTTGGGTTGAGAGTTGTCCAAGCTTAGCACCAGTGGGTCATTGGATAGCTTAAATATCCTATCCACATCTTCTCCCAAGCCCAAAATCTCTTTCTTGCTTTTTATGAGTTGGTCGATCCCAAAGAGAGGTGCTTGCTCCATTACCTTAGGATTTGCTTCTTCTTGTGTATCTTCGGCTTGAAAAGAAGATGACACTAGCAAATCCCCTTGAAAAGTTCCTTGCTCGCAAGCACACTGTTCGTACAAACAATCCTCGCTTTGAAAGGAAGGTTCTTCTTGCAACCTCTCAATCACCACAACATCATACTCATTGTGCCTCATTTCTTCATTGTCGTTCATGACCACATTATCTCTACAAGGAATTTGCGTCACTTGCTCGCATACTTCATGTTCCTTGGAGAGTATGTCAAGTATTCCTCCTAATTGATGCTCAAGGTTTTTAAAGGAGTCTTCATGGCATTTAAGTGTGGCCTCAAAATTTTGTCAACGAGCATCGGTTCCTTCAATAAAGTTAGATAATACTCTTTGCCATTGAGATGCATATTCTTCAATTGTCCCATCCTTTTGAAATTGCTCTTGAGGTGCTTCCCAATATTGTCTATCATTATTCCATAAGAGATTTTGGTAGCCCCCTTCATTTGGATGACATGTGTTGTAACATGGATTGCTCTGTGGTTGTAAAGCAACAATTCTATCAACTTTCTTACTGAGAGCTTCAACTTGAAAATATAGAGCAATAACTGGATCAATCGTCATTTAGGCTCTTTGCAAGAAAAAGTAAGACATACAAAACAAGACAAATGAGAGTGATGGAAGAATAAGAACGTGTGAAATAGAATGTATGGTGAATAGCTAAAATAGCAAAAAGAAAATATCTAAAATACGCCTACTCCCAGGCAACAGCGCCAAAAACTTGACACACCCCTTGCGTGTGTGTACCGCAAGTGCACGGGTTGTCGAAATAATAATAGTACCCCGGTGAGAGGGTAGTCGAATCCACATAGAGTAGGGATTGTAGATACAAGCGATTGCTATCTAACTAATGCGAAATACAAGAATCGAGAACAAGAATCAATGTGTGTGTAAGAATAATCGAAAGCAATACGAAAATAAAGAGAAATATGGAAGATATGAAAGTGCAAGCTAGAAGTGAAAGAGAGAAACAATCAAGAGTTAAATAGGGTACCCGGACAAGCTACCCCTAGGATTAATGTTCTAGTGCAAGACAATGTATTATGCTCTCCTATTGATGTTTAATGAGTCGTGGACATCCTAAAATACACGGTCCCAAATCTAAGGTCAACCGTGACTAATCCCAATCATTATGCCCCAGTATTAGGTTTCACTACGACCCTTAACTCTTATTGACCTGTCAACTAAGTCCCAGGGGAGTCCATCTTCCTAAGCCTTACACTACGTGGGATTGCTTTATGTTCTAGGGATTTCAAGTGATTAGCCATGTTCCTAAGTGTAGTTCTAACCCTTTGGTCCAGGTGAAAGAACCCTAGTCTCAATTAAGCCCAGCACTAGGATTCACTACAACCCTTCACTCTGTCACTCGCGCAACTAAGCCCCAGGGGAGTTCATCTCCTGGCACTTCGCTCTATTTCGACCGCTAAAAACTCTTGGAACATAGAGGTAGGGAAAATCACACCAGAGGGGAAAGAGGACGTTTCGCTACCTCACGACTCACCCTCTCAACCCTCTCCAATCTCGAGTCTAATCCTATAGAAGTTGTCATACCTCCAAATGACAACCTAGATGATTCTCAACCCGATGATTCTCAACCCTAGTGTCACATCTAAGGGAAAATCAACACAAGAATAAATCAAATTGGAACTCAATTAAATTCATCAATTAAGAAAGCATAATAACATGTCATATAAACAAAATCATCCTAGGGTTTACAAGTCCGAATACCTACAAGGGGTTTAGCTCCTTATGGAGCTATAGAAATCCATCAATGTATAAGAACAAACACAAATCGAAAACATAGATGAAAACCCCATTATATAGTGTGGCCGTGGTCTTGTGCGGCCGCTGGGCTTCGATGTTGATGCCGATGGTGCGCTCCAATCCTCCACAAAGTCCTCTCCAAACCCTAGCCACGACCCTCTATAAACTAGGCGAAAAGATCCAGAAAAAATACCAAAAGGTCCTTTAAATAGTGTTGCGTCGCGGCTTCAAATCAGCTGAAATCGGGATTTACACACGGCTGTTTGGAATTTCCACACGTCCGTGTGAAATTTCTGTTTTGCTGATTTTTCGGCGAACAGTGAACACTAACTCACTACAGTGTTTTTGCTACAATGCTCTCGTTGAAATGCTCCCGAATTCATCGTTCTTCATCGAGTTCGTTGAATTGGACACACAATCAACGGTAGGTCATGTTGATTGCTTCATTCTTCTCATTGGTGAAGTTTTCCTATGCTACACGAGTTAGACTCATTGTGAATGTGACTGCCTTTGTGGCCCTCCAAGAGAGGTTGGCACACACCCACAAGTCTAAACTCGTGCCTTGTTCCTTGCCTGGAACGAAAACTTCCCAACAACGTCAACCACGATCCAACTTTGCTCTTTTTCTCCAAAATGGCTCCATAACCCTACAATGCACAAAAGCACACAAATGCACACAATTTAATGATAAAATCTGATAAGAGTAATGCTCATTGTAAGATAATAACACTTCGCATTATTATAACACGAGCATTTATCATGTGCGTAGACTCGAACTGTGGTTAAAGCCTGTTTGTTTTTGCTTCGGTAGGTTAGACCAAGTTTGGTTGGTGTGTTCAAGTCGTTGTGAGCTTAAGCGGTTAAGTGTGCAGGTGTGCGCTCACCTCCTTGACTTGAGCTATAGGTCGGATCACATGCCCTTAGCCGTTGGTGGCAGTGGGGTCGCCTGTGCCAGCAAGTCAGGCGTATGGGTCACCGGGTGAGCCCTGGCGGGATGCGTGTAGCCATAGCGCACCCGCAGGACTTGCCAAGCGCATCCCTGCTGACGGCGTGCTCCCACAGTCTCGCCTTGTATGGGTTTTAACCCCTTTTTGGGGCCTTCTTTGATTGTTCTGGGATGCCTCTTTCTTTGGCCCACTCTTCTCCTCTTTTCCTCCTTTTCTTTGTGCATTCATTGGAGCTAGAAGAAAGGTTTGCTAGCCTTGTTCTTCCAACCTTAGAGCCAAGATCCATCCATTTTAATCCTTGAATCCTTGAGGCAAGCTTCCTTCTCCTTGCTTTTCCTTGTTGATGGAGAATGGGTGATTTAGAGTTGGATGGTGGCTTGATTCATATTCTTCTTGTTGGTTATTGCTCTGAGAAGTTGAAAGTTTGATTTATAGATTGTTATAACTCCTTTGGTTAATTGTGTACATGAACCATTCCTTGCTAGGGTTCTTTGAATGTGGTATTTCTTTGAATTATTTGGTTTAAAGTGAAGCTCAAAACCTTAGGAGTTCATTAGGAACCTTCAAAATCATATCAATTTAGGGTTGCATGTCATTAAGACATAGGGTTTCAAACTTAAAATCATTGAAATTCCAACCTTGTGAAAGGAAGCCTATATATAGCCTTGGAGATTAAACCTTGAAATTCCAAACTTAATGTGACTAACCATTGAAATTTCAAAATTAAATTTTGCAATTTCAATAGTTATAAAGCTTTTCAAATTCTAATTTAATTCTGCAATTTAAAAAGTTTGAAACCTTTTAATTATAGAATTAAATTATATGAAGTTGAAAAACTCTTCAAATTCCAAAATTAATTAGAATTCTAAGAAGCGTTATGAGCAACCATGGCCATCAACCTCCTAAACACACTTGTGGTTGCCTTCGAGCCCAAAACATGCTAGTGATCAAACCTATGGTTAGGCTTATAAATAGTAGAAGTGATCAAGAAAAAGGGACATTTAACTAGACATTAGGGAAACTTTTAATTGGACATTTGTTGGTGGTTTGACTGGACTCACTACTACATATCTCTCCTATTTTTTTTTAAACCTTGGCCTATGAATGAAATAAAATAATAAATACTAATAACAAATAATAATAATTAATATCTATTTAGACACATAAGAAAATAAAAGGCTTCTCTAATTAGATCTGCTCACTTGATCAGTTTAAAACCAATTTCAATTACTTTAATTGAGCTTAACTCAAACATAAACTTAGTTAATTGGGTTTGAATTATTCTCAATTGAGGTTGAACTAGTCAATTTGGATTAAGCCAACTTAAGCCCATTACCACGGCCCAATCACTATTTCTCAATCACCGCTTTCCAAAATCCGCCCTTTTTAAGGCAAATCAATGGAATTATTATTCAGTACCTGATCCCAAAAACCCTTACTTTTGAACTCTTACCAAATTATCTTTAAATCCTTGAAGCTGAATACTTCTTACAAATGAGTTCTCAAAATTGCTTTCCTCATATGACGATTAACTTCTAGTCCCCCTCTCCAAAATATTTAAAAATTAGTCTCTGAACTTCACCAACAAATCCTTCCTTGAATTACAATCAAGTCCTCAAATTTATTTTAAACTCCTAATTAAAATTGATATTTACATGTAAGACCTTACAATTCCAAATCAATCATCCACCCCTTAAAAACCCGAGTTTCAAAATATTGTTAAAAAGATTATGTTCATATTAAATCAAAATTTTTCATTCTAACCCTTGAAAATTTTAAACTAATGTTGCAATACAATTAAAATTTCACTTTATTTTTAAATATTTTTTAATGTGGTAAACATATATATTTTGTTAATATAACAAATATAGCAATTATCTAACATATACCCCTAAAAAAGTAAAAATGGATAATACACAACAGAAAATAATTACTATTAATTTTTACTATGTGCATCTAAATTTTAACATTGCTATAGTTTTGAAATCAAATTTCAGAATAAGTGACTAATTTTCACTTTTATAAATCCTTCTCATAAAGTAATTAATTAAAAGTAAACACTTTACTTTTGAAAAACTTATATTTAGAATCAAATTTCAAAAGTATATTAAAAAATTATAATTAAGGTTAGATTTCAAAAATCACCTTAAAAAATATGCTGCATATCTGTTGCCATATTTATAAATTTTGGCTGTCACTAATATCTCAACTATTTATATATATTAATAAAAAATTATAAAATTTCAGAAAAATCAGCTCTCCAAATTATGAAACTTCTAAAAAAAATTGATCATAAATTCTTCAAAGATAAAGAAAAGCACTGCCTTTTATCAAAAAAATGTATGACAACCACAATGGTATATGCGTGATAAATCATGCTTATTTTGCATATATATCATGTTGGCAAACTAAAATGCATGACATACTAAATACTTGTCTCATGGAAATCAATCCATCATATTTTATTCATGGATGATTTGGAGCATGAATAAAACAAATTTGAAAAAAAATTGAGCAAAAGAACAAAAGTTCAGGGTAGCCATCTGCAGCCTTTTAAGATAGCAAAATGACTATCTACTTAATTTGTTGAGAATAATTAATATTTATGTCAATTAATTAAATGTAAATCAAATATACTATCTAAGCAAGATTTAATTAAAAAAATTTAAGTAAGAGGATGAGAACCACATATTTATATATTAAAATTCATATCTTCTTAATTAATTTGTGGGATTATTTCAGTGTCATCTAATTTAAGATAATGCAAATATGTTAACATGGGTTTTTTTTTATATTTTTATAAAATCTTTAAATAACAGTGTTCATGGGAAAACTTCTAACATACCCTTGTAAAATGGGTAATTATTAATAGATTAAAAAGTCATGTTACTTTAGATACTCTTTGCAGAAGTTATTTTTTGTTGGTATACCTATATAATTAAAATGTTAATTTAAAAGCTTTTATAAAGAAAATTTATCTTTTATCTTTATTTGTTGAAATTAATGAATTTTTAATGAATCTGTTAAAAACCTAAGGAAAAATATCGAAAATAATAATATTGTAATTTCCGCTAATAATTTTAAGGTGAAATTTCTTAAATAACCAACAAAAAGATGTTATTGCTAATATAGCAATATAAAACTCATGCTTATGTGTCTACATTTATGAAACATTTTTATTTGCTTACATAAGCATAGAATAAAAAGGTTAACAATTTTCAGGGAAAGCTGTATTTATTTTGAGCTTTTTTAATAGAGATTAATATAAATATAAACTTAAATATTTGCCTGTTTACTTTCACATAGCATTTTTATTTTGTTTATATACCCCACGGTTAAGAAAGCAGGTTAAAAATATTAAGTACTTTTTTATTCTGTTTTTATTTCATGAGATTAATTAATTTGGAGATCATTCTTCTGTTTTCCCATACAACTTTCTGATTTAAACAAAAAAAAAATACTGAATACTGACAAACAAGTTAGTCACAATAATTCATTTAACTGTGGCAAAATTATCAACACTAAAATCATTGCAAATAGTGACCTTTTTTTTTTTCCCCCAAAGTGACTATTATTTTGTCACTAATGTGGAATAATGTCAGTTTGTTGATATTATATAAAAAATAAATAAATATCACAAACGTACAAAATTCTAATTTCCAATGTATAAAATTGGAAATTTTAACATCCAAAGCGCACCAATAAAATTAATAGCATCCTAAACTACTCGCTAAGTCAAATTTGCATCTGAAATACTCCACCACACATTGGTTTCCTACAAAACAAATCAAAAGCATAATCAACTAATTAGTTTATAAGATATTAATATTTTACTTTAGTACCAACATTTTTTAATAATATAATAATAATGATAAAAAATAAAATTAACTATTCAAGATTTTATAAATTTCTATACTTAACATGACTATTTAGACCACTTGATGGATCCACTATTTACTTAATGCACAGAAACAATTGAATCTTATTTCATTTTCAAGGGTTTTTTTTTAAATAATTGTACATTGAGTTTGAATCCCCTCTTCTTGTTTTTTTTTGTGACTTTAGCAAGTTTTACAACTTCAATACTTAAATCATTTGAAATATTTTTTTAGCTCATCTTTTCGTTCTCTCCCTCTTCTTGAAGCTTATTTTGGAAATAATATTATTCTAAGTATATGAAAGCTTAATAAAATTTTATCTCATAATTTCACAAAACACAACCTTCTGATTTTTTTATCTTTAAAGAAAATCATTAGTTGACTAAAGAAAAGGGAAAAAATCCATAAAATTAAAAGTTAAAAAAAAAAAGTCTTTTCAAATACAATGAAAAATCACATCACCAAATTCTAAACAGAAATATTTTAACTTTGAAACTCAAAATTCAAAGTATCCAAAAAATAATATTAACAAACAACTTATGTTGCAGTGTCATCCAAAGCCATTAACCATATAGATTATTAAAAAATAAAAAATAAAAAATAAAAAAAGCCATATGCATTACTTAAGAAATAAACATTCATCCACTAGACGCGAAAAAAACAAAAGAAAACAACAAAAAAGAACATAAAACATAGAGGAAACATAGATGGTAAGGTCAACTTCCGAAAAACGAGAGTAAAAACAACATAAAAATTAGCCTTCCTCCTAATTAGGGTCTTCTACAACGATCACACATCTACCGGCAATGTTGGTACTACGGGGTTCTGTCAACTCTAAATTGCATCGAACGCCCTGTATAGAATTTTCCAACTTTGCACTTTTACCTTGAGGGGCTCCAGCTACATCTCTAAAGGCACATTTGTTCTTGGTCAAGCGAGGGGGTTCGAGAACACCACAAAGCATTGTTTTCTTTACCTTAGGCCAGCCACCATTGATTGCAAGCCTTTCCTTTGCCTTGGATCAGTCCCATCGGATGGAATCATCTCTAATTCCTTGAACTTGACTACCTTAACACCAATAAAATCTTCCTCCTTTTCAATAGGAACACCACTGTGACTGCCAATCACTTCTTTTACCATGGGATCTAGCCCACCAAATAAGTATTTTTCCATTTCCTTGGCATTGTTATCACACATGTTCTTCAAAATCTTAGACTTAGGATTGTCAAAGCCAATATGAATTGCCTTTTACATCTTGGAACATGCCCCACCAATGTGATTCCTCTCCGTTACCTTGGGATTGGAACAATAGGAACTTGCACCAAGGAGAGCCGATGCCTCGGGATCTGAAAGTATCAAAGGATTTGGAAAAGGAGAGGAAAGGGTCTCGCAATCCATGTTGGATGGACATCAAGATCTCACGATCATCAACCTGCACTACCTCACGATCATTAACCCGATCTTCCATTGAAGATGCCTTGGGATGAGGGTTCTGCGTGGCCCGTTCGCATGCATGAACACCCATGAAAACTTATGGAGAGGCTCTTGAACGTGGAGCAATTGGCACAAATACCCGAGAGCAATTCTGACGTGCCGAAAGAAAGACAGTCGAAGAACAAGAAAGAAGAAGGCTCATCTCCGGAGGGACTGTCTCCTTTACGGCGGAATTCGAGGGCATGACATTAGAGTACGGATGCGGAGAAGACATTGAAGACCCAACGTGTAATGTCTGTTGAATGGGGATCCTTTGACCTGTTGGCTGAGGAATTATTTTGGAATGGAGCCCACACTTTTGTCTCTTTGCCCATAAAAACCGGATCTGGATGAGGCTTTGGGTTTGCATTGGTGGTGTTAGGTTAAGCTTGGTTTTTATAGTTCTGCAGGCTGATGTTTTGCTAAGCTTTTAGTGTGTGTGTGTGTGCTGCTTGCCTTGAGCTTGGGGAGAAGACAAGCTGCGACCTTCTTCTCTTTTCCTTGGGAGCTCCGGCAGTCAGGTTGGAGGCCTTGTGTTTGTTTAAGTTTGCCGATTTTCTGAATTCTTTGCATCTTGATGTGTATGGTTGAGTTTTGATGATTGTTAAATCCTTTTAGAGGCTTCATGCTTACTTGAGATTATGTTCTTGTGTTTTATGGCTGGTGTTTCATGAGTTAATTTGGAGAGATTTGCATTGGATTAACCATCCTAGTATCTAATTGTATGTTTCCTCTAAGCATCATGTAATCACTGAAATTCTGTTTGAACTCTTGGAATTAGATTTGTATGTTATTGCTATGATTTTGAGTGAGAGCATGTTATCTTTTTCTTTGGGTTTTAGTTTTTCCTGCACAATTGAATGCATGCTTTCTTATGAGTCTTGTTTGTTTAGAACCATGCTTCCCTGATTTTTAATATTTGAAATTGGAAGCTTGTTGTAATCATGCTTTTAAATCCACTTTATATATATATATATATATATATATATATATATATATATATATATATATATATCCTTATATCTAATGTTAGTATATTTTAATTTCCGATTTTCTAAACTGCTGAGAATCCACTTCCGGGTGCTTTTGTTTATTTTATTTATTTTAGTTTTTCCTGGAATTTCTGGAATTTATGATTTCAATTACTCTTGTATGCTTGTATATATATACATATATTGAAACCTGTGAAGTCTTCAGCATTATTCCAAAACCAATTGTTTAATTTAAGATTTTCTTTAATGCTGGCTTAGTGTAATCAAAACCTTATATTATATATTTTTTTTAATCTTTGGTTTCAGTGAAAGAAATTCTGAATGTTTTGTTAAACCATGTATTATTTATTTATTTATTTATTTACTTTCTTTTCATTCTAAGTTGCTGGTGATCTCTTGTATTCCTATTAAACTTTCTTGAAGAGTGTTTTTGTGTATATATATATATATATTTATATATATATATTGTTTGTCTGATTAGATTTAATGGATTATTTGTTTTAGTAAGAGGTTATTAGTTGTGAAATTTAAACATTCTGAAGTGCATAGTTGATCAAATTGTTCTGATGTTTTGATCAAGCCTTTTCAAAGTATCTCTTAAATCATATATGCGAATGTAATAATGTTTGAGTTCTTATATAAGTATGGTTGTTCTGTTGCCTTACTGGTGTTGAATCTTTTATTTGTAGAGTAAGTGCAGCTTGGTATTTTTTTTTTATATTTATGCACTTATGTAATCTGACATCCTGCTAGCCTGATGATCTGTTGATTGAATCCTTGTTGAGTGAACTTGGGTCTTAGCTGTAACTTAGTCCCGGCCCAAGATTATTTTCTAAGTATAATTTATTTTGTTGGGTAGATTCTGTAGTAAGCCCGAATCCGTGGGACTTGCCGAACTTAGCTTTGTGACCCGGTACCAGGTAGGCTCTCGCACCTGTTTAATTTCTGCTTTGCCATTGTAAGGTAAATCAATGGCAATTTATTTCAGCTATTTAATTATTTAATTATTTATTGGTTTATTTATGTAACTGTTAATTTACTTATTTAATTATGCATTTTTATCTCGTATTATTTATTCTGTATTTTCTGTATGTTCGCTGTATTTTCGCGGTTTTAGTACATCTCCATTTCTGGCACATTTTCTGTAGTAGCGCTACCCCCCGACTGCGGTCGAAGATCCGGCTTCGGCCGTCGATATTCTGTTCTGTTTTGTTCCGACTTCATAGTCGAAGATCCAGCCCAGTGCTGTTGATTTCTGTTATTAGCCAGGGAGATGTACCGTCTGCTTTCGTGTTATTTTCTGAAATTCTGGTTTCTGTTATTTCTGAGCATTTTCCGCATTATCTGTCTGGAATTTAAATATTCTGCAATACCTGTATTATTCTGTAATATTCTGCATTATCTGTTTTAGCTGCGATCCTACTGGGCCTTTGTGGCTCATGCACTCTGTGGACTCTGTTTTTTTCACAGGAGAAGATCAGGCTTAGGAGCAGGGGTGGTGTCTGGGAGTCACTTCTTTTCTTGCTTGTTGTAGTCAGTTTATACTCTCCTGTGTGAGTGAGATTTGCATTGTCTGTATTTTTTATTCAGGATCTGTATGTGTGGCACTGTTGTTTGTAGGGCTGTTTAAGCCCATATCTGTATCGACTTTGTTTCTGTTGATTTATTTGTAGTTCTTGTTATTATTCCTGTTCTGCTTGTTAGGTTGACTCTGACCAGGTCAAATCTGAGGCCTTGCACCCAGTGGGGTCCGCCCCGTTGGATGCGGCCGATCTGTCAGCGGACCCGGCCGTGGGGCTGGGGCTTGACACAACGAACAATATCACCCTTGCCGAACCACTGGTCCAACGGGGAGCGATCTCCATCACCGGAGTTGCTGCTCTACAGTTAGCGTTGAGGCGAGAGCGATGCTTGATCGCCTCAAATGTTTTTCGCGTGATATCTATCCTTGAAAAAAAGTGATCTGGTCTTTTGGAATGGGCCACTCCCCGATCGTCACTAGGATACCTAGGTCCACCCACCCGTTCGTCAAGGTCACGTCCCGACAGTCGATGCTCGTCAGTCCGTACAACTTCCCGACCGGCGGTCCATCACCGCTCTTCGATTTGCCCAACACTACCTTGGCTCAGCAATCTTGGATAGCTTAGGTCCTCACCGGTGTGGGAGCCCGGCTCCACCACAACTGGAACCTCTATAGCATTGAGACCAAGCCCCTCCTCCCGAGAGCAAAGCTCCACCGTAGGTTGCTTCTCACCGGCGACCATCCCAACAATTTCTTGCCCTGCATGCTCCCTGGCCCGCCTTGACTCCAGTGCACGAGGTCTATCCTCAAGGTGGGAGCTTAGCTCGACCGGCCACGAACATGGCCCTACGCCTATCATCAGTTGTTTTCCTTTCTCTTTTGGTTCTATTTTGTGCATGGATCGTCGGCCCGTTTCGTTGATTGTCGTCGAACCACCATTCACATTCACTGCAATCTGGCAGAAAGTATCTCCCCAAGTCTCGCCAGTATAATTGAAATTCACCTTTGTCCTCCATCAACAACACAAGAGCGTGACGACTTCTTTCGCCAGGATGAGAGGTAGGCTCCACCACCCCTGAAGTCCTCCGACTAGTCGTCGCCAACATCGGTTACTTCCCTTTCTCGCTTGGTGCAATCTCATGCGTGGCTCTGTGTTTCGTCTCAGGCTCTTCTTGCCACTCCGTCGATGGTGGGGGAGCACCAATATGAGAATAGCTGACAACCAATTGTCCGTTGGCAGAGAAAACAAGCCTCATCCCGAAGGCAAGGCAATGATAGTGGACTATCTTACTCATCCATAGTCCAAACGTCATCCTCGTCTTCATCCTCCCCTTCATCCTCAAAGCCAAACAGCCTCGACCTCCTCAACGCTAGGCTAACAGAAAAATCTTATCAATCAAATTAATAATAAAAAAATACAAATACAAATACAAATAAATAATAAAAATAAAAATAAAAATAAATAATAAAAAATAAAAAAATAAAAACTAAGAACTAAGAAGAAAAAAAAAGAAAGCAAACCTTGCTGCTATTAAATGATACTAGTCTCCTCTTCTAAAGTTAGTTTTTTTTTTTTGGTAAAACAGAGCTACATAGTAGCTATTTATTGAAAACAAAAAAAGTTAATACAAACTGAGAGGCAAAAGACAGAACAAGCAAAATAAAAAGCAAACAATAGTTGAGCCGTAGTAACTCACTACAAGAAGAGAGGCATCTCACAACGGTTTAAATCATCGTAAAATAGTTTAGGTGGTGGTTTATAAACTACAATAAATATTGACAGCACAAAGCACTTTGCGTCAGTTTTGAATAACCACCAACATAATAGCAGTGAAATGTAAACTGCATTTCATGGTGGTTTAAGAACGTTCATAAAATAACATAGTTTGTCATAAGCTAATGACATATTTCGTAGTAGTCTATAAACCACTGCCAAATGCATTCTTTTCATTTTGTGGTAATTTTGTAACCACCCAGAAATGCTCAAAGGGCCATTTTTAATTATTTTTTATTTTTTTAAATTCCATGGCGGTTTGAACAGCCATGGATCCATGGACTGATTTTTTATAATATATATATATATATATTTATAGATGCTTACCTGTTTTTATTTTACAATAATCTAAAATAATCCAAATATTCAAGCTTTATCATAAAATCCGTTAAACAAGGCAACTCTTGAAAAGATAACAATGAAACATTGTTAATTCCTGGAAGAACTAATTTGGCTTTTTTATTAAAATGTTTTTTTAAAAAAAATTATTTACCACGTATTTCCATAATTATTTACGGAAATACATATTTATATTTTTTTTAATATTTTTTTAAGGTAAAAGTCGCACTATTTTTTTAATATTTAAATTTTATTTTTTAAAAAAACCAAGGCCCCATTATTTTTTTAATATTAATTTTTTTTATTTTTTTAAAATTGTGGGTCCCGGTAGTTTTTAAATTAAAAAAAAATTACATTCAACCCCTTATAATTTTTATTAATTTTTTTATAACATATTTATTCGAGGTTGTTGGGATAAATTATTGGAGGTATGTGGCACCTATCCCATTCATAAGAGCCATTGGATGAAACCATCCATTTAGGCGGAGACCTTTATTAACCCTCTAAGTCCCTTTTCAAAAATACACAAGCATTTTTGTAAGAAAAAAAAATTATCAATATAGAGAGAAGTTTTTCTTTAAAATTTTTGTCATTATAGTTTTTTTTATTTTCTTGCAAAGTTATTTTATTTTATTTACATTAAATCTAGCAAAATTCATATTCTTGTCATAGTGAAGGAGACAACTTTGGTCGAGAGGAACATCGGCCAAGGGCCACAGGAACTCTTGACCAAAAAAAAGCTTCCACTACGATTGTTAATTACTCAATCTTGATCAATGGACTCAAGTATGTTTTTTTTCCGTGTTGACCAGTTGACCTTTATATAAGCTTCCTCTATTTTTTTTTATATACATATTTAATGTCACTAAACTCACATTTTTTTTTCATTTTCTACAACGGCAGAAAAATCACTTGCTTTAGTTTACTATAATGATTCAATCACTACAAGTGAGGAGACGACAATAATTTCATCGGATGATCATTCTTGTTTTTATATAGAAAATGACATCTTTTAGCCAATTTAAAGAGAACCATTAAAGAAAATATAGAAATTACAGATGATCAAATAATTACACATATCAAATACCGTATGCCTATTTCCTCAAGTCAAGGTAAGATCTACTATCGGTCTTTTAAATTACATAATGACCGAGATGTTCAGATGATGTTCAATTGCCACCAAGCATTTCTTGATGTTCAAGTTATAGAATTATATGTGGAGCTTGGTGTTGTGACTTCCACTGGTGTTTTTTCTCAACACCAAATTAATAGAGATGACAACATTCCACTAGAAAGGCTTTCAACAAAATGGAGGGCATGGGATAATCTACAACTCAATTTCAATTTCAATTTCACTGTTTTACAACAACCACCAAGCACATCAACACACCATAGAACTAATAACATTGCTAATCATGAAAATAAATTTGGCGAATATGGGAGTTCAAGCGGAGATGACCAAGACGAGGATAACTATGCAGACAATAGCGAAGTAAGCTTAGAAGATTACAATGTGGAAGATGCTAGCAGACAGAGACGGAGCGTAGAAATGACGATACCGCCATATAAGCCTCCGGCATATATGAGGGTACTTGATTTAGAAGCAATGTCTGCACCAGAATTTCCTGAATACCCTTCACTGTACGTCAACACATTATGAGGGACAATGACAGATGGAGAATTGCATGTAGGTATGCAGTTTCAAAACAAAAATGATGTTGTAAAAACAATTAAGAATTGTTGCTTGCAAAAGTCCGTGGAATATAAAGTAATATAGAGCTAAATCCAACTCGATATTTTGGAAGATGTAAGTCATATGGCGATGGATGCAGTTGGAGAGTTCGCGCATCCTATACCAAGAGGAAGCAGATTTGGGAGATTACAAAATACAACAACCCACATGCTTGTACAATAGCAATGGTCTCCTAAGATCATTCAAAGCTAGATTCAAACATGATTTTTCGCTGTATACAGGCACTGGTCAAGGAAAAGCCATCTATCAATGTATCTATTTGATAGCGGAGATCAGGAACTGATATGGGTACACACCGACACATAGAAAGATATGGATTGCAAAACAAAAAACGATTGAATCTGCATTCAATAACTGGGAGGAGTCATACAATGAGTTACCAAAATGGCTAGCAGTATTACAGCAATTTGTCCCAGGGACAATAATTGATCTCCATACTCAACTAGCATATGATGGAAATTACCCAGTACGTGATACTAATATTTTCGATAGGATCTTTTGGAGTTTCCCTTCATGTGTAGAGGCTTTTAAAAATTGTAAGCCGGTAGTGCAAATAGATGGTACACATCTTTATGGAAAATATAAAGGGACTTTGTTGATGGCAATTGCACAAGATGGCAATAAAAATATTCTTCCAATTGCATTTGCCATTGTGGAAGGAGAGACGTTAGATGCATTGCGTTGCTTCTTAGAGCCTCTATGAGTAGACGTGACACCACAAGAAGGCATATGTTTTATTTCTAACCGTTACCAATCTATCAAAGGAGCATTTAGAGCAATTGGCCGTCAGATGAATCCTCCTCATGCCTATGTTTATTGTATTAGACATATATCTGCGAACTTCATGCGTCATTTCAAAAATAAAGAAATGTAACGAATAGTTGTTAACATTGGTAAGTTGTAAATCTAAATTTTAATAATTTCAATCTCTCATTGTTATTATTCTTTTTTAAGATTTTTTTCTTTTTTGGCTATTGATGTAGGTTACTCAAAAACATCTCATGATTTTAACTATTGGTATGGCATACTTCGAGACTTTGACATAGAGGCAACGAGGTGATTAGATAACATACTGCGGGAGAAGTGGGCTCAATCATTTGACAACGAAGGTCGAAGGTATAGTCATATGACCACCAACCTAGCTAAATGTGTTAACTCAATGTTAAAAGGAACAATGAACCTTCCTATAACAGCCTTAGTTAAGTCAACTTACTTTTGACTTGCTGAGTTATTTGTAAGGAAAGGTGTACATGCCCAAGCTCAAATTACATCAGGTCAAATATTCTTGGAAGCGCTAATGAAGACAATTCAATAAATTCAACAAACAGTATGTAGCATTTATGCTCATCAATTTGATCGTGAAGAAAATTCTTTTATGGTAGATGAAATGACATCACCTCAATGCGGTGGTATAGCTGCCAGTTACCGCATTGATTTGAGAAGACGATGGTGTAGTTGCAGCGAATTTCAAACACTTCATTTTCCTTGTCCCCTTGTTCTTACAGCGTGTGCATACATTCATCTACATTAGCAGGCATATGTAAATAATGTTTATAGGCTTGAGACAATTTTTAATGTATACCATAAAGAGTTTCGGCCAATGTCAAATGAGAGATACTGGAACCCCTATAATGATCCACGTTTATATCATGATCTTACAATGCGAAGACCATTTTTAGGACGTCCAAAATCCACCTGAATTCGTAATGAAATGGACATAAGGGAAGGCGGTCAATGAAAGCGTTGTGATTTTGTCACAATGAAGGTCACAATCATCGAAATTGCTCAAATGCCGCTGGTCCAAGTCGTATGCTATAATGTGACCTAAATATTGTATTTGTTGAATTATTTTATAATATATGTAATTCTTTTAGTTCATTCAAAATATCAAGTGAGTTTGGTTTAATTGTGGGAGTAATTTTTACATATTAAAATTTTTGAATATTTAATATTTTATTATTATGAAAAATATTAAAATTATTTATTTAAATTATTAATAGTCAGTTACAATTAGTGAAAATAGAAATAATATAGTAGAAATGAAAAAAAATAAGTTATAAGAAAAATTAATGAAAATTATAAAGGCTTGAATGTAAAACTTTTTTAAATTTAAAAACTACCTGGACTGGCAATTTTTAAAAGAATAAAATAATTACAGAAATATGTATTTTAAAAAATAAATTAAAAAAATTATACTTTAATAAAAACCATTCAATATGACCACTTGAGGCAACAGAACTAGGAGATGACATAACAATTTTGTCAAGAAGATGCAAACAAGTCAGATTGGTAAGTCTATATTCAAACTTAAATGGTTACAAACAATAAACAAAAGAAGTTCATTGAACAAATATTTTCATGCCAAAATTATCTAAAAACTATAGAACCATTAGTTGCAGACATTCCAAACTTACACTTAATGTGATCAAAACTAGGAGGCTCCAACCAAACTTAAACCAAGAAAGCAAATGGGAAAATGAATCAAAATACTCTTCAATCATGTCATTCACTAAATACTATAGCATATAAACTTTATAGCGTTAAAATTCCCTAATTTATCAAGAAAATTTAAAGCTGAAATTGAGCATATATGATGAATATTTAGTTCTCTAGCATATAAACTTTATAACTTTTTTTTAAAATTTTTATAATTATTTTAATCAATAATGCATATTCAGTAAGTTTCAATGAAATCATCATATTCTTAATAGTACTCCAAATGCTATATTCCAATCAATTGCATTTCAATGAAAGCATATATTATTTTCATTTATTTTATTATTTAAGTTTCTACGTGACATCATATACATTAAAACAAATGCCACTAAGTTTCCATCTAGCAGTTCTGTTTCCATCTTGTGGTGGTGCCATGGATTTTATTCAAATATTGAAAACAAGGGAGTTTGGAAGTTTGTCATATCATGAATAGAGATGCATGGTAAGCTTAGTTACTCTAGCATAAACAATGATGTATCATATAGTTTTTTCAGTATCCACGATCAATTCGGTCTTATTTACTTTTTTAACCATTAAACATTGAAGCAAGAGAAGAAAGCACCAAATCTAGAGTCCTTGCCTTGAACTTTGTTTATAGATTACATAGCTTAATTGTTTAAAAATGTACAAAATTAAAAATACAAAAGTTTTCATATATATGAGTAATAAATTATCTTACTTGAAAAGCAACCTGCATGGCCTTTTCAGTAAGTATAACATGTAATGGATGGTAGCTCAAAGAGAAGACAAACAGGCTATGTAGTCAATTTCCCAAGTAATTAACTCTTCACAACAACAATCCAAACAAACTCCAGTAAAGTTCAACAGAAATATCCAGAACAAGCATCAAACATCTTCGAATCAACGAAATAATAGCATAGACTTGTCGATCAAGAGAAAATACAAAATATAGTAGTAAGATATTTGGGAACCTAGTCCCTCCCACAGCCGATTGCCGGAGATGATCGCTGGAGCACCAAAGGAGAGCCTTCTTCTCAGTCTTCTCTTCTTTTTCTTCAGCCCTTTTAAACTCCTAGCTTTACAGCTCAGTATACTAACTTGCATCCATTGCCTCATGTCTCCCGTTGACTTGTCCACGCTATTACTGAGTGACGAATCCCACTAAACGTGTGTTTGCCCTTCGCTCCCTGCCACTTTCCCTTTAAGGTTGGTTTAAACAACCATTCTTTGGTGCCTTCTCATTGCTTCTCACAACATTACCCCCTCCATTAAAATTGACGTTGTCCTCAAGGTCGAATGTAGGAAAGTCTTCTGCCAATTGCTCAACATCTTCCCATGTGTCATCCTGTGAAATAAGTCCTTCCCAATGAACCAAAACTTATTGTACCAGTGTGCCCTGGCGAAGTACTTGTCGTTGTTGCAAAATAGACGCAGGATGTAGTATTGGACCAATAGCAGTTGTAAGGAATGGAAAAGTCTTTGAAGAAGATATTTTGGTAGGGTCACCTTCAAATTTCTTTAAGAGAGAAACATGAAAAACTGGGTGAATTTGAGAATGTTCAGGTAATAGCAGTCGATATGCAACAAACCCAATTCTATGAGTATTTGAAAAGGACCGAAAAATCGCATTCCCAATTTCTGATTCTTCCTTAGTGCTACAGAGTGCTGCTGATAAGGTTTGTAGTTTCACCCATACCCAATCACAAATTTGAAAAGAAATTTCGGTTCTTTTCTTGTCTGCCAATCTTTTCATTCTTGCCTATGCCTTGCACAAATTCTGTTGTAACTATTGGAGAAGTCTATCTCTAGCACACAGTAATTGAGCTATTTCTCGTGGATTTTTATCATTTGAATAGTATGGAATTAATGTATGCGGATCTCGACCATAGAGAATCCTGAAAGGAGTCATTCCGGTACTTGTATGAAATTAAGAATTGTACTAGAATTCTGCCCAAGCTAGCCAATTAGTCCTTTGGATTATTAGAAACAAAACATCGAAGGTATGTTTCCAAACATTTATTCAAAGCCTCTATCTGTCCGTCAGACTGGGGATAATAGGCCGAAGTCATTGCCAATGTGGTGCCCATTGCCTTAAACAAATGCTTCCAAAATTTGCTAAGGAAAACCTTGTCACGATCAGTCACAATTGTCCTCGGAATTCCATGCAATTTCACAATATTATTGATAAAAGCCTCTGCAACTGTTGAACTGGAAAAATCAACTTTAAGAGGAACAAAGTGAGAAAATTATGATAATCGATCTACCACCACAAAAATTACTGTAAATCCTTTTGATTTTGGTAAGGTAGTAATAAAATCCATTAAAATGTCCTCCCAAACTTGTTGTGGAATGGGAAGAGGTTGCAATAATCCCCTAGGATGGCAATGATCAGATTTGGCCTGTTGACAGATAACACAATTCTTAATAAAAGTTTTGACATCCTGTAACATACCTGGCTAGTAAAATTGGAATGCTAATCTGGTATATGTTCTCAAACTCCCAACATGAGGTGTGCTGTGATATTCAAACAATAATTGCCCTTTGAGATTTTTGTCATCAGGAATCACAATTTTATTGTGTCTCTACAATAAATTATGATGCCAAGAGTAACCATTAACAATGGAGTCAATCTCGGTAATCTTTGCAATTTGTGACAGACAAAATGAATCCTATTGTTGTAAGTCATGAATCTGAGAATTTAATGTGGACTGCATAGTTGATAGAGCAAATAAAAAACTTCGAGACAATGCATCAGCCCCTATATTGTCCTTGCCAGGTTTGTATTCGATTTTGAAGTCATACCCTAACAACTTGGGCAACCAACACTGTTGTTCAGGTATCTGAATAGTCTGCTAACACAAATGCTTGAGAGCTTCTTGATCTATTTTGATAATAAAGGAATGGCCCAATAGTTAATGTCTGAATTTACTGACTGATTCTATGACAGCATACAGCTCTCGGACATATGCTGATTTTCGTTGCATAGATGGGGTCAATTTCCGTGAGAAAAAAACAATCAAATGATTTTGTTGACTCAAAATTGCACTAATGCTTATACCTGAGGCATCAGTCTCCAAGACAAACGGCATGGAAAAATCAGGCAAATGAAGAACTAGAGCTGAACTGATCACCGTTTTTAATTTTTCAAATGCTAACTGAGCCTAATCATTCCAAAGAAAATTGTCTTTCTTAAGAAGTTCAATTAAAGGATGAGCTATTTGTGCATAATGTTTGATGAATCTACGGTAATACCCACTAATCCCGAGAAACCCTCTGCTTCACATTAGTAGGAGTTGGCCACCTAAGAATTGCTGCAGTTTTCCCCGGATCCATTTCTGTTCCATTGCCCGAGACCACATGGCCCAAATATTTAATTTGTAGAAGGCCAAAACTGCATTTGCTATACTTGGCAAACAACTGATGACATTGCAAAGTCTTCAAAACAATTTCTAGGTGTTGCAAATAAGTATCCCAATCCATACTATAAATTAGGATATCATCGAAAAATATCAACACATACCTTCTCATAGCAAAGGTGGAAATGCCATTCATTAGAGATTGGAAAATAGCAGGTGCATTTGACAACCCAAATGGCATCACCAGCCATTGGAAGTGTCCATGGTGGGTATGAAAAGCAGTCTTGTGTTTATCCGCTGGATTCAGTAAAACCTGGTGATACCTAGGGCTGTAAATGAGTGGAGCCGAGCCGAGCTTTGCCTTGTTCAAGCTTGGCTCGTTACTATTTCATCGAGCTTGAGCTCGAGCCGAGCTTTCTTCGAGCTTCATTTTTCAAGTTCAAGCTTGGCTCATTACTATTTTAACCGAGCTCGAGCTCTAAACGAGGTTATTTCAAGTTTAGACTGGTCCTGTTAGCTTGATTAAGGCTTGATTATTTTTTTTTATTTTCCATTTAACTTAATGAACTAGCTAACCCGAGCTTTTAACGAGCTTAGCCTTCAAATAGTAGTTTACAACCCTATATGTGTGACTCAAGTTGACAACAACGACATAGTCACGTATACACCTTAATATATATATATATATATATAAACGAGCTTGTTCACGAGCCAAAACGAGTCGAGCTTTCAGTTTCTCAAGCTTGGCTCGTTTATTAATCGAGCTTGAAAATGAAGCTCAAGTTTGGCTCGTTTACAATATGAGCTGAACACGAACGAGCTCTTATCGAGGCGGACACTATGCCGCTCACAAACGGCTTGGCTCAAATACACCCCTAGTGATACCCAGACCTGAGATCCAATTTTGAAAAATTTTTTGCTCCTCCCAACTCATCCAGTAAATCATCTACTACCAGTATTCGAAAAGAATCCTTTACTATGATGGCATTTAATGCCCTATAATCTGTGCAAAAACGCCAAGATCCATCCTTTTCTTAACCAATAATACTGGTGAAGAAAAAGGACTAGCACTGGTTTCAATTAAACCCTCAGCCGACATCTTTTGAACTTGGACTTCAATTTATGTTTTCTGACTATGGGGATAGTGTTATTACTTAACTTTTACTGGTTGAGCATTAGGAAGCAGCTCAATTTTGTGATCACACTGTCTTGATGGAGGAAGTCCAGAAGGAATTGAAAATACATTCTGATACTTGAGTAATAAATTCCTTAAGATGCCATACATGTTCTCGGGAAACTGCAAATTGTGTTCATTAGACTGAAGTGTGAGACAAGAAGAATTTGCAGACTGTTAGGACTGACAGATTGACCCAGTATTAATTTCCAACTCCGATTTTGTGACTGCATAACATTCCAATATGGCTTTAGTTGTGCATAAACTTTGTAGCTGATGTAGCGAAGTCCATTGAGGTGATGAAATGATTTCTCCTTGCAGTTTGATAAATTTCATATTGGAATGAAACTAAATGAAACAGGCATTATAATCCACCATATGAGGCCCTAACTAATGTAGCCAGCCATGCCGCCCCCAAGATTAATTCAGCATCTGCAATTGGTAAGACATACACAGGAACTTGGATATGATTCCCTTGAATAGTAAGTAGTAAATCTGGAATAGAACCTTCCACCTGTAGTGTAGTGCCATTCCCCACTAGTACTTTAATTGGACTGGTGATTGTACATCCAGTTTTAAAAATTCCGCAATTCTCGGTTGGATGAAGTTATCATCACTACCTCAATCGAGTAAAATGTTCACTAGATGACCTTGAATAGTACCAGTAAACCTTAATGTTCCCGATGGTGAAGAAGAATTCATGGCATTGAGAGCCAATTTAGAAGGTTCCTCTTCAAAAGAATCTGAATTTTCCATTTCCACAACATAATCAGCTGTATCTTGATCTAAATCCTCGGGAGGATCAGTATCCCATTGCAACAACAAAAGTTTCCTAGAAGCACACCTAAGAGAGGGTGTGAACTTCTCATCACAATTAAAATAAAGCCCCTTGGCTTTTCTCACTTGCATTTCCTGAAAACTAATCCTTCGAAAAGGTTGAGATTTATTGGATACTGTAGAACTTTGTGCAGGTCCCGTAATTGCAGCAAGAGGAGGAATATTTTTCTGAAAAGGAGTAATGTTTTTGCCTGGAACTTGAATAGCAGTAATGTCAGGAGAATAAACAGCTTTCCTAACAATTGACTTGGGTTGTAGGCAAATACTTATCCTCATATAACCGAGCTAAAGAAGCAGCTTTAGGAATTGTAGTAGGTTTCAATGGAATCACATCGCGCTGAATCTCCTTCTTCAAGAGGCTAATGAAACAAGATAACAACAGCCTGGGAGTAATACCATCCACCCGATTAGCCAAAGCAGTAAAAGTTTGGTAACATGAATTGACAGAATCCTCCTGTGTGAGTTTGAATAAGGCAAATTCTGGGTTATCAAATTTAGAAGGCCCATAATCTTCTACAAGAGCTCAAACTAACTATGCCCAATAGATTGCTGTTTCCGTCTTCATTAACATCTGAAACCATGGTATGACCGGTCCATCGAAATGGATTGATACTATTTCAAGACGCTCCTCATCGGGAATCCTATAATAATGGAAGAATGTTTCTGCTTTGTAAATCCAATTAAGTACTTCAACACCCTCAAATTTGGGAAAATCCATAAGAACAGATCGTGTTTGCACTGGATGCAACGGTCGCTGAACTGACTGCCCATGTTGTATTATTTCATCCCCCAACTCTACTAGCACTGTAGATACCGGATATGGTGTAATCACTGGCCTAGAAAGCTGCAATGCCTGTAAACACTCAGAAATATTATGCAGAGATTGTTCTAAAAGGGCCACTCTCTCATTAACCTTGATATCCCTCTGATCTATAGCAGATAATAGTCGCTCCTCTCATTGATCCATCACCGTAAATACAATATCAATTCTTGCCATTAAATCCTTCATATGAGTATCCTCTGCCATGATGGAACAAATAGTATCAATGAAAGCACCAAATGTGTAATGGATGGTAGCTCAAAGAGAATACAAATAGGCTGTATAGTCAATTTCCCAAGTAACTAACTCTTCACAATAACAATCCAAACAAACTCCAGTAAATTTCAACAGAAATATCCAGAACAAGCATCAAACATCTTCGAATCAATGAAATAATAGCATAAAGTTGTAGATCATGGCATCAAACATCTTCGAATCAAACATCTTTCTTCTGCTATTCTGGCAACAATCTCCTGAGGGGTCAAGCGTGCACGGCGAGCCATTCGCTTGGTCCTCATCTTGATGTCCTTCTGGTTCTTCTTTTCTCTTGTTAAGAATTAGCCTTACAGTGAAGAGTAATTTTGGGGAAGAACTTAGGGTTTTCTTTTTAGGGATTTTAAACACAGTCTAATAACCATAAATAGGCTATAACTTCCAAGACAACTCTTTAAATTTCAAAAAATATAACCTCTCTTTTCTTTTCTTTTTCCCAATTTTTTTTATTATTTTTTTTATTTCTTCCCCCTCTTTTTTTTTTTAATAAAAAATTTTCACTCATCAAGGTATTTTGGCCTTCTAGGTCCTCGATCAATGCTCTGCATGTTGTAATCTGATGTTGTCATCTTCTGATTCAGTTTTTCAATCATCTCATGTTTTAAAGTAGAGCATTCTTCATTTTGTTTAGGCACTTCAACTTTTCAAATCCATATCTTTTTTATCACAATAGTTTTTCCTCTGATCTTTCTTTTGATAGTTGCCTGCATATTGATGAGCGAGCGAGCGACTAGCTACAGAGCTAGCACGCGACTCCCCGGCCGCAAGTGCACGGGTCGTCAAGTAATAACCTCACAAGGAGGGTCGTATTCCCTAGGGCCCGAGATCTACTATTACTTCCTTTTGGGAGTCACTTTCTAGTCGATCGAAACAAGGTTGAAGCAATATTAAAATAATAAAAACAAGTAAAGAAATGCAAATAAAATAAAGCTCAATCCGGAATAAAGTTAGAGACGAAGAAGCCAATAATTGGGGAAGGCCTCGGGCGAGGATTCCCCCGGGAGGAGACTAAATACGAAAGACCATGATAATTATAAAACTAGGTTGGCTTGGTTTTGGTATGCTAGACTCGGATGTCGACTACCCCGGAACCTCCGTAGTGTAGCCCTAATCCAGTACGGATTTCTTTATCCAGAAAAGACCCCTACGATGTCAATGAGAACAAGGAGTCTTGATTAGGGTTAATCTAATGCACACTCTGTGCTAAATTAATCCTAAATGCGCGGAAGGCTATTAGCACCCGGAACCTCCGGTGTATTAATACATGAATCCCTCTTTAACTCATCAAGTGACCTAATACAAGCTAGCATCCCGCCAAACAAGTATCATTCAAAATCAATTCTACGGAATCCATCCATTGTAGAATGAGCAACAAGATAATGAATTAAAACCAAACAATCAAACCAACATATTCATTCAAAACAATATAAAGGTCATTCATACAAAGTCTCCTCCCAAGGTTCACCGGGAGCCCGGTGGCCTTGGGAGGTTTAGTTCGACATCACAAAATTAAGGAGCTCATCATACAAAGATTCCATCAAACAAAAAAACAAGAAAAACTCCCTCAAAGATGTCGGCTAGGGTTGATGGTATAGCTCGTCGGATCCGCGCCGGCGAGCCCTATGAAGCTTCTCCACGTCTTCCCCTTCTTCTCTCCTTCAAATCTGCCCAAAAATCCCTCCAAAGATGATGAGAATGGTGTGTGGTGGAGTGGAGGCCGGGTAGAGAACCCCCTTTTTTAAAAAACCCTGAAGAATCCCTATATAATCCCGAGAGCGTGCGGGCAGTGTGCGGGCCGCACATGCGCCCGCACGCTCTTCTGGCCAGTGAGCTGTGCGGCCTGGTGTGCGGGCCGCACACTAGGCCGCACAGCTCACTGGCCAGGGTGTGCGGCCACTATGCGGGCCGCACAGTGGCCGCACATGGCCGAGAGAAACGGCTCCGTGTGCGGCGTGCCGGCTTCCGGGGTGCTCCAAGTCTTCATTTCTTCTTCAATCTTCCCCGAAACGACACGAATACGGTTCGATCACGCGCTCTTGGTCCTCGAAACCCTGAAACGAAAAAAAAACATCAAGTGCGCAAAATTTCATCGGAAATACACTCAAGTTGCATGAAAGTACAAGAACATCATCGATAAAGCATGATGTATTTAGGCACTTATCACATATGACCAAACACTCTTCCATTCTTCAAGTCTTCTTTTAATTTGTTGCACTTCGGTCTTATATGCCTGGTCTCTCCACAATGAAAACATGTAGGCACTTCTCTTATGTAACTCTTGACTTGCTTCATCTTCTGTTGTGTAGTTGCCTTAATAAACATAACTCCTGAGCCTTTTGCCTTGACGCTTGAGGTTTCTCCAACATAGCCAATGCCTTTCTTGTCTTTGCTTGATCTTCCTACTGAAAGTATTTCATCAAGCTTGGTTGTGCCTTTGTTCATGGAATCTAGAACCTTTTCGGCATGACTCAACTTCTCTTGACAAGCTTTAAGTTCTTCCTCCAGGTGTTTGTTTCGTATCATCATCTTATCAAATTTAGTGAGCATAAGTTTGTAGCTTAGAAGAAGATCTTTTTCAGTCACATCATCGAATTCACTGTCAGTACTGCCTGATGTTGTAATAGATGTTGTAACACTTTTTGCAACAGGTTTCACTTTGTAGTCCGCCTCACTTATGATTACTGGAAAAGAGATATGGTGGTTACAGTTGTCATCATCTTCTTCTTCCTCCATGCTGTAGTCTGAGTCATCACTCCATTTGGCATTTAGTGACTTCCCTTTCTTCTTAAGAGTGTTAGCACACTCCAATTGATAATGTCCAACACCACCACACTCCCAACACTTTATCTTTTGTTGATTGTCTTTTTTTTTCTTCCTTTTCTTCTTTGGGAGTCTCTCTCTTTTGGAATATGCTACCTTTCTTCTTATACTTTTTGAACATGTTGTGCAGCTTCTTAGATAGAAAAACAAATTCGCCATCTTCTTCATCCTCATCATCTGTTACAACAGTCTGTTGTAACTCCTTCTGTCTTATTGTTTCTGTCTTCAGAGCCAAGTCTTCTACCTTTCTTTCAGGGTTCAGGTTCATCTCGTATGCTTGTAATGATCCCATCAACTCGTCAAGCCTCATGGTTGTGATGTCTCTTGCCTCTTCTATTACTGCTACTTTTGCATCAAATCTTCTTGGAAGAGACCTAAGAGTCTTTTGCACTAATTTTGTATCGGAATACTTCTTCCCAAGCTGATAGGCTTGATTTGCAATATCCATTAGCTTTGCATTGAAGGTGGTTATTGTCTCTTCATCTCCAATCCTGAGATTTTCAAACATGGTAGCTAACATTTGAAGTTTAGAGGTTCTTACCACGTTAATGCCTTCATGAATCGTTTGAAGAATCTCCCATACTTCTTTGGCACTTTCACATGTAGCAATATACTTGAACTGATTCTCGTCCACTCCTCCAAAAATTGTATTCAAAGCCTTCCCATTGGCATTTGCTTTTCTCATATCTTCGGCACTCCAGTTTATCTTCTTCTTCACAATCTTGTTCTTCTCTTCATCAATTAGAGTTGGAGGGAACCATCCATCTTCAACATCTATCCAGGCACTTTCCTCCAAAGATTTTATGAACGCCCTCATCCTTGCTTTCCAATACGGGTAGTTGGAGCCGTTGAGTAAAGGAGGACGTGTGACGGAGGCACCTTCTCTTCCGGCCATCAAAGGAACTAGCTAGGATCTCGCCGACCTTGAAAACAAAGTTAACACGACGACCTACTCTCGTATACCACTTGTTAGTTCCGCCTGTTAGGGTTTGTGAACTTTAAAGGAACACTCACTCACTTAAGCACTCAAGGATAGCACACACAAACCACAAAAGAAGACACAAGACGTTGGTAACCCAGTTCGGCGTTACTCGCCTACATCTGGGGGGCCATGCCCGGAGATCAACAATCCACTAAAAGAGGTAAAAGATAGAAGAGTACAAATACACTTGTCACTCTCTCTCACATACAAAGAATACTACCCTCTCTAGATTGTCCGGTACCTCCCTACTCCCTCTTTCAAAAGTCGTACCCAATCCTAGACCAAGAAAGTATATATAGACGCCTCAACGTCCCAAATATAGCGCATATCTCTTTTAGAATCTCCGCGGCTTCTAACTTTAGAACCTTCCGAAATTAGATGTCGCAATTTATGTTGTAACATATGTTGCAACATAGCCCTTACTGCTGGCTTGGCTGAATTCTGGCTCCATTGCTAAGCGACCTCAAGACCCATGCTTAGTCCGAGTCGATGCAGTCCGATCACCTGATCCGAACCTACCAGCAACTAGCCTCCCTTGTCAGCTCCTCACCACACAACCCCCTCGCAAGAGGCGCACTTCCTATGTGCGTCTTTCATGAACCTTGCCAAACTTAGTTTTCACTTCACCCAAGTTTGGTCTTCAAATCTTCAACAAAGATCTTCAATCAATCATCCATATCTTGCCAACAATAGGCGCATCTTCAAATATACCCTTAATAGACTTCATATCATTTCTATTAGGGTTCTTCAAATCTTGCCTTTAATAGTTTTCAAAATCATACCACTGATAGGTTGTTTCTTCATTTAACTCCACCCATATTTAATCTTCAATCACATCTTCTAAATATGGTCTTGATGAGATCTTGACTCCAAGATATTGCTTGCTTGATCCTCTTGCCTAAAATAGCTTCAACAAGATCTTCATTTAATCTTCATGAGAGTTGCAACTTCTTGCCAAAAATAACTTCTCTAAGATCTCCCATGATATTTTCCTCCTAGCCAAGTTTGTTTGCCATGTCATCCTTCTATCCACGTTATTATCCATGTCACGTCATCATGCTTACCACGTCATCTTGACTAGGTGTTAAATTATGCCAATTTTAAAGTGCATTTACACTAATATATATATATATATATATATAGAGAGAGAGAGAGAAAGAGAGAAGTAAAATTATTAACTGAAATTTCTTCGTGGGATCAAAATTAGGACCTAAGAATGAACTCTAAAACCACGCAAAATGAGGTACAAAGCGTTTGTTAAAATTATTCAAATGCAGTTTGATTTTAATTTTAAAAACTAAGCCGGATTCGGTTTAACTTAAAATAAAAATTGAGTCATTTTTTCTCTCAAGAGCCTGATTTAACTTGAAATTAAAAGCTCATTAATATATTGAATTTTATTTCATAAGCCATACAGTAATAAAATTCTTTAAATATAATAATTAGTATACAATAAATACTAAAATATTATATATGTTAAGATAAAAAAATAATAATAATTCTTTTTCATGCGTTGACTCAGCTTGAGCTCAACTGAAAATTAATTTCATTCTCAAAAATTTAACTCAAACTACTCTTAAGTAGCCTGATGAATTACCAATGACCAAATGTTTTATTAGTAACCAAATCACTTTTGAAATCCTTCATAAACGGTGAAAGTTTGAATCACAAATGAGAATCTTAAAAGTGTGAGTAATGGCTTGTGTGCGAATAATTCTAATGCCTATGTATACATGGACATTACTCATACTTGCTCCGCTAAGCCTTGTGCACGCCCTCTTTTTTTTTTTTTTTTTAACAGCCTAACAGCTTATTTTGGCAAAAAAAAATTGCCATCCTACTGATAACCCTGAGAATGGAAAAACATACCAAACTAGTTTATTTCAAAATGTGTAGAAGAACAAGAGAAAATGAAACAAAAGAATAGGAATTCAAAGAATGAATTAAACACATGAATTGAGTACATTTCCTACAATAGGTGTCCTTGAGCACAAAGCTCAAGTCCAAAAAAAATTAGGACTGCATAAATAAGTTCTTTCACTAGGTGTCTGCAGGTGTATCAGGAGGATCATCCGTCTCCTCTGTTTCCTGTGTTGATAACCCGAAATCAAGAGTTGGAAATACACCTGGTGGTCTTTCCCGAGGCTGTATTGATAACAATTGTGTCGAATCACCCACAACATCTGCCCATCCATAATGAGGTTCGGCCCTGTCGAGCAACAGATCACAACAAAGAACGATAAAATTATCAAGAATGATTTCGAGAACAAGCATGCTGTGATCGGTTTCAAAGGCCATGTATATTATCATCCGCGCTAGAGTAATTGGTCAATCTCCCACCAGTTGAGTCAATAGCTATGAATATAAATATATACAAGTCTAGTCTTCCGGATTGAATCAAATATAAATAATGTGTTTGTTTGCACTAGCATGGTAAACATTAATGTGAATGTATCTTATCAGCTGCTGAATCGAGCTCACGTAATATATATTTGGTTTGCATTAGCAGCAAGGACACACAAGAACAACATGCAGCAAAAAGAAAATAGTCTTACTCATAGTAAGTATCTTCATCCACAGTAATATCCCAACTTTCTCCTGTTGTGCTTTTCCCGTATTTGTGTACTTTTCTGAAATAAAAGTTACCTCAATTAAAGGTTAATTCTTATAAAACTAAGAGCACAATAAACGTAATAAACAAAAGAATGAATCTTGTTTATTTGTTAGTGTTGTGAAGACTGATAAAACTTGTTGATACAGTTATATAATAGGAAGAATCAAGGTTTACATGGATATATATGAAAGAATTATGTGAAACATAAAAACATGTGAGTTTCAAACAATATAAGAATTGGTTTCAGGTGCAAGACAACGGGAAATTGCCTTTTAATACAAACCTATTAGTGCTTAAAATGATTTTACCTAACTAATTTGCAAGCACAAACTACCACAAAAGTAACCCTTATAAGAACTCAAAACCGGTACAGTGTTTAAATATGTAGCAAAATTGTAGAAAAGAAATATACAATACCCATTTCCATAATGTTCTTCTCCCCACGTTCTTGACCAACCTGGAAAAATTAATAAAAAATGTCATAATCTGGACCAACTAATCTCATCAAACAAGATCCTGTCCTCATAGAAGCTCCAGACATAAATGATAAATTCAAGAGGATGCACATAACATAAAAGATAAAGCAGGCTTTAAAAAAGCCACATACAGCATAACAATTTACAATAGTAATAAAAAATTAAGGAGAAAGTGCATTTTTGTTTCAGTCAATTATCTCTGAGCCTAGAAAAAAGTTTAATCTGGTGCTTGAACTAAGAACAAGATAGCAGCAATAGTCCCTAAAATATGAAAAAGTCAGTGGGTTTGGTCCTTATTCAGGATAGCTTCAAGATCTTTGAAACAGAATGAACACAGTTCAGGGACCACTAGTGCAATTATGCCTTATAATACTGCATTTGCAATACATCAGGTGATCTGATGATTTGGTCATGATTTTATGAAATAAGAAACTCAAAGTATCATACTAAACTTTCATCAGTTCATACAACAAAATAATGAAATATATCCAAGAAACCAGTAGTCACATATCTAGATTTGATGTGTGCAAGTTTGAGTCTCTCATCCAACCAGCTTAAACTTTTGGGTGAAACCATAGCAGGATAACATGAGTTTGGTTTGCATCTAAGATATGGCAGAATTATATGAAATGCGCAAACCAATGAAATAAAGCTACTAGTCACCATAATACAAAGAATCGCACATGATCCTGATAGAAATTATTCACTGTTATTAAGGAAGAATGCCATACGTTCTCCAACAGGTGATACATGCCATGTCTCTCCTTGCCTTGAACCTATCCCAGCAAAAAACTTCTCCTCCCATTTGTCTCCCCACCTAGTCCCCAACTCTGTCTCTGCCCATTTATCAGTCCTGTAATAGTGTAAACAGAGTTAAATGATCGATTTCATCAGACAAAGAGGTTCAGCCCAAAAACTCAGAAAATGTCAAACTACGTAACATCAAACAAACTTTAAATCTTGCGGGAAGGATAATTTGCAAAATTTTGCAAATGAAAAAACTGACACTAAACCTAAATAGTAGAATCACTTCAGTGCACTCTCAGATTTACACAAGTTAAAATAAAAATCAGCCAAGGATTACAGTAGAACCATTTCAACTGAATAGGAATATCAAGCATCTTATATAAAACAATAGCACTGGTGGAAGTGACAACCATGACATTGAGAAAGAATACACAAAACAACATCCATTTCTACACTAGCAATAGGCACTTGAAACAAAACTATCACATTAACATATTAGGCATACAAGTATAGTCAACAATGCTTTCTTTTCACTAATCAAAAACTCTGCTTACACGTGGCAAAAGGTTTGCATTTGCAAAGATATGCATAGGTAAGAATGAAGTTAGTTCTTCATCATAAAAGCTCTATGATACATACAATTTGACAGCAAAATTGAATGCACAACACCATTACACGAAAAGGCTCATATCGTAATATGAAAATAAAAAGATTGATGCCACAATATCTAAACTTTTGCTCAGGTGAAGAGCAAGGTTTTAGGGCCATTGGTCACAATAAATAAGGAAACCAAAATAAAACTATAAATGCCAAATGGATTTCTGAGCTATAAGATAGAATTCATCTAGTTACAAAATACAACCACTTGAGAATAGAAATAATATTTTCAACCAAGAAATTCTCCAGGATAATAGACAAATTTCTGCGGATGATATCTTTTATTGTTAGGTTGGATTAAATATTACTTTCAATTTGATTATAGACTTGAAGAGCCAAAGTCTTGGTAGAAGAACAAGCAACCCAAGGTTGTAAAACATACATTACTACACATTGTTTTTGAACATCCAAAACTAAAGCCATAGTGTTCTGCTGAAAACTTTATATGACAACATCCAACAATGGCCTCAGATAAGAAGTTAACTCATGTCTCATATGCTAGATCAGCTAAAATAGTGTACAAAATATTGCTGATGGGCATGTTTCCAGAACAAACAAATATCTACAATCAAAATATTCATTAAATCAGTGAATTGTTGACGATAAGATTTAGTTGTCTTAAGCACTCAGTTGAGCAAATGTTAAGTTAAAAATGCTGATTTGAATTAGAGAAGAACTGGGTGATAAGCAAACCATTTAAGAACAAATCCTCTCCCATCATAATGCTCGCCCCACTTCTCCCACCAGGATTGATCATTCAATCTGCCATATTTATGAGCTCCTTTCTCCGTCCAACCTTTAGCATCATACTTCTCCCACCTACATGGAAACTTGCATTTGATAGCATTCATCATCTAGAAACACAGGAAGAATCAAGTAAAAGCAAATAAAGTGGATATGATGCAGTGTCCAAAGAAACTCACCATTTCTCATACCATCCAGCTGTCCCTGACCCTGACTTTGCTTGTTTCTGAGCACTCCTCTCTATCCTTGCAAGGTTGCTGCAGTAAAAGTTTATGTCTCTGTTACACATATAACACTAGAAAAGTTTTGGAACCATCAGATGCAAGCAAGAGACCTTCATAAATTGCAAGGATGCAGACAACCTTCTAAACACAATATAACATTAAGTTTTCACGGTTTCAAAATATCATGCAAAGCATTCAAAATCGAGAAACCCAAAAGTTTGTGGAAATCAAACAAAACAAAAAATTATGAACATTGGGGAGAAAGCCAACTGTATCAAATACTCAAATGGACAATAACAAGAGGTTACATGGAGAATAGAAAGAACATAAGTACTATGGTCATATTTAGTTTGGGCGATAACCCAATCATCCTAACACCTCTAGCCAAACACCTAAGGATATATTAGTTAAGCAAATAATTTTTTCTTTTAAAGATTTGATCAATTAATTAAATATATTAATGTATTAATATTAATAACCTTTTAATATCAATCGACATTCATCATTAGCTAGAAAAGAAAAACTTTAATATTACAGAATTTAATTTGATTATTATTAATCAAATCCAAGTTCAGTCAACTTCGGATAAAGGTTTCCCCTCAAAACAAAATCAAGCAAGCCCCAGACCAACTTAACCTTTGTTTTCACAACCCAGCCAAACACCACACGAGAATATTAGTTACAATTCCAACTAGGTTTTCATAACCCCAACCAAACACTTAAAAGAATACTAGAATTACAATTTCAGCTAGTTTATCAGAACTGTAACAAGATGAAGTTCATTTAAAATCAATATCTATCAACCAATGCAAATAAAATTAAAATCAAGATTTGAAGTACTAAGTTCTCTACAGTTTAGTTAAAAACTAGCTTACACTGTAATTAAATACTTCTTGTTGCTATATTGCATGGCATCATTTAGGTGACACTTCTTACATGAAGAACCATGTCAACATGTTTTGGCATTGATACCTTCATACTGTTGTATGCATGTTTGGACCCTTCTAGTTAGAGTTTTGTTTAGTACTTTAATAAATAAGTAAAACAGAATATAGACTATATTTCAAGTTCATCCTTATGTTAGTAAATGAGATAAAATACAGCTCTTGAATAAGAAATGCATAATTAGGAAAGCAATTAAATACATTAAAAAGAGAGAAATTCCTGAACAAAAAAAAGGTCTTCTAGACTGCTTCAACTGAATATTTGTAATGAATTTCCTCATTTTAAAATCTTATTCACATGCTAAAATGAAGAACACCAAATTTCACATGGTCACACACATATAGATATGGGAAATCCATCTGCATGCCTGATTTGTCATCATACTTGATTTTGAAATTTGTCTGCAGCTAAAACTAGTGGCACTTTCAAAGTGTCTACAGAATCTATATCAAGCTGATGATTCTTGACACACAACCAAGAATTCGTATTTTTAATAAAATGAAGATTTGCCTTCATGAGTGCATCATCAAAAGTCATGAATATTTGGTATCCCGTATATCCACCAATGCATGAGAATCTAGATTAAGGAAAAGTGAAAAGATTCGGAAGGAAAAACACATGCATCTAAGAAGCACAAAATTTCCAATCAATAAAAGGTGAACATAATATTTCAACAATGTATTCTTTTGGAAATAAATGAAGTGGAAGAAGTGATAAGTAGAAAAGAAATGCACAATAAAGTTACTTAAATTCTCCCGTAATGATAGATACTACAAGAATAAACTTTTTGCTTGATAAGAACTAAAACTTATCTGGTTTACTAATTACTTCCAGAGAACGGTCCTGAGAGCCGTTGAATGATAGAAAATACCAAAGGAATAGCCCATATGATGCAATTTATTTCATCTGAAATTCAGAAGCCTGATACAATGTAAATCATAGGAGTAGGTTCTTGCCATTCCTATTCATAATAACGTTTCCTTTATGATTTCATATTAATATAAGTCTAGAAAAAGAAGGGAGATCATTCCTTTTTCTCATTTTTTTATTCATAGGACAAAGGAATCTTAGAGTAAGAAAGGTGGATGGTTTCTTTCATAATTGTATTGCTCTTCTATTTAAATGGCTCACTACATATTGAAGGATTGAGAATTTGGATTATCTGATTTTCAGAATCTGTTCATGTGGCTAGTAATTGGCAAGCTCTTTAGCCCATCTGAACATCTCATTATCAAACTTCTCTATGACTCTATCCATTCTTTCTTTATTTCCTTAATTTCCTAAATCTTTACTTTCACTAAATATCTCTTACAAGCCAATTTGTTCTGAATCTGCATCATCTTCACATCATTAAAGAACAAATTTAAAATAGGTAAAATGGGTGAAGGTTTAGATGAAGACATCAAAAAAATAGGTGCATCATATGAGAGAAACATGAAATAGAAATAAAAAATATGAAGAGTAGGTTAAGAGAAAAAGATATAACCATTGTATGTTAACTTAGCTGGTAGTCCCACAATGGTTAATTAAAAAAAGGATTGTTGGGAACAGCACGAGAAGAGAAATGAACACAAATTTTTAGTTCAAGAGCCTTTTCTCCTTGCTACCAGGAGAGTGTCCAGTATTTGGATGCATCAGACAGTTTATGATCACATCTTTAAAGGATTCTCGAACAAATCAAATTCTTCAAAGCTCTGATCTTTTTGAATACTGCCAAAACAAAGGAACCTTCATATGATGAAATAGACAGAAAGAATAACTATTTAGCAGATAAAGTTACCTTATTTTTTTTTGGAAATCTTCAAAATTAATTGGAGCTTGGAGCTTGGAAGAATTTGATAAATTTGTTTGAGAGGCCATAAAAGATGTGATCATAAACATTCCAATGCATCAGAATACTAGAGATTCCCTCCATATGCTATTCCAAACCTCTCATAGTGTGGGCCTCTCATCCTAGTAGCTCTATCTTTTGGTTTAATCAAGCATGGAAAATTTGTTTTGCTTGCATCTAATGCATACTACATAAAAGCTTGTCATCTGAGAACTCAGATGGCATATGATGGTAATAATCCTGGCTGACACTGAAAATATGTATTCAAGAATCTGATATCCATGCAAGTCCAACATAGATTATATACCTCCATTCATCCTGGTAAAGAACTTCTTGCCATGTTTCCCACCATGAATCTCCTTCAGCATTTTTTCCAGATTTTTCTGCACCTATACATAATTAATGATGATATGAGAATAAGATAGACATATGATAAAAATAGAATTGGATATTTTGCAATAAATAATCATCCTTATGTATTATTATTTAAAGTGTAGGTGGCAATACTCTAGGAGAGGAAAATAGATTATTCAAAAGAAAAAGACCTACCGAATTACAATCTTCATCATACTATACTCAAGCCCGGACTAAAAGGTAACATTGAAGTATTAATTCCCCCCAACACAAGCTGTACAGTATGTTCTAATATTTACAAGATGTATGAAATATATCTCTTGGATGATCTGAACAATATCATAGAAAGGTTGCTCAAACTCAAAGTTAAGTCCAAATTTGTTGTAAATAATATGCAACAGGGTATATGAAGCAAAAGTACAACAACAGAACTTTATATGTGTGTGTGTGTGTGTGAGAAATACCAGTGACTTTCATTAGTGATATTGATTGTGTAACTCAGTAATTAAAATAAAACAGTCTCAACAATTGAATGGAAGGGATATGCAGAGTGTATTGCTTTATGAAAAAAAAAAAAAAAATAGCCCACAGTGATGGTGGCCATATTCTTATATCTGAGATTACTCTATATAGGGTCAGAGATGAGATTGAGCACTAATCATCCATGATCTCATTATTTATGACATTTTTCACTCATAGCAAGGTCTTATAATCCATTTCAGGTTTTGGTTCAGTCATAAGGTTTCAGATGTTTTAAATTTATTTGTAAAAACACAAAAGGATGAAAATAAAAAGTGCATTAAATATGTGGAAAAACACACAGATGTAAGGAAATTAAATATCAATGAACAGTTATTAATACATTAGCTACCCATGGTATTTAATTAAATGTCCTGGCGTTAATATTATATCTATCAATTATTATATGCGAATTATCTTGCGGATAGCCAGAGGTGGCCTCTTTCAGTTCAAGTTGAGAATAAAACATTTGGCCAAAACTTGATTGAGCACATACAGTAAGAGCAAAATCACTCAGCTGGTTGTAAAATATATCATCAAGAAAAATTGCTATAGGATGTTGGTCAATTAAATAGCATACCTAATTCTTTATATCCAGTCCAATCACTTTTCTCCCACCACTGTGAAGAAAATCAAAGAAAGTAACTTAATAAGATACTGATATAGCATTAAACTGACTCAAAATAATATATAAAAGTTCCTATGTTATGCTTGAATGGCTACTGTCATTTGATCGATGAGAATTGAGTAGAACAGAGCTCAAACCTTCAATACCTTCATGTGAATGTTCTAAACAAATGTTGCAAACTCCATCATATTCCAGAAGTACCAAATTTGACAATTTTAGAATGCCCAAAATACTTGCAAATGCAAATATAGCAATTGTTGTCATGTTAATCTAGCTGAACCAAACAGGTTCAGTGAGAAGCTTGAAGTTAAATAAATTTCTCAAAGATCCAGCATGAGTTTAATTCAATGAATTTAGATTCATTCTATACTATACAAAAGGATGCTATTTGGAAATTCCTTCCTCCACTGGAGTGAAAGAATTGTTTGGAACATGCATCATGAGGAAAGCACCAGAATCGAATAGTTTTCCCATACTCTTCCTTTAAAACTTATGGAATATGTTGTGTGGAAATTTAAAGTAAGTGTTTGACGATCTTAAACATGGTAAAACCACTCTGAACAAATTTACTCATGTTTTCGTTACTCTTATTGACACAAAAAGGTGCCCAAAATACTCGTTGTCTATACACTTGTTGAACTGTGTGTTCAAAACTCCCCAAAATCCTGAGTTCCAGTTACAAAAGGAAGGCAATTACTGATTTAGGGGATGTGAAAGGATTTTTCAACTTAAATTATGCAGATGACTTTCTTCAATCACAAGTATGCACAAGTTTGTTTTGTTAGTGATGTGGCTGTTGATAATTTAGTTAAAAAAATCCACATATACAATTACTTGTAAGTCAGACCTGGTCTCTGAAATATTCAACTTAGTAACAGGATAGCCAACTTCATATTGAAAATTTTGAAAGAAGCTTGCCATTTGGAAAGGAAGAATGGGTAGTGGCCCAACAGAATTAAATGAATTAATGCCCACCACACCAATAAACTGATACATATATCTATTATTTACTCTACAGGTTGATTGGTAAATTAGATGGATTAGACAAAACTTTAATGCCAGTATCTGCAAAAGTTCCGAGGGGATACAATCTAATGAAATAGGAAGAGTATGTAAAGCAAGATAGGAATAAGGCATAGCAAGGATCAGTTTGAAGGAATGCCAAGAAGCTAAGCTAGGGATATCATGATTGAGAATTCATCAGCAATCTTCGATCAAGATATCTTAGTATGCATATGCATTATACAGAAGAATTTCATAATATCATAACTTAATCAGATCCTTTTAGATCTCTTGATGAAATGCATTTTCTCGTGGTTCAATAAATAAATAAATACACGGAACAATAAAAAATCTCAAAGAAATAAAACAATTAAACATCAACTCAGCCAGGTGGACTCAGCAAAACTGTTGAAAATTGGGTGAATATTCAAGTTCAACCATGGACCCACAGCCATAAAAATACATAACTCAGCAACATAAACAAGGCTTCGTTACATTACCTGGTCAGATGCTTTGGCCAGCCCAATTAGGTAATATCAGTTATCACAGCTCAAGTGAGAAATCATCTTCATACAAAACGACTATTTTGATAGAACAGCATGCTAATATTAGTAACTGCAAACTGTGTCTTGGATTTAAAGCCAACACCACTTAAATCACATTTCAAAACTATAATATGTGGGCCACTTATAAGTATTAGATAAATGCCAAGTCCAACGCTGGAGAGAGGGGACCCTTTGATCCAAGTGGAACACTGTGGACATTCCTTGCATGAAGAAACATGCTATCCAACAATCATTAAAACAAAATGCACATCTCCACATGCTGAAGTTTCACATCATATTAAATTTTTAACTGCTCAGGTTGTGTTGACTTGAGATAAATTCAACATAAAAGGTATTATAATCCTTTTCAATGCAAAAAGAGAACATTTCATTTATGCACAATAAAGTTCATGTGTGGACATCATTAAGTAGCCATTGTACGAGTAAACAAATAAAATTTGAAAGCCTGGCAATATGTACAATCAAAATTAATAGTCATAATATGTAATATAATGATATAGAAGGCCATAACAAGATGGCTTTAACATTTTAAGGCAAAATATCAATACTTCTGTTGATAAGTAAAAAGAATAAGATCAAGCGTGAATATTCAATCCACAACAATCAAACAAGTAATAGTTGGTACTTACAGTTTCTTTCCATTCTGAGGATCCATCAGCAGATCGACCACCCATTCGGGCCCACCGGCACCTATACCCATTATCCCCAAGGTCTTCCCCACTTTCTCGGTACCAAGTGCTACCATCTTCATTAGTGCCAACCTCATTTACATGCTCATCAAGCAGGTTGATCCCCCAATCCTTCTCACTAGCAATACCAGTGTCTATAAGAAGATGCCAAGAAACAATGATGTTTTCTTAGAACACAAATTTAAAACTAGAAAATTTATTAATAGTTACTGTTTAGGGGCCATTGTGCTTATAAATTAGAAAAGAAAAATAATAAAAAAAGACTAGCAGCCAAAAATTCAAATTGAAAGGTGACAGTGAAATATCTCACCTAACTAGGCATTCTTCAAATTTAATCAAATTCCCATTATAATAACTGAAAAAATGTAGCAGGTTCTTATCCCTTTCAACAATACAATTATTCATATTGGTAGCATAACCACATATTTATTTATTCTTTCTTCAACATAATGAAATCCACACATGAAGGCAAATTAACAAATGTGGACAAACTAGCCTTGTTCGGCATAGATGCTCCTTGAAGTACTACCCTGCCGCTTGAAGAGAAAGGATTTCACCAACCACAATAATTTTTAAAAGGACACCCAAATTGATTTTGACTTTTCCTACACAAACCCTTGAAATGTTTGAAATTTCTTGTTACACCCTCATATTCCAAAAATTACCCACAAATCCTCCTAATTTTACTTATCATTCAATCCATTTGATTACTTCCTCATCCATTTATGGCAGATGTCAATTATTGGTTAATACACATTTGAAGGGGATACTAGTGCCTTTGAGAAAGGAGGAGAAAAAGTTTTTCAAGGTTTTCAAAGGGGTGCCAAAGGCCCTTATTAGTTTCCTGGTTCCACAAAAGAATAAGAGAACATAATCCAACAAATCCATTAACGGCTGTTTTAAGAAAATTAAATTTATAAACATGATTTACAAAATCATGCACTTAACATAATGGCAAAGGTAAGGTGCTCTATTCTTTATCTACAGCAAAAGGTTCTAACTTCACATTTCATAGACAAATTGAGTTATGGTCATGTATATTCCAAGAAGTAATGTAGCTGTCTCATGCTAGTTATTCCGCTATGAGTAATGCAACAAATATTTTTTAAGCCTTGTATTATCAAATCTTCCCGTGATTTTTGATGCCTAGAAACTGACCAACCAAAATTGTAAATCAAATATCCTGTCTACATTTCTTAAAATGTTGATTAAAATTTCTAACACTAATTTCCTTTAACTATACACATTCCTAATCATTAGTTAATTTTGAATTTTTATTCTTTTGTATTTCAAATGTAAAAAAAAAAAAAAGGTGAAAGCAGAGTAATGTAAACAAAATGAACAAAACCAAATTAAAAATCATAGAACCAGCTTGAGTTAAACTAAAATCAACTTGCCATCATTTCTTCAAAAGAAGATACATTTAACTTCTTATTAGTATATGGTAGGGAAAAAAAAACTTTATCATCAGTGGGTTTATCATAAGTTTCAAACAAACCTCTCTTTGGGGGGGTATCACGAGACTGAGGAGAATAATTTCTTGGACTGCACCTAGGGTAGAAGTCCTGTTGTTTGGACGTACCTTTTGAGCTACAAAATTAAAGTTCACTGTTAAACACTGAATATAAAAGCATGCCACTAGTTTAAAGGACATCAGAATATAGCTAAAAAAAAAAGTTTCTTATAATAACTATACATTCTTAAAACAGAATAAAATGCCTATATTTGAGTATACTATTCATTACTGTCCTTTGGAAATGTTCAGTACAGTTCTTACACATTAAAATTTTTGTTCATTATAAAATAAAGTAGTTGTCTTTGACAAATAAGAAAAGCTTCAAATGATGGTCACACAAGCCATCCTCCAATATCACCACAATTGTTAATTCTTGATTTGCAGAATAAGCAAGACACAGACTTGAGCCAAGGGAAATACAAGTAAAATGCTTCTATTAAAACACAACAGCAAAAGTTCAAATTGTATCCAGAGCTGATGGAAAAACCATTAACGTAAATTATTATTCATATTTAAAAATTCCCTTTTGTATGACAAAAAGATTTTATAAAAATCCCATCTTCTATCATAATCGCGCCTCCTATTTACTAAGTATTCAACTTAAACCAAGATGCTAGCATTTCAGACTTATCAGTCATACAAAAAACAAAAAAACAAAAGATTAAGAACTCAGGAAAAAAGAAGTACCGAGAAGAAGGGAAAGGGAGAGCAGGCATGGCACGGGCGCGAACTCTTCTCGGGCTAGACCCTTTCCTCGGCTCACTCCACCAATCATCCCCCTTCTCAGAAGCAGCATTCCTCTTCCCTTTACTAACCTTAAAGAACTCGGGCTCTTTGCAGCAACAACGAACCCCAGGCAGGAATCTTCTCACCCTGAACTGCTGCTGCTGCGCAGGAAGCGAAGCTGGAGCAGCAACGGCGATCCTCTTGATCTTGAGGTTGAAGGGAGGAGGAGCAGTGAGGCGTCTGGAACTCGCCGCCATGGCTCATTCCAAGGAGCAGAAGAAGGAGGAGCAATGACGCCGATCTAGAAGGAGAGGTTAGCGGCGTGCTCTAAAGAGAGAGGAAGGAAGAGCTTAACGGGTCGGGTTTGGGTGGAATTCTACCCGCATCCGCGACCGGATTCACCAGCCATACACGTGAGCTGGGTGGGGTCCACGACCACCGCAAGGAGGCGCCTTGGTTGGTCAGGACTGGACTGGACCGGAGACGTGGCTTGCTTTTGGCCGTCAACTCCGTCTTCGCGGCGTCAATGACATGTGGCAATCCGTTACCTGTACCGATCCCATCCCATTTTCAAGAAATCTTTTCGTAATAAAAAATGATAATTGTTAAAAATACGCTGAAATTTTGCAATATGCACAAATTGTAGGCTAATTTATTAAAATATTTTTTTTAACTATTTATCAAATTGCGTATTTATGTAATTATTTACAGAAATGCGTATTTTATATTTTTTTAATATTTTTAAGTTAGCATGCCCATTGTATTTTTTTAATATTTAAATTTAAAAAAAACAGAGAGTCCATAATTTTTTTAATATTAAATTTTTAATATTTTTTTAATTGCGAATTCCGGTAGTTATTTAAATTAAAAAAATTACATTCAAATTATTATAATTTTCATTAATTTTTCTTATAACTTATTTATTGGAGGTGGTCGGGATGAATTATTGGTGGCATATGGCACCTACCCCATTCATTAGAGTCATTAGATGAAATTGATCTTAATTAGGTGGAGGCCTATATAAACCTCTAAGTCCCTTTTTTTTAAATACAAAAACATTTCTATAACAAAAAAAATTATCAATATAGAAGAAAGTTCTTCTTTAAAATTTTTGACATTGTAGTTTTTTTTATTTTATTGCAAAAGTTATTTTATATTTTTTTTAACATTAAATCTAGCAAAATTCATATCCTTGTCATACTAAATATTGTATTTGTTGAATTATTTTATAGTATATATAAATGTTTTAGTTCATTCAAAATATCAAGTGTGTTTGGTTTACATGTTAAAATTTTTTAATATTTAATATTTTTTTATAATAAAAAATATTAAAATTATTTTTTAAATTATTAACAATCAGTTACAATTAGTGAAAGTAGAAATAACATAGTAGAAGTGAGAAAAAAATAAGTTATAAGAAAAAAATTAATGAAAATTATAATGGTTTGAATGCAAAATTTATTTAATTTAAAAAACTACCCAGACCTACCCGTTTTAAAAAAACATAAAAATTTAATATTAAAAAAGTAATGAGCCCTCTGTTTTTTAAAAAATAAAATTTAAATATTAAAAAAAATGCAATGGAACCATTAACTTAGAAGAAAATATTTAAAAAATATAAATTGCATATTTCCGTAAATAATTAATAAAATGCGCAATTTGGTAAATAATTAAAAAACAATATTTTAATAAATTAGCCTAAATTGTTCCTCTAAATTTGAGTATCCATAAAAGCATTTTTTCTCTTGAATACAATAATTTTCAAACCCAACAAGCATGTGACGGTGGTTGACAAAGTTAGTTTTGAATTATTTTAATGAAATTGTCCTTCGCCTGAGAAGTTGTAGCAAGTGCGACATGGTGTGACCATAACACCCCTTGCTTGCGATGATTTTTTACTCTTGGAGAGGAATCGGTTTTTTGTTTGTAATCTTGAGAGAACACCATTACTGCCGCCAATTTTTTTCTCTCTTCGCCTCTTCATCTTTTCCTTTTCCAAGGTTGTCAATGCTGGACATCTTCTGTAGAATCGAAATTTTGTTCCACCACTCGATCGCAGGAGAACTCCCTCTCAACTCTTCAGCAATTCATTAGTTTGTGCTCTAAGGTATTGAGGCAAGATGGACGCCGTTGAAGAAGTTTTGCAGTTTTATTTTGTTTTTACATTCTGTGGGTTTTTTGGCCATTTGATTTGTAAAGTAGTCTATTAGAAAGATAGATTTTTCGGTATTATGGTGTGATTATTGGATGATATTGTAGTTTGTAGGAAGATTTTTCGACTAGGATTTTATTTTTCATTTTCCTCTGTATACATCATCGAAAGCGATAATATTGTGCTGATAGAGATTTTTTCGATTGTTATGTAATCTCACATGTGTGTGTTCTTCATAGTCCTGTCTAATATTTATAACGTATATTCCCTTTTAATTTGATATGGTTGCATTATGTAATATTTAATAATATCAGTTTAATATATGAGTTTTTCATTTAATAAGATAGCTTGCAGTTTACAATGACTGAATAATGCTAATGTATTGCTCTTCTCTTAGGCTTGTGCTAATGGCAATTAACTTTGTTAACGGGCGACGCTGCTTGACACCGATAGTGGAGACTATGGTTGAATTGAAAGTTCACATGAGTGGATGACACTGGGAGATCATCCAAAGGACATCGTTTGAAGCACTACTTGAAATGGAACCTGTGTTGCAAGATAGGGCCCTTCTTGATTCTCTGTTGCAAAGGTATGATGACCGCACCAATAAATTCAGGATCGAGGCAAGGCTACTAAGTTTCAAGCCTGAAGATGTGGCTCTCATTCTTTGTCTACGATGTGATGGAGACGCAGTCGTATTTCATAAGAAGAAAACACACGCATCTTTTGAAAACAAGTATTTATCGAAAACCTACGAAAGACATAGAGACTCCATCAAAAAAACCCTTGACCAAATTGTTCAGAAGAGGAGAGAAGAAAATAATTTTGTATTCCACAAACGGCCGCTCGAGTGCAAGCAAGATGAGCTGGGAAGAAGACCAACACAGGGTATCTAAAAGGTTGCACAATCACACTAAACATATGGTTTTATGAGCTCACCGGCACTGGTAAGAAGTTACGTTTTGGCAAGACTCCATAGATACTATGTTATGGTAAAAATAGTTAGCGAAAGCAAGCGCCGTTAGGACCCATGTTGTCATCGCTCAAAGGAAAGGAAGTAATAAACCATTAACAATGTGTGTTATAATTTCATATTGTACATTACCATTTGTCTGGACTAATATTCTTGTGTAGAAAACTTTGTTTTTGTATAAGTTTACGCATTATCGTATAAATATAGATTTTTCTATTTAAGATAATGCTTTAGTGTTTAACAATATTGGTTATTGTTTAAGTTTACAGGTTACTGTTTACCAATATTAGTTTTTGTTTAAAAAACCATTTTTACATGTACGTTAATGTTTAAATTTTTTTTATGGGTGTCACTGAGATTGTACTATTTACAAATATTTGTTTCCTGAATTCGTCGCCGCGAATAAGGAAGAAGAAGGCTTTGTTTGGGACACCCTCACGGAGATGATATTGCTTTGACACCACTGTCTCGAAAGAAAGATAAGAGGCCAACTTCTTTAAGGCGCGTTCAATGGCGTTCACCATTTAGAAGCCCTACCCATGCACGCACTTTTCGCCGTCATATAAGTCCCCCAAAACACAACAAGCAACGATATCACTGCACATCTGTTGCAAGCGTGCGAAATGCTGACAAGAGAGTTCCCCTGGCTTATTGCTCGTGTTGAAGCATTAGAAGGATATTCACAGTTGAATACTACGTCCCTACCAACAAATGAAAGACCCGCTACTGACACTACTGGGAATACCCAGGATGCTACTGATATAGCCCTGACGTTCACCGATGACCTAATTGGGTTGGTCATCCGAAAAGGCCTGCTACATTTAAAGAGGATTGCCATGAGAAGAAAATCACAAATGTCTCTCCTTCCATCGCCTGACGTTGAAATAATAGTAGCACCACCCGTAATGGATTGGCCGGATAGCAGGGCACCATCTAAGAAAATTGCCCCAACAGTAGCTCCACCTACAGTAAACCAACCTCCAACAGATGTTTCTTCGGTTGATGATGTCGTCACAGCCGATGTTGATAGGATAATTGAATCTCTTTCAATGAAATCCTCATCTCAGTGAAACTAGCAAACGACAGTACCACATCAAAGGAAGAGACAATCCCACAAGAACACGGAGCAATAACTACTGGTGACGAACCATTGCTTCACCAACAGAAAACAACTTGTGCACCAAGCATAGAACACCAACAAACATCAACAACATCACCCAAAGAACCGTCATCGGGAGTCAAAGATGTCTCAACTATTCTTGGTGATGAACCCCTTGGCTTACCTATTACGAAATAACAGTAACCTTTCGAAGATGGGACAAATATCACTATCACCAACGTTGAAACGCATCAGCTCGATACCCCAAAACCGAAAGATGCTGCTAAGGAAGGAAAAGGAAACGTCAACGACAAAACATCAATTACTGACGTGGACATTACAATCCTTGCAAGCCAACAATATGAAACTGTGAAGAAGAAATTTTCTTCCCAAGAAGAAAAGATACGCCGGATACACGGGCCCAAACAAATTCGAGGAGGAGATAATAAGGATCTACCTAAACTTATGAAAAGACAAGTAAGCATGAATTATCCACTTAAAAGTTCTGTTTATCCCTTATTTATATATGTTGCAACATGATTCTTTTAATCTCTACTTAACCATATAAGTTATCACTTAAATATATGTGTTAGCATTTAACATAAGTAGTTTCTGCTTAAGTGTTTATGTTATCACTTAAATATTCTAACTTTGGCCATATAATAGCTAGTTTTCACTTACACACCCATGGTTTCACCATCAGGACTGCTATCTAGATGAATGAATGTTCTAACACAACACGAGCCAATCTGTTCACAATGTTGCAAAGGGAAAAAATGGTCCCTGATGATGTCATGGATATATTTCTTTGCATAATTTAGAAGTCATTGAAAAGAGTACCATATTCATATAAGAAGCGCGCTTACATCACACGGCTACTGGTGCATTTATGTCCAAACAGGAGGACACAACTGAGACAACTCTCACTATGGTCGAAGAAGCCGCTCGTAACTTACATGATGTTGATATCGACATTTGGTCAATTATTCTTAATGGTTATTTTCATGTTGTAGTTCTTAATAATGAAAAACAAGAGTACAAACAACGAGAATGTGAAGTACGACAGAGACGCTGTCGATATAGTAAATTACATGCAAGAACTTCAGTATCCATATTATTGCTTGTCATTTTTTTTTATTGTTTATAAGTGACTAACATTGATGTTTGTGATTACAAAATCGGTTGTAAATATGAAATGTACTCAACAAATGATGCACATAAAATGGAATGCTAAACAGGAAAATACAGACAATACATAGGAAATATAAATAATACACACCAAACGAAGATAATACACAGGAAACAGACTCAATACATAGTAAACAGAAATAACACACATCAAACAGAAATAATACACAAGAAATAAAACTACTACACACTTAACAGAAATAATACACAGGAAATATAATTACTACACGCAAGACTAAAACAATACACAGGGAATTAATACACAACAATATCAAAACATACATAGTTCGTGGCAAAAATAAAAACAAATAACATCCACTCACATTATGGATAGCCGGCTTAGTCCACTATGATTGCATTAAATGATCTGCGACTATAACTTGCTCGATGATACGACAATAATGTAAATCACAGGCATCGAAGGCCTATAAATCAATTCTCTTCCTTCTTGGACACCTGGGCCATTTCTTTGAAATTAGCGGCCGAATTCGTAGCTCACGCTTGTCGTTAGATGGCTTGTTACTATTTGGAATCGGGTATATTGGGTTAACATACGCACGCCGAAACCACTCGACAATGAAGTTTCTACATAACAGTGCACATTTGTGTTTATTTGCATGATCGCAACATATGCATGCTTGCACGGTAGGCCATATACTTCCCATCTTTTACAAGAGCAACCTCAAAACTGGAGGCTGATTACACTACTGTGGTCATCAACGACTTCGTACTTGTCTTCAGTGGATCAACCTACCCTCAAAAAATGACTATCCTCAATAATTTGTTCAACCTTCACGTATATCTTAGGGCAAAGGTGTGTATCCCACCTGTTTGATTGTTTATGTCTGTCGGCCAGCATAATCATAAGTTTAAACCTGCAGATGAACACAATACACACCGAATTTATTACACGGTAATGCATATTGTACACAAGAATAAAATATATATCACAACAATGTAAAAAAAGTACATGCAAACACACATAATTACACATAAATGAATGACACTACATGGGAAATATTTATAGGTGTATATGAAGAATAACCTTATGGAATCGACCATGCATGTTATGGGTAGATGGCGTGCTTCTTTAATCCAGAGATTGAAGGATTCTGCCACATTGGAGTACATCTCGCACCATAGCATTCCTTTAAATAAAAAGTTTGACCAATGATTAATGTTGGACTTCTGAAGCAACCATGCGTGTGCGTACACAATTTTGATGACTATTGACCAGCACTGCTCTCTCAACGATTTCCCGAGTCTAGCGTTGGTCTTCATGAAGTTCGCCTTCCAAGTGTTATAGGCAATAACTATGAGGTGATGACGAGAAGACTTGTGCCACAGCATCAATTAGACCATTAGATCGATCCTAGATAAATATTATAATTTTATTGTAGTCATCTTGACCATACAAGGCCTGTCTAAGCGTAGCAAGAAGCCAAGTCCAATTCTCATCAATTTTGTTGTAGACTAAAGTGAATGTTACATGAAACAGACCATTATTACTATCTTTGGTTGTTTCCCTTACGAGAATCCCACCATACTTGCCCAACAAATGAGTTCCATCAATAAAAAGTAATGACCTACACACATGCTTGAACCCTAACAAACAAGCCCTAAAAGAATAACAAAAAAAAAAAACCATGCTTAAACCGCTCACCGTTATCTCGACCACTTTATATGCATACCATAGAAGCAAATCATAGCTACTAACCTCACTACCATGAATGGTGGACCTGGCAACCTCCATCCCTATCCAAGCACGCTTGTTCGGTAGACGAATGCCATGGTCCCGCAATGTGTTGTGCTTTTGGATGCGTTGTCATACTGATGCCCCTACCATAAATGTGAGTTGCTTGTATTGTCTTGAGCCAGAGTGTGTCTACATTTCCCTCTTTTGAGGCATGTAGTCGCCATTGGCATTCCGGAGCTGCATATATCTCACCCAGAAGGAGGATGTTGGGAGAGAAAAGTATCACCATTAGGGTTAATGTTGTCTGAGAACTCCCTACGTGGCAATAATAATTCACAGGACAAGCTAATAATACTCATGGAATGATTGTAATACATGGGAAAGATGTCTAATATACAGGAATATATAAATGAAAAGTAACCAGTAATGACAGTCATTGTTGTTTTTTGATGGGATCAAGAAGTCTGAGTTGTGGTATATATGTTAAAAGTATGGTATATATACAGGAGAATATAAACAAATTTGTTAATAGTATGGTATATATGCCACATGTATTGAAAATCCGCGTCAGACTTAATTGGGTAGAGCGTTATGTATGAGTCAGGCATCACGAACTTTACTCTCACATAAGAAACATCAAAGGCCCAATGCACACATATCTTACCTATAACTGTCTCCCATAAACTTAATACTGTGAATTGAAGCACATGTGCTTCTCCTTTGTATCGTGCCACAGCACAGAAAGTTTCCATTGTTGATGACACCTACATGAAATTTCAAAAAGATTATAGGATTCTACAGTCACGAAAGCATGAAGAATAAGAAGAAGAAGTAGAAGAAGAAGAAGAAGAAGAAGAAGAAACAAAAGAATGAACTTATGTGTTAAAAAAAAAAGATAAAAAAGAAGAAGTTGAAGTGTTGAAATTCTCCATTGACAACCTAAACAAGATGAAAAAGAAGAAGTTCAAGTGTTGATATTCTCTACCGGCAACCCAAATAAGATGAAAAAGAAGAAGCAGTGAAAAAGGCAAAAGTTCTTACAAGGGTTCATTTCACTGTGGCCACAAATGTTTTATCATTATAACGTTGTTGCCACAAATGTTTTTTTTATAATGTTGTGGCCACAAAACTATTCTCCGGTTGCATTGATGACCACAGTGACATGTTTGGGGGCTATTTCCGGTGAAGTTGATGACGTGGCCACAAAACACATGATCCACGTAGAAAGCTTTTGTGGCCACAGCGTAATAATGATGAAACATTTGTGGCCACAACGTTACAAAAAAAAAAAAAAACATTTGTGGTCACAACATTATAATGATGAAACATTTGTTGCCACCAATGAAACTACCCCGTCCTGACAGAGAAGCTTCAAACAAGATATGACCATACATTATATTTAATGTTACCAGACTTGGAGGGAAAAGTTCATCCATCTTTTGTTTTTTCATCTCACATGGCATTTGTGACATTTCCCACTAGACCTGTCCAAGGGTCGGCCTACCCGCCCAATCCCAATTTCTGGGCCATCGACAAATGGGAGGGTTAGAACAAATATATAAGACCCAATGTCTGGGCTTTGGATAACAAAAGGCTATTTTAAAAATGGGCGGAGTTTGGTTTTTATTGTTGAAATCTCGACCTGGCCCGGCTCGGCCCGGCCTGAATTATAAAATATATTTATTAATTATATATATATATATATATATATATATGTTAGGTGGAAAAGATCACACACATTGTATTGACAAAATAATGAGTACAGGAGATACATATATATATATATCCAGATATGTATAAACATAGTAACTATACAAATATAGATATACAACTGTGTATACAGCTGTATTTCCTAACACCCCCCCTCAAACTCACGGGGGATCAGACACCGAGAGTTTGGACAAGAGAAAATCATGCTGCACCCGTGTCTGAGATTTAGTAAACAAATCTGCAAGCTGACGCTCAGAAGGAACAAAGGTAGGAGCCAGGATGCCTTTGCTGTACTGATCACGCAAGAAGAAAGCACCAACACCAATATGCTTGGAGAGGGAATGTTTGACAGGATTCAAGGTGATCTGAATAGCACCGGTGTTGTCACAATGTAGAGGAGTAGGAGCATGTGAGACAACACCAAGGTCATGCAAGAGCCAACGCAACCAAACAATCTCCTCAGCAGTAGTAGCCATAGCACGAAGCTCCGCTTCAGTGCTAGATCGAGAAACACCTGTTTGCTTCTTGGACTTCCAGGCAATGAGAGAAGAGCCCAAGAACAAACAGAAACCAGTAACAGAACGACGATCAGACGGATCACTAGCCCAAGTAGCATCAGAGTATGAACGAAGCTCCAGAGAACTGTGCTGAGAGAAAACAAGGCCACGAGACGGAGTCACCCGAAGATAACGCAGAAGCCTCAAGAGATGGGCATAGTGAACAGAAGTAGGTGCACTCACAAACTGACTCAAAACATGTACAGCATAAGCAATGTCTGGTCGAGTGATGGTAAGATATACCAGGCTCCCAACTAAATGACGATAGCGTGTCGGATCAGACAAGGGAGTCCCCTCATCAGCACGCAACTGAAGATGTAGCTCCATAGGAGTGGTCGCAACGCTAGAGTCAGAAAGAGCGGCCCGTGCTAGAATATCAGACGTGTAATGCTGCTGAGACAACTGAAAACCAGCAGAAGTAGAGGTAACCTCAATACCCAGAAAATAACTCAATCGACCAAGATCAGTCATCTGAAACTGTTGCTGAAGGTGATGCTTTACAAATTCCACATGAGCAGGGTCATCACCAGTGATAATCATATCATCCACATAAAGCAACAAAAGAGTCCGACCACGAGATGAAACATGCAGAAACAAAGCTGGATCATGAGAGCTAGACTGAAAACCAGCAGCAACCACCGCCTGACTGAAACGCTCAAACCAGGCCCGAGGAGCCTGTTTGAGCCCATAGAGAGCACGTCGTAAGCGACAGACCAAACCAGAAGGAGAAGAAAGGCCAGGAGGAGGAAGCATGTAAACCTCCTGCTGAAGATCCCCGTGAAGAAAAGCATTCTTCACATCAAGCTGAGATAGAGACCAGCGGCGAACAGCAGCAACAGCAATAAGAGCTCTAATGGTAGTCATGTGAGCTACAGGAGCAAATGTCTCATCATAATCACGGCCCTGCTCCTGCTGAAAACCACGAGCCACAAGACGAGCCTTATACCGTTCCACAGAACCATCAGAGCGAGTCTTGACTTTATAGACCCACTTGCAGGTAATGGGAACAGCACCAGGAGGAAGGGGAACCAAATCCCATGTAGAAGTGCGCTCGAGAGCCTCCAACTCAGCAGACATAGCAGCCTGCCACTCAGGTATTTTGACAGCCTCTCGGTAAGAAGATGGCTCTGGAGGGCCACTGGAGGGAGAAAGAGGTAGATCAAGGAGCTGTGAGGCAAGATTAAGGCGGTCAGGGGGATGACGATCTCGAAGAGGATAACGACGTGCAGGAGGATCATCCGCAGGGGACACATCAGAGGAAGCCTGTGGCGCCGTGGGGGACTGCTCAGGAGGAGGACGAGAACGACGAACATAGTGATACGGAAGAGCAGGAATAGGAAGCTCGACAGGAGGATCAGATGGAGGAGAGGATGGACGAGATACAGGCGGAGGTGGGGACAGAGGAGATGGTGAGGACACAGTGAGAAACTGAACATCGGCCGATGTAGTAGAGGAATGAGACGAAGAGGAAGGGGAATGAACAAAGAAAGGACGATCCTCAACAAAAGAGACATCACGCGAGATACGGATGCGACGTGCAACAGGATCATAACACCTATAGCCTTTGTGCTCAGGACTGTAACCAAGGAAAACACAAGGAACAGACTGAGCAGAAAGTTTAGTCCGCTCGCGGGGTAAGAGAAGGACATAACACAAACAACCAAACACACGAAGATGAGAGTAACGAGGTGGACTAGAGAAAAGACTCTCCCCTGGACTACGACCCTCAAGAAAGGAAGAGGGTTGAAGATTAATAAGGTAAACAGCAGTAGAGACAGCCTCAGCCCAAAAATGAGGGGGAACATGAGAGGCAATGAGAAGGGTACGCGCAGTCTCAAGAATATGACGATGTTTTCTCTCTGTAGTGCCATTCTGAGCATGGGCACCAGGACAAGAAAGTTGAGGGAGGGTGCCGTGGGAGGCAAGAAGGTCACGAAACTCATGAGAAAGATACTCCCCCCTGAATCAGAACGAAAAGTACGAATAGTGGCAGAAAACTGGGTGCGCACCATACTAGAGAAAGCAACATAAATCTTATGAAACTCAGAACGAGAACGCATAAAATAAATCCAAGTGTAACGAGAAAAATCATCAATAAAAATAACATAATAACGATGTCCACCTTTGGAGACAAACGGGGCAGGGCCCCAAACATCCGAATGAACTAATTCAAAAGGAGAAACAGACCTAGACACACTCGAAGGATAGGGGAGTTGTAGCTGTTTGCCAAGCTTACAACCCGAACAAGAATGAGAACTATCAACAGAAACACGACCTAAAACACCCTGGTGAATAAGAGAAGACAGACGAGTACCACTGGGATGACCAAGACGATGATGCCACTGATGAAAACGAACAGAAGAAGAAAAAGAAACAGATGCAGCGGGAACCGTAGAGGAGGACGGAAGACGAAGATGATCGAGCACATACACCCCACTATGGCGATGGCCAGCTCCAATGAGGGTCCCTGTAAGACGATCCTGCACACGACAACCAAACTCATCAAAAATAACAAGATAGCCAAGAGAAGCAAGCTGGCTAGCAGAAATAAGGTTCATGGAGAGTTGGGGTACAAAGGCAACATCGGGAATATGAAAATGAGTGGTGTGAAGGAGGCCACGACTAGGGACAGGGAGGGTCGTGCCATTAGCAATAATGACACGAAGGTCAGAAGAAAAGGGGTGAAGAGAGTGAAGATGGGTAGCATCATAAGTCATATGAAAGGAAGCTCCAGAGTCAAGTAACCAAGAGGATGAAGAAATACCTGTAGGGGCAGATGCGACTGATGGGTGAGTGGAGACGTCTGAGGCATCCTGAGTAAGAACTGGGGCCGAAGAAAGAGAAAGCTGACTCCTGGAAAGCTGCTGAAGAAGCTGCTGGAACTGCTCAGCAGACAACGGACCACCCTGAGGAGCTGAGGGTGGAGTAGGAGCTATACGCTGCTGTGCTGTCAGCTGTGCACGCTGTAGCTTACGACATTCAGTACGAACATGACCAAGAGCATGGCAATAATGACACCGAACCGAGCGTCGATGGGACGCAGTGGACCCCTGTCCCTGAGACTGAGAATGAGAATGGGCAGGAGCAGTAAGGCCAGGAGACGGCATCAAAGGAACAATAGGCGGCACTGGGTTCTGCTGGGGAGCAGCAAGAACAGAATGAGGAGCAGCAGGTGGTGGAACCACATCTAGGGACCGAAGACGAGTCTCCTCAGCAAGTACATAAGCCAGAGTATCACTAGCAGACGGGGGTGTAACCCGGTGAAGTAGCTGAGCACGAACGGCCTCGAACTCAGGCCGAAGACGCATAAGAAACTCATAAATGCGAAGATAATCACGATCCTGAGCAATGGCAAGACAACTGGCACAGGTCGGGGAAGGAGAGGGAGCCATCTCATCACACTGACGCCATAAGTCACTAAGCACAGCAAAGAAATCCGAAACAGAGCTCTCACGCTGATAAGTGGATGTGAGAGTCTGCAGTAGAGAGTAGCGCAACGCCTGACTAGAAGGAAGATACAGTGCACGCAAATGATCCCAAATTGCCTTGGCCGTAGGAAAATCACAAACAGCCAAACGAATAGGAAGCTCACAAGACTGACAGATGATAGCAATAGTACGGGCATCATCCTCAGTCCACTTGAGCGAGTCAGCGGACGGAGAAGAAGACGCACCGATATCTGTAGATGAAGAGGAGGTAGAATAGGCGACAGAAGAGGCGACAGTGGAAGAAACTGGGGGCGGACGAGTACCATCAACATGGCCCCAAAGATTAAGTCCACGAAGAAGGACACGGAGAGTGGAAGACCATGCTTTATAATTCTTGCCATCAAGCATAACGTCCGCCTTCTGGAGATAGGAGACCTGAGCAGAAGCCATGGAACACCAGTATAAAGAACAAGATGGAAAAACTGTCGTGGAGGCCAAGAAAGAGCACGGAACAGCGGAAGGCACACAGTGCGAGGCGCGGTTGGCGAGGGACGGCGCGTGGCGACGCGGTGAGGCACAAGGCGCGGGGCGCGATGGTGCGGTGCGCGGGGCGCGAGGCGCGGGCGGCGCGGGCGGCGCGGTTGCGCGGTGCGCGAGGCGCGGGCGGCGCGGCTGCACGGTGCGCGAAGCGCGGCGGTGCAGTGCGCGAGGCGCGGACGCGCGGTGCGAGGGCGGCGCGGTTGCACGGTGCGCGAGGCGCGGACGCGCGGTTCGGGGGCGGCGCGGCTGCACGGTGCGCGAGGCGCGGGCGGCGCGGCTGCACGGTGCGCGAGGCACGGGGGCGGCGCGGCTACACGGGGCGCGAGGCGCGAGGCGGCGGCCCGACGGCGACGGGCGACGGGCGGCGGGCGGCGGGCACGAACAACGGTGTGAAGGAAAAAAAAAAAAAATTTAGGTTTAGGTTAAGTGAAACCTCTCTGATACCATGTTAGGTGGAAAAGATCACACACATTGTATTGACAAAATAATGAGTACAGGAGATACATATATATATATATCCAGATATGTATAAACATAGTAACTATACAAATATAGATATACAACTGTGTATACAGCTGTATTTCCTAACAATATATATATATATATATATATATATATAATGGTTTGAATTTCCATTGATTATTTATTAATTAGTTTTGTGCATGCTTATATAATATATATTTATTGCTGCTTGTCATTGATTATAATGGTTTGAATTTTAGTTGTTATAATTGTATAATTATTAGCATTTGGTATTTTAATTTTTAAGTATTTTGTAGAATAATATTTGGCTATATTCACATATTAATATTATTGTTATTTTTTTTATAACTTATATATTATTTGATGAAAAACCTATTTGGGCAGGCTTTAAGTAGATGTTATTAAATTTGGGCGGGTTCTGGCAAGTATTTAGTTCTAGATTTTCGGGCCGGGCCAGGCTTGGACAAGCTTGAATTTTAATAATTATGAATAAAGCCTGGCCCGGACCTGGCTCGTCCCAGCCCATGGACAGGTCTATTTTTCACTCACTTAACTGACAGAATTAACACCAGAAACTAAAAAAAATTTGACCGAAAAAAAAGAGGGACTTAATGGAATATGAAAAAGTCAACGGGACTAAACGAGAAGTTTGAAACTTCTCAAGAACTTATAAGTAATTTTCCCTAATTTTAATTGAAAAACCATCAACCAAAATATATTTTATTAATTTTTTTTTTTCAGTGTTATACCGGAAACTAAAGAGATTTAAAAAACTGCTCTTTTAACTAAACTTTTTTTTTTTTTTGGTAAAATGGAACCAAACTCTTTCTAAATATTTCTATCATTCTAAACATATTTTTTTTAATATATCAACAAAAGAAATTGGATATTAACCTTGAAAATATAAAATAAAAAAAATTGGGTGATTATGGGTAACGTAAATCACTAAAAAATAATAAATATAAAAAATAAATTGATCATCAATTTTTATTTTCTTATAAAAAATCACCTTGCCATAATGTAAATCACTAAATTTACACACATATATAAAAGATACTAAATTTAAAAATAAAATTGATCATCAATTTTTATTTGCATGCCAATAGATTTTTTAAGAAAGCTTGTATATTGGGGGCGCTTGTCGTCTATTATTCAAAAAAAAAAAAAAAAAAAACTTGTATATCATGGGTGCATTTTTCTACTTAGCTGTCCCTCAAACTGCATGACAATCTGGTGGAGTGCTTGTCACCAATTCATAAAAAAATAATAATACTAAAAACAATAAGACAAGCTCTTCTATAATCCACTGATTGATTTAGTCCTGTTTGTTTTTTTGAATGACCTAACTCTTTATTTTGTCTCTTTATTGATTGGAAATCACAACGAATAAAGAAACATTAACAAAAAAAAATTTAATTAAAATTGCTGAGATTTATGAAAATATGCACTCTCATGTGAAACCATACATACATATGCATAATGGACTTTCGAAAAGTTCTTGAAATTAAAAACATATATAAAATGCCCGATTTATCCTTAGTCTCTAATATAACTTTCAAATAATCTTAATTCAATAGTTAAAATGGTTGATATTTTAAAAGAATATTTTCAGATATAAACGAGGCACATAAAACTTTTATTTCACACTTTTTATTTTTCATAAACATTTCTCACTCATTTTTTTATAGTCAATATTTTTTTTAATCATTTAAAAAATAAAGAGGGCTTGTCCAAGTAGTAGATAGAAATTTGTTAATTAAGTTGTTATATAGTTGGAGAGATCTATCAATTACTTACAAGGCACTTTTTTTATACAATTCTCTCCAAACAAGTACAGAACTGTTGTTATAAAACTATTATGGGTCAAAGACCTAGAATAAATAAATAAATATTAAAATAAAAAAAATTGTTATAAGCCAATTAATTAACACGTTTTTTTTTCAAAGGCAATAAACAATAAATCAAAAGGTAGGCAAGTACAGAGGTTTGAAGAGTTAATTTTTCAGAAAATCACCAAACTTTGACTTATTATCACTTCGGTCATCCAACTTCAAAACATATCAAAGTGGTCATTCAAATTCTAATTCATATCACCGGGCAGTCACCAGTGGCTTTCCAGTCCAAATTAGTCTACGTAGCAGCTGAAAAAATTGAGATTCGGTGGCCACGTAGACTAATATGGGCTGAAAAGCCACGGGTGATTGTGGTACCACAGTTTTTTCAGCAGCGACTTAGACTAATTTGGGCTGGAAAGCCACGGGTGACTGCCCAGTGATATGAATTAGAATTTGAGTAACCACTTTGATACATTTTGAAGTTTGATGACCGAAGTGATAATAAATCAAAATTTGGTGACTTCCTAAAAATTAACCCGAGGTTTGAATGACCTCCTAAAAATAAACTCCCTTATCATGCAATTCTGAAGGAGAGAACGAGCGATATTCTTTACACAAAACTTTCTCATGGGATTAAGTACAATACTAGTTGAGAGGCTTGAACTTGAGACATCTCAATTATATTACACGATAGTTATTACCATTGAGCTAACCCATAGTTCTTAATCAACGCATTTGATATTCATGAAAATTTAAAATTTCAAAATATTTCTTTAAAAAAGGTAAATGATTTTCTCCACATAATTAAATATAGTTTTATGTTGATACATTGTAATTTAACCATTTTTATAAGTATGTGCATGTGTGTGTGTATATATACACAGGTTTATATATTAATTATTAGTAGTACTATTATCTTTTGGAGACCTATTAAGTTATTACTATTTAGCTATGTCAACATATACATCAAAAACAATTGAAGCATCAAATTAATTCAACCGTTTTTTTATGTTTAGTAATTATATAAACTTGTGAGGTACAGAAATAAATATGGTTTCTATGTATCATATAGGTATATTGGTAATTTATCACTTGTGTATACGTACCCCTAGTATGATTGCCTTTAAAACCATATCTTCTAGCTTTGATCCAGAAATATGGCATTGTTTTACATGGTAAAATGATAATTATTTTCTAAATAAGCTTTTAATTGATCTATTTATGTGCGATTAGAGCAATTGAAAATTTAAACTTTTTAACTAAGGTCGAGCTAGCTTGATAGATCAAAACATACAAATATATTAAATTAGAATACAGTATGTTATTACATTGAAAATGTTATATAAATTACATTGTTTATATTTAAAAAATTCAGGGTAAAAATAAGATTTTAGTTTCAAACTAAATTAATAGAATAATTTAATTCTTCCTTTAGCTCAAAACTAAAATCAAGTCAAATTAAAAAAAACTATTTTATCCTACTCAGTTTTGAGAAAGCTCAAGTTGCCTTTAGCTTATATAAACATTCCTCATTCATTTTTGGGAAAATTATATATAAGTTTTTAGAAAGTTTGAGTCAGTCCCTCTAGTATTGCAATATTCTAAATAATCCCTGCTTTATTAAGCTATTTATCTTTAAGTCCTCGGTGTTACCTTCATCAGTCTGTTTTGTGTGTATTATCACAAATGGCCCTATCATATGATATGAAACTTATTATTCTCAAACTCCCACCAACTCAAATCACCTTTTGATGTGATGTATAGGCAAATCCAAAGAATTTTCTTTATAGCTTTTTACCATATCCTTTTGTTGTCGCACATTTCTCCCACATTCTCTTCTTTTTCTTTTTCCTAATGCTGTGGAATGCGCTTTCTTAAAATTTTCCTTCATCTCAACCTTCGGCAGTGGGGTTCCAGTGTGATGGTGTTACTAAAAGTTGAGGTCCGTATAACTGTTAAGGTCCTCATTCACGTCACCCTTCTTGTGTGTTTGCCATATCTCATGCGTTTTTCCAAATGTCATGCAGGTGTTGCTTGTTAATGGAAATTTTTTGTGTTGTGGCGGGTTACAAAAGAGAAGGGCGTGTGCTTTTTTAATTTACTGTGTTGAGCTCTTGAGATATCATCATGTGTGAGATATGTGAGCATTGGGCCTTGGACTCGTATAGAACAATTTGACCTATTGAATTGGAGGTGGACTTTCAACACATGTACTACATGTACCACATGTTCAACAAGAATATCGTGAACCTCGTTATCAATGAAGTGAGTGGCCCAGCGCATGGAAACTTGGGCTCCTTATTCCCATCGAAATACACTTACAAATAATGGTGCTAGTTATTTTGGTGTGTTCCCATGTATTACTTTAGTGTTTCTATATATAACATTTCTATTTTGTATATTTTTTATTGTTTTGTGTATTAATACTTGTTCGTGTTTACAATATGCAAGTCATGTGTATTATTAAATGTTTCTGCTTGGTTGTTGTGTTTTCCTTGTAATGTTTGTTGTTTGTATGTATCATAACTTGTTATTCTCACTATGTTTTATATTGCCTCGCAAGGCATCATTTTTAGAAAGCATAGTTGCCGAGATGTAGACTTTTTTGACCCAACATTCTTTCATAGGAGCCCTAACCAATGTTGAATGTTTCCAACCATCTGATGGATCCATATTAAAATTAGGACAGTATTTTCAGAGTGTAGAACAATTCAAAGATACCCTCTACGGCTTCTCCATAAGATAGAATTTTCACTGTATCTTTATTAAAACAGATAAACTTTGAGTGATGCTAGGTGCATCACATTAGATTGCCAGTGGCGTGTACACGCATCGAAACAATCCAACCTATACACGTTCCAGATAGAGATAATGCAAGCCATGCACATTTATGTCCATGACATTGCATCCTCAAGCTAGTAAAAAATGGGTCTGCGATCATGTTATCTAGAAATTGAAGGAGCACCCATTGTATAGAGTTGTTGACATACAAAAGAACATATTGGGGGAGCATAGTGTTTGTCTACCATACAACCAGGCTTGGATGGGGAAGGAGGTTACCAGGGCAGCCATACATGGAAGCGAGGTAAGTAGCTATGATTTGCTTCTCTCAATACACTGAAAAACGCATTGAAGATGAATCCTAGTAGCATTGTCACCATTGAGAACGATAGAGCGGGGTAGCAGGTAAAGATGACAATGAAGGTATGTTCTATGTAGCCTTTGCTATCGTTGACAACAAAAATGATGGGAATTAGACTTGGTTTCTTACCACTCTCGGGGAGGCATTGTACTGGAAGATGATTATGAGAAAATTATCACTTTCATCTCAAATAGGTCCAAGGGTCTTATGAATGCCATTGCGAGAGTTTTCCCTTCCCTCCTTCCCCTACATGGTTTTGCTTACAACATTTGGAGGTAAACTTTATAAAGACCAACGCTAGGCTAGGGAAGGCGTTAAAAGAATAGTGTTGGACAATAGTCATCAAAATTGTTTACACATGAGAGGCAAAAGAATACGATGACACAGTTAGTGAACTTATGTCTATGTCGGCAGATGTGCACCATTGGTTGCTCCACAAGTCTGACATTGACCACTAGTTAAACTACTTGTTTATTGGTATGTGGTGGTGCGAGATGTATTAAAATGCAATAGAGTCTTTCAACACTTGGATCAAAGAGGTGCCTCATCTACTAGTGATGAGCATGGTTGATTCAATAAGGTTAGCCTTGTTATGTATTTGTAGAGAGTTTGTGTGTAATGTAGACCAGTCATGTGTATTACAATTATACTAGGGCTAGTTGATGTTTATTATACTACATTTAATGTTACAACATTTAATTTTTGTGTAATATACGTAGTTAATGTGTAGTTGATATATTCATCTGCAAGTTTAAACTTATGACACGAATTATCTAACAGATGGGAAACTCATCTTTGTCCTGAGAAACATAGGAAGGCCAAATAAATTATAGAAGGTAATTGCTCTTTGAGGCTGTGCTGATTCGACATTGATAACTTTGCAGTGGTGGACAAGAATAACAACGTGGTCAACTTGCGGATGTAGAAGTGCTCCTGTCAAAGATGGGATGTGCATGGCCCCTCATACAAGCATGCTTGTGCAACAATTATGCAAACAAATGCGAGTGTGCATCACCATGTTGATGATTATTTCATAGTTGACTGGTATCATTGTATATACACGGAACACATATACCTGATACCTAACTATAACAACAAGCGATGGCTAAAACGAACTTCACATGAGGCCGCCTGTAACAAAGAAAAGACCTTGGCGTCCATGAAGGAAGAGAATCGAATCATAGGTGTTTGATGTCCGTGATTTACATTGCAATTGATGCCATGCAGTTGGCTATAATTGTCATTCATGCAATGAAGTTATAGCTGATTGAATGCTTTATGCATAATATTGGACACTTTCTGTGTGACATGCATCATTACTATTTATTACTTGTATTTCCTGAGTATTATGCATATTTACTGTGTATTACATGTGTTTACTCTTTATTACTCGCGGTTCTTGTGTATTACATGCATTTACAATGTAGTTTTATTTATACGTCTATAAAATTATTTGTTTGAACTTATTGTTTAGTGCCTCCTATGAAAACTTCGTATCTTGATTAGACCAACAATAGAAATGTCCTTATATATTCTTAGTTTTTATAACACTATAACATTATTATATATGTTCATAATAAAAAATGCATTTACGAGACAATGTACTATCTTCACCAAGTGTCATCCTTCTGGGCATCATTGGCTTTAACCTTCATCACATTAACATTTATGACATCATCTTTAGTTGTGAGGTCCTTGTCCTTCTTGGGGTCCACCTGGCCAGCATCCTTTGTCCCATTAATGTCCACTATATCGTCTTTAGTTGCAAGGTCCTAATCCTTCCTATCATTCTCCTGAGTAGCATCCTTCCTCCCATTAAGTTCTACTACAACTTTGCGATGCATACTGTTGACCAGTATACACGAGACGTAGTAGAGCCGCAGGTATGGAACATTTGTTGGCAATATGTCTAGCTTCTCCCAGTTCAAAATTTGTTCGATGTATAGCACCATGAAAATCGGACAACTGATGGTACCCAGTTCGTATTGGGGGTATAACTGGTCATGTTAAAAAAGTAAGTCTTTAAATATGTTGGGTCCCATATGGATTTGCATGTACAATTTAAAGAGATCATGTAAGGGCCACATACAATGGCTATGGTGTCAGCGTCATATGTGTGTGAAACAAGGGAGGAATAGTGGATGTATTTTTTGTTGGGCTTGTCTAGGATAAGCAGATGATAATGCCCATTGAGAACAATGGACATAAGAATAATTACAACATTCTTGTACCCATAAATGACATCCTCCATCAAGTAGAATGTCTAATCTACACAACTATAACATATGTTACACAAGAAGAGCCAATTCTACACACTAAAATCTACTAATAAACAGAAACAACTCTGATCACATACAAAGATTCATATTACACACACACAAAAAAATAAAATAAAAAACATTTTATGTGTTAATATGAGTGTTGAGGTAGTGCGAAATGGTTTCTTCCTTGACTTCATCCACCAGGTCAAACCTGGCGCACTTCTTTGTTTTCGTGAGGAAAATTGGTTTGAGCCCTTATCTATAGCTCACAATATAGTTAACCCTTTGTTGGACCCTCGTATGAGACCAACACAAGGGCACGGTAGTTCTCGATGATCTACTAGAGGTACCCATCGAATTACACTCTTTGTTGCGTTCTTCATACTTGTGAGGGAGTCAACAAGTGCATCAATAGCGAGTAAGGTCTCATATTCCCCTACTAATCCTATGGGTGAGCTCGAGCTTGTTTCTTTTTTTTTTTTTTTTTCCTTCCCTTCCTCTTTGGTGGGGCTCTATTTGGTGGAGCCCTCTTTAGTGGGGTTTTCAAAGCACTGGTTTGACTTGTGTCTAGCACAACAGGGTGGAGTGTTACCCGCCTCGTATGGGTCTTAGTTCTTTTGAATTCAATAATGAATGTTACGACAACATGGGCAAACATTAGAATTTTGACACAGGAGCAAGAATTTCAACAGTGGGGGGACAGACATATTAATTTTCCACCCAAGTATTTCAACTTCTAGGTCTAGTATATTCACTTTCGTAGAAGGCATTTTAACTTCTAGGAAAAATACGTCATCATCTGGTGCATGTATCTCCTCATTAGAGGTAATCTTTCCACCGTCTTGGTCAATGTGGCTCTTCCAAGAGTACGCAACGCATTTGGTCCACTTAGAGGGTATTCCTTTTGGAGGATGTGGAGAGAAGTGGAATTAAGTGGTCTGACTTCCTCCACTTTTGGTTTTTTTTCATCATGAAGTGGGAGAAGTGCAACTTTCCCCAATTCAAACGAAAGTTGATTTTGAACAAAACCCACTTCTGTGTTTTTTCTACTAAAGTGGGGGATAGTGAGATATTCTATAAAAACCAACTCCCCCTCACTTCTGGTACCTTTTTGAACTCATAGAAGTCCACCCAATGCCCAAACTCTCTAGTTCCATTCTCATTTTTTGACAAATGAACATCACAAGTAATTGAAGTGCTATCACTTCCCCTATTTCAGGGAAGTGACACTTTCCCCCATTTCCTCACTTTCCTTCACTTCTCTTAAATGATCGCCCCCTTACCTGAAGAAAGGAGAGGACCAAAATCCAGTGGAGATCACTTGGCATCTGACTCCAGAAGTGGTGTCCATGAGTCACCCCTTTGTCCTTCTGCATCCTTGGCATCGTGCTCATTAAGAAGATCTCGTAGTTCATGAAACTCACGTAAAACTCATTATAATAAGTGCCTGTGTTATTATTGCCATATCGAACATCATTTGGGCTATCAATCGAAACTGATTACTGGCCATTTTCTCGAGGTTGAATGAGGAAGAATGCTTCCGACTTTGCTTCCTTGCAGGCTCTTCCCTTGATTTCATCCAGATTCCGTGGGGGCATGTCTTATTTTCCTTGGCTTGGTTGGCAGGAAACGTTCCCGAGTCTGTTTTTGTGTTACCCACATCAAACAATCTCTCAGAGGTTGGCCTCCAGAACTCCCATCTTCCATTACTCACCAATTCAGTCTCTTCATCATTGGCTGGGACAAGTTTGAGTAATTAATTGTAAAGCAAACAACCATAAATTAAAAGGTCATCTGCATATCATACACATATAATCTAAACATTACATAAGAATCTTGCAAACTACACATGAATTGTTTTACATACACAGAAATCGAGAATAATACATAGAAACCATTAATTACACACAATATGAGTATATAATACACAGAAACCCGTCATCACACACAAAAAGCAATAATAATACACATAAACCATTCATTACACACAAAACGCAAAATGAACACACAAAAACAAGACAAACTTACTTCTTTCCCTTTCCAAGGTTTCATTAAGGGATTGATAAATGCTATTTTTATGGAACTATTTTCCTGGTAGCACATTATCATGGGTGTTCATACCTTGTGTAGTTTCTTCACATTGCTAGTCAATTTGTAGAACCTAATGTTCAGAGTAACCACGTACCCTTTTAAGCAAGATTAGGATGGTTAATTAATCACACATTTCTCTAGAAGTGACATTTTGATTTTTAAACCATCATTATACTAATGGGACAAGATGCAGATCAACATTTTGGAAGCAACATTTCCAATTGCAATACTCCATATACACCTTGACAGATGTGCTATTTATTTGATGCATTACTTGAGCCGAATAATTGCTTACCAATCTTTACAAAAGAAATCTTGACCAGTTATATGAGAGAATTATTTTTTATTTATAAAATTTATTTGAAGTTTTAAGTATGTCTATTATTTTAAATTTATACAACTAGTTTACATTTATTTTGGTTTTGGATGTATATGTTTCGCTTTGTCTATCAAGACTACCTCCTAATTATTAGTTTATTTTCCGTGATTTACATCCTCCATATACTCTAAAATGATTTATGTTGTGGACTAAAATAGCATTTAAATGAGCTGGCGAATAAGATTTTAGAGATGTTTTTTTTTACTGATGCACTTGAAATATATTAGTTATTGATGAGTGCCAAAGTGCACACCTTTATATATTGATTTTATGGTACTATGCATGTATATTTAATATGATCTAGGCCTATTTTAGGTCTAAATGGTTAATTTTTTTACTTTCAAACCATGGGACATTAGGAGGATGAGAAGGAAGTAAAGAAGCAACGTTTTTGGGCGAATGTGAACCAAGAAGTTAGTTCCCAAGGAACATACATGCCTGTGGATTGTAATCAATACCTATGGGTTGCATAGAGATGAAGAATTGTTATGGACAAGGAGAGAGAGAAATACACACCTTCATCCACGCCCATGCATTAATTATAGTCCACACCCTATGGATTGGTTCTCAACCCCTGTGTATTTTCTTAAATTTTGATACTTGAGCAATGCATACCCCCCACCCACACACACATGCATGGGCTAACTCCAAGGAGAACCAATTTAGAGCTAATAAAAGACCACTATGGGAAGAAGAAAGGGATTTTGGCAGCCTAGAAGAAAGGAGAGGTTAGATCTTTGCCACCAGGGAGCTGGACTCATTCCACGAGATTTGGAAAACTTCAAAGAAGAATTTGAGAGATCAAGATGATGAAATTCACATTAACTGCATGACATTGACGAAGGATCAAGAGGGAGAAGAAGAAGAAGAAGAAGAGGGAGTTCATCACCAGTGGTGAAGCTCGAGGAAGTCTTAAATGCTCTATTATGATGTCTTTTACTATTCATTTTGTTATGAGCATCTCTAGGATGGTGACTTAATCACCCTTGGGTACTCAGATATTGGCAAAGCCTTCAATAATGTGATTTTGTATTAGATTTAAAACCCCTGCATGAAATTTGAAAAAGTTCTAAAGGTTATTGGTTGTTAGTATAGTCATACTGTAAAAGATGACATGATGCAAAAACTAAGAAAACTCTTTCCACGGCCTTTAGAAGATGAAAAGTAAGAATAAAAAGTGAAGAGAACAAATGAACAAAAAGACTTCTCCGAATTTAGGCTCCTAACAATGAAGAAACGAAGGACAAATAACTAGAAAGTTTGAGATGAAGAAGTAGAAAAAAAAAATGAAAAGCTTCTGACAATGAAGCTTCTTTGGGATTTTGCCATTTTTTTTTTTTCAAAAGAAGATATAATAAGAAGGAAAAATCCCTCTAACTTTTTGCTTTTTACACAAGGGCATTTTTGAAAATTCACACCAACTTAACTGACGGTTTTGATGCCATGAATTGAAAAAAATGACTCGAAGAAAAAAGAAATGATATGAAATATAAGAAAATCAGATAAACTAAAAAAAAAAAAAAAAAAAAACCTTCCCATAGACTTAAAAAAAAAAATAATAAAATAATAACTTTCTCTTGTTTTTATATAACCATTATGGAAAGAAAAGGCCAATCAGTAGCACGAATATCACACTCTCCAAGATTTCAAATCACATTCCAGATTCGATAAGGTACAAGATTCTCACCAACTTGATCCCTCGGACCTCTAAATATTATCCTGTTCCCATATATAATCACCATCCAAAACGCCTCGAGATTTCTAAACGAATCTTGAGGAAATATCTAAGGCTATGATACCACAAAGAAGCTGTGTGCTGTTCCATAGCAAGCAGTACATCAATTTTCTCAACTGAATATCGGACACAACACACGTGATGTACCAGATACCGACATGTGTCATAAAGCTGTGGAGTGGAAACGTGGCGTTGAAGTTGATATCTGGATAAAAGCAAAGATGAGTGGCTAGGAAGTCGCCACGTCAACAACGCTCGGAGAGCTTGAAAATTCATGGCCAACAATAACAATGAATTACCCATTATCAAATTATCTATCAGTATTCCGATCGTAGTTAGAATTCTTTATAAGCAGTAAGAGTTTGAATTATAAATAATAATATATTTTTAAACATATAAATAATGATAGTATATGAATGGTCCTGGCACTCATGTATGCATGGCTTCATTCTACATACCCCTGTTTTTCTTAACAGCAATCTAACCACCCATCTTGATAAAATAATAAAAAATAAAAATAACACAATGGGTTCCTTTCTCTAGATGAGGAAGCGTGAAAAAGATGAGAATGAGGTGGATTACATGATCAAAGGTGGCACCAAACGGTTATAAGGAAAAATGGTATATAGGATTGTGATGTTTGAATGTTAGTTTCCATCATTCAAAAAAGATAGAGAATGAGATGGATTGCCGGATCAAAGATAGTATAAATATGGTATATAGTATAGTAATAATGATGGGTTTGTTGGTTTCTACCATTCGTTGCACTTCAGATTTGGATAAGCTTTGAAGATGGTGTGGATTTAATCTTATCCATGTCAAGAATTATATTTACATGTCACAAAATCCACTTTGAGTGGTCTATATGTTTTGATAGATTTATGGTAAGCAGGGTTTTGGCCAAGTTGCAAATTCTAATTGACTCTAAGAAGATTACAAATTCAACCTTGATGGGGATTGAAGAAGAAAAAGAACCAATGTTATAATCAGTTGAGATTGACAGAAACAAAATTAAGCTTTCTCTTAATGTGCAATAGTTTTTTTTTTAACCTGTTATACTGCAAGTCTGCAAGCCAATTAAAGAAACAAAGCAAAGCCAACCAACCCAATACCATTTTTTTTACAAGCCAAATATTTAAAATCCTTGAAAGATAAGGAAAATGGGAAATTTTTTTTTTAATTATTCATAATAAGAATTTAAATAAAATAATTAAAAATTTTAAAATAAAACAGATCTTGATTTTTCAGATGTCATTTGAATGGTTTATTTTTGCTATAAAATTTAACTATTCTATGGGGGAGGACATGGCCCCCAATATTTTACAATATCCTTCTTATATAATATAAAATTATATAAAAGTTATATGAATTAAAAAAAAACTTATCGTTATCTCCTTGATTAAAGACACAAGGCCATCAAGAATTTTATCAATGAAGTTATTGCCGTATAAATTAATAATTTTCAATGTTGATGGTGAATTCCAGCAATTGGGAAGTCCTCCAGGCATAACATTACTATTGATATGATTATCAGATATGAGATCCAATAAAATCCTTTTAAAGATAAAGAAAACAGTTAAAACCAAAAGATAAGAATCTAAACAAAATAATTAAAATAATTAAAATAAATTCAGATATTGGATAGTTGATTTTGCTATAAAATTTAACTAAAATCTAATGGTCATTGATTTGATTTTTTTTCCCCTCAATTATCCCATGCAATAAACATAATTTTACCATCTCTCTTTTATTTTTATTTTTTTCATTTTTAACAAATTATAATTCTAACTAAACACCGTTTTTTACACTCTTTTTCATTCCTCCACTCTCATTGCCATTATCATTACAACAATACAATCACCATTACCTTTTTAACTATTTTGCAAACCAAATGCACAGCAAGTATATTCAAATAACACCTTATAAGTTCTAAAAGCTCGTCAGTGGCTTGTTACTTCTTATATTTTAACCCAATTCAAATATAGTGGACAGGAAGAAGGCTTTGTGATTGAGTTGATATGTTTAATATAATTTTTTAATTATATTACATAAACTCAGCTACTTCAAGGAAAACTTACTTATAAATTCAAGCTAGAGCAAAGCTTGAATGGCTTGTGAGCCACTTGATGGTTTGACAAACCTAATGTCAAGTCAAAGATCATGACAGGAATGCTCAGGCAAAAATGTTTAAACAATGAAGTCTTTTTTATGATAAAAGTTGTAAATAATAACAGTGATTACAAACAGGGTAAAAATTTTAGGAGGTCACCGTACTATGACCATTTTTCACTTTGCTCATTAAATTTTAATTTGTTTTTTTTTAATCATCCTACATGGATTTTCTTTCACCGGGAGGTCACCCATAAGAATCCAGTCAAAAAAGCTGAGCTGACCACCGTAATTGGCTGAGTTGGCTTGGTGACGTGTCCAAGCCAACTCAGCCAATTTTGGTGGCCAGCTCAGTTTTTTGACCAAATTTTTATGGGTGATCTCCTAGTAAAAAAAAAAAAAAAAATCAATGTAGAGTGATTGAAAAGAAACAAATTAAAATTCAACGAGCAAGTAAAAAATGGTTATAATACAAGTGACCCCCTAAAATTTTTACCCGATTACAACAAAAAAGAATAATATATATATACCCGATTACAACAAAAAAGAATAATATATATATATACTCTTCTCTATAAAAACTACTATGGAAATAATGAAAATATAGCTCTAATGACACTTTCATTCCCTGTAAATCTGGATCACTTTCACTTCATACAAATCTGGATTCAAAATTATGAGTTGCAATTCTCACTAAATCTGAATTCAAAATTATGAGTTGCAATTCTCACTAAATCTGAATTCAAAATCATGTTAAGTGCATTTTTCACCCTGGTATCATACCCAACTAAATACTGACTGTTTTACCAAGGGAAAGTATACGTGAGAGAAAGTCTCTGTTCAAGACATCATGCATGCAAGGAAATTTGCACAATAACAAGAATAAAGAGTTTTGTGTCCTTCAGAACTGGGGAAGAATAAACATTTCAAAGATTGAATATAAACAATGTCATTTCATGTTTTTTTTCCTTTCAAGAGAACTGACTCTAGTAGCCTCTCAATTTCACAAAGAAACAAAAATTAAAACTATATATATTCATCAGTGTTGTCCAACAAAATTCAAGAACTGCCAAGTTGTTTTTCCTGCAAGTGATATCTTCTTGATTTAACAGCCAAGTTGGGAAGGATTTTCACTGTACAGTTCTTCCATCACGGCTCTATATACAATAGAATGAAGCACACATCGGCAAAGAGAGAGTTCTGCAGTGAGCAAACTTCCGGATCAAATAAATTCGAGAAAGAATGGTCAAGTTCAAAAATATTTTGCTAGTCGGAAAGGATTTCTTCCAAATCAGGATCCTCAGACCGGAGGAAGAAATTATACTCCAATCCAGTTCCATTAGCAAGATTCACCATGTGAGCATTTTCTCCATAATCAAAGTCAAGCCAATCCATTTCCTGCTCCTCATCACCACTAGAGTGATGCTCTGGTGGTTCACCAACATTCCTACTTATGTGACCCTTCTCATTTTGATTACCACCTTTGACTTGATCTTGTGGCCCAGAATCAACTCTTGGCTTATTATTTTCACATATACACGTCGAAGGGTTTTCATGAAATTCACCTCTACCAGGTCTTACCTCATTTGGTTCTCCCATAAATCCCTTCTGATAAGTTCGAACCTTCGACGCAAATTCTTCCCATGTCATGTTGGATCTGTTCAAAAATAAAGAGTAAAGCTTTCTAGCATTTGGCCGTATCGTCCTCTTATGACCAAAATATCTCCTGCAGAACAAAGTGAGAGTGCATTAGAACAAATGGAAAAATTAATGCTTATCAGAATACTGAAATAGGGATACCTTCGTCCAGCAAGCATTCTAGCCATGTTGCCATTGTTGTTGGTAACAAATACATCACTTCCATCACAGACAACGAAATCTAGTGCAGCCATTCGAGATGAGAAAGATAAGAATGGAGCCAGCTCTTCCTTGCTAGCTAGAGTTTCTTTAGAATGGAAATTAGGAAACAGAGCCTTCAATGATGCCAAAGACTCTTCTCCTCCATAAACTTCACCTGATGCTACATAAATATGAACATCTGCACCAAAGCCCAATCCCCTGAGCATAAGACCAACCTCTTCTGGAGTTAGTGGGCATTTTCCGTGCCTCCGTTCCTTATCCGGGTTGCTTATCTGAATGAGATGCACAATGAGTAACAAAAGTATGGGAAAGGAAATCCAAGTTTTTAGTCCGAACAGAGAAACAGTAAAAAGACATGATGCCTCACATGTAAGGTCTTCCACCTCTTGCGTATTGCCCCCAGTTCCTTCCTTTCCTTTTCTCCTCCTCCATAATAGCATCCAGAGAAGGCAAGCATGTCAGGTTCAAATCTGCCACAAAAATATATCTTCCATAAAAAATGGAAATAACAATGCTAACACAAATATTCAGTAAGTCCATAAAACAGTTTCAAGGACAAGGGAGCAATTTAAGCCCCAAAAAATTAAAGAACCAAACATGAAAGTTATATTGCCTGGGGAAAGATATGGGACTTTAAGTAAATCTGAGAAGCTCCACACATGAATGTCTAAATATTACAAATTTTCAAGAATGAATTGTAATGCCTAAACAAACAAACTTCCAAGGCATAAAATCGATAGCAATTGCAACAAATGATTGTGCACCATTTAACCAAATTCGTATATGTCTGTATATATATGTACACACCACAATAAACATACTGCAAAATGCAACTTTGTACTGTTGTAAATACCAGCATGAGCCAGGTTGCGCATATGTCCTTATCAACAGTTGCAAATTCTCGATTATTTGTATGGATGATGCATGAGGTAGTTGGAAATGGCCGTGTTGCATGCCATGATGCTAGGAGATTTAATCATAATAATAATAATAACAACAACAACAACAATAATAATAATAAACCAGATCAACTAGGGGTACACCATTAGGTCAACTATGAGAATTATCAGCTTGAAACTGACTTGAGGGCATTGCATTCCTACGGCAGCTGTCTGTGTACTGCAAAGCCTACTTGACCAGTGAGTAGTACAGTCAGTAGAAGAATTTCATTTATCAGGGCATGAGAGACTTCATTGATCAGCATACCAAGAATCACCAACAAACCATCTCAGCTTAATATTGTTTAAGGAAACTTTTACAACATCTCCAATTCATATGGCTGCTGTCAGTATACTGCAAGGCCTACTTGACCAGTCAGTAGTTCAGTCAACAAAAGAATCTCATACATTAGCATATGAGAGACTTCATTAATCAGCATACTGAGGAATCACCAACAAACCATCTGAACTTAACATTGTTTAAGGAAACTTTTACAACATCTCCAATTTGTATAGCTCTTTCTTTCAAAAGGACACATTTCAAATTAGACAAACCCAAGCCATTTTGGACCAAATAAACTATTAAACATACTTGTATAACTGACAAAAACAGGTGGTATCCTTCACTTCTATTGCGACAGAAATGAAACTACCACAAGCATTTTCCACTTTTATCATGAATTAACATTTGAAGTGTTGGTAGTGATGATTCTTAGTCTCTATATCATTAACCAATTTATATCATATGTTACTATCATTATCACTAGCACTAGAATATTTCTTATGAAAGATTTCTAGCATTACTATGTACAAAAAGTTTATAAGTCATCATTTTAAGGTGTGCAACAAGATCTCATGACCACCGGTCTTCAACTGTAAGTCAAATACTTATCCCTAGGGTTGTAAACGAACCACACTAAGCAAAGCTTGGCCGTGTTCAAGCCTGGCTCACCACTATTTGAACATAGCACAAGCTGAGCTCGAGCCTACTTTAACCACGCCCAAGCCGAGCTTGAGCGTAGATGAACCGAGCCCAAGCCGAGCTTGAATCTATTTCAAGCTTCATGAAATTCTAAGGCTCAGGCTCGGCTTATTAGCTCAATAGAGCTAGGTTTTTTTTCCCATAAATAATACATTAGTATTAGTATGATTAAAAAATGTATTGTTTTTAAAATAATATTAAACCTTTTTATAATAAAAATTATAAATTAATCTTATCTTTTGTTTAAACTTATACTAAAAGGATGTGTAATATTTTTGTAAACCATTATTATAAATGATCCCATAAACGACCATGTTAATATTGTTATATGTAGTTCTATAAATGCTTTATATAAATGAGTTTATTAATAATATTATAAACAATTCTACTAATGATTTTTATAAATAATTCTTATAAATAAACTTCTTAATAATACTATGAACAAGCCTAATAACGATTCTTACAAACGAGCCTTTAATGATACTATAAATGAGTTATTCACGAGCCTTAACAAGCAAAACTTGGTGCTATTCACACTTGGCTCATTTACCTTATGAGCTTGGGAATCGCTTGCTTACTTTAATAAACAAGGCGAACCAAGCCCTTAACGTGCCCAGCCTTCAAGCTTTTAATGAATGTATTGGTTCATTTACAATTTTACAGCCCTACTTATCCCAATTTATTTTTGTTGTAATTTGAGAAAAAGGTTAAAGATGAAGAACCAACTAAAAGTTTGTTAAGGAGAGGACCTTACACAGAATTTTTTATCATGCATAATAAGCAAAGGTAGAAATATGCACCAAAGAATAATATATATATACCGTAAACTGTCGTTGCATGATGTTAAAGACTCTTAAGCTTTGACTGACATCCAAAATTGAACTAGTTAGGGTGACTAAAGTGGACAACAAATTCATGTGAAGAGGATAAATAACAAAAGATGAGAACAAATCATTTTGCCCTAAAATTAGAAACATATCAGAAAAGAATTAACTAAACCCTTCCGGTAATTTTTGCCTTGTAACAAGGCATTAGATTTATTTTTTTGAGAGTAATCTATTCCCACTACAAGGCTTTGCATCAAAATCTGACACGAAAGGTAAAAGTCAAATTATCATTTAAAAAATTACGGAGAGAAAAAAAGCGTTGCATCAAAGTGCATGAAATAATGAACTGGTTACGTGACATGATTAACTCAAAAAGTTCACCTCAGGTGAAGTGCAATGAAATGCTTGCTTTTTGCCTTCATTCTCTGGATTAACTTTTCCCCCATTTCTAAGATTGGATCTGCAAATTTTAACGCGTGATAATTAACTCGACATCTCAGTTTCTGCAGATCTGTCTCCAACTTGTTCGCAAGTCGGTAATCAAACTTAGTCAGCTGAATAACCTGCAGCATCATACCGCAATTCTAATTTAACACATGGAAATAAATGTTTTGGAAGATGACAGATTGAAAATTTTGCTACATTCAATGGAAAATTACAATACTATTTATAGGGTTCTTGATTGAATTCACCTTTAAGCAACATGGGGAAAGCAAATAAGGGTTATGAAGAGGTATGGATATTTATTAGTTGAAGTTAATAAGATGAGAGACCAAGACTTACATATTCAAGTTCAAATTTACTACATTAACCTCCGTGGAACTGTTAGTTACACTATAATAAATGGGGTAAATGCTAGTTTGCTTAACTAAGTAGATAGCAAACAAACCACTTAACCAGACTCTAATACTATTATAAATGAAACCAAAGATTTGGACCAAATTCAACCCAAAAAGCTTAAGCTAATAGGATAAGAGACTCAAACTTATATATATTCAAGTCCAATCTAATTAAATTGACCAATGTGGAAGTATTAGTTACTCTAGTAATATTGAAGTCAAAACACAAACATTGAAACGTAAATAAAAAACCTTTCTTATTTTTTCTCCTACTGGGTACCACACCACTTATAGAAGAATTTTCACAACAATAAAATTCTCAAACCACCTAATCAAATACTCCTCTGCAACAAAGGAAGGACTTCAATCACATGAATCCATAAATTCAAGTACTTGAAGCTCAAAACTGCCAGAAAATATATGATGCTAATGTCACACTTCCTTAAATTTGACTAAGAATATATGTCATGGAAGTAGTCATCAAAATTAGCATTCCAATTTCAAGTTTTTTACACAGTAGGCTACCCAACAGCATAATATTCATAGCAATTGATATTCTAGACCTGCACATATCAGATAAACCAATGCTACTTAAGGAGCTAAAGCCATTCATGCAGACCTAAACCTAAATAAGCATCCTATTAGGTTCAAAATTGTCAGCCTGACACAGCAGGTAAAATTCCTCTTATCTGGAGCAAACTCATTTTGCGTACACTTTAACTGATTAATTACAGGGAGTACACAGGCAACGGATATGATTTCCATATCATCCTAGCACTTGAGACAAAAAGTATTTATTCAACTTTCTCACACACCCAAGTGTTCAACAATCAAAAATCTCGATCCAGGTCATCAACAAAAAATTACCAAACAAACTCTCAGATTTGTTTAGAATGCAGGGCAACCAGATCAATTTAAAACGTAGCTATGTATCTGCTTTTATCTGGATTATTTAAGTGACCTCAATGACCATCATATTTTTAGTTTTTTTTTTATTATTTTCTACAAATAAAAAAATAAAATCATTTCAAAACAACTTTATTTTCTGAGAAATATTAAGATTTGAGAAAAATTTAACCATGCTCAGTGTGTCAAAAGGCAGTTTTCCATCTTCAGGAGACAAAACTACATGACACACATGAGGTCAGAAAAAATGTTTAAAAATTAGTTTAAAATGAGAGACAAACTACTTTTAGTAAATAAATTAACTAGTAAAACGGAAGCAAAAATAAATGGCAGACTTACGTGCTTTTTCACGAGAGCAGGCAATAATTAAAAATAAATTGTTAATTGAGCAATAATTAAAATACATTAATTCAATGCAATAATCAAAAAAATTTTGCAGCCAAAAATAAATTCATGATAGCATTGAATTGCATATTAAGTTCGTTGAAGGAAATATGAGCTTTCTCAACATTCATAAGTTCTTTCTGAAGTTAATCAACAACGCTGCATATTTGGCTGCCTAGTCACATATCCCCATATATGTATATTATGATATCATCTGGCTCATAAAGCCTTATAACACCTAATTATGTAGAATTGTTAACCACATATGCCAAATTATTCTTCGACTTAGGCCCAATTTGTGCAACAAGACTTATAATCAAACAAAACGAAGGTACTGCTGAACAAAACAAAACTTTTCATAAATAAGAAAATGCATCAAGTAGGAATTTTCTGTTCATATGCCAGTTGAGAAAACAATAAAACCGAAAGAAAATTAATAGCAACTGGAATTTAGACTCCAAGATATAATAAGCATAGTGTGAACCAGTTTTTAGTATCATAAGAGATTCAATACTTACGCGCTTTTTCAGGAGAGCAGGCATGACCCGAGTCTGGTAGCATCTTGGGGTGCATTTCCTTGGAACACGCATGGAATAAGGATTACCAATGACCTTTCCTCCCTTTCTAGGAAGCTCCTTTATGACTTTAACATCTTTTGAAAGAAATGATACAAACCAGTCTACATCAAAGATATCAGCAAAATTGCTGCAAGGCATATCACCACACAAAAACATCCATTGATAACTGAAAAACCAAAGAACATACAGACTCTGTATTTATGAAACTTTAAAATAAAGAACATTAAAATTAAAAATACCTAGCATCCTTCCAAAAAGATTTTTGATCCAGCTTAGGAACAACAAGGGTCGCATTCAAAATTCGAGCTGCAACAACAGCATCCGTTATCTGAAACATACATTAATATCTGACTTCTGTCAGGTAACCAACTCAGGTTTGGTACAGAAACCAAAATATTGAAGAATTTGAATTAAGAGAACTATTCACATTTTAAGGAGTAACATAACTTTAGCTTCAACAAAAATAAATAAATAATAAAACGCCAGTGACCTAGCTCTTGGCATGAAATTAGTTTGTTGAGCATTTTTTTAGCAATAAAAGCGATGAGCATAACAGATCTTGCAGGCTAGAAAATAATTCCTACAGAGCATGGGTACAAAGATGTTATGAACGAAGAGATTTAGTTACAGTAATAAAACAATGACTATAAAGTAGTAGCACTTGGAGTAGAAAACATCACAGCATCATGTCTATAAGAGATTTAGCCATCAGTTTCTGAGTATAACAATCAAATTTTGACAGATTAATAAATTATTTTTCAAACATTCCCCAAAATCTCCCTATAAGGCTCAAACATAAAAATAAAGAGATTATAAGTCCTACAATAATGTCATCGCAGAGTATGGAAGGAAGAAAGACCACACTAAATATGTGCATGACCACTTTCCTCATGAAAGAACTCAATTTTATCAAATACATATTGGAAACATGGCCTTACACAATAAGTCATGCATAGGATTAAGTTAGATTGATGAAAGGTATGCAGTTTGACATGTCACAATTATGTCATGTAACATGTCTAACAAGTAACAACAAAAAGAGATTTTCCATGTGTCAAATATGTTATGAAGTAACTAAGCATCTATGCATCTTACACTTCAAAGAATCAGCAAGAGAAAATTTATAAAATTTTTTTGCAATTGGTTGGAAGGCGTATTTACTTGAATACATTAGAACAATATATGATATGTTGAATACATGCCAAATGCCTTCTCGATTTTACACATAAACCTTTCCAATCCATAGTCACCAGGATTCATGAGCAATTTCTCACATTTCATTGCATGACAACAATGACGAAGATGGAACGGCAAAGAAAAAGACGTTACCAAAATGAAAATTAGGTACACTTATCACACATAAAATGTTAGACAATTGGAATTAGCTTAAAGACCTCTCTGCTAGGGAGTAAAATGAACCAAGAAAAGATACTTCATTATCCCTAGAGTACAAGCATGGACAAAGATATGAACGATTCAAGGCTTTGCAAAGAGATTTGCTAGTGCAAAGTAAACAACATCATCTTACAGAATTGGTTAGGAAATGAGCACATGTTATTTTGTTCTCAAATTCCTCAGCTAAAATAAATTCAGAACATGACTGATCTGTTCACATACTATTCAATATTTAGACTGTTAACTCTGGATTCATAAATTTTTTTTTTTAAAATAAGCAATACGAGATAATGAGATATGAGGCATACACCAGAGACAATTGGAAAACAGAGATACTACAGTCCTTGAAAACAAGAAAGATAAAAGTATTAAACAAGTGACAAGAATCTCACCCCTGTTCTCTGTTGATTTAAGCCTCCACTGGTTGCAATCATCAAGTACAAGTTTGATCGAGTGTTGGCTTTCGCAGCTGCATGCCAGAGACGATAAATCTATCAGATAATGGAATCACTTACATTGTAGAGTGATAGCCAAAAATCAAAAACATGCTACAAAAAAGGTAAGGTTGTTCTCATTTTTTTGTTGATAATGAAAGCATAAAAAAGAAAAAGAAAAGAAAAAGGGTAAATCTTGAGAGCAATCTAGAACGGATCAAAAGCACAAACTAATGAAAAGAAAAAAAAGACAAATAAACGATCATCGCATTCAATCAACACAAGCGAACTTAATTCTCAAAACACATACAAGCAAACCCACTGCTCGCATTGCTGCAGCCGTGAAAATGCTTTGCAAGCTTGGAAACCCAAAGATCATTCTCCATGCTCCCTCCACCCTGCAAATCAAAATCAAACGCCAGAAACCCATCAACCCTAATCCAAAATAGCATTGAACCAAAATCAAATCTTGACAAAAAAAACCAAAACAATAAACCAACCGGAACATGGAAAACCTCCGTAGCAACCACATTCCTCTTCACCTCCGCGAGATTCTTAAGCTAAAAACAAAATCCATTCATCAAACAGGAGATCAAAAGCGAAAAACAGGACAAAAAAAAGAGAACACAAAGCACGAGCATTGGATACCAGGAGGGCAGGTCGACGGGGCCTGGGGAGGGCGTGGTGTTCGAGAGGCGGAGGAGCGAGGGATACAAGAAGCACAAGCGCGGCAAGCACGAGGAGAGCAGCCGCAAAGAGCGCAGCAGGAATGGGCCACCGCTCGTGCTGCTGGCGCCGCCGCTGGAACGCCATGATGCCTGGTCTAGCTTGGAATCTGAGGAGGAAATGGTGGTATTGGAGAGTGTTTCATTGAGGGAGGAGATGGAGGAGAGATCGAAGACGAAGAAGAAGAAGAAGAAGAAGACCGGCGACGAAGATGACGGAGTTGGTGATTTTTTTTTAATTTATATAAATTATAATTTTTTTTAATTATTGTTTGGTTTAGTTATGGAGTTGGTGAGGAGGAAAAAGAAAAAAAAGGAGAACGAGGCGTTTAACGATCACCCTCCCCTACTTGCTCCTGCCTATGTCTTTCCGTTTGTTTTTTTAATTATTATTATTATCATTATTATTTCATATATAATCCTTACAAAAAGTAGGAAAATACATATATGCCCCTATCAATATTGAATTTGCTTATGTACCCTTGAAAATTACGGATGGTTTCATATATTACCTGTCGTGCTCACCATTATCGATGGTGTCTGCCTTTTAATTATTTTTTACCCTATTGTGAGTTTTTTTTTTGAAAATTGAAATAGTCATTTCACATATTTATGTTAATCAGAATGTCCATCACTTTTAGGAGGGTATATATGTGTTTATGATAAAATAATTGAAAAATCAAATTAAAAAAATTAAAAAGAAAAAAGAAATATCCGGATAAGAAAGATAATAAAAATTTTAAAAAGAGAAAAAAAAAAGATAAAGGAAAATCCGGATTAGAAGATAAAAAAATTAAATTAAAAAAATGTTGCTAACCCTTATTGGTTGTTCCAATCTTGGGAAAAAAAGACAAACAAACACGGACGAGTGAAAAAAAAAAAAACGAGTAACAGGCAGATGAAAGTGAAAAAATAAAGAGAAAAACAAATAAAATAAAAAGATCAAGATCATGAGGGAATGTCAACCATTGGATAGCCCAATGGTATGACACTAAAGTGTAAAAAGATGACGTCATGGGTTCAAATCTTTTCCCCGGTAATACTGTTTCATACACTGTTTATATACTATTTATATACTGTTCACTAGGGAATGACGAAGGCATAGATAAGCTAAAAACTAGAAAGAAAACATCCTTATCATCAAGTTCAAGGGTGCTTTTGTTTAACCAACAAAGTCGAATCCAAAATCATGCCATGAAGCATGCATCCTTTTAAAACTAACCTTCTACGTTTTAAACTATGTTGAAATCTGCAACATCCTCTATATTATAGTTGTGATTTAAGATATTTAGATGGATTATTTAATTTATCCTATACTTTTTAAAATTATTCTATGCAATGTGGATAGTGAAGATTAGGGCTCGTCTTATTGTTATTCATGACAGGTGATCATCTTGATTGTTGACTTTCAGAATTAAGAAGAGTTATTATTTTATAAAAATTATTTATTTAATATTATTAATTTATCAATAAATCAATAGTTATTGATTTAGAGAGAGATTTTACATCCTCCTCTATCTAATAGTTGTGATTTAAAACATTTAGATGAATTATTTAATTTATTAATATATCAATATTTATTAATAATTTCGATATTCATTTGTTGGTTACCCCAGCATGGAGTTTCATATCATATTTCTTTTTTATGAAAAAGTGAGGCAATCAAAATAAATAAATAAATAAGTATTGGAAAAAACAAGGTTGTAATTATAGATTATCTTACAAATTAAAAAAATTTCAATTTTAAGTACTGCTTTATTTAGTTTTGAATGACATTTTGGTTTTAATATGGATGAATTGCAATATGTATTCAAAACTAATTTTAATTTAATTTCACATGATATTTATTTGTTATAGATAATTAATTTCTAAAAAAACTTCTTTAAATTGGAGAAGTTTTACTTTGTTTACTGTGGATAATCCTTTTCAATTACAATGAGGCTTTAATAAGTGAAACAAACTCATAAACATTAAAACAAGGGTAGCTCACATTACAAAAAGGCTCATAAAATGATAACCATTAAAATAAACTCAGAAAAATTTCTTTACACTCAGCATATTACAAAAGTCTCGTAAACTCGTAACTGTTGGAGTTTGATGAGAATATAGACTGGCAATAGGATCTAGTTACTTTATGGACAGTAACTTGATTGATTGAGAAGAGGCCAGTGTTTGTTTGAGAGCAAGTTGGAAATGTTCTAGTTGAATCTTACTGTGTTGTTTTTAGTTTTCTTAGTATGTCTTTAGTGAACTATTATGTATGCTTCTACTTTATGTTGTGTTTGTAATCTTGAATGAATGAATGAGCAGATGGTATGACAAAGCATAGACTCTTTCCACTGACTGCTGAAGATGTATTCCATGCTTATGTAGCTCAAGAAGATGAAGCTGTTGGGAATCTTTGGCACAAGAGATTTGGTCATGTAAACTCTAAAACTTTGAGGCTTTTACATGAAGAACATCTAGTGCTTGGGCTGCCATCCATCAGAAGTATAGCTCCTTGTGAAGCGTGTTCACTCGGAAAGCAGGTCCGTCAAGAGTTTCCAAAAGGACACATAGTTCGTGCTAAAGCTCCACATGAATTGATCCATGGGGATTTAGTGGGACCTATGAAGACTCTGACCATCGACGGTAATCTTTATTTCTTTCTTCTTACCGATGACTACTCTAGATACAGCTGGGTATATTTTTTGCAGAAGAAGTCTGAAGCACTGCAAAACTTCAAGGTCTTTAAATCCTTGGTGGAAAAACAGCTGCCTCTTTACTGAAGGCTCTCCGGATTGATAGGGGAGGCGAGTTCGTGTCTAGAGAGTTCAGCGAATACTGTAACCACACCGGCATCCTACATCAACTGACAACCCCTCGTTCACCTCAGTAAAACGGGGTGGCGGAGAGGAAGAACATAACAGTCACTGAGATGGCTCGTACCATGTTACAAGAAGCAGGGATGTCATCAGAGTTCTGGGGTGAAGCGGTGGCAACTGCCATATTCATCCTCAAATCGCTCATTGACTCGTACACTTGAATCTCAAACACTAGTGGAAGCGTTGACCGGGCCAAAGCCGAGAGTGGACTTTCTCAGAGTGTTCGGGTGCCTCATGTATCACCTTGTTGACCCATAACATCAAACAAAGTTTGAAGCCAAATCCAAACTCTGCGTTTTGATTAACTACTGCACTGGTTCAAGGGCGTATCGAGTGATAGATCCAGATACGAAACGCGTACACATCAGCAGGAATGTACGGTGTTTTGAAGACAAATTTTTTGATTGGTCAAAAGCATCCCACTCAGCAGCATCAGTCTTTGTGCCACCTATCGACATGGAAAGTGAGCAAATCAGTAGATTCTCACCGTTGGATCAAATAAATGAACTGTCAGAGATTCTTCATCCTCAAAACACCTCATCTCCCAGAATTTCAATTGAAACAACCTCAGATGGTGAATCTCCGAGGAGGTATCGAAATCTCACCGAAATATACTCCTCTTGTTCTTTTGCATTAACAGCTGCAGATCCTATGACCTTTGAAGAAGTGAAGACAAATTCTGAGTGGATTGTAGCTATGAACGAAGAGATGGAATCTGTTCATAAAATCCGAACCTGGGAGCTTACCTCTTTACCAGAAGGGAAGAAAGCAATTGGTTTAAAATGGGTGTTTAAGTCGAAATTCAAACCAGATGGTTCTTTGCTTAGGAGAAAGGCTCGGATTATTGCAAAAGGCTATGCTCAACGTGAAGGTGAAGACTTTGATGAAATCTTCTCTCCCGTTGCTCGAATGGAGACTGTACATCTCTTTTTAGCCATTGGAACTCAGAGAAGATGGAAATTATATCAACTAGATGTCAAGAAAGCCTTCTTGAATGGAGAATTAAAGGAAGAGGTGTTTGTTGAACAACCGGAAGGATTAATTATTACAGGAAAAGAAGACCCGGTATATAAGCTTCGAAAGGCTCTTTATGGACTTTGCCAAGCTCCTAGAGCATGGTATAGTCGCATTGATGCACAATTCATTCAAATGGGGTTTGAACTAAGTGAAAACGAACCTACAGTCTATAAAAAGTAGCAAGGAGACATGGGAATACTGCTATTATGCTTATATGTTGATGATATTGTTTATATGGGCTCATCTGAAAGAATGCCAAAGAAGAAATGATGAAGACGTTTGAAAAGTCTGATCTTGGTGAATTGAAATACATTCTCGGGCTAGAGGTAAGACAATTGAGTAATTATTTATTTGTCTCTCAGCACAAGTATGCAATTGACTTGCTAAACAAATCTGGAATGGAGAATTGCAAATCTGTGGCAACTCCAATGAATTCAAATGAGCAACTTCACCTGTGTGACAATTTAGGGAGTGTTTGTTCCACAAAATATAGAAGAATTGTAGGTGGGCTGCTGTATTTGACTCATACTCGACCAGACTTAATGTTTGTTGTGTCTGTTGCCTCTCGATTCATGAATTCTCCTATAGCTCATCATTTTGGAGCACTAAAAAGAATACTGAGGTACATCAGTGGAACATTGAATTATGGTTTACTCTACACTGCAACTGAAGGTCTCAAGCTTGTATGGATACTCCGATAGTGGTGTCAACCGGGCCGTGCCGGCCCGGTCCCGGCACGGCCCGGCACGAATTGGGCCGTGCTCAGCCCGAGCACGGTGCTACAGTACCGTGCCCGGGCTTGGCACGGCCCGAACCCCCCAGCCGGGCCAGGCTGGGGTTCAACGGCCCGCGGCCCGGATCGGGCTGTGCCGGCCCGCAGCCCAGCCCAGGCGTGCTGGGCACACTGGCCAGCACGTGGCCCAGCCCAGGCCGTGCTGGCCCAGGCACGCGGGCCAGCACGCGACCCAGCTGGGCCGTGCCAGCCCGCCCGGGTCTAGTAGCCGTTATGGGCCGTGCCAGGCACGGCCCATAACGGTAACTACTTATATAATTTGTTTTAAATTTTTTTTTAGTTTTCATTTATTTTTTTTTTCTTTTACTATATTAAAAAGTCAATTGTACCCTTCTCAACAACTACAAAACGGCTAGTTTTAAGGGTAATTTAGTCTTTTAAGTTAAAATGACATTTTTGACCTTCTCAACAACTATAAACGGCTAGTATATGAGGACATTTTAGGAATTAGAAAAAGTTAAAAAAAAACTATAAATATCCCTAAATGCTAACAATTTTTCTTACACCAAACTACATCATCTTCTCTCATTCTAATAATCAAGGCTCAAGCATTCAAGATCTTGTTTTCTCAATTTTCAAGTTCAAGAGTGAAGGTTGCAAATCAAAGTTTCACATTCTTCATCAAAAAATTCTCAACCGCACTTGAAGGACAATCGGTAGTTAGTCAATTTTGTAAATCATCGTTAAAGTACTCGAGGTAACCCTAAACATTAATTTTAATTTTGCATAATGGCCTGTTCTCCTCCTATCTTTCCCTCCGATAATTCTCCATTTGGTTTTTATGATAATACCCCCTTGAGTTCTCCCGAGCATGTTGTTGAGCAAGTTAGTGAGACCCGGAATATTGGGCCCTCAACTAATAGGCCACCAACAAGTTCTAGAAAACGAACTTCCGGGGTTTGGGAATTTTATGATATTGTTGAATTTCCAAACAAAGGTAATCGGGCGGTTTGTAAAAAATGTAAAAAAGATTTTTCTTGCCAAACTTCGGGGGGGACGGGGCATTTAAAAAGGCATGCCGACAAGCATGCCGCAAAGCAACACGATTCTACTCAAACACAAATTAGTTTTACCGATTCATCTTTGGGAACTTTTATTTTTAATAATGAAAATGCAAGAAAAGAAATTGCAAAATTTATTATTCAAAATGAGCAACCTTTTTATCTTTCCGAAAATCCCGCTTTTATAAAAATGCTTATTCGTGGGTTTAATCCAAATTTTAAATCGGTTTCAAGAAATACCATGAGAAAATATTGTCTTATTATTTATGATGATTATAAACAAAAATTAATTTCCGAATTATCTAATAGTTCTTTAAAAATTTCTCTTACTTCCGATATTTGGACTTCTCAATTTAAAACCAATTATCTTTGTGTTACCGCTCATTATATAGATAGTAATTGGGTTTTACAAAAACGTATTTTAAGTTTTTTTGAATTAGAACACCGACATACCGCAAGTATTATTGCTAGCTATATTACTCGTGCTCTTAATGAATATGGTATTTTAAATTCTATATTTTCAATTTCTTTGGATAATGCATCGGCAAATAATAATGCGGTTGATATTTTAAAAAGGAATTTAATGCCTATTTTTTCCGGAGTTTTTTTTTCATGTGCGTTGTGCATGCCATGTTTTGAATTTATGTGTTAAAGATGGTTTAAAAATAATTGAGCCCCATATTGAAAAATTAGAAATTGCATTTTATATGTTAGAAATGGTTCACACCGGAGACATGAATTTCAAACTTTTTGTTCGGAAAGGGGAAGAAAATGCAAAAAATATCTCATTGATGTTGATCATAGGTGGAATTCGATTTATGAAATGTTGGAGTGTGCCTATGATGATAGAGATATTATTTCCATGTTTTGTAATGATAAATTTCCCGAAGATCAAGTTACTAATTATGATTGGGAAGTTAGTAATTTGATTAAGGAGTTTTTGGAAATTTTTTATACTTCAACTAATAAGTTTTCCGGTGTTTACTATCCCACTTCACCTATTATTATTAATCAAATATATTTTATTAGTGAGGTTTTTGCAAGATATAGGCATGATCCTAATTTTGCTCCTATTGTTGCTCCGATGGAGGTAAAATTCAAAAAATATTTTGGAAAACTTGAACCACTTCCCATTTTATCTATGATTCTCGACCCGCGTTTTAAAATCGATGGCACTTTTTGCATGATCGATTCTTATGATAAAAATATGGGGCTTGATCATTCTTTACTCAAAGAAAATTATCGTTCTTTGTTTTATGATATGTATAATGAATATCATGAAAAACATGGTGATAGACGGGCTTTCAATTTACCTACAACTATTGAAAGTTCATCTTCAAGCACCAAAAATAGATCCGCAACTTATGTTGTTAATTTAATTAATCAACAATTTTTCATGGGTGGTTCTTCTTCTTCTTCTTCTTCTTCAAACACTAGCACTACTTCTACTAGTTCTTATGAAATAAATCATTATTTAAATAATAATATTAATAATTTTCTTACTTCGGAAGAAATTGATAATTTTGATATTTTGTCATGGTGGAAAAAGCAAGAGCACAGTTATCCTGTACTAGCTGCCATGGCACATGATCTACTAACTCCACCGATGTCTACAGTAGCATCGGAGTCTTGTTTTAGTGCAGGAAAAAGAGTCCTAGATGATAGGAGAAGCCGGATGAATAAACAAACGGTGCAAATGTGCATATGCCTAAAGGATTGGTTAGATGCTGAAGATAGATTACAAGATCAAAAAGAAAAATACACCGGCGATGATGGTGGAGAGGGCATATATACGGATACAGAATCTTAAGGGTTTTTTTCTAATAATATATTTCTATTTTTTTTTAACTATTAACTACTAAGTGATGTAATGTTTTATTTAGATTTTAATAAAAATTTTAAAATTCTCATTTTTAAAATTATTAATATATAATATATTATATAATTTATATTATGTAATATATATATATATATATATATCAATATCAATAATTTTAATAACGTGTGAAATCTGAATCCCCTGAATCCTCTCATTTTGGATTTTGGTTTATTTAAAATTTAATTAGAATTTTAAAAGTCATTTTGCTAGACTTGCTTTACCCTTTCCTTTCTCCAAGGGGCAACCAAAACATTTTCATGGTTTATTTAAAATTTAATTAGAATTTTAAAACTTAAAAGTCATATGACTCATCTTGCTTTACCCAATTACCCTTTCCTTTCTCCAAAGGGCAACGGCAACCAAAACATTTTCTGATTTTCATCTTCAAGACTTGGAGGCTGGAGCCTTGCCCGAGAAGCTTCTCTCCCTCTCAACGCCATTTCATCTCCTTCCTCTCAGGTCTCAACTCCTCTCTCTCTCTCTTTCTCTCTCTCTCTCCATGGGTGCCATGCCGGAAACTTAACCGACTGCTATCTCTTCCTTTCAGATGGAGCCGACGTTGGGATCGATGGTGATGACAGTGGTGACCCCGCTAAAGTTCATCCGGGAGACGGTGGTGCAAAGCGTGCTAGTTGATCTGTCATCTTGATGAGGATGCGATGGAGCTCGTCTAGATTGGCGCTGAGCGAGCCAAGAACGTGGTCAACGCGATGGAGTCCATTCGGGAGACGGTGGTCACCACGCCTCTGCTGAGGGCCTGAGGTCATTCGCGATGCCTTTCGCATCGACTTTGGTGATTCTTATCGGGTATTTTGTGTTTTTTTTTTATTTGGTTTGAGGGTTTTGGGAGGAATTGGGGAAAAAGATGAGGAGATCTGTGCCTTTTTATGAGTTCATTGGATCCGAGTTGATGTTTTCTTGCTTTTCTCTTCATTGACAAATCAGGGATTTAATGTAGATTTTTTTTAACTAATGTGTGTTTATGAAATGTATATTTTTTTTTTGGTGATATAATTACGATTAAATTAGATTTGTAGCTAAAATTTTGTTATTTTCAATGTGTTCATCGGATGTATAAATTGGTTGATGTAAAGAAAAGTTTGAACCTTTTCTGAATTTATTATTTCCAAGCTTATTTATTTATTTATTTTTTCTGTTCTTTTGTTTTGTTTAATTCTTTTGAATCTTTGATCTAAAGAAAATCATGAAGTAATTCTTTTGATCTAAACAGATTGCTGCATATTTTGGAAAGCTTGTTGCATGATTTAATTCAGAATTATACAGTGTTAATGAGAAAAATTGACATTAATAATACAAGATATTGATCCATAGTTTGAAATTTTGAATGTATAAACTATAAAGTTAATGTGTTATCTGTTGGTTTCTTCTTCAATATTGTTTTTTGAGTGGATGAAGATGAGAAGATAATCCATTGATATTATATAAGAGATTGAGTTTAATATTTTTATCAAAATAATAAAATTAAAGTCAGTTAACATTAATATTAAACTCTACTCAAAACCTTATGCTCTTTTTATGTTAATTATAAGGAAAAGAAGTTCTGGATGATTTAAATTTAACACAATCATTTATGATAATTTTGTTAATTTATGTTAATTTTTTTATAATAATTTGATTGAATAAAATGACTAAATAAGAATGTAAAATTAGGATTACATGTAAAATTTTTTTCATTAACGTAAGAATTTAAAAGTTTTCAATAATTTTGAATTTTTAAATTAAAAAATATTAGTGGGCCAGCACGGCACGAACCCACCCAAAATGGGCCGTGTGCCGTGCTGGGCCAACCCCTAGGAGTTGGCGGGCCGTGCCGGCCCGGCACGGTAAGCGCTCGGGCCGGGCCGGCCCGGGCACGCATAGTACTCGTGCTGCAGCGGGCCCGTGCCGTGCTGGGCCGGGCCGGCCCATTTGACACCACTATACTCCGATAGCTATTGGGGAGGATCCTTGGATGATAGACGAAGCACAACAGGTTGGTGTTTTTCTTTGGGTTCAGCTGTTATTGCTTGGAGCTCAAAGAAGCAAGCAATTGTTGCACTTTCAAGCACCAAAGCTGAGTATATTGCCCTCACTGCTGCTGCTTGTGAAGCAATATGGCTGCGAAGACTGATGGAAGATTTGAGTGAGAAGCAATTCAATTCATCAGTGATCCATTGTGATAGCAGGTCAGCCATTTTGATTGCCAGAAATCCAATTCATCATGGAAGAACAAAGCATATTGACACTCATTATCACTTCATTAGAGACCTTGTGAAAAATGAGCAAATTGATTTAGTTCATCGTGGAACTAATAATCAACTTGCTGATATCTTTACTAAAGCTTTGATACATCAGAAGTTTGAGCATTTCCGTGATGCACTAGGTGTCTATCAGCATTCTGATCATGGGGAGCATGTTGGAGTTTGATCAGAATATAGGTTGGCAATAGGATCTAGTTACTTCATGGACAGTAACTTGATTGACTGAGAAGTGGCCAGTGTTTGTTTGAGAGCAAGTTGGAAATGTTCTAGTTGAATCTTACTGTGTTGTTTTTTGTTTTCTTAGTATGTCTTTAGTGAACTATTATGTATGCTTCTACTTTATGTTGTGTTTGTAATCTTGAATGAATGAATGAGCAGATTATCTGTGTGTGCTAGCTCAATTCTAAAAATCTCTCTTGTGAATTATTGAAGCTTGTGAGATCAAACGATCCTATCAGTAACCATTGAAATAAATTCATAAATATTTCCATACACTTAACACATTTCAAAAGCCTCATAAACTCATATGTTGAAATAAACTCATAAACACTTCCATATACTCAACACATTACAAAAGCCTCATAAATACAAAAGCATTGATATAAACTCATAAACATTTCCATACACTCAACACATTACAAAAGCCTCATAAACTCAAATATTGAAATAAACTCATAAACACTTCTATACATTCAACACATTACAAAAGTCTCGTAAACACAAAAACATTGAAATAAACCAATAATACCAATGATAATTCACAACCTAAATATGTTGTTAAACAAACAGACAAATAGACTACTTCCAAGTTCTCAAGGTTCATTATCAAACAAACTCATACAATTCTTAATAATGTTTGAAGATTAAAAAGAAAATAATAACAATTATCTTTGTATGGGTTCACTTGGTTTTTTTGATAAGATTGATTTGATTTCTCAAACAAGTCTGACTTCTAATAGCAAACTGGAGAAGCTTACTTCTTGCAACAATAGTATCAAGACATTATCTCATAATTCCCAAATAAGATAAATACATATTCTTCCTTCTTGCAAAACAAGTAACTATGTTCAATTAAACTTATCAATATTTTATACATATCCAATGCTATTCTCATTGCTATCAGGAAACTAATATAGGAAACAAAGAATACATGCCTACTGTAGCCACATCCTCATAGGCTAGAAGCCTTCATGGAAACAATAAAGTTATCCAACCATATTTTGCTTGGGATGGCTTCCTAGAGTAGAAGGTTTTAGATAGGTCTTTATTGGTGATTAATTTGTCAAACACCATTTCCATGTCTTTATCACTATAACCTTCCATACTCCATAGAGCATCTGATAGTTTTTCTTTGCATTTTTCTTCCTAGAATAATTAATTGATGGTGCTAACTCACCTAGCTTATCCCCAACAATCTACATTACAACACTTTCAGCAGTTGTCCTTAATGTGTGGCCAATCCTAGTAGCAGACTTGCTTGCGACTAACCTTGCCATTGCATGCCTTTGGCTATTTACTTCTAAAGGACCACGTTCCGCTAACTCATTAGCTAGAGGTACACTATCATCTTCCAAGTTAGTATCGTTGCATGAATTGGTGGTAAATGGTACGTGCATGATTACCAGTAGCATGATCATCTCCTGTAACTAAATGCAGCTCCTCAAAAAAATTTATAGGTTTGTTTAAATACTTTTTGGCTTTCGGTTGTTTCTATGAAAAGATGCTATATAACAAGTATTAAATAAATATAATTCATACACCTCCACATATGTGCAATATATCTCGTCTCAAGCACTAACATTTTATCTAAGTCATTCCATCCAATGCTCCTGAGCTTCATAAGCTTTTTAATGCCTTGATATTTTTTTGTTTCAAAGTCCGCATGTGATTTTCAACAATATATGCATCTATGCATGGGGTGAGGCATTTGCTATATTCACAATGTTCGCTACTTCCATAAATTCCTGATGTTTGAATAACTTATCAACTTTCAAACCGCTCCTTGCCATATCAGCAAGCAAAGATATCAAGGCATTATCCATGTCATTTATATATTGTTTGTTTGGTGTTCCTTTCCGCTTATCACTTTATGCCCCCACAATAATGTAACTTGAGGTTGACATATTAACTACCAAATTAACAATTCAAAAAATTGTTAGAACAATCTTCAAATAAAAAAAAATTAAGTACGCTGATAAAGTAATAATAGAGAATAACATCTTCACTAACAATCCAAAAAAATGTTAGAACAATCTTCAAATAAACAAAACATTAAGTACACAACTTTATTAACAAGCCAAAACAGTGATATATATATATATATATATATATATATAGTATGTAGTATGCATGTATGTATTTTATATACTATACGTGTATTTTCACTGGATCAATGACCGTTTTATGTGTTTTTTTGGTTTTATTTGCTTCATTGGGCATTAAAAGGTTATCAAGAGCTTGAGAATGTATTTTTGTGCCAAATTTGGGACTAAAATGAGAAAATTTGGAAGTGAAGTACTATAGCAGTTTTTAGCAGTTTTATTTTAGTAGTATTGTAGCAATGAATAATGCTCTTGTGTGGCCCATATAGTACTCGTATGCATATGACCTGCCCAAAGGGTCATATGACCTTTATGTGCCCGCATAGAGGCCACATGAATCCGAACTTTGTTAGATCCATTTTTTCATGATCCATGCTGTCCTATGCGCCCACACAACATCCTTATGCCTTGAAAAGTATAAAAGGACAAAGTTAGGGCTTTAGAGGGAGTTTAAACCATCATTTGACTCCACACACTTCCATTTCCAAATCCCAATGAGTGAAGAATCCTTTAGGCTTAAATTGAAGGAAGAGGAAGATAGATCTTAGAGGATCCATCCTAGAAATTTCATCAGAGGAGAAATCAAAGCAACACAGCTTTTTTGGAGATTCTTGAAGGGTGTTGTCATTAGGCTCTGATGAGCTTCTTCATCTTCATCATTAGTCAACGGATATGAGTTTTACAATGAACTTTTATTATTCTTTTGTCGATTTTATAATATCTTTTCATTTATGTTGAACTAAACTCCCAAAGCCACCAAACACCAGTAAACCTTAGGAGAAAAACTTTGTATGGATGATTACTTTTTTTTATTAAAGCATGTTGGCTTATTCTTTGGATTTAATCTATGATACTTCATTTTTAATAAAAAAATGGATAAATTCTGTAGATTAAGTTTGAATTTTATGTGTAGAACGAGATATTTGCATATACTAGGTAATACTAATATTAATGAGGTTTTATTATACCGAAGGTTTCGGGTGTAGATGACCTTTCGCATTAGGGTTCTACCCTTGATTTGAAATTACTTGTGCACATTGCAATCATAGGGGAAAAACTGAAGTTGTGGTTGAATGAAATCCTATCGATCCCTCAAATAAACAACAGGGCTATTGATATGTGTAAGGGGTCTCAAGAGGTCTTTAAGGTTCATTACATCTTTATATCCTATTTTAAAACCCAAGACCATTTGCATGTGGGATGAATAAATTTTCTTTTGTGATGCTTGTGTTCATTCCATCCTATGGCAAGGCCAATTGCTTCATGTCCTTTATGAACTGGCTTTACAGTTATGCTTATGTCTTGCACTAAACAATATTATCATCTGATTTCTGTGTGTTTTACCTTGGCATGATGTTTGATTAATGTAGAATTGTTTGAGAGCAAGCAAGGATTTAGGCTTGGGGGAGTTTGTTGTATACAAAAACTACATAATTATTATCATGCATTTAGTTGTTGATTCTTCATTAAGCATGCATTTTCCTAGCATTTGTAATGAAATCTTCTTCCTTTGTGTACAAACTACTTCTTTAAGTTACTTTTCATGTAGGAAGCTGGAGCTGACCTAAAACTTTGATGAACTGAGGGTGTTTCAAAGGCAAGGAGAAAACTAACAAGACTTGACAGGTGGGCAACATAGGGGGTTTCTCAAGCCTTGTTATGCTGTGCTTTTACATAGATTTTATCTTTCTTGCTTTCTTTTGTAATTAAAATATGGAAGTGTAGAACTTCTCTCTAGGTTTGGGATTAGCCCAACGTTGTGATGATTGATGTGGTTGTTTCTTTTGTAAGGATCTTTTATAATTAATGGTAGATTACTTTGAGTTGGCTTTTGATTTGTGTTTGCATAGCCTGGAGTGTGAAAGCAGTTGCTTGCTTTATCATAGGGATCAAGATTAACTGAAAGGTTATTCTAGGTCTTGGAAATTCTTAATTCAACCGTGAAATTATTGAAGAGTATTTCTTGAGAGTTTAGTGTTTAATCATTGAGCTTAATAGGGTTTTGAGAGAGTTCATCTACCACGAAAGTAGAGGTTGGCTCAATTAAAATCAAGTTGTTATCTCTTGAAAAAGAGTAACAAGTAATTAAGGATTATTACCCTTCAATTGATCTACCCAAATCTAGTAGAGATCCAAACACATCTTTCATTACTCTATATGGTGAGTTCCCAAGCCTAGGTTTGTTTAAATCTGGTTTATAGTCCACATCCTTGCCTCTCTGCATTCCCCGTTTTGTACAATTTCTCCTGCTTCGCCCATCTTTACACCTTTTAATTGCCTAGATAGCCTATTGTTGTAATAGATTAGTAATCACACTTAGTCTTCATGGGGTTGATATCTAAATTATTACTTGGCAAAACAGTACACTTGCGGTTGTGCAACATGATACTCTCGCACTCAGGTGTGGAGATTTATTACTTGACCACCCATACACTTGCAGTTATCCATCAGCTAGATTAGGATAAGATTCTGGTTATGTTAAGCTTGAGTGATGCTTATCAAGAAGACTTAAGACCTAACTAGACATTCAAAATGCAAGATTGTCATTCATGTTAAGATTGAGTGATGGTTATGGAATCACATACAAGATCAAGAAACCTAAAAATCTTTTTTTCTTAGTTTAATATTTCTAAAGTTAAAAAAACGTGTATACTTTATGTAATATATTAATTATATTTAAAATTTGGTTAAAACCCTAAATTACTTTTTTTTCGAACTTTTCATTTTCTCATGGATATTAAATCTGTTTATAGTTTTTTTTTCAACCAATCAGCTTTTTGAAATAAGATATTGAAAGCTTTATAAAGAGTATGCCTTTCCCAATGGCTATTTATTTATTTATTTATTTATTTTATATAATATTTCAAACTCATCACTTTCTTAATGTACCCAAATCTCTATTATTTGAACGAACCCCATTGATAGATTGAGAGAGGTAATTATATTATATTTTTTTTAATTTTTTATTTTAACACATTCTTAAAAAAATTCAATAACTTAAAGAAAAAAATCTATGAAATTAGATATTAATTGAGACTAATCATTAATAATAGCAAACATAATATTATATTATATATTATTTATTTTTTTAATTTCAACAAATATTATATATATATATATATATAAAACATTTCAGGGCAGGGACTTTACGGGGTAGGGAGATCACTTTTTGCCCTAGCCCCGTTACAGTGTTCGGAGAATTTTATTCCACCATCCTTGTCCCCGTGGGGGAGGAAACCGGGGATTCTTCGCCTTAACGGGGCGGATCCCCGCCGGGATGGAGACTCCCCACCCCATGCCTATCCCTAGTGTGATGCCAGCCTTTAATTTCTTTCTTTGTTTTTTTTTTCTATGTATATTATCACATGTGATCACAGAATAAAATTTTTTTTTGGTAAGTATTGTATTATAAATATTTTTTATTTTGAGTATTGAACTTATAATTATATCATTTTAATCACTCAATTTTAATTATTGTTTCCTGGAAGTATACCAAGAGAATTTTGAACAAAATTTAATGACATATATGCTAGATTTGCCACGTTAACACTAGTTCACTGCATCTTCTGCATATGTAGACTTGCCTATATGACATCTAAGCATCTAAATGTGTCGTATTATAAAACCAAGATAAGACATAATATGTCTGTAAACCTAGTTAATTAAACTGGCTGAGATCTACACTTGAAGAAACAAAAATTTTCACTTGAAAAAAACCAAGGGTTCTTCCAATTTATCTATTCTCTCTGTTGATGGAGCTGGGTATTCATAAGAACTTTAGATCGATCGAGGACCTTGGTGCTGCTTTATATAATCCTTTTCCTCAAAGGATTAGCTCCACTTCAAATTTTAATGTACATCATCATTCAAAATACTTAAGATTAATATAGGATTCAAATGATAATGTTGTGGACCACTATAGTTATTTAAATCTACTTAATTTTAAATTATCACAAAGATAATTTAATTCCAAATTAGTTTTAAACTAACAACATCATCAAAGAGAGCCATATGACCGCTCTTATAAACTAGTTCACCAAGTTAACATAGCATGTGATACCTCAATAAGAGAGGCCATGTGACTCTTTTAGATGACATGTCATATCCACAAATGAGTGGTGCTATTTTTACCGAATAGATTTTCCGAAACTTGTCATCACATCATCATTCACATCATTATTTTTTATATAAACTTCAAATTTAAACCTTAAAAATCCTTACATTTTTAAAATTTTAAAAAAAATTTATAAAACCATATCTAAAATTTTAAATCCAAATACTACAAAAATCTATACCTAAAAATCTAAAAATTTAAACCCTAAACCCTAAATCCTAAGCCCTAACCCTAAACCCTAAATCCTATACCGTAAACCCTTAATAGTTCATCATTTATGATTAAGGTTTAAATTAGGATTCAGATAATATAGAAAAATTTATTATTTTAAAAAAGTAATAAAATAAAGAAAAAATGATCTGAATGCTAACATGAATGCAAACTTGATATCCACGTCATTCGGGAAATTTATTCATAAAATCTATTCAGTAGAATATCATTACTCATCCACAAATGCAGATGACACAACGAATTGGTGTTAAGGTAAATATTATCAAATTCTACCTGGAACATTTTGGTATCCTCCCTGGGAGCATAAATTAAAATTTGATTACTATAATGATACAAATTGAAATTGGACGTCATAATGAAAAAAAATGCCAACAGTATAGTACCCACACCCACTCATGATACTTACCTTGTAATCTTAACTTTTATATTTTTCTGTACTTTTAAAACTCTTTCTTTAATAATAAATTATATAAAACAAATTATATTGTCTAGTACCAAGTCCTAATTTCTTTTTTAAAATTCATGTTATGATTAATTTATGTCCTTTCTCACCTCCAAGTTTAAGTAAACATTTTTTATAATAAGAAAAAGTTAGAGGTAACTCAAACTGTTTGAATTAAAATAGATAAAATCAAGTACGTTTCATTATTTTATGAAACTATAATTAAAACTGCTGTTAATGGTATTTTGAGGGTTTGTTTCGTTGGGTAATTAGTTATTCACTTAGAAAATAGAATATTTATTCAACATTGAAGACATGTAAAATTGTTTTACATTGATATAACTTGTTTGCCCATGATGTTGTTTTAAAATAGTAAAAGTTAATACAAATACAGTTATATATTTATTTTCCTTCACATTAGATTCAGTTTTTTTTTTTTGACAAAACATTCAAACTCTTAATAATATTATAAAAATCAAAATGTGTTGAATATTAACTCATAATTTAGTTTATTATTTTAATCATGTTTAATTCCTAAAAAATTAAATATTTTGGATATCCCTTAAATTTAATTTTTTATTACATATATTTATCTAGTGGCGGAACTAGAATGAAAGTAAAGGGACTGCTTGACTCAAAATATTAAAACAAAATTTGAAATTTCTCTCTAAAAAATGATATATATATTGGTCGAATGATATGTCATTACCATTTGATCAATCCAATTTTTTTTAAAAAAATAATGAGGGCTATAGAGACAATTATAAATTTTTTGAGGATCGACCAAGTAAAAAATCAAAGAAATAAACAATATATTTTTATAATTTTTTTATATGTTATATTATAATTTATAAAAATATAATTGTTATACTATATAAATTAATTTATAAAAAAACAAAGATTCTAAATAATAGATTTTTAAATAAAATAATTTTTTTTACTACATGAATTACTTTGTAAAATATTAATGAGTAAAATAATAAATTTTTTGTAAATAATACTATTAATTTGAAAAAAAATTGACGTTTGATGGGGGGCTATATAGATACCATTAAACCGGGTCAAGGGGGTGCTCAAGCACACCCTTAAACTCGCTCCTTCCGTCCCTCTATTTGTGAACATCATTAAAATATATTATAAATTATTTAAATATTAATTTTTATATAAAAATAGAAATTTATTTAAATTCCTAGACTATAGTAACCACGGTTAATTTTTCATGTATAATGATTAATTGAGTTTAATTTTTTAACGGCCAGTCCTCAATAAATGCTGCTAAGGCATGTGTATAGAGCTGAATTGTTAAGATCTCACAATTTTTTTTATAAAATTATTGTTAAAATTTTTATTTTATATGGTTTCTCCATTTTTTCAATTTTTTCATAATAATAATAATAATAATAATAATAATAATAATATTATTATTATTATTATTATTATAATATTTAATAACCATGATATTAAGAATCCTAACTATTTTTTTAATTCAAAACTTATCTTATTTAATTAATTTATGATAATATTAAAATATATTAATTTTATTTTATCATCTCCATAATTTGTTGGGCCTCCCACAATTAGAGCTGTAAATGAGCCGAGCAGAGTCGAGCTTTGCCTTGTTCAAGTTTGGCTCGTTATTATTATATCGAGCCGAGCTTTCTTCGAGCTTCATTTTTTAGGTTCAAGCTTGGCTCATTACTATTTTAACCGAGCTCGAGCTCTAAACGAGCTTATTTCGAGCTTCATGCTCGAGCTTAATTTGTTAAGAAAATTTGAAGCTTAAACTTGTCTCGTTAGCTTGATTAAGGCTTGATTATTTTTTTATTTTCCATTTTATTGACTTAGTAAAGTATCATTTAAAGCTTATTTAATGAATTATTACCAAGTGTGACTCAACTCAATTTGAGTTTGATGATCATTTTAATAAAAGAATAATTTAAGCTTGTTTATGGAATCATTAAACAAGTTAAAAAACAATTACAATAATAACAAAATAAACATTGTGATGTAACTATCTATAATTTTTTTGTAATATTATTAACGATCCGGTACATAAATTTGTTCATGACACTATAAATGATCATATGAATGATTGTTGCAAATAAAATTGTAAATGATACTATAAATGAGCTTTTAATTATACAATAAATGAACTGTTCATAAGATTTAACAAGCCGAGCTTGGTGGTGTTCAGGTTTGGCTCGTTTATCTCATAAGCTCATTTAACCTAATGAACTAGCTGACCTGAGCTTTTAATGAGCTGAGCTTTCAAATAGTAGTTTACAACCTTATATGTGTGACTCAAGTTGACAACAACGACATAGTCACATATACACATTAATATATATATATATATATATATATATATATATATATATATATATATATATATATATATATATATAAGAGCTTGTTGACGAGTTTTGTTCGTGAACCGTGTTCGCATTTATTAATCAAGTTTGAAAATGAAGCTCAAGCTTGGCTCGTTTACAATATGAGCTGAACACGAACGAGCTCTTATCGAGCCGAACACCGAGCCGCTCATGAATGACTAGGCTCAAATACACCCCTACCCACAATGCATGATTTCCCTAAAAAAAGTTATATTTATTATTATTATTATTATTATTATTATTATTATTATTATTATTTTATCAACAAAATCAATATGCGTAAGAATCATAATTTTTAAAAATATAAACTTTGATTTATCTTGGATTTATATTTTTCAATTTTATTATATAAATTTTAATTTAATAAAATTTATTTTAAATATTTTATAATTTTGCCTAGGATCAATCCCATTTGCACAGATTAGACCGGCCATGTTATTTAAGAAGTAAAGAAATTTTTGAGAGTACATGTATAGGGTTTTTAGTATAATATTTAATTATATATTTTAATGGTGTATATGAGATATGATAAAAAAAATAAATTCTAAAATTATTAATGATATGTGATTTTATTGAAGGATATTCAATTAGTCCAATTTATGCCAACGACCATTAGGTCAATTGACACCGGACCGGGTCTCTTGCGTAGGGTGTTCGTTTCGGGGAGGACTTGAGATTGAATCCCATGTCCGTGTAAAATGAGTGCATGGGTGTATTGAGTTGCTAACTTCACATACGTGCATGTTCCCGATTTATTCTTCGGGAACATTTGTCGTCTTAAAAAAAAAAATAATAATAATACTACTCTTCATTTTGTTATAAAAATATAATAATACTCTTGCATTTTTTAGACTTTTCCTTTAGATATGCAAATGCATTTATTAAATATTATTGGAAAGCGGTCATGTACTTTTGGTCGGGTTGGGACAACCCAGGGACGGTTTCATCTGGCGGCGTGGCTTTGTCGGCCGGAACCACCTGATATCAATGACCGAATCTCGAGGCACTGTTCATTTAATCTCTTTATAAACACGTATTAATGTTTGGTTGGTTAAAGAAAAAAAAAATATTTCTCAACAATTGGATTTTCAGAACAGGAAATTTAATAATAATAATAATAATAATAATAATAATAATAATAACAACTATATATATTTACAAATAATTAACCTTTTTTTTTTTTAATATCCATCTAAAAACACAATAAAATAAGACCATTTAAATAAATTCCATTCCAAATACTAATTAAAGGTTTAATAAAAATACAGCTTTGAATCCTACTTTTTATGCCTGTATATATATATTTGACGTTCTTTCACATTTTTGGAACTTCTAAAATTGAAAAGTAATAAATAATTCAATGTCATCTCTTATGGTATAGATTTTTATAATTTTTTTATTATATATATATATATATATATATATATAAAGAAAACAAGCCCAACCAATAAGAACCTGAAGCTTTATTTTAAAAAAAAAAAAACTGAAGCCAAAATCTAATAATTAAATTGGACATCAAGTCTAGGTTTCACCTTAAAGTTTTTGGAATGAACATCGTATTTTGTTATCCTTTCTTGTTCTTTAAGAATGAGTGCACTATGACTGCTCAATCTTGTGCTTTTGATGCCTTTTCCTTTGTTTTCTTTTAAGATCTTTTCTTTGTTTTGTTCTCTCTTGAATTCATTGTTCCTGTTATTTTAATCACATAGTTTTGGTTTCTATCTTTGCACTTTCTCATAGTTTCCTCCATTCTCCACCAAATTGTCTCCAACTAGTCTTGCCAAAAATATATTAGATAACATTTGGTTTGCGGAATCAGAATCAAATTCTGATAATGAGAATGGAAGTAATTGAAATAACAATGGTAATAGGAATCAACCATTTGGTAGCTCAATGGTATGACACTAATGTGTTAAAGGGGAGATCATGAGTTTAAATCCTCTCTCTGACAATACTGTTCATACACTGTTCACCCGGGATGTCTGTACTATTCTATATTGTTCATACACTGTACACCGGTTCTAATACTATTCATATACCGGGGCGCTTGTCGCCCATTATTCAAAAAAAAAAAAAAAAAAAACAATGGTAATAGGAAAGAATGGTAATATAGATGAAAATTGTGTTTAGCTGTAAAGATAATTTATTGAGAATGGGAAAAGTAGGGAGAAAAGCTATAACTAAATTACTTTTTATCTTTTATGTAAATAAATGGTATATATAGTTATGATAAATAATTTATAAATTATTTTGGATATCATTATTAGTTAAATTATTATTAAATATTCAAATAAAATAATTCACATCATTTATTATTAATTTTAATTATTATAAAACTAACCAATATTTTAGAATGATTTAAATATTATTATTCACTTCAATTATTGTAATTTAATTAATTATATTAATTATATTAATAATATAACAATTAAATTTATAATTTAATAATATAAATTAATTATATTAAATTTTATTGTGCTTTGGCAAAGAGGTGAAGCTTTGGCTTGAGGCAAAGAGCTAGCCAAGAATTAGCGTTCAAGGAAACAGAATCGTCAAGTTTTGTGAGTGGGACTATCAAGCATATTCCTATTAGAAGAATACTGATATTTATTCGCGTATTTATACTATCTTGCTTTAATAAGATTTAGTTGGTTATTATATTTGAATTGATATGTTTATTACCTTAAAATGAGTTTGATGCTTCATTTATGCAAAATTTTATGTTCAAAGGAAAGGATTTCCGGATTGCTACTTGATTTGTAAGTTGCGAGTTAATTTGTATTAAAAACTTCAAACATGCTTGTATGTTCATCATTTCTTTGTGGAAATGGCTATGTTTCTTAAGTATTGAGTATTATGTTGGCTATTGCATTTCGTGTGGAGCTGTGTTTGTATTGTTTAGATTATGGTGGCATCCTATTGCAGTAGCCTGTCTTCGCGGCCAGCCTTTTGAGATGGTGCAGTAGACTGGTTGATCTTTGTTCGACCAAATCAAGAGGGGGTGTAGGACCCTGATTGGACTATCATCAGGGAGCCAAAAGCACCATACAGTGAACCGATGGGTCAACATCAAGAGCATGAGTACCTTGACGGTTCTAGATCTAGCCGTGGCCACAATGAAGGTTTAGAGTGGTTTCTAGACCACTATTTACTGGGTGTGTGATGAGAGTTGGGTATTTTATTGAGTTGCTATTTTCATGTAACTGAATTTGAGATTTATCCTATTGTGTTTCTTTTGTAATGCCATCTTGGATTTGTGGTCAGGGGCAAAGCCTCGCTGTCGCTCTCAGAAGGGCAGTCTCCCACATATTGGATTTGGCACGATATTGTGTTTATTTATTTATTTTGAAACTCATTTTATTTAATTTGTTATACTTATATTTGGAAATGTTTTGATTTGTATGTTTTATGGTGAAAGATCTGTTTGATGTTTAGTATTTTAGTGGATTTGATGTTGTAAAACCCTAGTTGAGGTAAAAAAACCTTATTGACTTTATCTTTTTGTTTTATTGTGTTAAAGATTATTATATACAACTATTTTCCAAATTAGTTATGTTATTAGTAAAGTATTATTTTGGTTATTTATGTTTATTATTTTGGTATATTCTGGTAGAGTTGTGCTAACCTTCCCTCACTGAGTAACTGGGGTTACTCATATCTCTTTCTTTTTCCCAGGCTGTTGCTGGTAGTAGGTGCTCCTGAGCATTTGATACCTTTCTACCTTCTGTGTTTCTTTTTCTATTCATCTATGTAACCTTGGTCATGAACATGTTATTCGAGTCTTGGATCCACTAGTAGGTTGAAAACTATGTTGCATGATTTTGTATTTAACCAACTCTTAAACTTTTTGCATATAAGCATTCATTGTTGTCGTTGTTGCTTCCCTCAGTGTTGGTGCATCTCTCTATTTTCCATACTCATTGACGTTGTTGTTGTTGTTGTTGTTGTTGTTGTTACTTCCATTTTGTATCATTGTGCTTCTCCACTCTATATCCGTGTTAGATATTGTTGAATTCCAGGTTTGTTGAGCAGCCTTGTGGTGTCTCGAGGGTTGAGAGGCGGGGTGTCCCTCCTCGGGATTATCTCTGTAGTTGTCTCGTCCTAATGGCCCGCGAGTTGGGGAATGATAGAATCTCTCCTACTCCTACCCTCACACAATTATAATGGGCTCTAGGATCTCCATGTCAAGAATCGGGGATGACCCACCGAAATTCTAATCGAAAGATACATAGTGCCCTTACTATCTCTAGAGAGCATCAGTAATACTTACTCATCCAAGTGTGATCTAATCGCAAGGATTTCTCAATATACAAGAGAAATTATAATGGTAAAGCCACTTTTCGATACATAAAACCAACAATGAAAACAAAGATGAATCTGGAAGCAAAAGGTAAATCTAAATTAAAAGGCAATCAAAAGATAAAGCAATCCCAGGCTACATCAATCCGGGCACTCAAGGGAGTTAGCCCACCATGGGGCTCATACTCATCAATACAAGGTCAAACTCAATCTCTAAAACCTTAAACATATAAAGAAAAACCCCTTTTCTTAATGCCATGTGGTTGGAGATGGTGTGAGCTACTATATTTGCCAATGGATCATCACTCCGGTGACTCCTTCGAACTTCTTCTTCAATCCTTCAAGCCTCCTTCAACCAAAGAATGAAATATATACAAAAGTAAAGAAAATGGCTAGATTACTAAAAAATGTAAACTTTCTCAAGAATTGCCACTCCTTGGTATCGGTGCCAAAAAGTTGATATGCCCCTTGCGTAACCGCGGATCATACAAGTAGTATAATGTACCATAGTGGGTCAGGTAGTCAAATCTACAGGGACTGGTGTAGCTTTTGATACTAGTAAAACTTTCTAATATATAGCCGATTCAAATGATTTAGTTGAAATCTAATCCTAAGAAATAAAGAGATATGATAAGAAAGAGAGAAAAATAGACATGGTTTGGGCTGAAAAGATATCAGTGGAAAGGACAATACCTCAGATTAATCCCCTCAACAAATGTATTGACTCCACAATAATTACATGTACATCTCCTCAGGTAGTGGTGAACACCTATGGAGAATTAGATAATGTACGACCTCACTCAAGGATTAGAGTGGACTCAACCTCTTTCCTAATGTATGGCCTAGCTAGATGGATCACTCGATTATCATCTAGACAGTGGATGTGCAACTAAAGTTAACATTCTTCTTAACTGCAATTGCAACTATAGGGAATATGCACGGCAAATCAATTCTCACACAGCTAGTGGCAATTCCCAAGTAGAGTTTTGCAATATACAACATCAAGGTAATCAACACAAAGATGAGCAACCAATATAAACAAGAGGAAGACCGCAAGGAAACTCAATAATCAAAGAAACTAAGATCAAAATATCACAAGTTAAGGATCATAATTCGAGGCTCTGAATGGTGGTTACCTCCTCATGGTTATATAATACATCAAAGAAAATTAATAAGAGAAAGAAATGCTATCCATAAAACTCCCTTTTTGTTTCACAATTCTCATCAGAGAGTGATCTATGATGATCTTGCTGGCATTCCTCCATTCCCACAACAATCTCTCCTCTCAGATCAGGCCTTGAATCGTGCCAAGCACTGCCCTAACCCTTGTCTCTAGAAAAGAGCAAGAAGATCCCTTGAAAAACTAACTTTGGGTCTTAAAAACACCATTTCCTATGCAAGCACGGGTGTGCTCTTGCCTGTGCTCATCTCGGGATGTCTTGGAACTCGTTCTTGGAGTGATTGTAGCCCAACCTAAAAAGTGCACCAGCGTAAGCATTCCCGTTCAAGAGTACTCTGGTGCTAAGACCCATGGAACCGTGCTCTTTTCTTTGTGAAAACCCCAATAAAGTGCATGGGCGTAAACAAGCTCGTGCTTCAAGAGTATGATGGTGTTAGGGGCAGTGAAATGATGCTCTTCAATTTGTGCAGATTCTAGGTGAAGTGCACGGGCATAAGCATGCCCGTGCTTTCTAACCCTGCTTCGAAGTACAGGTGTGCTTCCTCAGTTGGGCTGAAATTCTCTAAGTCTTGAAAAGTGCACAGTTTGAAGCATGGGCGTGCTTCCTGACCGTGCTTGCCTTGAAAGGTGAACTCCAACTCTGTTTCACGCCAAAATTCAACTATTTTCATTCCTTTCAATCCAAGACCTGGTTATGTATATTAGTTAATAAATATACCCAAAGTATCATTGATTTATAATAAAGGAATGCAAAAATGACAAGTGAATCATGCTATATGGCATACAAAATATCTATATAAAATGCACTCATCAGAAACAACCCCCTATACCCATGACCAGCATCACAATTCGAATATGCATTAGGTCCAAAAATTGAAAAGATCTCAACAAGGAAATAATTCTGGTCAATGGTTGATGACATTACTCCCTTGTTACAAACTGAAGATATGTTAGTGTGTTGTTGGCTCCTTGGTTTCTATTTATACAGTGATGGTTGCAGCAATGTCTCATTCTCAAAAAATCTCGATCACTTCCATATTTTGAGCTAATTCTTTAGATTGTTCAAGTAGTTCATTCAATTAGAAATAATATCATTAGTAGAGTCAATTGTAAAACATGTATCATCCTTACTAAGTGAGTGCCTCATTGGCCGGTGAAGCTTGAAGACAACTTTTTCTTCACCAACTCGTAACACCATTTGCCCATCATTCATGTCAATTAGAGCTTTGGATGTTGTAAGAAATGACTGACCTAAAATCAAAGGCACTTTCACTTCTTTATTGACGTCAAGAATGACAAAGACGATTGGGAAAATAAATTTATCCACTTTTATGAGCATATGCTCCACCATAACCCTCAGGTGTTAAATCGATCGATTTGCTAACTGAATTGTCATCTTGGTCAGAGTCAGATGACCTAACACCAGCTTCATGAAAATCTTATTGGGCATTACATTGATGCTTGGGCCCAAGTAGGCTAAAGCACCCTCTTCAATAGAATCTCCAATTACACAAGAATAGTGAAGCTACCTGGAGTCCTTCAATTTCTTGGCAATTTGTCATTTAAGATAGTTAAGCACTTTTCACTCAACGTTGCAGTTGACATTTCTCCAAGCTTCTTTTTATTGGTGAGGAGATCCTTCAATAATTTCTCATACTTGGGCATTTGTGCTAATGGCTCAACAAAAGGAATGTTGATATGAAGTTGTTTGAACAACTCTAGAAACCACTTGAACTGGTCGTTGGGTTCACTTTGCTTGAGCTGGGAAGGATAAGGAATTCTCGGTTGGTATTCCTTAATAACAGGCTTTTCAATCACTCCCCTCTTACCCTCTTTCTCTTCAACTTCACTTGGCCTCACTTTTTCTAGGCCTTGGCTCCGTTCATCTCTTATTTCCACTTCTCAATGTGATTGCCTTGACATGTTCTCTAGTGTTCACCTCCGTATTTCTTGGGAGGTGACAGACATTTTCCTACTAGTGTTTGGTGTGTGAAAATATAAATATGTGAATATATATGTATGCAAGTACACAATGAAATATTGTACTCAAGTCCGTAATACCGCAAGTGCACGGGTCGTCAAGTAATACCTCATGGATCACGAGGGTTGTATTTCCCTAGGAATGACAAGAGGCTCATATTACTTCTTTTTCGCTTAATCAATAGCCTAAACGTTTAAGTTCTTTCTTTAATCTAATTGTACAGATTATGGGTACAATACAATTGGAGATGTCGTTAAGCACACTTGGAGGGAGTAGGAGTATGTATGAAGGTTATCTTTGATTACTAATTATGATAGGCGCTAAGTATCAATTATATTCTAGGATTGAACCGGGAGAATTCAAAGGCCTACTGACCCCAATAAGCCATGACAACTAGGTCTAAGTCACTAGGAACTTAAGATAGAATTCCTCCACCCCGTCACTAGGATGGAATCTAATCCTCCTCAACCTCCTATGATTGGCTTAAATATGGGAATCCTACCAGAAAAAAATCAATCAAACCCTAAGTCTAAGGGCCAATCAATCCCTAATTCGGAAACCTAGCTATACCTAATCTCTTAGAACATGCATAGATCTATTATGGCATGTGTGTCATCAATGTGTTGGCATATCCTTCTCATCCACACCAACAAAGATAAACAATTAAAGCATGTAATGATTAAGAAAACTAGAATGATATATATTGATTAGTCAATATTCTTAAATAATAATCGAGGGACTTAGATATATAATTACCTTCGAATTAGGTTATCATAGATCAAAGAAAGTAAAACAAAAAAGTGCAAAGAGAACCAAAAGACCAATTAATGGATAAATAAACATTCAATGTGTTCATAGACTAACTCCCTCCAATAGTTCTCCAAAGGTTAGGGGATTAGTGAATCCCAAGGTTGTCCAGATGACATGTGTCATGCACGCTCTCCTCCAATGATGATCATTGATCTTCTCTTGAGAAACTCATTGGAATCTGCCGAAATATCAATGAAAATTGCCTTTGATGATCTTGCTCTCTAGAAATTTGGCCGCTCTAACTCTTTAGTAAAAGAATCTTCCTTCAAATTAAGAAAACTAGGATATTTATAGTAATATGCTCTAAGTCACGTCTTGGCATGGTCTTTGGGTGTTATTCATCTTGACAACAGCCGTTATGGTTTTTAAAATGCCAGTTGTGAGGCCGTCATGGCTTCTATGTTGCTACCAGTGAGCTCATGTTGCAACTGCTTGATCACAGTAGTGGTAAGTGTAGACAATGGGCATTATGAGTTCCCATAACGCCATTTGTGAGTCGTGGTACAACTTTGATTCAGTAACTTGCTTCATTTTGCTTCAAAACATCCTCGAATTTGCTTCTTTCTTCCTAAAACAGAAATAAAGGTCGTTGTGAAGAAAAGAATGAAATTTCATCCTAATGAGATACTCAACAAGTACAATTTTAGACCAAGCTCCTGTGCAAGCCTGGTGATGTAAGGACCAAGGAATATGGTCACCAGGCGGGGGTCCTGAAACTAATGTCTCAATTGGCAAGCTAGCGCATGATCGATGTGAATCTGCTCCGTAGTTACCATGCTTCATAAAAAATAGAGGCCTTGGGGGTTCACGACCCCCGTGCTGTCTCCTTGCCCAGTTAATGTCCGTTATAAGATGGCGTGTAGGTAGCGGAACGCCGAGCATCCTAAGGCAGATGCCTTCGAGGTCTCACAGATGTAGGTCTCACGACCCCGAAGTGTCGTGGTCCATACTTGATCTCGGCTCAGGTGGATTGGTAGGTCAGTGTGGAGCTTTGAGTATGATGCCGCGGGTGTACTCCATGTCCACCAACCCCATACGGACTTAGAAGTTTGTGTAGGACATCATGTGCTCCTTGCCGAACATCCAGAAACTGATCGTCCCCCGATGTCCTAAGCTAATGATGGTGTGGTTGCACTCAAAAGAGTTCATGACCTCCATCGTGAGCTCCCAGTACGTGGCTCATCGATGCTAAAGAACTAATCCTAGCCTTGTATTGAAATAATATCCCGTACCTCATCTGCGAGACTTATGCGCTCGAGCGTCAGTAGTCTATCCGACGCCCCTCAATGAACCGTTGGTCGATGAGCCTCCTATAGCTATCTTTGTGCTCGAGATCCCTGACCGTGGTACTGATGTCCTTAGACTCTCCGGTCTTTTTCTTCTTCTTGGCCTCTATTTATGGACCAATAGCAGATCTCTTTTGACCCATAACCTGTAATTCAGAAAAAATATGAACAATCAATCAATAGAATGTGGAAAATACAATGCAGGAAGGGACAACAGGTGCATAATGGGTACATCATGGTCGTTATATGACCATAATGGTCTCACAATACCTGTTACCAAGGCCGTGGTGTCCCTCTGGATTGTTACAATGGGTACACAATGATTTGTTGTGTAAATCAATAGCTCATATGTGCACTATAACGGGGAAATGAGTTTTTGAGTTAGAAAGGTCAAGGTCAGCCGTCGACGACCCTATACCTCCTCATAACAGAATTTACAATGGCCAAATAATGGTTGTTGTTCATGCATTCAGACTCTTCTAGGCACCACAGCCATTATAAGCCCATTGTGGGGTTGTTGTCAACTCGGTTTGGGCTAAAAAATCTTAAAGTGTTGGCAACAGCCGTTCCAGGGCTCGTTGTGTTTACAACGGCTAGACAATGGGAGTGGTAAAGCTTTGTCAGACTCTGGAAAATTCAAAGTTGTGGTAGGCTCTGTGGAACGGCCATGATAGGTTACCACGGTTATTACAACGAGCATTATAAGCCCGATGCAGACTCACTCAATTTTTTCATAAAAGATAAATTCTCCACCTGGTCATCACAACGAGTACAACCGGTTTACCACGTTTGTTGTAATGCTTGCGGTGAAAAACGAAAGATTTTCCCTGTGTAAAATGGTATGGAAACAATTCCTAATAATAGTGCTTGACTTCCCAAACATGTTTTTCTTATGAAATTCAGTGGGGCCGATCCAACTTTTCACTTTCACATTAATTACCACATTCTATATTTTATTAACTAATAAATGATAAACTAAGAGTAAGTGAACTAAAGTCTAGAAAACTACTTGGTTGCTTCCCAAAAAGCACTTGTTTTACGTCATGAGCATGACGTGATTGTTCTTACTTTACGATGGCTCAAAAATGTTAAATTCTTCTTCCTGGAAATTTGATTTATGCTTCCCAAAATAAGATTTTAATCAGTGACCGTTTACCGTATACGTACCTCTGTCGGGGTCAGTTATTTCTATGGTACCGTAGGGAAAAACTTGGGATACCATAAACGACCCTGACCATTTCAACTTTAACTTACTTGGAAATAACCTTAGCCTCGCATTAAAAAGGACTTTATCTCCTTCCTAGAATTCCTTGAAGCGTATGAGGTTCTGGTCATGGTACTTTTTGGCTCGTTCCTCGTAAATCCTTGCATTTTATACGCGTTTAACCACCACTCCTCAAGCTCCTGAAGTTGTAATTTTCTCTTTCTTCCTACAAGATGAATATCAATGTTTATAGTTTTTATCGCCCAATAGGCTTTATGTTCTAGTTCTACAAGAAGATGACAAGCTCTACCATACACAAGTTTATATGGTGAAGTCCCTATAGGTGTTTTATACAATTTGCTTATCTTCTCAATGCTAGAAGATAAGCAAATTGAATAATGTGCCATCTTATCTTCTTACCAACCGTCAGATGGATTTCATCTGCATCAACACCGTTGGATTTGAATTATTCCTATCGAATCCTATCTTATCACACTTCCTAATGCTAGAAGATAAGCAATTTGCATAATGTCCCTATTTCTTATGAATTACTCTTATTATTATTCATTTCATTCGTAGAGCACATATACTCAAAATGAATTATAACATTTGAGGAACTTCGAATACTGAAAATAACATATTGTCGCCATTATCTTCAGATGATGATGACAATATGTTATGGATGTATGATCTCTTATCAGTGGAAGAGGATGCAATGCATCGTGTTATTCAAAATAATAGCATGATATTAGAGTTAACCCGTAGTCATTTGAACAACCATCGCTCCCATGGTGGCTCTATTCCAGGCCATGTTGTTATCAATCGTAATCGTGAAGCAGTAGATCACAATTTGTGGAATGATTACTTTTCAGAGAATCCACAATATAATGCTAAAATGTTTCGCCAGAGATATCGGATTTCACGAAGTTTGTTTCTTCGCATTGTTGTGTCTGTGAAGGACTATGACAGTTACCTTCAACAACACTGTGATGGTCTTGGTCTAGTTGGGTTATCTACTTGACAAAAAATTACTGCTGTTTTTCGAATATTGACATATGGTTTGTTGGCTGATGCTACAGGCAAATATATCAAAATCGGTGAATCAACTACAACTGAAAGCTTCAAAAGATTTTGTCAAACCATCGTAGAGATTTTCGTTGAGCAATATCTTAGATCACCTAATGCTAATGATATTACAAGACTCTTATACATTGGAGAACAACGTGGCTTTCCAGGAATGTTAGAAAGTTTGGACTGTATGCATTGGAAATGGAAAATTGTCCCACACATGGGCTGGACAATATAGAGTAAGGTATGGATATCCAACCATTATTCTTGAAGCAGTAGCAGATTATGATCTTTGGATATGGCACGCTTATTTCGGCATGCCAGGCACTAATAGTGTCATAAATGTTAGTCTTCTAATTTGCTCTCCGACCTGGCACAAGGTATTGCTCCTTCTTCTTATTATGTCATTCAAGGAAATGAGTACCATATGGGATATTATTTAGCTGTTAATATATATCCAAAATGGTCTACTATTGTACAAACTATTCAACAATCACGAACTCCGAAGAAAAAATATTTTGCAATGAGGTAAGAAGTATGCCGAAAAAAACGTCGAGAGAGCATTTGGTGTTCTACAATCTCGTTTTGCAATTGTGGCAGGACCAACACGGTTTTGGAGAAAAATGTCTTACATGACATAATGACTGCATGCATTATTATGCGCAACATTATAGTCGAGGATGAATGAGATCTCAATGCACAAATCGTGGATATAAGAGAAATGGCGACTCAGTAGTTGAATTGGTACAAGATAAAGATGCTCAATTTGAACAATTTCTTGGTCGTTACAGGCAAATTAAGGACAAAGACGGTCTTTCTATGAACAATATATATATATATATAGCTAACAAAAATAGTTAGTTGATATTACGTATGATTACATCGTCATAAGTATTAAATATATAGGATCCTTTTTATATTGGTACCGGCTCAACTAACCCTTGTGTCCATTATGTCCCAACAAATCATATATAACTTAATGCAAAAGTCAGAAACTTCCCAAATTATCTTGATTAGTTTGAGAAGAAAAAACGGTCGATAGAGCTCATGTTATTTGATAAGAAGCATGATGAGAAATTATTACATTTGCATATGGTCTTGATAGGAAAGTTATGAGTTGGCATCCACTTTTTAACTGCGTATTTAAGCATGTTTGAGTCCATTTTGGTGCTTGTAGTTTTCACTTGATGTTTAAGGCTGTTGGAAATAAGACTACTTTATTCTCATTGATTTATTTAGTGTTTCATGTGAGATGGAACTTGAATCTTAAGTCAACTCTTGGTGGCAAATTTTTGGAAAATTATAATAAGTAATTGCATTAAATATAGAGATTAAAATAAACGTTACTGTAAGGTATAGAGAATAAAACTTTATTAAACTTATTTAAAAATAATGTTAAATTTCTAAAGCATAAGGTTAATTAGAAATTATTTTTTGACAAAGTAAAAAGAGTAAACGGGTACAAAAGTGCAGTAATTATGATAGTTTGATTGATTTATTAACTATAAACCCATCATGCAACTTTAGAAAAAAGAATAAAAAGTATTCCTCATACAGAACTCCCACAAAGACCCAGAAAATGAATTGTAATATGAGATAATTACCAATGGGCTAACCCACATTCTTGGTTAATAAAAAATAATTGTGGATGTGACTCTTATTTTTTTTAATTATTATTTTCCTTTATTTCAATGGCCATTCAAAATGGCTTGTTAAATGGACCATATCTCCTATTTTTAATGACACTTCTTGTGCGAAAATGAGAATTAAGGGCTGCAAGCGGGTGTTGATTGATTATTTAATACCGTATAAAACAAACTATGAAAAGGTGGATATGAGTTTTTAAATACTTGGGAGACATGGGAATATATAAGAATATTTAAGTGAGATCGAGTAAGTCTTAGAAAATGCCTTGATTTATTAATTTGTCTTGGTTTCATTGGAAGACTTAAAACTGTGTATCGTGATGATAATGTGAATTGTTTATGCGGCCATAGACGTGATAAGTGAGTTGGTCATATGGCTTAGAATTTGACAAGCACTTGGCCATTTTTCCCTCTCTAGGGATGTGCGTGCAGCGTATCTAAATTTTTTTTGTTTGACAGAACTTAGGTAAAAAGCGTTGGATGTTACCATCCAAAATTCTGTTCATCTAATGAACCTAATGAATTGGAACAACCCATCCAAAATGGAAAAACCAGGCTTTTTTTTATTATTATTTTTTAATTTGAACTTTTGCTTTTTAGTCCATTGCTAATATGATTTTATCAAAGGGAAGAGATTATGATATTCAAAACACACTGCATTCTTAAAAAGTATCACTTGTATTTGTTGGAAAAGTAGGAGAAAAAAAAAGTTGAGATGTGCGTTGACACTACTGTTAAGAGTTTATTCACCCAAGACATGAAAACTCCCCAACAGGTTATTCCAACCACATGGTTAGGATTTAGAATAGCGAAGAATGCACATAACCAAGGAAATAGTTAACAAAGTAAAAGAAAATATATCTCTTTAAAGCTAGGCTATCATCTATATATAAGAGAAAATATTTAAGGCTATATATTTTAAAATTTAAAAATTGTGAGGTTAGAATTTATGATAGCAATTACAATTGAAATAAAGTAATGAATTGTAAATTCAAATTAAGAATAACATTTATTACCCAATTGATGCCATCACTTACTCGATTCATTTGGCCCAAAGCCTACCTGCCAGCCCAAGCCCGATCCAAACTCGATCCAAAGTCAATGTTTGATGGGCCAGTCTGTCACGCCCCGACTCGCAGGTCCATAGAACGCGACAACCACCGCGACAATCCCGAGGAGGGATACTCCACCACTCTACCCTCGAGATAGCGCAAGGCTGATCAATAGACCTGGAATCAACAATATTCAACATAAATACAGAATTTCAAAAACAATAACGCCCAGCGGAAGTAATAACAATAACAACGACAATAACAACAAAGACAACAACAATAAGAATAGAAAAGAGAAGTTCACAAACACACAGGAAGATAATACTAACAATAGTAGCAAAAGCTGATACACAAAAGTTTAGGAGTGGTTTAAGTACAACACCATGCAATAGGGTTTTCGACATACTAGTAGATCCAAGACTTCAATAACGTATGCATGATCCAAAAATAACATACATGAAAAGAAAGAGATACAAGGAAAGTAAGAAGGCAACAAATGCTCAGCACGGAAACACACTGCCTCACCTACTAACTACGACTAAACTGGGAAGAAGAAAAAGGGGATGAGTAACCACAGTTACTCAGTGAAGGGATTAGCATAACTCCACCAGAAATATACCAAAAGATAATAATACCAAAATAACATAAATCAACGAAAGATACTTTGCTAATAATATACTTGGTTTAGAACACAATTACAAATAAAATAGTCTATAGCACAATACAACAAAAGTAAAATAGTACAAAGAAATCTTAATACCCAACTAGAGTTTAAACTGCAAAACTACGAAATACCAAACACAGGTTCAAACTATAAAATAAGTTGAACATTAAACCAACTTTAACATGGTGAAAATCCTCATAAGTTTGAGAATAACAAAGATAACATTAATACTAATCGTGAAACACGAAATTGGATTTGCACAATTAATATACCAATAATAACCTCTTTAAAATAATAAATATTTTGAAACAAGTTTGAAATTCAAACTCATGCTTTCTTTTCAACAACTCAAATATACCAGAGTTTAAAGAATAGATAAATCGATAAACATCGGTACAGTATATGGCCTCCAAAACTCTCCTTTGCTAATCGAGGCCTCGGTTAGGTTTGGAGCCGCCAAGACAAGCGTATCTTGGCATTGGCCGGTGGAAAGTCCGTGTGGTGACTCCGAACATCTAAACTATATCCAAGTCAGGATTCTACGCTTCCACCTGAAATAGCATAATCGCTTTGACAGTTTTCCAGGCCACCTCTATTAGGTTGGCCCATGGGAACCATTTAATTCTTACTGCATTAAGTATTGGAGCTCGGCTCCCATGTCACCATCCAAACAAGTAAGTAACATACAACCAGTAGGCTCAATGAATACATCAACATGATAGCAAAATCTCAACATGACATCGTAAGTTCTCATATTCATCTCCCACTGCAGGAGTGAGCAATTTACTCAAAATAACACAAGTAGTTAACAATCTTTCCACCTCAAGAGTAAGTTGCTAAAAACATCTCAAATGAATGCCTTTTATCAAATAAACATCATTTAAAATGAAATAAGAATCCTTGAGCACTCGTTTCAATCATAACATCAGCAATAACACCAATGAGTTGCATAAATAGGTTGCATAAACTCATTTGATACGCTAACATGCAAAAGTCTCAAACATTCAATTTGGAAACTATGATTCCATAATAAAGTTTCGAAACATAATTACAACATTTGGCAAACTTTGCAAATAAACTTGATCACGATTCAAATATGCCTTTAGAATATCATAAAAGACATTTTGAAAGCTATTAACAATGCAAGGTGTCATTGAGGTGAAATTAAACCAAATATGATAAAGGTATGCATAATATTATGATCTATAACCCATAGAATCTATAAATCTCACTTACAAAGTTTGAATAAAAAACAACCCGAATAACCTTTCTTTTAAATAGTAATACTTCTTAAATAAGCAATATATATGCATATACATATAACCCATTTCAAGTAAAATCTAAATCTTAAATCCAAGTATAAAACATATAAAGCTAAGGAAACCAAAGCAACCCTAATGAACTCTAGGGTTGCTCCACTTACACCTCAAGCTACTAAACAAAATCTAAGGGTTTAAGCTCCTCTCTAAACGAAGGAAACCAAGAATACAAGGAAAGCTCACCGGAGCTACAGTAACTCAAACCTAGGAAATGAAAGATCTCTCTCAATCCTTCACCAAAATAAGGAAATACAACCAAATCAAGAGTCTAAACTCAAGAACAACCACTCACCAAGGATTTCCTACCAAAAACTCAAGAAAAACCATAAGAGAGAAAGGAAGAAGAAGAAGAAGAAGAAGAACCATACCTCCAAACATCTCAAAACTCCAAAGAGATCTTCACAAGGGAGGAGGAAGGAGATCCTCAAGCTTCATGATAAGTGCTCGTGTTATAGTAATACGAAGTGTTATTATCTTACATTGAGCATTACTTTTATAAGATTTTATCACTAATTAGTGTGTATTTGTGTGCTTTTGTGCATTGTAGGGTTATGGAGCCAATTTGGAGAAAAAGAGCAATGTTAGGTCATGTTCGCCGTTGTTGGGGAGTTCTCGGACCAAGGAAGGAACAAGGCACGAGTCTAGACTTGTGGGTGTGTGCCAACTTCCTTTGGAGGGGCATAAAGGCAGTCACATTCACAATAAGTCTAACTCGTGTAGCATTGGAGAACTTCGCCAATAAGGAGAATTGAAGTAATCAACATGATCTACCGTTGATTGTGTACCCAATTCAACGGTCTCGATGAAGAACGATGAAATCAGGAGTATTTGATGCGCGAGACTGTAGCAGCTACTGTAGAAGATCACTGCAGTAATACTGTAGCACTTTATTGTTCACTATGCTCCAGAAAACTGAATTCATAAAATTCACACAGGCGTGTGAAAATTCCACACAACCGTGTGAAATCCCGATTTCAACCGATTTATAGCTGTGACTCAACACTATTTAAGGGTCTTTTTCGGAATTTTTTCTGAATCTTTTCGCCTATCTTTTGGAGGGTCGCTGCTAGGGTTTAGGGAGGACTTTGTGGAGGATTGGAGCGCGTCATCAGCATCGACATCGAAGCCTGTCGGAAGATAGCTATTGGGGGAGCTTTCGTCGGCACTGATCCGACGAGGTGTGCCCTAGGCTTGACGAGGAGCTTGGTGGAGAGACGAATCGGCCGCACAAGACAACAGCTACGCTACAGAAGGGGTTTTTCATCTATGTTTTTGATTTGTGTTTATTAATATACATCGATGAATTTGTATAGTTCCATGAGGAGCTAAACCCTTTGTGGGCATTCGGACTTGTAAACTCTAGGATGACTTTGTTTCTATGACATGTTATTATGCTTTCTTAATTGATGAATTTAATTGAGTTCAAATCTTGATTGATTCTTGTATTGATTTTCCCTTAGATGTGACACTAGGGTTGAGAGTCATCTAAGTTGTCCTTTGGAGGTGTGACAACTTCTATAGGATTAGACTACTAGAGATTGGAGAAGGTCGAGAGGGTGAGTCTCGAGGTAGCGAAACGTCCCCTTTCTCCTCCGGTGTGATTTTCCATGCCTACGCATTCCAAGAGTTCTTAGCGGTCGAAATAGAGCAAAGTACTACGAGATGAACTCCCCTGGGGCTTAGTTGTGTGAGCAACAGAGTGAAGGGTTGTAGTGAATCATAGTGCTGGGGCTTAATTGAGACTAGGGTTCTTTCATCTGGACCAAAGGGTTAGGACTATACTTAGGAACAGGGCTAATCACTTGGAATCCCTAGAACGTAGAGTAATCCCACGTAGTGTGAGGCTTAGGAAGATTGACTCCCCTAGGACTTATTTGACAGGTCAACTAGAGTTAAGGGTCGTAGTGAAACCTAATGCCGGGGCATAATGATTGGGATTAGTCACGGTTAACCTTAGGTTTGTGACTGTGTATTTTAGGATGTCCACGACCATTAAACATCAATAGAAGAGTATAATACATTGTCTTGCACTAGAACATTAATCCTAGGAGTAGCTTGTCCGGGTACTCTATTTACTCTTGATTGTTTCTCTCTTTTACTCTTAGCTTGCACTCTCTTATCTTCCATATTTCTTTTTATTTTCTTATTGCTTTCAATCACTCTTACACACACACAATTGAACTTGCTCTCACTTTCTGTACTTCGCACTAGCTAGATAGCAATCTCTTGTATCTACAATTCCTACTCCCTGTGGATTCGACTACCCTCTCACCGGGATATTATTATTACTGTGACAACCAGTGCACTTTCGGGCCCCTATCACTTTACTAACAAAGAACAAGGAGGAGAACAAGGTTCAAGCTTCATACTAAACCAACTAACTAACCCTAGCCTCATTCATCCAAAGAAGAAGAAAGGAAGAAGAGTAGAAGAGCTTACCTTGAACAAACAATGGATTGATTTACAAGCTCCATAAACAAGCCCTAAAAACTCCTCCAAAACAAGCCTTAAACTCCAAAGAAAAGTAGAGGAAGAGAGGAGGAAGGGATGAGGGGGGTTTTGGGAGAAAAAGGAGTGCAAAACACCTCAAAACGGGTTTAAAATGACAAAACCCGTGTATGTGCAGGTTGATGTGCGGCCCGCGTAGTGGCCGCACACCCTACAGCATGGGATGTGCGGCTTGGTGTGCGGCCCTTACACCAGGCCACATAACTTATTGTCTGGGTAGTGCCGGCTACACAAGGGCCGCACAGGCTGTGCACAATCCACGCGCCTCTAAAATCCCCAGAAAATTCCCAAAAACATTTGAGAAGAAGCCCCAAACTACGACCAAGGAGAACTCAACTGAAACACCAAACAAACAACCAAGGAAAGATCGGAACAAATTGCTCTACACAAGAAAGGAAAAGGGCCGAAACACCACACAGTCCAAGGTAGGCCCATGATCTTGCACATTAGATATATTATTAAATATTAATAATTAAAATAAAAATATATTATTGATTGAGATACGACTATTAGACAGGATATCTAACTAGCTAAGTAGCTAACAGTTATGGGCCAGCCTCATGAGTCAAGTCATACCAACCAATGGCTCTTTCAATAATTTATCTTGAAAGATGGTTATATTTTCATAGATCAATTAAGTAAATAGAGGTTCTATTTTATGTAGGATGGAAAAATTACATATGATTGACAAATGAGTAGGTGCCAAGCTAGTTGGGATGAACTAATATTGTAGTGATGCAATATTTTTTTCAAGTAAAAATATAATAATATTAATCAATTAATAAAAGTATTCATTTTTATTTTTATTTTATTTTTTTATTTTTAAATCATCACAAAGTTTAATTAAGTAAAGTTAAAGAAGAAAATAACAACAGGGTGATTTGAGCTAAATCCAATGGACCGATCCAAGGACGATCCAATAATTGATCCGAAGAGCCAAGCCATGAGTTGGGGTATGGGCTTCATATTTTAAAATTTGGGCCAACCCAATCCAGCCCAAACTATTCATAAGGCCCATCAGATCTAGGCTTTGACTGTGCCAAAGCCTCAATTTTCTAGGCAAGCCTGGCCCGATTTGGCCTCATGATGAGAGTGAGCCATCACCCAAATGTAACATTAGAATTAAATATGGAAATAAACCTTATGAACAATTAAGCTATCAAAACTCTTTAAACAATCAATGAAATAATATAAAATTAAAAATTATAATCAATTAGAGAATCTATCAGTTAAGAACATATTAATAATAAAAACTCTTTTGAAATATCTTTAAAATATACAACAATCCCTCACATATTTCAAACAGTTTTTTTATAAATATTTCTAAGAAATCAATTTTATGAGTTAACATTTTCTGTGTAATGCATTGAATCTTGTGTCTTTTGGATATGAACCAGACCTTAGATTGATAAGGCATAACATGCAATGAGATGGTGAAGTAATTTTTTTTTTTTTAAAAAAAAGGTGTATGTGAAATAAACTTCAATGAACCAAAATACTTAAATAGGTATATCAATCACATTACAACCCCTTAATTCTTTGCTATTGATGTTGTTTTGTGCTCCTTAGCCATGCGCATGCTTGGTAATTTATGAGTGCTCTAGAGATTATGCCAATATCTCATGCAAGCGACTCCACGTGTCACTCACATAGGTGATTTCATCAAGTGTATGCTACCGTTCATACACCACCCATAAGGGATATGAAATTCATTAAAAGTCTTTAAGCTTATCCTTTTAATAGTGCAGTCTAGCACTTTTCGCACCATAGGATAGGATAAAAAATAGTGCAGTAGAGTTAATAAGTGACTTTTTTTTACCCATATGAACCTTGTTCATGCCATCTCCGATCACAAAGATTAGGTTGCCATCGCTGCTAATTTCAAATTGGCTTAAGTCCCATTCCTCTCGATGTTTCATATATTAGTTTCCTTCCCAAAGGCTTAGTCAGAGGATAGGCCAAATTTGCTTCTAACTTCACATAATCAATGGATATAATTCCATATTTTAGCAGCTGCTTAACCACATTATGCCTCAATCTTATATGTTTGCTTTTACCACTGAAGGTCTTATTCTTTGCAATGGCTATTGCCGCTTAACAATCACAATGTATTGATACTGATGGTGTTGGTTTTATTCCTAACAGAATATTATCTAAAAAGTTTCTCAGCCATTTTGCCTCATTGCCACCCAGTTTTAGAGCTATGAACTCTGGTTACATACTAGATCTAGTGATTATGTTTTGTTTACTAGATCTCTAAGTAATTACACCACCCCCCAAGAGTGAAGACATAATCACTAGTAGATTTTGTCTCATCTGAATCTGAGATCCAATTCACATCATTATATCCTTCTGATACAACAAGAAATCCACTATACTTAATACCATAATTCATGGTAACTCTCAAATATTTCATGAGTCTAGTAAGTGCAACCCAATGATCATGGTTAGGATTTTGTGTGTATCTACTCAAGCTATCCACAAATATGCTATGTGAGGTTGAGAGAAAGTCTTTTAATGTAATAAGCTCCACATAATTTTGGCATACTCAGATTAGGGTACAGAATCACCTTTATTTTTTTTAATTGAGTGTTAGCATCATAAGGGGTACACAAGGGTTTAATGTCAAATTGACCAAACTTCCTAAGAAGTTTCTCAGCATAATGTTCATGGGATAGTATTATACTATCACCCTTCCTTATGATTTTAACACCCACAATAATGCTTGCTTCATGATAAGTGCTAAACTGATCATATTTTCTATATTATTTACACTATATCTAGCATGAAATTGTACTTGCATAGCATCTCATTAAGATGAAATTTAATTCTTTTATTCACAAATGACCTTTATTTTTGTTTTAGGAAGAAAGAAGCGAATTGGCTTACAACGGGCGTTATGGCTACAGACAACGGCCGTTGTCTACACTCACCACTAGCATGATCAGGCCGTGGTAGCATGAGCTCATTTGTAGCAACATAGAAGCTATAACGGCCTCACAACGGCTGTTGTGTAGTCCATAACTGATGTTGTCAAAATGCATAATGCCCAAAAACTGTGCCAGGATGTGACTTGAAGACTAAGCAATAACTTACTCACAATGGGCATCACAAAGCCCATAGTGAGGCCATGATAGAGCCGATTACTCTAAATACCCTAGTATTCTCTAAATTCGGGGAGACTCTTTTGCCGAAGAACTTAGGGAGGCCAGATTTTTGGAGATCTGAGCAGTGGGAAATGGTGTTGCTTCCATATTCCAATAGATTCCAGTAGATTTCTCAAGAATACCTCAATGAGCAGCATCGGAGAATATCTCACATGACATGCATCTTCAAAGATCATCATTAGAGAGGCATGAGTGACACACGTCATCAGACAACCTTAGGATCCTCTAATGCCTATCTTGGGAGAACTATTGGAGGGAGTTAGTCTAGGAATTTATTAAACGTGTATTTATTCTTTAATTGATCTTGTGGTTCTCTTGTTCTTTGATGCTTTGTTTTGTATGATCCACAAGAACCTAATTCAAGGGGAATTGTATGTCTAGATCCCTCGGTTATTATTTATGAATCTTGATTGGTCAATATAAATTTTATAGTTTTTGTAATCATTGCATGTTCTTAATTGATTATAACATGTTGATGTGGATGAGGAGGATATGCCCCTATATTGGTGACGCCCATGCCATGATAGATCTATGCATGTTCTAAGAGGTTAGGCATAGCTAGGTTTCCTGATTAGGGATTGATTGCCCCTTAGGCTTAGGGTCTGATTGCTCTCTTCTCGTGGATTCCCATACTTAAGGTAAACATAGGAGGCTAGGGTAGAAGAGATTCCATCTTAAGTTTCTAGTGATTTAGAACTAGTCGCCATGGCTTATTAGGGCTAGTAGGCCATTGAATTCCCCCGGTTCAAACCAAGAACATGATTGATACTTAATGCCTATCATATTAATAATCAAGATAACTTTAGTACATACTCCCAACTCCTTCTAAGTGTGCTTAACGTCATCTCCAATTGCATTGTTTAATAGTGTTTTATAAGTAGAACTAAAGAAAGAGCATAAATGATTAGGCTATTGATTAAGTGAAAAGAAAATAATAGGAGCCTCTCGTCGTTCCTAAAGAAATACGACCCTTGTGTTCGTCCATGAGATATTACTTGATGACCCATGTACTTGCGGTATAATGGACCAATGGTAGTATTAAGTGTATACTTGCATGCTTATATATGTGCATAATTTAGACATCCATAACCCGTTCGTCATTTCACCCATGTCTTTCATATTAAATTTGGATGCAAAAAATAATTTATTATCATTCACCACATCATCACAAGTTCCAAAAAATAAGCATGTCATCTACATATAAACAAATAATTACACATTCACCATTTAGTGATTTTGTATACACACATCTATCAGCTTCAATAAAAGAAAAACCATCTCTAGTCAAAATTTGGTCAAATTTCTCATAACATTGTTTTGGAGCTTGTTTTAAACCATATAAGAATTTGAGAAGCTTACATATTTTATTTTCTTGAGTAAAAATAACACATCTCTCATGTTGAGTCATATAGATTTCTTCTTCTAAATCATCATTTAGAAAAGTTGTTTTCACATCCATTTGGTGAATTACAAGTTTATAAATCAAAGCTAAAGCTATTAAAACGCGAATTGCATAAATTTTGGTTACATGATAAAAAAGTATCAAAATAATCAATGTTTTCTTTTTGAGTAGAACCTTCTACAACTAATCTTACTTTATATTTTTCAATTGAACCATTAAGGCTATATTTTCTTTTGAAAATCCATTTAGAACTAAGGCCCTGTTTGGATGAAAAATAAAAAAATATGGCATAATTTTATTATGTAGGAAGTGCAACTGATTATTACAGAAATTATGCCATATTTTATTCCTACAGAATGGGTGTTTGGGTAACAAAATAAAAATTTATTACATAAATTATTACATATTTTTTTCTTACAGAATTAGTGTTTGTTTTGCATAATAAATAATTATTACATAATAAAAATAGCCATTGTATTATAACCATTGGAAATTAATTTGAAAACTAGCCGTTGAAAAATAGCCGTTGGATTATAACCATTGGAAATTAATTTGAAAACTAGCCATTGGAAAATAGCCGTTGTCATTTTCCCCTATTTATACACAACATAATTTCTTTGCATTATACACACACTTTTTTAGTTGAAAAACTTCATAGCCATTGTTTCACTATGGATCCCTTGACTCTTTGGAAGAAAAAAATTGAAGAAGATGATCTAGTAATGCTAAACTATTGGTCGAGACAATGTCCAATGACATCAAGAAGTGTAGAACATCACACATCCATTCTTACAAGTGCTGCATATGTACAAGAAATTCTCGAAGGTCATGAAGAACGTTGTAAAAGAGAATTTCGTATGGAGCCTTATATCTTTCAAGTATTGGTTGATCGTTTAAGAGAAAAATCTCTCCTCTGCAACTCAAAACGGACAACAGTCGAGGAGCAACTAGCAATGTTTATGTACACTCTTGCTCATAATGCTAGTAACCGTGATGTGCAAGAGCGATTTCAACATTCTGCAGAAACGGTTAGTCGTTATTTTAGTAAAGTACTTAAAGCTATAAATCGACTTGCTCATGAATACATAGAACCTCCATCGACAATAACATCACCGGTTATTCAGAATAACAGAAAAATTTTCCCCTATTTCAAGGTAGGTAGAGCTATATATTGTGAATTTCTTTGTGAATTTTTTTTTGTCATTTTAATTTTTATACGTTTGTTTATTTTTTTAGGATTGTGTTGGTGCTATCGATGGAACACATATTCCTATCACAATTTCTTTAGATAAACAAGATCCTTATAGAAACAGGAAGCAAATGCTATCACAGAATGTTATGGTCGCATGTGATTTTGATCTTCGTTTTGTATATGTCCGAGCAGGTTGGGAAGGTTCAGCTTTTGATGCTAGGATTCTCCAACGTTCGATTGAGCAAGGTTTTGAAGTCCCAAGGGGTAAATATTATCTTGTAGATGCAGGATATGCCAATACCCCGAATTTTATTGCTCCATACAGAGGTGTCCGCTATCATTTGCAGGAGCAAGGTCGAGCGCAATGTAGACCGAGAAATTACAAAGAATTGTTTAATTTGCGACATGCTTCATTACGGAATCATGTTGAATGCATCATTGGCATTTTGAAAATGAGATTTCCGATACTTAAAGTATCAACTTTTCACCCAATCGACTCTCAGACTGATATAGTCGTTGTTGCTTGTATGTTGCATAACTTCATCCGTATACATAACGGTGCAGATGTTGCTGATGATTATGTTGGTGAAGCCGAAGAAACTATTATTCCTAATGGAGATGAGTCATATGGAGAGGATGTTGCAACCATGAACTCTGAGTGAAATGCAGGTGCTCGCAAAAGAGATGAAATAGCAATGCAGATGTGGAACAATTATTGTAGCTATCGCCAAGCTAGAGCATATGTTTGTTACAGTCATGAAATTGTTTCGTTAGGTCTTCTGGATGAAAATTGTTGGTTCTTGTTAAAAGTCATTGCCTATGTTGATTTAATGTTGAATCCGAAAGTTTCTAAAATTTGCAAGTTCATGAATAGCATTGTAGAATGCTATATGACAACCCATAAACAAACATTCTCATATGACAAAAACCAAAAAAAAAAAAAAATACGTAGCAAGTTTTTGATAAAGATACCTCAAATCAAAACATTCTCATAACAAGTATAAGACAAAGAGATATCTAGCCAGTTTTTGATAAAGATACACACATAAATATATATCATTCATACAACAATGATACAAAAAACAATACACATAATCAAAACATTCCCATAACAAGTTCAAGGTCAACACATTCAAAATAACACATAACAATGTCACACTCATCATTTGTTACTCAATTTTGTTGAACATCATTCTGAGCCATGGCACTCTATGGTCTTCTTGAAGACATAGGAAGAGTTCACGATAACTCTTATCTTTAATGAAAATTTGGGTAGCTTTGAACATTTCTTCTTCTGTGAAAATGCCACTCATTTGGTTGAACACCTTTATGCAATCTTCTATCGTATGTTTTTCCACAACTTGATTGGCCTTGACAGCATCCAGATATTCTTTACTCTCACGCTCTCGAAATGCAATATATTTATCCATGTTAAATGATGATTCTTGGGGCCTTTTTCCTTTTCGCTCCCTTTTTCTTCTTTGTCCATCTTGATCTCGTGTATAGGTGATGCTTGTCTTGAATGGTTTGGAGTAAAAACACTTGGACTGTGCATTGGAGATTGAGAATTATCTTCATAATCTTCTATACCACAAGATCTTTTACCTTCAGCATATCTCCCTACATCACAAATGTATAATTTGCTAGTAAAATAAAACTTTATAAAAGTAATGCTATATGAAAATATTTTCTTACCCTCATAAACCTCCTGTAATGCGGTAAAATATGGAAACGGTCTAGTACGCCACTTCCTTGCATCTTTATTTCTCTGTTTGAATTGCTCAAAATTAGATGGTTGTCATTACTGAAATAATTCAATATTTATGTACATACCTCTAGTAGTGGTGCCCAAACATCATCGGGAGCCGATACAATGTGTCTTTCGTAGTCCCATCCAAATCCACTTAATTCAGAAAATCCTTTTAGAAGCTTGTAGGTTTTTTTTTTCAGCTCTTGTTCTAATGCTTTGACTTGGGTTGTGGTGATGCTTGGATTGGAAAACTTGGTTATCATGTCCCGTACCATCTTATTCCATGCTTCTTTGGTCCATCCATTTTGTGAACGGTAAGCAGGAGTGTTATACTCACCCAATAACTTTACTAGATGAGCCTTGTGAATTTCATTCCACTTTGCCCTAATTTCATGTCTACCGTCACTTGCCACGCCTTCACTTGCCATAATTGATCAAACACTGTCAAATGTAATAATAAAATGCAATAATGGTTAGCACTCAGTAGAACTGATTCATTGAGATGATCATAGCTAGTCTTGGGCCATCTAATGTCATCATGTTTACAACACTAATTCATGCCTCTACTAATTAAAAAAAAACATGTGTCAACTAGCTATTGCAATCAATTCAATCACCATGCAACCATGCAACAGTAAACAATGCAAAGATGAGCAATTAATCTTTCATTCTCTTTCTTTCTTGTATAGAATCAAACAAACATAATCTCCTACTTATAATAATTGATCTCATGTCAAATTAAAAAAAAACATTGTATGCACTTCACTACTGTCTAGGTCAACAAACACATGAGAAACTATCTTGTGCTTGTTCTCAAAAGCCATAACAATATTGTCAATAATAATTGATCTCACATGAGACTAACAAGTATTTTGAACAGGTAGATATAATTCACACATAGGTAACCAATTAATGAGATTTGAAAATATAATGTGTATTTGTGGTCAAATATTATAATGTTCAAGAGTCCAAATGGTAGTACGACGGCGAATAAAACAATAAAAGATCCTGCAGATAGTTTTCAGAATGGTAATATCATTTTGAAACATTTTGTAAAAACTTATGCAATGATTCATTGACTGTAAAATGTTATACTCTTTGTTTTCTATTGCAAATACTTTATCCAGACAAACAAGAACAACATAATTGGAAGTTGAATTGAGCTCCAAAAATAGAGTAAGTTGTTGCTAATATCATTCTTGAAAGATAGATTTCAATCTAAGTTAAAATCAACAAAATATTATTGCTTGCCGTCCAAATAAATAATGCAATTGAACCGTGGCAGTGGATTGAAGATTTTTCCATGCAATTGAACCGTGGCATGTGTATATTAAAAACAATGTCAAATTATTTTAGGAACTCTGACTTTATTGGAATATGTACTATTTATTTATTTTTATATTTGATGACTATTATTAGGAGTAGAAAGATGCCAATCAAGCTAATATTGATAAAACACAATGATAAAACACCATAGTTCCACATGAAAATTAGGTGTTTCAATTCAAGAAAAAATGAGAACATAAAATTAGAAGTAGAAAGATGCCACTAGTATTAAAAAGAGAACATAAAATTAGTTGTGAATATATATATATATATATATATATATATATATATATATATTTGGGGGGAATGAAAAAAAAAAGTAGCTTCAAACAAACATGCTAATAATGCAAAAATATCTTACAGATGTGCATTCTGATCAATTTAATATCTGTTTTTTGCAATGATAAGTCGGTAGAGAAAGAATTCAAAGATGTGCATTGCTTTCACATGCATGTATGAGAAAGCAGAGACATTTGGCATTTTGAATTTGACAATTTGAATTCATTTCAATCACATGTCCAGTTTGCAGAAAAAAGAAAATCGCAGTGATCCCAGTTCATCCACCAAGCAACAAAGCTCTACCGACTCTCATCCACCAAGAAAATCGCAATGATAAGCCACAAAATCCCAATATTCTCTCACAAATCCATCTCTCATCTACCAAAGCTCACGCAATTAGATCCAGGCCACAAAAAAAGAATGCTCAATGTCTGCAGGGAACTCAATCAACAAGGTTTCCAGGACTGATTTTTGCACAAAAAATTAAAAAATATAAACCTGATATCCTGAACGGCACATACAAGTGTTCAAAGAATTAAAAACAAACTAGAACAACAATATCAGAACAAAGAATTAAAAAATTAGACAAACAAGAATCTCATGAACCACACATACAGATGTTCAAAAATATAAACCTAAAATTATGAAATTGAAATTAAAATCTTGAAGAAACCAAACCTAATATCCTGAATGGCTGATTGTCGTTGCTTGTCTTCTTCAATGGACGAACATCGGATGGTTTCAGGTATAAAAAAAACTAGGGTTTCAAATAAGCTGAGATGAAGAAAGAAGTGTGGAGAGTGAGACAGAGAAAGAGATGAGGTCAAATTTTGGATGTTTTGGGGGAGGGAAAGAAGAGGGAGAGATGGAAATGAAGGCTGCGAGCAACGGAGGTGGTACACAAACAGCAACACCGGCGTAGTGGATCTCAGGCCGTGGGTGCTGCTCCGGCGGAGGAGGAGGCGAGATCGGCGCCAACACCGCGGAAGAAGGCCGGGGAGAGGATGACGCCAGTGGAGATGCAGTGGAGACGATGGAGAGACAGGTTGAAGAAGAGAAAGTCGAGAGAATGAGAGAGAATAAGAGGCTCCATGACTTTTGGCATAAAAAAAATATTCCAGTCTGAGTGGAATATTTTTTTATGCCATATTCTCCATTTTATGCCATAATTTGGTAGTGTAAAATAACCACCCAAACGCCCATTATGCCATAATCTCACCAAAATATTATATTATGTAGTAATGCACGGATTACTACATAATATAATGTTATCCAAACAGGGCCTAATAGGTTTTACTACTGGAGGTAAATCAACCAAAACCTAGGTATTATTTTTTGTGATAGAATCAATTTTAATTTTAATAGCTTCCTTCCAAAACCATGAATCAAAAGAAGAAATTGCTTCAGAAAGGTCAAAGGAAGGTCAAAGGATCAATTCTAATTAAATGTGTATAAAAATCATTTCCAAAGAAGTTTCCTTCTTTTGTCTTTTACTTATTTTCAAATCCTTATATGATTTTTCACCATTATTATTTGAAAATTCTCTGGAATTTTTTTTAGAGTTCTCAAATGGTTCATGAGCAACGTTTTCAAATTTCAAAGGAAAAATATATTACAAAATTCAACATTTTTATTGTCTCTATGATAGTATCAGTATTAAATACATCACTTTGCAAAACAAGAAATTTGTAAGCAGCCTAAGCTAAACATACCCTATAAAGATATAGTTAGAAGTTTTAGAGTCTATTTTCCTTTAGTTAGGATCAAGATGCATTACCTTAGATAAACATCCCCACACTTTTAAATATTTTATATTTGGTTAATAGACTTTCCATAATTCATATATCGTTTTACCAGTTTTCTTATGGGGAATTCTATTTTGAAGATCACATGCGGTTAACAAAGCTTCACCCCAAAGGTTATTAGGTGGAGATGAACTAAATAATAAAGCATTCATCTTTCCTCTATTATCCTAATTTTCCTTTCCGCTACTCCATTAGATTCAGGTGAATAAGGTGCAGTCGTTTCATGCATCATGCCTTCTTTTTCACAAAATTCATTAAATGAAATTTATTCACCACCCCTGTCAGATCTAATTCATTTAATTTTCTATTTGGTTGATTTACTACTCTTGCTTTATATAAAATAAACATATTGCTGAGTGCATTTCATATTGTGTTTTATATACATCCAATTTATACTTTTACTAATCTTTTGGCACTTTTTATATATATATGATGTTATTCTAGGTATGTTATGTTCATTGTGCAGAATTTTAGGGCTTAGAACAAGTAGGAGTGAAATCGGAGAAAAAATTGACCAAAGAATACGAAGTTCTATGTGTCCAAGCCAAGTATGGCCAGAGCACAGTCGTGCTTTTTGGCCGTGATTATTGCTGCCGCCAAGAAGTCTGAGTAACATGTCCAGCATGGGTGTGCACTAAGGGGAGCACGGGCGAAGCACGGGTGTGCTTCCTCCTCGTGATTATCACTGGATTGAATCACTTATTTCCTTTAGGGGAAGCACGGTTTGCATGCTCCTTTAAATGGCATGTTTTGCAGAGCACGGGTAGAGTACGACCATGCTCTCCCCTGTGAACTTCTCTGGGTGACACTTAGACAATTTTCTCCAAAGGCCCAAGAAAAGCTTAAGCACGCTTGTGCTTAAGTCGTGTTAAGCTTGAAAAGTCCTTTTTATCTCCCATATCTACATTTTTTAGGGGAGGTTGGCCAAGGTTTTCATCTCCATTGTTTCGGAAATTGATAGAGACGATGAGTAGTCTTCACCACATCGTCTAAGGGGAGCAAGGTTGAGTTAGATGCACTTGAGAAGTGGAGTTGGTTCATACATAAATCTTTTGAGGCATGACTGAGAAGATCTTGTGAAAAGGGGGAATCATGATTTCTCACCTTATTGTACTCATTTCTTTCTCTCAGTTTTATGAATTCATAAGGGGCTAACCATTCAACGGTGCCCTGGGATGCTAAACTATGTTTCTTAGTATACTTTGATTTACTTGTTTTTAATGTTTATTGAGGTTTATTGTGTTCTTGTGTTAATTCATGTGTTGCATAACTTGGCATGCTTGATTTGTGTAGTTGTTTGTGTAAAACTTGATGTGCATTAATAACCGTAGTCGTGATTGCCTTGTGTAGTTGCAAAACTTGGCGTGTATGAAGCCTGTTGTTATATTAGTAAAAATTGGTGTATTTGAGAGCCATAGATGCAACATTGTTTTTTAGCACTCACAAGAACCTTAGAATGTACTTGATAGACATTAGAAGCAAGTCAGTACATTAGAGCACATATGGATCATCTAGAGGCATTGTTCTCTTATTGTTGAAAACTCAACCCTAGTCTACTTGTCACTTCCATCTTCTTTTCCTAACCATCTTTTAATTGACTATAGATTAGAAGATCAACTAGTACTAGAAGTCCAGTCCTTGTGTTCTGACAACCCTACCTCTTGCTGGGTACCACTTTTTTACATGTTACCATCCGTATACTTGCAAAGAGTGTATCAAGTTTTTGGTGCCGTTGCTAGGGATTGACAACTATTAGGAAAATTAGAATTCTAGTGATCTAGTCTGTGTTTACATTGTTCATACTTGTGAATACTTTTCTTCATTATTTTACCATTTGTTTTTACCTTTCTTTTCCACTTTTTGTATTTTATTTCTTATTCTTTATCTTGTCTTGTTTTTATTCTATCTTATGAAAAATATTTGTATGACCCAAGGGAGCGCCCCATTCCCATTGGCAAGTCTTGATCAAGAAATTGAGAGAAGTCTTCCAAGATGATTGAGGCAAGTTAATCTAAGAGAAACTAGGTCTATATAAGTTAGTATAGAGGTAAATCAAGAGGAAGGGATGGCCGGGAATATACAACAGAGTATATCAGATTATGCCCGACCGAACTTGGAAGGAGCTAGGTCCTAGCATCGTTTATCCTTCGGTGGTGGTGAACAATTTTGAGTTGAAGACCAATTTTATCCAGATGGTGTAGCAAATGTGCCAATTTGATAGGTTTCAAGATGAGGACCCATATGAACACTTGAAGAATTTTTTGGAAATCTGTGACACTTTCAAGGTGAATAATATGTTTGAGGACACCGTTTGTCTTAGACTCTTCCCATTCTCTATGTGAGGAAGGGCCAAACAGTGGCTAAGTTCCTTGCCTCAAGGGTCTATTACTACATGGAAGCAGTTAGCTGAGACCTTTCTTACAAGATATTTTCCTCCGGCGAAGATCACCAAGTTGAGTGATATCTCCTTCTTCGAACAAATGGAGTCAAAATCCTTGTACGACACTTGGGAGAGGTCCAAGGATATGTTTAGAAAATGCCCACAACACCGAATTATGGAGTGGATACAAATACAAATATTCTACAATGGGATGAATAGTACTATTAAGCAGATGCTTGATACAACTTCGGGGGATCTTTGTGCAGTAAACAACTAAGTGCAACTTACAGTTTGATTGATGAAATGGCAAACAATGGTTATCAATGGAGTTCCAAGAGCAACAAGCCAGTCAAGGCAGCCGGGATTAATCAAGTGGATGTCGTTAATACTCTGGCTGTGCAGGTAGAGGCAATCATGAAGAGGCTTGATGATTTGCAGTCAACTTCTCAAGCCTCAGTATCACATTGTGAGAACTGGGGCCCCTAAATAGATCCTAGTTGTTATTCAACTGATACAGGTATCGGGCAGACTGAACAAGTCAACTTTATTGGGCAAAACTGTCGATATCAAAATAACCCATACAGCAACACACACAATGCATGGTGAAGGAATCACCCAAATTTTTCCTAGAGCCAACAAGAACAAGGGAAAGGGACACAACAACAACCTAGGCCCCCACAATAGTAGGCTCAACCACCTTCTCCTCAGTTAGGACCTTCTAATGAACTCATAGCTCTTCTGACGCAGTATATAAAGGATAATGAAACTCATCTTTTGGGGCATGAGGAAATGATGAGGAACACTAATGCCACTGTGAGGAACTTGGAGCATCATATGGCTCAAATGTCAAAGATAATAGAGAAAAGACTACCAGGTTCCCTCCTGAGTAACACTGAGGTCAATCCCAAGAAGTCCTTAAAGGCCGTTACTTTGAGAAGTGGTAAGGTAAGGAACTCCCAGACCCTATAGAGAAAGAACCTGAGATAGAAACTTTTGAACCTTAATCCAGAGAAAGGCAATTAGTGGATGACAGCCTTGATGTTCCTATTAACAATGGGGAAAGCGAAAAAGAAAAAGAAGAACTAAGCCAAGTATCAACCAAAACTTCATTATCCAGTAAAAATGAAAAAAGATCAACAAGAAGAGTAATACAAAAAATTTCTTGATGTGTTTAAGACCTTACACATAAATGTTCCATTTGTTGAGGCTCTTGCACAAATGCCCAAATATGCAAAATTCCTAAAAGAACTGCTTACTAACAAGAGAAAGCTAAAAGAGGTGTCTTCAGTGACACTAATTGAAGAAAGTTTGGCACTAATCACCAACAAGCTCCCCAAGAAAGAGAAAGATCCTGGGGGGATTTATCATTCCCTACACTATCGGTGAACTTATCAATGAGAAAGCTTTAGCCGACCTTTGGGTAAGCATTAATCTGATGGCCTATAGAATTTTCCAGAAACTAAGAGATATTATTGAAGACGTATTGGTGAAGGTGGACAAGTTCATCTTTTCGTTGGATTTTGTAATCCTTGATGTGGATGACAAGGTAGAAGTACCCCTCATCTTGGGAAGACCATTCTTAGCAACTTCGAAGGCCATAATTGATGTGAAGAATGGTCGAATGGTACTATGAGTGGGTGAGGAGGAGATCATTTTCAAACTTCGAGACTCTATGAGACACTCCATGGATTTTGATGATACATGTTATTGTGTGGATGTTGTTGATGATTTTGTCTCTGAGTATGTGTAGAACACTTTCATGAAGGATGAATTATCAGAACTTTTTAAAGATGAACCCCTTAAAACTGATGAACTGGATGACTTGGTGGAGGAAGTATACTACCAAGAACTTGTTGTTGCTGGAGCACCTTTGACATAGGATCATTGATAAGTGCTGGTGTTATACTAATATGAAGTATTATTATCTTACATTGAGCATTACTTTTCTCAAATTTTATCATTAATTTGTGTGCATTTGTGTGCTTTTGTGCATTGTAGGGTTGTGGAGCCAATTTGGAGAAGAAAGAAGCAAGAATAGGTTATGTTCGCCATTGTTGGGGAGTTCTCGGACCAAGCAAGGAACAAGGCACGATTCTAGACTTGTGGGTGTGTGCCAACCTCCATTGGAGGGGCACAAGGGCAGTCACATTCACAAAAGTCTAACTCGTGTAGCATTGGAGAACTTTGCCAATGAAGAGAAATGAAGTAATCGACATAATCTAACGTTGATTGTGTGCCTAATTCAACGGCCTCGATGAAGAACGATAAATTCGGGAGCATTTCGGTGAAGTTTTGTAGCAGTTATTGAAGCTAATTACTGTAGCAAGTTACTGTTCACAGTCTGCTGAAAATCAGCAAAACAGAATTTCCACACGGGCGTGTGGAAATTCTGCAGGCCCATGTGGAAAATCCACAGGGGCGTGTGGAACTCCGGTTTCAGCCCGATTTCAGCCTATAAATAGCTCGTTTTCAAATCTATTTTGGGACCCCCTTTTATCTCTTGCCTATCTTTTGGGGGGCTTTCGGCTAGGGTTTGGAGAGGTTCTTGGAGGTCTTTGGAGGTGATTATACGGCATCGATATCGACATCCATTGGAAGAAAGCTATTGGGGAAGCTTTCGACGGCATCGATTCGGCGAGGTGTGCCCTAGGCTTGACAAGGGATTCGTGGAGAAGATTAGGCGGCTCCACAAGACCATCGATACGATCTACAAGGGGGTTTTCTTTATGGTTTTCATGCATATGTTCTTAATCTCTTTGTTGATTTTGTATTGCTCCATGGAGAGCTAAACCCTAGTGGGTATTCAGACTTGTAAACCATAGGATGATATTGTTTCTATGACTTTTATTATGCTTTATTAATTTGATGTTTTCTTATTGAGTTCCAATCTTGCATGCCGATTGTATGAGATTTTCCCTTAGCCGTGACACTAGGGTTGAGAATCTATTAGGTTATCCTTTGAGGGTGTGATAACCTCTATAGGATTAGACTACACAAGGTTGGAGAGGGTTGAGAGGGTGAGTCGAGAGGTAGCGGAACATCCCCTTACCCCTCCCGGTGTGAATTTCCCTATCTCCGTATCCCAAGAGTTAATTGATCGATCGAAGTTGAGTGAATCCTAGGACTGGGGCTTAACTTAGATTAGGGTTCTTCCACCTGGAACAAAGGGTTAGAACTATAGTTAGGGATAGGGTCTTTCACTTGGAATCCCTAGAACTCCATGCAATTTCACCGGTGCCAGGCATTAGTATGAGGTACTCCCCTGGGGCTTAGGTGACAGGTCATCGAGAGTTAAGGGTCGTAGAGAAGTCTAGAGCTAGGTATAGTGTGGGATTAGTCACGGTTGACCTTAGGTTTAGGATTTCCACGACTCATTAGACATCAATTAGAGGGTATAATACTAGTCTTGCACTAGAAGCATTAATCCTAGGGGGAGCTTTGTTCGGGTACCCCATCTGTATATCAATTACCTCTCCTACCTTTATTGTCCTTCTTGGTCTCTTTTACTTTCTTTTATATATATATATACATATTGATTTCTTTTACCATAGATTCCATTTATAGCTAAAATAGTGATAACGCTTGTTTCTGAACACTATTCCCTGTGGATACGACTACCCACTCACCAGGGTATTTTATTACTTTGACAACCTGTGCACTTACGGGGTACACACACAAGGGGTGTGTCAATCATTCCAAGAAAAAAACTTCCCAAACCAAGAAATGATAGAAACAAGTAATAAAAAAAAAAAAGAAAGTCAGCTATCTCACCACCAACATCAACTCAATTCAATTTTTGGACTTTCAGTGAGATTAATTTAATTAACAGTGTATTGCCATATTCTTACAACTATATTTCAGGTGGCAATAAGAGGTCTCGCTTTCACAAACCTCTTTGATCTAACAATAAAGATACGCCAAGCTAGTGACATTAAACAAGCCCTTCTTGGGACGTAACCCAAGATTTCACATTTTAGTTTAGTTGTTTTGTGTTGCTTTCTTTGTTTTAGTTGTTTGTTAGATTGATAGCTGTGCGTGTTCTTGCAATTTTTTTTAAATCTCTCTGTTTAGATTTGTAGTCAATTTACTATCTCAATTTACTGTTGTAGTCAATGAAGTCGGCATCGATTCGGCAAGGTGTGCCCTAAGTTTGATAAAGGAACCTTTGGAGAAGACGAGGAGACTCCTCAAGACCATCGATATGGAAGACAAGGGGGTTTTCTTTATGGTTTCTATGCATATGATTTCAAACTCTTTGTTGATTTTGTATTGCTCTATGGAGAGCTAAACCCCTAGTGGGTTCTTGGACTTGTAAACCCTAGGATGACCCTATTTCATGGACTTTTATTATGCTTCTTTAATTGATGCTTTTAATTGAGATTCAATCTTGAATGTTAACTGTATGATTTTCCCTTAGATGTGACACTAGGGTTAAGAATCCATCTAGGTAATCCCTTGAAGGTGTGACAACTTCATTGGGGTTAGACTAAGCAAGATTGAAGAAGGTTGAGAGGGTAAATCGAGAGATAGCGGAACGTCCTTTTTCCTTTCCGACTTGATTTATCCTACCTCCATGTACCAAGAGTTCTTTGCGGTCACAAGAGAGTGAAGTGCTAAGAGATGAACTCTATTGGGGCTTAGTTGTGCGAGCAACAGAGTGAAGTGTTATAGTGAATTTTAGTGCCGGGGCTTAATTGTGAATAGGGTTCTTTCGCCAGGACCAAACGGTTATAACTATATTAGGGAATAGGGTTTATCACTTGGAATCCCCAGAACCCCAAGCAGTCCCACATAGTGTGAGGTGTTGAGAGTTTTCCTTTCCACCGGGGCATAGTGTAGAGGGCTAGTCACGGTTGACCTTAGGTTTGGGACCGTGTGTCTTTGGATTTCCACGACTCATTAAACATTAATTAGGAGGTATAATACTAGTCTTGCACTTGAAACAATAATCCTAGAGTGAGCATTATCCGGGTGCCCCATCTTATCATTGATTGTCCTCTCTTTTACCTTTGCTCGTTTTTTTCTTCTTTTTTTTATTTTCCTTGGCATTCATATATTGATTTCTCTCATCATCGATTTTCTCTATATCTAAATAGTGATAACTCTTGTTTCTAAACACTATTCTCTGTGGATACGATTACTCACTCACCAGGGTAAATTTTTTTACTACGACGACCCGTGCACTTGCGGAACATTCACGCAAAGGGTGTTTCATCTTTGGTGATATTGGGGTCGTTCTTCATCAACTTTGATAGATCTTTCACTGTCATAGCATCAGGGAGCTATTGGCAACCTAGCTTCGGAGAATGGTCCTTCAAGACGTTGAGCGATCCATTAAGACCATCATCATGAATTCAAGGGGGTTTATTTTCATGGATTACATTGCTTTCATTGCATTATCTTTTCCTTTGTAATAAACCCCATGGAGGTCTAAACCTTAGTAGATATTTGGGCATGTAAGCCCTAGGATCATATTCACGTATTGATTTACTTATATGCTTTCTATTAAATCCTAGTTAATTGAGTTTCAATCTTGTTTAATCATTGATTGCATGTCTTATTCATCCTTGTGATTGATTGATTGTGCTTGATTTGTTGCCTTGGTGAGAGAGAGGTCTCCATTAGGGTTAGAACATACAAGATTGAAGAGGGTTGAGAGGGTGAGTCATGAGATAGTGGAGTGTCCCATTTCCTTTCCGATTGAGTGTTTCCTATCTCCGTATTCCTTAAGCTCTATGCAACCATATTTGGTGTGAGGCGTGAGATTGGTAGATTTCTTTGTCGGGACCTTGTAGGGGGTTAGGGATCTTTTACCTAGAAGTAGGGTTAAATCTATCCTTATGAATCGGTTTCACTCTTAGGTATCCCTAGAGTTCATTGCGGTCATATGTGGTGTGAGGTGTTGAGATTGAGCGATTTCTCCACCGGAACCTCGTAGGGGACTAGTATTGATGGCCTGGAGGCAGGGACCGATTATTCTTGGATTACCTCGACTCATACAACTCGTTCTAGAAGCATTTAGTAAGTCTTGCACTTCATGATAGATCCTAGGGGGAGTATTACCCGGGTACCTCATCTTCATTAATTGAGATTTCCCTTATTTTTCTTTGTCACTTTGCTTGCTTATGATTTCCATTACTCTCGCATTAAGTTCATTCCATCATACTATTGATTCTGGCTAGATAACTGAGAATTAGTTGTTACTAGTACTTCCGTTCCCTGTGGATTCGACTACCCTACCCACTGGGTAATTTATTACTTCGACACTCTTGCACTTGTGGTGTATACACGCAATCGGACGTGTCAATATGCCCCCACGTAGATGATGCCTATGCCATGATAGATCTATGCATGTTCTAAGAGGTTAGGCATAACTAGGTTTCTAGATTAGGGATTCATTGCCCCTTAGGCTTAGGGTTTGATTGATCTTTTCTTGTGGGATTCCTGCACTTAAGGCAAACATAGAGGGCTAGTGTAGAGGAGATTCCGTGCTTATGTGAGAGGTTTATTACTTGATGACCCGTGCGCTTACGAGCTCATCATTGACAAGTGTTGTGAAAATTTAAGCAAAAATAAGTCATGTCTCTGGCCTTTCTTGGTATTCTTCAAGCAATGATTTCTTCATCCTATCAAATGACAATGAATATATTGGAAAAATAGCTATAATAAACAAATTTTTTAACCAAATTTAAAGCTAGGATAGACATAAATATGCAAATCCAAATGCAGAAGGTTCACAGTGATGTAAACTGCAATGGAATGAGAGAATATCCACACTACAAGAAGATGTTGTTCTTTACTTCCTTTTTCCTTGATCATTTTAAATGTAGCCTCACAATATAGAAAACCAAAAACCTCACATGTTCCTACAATAAATCTCTTAACATAATATTATCATCTATAATACAAGCAAATCATGTATATATTTATAAATATAGTCAAAACATTATAAAAATTACAAATAACAAAAAAAAAAAAACATTTTATCAAACTTATACCTATCACTCACAATTGCCCACGGTGGGATTTCATATTTTGAAACAATTGGATGTTTGGTTCATTATCAATGTTATTAATTATATCTCTTTCAATATAGGTAACCAAACAGTCATTCATCAAATTATCTCCCATTTAGTTCCTTAAATGATTTTTCACAATTTTCATTGTTGAAGTTGTACTCGCAACAGATAATATTTAGGCCAATTTAATCCTTAGAACACAAGAGTATAAACAATATTTTTCTGTCTCCACCAACTTCTCAGCAAGTTGACCAATCTCTTTAATACTCAAAAATTCAGGATTAGAGTGTATATTAATTATATAAGTTTCAAGTGATTGGCAAGCCCCATAATATCCACAGCTGAAAACTCAAGAGGATAAAAGTGAGCAAAGCGAATCAATTTTTCTTTAATAAAGTAGAAAAAGAGTCACTTGGGCTAAGACATGCTGCACAAAGAAGTAACTTCGTGTTTATCTTGGTAAAATGGTTGTTAAGGTCTTGAAGTTGTCGATCCATAACAACATTGAATTAGTGAACTCAATAATGATACAAATTTGAGACATCAATAGCATTACGCCATGATCTTCTAGGAGGTGCATACTTGTTATCCATGCTAGGAACCAAAATGCTATAATTTGTTTTTACAAAAGGAAAGGATTTCATGTAATAAAGGATTCCATCCATCATCTCTCATCATTTTTACCTTTAGTTTAGATATTTTAACTAACTCCATTGTATTAACTATGTCTTGATCCTTTCTTTGTAAAAACTTTGACAATTCATTTGTAATAAATAGCACATTTCTCATATAATGTAAGTTGAATATGAAATCAAAAGATCGAATCATTTGCAATAAGAATTGTGCTTCCACCCTTGGCAACTACAAGAAAATTTCATTTTACCCACGGCAATTTACCCAGGGACATGTTTCATGCGTATACACAGGGAATACCCACGGAATAGAAAGGAATTCATAAAATAAAATATATCAAATTTATCCAGGAAATAGATTCAGATTTACCCACGGATTTACCTAGGTACTATACATCCTTAGGTACTTTGTGGGTAAATAACGTTGGTAGTTCGCACCTGGAAATTACCCACGACATGCCCAGGGAATATTTGTGTGGGAGAATTGTTCATGGGTAATCAGTGGGTAAATATAATATTCCCACAGATTACCCAGCAAAGTTGTTTGTACGTATTACAGTCGTGGATAATCCCTGGGTAAAGTAAAACGAATTTAACTTTGCAACACCACCCACAAATTACCTAGACATGTTATTTGTGGGTAATCCCTGGTTAATCAAATATGTAAACTTTTGCCTAAATTTTACCTGTGGATTATCTACAGAAATGTTTGTAGGTAAATAGTCCATGGATAATCCTAATGTAATAATAATAATTAAAAGATAAGATTTTGATACTAAACATTTGCCCACAATTTATGCAAATCTATTTTCATGGTGATTAATTTAAAAATAATTCTTTAAGTTTTCTCTTAATATATTATTTCAAATTTTATTTAATTTTTATATTTATATTTGATAGAGTATAATATTATCAAAATTGAATTTTAAATTTATATTAACAATCATAATTAAATTAAAATAAATTAAACATTATAAAATAAATGTAAAAATAATATCATAATAATTTATTCTATAAATTTTAAGAACATCGTGAAAGATAAGATGATAATAAAAAATCAATTGGATATATAAATTAATCAATTAATTTAGAAACTCATAGGAATTACTTAATTTACAAACAAATAAAATTAATTAATTACTTACTTAATCAATTAATTTAATTTATTATTATATTTTTCAAACCCTTAAAAAAAATTGAAAGCGAGTCAAACCAACAATCCCAATTTTCTAAATTTTTAAAATTTGTTGAAAAAATACATGCAGATTTTGCATGATATATAAATAGTCAAGACTTAAGAGATGGATGGGAAGTTATCGACAAGAGACCACTTATTGTCATTGAGGACCTAGTACCCAGTGTCCACTGAATTATTGTGAACCCTATTACGTGCATTAAAAACATTTGAATTGGTTCCATGTAAGGGTGTTCCCAGAGAAGTACACATCAATATATATATATATATATATATATATAATTAATCATACCAACAATAAAACATTTATTCATAGTTAGAAGCAAGGATATATGCCCCTGCATAGGTTCAGATTAGTAAGTATATAAAAACAAAAATCATTTATTTATATATAGAACTCAGTCCTAAATATTTATAGTTTTGTAGTAAGGATGTCCTTGAAGCTCAGATTAATAAGCACATGTAAAAGCAATAAATGAAAAGGAGGATCAAGAGTTTATATATATATATATATATACCAAAACTTCTTTTAAAAAATTAAAAATAAAAAAAAAAACAAAAAAACATAATTAAGTCTCCCCTCACTCCTAAGTCCCCCAAATCCCTCAGCCACTCCGCTGCGTTCTCCATCACCGTTTAGGACTCACCAGAGTCACCACAGCCATTGCTGCCTCAAACCTCTCTCTTCTCATGTACATCCACCTCTCCGGTGTCCCCGCATGCCTAAAACATTGCTTTGAAGCTTGCCGCCCTTTTCCTCTTTTCTTTGAATCATCTTCGGTTCCTTAGTTGGCGCCGGCGGTATGCCTCTCTCCTCGATCTCTTCTTATTCTTTTCTTCGTCGCCGATTCATTTAGTTTTCTTGATTTTTAATTTGAATTTGATAGTTTTCACTATCTCTGAGAAGACATGAAAAAGATTGGAGTTCATCGGAGCTTGAGAGCTCGCAGGTCGTCCCTGGTGAGATCCCCATCCTTCTCATTTTCATTCAATCAGTTTACTACATGTTTACATAATGAAAACCGGCACTTGACACTGAAAACCAAATCCATGGATTCAGTTAATTCAGACCATGTGCAAACATTGATTTGAGAGGATGATGCAACCATCTGTATCTTAGTTTCAGATCTAAACATTTATGTTTTAGGTTGGTTGGAATGAAGATGAAAGATGTTAAACTAAAATTATGCAAACTTTAAGTGAGAAGGTGTCCAAGTTGCTATCTGATGATCTTCTTGTTGAAACTGCTGAGATATCTGTGGAGTTTTCTTTCTATGAATTTCTGAAAGCAAATGTTTTTCTCCTTTTTTGAAAAATTCATTGGCAAAATCCCATCTATCTGCTACTATCTTCCTGAATCCCTGCGTAAATCCAAGCACATCAAATACAAATGATAAATAAACACACAAATAACAGAAGAAAAGGTTTGATAATAAACATATAAAATATGCATACATAAGTGTTGAGTTGTCTAACAAAGCTAGAGAAATTGTTGTGTTTGAAGTAGTTAGGGAGGATATCTCCGGCAAACTCTTGAGGTCTCCAAATAACAAAAGGAAAAAAGGTCATGTGGTTGGATTTGATAGAATCTTACATGAATGTTTTCTTTTGATGCTTCTCATTGTTGTTGTATGTTGCTGTTGATTTCAAGCTTTCAGCTAATGTGGATTATATTTTGTTTTGTATTTTGAACATTTGATTTGTGGAACAAAGTTAATACTTGAAATTTTCCTGCCACCAGGACTTGTTTTTTCTGTTTTTCCAAACTATAAGAAGTTGGTATTACTATGAAGATTCAGATGCAGCCGACGTTTGTGTGTGTTTCTTTGCATGTATGAGGGTGATCTCTTCCTTTATGGAATGTAGATCATGTTATTGGTTTGTAATTTATGGTTTGATACTCAAATTGCTTTGTTGATCTAGCAATTTAGTTTAGGCAACCTGAACATGGTTGATAGCCATAAATGTTTGTAATTAGATTTTTGAAGTTTGCACTTGACTAATGGTGATATTAATTGATGAATGATGGCCATATATGAACTTTACACATAATAGAACACTTGTTAATGTTTGTTGGTTTCCTATCACTGCTTTATATAGTTCCCATTTCACATTCATTTTGATTCTACCCCACAAAAATAGCATCAGAATTTTTTGTATCTTCTAAAGAAAGGTAAATTATGATGAAATTGTCCCCTCCAAAATTGAGTTGAATTTTATTGGCCATTCTAGGTTTTGAAGTTCTGTTGTCTATTGGTCAAGGCATTAAAATCTGGGATTTGAATTGGCTCTTACAGCTATAATGCAATGCAGTATCTTGCACAAAATATCAATAAGAATTTAGTCTATATCATCCAACCAGTTCACATTCCAAAGCTAACAAGGTACATTACTTGTATCGAATTGCCAAAATTCAAGAAGGAATAGATATCGGATAGTCTCATAGAACTCTGGATATTCTCATTGAAATGAAGACTTGAAGTGTGAAATATTTATCCAATCGGTATAATAGAATATACATAATGGTCTAATTATAACACTATGAAGTATGACTCATCAAGAAATACTTTGAGATGTATCAATCTACAGTCACAAACTATAAATTACAACGTAAATGTGGATGTCAAGGCAAGAATATGGGGGGAAATTACAGTTTCACATTGTAATAAAGGACCGGAGAAGAAAACAAGAACATGAACCATTGCCCAGAAAGGAGAAAAAGTAGGCTTAAGACTCCTTGCAGAACAAATTCTGGCTGAATCGTATGGATTGATATAGTCAAACTCAAGGTCTGCCAATGTGATTGGTGAAAGGATCATCAACAAGTTGGTATGTTTTTGTAAGGAATGGAGTTGGTATGTTGAGAAAGATATGCAGTTTGACCAATTTATTGAGTACTCACGGATGAACAGTTGGTATGGAATAACTGATAACTATTAGAATAGAAGCAAGTGGCCTTTCTTTTCTATCAACTAATAAATCACATTATATTTGTTAGTAGAGAATGCAATGCAATACAAACCTTTTTTTTTTTTTTTTAATGAAGGTTGTATATTAAGTAAAACTATATAGATTAGGGACCTTATCTTATTAATGTTGACCAATAATTATTTTCATTTTTATGTCAACCTTCTTGGCTTTCTTTGTCTATGCAAAGGAAAAATGATGCTAGCATATAGGGAAAAAACACATTATTTTTCTTCCAATCCTTGCAAAAAACTAGAGAGAGAAATATATATTATGTTACTGGGTCTTTCTAATACCCTCTCTAAAAGTACATCCTTCTGGGGTTATTCAGAATGAGATAGCAACAACTGCAAATCCCACAATCAAAGGTGGAAATGGGATGCAGGTTGAAGGATGCAATGTGCATTTAATTTAGAGTAGCAAAATCAGAAAAGTATTGTACGTACAAATATATTTCATATTTTAGCCCATCCTCTTTGTTATTGTTCCATATGTTTTCTGTCCGTCCAACAATCCAAACTAACAAAAGGAGAACTATATTTCTATCCTCTGGTTATGGTTATTGAAAGCTTTGATCCTAAAAATTTTGATTAGTACCTCTAGATGGTCTTACAACCTAGAGAACCACACAAGATAGTTTTTGGTACTATGCAATAATTATTGTCTCGTTGTTGACCAATAATTAATTAATCCTTTTCATCATTATTATTATTATTATTATTGTTGCTGTTGTTGTTGTTTTGTGCATATATATACATTATATAAAGTTGATCCCCTAAGAGTTTTGGCATGCCATTCGGAGAAAGCTGATTGTTTTTTTTTTTTTTTTGTGTGTGTTTTTTTGTTGTTAAACTAAACATAATGTTTAGGGCATTTCTATCAATGTTTAGATTGCTTATTATGGTGATGGTGTGTTTGTGGGGTACCTATGCAATTGCATGTTTGGTGGGTCACTGTCAGACTGAATTAGTGGAGCCATTTACGTGTCCAACAAATAATTCAATTTGGTTCATTTTCACTTGCTGAGTGTGCAACTGCAAACGGGTGCGGTGCATATGAAGCAATAACAATAACATAAAAAAAAAAATGAAAACACACTACTCTAATTTATCATTAGATTCATGATTATTGTTTAATTGTAGTGAATATAATACAATCTATGCATATATCATTTGCTATGAATATTAGTATTAGCATGCACCATATATATATATATATATATATATATATATATATATATATATATATATATATATTAAAATAGTAAATATGCATGACATGTGTCAGTGTATTAAATTAAGTTATATTAGGAATAAATTATCATAATGCTTTTTGAAATATAACAATTGGTTAATTTATCTCATGATGTATATTAAAATTAATTTCTTTATATATTTCAATGATTCGATTTTTAAGATTAATATATTTTGAATTTTGATAAATTTCTTATCTTACTTTAATATAGAAGATTTTTCTATAAATAGGAAACTCAAACAAAAAAAAAAAAAAAACCAACAACCCTTTGAGGTTATCTACAAATTTCTTATCTTTTCTTTATAATATCTTTTCCTTTTTTATAAATTATCTAAATTTTTCATTATGGTGTGAAAGGATCATGATAATGAAACATTTATTTTTGAAGATGGAATAAAAAAAAGTAGTTGATAGAGATAATAAAAAAATACTGGAAATCTTTTGAAAAAACAAACAAGCACGTAACAAGCCATGTGACCGAATGGAGTAACAAAAAAAACTGGTTTTTTTTTAAAAAAAAAACTTCTAATTGCTTCTTTTCCATAACCCTCTTTCATCAAGCTCACAAACCCTAGTAGCCATGTATCCTCGACTTCCAATACCTCGAGGAAGCCCTCAGCGGCTAGAAGAACAAGCGCAAGAGATCGCCATCAAACTGGCCAACCTCCTCTCCACCTCCGCCCTTCGCATGACCTTCCTCAACATGCCACAATCACAACCGCCTCTCCCACTTCTCCTCCTCCTTCGTTCGCCTCTCTTTACGGCTACACTTTCACTTCTTTTCCATCCCTGATGGCCTTACGCATGATGATCCCCAGTCAGCGACCACCTTCTGGCACCTTGATGACTCTCTCAGGACTCGATCAGGGGCCCTTCTCCGATCCCAAGAAGCTCGCCTTTGGCAGATCTACCTACAACAGCGTCAGTGCTGGAAAAGGTTCCAGCCACAAGTAGAGGTGGGCACGGGCCCGACCCGCCGGGTTGCGGTTCACCGGCCCCTCGACCCGGACCCGGCCCGGCATGGGTGTAGAACCCGCTGGGCCAGGTTGACCCGTCAGACCCGGCGGGTCCGGGTCACAGGAGGCCGGGCCCGGAACCGGCCCGGCTTCACTGTTGAACCGGCGGACCGGGCTGACCCGGCGGGACAACCCGGTGGGCCGGGCCGGGCCGTGCCGGGCCGGTTGTCCCGCTCAAAAATATTAAAAGAATAAAAATTTTCAAAAAAATAGAAAAAAATTCAAAAAAAATATTAAAAAATTCAGAAAATAAATTACATTAATTAACAAATATTTAGAAAATTTTAAAACACCCTAAATTAAAAAATAAATGGCTTGCACTTAATTCGTTTACCTATCGAATTAAGTTGTCTACGTATCCTTCTGGCGAGAGGAATCAAAGCCAACGTAGTTCTCTTACATTGTATAACTGTTGTCACCCACTTACCTATTCGTCATCATCTGGCTCTTGGTCGGACTCATTGGCTGTTGTCGCGCCAGGTGTGCTCATCATGTTATCTGTGTAGAAAAAATCACTGCCATCTGGACTTTGTCGTTCTGCTTCTTGTTGCCGAACTTGGGCACGCTTCCAATCATCCGTTCAAACTTGAATTTCAATATTTTGCGGGGTCAATTGCGAACGTGTCGTGTCCAACATGTTCCCACCCTCACTGAAGGTCTGTTCGCTTGCTACTGTAGACATAGGGCACGCAAAAATATCTTTTACCATTAGTGAAAGTATAGGGTATGGGTTTCCACTACCTTGCCACCACTGTAGGACGTTGAAGGTCATGTCTGTGTTGATTTCTTCAGAGAACAGGAATGTTGTGTTCAAGTACAAGTCGAGCTCTGTATACTGTGATCCCCTTGGCTTCTTCTTTGCTTGTCTCTGCCAGAATGATTCCCCTCCACTACTGCTAGATTGTCCTATTGCCTCTTGTGCAACCTGTGGGACTACATGGCTATATCTAATACAATAGCTATCATATAATTCAATAAGTTGATTCCTAGTATCAGCAACAATTTCATTGACATCCACAATGCTGTCTGGATCTGGTTCGTAATCTTGGGTATCCACTTCGCTCATGGGCAAGCTCATAGCAGACGGTTGGGAATCTTGTCCTCCATTGAACCCTAAAAATTTGTAATATGCTTCCAAATATGCTTGCAAACCTTCTAGCTTCTGCCTTGGATCAAGAACAAATGCAACTAAAGCAATTGGAGGTATGTCCTTGTAATAAAGCAACCATTTAATCCTCATAGGGATCAGTGCCATAAACAATTGTGGATCAGATCTATACTTCCAAAACTGTTCAGCCACATCAGCAATACCATATAAAAATAAATGGGAAGTAGGAAAATAAACTTGCGAAAACAAATTAGTACATGTGTTAAAAATCGAAAGAAAATCAATAATACGAGCAATAATCACCCATTGATACACGTATAGATGGAAACCAACCAACGAATCATTAACAAAATTAGTCAACAATGTCCTATAGGGAAATGTTGCACTAAGAAGTCAATAAGTGGAGTTCCATCTTGTTTTTATATCTTTAGGGAATTTTTTAACCCTCATGTTGTGTGCTTTACAATAGCGAGCCCATTGTTTCATAAGGGTCATGTTTTTTCCCAAATAAACTACGACTTCCCTAACAGGAAGTAGGTATTCTTTAAGCTCTTGCAAACCAGTTTGGACACATAAGTTCAACACATGACAAACGCATCTTATATGGAAATATTTGCCACCACATGAAGGCCTCAAAAAATCTTCTAGAGGTCTAATTGAGGCCGTATTAGCGGAGGCATTATCAAAAGAAATCGAAAAAATTTTGAACATTAAACCAAACTCTTAGATAACTCCACGAATAAGTCTATAAATATTTTCGGTGGTATGAGACTCGTTGAACACCCTAAAAGCAAGAACACGCTTTTGGATATTCCACTTGTCATCGACCCAATGCGCCGTAATACCCATAAAAGAATTTTCATGCCGGTAATACCCATACATCGGAACATAAAGAAATTGATGAATTAAAAGTTCGAAAATACTTACGAAGTTGTTCTCTACCATTCTTATATTGTTTGAAAATTGTTCTTTGAATTGTCCTTCGTGAAACCTTCTTGCATGCCGGTTGCAATGTTTCATTGATGCATTATTGCACTTGACACCGTTCAGTGAAGCTGAATGGCAAGCGCTCGACGGATATTGTCTCTGCAATTTTATCCCTGTATTTTGCTTGCGAAAATGTAAATAGTGATGAGTGAGAACTAGTACCTTCGTCCATAGTGAATCTAATTTGGGATTGTGATCGACTATATCCAAGTTTGTCCGGGTGCTTCTTCTCCATGTGTCTGTTGAATGTGCCGTATCCCCCACCCTTACAATGCTTAAACTCCGAACCACAATAATTACATTTACCATGTGTTACAATGCCATCATTATTATTACAAACTTTGGTAAAATGAATTTTAAAAATGTTATATTTGAGGGCGGTTTCCGTGGAGTTGTTTGCTTGTCCGGTTTGTGATGGTGCATTAACCGGTACGGATTGTTGAAATGGACTCTCACTATCCTGAAATGGATTGCTCTCTTCAGTAGGTATGGGAGTGGAGACTGAACCAACAATGCTTTTTCTTCTCGAGCTTCCACCACGTGAAGCCATTTTTCCGATGTCTAAAAACACAAGTATTAATTTTGTGTAATTTATTTAAAAATACAAGTATTAATGTTATATAAGTTCATGAAAAATGAAATACATACAAAACAAGTGCATGATGTCTTGTGATATCAACTTCATGCATTTATTTTTAAATGTATGAAGTTGATATCACAAGACTTGTGAACTTGTTTTGTATGTATTTTATTTTTCATGAAATTATTAGCATAATTGTTGTGATAGTATTTATTTGTGGATTCTCTACTTGTTTTTTTTTTTTTTTTTTTAAATGCATGAAGTTGATATCACAAGACTTGTGAACTTGTTTTGTATGTATTTTATTTTTCATGAAATTATTAGTATAATTGTTGTGATAGTATTTATTTGTGGAGCCTCTACTTGGTTTTTTTTTTTTTTTAAATGCATGAAGTTGATATCACAAGACTTGTGAACTTGTTTTGTATGTATTTTATTTTTCATGAAATTATTAGCATAATTGTTGTGATAGTATTTATTTGTTGATCTTCTACTTTTTTTTTTTAAATGCATGAAGTTGATTTCACAAGACTTGTGAACTTGTTTCGTATGTATTTTATTTTTCATGAAATTATTAGCATAATTGTTGTGATAGTATTTATTTGTGGAGCCTCTACTTGTTTTTTTTTTTTAAATGCATGAAGTTGATATCACAAGACTTGTGAACTTGTTTTGTATGTATTTTATTTTTCATGAAATTATTAGCATAATTGTTGTGATAGTATTTACATACAAAACATGAGCTCTAACTCCACAAATAAATACTATCACAATAATTATGCTAATAATTTCATGAAAAATAAAAAAAATTAAAAAACAAGTGCACAACTCTTGTGATATTAATTTCATGCATTTCTAAAAAACATGAGCTCTAACTCCACAAATAAATACTATCACAATAATTATGCTAATAATTTCATGAAAAATAAAAAAATAAAAAACAAGTGCACAACTCTTGTGATATTAATTTCATGCATTTAAAAAAAAAAAACAAGTTCTAACTCCACAAATAAATACTACCGCAACAATTATGCTAAAAATTTCATAAAAAATAAAATAAATAAAAAACAAGTTCACAAGTTTTGTGATACCAATTTCATGCTTTTTTTTTAAAAAAAAAACAAGTTCTAACTCCACAAATAAATACTACCACAACAATTATGCTAATAATTTCATAAAAAATAAAATAAATAAAAAACAAGTTCACAACTCTTGTGATATCAATTTCATGCTTTTTTTTTTAAAAAACAAGTTCTAACTCCACAAATAAATACTACCACAACAATTATGCTAATAATTTCATAAAAAATAAAATAAATAAAAAACAAGTTCACAAGTCTTGTGATATCAATTTCATGCTTTAAAAAAAAAACCACAAGCTCTAGCTCCACAAATAAATAATATCACAACAATTATGCTAATAATTTCATGAAAAATAAAATAAATAAAAAACAAGTAAAAAAAAAGGTGAAGTTTATATTTTAAAAAAATTAAATATGAAATCATATATGTGAAAATAAATACGAATTTAATATTGAATAAAAATTTTTATCATTTCACAAATACAAAGGTATTTTTGTATTAGCATCAAGTAAGATTGTACATTTAATTCTCATTTGCGAAAAAAGACCAAAACAAATAATGGATCTAATTATTATTTTATAGGACAAAAAAGTTTCTCAATATTTCTATTTGTATATAACCTTTGTTTTATGTTTTTATTAAGATTTAATAAAAAACTCTTCTATTACACAAATATCACCCCCCACATAGTTTGTAATTTATTAATAACAAAAGGATTGTGCAATTATAGTTTTTTTTTTATATTTGAAAGTAAAAATAAAAAATAAAATATACGAATTTGTAAATATATGAAAATATAGTAAAATAAATAACATTTCCAACTAGTTAAAATAGTGGCATAATTTACATCTATTATTAATTAATATCTTAAAAATATATATACACACACGTGTTAATGGCATAATTTACATCTATTACTAATTCATATCTTAAAAATATAAATACACATTACACACACATCCACAAAAAATATAAATTATTACCAACCATGTTAATAATCACTTCAAAGAGAGAAAATAATAGATGTCGAAACTCCAAGTTGCTCCAAGCCTCCAAGTATCCAAGACTCCAAAATATCCAATAATTAAACCCCCAAGTATTCAAGCCTACAAAATTACAATTAAAAAAATAATTATTTCATACATTATTTAACAAAATTACAATTATTTAACAAATTTAAACTAGTAATTTAAATAAAGAAATAATTGCTAACCTTGTTAATTGGAGACCTTGAAATACAAAGAAAATAATTAATCCAAACTTGATCCAAAAGCTACAAGAATTAAAATTCAAGACTCCAAAATATACCCAAGTTGGAGGTTGAAATTGTTGAAAACTTGAAATTATGAGAGTGAAAGTAGAGGTAGAGGTTGAGAAATGTTGAGATTAAGAGAGAAAGAGTTGGGGGGAAGAATGGTATTTAGTAAAAAAAAAATTGAGTAAGGATGTGGGGATATATATAGGAAAGTTTATTTAAAATTTAAATTTTGAATTTTTTTTTTACTTTTGAAATTTAAAAACTATAAAAAAAATTAATAAAAAAAACCAACGGCTATAATAGCCGTTGGGTAATTTGAAAATCAGCCAATGGCTGATTTTCAAATTCAACCCGGCGGGTTGACTCGGCGGGTCAACCCGCCAGGCCCCGCCGGGTTGACTCGGCAATTCAACCCGGTGGGTCAACTCGCCGGGCCCTGCCGGGACAACGGGTTGGGTTTCCCCAACCCGTAACCATCCCGTCTACAGTACGGGCCGGTTACGGGTCATTGAACCGGCCCGATTTTTTTTTGGGCCTGTGCCCACTAGGGGTGTAAATGATACACCTCTACTCGCAAGCTACTCGGGCTCGACTCGGTGAAAACTCGAACTCGACTCGGTCATAGTCGAGCCGAGCTCGAGCTCGAGTAGCTCGAGTAGTCGAGCGAGCAGAGTTCGAGTATTTAGATACTTGGCTCGAGTGTTCGCGAGCCTAATCGAGTAGTAATATATATATATATATATATATATATATATATATATATATATATATATATATATATATATATACCATTATATCTTTTTAAAATGAAAATATTAATATTTTTTAACAAAAAAAACTCTCTCATTCTCACGATTGAGAAAGAGAACTGAGCTGCTGCAGCCGCCACTTAACCCTAGCCCGATTCATCCCCATCCTTGATCCTTCAACCCTAGCCTGAATATTTGATGCTCGATAAACACTATCGGAGACGCCGGCGTCGGCCCTAATGAGTCTCCTCCTCACTTCGACGTCGAGCTCGGTGGCAACCTTTCCGGCCGCCCACCACCTTTTACTCTCACCTTCACTGATCTCTCCTATAGTGTTAAAGTCCGGAAACCCTTCTGGTCTTTGACTTTTCGACGGAAAAATAGGCTAGCCACTGACGTCGCTGGAGAAGCTCAGCCTAACCTCAACTACGGCAAAACAAAAACTCTTGTTGACTCCATCTCCGGTGAGGCTAAAGAAGGTGAGATACTCGCCCTTCTTGGAGCTAGTGGCTCCGGTAAGTCCACTCTCATCGACGCTCTCGCCAACCGTATCTCCCGTGAAAGCTTGAAAGGTAGCGTCACTCTCAACGGAGAACCTAATCGATGTTTTGTTCGTCAGGTTGGAAAGAATTTGAGACTGCAACCAGGTGATACTCTGTGGACCAAGGTCAATGGTTGTTCATGGTGGCCTGCACAGGTATGTGTATGTTTTTAGCTGTTGGAAGTACTGATGTTTGTTGTACAATGACGTTGATTTGAGATATCTCCTTGTCTATGTTTGAGAAATGTTAGTGGTTCATTTTCTAAATGGTAGAATGGGAAGTTTTTGTTTGTCAGGTTTAGTAATTTGTATAATAATTGTTTTTTGTTTTTGGTTCGTTTCTTCACTTTCTTGTAAGGTTGTCAATGACAAAAGCATAAGTAATAGATTCAAGCGAAAAGCAGATGGTGAAGTTTTGGTTAGACTTTATGGAACATATGAGTAGTGAGTAATGAGTAATTTTGTTCTTGAGTTCATTGTCTCCTTTATTTGCTGCTGTGTATTATGCTGCTGGAGAACTTATGGGCTTCTTTTCATTTCTATAGCGTATTCGTGGATCTTGTGAAGCCCCATTCTGAGTTTGCTAATGTGTGTTCGAATAGAATCTCGCTTCTTCTCAAATTGTCATTTTTAGTACTTTTTTTGCCACGAATGTAGTTTTCTAATTTGGAATTATCACCATTAATTGTGTTTTGTCTATCTTCATTCTGTGCAGACACTCGAACAAGAAAATAGCAAAAAAGGGGAAGTGTTTCAGAAAGCCCTTGAGGAGGTAATAGGGTGTTTCTTGTCCATGTGCCTGTTTTGTTTGCATAAGGATCTAGTGTCCTAATATAATTTTTTTTTCTTTTTTTTTTGGGGAATATGTTATATGTCTTCATTAAATGCAGGTTCTTTCTCAAGCAAAATCAGGTTGTAATTCAAAGAGAAAAGTTTCTAGATGCTCAGGTTAGCCAGTTAATTATTGCAACATCATCAAAAGAGTAGTTTAAATTGATTGTCTCAACCTTCTTATTGTAATTATATATACAAGCTAAATTCATAATACTTTTCATGTTAACAATCAGTAGATAAAGCAAGGAAGTGAATCGTAATTGAGAGAGCTTATTTAATATTGTGGTGAATCGTAATTGAAACTTGTGGTCATGCAGACAGTATGGAGTGAGAGAATGCAAGGAAGTGACAATCGAGGGAAGGGTTCAGTTTGATCTTCTTCAGGTTTCATCTTTTTTATTCATTTTGATTTCTGCAATTTATGTAATTCTTAGCTAGCTGAATTAACTGTAACTTTTTTTTAGGCTATGCAAAGGGATTACAATCTCAGTTCCTATTCTTTGAATTCTGTTTCTGCACATTTTCTAGGAGAGCAAGTGAGTTTTTTTTTTCTTTCTTAGATCTCTCGTCATATTTATTACAATTTAAAAATTTATGCTTAGTAGGACCTTTAGAAGGTTAGGCAGCTGTAATTAGTGTGTTGGCTATAATGCTGGCATCTACATGCTTCAGTTTATTATGAGAGATTTCTTTCTTTTTTTTTTTTTTTTTTAATCCTTTACCCCTATATTTGATTAAATTGATCATTTGATTCCTTATTCTTTTTACAACTACTCAATAAATTAATTTGTGCATTGTTTTCCTTTTTTAGAGGTGAAACAAGTGTAACATAATTCAACTGGTTTTTGTTGAAAAGATATAATCATGTCATGCTTTTCTTTTTCTATGGAATCTACTGGCTCAACTGATGATTACTTTATTGTCATTTGTCATTCTGTTATTTGGTTTTGATCCATTACGAGCTAACAGTTAATCATTAGTTTTGCTGCATCATTGTAAATTAATTTAACAATAGCCTTGTGAGTTTGGAATTCAGATAGAGATCTGTTAGAAGTGGATGACAAGCTCAGAAACTGAAATCAGAGAGCTGTACATTAAATTCAAAAACAAGATATCTGATCTGCAAAATGGAAACTCAGAAACAAGAAGGCGGCTTGCTGTCTATTTCTTGATGGTGCACATTAAATTGTAACTTCTCTCTTTCAGATAAAAAAGTGCCACATCACATCATACAGTCTTCACTTGTTGGTTCTCCTAGCTATACATCCGTATTTAATGAGCATTAGTATTTAAAAAAGGTGCACATTAAAAAAGTGCCACATCACATCATACAGTCTTCACTTGAATGAGCATTAGTATTTAATTTTGATGTAATCTATGAATCATGTGTGACACAGTATGTCTGTTGGAGATTTTTTCTATCAACTTAATTCATTTTAGAAGGGAAATCAAAAGATGAATTAGATTGGTTATTTTATAATCTTGGTATGACAAACTGGCTTATGGCTGCAATTGCACTGTTAAATTTTGTGATATGTATGTGCATGCACTGTCTAAATGCAGCCTATTTTCATTTAATGAACTGGTTGTTTGGTTGTGGCTAACTGAGAGGGTGTGGGAATTTTAATTTATTGACACCATCACCCAGTTGTTATGTTATATATATACATAATCAAACTAACCAACTTTGTTATTCTTTTTATTTATTAATTTATTTTACATTTATTTGTTTTATGTCATCCTAGTTCATGATTTCTTTCTTTCTTTATTTTTCATTTATTTGATTCAAACCATTTGCTTGTATTTTAAAAAAATTTAAGGTAGTGATTTCATCCTTTGTGGTGGTGCTTTCATGTGCACAAACAAGTGGAGATTTGCAAAAAGGTTGTTGATTTGTTGAGCTTGCCTAAAACAATAGGAGATTTGCACAAAAAGGTTGTACATATTAACCATGATTATTTTACTATTACATGTCTAATACAAAAAGGTTGATTTATTTATTTATTTGGTTGTTTATTGTGATAGGCAATATGTCATCAAGCACACCAAATTTCTCATCTACACCATTTCAGCCCGAAACGAATTCATCAACTAGTCGGGCTGTTTTGGAAGGTGATTTTTCAATGAGCAAAAGTTTTGATGGTAATGATGATGGGAATGCAAATAAAAGCACGAATCTAACTGAGAAGGATTGTGATGTTGTTGACCTTGGTGAGGGGGAAGAAGAGGTAGGTAATGAGAAAAAAAGGGCCAAGACTTCAAGTGTATGGTTGGAGTTTAAAGAAATTGATCTTCCTGATGGCTCTAAAAAAGGAGAATGCATTCATTGCAAGAGGAAGTTGGCTATAACTGTTAGCAAGAGTACAACTCAATTTAAAAGGCACTTGTCAACTTGCTTGAAGAGAAAAATTTATCAAAATCAACAACAAAGGATTTCTTTCCAACCTGTACAAGGAGGTAATGGTGATGTTGAAATACAACCAGCTCACAAATGGCAAGTTCGACATGGCAAAAATGAGAGAAGCATCGGCACATTGGATATTGATGCATGAGTATCCTTTTTCAGTAATGGAAGAAGAAGGTTTTAATATGATGCAAAGACGTGGAATGCCTGAATGGGAAAATGTGTCTCGGGTAACTATCATGAAAGATTGTATAAAAGTTTATGAAGCCGAAAAAAAAAATTGAAAACATTGCTCAAGAATGTTAGCAAGATAAGCTTGACAACAGATTTATGGAAGTCTAGCAATCAAAAGATCGAGTATATGGTCTTAACGGCTCATTTTATTGATCATAATTGGAGATTGCAAAAACGTGTTATCAATTTTGTTCATCTTCCACCTCCTCGTCGTGGTGTTGAGATTGCCGATTGTATCTTTAAATGTTTGAAAGAGTGGGGAATTGAGAACAAGGTTTTTACTATCTCTGTTGATAATGCTTCAAGCAATGATGTGGCAATTAGGATTCTTAAAGACACGTTTTCAAGAACCAAAAAGTTGCTTTGTGGGGGAAAGTTGTTTCATGTTCGTTGTTGTGCACACATTCTTAATCTCATGGTGCAAGATGGCATTTCTGAAATTGAAGATATAATTGAAGATATACATGAAAGTGTGAAGTTTATTAATCAAAGTGAAGCAAGATTGAAGTCATTTTCTGATATTGTGCATCAACTACAATTGCCGGAGAGAAAACTTATTCTTGATTGCAAGACACGTTGGAATTCAACATATGAAATGCTATCAGTTGCAATAAAATTTAAAGATGTTTTTCCAATGTTCAAAGATCGGGAAATCCTTTATCAATGTTGCCATGCCCTGAAGATTGGGAGTGGAGAAAATATGTGAAATTTTAGAAGTGTTCAATGCCATCACAAAAATTATTTCCGGTAGTGATTATCCAACTTCCAACTTGTTTCTCAATGAAGTCTATCGTGTGAAAATGTTGCTAGACAAAAGGGCGAATGATGAAGATGAGTTTATTCCAGCAATGATTGGCAAAATGAAGGCTAAATTTGATAAATATTGGGGGGAATGCAATTTGCTCATATCGGTGGCTGCCGTCTTGGATCCAAGATGTAAAATGAGGGTTGTTGATTTCACTTTTTCAAGAATGTATTCCGATAGAGAAGCAAGAGAAAATATTGCTAAAGTTCGAGAAGCTCTACATGAGATTTATGAAGAATATGTTCATGAATATCAACATGGCAATGAGCATAGTGGTGAAACTCCAATACATAATAATGATGATGTTGGTAATAAAGGCAAAGGCTCGTCACTGTCGTCAGGTTGGTCCGAATTTTCAAGTTATGTGAAATCTATTGAAAAAACCTCACCACAACAGTCAGATTTGGATGCATACTTAGCTGAAGATTGATTTATTTTTGAACTAGATCCTAATCAATTTAATGCTTTAGATTGGCGGAAGGGAAGTACTTTAAAATATCGCATCTTGTCTAGAATGGCTCGTGACATACTTGCTATTCCTATCACTACAGTGGCTTCAGAGGCTACTTTTAGTGCAGGCGGTAGAGTGATTGACACTTATCGTTCTTCATTGGCTCCCGAGACAATGCAAGCATTGCTTTGTGGAGGAGATTGGTGTCGAAATCTTCATGGAGTGAAAAAGAAAAACAAAGTGAGTTTATAATTGTTCTTTCTTTAATATAATTTTTTTATTTATCATGGTTTTTCTTGCTTTAATGTAATTTTTTACTATTCTTTGTTCACTTTGTATATATTAGAAAGAGAAGAAACCAATTGAGATTTCACTTGAAATACCTTGAAGCTCAAGTTTAAAATAGTATGAAGAATTATGTTTGCATGTAACATTTAAGTTTGTTCATCCTTATTTTTTTTTTATCATCAATGATTGTGATGATTTGTTTTCTAATTACTCATTTGTAATTTTGTATAGGTTTGATGGAAACATTGGGTCAAACCCTCACATTCAAGAAAATATATTCTTGAGATGGTGGATGTTGATGGTGGAGTGATTGTTTTCTTATTATCTATGGACTTATTTGTTTGTTGTCAATGAATTGTATTAGCACTTTTTTATTTTCTATTTGTTTTACTTGGACTTATTAACTATGGACTTGTTTGTTTTATAATTGTTCTATTTGTTGTATTTTGTTTAAGTATGAGTTCTATTTTTTGTTTTTTCACAATATTTTGGAATGTTGTTGTTTTAGTTGATGTTGCATTTGGTCAAATATGAATGTATTTGTTTATCTTTGAAAATTATAGAATGTTATTATTCTAGTTCTTGTATTTGGTCAAGTTTGAATTGTTTTTGTTGTCTTTAAAAAATTTTAGAATGTGGTTATTTTAGAATGGATGGAAAAATAGATTTTCTTTTTTGATGAAAATCAAGGGAAAAACTTTTCGAGCTCGAGTATGATGTTTATGATTATTTTCAATATTTTTGAGCTTAATCGAGCGAGCTCGAGTAGCTCGAATTGTATATCGAGTCGAGCTCGAGCTACAAAATCGATACTCGGTTGAGTTCGAGCCGAGTATCGAGTACCGAATTTTCAGTCGAGCTCGAGCTCGAGCTCACTACTACTCGGCTCGAACTCGATCGATTACACCCCTAGTGCCCACCTCTAGCCACAAGTGGAAGAAGGCTCGGACTCAGCGCGGCTTTGTAGGTAATTCTTCTAGAATAATTCAATTGTTATTCAATATTATTTTGGAATATGTTCAAACAATAACATGATAAAATGATTATTGTTGTTTCTAGATTTGTAGAAGCTATTTAGAAAACATTGGTGATGATAATTAACTTCTATAGGCCACATATACCTAGAAGCTAATGATTATTTAGGATAATGAATGAAAGAAACACAACCATATCTTTCCTCAAGGTTTTATTAGTAACAATCAATTATTGGTCAATCATGAAGCTAATCAATAATTCAAAAAAACAAAAAACAAAAAATGGTAATATTCTTCAACAAATACCCATTTCTGATAATGTTACAACTGGTTATCATCAAATGCTCCTTATTACAAGCTTGGCCTTAGTATTGCTTTGAGGTTTGTAGCAATTTATTTTCGGTCTTTGCCTTTAATTGTTTGATGTCCGTTGATGTTTTCATAAAGTTTCAATTGTTCTTTGTATACACAAATATAAACTAAAATCATCTCTCTGCCTATAACCTATATGATGATGTTCGTCGGTTAGTTTATCTACCTAATGTTCTTTGTTATAGAGCTTAAATTCCATAAGAATTTCAAATACAAAAGTGCATACCTTTGTTGGATGTAATGCATTAGAAAAAAATTTCAACTGATGGTCTTATTCATATCATGATTGCTTTAATTATAATATAAATAATAATATTATTATGTAATACATAATATGTTGATATCATGATTTGCAATGTTTCTTGAACATCATGCTATGGATGATCATTGAATATCATTGACTTGACAAATCAAACAATTTTTAAACATGTTTCATATTATATTTTTTCCCCTGTTTTATATGGATATATAACAAATATGAAATTAATTTTTCTTGGAGAATTGAAAATTTATTAGACCTTTTGAATTAATAAATTTGTATAGTAAAAACAGGAAACCTGGGAATAAAATATGGTTTAATATGGGACACCAGCTTAAGATGCCAAAATAAACAGATTTATTAATTAAGAGGCAATTATGGAAATCATTTGATATGGATAGATATTATATTAACAGTTAGTGTGATGTGTATATATATTTTGGGATTCATTTGATGTGTATTTGCCCACTGGTGTTTTTTGGTTTTTTTTTTAAACAAAGTTGAACAACATTTGTAAACCATGTTGTGCACAGATGTGGGCATATTAATGAATAATTGAAGTGGCCACTACAAAGACCAATAGGAGAAGATTAATGGTGAAATAATATATTCTACTGATCACGTTGTTAAGCATCTACATATTTTGTGGAAAAAAAATGTTAATTACTTTTAACTACTAACTTTGAATTTTGCAAATTATATGAGTGTTTAAATAATGTGTATGTTGGTGTAGCCCGTAATGTTTATTGTTATTAAAATTTTATTTTGTTGTAAAACTTTACTATGTATGTAGCTATAATTACAAAGATTGTATTAATGGTGAAATAATGTATTCTATTGATCATGTTGTTAAGCATGTACATCTTTTGTGAAAAAAAATGTTAATTACTTTGACTACTTGCTTTGAAGTTTGCAAATTATATGAGTATTTAAATAATGTATATGTTGGTATAACCCGTAATGTTTATTTTGAAATATTTATGTTGTTATAAAACTTAACTATGCATGTAGTTATAATTACAAAAATTGTGTTAATGGTTCAATAATGTATTCTATTGATCATGTTGTTAACTATGTACATCTTTTGTGAAAAAAAAATGTTAATAACTTTGACTACTTACTTTGAAATTTCCAAATTATATGAGTGTTTAAATAATGTGTATGTTGGTGTAGCCTGTAATGTTTATTGTTATTGAAAAATTTATGTTCTTGTAAAACTTAACTATGTATGTGGCTATAATTACAAAGATTGTGTTAATGGTGAAATAATGTATTCTATTGATCATGTTGTTAAGCATGTACATTTTTTGTGAAAAAAAATGTTAATTACTTTGACTACTTACTTTGAAGTTTGTAAATTATATGATTGTTTAAATAACGTGTATGTTAGTGTAGCCCGTAATGTTTATTGTTATTGAAATATTTATGTTGTTCTAAAACTTAACTATGCATGCGGTTATAATTACAAAAATTGTGTTAATGGTTCAATAATGTATTCTATTGATCATGTTGTCAACCATGTAAATCTTTTGTGAAAAAAAAATGTTTATAACTTTGACTACTTACTTTGAAGTTTCCAAATTATATGAGTGTTTAAATAATGTGTATGTTGGTGTAGCCCGTAATGTTTATTGTTATTGAAATATTTATGCTGTTGTAAAACTTAACTATGTATGTGGCTATAATTACAAAGATTGTGTTAATGGTAAAATAATGTATTCTATTGATCATGTTGTTAAGCATGCACATTTTTTGTGAAAACAAATGTTAATTACTTTGACTACTTACTTTGAAGTTTGCAAATTATATGAGTGTTTAAATAACGTGTATGTTGGTGTAGCCCGTAATGTTTGTTGTTATTGAAATATTTATGTTGTTGTAAAAACTTAACTATGCATGCGGTTATAATTACAAAAATTGTGTTAATGGTTCAATAATGTATACTATTGATCATGTTGTCAACCATGTAAATCTTTTGTGAAAAAAAATGTTAATTACTTTGACTACTTACTTTGAAGTTTTCAAATTATATATGTGTTTAAATAATGTGTATGTTGGTGCAGCCGGAAATGTTTATTGCTATTGAAATATTTATGTTGTCGTAAAACTTAACTATGTATGTGACTATAATTACAAAGATTGTGTTAATTGTGAAATAATTTATTCTATTGATCATGTTGTTAAGCATGTACATTTTTTGTGAAAAAAATTTGTTAATTAGTTCGACTACTACTTACTTTGAAGTTTGCAAATTATATAAGTGTTTAAATAACATGTATGTTGGTGAAGCCCGTTATGTTTTTTGTTATTGAAATATTTATGTTGTTGTAAAACTTAATTATGCATGCAATTATAATTACAAACATTGTGTTAATAGTGAAATAATGTATTTTATTAATCATGTTGTTAAGCATGTACATCTTTTGTTAAAAAAAAAATGTTAATTACTTTAACTACTTACTTTGAAATTAGTAAATTATATGAATGTTTAAATAATGTGTATGTTGGTATAGCGAGTAATGTTTATTGTTATTGAAATATTTTTGTTGTTATAAAACTTAACTATGCATGTGGTTATAATTACAAAGATTGTGTTAATGGTGAAATAATGTCTTTTACTAATCATGTTGTTAAGCATGTACGTCTTTTGTGAAAAAAAATATTAATTACTTCGACTACTTACTTTGAAGTTTGCAAATTATATGAGTGTTTAAATAATGTGCATGTTGGTGTAGCCCTTAATGCTTACTGTTATTGAAATATTTATGTTGTTGTAAATCTTTACTATATATGTGGCTATAATTAAAAAGATCGTATTAAAGGTGAAATAATGTATGCTATTAATCATGTTGTTAAGGATGTATATCTTTTGTGAAAAATAAATGTTACTTAGTTTGACTATTTACTTTGAAGTTTGCAAATTATATGAGTGTTTATATAATGTGTATATTTGTATAGTCCATAATGTTTATTGTTATTGAAATATTTATGTTGTTGTAAAACTTAACTATGCATGCGGTTATAATTACAAAGATTGTGTTAATGGTGAAATAATGTATTCTATTGATGATGTTGTTAAGCATGCACACCTTTTGATAAAAAAAAATGTTAATTACTTTGACTACTTACTTTGAAGTTTGCAAATTATATGAGTGCTTAAATAATGTGTATGTTTGTGTAGCCCGTAATGTTTATTGTTATTGAAATATTTTTGTTGTTGAAAACTTTACTATGTATGTGGCTATAATTATAAAGATTGTGTTAATGTGAAATAATGTATTCTATTGATTAAGTTGTTAAACATGTACATCTTTTGCGAAAAAAATGTTAATTACTTTAACAACTTACTTTGAAGTTTACAAATTATATGAGTGTTTAAATAATGTGTATGTTGGTGTAGCCCGTAATATTTATTTTTATTAAAATATTGATTTTGTGTTAAAACTTTATTATGTATGTAGCTATAATTAAAAAGATTGTGTTAATGGTGAAATAATGTATTCTATTGATTATGTTGTTAAGCATGTACATCTTTTGTTAAAGAAAATGTTAATTAATTTGACTACTTATTTTGAAGTTTGTAAATTATATGAGTGTTTAAATAATGTGTATGTTGGTGTAGCCCGTAATGTTTATTTTTATTGAAATATTTATGTTGTTATAAAACTTAACTATGCATGTGGTTATAATTATAAAGATTGTGTTAATGGTGAAATAATGTATTTCATTGATAATATTGTTAAGCATGTACATTTTTTATTAAAAAAAATGTTAATTATTTTGACTAGTTACTTTAAAGTTTACAAATTTTATGAGTGTTTAAGTAATGTGTATGTTGGTGTAGCCCGTAATATTTATTGTTATTGAAATATTGATTTTGTTGTAAAACTTTATTATGTATGTTGTTATAATTAAAATGATTGTGTTAATGGTGAAGTAAGGTATTCTTTTGATCATGTTGTTAACCATGTACATCTTTTCGTGAAAAAAAATGTTAATTACTTTGACTACTTACTTTGAATTTTGAAAATTATGTGAGTGTTTAAATAATGCGTATGTTTATGTAGCCCGTAAAGTTTATTGTTATTGAAATATTTATGTTGTTGTAAAAACTTAACTATGCATGCGGTTATAATTACAAAGATTGTGTTAATGGTGAAATATTTTATAATACTGATCATGTTGTTAAGCATGTACATCTTTTGTTAAAAAAAAAATATATTAATTATTCTGACTACTTACTTTGAAGTTTACAAATTATATGAATGTTGAAATAATATGTATGTTTGTGTAGCCGTAATTTTTATTGATATTGAAATATTTATGTTGTTGTAAACTTTACTATGTATGTGGCTATTATTAAAAAAATTGTCTAAATAGTGAAATAATGTATTCTATTGGTCATGTTGTTAAGCATGTACATCTTTTGGGAAAAAAAATTTTAATTACCTTGACTACTTACTTTGAAATTTGTAAATTATATAATTGTTTAAATAATGTGTATGTTTGTGTAGCCCGTAATGTTTATTGTTATTGAAATATTTATGTTGTTGTAAAAGTTTACTATATATATGGCTATAATTAAAAAGATTGTATTAAAGGAGAAATAATGTATGTTATTGATCATGTTGTTAAGCATGGACATCTTTTGTGAAAAAAATGTTAATTATTTTGACTACTTACTTTGAAGTTTGCAAATTATATGAGTGTTTAAATAATTTGTATGTTGTTGTAGCCCGTAGTATTTATTGTTATTGAAATATTTATGTTGTTGTAAAACTTTACTATGTATGTGGCTATAATTACAAATATTGTATTAATGGTAAAATAACGTATTATATTGTTCATGTTGTTAAGCATGCATATCTTTTGTGAAAAACAAAATTTTAATTAATTTGACTACTTACTTTAAAGTTTGCAAATTATATGAGTGTTTAAATAATGTGTATGTTGGTGTATGATGTATTGTTTATTGCTATTGAAATATTTATGTTGTTGTAAAACTTTACTATGTATGTGGCTATAATTATAAAGATTGTATTAATGGGGAAATAATGTATTCTATTAATCATGTTGTTAAGCATGCATATCTTTTGTGAAAACAAAAAGTTAATTAATTTGACTACTTACGTTGAAGTTTGTAAATTATATAAGTTTTTAAATAATGTGTATGTTGGTGTAGCCAGTAATTTTTATTGTTATTGAAATATTTATATTGTTGTAAAAAATAACTATGTATGTGGCTATTATTAAAAAAATTATATTAATGGTGAAATAATGTATTCTATTGGTCATGTTGTTAAGCATGTACACCTTTTGAAAAAAAAAAATTTTAATTACTTTGACTACTTACTTTGAAGTTTGTAATTATATGAGTGTTTAAATAATGTGTATGTGTGTGTAGCCCGTAATGTTTATTGTTATTGAAATATTTATGTTGTTGTAAAACTTAATTATGCATGTGGTTATAATTACAAATATTGTGTTAATTATGAAATAATGTATTCTATTGATCATGTTGTTAAGCGTGTACATCTTATGTGAAAAAAGATGTTAATTACTTTGACTACTTACTTTGATGTTTGCAAATTATATGATTGTTTAAATAATATGTATGTTGGTGTAACCAACAATTTTTATTGTTATTGAAATATATATGTTGTAATAAAACTTAACTATGCATGTGGTTATAATTACAAAGATTGTTTTTATAATGAAATAATGTATTCCATTGATAATGTTGTTAAGCCTGTACATATTTTTTTAAAAAAAATCTTAATTACTTTGAGTACTTACTTTAAAGTTTACAAATTATATGAGTGGTTAAATAATGTGTATGTTGTTGTAGACCGTAATATTTATTGTTATTGAAATATTGATTTTGTGGTAAAACTTTATTATGTATGTGGCTATAATTAAAAAGATTGTGTTAATGGTGAAATAATGTTTTTTATTGATCATGCTGTTAAGCATGGACATCTTTTGTGAAAAAAGAATGCTAATTATTTTGACTACTTACTTTGAAGTTTGTAAATTATATGAGTGTTTACATAATGTGTATGTTTGTGTAGCCCGTAATATTTATTGTTATTGAAATATTTATGTTGTTGTAAAACTATACTATGTATGTGGTTATAATTACAAATATTGTATTAATGGTAAAATAACGTATTATATTGTTCATGTTGTTAAGCATGCATATCTTTTGTGAAAAACAAAATTTTAATTAATTTGACTACTTACTTTAAAGTTTGCAAATTATATGAGTGTTTAAATAATGTGTATGTTTGTGTAGCCCGTAATATTTATTGTTATTAAAATATTTATGTTGTTGTAAAATTTTACTATGTATGTGGCTATAATTATAAAGATTGTGTTAATGGTGAAATAATGTATTCTATTGATCATGTTGTTAAGCATGCACATCGTTTTTGAAAAAAAAATGTTAATTAGTTGGACTAGTTACTTTGAATTTTGCAAATTATACGAGTGTTTAAATAATGTGTATGTTGGTGTAGCCCGTAGTGTTTATTGTTATTGAAATATTTGTGTTGTTGTAAAACTTTACTATATATGTGGCTATAATTAAAAAGATTGTATTAAAGATGAAATAATGTATGCTATTGATTATGTTGTTAAGCATGTACATCTTTTGTGAAAAATAAATGTTAATTATTTTGACTACTTAATTTGAAGTTTGCAAATTATATGAGTGTTTAAATAATTTGTATGTTGGTGTACCCCATAATATTTATTGTTATTGAAATATTTATGTTGTTGTAAAACTTTACTATGTATGTGGCTATAATTATAAAGATTGTATTAATGCTGAAATTATGTGTTCTATTGTTCATGTTGTTAAGCATGCATATCTTTTGTGAAAAACAAAATGTTAATTACTTTGACTACTTAATTTGAAGTTTGCAAACTATATGAGTGTTTAAATAATGTGTATGTTGGTGTATGTCGTATTGTTTATTGCTATTGAAATATTTATGTTGTTGTAAAACTTTAGTATGTATGTGGCTATTATTAAAAGGATTGTATTAATGGTGAAATAATGTATTCTATTGATCATGTCATTAAGCATGTACATCTTTTGTGAAAAAAAAAATTCTAATTACTTGGACTACTTACTTTGAAGTTTGCAATTTAAATGAGTGTTTAAATAATGTCTTTGTTTGTGTAGTCCGTAATGTTTATTGTTATTGAAATATTTATGTTGTTGTAAAAACTTAACTATGCATGTGGTTATAATTACAAAGATTGTGTTAATTGTGAAATAATGTATTCTATTGATCATGTTGTTAAGCATGGACATCTTTTGTTAAAAAAAATGTTAATTAATTTGACTACTTATTTTGAATTTTGCAAATTATATTAGTGTTTAAATAATGTGTATGTTGGTGTAGCCCGTAATGTTTATTGTTATTGAAATATTTATGTTGTTGTAAAAGTTAACTATGCATGCAGTTATAACTACAAAGATTGTCTTAATGGTGAAATAATGTATTCTATTGATAATGTTGTTAAGAATGTACATCTTTTGTTAAAAAAAAATGTTAATTAGTTTGAGTACTTAGTTTGAAGTTTACAAATTATATGAGTGTTTAAATAATGTGTATGTTGGTGTAGCCCATAATATTTATTGTTATTGAAATATTGATTTTGTGGTAAAACTTTATTATGTATGTGGCTATAACAAAAAAGATTGTGTTAATGGTGAAATAATGTATTCTATTCATCATGTTGTTAAGCACGTACATCTTTTGTTAAAAAAAATATTAATTAATTTGACTACTTATTTTGAAATTTGAAAATTATATGAGTGTTTAAATAATGCGTATGTTGGTGTAGCCGTAATGTTTATTGTTATTCAAATATTTATGTTATTGTAAAACTTAACTATGCATGCGGTTATAATTACAAAGATTGTGTTAATGGTGAAATAGTGTATTCTATTAATAATGTTGTTAAGCATGTACATCTTATGTTAAAAAAAATGTTAATTATTTTGACTACTTACTTTGAAGTTTACAAATTATATGAATGTTTAAATAATGTGTATGTTGGTGTAGCCCGTAATATTTATTGTTATTGAAATATTGATTTTGTTGTAAAACTTTATTATGTATGTGGCTATAATTAAAAAGATTCTGTTAATGGTGAAATAATGTGTAATACTGATCGTGTTGTTAAGCATGTGCATCTTTTGTGAAAAAAAATGCTAATTACTTTGACAACTTACTTTGAAGTTTGTAAATTGTATGAGTGTTTAAATAATGTGTATTTTTGTTTAGCCCGTAATGTTTATTGTTATTGAAATATTTATATTGTTGTAAAACTTAACTATGCATGCGGTTATAATTACAAAGATTGTGTTAATGGTGAAATAATGTGTAATACTGATCATGTTGTTAAGCATGTACATCTTTTGTTAAAAAAATATTAATTATTCTGACTACTTACTTTGAAGTTTGCAAATTATATGAGTGTTGAAATAATATGTATGTTTGTGTAGCCCGTAATTTTTATTGTTATTGAAATATTTATGTTGTTGTAAAACTTTATTATGTATGTGGCTATAATTACAAAGATTGTGTTAATGGTGAAATAATGTATTCTATTGATTATGTTGTTAAGCATGTACATCTTTTGTGATAAAAAAATGTTAATTACTTTTACTACTTACTTTGAAGTTTGCAAATTATATGAGTGTTTAAATAATGTGTATGTTGGTATAGCCCATAATGTTTATTGTTATTGAAATATTTATGTTGTTGTAAAACTTTACTATGTATGTGGCTAAAATTACAAATATTGTATTAATGGTAAAATAATGTATTCTATTGTTCATGTTATTAAGCATGCATATCTTTTGTGAAAAACAAAATATTAATTAATTTGACTACTTAATTTGATGTTTGCAAATTATATTAGTGTTTAAATAATGTGTATGTTGGTGTATGTTGTGTTGTTTATTGCTATTGAAATATTTATGTTGTTCTAAAACTTTACTATGTATGTGGCTATAATTACAAAGATTGTATTAATGGTGAAATAATGTATTCTATTGATCATGTTGTTAAGCTTGCATATCTTTTGTGAAAAACAAAATGTGAATTAATTTGACTACTTACTTTGGAGATGTAATAAAAAAAAGTTGTTGATTGAGATAATACATATGATGTTTTTTTATATTGGAAAAATAATATGGAGAAATATGGCCATCAAGTTTTATTGATGTTCCATCAACATGATAAACATATAAATCAATGTATTGCCCATGAAAAACAAATATGCCTGTACGGAATTAGTCTTCCCCACACCCCAAAATTTCATATTACCCTCCATATTTTTAATTTGATTACATTTTTCAAACATTTTATATTTTCCCCTTTTTCATAATGAATAAATGATAGAATTTTTTTCTTTTATTAAATTCAAATATGTAGAAGTTGTGGCATATATTAGTTGTTAAGAAATATATATTAACAAATATTTCCTTTGTCTCTAATATTTTGTTTTTTAGAGGACTTACTACTATTTTATGCCAACACATTTGCATAGCACCTGGGATGACAAGGGTACGTCAACATTCAAGAAAAGCCAATTTATTACCCACAATCAACAAAGTTGTAGCTAAAGTCAATCGAAAGAAACGTATGAAGATCCTTAAAACTAGAAGATTACAATCTAGCAGTTACACAAAGCATATCAGTCCTTCTATAACTACTGATAGAGCAAGATCAAGGAATATTGAAACAAACATACTCCATGACAACGATGAGGTTGAAACTATCAGCACACCACGATTAATTCCTAATGAATTTCATAAAGCTTCGACAAGCAAAACTAATGCCTATATTCAAAAGATTACAATGCCTATTCAACACAAAAGTAAGTATTATTCTGCTTTTGCACACTTATACTTTACGTTTGATATTCAAAGTTTTACAATTACTAATAATTCTTAGTTTTTTTTTAACATCAAAGACAAAACATACACTTTGAAAATAAGCAAAGCTAATAATATTCCTATAGCATAATCGTTTCAAACAAAAAATGTCATTCATGTGAATCACTTACAATTTACTATCACTATTATAGAATTTGTTTTTAAATTAATACCTAATTTTTGTGTTAGTATGATTAGTGTTTGCCGTATTGGGGGGAAAAACAATCCACAATTTGTATATTGCAAAATTCCGCATATATAAATTTAAACCATCTAAAAATACTTATATAAAATGCTCTCTCTCTCTCTCTCTCTCTCTCTCTCTGCTTAGACCAATATATATTATTGTGTGGAAAAAAATATAAGCTCTAATTTTATAATTCCCTTTGCACAACTGCAAGAACATGTTTTGAACCTTCATATTTCAGTGGGCCTTAATTTATATGCCAATTCTGTATTGCAGCAATGTGGTATGATGAAAGAATTGATGTTTCAAAACACACTTCCAACCCTAAATTTAACATGTGTTGTAAACAAGGTCTTATTTCTCTACCAAAACTCAAAATAACACCCCCCATTTTTTAAAGAATTACTTGACACAGATGTTGGAACAAAAAGTTCAAAATTTAAAGAACAAATAAGAATTTACAACTCGCTCTTTCAATTTACATCAATTGGTGGAGTTGTTTACAATAGTCTAAATCAAACAGCTGAACCATATGTTTTTAAATTATCAGGACAAAACTATCACAGATTAGGATCATTATTACCAACAATTGGAGAAAAGACAAAATTTGCTCAACTTTGTATGGTTGAATCAAATGCAGAACTAGCTTATAGATTGTCATGTTTCGGGACAACAGAAGATAGTCAAGGATTAGACAAAGAAATAATATGTGGCTTAACAAATATGTTAAATGAATGCAATGAAATAGTAAAAGTTTTTAGAATAGCTAAAGAGTTACATGAACAATTTAAGGAATTACCAGTTAGAATTAGATTTCTTGCGGCTTGAGGGACGAAAGCCCACAATTATTCATTGCCAACAACCCCAGAAATAGCTGCTTTAATAATTGGTGACTTTGGAATTGGAGAGCATGGAAGAGATATTATTGTTTAACATCATCAACAAGGATTGAAAAGAATTAGTGACTTACATCCTATTTTTATGCCAGTTCAATATCCATTATTATTTCCATATGGTGAGAATTGTTTTCATTTGAACATACCATATAAAGAATCTCCAGCCCGCAACAAATTAGGAAGGTTGTATCTAACAATGCAAGAATACTATGCTTACTTGATTCAACAAAGATACATGGAGACCAACACTTTACTAAGAGGAGGAAGGCTTTTTCAACAATTTATAGTGAATTGTTATGCAATAATTGAAGAAGCAAGATTAAGATACATAAGAGATCACCAAACAACACTAAGAACATATATGTACAAGACTGTTAGAGATGCAATGACTCAAGAAGATGTCAATGCGAATTCCATTGGCAAGCGAGTTATATTACCTGCAAGTTTTATTCCAGGACCAAGATATATGTTTGAGAAATATCAGGATGCAATGGCAATTTGCAGATATTTTGGCTACCCAAACCTTTTTATTACATTCACATGCAATCCTCGATGGCTAGAAATAAGTGATGCATTAAGAAGCGTTAAAGGACAACGTCCAGAAGAAAGACCTGACATAGTATTTAGAGTCTTCCATATAAAATTAAGACATCTCATCTATTATTTAACGAAAAAAAGACATTTTGGTAATTCAAAAGTAGGTAAGAATTTTTTTTTATTGCTAATGATGTCATATGCTATAAATTCCTTTTGATTAATACCTTCTATTACAATGGATTTAACAAGTGTGCTAATAACATTTTAAGATCAAATAAATAAATAAACCACAATTATTTTTTACAAAAAATATATATAATTGTACTACAACGTCATCCATAATGAAATCCTTATAAAATTTACTCAATCAAACAAATTCAGTTTATGTTATAATAATATCATCTCATCTTTTCTTCTTGCTTAATGACATTTAGGTAATAGTTTTTTTTGTTAGCATGGTAGAATTCCCAAAATACTAATGGCTTTCATAACTAACTATTACTAACCAATTAATCGTGAATTCTTTAAAAAACAAGAAATTGCGGATAACTTTTAAATAACTAATGGCAAGTATACTACAATAGGTTTTAAAACCCAAAGAAATACACTTTCATTCTAAACAATGTGTTTTTTTTTTTTTTTTTGAAAGTTGTGTATACAGTGGAATTCCAAAAATGATGATTACCACATGTTCATGTTTTGCTATGGCTGCAAAGGGAAAATTCATTCATGACTCCAGCTGAGATTGACAACATAGTGTCAGCTGAACTTCCTAATAAAGAAATTGACACTATAGGTTATGAAGTCGTTACCTCATTTATGCTACATGGCCCTTGTGGCACAGTAAATTTACAAGCACCATGCATGGTAGATGAAAAATGCAAAAAATTTTATCCTAAGCAATTCAAGACTTCAACAACAATAGATGAAGATGGATTTCCTCAATATCAGAGAAGAGATACATCAATAACAGCAATACAAAAAAACATTGAACTAGATAATCGCTTTGTCATACCACATAATGTTGACCTAATAGTTCGATATCAATCTCATATCAATGTAGAGATTTGTAACAAAACAAGAGCAGTGAAATACGTTTTCAAATACATAAGTAAAGGCCTTGATAGAATGAAAGCTGTGTTTGAAACTTCAACATAAAACAAAATAGATGAGGTCCAAAACTATCTAGATTGTAGATATTTATCTGCTTATGAAAGTTGTTGGAGACTTTTTGAGCTCCCAATCCATCATAGAGAACATTCTGTCTAATGACTTCTAATACACTTACTTTAAGAGCACAATATTTATTTTACTGATAAACAAACAATTCAAGGTATTGTGACTACCCCATATATTGAAAAAACTATGTTTACAGAATGGATGCTTACTAATCAAATTGATGATAGAGGAAAGATGCTTTTATATGCTGATTTTCCAACCAAATTTACTTGGGATAAAAAACAAAACAAAAATGGCATTTTAGAATGGGTGGTAAAACAATTTGTAGAATAATTCATGTGCATACAGCATTAGAAGAATTATATTTCTAAGATTATTATTAAATGAAATCAAAGGACCAAATACATATGATGATTTACGAACAATCGATGGTATTACGTATCAAACTTATAGAGAAGCTTGCTTTACTTTGGGTCTATTAGGTGATGACAATGAATGGTCAAATGCTTTAATGCAAGCTGCTTAATGGGCAACTGGCGCTGAATTGCAGCAACTTTTTGTAACAATAATCTTATTTTGTGAAGTAGGAGACAAGAAACCACTTTTTCTAAAAAATTGGCATCTCTTAGCAGATGACATACAATACAGACTCCGAAAAACTTTTCATAAACCTAATTATAAAATTCCAAATGAATATTTGAAAAATTATTTATTAGTAGCTCTTGAAGATATCCTTCACAAACACTCTACATCACTTCAAGAGAATGATTTGCCTCTGCTCCAATCTATTAACATGAGCAACGTATCTAATCACTTATTCCAAGAAGAAATGAGTTATAACATCAACCAACTTCAAAAGGATCATTTATCTATGTTAGGTAAATTAAATCAAGAACAATTAATAATTTATGCCAAAATCCTAGAAGCGGTCAATACTAGTGAAAGAGGTATGTTTTTTGTATATGGCCATGGTAGAACTAGGAAAATGTTCTTATGGAATACTATTATAAGAAAAATACATTCCGAAGGAAAAATTGTTCTTGCTGTAGCATCATCAGGTTTGCATCATTATTATTACCTGGAGGAAGAACAACCCACTCTCGATTTAAGATTCCAGTCAATATAGACGAATGTTCGACATGTCAAATTAATAAACAAACTCAATTAGCACAATTAATAGAGCAAACTACCCTTATTGTATGGCATGAAGCACCCATGATTCATAGACACTGTCTTGAAGCATTAAGCAAAACTTTGCAAGATCTTCTGTCAGATACAAATCTAGAAGGGATTATAAAACCTTTTGGAGGCAAAATGGTTATTCTTGGCGGCGATTTCCGTCAAACTTTACCCATTATTCAACACGAAACTAGATCAGATATTATTAATGCAACTATTACTCATTCTCACTTATGGAAATACTGCACAGTATTTAAACTTTAAACAAATATGAGACTTCAACAAAATAACCTTGATGAAGCAGCCAAATACCAACTACATGCCTTTGCAAATTGGTTATTAAAAATAGGTGACGGTAAAGTTCCATCTGTTGACAGTAATGATGATGATGAAGGTGATTATATAGAAATTCCACAATAATTCTTAATACAAAGTCCAAGAGATCCAATCAAAGCAATTATTGATGCTATCAACACTATCATATTAATTATACAGATGCAAATTTTCTTAGATAAAGAGCTATTATCACAACATACAATGAAATTGTTGACACAATAAATGAAGTAATGATTCAAAGAATAAAAACTCCTAAAAAAACTTATTTAAGCTCATATTATATCTCAAAATCTTCAACAGATGCCGACGCTCATGAATCATTATACTCAATTGAATTCCTCAATACACTAAAGTTCACAGGAATACCAAACCATGAACTAACTTTAAAAGTAGGTTGTGCCATTATGTTAATAAGAAATATAAGCCAAGCAAATGGACTTTGTAATGGAACTAGATTAATAGTTACACAACTTTGTTCAAATATTATAGAAGCAAGAATAATTTCAGGTTCTAATATATGTGAAAAAGCTTATATACCTAGAATCATTATGTCTATGCAAAATACTAAATGGCCTTTCATAATGTGTAGGAAACAATTCCCTATTAGACTTTCATATGCAATGACTATAAACAAAAGCCAAGGACAAACACTAGACTTAGTTGGCCTACATTTACCAAGACCTGTCTTCTCACATGGACAACTTTATGTTGCTTTGTCAAGAGTTACATCATCTGAAGGATTAAAGATTTTGATTCTTGACAATAATGGAAAATCTACAAATAAGACTAGGAATGTAGTACATAGAGAAATTTTTTAGAACATCTAAAATGTACTATTATTTGTAATTTATTATTTATAGACTGTTCTCTTTTAGGAATATTGCAATACAAGTTTTCAAAGTTGAAACATATGGAAATTAAAGAAATTATTGAAAAAACTCATGTTACAGTTTCAAAGTCCATTGAATCAATAACAAAATCCTTGATATCAAAATAAATAAAATACTGAAGAAATAAAGAAATCATAACAATAACATTTAAGCCATTGTTTCAAAATTTCATTACATATGGAATTCATTTGAGAAATCACCCATATAAGACTACAATATATACACAAACAACTTACAAAAAAAAACAAACAATTAAACAAACATTACAAAAGTTTTGTAAACAAATTAAATTCATATTTCCATCTACAAAGTTGGCTGCAAAACGCTCTTACTAATCCTTCTTCACCTAACCATTCATTTGAAATTATATCATTGGTTTTCAGACAGCACAAATAATTTTCACATTCCCATTCCTCTGTTGTAATCCATTTACTATCAAAACTCCATACTATATCACTAAACAATTTTGTTGCAGCATGTTTGCATTTATTAATTGTAGGATTACCAGATTTTGCACTTGCTAATGCTCTTGAAACAATATCAATTCTTCCACCAACGACTGTATTAAGCATTTCCATACCAGAATGACGTGTTTCTTGATTTTTGTACAAAAGAATCCCTCCTACATAGCCAGCAAGTAAATGCCCTTTAAACATTGCATTTGTGAGATGTTGGACGCCTGAATCCATTTTCAACTGAATACATTCGATCTAAAAAAAATATTCAATATTATAACTATAACTTATCTAACACGAAAAAAATGAATGATAAGTTTTTCACCAATCCAAGCACCAAAAGAGCTTCCAAATTGTCTATTCGGGCACAATTTTGAAGAAAAATAATGTATTCCTCCATGTCAAGACACCATAAATTATCAACTCGCATAAAATGGCCAACTTTGCGGCTTTTAGATGCTGCATAAAAACTTTTACAACTGCAAATAAATATATATATTCAAATATATATCAATATATGTATTCATAATGCAAAGAAACAACAATGAATTTAATGCTATGAATAAGTAATGACATTATCAGCCACGTAACATTTTTCAAATCATGAAGAGATCTAGAAGATGTTGCTTCTTCAATAATATCTTGAGGGATAACTTCAACAAAATTTTTACAAGACTTCTCTCCCATTCTAACATAATAAAAATAATGATCGTTAAGAATTTGGGAAAGCAAATAGAAGACAAATGAAAAAAAAAACAAACATTGGAGAAAAATACATAAAGAAAACAAAAAATAAAACCTAAATAATGGAAAAATCCGTTGTAACAAACTAGAGAAGAAAGATTGGCACAATTCCAAACTCCCAACCTAAGTTGTTAGAAATGGATGTATATATATATATATATATAATCAAAAATCAAAATCAAATCATTTCTTCTTTGACTCCTCCTGATAAAAAAACACCATAAAAAAAAGAAAGAGCCTAAGATTCTGAATAATGACATATGAAAAACATTAATTCAAGTGCATATCTTCACAAATCCAAGCAATACCAATATTAATAATGTTGTTAATAATTCCAAAACAAAAACATGCCCTTCAAAAAAAAAAAAGATGCAAAAAGGATTACATCATTGTTACTTTAGCACTGTAACCATACATATAATAAATTTATCTGTAAAAAAATTTATATGAACTATATACTAAAGTTTAATGAAAATTTATAGAGAATTAAAACTTAAAAAAAGAAAAGAGATAAAGTGTAAGAGAGACAGAGAGACATAGAAGGGAAGAGATATGATAATGATGACAGATAGAGCAGAGAGCACAATTAAGACAACATGGAATGATTCTTTCACCATTATTGATTAACAATGCTGTCTCTTCTGTCATCTTCTCCATCTTCATCATCTCTTCATCATATCCCCTCTCTATGCATTATACTAACCTTACAAAACATACCAAAACAACAAATGCTTTCTTGACTAAAAAACATATCATCATATATATATAAATATATACTCTATATCGTAATTTTATCTCCCAGAAACACTATTTCTCAAGAAATTGTCTTTGTTGGACATGTGACCATCCCTTATTGGTTAAGTGTTTTGCCTTTTTAATGAGTTTGATAAAACCAAAGCATCACAATATCCTCTATCACCAATATCTCTGTTGATCCACTTTAACATTCTTCCCGATTCCCCAATGTTAGTCAACGAGCCAATGAGAAATCGACAGTAATATCATGTTAGGAACACCCTCGAGTGAGCATACCCGCCCATTACTTTTCAGTACTTTGTCCTGGCGGATCATTTTAGGTTTTGCAAAGAAAGTAAAACCAAATTATAACGATCATCCATTCAACAACGACTGCCCACTTTATGATTTCATGATTGGCCTATTCAAGTGTCTGGCACCTGTTTCTCTACTTTTATGGATCAGAGTACCATCAATTCAAAAGGGCTTAATTTTTTTTTTTTTTGGGTAACCCTAAACCTAGCCCTCAATAATGCTGCCATCTCCACCCCCTACGCTCTCAAGCATGCCACCAATCCCACTGCTTAATAATGTTATTATCTAAGTTCATGAAAGACAAAGACAACTGTTTAGATGTTTCTTGATATTTGAAATTTTCCTCTATAACTCTTTGTCTATCTTATATCCTTATTACCATCAATTCAAAAGGGCTTAATTTTTTTTTTATTTTTGAATAACCATAAACTTAGCCCTCAATAATGTTGCCACCTCCACCCTTACGCTTTCAAGCATGCCACCGATCCCACTGCTTGAATCATGTTATAATCTAAGTTCATTAAAGACAAAGACAACTGTTTAGACGTTTCTTGATATTTGAAATTTTCCTCTGTATCTCTTTGTCTATCTTATATCCTTATAAGTTGTTTTCCCAACTAAATTCATTACACAGCTAATACAGTTGTTTTTCCTTGTTTTTTGTTGTTTTAAATTTCCCTCGTGATATCTTTTTCTATTTCATGTTCTAGGATTCTTATTTAATCAAATCCAAACCAAGTTTATACATGATTTGATATTTATTACCCTTTCTTCTTTGTCAAAGAGAATATACAAAGCATGTATATGCCTTTGCTAAGATTATTTAAGTTTTTCCTGTAGGCATCTTAGATTCTGAGAAACTGGATTTGTTTGATTAATAAAAAACTAATGAATCACATGAGCTATTGAGGAGATGGATAACTACAGAATTTTTTTAAAAAATAAGATAAATGGTGAATTTGTGTAACAATTTTATAAAATATTTTTCAAAGAAAAAAAAATATAACTATACCAAAAAGGAAAGCAAATATAATGAAATACATATATAATATAAAACCCACTACTCTTCTTTTCAATTTTATTAAATTTTTTTAAAAAAAAATACTAAATGTATGACCACAATCATAATACAATCAGGCCAATAAAACATACAATTTATAATATATATATATATATATATGTCAACAACAAGCCGACAAGACCCATTGCACCTTTTCTATAGCAAACAATTATAGAGGAATCAATACAATAAGAAGCACAACAATTGAAAGAAATCAAAATGTAAAATAAAATGGCTCTCCTTTTAAACAAAATCTCAAAGAACATGATGAATATCTTTGACAAAACACACAAAAAATTTTGAAAAAATATTATCCAAAGAAAACAACACAAGGCAACCAAAGCATGACAACCTCCTCTATCATCAATACCTATGCTGGCCCACTTTAACATCATTCCCGATTTCCCATTGTTAGTTAACTAGCCAATGAGAATCTGACATTAATATAATGTTAGAAACACTGTCCAGGACCTGTTTCTCTACTCCTGCAGATCAGTGTACTATCAATGCGAGAGGGCTTTATTGGTTTTTTTTTTTTTTTGTAACCCTAACCCTATCCCTCAATTACGCTGCCGCCTCCGCCCCCTACACTGTCAAGCGTGCCCCAGATCCTGCCGCTTGAATAATATTCCCCTTCTACTTCATATATATATATATATATATATATATATATATATATATATGTGTGTGTGTGTGTGTGTGTGTGTGTGTTTGTGTGTAAGCACAAGTTGCATTAATTCTCAAATGATATGGCCCACTACAAGATAACTTTCTTCCATTGGCCAGCATCTACCCAATCCTGTCGAACTTGCAACACCAATTAAATGATCTTATTTATAACACTGATACGCTAGGAGATTATATTTCGGACTTTTAAATTTTTTAAGATAGTTACATTAACACGTTGGGAGATTATGTTTCTAACTTTTGACTTTCTTAGCCAGTTACTGAAAGCTTGAACTTCATAATACTTACAAAATCAAATATGTTTCCATGTATATATATATATATAGACATAAGATACTGAACAATCTTGCAACAATTAATATTGCACATCTATGGACATAACTGACTTACAATGCATCATTTTAGCCCGCCACCAGAGAAGATGATCTAGAGCATCAATGGGGTACTTAGGAGTATGAAGAAGACCATGGGGACGATATGCAGCGGAGATTAGAAACCCTTCTACCAAGAAGAGACATTGGCTTGGCACATTTGATACAGCAGAAGCAACATTGGCTTATGACATGTCGTCAATCACCTTTAGAGGTATCGAGAAAGCTCAGACTAATTTTTCCTATATGTTTCGTACTATGCCTTCTCTACCTTCACCATCGCCACCACCGCCACCTCCTCCTCCGGAGAAGGAAAAGGAATTTTGTGCTGAGTATAACTTGGAGATTAGTGATGATCATGATCATTTGGTTGATGGTGATGACGATGGTTCAATCAGTATTACCACCATTTTGCAAAGTTTTTGTCAATCAAATGCATTTTCTTCATCTTTGATATTGTAATAAACATGTCGCTCATCACTTCCAATGATATATTACAAGATGAAAGTTGTGTTCTTAAGTAGAATAAGATAATTGAGGAGAGTTTTGTTATGAATAAAATCGTTTTTTTGTTATGTTTTTTAAGGAATATAAATAAAGTTTGATCATCAAGACCTCTGTAAAAATGATCAAATACTTATTATATATATATATATATATATATAAACAAGTAGCATTAATTCTCAAATGGGGTATTAGGTAGCATATTCTTTCAAATATACTCAATTAATTTATGTAACTGAATTAATAAAGAAATTCAGTTGAAAAAAAGTATAAGTACAATAAGTTGTCAATTAGTGGTTGTAGACTATAATACCTGTTAAAAAAATATCAACTACATTTCTACCATAATAAATATTAACCATCAAATACAAATAGTACCTTATATATATATTTTGAGAGAATAAAAAATCAAAATCAAATCTTATCTTCTGTAACTCCTTATGCAGAAACATCTTATACAAGTGTTTAAATGCACTTGCAGGACAAGAAAGGTATGTTAAAGTGGCTCAATGGAGGAGTCTTTGCAGGAACATCTTATGCAAATGTTCAAATGCACCTACGGAACTCCTTTGTTATTTTGAGAACTATTAGTCCAAATAAAGACAAAAGAGAGGTTGGTGGGGGAACATTAGCTGTTGGCTCGCGTGAAAAACTGATACAAGTGAAGTTTTTTTTTTTCAATTCAATGACATTTGCCTTTCTTCCATTGGACAGCATATAACCTCCCTATATAACCTACAACTATTATTAAATGATCTCATTTATAACATTGATAGGTTGGCAGATTATGTTTCTGACATTTTACTTCCTTACACATATACACTTAAGCTTCACTTTTATAATTTACAAAATCAAATATATTGACATGTGAGAATATGTAACCCATATTAAATGCAAATCAAATCCCAATAAACTATTTGTTAAACTCTCACACAACTTTAATGAGATATTTAAAAAAAACAAAATATGCCCTCCATTGCTTATAAAAGGATGTCAGAACACATTTCATTATAACAAAGCATCAGTTGTTGCTTTACATTCAAGAAGTTCCCAACAAAACTAATACAACAAAATTCATCAAGCACACACAATAGTATCTCTTCCACTTTATGATTTTTTAATTATTATTATTGTTACTATTATTATTAATCATTATTATTACTATTACTATTAGTATTATTATTATTATTGATGCATGATAATGCAATTAATGCATTTGCTAATAGCAGTACCATTGTTCATAATTCCACATTAAAACATACCCAGAGAACAAACGCAAAAAAACTCCACTGGAACATCATCCTCTCCCTGTGCGAAGGCTTCACCATCGTTGATGAAATCTACACATTCGTTGTCTTAGATTTCTTCTCCTCCAACCTTGATTTTCTGGTCAGCCCCCTACCCTCCGCTTTTATCACTAACATTATCACAGAAGATTCCGTAGGCTATGCTGACTTTGAGCTGGAATTAGTAAATCAATCGGAGGTAGAATCAGCTTATGAGTCGGAGCTCCAACATATCTGGCCTCACTAGTAAGTATATCAGTGTGGTACATCTGAAAATTTTTGTTTTTTTTTTCATTTACTAATAGTGAAGAAAATATCTCAAAAGATAAGAAAAGGAAGGAGTATAAAATTTATTTCAAGAAGTTATAAGTGTAAAAATAGGTACAAGATTAGAGAGAATAGAGATGGTGATATTTTCTTTTAGTAATTTCTCTTGATTTTCTATATACAATTTTTTATGAGAGCTATGAGACAAGAGAAATATGAACTCAAAATTTGTTTTTTCGCAAATTAAATTTGGATTCAATATTTGATATTGTTTTTAATTTTTTTTGTTTACAAGTATCAAGTTTTAGATAAAAAGAGTTAAATTGCTACATTTCATTAATTGAATGCAAATTATTTAACCAGTGATTTGTTTTTGAATTCTCCACATATACATACTGTGAGACAAAATAATTATTTTTCTCAATTGGCTAATAAATATGATAAAATGCATATATGCATTGTGTTCACTAAGACATCATTCTTTTGCAGGTAAAAAAAAATGCTAACCATAACAAGGAAAATAAAGAATCATCCCTCAACCATGATCAAATCCATGAAGTTAACTCATCGAAGAACAATTCCGGGCAACCTCTCATAATAACAACCATGAATGGAGTGGAGTTCATTCACTTTTACCCTCTACCTTTTGTCTTTGGCCGGAAGTAGAAGATAAAAAATTGAACAACTTTTACCTATGGTTAACGCAAGTGGTGTTGTTAGTAATAATATGATAAGAACTTTTGAGATAAATATAAAATTGAGTAAATGCGAATGACATGTCAAACAAATTGCATTGCCCTTCCAAACTAATGAAAAAAAAATGAAAAACACATAAATTATTTATGTATGAATAAATCCTTCCAAAATGTATGCATACAAAATGAAAAAAAAAAAACCACAAACCCGCAGCATAAGCATGGGCCTCCACACTAGTAATGTTAAATATCACTGGAAAAGAAACCTCAAGATGACTAATTAATAGAGATATAACATTGAAAATATATTACATTTGACTGAAAAATTGAAATCCTTGCTAGCCACATGAATTGGCTTTGATTTGACATTGTACTATTTGTTTCTGCTATTATTTGATGCTAGCAATCCTGCAGACCTTGATGGGGTCATCGTTGATTAGTGGGATAATAGGAAGTTTGTCACAGTTGCAAACCTGGAATTAACTATTTTTAATAATTGCATAATTAACTCTTTTTCATCAACCTCTTCAAATGTTCCATTAAGGAATTAGTGGGGCATTAATTGACATGCTTCTTATCATAAAGAAAAAGTGGTTTGAATAGTTGAACTAGATGGATCATGTTGTCCAGTTGTCTGGCCATTAATTTATAGAAGTTAATGGTAATTTTTTGTCCTAATGTTTCCTTTTTTTTCATCTTCTGATTTCCCCTCAACTGTTCTGTGTTTTTTTTTTTTACTTTTTTTATTTCCTAATCTGACTGATTGATTTGCAGAATTTTTTGGTACTGATTTGTATATCGATAAATATGACACTATTTCCTCTAACTGTTTTTTACTTTCTCATCTTCTAAATTTTTTTAACTATTGCCTCTGTGGTTGTTGGTTTTTTACTTTTCATTTTTTGTGGGTTTTTTTTTCTTTTTATTTTTTATTTTTTTATTTTGATTTGACAACATCTCAGGCTAATGATGCATCCTAAGTCCATGTGCTGGTTAATCCATTTACTAGCACATTTAGGGACTAGAACCTAGAAAAATGTTGAGAAGATGAAGTTGATTATGCATGCCCTATTGTGTCTTTAATTTATTCATCTCACCAAAGTTGATCAACAAATAATTGATATGCATATAAATATATTTTACATTGTAATTATAAAATATTGGTGATATAATTTTTCATTTAGTTTGTTAGTCACAAAAGTTCTGTTCTGCATAGAGTGAAGGCACATGATATTTTTAGGAGGGATTCGTGCATGATTTTGACAGTGATTTGTCCACTGTTATATATATAAAAAAATAATAATCATAAATATAAATATAAAGGTTTTCTTGTTTATTGACACGTGAAGTTATTTAAATAAAAGTCTTATTGTTGATTGGCATGCGGGTGACTTTATGACACTTAGTAAATAATAAAATCATTAGTTGGAGCTATTCGTAGGAAATATTGGAAGAGTAAAATATCTAACGAATTTTAATTTTTTTACATTTTTTAAATATTAGTTTCATTGCAATTTGCATGATAAGTAACTACTCACCAATTTTTAGTAGTGCCTTTGTTCTTCCATTTAACTCAAGTTCTATTATCTTTCTAACAAGCTTGATACTTCAAGTTTGATGTTAACCGCTTGGTATCATAAACATACATGCATACATGTATATACATGCGCCAAGCACTGAGTTTATTTGTTTAATATACAATTTACTGTTGGATCCAATTAGCGAACTTTTGAGGATAAATACTTAATTCAAGATTCAAATTAATGTTCTTCATTGAATATCCAGAGAATAATAATTAATCCATTCCAATTATAAATAAGAGGAATGTTGTTATTTCAATTTGAATTGTTTCTTGATTTCATGATTAATTTTATTAGTTATTTTAAATGATTATTTCAAATATTGTTATTTTTAATTGATTATTTTTTTATTAAAAGTTGACTAGTATTTGTATTATATTATAATCAAAGTGGTACTAATTAATACTACGCTCATGTATTTTTGGCATCTATCTTTAGATGATTAACATAAGGACTATTTTTCTTTATTAAGAGGGAATTGGCTAATGTTATGTTGATTTTTAACCTATTTGTAGAGGACATAAAATGAGAACTGATCGGGAATGGACGTATAATAGACTTGTAGATGGGTGTAGATACATTAATCCTAAATTTTTGGTTGGAGTTGAGACATTTGTTGAATATGCTTGTCATCAACCAACATTTATGGATTGTGATAGAATAAGATGTTCCTATTATAAATGTCAAAACCAAAGGTATCTTTTAACTGATGAAGTCAAGTTGCATCTTACTAGGGATGGATTTGTCAAGGATTAATATCAATGGGTTTGTCATGGCGAACCTTTAGATATATCAAATCCTATGCAAACACAATGCAATTCATCTTTTACAAAAGAAGTGTAAGGATCAAATCTATATCGCAACAAGGTCATGGGTGCCATTGGTTCTAATTTTGACCCAAATTATGGTGAAAATGAGGAGGAAACACCATATCCAAAAACTCAAAGATTATATGCTATGCTTCAAGCAGCCGATGAGCCTTTGTGGGTAGGCTGTTCTAAGCACTCACAGTTGTTAACTATGACAAGATTGTTGAATATCAAATCTGAGTTTCATATGTCAGATAAGTGTTATGATGCAGTATTGCAATTAATGAATGAAGCATTACTAACTGATATTAAATTGGTTGGTAGTTTTTATGAAACAAAGAAGTTTGCTGCAGAGTTAGGTCTTCCATGTGAGAAAATCCACTGTTGTATTAATGGATGCATGATATACTGGGATATCGATATTGATAGAAGAAGTTGCAAGTTTTGTGATCATCCTCAATATAAAAATAGAGAAAAAGCATCTCCAAGAGGGAAAATTGATATACCATATCAAAAGATGTATAATTTTCCTTTTACACCCAGACTACAAAGATTGTATGCTTCAGAAGTTACAACTAAGCATATGAGGTGGCATGATGAACATAATAAAAAAGATGGTGTTATGTGCCATCCATTTGATGTAGAGGCATGAAAACATTTCGATCAAACAAATCCATCTTTTGCATTAGAGTCTCAAATGTAAGACTGGGATTATGTACAAATGGATTTCAACCATTTGGGCAATCAGGTAAGCAATATTCTTGTTGGCCTATTATTGTGACACCATATAATTTTCCACCATGGATGTGCATGAAAGAGGCTTACATGTTTTTTACTATTATTGTACCTGGCCCAAGAAATCCGAAACAGAAGTTGGATGTGTACTTGCAACCTTTGATAGCATGCTCTGAACTCAAACCGTTCTCACCAACATATTCAAGTGCATCAATCACATAAGTGACTTAAACAACTAAGTTTAATAATGTACAATAATGCAATCCCCATCTAGTATCACAAGCACATTTAAGAGTAATTGTTGCCTTTTCTACTTGCAAGCTCATCATTTTTTAGTGCCTCAACAACTCTAGTAGCTTGACTTTCTCTAAGAATGTCATACCTCTTACATGAAGCTCCAACAACATTAAGTAAACAACCAACATTCTGAAAAGTGAAGCAACAAAACGTTCATTTTTTGCAACTGCTACAAGAGTTAATTGAAGTTGATGTGCAAAGCAATGAATATAAAAGCAAACTTATTTTCCTTCAAAATCAAACTTTTCAAACCATTTAATTCACCACGCATATTGCTAGCTCCATCATGATATTGTCCATGTAATCTTGATAAAGTTAATCCATGCTTAGAGAATATAAACTCAATTGATTCTTTGAGTGATAATGAAGTAGTGTCCGAGACATGAACAATATAACCTTTGTTATTCATGTAACGCAAAACAAGAGCCATTTGTTCCTTATTTGAGACATCACAAGATTCATCTACTAAGATTGCATATAAATCATATCCTAACTCATTAATAATAATAACCTTTGTTGTCTCACTTGCTGTAGTACTTATAATATCATTTTGAATATCATAAGCTATCAATTTTATATTATTAGGAGCATTCTTCAAAACTACACTATTGGTAGCTTTATTATGTTCAGCAAGAAAATGTAAAAGTTTAAGAAAATTTCCTTGGTTGTTTGATTTCTCAAATTCACCATGACTATGAAAAAGTAACCCTTGTCACAAAAGAAATCAAAGGTAATCTACTAAAGCAGTTAAGTGTGATATTCACTTCTATCTTGATTTTCATGCTTAATCAAAATAGATTGAATGTTTTGATTTTAATTTATCAAGTCTTGACATTTTTTATAAGCTTGATTATGGGCACTATAAAGACCTCCAATATGAGTTTTTAATCTATCTTTCTTATTCTAATTTGTAAAACCTTCAATGACATATGAGTCTGCACTACCTTGATTTCTGATATATGGTTCAAAAAGATAACAATATAAACATAATGCAGCATCTTTAGCTATCTATACAATAACCAACTGCTATACTCATCAAACCAACTACGATTAAATTGACACAACACGTTTCAAAGCTTGCCTGTGGAAAATTATGACCAAGTAATTGACAAGGTTCCTTTTGTAAGTATGTTCTTCGTACTTTATCTTGATCAATAGGATGATAAGTTGAAATTAGAGGACGAAGCCCTGGATCAACAACTAGACTTTTTAAAGGTAGAATACCCAGTGAGAGGGACTTACATTACACTAAATGGGAAAATAGAGGATCCCAGAAAGACAAAAACTAATAGAGGGACTGAAAGGGCACTTTCACTATAATAGAGGGACTAATCTGGGTATTCTACCCTTTTTTAAATCAACTTCAACATGAGCTTGTTTTGAACATTGTTAAATTATTTGAGTTTCATCATTATTTTCATGAGTTGAACTTGATTCATCTAACAATGATTTTCTTTTAAAGTATCTTTCCATTCACTAACATTAGAAATATTGACAAAAGTTTAATTATAATCAATGTGATTATGATAAGATCTATTAACATGAAAATTTGGGCTATAACCCTATAAACATATTGATCCTAATTTAAAACATATTTGATATAATTGGAGCAAGATAAATTTATGAATAGAAAAACCCAATCAATGAAGAAATCTAATCTACAATAAAAACAACAACCTACTCAAAATCTGTCTCTAATATCCAAAATGAGATTGTTATCTTTGTGACCAAATTTGTAAGCCAAACAATCAAGTGATGCCTAATTCTCCCACATGTTAAGTGGCTAGCAACACCTAATAGCTTTAGCCTTTATCTATTTCTCTCTTTTCTTGATTCTTCTTCCCACCATCACAATAATGTAAAGCTTGAAGTTTTTTTTTTTTTTTTGGCCATCTATTAATCTTTATTTAATCCCATTAATTCAATTAATTGATAACATTAAACATATGATTCACATCACATCAAATCTTTTCATGAAATTTCACTAAAAGGCTTGATGATCATTAACCAATACAATGACTATAACCAAACAAAAATCCCTTCCACCTATTCCACTTTGACAAGGAGTCAAGGACTATGGTTCTAGTCAATATAATAATTGGTTAACTTCCCGCAAGTGCACAGGGTCGTCAAGTAATACCCTGTGCGTGATGCAGGGATCGTATTCCTCGGGGCCATAGAGCTACCCTTACTTCCTTTTCACTTGTTGTTTAACCTACAAATTTGCTTTCAATTGTTATAAACTACTAAAGAATCTAAGATAACTATTAGAAAGTGTCTACAGGCCAAGATGAAAGGGTAAAAATCCGGGGAATAAAGATACTCATAGATGCAGATTCCCTTGGGGCTACTAAGGCTAGAAGGATGCTGAAGCTATAAAGCAATTGATGGTTCTCGCCAAGAGACTCCTAAAGTAGGTTAACCCCAAAGGTCTCGGGGATTAACCCTTAATCCCATACAAGCATTGGCTCGGAATCTCTTCTGACCAAATTCTCCTATGATTACATTACAAGCTGGGAAATCTCTAATTAGGGTTGATACTCATTACCTAGGTCCGATCATAATGGTTGGAGGGTGATAAGTGCTTGAGTAAATATATTTGTTATATGTTTTACATGTTCTACATTCATTGAGCATCATTTTTATCATGTTTTGTGTCTCATAAATTGTATTTGGTGTTTCTTGGTACAAATAGGTTGTGAAGGCCTTAAGAGAAGAAAATAAGCTAAGATATGTTATGAACGAACCTTTTGGGAGTTTTTGTGCAACATAAGGATCAAAATACAAGAGGAGCTCATACACATAAGGGTGTGTACCAACTTCCAAAAGAATTCAAGCTAGATTGTGAGTTGGAAGGGCGCAAAGACAGTTGCACTCCCATGCCTTGACTTGTGTAAAGAATTCAAGAACCTTCCCAATGATAATTAGACGACGATAAGCCTTATAATCTACCACACGGACATGTGCCTGTCCATGTGGCCTTAAGAGAAAAGTGTTAGGGCCTTGTTTATGAAGAGTACTATAGCAAACCCCTATAGCACAACCATGTAAAAATTACTGTAGATGCACTTTAGTAAACCGCTGTTCACGCGGTCGGTTGAAAATTCCACCAGGTCATGTGGGTAGTTCTGCAGCCCACAAGGGCACGTGGAGGCTCACAAGGTTGCGTGGAGGCACTTGACAGACATGGGTTTTGGTATAAATAGCCCTTTTACCCTATTCTTTGGGAGACTTTTGACAACTTTTGAAAAGCAAAACGGCTAGTGTTTGGAGAGAAGGTCTTTGGCTAATTTGGGTGTGTTTTTCACCAACTTTGATAGATTCTTTCTTCGTTATAGCATTAAGGAAGCCATTAGTGACCTAGCTTTGGAAAGGAATCCTTCAAGACGTTGAGCCATCAAGGTCATCATCACGAATTCAAAGGGGTTTTATTCCATGGTTTTCATTGATTTACATTGCATTATTTGTTTTGTAATTTGCCCCATGGAGGGCTAAACCTTAGTAGGTATTTGGGTATGTGAACCCTAGGATCTTATTCTTTATTGATTTACTTTGTGTTTTCTATTAAATCCGAGTTTAATTGAGTTTTAATCTTACTTTCTTATTACTTGCTTATCGTATTGATCTTGTCATTGATTGGTTTGCATGAGTTGTTTGCCTTGGTGATAGAGGGCTCCATCAGGGCTAGAACCTCAATATTAAAAAAGGTTGAGAGGGTGAGTCATAATATAGTGGAGTGTCCCCTTTCCCCTTTGACTAGTACATTCTATCTCCGTATTCCCTAGGCTTTATGCAACCATATTTGGTGTAAGGTGTAAGATTGAGAGATTTTTCCTCCAAGAACTTGTAGAAGGTTAGGGATCTTTCACCTAGAGATAGGGTTAGGTCTAACCTTAGGAATCGGATGTACTCTTAGAAATCTCTAGAGCGGCAGAGCCTATTATGGTCATATGTGGTGTGAGATGTTGAGATTAAGTGATTTCACCACTAGAACCTCGTAGAGGACTAATTTCGGTGATCTGGAAGTAAGGACCGATTATTCTTGGATTGCCTCGGTTTAGACACACTTGTAAATCTTGCACTTCATGTTAGATCCTAGGGGCAGTATTGCCTGGGTACCTCATCTTCAGTGAGTGATACTTCCCTTATTTCTATTCTTCCTTGTTTGCTTGTGACACTCATACTTATCATTATTAAGTTCATTTCATCATATTCTTGATTCCGACTAGATAACTTAGAAGTAGTAACTACTAACACTTTTGTTCCCTGTGGATTTGACTACACGACTCATTGGGTACTTTATTACTTTAACACCCTACACTTGTGGTACACACACGCAAGAGGTATGTTGGAGGTGTATAAAATACCCGATGGTCACGGTGTATTTATACATGAATCCCTTTCAAGCTAAATGAGTCTAGTACAAGGGCGTAGGTTACGCAATCATGTACAACTTAGAAGATGAACTACAAAGTTCTCATGCAATTCAACCCATCAATTTACACAAAGCTTGAACCACAAACCAAACTAAATACATTAAAAGTAATTCAAAGCATCCAACTAAACAAGTTCACCCCAAGGTTCACCGACATCCGATGATCTTGGGGTCTAGCCGTCCATACAAAAAAATACAAGCAACAAGTTCATGGAAACAACTAAAACACTCATAATAAAACTCCCACAAATGATAGAAGCAAGATGGCGAGTCGGATCTCATGGAAAGCTTCTATGGACATCGCAATAGGGATGACTTCCCTTGATGTCTTCAAGCCCTCCAAAGATGAGATCAGCAAGGATCTCGTCTAATAACGATTCTCCCTTTGATTTCCTCCCTCAAAAACACAAGATTTGGGCTTCTTTTGCTCAGGTGAAGTTGCCTCATCCTAGGGCTTTAATCACTCCCCAGAAAGTTCTCTAAAAAACTCCCTTTATTTTGTCCTAACGCCCCTCATAAAAAGCATCCGCCTGAGCCTTACGGGCTCCATATGGGCGCATGGATTCCAATGAGGCTCTCAAGCTTTTTTGCTCGAAAAATCATTCGGTGCTACACAACTTGCTAAAGTAACCCCAGCTACAGTAATCTGCTACCGTACTAGTGCAAAATTTTCCATTAAGCTTCACTGGCATTCATGCGAACGTATGGAGCCCGTAAGGCTTACAACCAAGTTCTTACGGCTTTGAATAATAACTCTGCTTGTCACACCTACCCCTTTTACCGAGATAAGTGTGGCACCCATCAGTTAAAAATCCATTTTAACTGAAAAATTGATACCCCTAAAAAACCAAATCAGACTTACAAACATGACTGTCGACTTTTAAACAAACTGCAGGTTCCAATACATGTATACAAGACACATAATTACTCTAACATAGGGTACAATTGCTACAAAATCACGACACCAATCATAGAAAGAAAAAGGACCCACTGTAACCCTGAACTCCATCCTGACTGACTCTATACTTGCACAGGCAAATCTAGTAGAGTCCTGATCCTACAACTGTAACACATTTCAGTTCGTCGATAGTGGCTCAATAATTTCAAATAATTAAATACAGCATATATAAATTATATCAAAATCAATTTTTCAAATAACTTCCCAACTTTCACAAAAATCATAATTTTGGAAAAACATAATTTTTAAGAGATTTTAAAACATAAATTTAGCACAAATCATCATCAAATCAATTTTTCAAGGAAATATAAATTTTGTAAGAGACTGTCCTAGATTAAGCGACAGCTAGGCTTCGCCTCCTCATCATAGTCCAAGCTAACATCTTTTACACAACTGAGCTGTAAAACTGTTCTCAAATCATTGGCCTAAAAACACTCCCCGACTTAGCCGCTATCGTGACTAGGTTGAGAGCCATCAAAGTCTTCGTAACCTTGACGTTGGTCATTGAGATCCCCGTGTGGTGAACCCAGATTTCTCAACGGAACTAAACCCTGTCAATGGCTCTACGCACCTCTTGACCAGGGGTAAACTTAGGTTTAACCAGGCTGCCTCCCTTCAGGTTGGACCGTGATCCCCCCACTGCAGTGTCAGACTAAAGTCCATAGTCACCATTTAAATCCTGTGAAAGCTCAATAGCACAATACATGCATAATACTCATAAAGTCCAGATCCATGATACCATTCCTATACCAGGAATGGAAACCAATTCCACAAGCATTACCAGTAAAAATCATTTTAATATGCGCACATGGTTTCACAAAATCATCTCAAAGTCAAGGTACACATAACTATTAAAATAAATACCTGAAATGAATAATTAAATCATATATGCATGTATTTTCCACAATTCAAACTATGTATAATTATATAAAACCAGATGTATAAATACGATTGTCATGACACAACAATGGCGGATAAATATAAAGTATCATTTAACATTATACATAATTAAAGATAATAAAATGAAATAATTAAACAATTATTTCCAAAATACTAGCTATTCAATAATTCTTTCAAAATAATAACAATTAACCAATTATTCAAAATAATAGCCACTATCAACTCATCTGGTCTCCCTTGGATTTCTTGCTAGAATTGGAACTCCCTCCCAAGTCTGAATAACACCTAACAGGAGAACGGAATAAAATAAATAAAATAAAGGCTAATGACGAAATTGAAACCAAAAGAAAATACAAAAAACCTATAACTGACTCTCTAATTGGGCTCACTCACTCCAATTGATTAAAACCCGACCTTGCATAATTAAACTGGTCTCCAATTACACTTAAACCAATTCAGGTTTGGCTAAACGCTCTGGAACCAACCTCAATTTCACTTAACCAAATTCAATTTAACCAACCAACCTTGAATCAATTCTCATTCTTATACAAATCTCTTAAACCAGCTTGGTTCAACCGAACCCAATTTTCCTTGACTTGGTTCAGCCCAAAGTAATTAGCCCAACATTTGAACCAAGCCCAAATTAATCTCATCCAACTTAACTTAGCCAAAACAATTCAAGTCCAACCACAACTCATCTTGATTTGATCAAACCTAGACCAAATCAATTCAATTCAACCCAACCACTTCAATTCTCATCCAAACCCAACTGCAATCCATTTAATGAACTTGACTAAACCAAATTCTAATCCACTTCACTTGATTTGATCAAGCCCAACTCAACCAAATCAATTTGGCTAAACTAAACCAACTTCATCCAACCATCATCAATACCATCCTAATCATCATCATCATCATTATCAACTTAATTAACCAAAACAAACCCTAATCCCGGTTGCTGCAGTACTCTACATTATACAGTAAATCCGAGAATTCATCCACCATTATAAGCAGGATTCATCTCAAATACAAAGGTTTTTCAAACAAAATTGAAACAACAATCATTACAAACAATAACTTCATCATTTCCATCATCAAACCCTTCTTCTTTTCCAAGAAAAATGAGATTTTTCAATCTAAAATACACACACATACATCCAAGTATATCAATAAATAAAACCATCAAAATCCTTACCAAAGAATGTTTCATCCATTTTCCCCTCCATCAAGAACCAAGCTTCATCTCTCCCATTTTCTTTTCCTTCTTCCTTTTTTTCCTCTCAAACACTATTGCAATCTCCTTGAAGAAGAAGAAGAAAGCCCAACTTAAGAGCCTGCCATTTCCAGATTTTTTTTTTCCTCAACTAAAGTTTCTGCTGAAATTCACTATTAGTACCTGAAAATAAAATTTATTACAAAAAGGTCCCTGGAAAGTCACCAATGGTCCCTGTGTTATGAAATAGTATTTCTAAAAGGTCCCTGCAAACTTACCTTTCATTGCTTGGTCTTTGGAAACAGTTTATATCAAACCTTTTTATTACTTGTGAACCCAAAATCTTCTATAAACTCTCACACTTAGGTCCTTGTTCTTTTCACTTGGGTTTCTTAACAAAATTGCTCTGCAGAAAAATCTTACTACAACTGTGATAATACCTTGAATAAAATTTCTTATAGGTATCCAAAAGTCCAGGGCATTACACTGCTACAATATCGAAATTCTCTTGGGCTCCTCTTGATGTTGATTATTTCCCAATTGAGTTCTTGAGCTCCTCTTGGCTTCTTTAAGGTCTGTTACACAAATAAAACGAATTTAAACACAAAACAGTCATCGATTCATGCATGCTAACATACAACAAACATATATATAAAATATACATTTAGACACTTATCAATAATCAAAGATTCCAACTAACCAAGAAGAGAACATAAACAAAAAAGCCTCATCAAACACTAATTGATCTAATTATGTTACCTAAAATAAAAAAAAAAATAATGTACTTGTGACTTATGAGTAATAGCAAATTAATTGTTGCTTTGTTTGATTACTAACTAGCAAATTATATTTAATATAATGTGAGAGACCGGCCCACCTTAGTAAGACCTAGAATAAAACTCTACACAAGCCAGGTATTGTTTTGCTTAGTCGGGCATTAATTCGCACTCCCCAGGAGTTGAACCCGCAACCTAAGCCTTTTGTCTCACTTAAAGTGAGTGCCTCTCACCAATTGATCGCTCACTGAGGTGGGCCAGTCTCTTACAAAAAAGGAGCGGATCAATTGGTGAGAGGCACTCACTTTAAGTAACACAAAAGGCTTATGTCGTCGGTTCGACTCCGGGGGAGTGAGAATTTATGTGGGGCTAAGCAAAACAATACATGGCTTGTGATAAATTCTATTATAGGTCTCATTGAGCTAGGCCGCTCTCTCACAAAAAGGGCGCCTTTTTTGTGAGCTTCTTTTGTCTCAGAGTCGAACCCGTGACCTAAGCCTTTTGTCTCACTTAAAGTGAGCACCTCTCACCAATTTTTCTACGGATCAATTGGTGAGAGGTGCTCACTTTAAGTGAGACAAAAGGCTTAGCTCACAGGTTCAACTCAGAGAAAGTACGAATTAGTGTGCGATTAAGCTAAACAATACCTGGCTTGTGCAGAGTTCTGTTCTGGGTCTCACTGAGGTGGACCGGTCTCTCACGTTTAGTTTAATTCCCTTTGTGTTTAAGATAAAGTAATCAAACCAAGGATTAAAATCAAAACATGAAAACCTTATTATGGAACACACACACACACACACACACACACACATATATAAAGAATGCAATTTGTATGTAACTATCTTATGATGTAAATTCATTACAAGAAAAGGAGAACATTGGGATTGCTAAGCACCAAAACATCAAACAAAATTCCAAGTAGGAACAACAACAAATCTAGCAACAAACATTAAACATTGGAAATTAGAAAAAGAAAATAAGAATTAAAGAAAGTAAGCAAGTAAGAAACCAAAGTTCATAGAGAAATAAGATGGAATCATGGAGATTAGTGCTTTACCTGGGATTAAGATATGGATTATGTGGAGGAGCCAGAATGCCTAGTAGGGTGAAGGAGCACATTGCATTGAGGATGAGTCAAGGAGGAGGTGGTGGTGAAGAGTAGAGACTCCTAGACTGGTGCGGACCGACCGGTGGTCAGTGGTCTAGTGGAGATATTTTAATTTTATGAGCTTTGAAAGATTGAAGAGATAAGGGAGAAAAGAGATTTAAAAAATAGAGTTTGGAGAGAGGGGGCAAAAAGGTCTGTTACCTTTTAGATTTATATTATATTGTTATATAAATATAATATTATTATTATATATATAATATCATGTACCTAGCTATTCTAATTTCTAAAAAGTGAAATTAACCCCAATTTTTATATGATTAAAAAATTTTAAATTTTTTGTAGGGTCAATGACCCCACAAAAGTATAAATAGCTTTGCTCCTAAATCCTACCTTCAAATTTTATTGAGCGCAAAGCAATCGTTCAGTGTTTGTGAGTAGAGAGATCACTAATTAACCTTGTATGAGATTAGGATTAATTGGCTTGAGAAAGTTACTAGCTACGTTAGGAAACTTTGATTATCCTCATATACGGGATCCCTAAATCATTTGAGCAGTCTTATAGAGCCGTGAAGAAAGAGATTTCGCTAGGGTATTGTAGGGGATTAGTTGTTAGTCACCTTAAGAAAGGGGCTAACCTATTTGTGATACTCATGGTCCAACACACTCAATTACGAGTCAATAATCAGATCTCATCATCACTAGAACAAGGCTAGATAATAAGGAAGTAGTTAGTAATAGTAATTCGGTTTCTTGTGGGATACAACAACCTACTCACCTATATATTACTTGAATGGCCCATACACTTATAGTACTCCACCACTTGTTTGGTAGGCGGCCATCATTTATACAAATATGGTAATCGTAATAAAAGAATTCGCAATGATCGATTCATTCATATTTAATTGAGCTATGATATAGAGTGATAGGATTGGCTAGGTATCACCCATATCCTTTGGTATTCTTCCACTACTAATCGAGAGGAATCTAGATAGTCATGTGTAAAGGAATTAAGAATCAAACTCGATCGGAGTGTAGGGGTAAAATTATAATTTTGAATTATACTTCATGAGATAAAATGAAATTGTTGATTACATTAGGATTTGGCCTTAAGGTTAAATTTTGATTAAATGTCAATAAAATAAAATCAAATAATTAAGCAAAATTATAATAGCTTATAGACCAAAATTGCTCTTGGGGTTATGTGCAAGCTATATGCCTTCATAATGGCATAATGGTAATAGTGTTTAATGAAGTTTATATAAATATGATTTTTTTTTTTCTAACTCTAGCCACTGCGCTTATCTTCTTGTGAGATTAATTCCCTAATTGTTGTCCCTTTCTAACCCTAGCAATTGTATTGAAAAAAAAAAAGGTTGTTTCTCAATTCTAATGTGCAATATATAGGCATGGGACCTCTCTGCGATGCTAGAAAATCAAGAACGATTTGAGAAACAAATTCGACGTTTCAAGAGGTAATTTTTCAAATTTGATATTCTTTAAATTTTAATTAAGGTAATTTGTTCATCAAATGTGCTAATGGATGTTGCATGCAAACTATCTTTTCTTCCTTCTCATATAACTGACACGACCCCTTGCGTGTATCCCATAAGTGCACGGGTTTGTCGAAGTAATAAAAGTTACAGCGGTGAGAGGGTAGTCGAATCCATAGGGAATAGGGAGTTAGAGTATGAGATTTCACTATTAAAACTATGCGAAGTACGGAAAAGTAATAATCGATTCGTGTGTGAATTGTGAGAACGACTATACTAAAAGACAGGAAATTAAATAGAGAGAGATGAAAGATTAGAGAGTGCAAGAAAAAGAGATTAAGGAGGATTTAACAATAATGAAGTGGGGTATCCTGACAAGTTACCTCTAGGATCTATGCTTCTAGTGCAAGACTATGCTATTATACCTTCCTATTGATGCTAATTGAGTCGAGGAAATCCTTAGACTCACGGTCCCAAACCTAAGGTCAACCATGACTAACCCCAACATTATGCCCCGATATTAGGATTCACAACGACCCTTCACTCTATCGCTCGCACGATTAAGTCCCAGGGGAGTACATCTACCTAAACCTCACACTACGTGGGATTGCATTAAGTTCTAGGGATTCCTAGTGATCTGTTCCTATGTGTAGTTCTAACCCTTTGGTCCAGGAGGAAGAACCCTAGTCTAGATTAAGCCCCAGTGTATAGGATTCACTTCAACCCTTCACTCTGTTACATGCGTAACTAAGCCCCAGGGGAGTTTATCTACCTAGCACTTCACTCTATCTTCACTGCTAATAAATCAAAGAAACGGAGGTAGGGAGAAATCACACCGGAAGGGAAAGGGGTACATCGCTACCTCACAACTCTCCCTCTCAACCCTCTTCAATCTTGAATAGTCTAATCTTATAGGAGTTGTCACACCTCCAAAGGAAAACCTAGATTGCTCTCGACCCTAGTGTCACATCTAAGGGAAAACAATAGCAAAATAAAATCAAGATTGAAACTCAATTCTTATTCATCAATAATGGAAAAGCATAATAACAATGTCAAAAAACATGATAACCCTATAATTTACAAGTTCGAATATCCACAAGGGGTTTAGCTCCTCATGGAGCTATACATGTTCATCAATGTATGAAATAAAACACAAAGTAAAGACATAGATGAAAACCCCCTTGGGTATGGTGTGGCCGTGGTCTTGTGCGGTCGCAGGACGTCGGTGACGATGCCGATGACGTGCTCTAAACCTCCACGAAGTCCTCTCCAACACCCTAGCCGCACTCCAAGAAGTTGGGGAGAAGAATAGGTCAAAAGATGTCTCAAAAAGTCTCCAAATCGGGCTTTTATAATGTGGAATCACGGCTTTAAATTTGCTGAAAACAAGATTTCACACGGCCGTGTGAAGTTTCTGGAATTCTGAACAGTAACTTGCTACAGTGTTTTTACTAAAGTAATTTGCGACATCACTGCTACAGTAATTGTGCCGGAACACTCCCGGATTCATTGTTCTTCATCGAGGCCGTTGAATTGGGCACACAGTCAACGGTAGATCGTGCCGATTGCTTCGAATCGCCTAATTGGTGAAGTTCTCATTGTTGGCATGAGTTAGACTTATTGTGAATGTGACTGCCTTTGTGCCCCTCCAAAGGAGGTTGGCACACACTCACAAGTCTATGCTCACGCCTTGCTCCTTGCTTTGTCCGAAAATCTTCCCAACAATGCCAAGCACGACCTAACTTCGTTCCTTTCCTTCATTTTATCTTCACAACCCTACAATGCACAAAAGTAAAGAATTGCATACTTTTTAGTGATAAAATCTGATTGAATTAAAGCTCATTGCAAGATAATAACGCTTCGCATTACTATAACACGAGCACTTATCAAATCCCCCCACACTTAAGCTTTTGCTTGTCCTCAAGCAAAAATAAAACGTGAAAGTACTTGGGAAGAACAATTAAAAGTGCTCGGCCTTAGGTTCACCAAAAGTATGCAAAAGAAGCATTCTACAAGTAAGGGGAAATCAAAACATTGCATAAGGTTATCATTGCTCTAGCTAAAAACTCGAATCAAAAAGGATAAAAACTCGAAAATGTGTTAGTGTGTGCGATTTCACTCAAGAGAACCAATGAGTACTCCTCAAACTTTGGTTAGAAAGGACTTGTTTATATACAAAAAACAAAAATAAGGGAGGAAGTAGTAGCTTCACACATCCTTGAAGGTAGCCCTCTCCTAGGCGGCCGCCAAAGATGACTTTCACACTTTCGAGGAGGAAGCTCTTTCTACCGGGGTAGTAGCTTTCACGCATCCCATGAGATAGCTCTTTCTCTCATTAGGGCATAACTTGTATGCGACTTATGAGAGTAGCTACATACTTCATAGGCGGTAGCTTTTTCCACCCCAAATGCATAATTAAAACAAAGCTAATATTTACAAACTCATATACTTTTTGTACTTTTTCTCTTTTCCAATTTTTTTTTATGCATTTTCCAAAGTAAAACTAAGAACGACGATAAACTTGTCCTTAAAAACTTCAAGATTGAGTTTCCAAAAGATTCCAAGAGTAAGTTGTGCAATATGAGAATATCGAGCAAAAAATCCTTAAAATTCAAGTAGAAACTAGAGCATGATAGGACACAATGTTAAAAATTCTCCTAAACTATAAGAATACAACAGTTGCAACTAAGGTGAACCGCTATAGGCTACATGAGCATAAGCAATTGAACGCACAAGTAAAGGTGTGTGTAATGTGAACTCCCCCCCACACTTAAGATGTACATTGTCCCCAATGTACGCATGCAAGCACAATTAAAAATTAAGAATTGTAAAATAATTAGTGTGGAAGTAGGCAATTGAAACATTACTCCCCTGAACTCCAAGTGCTGCATTTGATGGAGCTAGGTGTATTGAGAGTTGAGTCTCAATGGGTTGTGAAACACACACGGTCCCATGACCGTGTTTATGACTATTCCTTAGATTCCTTTCATATGGTCCCATCTGCTCACACATACACAAGGGTACAGTATAGCTCAATAAAAACTCGAGTATATAAAATATGAAAATGAAATACAACTCGAGATAAAAGAAAAGCTAAATAGGAGATAAACTCAGAAGGAAAGTCCTTTCTGAGTAGTACTAGTCCAAAATAAAATAGAAAATACAAGAATGAAAATCAAATAAAAATAAAATCTAAGATGCCTCAGCGTCAGTGTCCTGAATAGATGCCTCTGGTGCTGCTGAAGGCTCTGTCGGTGATAGTGGATCTGCTGCTATTGGTGCTGGTGATGCTGGTAGTAGAGGAGTGGAAGCTCGGGGTCGGACCACGAATGGTGAAGTCATGGCTCGCTCAAGTAACTGCTGTATGCTGTGAAATCGAGCCATGACCTCTGTGTGCTGCGCTACCTGTGTGGCCCTAACCTCAGCCACCTCTGTCTGTAGCACCCCCACTGCGCTCTCGAGGCGCTCCAGTCGATCCTAGCCTCGGGAAGGCGAGAAGATACGCACCGGAGGTGGCTCTGGCGCGGTGGGTGGTACCTCGGTCTTTGTGTCCGCTGGGGGTGGCTCTAATGCTGCCTGTGACCCCTCGACCTGATCTGTATGAGGAATGATCAAAGTGTAAACTCCTGGTCCTGATCTGCGGACCATCCCCATCATCCTCATGGTCTTCATGCCTAACGGAGCCGGTGTAAAAGTCCTCTCAGCACCACGTACTCCGTCTCGAAGTTCTAACCCCATAATCAGTCGCGTGATATACGAGCCTGAGAAGATCACTCCCACCCTGGGGTACTGGCCCTGATGGCAGATGTACTCTGCTACAATATGCCCCAGGTGGAGTGGCTCTCCCTCTACTATCGAATATAGGTACAGGAGCTCCTGACGGCTCAGAACCTCCGTATTGTCTGCCCTGCCGCTCACTGATCGGCTGAGAATAGCATGGAGGTACCTGTATGAGGCCCTGGTCAAATATGTGGCCTTGGACACTCCTGGCTCGTACTGTCCCTGGCCACATAACCTACTGTACGCACGCTACGGGGTAAAAGTACCCAGGTAGTCTGTGGGTAGCAATGCGTACTCCTCTGTCTCGGTGTGTGCCTAATCATACAGTCCCATCCGTACTGAAAACTCGGTCATGCACAAAGCGAAGTGTCGACCGAGGGCCTGGAACTGAATGGTATCAACATCGGTGAAACTTTCGTACCCCCGGTCGAACTCGAATGAGGAGAGCATCTCCAACGTAAGTGATCTGATCGCTGGCTCTCGAATGGAAAGGAGTCTGCTCCAGTTCCCCACTGAGAGGAGCTCCTCGACCTCATCTACCATCTCTGCTCCACCCTGAATGTCCCATAGAATGCTCAAATCGGGGAAACGGCTCTGTCTAAAGCGGAGGTCTGATAATCTCTTGAACCGTTCCCGATGCTCAGGTGATGGGAAATCTATCTCTTCGGGAGGTGGGGTAGGCTCACGCTGACGCTTCCCAGCCGACTTCTTAGACCTAGAAGCCATATCTGCAAAGTTGCAAAAGAAAATTTTCAAAGATCAGTTCAAAAACTCACTTTGCATAAATCCACACGGCCGTGTGGAATTTCCACACGCCCGTGTGGAGCTTCTAGCGGACAGAGCATCACGGCCGTGGGTCTCAAAATCCAAAATTTACAATCTAATTCGTTCTAATTCTTTCCTAAACATACTCGCATACTCATTAATCATTCAATATAGGCGAAATCATCAAAAGAACGAATTAGATTGAGAATTGACGAAGAAAAGAGGAAGGGAGAGCTTACTGACGGTGTGAAGTGAAAACTAAGGAAATCGGCCGGAAAAACTCGTAAAAATCCTTCCAAAAGCTCGAAGAACGTCGGGGAAGGAGTAGAGCGGGTAGGAGAAGAGTTTAAAGTGGAAGAATCAAGAGGCACGAGTGAAATCTAAATGAAAACGAGCGGCTTTTGAAGTTCTGGGAATTCACACGGCCGTGTGCCTCTGAAATTAGGGTTCACAGGGGCCAACACACGCCCCTGTGTGCACTCTGGTTGCTCTCTGAACTACCCACACGGCCGTGTGAGCATCCCACACGGCCGTGTGCCTTCATAGGAGGATCCACAGGGGCCCCCACACGGCCTTGTGGATTCTCGGGAAAACACAGAAGGTCTCCGAAAACTTTCACACGGCCGTGTGGAATTTCCACACGGCCGTGTGCCCAACCTGGCCAAGAACACAAGGCCGGCCACAGCGGCACCCACACGCCCCTGTGACCTCTCTGATTTGCTCGAGAAACGCTAAGTATTCCACACGGCGGTGTGAATAATCCATACGGCCGTGTGCCTTTCACAAGTTCTCCCACAGGGGCACATACACGCCCCTGTATATTCTCGGGAAGAAGCGGTTATCTCTGCAGAGTTTCACACGGCCGTGTGCCTTGGCACAGTGGCACTCACAGGGGCATCCACACGCCCCTGTGGACTCTCTGGAAATGAGTTGAAGTTCTGCGAGATTGCACACGGCCGTGTGGAATTTCCACACGGCCGTGTGCCCCTTCTAAGGTTGTTCACAGGGGCACACACACGCCCCTGTGCCCTCACTAGTTGAGCTCTGATTTGGTAACACACGGCCGTGTGTTTTCTCTGGTTCACTTAGAAAAATTCACAGACTCTTCCAAAAATTTCAGAAACTCTTTTAAAACACTTAGAGCCTGTACAAATCATAAAAACACGACCAGAGACCATAGAAAACACACTCAACCGACTCAAATTTCGTCAATTATCATTAAGGCACACGAAAATATCAATAATCCACAATCGAAATCGCAGCACATGCATTAAAACTTCAAGACACCAAAACTAAGATCCTTATTTAATCTAACTAAACTAGATCCTAGGAAAACTTTAAAACCTTGGGTTGCCTCCCAAGAAGCCCTTGTTTAACGTCACTTAGCTTGACGTACCTGATCTTACCTTACGGAGGTTCATGAATAGAAGTTGCCCTCTTCTCTACAACCTGAAAGCATGCATTACATAATCTTTGTAAAGTAGAGGGAGAGTTGTTGAGTTTGTTACCACAGACGGGTGAAACACCCTTACTCCGTGAATGTTCATCCCCTTTCTTGTTGGGGTTCTTCTTGTGGCGTCTTCTCGACCTCTTCAACCTCTGAAGCATCTTCTTCATACGTCCCTTCTCCATCTTGACATCTGTTTGAACTGGACCAAGCATAAGTACCTCTTCTTCTTCGATCTCCACATCTTGGTCCGGCCATCCTTCATATGGATCCGGGTTTAACATTTCCTGCACATATTCATCAATACACTCATCAGTAGCATCAAGATAATATAGAGTGTCATCAAAATCAAGAGAATGCCTCATGGCTTCGGCGAGACGATAGGTGAGCTTATCATCTCCGACTCTAAGCGTGAGCTCTCCACCGTCCATGTCTATCAAAGCCTTGGAAGTGCGCAAGAAAGGCCTCCCAAGAATCAACGGTACTTCGACATCCTCATCCACATCAAGCACGACAAAGTCCACCGGAAAGATGTACTTGTCCACTTTTACCAAGACATCTTCCACAATTCTCCTCGGATGGCTCACCAATCGATCCGCAAGTTGAAGTGTCATCCGAGTAGGTCTAGGCTCGCCCAAGCCTAGCTTTTGGAAGAAGGTATAGGGCATGACATTGATGCTTGCCCCCGAATCGGCCAATGCCATCTCCTCACCCAGATTGCCAATGTTGCAAGGTATGATAAAACTCCCGGGATCTTTTCTCTTACTCGGTATGTTCTTTTGTAAGACGGCCGAGCAATTTGCATCAAGTACTACAGCTGCACTCTCCTCTAACTTCCTCTTATTGGTTAAGAGGTCCTTTAGGAACTTCGCATACTTGGGCATTTGGGCTAATGCTTCCGCGAATGGTATGTTGATGTGCAATTGCTTGAAGATACCCAGAAATTTCTTGTATTGTTCGTTGTCTTGGTCATTCTTCAACCTCGAAGGGTAGGGGATCCTTGGTTTGTAGGGGGGTGGTGCCATCTCCTTCTCTTTTGGAGCTTCTTTCCCTACTCCTTCAACTCTGGTTGCTTCATTTGTCTTCTCTAGAGGGAGAGTTCTCTCGACCTCTTTCCCAATCCTCAAGGTAATTGCCTTAAGTTGTTCCCTTGGGTTAGTCTCCGTATTGCTAGGCAAACTACCTTGAGGCCTTTCCGCCAATGTCTTCGCAATTTGCCCTACTTGATTTTCCAAATTATGTAGGGAGGCGGTGTGATTGCGAAGAGTAGCCTCCACCGACTGAAATCTAGCATCCGATGAAGAAACGAACCGTGTGAGCACTCTCTCAAGATCGGTCATCTTTCCTTCTAGCCCGGTCACTCGGCTTTCTAAATTCGGAGCTTGTTGGCTTTGAAATCCCGGTGGTGCACTATTTTTCTGTTGTGACTGTCCTTGATTGCTCCAAGAAAAATTTGGATGGTTCTTCCACCCTGGATTATATGTTCCACTGTACGGGTTGCCTTGGCCTTGTCCTCTATATGAATTTCCAACAAAATTAGCCTGCTCTACCGCACTAGTGCCTCCAATAACAATAGGACAATCGCTTGAAGCATGTCCTCCCCTACAACCGTTACAAGTAGTGATGGCCGCAACTCTTGGCGAAGCTAGAGCATCTAGCTTCTTACTCAACGATTCCACTTATGCCGCCAACGATGTAACCGCATCAACCTCATGAATTCCGGCAACCTTTTTCCTATCCCTTGAATTCCACTGATAGTTATTCATAGCCATCTCCTCTACAAGGTGCCGAGCTTCACCGGGAGTCTTGCTTCCTAGAGTTCCTCCGGCCGCCGCATCTAGAAGTTGTTTGGTACTCGGATTCAACCCGTTATAGAAGGTGTGAATGATCATCCACTCGGGGAATCCATGTTGCGGGCACTTACGAAGGAGCTCCTTGAACCTATCCCATGTCTCGAATAGAGACTCCAATTCCATCTGCACAAAGGATGATATCTCATTCCGGAGCCTTGCTGACTTTCCCGGCGGAAAGTATCTAGCCAAGAATGCCTCGGCCATCTCCTCCCATGTAGTAATGGAGGCTCTCGGTAATGAGTGAAGCCAATGTCTTTCTTTTCCCTTCAATGAAAATGGGAAGGCTCTCAAACGAATCGCGTCGTTCATCACTCCATTAATCTTCAACATGTCGCACACTTCAAGGAAATTCTCTATATGACTGTTGGGATCTTCATCGGCCAACCCATTGAATTGTGCGGACTGTTGCAATATCTGAATGAACGACGGCTTCAACTCAAAGTTGTTTGCCGTAATTGGGGGCCTCACAATGCTCGATTGTGTCCCCATTACTACGGGTCTAGCATAGTCGAACAAGGTCATCTGCTGTTCGTTCTGTTCTGTCATTGCTTCTAACCCTTCTGTTTCAATATCGGCTTAATTCGAAGCTTCTTGCACGGGTTCTTTTCCTTTGCGATGTGCTCTTTTTCCAATGTCCGGGTCTCCTTCAACAAAAATCGAAGGGTTCCCACGGGTCATAACCTGAGACCGAAGCAAAGGAAAGAAAAGTAAGAACAATGATAGATAAAGAAAATATGGAATAGAAAGTGAAGTGAATAGCTAAAATAGTGAAAAACAAATATCTAAAACGCCTATTCCCCGGCAACGGCGCCAAAAAACTTTGACACGACCCCTTGCGTGTATCCCGCAAGTGCACGGGTTTGTCGAAGTAATAAAAGTTACCCCGGTGAGAGGGTAGTCGAATCCACAGGGAATAAGGAGTTAGAGTATGAGATTTCACTATTAAAACTATGCGAAGTACGGAAAAGTAATAATCGATTCGTGTGTGAATTGTGAGAACAATTATACTAAAAGACAGGAAATTAAATAGAGAGAGATGAAAGATTAGAGAGTGCAAGAAAAAGAGATTAAGGAGGATTTAACAATAATGAAGTGGGGTATCCGGACAAGTTACCTCTAGGATCTATGCTTCTAGTGCAAGACTATGCTATTATACCTTCCTATTGATGCTAATTGAGTCGAGGAAATCCTTAGACTCACGGTCCCAAACCTAAGGTCAACCGTGACTAACCCCAACATTATGCCCCGGTATTAGGATTCAGAACGACCCTTCACTCTATCGCTCGAACGATTAAGTCCCAGGGGAGTACATCTACCTAAACCTCACATTACGTGGGATTGCATTAAGTTCTAGGGATTCCTAGTGATTAAACATGTTCCTATGTGTAGTTCTAACCCTTTGGTCCAGGAGGAAGAACCCTAGTCTAGATTAAGCCCCAGTGCATAGGATTCACTTCAACCATTCACTCTGTTACTCGCGTAACTAAGCCCCATGGGAGTTTATCTACCTAGCACTTCACTCTATCTTCACCGCTAATAAATCAAGGAAACGGAGGTAGGGAGAAATCACACCGGAAGGGAAAGGGGTACATCGCTACCTCACAACTCTCCCTCTCAACCCTCTTCAATCTTGAATAGTCTAATCCTATAGGAGTTGTCACACCTCCAAAGGAAAACCTAGATTGCTCTCAACCCTAGTGTCACATCTAAGGGAAAACAATAGCAAAATAAAATCAAGATTGAAACTCAATTCTTATTCATCAATAATGGAAAAGCATAATAGCAATGTCAAAGAAACATGATAACCCTACAATTTACAAGTACGAATACCCACAAGGGGTTTAGCTCCTCATGGAGCTATACATGTTCATCAATATATGAAATAAAACACAAAGTAAAGACATAGATGAAAACCCCCTTGAGTATGGTGTGGCCGTGGTCTTGTGCGGCCGCCGGACGTCGGTGACGATGCCGATGACGCGCTCTAAACCTCCACGAAGTCCTCTCCAAAACCTTAGCCGCACTCCCAGAAGTTGGGGAGAAGAATAGGTCAAAAGATGTCTCAAAAAGTCTCCAAATCGGGCTTTTATAATGTGGAGTCGCGACTTTAAATTTGCTGAAAACAGGATTTCACACGGCCGTGTGAAGTTTCTGGAATTCTGATTTTCGGCCGACTGTGAACAGTAACTTGTGCCGAAACACTCCCGGATTCGTCGTTCTTCATCGAGGCCGTTGAATTGGGCACACAATCAATGGTAGATCGTGCCGATTGCTTCGAATCGCCTAATTAGTGAAGTTCTCATTGTTGCCATGAGTTAGACTTATTGTGAATGTGACTGCCTTTGTGCCCCTCCAAAGGAGGTTGGCACACACTCACAAGTCTATGCTCACGCCTTGCTCCTTGCTTGGTCCGAAAATCTTCCCAACAATGCCAAACACGACCTAACTTCGTTCCTTTCCTTCATTTTATCTTCACAACCCTACAATGCACAAAAGTAAACAATTGCATACTTTTTAGTGATAAAATCTGATTGAATTAAAGCTCATTGCAAGATAATAACGCTTCGCATTACTATAACACGAGCACTTATCAATAACTTTATTGAATGTTTTGCAATAATTCTAACGGATAGATGAACCATAACTGAAAGAGATTAAAGAGCACATTTAGAGGAACTACTTTGACGAACTCCTCTGACAAACTCCTCTCCTCTCCTGATCTCCTCTCCCACTCCTTTCTCTGCCCCTAGCTATGACTAGCGGGGGGCAGCCCCCGTCTTCCTGGGTGAACATCGCTGGGAAGAACAGATCATCTCCTTCAATTCTGCAGGATACTTCGATGCTAAACAAGCTTAAAGCAAAATCGGCTGACTTTATACGTATGGATGGTGAATCTATGGCCAGAGCTCATCATGGATTTCAGAATACTTTGTATGGGAAGTTTTTTGGGAAGCCACCTCCTTTTGATCAAGTTAAGAAGATTCTTTCAACAATGTGGAGTAACATTGGTGAGGTCTTAATATCAGACTTTCCAAATGGTTACCTTCTTCTCAGATGTGCTTCTTAGGAGATTATACAGAAGATCTTATTTGAGGGTCCATGGGCTGTGAATGGCATCGTCCTGCAACTTGCCCAGTGGCAACCTTTCTTTGAACCGATGTTCACCAAGCTTACTTCGGCTGCTGTTTGGGTTCAATTCCACAGTTTACCTATGGAATTCTGGGATGGCGAATCTCTTGAAACCATTTCTACATGTTTAGGTAGATTACTTAAGGTTGATGATTATACTTGTTCTTTATCCAGGTCGAAGTTTGCTAGAGTGTGTGTGGAGATTGATCTGTCAAAGCCCCTAAAACAAGGCTTCTGGTTAAGGGATGACTGTCATCGTGTTTTTGTGGATGTTCTCTATGAGAGATTGCCGACCTTTTGCTACTCTTGTGGTGTCATAGGTCATGGAACAAATGCTTGCAGCCGCCGGATCCTTGAAAGCCAGAGCATGCTAAATCCACCCCAATGTCCTGACCCTGATGTCGGACAAGGGTCGGCGGTATTGGAAGCTCAGGGTCTTCAAAGGAATAGTTTGGAGGCAGATATTGTTTCTCGGCCGCCTATCCTGGAAAAGGACTCGGAACCTCTGAAAGATGCCTCTAAAACTGATTTTGGTCCATGGATGTTGGTAACCAGACGACGAGGTCGTGGAGGAGGACGGGGTGGCGCCGGTGGCTCTGGTGGCTCTGGGAAACCGGAGTCACGAGAGGCGCATGCAAACTCACGTGATCCTGTTGGCGAATTTCCCAATGACACAGCTGTTCGCTCTGACGTTACTCGCTCGCCACGTAGTGGACGAGCCTGAGGGAGAGGTGGTTTCTCCTCCTCGAGGTCTCGAAAACCGGAGGTGCAGTGTTCCAACGTTCCTTTAGTCCCATCTGCATTGAATGAGCACACTGCTCAAGATCACGCTTCAACGGCTTTGTCTCCCAACACTGTCTTGGAAAGAGATCTGGGTGGATTGTCTGCTACTTTTCTAGTCCCAAGGCTTTAACTGGACCCAAAGAAAAAAAGAAAGAAAAAATAACTGATGTCTCTCTGGTTCCAATTCTCAGATCCTCTGCTGATCCGGATCTAAGACTAGAGCTTGGAGAATCATCTTCTCCTCATCTTATGGTTGTGGATCGTATAGCCGATCTCCTCCGACCTCCTCAATCGCTCCAAAGGAAACCTGATGCTGAGGTGAGTAAATCAGAAGAGTTCTCTGGATCGGAGTCGGAATCAGAGGCAGATGTTGGAGAAGATAATGATATGGAAGATGATGAGGAACCGGATGATCACATGACACTAGATCAATATTGATCTGGAATTCAGAAAGAACTTTTAGTCCAAAGGGTCTCTCAAGAGGATTCGACCTCTCCAAAGAAAGAGAGGCTAGACAAGGGAGTTGTGGAAGGCTAAGCTATTTTCTTGTTTATTTTGATATTCTTCCTTTACGATCATGCTTCTTAAGTTTTTTAAATATCTTTTATATATGTGTTTAATGATGTTTTTTGAACTAACTAAAATTATTTGCTGGAATTGCAGAGGGGTATCGGGCAGGGATACTACCTCTAGAATTATACACATGGTTAGAAGGTTCAACCCTATTATTTTTTGTTTGGTTGAAACTAGAGCGGATTCAGTTCGTCTTGAGAAATTTTGCAGAATACTTGGTAAAGAGTGGAACTGGGCTACTTTACTCTCTGTCGGGTATTCTGGAGGTATTATCACTTTTTGGAAAAATAATATTGGTAATGTGACTCCATTGGCTAAATCCCGTTATGCTCTTCATTTGGTTGTAACTACTCACAATAGGGAGTCCTGGGTTCTGTCTATTATTTATAATTCTAATCACATACAAGGTCAACGGATGCTGTGGAATGAGCTTTCAGGTATGGCTTCTATTAATCTTCCCCGGATTGTTGTAGGGGATTTTAATGCTGTTTGTTCTGACGAAGAGATAAGAGGGGGTTCTTTTTCTTATTATCGGCTCAAAGCTCGTGATTTTTCTAACTTCATTACTTTCAATAATTTAATGGATGTTAGACATACTGGTTCTGCGTACACTTGGTGTAATAACCAATCTGGTTTGGCTAGGCGCTGGGCTAGGTTGGACCGTTGCCTAGTTAATACTGATTGGAATGCTCACTTTAATAATTATTTTGTTACTCATCTTTCTAGAATATTTTCTGATCATTCTCCTCTTGTTTTTACTATTTATCCTAGTTCGAATTATTTATCTAAAAAAATGTTTCGTTTTGAGAATTTTTGGTTAGATTATTTGGGTGGTCATAATGCGGTTAGAGAAGCTTGGTCTATTATTCCTCATTCTAACCCTCTCCATGCTTTCTCCCATCTTTTAGCTCGTACTAGATCTTATCTTGTTAATTGGAAAAAGACAGGAACAAATCGGTTGGATGTTGATATCAAAAAGACTGAACAAGCAATTGCGGAAGCTGAGGACTATGATGATACTGATGGACCGGGTACGGTAACTCTTAATAATTTAAACACTCTTTACAATAAACTCTCAGCTCTCCAGCGTCAGAATTCTACTAGATGGGCTCAACGTGCCAGATTGCTCTGGATCCAGTGTGGTGACAATAATACCTCATTCTTTCATAACTCTATTAGAATTCGGAATCATAATAATTCTATAATGCATATTGCTGATTCTAATGGTAATTGTTTCACAGATAGAAATGGTATTGAAAATATTTTTATTAACTTTTTCTCTGATCTGTGGACTGACAAAAGTGACATTTCCTTTAATGAGATTTTTCAAGCTCTCCCAGGTGATCTTCCTACTGTGGACCCTACTGAAAGTGAGATGCTTACTAGAGAGGTAACTAAGATTGAAGTCTTTCAAGCTTTGCAATCTCTTCCCTCAGGTAAAAGTCCCGGTCCTGACAGCATGAATGCAGAATTTTATCGCTTTTACTAGGATGAGATAGGTGATTCTTTATATTTGGCTATTAAATATTTTTTTGAGAACTCTATTTTGCCTAAGTCTTGGGGTCAAACTTATATTGCTTTAATTCCTAAAAAATCCAACCCGACTTTTGTTTCTGATTTTCGTCCGATATCTCTTTGCAATGTCTGTTATAAAATTATATCTAAAATTCTTTCCAATCGCCTTAAGAAGTTGTTACCTCGTTTAATTGGCAAAGAGCAATGTGGTTTTGTGTCTGGTCGATGTCCATTTGATAATATTATTGCTCTTCAAGAAATTGTGCATTCGATGGATAATGATACCACCTCCCCCCCTAGGATGTTAATCAAATTGGATATCGAAAAAGCCTATGATACTTTGAGTTGGAATGCAATTCTTGCCACTCTTTACCGAATGAATTTTCCTAGTATATGGATCTCTTGGATTAATGTGTGTATTAAATCTGCTTCATTCTCTTTACTGATTAATAAGCAGCCTACTAATTGGATTAAGGCTTCTAGCGGGCTTAGGCAGGGTGATCCTATTTCTCCTTATCTTTTTATTTTAACTGCTCAAAACTTGACTGCTATGCTTAACTTTGCTATGAAGTATCAGATGATTCCTGGATTTAGCTCTTCTCTTCCATATAATTTCAATCACTTGATGTATGCTGATGATTTAGTGCTTATTACTCAAGCCTCTCGGAAGACTGCTCGTAATGTCAATCTTTGTCTTTCAATTTACCAGAGATTGACTGGTCAAAAAGCTAATAAGAACAAATCTGAGATTTTCTTCCCTACCATATTTAATAAGGTAGCGTTTTGTTGGATGTAGTTCTAAATGCAGTGGATTTCTAGTTACAATGTAACTGGAAATACTTGGATTTCAAAATACAGTGCAGTTAAATCTTGTGTTTGGTTGGATGTAACTGGAATTACTGTATTATAAGATTTTATGTTTGTTTGGAAGGATTTGAAAATCTGAAATTAGAAAACATGTGTATAAATATATGTATTGAGTATATATATATATATATATATATATATATAAATATATGTATATGTGTGCATATGTGTATATACATATATGTATATAAGTATATATATTTATATAAGTATATGTATGTGTATCTGTGCATATATGCACATATATACATACTTGTATAGGTGTATTTGTATATATGTAAACATACTATGTACAAGTATATCTAGAAGTGTATATGTATGTTTATATAAATATGTATATGTATGTGTATGTGTATAAGTATATGTATGTGTATATCTATATGTATATGTATGCGTATGCGTATATGTATGTGTGTATATGTATATGTATATGTATGCATATGTGTATGTGTATAAGTATATGTATGTGTGTATATATGCATATGTCTGTGTATACGTATATGTATATATGCATATACATTGGTTTTGAACTCCCGTGATTTGGTTTTACGGTCAAAATGACCGTAAACCAAAATCCCTCCACCATGGTGTTTTGAAATCCTATGGAAAAGCAAATCCCACAAAACAAACACATGATTTCAAAACACAAGGGATTTGGAGTTACAAGTAACTCCAAATCCCTTGAAACAAACACACCCTAAAAGATTACAAAAAAGCATCATTGATATTCTTCAATTCAAATCTGGTTCTTTCCCTCTTAACTATCTTGGTATTCTTGTGGCCCCTAAAAGATTAGCCTTACATCACTTCAACAACATGATTGACAAAATCAAAAGAACTATTAACATTTGGAAACATTCTAAGATTTCAGCGGCTGGTAAGCCAATTCTCATCAATTCTACCATTCTTTCTACACCTCTTTATTATCTCTCAGTTTACCCTGTGCATGACACTATCTTGGATGATATCACCATATATGCTAGGTATTTTTTTTGGTCAAGGAGTGGCAATAGAAAAGGCATGAACTTAGTTAGTTGGATAGATGCCATGCTTGATAAAACTGAGAGGGGGCTTTCCATACGAAATTTGCACAAGTCCAAAATCTCCTTAATGGCCAAGAATGTCTTAAATTACTTAAATAAAAATGATGCTGTTTGGGTTGATATTCTTTATCTGAAATATGGAGAATTTAATTCATGGACTGATGAGATTAAGGCTAATTGCTCTTGGTTCTATTGTGGTCTTTGTCGTACTTCCAGGGCTATCAATAACAATTGTTGGATCCTCTCCATTAACCCTTTGAAAACTTCCTTTTTGTTTGCCCCTTGGTACATTGACATTCCTCTTGCATTTAAACCTACATACCTCAACATGGAAGAAGACATTGATCACCTAAATATCTTTGATTTTTTGGTTGATTGTCATTGGAATATGCATTTCTTAAACACTGTGTTTGGCAGACATTTAAATACTGAAACTCTAAACCATGGTAAAATAAATTATGATTCTAATAATACTTGGGTTTGGTTTCCCAAAACCAAGAAACTTAAAACTTCCTCTGGTATTTACTCTCATTTGACTAACTTGGCTAGTCAGCAGGATCATTGGGATGATTGGGATAACATTTGGAAGCTTCGTACTAATCTGAGAGTTAAACATTTTTTATGGCTTCTTTTTCATAATGGTGTTAAACCTTATGATTATCTCTATCGTTTACGTTTAGGTCCACAAACCAATTGTGTTTTCTTTAGTTTGGTCTTTGAAGATGCTGAGCATCTTCTTCATTTGTGTCCTAAATCTCAACTCATTTGGACTTATGTCAAGAACATTACTGGTAAAGCTTTTTAACTTTGAGGATGGTTTTACTTCTGGGAATTGGCTGACCTCTCCTTCTTCTGGTAAGGACATTTTGACTCAATCTGTTATAGCTGTTACTGCCTGGTATATTTGGAAGGCAAGATGCAACATGATATTTAGAAATGAAAGCTTGAATTGCTGGCTTTTGGCTTCTAAGGCTGTGGCCCATGCTAGAGAGTATTTCTACTCTTTTGTTTTTTAGCCTGGGAGGAATCTTATTATAAACAATTTTACAGCCCTTGATAGTCCTTTTATTGTGATCTCAGCCTATTGGAATAGTGAATTATTGAGTTCTGGGGCTGGATTTTATATCTTTGATGCTAATGCTAAAATTCAAATTGCAGGTTGCTATAGATTTATAGCAAATTCTTTACTTGAAGCTGAGGCGGTGGCAACCAAAACTTTTCTACAATGTATGATCCAAAAGGGACTGGTGGCTAAGCATATGTTTATTCCTAATGATGGACTTGTTTCTGTCATTAATCATGGAGTGCATATGCAAAACTGGCGAATGATGACACTGATGGATTGTATCAGAAATTTATTGTCGTACTTGAATGATATTAAGCTGCATTCTATTCCAAAAAGCTGGGCCAAAGCTGTATATTGTCTTGCTGTTCATAGTGGGGATCTTCATGAAATTACCTTATTCCACCAAGACAGAGAGCTTCCCAGATGGATTATGAATAATTTCCAGAAATTTGGTTTATCTTTTTAAGCTTAGATTATTTGTATTTTGTTTTGTTGATTAGTTGTTTAGCTTGTTTGGATCTGCCCGTTTTCAGTCTGTAGTGTCCTTTGTTATTTGGTTTCTCTTTTCATTATATCAATAAAAGCTTTTGAGCTCCTTTACCCCAAAAAAAGAGCACATTTAGAGATAGGGTGATAACATCTCTGGGGATTAGAGTGGCCTAATAGAGTGGAACATAATACAATTGTAGGGGGAATGTGTGAAATACATGCTCTTTATAGGATTAGTTGGCAGTCACTTAGAGATTAGATTTATGAATCTTTAATTTAAGTCTATTATATTAAAAATAATAATAATAATTTAGGATCTGAGCATCACCTTATTAATATAGACTGATTGATCGCCTTATCATTGTTCGAGTTTGTTTTTATTGATTCTAGTACTCCTTTCCTCATTAGATCTATTTTGCTATTATATCACACTTTATTATTTGTGTGATTAGTACACTTGTTAGCACAAACTCTTCATCATTTTATTGTTTAAATGACTAATGCACTTATTAACTTTATGATAGATGATGGTAAATCATCAATAGTTATTATGCTTTCTCAAGACTACAACCTAAATTGTAAGTCTCTTGAGTTGTTAAGAAAGTTTTGGAGTCATTTTCTGCAAATTTGGTTTTTATTGCATCTTTGAGTTGGCTTCGCAAAAGCTCATCAATAAACTATTTGTTGTTTTTCAGAGATACTTTGGTAGAAATTCACCAACAAGCTATTTATAACTGATGCAAATAATACTTTCTACTAATCCAAAATGATCTCTAGTTCTCTAATTCAATCAAATAAACGCATCATGTGACTCAAACAATAACATGAGTTTAATTAAAAATAAAATTTAAAATGAATACCATAACAGATATATATTCCTTAAATCACAGTACTTATGTTGTTATGAGTTCCAATCACAACATCTTTTACGCGGTTATACTTAATTCTGAATTCACAGATAATCAAAGCTAAATTAAACAAGATAATTATGTCAAAAATAGCATTTATTGAAATATGCCCTTAACTACAAAACCAGATAAATATTATTTTTTTATACAATTTTATTTCATTATCTTACCAAATGAAAATGATGTGAAATTTAAAATCCTTATCACAGTATGAATGGACCCATTTTTCAATCATTCAAACCAACAGATTTTTTCGTTTTCCTGTGTGAATGCTTTTCATTCCACATGACTTCCCACACTAATCCTCAAATGAGTTTAGACCAGCATTTTCCACTCATTTATTAGTCTTTTGTATGTAAACTTTTTAGTTAGTCCTTCTTTCAACACCAGCAATAATGACTAAAGACAATAAACCGTGTGGCAACCTCCTCCACATTTTCCGTGTTTTCCAGGACTCTTATTTGATAATTTATAATATTATTACATCTTGTTTGAATATATTACGTTTATTTAATGTAATTATAATAAAAGTTAGCACATTACCAATTGAGAGAGTTTCATGTTTTAAAAATTATTGTCATCTTCATCCGTCCCCCAAGTTCCATAATTTAAGCTTAACTTTATCAGGTATTTATAAATAATGTTTTTGAAGGAAAAGAAATAAACCATTAAGTTGCTATAAATCTATGGTGGAAACTGAGTATGGTCTTCTCCCGGTTCTGACCGCCAAGTTTATAAGTCAATATTCTCCCTCTATAGTCACAATTGAGGGATATGGATAGCCATCAGAACAATCAAACAAGCACCCAAGTCAACAGGACTAATCTAACCAATCACAGCACGTCTCGGATTATGCTTGATCGGGTCTAAAACCTCTTTAATTATGCAATTTTTTAATAATGACAGTGAAAGGATTGAACTAGAAACCAATTTAATTTGTAATCGATTTAAAATCTATTTAAATATATTTTAAAATTTTATTAAGATGAAATAATTTCGAAAAATCAAACCACCACCTCCGTTGTACTAAATTTTTAATATAATATTTTTTTTTCTGCCATATTCTATGATTTGTTATTTAACTTTTGAGCTTTTTACATAAACTTATATGTTTTGTTTTTTATTCGGAGAAATTTTCGTGCCACTATCTATCAAATAGATTTACTGAATAGGTTTCCCAAATGACGTGGATGCCCAATTTGTCATCCACATCCTCATCTACATTATTATTATTTTTTATATAAACTTCAAATTTAAACTTTAAAAATCCTTAAATTCTTAAAATTAAAAAAAAAATTTATAAAACTATATCTAAAATCTTAAACCCAAATACTACAAAATCTATACTCTAAACATCTAAAAACTTAAACCCTAAACCCTAGACCCTAAATTGTAAGCCCTAAACACTAAACCCTAAACTAGAAATCAGGGTTTCGGAAGAGGTTTTGGTTTATCATTTAGGTTTATTTTTTACAGTTAAATGCTTAAATTTAAGATTTAAATAACAAAAGAAAAATTATTTTTAAAAATAAAAAATAAAAAAAGAAAGACGTGGATACTGACATGTATGCCAACTTGACATCCATGTAATTCAGAAAACCTATTCAAAAAATATTTTCGATAAAAATAGGTATAAATATCAAAATGGTCCTTTTATTTTGCGATTTCCGCCCTTATAGTCCCTCTAATATAAAATCCGCCCTTTTGGTCCTCCTATTTGCACATTTTCGTCCTTTAGCTGTAAAATCTGTCCTTTTGGTCCTCGTATTTGCATATTTTTATCTTTTTTGGTCTCTCTAATTTATCAGCTTAAAGGACCAAAAAGACTTATTCGTCAATTAGAGAGATTAAAATGACATAAATATACAAATACGAGGATCAAAAAGACAAATTTTATATTAGAGATACTAAAATGGTGAAAAATACAAAATAGAGAGACTATTTTGATATTTTCACCATAAAAATATCATCGCGTATTACTCTCCACCTACCCATAGCTTTGAAATTATTTTGTATTAATCATTGTTACTGATCCCTGTAATCTATAGTCTTCCTCTGGTCTTCACCTCCAAAAGACTTCCAAGTCAACCTTCTCTCCCACCTCTCCCATTCCTTACAAATAAACCGAACATGGACACACATCATCGTCACATTATCGTCGCCATCAGATCATCCACACAAAACAATGTCTTCTCCTTTCCTCTCCATCCATCTCCTCCTCCATCTCCTCCTCTTCACCTCCACCGCCCTCTCCTCTTTCATCTGCAACTCCACCACAACCGCCACCTGCTCCTCTCTCATCGGCTACGTCCCCGACAATGAAACCTCTCTTTCCGCTCTCCAATCTCTCTTCCAAACCACTCTCCTTTCCCTTGTCGGCGCCAACTCCCTCCCCCTCTCCACCCCCTCGTCCCACGTCGTCGCCGCCAACAAACCCATCCTCATCTCCATCCCCTGCAACTGCTCCAACGGCAACGGCACCTCCGCCCACGTCCCGACCTACACCGTCAAGCCCAACGACAACCTGGACGCCATCGCCATCAACAAGTTCGGTCGTTTCGTCACTAACCAACAGATCGCCGCCGCCAATGGGATTCCTAACCCTAACTTGATCACGCCCGGCCAAGTGTTATGGATCCCGTTGCCGTGCAGCTGCGATCCGGTGGATGGTGATGAGAGAGTGCATTTGGCTCATAAGGTTGCGCCGGGTAGCTCATTGGACCAAATCGCGGCGGACTTTGGAGTGAATAAGAGCACTGTTATGCGCCTCAATAATATTAGTGATCCTGCAACGCTGCAGGCCTCTCAGATTCTTGATGTTCCTCTCCGAGGTAGGAGAACGTTGAACTCTTATCTTTTCTCTCTCTCTCTCTCTCTCTCTGTTTATTTGGTTTTTTTCTGAAATTATTTAAGGGATTTAGAATCTTGATTTAGATTTGTTGGATTATTTTAATTAATTTGTGCGTGATTTGGAATTTAAAATTCAGACTTGGTTGGTGGTGAAAGAAAGAATTAATAATTTAAGTAGTTAGAGTTAAACTTCAAGTTTGATTGATGGGAAAAAAAAATGTAAACATGTCTTTGAAAATGTTAATAAATTACCGTTGCTTGACATTTATTCCATTTTTAACTGCTAATTATGCAAGTATGTTTATCTCAAGAGTTTAGTAGTCTTTAAAAATGAGAATACATGTTAGAATATGAAATTGAGGAAAGGAGGATGGAGAAGTTTGTATATATATTTCATTCTCTTGAAAACAAAGTTCCTTGTCTTTTTCCTTTCCTCCTTTTTCTGAATCCCTCAACATAACAGGTGAGGATGGATTAGAAATTTTTCTTTGCTGCATGGCAATTGAATCTCAATAAAGGTTGAGTTTGATTAGTTTTACGTAACTAATCATGTCTGATTTCTTTAATTACTGACAACTAACCGGTGTGTTACAGCTTGTTCTTCTTCAATTAGCAGTAAGTCCCTGGATTCTGGCTTACGTCTCTCTAATGGAAGCTATGCAGTCACTGCTAATGGCTGTGTGTTATGTAAATGCACCTCCTCTTTTAGGTGAGGATTGTATAATTATAGCTGTATTTATTTATTTATTTATATGGTGTGAGACTATTAGGCCTATTGTTTGTGATGAACATTAATCAGGTTAAGATGCAATCTTCAACCAAATGGGAATACATCTGTCTGCCCTGCTGCTGAAAAGTGCGGAAATCTGGAATTCGGAAAATCATCATCCTCTGGATGTGAGAATACTACTTGTGATTATGCTGGGTATACTAATTCCACCGGCTTGAGTATTCTTACAACCAACTACACCGACTCCTCAACATGTTCAAGCGGTAACTATTTGCTTGCATTCTCCTCGCATATTATATCTAATGTGAATTCGGAAGGACAGAAATTCATTTTGTTTTCTGAACAATAATTGAAAGTTCAATTTTGTCTTTGAAAACTCAAAAAATGTTTGCTTTGGTCCAAGTGTTAAAACCCTTTTTGGAATTGGACCAAAACTATTATATATATATATATATATAATTTTCATTTTTTTCATATATGGTGTAGGAAATATTCTTGTACTCTTTTAGTTCAAAAATTAAACTGAATATTGAGATTTAGTTCAACGAATAGAATTACACTTTCACCTAATATTAAGAGGAGAGTTATGATGTTAATACACATTTGGGTTAATGAACCACAAAATAAGTTTTGAGTGACTAATTTTAATTAAAATTCAATATTTATCGTGTATTTTTGCTAATCTTAAGGTGACCCACAGAAGCTTAATTTTGGCGTTCTTTTGTGGCTTTGGTGCTGTAGGTGGAGGGTCACCTACCTCTAGTCCTAGCAACCATGCTCATGCTGTAGGGATGAACTTGTCAAGGGCTCTCATCTTCATTCACATATTCCTTGGTATCTTGGCTTTGTGGCAGTAGAGGGACTGTGCTGACAGGTTTATTTTGAAAATAATAGAGTTGAGACTCTTTAGTTATTTTTATCTTTTTATTTTTATTTTTTTTTTTTTTTTTGAAATGAGGCCAGATCTGTCTTTGGGCAAGGTAAACCTCCTCAGTGTTGAGAATAATCCATTTTGGGGAGTTATTTTTGTAAGATGCGAAACCATGTTATTTCCTTTTAAGAAATGGACCTGTGTTTGTGAGCATGTCTTAGTTATATATTTGTTCTCATGTTCTTGGCCGCTATTCAATTAAAATGGGGGAGATAAGAGATATTCTTTAACCAATGAAAATTTTGGGTCTGCATTGTTAATTTGAATTTAATGAAGAACTTAAATAAATTTTAAGTATAATTCTAATTTTAGCATAGACTTGAATTAATTTTGTGGATGCATAACTTTACAAGTCAAATCTTTGTTCTGGGTTTTTTTTTTTTTTCCTATGACAAATAGGTGGCTTCCATTTAAGGAGTTAGTGACACGCACAAACATGGAGCACAACTATAAGCACAACAAGCATTAACGTCATTTCTACTAAGAGAATTTTTTCAGTTGTTAGCTGCCTCAAAACTTTTTGTTCCACTATGAATTGTTGGTATTAGGTAGCTATCGCTTTCTTAAAGATAATTTGCTTTACTTCAGAAATAGTCTCTAAAAATAATTCAAATCACTCCATCCTTTCTCTTATTTTTTTCATATCTTCCAAATCTTCTTGGACTTCTTTGAACAACACTTTGATCTTCATCATTTCTACAATCTTCAATATTATTTATGTCTCTAATTTCTTGATCTAACACTCTTGATCAACCATGTAGTCTAGACGGTTGGCCCAAATATTGTCATTTAAGACATGCTATTGAAGTGTGAGGTTAGCTTGAGTTCTTCATCTCAAAGATGAGTTAGGAGGAAAGATTGGAAGGGTCAGATTTGGTTCAATAGGACATTTGTTGTGATAATTTTTTCCCACCGTACCTGTAAAAACTAAATATCATTAGTCCAAGTCTCTAGTTATGGATATGAATATTTATGGGTTGAGATTAATCAGGTTTTCACCATAATAAGGGACACGTATGATCCTACTGGTATTGTAGGTACAACCCTTATTATTTAGATGAACAAATTTTTGTTTTTTTATTGCTACAAGGATTAGGCTACATAGTTTCCACAGTTAAGAGAAAACACAAATGATTGTATTGGCATTGTAGTTACAGTCTCTTTTAACGCATATGGACAAACTATGGTTTAGGGTCAGAGTTGCATGACTCCCACAATAAACAGGAAACTCTGAGGATTATGTTGGTTTTACAATCCCCGTTTCCATTAGCACAGATGGACAAGTCATAGTTTTTTGTTGTCAAATATAGTTTTCTTCCTCAACTTGTCTTATATAATTTTTCATCTTTTCCATCTCTTTTTTGAGATTATCCAATCTTTGAGAATTAGTTAATTTTATTTTATTCTATTATTATTATTATTATATTTTTTTGATATTACTAGCTTCACCATTTTTGTTATTATTATTTTTAATTAGATCTATTGACGCATGCAAACCATGCGATGGTTTGGTGCGTGTAACACCACAAGTATACAAGTCATCTAGTAATACCTCGTGGGTGAAACAAGGGTCATGTTCCTCAGGGAATGGCGAGAGGCTCATATTACTTCCTTTTCGCTTAATCAATAGTCTAAAGGTTATGGTGTTTCTTAGATCTATTTCTATAAACTAATTACTAAGTACAATTGAGGATCATGAAGTGCAATTGGAAGGAGTGGGTACGCATATAAGGGGTACTGGTCCCTTAGCAATTACTTGTGATGTGAAATCAATTATAACAATGTTATCTAGTGATGTACGATAATAATTCAAAAGCCTACTAGTCTCAATCTCTTGACAACCAAGTCTAAAGCACTAAGAACTTAAGATGGAATCTCTTTCACCCCAGCTTCCTATGTTCACCTTAAGATCAAAAACTCCTCTAAAAAGATAATCATATCTTAGTCCAAAAATCTAACAATTCCTAACCTCTTAGTGCATGCATAGATCTTACAAGCCATGGGTGATTAGAGTGGAAATCTCTTCCTCACAGCATCAACACATGAATTAATAAGCAAACATGCAAAGAATTACAATCAACTAGAACAAAAATATATTGCCAATGAAAGTCAAAGTTCACAAGAAAAAGCCTACGTATATCGACATATAATTCTCCACAAATTAGGTCCTCTTATGGAGAAAGAATAAAAATTAAAGAATAAAGAATCCATAAGAAAGATATAAAGAATCCTAAAACCATCTCCCTCTAATAGTTCTCAGATGGTTGAGGTTGAGAAGATCCCAAGGTTGTCAAGACGCCGCCGAATCTCTTCTTGCGCCCTCAACTATTAATCTGTCAGGATCACAACGGCCGTTGTGATCAAAATTAATTTCTTGGTCCGTAAGTCGCATCCTGGCACAGTCTCGGTTTGGGTGTTGCGTGCATTGACTATGGGTGCCAGTGTGTAAGTCTACAAGAAGATGTCACGGGAGCCGCAACAACCCTCACAACGAGTGCTGTGGTTCGAGTATGCCAGTGTGTAAGTCTTAGGAAGATGTCATAGGAGCCACAACGGCAACGGCCCTCACAACAGGCGTGGCAATGCCAGTTGTGAGGGTCGTTGTGGCTCCTGTGACATCTTCATGTAGACTTGCACACTGGCACGATCGGACCACGGTTGTTATGAGGCCGTGGTGATGTTCTGATCGTTGTATTTTGGTCCATTCTGCTTCAAATCACCTCAATATTCTCTTTTTGGTCCTAAAACGCATTTAGATCCAATGGTGAACAAAAGAATGCAATTTGTACTAGTTTAGTGTTAAACATATGAAGTATCACGCTAGATGTAGTGTAAATGATATGTAAAATATGCATATTCAAGTACTTATCATCTATCATTCCTTGTAAATACTCTACTATCCTAGTTCGGAAATATATGATGGAATGATTTAATATGATTTTATCTTTAAATTCTTTTAGATCTTGATTCATTTGTTCCAATTCTACTACATTTTTTTTATCAGTTTCTTTCTTCTTACTTCTAGTTTTATATTTTGGAGTCATTGATTATTTTTTTGAAAAGTTTCCTAAATCATTCTACTAAGTTCATCAGCAAAAAAAATTATCAGTTCCTTTGATATGTTCTATAGTTACATTAAAGCCATTCCCTATTATATAATCTACAAAGGTTAACTATCTATTAGTAGATAATTTCTTTTCAGATTTCTTATGATAAAATTAAAGAAACAATAACTTGGCAATTAGTTCTAAGCACAAATTCTGATGTGGATATTACAAATCATATAACTTTTTTTTAAAGCTTTGATGGTCGCTAATATTTCAGCATATGTGCTTGAAATTGTTACATTATAAATTCTGTTGTCATATCTGCTTATCATTCTTCTTTAATAGGACTTTTTTTTTTGTTGGTCAAAATTTTAATATCGCACCCATCCTCCAATTTGACCATTAGACTCTATTATGAAATATGCTCATGGTGGTGGTAATTCAAGGGGTTTGATTTTCTATACTCCATTTTTAATTTTTTAGACAAGTTTGATGCCTTCATTATTAAATCTTCTTTCTCTTGTTTGTTTTGTTTTATTATATAATGATCTTGCTAATTGGCTAAGATTTCTGGCGTAATTAAGTTTTCCTAAGAAAGACTTTATTTATGTCAAGCCTTCTAACTTATCAGCCACTTCTAAAATATCAGCTGAAATATGTTTTTGCGACTCTATTTGGCCTTGACCTATTATTACTCCTAGAAACTCTATTCTTATGCATCCTTTTTTCATCTTTTTTTTTTAGATAAAACAAGGCCATGGTATTTACATTTCTGAAAAAAAAAAAAAAAAAAAAAAAGTGAGCAAATGTTCTACATGCTCTTAAAGAGTTTTGCTAAATATTAAAATATCATCAATATAATTGACAATAAGAGCCCAAAGGGCATAACTTTCCCTTCATAATGGTTGTTATAAGTGATAAAAGCAGTCCATTTTCTGCTTTATTCAGCCATCTTGACTTGCGAAAAGCCACTTTTAAAATCAAATTTGTTGTATATATTTGTATTTTTAATTTTATTTATTAAAGCTTCTTTATTTGGTAATGAGTTTTTGTCATCTTCTATATTGTCATTTAATTGCTTGTAATTAAATAACATTCTACTTTTTTCTTTTGATTATTTCACTATGTTTATTAACAATAAAAGCTCTGGTTCTATGTGGACTTTGTGGTTCTTCTATAATGTTCATTTGTTTTAATTCTTTAATATGGAGATCGAATTCTATCTATTCATAGGGGTTGCCTTAATAACTTGGCATGTTAGTCTAAGATCAGGATTTATAATTTGTAAGACGCATTCTTCTTTTGTTATGTTTATATTCTTTACAGTATTTATTCCTATTATTCCATCTAATTTAAATTCAGTTATTATTAATGATTCCAATTTCTTAAAGGTTCTAACTGATTATATTCTATTTGGAGTTCACAATTATCTTATTTTTCATATATTAATTCATTTTCTTCTTCAATGAAGGAGATTGTCTTTCTTACAAAAGGAGTTGTACATATCATATCTGTCCTTTTGATGATTGTTACTAAGTCTCTTTTGTTACTATATGTAACAAATATTTGTTGCCATATATAAACAAATTTTGTACAACATACTGATTTCATATCTTTACATAATTAGATTAATTAGAGAAATCAGCCTAGATTACTAAGAATCAGCCTTAGATTGATTAGCTGTAGATAGAGAGAAATCAGCCTATGATTACTGTATATTCATCTATTTATTGAATGGAAATCAAAAGAGAAGGGGACAATTTCAATCAAAGCAAAGTTATATCATGGTATTAGAGCTCAGGTTCTAGAGTTTTGGAATTCTTGGTTGTTCTTGGTGTCATTGGAGTTGCAGGTCATTGCATATTTCAAGTTGCATTGGTGTGACTTTTATAGCTGAGGTTGCGGATCAAGTTTTGGTGGAGAGTAAGCTGACATGGTAATCTTCTTATTTTAGTCATTTTGGGGCGCTTATCTTCATTTTTTTGTGTTAATTCTGGATTGTTGTGTGCTGAAATGGCTAGTAACAATTCTGAATTTTGTGTAAAATTTACGGGAAAGAAATATTCGGTATGGGAATTTCAATTTTAATTATAAGTTACTGGAAAAGAGTTGTGGGGCCATATTGATGGCACTGATCTAGCCCCAATAGATGTTACTCAATTGGCTCAATGGAGGATAAAAGGTGCTAGGGTAATGTCTTGGATTATTGGGTCATGTGACTCTCAAATAATTCTTAATTTGCGCCTTTATAAAACTGCTCAAACAATGTGGTTATATTTGAAAAAGCTTTATAATCAAACTAATTCAGCTAGGAGATTTCAGTTGGAGTGTGAGATTGCAAGTTATACACAAGGGAGTCTATCTATTCAAGATTATTTTTCTGGTTCTCAAAATTTGTGGGTTGAATTTTTTGATATAGTTTGTGCTATAGTTCCTAGAGATTCCCTTGCAGATGTATTGGTAGTTCATGAGATTAGCAAGTGAGATCAATTTTTGATGAAACTACAATCAAACTTTGAGAATGCTCATTTTAGTTTGATGAATCGTCATCCTCCTCCTGCCTTGGATGTGTGCTTCAGTGAATTGCTTCGTGAAGAGCAACGTCTACTTACACAAACCACCCTTGAACAGGAGAAAACTACCGCAACACATGTGGCATTTTCATCTCATGGAAAAAGCAAGGGTAGAGACATGAGTAAGGTTCAATGTTTCAGTTGCAAGAATTATGGGCATATTGCTACAAATTGTACCAAGAAATTTTGCAACTATTGTAAAAAGCAAGGATATATCATCAAAGATTGTTCAATACGTTCTCAAAATCACCAGACCAGTGCTTTTCAAGCAAATATTGGCAATTCTTCCACTGATCAGATTTAGACTGGGCCCTCAATTATGTCAGCAATCATTCAAAATGCTCAATCAACTGTTACTCTTGAAACAGTGCAACATATGATAATTTCAGCCGTCTCAACTCTTGGCCTTAAAGGTGACAATAATTCTTTATCAAAGTCTTGGCTTGTTGATTCTGGCGCATCAAATCATATGACTAGTTCCATTGGTTTGCTAAAAAATGTCCGTCCCTATCATGGCTCAGAACATATTCATGTACCTAATGGAAACAGTTTGCTTATCACTGCTGTTGGTGATATTACTCCAATTTTCAGCAATGCTTTCATATCACCTGGACTTTCTGATAATCTTCTTTTAGTAGGTCAATTGGTAGACAATAATTATGATGTACATTTTTCTCATGATGATTGTTGTGTGCAGGATCGGGTGTCAAGGACAGTGATTACGAAAGGGCCTAAAGTAGGGCACTTGTTTCCTCTACATATTTCTATTCCTAGCAATGCTTCTTTAGCTTGTTATGCTATTGTTAATAAAAGTGAAGTATGGTATAAAAGTTTAGGACATCCTAATGCTACTATATTGTCTTCTTTGTTGGCTTCCGGTTTATTAAGCAATAAAGATCAATTTTCAAGTGTTTCTTTTGATTGTTCCACTTGTAAATTGGGGAAAAGTAATATTCTTCCTTTTACTCTTGCCGATAGTCGTGCAATTAAATGCTTCAATATTATTCATAGTGATGTATGGGGAATCACACCTGTTATTTCTCATGCACATTATAAATACTTTGTGACCTTTATTGACAACTATAGCAGGTTTACTTGGATTTATTTTCTTCATTCAAAATCTGAGGTCTTTTTAGTCTTCAAGACTTTTGTTGCATATGTTGAAACTCATTTTTCTACTGTTATTAAAGTTCTTCGATCAGATTTTGGTGGGGAATACATGTCGACTGTATTTCATCAATTTTTGAATGAAAAAGGTATTCTCTCACAACACTCTTGTCCACACACACCTCAATAAAATGGTATGGCAGAGAGAAAGAATCGCCATCTCTTAGAAGTTACTCGTACTTTGTTAATTGAATCTTTTGTTCCACCTCAATTTTGGGTAGAAGCTTTATCTACAACAGTTTATCTTATTAATAGACTTCCTTCTCAAGTCTTACACCTTGAGTCTCCTTATTTTCGTCTATATCAACACCATCATCAATATGGGCATTTGCATATTTTTGGTTGTGTTTGTTTTGTTCATTTGCTTCCTCATGAACGTCATAAACATTCTAATCAATCTGTTAAATGTGCCTTTTGGGGATAAAGTACAAACCACAAAGGTTTTGTTTGCTATGATGTTGCCTCTAAAAAGCTCCATGTTTCTTGTAATGTTGTTTTCTTTGAAAATCAGTTTTTCTTCCCAACTTATGATAAGTCATTTCATGATATTGCTTTTCTTCCTAGCTTTGATGACTTATCTTCCTCTTCTAAATGGTTGATGCCTAGGTATGTTTATAAATGACGCCTTGCACCAGCACTTCTTCGTCATCCTGATCCGCCATCTGATCCTACACTACCTATTGTGAGACACTCTACTAGAGTCTCCCGTCCTCCTGATCAGTATGGCTCTTACCATACATCCTTTAGCACTGTTTTATCATCTATTTCAGTTCCATCTTCTTACTCAGAGGCAGTTAAGCATGAGAGTTGGCAACATGCAATACAAATGGAACTTCAAGCTCTTCAAGAAAACCATACTTGGGACATTGTTCCATGTTTATCCAAAGTTAAGCCTATTGAATGTAAATGGGTTTATTCTGTGAAAATTCATTCTGATGGGAGTCTAGAATGCTATAAAGCTAGGATGGTTGCTCTTGGTAATCGGCAAGAGTATGGAGTGGACTATGAAGAGACATATGTTCCCATGGCTAAAATGACTACTGTGCGAACAATTATTGCTATTGCTGTTTTACTGGGTTGGCCACTTCAACAAATGGATGTAAAAATTGCTTTTCTCCATAGTGATCTCAAAGAGCATATCTACATGACTCCTCCAGGTTTATTTTCCTCTTCTACTTCAGAAGTTTGTAAATTGAATCGCTCTTTATATGGCTTAAAACAAGCTCCCTGTGCATGGTTTAAGAAGTTTTGATCTACTTTGCTTCAGTTTAAGTTTGTGCAATGTCAATTTGACTCTTCTTTTTTTCTTCATAAAACTTCTGCTGGAATTGTTTTTCTTTTGGTCTATGTTGATGATATTGTTATAACAGGAACGAATTCTTCATTAATTGCTTAACTTCAGCAACATCTTCGTGAATCATTTCATATGAAAGATCTTGGTCGTCTGGCATACTTCTTGGGGTTAGAAGTTCACTGTGACTCCTCAGGCATATTCTTAAATCAGCATAAATATACTCAAGTTTCATTACTTTGGCTGGTCTTCAGAATTCTTCATTGGTTGATACACCTCTAGAAGTGAATGTCAAGTTTCACAAAGAAAATAGAGAACCACTTGCTGATCCTTCTTTGTATCGACAGTTAGTGGGTAGCTTAAACTACCTAACTATTACTAGACTTGACATTTCGTTTGTTGTTCAACAAGTCAATCAGTTTATGCACTCCCCACGTCATCTTCACTTGCCTGCAGTGCATCGTATCATAAGATATCTCAAAGGCACTCCATGTTGTGGTTTATTCTTTCCTACTGGGACTTTTATGCGCCTTAGTGCTTTTAGTAATGCCGATTGGGCTAGTTGAATACTCGTCGATCTGTCACAGGTTGGTGTATGTTCCTTGGAGATTCTTTGATATCATGGAAGAGTAAGAAGCAAGATCGAGTATCCAAATTTCTATTGAATCTGAATATCAGGCTATGTCTGCTGCATGCTCAAAGATTACTTGGCTTAGAGGGTTGTTGAATGAACTTGGATTTTCTCAATTTGATCCAATTCCTCTCCATGCAGATAATACAAGTGTGATTCAAATTGCGACTAATCCAATTTACCATGAGCGCACTAAGCACATTGAAGTAGATAGCCATTATATTCGAGAAGCTGTAAATACTGGCATTATTTCTCTTCCACATGTTTCCACAGCTTTGCAGATTGCTGATGTGTTTACCAAGTCTCTTACTAGATGGCACCATCACTTTCTTGTTGGCAAATTGATGCTTGTTGATCCGCCAGCATCAATTTGAGGGGGGATGTTACTATATATAGCAAATATTTGTTGCCATATATAAACAAATTTTGTACAACATACTGATCTTGTATCTTTACATAATTAGATTGATTAGAGAAATTAGCCTAGATCACAAAGAATCAGCCTTAGATTGATTTATTGTAGATAGAGAGAAATCATCCTAATATTACTGTATATTCATCTATTTATTGAATGGAAATCGAAAGAGAATAGGACAATTTCAATCAAAGCAAAATTTATCATATTTGTACTATGAGTCCTCTTGACTGGTTTCTAATAAAGCTCATGCCTAACATAAACTGTGTTGCTTGTCTTTATTATTATTATTTAGCCATGTAAGTGGGAGTGTATATGTTTGGTTATTGATAATGATTATACAGTCTACTAATTTATCTACCAGAAGAATTTGATTTCCAAAAGTTTATATAATCATCAATTTGTGTGTAGCAATTTCTTATATTGTTAAGGGACTATTTCTTCGGAGATATAATTCCTACTCCATTATCTATTATTTCTATTACAGGGAGTTTATAGCCATCTAGGAATTCTAAAAGGAATTCAATGTTTAATAAATTATTATTTCTAAATCCAATGAAATAACTATACAAATCATGTTCTTCTTGGAGTTCTACCTCTTCAAATCTTTGTTCTATCTCTTCTATCCTAATTCATTTTCCTTTGTCTTTAAGATCCTAATTCATTTTCCTTTGTCTTTAAGTTTTTGGTTTTCTAATGTTAATTTTTTAATTTCATCTTCTAAATTCTTTATTCATTTTAGTAATTGTGCTATTACTTCTTTGTCTGTATTACTAGAATATAAAGAACCTAAATCTCTTTCTTTTTCTTCAAATGTATAATAGAATAATTCCTTAGCACATCTTCTACAAATCAATAATTCACATGAATTACATGTCACTTGATGCCTTAATACATGAATCTATAACATTTATCATACTTTTCTTTGTAATTGAGTTTAAATGGTTCAAAATTATGAGAACACTTAAAAAAAATTCTTCTATCAACTTGTATTGTTCTAATAGAAACTTCTTTTATTCATTCCGGATTTCCATAAGCTTCTTTAAAATCTATTAACCTTCACATTTCAATAAAGGTTTGGACCTCATCTCCTCAAAAGATGCTACAGATGTCACTATCATGCTCACTGTCATTACCGTCTATACTTACAATATTAATTTCACCCTGCTAATTCAAGTTCTTGATACATATTTAATCTTTCCTTTTTTTAATTTGTCACTTTTATATTCTCTAGCATAATGTTCTTCTATGCCACATATATAACACTTGCATTTTCTTGAAGGTTTGTATTATTTAAATTTCTTAATATGATTATATTTAGGTCTACCTTTCTTATAATGACTACTTCTTTCTAATTTTCTTCTTTTTTTTATATTCTTTATGAATACATGGTATGTAAATTTTGTTATAGTAACTATTATTTGCTATTTGCCTTGTTGCTTTTGTCTCTAAACATTTATCTTTGAGATAATTAAAAGTGAATAGTACAACTAGTCCTATTTCTATCACATTTTCATTCTTTTATCAACCCAAGTTTTAAATATTATATCTTTTTAATGTTTTAGTGACTTACTAAACCATATTTTGGTTAATTTATTGTTACTAAACGCTCTTTCTGTCATGGTTGTGAAAATAAGATAAGCTTGGCTAAATTTAACTATTTCAGTGCAATTACTTATTTGAAGTCTTTCTAAATCTCTATCTACTGCATCTCGAAGTAAAGTGTCTCCTCTAGAAAGATTAGTTCATACAATAATCTATCTTACTTGTCCTATTACAATATATATTAGTAAATTGAATGACCCCTTTTCAATTAATAAATCTATCAAATTTACATTAATATTTGTCCATTGACTATGATCATATAAATTTTTGCAAATGCAATCATTAGATTAATTTATAAGTTGGTCCTCATAAGGATCTATATTAGACTTATCACTAACATCTTCTTGTATTTCAATATCATTTAACTCAACCACATTATTAACTTATTCATTCAAAGAACACTCTTCCCTATGTCATAAATCTATTTTTTTTTATTTCTTGATAAAATTTAGCAGTAGCTCTTTTTTTTTTTTTTTTTAAAGAATGTATTAAAGTTTATAATCTTTTTTTTTTCTTGAGTTTTGCATAATTAGATAAATATTTTATGGTTGACATATTAAAATTTTTATAAATTAAAAAGCATTTATAAATATAAATGAAAAACAATATAAAGTACAATAACAAAACAAGGCCAAAATAATAGTACCTGCTAACTTGAGTAGGAAATAAAGAAGATTTGTGGGTTGATATCACAAACAAGAACCTAAACACTAACAATATAAAGTAATTAAAAATTTAGAATAAAATATTGATATATAATTGAAAATATGACCTTTAATTAAAACATTATTTTTGAAAATAGATTGATTAAGGTGAAAAATAGAGAATTAATTAAGCTGATGAGTTATATGAAATTGATTAAATATCAAATTTTAAATTTTAAATATTCATTTAATAATCATTATAATTACACTGATCATAAGATTTGAAAATTTTTGTACTTAATGAGGTCTCCAAATTAATTTATTATAATAAATAATCATTATTATAATCAATATAAGATTTCAAAACTTTGTAAGTTTCAATTTAATGATAAGGTCTCCAAGAATTGGGTGTTTAATATAATTGCCAGATTGACTTCACCCTCGAACCTCCCCATGCCAGGTTGCGCCGTGCCTTGGCCGTCATAATTTAATTACAACCACATGACGATGGATTTTCACATGAACAGTTGATAAACTGGAAAAATAACTTGTTTTTTAAAAAAGTAACTATTGGAATAATTGACATGTTCACATGAGAGATCCCATGCAGGAAAAGTACAAAAGTATTTAATATAGTTTGGTTCTTTGTTAATTTTGGCAACAATCATCCCTAAAAGTCAAGCAACTAGCATTGCACTCAATTCTAAATTATAAAAATATCACAATTCCCAATTCCCAATTCCCAATCTATCTATATGCATCCATCTAATTCTCTTCTCATATAACCATGGCCAATTTCCACTGGTATCTCCTTCTAGTCCTTGTCATCATCCCCATACTCATCTCTTCCTTCATCTATCAGCTTGACACCTTTGACGCAGCTCCACTTCCAAACGATCATGACTACTTCTCGGAGACCACCATATCAGTGCCCAAGAGACACAACCACGTTCTTTCTGTGAGCGAGCGTGTAGGGGAAGGGCTTCTTTTTGGTCCTGAGGACTTAGCGTATGATGCTGAGAAGGGCTTGCTTTTCACTGGTTGTGACGATGGATGGATAAAAACAGTGAATCTCCGAGATGATGATGATGATTATTTGAAGGTTGAGAACTGGACTTTCGTTGGTGGCCGGCCTCTTGGGCTCGCCTTGGCAAAGGATGGAAGTCTTGTTGTTGCCGAGCCTTATCAGGTTTGTGTTTTTCGTACTAGATTTTTTTTTATTTTTTTATTATGTGTTTGATACCTGGATTAAAAAAAGAATTTTATTTTATGCCGGAGTTTATTTATTTATTTTGATAAAATTCTCATTTTAGTCCCTGTACTTATTAAAATATGTTCTTTTAATCCCTTTAATTTATTTTGTACCTTTTAAATACCCCTACTTTGTGATTTGAGCCAATGTAGTCCCTCAAATATAAATTGGGGGACTAAAATTGCCTACATTTTGATAAATACAGGGACTAAAATTGGCTACATTGGCTCAAATCACAAAGTAGGGGGATTTAAAAGGAACAAATTAAACTAGAGGGACTAAAAAGGCACATTTTGATAAGTACAGGGACTAAAATGGAAATTTTACCATTTATTTTCTAGTTCCTATGGGTTTGGGAGCAGTTTTTTTTTCCTTTAAAAATTCAAGAAAATTGGATTTAAAAGATTAAACTCAAATGTATTGTTATTCTAGAGATAGAATACCCAAATGAGTCCCTCTATCATAGTGAAAGTGTCATTTCAGTCCCCCTATTATTTTTTGCTCTTCTGAGATTCTTCTATTTTACAATTTAGTGAAATGTAACTCTATCCTTTTCATATAATTTGTCCCTAAAAATCCTTAAAAGGAATTTACATTTCATTAAATGGTAAAATAGAGGGATCCTATAAAGATAAAAAATAATATGAAGACTAAAATGGTACTTTTCACTATAATAGAAAGACTAATCTGGGTATTCAACCTATTCTAAACTGTTTTATATATATATATATATATATATATATATATATATATATATATATATTTTTTTTTTTTTTTTTTTTTTTTTTTTTGGTGTTTGAACAATTGTATGTGAGCCACGGACTTAGTCTAATTCGGGGGTGAATTATTGAGAACTTTAGTTTGTTTTTATTTTTTAGTAATGAAAGTGAAAGCCATTAATCTATCCGGGTTTTATTTATTGATTATTTAATTATCCGGGTTATATCATACTTAATTACTTTGATAAATATATTAGACTTATTTCTAAAAATAAAAATAAAAATATAGGGGCTTCTTTTGGTAAGAGAGAGGGGCACAGTTGAGCTTTTAACAGACTCAGCTGAGGGATTGAGATTCGGATTAACTGACGGCGTAGATGTGACGTTAGATGGCAAGATCTACTTCACTGACGCGTCCTATAAATATCCACTCAATGATCATATGCTGGACGTGATGGAGGCGAGACCGCACGGACGACTCTTGAGTTACGATCCCAAGACAAATCAGACGCTGGTTCTTGCCCAAGACCTCTACTTCGCCAATGGTGTTGCACTCTCTCCTGATCAAGATGCCATTATTTTCTGTGAGACATTGTTGTAAGTCCACCATCTCTACTATGTTTCTAACTCTAGTGCTGTTCTTTTCATATTACTTATATAATTACTTATATATATATTTTTATAAAAATATAATTAGTTATATACCTTGTTAAAAAAATTAATATGATATTTGTTTACATAATTGCTACAAATTAATTTTATTTACTTATATATTTTTGGACTAAAATTAATGAAAAATGGTAAATAGTTCATAACTGAGCAGTATTAGCCCTATTGCTAAAGGTGTTAGTGTAGGATATTTAAAAAGTCTCAAGTTTAAATCCCATGCACGGAATGGTGACAACAAGCCTCATGTTGTGGGTTTGGGGCTTGTAATTTGAAGCTGTGTCATAGGATGGCGGCGCACGGGCTGAATATTCAATTCGTGCCCACGCTGTTATAATGTTTGTTAAAGAAAAAAATTATTGAAAATTTTATTAAAAGAATAAATCAATTTTAACTCTTTTCTCTTCATTTATTTTGGAGAACAAAAAACTAGAAGAATAACATAAATCAATTTATATTTGAATAAAATTTGAAAAGTAATTTTGAACCGTAAGGACTTATAATATAGAAAAATATGTTATAAGTAAATGATAAGAGTAGATTAGTAATTATGAATTTTTATAGGGCATGAAAGTAATTTTCTCTTATTTTATTATATATTATTTATTTAAAAAATAAGTGAAAATACAGTTTTTATAGTCATGAGATTTCTTTTTTAACTTTTTGTTATTCTGCGTTTTGTGGAAGGATCATCTATGCTATACATGCAATCATATGTTGTATTTTATTAATCTAGTTATTTTATATAGTTTTAGGCATTTTAAAACGTTTTTTTTTTTATTTTTAATAATAGTTTAGTGTGATGTATCCATTTTGTTAAAAAATTAAAAATTTTAAGTATTGGACTTTAAATTTTGAATGAAAACAACATGAGATGGCATATATTTAATTTTTCATGACTTTATAATATTTTATTAGTAGAAGCTTTTGAACTAAAAATAAATTATAAGAGCATATAATTTTCTTTTTTATATATAAATGTGGATAAACCATGATGCAATCCCAACCAATCATTAGAGGAGAAAGAAATACAACTATCCTATTTTAAGGAAAGAAAATTTAAATAGTTTTATTGACCTAAGATAATACAGTAAACATCAAAATTAAGTGAGACATATTCATAATTAATGTGTCTAATATTAGTCAAAGTGCATTGTTTTTCCCTTATGTTAGATGGGCAAATACGTTTTTATCCATAGTTGTTTAATTATTTACTGAGGAATGTTATGCAAATTATATAATCATTTGTTTGGTCTGGCAGGAGGCAATGCAAAAAATACCACATCAAGGATGAGAAAAAAGGAACCATTGAGCTTTTCATCCAAAGTTTGCCTGGGTTCCCTGACAATATACGTTATGATAGGGAAGGCCACTATTGGATTGGTTTAACAGCGGTATGTTTTTTAATCCTATATATTATACACCTTTTTTCATAAAAAAAATTAGTTGAAAAATTTACTAGAAATCAATTACAATTTAGTAATGTTGTTGTTTATTTTTTTTTTATTGTTGTGCCATTTTTAGGGGAAGACTCGTTTATGGGATCTAATATTTAAGTATCCATTTATAAGGAAATTATTGGTTGTTCTAGAGAAGTATAATGTGAAAATTCCAAATGGAATGGTGAATGGTGGTGTGTTGAGTGTGGATTTGGATGGGCGACCAGTTTCTTTATATTCAGATAAGGGCTTGTACCATGTCACTGGCGGACTCAAAGTTGGCAATTATCTCTACCAAGGATCACTTACAAAGCCTTATCTTAATCGCATTGATCTCAATAAACATGCAGCACCGGGCAAGTATGAATGATATGTAATTCTTTCCTCTGTTATAAATGTCATGGGTTTTGCTTGGACTCACAGCTAAAAGTAATGCCTTGTAAAGCTTTTTCTTCAGTAAGATTTTAGATTTTCTGATGTAGGTGCTTTCTGAGCTAAGTAGTCCTTGATTTGGACGGTTACTTAAGTTTTCGTTGTACATATCAAACTTACAAGCACTACACAAAAAAGTACTTTTGAGGCGGTTTTCAAGATCTATAAAGGCAGTTATACCACCTTTACAGGTATAGTGTTGGTTTTTTCACCCGTCTTTAAATCGCCTCGTATCAAGTCGGCTCTACACTTTAGAGCCGGCTTGTATCAACCGTTGGGTAAGTTTTATCTACGAAAGCAATTTTTAATAACAAACATAGAGACGGTTATAACCGCCTCTATAGCTACTAAGTTTTCATCTAAAAATTATAAGTGGTAGAGGCGGTTATAACCGCCTCTATAACTACTAAATTTTCATCCTCAATAGTTTTAGAGGCAGTTATAACCACATCTAAATTTATTCATTAATTTAATTAAACTAAATATTGATTTATTTTCTCACTAATAATAAATAAATTTGTTTAACCTGTAAATCAAAAACATGAATCTTTCAATACATTAAAAAATATGCTAAATTCATTGTCATTGACTTTAATTGACAAGTTAAGAACTAAATTGCAATGTATTTTGATTAATAACAAAATTTTCAAACCAAGCAACAGTATGCAAGGGAGGATTCCCATATTTGAGAAGAATTATACACAAGAGTTGTCTCTATTGGTAATATATGAGAAATTTTGTTAACAAAAAAGTTCTCCTTTTGACTTTGCAAATTCCCTCTCATGTTCAAGAAGACTGGCTCTAGTATATAAGGACTTTGAAAGCATTGGGCAATCAACAACAGCCTGATAGATTGTATGAAAATGCCTTCCATAGCATTGGGATGAAGAAATATTTGAATATTGTGAGTGCTTTTCAACATCCCTGAATATAAGATTCTCTGCAATAAAAATAATGAACAAATATTAGGTACTGAACAAAAGCACAAAAGCACTACAAATCATGATCAGAAGTCTGGTTGATTTAAACCACATGCACAGAGAAAGGTATCATTAGACAAGTATTACCCATCAAACTCATAGTCAATACGAACATGACATTTAGGATGATAAGATGTGATTGTGCATTCTGCTTTGGCTGGTCAAATTTGTCTAGTTGGATCAAAACTATGCAATCATTCAAATATATATGCAATTTTCATAGTGGATTAAAATTAAATAAGTTTGTCAATTGGGATATCAAAAGTTTGAAGTTTGATTTTCCTTGTATTATCTGATGTCCAAACAAACAGATTTAGATCAAGTGGGTCTAATTGAGAAGCATGATCAGAAGTTTATATATTCTTAATGATTTCATTCATTACTAAAGACATATACAGTAACATACTTGCAATTGCACTTGAAAATAAAGTACACTGGATAGCTGTCATGCCATGCATGATACACACATTATATAAACCGCTTTTACAACCCACCCAGCCACCAACTCAATTAACATTATAAAGACACTTGACTCCTTTAACCTATTCAAACACCTTTGAACCATACTTACACTTCACACTATTTGCCAGCTATATATCTTCTAATCAACTTCAACATTAACAAGAAGTATATATAAGTTAAAATATAATAAAACAAGAACTATTTGAATGTTAATGAAGCAGGACCCGTGTAAAATTAAAATGAAAAGGAAAAAAAAAAAAGATGACTAGAAAAAAAAAGATAAATACTATACAGAGGCTAATCAAGAGTACCAGCTAATAGTGGTAATTAAAGATGAATAACTCTATCATTAAAGAGAAAAGAATAAAGACAAACAATGCCAAGTGAACTCGCTGTGGTCTTCGAGTGCACGGACTTTATCATCGTCGGTGAGGGATTCCGGGAGGGTCTTGGACTGAGAGATGGGGGCGACGGTGAGGACTGGCTTGAGAGGACAGCCGACGAGGGCAACAAGGGCTAGAGCAGCTGCGGAGGGTGTTGTTGTGGGGTCGGGGTTTGAGGGTGGCACGAAGAGGGGGAGAGGGTTTGGGGAGGCGGGCACGAAGAGAAGGCGGAGGAATTAGGGCGAGAGAGAGAGAGAGAGAGAGAGAGAGAGAGAGAGAGAGAGGGGGTGTGGGGGTGGGTGGGTGGGTGGGTTAATTATTTTTTAAAATAAAATCAATGTAGAAGGGTTTAACTAAACCGGCTCTAAAAACATTTTTTAATTTTATTATAGAGGTGGTTTTTTAAAACCCCTCTATTTAACCGTCTCTAAAACCCAAAAATAATGTAGTGAAAGACTTCTTTCTATGCTCAAACGTCTATTAGAGAAACATCAATTTAATAATTTCTAAAAAAATAAAATTTGTTTTTATTATTTTTCACAACTTCATTGAAATAATTATTTTTATGCAATAGAAAAAATATTTATTTATTCTGTACTCCATAGTTTAGTAGAGACAATGATATTAAGATATCAGGACAATATATATATATATATATATATAAAGAGTACATAAAATAAATATAAGTAATTTTAGAGAAATAGAAAAAAGAGAAAATAACTAGAGAAACACGAGCACAACTAGCTGACATAGGTCTTGGATTACGTGTTGAGGAAGAAGCAAAATAGGTATAGTCCTTTAAAAGTGCACAGAATTGATCCCATGCAGTATATGCATGTAAGGATTGCTGAGATGATTTGAAATGCCAAGTGCTTATATATTCTCAAATCTTTTGCCAATGATAAATATATTGAGTATACTTGAGTCTCGTCTTCTTCCATTTTGAGATTCTCGAACTTAGTAGTTAATATTTGAATTTTTGAGATACGTACAATATTTGTACCTTCATGTATGTTTTGAAAGACATCATTAGCTTCCTTTGCCGATTCACAAGTTACAACATATTTGAACTGATTTTCATCAATTTCTCCAAAGATAGCTTTGTCAGCCTTCTTGTTTGCATTAGCTTTGCGTGTATCTTCCACGCTCCAATTGCATTTCTTCCTCTTAACTTCATTTTTCTCGGCATCCAATTCAAACGGAGGAGACCAACCTTCTTCCACCACGATCAACGCAGTCTCATCAAGGGTTTTGATGAAAGCCTTCATACGTGCCTTCCAATAAAAATAATTTGAACCATCGAGTAGCGGTGGTCGTGTGACGGATGTTCTTTCTCTTTCGGCCATTGTCAGAACTTACATAGACCTCGCTGGCTTTAAAACCAAAGCACATAAATGGGAACCAAGCTCTGATTAGGGATGCAAGTGGGGCAGGGCGGGGTGGGGAATGGGATCCTCGTCCCCATCCCCGCTTGCCACGGGGCGGGGATTCCCCGTGGGGCAAAAGTTCGCCACATTCACTCCCCCCGCGAGGCTCCCCACGGGGTCGAGGAATCCCGCCCCCCGCCATTTTTTTATTACCAAAAATTCTAATAAATATTATATATATACCAAAAATATTATTAATAAATACCAAAATATATTTTTTTAAAACCCAAGTATTTGGTCCTTATAATCTTATATTCATATTAAATTTTAAAATAAATAAATAAATAATCATATGAGTTATTTTTAATGCCAGATAAAGAAGACACACCGGGGGCAGGTCCCAGTCGAGGAATCTCCGCTGGGGGATTATTTTGGGGAATCTCCCCCCCGAGAGCAGGTCCCAGCGGGGAAAGGGGATTTCCGGCCCATTTACATCTCTAGATTTGATACCACTTGTTAGTTACGGAGGAATAAAGGTATGATAATATTTCTCTCAAACTCTCATGAAATGGAATCACACACAATCAATCATGCGAGATAAAGAAGACACACAAATTGGTTACCCAGTTCGACAAAACATTGCCTATGTCTAGGGGACTACGCTTAGAGAAAATAATCCACTAAAGAGGAAAAGAAATAAGAGTTACAAGACTCACTCTCTCACTCTTACTCTCTCTCAAAATGACAGAATAACCCTCTCTAGATTGCCGATACCCACTCTCTTCAACCCACTCACTATGGTCTCTCACTCGTAGCACATCCTAAATCTCAAAGTAGAGTATCTTATATGGACATCCCTACATCCTAACAAAGCTTTCTCGTTTAGACTCTCTGCGGCTTCCTAACTTGAATACCTTTGTAGCATAGGTGGGACACTTAAGTTACAAACGAGCTTGCAAAACGACCCACCTATTGATCCTAACTGAGTTCCAACTCCTATTGCAACATGACTTACGACACCTCCAAGCCTCCTGAACTAGCAACTAGCCTCCTTCCTCATGTCATATTAGCAGGTGCCTCTCCTGAGGGTCGCACTAACCAAGGCGCGAATCCATCTCACCAAAGATGGTCTCCAAAGATCTCTTCGATCTTCTTTCTAAACTTGGTCAAGTTTAGTCTTAACAAAATCATCAAACTTGATCTTCATTCATCCAAGTTTGGTCTTTAATATATTGTTACTAAACTTGATCTCCTTTCATCCAAGTTTAGCTTCTCAATATCTTCCAAGCATGTTCTTCATTCATCCAAGCTTAGGTCATCAATCTTTTTCCAAATCTATGCACTTGCCAAAGATAGCTTGTGTCCTTGAATAGCTTGTGTCTTCAAATAACTCCGCCCATAAATAGCTTTGGATCTTTTTTTTCAAATTGCACTGCTAATTATGGCCTTGAGAATCATGTTTGTTTGCCCTTGTGTTTCTTAGTTTGTGTCTTTAAATAGCTTTAGACCAAACTAAGCTCTATGCAATCTTTGGTCTCCAATAGATGATCTTCATACTTGCCAACAATACATTATTCCTTTCTTTAGAATATACTCCACATGGTCTTCAAAAAATAAATCTCTCATGAGAAAAGAGTTTACCAACGATAGATTTATCATCTTGGATCTTATTAAAGATACATTAAATCATATCTAAGATAAACTTGCTCTTTGAGAGAGATTTTTTCACCTTGATGCTCTTTCCAAGATAGATTTACTTCATTAGCTCCTTCATTGATCTTCCAGTCTTCATGTCTTCATTTGCCACATCATTAAGAGTCTTTTCCATGTTATCATCCTTGTCACCTTGTTTGCCATGTCATTTCATTTGCCTTGTCACCATTGCTTGTGCCACGTCATTTCCTTGCATGTCATATAATACCAACTTAGGTTTCCCGCCGTAACACAAGATATAGCATTATTTTTAGATGCCGTAAAGGAGAAACTAAAGTTTAGAGATCATGGGAGAACAAGAAAAAAAAAGACAAATCACAATGGGGTACATGAAATAAAGAGTAGTTTGGTAATCTTACTCTACTATAGTTATTTTCATATGATTGAGTTTAGTGAGTTTGATGATTATCATAGCTTTTATTCCATTGGATATAAGAACAAAATGTTTATACACATATGGCTATAATAATTGGAAAGGTTCGTAATTATCTACTCATTAATGTTCAATTGGGTTGCGATGTAAGGCAACGAGGCTGGTTAGGTATCCCCCAAGTCAATTGTTTTGTACAATTTTGTAATGTTTCCTAATAGATGATCCATGTGCTTGTGGTGAGCAACCATCAAGTTCATCTAGTGTATTACTGTCATAGGGTAGTCTGTATTAGCACTATATTAGACCAATTATTGCTTGCCTTGAGAAAGAGAGTAATATACTTTAGGAACTCTCTCAATTGAAACAATTTGCATTAAATCAATTCAACCATGTCCAATGCTTCATCTGAAACCCTAGGTGAATTATATGTGATAAGTGTCTACATATAGCAGTATTTTAGTATGTATTTTATTCATTTTCAAGTATATTTCTATGCCTCTGATGCATGTTATGCTGTATTTATTATTCTTTTTTTTATTATTTCAGGACATCGAAGGATCTCTTAGAGCACAAGTGAGCTTCATTTTAGCATAATTTAGAGGATTCTTCAAAGCTCAAACAAACTTCCAAGTTACTGTAGTGGTGCTACCATAATGATGGTACTGTAGCAAAATATTATAACAATGGATCTCCCCCACACGACTCCCATATAGTTCGTCCAGAAGGCTATGCGGGTGATGTGTGCTCGCATAAAGAGAAGATGAGGCTTTTCAAGGCATTTTTTGAGCTATTTTGAGAAATTTTGGCACTTCACTCTTCCTCCATTCTCCATCTTTTGTTTAGAGCTTCAAGTTGACCAAGAAGGAGTTTGGAAAGGTAAAATCAAGGGGAGAAGGTCGTGTTTAAGGGAACACATTGAGGAGTTCATTAGCACGGATCTGATGGATTCTTGTCACTACCGTCTAGTCTGCATCCTAGGGAAATTTATTATGAGCTTTTGTATTGATTATCTTATTATTTCTCTCTTTGTGATATGGAATGATAAGTGCCTAAATACATCATGTTTTAGTTATAAAATTTATATACTTTCATGCAACTTGTATTAGTTTTCAATGGCATTTGGTGCATTTGATATATTTATTTTGTTTCAGGGTTTTGAAGGCCATTTTCGCGAGGGAAATACATATTTGTGTCATTCTGGAGAAAAATGAAGAAGAAAGGAAGTTTTTACATGTTTCGGATGCCAAGGCTCGTGCAAACACAGTTCACACAGAGCATATGTGCGTCCACTGTGCGGCTCAGCACAGTGCCCGCACAGCTTCGAGGTATTTAAGGCATCTTTGTGAGGGTCTTGAGGGAGTTCTCTTTAGTTTTTGGTTCTCATCCGACCTCCACACACCCTCAAGGCATTCCATCATCTTTGGAGGTGTTTTCGGCAAGGATTGAAGGAGAGAAGAAGGGGAGAACATGGGAAAGCATCAAAGGGGTCGCCGGCGCGGATACGATGAATCCTCATCATCATCTTCTAGCCGATATTTCGAGGGGAGTTTTCTCATTGTTTGTATGATGGTTGTCATGTAATGTGAGCTCTCCTATTTTGTTATGTCGAACTAGACTCCCAAGGCCGTCGGGCTCTCGGTGAACCTTGGGAGGAGACTTTGTACGGATGCTATTATTATTCTATAAATGAATGTGTGTGGCTTGTGTTGTTGGTTTTAATCTATCATTATCATGTTCATTCTACAATGGATGGATTCCATAGAATTGATTTTGAAAAATACTTGTTTGGCGGGATGCTTTCTTGTATTAGTTCATGTGATGATTAAAGAGGGATTAATTGTATTAATACACCGGAGGTTCCGAGTATTGATAGCCTCCCGCATGGTTAGGGTTATTTTAGCCGAGTGCGTGCATTAGAATAACCATAGCCAAGACTCCCTGTTCCCAAAGACACCGTGGGTGTATCTTCTGGATAGAGGAATCCGTACTGGATTAGGGCTATACTACGGAGGTTCCGGGGTAGTCGACATCCGAGTCTAGTGGACCAAAACCAAGTCGACCTTATCTTTAAATTGCTATCGTCATCCGTACTTAGTCTTCTCCCAGGGGAATCCTTGCCTGAGGCCTTCCTTAATACTTGGATTTTTCATCTCCATTCTTGTTCGGATCGAGTGTTACCTTGTTTTTATTTTTCTTGTTCATTTTGTTGTTTTTTAGTTTTATAATTGCAACAACTCTATTTCAATCGACTAGACAGTGACCCCCAAAAGGAAGTAATAGTAAATCTCGGAGCCCTTGGGAATACGACCCTCTCGTGCTCGCACGAGATGTTGTTACTTGACTCCTAATGGCCGGGGAGTCATGTGCTAGCTTTTTAGCCTGTCGCACAACGCTCATCATGGAACTAGACTCCCAAGGCCACTGGGCATTCGGTGAACCTTGGAAGAAGAACTTGTATGGATGATATTGTTTATGTGTAATTCATTGTTTGGTTTAGTTTCACTTTATCATTTTATTGTTTAACATACAATGGATGGACTCTATTTTTGATTTGTGAATTATACTTGTATAGCGGGACGCCTGCATGTATTAGAATGCATAATGATTGAAGGGGAATTCAATGTACCGATATGCCGGCCGGAGGTAAAATCAAGAGGAGAAGGTCGTGTTTAAAGGAACACATCAAGGAGTTCACTAGCACAGATCTGACGAATTCTTGTTACAACCATCTAGTCTACATCCTAGGGGAATTTATTATGAGCTTTTGTATTGATTATCTTATGCTTTCTCTCTTTGTGATGTGGAAGTAGACTCCTAAGGCCACTAGCCATTCGGTGAACTTTGGGAGAAGAACTTGTATGGATAATATTATTTATGTGTAATTGATTGTTTGGTTTAGTTTCACTTTATCATTTTATTGTTTAAAATACAATGGATGGACTCCATTTTTTATTTATGAATTATACTTGTATAGTGGGATGCTTGCATGTATTAGAACACACAATGATTGAAGAGGGATTCAATGTACCAATACCCAGAGGTTCTGAGTGTTGGTAACCACCACCACCTAGCCATTAGGGTTAGTTGTAGCATAGAGAGAATTAGAACTTCCCTACCCAATACTTCCTGTATCCAAAGACATTGTAGGGGTATCCTGCGGGCATTAGGGTTAGTTCTAGCATAAAGAGCATTAAAACTTCCCTACCCAGGCTCTCTGTACCCAAAGACATAGGGGTATCTTTCGGATAGAGGAACCCATACTAGATTAGGGCTATACTATGGAGGTTCCAGGGTAGCCAATTCTAAAGTCTATCAGGCCAAACCTAGACAGCATTGCATGTATGGTCATCCGTGTTCGTTCTTCTCCATTGGGGAACCTCACCCGATGCTTCCATTACGTTTGGTTTTTTCTCTCTTTCAATTTTTTGTTTGCCGTGTTCGAGTCTTTTTATTAATTTATTCTCCATATTTTGTTATTTTCACACCGATATCTCGAAACAACAACCTCTCTTTGATAGATTAGATAGTGTTGCTTAGGAGTTAGTAATAGTCGATCTTGGGCCTTAGGGAGGTTTATTACTTGAAGACTAGTGCACTTGTGATTGGGGAACCGTGTGAGCGCTTTCTAGCTTTGTATGTGCTCACCATCACTATGTCCAAATACTCTCACTGATCTTTGTTTAGGTTGGATAATAAGAGTGACGTTAATACTGGTACTTCCTAGTTTCTCCTGAAATCGATAGCCTTGCGTTCATTGCATACTATGTTATTTGATCGGCATGTATACTTGCGTTACTAGGTGTCATTAGCCCATATCAATAGGATGTATAGTGTCAAACTCTTTGTCTTAAGGTTAAATCTAATAGTGGAATTCACAAAGTGGTTAGTGTAATCATAGGGCGATTTACTGTCATAGTATGAAGTAATGGTTTGGCCTCCTAGACGAAAAGGATCGTACTAATCGAGGGAGGGATTATTGCATAAATAAATTTTAACGTCGACCTCCTAAATCTTGATCAAAGGTTAAGAAAGAGCTAACATTGGAAAGTATGTATCATCCCTTCTTTCTAGGAAAGTGGGTTTCTATGCTTTTGTCTTAGATAAGTAGGTAGGGTTTGTTGGTTTAAGGATTGGCTTCAATAATATTTTTTGATGTGCACACATACATATATAACCTTTAAAAAATTGAACTCTTTTTTTTTTTTTTTTTTTTGACAGAAGTAACAAAGTGGTTTTCAAAAGTACATGCAGGTACGGTGATACACAAGTTATGATGGCATAACAACCCTTACTTGTCGAAACTAACACACGGGGCAATGATGACCTACGACATGTACCCAAGATGATATATCAAAAACCATAACCCCGCAATAGTAAATCCCCTCCTTGCAACACTAGAAGGGGTGTAGAATATGACTCTTCTCCATGGAGGATCTACTGAACTGTGTGTAAAAAGCAATCTACAATTTATTTATATAGTATTTTTATAGTGTATTGATAAGTGTCTAAATGTATGTGTTTTAACATACATATTTTGTTCACTTAGCATGTATCTTTATATGAATGGATGCCCGTTTTATGCTTAATTGAGCATTATTTATGTTGTAGGGCATGGAGGAGCCATGAGGAACATGATAATACGATTTGGGCGAAAATGGATGAAGAATCAGGGTGCTGGAGTACTACAGCATACGGGGCCGTATAAGGGGCCGTGAGCATCAAAAGACAGTAATTTTCAACTAGCTCTCACGGCCCCCTATCCACCCCGGGATGCTTCTATCCACCCCGGGATCCATCCATCCACCCCGGGATGAACCCCCACGTGAGACAGGTTTTTGCCCTATTTTTGCCTATCTATCCACCCCGGGATGGATCTATCCACCCCGGGATCCTGCGGGAGTATTTATAGAGGTTTTTAGGGCACACAAAGGGGACTTCTTGGCCGGCATCTAAAGGAAAGAAACGAAGAAATCTTTGAAGAGACGACGATTTGGAGCCAAGGAAGGAGGCAAGAACATCATTTTGAAGGGGAGAAGCTTCACCATCAAGGAGGCAAGGATCCAAGACAAGGGGAAGCGTCATTCGGCATCTCTTGGACGGAGGAAAGCGTTATTTGGCCGGACCTCCACCTCCTCCTTCATCATTTCATCTAGGGAGTGTCATTTATGAGCTTTTTAAGTGATTTACTTTGTATTTTTGTTGTTACTTGCTTGATGGCACACTAGACCCCCAAGGCCACCGGATGTTGGTGAACCTTGGGGGGTTTATCATGTATTTTGGATGATCTTTACTTAATTGCAAGCTTGGTTTGGTTTAAGATTTAGTTCATTGTGCCTCATGTCTAGAACTACCACATGGAGAGATCCGTAGTTCTTTCTTGAATTATACACGTAGACGTGACCTACTCACGTGTATTAGGTCATTAATGAATTAAAAGGGGTTACTTGTATTGGCACACCAAGAAATTGGGTGTCGATAGCCCTCCGAGCTTTAAGGATAGACTAGGGTTTAGTGTATCCTTATTTTGGGATCTCCTTATACTTAATGCAATCATAGGGATGTTGGTTAGGAAGAGATTCCAACCAATATCCGTATGGGATTAGGGTTCAATCGCCGAGAAATTGGGGTTGATCTAATCTTGAGATCCTTCGGTCTAAATCAACCAAGCTACCTTTCATCCTTCATCCATGTATCATGATGACCCCTCAAGGGGATCCACATCCATAGGCCTTTACTCTTCATTGTAGCACTTGCAACCACATTGTATGCTTTTAAATTTGTTTAATCATATCGTATTTATCTCTTTGCTTTAGTAGAACAAACATCCATGCTTGTGTTGTTAGGTTAGATAATAGGCGATGGAGGAGTAAGAGTAGCTCCTTAACCCCGTGGAATACGACCCTCGTGCTTTTGTGCGAGGTATTACTTGGCGACCCGTGCGCTTGCGGATCGATTCAATCATGTATTCATATAGATTTTTCTAAAGCTACAATTGATTCAAATTTTAACAGAAAGTTGATTTTATTCAGGTTATGATATAAACAAATCAACAATATGATTTGGATAAAGATCGAATTAAAGAAAATGAATGAATGGATAAAATTTCTTTTAAAAGCAAGGATAATTATAAAAAGATAAGATTAAAAAATTGATAATTATAAAAATATTACGATGGAAAAATTAAGAAAAAAAAATGATAAGGGGATAATTCTCAGAAAAAAAGAAGAAAAAAGTTAAATCCTAAAAAAATAAAAAGATAATGAAAAATCTTGAGATCGAGAACTTTTAAAAAATTGGATAAATAAAAAATATATAAAATAAAAGGAAACCATCCTTAAAGAGATGGTGATAATTTAAAAAAAAAAACAGTTTGGTTTGCGGGGTGGTGGTGGTGGAGATCAGGCAAGAAAAGGAATGGCTGAGAAAAAACAAGGGAGAGATTGGTCAGAGGGAGAAGAGAGCAAGGATCACCAATCATAGATCACAATCCGAGAGGAAGGTTATGACTAATCAAGGAGTCCGTACTAGCTTGAATAGAAGATACGATTTATCATCAAGGAGCATGGGAATTTGTTTTACTATGAATAACAATGCTAAGTATATCAAGATCAAACACATGTAGTTAAGTATTTGTAAGCCTATGAGGATTCACTATTAAAATAATAATAATGACTCACATGCACATATGATGTTCACGTTCTTGTCTCATGTGCATATACATTTTACTACCACATATTCTCTTTTCCATGCTTTCCAGCTCACAGCGTACGTTTGGTTTGTGGAATGGTAATGGAGGTAATGAGATTAGGAAAAGTGAAGGTAATGCAATGTAAATAAGGTGATAGGAATGGTAATGAAAACTATATTTGATTTAAGGATTAAGTTTTTAAGATAGAAAAGTCAGGGAAAGGAATATGATAAAATTACTTTTATACCCTTTGAAGTAAAAAAATTATACTTATACATGAAATAGTGAATTATGTGTAATAACTTTATAAAAAATACATTTTTATTCATAAACTACTTTAAATATCATTATTGATGTTAATTACTATAATTAAATATTTAAAATAAATATGTCAAATAATTCATTATTTAAGTAATATATATATATTAAGTAAATGGTCATTACCTTGCTTTGGGATAGATCATTACCCTTGCAAAGGTAATGATGACTTATGATGGATACCCATGTTTAGATATCTATCACTATGGGGCTGTTTGTTTGCAAGCATTGGACTAGGAATGGGTTGGGAATGGGTCTAATCCCTTGTTTGGTTGTCAGGCATAGGAATGGATTGGGAATGAGTTGGGAATGGGTTAGGAATGGGATGAGGGGAGAAGGGTGATTGGGATGCCTCCAATTTTCATGAGGAATGCCTAATCCGAACCAGGAAATTACCATCTTACCCGTCACTTTAATTCTATTTCCATCCAATATTATATATATATATATATATATATATATATATATATATATATATATATATATATATTGTAAAAACAACAATATTAATAAAATAATACTATGAAAAACAACAGTAATAATAATAATAATAATAATAATAATAATAATAATAATAATAATAATAAATTCTAAAATAATAAAAATAATATGATAATATTTTAACAAAACAACAATATTAATAATAAAGAATTTGTAAACTTAATTATAAAAAATAATTATAACAATAATGACAACATATTACAAATAAAATAATATTATTTAATAATATATTTATTCTATAAGGGCATAAAAGACATTTCGTATATATTTCTTCTATTTACTTTTCTCATTCCCAATGAATTACTCTTCTATACCCTCCAACCAAACACAGTTTTTCTTTCATTCCTAATCCATTCCCCCTTATTCTCATTCATATCTCATTCCTTCTCAACTCCATTCCTTGGAACCAAACAGCCCCAGTAATGGTTCCCCCCAAAGGGCAAACCATTACTACAATCCAAACATAGACTTATTTGTACTTTATCCTTAATCTTTAAATATAAAAGTTGTTGCTATTGTTAATCATGCATCTTTGGTTTGTGGAGTATAGTTAATGCTATTTAATCTACTCAAATAAACCATCATTCATTTTTGCTCATATTTCTTTTGTTCTAATTGTAAGATCTAATTCTTTAACTCAACTTCATGTTGTTTTTTCTTAACAATGCTAATAAGAAAAAAACAAACAAGTGATTAGAATTCATACTGTTGTGATTCATGTCATCAATGTTCTACTTTAGACTCTAATCTCTAATAAAAAAATTGTAAAAATTATTCTTCTTCACCATTATCATTCTCAATTAACTTTTAGTTCATCATTGTTAGCCACGGTGTCTTCATCTTTTCTCTTGCATCTATCCCTCTTGTTACCAAATGCATCATTTTATTTACATTCCCTTCTCTTGTCACTACCATCAAGATATTTATAGCATTCCCCATTGTTGTTCTTGATTGCATTGAGATTTTTCTCATCGTCCCCTTCATTGAGAACCTCTTGTTAGATGCAAATACATACATAGAGATGTTCTTAACATGCTCAAGGTGATGGTTATGATCTAAATTATAATGCTTATTCTTATGCACATATGCCTATGAAGTTTGTTTTAGGCGTGTTTATTTCATAGCTCTTAACCCAAATTTGAATGTGTAGAGCTTTAGACAATAGTTGGGATTTTAGATAAGTTAGACATATATGTTCTTAGACAATTGTAGGGTTGATAGAAAGTAGTATGCATGAAGTTCTAAAGAGTGGATGTTTGACTATGTGATAAGTGCCTAAATGTACTCTTTTTCTTGTACATCTCTTATACACTTAACATGCAATTTTCATAGAATCGATGCCCGTTTTGTGCTGAATCTTGTATTATTTGCTTTTTATGGCATGAAGAAGCCATGGGGAACTTGAAGACACAATTTTGACAAAAAAGAAGCAAATTTGGAGGTGTGGTACTATAGTTTATATTATATAAGTTACTACAGGCACCAGCAAGAAATCTTCATGGCCCACAAGGAAACCTCAAGAAAAATCCTCAAACTTCTGGCCAAATGAAATTGACCTCCTTTCAGTCCGCAAGGCATGTGTAAGGCACGGGCTAGGCCCCGAAACTGACCAAATTGAGCACCTATTAGCTCTTTGTGGCCTGCATGGCCTGGAGGGGTATACAAGCTGAAAGTTAGGGCTAGAAAAGGGACTTTTTTTGGCCAATGAAGAAGATAGCTCGGAATGATAGCCCAATTTAGAGGTGATTTCTTGGGTTCTTAGGGCTCAAAGGCTTGCAACTTCGAGGGAAGAAGCGTCATTCAGAAGATCCTTCACCGAAACCACACTGACAACCTTCGAAGGCTCAAACATTGTCAAGGAGAGATCAAAAGCTTAATAGAAGGATTCTTCCTCATCACCACCATCACTCATCAAGGGAGTTTCATTATGGTTTATTTGTGTTGTTTTATGCACATTTGTTGTGATTTGAATATTATGGCACACTAAAACTCCAAAGCCACTGGATGTAGGTGAACCTTGGGGGGAAACATGTATCTTGGATGATTTATTTTGTTCGAATGCATTTGGTTGGTTTGAGATTTAATCTATCTTGCCTTGATGCCTTGAATTACATATGGAGACTTCTGTGTATGAGTTTTACTTTTAGACATGGGACGCTGATAAACGACTAAATGTGTGCATTCTATACGTATATTTGTTGTACTATTTATGTATTAATTGATGATTCGATGTCATTTTTGTGGTTTAATTGGTCTTATTTGTGTTACAGGCCTCAAGTATGCCCAGGTGAGCTCACCAAAGTAAATAAGAAAGAAATCGATACCAAAAATGATGTTTAGAGCATGGTACTGTAGCAATACTATAGCATGAAGGAGTTAGGAAATGACAAAGTCTCTTGTTTCATTGACGGTTTTCTGACGGCCATGAAGACGCCGTAAACCAGCTGAAGAATGTGTAGTACTATAACCGTTTTACTGTATCACTTCATGGAATTTTTGACAGAAATCCTAAGGCTCTTACGGCCATGAACAAGGCCATGAATTTAACCCAAGAAGGACTTTAAAACAAGGTTTTAGGGCTTTTCGAGAGGCATCTTCTTCTTAGGCCTTTTAGGCCGCCGCTTCACCCTTCTTGGTGGTGATTTCCGGTGATCCACTTTGCAAAACTTCACTAAGAGGGAGACAAACATCGGAGGAGGAGATCAGTGGAAGATCCAAGGCATCAAAGCATCGTTGAGGAGAGATCTCGGTGAACCTTCAAGATCTTCACCATCCGAGGGGATCTAAAGCTAGATGAAGTAGTTCTTGTTTCTTTTCTTGTTTATTTGTTCCTTGGAATTGTATGAGTGTTTCTCTTTCATAAGGAACTAACTTATTTATGATTTGGACATGATGAACCTAGGGTTGCTTGTTTGTATTTTGGATAATCATCTTTGTTGATGTATTGTTGGATGTTGCATTCCTTTTATGGAATCTTGTAGTTTGTGGTTCAAGCTTTGTGTTCATTGATGTGTTGGATTGCATGAGAACTCTGTGGTTCAACTTCTAGGTTGTACTTGGTTGCATGACCATCACCCTTGTACTAGACACGCTTAGCTTGAAAGGGATTTATGTATGAATACGGCATGACCATTGGGTATTCCCTCCAAATATTAGGGTTGGACCTAGTTTGAGTATCGACCCTAATTAAAAATTTCCCTAAGCGTAATGCAATCATAGGAGGATTTGGGCGGAAGCAATTCCGGCCCAATACTTGTATGGGATTAGGGATTAATCACCATGACCATCGGGGTTGACCTACTTTAGAAGTCTCTTGGACTAAATTACCATCTTAATGTACCACCCTAAGTTCAGGACTTAATGACAACCCTAAGGGAATTCGCTCTCCAAATCACCCTTTCTTGTGTTTGGTTCTCCCTTGATTGCCAATTGTGCGTAGTAGTAAACTGGATTTTATTCTAGTTAGTTCTTTCTCTTTTTGTAATTACTATTCATTTTTTGAAATGTTAGGCTAGGAAATAAACGAAAGGGAAGTAATAGTAGCTCCTTGGCCCTATGGAATACGACCCCTATGTCACATACAGGGTATTACTTGATGATTCTGTGCATTTGTGAGACTCAATCAGATGATCAACTGTACTAGATTTTAGATAGATTAGAAGGGGTCTTTTGTATCGATACACCAAGGGATTCGGGTATTAGTAGTCATCCAACATTTTGGTGTAAACCTAGATTTAAGTTAATACCTAGTTAGAGATTTCGTTGAGTATAGTGTAATCGTAGGAGGAGTTGATTTGAAAGGGATTCGGATCAATAGTCGTATATGGGATTTGGGTTAAATATCTGATATCTCTCTCTCTCTCTCTCTCTCTCCTCCCCCCTCCCCCCCCCCCCCCTTTTCTCTACCACCACCATCACCTAGAGGGGGGCATGGGCCAAGTTTCGGCCCGGCAAAAACCACCGGGTCAGCTGACCCGGCGGGCCAGGCCGGTAACCCGTAACCGGCCCATACTGTGTAGACGGGTCGGTTACGGGTTGGGTTTTCCCAACCCGTAACCCGGCGGGTCGACCCGCCGGGAGAAAGCCTGGTTCCAAACCGGGAATTTTGAATTTGGAGCCAACGTCTCCAAATTCGTTGACTTTTTTTTCTAACTTTTCAGATTCAAATAAAAAAAAAAAACCAAAATTTAAATTTTAACCAAACTTCTATATAAACCCCTCATCCTCACCCTATTTAGTTTTTACCAACTATTACTCTTCTCCAATTCTCTCTTAATCTCATCCCAACTTCTCCTCTAATTCTCTCTTTTTTCATTAATTCTTCAAGCATAATTCTTGAAGCCTTTGATAATTGGGGTTTTTATTTTTGGAGTCTTGGAGTTGGAGATTTGGAGCAACTTGGGATATTCTTTATTTTCTTTTCTTTTTCAAGATCTCCAATTAACAAGGTTAGTAATTATTTACATTTTTTTGTTATTAATTGTAGTTTTGTTATTATCTTAATTTCTTAGAATAAATTGAGCATTGAATATTGGAAATAAGAATATAAATTTTTTAGCATATTTGTGATGTCTTTGAATTTAAATATGTACACTTGCTTATCATAGTCTTCTACTTGCAAACTCTAGATAAATAGTAGTAATAATGATAATTTAATATTTATTATCATTCTTTTTAATTATGTACTCTTGTAAAATTTTTATTGTGTATTTTTGTAAAAAAAAAAATTGAGATTATTATATATACTTTTCAACATTATCCAACTTATAGAAAAAATTTAGATATTTTGATATACGTATTATTTTGATCCATAATAATAATAATTTTAAAACCAAAATTTTGTTAAAGATGTGTATGTAATATCATGATTTTTCAATGGTGTATGTGAAAACCATTCATTTTTTTTAATTTCAAATATTTAATTTCTCGCCATTATTTAATTTTGTTAATTTTTGTTATTAGATTTTTTTATTTATTATTTCTTACTTTGCTTGTTATGCTATTTTTCATTTGTTTTTTTTTTTACGTTTTTTATTTTATTTTTTGCATTATTTAATTTTATTATCTTGGTTTCTACATATTTTATTTATTTGGTTTGTTTATTTATCTATAATTGTTATTCTAGAGTGTAATTTTAAAAAAATTAATTTTAAAATCATTAATTTTTTAAAAAAATTTCAAATATTTAATTTCTTGCCATTATTGAATTTTGTTAATTTTTGTTATTAGATTTTTTATTTGTTATTTCTTACTTTGCTTGTTATGCTATTTTTCATTTTTTTTTTACATTTTTTATTTTATTTTTTGCATTATTTAATTTTATTATATTGGTTTCTACATATTTTATTTATTTGGTTTGTTTATTTATCTATAATTGTTATTCTAGAGTGTAATTTAAAAAAAAATAATTTTAAAACCATTTTTTTTTTTTTGAAATTTCAAATATATATATTTATTTAATGTGATAACGCTTGGATAATAATGAAATAAAAATAATTTGGATAGGCATTATTAAGAGAATCATGCACATTAAACAAAAACAAAAATAATTAGTTTGTCATCTATGACTTACACATGGACCACTTATGTTAATTAATGTTTTAATTTTTGGTTATTGTAGAATAATTTAGTGTGAATTTTTTTTTCATTTTTACATATTATTTACATTTGATGTTGATTTCCTTTCTATTTACATGCATTATTTTATTTGATTACCTTTGCATATTAATTTTGTTTGTTATTTTTTTTTAAATTTCTTGACCTTATTTAATTTTGTTAATTTTTGTTATTAGATTTTGTATTTATTATTTCTTACTTGATATTTGCTTGTTATGCTATTTTTTATTTGTTTTTTTTTTACGTTTTTTATTTTTATTTTTGCCATTATTTAATTTTATTATCTTGGTTTCTACATATTTTATTTATTTGGTGGAGTTGGGACTTGTGTTTTTTAAATAAAATGCATGTAATTAATATTTGTAGACTTGTGGACATGTTTATTTATTTATTTTATTTTGCATGAAATTATTAGTTTTATTGTTGTTATATTATTTATTTGGTGGAGTTGGGACTTGTGTTTTTTTAAATAAAATGCATGTAATTAATATTTGTAGACTTGTGGACTTGTTTATTTATTTATTTTATTTTGCATGAAATTATTAGTTTTATTGTTGTTACATTATTTATTTGTGGAGTTGGGACTTGTGTTTTTTAAATAAAATGCATGTAATTAATATTTGTAGACTTGTGGACTTGTTTATTTATTTATTTTATTTTGCATGAAATTATTAGTTTTATTGTTGTTATATTATTTACTTGTGGAGTTGGGACTTGTGTTTTTTAAATAAAATGCATGTAATTAATATTTGTAGACTTGTGGACTTGTTTATTTATTTATTTTATTTTGCATGAAAGTATTAGTTTTATTTTTTTATATTACTTATTTGTGGAGTTGGGACTTATGTTTTTTAAATAAATGTATGAAATTGTTATTCTAGAGTGTAATTTAAAAAAAAATTAATTTTAAATTTTTTCTATAATTTTGTAATGAATTCATTTCACTTATTTCTTTTATTTTTCATTGATTTTAGATTTGCAAAAATTTTAAAATGACATCACGTGGTGGAAGTTCAAGGGGAAAAAGCGTTATTGGTTCGACCTCATTACCTACCCAAGAGAGTAATGAATGGCCCGAGTATGAAAGTCCAGTAGATGAACTGACACCATCTACTATCCCCTCAGAGACTAGAGAAACAAATAACACCACAGAATCTGTCCCCAAGTCTAATATTTTTAAAGTCCATTTTACAAAAATGTATAATAATGATGCTACTGTAACTCATGCAAAATGTAATTATTGTAATTCCGAATTTAAGCATAGCAAGGGAGGAGGGTATGGCACATTTAATAGACATATAGAGAAAAAGCATCCGGATAAGCTTGGACATCCTCGGACACAATCTCAAATTCGATTCGCCGTAGACGAAGGTACTAGTTCTCACTCTACTTTATTTACATTTTCGCAACCAAGATACAGGGATAAAATTGTGGAGACAATTTCTGTGGAACACTTACCATTCAACTTTGCGGAGCGATGCCAAGTACAAGAATGCATCAATAAAACCTTGCAAACAGCGTGAAAAAAAAGTTTCAAGAAGAATAATTCAAAGAACAATTTTTAAACAATACAAACATTGTAAAGAACAACTCTGCGAGTATTTCCGTGCTTGTTCCTCCTCTATTTCTTTATGTTCTGATATTTGGACCGATGTATTTCATGAAAATTCTTTTATGGGTATTACGGCGCATTGGATCGATGACTCGTGGAATATCCAAAAGCGAGTCATTGCTTTTAGGGTATTCGACGAGGCGCATACCGCCGATAATATTTATAGGATCATTCGTGGGATCATTGAAGAATATGGTTTAACTTTTAAAATTTTTTCAATTTCATTTGATAATGCCTCTGCTAATACGGTCTCAATTAGATCTCTAGAAGAATATTTGAGGCCATCATGCGGCGGCAAATATTTTCATATTAGATGTGCTTGTCATGTATTAAACTTATGTGTGCAAACCGGATTGGAGTCCCTAAAACAATTTGCAGGACCAATTAGGGATGTAGTATCGTATATAGGAAGGAATATGACTCTCATGAAACAATGGCCTCGCTATTGTAGAGCAAATAACATGAGGGCCAAAAAAATTCCCGAAAGATGTTAAAACTAGATGGAACTCTACTTATCGACTTCTTAATGCTACATTTCCGTACAAAACATTATTGACTGCTTTTGTTACTGAAACTTTACCCGGTTTTAGTTTATTTGAATATCAATGGAATATTGCTACTAGAGTTATGGATTTACTTTCTGTGTTTAATACATGTACAAATTTATTTTCACAAGTTTATTTTCCCACTGCACATTTGTTTTTATATTGTGCTGTTGATGTTGCTGAACAATTGTGGAAGTTTAGATTAGATGCTCAATTAGTTATGGGTCTTGGAGAAATGAAGGCAAAATGGTTGAGCTATTATAGGAATATACCTCATGTTGCTTTAGTTGCATTTGTTTTAGATCCTAGGCAGACATTAGAAGGCTTATCTGCATATTTAGAAGCATATTATAAGTTTTTAGGGTTTAACGGTGGTCAAGATCCTCAATCATAGGCTATGAGTGAGTTAGAGACTCAATGGTATGCATTATAGTCAGACATTTTTATAGATATTAATGCGATTGTTGCTGATGTTAGGTCGCAACTTTTAGAGCTGTATGAGAGCTATTGCTCTCGTTTTGGCCATATGGTTCCACAGGTTGCAACAGAGGCGGTAGGACAGTCCAACAATAGTGGAGGAGAATCATTTCGACAAAGGTAAGTAAAAAAGAAACCTAGGTGTTCGAAATACACAGAGGTTGACTTATACCTAAAGACTACCTTTCGATTTTCTGAGGATATGAACACAGATATGGCTTTTGATGTTCTTCATTGGTGGCAAGGTAATGGAAATCCGTATCCAATTCTTTCATTAATTGTAAAAGATATTTTTGCGTGTCCTATGTTTATAGTAGCGTGCGAGCAAACTTTTAGTGCAAGTGGAAACATGTTGGATACAACGCGATCACAATTGTCAACACCAAACATTGAAATTCAAGTGTGCACAGATGATTGGAAGCATGCACAAGTTCGACAACAAGAAGCAGAGATGGGAAGTCTAGAAGCAAGTGACTTTTTTCACTGATAATATGATGAGCGCACAACAACAACAACCCCTGACACCAAGCAAGAGCCTGAACCTGGTGTCGACGAATAGGTTAGTGGGTGGCAACTCAAGTATAAGGTAAGAAAACTACGTTGGCTTTGGTTCCTCTTACACCCAAGAGGATATGTAGGCAACTTAATTCAACAAGTAAAAGAATTAAGTGCAAGCCATATATATATATATATAATATTTTAATTATTTATAAACCATCATTTTATACATAATAATCAAATAATGCATCCTTACAAAAATAAAAAAATAAAAAAAATGAAAATGTGAAAAAAAGACAACCAAATATAAGCTATGAATATAATTTTTTTTTTCATATAATATAATTTTATAACTCAAATGAATATATAAACTATTTAATTCAATAAATAAACAAACTTAGTATAATTTATTATTATTTTTTAATTTATTTTGAGTGGTTTCAAATTCTTCCAATTTATTAAAATTGTTTTAAACTATTTCTTATTTTTAATTTTTTTTAAATTTATTTTGAATTATTCTTTTTGTTTATAATGTTTTAATATAAATATATAAAACTTTCTTAGGGTAGTTGGTAATAAAGTATGTTAGTGTTATGAATGACCCAAGTTCAAATCCCACCCATAACTTTTAAATTTATTTTTCATTTTAAAATTTATTTAAATTAATTAAAACCCCCGCCGGGCCCGGATTACCGGCCCGTGCCCCTTTCTACCACCACACACACACGGGGATCCACATCCGTTGTTATAATCAGCGTACTGTAGATTTAATTAGTCCATTCCTATAGATTTTTTTTTCAGTCTAATACTGTAGCAACCTGGTCAATGCAGTAGTACGTCACTGTAATGTCCCGTTATTTGTTACTGTAGCATTACGAAATTCTCCTTAAATCCCTTCTTCCTTGTTCGGTTTTCTTTAGCCGAACCCTTGCTTGTATATTAGAGTTTTCCGGCGAACCAAAGCCTCTATTCTCCTCCTCGCATCCTCTTGAGTACAGTAAGGCTTCAATTCGATGTTTTCTTCCGTATTTTTCTTATATTTTCTTATTTTTAGAAAATTTTGAAAACCTAGATTAAACCCTAGATTTCTACTTGATTGTTGATGTTTATGAGCTTAAATTAAAGACCTTGAGGTTGTGATTCTTTGTGGTGGATTATTGTAAAGAAAATCTCATTGTTTGATGTTGTAATTTGGAGAAAATACTTGTTTAAGGGCCGTGTTTACTGTAGCAACCCCGAGGTTACTGTAGCGCCGGTAAACCTTAGTTGTTTCTTTGATTTCTTTGGACTAGAGTGAAGCTAAAACCCTCAGAAATTTATTAGTAACCTTTAGACCTAGTTTTGAGCTAACCCTAGGATCAATTTAGGGTTGTTTGCTAGAAAACCTAGGGTTTCTTGCTTGGTTTTTGCATTAACAATTATTGTGTTTTGTTGTGCTTTGGCAAGGAGAAGAAGCCTTAGCTCAAGGCAAAAGATTAGCCGAAGATTAGCTTGTGTTGTACATAAATATGGTATTATATCATCATGCATTTAGTAGTAATTCATCACCAATCATGCATATTTCATAGTTTTCTTAACTATTTCCCTTCCTTCTGCACAATCTGCTTCTTTTTAGTTGTTTTTGTAGGAAGCTGAAGCTGATTGGGAAATAGCTGGAGACCGAGGATCAAATTCTGGAAAAAACACAACTCACCTGTGGCCAGTGAAAAGTACCTGTGGTCTGAAAAGTAGGAATGGGGCCCAGCTTCTGTCTGTGGCTTTAAAAAGGCAGTCTTAGGGTTCTTTTGGGCAAGGAGAGACAGAGGGACAGGGGTGGCAGCTGGAGAAAAGAAAAGAAGAAAGTTTTGAAGCTCTGAAGGGGGCTGAAGGAGGATAACAAGGCTGGAGAGTTGAAGAACATATTCTGTGGACATCATAGGGAGTTTTCTCAGCCTTGTTGTGTTCTGTTGTGCTGTGTTAGATTTTGTTCCTCCTATTCTTCTTTGTAACTGAGACATGGAGTTTTAAACTTTCATTTAGGTTTGGGATTAACCCAAAGCAATAGTTGTTTGATGTGTGTTACTTTTGTATGGATCTTTTATATTTAATGGCAGATTTCTTGAGTTGACTTTGGATTTGAGTAACTTGACTTGTGAGTGTGAAAGCCTTACTTGTTTCATCCTAGAGATTAAGGTTAACTGAAAGGTTAACCAAGATCTTTGAACCTCCTAAGTCGCCCTGAATCTATTGAAAGGTAGTTCTTGAGGGTTCTTCATATAATCACTGTTCGTATTGGGGTTTTGAAAGGGTTTGTTTACCGCGAAAGTAGGAGACAACCTAATTAAGACGAACTTGTTATCTCTTGAAAGAGAGTGGCAAGTATTCTAGGATTATCACCCTTCAAGTAATCTATCCAATCTAAATTTTGATCCAAACACTTCATTCACTGCTCTTTGTGGTGAGTTCCAAACCTAAGTTCATCCCAACTTGAATCCCAGTCCACATTCCTACCTGCTTGTGTTTCTTATTTAAGTATTTTTCTATCACTTTGTTATTTTCATTCTCTCAAATTTTAATTGTCTAGATAGCTTATCATTGCATTAGAATGGTAATCACACTTGGTTCTCGTGGGATCGATAACTTAATACTACTTGGCAAAACCGTGCGCTTGCGGTTGTGCAACAAGTTCTTGGCGCCGTTGCCGGGGACCATAGTGTTGATATTGATTGAATTGCAACCTGGTTAGACTAGGCATTTTAATTCCTGTTTTTCCCATTTAGTCCAACCCCTTAACTTGTTTAATTTCTTTACAGGTCAATTCTCCTTCTATGCAAAGAAATCAGAGTCTTGGAAGTCTATTGGAACCAGATCAAGAATTTGAGAGGGATTTCCGACTTCAATACCAAAGGAGAACAAAGCTTAAAGAATCCTCAAAAGCATCAAACATGGGAGACAATAATAAAACTTTGAAGGAGTTTGCTGCCCCAAGTGCTCAAGGACTGCATTCCAGCATTGCAAGACCACCTGTCGAGGCAAACAACTTTCAGCTGCAGCCAGTACTTATGTCATTAATTCAACAGAATCAGTTTGGAGGTTCACCAGTTGAAGATCCGCACCTCCATCTCTCTATTTTTCTTGAGTACTGCGACACCGTTAAGCTCAATGGAGTCGCACAAGATGCAGTCAAACTCAGACTTTTTCCTTTCTCATTACAGGACAAGGCTCGAGCTTGGTTACACTCACTGCCTGAAGGTTCTATCAAAACATGGGACCAATTGCTCCAAGTTTTTCTTTCTAAGTACTTCCCACCAAGCAAAACAGCTCAGTGCGGAACCAAATCACTGGTTTTTATCAAAAGGATGGTGAATCACTGTATGAGGCTTGGGACAGATTCAAAGAGCTAATAAGATTATGTCCACACAATGGCCTGGAGAAATGGCTGGTTGTGCAAACCTTCTACAGTGGCTTAAACTATAACTCTCGCATTTCAGTTGATGCTGCATCAGGAGGAGCCTTGATGAACAAAAATGTAGAAGATGCTTACAATTTAATTGAAGACATGGCGCACAACCACTACCAATGGGCAAGTGAAAGAAACGCCACTCCAAAACCTACAGGAAGACATGAGGTGGAAACCTTGAACCTGATTGCGGCTAAGGTGGAGGCTTTGACTCAAAAATTTGACAAATTCAATGTTAGTGCTCCAGGTGCTGCTAATGTCACATGTGAAATCTGCGGTTCCACAGGACATTTAGCTGCAAATTGCCAGTTGATTGCAGCCCCATCTTCAGAACCTTCAGTGGAACAAGTGAATTATCTTAACAACTTCAGTCAAAGACCTGCCAATGATCCATTCTCCAACACTTATAATCCTGGTTGGAGAAATCATCCCAACCTTTCCTACAAAAGCAATCAACCCCATTTTGAGCAAAACCTCAGCTCTAGTGTTCCTAGACAGCCACCAGGATTTCAGCAGAGAATTTCCAATCCACAACCAGTGCAGAAATCAAACTTAGAGGCCATATTAGAGAACTTTGTTACAACACAAGTCAAGCAAAATGAAGAGTTTAAGCAATAAAGTCAAGTCATGAATGAAGCGATTCGGCAGCTTACTTCCAAAGTTGATTCCTTAGCGACCCACAACAAAATGTTGGAAAACCAAATTGCTCAACAAGCAAGTTCTTCATCCAGACCCCCAGGAATGTTTCCAGGAAAACCAAAAATTAATCCAAGTGAGCATTGCAAAGCTATAACTCTAAGGAGTGGGAAGCAACTACAGGGCCCTAAGCCAAAGCAAGTAGAAAATGAAAATATCGAGGTGAATCCAGCTGAAAAAAATGATACACAACAGCAAATGGCTGAACAAAATAGCAGAGATGCAAAAAAAGTTGATGAAGCACCGAGGTACATACCTCCAAAACCTTACACACCACCTGTGCCATTTCCACAAAGATTAGCCAAGGCTAAGCTTGACAAGCAGTTTGGAAGGTTTCTAGAGGTTCTCAAGAAGCTATACATCAATGTTCCTTTCACAGAAGCTTTGCATCAAATACCTTCATACGCGAAATTTTTGAAAGACATTTTGTCCAAGAAAAGAAGATTAGAGGAATATGAAACAGTGGCACTAACAGAAGAGTGCAGCGCCTTAATTCAAAACAAATTACCTCCAAAGCTAAAGGATCCGGGTAGTTTCTCGATCCCTTGCGAAATTGGGACAGAAAGCTTTGAAAGGGCTCTATGTGATCTTGGTGCAAGTGTTAGCCTAATGCCTTTGTCGGTGTGCAAGAAACTAGACATAGGTGAGTTGAAGCCGACAACAATTTCCTTGCAACTCGCGGATCGATCTGTCAAACATCCAATAGGTATTCTTGAAGACATCCCAATCAAGGTTGGCAAGTTCTTTGTACCCGCTGATTTTGTGGTGTTAGAAATGGAAGAAGACACTCAAATTCCAATCATCCTTGGAAGGCCTTTCCTAGCTACTGTAGGGGCACTTATTGATGTCAAAAATGGCAAGCTATCCTTAACTGTTGGTGAAGAAAAAGTGGAATTTGATTTGGCTAACTCTGTTAAGTGCTCTTTTGTTAAAAGCTCTTGTTGTAGGGTTGATCTACTTGAACAAGCTATCAAAAAGGAGTTGCCAAAACACATTTCCAAAGACCCCCTCTAGCTGTGTTTGGTACAAGATGAGCTGGAAGATGATAGAGATGGTAAGAGTGAAGATCAGGCACAACTGCTGCGATCCAAGAAACTTCTGCAGCACCAGCAAGCCAGAACTGAAATTCTGGAGCCAGTTTTCACAGTACACAACCCAGAAGAATGTAAAGCTCCAAAGGTAGAACTAAAACCTCTCTCATCCACTCTCAGGTATGAATTCCTTGGACCCAATTCCACATATCCTGTGATTATTAATGCTGATCTAAGCAGGGCAGAATCTGAGAAACTTCTCAACGAGCTTAGATTACACCAAAAAGCCATAGGATACACCATAGCTGATTTAAAAGGGATACAACCTTCAGTTTGTATGCATAGAATTCTACTTGAACCTGATTACAAACCTTCCATTGAACACCAAAGAAGATTGAATCCCAATATGAAAGAAGTTGTTAGGAAGGAAGTGCTCAAATTGCTTGACGCCGGTGTGATTTATCCAATTTCCGATAGTGAGTGGGTTAGTCCGGTGCAAGTAGTTCCAAAAAAAGGAGGCATGACCGTTGTGAAAAATGATAAGGATAAATTAATGCCAACTAGAACGGTCACGGGTTGGAGGATGTGCATTGACTATAGGAAATTGAACAAAGCAACAAGGAAAGATCACTACCCACTCCCTTTTATAGATCAAATGCTAGAAAGGTTGGCTAAACACTCCCATTTTTGTTATTTAGATGGATTTTCTGGTTTTTACCAAATTCCTATCCATCCTAGTGACCAACACAAGACCACATTCACTTGTCCTTACGTCACTTTTGCCTATAGGAGGATGCCATTTGGTCTTTGTAATGCTCCCACCACCTTTCAACGTTGCATGACAGCCATTTTCTCAGATTTTATTGAAAACATCATGGAGATTTTTATGGGTGATTTTTCGGTGTATGGCACAACCTTTGATGAATGCTTAGCTAACTTGTCTAAGGTGCTGTACAGGTGTCAGGAAATGAACCTCATCCTCAATTGGGAGAAGTGCCATTTTATAGTATAGGACGACATTGTGCTGGGACACGTGATATCCGAGCGTGGAATTAAAGTTGACAAAGCAAAGGTGGAAGTCATAGAGAAAATGCAGCCACCAACCTCAGTTAAAGCAGTCTGTAGCTTCCTAGGACATGCAGGATTCTGTCGGCGCTTTATAAAAGATTTCTCAAAAATTGCAAAACCTTTAACTAATCTGTTAGCTAATGATGTTCCTTTTGATTTTAATCATGACTGTTTGGCTGCATTCTGCAGGTTGAAAAAGGCATTGACCACTACACCAATAATTCAACCACCTGATTGGGAATTGCCATTCGAAGTCATGTGTGATGCGAGCGACTACGCTGTAGGGGCTGTGCTTGGGCAGCGGAAGGAAAAGAGATTAAACGCAATCTACTATGCAAGCAAGGCGTTAGATGAAACACAAGTAAACTATGCCACAACAGAAAAGGAACTCCTTGCAATTGTTTTCGCCTTTGATAAATTCAGATCCTACCTTGTTGGCTCCAAAGTGATAGTGTACACAGACCATGCTGCGATCAGATATCTTTTAAGCAAGAAGGATTCACAAGATTAATTAGATGGATTCTCCTTCTTCAAGAATTCGATATTGAGATTCGTGATAAGAAAGGTGCAGAAAATGTAGTAGCTGACCACCTCTCAAGATTGCATCAAAATGTGGATGAGAATGGAGAAAACGAGCTGGCAATCAATGATGCATTCCCAGATGAACAGCTGCTAAGAATTTCTACAATTGAAGCTCCATGGTATGCAGATTTGGTGAACTACCTGGCTTGTGGAATTCTGCCACCAGATCTGAAATTTCAGCAAAAGAAAAAGTTTTTCTCAGATTTGTGACACTACTTTTGGGATGAACCATTCCTTTACAAGAAATGTGCTGATGGAATACTTCAAAGATGTATCCCTGAAGTTGAAGCAGAAAATGTCCTGTTCCATTGCCATTCTTCAGCTTATGGTGGGCACTTTAGTTCTTCCAAAACTGCAGCCAAAATACTTCAAGCTGGATTCTATTGGCCAACACTTTTCAAAGACACAAGGAGATATGTGCTTTCCTGTGATCGCTGTCAAAGAACAGGAAACATCTCAAGAAGACATGAAATGCCTCTCAATTGCATCGTTGAAGTGGAAATTTTTTATGCTTGGGGAATAGATTACATGGGACCGTTTCCATCCTCATGCAACAACCGATATATCCTTGTGGCTGTGGACTACGTCTCTAAATGGGTTGAAGCTCTTCCATCCCCAACAAACGATGCTCGAACAGTAATTAAACTCTTCAAACGGGTAATTTTTCCAAGATTCGGAGTTCCTAGGGCTGTTATAAGTGACGGGGGTTCACACTTCATTGAACGACAATTTGAGAACCTCCTTAAGAAGTACGGGGTAACACACAAGATCACCACACCGTACCACCCTCAAACGAGTGGGCAGGCTGAAATTTCAAACCGGGAGATCAAAAGCATACTTGAGAAGACAGTCTCAACAACAAAAAAGGATTGGGCATTAAAACTTGATGATGCCTTATGGGCGTATTGGACAGCCTACAAAACACCCATTGGCATGACCCCATTTCGCTTAATTTATGGCAAGGCTTGCCATTTGCCCGTTGAATTAGAGCACAAAGCATTTTGGGCAATTAAAGCTCTCAATTTTGATTTGAAAACAGTTGGAGAAAAGAGGAAACTTCAGATACAAGAGCTAGAAGAATTGAGATTGGATGCCTATGAAAACTCTAAAATGTACAAGGAAATAACCAAATTGTGGTATGACAAGCAGATTTTTCACAGAGAATTTCGAGAAGGGGATTTGGTCCTGCTTTTTAATTCCAGATTAAAGCTTTTTCCTGGAAAATTAAGGTCAAGATGGTCAGGACCTTTCAGAGTATCAAAGGTTTTCCCATATGGCACTGTTGAATTTCACAGTGAGGCAACTGGCACTTTCAAAGTTAATGGACAAAGGCTGAAGCATTACATTGTTGGAGAGCTCATTGAGGAAGGGAGAACCTATGTTCTTCCAAACCCACCATTACTGAATAAATGAATAAAAAGGGGTCGTGCTCATGACCTTAAACGAGCTTTTGTTTTTCTTTTTGATTTTCAGTCTTTTGTTATGTTTATTTTTCTGTTTGTGCATACAAATTTTTCAGTTATGTTAGTTGACTCAGGTATAAATGTTTATTGCAGGTTCAGAATTATCCCAGGGCTTCCTTTGGCTTCACTTGATATTCAAATGTATAAACTAGATTACTAGCAGCTAGTGCAGACTTATTTGGATTGACTACTATGAAACACAACCGGAGTACGTCAGGGAACACAGGTGTGGATCGTGCGTTAGTGAGAAGAATCCAGAAACAGTTTTTCCTCCAATTTTTCTAGATTCTGTTCCCGATCCCAAAGTACACCTTTCTCTTTCCATCCACTTCCATTACCTTTTTCCATCACCCCAAGGCTGCCCCATATGCTTCTTCCCCCTTTCCCCATGATCTTCTTGTCCTTTCCTTTATTCCTCATTACTTTCTCCATAACCGAGACACCTTTTTCTTGACTTCCCATCACACCCCCTATTCATCTCCTCATCTCTTCACCTTTTCAATATCACTCACTCAGCTTCACAGAACCTTCTCTAATAGCCCAACCTATCAACCTAACCATCAGCTTTGTTCATCTTCATCAGTCTTCACACCCATCTTTCCTGAGTTCCATTGGCAGCACCTCCAATATGCAAACCAGAAGAACAAAACGCACTGCAGCTGCATCGAGCTCCCAGGACCAGCCTCCACGACCTCCTCCGGTGAGCCACCCCTCCATTGAGCAGCTGCTTGACGCATCCTCACAAGGCATTATCTTCAAGGACGCTTTCCAGCGAAACAGGTACCGAATTCTCTCCAAATGATGAATCATTCCAACCAGGTATATGGACGACAATCTCATGCGCACTTTAGGTATTATAGACGATGTTAACTGGATGGTAGATAACTTAGGGTGGACTGCGTTTGTTAATATGAGATTCCCTACTTATAAGCGTCTTACCCTAGAGTTTCTAAGCTCCATTGATGTCCATGTTCTCTATGGCCCGGGCAGTGATGAAGGTGAGATCACCTTCCGGCTCCTTAATCAAAACCATAAGCTCAACTTAGCTCAGTTTAATGACATTTTTGGTTTCCCCACTGGTGGTGACCGCCGAACACCTAAAGATTTTGATGCCACGGACTTTTGGCACACACTCACTCACGAACCCACATATGACCCTTCAACAGCCAGAGCTACTAGCCTTAGAAATCCTTGCTTTAGGTACATTCACCGTATCATGGCTCTTACACTATTCGGTCATGGTGATTGTGAAGCCATAGTTAGGCATTCCGAGCTCATGTTTCTATGGGCAATGTTGCACAACACATCACTAGACACAGGCGCCCATTTGGCCCTCCAGTTTGTCAAAGTTGGCAAGGCTTCAGCAGGTGACATTGTCCTAGGTGGTCTCATTACCCCAAATGCATTCTCCCTTCACTGTGACTTGTCTCCATTTCAAAGAATTCCAGGTAATATTCGGCTGGACATGGAGGCTTGCATTGCTATGAAGATGATCATCAAGGAAGCTGACGGCTACTACCTTGTGCTCAAGGGGGGCACACCACCTTACCCTCTGCCTGACCCAGAGCGCACCACAGTCCATTGCCCAGAAAACTGGGGATTCCCAGGCCTGCAGCCACCTTCAAGACAACCTGCTGAGCATCCACCCACAGAACACAGGCCACAACAACCTCAGCATGCTCCACAGCCCAGAAGTGATCTTGCGCACATCCTGGCTACTCTCGACACCATCCTGGATGAACAACAAGCTCAAAGACCTATTTTAAACCAACTTCAGCAACAAACTACTGCAATCTACGAGTGGCTAGTCGCGTAGGGCCATTTCTCTCCACCACATTCTTTCGGTCAGTTCCTTCCCCCACTAATTGCTTACTTTATCTTAATTCAATCACATTGAGGACAATGCAAAGAGTAGGCTTGGGGGAGTAGTTAGTTAGTTTAGTAGTAGAGTAGTTTGTGCACTTTTTCATGCATTCTTGCATTTTCATGCATTTGCATCTTGCATACACACAAAAATAAATAAATAAATAAATGAATGAAAAAAATGAAAAGAAAAAAAATGAATGGAAATCTTGCTACCAGAAATCATATGATGAATTGTTTAGCATGACATGAAAAAGGGCATGAAGTAGCTATTCTTATCTAATGGTTGATTGGACTGCACAATTGGCATTTACATGAATTTAACTTAGCTAATCCCATTGCTTGTGATTTTGTATTTTAACTTAGTATATAATTTTGTAATGAACTCTTCTTGAGATTTTGTGACCCCATAACATTCTCTTTGGCCAAGTTAAGTTTTCAAATAAGAGGGAAATGATATAGGTGATGTTTTAGAATCCAAAAAACAAAAAACAAAAAAAAAGAGGTCTATGGCAGCACTCCTCTGTTTTTCAAGGGCTATTTGCTATTGAAACATGAGTGCGTCTATGTAGAATTGTAATAAGTAGAAGGGTGGCTCTTGTGCCTAACAAGCATGTGCACCCTTCGAAAAAAAAAATATTACTACATTCTACGTTAGTCGGACAAAGAATTGAAAAAAAAAAAAAAAGAAAATGAAGTTGTTAAAGAAATCCTATTGATCCCTCCAAAAAAAAAAAAACAAAAAAAAAAAAAAAAAAAAAACAAACAAACAAACAAACTTGGCTAGTGAGTTGTGTAGGGGACCCCATGGAGTCTCTAAGGTTCATTGCATCTTTATATCCTAACTTAAAATTCAAGACCATTTGCATGTGGGATGAATCAATTTTTCTTTTTGTAATGCTTGTGTGCAGCCCATCCTGTGAAAGAAGATATTGCTTCATGTCTTTTATGAACTTTCTTTATAAGTTATGCTTGTGTCTTGTGCTGAACAGTGTCATTATCTGATTTCTGTATATCTCTCCCTGCCATGGTGTTTAATTGTAGCGTTGCTTGAGGACAAGCAAGAATTTAGGCTTGGGGGAGTTTGTTGTACATAAATATTGTATTATATCATCATGCATTTAGTAGTAATTCATCACCAATCATGCATATTTCATAGTTTTCTTAACTATTTCCCTTCCTTCTGCACAATTTACTTCTTTTTAGTTGTTTTTGTAGGAAGCTGAAGTTGACTGGGAAATAGCTGGAGACTGAGGATCAAATTCTGGAGAAAACACAACTCGCCTGTGGCTAGTGAAAAGTACCTATGGTCTAAAAAGCAGGAATGGGGCCCAGCTTCTGTCTGTGGCTTTAAAAAGGCAGTCTTAGGGTTCTTTTGGGCAAGGAGAGACAGAGGGACAGGGGTGGCGGCTGGAGAAAAGAAAAGAAGAAAGTTTTGAAGCTCTGAAGGGGGCTGAAGGAGGATAACAAGGCTGGAGAGTTGAAGATATTTAATGGCAGATTTCTTGAGTTGACTTTGGATTTGAGTAACTTGACTTGTGAGTGTGAAAGCCTTACTTGTTTCATCCTAGAGATTAAGGTTAACTGAAAGGTTAACCAAGATCTTTGAACCTCCTAAGTCTCCCTAAATCTATTGAAAGGTAGTTCTTAGCTTGCGAGGGAGACAAATCGCCAATTCAGTGAGTGGAATTATTGAGCATAGCTTTATTAAAAGAATGCCGCTTGCTATATATATATATATATATATATATATATATAAGTAAGTTTATGGATTTATACTTGTTTCGCATTTTGGTGAATGATAGTCATTATTGAGAAAGATTTTGGATGTCTCGTTTGGTGTTTGATATATTATCCTTGGATTTATGATTGATATCCATCAATGAGTTTGCAAAATCCGTGTTTTGTGTGAAATTTGGTATTTGTTGTGAAAATTGTTGATTTTGTGAAATCTAAGACTTGAAATTCATTTCGAATTATTGAAAGGAAGGGATTCCCATGTTGTTTCTTGTGTTGGGATTTATAAAGTAAATTGTGTTAAAAACTTGAGCTTTGCTTATGTCTTTATATTTTCCTTGTGTAAATGGCCGAGGTGTTGTTGATTGATGACTATGGATGGTTATTGTACTGATAAGTGCTTGTGTTATAGTAATGTGAAGCGTTATTATCTTACAATGAACATATCTTTTATCAGATTTTATCACTAAATTATGTGCGTTTGTGTATTCTTATGCATTGTAGGTTTGTGGAGCTAATTTGGAGAAAAAGAACGAAGTTAGATCGTGTTCGCCGTTGTTGGGAGGTTTTCAGACCAGGCAAGGAACAAGGCACGAGCCTAGACTTGTGAGTGTGTGCCAACCTCCTTTGGAGGGGCACAAAAGCAGTCACATTCACAATAAGTCTAACTCGTGTTGCTTAGGAGAACTTCACCAAGGAGGAGACTTGAAGCAATCGGCACGATCAACCATTGATTTTGTGCCCAAATCAATGGCCTCGATGAAGAACAATGGATTCGGGAGCGTTTCGGCGAGTTACTGCAGCAGCAATGCATCTTGTTACTGTAGCAAAATACTGTAGCAAGCTATTGTTCACTTTCTGCCGAAATTCAGAATTCCAGAGAATTCACACTGGCGTGTGAAAATTCCACACGGCCGTGTGAATTAATTTTCCAGCAAGCCAGAAACTCCACACGCCCGTGTGGAAATTCCACACGGCCGTGTGAAGTCCCGATAAGTTCAAATTTTAAGCCGCACTCAACATTATAAAAGCCCGATTTGGAGACTTTCAAGAGATATTTTGACCTAACTTTCTCCACAACTTCTGGAGAGTACTGCTTGGGTTTCGGAGAGGACTTTGTGAAGGTTTGGAGCGCGTCATCGGCATCGTCACCGACGTCCGGCGGCCGCACAAGACCACGGCCACACCATACCCAAGGGGGTTTTCATCAATGCTTTTTAATTTAACTTTCTTTTATATTTTGATGAACATGTATAGCCCCATAAGGAACTAAACCTCTCGTGGGTATTCAGACTTGTAAAACCCTAGGATTATTATGTTTCTATGACATTGCTATTATGCTTTTCCATTATTGATGAATAAATTTGAGTTTCAATTTTAATTATCTTTTGCTATTGTTTTCCCTTAGCCGTGACACTAAGGTTGAGAGCAATCTAGGTTACCCTTTGGAGGTGTGACAACTCCTATAGGTTAGACTACTTAGGATTGAAGAGGGTTGAGAGGGTGAGTCATGAGGTAGCGAAACGTCCCCTTTCCCTTTCGGTGTGATTTCTCCCTACCTCCGTTTCCTTAGATAATTAGCGGTCGAGATAGAGTGTTAGGGCTTAATTTAGTCCAGGGTTCTTCCACCTGGACCAAAGGGTTAGAACTACATATAGGAACAGGTTTTATCACTAGGAATCTCTAGAGCTTAAAGCAATCCCACATAGTGTTAGGCTTAGGAAGATAGACTCCCCTGGGGCTTAGTTGACAGGTCAACAAGAGTCAAAGGTCGTAGTGAATCCTAATGCCGGGGTATAATGTTGGGGTTAGTCACGGTTGACCTTAAGTTTGGGACCGTGAGTTTAAGGATATCCTCGAGTCAATTAACATCAATAGGAAAGTATAATAGCATAGTCTTGCACTAGAAGCATAAGTCCTAGAGGTAGCTTGTCCGGATACCATATTTCATCCATTACTAGTCTTTCTCTTTTAACTTTTATTTGCACTTTCTTATCTTCCACCTATCTGTTTAATATCTTGTCTTTTAGTATAATTGAGTCCATAATCCACTCATCAATTCGATTATCACTTTTCGTACACCGCACAACTAAATAGCGAAATCTTGTGTTTTAAATCCCTATTTCCTGTGGATTCGACTACCCACTCACCAGGGTAATTTTATTACTTCGACAAGCCCGTGCACTTGCGGGATACACGCAAGGGGTCGTGTCATGTACTCCAGTGGAATTGTACTTGTATAAGTTGTATGGTGGTATCCTACTGCAGTAGGTGGTTTCCACGGCCAACCTCTTGAGGTGGCATGCTAAACTGATTATTATCTACGAGGGTCAGGTGCAGGTGGGAGTGTAGAGCCCTGACTAGATATTCATCGGGTAGCCGGAGTCACCAATCGGTGAACCGATGGGTTAACCTCAAGCACATGAGTACTTTGATGGCTCTGAACCTAGCCATAGCCACGGCGAAGGTTTAGAGAGTTTTCTAGACCACATTATGGTGGGTGAGTGTTGGGTATTGCTTTATACTGAATTTGAGATTTATCTAGTGTATTTATTTTTCAGTGTCGTCTTGAATGTGTGGTGAAGGGTGAAGACCAACTGTCGCTATTAGGAGGATAGTCTCCCACGTATTTGAGTTGTCACACATATTGTGCTCATTTATTTCAAAACATGACTTTCAGCTGTTTTTACTTGTATTTGAAACTATGTTGTGTGGTTTTGGTGTTGTAAACCCTAGTTGGAGTAAAAAGGGGTTTTCTTGGTATTATGTCAAGTTATTTTCCTTCTTTTGAAGATTTTTACTATATGTGCTAATGTTCTAACTAGTATTGTTTTTTTTACAATATTTATTTTGGTAACTTATCATTATTACTATTGGTATATTTATGTTAGAGTTGCGCTAACTTCCCTCACTGAGTAACTGTGGTTACTCATCCCCTCGTTTCTCTTCCCAATCTGTTGCAGGTAGTAGGTGCGGCAGTGTGGCAGTGTGCTGAGCATTTGTTGCTATTCCACATGTTGTATTTCTTTCAGTCTACGTATGTTATTTTTTATTATGAGCATGTTGTTAAGTGTCGGATCCACTAGCTTATAGAAAACCCTGTTGCATGGTTTAGTGTTTCAGCATTTCCTACTGTTGTAAATGTTGCTTCCTTGTGTACTTGTGAACCTCTGTATTTTCTATATCTTGCTGTAGTTGATGTTGTTGTTATTGTTACTCCTATTATGTATCATTATTCTCTATTCTATATCTGCGAGAGATATTGTTCAATTCCAGGTGTATTAGTTAGCTTTGCGGCGTCTCGAGGGCTGAGTGGCAACGTATCCCTCCTCGGGATTGTCACGGCGGTTGTCGCGTCCTGTGGGCCGGCGGTTCGGGGCGTGACATCCGTGGTCTCTTACTCCCATTGGTTTTTCTACCTCCATCTTCGTGTTAGCCATTAGCTTACATTTATTGTTTTCTTTAGTTAGTGGATAATCACCTCTGAAACCGATTGTTAGGTTAGATAATAGGCGATAAAGGGATAATAATAGCTTCTTGGCACCAATGATTTAAAAACCGGACCGGTCGGGGAACCGGTTGACCAACCGGTTCGCGGTTCAACCGGTCCAACCGGTTCAACGGTTTTCTGTTTTTAAATTTTTTTTTTAATAAATAAAATTTCAAAAAAGAAAGAAAATTTCAAAAAATTATTAAAAAAATCCAAAAAAATCAGAAAAATGGAGGAAAAATATAAAGTTAATAAATATAACTACAAAATTAAAATTTTATTATTTTTACTAGCTCACAAGTCACAATTCCTATAAGAAATAAATTTTATTTTTAAAATACAAATATAAAACTACAAGGCTACAACTTACAAAACTCAAGACAAGACTACATTAAAAAAACAAAAACAAAAACAAAAACAAGATTAACAAACAAGTCCATCACAAGATTTACAATCACAAGACACAAGCTTGAATAGAATTCAACTTCCATTTCTACATAAAATTTAATTTCTCAACATGAACAAACATAATTATATATAAGTATACCACAAGTCTACAAAATACAAACAACAAAGTACCAAACAAGTCTATAGGCAATTAGGCATCAATTGATTCAATTCACAACTTCTACAAAATAAAATTCAAAATTTTCAATGTTAATACAACCATGAACCACCAAATAAATTCACAAGCATTAGGAATTCAAACTTCTACATAATAAAATTCATTGTTTCAAAATACAACATTCAAATTCAAACAAACCCAAAATCATAAGGAATAAGATACAAGTCATAAAATATAACACCACCACAAAAAAGTAAACTCAACTTTTTCATCTTCACTCATTCATGATTCAATAATCATTACCATCATTTCCACAAATTTCATTTTCTTCGTTGCCTTGGTTGACATCAAAGGATGAGAAATTAATTCCATCTTGAGCAATCAAAACATCCTCCTCTTGAACCGCCAAAACATCATCATCATCATAATTTGTTGAATCCATAAAAAAGAGTATTTTGTCAATTATAAGTAATTAATGTTAAATAGAATATAAACTTTAACTTGCAATCATACTAGTCACTTATTTGTTAGTAACTTAGTACTAACTACTAACCATGAATATTATGGACAAATTCATTTTTCCCTCCTTCTCCTTGTTGTTGTCCTTGTCCTCTTCCATCTCCTTCTACCTGAGCAACCATATTTTCCAAATCCTCAAGATTAAGTTCGGGTTCCCTTGGAGGCTCATTCTCAACGACCCAAGTGTCAATTTTGTCAATACACTCATAATCGATCAGATCTAGATTGTTGCTCTTGTTGAAGTTCCTACAAATGAAAAACAATTTATCAAAATTTATAATAGATTAAATCTCACATTACTTAAATAAATGAACAAATCACATACCTATTCTTCAAACGAAGATTGTAATGTATATAAACAAGATCATTTAACCTTTGATGCTCCAACCTATTTCCTCGTTTTGTATGTATCCTTTCGAATACACTCCAATTTCTTTCACAACCCGAAGAAGAAGATGTTTGACTAAGAATTCTGATAGCTAGCTTTTATAAATTAGGAGCACTATACCCAAAGAACCTCCACCATTTGTCTAAAGAAAAAAAACATTTACATATTTGATAAATGCTTGAATATGTAAAACACTAGTTAACAAATAGAAGTTATTTATCTATTATCATACCTGGCCTTGTATTTTTGCTAGAAGATTGGGTCAAGGTGTTTCCAAAGCTACCAAATCGCTCTCGAAAGGTAGAAGATTCAGCTATCATTTTGTTATGGTTCGGAGCAATATTAGGGTTGCTAATTATAGTTATAAACCCATCTATAACATCCGGTGATTGGTAAACCCCAACCGTATCTTTATCATATTGAAATGTTGGATTCAACCAAAATGCAGCCGCATGATATCTTGACGCATTTGACACTCCCATCTTTCCTCCAAAATTGAGATGTAAGATTGGTACAATCTCCTTACATATTTAAATGTCTCTTTTATAGCTTTGCTTGCTCTAATCATTCCTTCATAAATATAACCCAAAGAAGGTCTTTCATCAGAATCAACAATGCGTAGCAATCGCACAAATGGAGAGGCTATTTTGACTACTACCAAGCAATCATTCCAAAATTGATTATCCAAGACAATATTGCAAACATCTTTTGCTTTTTTTGTCTTAGACCCATTCCAACCAAGAAAGTCTCTAGAAGTACTCATAGCTTGCAAGTCAGACTTATGATCATGAAGACTCTTCAAAGCAATGAAAGTTGTTGCAAATCGAGTATCATCAGGCCGAAGAATCTCTGTCCAACCTTTTATATTTCTTAGCCAACTCAAAGTCCACTTGTGATTGTACACAAAAACAGTATTTGAAGAAGCACGATTCGCTAAAGTCTCTATGTGAGGAATTTTAGCAATATCCTTGAGCATCAAATTCAAACAATGAGCTACGTATGGTGTCCATAATATACTAGGATACTTCTCATTAAGCAATCTTCCCGCGGCTTTGTAATTGGCTGCATTATCTGTCACAACATGAAACACATTTTTCCACCCAATAATCTCCACAATCTCTGCAAATAAATTACAAAGAGTTGAAGTATCGGAAATCATGTCCGAGGCATCAACAAATTTAATGAAAGATGTTCCTTTTGGAGAATACACAAGAAAGTTGATCAAAGACCTTTGACGAATATCCTTCCAACCATCGGCCATTATTGTGCATCCACAATCTTCCCAACTACTGCGATAGGTGTCAACAAGCAATTGCAATTCTTTGTTTGACTCCTCTAACAAGTTGGTTCGCAAAGCATAATATGTAGGACCTTTGTATCCCAAACCCATACATGCTATGGCATCTATCATTGGTTGATAATAAAATGAATTTGAAATATTCATTGGGATACAAGCATCATAGAAAAATCGGGCAATAGCCAAATCCACTTCATGCCATCTTTCTTTGCTTTGCAATGCCGCTCTAATAGTGGGTTGTGTTCCAATTTTGTTACCACTTGGAAAATAAGACGCAATGCCGGTTTTTTTCTTTTTCTTGATAAATCACTAGGCCCACTATCTTGGAGACTTTCGTGATCCGGGTCTTCATTCATGTCATCTTCAAATGGATGCACACTACGTCCAAATGGATTGACCGGTTCTAGCTCATTAGCAATTTTTTGTTCATGAAATTCCCTCAAATTTTCTTGCAATTTATAACGAACATCTGTAGGAACTTTTTGCATGGCCCTACATCACCCTTTTGCCCGGCAAGATGCAATTTCATTCTATGAATGCCTCCACCTTTCACCACTTTAGAGCAAAAATTACAAATAAACATTTTTTTTCCCATCATTGCTTCTTGATTCACTGATATAATTCCATGCTAAATATGATTTTGAATGGACAGATCGGGAAGATTACTCAAATGAAGATTGACTAGGTGGAGTTGATGTTGACGATGGTGTTGCATTTGCCGGGTTTGAGCTACCTTCTTCCTTTTCCAAACCAAATAATCTGTTGGATAACAATACATAATAAAAGCTGAAAAAATATCAAGTTACATAATTCATGCAACTAGCTATACAAGCCGAAAAAAATATCAACGTGTCACTATGTACATCAAACCAATCTATACAAGCAAAATTTCTATTTTTGATTGTATATAATCAAATTCTTTATCATAGAAAAATCATCTTGGTTTTTAAACTTTGACTTTATCCCCTTCTTTATTTATTAATCAAATTCTTTTATTGAAAAGACATGAGAGAATAAAAAAACGTAAAAAACCAAACAAAATTTCTATTTTTGATTTTATATAATCTATGTGACAATGATTTATCAACGGCTTGACTTTTCTTTAGGTCTTCAATTATGTTCTCCATTAAAATCCTTTAGGTCTTCAATTATGTTTTCCATTAAAATCCAAACTTTCATGTTATGCCATGTAGCAAGTTTGTAATATCCATGCTACCCTCAATTGTCAAACCATGAAATTCTCTAACAACAAATAAAAACTCATGCAAAAAATCCAATAATTTAATTAAAAAAAAACAATAATATCATATCATTAAATCATTGAGAATGATAACTAATTAGTGCTTGTGGTTGAATCACTAAAGCACAGGGGAGAAGTTGGTGTGGTTCTTTAAGTTCAAGAGAAATGTATGCATGCATGTATGTATAACTAGTTTTCTTTCTAGTTTTCCCTAAATGTTTAGATGGATCAAGAACTATAATCAAAGAATGATAAATCATTACCCTAAATAAACACCTGAATAATTAATGAAAAGAGCTAACTACAAAGATGACAATCAAATTAGCTTTAGAATAAGGGAATAACCACTGAAATAGCACTAAAATAACATGCAACTTCATCAGTGCTTATTATGAGCATAACCCCATTTTTTTTTCCTCACTTTCAAGTTTCAATCCCACACTATAGTACTGCATACAAAGTCAACTAAGAAAAATTCATGATCTCTAAATGAAATTTGCAAATAAGATTCAGAATAGAAACACTATAGACCTGCGTACAAAGAATCCCACACTATACACTTTTCCCTTCTCAATCTAAATTATTTTCAAGAGAAGACCAAAATAGGATTCAGAATAGAAAATCATGGCATTAACAAGAAAAATCAAAGCAAAAATCAAGGAGATCAAGAGATCATCAAATCAAACAAGACACGAATCACAACTGAAATACGAGATAAGCAGCACCTCAACTTCGAAAGCCGGTGTTCCAAGGTCGGCGAAGGTGCGGCGTCCGGCGAGCACGACTCCGACGGCAGATAAGATCTGATAGGCCTGAATAAGAAGTAAGAAGTGAGAACACTGAGAAGGCTCAGAAGGGAGAAGGAGAAGTGGAGAACCAGAACCTTGATTGAGACTTGAGTTGACTCCTTGAGGCTTGAGCTGCTGAGCAATGGGCATCTTTAGCCATATAGTTAAATTTTTATTATTTTTTTTTTACCCGGTTCACCGGTTCCCGGTTTAAATCCGGTTCAATCAAAAGCTGATTCAATTTATATGGTTGAACCAGACTGGCAGCCGGTTCCCGGTTGAACTGGCCGGTCTGGTCCGGTTTTTAAATCATTGCTTGGCACAGAGGAATACAATCCTCGTGCTTGCGCATAAGGTATTACTTGGCAACCTATACACTTGAGGGTGAACCATCACTATGGTATAGAGAAATTAATTAGGTTATTTAATTGAAGATAGGCATGAGTTTGGAGAGGGGAAAATGAAGGAAGTTTCATGTCAAGTTGGGCCTATGAGCAAGATTTTTAAAGAAATGTGAAGTTGTGGAGCTTTTGGACTCATTTACGAATTACATAGGAAAGTGTTGAAAGTGTGAGAATTTTGGGTTAATCTGTAAAATTTAGAGGAAATTTTGAAAAAAAAAAAAAAGAATTTTAAGGATCTATTTGCATGGATTGTGGAAGTATGATAAAGTAGCAATCAATGGGTTTAATATGCAAAAATGGCTTTAGAAGTGTTAAAATGCTAAAAAAATAATAATAAGAAAAATGAGAGTTTAGGAAAATCAAGGGTTTTCTCATGAATTTACAGGTTGTTTTCCAGTACAATCTCATGTTAAATCCAAAATAGTGGCAGAGAGCTCTTCTTATGAGAGCTTCTCCACTACCTCTTAAGATTCTCTTCGTTAAGTGGAAAATCTTTTAAAGACCACTAACTCATATTGAATCCAAAGTAGTGGTAGAGGGCCCTCTTTGTGAGAGGCTTTCCAGTACTTCTTGAGATATTTTTTATCTGAGTGGAAAATACTCTGAAGATCACAATTTCCTGTTGAGTCCAAAGTAGTAGCAGAGGTCCTTCCTTGTGAGAGCAGCTCTATTACCTCTTGAGATTCTTTTGAGTGGGTGTAAAACCTTTTGAAGACCACACTATCTTTTCTTGAGTCCAAAATAGTAGTAGAGAGCCATCCTCATAAGAGCTTCTCCATTATCTCTCAAGATTTTCATGAGTGGGTGAAAAATGTTTTGAAGACCACTATCTCATGTTGAGTCCAAAGTAGTGATAGAGAGCTCTCCTTGTGAGAGCCTCTCCATTACCTCTTGAGACACTTTTGAGTCTCAATCCAAAAACTAAAAGCTTCTCAAGCATGAAATACTGAAGTTTTCAAAAGTCTAAATTAAATGAAATCAAATAAGTGATTCATAAACATGAAGAAAATCACAATTTGAAATCCAAATGATATTCTAGATACAAAGAAAAAAAAAAAGACCAAAGTCAACAAAGTCAAAGGAGATATCCTTAGCGTGATTCTCGGTGAAAAAGTTGGGATAAAACAAAGTCAAAATAGACTGAAATTATGTGTTCCTAGAGAAAATTAGGAAAGTAGGATTATGAGAGCTAAAGTTTCTAATTTTTGTGTTCTTGATGAAATTTATGTTTTTATGTAAGTTTTTTTTCTTTTGAAATTAATAAAGTTAATGTCTCTCATATTCATTATTTTTTATTCACGCTTGTTTTTAATCAAAGGTTTCCACGGCATTGTTTAGGATAATAAATATTAGCGGCTTGCCCTAATAGAAGTCATGAACCCATAACACTACAAATAATAAAAGATTAAAATTTAATTTATAATCTACTTATTTTTAACCGATTAATCCTAATTAAAGGCATTTAAAAATAAAAAACCCCACACAGTAGCTCCTATTAATTTAATAAATTTAAAGTAAAATTTGAACTAACTAAGAATAATTTAGAAATGTAAATAAGCATTATATTTAAGGATTTGCTTGCGCATTGCTATAATGATCAGTTACTTGAATGAATCGATGAATTCGATTGAAGTAATTTATAATATATTTTAATAATGTAATTGATATATATATATAACAAATTGAATTCGATAATTATACATAATATTTGATTTTAATATGAGAGTAATTTTCAATAGCAGAGGAAAAAACAAACATACACAAAGAAATTATTACTATTTTATAAAAACACTGCATAAAGCCAATCTATGTCAGGGATGCGGTTTGAAATTCAAATTCAGCCGACCGTTAGAGAAGAGACGCGCTCCAAATCAACTTAAAAATCCATACCATCAATTCCTCCACCCTCCATATAAACAATTCCGAAAAGAAAGGAATAAACAGGTCCAAAGAAAACATTCACAAACGTCATTCACCAAAGAAAAAAAAAAAAGAAAGAAAAAATCAATGCCTCCTGCTCGATCTCCGACCATCGGACGGCCTCCGCTTGCCCTCTCTCCTCGCCGCCTCCGCCCTCGTCGTCCTCCCCGCTACGTACCTCCCCCCGAAAACCCTGAGAAGAAGAGCCTCAATCCCTCTCCCCAGAAGACCATTTCATCGGATTTGCTCACCATCGCCAAAGGAATCAAAGAAGACCCGATCAATGATGATGAGAATGATGAGATCCGGATCAGTTTCACACCGGCTAGCGCGATGTTCGAAAGGGGGAGGATGTATGATTTGTACTCGGCGCGGAGGAATGATCGGCTGAAGAGAAAGATGGGAGAGGTAGGAGATGATGCTGAGAGTGAGAATCCGGCAGCGGCGGTGGAGTTGGGGAAGAGGAGGAGCCAGAAGAAAGCGGAGAGTTTGAGGAAGTCGGTGCCGGCGGATTTCTCAGTTGGGAGGGTTGGAATGATGAGCAAGGAGATGAAAAAGAGTGCGCGGCCAGGAAATGTTGTTAGGGCTTCTGTGGATTCTGGGAGGAGGGTTTCTACGAGATCTAGTTGCAGAGTTTGATTTGATTATTTGAAAATTCTCAACTGGCTTAGGGTTTCATTTGGAAGGGATTTGCTACTTTGTCCCACTATATTTTTCTTGTTTGTTTGATTAGGATCTTGGTTTTTGTTGGCTGTTTTAGTGGATTGTTACTCTGAAAATTTTTTTTTTCTCCTATTTCTTGTGTTGTGGACATGTGGAGGATGATGAATTAAAGATAAGTGATAATCGGAATGTTTTTCAAAGTTTTTTTTTTTCGGAAGGAGTTATCTTTGTAAAATATTTTAGCCTTCAATAAGTTTATGGGTTTTTTTAAAAGATTTTAGAAAAGAAAAAGGATGCACATAGAGCGCTTGGACAGATGGAAACACATTTGGACAAGAAGAAAAAACATTAGTTGTTGCTTTTTTTTTTTTAACAAAAGAACACAAGGCTAAGGAAAAAAAGAAAAGAAACAAACAGGGATTAAAAAAGAAGGTTGTTTTGCACACACAGCTCCTCAAGCCAGTTTGAACGATCCATTCCCCTCAAGAAAAGAGATAGTTGAGAGTTCATTCTCCCACAATTTGCAAGGGCATTGGCAAATGTGTTGTGTTCACGGGGAGATTGTTCAATGGTTACATTAGGAAACAGGTTCAAGTTGTGCTTCAGTCTTTGACATTCAGCATTTTATATGCCAAGGAAAGCAAGCGTTGTAATGTTTCATTAGCTGAGCCACCCCCGGGCAGTCACAACAAATTCAATCTAGTGCCCAACTTTCAGAGATGCAGGTACGAAGAGCAAGGTTAATTGCTGCCAATTCAGCTTGGATGGGAGAGTTTGAACTTAACCCCAACGAACCTATATTCATATACAATTTGAATTTGTGAGGATTAAGAAGCCCAAACCAGCAAAATTTGAATTTGTAAACCAGGAAGTGTTAGCAAAGATAGAAATGGAACTTGAGTTTGCACAGAGAAAAGCACTCCCTGACAGAATGATTGTTAAAATCAGAGCAAAGAGACCAAGCCCGGGGAATAATCAAACAGGGGTTAATAGAATCATTTCTAAAGACTAAATTACTACGTTGCTTCCAAATAAGACGAGTGATAGTTGCAATAAGAGCCTTTGCCCAAGAATCCTTAATCTCCAAATGCCAAGAGCCTGTGCTTAGAAAATTAATCAAATTAGAATTCAGTTGCTGCTTTTAGCAGTGAGTAGTCTGAAGAACAAATAAATTAGAACACTTGGTCATAAGAAAATAGTAAGAAATTGGTTGTAAAAGAGAGTATTTATCCAAAAAAAACACGCATGATTGCTTGAGAAAACGAGCACTTTCATATAAATTTTCTGCAGGTCAATTGAAAGACAAAAAACTGAAGTTACATATGAAGAACATTAAGTTGGTAAGAACCAAGGTGAAGAAGAAATGAGCACTTCAAGTTATTTTAGAAGAAATTATATGAAACGTATAGCAATATATGTCCACAATACACAACATGACAAACATGCTTTATGCCTCACTTTATTGTATGTTTCATAGCATGTTTTGTAGCATACTTTATTTCTTGGTTCATAGCATGTGTTGCTTAAAAGAGAATAAAAAGTAAATGAAGAGTGGAGAAAAGCAAAATAATTCTGTCACAACTACACTAAATCTCTTCCTCATCATTCATTTTCTTAATATGAACTTCCATCCTTTAGGCCTGGGTCTTAAGAGTGTGAAGATAAATCAACTTTAATAGTTGTTCTCAATTATGGAGAAGTGCAAAGATTCATGCATGGAAGCCATTGACTTATGCATAGAAAACTGAATTTGGATTTGTAAGGCAAGCACAAAGGTCTTGGGATTCTTGGTTATTGAAATAAGGTATGCTTTTGCCTCTCTACTAACATTGGTACTAGAGAGTTATTCCTTGTTTTCATCCGTGAAATTATGCTATATCAGAATTATTTGCTATATTTGTAGAAAAATGCTTGTGCATGCACTGAATCTCATGATTTAGAATTGCATACAAGCCAACATAGACATGTTCCACGCAAATGTTTTGAAATCCAAGGTCCTTCCTAAGCATCTCTGCGGATAGTGATGAGCCTTCTTCTTTGGAAGAAGCAATGAACTCACTGTCTTCAAACAAATGGTTTGAAGCAGTAGAAGATGAGATGGAATTTATGACAAGAACCATGTGTAGGACTTAGTTGATCTACCACCTTGGCACAAGACCATTGGAATCAAATAGGACTTGAAGGTCAAGTGAAAGACAAATGGATCAATTGATAAGTATAAGGCCCGATTAGTAGTGAAAGACTATACTCAAAAGGAAGGCATAGGCTATGAAGAGACATTTTCTCCTGTGGTGAGATTTACATTTATTTGTCCTATCCTGGCTATTGTTGCACATTTAGATTTTGATTTGTTCTAAATGGATGTGAAGACGACATTTCTTAATGGAGTAATAAATGACGAGATCTATATGGATTAACCTATTGGATTTCAGGCAAAGGGACAAGCTTAATCATCAAGGCAATGATATCTTTGATTTCATCAATCAATTACATCGGTAGGCTTTACGATGAGTGAAAAGGTGCATTGCGTGCACATAAAAAAACAAGAGAATATGTTTCTTATACTCTCTTTGTATGTGGATGATATTTTAATAGCTATGAATGATATGGAGATGATAATCTCCATTGAAAGATGGTTGCCCTCTACTTTTGATATGAAGGACATAGTCCTAGCACATTAAATTCTTGATAAGTATCAAAATGTATATATTTTCTTACACTGATTTTCTATACTTAGCATGTATTTTCATAGAACTAATGCCCATTTTGTGCTTAATAGCTTGTTATTTGCTTTTGTATGGCATGATGAAGCCATGGAGAACTCGAGGACATGATTTGTGAGAAAAAAGAAACGAATTTAGAGGTGCCATATTTAGTAGTTAATGTAGCAAAATCACTATAGCACCCAAAGAGAGAAAGTTTGGAGAGTCTTGGAAAAGTTCATGCGGCCTCTATACGGGCAACATGGCACCCATATGGGATTTGGGCAAAAATGAAGAGAATTTGGAGGCAAGTATTACTATAGCAGGATATTGTAGCAGTATTACTGTAGTAGCAAGAGAAGAATCATGGACAGTTTCAAGAAAATCCATGTGCCCTCCATACAACCCGTATATCACTCATATGGATCGGGCAGAACTCAAATTGCTTTTCATACAGGCTCCATACGGTCCCCATATAGGCCGTATGGCCTAGGGGGTATGAATACCAATTTTTAGGGCAGAAAAAGAGTCTTCTTCTTGGCCTTTTGGGCCACCACCACCATACCATTCTCCGGCCTTTTAGCCATCTATGGGCAATGATCTTTAGGAAACTAGCACATACCTTCACAAAGAGGGAGATGAGAAAAGGAGAGCGAGTAGGAGCGAAGTCCTAAGCCATCAATGGAGTCATTTGTGGAGAGATCTGCCGGCATCATTGGAGATCTTTTGAAGCTTCATCTATTCAAGGAGATCATGACTTTAAAGGGAATTTTCATGCTTCTTTATTGTATTTCTCTTCATTGTATGTTGTATAAGTATCCCTCATGAGGGATTAACTTATTGTGGTGTTTGGATTTGGATGAACCCTAGGGTGATTATTGTTGCAAAACTTTCGATGTTGTTATTTATTAATTTGATGGTTGTTTGAGATTCAATCTATTGTACTTTGTATGTCTTGAGTTACACATAGAGAACTATGTAGTTCATTCTTGATTTGTATTTGTTGACATAACAGCATGATTATACTAAGTCATACATAGGTTGAAAGGGGATTCTTGTGTCGACACACCGAGAAATTTAGGTGTTGGTAGCTCTCCAATATCAGGGTTAAGCCGAAGAAAATTTAGGTTTACTCCTATTTAGAGATCTCCTAGAACTTTATACGATAATAGGAGGAGTTGACCCGAAAGGGATTCCGATCAACACTCATATGGGATTAGGGCTTAGCCGCTAAGAGATTGGGGTTAATCTATTCTAAAGATCTTGGTTTTAACTATCGTCAATATATTTTTAAACCATCCTAGTATGGGCCTTAATGACAACCCTAGGGGGATTCCTTGTCTAAACACTCCCTTCTCATGCTTAATTCTTCCTTGTGTTATCATATTGTGTGTGTTCATAATCCGTCCATAAGTTAGTTAGTTTATTTTCTTTGGTACTTCTTGATAAGTGCTGAATTGATCATATTCTCTATATCATGTACACTACATCTAGCATGAACTTGTACTTGTTTAGCATCTCATTAGAATGCAATTTTACTTTTTTGTTCACAATGACCTTTATTTTTGTTTTAGGAAGAAAGAAGCAAATTCGAGGATATTTTGAAGCAAAATAAAGCAAGTTGATGAATCAAAGGTCATACCATAACTCATAACGGGCATTATGGGAACTTACAATATCCGTTGTCTACACTTAGCACTGCCATAACTGAGCCGTGGCAGCATGAGCTCACTAGTAGTAATATAGATGCCATAAGAGCCTCACAATGGGCGTTGTAAAGTCCATAATGGCCGTTGTCGAGATGCATAATGCCCAAAGACTATGCCAAGATGCGACTTGGAGCCCAAGCAATAACTTACTCACAACGGGCATCACAACGACGGTGTTGAGGCCTGTGGCGGAGCCGGTTACTATAAATACCCTAGTTTGCTCAATTTGAGGGGAGATTCTTTTGCCAAAGATTTAGGGTGGCCGGATATTTGGAGAACAAGAGCATTGAAGGTAATTTTCATCAATATTTCAATAAATTTTGGTGAGTTTCTAAAGAGAAGATCAATGATCATCATTGGCGGAGGCTGTGCATGACACACGTCATCCGAACAACCTTGGGATCCACTAATCCCCCAACCTTTGGAGAACTATTGGAGGTAGTTGGTCTAGAAACACATTGAACAGTTATTTATCCATTATTTAGTCTTGTGGCTCTCTTTGTACTTTAATGTTTTACTTTCTTTGATCCATGAGAACCTAATCGATAGGAATTGTATATCTAGGTCCCTCGGTTATTGTTTATGAATTTTGACTGATCAATATATCATTCTAGTTTTCTTAATCATTGCATGCTTTAATTGGTTATCTTCATTGATGTGGATTAGGAGGATATGCCCCAGCATTGATGACACCCATGCCATGATAGATCTATGCATGTTACAATAGATTATGCATAGCTAGGTTTCTGGATTAGGGATTGATTAATTATTAGACTTAGGGTTTGATTGATTTATTCTTGTAGGGTTCCCATACTTAAGGCAAGCATATGAGGCTGAGGAGGATTAGATTCTGTTCTAGTAATGGGGTGGAGGAATTCCATCTTAAGTTCCTAGTGACTTAGACTTAGTCGCCATGGCTTATTGGGGCTAGTAGGTCTTTGAATTCTCCCAGTTCGACCCTAGAACATGATTGATACTTAACTCCTATCATAATTAGTAATCAAGATAACCTTCATATATACTCTCACTCCTTCCAAGTGTGTTTAACGACATCTCCAATTGTATTATATCCATAATTTGTACAATTAGAATATAGAGAGAACTTAAACGTTTAGGCTATTAATTAAGAGAAAAGGAAGTAATAGGAGCTTCTCGCCGTTCCTAGGGAAATAAGACCCTCGTGTTCTCCATGAGGTATTAATTGATGACCCGTGCATTTGTAGTATGATAAGTGCTTGAGTAAGCATATTTTTTTTTATATGTTTTACATGCATTGGACATCATTTTTATCATGTTTTATGTCTCATAAATTGTATTTGGTGTTTTTTTTTGTACAAATAGGTTATGAAGGTCGTGAGAGAAGAAAAGGAAGTAAAGATAGGTTATGAAGGGACCTTTTGGGAGTTTTTGTGCAACATAAAGACCAAGACGCAAGAGGAACTCATACACATGGGGATGTGTGCCAACTTCCAAAAGAATTCAAGCTAAATTATGAGTTAGAAGGGCACAAAGGCAGTCACATTCCCATGTCTCTACTTGTGTGAAGAATGCAAGAGCCTTCCCAATGGTGATTAGACGACAAGAAGCCTCATAAATAACCAAGTGGACGTGTTACCAACCATGTGGCCTCTAGAGTAGAGTGTGTGAGCCTTTTTTATGAAGAGCATTGTAGCAAATTCCACACGGTCGTGTGCCTGTTTTTGCAGCCCACACGGGCGCATGAAGACTCACACGGTTGCGTGGAGGCATGCGACAAATACTAGTTTTTGACTATAAATAGCCCTTTTGCCCTATTCTTTGGGTACTTTTTGATAGTGTTTAAAGGGCAAAGTGGCTAGGGTTTGGAGAGGAGATCTTTGGTGAATTTGGGGGGCGTTCTTCACCAAATTTGATAGATTCTTTCTTCATCATAGCATCAAGGAAGTCATCAGTGACCTAGCTTTGGAGAGGAATCCTTCAAGACGTTGAGCAACCTATTAAGGCCATTATCACGAATTCAATGGGGTTTTATTCCATTGTTTTTATTGTTTTACATTACATTATTCATTTTGTAACTTGCCCTATGGAGGGCTAAACTCTAGTAGGTATTTAGGCATGTGAACCCTATGATCTTATCTTTGTATTGATTTAATTTGTGTTTTCTATTAAATCCGAGCTTAATTGAGTTTCAATCTTGTTTTATCATTGATTGCTTGTCGTATTAGTCTTTGTGGTTGATTAGTTTGCATGAGTTATTTGCCTTGGTGAGAGAGAGGTCTCCATTAGGGTTAAAACCTCAAGATTGGAGAGAATTGAGAATGTGAGTCATGAGATAGTGGAGTGTCCATTTTCCCCTCCGATTAGTACATCCTATCTCCGTATTCCCTAAGCTTTATGCAACCATATTTGGTATGAGGTGTGAGGTTAGGGATCTTTCACCTAGAAGTAGGGTTAGGTCTATTATTAAGAATCAGGTGTACTCTTAGGAATCCTTAGAGTCTATTGCGGTCATATGTGTGTGAGATGTTGAGATTGAGCGATTTCTCCACCAGGACCTCGTAGGAGACTAGTATTGGTGGTCTGGAGGCAGGGACCAATTATTCTTGGATTTCCTTGACTCGATTAACTCGGTTTAAAAACATTTGTAAGTCTTGCACTTCATGTTAGATCCTAGGGGGAGCATTGCCCGAGTACTTCATCTTTATTGATTGAAATCTCCCTTATTTTTACTTTCCTTTGCTTGCTTGAGATTAACTGAGAGCGTCATGGGCATCCTTGCAGCTACAAGGCAGCCCGTGAGGTTCATTGGAAAATCCCACACCGGCTACTATAGATGGATTATTATAGCACCCCTGAGATATTTTTGTGTGTGAAAAGGCTAGGAGCATTGCGACCATTCTTAAGCCAGTATAGATGCCCATGAGGCTTGGGTAGATGAAGTTTAAAAGGGGTGTTAGGGCATCATTGAAGGGGCCTTTGGCTACCTTTTCTCCACCATCATCACCTATGGCTTCAAGGAGGCTGGAGAAGAAGAGTTTGATAAGCAAGATCAAGAGGAGAAGAGGGAATCTATCAAGGAGAACATTAAGGAGCTTGCCGACATGGATCCAATAAGTTCTCATCACCACCTTCTAGTCAACACATCTAAGGGAGTTTATCAATAATTTTGCTTATGCTTGCTATGTATTCTGAGATCTCACTCTTATTCATGTTGAACTAGAGTCCCAAGGCCACCGAGCATCAGCTGAACTTTGGGAGAAGACCTTGTTTGGATGATGTTATTTATTTATGAATGAATATTGGTTTGTTGTGTGGTTTCATTCTATGTGAACTTGATTGTAGTGGATTGCATGAGAACTCTGTGGTTCATCTTGTCGATTGTGCTTGGATGTGCGGGATGCACCCTTGTACTAGATCCACATAGTTTGATGGGTGATCTAGTGTATTTGTACGTGGGGGGATCCGGGTGCCGATAGCCTCCCATGGGCTTTGGGATAGTTCTAGATTGTAGAGCATTAGAACTGCCCTAGCCGTATTCCACAAAGCCAAGGAGCTACCCTTACTTACTTTTTACTTATTGTTTAACCTACAACTTCGAGTGCAAGTGTTCTAAGCTATTAAAAGGATTAAAAAGAATTAAAGTGCAGTGTCTACACACGGGCGTGAATGAGTGAAAACCCTAAGGAAGAAGATGGTCATGGATGCAAATCACCTTGGGGTTACTAAAGCTAGGAGGATGCTACGGTTACAAGACAATAGTGGTTTGGGCCAAGAGACTCCTAAAATAGGTTAATCCCAAATCCCTCAGTGGTTAACCTTTAATCCCATACGTGGATTGGTTTAGAATCTGTTCTGACCAAATCTTCTTATGGTTGCATTAAGACTAGGAAAATTTCTAATTAGGGTCAAACACAATATCTAGGTTCATCCCTAATGGTTGGAGGGGTACAAAATACCTGAATTCCTCAGTGTATTCATACATGAATCCCTTTCAAGCTAAGTGAGTCTAATACAAGGGCACATCTTGTGTATCTAAGTACAACTTATAAATTAAATCACAGAGTTCTCATGCAATCCAATATATCAATAAACAAAAAGCTTGAACCACAAACCAAATCAAATGCATTAGAAGTACTGAAAGCATCCAAACAATCAAATTCACCCCAAGGTTCATCGGCATTTGGTAACCTTGGTGTTTAGTCATCCATACAACCAAACAAAACAATCAAAGTCATGGAAATGACCAAAATAAACAAAACAAATACTCCCTCAAACAATAAAAGTGAATGACAAGTCAGAATGCAAATAAAGTAAATAAAGTAAGAAAGGTATGCACGTGAAGCTCAATTAACTCAAAATAAAGCAAATAACTAAAAGAAAATAATGACGAGCAAATAAAATAAAGTTTAGCAGGGGACTCCCCTTGCTAGCTATACAAAAGAGAACAAGTCCAAAATATAATACAAAATACAATACTTCAAAGAAATGATATAGATAGGCCAATCAATTTGATCTTGGAAGGACCAAGCCCACATGGATTTCAACTCCCACAATGAAATAGCATGGGCCCACATAATTATATTTGTGCCCACATGGATTTCAACTCCCACACGTTATGTAATGATGTAATGTATAATGCCATTGATGATGTCGCACCACACTATCTCAAGTTAAAATATATAATTACGATGTCTTTACCGCTTTTGATTTGAACCGACTTATCGTACTTATAGTTTGATTGCCAGTCTCTTTGTGCACTAATTAATTCTTTCTAATGCTTTAATTTTAGATAGTGTGGTGCGACGTCATCAATGACTTTATACATTACATCATTCTGAAATGTGTTTGAGTTGAAATCCATGTGGTCACAAATATAATTATGCGGGCCCAAAGACCGAGCCCATGCTATTTTCCCTGTTCTGCTCTGTCCTTCCAAGATAAGACTGATTGGCCGATCAATATTATCTTTAAGAATATTATCTTTGGGCGGTATTCCTGCTATTGTTCTATGCAATCTTGGTCCAAAGTCCAGCTATTCAGAATTTTTTGATAAAAGTGATAATATTTCTTTAAAAGAGTGGACCAGTCAGAATGTGAGGTTCGAGTTCATTTCTTTACCACTCTACAGCCTGACAAGAGATCTTACTGACTACACCTTCATGCCAATGTGATATCCATTATTGTTGTTCGGTTAATGGCTCCGTAGAATTCAAGGCACATGGATTCAAGAACCGGAGACCTCATTACTATACCACGGGCGGATACTGGCAGTTATGTTTGGGAGATACATAATCCACTCTATTTCAAATTAAAAGAACACCACGACTGACCATTTAGTAAGAACCATGACATCATACTATCCAAATATGGTTCAATTACAATTTACAGAAAGCATTATAGATTTACAAATACTAGTTAAGTTTCAAGTTTTGGACAACTTTGACTCCGAGGGGATATGACCTCCTCTATTTATTTAAGTCTCGTGTGTTATATTTCTTAGATGATCTTGGTGTAATTTCGGTTAACAATGTAATTTGCATTGTTTCTTACTTTGTTAGCTGAATTCAACATGTTATTGATGTATCACAATATTCTGATATTCAACACTACCTATATTAATCATTCCTATATTCAATTTAACATTGATTATTTTTTATTCTTTTTTTTTTCATCAGATATTTTTAAATATGTAATTAATATGTATTTATTGTAATAATGGATGTTATACGTATGTATCCCTCCGTATTGTATATAAGAAAATATTATGTAATGTATATCCGTGGTTGTTGTCAATTGTACATCAGAAGCTATTTCTGATATAATGTATGTTATACCCTGTCCTGATTTTAGACCTCAAGCCTATTAGATTCTTGTGCATGCATTAGGGGTAAAATGGTCATTTAGCATTAAGGACATCCTTGCATAATTGCATAATAGCTATAGTGTGAAGTTAGCCAAAAACCAGGGGCAATTCAGTCTTTTGGACCCATTTTTATCTTAATTTTCATAAAGGGCATTTAAGTCATTTGCATTTGGCATATAATTAAAAAATACATAAATAAATAAATAAATAAACAAAACAAAAACCAATGTCCAGAGCCTTCTTCTCTTTTCTTTCCTTCTTTTCCTTCTTTGCTCCCGAGAAACTCCACCGACAACCAAAACCTTGAAAATTTTTTTTTATTTTCCGGCGGAACTCCGGCGAATCAAGCATTATTGCCTCTTCTCCTTCACTTATAAATCCGGTGAGGCCTTGATCTATATGTTTTTGGTTTCATATATCTATTGTTTCTAAATTTTTTCGAAATCTTATAAAAACCTAGAATTTGGTTGGATTTTGATGATTTTGGGCTCAAATTGATGCCATTGTGTTGTTGATGATTGTATGGGAATGTATATGATGAAATTTCTGAGTTTAATGTTGTAGAATGAGAGAAAATTCGTGTATTATGGTCGGACTTTACTGTAGCACAACCTTGGTACTGTAGCAAAACCGATATTACTGTAGCAACGGAAAATTTTAATGTTTTCTCATATTTTCTTGATCCACATCAAAGCTCTTCTTGTTTGGAATTCATTGGTATTAGATTTCCTCCAGTTTGAGTCCGTTTGGGTCCAAAACGACATGTTTTTGTCCTAAAACCCTAGAATTTCATGTCGACATGTATGATTGCATTTGCATGCATTTTAGCTTTCATTCTTGTGTTTATTAGCTCTTGAATTCTCTACTTGTATCTAGGTGGCGAGACATCCTCCAAGGGGAAGGAGATCGCCGAACAGTAAGCGCGTCTCGAGGCGAGACGACTAGTTCTGTGAGTGGTTTAATTGTATAATTGCATAGATCTAATAAGAGTATAATAGTATTTCAATATATGTTTTATAACATGGATTTGATGATATATATATATATTTTAGCATGAAATTATTTGAAATGGTAAACCCAGAAAATTTTCTCGTATTTGTTTTGGTAACAAGCATGTTTACACGAGTACGTATTTTAGATGCAAATGAAATGAGGTTTGATGTATAATTCTATATTTGCATATTGTATGATGAATTTCTTGAGTTATAATTAGAAAGAAATTTTATTCTTGTATTTGGTTTTGATGGTGACAACGGACCTTAGTCCGACACTGCAGTGTGGGGTTCCACGGTCCGGCCTGATGGGAGGCGGCGTGGTTAACCCTGAGTTTACCCTGGTCAAGAGGTGCGCGGAGCCATTGACAGGGATTTTGTTATGTGAGAGACCCGGGGTCACCACACGGGAATCTCAGTGGCCAACACCAAGGAGGGCAACATTTTGTATTTTTTTTTATTAAAAAGTTCCAAAATAAACACCTTGGTGGTCCTATAGCTAGTCGCGGCCACGATTAGCTTGGGAATTATTTGAGGCCAGCCCATATTTCTAAACTGTGTTTAATGTGTTGGATTATGACATTTACTTATACTATTAATAAACCATTATGTTATTTGTTAATTTGTTTAATACTTGGAATTACTTTTATATGTTATTACTATTGAGATATTTAATTTATTGAAATTCTGTTATCACTCTGTTATATCTATGCTGTTACCACTCACTGGGTAACACCTGTTACTCACCCCTCCCCTTTCCTCCTTCTCAGACTGCGACGTTGGACTGGATTGTGCTGTGCAGGCAGTAGAGTGATCTTTTTCTATTCTCCCTGTTTAGGTTTGTTGCAGTGTGCATGTATAAATTTATGGATCCACTAGGCTTGATCTTTATGTATTGTCCTTATATTCGTACTTTCTAGTTGTACTTGAAAACCTTGGATTGTGCTACTGTGGATGTTTTATGTATTTAGGGTCCCTAGTGTAGGGGAACCCTATTATGGTTTTATTGTTGATATTATCCTCTATACTAGTAATTGCGATAACAGGTTTGTGCTGAGCCTTACGGCAACCTGAAGGTGGGGCTGTTGTGGGACCCACTTCTTGTTGTCGTGGCGATTGCCACGTGCCCGGCTAGGTTCGGGGCGTGACAATTTTAGTGGTATCAGAGCTAGAGGTTTAGGACGATATTCTGTTCAAATTCTAAACCTGTTGATTTTCCGTAAAGACTAGTGGATCCAGTTATTGATTTGCATTCAGCATAAGTGCATGTAGGAGTTATGTCTGAACATTGTCTTTCTCTACTCTTTTCAGCTAGAATGCCAGCACAACGTCCACGTACGCGTCGAGGAGCTGGTGGTCCTTCCGAGGACCCTACTCCTGCCCAGCCCCCTTCTCCCCATAGGCAAGAGGTCAATTCAGGACATGAGCCTGCTGTGGCAGCATCAGTGCATGCTCCTGGAGTTCCAGACCCTGTGCCTCATACTGTAGCTCCAGGAGTAGCACCACCGCCTGAAGCTCTCCAAAGCTTTAAGGCATATTGGGATGCTCAGGGCCGTCAGCCGACATATCAGGAATACCGTGATTTCCTTGGTTATTGGAGCCTATTTGGGGGACAGCCCCATACAGAGCCAGTGTCCATGCCACCACCACCACCTCCAATACCTTCAGTTCAACAAGCACCAGTGGAAGACAGTAAGATCAGTCATAGCTTAATTTTGTCCAAGCTACTGAAAGAAGCAAGACAGTTGGGATGTAATGCTTTTGATGGCTCAAGTGATGCCATAGCTGCTAAGGAGTGGTTGAAAAGGCTGCTTGCTACTTTTGAGGATATGGGCATAGAAGATGAATTGAAATTGAAAGTTGCAGTCAGACTCTTGGAGAACAGAGCAAGGGTTTGGTGGGAAACTCTCAAGGATCGTTCAGATGCGCCACTAACTTGGTCAGATTTTCTGCATGAGTTTGATGAAGAATACTACACTCGATTTCATCGTGACCAGAAGCGGCAAGAATACATGAAATTGGTTCAGGGGAACAAGGCAGTAGCAGAATATGAAGCAGAATTGAAGGAATTAGCAAATTTTGTTCCTGAAATTGTTGGTGGTGAAGAGGCTCTATGTTCCAAGTTTGAGGCAGGATTGAATCTCAGTATCAGAGAGAGGATGGCAGTTACCGGGAATCAAAGTTTCAAAGAAGTGGTTCAGTTAGCCTTAAGGGCTGAGAAATTGGTTCTTGAAGGCAAACGCCTTCGTGAGAATCTAGCCAAGAGAAGAAATCCAGATTTTTCGAGGGCATCCAAGCGCAGCAAGAGTGAAGATACTTCTTCAGGTTTTTCAGGATCCAGCTCTGTCAAACCGCCATCAGGGCAAACGGGCAGGCAGAAGAGTAGTACATCAGCGAGTGGCAGTTATGGAGGAAAGTCAACTAGAGATGTTCCCAGGTGCCAGAATTGCAACAGATTTCATTCGGGTACATGCCGTGAGCCACGCAGATGCTATCAGTGTGGGCAGACAGGTCACCTTAAGTCAGCATGTCCAGAGTTAGGCCGTGGAACACCAGGGTCAGTACCTCCTCCTGCAGGGAGACAGAGTCAGTCCAAGGATGTATCGCCTGCTGTTTCTACCCCTGGTGCCCAGACCCGGTCAGTTGCTGCTAGCAACATTCCACAAGGTGGAACATCACGACCTCAGACCCGTTCCCAGACCAGAATTTTTGCTATGACCAATGAGGAAGCCGAGGACAGACCTAATGTGATTACAGGTACTGTATCTATTTTTCAGCATGATGCATATGTTTTGATAGACTCAGGGTCAGAGAGATCTTTTGTTAGTACTGCATTCTCATGTCATGCTGATAGAATAACCTCCCCCTTAGACTGTGAACTTTTGATCCAAACACCTCTGGGTGAAGAGATTTTTAGAGAGGTAGTTTTTCAGGGATGCCCCATCAAAGTGAAGGGTGTAGACTTTGAGGCGGACCTGATTCCACTGGAGATGCGAGATTTTGATGCCATACTTGGTATGGACTGGTTGAACAGGCATAAAGCTGCCATAGATTGCTTTAGAAAAGAAGTGACCTTGCAAACCCCTCATGGATCTGAGGTTGTGCTTAAGGGTGAAAGGAGAGTTCTTCCGAGGTGTGTGATATCTTTTATGGAAGCAAGGAAACATGTGCGTAAGGGATGTGAAGCATACTTGGCTCATATAGTGGATACAAGAATTGTTGGACCAAACTTCAAGGATGTTCCTATTGTACAGGAGTTTGAGGATGTATTTCCTGAGGAATTGCCTGGATTACCTCCAGATCGAGAGTTTGAGTTTGCTATTGACTTGCTACCGGGTACTGCTCCAATCTCCATTTCTCCATATCGCATGGCACCGACGGAGCTAAAGGAGCTAAAGGTACAGTTACAGGATTTGGTGGATAAAGGGTTCATACGCCCTAGTGTATCACCCTGGGGTGCGCCAGTGCTCTTTGTGAAGAAGAAGGATGGTTCATTTAGATTGTGTATAGACTATCGACAGTTGAATAAAGTGACTATCAAGAACAAGTACCCTTTACCCAGAATAGATGATTTGTTCGACCAGTTGCGTGGGGCAAAAGTGTTTTCGAAGATTGACCTTCGGTCTGGTTATCATCAGTTGAAGATTAAGGAGAGTGATGTGCCGAAGACAGCGTTCCGTACGCGATACGGGCATTATGAGTTTCTGGTCATGCCTTTTGGGTTGACTAATGCCCCAGCCGCTTTTATGGACCTAATGAACAGAGTTTTCAGACCCTATCTCGACAAGTTTGTAATTGTCTTCATCGATGATATTTTGATCTACTCAGCAACTGAAGAAGAGCATGCGCAACATTTGCGTATAGTGTTGCAAATCCTTCGACAGGAGAAATTGTATGCTAAATTCTCAAAGTGTGAATTTTGGTTGCATGAAGTGGTCTTCCTAGGACACGTGGTGTCTGGAGAAGGAATCAGTGTGGACCGAAAGAAAGTTGAAGCAATCATTGATTGGGAACAACCAAAGAATGTGTCTGAAGTTCGAAGTTTTCTGGGTTTGGCGGGTTATTATCGACGTTTTGTAGAGGGATTTTCTCAGATTGCTGCACCTTTGTCACGATTGACTCGAAAGGAGATAAAGTTTGTTTGGGATGAGAAGTGTGAGAACAGCTTTCAAGAATTGAAGAACCGCCTGACATCAGCACCAGTGCTCACTCTGCCTACTAGTGGTAAAGAGTTTGTAGTGTTCAGCGATGCTTCACGTCAGGGTCTTGGCTGTGTATTAATGCAAGATGGGAAGGTAATAGCTTATGCTTCACGACAATTGAAGAAGCACGAGTTGAATTACCCTACCCACGATCTGGAGTTAGCAGCAGTGGTTTTTGCCCTGAAGATTTGGCGACATTATCTCTATGGAGAAAGATGCTTGATTTACACCGATCATAAGAGCTTGAAATACTTATTTACTCAAAAGGAGTTAAATTTGAGGCAGCGAAGATGGCTAGAGTTGATCAAGGATTATGACTTGGTGATTGACTATCATCCAGGAAAGGCTAATGTGGTAGCGGATGCTTTAAGCAGAAAGAATTCAACTTCTTTGGCTTCTACTACAACTTTTTGTCGGTCTCAACTTGCAGTTCTTCGAGACATGAACGTGAGATTCAAGATGGAGCCAAGAGGAGTTATATTGGCAACTTTTGTGGTAAGACCATCCTTACTGGAGCAAATCCAAGAATCTCAGAGAACAGATGAAGAGTTAGTAAAGGAAATGCAGAGGTTGGAAAAAGGTGAACCTAGCGATTTCGGGCTTCGCAGTGATGGTATTCTGGTATTTCAGGGAAGAGTATGTATTCCAAAAGATGCAGGACTCAGAAATGCTATTCTAGAGGAAGCTCACTCCTCAGCCTATGCTATACACCCAGGAAGCACTAAGATGTATCGTACAATCAGGGAAAATTATTGGTGGTCTGGAATGAAGCGTGAGATCGCAGAGTTTGTAGCTAGATGCTTAGTCTGTCAACAAGTAAAAGCAGAGCATCAACAACCAGCGGGACTATTACAACCTTTACCTATTCCAGAGTGGAAGTGGGAACATATTACTATAGATTTTGTGGTCGGATTACCGCGTACCCTTCAGGGGCATGACGCTGTGTGGGTTATTGTGGACCGTTTGACGAAATCGGCCCATTTTCTGGCTATCCATACCAAATACTCTTTGGAGAGGTTAGCGAAGCTATTTATAAGCGAAGTTGTTAAACTCCATGGAGTACCTGTTTCAATAGTATCTGATCGTGACCCGAGATTTACATCTCAATTTTGGCCAAAGTTTCATCAGGCACTTGGTACAACCTTGAGATTCAGTACTGCATATCACCCGCAGACAGATGGTCAGTCAGAGCGTACGATCCAGACGCTTGAGGATATGCTGAGGGCATGTGTTCTTGATTTCCAGGGAAGTTGGGACAAGCATTTACCTCTTGTAGAATTTGCTTACAATAATAGCTTTCATGCAAGTATTGGTATGGCTCCTTATGAAGCTTTGTATGGACGTAAGTGTCGAACACCTCTCTGCTGGAATGAAGTCGGTGAAAGAAAGTTGCAAAGTGTGGAATTGATCGAAGTAACCACAGAAAAAGTGAAGGTAATTCAAGACCGGTTAAAAGTGGCCCAAGATCGACAAAAGAGTTATGCTGACAACAGGAGGAGAGATTTAGAGTTCCAAGTGGGTGATAAGGTTTTTCTGAAAATATCACCTTGGAAAGGAGTGATACGGTTTCATAGTAGGGGAAAGCTAAATCCTCGCTACATTGGGCCGTTCCCGATACTTGAAAGAATTGGGCCAGTGGCCTATAGACTACAGTTACCACCAGAGTTAGAGAGGATCCACAATATTTTTCATGTTTCGTTGTTGAAGAAATATGTGCCAGACCCGTCGCATACACTTAAAACACCCCCAGTGGAACTTCGAGAAGATCTAACTTTTGAAGTGAGGCCTACTCGTATCCTTGATCGACAAGAGAAAGTACTTCGAGGAAAGGTGGTGCCAGTTGTAAAAGTTCTTTGGAAAAGTGATCGGATTGAAGAGTTGACTTGGGAACCTGAGCAGTCCATGAAAGAGAAATATCCTCATTTATTCAGTGAGTCCGGTAAGCTAAAATTTTGAGGACAAAATTTCTTAAAGGAGGGTAGAGTGTTATACCCTGTCCTGATTTTAGACCTCAAGCCTATTAGATTCTTGTGCATGCATTAGGGGTAAAATGGTCATTTAGCATTAAGGACATCCTTGCATAATTGCATAATAGCTATAGTGTGAAGTTAGCCAAAAACCAGGGGCAATTCAGTCTTTTGGACCCATTTTTATCTTAATTTTCATAAAGGGCATTTAAGTCATTTGCATTTGGCATATAATTAAAAAATACATAAATAAATAAATAAATAAACAAAACAAAAACCAATGTCCAGAGCCTTCTTCTCTTTTCTTTCCTTCTTTTCCTTCTTTGCTCCCGAGAAACTCCACCGACAACCAAAACCTTGAAAATTTTTTTTTATTTTCCGGCGGAACTCCGGCGAATCAAGCATTATTGCCTCTTCTCCTTCACTTATAAATCCGGTGAGGCCTTGATCTATATGTTTTTGGTTTCATATATCTATTGTTTCTAAATTTTTTCGAAATCTTATAAAAACCTAGAATTTGGTTGGATTTTGATGATTTTGGGCTCAAATTGATGCCATTGTGTTGTTGATGATTGTATGGGAATGTATATGATGAAATTTCTGAGTTTAATGTTGTAGAATGAGAGAAAATTCGTGTATTATGGTCGGACTTTACTGTAGCACAACCTTGGTACTGTAGCAAAACCGATATTACTGTAGCAACGGAAAATTTTAATGTTTTCTCATATTTTCTTGATCCACATCAAAGCTCTTCTTGTTTGGAATTCATTGGTATTAGATTTCCTCCAGTTTGAGTCCGTTTGGGTCCAAAACGACATGTTTTTGTCCTAAAACCCTAGAATTTCATGTCGACATGTATGATTGCATTTGCATGCATTTTAGCTTTCATTCTTGTGTTTATTAGCTCTTGAATTCTCTACTTGTATCTAGGTGGCGAGACATCCTCCAAGGGGAAGGAGATCGCCGAACAGTAAGCGCGTCTCGAGGCGAGACGACTAGTTCTGTGAGTGGTTTAATTGTATAATTGCATAGATCTAATAAGAGTATAATAGTATTTCAATATATGTTTTATAACATGGATTTGATGATATATATATATATTTTAGCATGAAATTATTTGAAATGGTAAACCCAGAAAATTTTCTCGTATTTGTTTTGGTAACAAGCATGTTTACACGAGTACGTATTTTAGATGCAAATGAAATGAGGTTTGATGTATAATTCTATATTTGCATATTGTATGATGAATTTCTTGAGTTATAATTAGAAAGAAATTTTATTCTTGTATTTGGTTTTGATGGTGACAACGGACCTTAGTCCGACACTGCAGTGTGGGGTTCCACGGTCCGGCCTGATGGGAGGCGGCGTGGTTAACCCTGAGTTTACCCTGGTCAAGAGGTGCGCGGAGCCATTGACAGGGATTTTGTTATGTGAGAGACCCGGGGTCACCACACGGGAATCTCAGTGGCCAACACCAAGGAGGGCAACATTTTGTATTTTTTTTTATTAAAAAGTTCCAAAATAAACACCTTGGTGGTCCTATAGCTAGTCGCGGCCACGATTAGCTTGGGAATTATTTGAGGCCAGCCCATATTTCTAAACTGTGTTTAATGTGTTGGATTATGACATTTACTTATACTATTAATAAACCATTATGTTATTTGTTAATTTGTTTAATACTTGGAATTACTTTTATATGTTATTACTATTGAGATATTTAATTTATTGAAATTCTGTTATCACTCTGTTATATCTATGCTGTTACCACTCACTGGGTAACACCTGTTACTCACCCCTCCCCTTTCCTCCTTCTCAGACTGCGACGTTGGACTGGATTGTGCTGTGCAGGCAGTAGAGTGATCTTTTTCTATTCTCCCTGTTTAGGTTTGTTGCAGTGTGCATGTATAAATTTATGGATCCACTAGGCTTGATCTTTATGTATTGTCCTTATATTCGTACTTTCTAGTTGTACTTGAAAACCTTGGATTGTGCTACTGTGGATGTTTTATGTATTTAGGGTCCCTAGTGTAGGGGAACCCTATTATGGTTTTATTGTTGATATTATCCTCTATACTAGTAATTGCGATAACAGGTTTGTGCTGAGCCTTACGGCAACCTGAAGGTGGGGCTGTTGTGGGACCCACTTCTTGTTGTCGTGGCGATTGCCACGTGCCCGGCTAGGTTCGGGGCGTGACAATGTAAGTCCGAAGCTATCTATGTTGTAATGTATATCGGAAGAAATCACCTACTATGATTTATCTTATATTTTTTATTCAAACGGACGGACGGGGGATGGTGCACCACGTCGGCTACGCAGTTGTAGTACTCACACCTATGGACATAGGAACTTTATTTTTTATCGTAATAATACATGTTTTAATGTTTTTAATTAGCGCGTACATCCTACTTCAGATAGTAGACCTCGTTTCCTGTTTTTTTTTTTTTTTTAAGTTTTCTTGGTTGAACTGATCACTGATCCTAGGGAAGGGGACTAGGAGTGTAGATCGCGCCACATGAATGGTGATATGGGGCATAGAACATCTGGTCACGTGGATACAAGGAGGGGACAAGGGAGGACAAGGGAGGACAAGGAAGGGTCCACGGCTCACCATCCACTAAGTGTGGGAACTTTATTTCAAATGGAGGCTCCTGATGGGGCCACATGGCGGTGGGCCCATGGCTCCTGATTTGTGATCTGTGTCTTGCCTTCCAGTTATATGAGCACATGCATATGAGGACTATCATCATCATGCAGTTCGCTTGCGACCCTGATGAACTTCTTATTACTTGGCAACTTAATGGCGAGTAGCTACTCAAGTTGATGTGGCTACTCAAAGCTTTTGTTTTATGATTACTTTTCATGGTTTTTGGTATAGTTGTTAACAAATTATTATAGGTCTCATTGGAGCCAATTTAGTTGTAGTTGTCGATAAACTATATATGTTGTGATTGTATTTTATTAATATTAGTTTGTTAAATGCATGTTCTATTTGTTGAATTTGGTTTATTATTGATTTAACCACTGTTTGAGAAAGCTACAAAAATTCCTATAATAGAGTTTATATATATATATATATATATGCATGTATGAACATGTATTAATATCAAACTTGTTTTCAATATGAACTATGGTACTGCAGTGCTTGTGTTGTATTTAGTTGTGTATCAAATAAACTCAAAGTCTGTGGGCAGACACCATTGTCAACCACCCCAATTTTTCTACTTGATAGAGAATGATGTAGAAGAAGAACCACCATACACTCCTTGGTTTCCATTTTGAGGACAAGATGCTTTTGGAAGATAGGACAAATGTTGCGGGTGGTTTACATCAGAAGAGTATTCACATCATTATGAAGTTACACACTGTACGTGAGGCATAGTGATTATTATTTAGTGGTTATAATAAATATGTGTGGAATGGGTGAAACATAAAGTGGTTGACTGTTGGTAGAGCTATTAGGAGTTTGTGTTGTTTTACTTTAGATATGGTTTATGAATGGATAAGAAAGGAAACATTCTTTCATCTCTCTCTTTCCATGGCTCTCTTTCTCTCTATCTCCCTCGAACCTCCTCTCTCTATTTCCCTTAAACCCGTTCCTTTCCTTTTTGTTCTTACCACTAGTCACTAGTGTGCATCGAATTACCAGTTGGATGAAGCTCCCATCTCCACTAAGAAGTTTTCATGTGGAGCAAACTAATCATGGTGGATCTTTGGGATTAACTTAATCCTTGTTTTCTTCTATTATATCTGCCAACTAATTTATTCTATTCTTTATTTTTGTGGAGATACAGAAGATTAGACCGATATGGTATGCCTATTAGGCTTGCACATGATAGAAATATTTTATAAAAAAGGGGAAAATTAGTGGTAGTACAAAAATATTGCTTCTACGTAGTCTTTTTTTATAATAGGTAGATAATCATTATTTTGTTTTATCACCTTTATTCTTCTATGCATGCATAGTAACATTTTGTTGACATGCCACTTTTGTTAGTCTTTTTTGAAGGAATAGTGGGCCTCATTAAAGCAAAGACAAAGCAAAGACAAAGCAAGTACTTCAAAATTCTTTGTTTAAGGATTTGGAAATTTCAGGGATTTTCTTCAAAAGTATAAGGAGTTATTTTTGCCAATGACTTTTTGGTCATCTTGGTTTATTGGCACAGAGATTCCTGTATAAGATACTTATGTCCATATTAAGGACATAAGTTCAAACTTCAACTCAGGGTGATGGCACAGATAGGTTTGAGTATTAACTCCCCATATGTCCACCTTTAACATTGTTTGTCACATTCATCACCTCTTAGTCTATTGGCACTGAAACCGTTACATAGAGTACTCGTGTCTATACCGAAAAGACAAGTTCAAACTTCATCTTAGGATGATGACATAGGTGTGTTGAGTATTAACTCCTTATCTGTGCATCTTTAACCTAGTTTATCAAAATCCTAAAAAAAAAGTTATTGCTATGTGTTACTTTCTAGGGTAAATTGTTTAGCTTTGTTTTACCAGGTGGTTACCAGAGAAATTCCAACTTATTGTTTTATTATATAGATGTTAAAAATTCTCTGTTAACATATGCATGACACACTGTGTGCCCAATTGACAATTCTATCTCACATTCTGACAAAATTTTCTAACATTCATCAAAATTGACCAAAATCTATTGGGTGACCATCAGTGAAACAAAATTAAAATTGGTTAATCATTTTGATTCAAATTGAAGTCTAGACCCCAAAATGAAAACATACCATAGTTTGGGGTTCTATAAAAAATTTACCCATTACTTTCCATTTAAAATAAAGATAATGCCTTATAAATAAGATCCTTCCGTCACTGAAAATATTAAACTTACCCCTAATAAATTTATATAAGATTGATATTTACCTTTATAATAAAATTTAATATCATGAACTAATTTATAGGATTCAAACACCCAACAATAGGGTCACATTGGTCATATATATACTTAACCTTAATTCTATCCCCCCCCAAAATCACTATTCATTCAAATCGGTCTTAATTTGACATTTGGCCTACTACAATTGGCCAGATAATTATAATATACTATATATTCACGCTGGTACATGTTAACATAAATTTGTTCTTTTAGAATTGTTGACAAGTGTGCTGGTACACGTTACCAGATGTTGCATGCGGTTGAGCATACCACTATATTCACGCTGGTACACGTTAACATAAATCTTTTTTTTTTAAGTTATTGACAAGTATGTTGCTGGTACACGTTATCAGATATTATCCACGATTGAGCATAAATTGGCTTAAATTGGTTTTTCTCACCACTAACCCTAGATCTTATCTTGGAGCTGCCGGTCTTCTCCACTAACCCTAGATCTCTCCATCGTCACCACCCACCGTTGAAGTCTTGCGAGGATCGCATGCCAAGAAGCCCATGACCACGCCGGCCCCGCCATCATCCTCTCCTATGTCGCCTCCGGTGTCTCCGCCATGCTCTCCGTCTCCTGCTACACCGATGAAGGCATACCGAAGGTGAAACGGCCAGATCTTTCTCACTTTTTGGAATCAATGGTTGGATTTCACTCCTTTTGTTTTTTAAACCCTAGCCACCAACGAGATCCTTTTTTTTTTTTTTCAAACCCTAGCCACCAAACCCTAGATCTTATTTTTTCAGCAGCGCAATGCCGTGCGGGATGGAGCCAGTCAAGAAGTTGCTGTCGAGATAAAGCTCTTCCAAGGAAGAAGAAGAAGGCACGGGTGTCAACTTCAATACCAAGAACTTCCATCAAAGGTGGTGAAAGCCTAAACTTCTCAGGATTATAATTCATATCTAACCGAATACTGACAGTGAACTCCTTAATTATCCCTCTTTCTTTTAACCTCAAATCCTTCATGAGATGCAGGAGATCTAGCATGTTCCCAAATAATTGTTGGGTTATCTAGATACAGTGTTGGGTCCAACGCAATGGTGATTCTTTTGAAGAAGACGAGAACTTGGGATACATTGGGTTCGGCTTCGGCATCCTACTCACAGGATCATGATCAACTCCATCCTCCAACATCCTTCCCACAATTTTCAGTGACCAAGTTGGGGGTTCAATATTCTTATTCTCCGGTGTTCTAGGTGTCTGGTTAGCAAATGTATTGAAAACATAAATTCGGAGGGTTCTCTACAGAGTCGGAGGACTTTTGAGGGATTCCTGGATGTCAACCTTCTTGCGGGTAAGATATATGATATAGATTGAAAATTTTGATAAAATCTTATCAGTTTGTTGTTTTTTCTGGTATTATATTATGAATGTCAGTTGGCTGGGATTGTAGCAGTGGAAGTCACTGGTGGTCATGATGTCTCATTCCACCCCGGGAGAGAGGTATTCCTTGGTTCCACTTTTTTTTTTAATAGGAACCTGATCCCCTGGATATTTCTGAAGAGGCAAAGGCAGAGAGATGGTTTTGCAGGGCCGCACAGATCAAGGACATCTCAGAACTCAGCCAGATTCTGGACGAGGACAAAGAGACTTCTGGTGATTTCTAGGTAGTGCTTCTTAAAAACTACTTTCTTTTGTGTTATTTTGGCTGTGATTTGTTAGATTGTAAGGTTTATTGAAGAGTTCCTTTTTTTTGGTAGGAAAAAAAGGTGGTACTTTGGTTGTCGTCAATGGTCCCAAGCTTTCTTTTTCAGTTTCAGATTATCTTTTTATCATTCTTAGCATTTTTACTGAAAACACTGAAATGGATGTCTGACAATGCAATAATTTTCGGTCATGGCAATGGCGGCACCGCCGCACCTCCACCCTTTGATCCCACTACCTGCCGCCAAGCTACCAGTGAGGTCAAGATCCTCCGTAGACTCTGATTGCCTTTCAAAAATCAAGGAAAGAAACATAAAATTAAATGAAAAACATGGAGAGGATGAGTCCCTGGACCTATTCTTATCCGAAAAGATTTCTTAAAGATTCGGAACCGAATTGTGAAAATTCAGGTGCAAATTTTAATTTTGCTTGTTGCTAATGGCATTTCCAAATTCATATACAAAAATAATGACTAATTTTTGCTGAGATACATCATTGCTATTCTTACATATATATGAAGCATGATGAACATGTTTATCTATAAATTTGCTCTTCTTGACCTGTATATCCTCTTCGATTCATGATTTTGACATTTTTTTGGAAATTAGTTGAATGTATTGATTTTTTTTCTTCTGAAATCTTAATGTGTCGCTACAGTAATAGCATGTGTGTAAAAAAAATATTATTTGTTAAATAGTTGATGTGATGTTATCTTATTTGCTTGCATGCTTGAGCTCAAATTGTTGACATTTCAAACTTATATAGTATATAGTAACATGCCAGTAAAAAAAAATATTTGTTAAATAATTGATGTGATGTTATCTTATTTGCATGCATGCTTGAGTCTAAATTGCTGGCATTTCAAACTTATATAGTACATAGGTGGTTAAATTTAGGTGTTGATGTCAGTGTTTTTTTTTTCCTTTACTGACTTTTTTACAGATTGATACAGTATATACCAAAAAAAAAAAAAAAATTCCATTGCTTATAAAATGGGGTGATGGCATTGTAAGCTATTGCTGGCTATCCCTCATTCAGTAAAATCAGGTAAATCTTACATATGCTATTTTTCATTCATTAGTAGAACATCAACTTTGCAAAAAAAAAAAAAAGGTTAAATGTATGTCAATTGTTCAATTATTTATTTTTTATTTGTGAAGCATTTTATACATATGCTATTTTTCTATTCATTAGTAATCTCATTAAATATTTAGCTCTTAAATGGAATGGTTCATGATATAGTTTGTTGTCAAATTTTGGATGCATTCCCTTATTGGAATATGATGCTCTTGAATGAAAACATAGCCACTATGGATGACTTTTTATACCTAAATAGTATTTAATTTGCTGCAAATAGGTGGAAAGCAATCTTGACTTTCATGCGTAATCCTCAATGATTTATTTTTGACTTAGCAGTCTTCTACAGGAGACAGTGAAAAAAAAAAAGATCCTTTTTGCCAATGTGTTTATACAGAAAAAAACACATCATGTTTTTGGAATTATTGTGTGAATATTTTCAAACAAGGACGGAGTTATATTTATGTCATGATTTGTGGAGGTGGCCAAAAGGACAAATGAGTGGAAGAAGAAGGTATTGAATGGTGAATGCGATATCTTTCCTGTGATTTTATTATTGGAGATCTACTATGTTTTTACATCTCATATCAAGCATATGTGTCTTTTTATCTATATGTATAAAGTTACTTAGGTTTTTTGTTTTTGTTTATTTGGCTGTTCAATGAATTAATATGATGACATTGATAAAAATAAAATTGTCATTTTCTTTAGTTCAATTATGTTTGTAGCCTAAAAAATATAACATGGATTAAGTTATAGATCACTTTTCATTATTCAAAATTTTTATTATAACAAAAAGCTATGTTAATAAATAAATAGTTTTTTAATAAATTTGATAAACTACTTACACCATCAAAAGAAAGAAGAGTACAACCGTTCATTAAAAAAATAAAATAAAAATAATTTTTTTGATGGGGAAGAATATATACACATGGGATGGTGCTTAATCACAATTAAGCCTATATTTTTAAAATGAAACAATAAAAAACCAAAAGAATTAAACATAATGAACCAAAAAAAAAATAATAATAATAATAAAATGATTGGAAAAGTTCAAGGAGTTATCCAGTAATAAATTTTATAATTAAAAAAAAACATAAGGCTGGTAGTGAAATTGACTACAATTATTTGTTGCTAACTTGATGTGATGCGTCTAAGAATTCTGGATAAAGACATTTGAAAAGCATTAATTCAAGTGTATATTTGCACAAATCCAAGCAATAACAATATGAATAATTTTGTTAATAATTCTGAAACAAAAACATGCCCTTAGAAAAAGAGAGAAGAGATGCAAAAAGGATTACATCATTGTTACCTTAGAACTTGAACCATAAGTATAATAAATTTATCTTTGAATATATTTGTATGAACTATATACTAAAGTTTAATAGAAATATATAGAGAATGAAACCTTAAAAAAAGAAGGAGATAGAGTGTTAGAGAGAGACAGAGAAGGAAAGAGATATGATAATGATTACAGATAGTTAAGACAAAATGGAATAATTATTTCACCATTGTAGAAGGCTTAATACTTAAAAAAATGTTTTTCTTTTCAAAGTATTGAAATGAAATCATTTTTATTATTCAATAAACAATATAACATATTCCAGTAATATATTTCCCAACTTTTCACATCTTATGAATATACTTCTCATACTGAAAAGGATTTACAATAAAAATGACATTAACAATTTTTTTTAAAATTTATACTATCTTTGTAATCTTCTTTTTAGATATAATCAACCCGCAACGTTAGCGCGGGTACATAAATCTAGTTGCTATTTTATCTCCTTCTCAACTCAAACAAAATCCTATCCGTGTCTTATCACATTTCTCAAAAAAAAAAAAAAAAAAAAATCAAATTATTTAAATTGAACTTAAATAATATGTAATTATGGAAAAATGTGTGCAAGTAAAAACGATAAACTAATCTTCATCCAAGTAAATTTTCTTAAACAATAAACAAATCTTCATTCAAGTAAATTTTCTTTATAAAGCATTTTTTTAAATATTTTTAATTAATCAGTTCATTTTTTTAATATTTTTAATTAATCAGTTCATTTTCTCTGATCGGGAAGGAATAAGAATGAAATACGGGTGAGCGCTTCTTGTTTCTATACAAAAATTAAAATAATAAATAAGTTAATGAGAAACAGCTTCCCCACAATACATGTACTTCAAACTCATTTATCAATAAGACACAATTACCCTTGCGTGGTTTAACAATTGACCCAACCTCACTCACGGTCCCGTCCGACCGGCTTCCAGATCTCCTGGTTTCATTGCCGGAGCCAGAAGAGATCCAAGCAACAGAGAAAGAGAAAAGCAAAGGGGAAAAAAATCACCAACTCGAATCTCAGGTTAGTCTTCTCCCAGATCCATCCCTCTTTCTCTTCTTTCTTGAATTCAACTTTCCCAGATCTCGTTATTGAGCTTGACACATGGATGATCATTGACAAACATGTATTCCATCTGTTGAATTGAAATTCATTCTTCAAGAAATCGAATTGCTTGTGTGTGTGTGTGTGTTTTTTTTTTTTTTTAATTTTATTTTTGGTGATGATCATTTCTGTTTGTGAATTTAACCAGCGTGGATGTTTCTTTATTTTTTATTGATGACGAAGATGGAAATTTGTTTGTGTATGCTTGATAGGTAATTGGTTGGATTCAAGTTTGTGGTAATAAGAAGCAAGTGAATGTTGAGGACGATATGAGTAATGGAATGGCAGAAGTTGTGATGGAGGGTGCTGCCAAGAACAAGTTGATTGGTACTGTTGGTTATGCTGGCAATGAAAATGGTGTGCATCATTGGAATGCTATCACAGATGAGACCGATGAGGATCTTACGAGAATGGTCATTGAGCTTAGTTTCCAGAATGATTATTTGAAAGCTCAGATAGGTTCATTTAACTTGCCTGCACTTGGGTCAATTGATGCTGTAGCGAAAGAGGGAGGAGATTCTGAGCAATTGAATCAATTGCATGAGAAGATAAAGTGTCTTAATAAAGAAATTCAGGAGCAGAAAGAAACTCAGAGGGCAGCGGAGGATGCTTTAGAACATCTAAGGGCTCAGTGTGCTGATGCTGATTCAAAGGTTCACGAACTTTCAGAAAAACTTGCTCAAGGTTGGCTATCACGATGCTTTCACCAGCTTCATAAACTTCACTTGATATTGATAACAATAGTAATTGGTATTATATGGGTTTTGTGAAAATTAGATGAATGGATCTCTAAACTTATTTAGATTGATTGGTTTGGTTTACTTTGCTAACTCTAATGCTGGTTATAAAGTTATATGAACTTATGTAGTTTGGCATGCATTCTAAAATTGTCACATTGCTTCCATGCTTCCATTGTTGAATTGATAAATTATCAGCTTACAGACTCTCTCTCTCTCTCTCTCTCTCAAGATATTTGCTCCATTGTATTTCACTATTTTGCTTTTCTTTGCATTGTTGTTGTACATGATCTTAGACAAGGGTCCTAGTGATAGAGCAATTGAAAATGAAGACAGGTAAGCCAATATAACTCTACAATATAGAGTTACATCTTTGAATCACCACTGAAGAATGGTAGTTTGTAATTTGAAAAGTGAAGTCAGCCAAATAATAGATTTATCTTGTACTTGTATCAACAATGTGGCTACCTTTACCTTGTCACCATCATTAATTCTGCACCATATTCTTCAGTTTTTATTGTGCTGCATATAGCCACCTCTTGATCATTGCTTCTTCCATTCCCTAAGCCACTAGAGATGAAATGGCAATGAAAAGAAACATAGGGATGTGATTGGGATTAAAGAGTTGGGTTGATACCAGTGATGTGGTTTATCCCACCAACTAATAATGAAAGTGGGAAAAGCAATAGTAGTTGTAAGCGGGAAGAAATCTCAAAGTAAATACTATGGAAAAGGGTAATGGTTACAGTTTTTCCTCTTATGAGAAAGCATAATCTGACATTATGACCCACTTAAAGATAAAGTATGATTGGAAATTACTATTGTTGTTTAAGATTCTTGGAAATAACTATTACTGTTTAAGATTCAAATGGATCACTTTATATATCAAAGTGTAACTTCTGCATTTGAAATTCAATAAATTTAACTTATAAAGACATGGAAGCATCATTTTGGCCGTTTGGAAACCATAGAATTTGACCACAATCAAAATCTTCCCCAATTTCAGAGGTATGGCTCTGCAGGAGGTCGTTCTTCATCATATTACTATTATATTGGTCAATAATTTTATTTATCTTGAACTAACAATTATTATCTCAGAAAAATTTTCAATTCATTCCTTAGTTGAATATGACTGCATTATTTTCTTTATATTGAACTCACAAATAATATCTTAGAAACTTTTCCAACTCATTTCTAAGATGTGTATGTTTGTATAATCTAAGATACAATTCCTTTGCATTGTAGATATTAGGGCCTTGTTCTGTTTGATGGGCCTGCTTTGCTGCCTAATAATTTTTGTTTATATGAGAAGTTATTAAAAATAATTGATCTAGGATTATTGAGGAAGGCTTCGAAAATCATCTTTCATTACCATATTTTGGTGGCGTCTAGAAATGCATATTACTTCTGGTTAAATTTTTCTTTCACAGTTCATTGGATAAACCCATAGCTTGATTATTTTCTAAAGTGAAAATTGCTACTAATATTTTTATTGTTCTTTCTAAGTCCACATATTGTGCTAAATTGCTTATTTGGGGTTTTCTTGCTTTGAAGTCTCAAACTAGTATATAGTTTAATTTTTGTAGCTCAACAAAAGATGGAACAAGAAATAAAGGAACGCGATGATAAATACATTGAGCTTGATTCTAAGTTTTCAAGGCTTCACAAGCGTGCAAAGCAACGGATCCAAGATCTGCAAAAGGTTAGTTTATTTTTTTGTTAACTTATCAAAAACTTCTCATTGCATTCTCAATAGATATACATGCATGAACTGTTTACATAAAACATCTCATACATTCCTTCGCCTGATGCCTTTTCATAACTTCAAAGATCATAAGGTGATCTTAGATCTACATTAAATGTCAAAGTTTTATTCATAATTGGATTTGTTATCTTGCTAATAGTTTATGCAAACTATATTAATATTATTTAGACTTGTCAATGGCTTTGAAGAAAAAAAAAACCGCACCAATAGATTTCAAGAGAAGGAGCATAAGAGCATTTTTTAGGGTGTTTTTTGGGGCATATGGGCGATGACATTATTATTAATGGTGCATTGGCAATTAGAGATGCTTTTAGGTGTATACCAACAATATTCCTATACTATTATGCTTTGATGGATGCCATATGCGATAATTTGTTGCTCTTTGCCTTCATTTTCCCATTTATCCAATGCCATTCAATGACAATTATGCTGTATTACTACCACTGTTATTTCCATCCCTTATCATTGATTCCATCTGATAGCCTTTGTCTCGGTGGCTTGTGAGATGCTTCCATAAGCACCATTGCCACACTTGTTCTTCATAGGCTGCTATCTTTATTGTCTTATGCAATAAATTCATTATTGTATTATCCATCATTCTTTTTTATGTTGGTAGTTGCGGTTGTTTCTTTGTCACCGGGATAAGATTACCTAGTTACACTTCACATTGAATGAAGGGTCTTGGCATGGCTTGGTACATTCCCTAATGTTGCATTCTCCTTTTCCATATGTTGCCACAGAGCTTCTAAGTGGAAATTTACTGCCAGTTTTTTGTGGTTTTATGCATGTTTCGAAGATATAACCTGTAGTACAATCTTCTTGTTTACGGGAAATGAATGGGCACTGGGTCCTTAGCTGTGTAGAAACTCAGTCTTTTGTGGAGAAAGGAAAAGCTGGATCACATATATGTGTTCGAACATGGTTTGGTTTGCATCATTGGAGAAAGGAAAAGCTGGATCACATATATGTGTTAGAACACGATGTGGTTTGCATCATTGGATTTGGCTAAGGAATGTAGTTCATTGATAGTATCTGGGCAATTTCTTTGTAAATGTAAAGACATTATTCCTTGGGGGGAAAGCTAGATCACATATTTGTGTTAGAACACGATTTGGTTTGCATCATTGGATTTGGCTAAGGAATGTAGTTCATTGATAGTATCTGGGGGGAGGTATTTTCCTCATGGTCTATACTTTTGCATATGATCTTCGATTTTATTCTGAAGTGAATGTTCTTTATCATACTGAAATCTGTACATGGACACGTTAGTTAACATGCTATTGACTGAGATATTTGATTTGGACATCCTTTTTGCTAGAATTGACTAATTTGGGTAGATTTATACTATTTTCTCGCAAACTTAATCAATTAAGTTGCTTCTTGTGCTTGTAGGAATATATTCTAGAAATCTTTTCTTCTGAGATGAATCTGAAGGGAAACATAAATAATATAAAATAAAAAAAAAAATCAAAATTTTAATTATCAAACTATCACCATGAGACAATTGTTGGAGAGGAAAAGTTGATGAACTTGTTACAAAATGCTGCTAACCAGTAGCTCCACTTTATGTAAGGAGCATGGACAAAGTGGACACCACCAAAATTTCTAATTATTCAGAATCTGTCAGTGGATGATGCTGTGGATTTGATTGAAAGGCAATTTTATTTGGGTATTTTCAAAAAGTTCAGCGTTTGCTCCTTGAGCTAAGGTTGGTATCAATAATTGAGGGCAAATTAATTAAAGTAAAAGTTAAGCCAAGAGACTTACCAAGTCAAGACACTTATGGATAGTTATAATTTTAACAGGCCAAAACATATTAAAAATTGAAAGAAAATGTGTGTTTTGGCACCTTCATCTAAAGGATGGCTGCACAAGCTAAGTGAATGCAATGCTTGAGTCATCTAAATTTACATATGATTTACAATAGAAAGGGCAGTTCACCTTACACAAGATTGGAAGAGAAAGTCCCAAGTTCTCGTGCTATTAATGAGTGTAGCCTGTGAAAGTATCTGGATATTATTATGATCATTTTTCTTCTTTCCCATGATATATGACTCATAGTGATGCATTTTAGTTGTAATTGTAATGGAGACCAAATGAGAATGAACTTATAATATTCTACCTCTTTGGAGTGCTTTCTTGGGAGTTTAAGATGCAGAATCTGCATATATATATATATATAGGTACAATTCTCTAAATAGTCCTTTTACTTTTTCAAATTTACCCTTTCACTCCATCTACTTTAAATTGTTACTTTTTAGTTTCTCTACTATTCTAATTTAGCCATGTTAGTCCCTGCAAACCCTAAACCTTAACTCTAAACCCTCAAGAAAGGGGATTGACATGGCTTACTTTAAAGTAGTAGAGGGACTAAAAGATTACAATTTAGAATAAAGGACTAAAAGGGTAAGTTTGAAAAAATAGAGGGACTATTTAGAGAATTATATCATATGTATATATATATACATACAATTTTCACTTTTTTATTTCTCCAACATTTTTATGAAATTGTGGTTTGTACTAGATACATTTCTTTCTTTTGTGCTATGGAATCTAATATGTACCTTATGCTAGTTGTATAAGTTTCAGCCACAATATTGATGTTCTGCTATTATAAATAGGAAAAAGATGACCTAGAAACTCGGGTTCAAGAAATGAATGTTTTGTCGGAGCAAGCTTCGAATCAGCAAACATTGAGACAACAAGACATAGAGAAGACTCGCCAACATGCCAATGAGGCTTTACGTTTAATGGATTCTGAGAGGCAACAATTGCGGGCAGCAAACAAGAAGTATCATCTCCTTTTTACCTATTATTTTGTTTTTGTTATGGAGGAAAAATGAGAATTTTACTTCGTTGCTTATCCCACTTTCTTATTGTGTGATTTCTTATTCCTTTTTTTTTTCTCTTTTCAAAATTGACTTTGTCTTATATTCACCATGCAGTATTCTTTTATGTTAACTGCGTTACAGAATTTTCTTGTAGCAAACACGGCTTTGACTTGTGCAAGTTTGGAGCTCTTCTCATTGAGATATTCATAGTCTTGAGCTTTTTTTGCATAATACTTAAATAGCAAGATTCCCAAGTTGTGGACTCTTAGAGTCCTTTGAAATCAACTAATATGTTTCTTTTTGGTCAATTAGATCAACTAATATGTATTGCTACTAGATAATGCTAGCTGTGGAATTGTCCCCTTAACAGGAGTTCATCATAGCTCTCTTCATCGCTTATCTTACACTTCCTCCTACTTAGCTTGCCTTAATATTCTCTATTCATGTGGGAATTCTTTCTTTCGATTTTTGTTTGTGCATTTTTTTTATTTAATATCATGTTAGTGATCCTTACAGTATTTTGAAGGAACTAAATCTTATTCAACACCTATTAGAGGCCAGGTTTGAAGCATGCCTTAAATGCTTGAATAGAAAATTGAGTGATAGATAGTGTCTTCCTAGTTTACAAGCACAAGTTTGAACATTTAATTCTTCAAGGGGTCAATTGTGCAGATCCTTTCGCGGATCAGGCGCTCTCTTTCTTCATTGATCCTTGATTCATATCATCTCCTTTTTCAACTCTCTTTCACTATTGTCATCTAGGACTGCTATAATCTATCCTTTAAAATCTTCTCTGTGTTTTGATCACATATCTGAATTTGGTGACTGTTCTTATTGCTTGAAGTAGTTATATGACTTGCTTATTCAGACATATCAAACAACTCTCTCATCGCTTATCTTCAATCAGAATTACTCCTAATCATATCTTTAATCAAATACAATTTTTTTTATTTTGTTTTGTAACTTTTGTTATTTTTGTTGTTGTTGTTTTTTGTTATTTTTATTTTGTTTTTTTGTTTTGTTTTTGGGTGTGTTTCGCTTTGTATTGTATTGCATGATTTGTATCACTAGTATGTAAGCTTCTTGTCATTCCCCACACATTGCTTTTTATGGTTAGACTGAAACGTAAAGCCTAACAATCCTAATTTAGGTTTATCTTTCAATTTCAAAGGGACTTCCCAATTGTACAAAATCTAGTCTCACTTCAGTTCACTAATTCAGCATTAATTTGAGCCAAGATAGTTGAAACAATCACAGTTTAGTATGTATCATCCATGAGATATTCTGCAAAACTTTAATTTTGTTGTGTTTGAAGTTATGTTTCATATATTCATTCTTTCCACTAAACTGGAAAATGCAATAGCTTGCTCAATTTTAGCATTTCTGTTCTTAATAAATCAGTAGAATATTTTGTGTATTGATATACAACTTTTCTAGCGCACCTTTCATAGAAGTTTTGGGTTTATTTGTATATGTTTGTGTGGCTTATAGAACAATACAGTAAACATTGATTGATCAAGTTGCTAAGTAACTTCATATTCATCTGGATCTCTATGATGGTTGCGACTTTGCAATTTATTCTTGATTTCCTTTGCATGTGCTAATTATTTGGTGGGAAGTTACATCCACTTCTTTTATTGGAATTTTCCTTTAGTTGCTTTATGATGTTGTCATTACTTGGTTTGTTCTTCTTTTTCTTTTCTTTTATTTTCTTAAATTTTTGGTGTGACTCATATTCAGACTCCGAGAAAATGTGGATGAGATGCGTATTATATTGGATGCTAAGGAGAGTGCACTAGCTGCAGTACAACAAACTCTACTTGACAAAGAGAAGGTATCTGCCCACTTTTTCCTTTTACCATGCGAAAGTTGAAATTTCAAGAGTAGAAGTGCATTATGAAGCTTTAATACTGCTCTGATAATTTGACGGACATGCTTATAAGGCTTTTTATCTATTTGGGCATTGCAGATGTTCTAGATGTCATTATCCACATTCAATTGATAACCATTTTTTATTCTCTCTTTCAAGTCTTTTTTTGTAAATGATGGAAGCTGAATAGATGGGCATTTCATGGTGTGTAACCTCTATCATATATTATTTAAAAGCAAAATATAGGTCTCATATTTTATTATTACTTGCTTTCGTGGACAACATATTTTTGCTGTCAAAGAATTGCTACTAAAAATTTTTCTGTAATAAAATAATATATGCTTCACAAGTTGTTAACTTAAAGTTGTACTTTTTAGGGATAATAGGCAATACAGTTAAAAATGAAGTTTGTTACTCTTCGTCAAGGTAGTCAAATCGAGTTTCGAATCGTGAATCGAATCGAATCGAATTGTAAGATTCGGTTCAACATTTCAAAATCATGCATATATATATATATATATATATATATCACATGGTTATATAAAAAAAATAAAAATAAATAAATTCTAAGTCATGCATTAAACATAAAATAGTTTGGAAGACATTTTCTTAGTTTGAGATCATGTTTTAAGCTTGGAAGACATTTTCAAGTATTAAGCAAACCTATGTATATTTAAAAAAAAACATTAGTTATTTCAAAAATAGTTCAGATTTAAAAAATTAATAAAATAATAAAAAAAATTTCTTTCCTTAACAAGATTTTTAAGATAACAAATTAATTTGATATTAAAGTTTTAAAAGAAAGCATTATCTTTTAATTAATCTTTGAATTTGTTTTTCGATAACAAATTTAAAGATTAATTAAATAAGGGCTAATTTGTCTTTGCCTTTTTCTTTTTTTTTTAAAATTCAAAATTTGTATTAACTAGGAATCATTGATCTTCTTGATTCATATCGATTCAACCGAGTTGGGATCGATTCAAACGATTTATTAATGATTCTAGATCAATTTTGATTCTTTTATAAGATTCGAACCGTCACGGATGAAAAAGGATATAAATCGTACGATTCTAACTACACTGCTCTTAGTTGGCTTCCTAAACACCTTTGATTAACTTTGAATAGCGTGAGGAGTAACATATTTATGGTCTAATTTAGAATAGCTGTGTTTTACAAAGTTCTCACAAAAAGAATAAAAATTGTATTAACCTACTTTAGTTGCATATCCAAAACCAACCTTGAGGTTAAGTACTTTACTCCTTGAGATTATATGGATATATAATGATGGTCCCTTTTGTACATTAACCATTAGTATCCCCATGCAAACCTAGGAAATATTAGCTTTTATCTTGCCAAAGTTTAAGTTTCTTAAAATATTCTCAAAATATCTTTGCCCTATGTTTCGTACATTGTAGCCTTTTCTTCTAATTACCGCAGCTTGGGTGACCCTTCTCTCTTTGGCCATGATGACAATAGATGTACACAACCATTGAGGTGGCCAAACAGTTGGGAAGGAGGGTGGATCGTGCCCACGTTTTTTTTTAATCTATTGATGAAATCAAAAGACTGCCATATATGTATTGCTAGAAAATTTCTGCGGGTAAAATGACATGGCAAAGTTAATTGCCAAGTTGTTATGGAGTAAATTATACACCTTTAAAACCGGAAGATTTAAGTATTTCCGTTTTACACATTGGGTGGCCTTTGTAATTTACCATGGTTTCCTATGTATTGTATAAAATAATGATTAGAAAAATCTAAATGTTCGTACTTCGGTTGTCATCTTATGAAGAAAAACCTAATTTACAAAAGCTCCCGCAGAGCTTTAAAGGTGGATGATCGGTTTCTGGCTTCACTGAGTGTCTACTTACTGCAGTGCACATATCACTTATGTAATAAAGTGCTTATGAAAATGCATGATGTTGAACTCACGAGGAGTACGGGTACTAATACTAACTGATTTCCTATTATCAAGCCTATCAATTGAAATGGGTTTTTGTAATCTAAAGAAACCTAAATGAATTAACTAAGAAACTAAAGAAATACAAGGGCAAGAATTAGGAAGGGTATTCACTCAATGGAGAAGATCTTGGAATTGATTCCCCTTCGTATTTCTTAAGCATCTAAACCTTAATTTTGGATTAATTCGAGGTTGGATTGGGGCTGTGGAGACTTTACAAGCATGCCAATGCTTTTCTCAAAGCTACCGTCACCTACTCTAATATAAGATTTAGGTGAGATTTCGCTCCAACCCTAATCAAGCATGAATCCATTACATTCAATGAATTTCTCCCTAAGGGTGACCACTAAACGCCTCTTATCCAAGGGTGAGCACTCTAGCTTCGGTTGTAACCCTATGACAAAAGAAAGATGATGTTTTATCTCTATTCAGACCTTCAATCCCCTTTGCCTATGGTTGATAGATTCACAATGGATTTCTCAATTACATTCATGAAATTCAAACATAAATTTTAGCTCTCGTTATTAGGACAGCCAATGAAATGTTTAGTTACTTATTACAAAGATGTTCACAATGGTGAGTCTTAAACCTTAGAATCGTTAAGGTGCAGAAAGTTTTATACCTTTGTAATTCGAACAAGCTTCTGCTTACCTTTATTCTCATCTAATTATCCACTTAAATAGAGGCTACATAGGAAATTATTCTTATAAGACTACAATTAAGGACTTCTAAAAATTCTTGTTAAAATAGACTCTTCTGATTTGGAATAGAATTATTATTTCAAGTACTTGCTAAATTTGACTCTTTTAATTTGGTAAAAATTATTGTTTCTCTTCCTTTCCGTCTAACTTCTCCCATGGGCCATGTAATATTTCTTTCCTTCTGAGCTTGTCCTTAAGCTTGAGATAGTCACACAAAAAGAAGCAACATCTTCCCAAGTAGCAAACACGCACAGATACCTTTGGTTGCCTATTATTGCATGCAACGATATTTCAGGTTATTACCTTGGTCTTGTACAGCGTTGTCATGACCCTTTACTTACCCAAAATAATTTTTTACCTTGATGCCCAAATACATATTGTCTATTATAATTGTAGTAAAGGCCCTTAGCTCTTCGTTCAGCCATATTTGCACTGTTTAATTTTTTAATAAAAGGAGTGGACTTTAAAAACTTAGATAAAATTGTTTCTTCCCCAAAAGAGTTACGTTTGGATTTTAATTAGTCACTCTAATCGGGCCTAGACACGGAGTAAACACGGCTTGCAAAAGTTGTGATATGTAAATGTGAAATGAGATGAAAGGGGCCACCATATTTCGGCACGGGTTTGGTGCCACCGCTCTAGAACTTATGCCTGGGTTTAGCATGCCCACAACATCACCCATGCAAAGGGTGTGGGCCAGTTTGCCAAGCTCAGTCTTCTTGTTTTAGGCTTTTTTTTTTATTCCTGTTGGCTTTCCTGTGGCTTCATCTTTGCAAAAGTTGTGTTGCTATCATAAATTATTCATTTTGGCTCAGTTTCGATCCTAACTTGCACCAAACTTTTTCCTTTCACCTAATATGCCCCCAAAATGGTTTGAACACAAAATGCAAACAAGCTATGCATCAAAATGATAAAATCAAGCCTTGAGAACTAGCTAAGTGCTCCAAATTAAAGTATGAAAGCATGTATACCTGAGCACTTAGTAGTGGAGAACTTTAGCATTTGGGTTTTAGAAACACAGATTTTAGGTCCCTAAAATTGGCCTTACTATTGTAGATGTCATGAAATGAATGACCTGGTGATTAGGGATTTTTTTTTTATTTTTTAATTTGGCCTCCTATAAAAGAATATCCTGTATTTTCTTTTCTTTCTTAATCATCTTCTAGCAAACCTTAGCAGTATCTTTGCTTCTGGTTTAGCTAAGTGGCTAAGAAATGGTTGAAGCTAGACCTGTGCATCTTTTGCTCTTTAAGTGGGGTTAGAAGGATGAAGATGAGGTAGTGAACCAAGGGATTGTGGTTCTAGTGCTAGGTGCTGGCATAAATGTTGTGTAGCCTTGTTAGGGATGTGCATGAGTTATATGATAGAGAGAGTAAAGAAAAGTTGAAGGAAAGAAGAGAGATGAGGTGAGTATGAGTATAGAGAAGCAAAAGAAACAATTAGAAAGATGAAAAAGAGAAGGAATAGTTGAAAGAGCAAAATAAATATAAAATAGAGAACAGGGAGAAATAGAGAAGGAAGAAGCTGGACAACCAGGGATTCAGATATTGTTAAAACAAAAAAAAAAGTCTACTTTGAATATGACTGGAGTAATTCTTTCTAGTTTTAGCTATTAGAGGATAACTATTCAATGAATGGAGGGGCTGAAGTGTTGTTTTTATGATTTTGGTCCTAGATTTGGGTTTTAACTTTTAATCCTTAGGGATCAAACTATTTAGCCCTTCATTTTTATACAATGAGTTTGTTTTATTTCATGGTAAAACTAAATCAATGTTTGCCTTAGAAAATGGTAGAAAAAGCAACAATATTATGAGTACAACTAGTGAGGAAAGAATAGTACTCTAATAAAAGGTAGATGTTGACCTATACATGTAAATATTGTTTTGATGAGAAGGCTTCTTGTTCATGATAGTTTAAAATGAATTCCTCAATAGAAGGGGACAATCTATTTTGACCTTTTAGTAAACCCTCTGTGTATGAACAATTCAATTTTCACAGAACTATTTTGTTGCTGTTTTCTAAATATCTGGCTGTCAATTCTCATGTTTGAAGAAAGTCCGGAAAAAATATTGTGATCCTAATCTAAAAGGTAGAAAGAACACCACATGCTTCAAAAAATATATGCAAAGAAAAATAGAAGGAAAAAAGACTACAATTGGGAGACATGTAGGTTTGGATCTTCACTTGATACCCTCAGGCATAGTTCATCATAGGGTTTTTTGTAGTTGGTTCGAAAGTTCTTGCTAATCAATTTTTCATCTGAATGCCAATTATTAAATGTATGAATTAGAGTGGATAAATTCATTGAAGATAGTCTTATTGAATAATTTAGAAGCATGCATCTTTGTTAATGTGTTAGGCGTCACTTTTGCATATCAAGGTATAATTCCCTGAACCGCTATACTTTTTCAAACTTATCTTTTTAGTCTCTCTACTTTAAATTGTAACTTTTAGTTCCTCTACTATTTTAATTGAGTAATGTCAGCTCCTTTTCTTGAGGGGGATTAACATGCCTCAATTAAAATAGTAGAGGGACTAAATGAGTAACAATTTAAAGTAGAGTGACTAAAATGGTAAGTTTGGAAAAGTAGAGAAATTATTTAGGGAATTATATCTAAAATGCTTAATATCACTGCTCCTTATGCACTCCAATAAATCAGGTTTAACCATCTTTTTTCTTTAACCCTCCTTCATGTTTGTTTTTCCACCTTTTGTATAAATATTTTGCAATTAGGAAGTTGATAGGAATTCAACGAAAACAATTGAAGATTTATTGATAATTGAGTCTAAGTTTAAAAAGCTTGGCCCTTAATTTGAGAGGAAGGCCAACGTCTCCTATACCTAACTATTAAGAACAAAACCAACAAACCACGTTATGACCCCTCATATGACTCCTTAGCCTCTTCTTTATACGTAATCCCTAGAAAGCTAAATTACTAATATACCACTAACTGACTTTTTAATTTCTACTGACTCTTTTTTTTCGTATTTAGGCTTAATATAAATCTTCATTTGGATTGGGCTTAACATTACTTCTCTCCCAAAAAGACACCTTGCCCTTATGGTGGAATCCAGGTGACTGTTGTTGAATGGGGATCTTCTTTGATCACTTCCTCATTTGTTTCGCTAACATTCTCCTTTTCACCTCACTTTTAGAACTTGTAAGGTATTTTCTTTACAATGTTGCCTTGGAGAGTACTTCTCATCACAGGAAAAACACAACCCTTTTTCCCGCTTATTTTGCATCTCCATTTTAGTGATACATTTCTTTGACGCTTCTTGTTGAACCACTAATACTTGAGTTTGTTGTTCCTTTACCGAGGTGTAGCCCTGGTGAGGGAATCCACTTATAATACTCTTATTGGATCTTTTTGTTATGTTGTTATTCTCAATCATTTGGGCCAACTCCGTGGTCTCTCCCAGCCCTTTCGGCCTCAATAGTCTTAACGTTGCTCGGATCTCTGATGTCAACCCCTTTATAAAATTTCCTTCTAATGATGCTTAGGATATTTCTAACAGCCCAAAAGATGTTCGAATTTCTCCTTATATTCCATAACTGACCTTTCTTGGATTAAGGCAAAAAATTACTCATGTAAATCTCCTTGAATGGCTCGAAATTGCTCGAATTAACAAGCCTTAAATTCCCCCCAAGATCTAATCGGTTACCGTTCACGCCATTAGAACCACATTTATGCCTTCCCTTCCAAACACAAGGCCACTGCCATTTGCTTTTTATCCTCTCCGTGAGCCTACTGATAACAAAATATGTCGGGATGCAGTATACTGATCTATACACGTTTTCGTCCTCAAAGATGGGTATCTATAGTTTTATCACCCTTGTATTTCCTAAAGCATGTGTTATGTTGCCGTAATTGCATAGTTTGCCAAGTAATAATTAAAATGTCGATCCCTCGAAGACCAAGTGTGGATTATTAATCGATTGCAACCATATGCTATTTAGGCAGATAAACAATGTGAAGATGAACTAAAACAATGGAATTACAAATTACAGGTGTTGAGAGTGTGAAGAGGCAGGGTTGTGGAGGTTAAAATTCAGTTATAGATAGTCCTAGGTTTGGAGGTTCACCACAAGAGTAAGGGAGGAAGTGCTAAGTTTCTGTCAGGCCTAGGCAAAACACTTTGAAGGGTAATGGTCCTTAAATATTTGGCACTTTTTTTCAAGAGACAAGTTTTGATTTTAGCTAACCTCCACTTTCGTGGCGGCAAAATTCTCACAAAACCATTAAACTTAAAGACCATTTTATAAACCATCAAGATAACTAATTTCAAGATTTGCCTTAAGGAATCCAAGATCCTAGTTCACCTTTCAGCTCACTTTGATCTCTGTGATTGAGCAAGTAAAATGCTTTCACATTCACAATCTTTGCAAGTGCAAGTCATAAAGCTAATTCAAAAGGTTTTACCATTAATCATAAAAGAGTTTTACAAAACATAAGCATAATCATCCCCTACACTTTGGGCTAACCCTAAACCTAGGGTGAAAATTTACACATCATGTTTGAATTACAACAAGAAAGAGAAAGACATAAATCTAGGATGTCCATGTAGCAGCACATGTAGCAACAGGACATAAATGAAACAAAGGACTCCCTTTTTCTTCACACAAGAGTTTTAATGTCTTGATCTTCAGCTTTTTCTCCTTTTTTTTTCTTCTCTTTTGAGTCTTTCTGAAGCTTTTCTTCCTCCTGCCGCCACTCCCCACTTATTTCTTTATTTGCCTTATGCCTTTGATACTCAATGATAAGGATTGGGCCCCAGCTGAGTTTATAGTCCACAGGTGTGCCGGCTAGCTTGAAGGATTGTGTATCTTAGAGGGCTGGCTCATTTGAGTCATTGTTTTTTTCTTCTTTGAAACACACCCCTTATTTAGCATAAACTTGGAATCCAACTCCATCTTCCTACACACAAAGACTACCAAAAGAAGCAGTTTGCACAAAGAGTAGAAGAATTTACTTCAAGAGCAAGGAGAATGCATGATTAATCAACAAAAAGCCAACTAAATGCATGTTAATAACTATATATATATTTTTTTATCTACAACAGCATCCAATCACCCTTAACCACATAGGACCTATTTATGCTGTGTTCCAATTTATGAAGAAAACACTTGCAAATGAGATGTCTTCATCAACCACCATCGAATTTGTCCAACTAGCGATGGTGTTGCAGTAATTTGGTGAAGGTTCTTTGCCATCGTTGCAAATTACAAGCCAGAAACTACATGGTAAAATTTTTTTCTGCAATGGTCTCGCTTGGTTCTTTTGGTGATTTATGGACGAGGAAAGATTGGGTATCTCAATGGGGAGGTGGATTGGTTGCAAGTCAACGATCTGTCATATATGAATTGGGCGCTCACCAACTCAATCGTGATGGCGTGGCTAATCAATTCAATGGAACAACAAATAAGTCGCACATACCTGTTTCTATGCACTACAAAAACAATTTGGGATGTTGTTAATAGAAGTTATTCTGATGTTGAGAATGCATCTTAAGTTTTTGAGATCAAGAATAGACTAAAGGAGTTACATCAAGGAGCTATGGAGGTAACATCATACTATAATGAATTGCAGATTCTTTGGGAAGAATTGGATCTACGCTATGAAGTCGACTAGGAAGACTTTGATGAAAGTTTGAATTTAGAAGGCACTTGGAGAAAGAACGCCTATACGAGTTCCTCTCGGGTTTGATCCTAGTCATTGATGAAGTGAGAGGTAGGATCCTTGGTTGTAGACCTTTACCAGCTATGGATGAAGCTTTTGCAGAAGTCCGCAGATAAGCTAGTAGAAAACGAGTTATGCTTGGTGGAAAAGAAGATACCACTCCTATAAGCGTGAGTGGTGATCTACCCATTGAGACTTTAGCCCTTGCTGTTAGAAGTGCTCCAGATCGATCTAACGGAGATCAAAGAAAGGAAGGATAACCATGTTGTAATCATTGCAATAAAAATGGTCACACCCATGATACTTGCTGGGATATTTAAGGTAAACCATCTAATTGGAAGCCAAAAAAGAGCCAGAGAGACAAATCGGGCAAAGGTTTTTAAATCTCCCGTTAGCTTCCGTAGAAGGGAAGATGAAGGAGAAGCGAGAGAATGATAAAGTATTACTGAATAAGTCCTTGATTGAGCAACTCTAGAATCTCTTAAACCAACAAAAAGGGGGTAATTCAAAAGGCTTAGCAAGTAGTTCTGGTGGAGCAGTTAGTAATTTTGCTCAGAAAGATACTCTTTTTCATGTTAAAAATTTGTCCCTGTGTGCTCAACTTAGGAGCATTGGATCAATTGTTAGGTAATTGATCCATCTTTCTTTCCTACACTTCATATCATGGAAATTTGAAAGTTAAGGTGATTGATGGTGGCTATTCTTTTATTGCCGGAAAGGGGTCAATTAGTCTTTCAAATTCTATCACAATTCATTCAGTTTTGCACGTTCCAAACCTCACTTGGAATCTGATTTCTACGAGCAAAATTGACCCATGAATTGAATTGCGTTGCTGATTTTTCTCCTACATGTAAAATTTAGGAACTAAGATAGGGGAAGATGATTGGCGGTGCTAGGGAGGTAGGCGGACTTTACTATTTTGAAGATAATGAATGCGTGAATAAACGAGCTTCTATGGATGAAAAAGAGAAGCTTTTTTTGTCTCTAAATCTGATGTAATATTGATGTGGCATCTTAAATTTAGACACCCAAATTTCCATTACCTCAAACGTTTGTTACCACATCTTTTCATGAATAAAAATCCAAATTCGTATGTCTAGGAAGTGTGTCAATTGGCCAAACACATGTTCAAACTTCCCAAACCAACCGTATTCAAAATTTGAACTTTTTTCTCTTGTTTATAGTGACATATGGGGATCTTCTCTTGTAAAAAATATTTCAGGAATGCGATGATTTATTATGTTTATTGATGATCGCACTAGAGTCTATTGGGTTTATCTCCTTAAAAGACAAATCTGATGATGGAAAAATCTTCGATAAAAAATCAGTTCAATACCTCTATATAAGTCTTCCGAACTGATAATGGCAAGGAATATTTCAACTCAATTCTTGGTGATTACCTTGAGACCAATGGCATAATTCATCAAAGTTTATGTCCCGACACACCACAACAAAATGGTGTTGCTAAACGGAAAATCACCATCTTCTTGAAGTTGTTAGAGCACGAAGGTTTGCTATGAATGTTCCTAAATATTTGTGGGGTGAAGCTGTACTAACAGCTACTTACCTCATAAACTGCATGCCCTCAAAAACCCTTAATTATGTCAGTCCAAATGTCAGTCCTTCTTCAGACCTATCCGACCTTTTGATCCATATCGTCTATCCCACTGAAGGTCTTCGGTTGTACTTAATTTGTCAATGTTCAACCACAATATCATTCTAAGCATGATTCAAAATCAATCAAATGTGTCTTCATTGGACATTCACCAACTCAACGTGGATATAAGTGTTACTTTCCTAGTCTTCGTTGTGTTTTCGTGTCCTTGGATGTTTCTTTCATTGAGTCGCAACTTTTTTTTTCAGCCGACTAATCTTTAGGAGGAGATTTTGATGGAAAATAAATTGTCTTGGGATGAACTGTTTTTTGATTCATATCAACCTTCCATGTTTACTTCACCTGTTATTGATGTAGAACAAAAGTCTTTTCCCTAAGAGCAGAAATCAATTTTGGAGATAAGGGGGAGTTAACTGTAAGTCACCTAAGTTACTTGTTTCCTCACGCAGGAAACTGAATCAAGAAAGTAGTGAGGCCAACACTCTACATGGCCATGAATCAGACCTAAATCTCAGTATTGAACACCAGTCTGAGAATGAAAAAGGTGAAGGACAACTTCTTAATAATTCAGTTCAACCAATTGATGATGGTCTAGATCTTCCGATTGCCTTAAGAAAAAGAATCAGGTTCCATACTCAGCATCCCATGACTAGATTTGTATCTTATGACAAACTGTCTCCAAGTATCTAGGTTTTTACTACACGATTAACCAAGATAGTAGGCCCGAAGAACATTGAAGAAGCTTTAGCTGATCCGAAATGGAAGATGACAGTTCAAGAAGAAATGAATACTTTGGAAAGAAATGGAACTTGGGAGATAGTTGAATAACCAAAAGGAAAGAAAAACAGTAGGTTGCAAGTGGGTCTTCACTATCAAGTTCAATGTTGATGGAAGTATAGGCAATTACAAAGCTAGGCTTGTTGCAAAAGGTTTTACTCAAACCTATGGAGTGGGTTATCAAGAAACATTCGCTTCTGTGGCGAAGTGGAATACTGTCAGAGAGTTTCTTTCTTTAGCATCTAACCTCGTTTAACCGCTACAACAGTTAGATGTTAAAAATGCATTTTTGAATGGTGACCTGCATGAAGAAGTCTATATGGATTTACCATCTGGTTTTGGAAATGGAAATAATCTTGTTTATAGATTAAAGAAGTCTCTCTATGGATTGAAGTAGTCTCCCAGATAGTGGTTTGATAAATTAAAATGTTCTATCAAGAGGAAAGGGTTCAAACAAGCACAGTCAAACCATATTCTATTCTACAAACACTCTAAAGATGGCAAGATAACCATCTTTACAGTGTATGGAGATGATATTATTGTTACCGGAGATGATCTAGTGGAACTAGAAGCTTTGAAGAAATATCTTGCAACTGAATTTAAGCTAAAGGATCATGGTGCTGTATGGTATTTCCTTGGCATGGAAGTGGCTGGAAGTGAGGTAGGAATTTCTATCTTACAGAGGAAATATATTCTTGTAGGTATAAGGATGTTAGATTGCAAACCTAGTAAGACACCCATGGAACCAAATGCGAAGCTAAGTGTTCAAGAAAGAAAGGAGGTTTACCGAGAACAGTATCAAAGACTGGTGGGAAGGTTAATTTATTTATCACATACACGACTTGACATTGCATTTGCTGTGAGTATGATTAGTCAATTTATGCACTCACCAAAGGAGAAACATCTTAAAGCAGTTTACAGTGTCTTTAGATATTTAAAAGGAACACTAGCCAAAGAACTGTTTTTCAAGAAGAATGATTTAAGGATGGCAGAACTTTATACAGATGCTGATTGGGCAGGTTCTTTAGTTGACCGAAGGTTTACTTTAGGCTATTGTTCGTATGTTTAGGGTAATCTAGTGACTTGGAGAAGCAAGAAGAAATCAGTTGTTGCTCGGAGTAGTGCTGATGCTGAGTTCCGTGCTTTATCTCAGGGAATATGTGAAGGTATATGGTTGGAAAAGATACTTGGAGAGCTAAAAATGATCGATCACTATCTTATGAAACTGTGCTGTGATAACAAAGCTGCAATAAATATTGCTCAGAATCCCATTCACCATGACAGAACAAAACATGTGGAGATAGATTGCCACTTCATCAAGGAGAAAATTGAAGAGGGAAAAGTCTGCATGACGGAAGTACTGCTGCATAAAAACTTTTGGATGGTTGGTCATATGGGGTTTAAAAATAAACTAAAAAAAAACACACACACACACTCATCATTTTGTATATTTAGCCAATTTTTCTGGTGTTTGTGGATGATTGTGCTATATGATTGTCTTGATGTTATGAATAACTTTTTTCTTTAGCTTTGAATTTCTGAATTCAAGATAGCTATCTTTGTCACTATCAATGACTCTTCTGTATAATTATTTTGCCATGTTTCTTTCTTTATCTGCCATTTTTGGGAACAGTACTTAACTTGGTATGTTTCTATCTTGACTACATGCTTAAAGATGCTGGAAGACACTCATAACCTCTTACGAACTCTAGAAGAGAAAAGACAATCATCATTTGCGGAGCTTTCTGCTAAACATCAAAAGGTGAAAAGATTATTCTGTAACGCTCCTCTGGTTCTTTCACATGTTGTCATTTCTTGTGGCTGTCTTTTATGTGGATGAACTTGATGTATATTACACTTTTCCACGTTTGTCTATTTTTGCCAGCAATTGGATAACCTGTCAGCACAACTTGCTGAGGCTGCTGTGGATAGGAAGAAAGCAGCTGAAACAATCTCCTCTCTCCAGGTGGAATGAACTTTATATAGATTTTAATGTCTTAATAATGTACTCCATGCTGTAGACACTCCACATAATTGGTAAAAATACTAGCTGCTTTGTTTAGTTTTGGGAAGCCTTCTTCAGCTTCACACTTCTGTGAAGCCATTGAACTTAATTGAATTCCTCAGCTCGAGGTGCCAAGTTTAGTTATTTGAATAGAGTTGAATAAAATTACATTTTGAATGTCATTGGTTTACTGGGCGTTATGAAATTCATATATTTCATTGGAATATATGCTCTCATAGAAAAATCTGTGACTACCTTAGATTTTAAATATTCTAGAAGTTGTATATGTATGAGGGACATACAGCTAGACCTTTTGTAGTAGAAATTCTTGCATATAATTATTGATACAATGATAATTTATAAATTAGTCTGAATACTTTTTTTTTAATTAACTGTGAAAACTGATATAACTGTGTTGACATGTTGCTATGTATCTAATATTTCTTTTCCTATGAATAATATTTCAATGTGAAACCTTGTGTTCTTAAGGTCAAGTTCTATTTTTAGGTCATTGTATGGATATCAAAGAAAGTGAGTAAAATTGCTTATATTTTGGCTTATATGGCAAGCTTTGCAATAGCAAGGGAATTAATGTGTGAATAAATAGATTACTACTGTCGAATCTCTGATCAACAAAAGCTTGTGCTGGATTTATATATGGAATTGTACTATGTACATCTTCTAATTAAGATATCTCTACTAGTATTGGTTATATTCTTGTGCTAGGGTTAGAAAAAGGTTTTCCATCAGGTCAAAAGTTCTAGATCTTTGGCTTATTTTGTCAGTCTATCATAGCATCGTTTACTTAGACCTGTTCGATGAAATAAGTGCATAATCCGTCACCCTTTTATGTATCGTATAATCAAATGAAAATTATTAAATAGAACACTTGATACTGAGATCCCTCAAAAGAATTAGAGATTTTTGTTTTGACCTTGAAATGTTTTGGTTTTTTGGGAATCTCCCTGAAGTTTTCCTAATTGCACGTAAGTCTGTGATCTTTGTTATTCGGAGATAATTGTCCAGGTTATTAACTTTATAGGGAGCTATGGAATATTCCTATAATGTTCTTGAAAAACTTGAGAAGAGAATTATAATTAAACTCTATATCCCAACAATCATCTCACTAATGCCTATAAATAGAAAGTGAAAAGAAGAAAGTGCCAGCTGTACAAATAGTACAAACAGTGCAAAAGTGTAGTAGACATAAAGCTAGACTAGATACATTGTTACTTTCTAACAGTTCTATTTAATTCTATTTGTTTCAAAAGTTTCTCAAAAAAGGGCTTTTTTATTTGAAGGATTAACATTGTCTCACTCTCCTTTCTCCTTTGTCCCCTTGTTTCTTTCCCTTCCTTTTCTTCTTGTTTGAGAGACGCTTTTTGTGGACCCAAGTTTGTTTCCCTTCTGTTTTTTGGTAGAAGTCATTTCCCGCTTTACTTTTCATTTTTCTCATAATCCTTTGAGAGATGCCTAGCCTACCAGTAATGTGGGCATGTCACATCTTTTGCTATATCCAGCCTGTGGTCAACCATAGGCTAGAGTCTCTAACTGATGGTAATGAGGTGGGGTTTGTCATAATGGCAAAGATTTCAGGTAATTATTTGTAATGAGTGTAGGTGATGTTTGGTTCGCGGAATGGGAATGGAATGAGAATGGGAAAGGGAAAGAGAATAAAACTGTAGGAATAAGATTGGGAATAAAAACTGTGTTTAGTTGGAAGTAGTGTCATTGGGAATGAAAAGAGGTAAAATTTTAAAATTTGACAAAATTACCTTAATGCCCTTAATGCAAATAAATAATTTATATATATAAAATAATGAATAATATTCAATGATGATTTTTTAAATTTATAAAATATTTAAATATCATTGTTAAAAATAATTATTATGATTAAATATTTAGATTAAATATCTCTTTCATCATTATTACCAATATATCTTTCATGATTGTTATAATTATTTAATGATTTTTATTTAATTAAATATGTCTCAAGGGTAAAAGTGTCATCTCACTTTAATTATAACAATTAAATACGTAAATTAATTATTTTATTTGATTAGATATCCATTAAGGGCAAAAACGCCATTTCACTTTAATGACTATATTACATAATTCATATTACTTATTTTTTAATTATTCTAACTAAATACTTAAATTAGTCCATTTTGTTAAATATTATTTATTTTAATTATTATAATTAGTTATTGAAATTAATAATTTTTATTTAACTAAATCTAATAGGGGTAAAAATGTCATTTCATCATGAATAATGTTCATTACTCCCCATTCTTCCCAATTTTGGGGGTAATACAACTCCTTAACTGTAGATAATTGGATTATCTACAGTGCCTATTACCATTCTAATAGTTGGTTGCCCAAACATGGGATTAGGTTAATGTAGGTAATGAATCCCATTCTAATAGTGCCCAATCCTTGCATCCAAACACCCCCTAATGACTAATAAATTAGAGTTTCTTGCAGACCAAAAGGTTTTGAGAGGCATGTACAAAATTCCAAAACTTTATTTAGAGAAACATCTATTGTGCCAATCCTAGCTAACCTTGATTTAGAAAAAGCTCATTCTTCTCTGTAAATACTTGTGAACAACTTCAGAGTACCTCTTTCTCATTAGGAAATTAGTTGATGAATCCCATGACTTCAATTCAGTAAAATACAATACTCATTAATGATTTCAACTCCAGCATTTTCTAATTTTGGTCTGCGAAGGTTTTCTTTATATTTTTATTTTTTTTTGTGAGAAAAACATCATTCTACAAATCTAATAATTATCTTTGTCTTCTATCATGAATCTAGAAACCTTTAGTATTTATTTAAATCCCTCAGTATTTGGATATACCAAGTGTACATTCTGATTGCTCGTAAACTAGTTAGAACATAATATTTCTCTTAAATTATTGTTTTGATCTTTTGCTCATATAAGTTTCTTGACAATCGGTGATGAAAAAGGTTGCCCATACTTCATGTTCCTATTCTAACTGACGCTTTGTGATTTAGTCAAATGTTCTCTGCTAATAGAATGGAATGTGAATGACTTTTTGTGAATAGAAGACACTATACATGTGTAGCAAAGAACCAAACAGATGGGACGGTAACAGATTTCTTGGTTTGTTCCTCAAGAGTTAAAGATTTTCTTTTTTCCTTTACTGATTGAAAAACTATTCTGAATTGTAATAAACATCACCAAATATTCATTTGCTTTACAATTATCTGGTGTTTATAAAATACAGAAAGAAGAAAATGTAACAGCATGTTTAGTTTTGCTAGTGAAAACACATTATGTTTGGCTACTTAGATTGACTTGACCTATTCCCTTTTGATCTCAATTCGCTTTGGTGCTACAAATCACCTGCTTGTTACCTTGTGCACTCATTTTTTGCAGTTTCTTCTCTTATTTGTGTAAACCATCTTGGAATAAAATAAAATATTTGATAAGGTCTAAACTGTTGCAGTTGCTCATTGATGAGAAAGATAAGAAGATTGCCAATCTTGATGCAGTTACGAGTGGTGAAGTTGCACGACTTGGGGCTACATTGGAGGAGATGAAAAGAGAGCTTGTACAACTGCAGGATACACATGTACTATTCTTACCTTGATTTATGTTCTTATTTCAATCATGTAGTTTTAGCATGAAAATGCATAAAGAATTTCATTTTTTATAAAATGAAGACTAAATAATAAAGAATTTTGTAGGGAAAAATCCAATCGTGGATTTTCCTGACAGTAGAGGAATATTGGATACAATTTATATTCTGTATTGGTTGTGCATGATGTAGACCTTGCATGGAGTGAACTGCATAAAGTTATACGCAGTCCACATGAATATTTTAACACTAGTTTTCTAGTCGTCATTCTTGTTGTCATTATTGATTTTGTTTATTTTGTTTGTTTTGTTTTTTGTGTGTGCATGCAGGTGTGTCCCTTCTAGTACATTTAAACTTTGAAAGATAAAAGTAATCAGTTTTTTAGCTCTCAGATGTATCCTCCATATGGCTGTTTTAATAGTTGAAAGTTTTCAGTGTATCAGTTGGGTAGGACTTGAATATCTCTTTGCTTTTTGGAAAGTATTAACTGATTGCATTAGATGGGTTGTTGTTCAATCTATCTTACTCACTCATTAATATACCTAAATAATGATAAAATGATTGATGGTGATGAGCAAGGCCCTTTGTTTCTGATGTTCTATAGGTTCTTGTGTTTTACAACAGGATAACCTTAATCTAACTTAAATAGATGCATCTATTTCCTAATTAATAATAGCTGCAACTAACGGCTTGTTGTTTTCTCATGCCTTTGGATTTTCCTTTTTGTGTTGGAACTGTTAAATCCACAGATGTTTCACATATTCAATTAGGGAATGTAGGCTGAAAACTGAAACAAAACAAATACAAGAAGATTATTTCTAGCTTCTGGGAAACTCAATTAAACACAAACTACAGGGCGGTCGTACATTCCTAACTAACCTACCTAATTTTAGAAGTAATCCCAATTAGAATCAACTATACAAATCAATCAATGATAGCTCATTATCTAAATCTTTCCATATTTTCTATGCCTTGCCCTCAGGTTGGTGCATAGATATTGATCATGCCCAACTTGTCAATGAAAGATTTAAACTTTGGTTTGAAATAGCCTAGGAACATCATCTGTTTGTTGTTCAGAATTAACAAACGGCATACAAATAACTCCATTCTCTGGCATTTCTTCAATGAAATCTCTATCAATCTCAATATGCTTCGTACGATCATGTTGAATTGGGTTGTTTGCAATGCTTTTAGCTGATTTGTTATCAGAAAATAGTCTCATAGGTGTTTCAACATCTAATCTCAGTTCCTTAAGAACTGTTTTAATCCATAATACCTCGCAAACTCCATCTGCTATGGCCCTAGGTATTACTCCTAGCAATAACACTTAGCTTTTTCACTTCGCCAAGTAACCAGATTTCTCCATAGGAATGTGCAGTAACCAGAGGTTGATCTTCTATCTTAAACCGAGCGTGCCTAATCCGCATCAGTGAAGACTGCTACACTTCTCTAGTTACTTGAAGATCAACCACTTTCCAAGAGTACCTTTTAGATACCTGAGAATCATATATACTGCCTACAAATGTTCCTCATAAAGTGAGTGCATGTATTGCCTGACGACATTAATAGCAAAAGCGATATCAGATCTTGTATGAGACAAATAAATGAGTTTTCCTACAAAACATTGATACCTATCTTTATCAATTAGAACTCCATTGGAACTTCTCCCAACTTTTGGTTAGGATCCATGGGTGTATTGCTTAGTTTAAAACCACTCATTCCTATCTCTTTAAGCAAGTCAAGAACATACTTTCTTTGTCACACAGAAATTCCTTTTGATCTTGCAATCTTCATACCCAGGAAATTGCATATGGGCCCCAAACCTTTAATTTCAAACTCTGAAGCCAGATGTTTCCTTAACCTATTGATCATGCCATCATCTCTCCCAGTAAGTATTATATCATCCATGTACACAATCAAGACAGCCATCTTTCCACCAATCGTGTGTTTAGCAAACATTGTATTATCAGATTGTCCTTGATTATACCCTTTTTCTTAACAAACCTGGTAAATCTGTTGAACCAAGCATGAGATCGCTTTAGTCCATAGATTGATTTCTTCAACTTACAAACTTTCCCTCTAAACTTCTCTTCAAATGTAGGTTGCTCATCCATATAGACATTCTCTATCGGTTCTTCATTGAAAAACACATTTTTAACATTAAACTGGAATAATGGCCATTCTAGATTTACAGCCGCAAAGAATATAGCCTGAATTGTATTTGATTTAGTGACAGGAGCAAATGTCTCATGATAGCCAACTCCATAAGTCTGCTAAATCCCTTTGCAACTAACCTTGCTTTATAGCAGTCCAAGGATCCATTGTAGTGAAATTTCACAGTGAAAACCCACTTGCAACCAATAATCAATTTCCCTTAAAACAACTGAACCATCTCCCACATACCATTTTTCTCGAGAGCCTCCATTTCTTCATGAACATCCTTCTTCCATTCAAGAACCTTCAATGCTTTCCATATAGCATAGGAATATCCACACTTGACAATTTTGAGACAAAAGTACAATATGATGATGACAAGTTGTCAGAAGACACATATTGATATTGTTTACAGTATCAATATTGAAAATTGTTCACAGTATCAATATTGGAAATTGTTGTTTTAATATTGGTGTTACCATTAGACTTATCAATCTTAAATACCAAGTCTTCTGAAGAGGAGAATTGAAGAAACTTTTAGACTCAAAGAATGTAACATCCTTTGTGAGAAAAAAAAAACCCTTTTTTGTGTTAGAACAAAAACATTTATACCCTTTTTGTGTGGGAGAATATTCTAGAAAAACACATTTTACCACCCTTGGATCTAACTTATCTCTATTATGGTTGTGTATTGGAACAAAGGCAACACATCCAAAGACTATTTAAGGCAAATTTGAAGTCAGTCTAGACATTGGAAAGAACTTTTTGAAAACTTTCAGAGTTTGAAATTTAGAAATCTTGATGGCATCCTACTATTAATCAGATATGTTGCAGTAAGAATTGCTTTACCCTACAAGTATTTAGGAACTTTAGTGGCAAACATCACGGACCTAGCTACTTCTAGAAGGTGCTTATTTTGGTCTTTCTGCTGCGCTATTTTGTTGAGGAGTGTTATTGCAAGAGCTGTGGTGAACAATTCCTTTTCTAAAAAAAGCAATCCCAACTTTTGAATAAAGTAATTTCCTTTCAATTGTCAATTTGAAACAGTTGAATTTTTGTTTGAAATTAGGTTTCAATCATATTATAAAATTTTTAAAAACATGCTAAGCTTCAGATTTTTTTTTTAAGCCAACATTACTATGAACAAGTGAAAAATGGCTGAGATGGTTTATATGGTTGAGTGGGAACAGATGCACGATGGTGTTTGCTAATTGACGAGTGTCACTCTGTAATAATGATAAACTTTTATTATGAAACAAGTTTGGAAAGAGATGCTTTAAATATCGAGAGCTAGGATGGCCTAACCTACAATGTTGTAACATATTTCATCATCAATAGAACTAAAGCATACACAAAAATTTGAGGATTGCGGTTGCTGACACCAAGAGGAAACATCATCAAAGAAACAGAGACCTCCATACTCTTTAGCATTGCTAATCATCATCCCTATATCCAGTTCCCAAAAGTCACAGCAATTTTAGAGAAATTTAGCACAATTTTTAAAGTTACGAGTTATTTTATTAACAGAGAAAAGGTTATAGGAAAGATTTGGAAGGTGAAGGACATTGTGAAGAATAAGAGTGTTAGAAATGACCCAACAATTACTGAGAAAGAACAGTCAACAATCTTAATTTTTTGGTTGCTTGCACAAGGGCAACAGGAAGAAACAATTTAGAACAACCTGTTATATGAATAGTGGCATCTGAATCTATTGTCCATGGACATAGAGGCATAATTGACCCATTAAAGATTGCAGATTGAAGTTAATTACTTTTTTGGGCTAAGGAACAAGAAGAGGATGCAGGATTAGAAAACCGTGAGGATTGAAAAAGTCTACGCAGTTGTCCTAATTCTTCTTGCTGAATGAAGGTGTTCAAAGAGCAATTTCAATGCTTTTCTTCTCCTCAGTGGTTGAGTGTAAAGGCCTTGGATAATGATTGGGCTCATGATTGGGCTGAATGGGAGTTTGTGGCATTTAATTGGGAGGTTTTAAATCCCAACAAGTTTCCCTAGTGTGCCATGATTTGTGGCAATGATCACACCACACTTTTTCATATTTCTTCTTAGCTTGTGCTGGGAACGAAGAGTTATTATTATTGTTTCTGCTTATTATGGCTGAAACTTTTGGAGCATATGAATTTTTCACCTTACATTACCTCGCGTCAACCTTCTTTTTGTTGCACCTCTGCAAACACTTCTTGAATTGATGGTAGAGGGGTTCTACCAAGTATCCAACCTCTAACTTAATCAAAACTCTTAATCATTCCAAAAATTCAAATACACGGTTATTTTCATTCTTTTCAAATAATGAACACCCCAATTATCTTCATAACATAGATCAAGCTCCTGCCATAATACCCTTACAACCTTAGTGCTTCGTCAGCCATAGTCTTGTCTTTAACTTGAAAATTTGGGAGTTTTTGAGATCTAAGTATGTCGCTCGGACCACATCCCACACATCCTTTGCGATGGGAAGAAATAAATATGTTTTTCCGTTTGAAGCCTCCATAGAATTGATCAATCAAGTTGTAACAAAGGAATTTTCTGACTTCCAAGTCTGCCACATCAGATTTGTTTATTCTGGCTTCTTTGTCTTGCCAGTGAGATAGCCGTGTTTGCCCTTGCCATCAACCACCTTGCGCCCACCCACTCTAGGTAATTTTTACCATTCAGTTTGAGAATAGTTAACTGAATGGGAAAATTCCTAACTCCACTAAGGTTTACAGACGGCAATGGTAGTAGCGCCCCTACACTTACTCCAGTAGATGTTGCAATAGTCACTAGTCTTCGCTGCCCTAGACATGGCCATTCACGCCATTACAACAGAGAAAACAGAAACGGAAATATATATATATTCAGGCTAATTAACCTTGCTTTGGTACCGTGAAAACTGAAACAAAACAGAGACAAGAAGATTGTTTCTAGTTTCTGAAAAACTCAATTAAACTCATGGAACAAGGCTTCTGTTTACAGAGCTGTACATTCCTAATTTACCTACCTAATTTTAGGAGTAATACAAATTAGAAACAATTATACAAATCAATCAATGATAACTAATCAATTATCTGAATCTTTCCATGTTTTCCACATAGGCATTTCAAGCTTTTTGAGAGTACATCTGTTCAAAATTTTCAATATGTACTTGCATTTGTGTATATTTTTTACTTTGATTAGTCAGCTTGTTTTATGGAGATGATTTTACATTAACTTCATTCCACATACTTCTGTCCAACATTTCCCTTTCCCTTCCCACTTTCATGGACTAGAGATCATTTCCATTTGCAAAATCAATTTATAGAAATGTTAAATTGGATATACGAACAACAGGGATTCCATCCTTCGTAAAATATGAAGATTGAAATCATTAATCCCTATTTAGTCACATTTTTTTATCTTTTGGAATTTTATGTCTGTGTAGGTTAATATTTATAAACCAAATGTATGACGAGTGAAAACTAAAAGCACAAACTCCCAATATTGTCAATGTTGTCTCTTTAGCATTCATGACTCACTAATTTTCACATGATCCCTCTATTTCATATAGGCTTTAGTCATTTTAGTCAGTTATGATAACAAATAGCTTCCAATTACATTGTAGGTTTCTTACGCTTTATAAGTTTTGAATATTATGATTTTCCCCCTTTTATTACACTTGAAGGAATATGTGTTTGTCAGTTTAATTGATTTCAAGTATGGCGTCCTCAAATCTTGTTGGATATTCTCAATGTATCAACATTTGGCAGATATTCTGCCTTGTACATTGTTATTTGGGCATATAAATGTTTTATTTCAGTATAAATAGATGTGCATAATCATGTGAAAACATAAACATATAGGTAGATCCCATCATCTTATGTTTTTGTTCCATTTTTAATGTCATTAGGTTTGTACATAAGATTAATTGAGCGTTTGAGGAATGTTTGAACTGAAGATATTGGCTGAAACAGAGTGGTACATGTCTTTTGACATGAAGACAATTCTTTTCACAGAATATGGTTTAACATTTGATGGTATGGTTTGGTTTTTTGCCTCAGGCATATCTAGAAATTAAGACTTGAGATTAGTAAAAAATGTGTATCTAGATATAATAAATGGCACACCCCATCTTAAATTAATAAATGTAAACTGAAGTAAAATGAGACTCTAGTGTTGATATGAACTAAATTTCAGATACATTTAAATGGTTGTATGAAAAATGTTATTTCCTGATGTTGGCATCCCATCATGATGTACAAACATGCACATTAGGATGGTTGATTGGATCTCAGATGTGATGTGTTGACCTTATGCCACTGGCTAAGCACGTCTTAATAATCGCTTGCCTTATTTCTGATCTTTCGGGTGTCATATGAGGCAAGTGTGAGTGCTATGTTCTGAGATTGTACTATTGGCGTGATTCTGAATCTTCCTCACATTTTTGCCCAGTTCTACCTAACTATCACATTGCTATCTTATTGTCATTGATCTTGTTAACATGTTGCTCAGAAATTCTCATCTATGGTCTATACATGTTGATCAGGAAAAGGAAAGGGAAAGCTGGGAAGCAGCTTGCCAAGCCCTAAGGACTAAGTTAGAGGCATCCGAGAGTGCCTGCTTGTGCTCTGAGATTGAAGCAGCTAAAATGAGAAGTATTTTCTTATTAAATAGGCAGTTGATATTCTATTGATGTTCTATCAGTCGTATAATACTTGTCCTTTACAGGTCAATTGGAACAAGAGTTATCTATGCAACATCAATTATTAAATGCAAGAGATGCTGAGTTAACAGCTCTGAAAGATGAGGTACTAATGTCTATGTTAGCTAACATTCAGTTGAATATATTCTCATACATTCTCATGCCAAGCAAATTGTGTAGATCATTTGTAACCCTGTAGTATCTGTTTTTCTCTCGGTGATCTTTTTCTTTTTGTTTTGCTTAAGTTATAAGTTTGTATGTTTGTGATATGATAATTAAAAAGTCAAGTTAAAATGTGCACTGATTATGTCTTTCCAGTGTGCATTTCAAACTCTGCTTTAAACTACTTTGCAAGGTTACCAATGTACATATTTCCTTGATGATCAAACTATAATATATGTCAAGTCATTGCAAAGTGCCCTATAAAGTGCTAACTTTACAAGTTCTGAATACAGTTATTTTCATGTTTAATTTTGCAGATCAAACATATAGAAAATGAATTTTCTGCATATAAGGTTCGTGCACATGCACTTCTCCAGAAGAAGGATGCGGAGATAACTGCAGCTAGGAACTCAGAAGATATCATAGCTCAGCAGGAGGCAGTTAGAGTAAGAATTACTTTTAAATTCCCAAAAAAGATATATTTCCTTTAATAATTCATTTTTTTTTCTTTAGGAAGTTGAGAGGGAATTAGCCTTGGCATTAGCAGAGAGAGATAAGGCAATGCAAGATCTTCAAGATGCTTTCACCAAACATGAAGAAGAGATCACTGTAAGGTAAGGCTTTTGTTTCAACTGGATTTTGTTGATCAGCATTCATGGTGAAAAAGAAATAACTACAACTAGGAAATCTTTTTCACTTCGAATGTCCATTTTGTTCTTAAATTAATTTTCATCAATAGTTATTTTCTTGTTTCTTTACATTTAAGGGAAATTATTAAAAAATGATTTTAATGAATTTTCAAAATTTTATAGTAAATTCTATGCCAAGCTATTTCTTTTCTTTTGATACTATCGTTCATCCATATTATATTAGCCCCTCAACTGTCAGTTTCTTTCCTTCTTTATTAATGGGCACGGTGGTGGGTTGGGTTTATGATAATCTAAAATGTAGGTCTCAAAACTTTTAACTTGATTTCGTTAATGACATAGTTTTATTATACAAAATAAAGTAACCAAATTCTAGATTTGGAGATATGCTAACTTCATTATTTTTGGACAATTGTTTTATATATGCCTCAAAATTCACCTATCCATGGATAATTGTGAAAGCAAACAATTTTTTCAACGAGCAAATAATAAAGTCACTGTTGCAGGTCTTGAATTATTATTGTTGGATGTAGTACGGCATTAAAATAAGAGAACATAATTTAGCATATATTTCAAACAAAAAATTTTTTTTGGAACAAATTGGTGTGGAAAACTATTCAAGATTAGTCCATGTACAGAGAATCACTTGTTTTCAGGAAACTGCTAGCTTATTTTCAAGAATTATGTTGGTTGATTTTAGGGACCAAACAACCATGAATTGTGCCTAATTTTCTGGGGTAGATAGATAGCCATATATATTATATAGATGTGACTTCTTTCAATAGCCCTAAAGTTATTTATTTAGGGAGTTGTGCGTGTCTATAAAAGGGTGTATATTTCCTTCTTCTTGTAATACTATTGAAGTGAAAAAATCTCTTCTTTTCACAAAAAGAATTTCAGCATGGTATCAGAGCTAGATTCTTAAACCCTAGATCTATCTATTATGGCAACTGACACTAAGAGAACAGATGCTCTTGAAGTGACATCTAGACATGAAAATCCCATCCTTGAAACTCTAGTTGCTAGTCATGGCTCCTCAGAAAATTCACCTCATCCCATTATAGGGCATAAACTGGATAGGAACAATTATCTCCAATGGTCACAATCAGTCATGATGTATATTTGTGGCAATGGATAGATGAGTACCTAATTGGTGCGATAGCTCCTCCACAGCCTGAAGATTTTAGGTTCAGAACCTAGAAAATACAGAATAATATGGTGATATCTTGGTTGATTAGTTCTATGACTAATGAAATTGGGGGAAACTCTCTTTTATATCACGGCTCATGAGATATGTGAGGTGGGCAGTGAGTTTTATTCCAGCAAAGAGATCACTTCTGACATTTTTGAGTTGTAAACAACTCTTCATGATCTTAGGCAGAGAGATCTTTCGGTCACATAGTATTACAACCAGCTCTCACGCTAATGGCAGAGGTTAGATGTATTTAAAGAACCACATTGGAGGTATCATGAAGATGCAAAAGTCTTTAGGGAATTTGTTGAGAAGAAGAGAGTAATTAAATTTCTGATGGTTCTAAATAAGAACCTTGATGAAGTTCGGGGAAGAATTTTAGCAACAAAACCCTTGCTGAGTTTACGAGAAGCTTCTTTAGAGGTACAAAAGGAAGAAAATAGGAAGAAAGTGATGCTGGGAGAAATGTCTACTATAACAGTTTCCCAAACATCTGCAGTAACAACACAGATTTCATCACGAGGAACTTATTTTACCAATGAAAATTACCAAGTAAAGGGAAATTATGGTGTGACCACTGCAAAAAATCTGGTCATTCTCGTGACACATGCTGGAAAATTTCTGGGAAACCTATAGATTGAAAGCCATCCCAATTTGTTGGGGATAAAGACACTAAAGGAATCATGCAGCGTTATAATGATGTTTCATTTGTGGCCACCAAGGAAACTACCCCCTTTTGTAGATGATCACACAGAATCATTTGGTTATTCCTTATGAAGAAAAATTAGAAGTTGGAAATCTCTTCAAACAATTCCACATCATGAGTCAAACCCAATTTCACACAAAAATTCAAGTCCTTAAAACCGATAATGGTAAATAGTACTTTCCATCTTCCCTAGGAAATTATTTAAAAGAGCAAGGAATAGTTCATGTAAGTTCATGTGTTGATACACCACAGCAAAATGGGATAGCTGAAAGGAAAAACAGACATTTTTGAAGTTGCACGTTCTTTGATGTTCACCACTCATGTGCCTAAATTTCTTTGGGGAAAGCAGTTCTAACCGCTGTCTACTTAATCAATAGAATGCCATTTGGAGTTATGAATTTCCAAACACCTTATGCTCACTTTATCGCTGCTTTACCCTGCCAAAGTTTTCAGGTGTACTGCCTCCTTTGTCCACATTTCCACACAAAACAAAAGTAAACTTGATCCAAAAGCTCTCAAATGTATCTTTATTGGTTACCACATCAAAAAGGGCATAAGTGTTATTCATCTATTAATCGAATATTCTATAACACCATGGATGTTACATTCTTTGATAAACAACTCTACTACCACAACATTAATATTCAAGGGGAGACAAAGAAATGAACATCAGCTTTGGGACATTGACACAATAGAATCAACCTATGCTCCTACTATTGAACTTGCTGAATAGCTATCAGAAACCACTAGAAAACCAGCTTAAAAAACCGCTGAAACAACTGAAAAACTCACTGAACAACCCGCTGGAGACGCACCATATTGCTACTTCCCAATACCACAAAAATCCAGCCTTATCCAGCTTGCAGAACCTTCAAAATTCCAATTCTACACAAGGAGGAATAAACAACCAATGAGAGAAGACTTGCGACAGCCTAAACAAGGCTTTGAGTCCAATCCATACTCAGATTGTTCACATTCACCAGGTAATGATGCTTGTGATATGCTTGATGATAGACCTATTGCCTTGGGGAAAAGGAGAAGGACATTTACAAATCATCCTATGTATAATTTTCTCTCTTACAAAGGGTTATCTCCTAATCATCATGCTTTTGTGAGTGACTTGGACAATATCTAGATACCAAGATCTATAGGTGAAGCCCTTAAAGTTCCAGAATGGAGGACAATAGTGCAAGAAGAAATCCAAGCCCTAGAAAAGAATCAAACATTGATAATGATAGATCTACTAGCAGGGAAAAATCTAGTTGGATGTAAATGGGTCTTCACTGTCAAGCCTAATGCAGATGGGAGTGTTAATAGGTTCAAAGCAAGGCTGATGGGAAAGGGATTCACTTAATCATATGGAATTGATTATTTTGAAACATTTGCTCTGGTGGCCAAGCTGAATACTATTCGTGTATTGTTTTCACTTATATCCAATCTAGATTGTCCACTTTATCAATTGGATGTGAAAAATGTCTTCCTCAACGGGGACTTAGAAGAGGAAGTCTACATGGAGATACCACCTAGGTTAGAAACTTCATCAACAACAAATCAAGTGTGTAAGCTTAAGAAATCTGTATAGAGGCTGAAACAATCTTCAAAGGCATGGGTATTTGGGGGTTCATTTCATTGGTGGCCACAAATGTTTCATCATTGTAACGCTGTGGCCACAAATGTTTTTTTTGTAACATTGTGGCCACAATGGCATGCTTGGGGGCTATTTCCGGTGAAGTTGATGACGTGGTCACAAAATACATGATCCACGTGGAAAGCCTTTGTGGCCACAACGTTATAATGATGAAACATTTGTGGCCACAACGTTACAAAAAAAACATTTGTGGCCACCAATGAAACTATCCCGGCATTTGGGTATACACAACGTCAGGCAGATCATACAATGTTTGTCAAATTTTCACCTACAAGTAAGCGGGCAACATTTATAGTCTATGTTGATGACATTATCTTAATAGGAGATGGCTGTGATGAAATTTAGAGGCTTAAAGATTTCTTGGCGAAAGAATTTGAAATCAAAGATGTAGGAGAACTCAAGTACTTCCTAGGAATAGAAGTTGCCAAATCAAGGAAAGTATGTCTGAATCTCTAAAAAAAATGTGTATTAGACCTCCTGAAGGATACAGGAATGTTAGGCTGCAAACCTGCCGATACTTCCATGGATCCATATTCGAAGTTAGGAAGCAGAGAAGATTGTGCTCTCCCGTTGATAAAGCAAGATATCAACGATTGGTAGGCAAACTTATTTATTTAACCCACTCAAAACCAACTATCTATTTTGCTGTTAGTATGGTGAGTTAGTTCATGAATAATCCTACAAAACAGTAGTTGGAGGCAGTCTACAGAATTTTAAGATATCTCAAAATGTCACCTGGTCAAGGATTATTGTTCCAAAAAGGCAAAAAAAGGGCCATTTTTGTTTTTACTGATGCAGATTGGGCTGGGTCAATAACTGATACAAGATGTACATCAGGATACTGCACCTTTGTTTGGGGAAATTTGGTCACTTGGAGAAGTAAGAAACAATTAGTGGTGGCTCGGAGTACTGTAGAAGCTGAATTCAGAGCTTTGGCATTAGGGATCTGTGAAGGGATGTGGCTAAAGAGAATAATAGTTGAGCTGGGATTTCAAGATTTGCAATCAATAAATACCTTATGTGACAATCAGTTAGTTATTATTAGTATTGCCGAAAACCCAGTGCAACATGATAGAACAAAACATGTTGAAATTGATCGACACTTATTAAGGAAAAGATTGAATCTGGGTTAATATCACTAAATTTTGCTTGCATAAGCCATCAGATTGCAGATATCTTAAATAAGGTTGTTCCACAGAAGTTGTTTGTTGAACTAAAATCCAAGCTAGGTATGTTTGATATCTACAACCTAGCTTGAGGAGGAGTGTGGAAAACTATTCAGGATTAGAGCTATGTACAAAGAATCACTGGTTTTCAGGAAACTGCTAGCTTATTTTCAGGAATTATGCTGGCTAATTTCAAGGACCAAACAACCATGAATTGTGCCTAATTTTCTAGGGTAGATAGATAGCCATATATATTACATAGATGCGACTTCTTTCAATAACCCTAAAGTTTCCATTTTGAATGAGTTTTCCTTATAATCTAGAATAACAATCCTCCTTAATATATGTAATATTACTGAATATTATGATTTTGCAAGTATTTGTTATTAAAAAGTAAAAACAATTAGGATATATTTGATTCGAACATGGGTACAACACAAGTAGTAGAGCAAAACATAAATCAGTGAAGTGCAACACAAGTGCTCATGTTGTTCCATGTTTGATTTCAATGAACGACGCAAAATATTTTGTGTTGTTTGCTGTTTGATTCGCATAAGAACAGTAAAAATGGGTAAAAAACCATCAAGTTGTGTTGTCCTTCACCACTCTTTTATTCTGTTCTCACATATCATTAACAAATCAAACAAAGTACAAAAAAAAAGTTGTGTTGTGTTATCCCTCATTTTTGTCATGGATCAAGCACACCCTGAACTTTCTTAGTTAACCTACTTAGTGAAGAGATGTTGACAGCATAATCCACAATTGTAGTTCGTGAATATTTTATTGATAACTTAATTGACTATTTCCCTTTATTACGATTATGGCAAAGCACATGGCTAAAGCATCGATATCCTTTACTCATCACTTTCAATAAATTTTAAGGGGTTCATATACACCTAAAGTCTTCCACATATTCACGTAACTTATAAGTTTATTTTACAATTGTATTAGAACTTGTAAAATCTTCCACTATATGTTAAATTGAAAACCATCCCTTGCATTATTTTGTTGGAATTAAACTCAATTAATTGGAGAAGATCACCTTAGCCCCTAATGTTTCCCCATGTTTATGAAATCATAACTTAACTTGGGAACAACAAAAGGGGGAAATAAGTTGTCTTTTGTGTGAAAAAGCATCATATGCTCTATTATATTCTGTATAGGTTTCCTTACTCTTAAGTTATTGGATTATGGACTAGTCTTTTGGCTAAAATTTATGTATAAAATCTTTATATATTCAGATAAGCATGACTTTAGGCCTTTTCTTTGTGTGGAAAAATGCTAGGGTTGCCTGAAATACTTTGGGATGTGCTTTTAGTGGAACTACAGATATGAGTAAGAGAAGGAAAGGATAGGTAGAGGAGCATTTTGTATTTTTATTCTATCATGTTTATTTATTTTGTTTTTTGAAGTCTGATGTCTTGAAGTGGGTTTCGGACTGACTTCAGTGAGCGCACTACTTATCGTATTTGATTTTGCACTTCAGGGCTTTGCCTTCTTATAGATTTTTAATGCATCTTAATTACAACCTCTGCTTTTTGAAATAATAACAACTATATTCAATTGATTTTCCAGAGATGCAGCTCTTAATGATGTCCAGAAACAGATGAGGGACATGGCCAAGAAACTTGATACCTCCAGTGCTCGTTTCTTGTCAGAGAAGGAATTGTGGCAGAAGAATTTGGAGAGCATTGAAGAAAGTTGGAAATGTAATTTTTGCTACAATGGATGTTTCTTAGCATTTTCATTATATAATTCTAACTTATAATTTGTTTGAAAAATTAATTTGCAGTTAAATATGCTGCATTGGAGGCTCAAAACATCAAATGCTCTATAGATGATATAGAAAAGGCCTTTGAAGAGCTTAAGCAACAATACAGAAAGCTGAAGGCATCTTGTGTTTTATTCTCAAACCTTGGTTGACTTATCTCTTCTTGTTTAATGTTTCTTATTTTGTAGGAAGAGCATGATACCTTTCGTGATGTTGCTGATAGAGCACTTGAAGAGAAAGAAGCAGAGGTTGTGAAACTCTTAGAAGACAATAAGTATCTTCGGCACTTTTTGGAGTCAAAACCATTTGTATGTTAATATTTCCCTTTGCACTTTGCTTGTATTTTGTGTGCCCTTTTTTTATATGATCATTGCTAATTATTGTGTTTTCTGTTGACTTGTAGATCAGTTTTGTTGATGTTATATTTTATATTATTTTCTTTGAAGAATAATTCAATTTAAATCAATCAATATTTAAAAATCGTTATTATTCAGTTTTGATCAAAGGTTTACCTCCATACCACACTTGGTGTTAGGTCCTACATCAAGCTCTTCTTTCCAACACTATTTCCTTTGTCGGAACCTAGGGATGTGGAACCTGTAGATAGGCACTTTTTGCTATTAGGACACATGTTTGTCTCTCCCATCTTCTGTACGGCTTTCTGTTTCATGGCTATCATCTTTACCGTAGATATGTTTCTGAATAAGACTTTGAGTGCTACATTAGAGGCGTGACAATGAAAAATCTTATGTGGTTTTCAGTTCAAAACTTTTGGTTGAAGTTGTTTAACATCATTTCATCATTTGCTCTCATTCTGATCTTTTACCACTCACCCTATGGGTGTCAGATATTTCTATACAGAGTATCACCTCCTCTGCTCTTATGGGCTACTCGATGACATTCATCTGTAGGCAATTTTCTTAATAAAATTCCTCCTTTTGTATTTCTTTTCATATTTTACTGACTGAGCCTTGAGGAACATCTAGTTTACCTTTGCAAACCTAGGCGGTATGGTTATCTTCTGCATTGTCATCATAGTTGCATCCAGATCTAATTCCAACATTCAAAATGAAAAATAAAAATATCTTGGCTTTATTTGAACTGTAGCAACAGCCTGCTTCAAGTATTTATTTTCAAGTTAAAAGAGTTTAAGTTTCTTACTTTTTTACATGGTTTTTTTCCTGCTAAATAAGCTAATAAATGCTTGGTATTGCAATCTTCAGGTTGACCACATAGATAACCAAAACCCAGGTAAGACAGATAATAGTTTGAAATCTGCTTTTGTCCTTGTCAACCTGAAATTGGTTTTTCTCTTTTCTTTTAGTTTCAGAGAGGCAGGATTCTCATGTTGCAAGTGTAGCAGCTGCAGAACAACAAATTCTGGTATATTTGGTCTCATGTTTAACTGTTTGGTGTAATGAACATGTATTTGATTCATTGTGAGTGTTCAATGGATCATGTTGGTTTTTAGTGAATTTTGCAATATGTGCCGACATATGGGCTTTAGGATGGAGATATGAAACCTGACATAAAATGCAGTATCAATGTGGGTAGTTAATCAATTTTAAAAGTACGCACAATGATGAAAGTTTATATAAGTTTTATGTGTTACCCATAAATGAAAATAAAGTTAACGAGTGTATTTTGTGATGTAAATCTCATTTGCTTGGAGACATCACCCCTTTTCCTTTTCTACAACTTGGCCCTCCAATTTTTCACACTACGAATGAAATACGTCTCTGGAGCATAATAGCCAATGATGCATTCTATAATTAACCATTTTACTTCCAAAACATTGGATTCTTGAATCTTGACAATTTATGGTTATAATTTTTTATCGCAGCTGTTAGCTAGGCAACAAGCTCAGAGAGAGGAAGAACTTGCTCAGTCACAAAGACACATTTTGGCTCTTCAAGTAAATTTCCTCTTTCTTAGCTTTGAATTTTCGTTTTTTCCTGGTACTAACATCTGACCTTCCAGGAGGAGATTGAGGAGCTTGAACGGGAAAATCGCCTTCATAATCAACAGGTGTGTATCAGCATATATCTAGATGGAAGCATCACTCTATTTTAAACCACTAATTTATTATATTGATTAATGTTTTGCTTTCCATTTCTTCACATTATTCACTTGAAGGCTATGAAAAATATTACTTAGAAGCCATTATTGTTCAACTGCATTTCTTTTTCATTTGTAGGAAGCAATGTTGAAGGCTGAACTCAGGAACATGGAAAGATCACAAAAACGTGAAGGAGTAGACATGACATATCTTAAAAATGTGATACTGAAATTGCTTGAAACTGGTAATACAGAAAAAGTGAACCAACTATTTTTGGTGTTTGATGCATCCATTTTAGTATTATTTTCTTAATATTGTATCCTTTATCTTTTTTAAGATTTTTATGTCAAAGCAGCAATTTATTCTTTCCACTGCTTTTCTTGCTTTTCTCAGGTGAAGTGGAGGCATTACTTCCTGTGGTTGGAACATTGTTACAATTCAGCCCAGAGGAGGTAAAGTAGACAAATACTCATGCTCTTTATTTACGTTTAAATGCACTATATGTGGTCATAATGTTGGTTTTGTTTTGTCAATGGATTTTCAAAATGATCAATGGATCCCTGTGTACGGTTGAAATAGTTTATTATTTTCTGTGTTGTTGAGTCAGCGTAGTTTTGAATCACATGCGTTATTTTAATTACTTTTTTCTTATGGGAAATTTACTCCAAATGTGGCTGTTTATGTGGTTGGATTAAGTAAATTTTCATGCCATGTCTATTTGTTATCTTGTTTTTAATTCTTTTTTAGAAATTTTGTTGGCCATTGTGTGCCTGATGGAGTCATCATTGACCACTGCAGTACTTCTTAAAAAAATGAAAATATCATATACCATCATGTGAGGGGATTTCTGATTATGAGACCCTGCAAAACAATATGAGTGCTTGTGTTTATGGAATTTTCTTCGTTTAGAGAGAACCCTTCAATCTCTGGTAGAAAGAAATTAAGAAGGTAGAATTTTGCTCTCTTTATTTCCAGCTTAGAATGCTTTAAACTCCCTATCAACCTCCTGAAAAAAGACTTATAATTGAATAGAAATAGAAATACATGAATGTTGATGTTGACTTCCAACATTACTCTCATATCAAGAACATGCTTAACGTTGAGGATGAAACAGGGATGAACATTGGAGATTATTTGAAACGGTTCCCAAGAAACGCCAGTAAGTGAGAGACCCTTCCAATGTACAAAAATTTGTTGGGTGCCTACGGAAAGTTGAGAATCCAAGACTGTTTTCGGTGTAGGCTGGGCAACACCTTTATAGACTATTGGTAAGGTTAGGATCATGGTGATGGACCCAAAAATTTCTTCAAACTAGAAACATTGGAAAAGCGGATGAATTTTGGCTTTAGGAGGAAGGGTGGGGCAATTAGCAACCTATCCAATTTTCACAACAACTACAAATGGACTATAAAAATGGGGAAATAGCTTGTGAAGCCTAAAAGGGTTGTCAGTAAAGTTGTAGCTTGTGAAGCATCATATCGCCAACTTCAAATTGAATGTTCCAGTAATGGGAATTCTAATTTGGTTTCATCACATGTTGAAATTGCAATAAGTGGTTTCCTAAATCTACTAATAGTTGTTGTTTTGTTTGTAATTTAACATCAACTATTGCAATATTGGAAAGGCCAGGGCATTAAGGTAATAATTTTGGCGGCAGACGGCCTTACACTACCTCAAAAGATGTGGCTTTTAAAAATGTGTGGAAGCTGGTATTATAGTAGTGTAGTAGTGTTCCACCCATGCACAACCCAATTAAGCCAATGTCAAGGATGGTCGCAAGTGAAATATCTGAGATACATTTCTATGGCACGCTTAACAGTGCTTCTGTCTAACCATTTGTTTGGGGATGGTAGGCTAAACTGAAGAGAGTTTAGAGCCACTCAACCAAAATAATTCTGTCCAAAATGAGCCGGTGAAAATAGCATCCTGATCGCCTACGATGGATTCTGACGGGCCATGTAATTTGAAAATTTGATTATAAAAGAGGCAAGCTATAGAAATTGCTATGTGTGGATGAGATAGTAGAAGGAAGTGAGCATATTTGGAAAATTGATCCACCGCCATGAGTAACATTGTTTTGCCATGTGAAGAAGGAAAGTCATCAACGAAGTCCATAAAGAAAATCTGGCCAGATTTATATAGGAATCGAAAGAGGTTGTAAGAGACCAGCAAGTTGTAGATAATCTGACTTGTTCGTCATACAAATCACGCAGGTTCTATCCATATTTTGGACTTGGAGTTTCATGCCAGACCAATAAAAATCAGCAGCTTTGTGACGGAGGGGTTTTTGATACCCCTCATGGCACTGAGAATGAATAGCAGAAATAATAGCTTGAGGAAGCGAAGAACCTAGAATAAATCTCGATTTTTAAAGAAAATAAGTCCATCTAAATGAGGTGTACAGGATATCTCTATTTTAACAGCATTAGGGAAAGTTAAGTGTGGCATGAAAATTGCAGATAATGTACCCACATCCTCTTGCTAGTGTGAGAGGAAAATCTGCTACAGCATTCTCTTGGCATGCTCGGTATTCCACTGAAAAATCAAAACCCATTAGCTTGCTAATGCGATGTAGTTGCATGGATATAATAGTTTCCTACTAAAACAGAAATTTGAGGCTATAGTGATCACTTTTAATTAAAAATTTCTGAACCCATAGGTTTGACCTCTAATGATAAACTGCCTTGACTAAACCAACAACTCTTTTCTTAAGGGGGCGAGAGCTGATGTCATGTAGAAAAGGGATGGATGAAAAATGCAATTGGACGACATTCTTGTTGGACAACAGTCTCAATGCCTGAATCAGAAGCATCACAGTTGACTATATAACCCTTGTTGAAGTTAAAAAGAACCAACACAAGGGTGGTTGTAACTGCAAGCTTTAAATCTTTAAAAACTTTTGAGGACTCTGGATTCTAGGAAAAAGAATTTTTCTTCACAATGGTAGTGAAAGAAGCGATAATGGTTCCATAATCTCGAACAAACTTCTTGTAATAGCCTGTGAGCCCTAGAAATCCCCATGAAGTATGAATGGTACCTGGTTTCGGCCATTGGTTCATGACTGCAGTATTCTATGGATCAGCTACTACTCCTTATATGGAAATTAAATGTGCCAAATATGAAATTTGGGTCTTGCCCAAACAAGCATTTAAACTACTTTACATATAAAGAGTGATGTTCCAATCGCGAGAAACCAATTCAAAGGTACTAAATATGTTCTGCCCACATGTTCAACTATGGATTAAAATGCCGTAGAAGAACACCATTACAGACTTCCTCAGGTACTGTTAAGCACAATTCATGAGAGCCTGAAAAGAGGATAGGGAGTTGGAGAGACCAAAAGGAATGACATAGAATTTGAAGTGGCCATGATGGGTGCGAAAAACCATCTGTTCTACATCCATCTCCTCATTTGATATGATGATACCCAGAATGCAGATCTAACTTTGAGCGGTAACAAGTTCCATGTAATTCCTCCAATAATTCATCAAATACTGGCATAGGAAATTTGTACTTCACTGTATTGGAATTCTAAGCTTGGTAGCCAACACAATCTCCATGAATTATCAGCCTTCTTGACTAATAGAACTGGAGACGAGAAAGTAACTAACTAGGCCAAATAATCCCTTATTTGAGCATCCTTTTGTGTGTTCTTTCTATTTGACCCTCCTAGGTTTAGAGTCATACGATGGTCACAACTTCTAGATGGGTATACAGGCCTTATGGTAAACGAAAGATAAATTGGAACTCATTAAGGACTCCTTGGAGTTCCATCTCCTTGTCCAATTCTAAAGGAGTGGATAAGGAAGCAGTTTTGTTGGTGAAGGAATCCTTAATGCCATTCAACTCTACTTCTTGATTCTACTATTGAAACCTCATCTTCATATCTATAAAATCCTATTTTTTGAGTATTCTAAGCCAATAAACTCCCAAAACTACACCATAAACTAGTAAGGTCTAGACAAAGTAACTTTTCTCCATTAGCCACTGTAACCCGCAATTCCATCAGCTTTCTGTGAAATGCCCCTCCTTTCATATAGTCTGACCAAACTCAATATACTAGTAAGGTCTTGCGGATCTTTAGCTTTACTTCTACAGCAATGGCTTCCTTTAAGCCACTGCTGAAATTCGCCTGCCTGCTCCGAAGACAAAGCACTGGTGCAGGCTACTAGTTGCTCAAACCACCTTTGGTGTTCATCAACAGTACCAGTTTATCGAAGTTTTGACAGTTCTCTCAGTTTGTTGTTGCAAATAGGAGTGCCAAATCGCAAATTACAGATCCAAGAGATCAAAAGAGCCATCAAAGAGGAAAATCAAGTTTTGAGAACTTAGGAAGTAAATTTCCCCCTTCTTGATTTACAGATCCAGTCATTGACTTTGTGATTGCGATGAATTTCGCCTTCTCCATGAGATAGAGCTAACTCACAGTAAAGTAGTTCCAATTGAGCTGCTACAACATCTTGCCTGGCCTCACGTGCACCCCTTTCTCGTTCCTTTTCTGCTATGTCCCTAGCTCGATCCTCCTAGTTCATAGTCATAAAGCTTCTAATTGCTGTCATAAGGCAGGTTGTTCTCTCATATTTATTGATTCTGATACCAGATTGTTAGATGCCTGAGACCAATTTCTGGCTATAAGACCCTGCATACAATATTAGAGTGGCTGTGTTTTAAGGGTTTCTTTCCTTTTTGATCTATTTTGGTGCGCTAGGAAGTCAGGGCTTATTAGAGAGAATCCTTTGATCACTGACATAAAGAAATTAAGAAGGCAGGATTCTCCTTTCTTTATTTCCAACTTAGAAAGCTTTAAATAGACCTCCCATTATGGCCCTAATCTAATTCCCTAGCAACTTCCTAGTAAAAAGCTATAGAATCTTAACTAAAACAGAAATAGATTCAGATGGAACATCTGTTATTTATTCAAATTTAAAATAACTTATTTACATTTCTATCATCTTTTTCTCACAAGTAAATCTCTTGTAGGCCTGGTCAAAAGGAACTACTTGAGCAGATTTTTCTTTATTCAACTGGGTTGTATGTTGCGGTTGACTTCCAACAAATCACGTGCAAAATTTATCATAAAAATAAAAATAATCATACCAGGTGGTAGCTAATGTGGCAAAAAATGTCACCACATCAACCATAAGCAAAGAAATGCCATATCAACAAACGAATTATTAAAATGACTCTTTTATTTCAGTAATTATGTTTGTCAACATGGAGAATAATGCACAATCTTGACCATTTTGAAAATACATGGATAAAAATAAACATTGTGGTCAGAGAGTGCGTTTAGACCCCTTGTTTAATTTCTATGTAGACTAGAACTTTAGAATTCATACACCTAGACACTTGGGCAATTCATGTGACCTTTGTCATTCTTTAATAAGAACCAAACAAACTTTGTACTCATTATTTAATAATTCAATTTGATGATTGGGGAGCTAGAGCTTATATGCTGAATTACACTGCTTGGAAACTTTCGCATTTGTTTCTTATATAAGTCCTCTGCATGCAGATCAAGAAGTGCCAACAAGCATACCATTCATCAAATGATGTTTCAAGTCAAGCTTTTGCCGAGACTACTTCAACCCCCCAATCATCACTCTTCTCAAGATTCTCATTTTCATAACCAGATAATTCATTCGGCAAATCGCTTTAGGTTTGTTTGCATTGCATGGTATAACAAATCATACTACTGCCATAGAAGAGCTAAGATCAAAGGGCATAGCCAGAAAGTAAGTGTTCTTTCAGCAAGCAAGCAACATACTGTACTTCGAATTTATTTTTTGTTCCATCTCCCCTATGAATATGTACAGGACAAGATCCTATCCTTGTTATGTTTTTGTGTTTTGAAGGAAGAAAAAAAAAAGTATTTAATTACTTTCAACTTTTGTTTAACTTTTTTCTTCTCACTCTCAATTATATCCATCGACTTGGTCGTTTGTCTGCTAGAAGTAACTTTTCTTGTTTAGTGGGGATATTGGCGATACATTGAACCATGGTGATAAGGTTAACCATAAAGTTCGTATTCTTTTATCATGACTGTAAGATTCACATTTGAATGTTCAACTTCTTGAGAGGCATTCACAATGGTAAGAATAATTGTTTCTCCTTTGTTTTAGATTTTAGAAAAGCAGGGATTGTCTTGGATCATCACATTCACGAAAGTCATTTTTTCTATAGAAGTCTTGTCGATGGCTCTTCCAATTATTTGTTGATATTATCTTGTAAGCATAAGACTTCCTTGTTGATGGATGGCTTGCCTCTTATGTTGTTTTTTCCCCTTGTTTAAGTGTTTTATTTCTGTCGCATTTGCCTTCTTTCTCCTGAATAGGTTCATTTGGCAAGTGGATTTCTTAAGCTACTTTTTTTTTTTTTTTTGTTCCTTTGGATTACATATATTGTTCAAATATATATATATATATATATAAAGAAACATGGACAAGTTATTTTTCTATATCTACTTCAACTTGGCAACTTTTGTGATGTATGATGCTTTAAAGCTTGACCTAAATTGCTAGATAGCAACTGGTCTAAGCTACTGATGTTTGATATTTGTGATAATAACAAGATCAAATGACCCAAAAAAGACCATTCTTTTTTCTTGATTACACAAAAAAATTCATCAAAAATGCGAAAGCATTTTTTTTATTATTTTTTTAATCCTCAAAATACCCTTTCAATAAACAGTACTATTAATTTCTTTTTCAGTTTTTTTTTTTCATTTTCTTATTCCTCCCTCTTTCATACCATTTTGAAGAGCAGCATTGCCATCTTTCATAATCACTGCCACTATTGTTATTGCCAAGAGCAACTCAAGAGCTAACCTTCATCTTTTTGTCTCATCTTCATCGGTTGAAAACATCAACAGAGAAATTAAGATTTTGCTCATTACTGACCTCAATATCCAATTATGTCATTTGATGGAGTCTCTCAAACCAATCGTGTGATCTTTGCATTTACCAACACTTATTCAACTAAAGAGGTTTATTCCTTATAATGTAGACGGTAAGCTTTCATTTAATATAGTTAATCTGGAATGTTTTGCTTAGCTATTCTAGAGATATAAATGTTGAAGACTTGTATATGTTCTGGAATGTTTTATGGAATTTTTTTTTTCAAGATGGTGCACTGAAAAACATAAATATTGATCAAATATGAATTTTAAAGCTCAGAACCACCCTTCAATATCAGTCATACATTTGTCATTATCACGAAAGATAGAAAATAATAATAAGAATCACAATATTTGTGCATCTCTATCTGCCAATTATAATACACAACAAAAAACCATTTAAATAATGATTTTTTTTTTAAAAATTTTCCTATAAAATTTTTTTCTTCTAGTAAATGTATTGTTTAACAGGCTACTCAATTCTCCCCTTTCAGAGTTTGCAAACCATAAAATCACATATATAACCAATGACCTTTTATTCTTGTTCAAAACCGGGTTTAGTACTAAAATGACAAAAAAACAGCAAATACGTACATAAAAACAAAGTCTATCGATTGTTCTTCGTCATTAGTAAAATCTTGATGCAATTGGTATTCCATCAATAATAGATATGACGAAGCAACCTCTTAAAAAACCTAAAAAAAAAAGACAATGAGCCAAACACAGTCAGACTCGTAAATCTTTTCAACACATTTGAAATAAATAAGAAAACCAGTGCCTATCTTAGAAAAATAGAAGTCACAAATACTTGCGCACGTGATTCCAACCATTTACCTAAGAGGAAGAGGATACCTTTCCTTGTTTAAAATGATTGTAGCTAGTTTGACTTTTCTTGTTGTTATAATAAAGGAAGTCTTCTGTGGTTTGTTCCTTAAAGTGAAAACATAAGGCATTGATTGCTTTTGTTTTTGCTGTTGGAGTTGATGCTCTCCATAATGCATTTACCAAAGTTTTCTGTTGAGTTGTTAACTCTAGACCATAAGGAAGTCTGAAATTTCCTTTGGCATTTTCGACAAACTGTGGTCGTTCTTTTCCCTTATTCATTTATAAGGTGAAGAAGTAACTATCATTGATAATTTATCTGCAGCAATGTTTTCTGTTCCTTTTATGTGTTCAAAAAGGACATCCACTCCTGTACTGTTAACCTGTTCCACAAAATTAACCCATCTGTTAATAGATAATCTCTTGTGGTTTAACTTATTATAAAAGTTTACTATTGCAATGCAATCTGTTCTACTAGTGTACTCTTTAATGGAATTAAAAAGGTCATTTAGAAAAAGATGGATAAACGGCCTCCCAGAAGCAATAATGCAGAATATTTTGAATAGAGCAAAATTTTCTTGCTATTCAAATCTCTTTAGACTGCAACAGTTCATATTTAATCAAAGAAACACTCAAGGTTTCACAGCAGTACAGTACTGTGGTCAAGAACAGCAAAACGCTTTTGAACATCCGCCCATCATTCTAGCAAAAATCAATTATGATGATTACTTCTTCAAAGGAATGATTGGAGAATTATTTCAGAACGGGATGGTACTATTACTATCACTGGCAAATGAAGTCCCTGATTTCTTTGGACCAACAGTCACAAAAATGGTAGAAACTTATCACAATAAGCAAACATTTATACACATAATAAGTGAAATTCCACAATTTACAGCAAATGAGTATAGACCTGCAACTCATAACTTGTTTCTAAGCAGACAAGAACCTCACTGGGTGCATTACAGTACCCCTTATGCACTAGAAACAAAGGATCCAGATGTGTTCATCTACTACAAGGTGCTGAATTATGGACCAAACGCACAATGGGAATTATTCGGAGAAACCAAAACTACTAAAGTCTGGATTATAGCAGGACTAAAAGACAGGTTCCTAAAATTATGGCCTCTGTTACCAGGAGCAGTATACGAGAACGAGGACATAATGGAGGAAGATGTTCAACTAGGCGAAAATGAAGAAGATCTTGATAATCTTCTTGATTAAGCCTTAAAGAACAAAACAGGTGTACACTGCCATTTTTCAAAGGGCATTTATGTAATCTTACTTTTTAGTTTTCTAAAGTTTACCCTTACTATTGTACTATCCAGGGGCAAACTTTGTACTTTATCAAAATATGGGCTCTCTATATAAGGAGAGCACCTCTATCATGTAAGTAAGGAAGTTTTATAAGAAGTTCTTATTTTATATACTGAAGTGATCCTTGAGTCTCTTAAGTCCCATATCTCTGAATACAAGACTCTCCCAGAAGACTTCAGTCTCTTCTTCTTCTCGGAACCACTTCACTCCCTGAGAGAGCCTTATTTTCTGGTATCAGAGCTATTCATCATGAGCTAAGGTACTTATTCTTCAGTATGAGTCTGATTTATTCCTAGTCTTTGGTAAGATGTAGTAGTTTTAGTTATCTTTTGAAAATTTATTCTAAATATGTTTTAATTCTTATCATTAATGTTCAAGGGAGATTTTTCGTTGGTTTTCGTTAGTTAGTAATTGTGGGATAAGCTACGGCATAGATCCCTCGTTACAAAACTTGTGTACTTAAGAAGAAGATGTAATAGTAACATTTATTCTTCTAAAGTTTTATTGTGATTTTGACAGTTGTTGTTTATGGGGAAAACTACGGTTATACCCCTAGAACAAAAAAAACTCGCAGTTTTTCTAAAATCTCATGTAAAGGACAGTCATTTTTCCATACGACTTGAGACCTAGTAATAATACAAAGAAGGATATCTCTAGATCTGGAAGGTGGAGACCCGAGAAGTATCCTTTGGATTAAAGAAGAAGTACGCCAGGCGGAAAATTTGCGTCCAAAAGGCTAGTAAGTGCGTAAGGCGGTAAAACTGAAGGATCGACTGAGAAATGCCTTTGATGAAAAGTCTCAAGTAATATGAATAAATGACCTCTTTTAAATGGATTTTAGTATATATTGTGTGGTACTTTTTAGCAGGATTTTACTATATTTTAGCCTGCTTACATAATTCTATTACAGATATTACTGATTTTTCGTATAAAGTTTTGAAAAACCTTCATTCTTATCTTAATAAGATGAAGAGAGTTTTAGATGAAGGCTTATAGTCTCAAAGAAGGCCCATTGAGTGGCACTATTTTGTGCTCCTAGACCTGGAAGACACGAGCCTGATTCAAAAAATGTCAAAACCCCTTGAATATCTTGATTTAGAATTGAAGCATGTTAAGGATAAACTTTCTTTAGATAATTATTATTACTACTGTTTTGCTGAAGGACAAGGATATAAACATAGATTTCATACTGAAGACTCTCAATTAAATTTGCTTTGTGATAATAGCTACTGTATTTTGAATAATTTGCATGTTTCTAAAGAACATATTTTAAGTCACCTAGAAAAACTTTCAAATTTAAGTCTGAAAAACTCAAAAAAAAAAAAAAAAAAAATTAGCAGAATTAGAAGATAAGCTTGAGTTTATCAAGCAACAGAAACAATTCTCCAGAGAAGATCTAAAAGATCTCCCAGCAGTTACTTCTCAAAGGCTTCAGACCTTAGACACTAAGATTACTAAGATAGAAACAGAAGTTTCTAAACTTATTAACTTAGTTCACAAATTATTATGAGCAAAGAGGACCCAGAATTATATAAGGTCCAACAGGCAATCGAAAACTCTGTTTTCTCCCCTTTTATAGAATTTTCTAGTAGTTCTTCGCAAGTTTCTAGTGCAAAGCAAAACAACACAATTATTGAACTTTTGTTATCATTGCATAAGAAACTAGATCTACTTATTGCTAAGGAGAAACACGATAAGTTAGAAGCTACTATTGATAGCCTTAGCAGTAAAATTAAAAACCTCAATATAGGGGCAAGTTCAGAAGAAAAGCCTATAATTAAGGCCAGTTCTAAGGGAATTTATGTTTGGAAAGACCCTCAAGAACAATTATTAGATTACAAAAGGGCTTTAAATGGCAAACGACAGTGAATATCCAAAATTACCAAGCAAGGACATCATCAGAAATTATAAAGGGAACCCATTCCAAAAATTTCACAGAAAAACAAAAGGGACAAAGGTTGTTATTGAACAACTAATAAATCCCCAACAGCAATTGGAATTAAGCAAAAATAAAAAAGCTGATTTAATTTCTGCAGAAGTACTTTATTAGCATGGTTTTTGGGAAAGATCTCCTAAAGTTTATCAACATAGGAGTGAAGAAATTATCTTCTGTTGTTCAGAAACCAAACAGATTGAACTAGATTTCTTGTCAGAAGAATCACAGCAAACTCTCATAAAAAATGAGCACCCGATAATCCACATAGGATTAGTAATGCTAGGGGTTTATTCATTATACAGATTAAATTATGGTTCAAAAATATTGGTAGCTTTAACAGATACTTCAGACACAATACCTGAGAAAGCTATCATAGGAACAATGGAAGTTGACATGAGTAAAGGGCATGAACTCTGTTACATGGCTCCAAACATGTCAATGACCATACAGGATTTTTGCAAGTACTTTAAAATATTGATCAAGACAAAGGGTTATGATTCAATGGTACCCAACAGAAAAAATTTATTAATTTCAAAAGCATTAGTAGGAAGATTGGGAAATGCGTCCTCTACTGCTTACAAATTATCTATTGAAAATGTTTTAGGACACCTTGAAACAAAGGGTATAAAAGCTATTCCAGGAAAAGCTTTTTCATCCAGGCATTATGATGGAGAAACATGGAGTATTGATCTTACTCCAAAATTACAATCTCCACAGGAAATAGTTTACTGGCCTAACAAAGGCAAACATCAAACATCTTTTACGTTCTCTGATTATAAAGCATCTTCTTCAAGAACAATAATAGAAGAGGAAGAGTCAGAAGACATACATGAACAAGACAAATTACTGTTCATAACAGACAATACAATAGAATGGACTGAAGATGAGGAATGGACACAAGAAGAACTAGAAGAACTAGAACTCAGTTTCTTGTGTGACATGGAGCCTCCTGTCAATACAAAAGGTACACAAAATTCATTACTCATCTCAGAGATTATTGTTGATCTTCACAGTAACAATAATTTCTGTCCAATAATAGAAAATGTTAGAAACCAAAATATGGTTGAGAATCTTTTTGATTCACAGATTACAGAAAGGTTATTAATGAACGAAGCTCAGTCTAGCAATGATCCTAGTACATCTGCATTTCCACAAACTAGGGTTACAGGAATCCCTTCGTTTAGCCCAGCGCCAATGCAAACTCAGACGCAAAGGCAACAATTACCATTAGAAATTCCGGCGCCAGCCAGGAATATAGCTTCTAGACCTTACCTACCAGACAGAATTCCTACATTACCATCTGCAAATGTCAATAGTGGATCAATGCTTGTAATCCCAAACATAGCTGCTTGGGAAGACACAATTAGACGTTGGGAAAGCAATACAATAACACACATGTCCACTAGACAATTCATAGATAATACAGAAAAGGTAATGTATGTTGAAAATCTTTTAGGGGAAACAGTTAAGTTATATTTTCAAAACTGGAGACAGGCTTTCCCTGAAAGCTTTCAACAGCTAGTCAACAGTGCCGATGATACGGTTAATATCACTACCTAGATTAGACAAATAATTCTAGGGTATGATGAATACAGAGGACAGGTAGAAATGCAAAACAAGGCAAAAGAGAATATAGAAAGGTTAACAATCTCTAACATGGCCGATATTGAAAATTATTCCAACACTTTCCTAGCACTTGCAGGAAAAACAGGAGAAGCATTTCTAAATGCTGATCTTAGTGCTAAGTATTTTAGAAAATTACCCCCTCCATTTAACACTAAGTTACAGGAACTATGGGATACAAAATATCCAAATTTCCAAATAGGAATAGCACCAAGAATAGACTTTACTTATAAAGTCTTACAGGACTTATGTATGGCCAATGAAATGGCCAGACAAGCAAAAGACTTCACATTCTGTAGACATATAGAAATCCCTGGGCAATATTCTAAAGATAGAAGGCCAAGAAAACAACTTCATAAATCCAGAAGATATACAGGGAAAAATGCAATGCCAAATCAAGTTCGAAAATTCAGATTTGACAAGAGGACAAACAGGCCCTCAAAATGCAAATGCTACATATGTGGAGATGAAGGACATTTTGCTAAAGAATGCACAAACAAAAGAGTCAACAAAAATAGACTAATGATCTATGATGACCTAGACCTTGATGATCAATGGGATATCATTAGCCTGGAAGACAATGAAAGCCTAGATGACTCTGACATATGCTCCTTCTCAGATGATGAACAAGACCACACTGAAAGGTCAGATTTTATTTTTATGATAAAATCAACAGATTTTTATGACTGGAACTTAGAAAGAACTATCAAAAGGCTTACACCAGAACAAGAACAGTGCAAGCATGAATGGGAAAATTATGCAGAAGTTCCCTACAATCTAAACAAATGCTATTTCTGTTGCCAAAGACCAGCAAGAAGGAACAGAACCAGGTGCACACAATGTTTATTATTATTATGCACTATACGCATTAAGATTAAATTAGGAATTGATCTTCCAACAGGACCAGAACCTCTTCCTAGATCACTAACAGACCATAAGACACTGATTCTAGAACAATCACAACATATAGTAGATCTAGAAGCAGAAAACAAATTCCTGCAAGGAAGAATTAGCTCAATAGAAGCTAAACAGTTAGCAACACAAATGGAAAATATCCATATCACAAACAGAATATTAGTCACTGAATCACCAGAAGTGATAAAAGCTTCAATAATTAATAATCTTTTGAATTTCTTTGTAATTATTGAAGTAGAAGGAAAAAGATTTTCCTTAAGATCAATTTTAGATACAGGCGCTACCAAGTGTAGTATAGTGTCAGGAGTTCTCCCTCCACAGTGTATACAAACAATGGAAAATCCTGTATCCTTAGTAGGATTAAATAGCGAGGAAATAACAACAAGAAAAGTCAAACCATCTACAATCATTTTAAACAAGGAAAGGTATCCTCTTCCTCTTACTTATGTTATTCCTCCTATTACAGACAATATTGAATTCATCCTAGGAATGAACTTCATCAATTCTTTTAAGGGTGGAGTAGATATTTGCCAAGGAGTCATCACCTTTTATCGAAAATTAGATACTATCCAAACAACTCCCATAGCAATACCTACAAAAGTAAATAAAGCAGCCATTATGCTTATGGAAGAATTATTCCAACAGGAAATCAATACAGATATTCAGGAAATAGATAATCTTCTGTCTTATGACATAGGAAGATTAACAGATTATGAGCCAGAAATAAATCCTCTATTAAAAGATTTAGAAGGATTACAATACATAGGCATAGACCCTTGAAAACATTGGCAGAGAAATCAGGTTTATTGCAAATTAGATATCATTAACCCTGATTTAACCATACAAGACAAACATATTATTCCTGCACCACATCTTATCAAGGAATATAAGATGCACATTGATGAGCTTTTAAATCTAAAGGTAATAAGACCATCAAAGAGTAGGCATAGGACTGCTGCATTTATTGTCAATAAACATTCAGAACAAGTTAGAGGAAAAAGTAGGATGGTTTACAATTACAAAAGACTAAATGACAATACCTACAAAGACCAGTATGTCCTACCCAGTATAGATTTATTACTATTAAAGATCAAAGGAAAAATGATCTACAGCAAATTTGACTTGAAATCAGGATTTCACCAAATCTTGATGGACCAAGACAACATTGAGTGGACGGCATTTATATGCCCACAAGGACATTTTGAATGGCTAGTAATGCCTTTCGGCCTAAAAAATGCGCCTTCAGTATTTCAAAGAAAAATGGATAACATTTTTCTGAAATACACAGAATTTATTTGTGTCTATATTGACGATATTCTGATTTTCTCAGATAATATAAAAGACCATGTACAACATTTGAAGATTTTCTTCAAAGAAGTACAACAGCATGGATTAATCCTTTCTAAAACCAAAATAAAAATAGGAGTAAATGCTATTGAATTTCTTGGTTTAGAAATAGGAGAAGGAAAGATAAAACTCCAACCACATATAATATAGAAAATTGTAGACTTTCCTGACAGAAACTTAGAAACCCTAAAAGGGTTACAGCAGTTTTTAGGGGTCCTAAACTATGCTAGAAATTATATTCCAAATCTAGGAAAACTAGTAAGACCATTTTACAACAAAATCTCCTTAAAAGGAGAAAGACAGTTCAATGCAAATGACTGGAAACAGATATCTGAAATCAGAAAGATCATTAGGAAATTACCACCTTTAAAGTTACCACCAGAAAATTGTTATATAATTATTGAAATAGACGGTTTCTTAGAAGGATGGGGAGGAATTCTAAAGTGGAAAAAATCCAAAACAGAAATGAAAACTACAGAGGAAGTAGCAAGATACTGCAGTGGTATCTACAAAACCAGTATATCAGCAATTGATGCTGAAATAATGGCGTGCTTGTATTCCATAGAAAAATTCAAAATATTTCTCTATGGAAAGAAATAGTACACTATTAGAACAGATTGCATTGCAATAATAAACTTTTATAATAAGTTAAACCCCAAGAGATTATCTATTAACAGATGGGTTAATTTTGTGGAACAGGTTAACTGTACAGGAGTGGATGTCCTTTTTGAACATATAAAAGGAACAGAAAACATTGCTGCAGATAAATTATCAAGGATAGTTACTTCTTCACCTTATAAATGAATAAGGGAAAAGAACTACCACAGTTTGTCGAAAATGCCAAAGGAAATTTCAGACTTCCTTATGGTCTAGAGTTAACAACTCAACAGAAAACTTTGGTAAATGCATTATGGAGAGCATCAACTCCAACAGCAAAAACAAAAGCAATCAATGCCTTATGTTTTCACTTTAAGGAACAAACCACAGAAGACTTCCTTTATTATGTTCTATATGATGGAAGTAAAAGAGGAGTCTATGACAGCTGGGGATCTCTTCTTAAGGCAGTTGGAAAGAGAAACACTCCACAAGGATGGAAAGGCTTTTATACTAAAGAAGCAGCCGACAAATCTTTTTTGGATTTCCAAGGGCAAGGATGTGAAATAAGAACCCTTGCGTCTGAAAAAGAAAAATCAGTTTCTCTTAAAAGACCAATAACAGAAGATTTCAGCATGACTCCAAAGATCACACTTAAATCTTTGGCCGAAGCAAAGAAAATGGAGGTATCTCCAAACAGAAAAATAATTCTAGGACAAAAAGTCCCAGAAGGATCAAATTCCTTCAACAGGTTTATGACATTAATGGAATTAAAAAGGTCATTTAGAAAAAGATTGATAAACGGCCTCCCAGAAGCAATAATGCAGAATATTTTGAATAGAGCAAAATTTTCTTGCTATTCAAATCTCTTTAGACTGCAACAGTTCATATTTAATCAAAGAAACACTCAAGGTTTCACAGCAGTACAGTACTGTGGTCAAGAACAGCAAAACGCTTTTGAACATCCGCCCATCATTCTAGCAAAAATCAATTATGATGATTACTTCTTCAAAGGAATGATTAGAGAATTATTTCAGAACGGGATGGTACTATTACTATCACTGGCAAATGAAGTCCCTGATTTCTTTGGACCAATAGTCACAAAAATGGTGGAAACTTATCACAATAAGCAAACATTTATACACATAATAAGTGAAATTCCACAATTTACAGCAAATGAGTATAAACCTGCAACTCAAGCAGACAAGAACCTCACTGGGTGCATTACAGTACCCCTTATGCACTAGAAACAAATGATCCAGATGTGTTCATCTACTACAAGGTGCTCAACCAATGCATTGGCTCTCACGTACGTAAAGATTGCAGCGGTTGCCAGCTAGGTAGTTGGCCATCCAAGCTATTGGCCTATTTGGATAATAGAGGGATTAACTTGGTCAAGAGGTGTGGTCAGTAAAGTATCAATCACCTCCAAACAAGCAAAAATTACATGCATTGGTGTTTAGCATATATCCTCATCACCCCTAATGTGTGTGTTTTCTCAAGTTTGCATGTGATAGTGATCAAGGATAGCAGATTTTTTTTTTTTTTTGTGTGTCAAATAGGCAACAAATACTCCCCTTTTAACTAAAGTCCAGGATATGCACTACCATGGAGGGCAACCTCAACCTCAACAAACACCTACGCACCTTACGAATTTCTCAAATAATTTTTATCAAAAACAGTATTCATCAACCCAAAAAATAATCTGAACTTCATAAAATGTAAATATGAAAGGAATTGTTAAGTCACACAACCACCCTTCAATATCAGTCATACATTGGTCATTATCACAAAGGATAGAAAATAACAATAACTATTATTATAATAAATATTTATAATAATAATAACAAGAACAAAAACAAGAACAAGAACAAGAAAATGAAGTGCCAACATACTAAAATCATTTAGCAACATATGGCTGCAGGTCAACACAAACCCCGCTATAATTGGCATAGGGCTGTTCACCACAGCCTCCGGAACATAAGGATTTGAACATTTTTAAGTCCTATAGAAGCCATCTACAATAATAGAATATGATTTATTCAATCCAGAAAAAACACAGTTACTGGAAGTACCACAATTAGGCCATAAAAAGGCTCAAAATAATAAGAATCACTACATCCATGACCTCTTGGTCTATAGGAAGATCTCTTGTGCAGATTATTCATGTCATGCTAAGGAGGCAGATCGAAGCTCAACTCAAACAAAGTGAGAATACAGGTATGTTAAGATAGTAACTCTCTCGATGCATCACCACGACAGGAAGTTTGTCCACAATTCATTTATAAAAAAAAAAAAAATAGCTGCAAGGATTGCCACATTATAGCTGGGCATCCATCTGCCTTGCCATAAAAAAATGGCTGCAGAGGTTGCTATGACATAACCACTCGGAAAAACCAAAATTTGTAGTGTGAATTTTGTTCAAACTCTGCACTCTATTAATTGGCAACCAGGAGCCATGCTTTCAGAATTTTACACACAGCTCAAAACATAACCAACAATTTGCAAACACTTAGTTTTAGGCTCACTGAAAACTCATTTCTGTTCGCTAAGAGCAGCTGACAGAATCCCAGCACCAAACTAAAACTAAAAGAGCAAAACCAACTTGCTTCAACAAAAAGGAAAAAAGATTTGACACCGACCAACCGACCCAAATCAAGGATTAGCACTAACAAGATATATATTTTTTAAGAAACACCAGGCAAGCTCAGCATTTTAAACTATCACCTTCAGTCATCTTTTATATAAGAAAGGCAAATAGCATGAACTGTGAAGACAAACAACATTATCATGCATACTAAAATGAAACTAGCTTAATGAAGCCAAAAAACATTTCCCAAAGCAACAATTTGAAAAGGAATACAAAACATTGAGACATCTTCTAACATACTGAATACACCAATTACAAGTTGAGGCCTTAAAAAAAATATGGGTTATGCCGTCCACCTACACACTGCCTGTCATCCAACCAACAGACGAGCTAGAAACTTAAGATGGAAATTGTAAATGTAAAGAAAACCTCAAGATTAACTGTAATATTTAACATAATTATTGACTTCTAATCCACCATTTCAAGCTTCACAGCGAATCACTATAATCATATGATTAGGCATGAAAACCAAAGCCAAGTTGCAGCCATATATACCTGTTCTTCACCTGATACGCTACTCTTCCAAAAAGCAAATGGATGCTCAGAATATAAAAGACGCAAAATCCCCATAATCACATTCCTGTAACGCCAACAACTATTTCAGCGCCCATGGATTCATATGATGTCAAACAACCAAAATGGACAGGCTTAGAACCGCTATTAAATATGAGCCTGACAACGGGCATCAACACAAATAAAAGAAGAAAAAGACAACAAGGAAGAAGATTCAACATATGAAAATCTCATAGCAACATAAAAATACAGGGCATATTACTTGCCCCACCCCAAGCTGCCATTGCTCCTGCTGACAATGGTATAATCTCCATGATTGAGAGTGGTATATCTTGGATCACTTCCCTCACAGTCTTGCCTAGGCCCAGTAATGAGTTTCCAATGCTGCTCAATATTGCAGGTAAGGATGGTGATTTTTGGTGCAGCTCTACCAATCTTACCTGAAAACATCAGTTATAAGAAGATGATCAACATCTAACACAATGAAAAAAATGGTCCAAAATCAAGGAAAATCAAAATCCAATAAATGGTCCACAGTCAGCATTAAACCTACCGAAAACATGTCAATACATTAAAGCAGTATGTAAATATCAAAAGACAAAATAATAATAATAATAATAATTATAATAATAATAATAATAATTATTATTATTATTATTATTATTATTATTATATATATATATATGCAAGATAACTATGAGCAAGGAAACCTGATGCATGGTGCTTGGAAATTATAGGCATTTGGGCATCACCATTGCATCAAAAGACCTGATAGGATCGGTTGTCAAGGTGACCGCCTGGTAATCCTCACTGAATAGAAGGTGAAGAACAATCACTGATAATGCAGCTTTTTCTCTCTGAATACTCTCACAGACATTCATTCATTAGCTTAACTAATAATAGAGTAGCTTACAGTGATGCTCTCAAGAGAGTTCACTAACATACAAAAAAAAGCAAACAAGAAGATTACAGTAAAAATAAATAGAGTATCTAAAACAACAGCTTCAAGTCAAACTTTCAATTCCCAGGCAGAACTGCTCATATGACTTGATTTCTCTTCAATTTTGATCAACATTATCCTCAATATGCTACCCTTGATCAGAGAACTCATTAACTCCCAGATCTTGACAGAAATTCATGAACTTGTAATTTAGCAGTGCCTTGTGTAGAACATTTGCCAACTGATTAAATGTGCTGCAATGCTTCATCTACATGAGATCACGGATGAAATGATAACGAGTATCAATATGCTTCGTTTGTCCGTGAAGAACTGGATTCTTGGAGATTGAAATAGCTGACCGGTCATCACAAAATATTATTGTTGCACTGTCTTGCTTATCCCTTAAATCCTCTAATAATCGGCTTAGCCAAACAGCTTCACAAGCAGTTGCTGTCACTGAAATATATTCAGCCTTGGTGTTTGATAGTGCAGTGATTGGTGGCTTCTTGGAGCACCACCCGATAGCTCCATATCCCAGTGAAAACACCCAGCCAGTAGTGCTCTTCCGGTCATCTTGACACCCACCCCAATCACTGTCTGAGTAGTCGTCGAGCTTGAAATTCTCATTCATAAGATAGCCAATGCCATGGCTGAAAATAACTATATAGATACTAGAGATCGAGAGGAACAACTTTTGTATTCAAAGCAAAGATCAAAACTGTTGAGAAAAATAAGGCTAATAAACACAAGAATAAAGAAGACAAGGATTTAACGAGGTTCGGCAATGTGCCTACGTCCTCGGGAGCGATGAGCGGCGGCCACTTTTATTAATCCAAACGGAAAAATAAATTAGGGTTATAAATACAATGCATATTTATAAAAACCCCCCTGTACAATTTACAAATTTATCATGTACCATACTGCGAAGGTGTTGCCCCCGCACCCCCAACCCACTTTCTGCGAAACTCCCCAATTGGACAGAGATGCTATTGCTCCGCTCCGCTCCAACATCTGTCCATTATCTAGTATGAGCCATACCTAACAAATCTCCACCTTGGCGAATATCAAGCCTCTTAGGAGATTAAACCATGGAGTTTCACACACACCAAAATGGGTTGAGCTACCTTGCTTGTCTAGCAGCAATCAACATTCAACAAGTCCAAACAATGCATGAACTTGTTGATAGTAACCGGCTTGGTCAATATATCAGCTGCATTTTCACTAGTATGAACCTTCTGCAATAGTATCTCACCAGATGCAATCAACTCTCGAATCTTGTAGAACCTCACATCAATATGCTTAGTTCTAGCATGATACACCTGGTTCTTAGCCAAATAAATAGCACTTTGACTATCACAATGCAACTGAACTCCACCTTGCTCAACACCCAGTTCCTTCACTAGTCCAGTGAGCCATAAGGCTTCTTTAGCAGCTTCAGCTACTGCCATGTACTCAGCTTCAGTTGTAGATAATGCCACAATAGACTGAACTGTTGATTTCCAACATATAGGCCCTCCACCAAGAGTAAACACATACCCAGTTGTAGACCTTCTGTCATCCAAATCACCAGCATAGTCTGAATCCACATATCCTACAATCACAGGATCATTCTGCTGACTGCCAAAAACAATTCCATGTCCTACAATACCCTTCAGATACCTGAAAATCCACTTGACTGCTTCCCAATGTTGCCTACCTGGTTTAGACATGTACTTGCAAACTTGACTAACAGCATGAGCCAAATCAGGACGAGTACATACCATAGCATACATCAAACAACCAACTGCACTGGCATATGGAACCTTTGCCATGTCTTCAATTTCCTTATCTGTCTTAGGACACTATTCTAAAGAAAGCTTAAAATGATTTGCCAACGGAGTGCTCACTGCCTTCACTTTGCTCATCTCAAACCTGTCTAACACTCTCTCAACATAGCCTTGTTGAGATAGCCACAGTTTTCTTAAGCCTCTATCTCTGTGAATCTCCATTCCAAGAATTTTCTTTGCAGCACCTAAGTCTTTCATGTCAAATTCCTGGCTCAACAAAGCTTTCAAACCAAGGACATCATGCATGTTCTTTGCAGCAATCAGCATATCATCAACATACAGTAACAGAAAAAATAAAAGAACTATCATCAAGGCTCTTAGCATAAACACAACAATCATACTCACATCGCCTGTAGCCAATCTGAATCATGTAGGAGTCGAGCCGCTTGTACCATTGTCTTGGAGACTGTTTCAACCCTTACAGCGATTTCTTTAACCTGCAAACCAGATGCTCATGTCCAGGTTGAGTGAACCCGTCTGGTTGCACCATGTAAATCTGCTCCTCTAGATCACCATGCAAAAAAAGCAGTTTTTACATCCATCTGCTCTAAATGCAAATCCCAACAGGCCACTAATGCAAGTACAACCCTGATTGAAGTATGCCAAACCATAGGAGAAAAAATTTCATCATAATCTATCCCCTTCTGCTGTGAAAATCCCTTTGCTACCAATCAAGCCTTGAACTTTTCCCCTTCTTTTTCTGATACTGCTGGTTTCTTTTTGTACACCCACTTGCACCCAATAGCCTTCTTTTCCTCAGGAAGCTGAACTAGCTCCCATGTATGATTTTTCTGCAAAGACTCCATCTCTTCAACCATTGCACTCATCCATTCCTTTTTCTCCTGGCTAGTTATAGCTTCTTGGAAGGTAGCTGGATCATCACTAGTAATGAGAAGTGCAAAAGAGACCATGTCTTCATAACCAAATCTGCTTGGAGGCTTTACATTGGTGCGTCTCTGTCTATCTCTGGCTAGATTATAATTTTGCAGATCATCTGCATTAGAACCACTAGATGTTGGATTTAAACTTTCAACTGTTACTGGATGAGATTCTAAATCCATCTGCAATGTATCTGAACTAGAACTGTTGTCTGGCACTTTGTCTTGATGCTGCTGCAACATAAACTGCTTATCAAAAACTGCATCTCTACTGATCACCATTTTCTTTGCAATCGGATCCCAAAACTTATATCCTTTAACACCTTTCTTGTAACCCAGAAAGATGAACTTCTTAGATTTTGGATCAAGCTTTGATCTTTCATCACCAGGTACATGCACATAAGCAGGACAACCAAAAATTCGTAAGTGATAAAAAACAATTGCATTACCTGTCCATACCTCTTCTGCAACCTTTCCACCCAATGATGCCCGTGGTGATTTATTGATAAGATAGCACGCTATACTAACAGCCTCTGCCCAAAAACTTTTAGGAAGCTCGGCATTCAGTCTCAAGCATCTTGCCCTTTCAGTCAAAGACCTGTTCATCCTTTCTGCAACACCATTCTGCAGTGGTGTCTTGCGCATTGAAAAATGCCTCTGAATCCCATGCTCCTCACAAAATTTCTGAAACTGCGAATCTGTGTACTCTGTGCCATTATCAGATCTCAAATACTTGATCTTTCTACTAGTTTCGTTCTCCACCTCTGCTTTCCATTGCTTGAATTTGGCAAAAACCTCAGATTTCTGTTTCAAAAAATACACCCAAACTTTTCTTAGAAAAATCATCAATAAAAGTAACATAATATTGAGATCCTCCCAATGACAATTCCCTCGTAGGCCCCCACATATCAGAATGAACATAATCTAGAATCCCTTCAGTTTTGTGCTTTCCAGTGGAAAAACTAACTCTAGACTGCTTTCCAAGAACACAAAACTTACAAAATTCGAGCTTGCAGCTTTTAACACCATGCAACAAATTTCTTTTATGCAATTCAGTCATCCCACGTTCACTAAGATGACCAAGACGCATGTGCCATAATTTTGTATTATCATCATATGACTCAACCGAATGAACTCCACCTACAACTGTATTCCCTAACAGTTTGTAGATATTCCCTGCAGTTAGCTTTCCTTTCATCACAGTTAATGCACCCTTAACAATTCAAATAGTTTCCCTATCCTCATCTGCCTTAGGAATGAAACCATTCTTATGCAAAATGCCCAAGGAAATTAGCGACTTTTTCAAATCTGGTATATGCCTAACATCACAAAGTGTTCTAACAATACCATCATACATCTTAATTCTGACTTCACCAATACCAACAATATTGCAGCATCTATCATCACCTAAATAGACAGAACCAGAATAAGCTGACCTGTATGACGAGAACCACTCCCTGTTAGGCGTTATATGATAAGAGCATCCGAAATCCAGAATGCATGCATCCATGAACTGATTTGTTGAAACTGAAAGCATATCACCATCACTGCAATCTGAATTGTCACTCTGCACCACATTCGCAGACTTGGATGATTCATCACGTTTTTCATCAATCTGCTTTTTCAACTTTGGACAGTCTCTCTTCATATGTCCTGGCTTCTTGCACTTGAAGCAATGAATCGTATTTCTGCTCTTAGACTTTGATCTGAAATTTCGTTTTCCAGAGCCCTCCTTCTCTAACTTCCTTCCACGATCTTGATTACCCTTAACATATAAACTGTCACCATGAGAGCTTTCCACTGCACTTTGCTTCCGCTGACTATGAGCCAACAAGGCTGCAGTAATCTCTTCAACTTTGATTGTTTCTTTCCCATATGTAAGAGTAGTCATCAGGTGTTCATAAGAAGGAGGTAATGAACACAACAGAATCATCGCTCTGTCTTCGGCCTCAATACTCACATCAAGTCTAGCTAGATCTGTGATTATTTGATTGAAGACATTCAAGTGCTGCGCCAAATCAGAACCTTCCTGCATCTTCAGCCCATACAGCCTTTGCTTCAGATACAGTTTATTCGTTAGGGATTTGGACATAAACTGTGTTTCCAACTTCGTCCATACTTCGCCTAGAGATTTTAGATTCATTACGTGATACATGATCTCATCTGCCAGGCATAGCCGTATGGTTCCTGCCGCTCGCTGCTGTAGTTCTTCCCAATCTTCAGCCTCCATATTATCTGGTTTCTTCGGCCGCAAAGCCTTTAGAATCCCTTGCTGCGCCAACAGATCCTTTACCCTTGTTTGCTACAATCCGAAATTGCCAGTTCCATCAAACTTCACCACTTCGAATTTTGCACCGGACATAGCCATCTCAACCACGCTCTGGTACCAATTGTTGAGAAAAATAAGGCTAATAAACACAAGAATAAAGAAGACAAGGATTTAACGAGGTTCGGCAATGTGCCTACGTCCTCGGGAGCGATGAGCGGCGGCCACTTTTATTAATCCAAAGGGAAAAATAAATTAGGGTTATAAATACAATGCATATTTATAAAAACCCCCATGTACAATTTACAAATTTATCATGTACCATACTGCGAAGGTGTTGCCCCCGCACCCCCAACCCACTTTCTGCGAAACTCCCCAATTGGACAGAGATGCTATTGCTCCGCTCCGCTCCGCTCCGCTCCGCTCCAACATCTGTCCATTATCTAGTATGAGCCATACCTAACAAAAACAAACACTATTTTGCTAGAAAATTCATACAAGTATGGATTGTGTTAAGATAACTAGAAAAACATTGCATTACACTAAAGAAAATAAACACATTTAGAGCTCGTTTGGTAGTTTGCAGGGAAAGTAATTACATGCAAAGCTTTTGCAGGAATAGATTTTACATGCAATTACTTTTTCTGTAAAGTAACATTACAATGTTTGGTGCATGCAATGAAATTGTAATTGAATTGCATGCAAACTTAATTCCCCCATTTGGTATGAATGCATATGCTATGTAAAGTAATGTTTATTCTTAATATTACCCTTAGTTATTTTATTTATAAAAAGTGAACTTTTAATAAACTGTAGTGACATACTAACTTAGTCCATATAATAATTGGGGTAAACAACCAAAATAGTCCCTTACCTTTGGGTGTGTTTCTATTTCGGTCCCCCAGCTTTAAAAAGTTACGATGTTGTCCCTTATAATTTTTATTACAATTCAGTTACCCAAAACTACGCCGTTAATGGCAAGGCCACGTGGTATATGATATGTCCTATTTTTTCCAAGTGGGCAACCTCATAATCGGCGTTGGACGCCATCGTAGATGCCCAGTCAAATTATCTTCAACCTCACGCTTGTTCCCTTTCCCACCTCTGAATTCCCAGCTCCACGATCTGGTGGTGGCTTCACCATTAAGCTGAGGAAGAAGGAGGACAACGAGTAAGAGAAAGGTTAAATGTTGTACAGATATAAGCAAAGACGCTTGCGTAATTGCCACCGTCTGACATGGTGCCATTGACATCCTCATCAACGATGAAGCGCACAGCCAAGGAAGACACATTCACTTGCATTGAGCCTTTTGCTTGGTGTTTTTCCAAAGAACAAGTACAAAATTCTCATGATCATGGGGATCCTTGACGCTGAACTGACAAGCTCCACAGATTGCACTTCATCAACCACCATCTAGGTGTCTGACAGAGCATTACTACACTGGAACAACACCTTTCACGTCCTTGTCTTCCATCAAGCATTCAATGCTCATCTACACCTCCGTGTTCGAGCTCAAGACCTTCATCACCTTTTCGCACTCTGCCTTTAACCGAATGCTAGCCTTTGCATTTGAAAAAACATTAATCTGATACTCATCCTTAAACTGTTTGCTAAAATGCTTGAAAAGAATCTTATCAAAGTCACCCCCATCGAGTCGGCGATTGGCAGTGTGCGAGAGCACAAGAAAACCACCACTGTCGAAGACTACGACTGAAACCTAGGTATTGCAATGGTCGACATTGATGAAGATGACACAGATTTCGTCATCGGGGAAGTCGGTCTTGTAGATGCCGTATCATAATACCGTCACCGTCGTGTCATGGTCAGACAAAGCGGTTTCATGACTACAATCTGAGTCACATAAGATAAGCTCAACACCCAAGTTGATCGGTGAAGGAGGACACGGAGATAACGCAGTCGGAGACAGGGGCTCCAAGGGATCATTCGGAGATGAGCTTTAGATGAGAGAGCGACATCGCAAGAAGATGGAAAGAGGTTAGAGTGATTTCACAATTGAGAAATGAGACATGATCTTGGCCCCGGGGTTAGGAGAGGAGGAGGCCCTTGATGTCGGAGAAGGTGGAGGAAGGGTAGAGGAGAGAAGAGACGGAGGTGCCAATGAGACACTACTTATTGTTTGTGCTTGTTGTCCTCCTTCTTCCTCGATGTAACAGTGAAGCCACCACCGAATCATAGAATGAGGGTTTGGAATGAGTGTGAGGTTGAAGATGATCTGGCCGGGCATCCACGCTGGCATCTAACGCCGATTATGAGGTTGTCCACTTGGAAAAATGGGACACGTCATATGCCACGTGGGCTTGCGGTTAACGGCGTAGCCTCGGGTGACTGAACTGTAATGAAAAGTAAAGGTAAGGGATGACATCGTACCTTTTTAAAGCTGAGGGACCGAAATAGAAACACACCCAATGGTAAGGGACTATTTTGGTTGTTTACTCTAATAATTAACCTTTTTTTATAAAGTATTTTAAGAATTTTTTTAAATATGATTTTCATATATTTTTTTTAATACACTAAAGAGAATATAAGGCTTTAGACTACCATGCGCTAAGTTTTTTTTAAAAAAAAAGAAAAAAAAAACAAAGAAGAATTTTTATATGATAAAAGGGTAGTATAGTAATTTAACAATTATAAAACTTTCTCACCCAACGTTGTAATCACTTGCACACCACCCTCCATGTGAATCACTTTCCATGGTTAAAAGAAAGTGATTGCAAGGAGACACACTATTTTTAAGAAACCAAACAAGTGAAAATAATTCACTACTGTTACTTTCAAGGAAAGTTGTTACTTACACTCATACCAAATGTGCCCTTATATTACTGTCAAAGTTCAGTAACTAAAATGAAATAAACCAGCTTAGTCACATTGATACGTGTCAGGCTTATTCTAAATTTCTGATCACCACATCTCAGCCATTCGTTACAAACACAATCCATGGTTCTTTATTGCCTCGAGCTTAAACCAAATCTACTTGATGAAACGCATCATCATCGTCCATTTCCTTCCCTCCGATCTTTCAACTGATTCAACTAACATTCAAACACATAAAAAAACCAAGCTGCCCTTCACTTCTAACCTAATTACACCAGGAAACTCTGAATTTTAGATTACTGCTTCTTCACTTCATTTCTTCTAAAATTCTCGCATCTTCAATCAATTCTAACAGAATCCCCCCTTGATTGAAGCTGACAAACACCTATCTCACCTCTAAATTGCTTATGTTTCTGAATACTTAAACATTTGGTAAATATATTAGCAACCTGCACATTAGTTGAACAATAATTTAATTGAATCTTCTTCCTTGCTACAAGTTCTCTAATATGATGGAATTTAACATCCATGTGCTTTGTTCTGCCATGGAGAGTTGGATTCTTGGCAATGGCTATGTAGGACTTATTGTCACACCAAATCTGAGTTGTTGCTTCACAATTTAATCCACAATCATTCAAAATTTTCTCCATCCACAAGCTTTGACAACAAGGTGAACTCAGCCTTAGTAGATGATAAGGCCACAATTTCTTGTTTCTTTGAAGCCCAGCATATAGTACCTAAGGCTAAATTAAAAACATATCCTGATGTGCTTTTTCTATCCTCTTTATCACCACACCAATCACTATCACAATAGCCTTCAAGCACACATTCAACTCCACTGTTATACTAAATACCATAATCAAAAGAACCAGCAACGTACCTTAGCACTTGTTTAGTAGCTCCCAAATGAATTTTTGTAGGATTCTGCATATATCTAGATAATTGATTCACTGCATACACAGGATCAGGCCTGGTATGAGTCAAGTATAATAGTTTGCCAATTAATTTTCTATAAATGGTTGCATCTTTCCCTTCTATTTCTTGAGTAAGCTGCAACTTAGTACATTGATTTATTGGTACATTCACAGCCTTGCATCCCTGCATATTGAACTGTTTTAGCATCTCCTTTGCATATCTCTTCTGTGATACATGCACACCTTGCATAATTTTATGAATCCCAAGACCCAAAAAATACTTGATTAATCCTAAGTCTATCATTTCAAATTCTTGCTTCATAGCTACTTTAAATTTTTCCACCAGCTTTACTGATGATCCTAAACAGATTAGATCATCAACATACACACATACTAGTAATATCTCATATACATTACTTATCTTTCTATACAAAGTGTGTTCTATCTCACTTTTGTAGAAATTCTGTGAATTAAACCAACCATCCAACCTTGTATACCAGGCCCTTGGAGCTTGTTTCAGTCCATACAAGGCTTTAAGCAACTAGTAAACTTGATCATCCTTTCCTTGCACTTCAAACCCCTTTGGCTGTGAAATATATACCTTTTCTTCAAGTGTGCCATTCAAAAATGTATATTTGACGTCCAATTGGTGAATTGGCCAACCTCTTTGAGCTCTAAGTGCTAACAACATTCTAATTCTCTCCATTCTTGCAACAGGAGCTAACACTTCTTCATAATAAATTGCGAACTCTTGAGCATAGCCTTTAGCAACAAGCCTAGCTTTGTATTTCTCAACCTTACCATTTGGCTTCAATTTAGTTTTATACACCCATTTAACTCCAGTCACCTTCTTCCCTACTGGTAATTCACACAATTTCCAAGTGTTGTTCTTCGGAATTGTTTCAATTTCATTTGACATTGCTTGTCTCCAATGCCTTGATTTTTCAGCTTCTTCATAACAACTTGGATCGGTCATATTCAAAGATAAGGAACAACTCTCATATAAGTCTTTCAGTGTCCTGACCTTTAGTATTGGTGATTCATCAATGCTGGAATCAATTTCTGAACTCTCTTGATCCATAGAATTACCATTACCATTGCTGCTACTAGCCCCTGAGCTTGATCCACTTAAATCTTTAGTTTCCTAATTTTTTGCAAGTGAATCTACCTTTCTTTCTTGTAACAAAATCACCTTAGAAGCTTGATCATTCATCACTATCAACTGCCAAGTCTCTGACTCCACAAACTTTACATCTCTGCTAAGAACACCCTTTCCCAGAATCTGGTAAGAACACGCTTTAAACCTTTGCATCTGGACAGTAGCCAATAAAAATTCCTTTCATTGCTCTATCATTGAATTTTTGCAATTTTTGTACAGGCATATGAATTAGAGCTACACAACCAAAGATCCTTAAATGTGTAACCTTAGGCTTCACTTCAAACCAGGTTTCATGGGGTGTCTTCTTCCACACTGCAAAAGATGGAGACACATTAGACAATTAAACTGTTGTTACTATTGCCTTAGCCCAGAAACTCTTTGGCAAATTACTAGTTTTAAGCATACTCCTAGCCTTCTCTACAAGTGTCCTATTCTTCCTTTCAGCAACACCATTATGCTGAGGAGAATAGGGGATTGTTAATTCATGTTTTATTCTTTTCTGCTCACAGAAATCATGAAATTCCTTTGATACAAACTCTCCACCTCTAGCAGTTTTGAGAATTTTTAGCTGATTTCCAGACTGTCTCTACACCATAGTTACAAATTTTTGAAAGCAATTGAACATGTCATATTTGAATTTCAAAATGTACACCCAACACATTCTTGAGAAATCATCAATAAAAAGCAAAAAAATATTTACCTCCAGCATTAGATTCTGTTTGCATAGGGCCACACACATCAGCATGCACTAGATGAAGCCTTTACCTAGCTTTCCAAATACACATTCTTCACATTAAATCTTCTTTTCAAATTCAGGTAAGCCCACAACCATTTCCTGCTGTGCAAGAACTTTTGAATCTTGAAAATTTAAATGCCCATATCTTTTATGCCACAATACTGCTGATAAGTGCTCGTGTTATAGTAATGCGAAGTGTTATTATCTTGCAATGAGCATTAATTTAATTAGATTTTATCACTAAAAAGTGTGCAATTGTTTACTTTTGTGCATTGTAGGGTTGTGAAGATAAAATGAAGGAAAGGAACGAAGTTAGGTCGTGTTTGGCATTGTTGGGAAGATTTTCGGACTAAGCAAGGAGTAAGGCGTGAGCATAGACTTGTGGGTGTGTGCCAACCTCCTTTGGAGGGGCACAAAGGCAGTCACATTCACAATAAGTCTAACTCATGCCAACAAGGAGAACTTCACCAATTAGGCGATTCGAAGCAATCGACACGATCTACCGTTGATTGTGTGCCCAATTCAACGGACTCGATGAAGAACGACGAATTCGGGAGCGTTTCGGCACAATTCCTGTAGCAAGTTATTGTTCAAAGTCGGCCGAAAATCAGTTTTCCAGAATTTTCACACGGGCGTGTGGAAATTCCACACGGCCGTGTGAAATCCCGATTTCAGCAAATTTAAAGCCGCGACTCCACATTATAAAAGCCCGATTTGGAGACTTTTTGAGACATCTTTTGACCTAATTTTCTCCTCAACTTTGGAGAGGACGGCTAGGGTTTTGGAGAGGACTTCGTGGAGGTTTGGAGCGCGTCATCGGCATCGTCATCAACGTCCGGCGGCCGCACAAGACCACGGCCACACCATACGCAAGGGGGTTTTCATCTATATCTTTACTTCTTGTTTTATTATATACATTGATGAACATGTATAGCTCCTTGAGGAGCTAAACCCCTTGTGGGTATTTGGACTTATAAAACTCTAGGGTTATTATGTTTCTTTGACATTGTTATTATGCTTTTCCATTATTGATGAATAAGAATTGAGTTTCGATCTTAATTTTATCTTGCTATTATTTTCCCTTAGATGTGACACTAGGGTTGAGAGCAATCTAGGTTTTCCTTTGGAGGTGTGACAACTCCTATAGGATTAGACTCTTTAAGATTGAAGAGGATTGAGAGGGAGAGTTGTGAGGTAGCGATGTACCCCTTTCCCCTCTGGTGTGATTTCTCCCTACCTCCGTTTCCTTGATTTAATAGCGGTCAAGATAGAGTGAAGTGCTAGGTAGATAAACTCCCCTGGGGCTTAGTTACGCGAGTAACGGAGTGAAGGGTTGAAGTGAATCCTACGCACTGGGGCTTAGTCTAGACTAGGGCTCTTCCTCCTGGACTAAAGGGTTAGAACTACACATAGGAACAGGTTTAATCACTAGGAGTCCCTAAAACTTAATACAATCCCACGTAGTGTGAGGTTTAGGTAGATGTACTCCCCTGGGACTTAATCGTGCGAGCGATAGAGTGAAGGGTTGTTGTGAATCCTAATACCGGGGCATAGTGTTGGGGTTAGTCACGGTTGACCTTAGGTTTGGGACCGTGAGTCTAAGGATTTCCTCGACTTAATTAGCATCAATAGGAAGGTATAATAGTATTTTCTTGCACTAGAAGCATAGATCCTAGAGATAACTTGTCCGGATACCCCACTTCATTAATTGTTAAATCCTCTTTAATCTCTTTTCTTGCGATTTCTAATCTTTCACCTTTCTCTATTTAATTTCCTGTCTTTAGTATAATTGTTCTCGCAATTTACACACAAATCGATTACTACTTTTCCGTACTTCGCATAGTTTTAATAGTGAAATCTCGTATTCTAACTCCCTATTCCCTGTGGATTCGACTACCCTCTCACCGGGGTAACTTTTATTACTTCGACAAACCCGTGCACTTTCGGGGATCCTGTCAACTGCCAATTCCTCATCTCTTGCCAAATTAATTTGCTGTTGACTTGCAAACTCCACTGAAAATAAGTTGTTATTATTTTTCTGACTTTCGAACAAAATTCTCCTAGTGTTTCCATCTCTAATTATACTTCCATAGTTTTTACTAAAATTGACATCATAGCCTTCTTCATTGAGCTGTCCTACATTTAATAAATTATGAGCCAGTAAAGGAACATACTGAACGCCATTAATCAATCTCAATCCGCCATCAAACATTCTGATTGCAACTGAACCTTTGCCACACACATCATCTTCTTTATCATCACCAAGTTTGACTTTATGTTGTAGTGTCTCATCTAAATTATGAAAGAGCTCCTTTTTTCCAGTCATGTGACTAGAGGTCCCACTATCCAACAGCCAAATAGAAGGACTCTCCATTCCTTGCACAATATGAACCATAAATAAATTTCCATACTCACTAGGATTTGATGTATTGGAGAAACTTCCAACTTCATTTGTGTTTCTATCTTGTGCAGACCAACAGTGTGATTGATAGTGCCCATACTTCTTGCATCTGTAACACTAAATATTTTGTAAATTTTCTCTGTTAAATCTCTGCCTAGACTGCCTCTGACCTTTACTAAATCTGCCAAATGCCCTTGAACCACCTTTGTTACTTTCACTGATATTCTGCTGCCTTTGCACACTTGTTCTCTGATTACCTCCTCTTGAATTATCACCAGCTCTTCCTCTATCTCTGAATCCTCCAAATCTACCTCTTCCTCTCTAATTAGTTCTACCACCTCTTGAATCTCCCTGCATCACAAAGGCTTCATGTCTTTTAGGCCTTTCAGTAAACTGATTTAATCTAGCCTCATGAGCTTGAAGAGAGCCACTCAATTCATCAATAGTTACTTTAGACATGTCCCTAGCCTCTTCAATGGAAGTTACTGCATGTACAAATCTAGATGATAAGCTCCTCATCACCTTCAAGACCACATCAACATCTTTTAATTCACTTCCCATGTCTCTGATATGATTTACCACTGCTAACACTCTTGTAATATAATGTTGGACTGTCTCATCTTCCTTCATCTACAATAGATCAAACCTTTGCCTCAAAGTTTGCTGTCTAACTGATGATGCACTCCCCGCAAGTGTACGGGTCGCTAGAAAGTAATAGAGTGGTACTCCGTGAAGAGTAGGGTTGTCGAACCACAGGGAATTGTACTTGACACGACCCTTTGCGTGTATCCTGCAAGTGCACGGGTTTGTCGAAATAATAAATTTACCCTGGTGAGTGGGTAGTCGAATCCACAGGGAATAGGGATTTAAGACACGAGATTTCACTATTTAGCTAAGCGATGTACGGTAAGTGTGAAGAGAATCAATGAGTTAATATGAAAGCAAATATAAAGAAACAAGAAATAAAATAGAAAGATGGAAGGTAAGAGAGTGCAAGTAGAAGTAAAATAGAGAAGGACTAGCAATGGATGAAATAAGGTACCCGGACAAGCTACCCCTAGGACTTATGCTTCTAGTGCAAGACTATGCTATTATACTTTCCTATTGATGATAATTGAGTCGAGGATATCCTTAAACACACTGTTCCAAACCATAGGTCAACCGTGACTAACCCCAACACTATGCCCCGGTATTAAGTTTACACTACGACTCTTGACTCTCATTGACCTGTCAACTAAGCCCTAGGGGAGTCCGTCTCCTAAGCCTCACACTACGTGAGATTGCTTTGAGTTCTAGGGATTCCTAGTGATAAATCCTGTTCCTATGTATAGTTCTAACCCTTTGGTCCAGGTGGAAGAACCCTAGTCTAAATTAAGCCCCAGCACTAGGATTCACTTCAACCCTTCACTCTGTTGCTCGCACAACTAAGCCCCAGGGGAGTTCCTCTCCTAGCACTTCACTCTATCTCGACCGCTAAGAAATCATGAAACATGGAGGTAGGAAGAATCACATTGAAGAATCACCCTTTCAACCCTCTTCAATCTTAAGTAGTCTAACCCAATAGGAGTTATCACACCTCCAAATGATAACCTAGATTGTTCTCAACCCTAGTGTCACGGCTAAGGGAAAACAATTACAAGAAACAATTAAGATTGAAACTCGAATTTATTCATCAATAATGGAAAAGCATAATAACAATGTCATAGAAACATAATAATCCTAGGGTTTACAAGTCCGAATACCCACAAGGGGTTTAGCTCCTCATGGAGCTATAAAAATCCATCAAAATATAAAAGTAAACACAAAATGAAAGCATTGATGAAAACCCCCTTGCGTATGATGTGGCCGTGGTCTTGTGCGGCCGCCGGATATCGATGACGATGCCGATGACGTGCTCCGAACCTCCACAAAGTCCTCTCCGAAATCCTAGCTGCGCTCTCCAGAAGTTGGGGAGAAAGATTGGGAAAAAGATATGTCAAAAGTCTCCAAATCGGGCTTTTATAACGTTAAGTCGCGGTTTTAAAATCGGCCTTATCGGGATTTTACACGGCTATGTGGAATTTCCACAAGCCCGTGTGACATTTCTGAATTTCTGAATTTTGGCTGAAAGTGAACAGTAGCTTGGTACAGTGTTTTGCTACAGCAACTTGCTACTGTGCTGCTACAGTCCTCTCCCACCGAAACGCTCCTGAATTTGTTGTTCTTCATCGAGGCCATTGAATTGGGCACACAATCAATGGTAGATCATGCCGATTGCTTCAAATCTCCTTCTTGGTGAAGTTCTCCTAAGCTACATGAGTTAGACTTATTGTGAATGTGACTGCCCTTGTGCCCCTCCAAAGGAGGTTGGCACACACTCACAAGTCTAAGCTCGTGCCTTGTTCCTTGCTTGGTCCGAAAACTCCCCAACAATGGCAAACACGATCTAATTTCGTTCTTCTTCTTCAAAATAGCTCAACAAACCTACAATGCACAAAAGCACACAAATGCACACAATTTAGTGATAAAATCTGATAAAAGATATGCTCATTGTAAGATAATAATGCTTCGCGGTACTATAACACAAGCACTTATCAGTACTTAAAGTACTCGATTATCATCTGATGTCTAGTGAAACAAGTAGAAAAGGGGTTGAATCATAAAAGCATAAATGAATGATAGGGTTGGTGGAAATGGAGGAGATTAGAACAAAGTGTTCGGCAATACAAGAGTAATCCCTCAGGATGCTCCCAATGACTTGTGCACGCTATCTCACCCTAATTGACTACCAGGTACATTCCACAGATATAAGTGTGTGCTTAATGGCAATATTGCATCTATGTGTTCTCGGATACACCGAGTTTTGCTAAGACAACTACACGTTGCTCCAAATGAGCTACGCACCAAGTTTTACCTTGACAACTGTGCACTTCCAACACATTGAGTTATGCAATACAAGATTTAACACAAATATCAAAAGAACTCAGCAATTAATTAGAATAAGTGTATAAGCTTTACAGTTTGACAAGAGTTCACAACCCTGGGCACTGTGGCCAGTTAGCCCCTCGTGGGTAGGTACACAAGAAAAAGAGAATGAAAGAACAGAAGAAAGAAGAAAAGACTCCCTTCTATACTCTAGATGACCTTCCTTGTAGTGTCCTTACGCTAACCCTACCTCTTGCGATGCCTCTTACTTGTCCTTGATCTCCTTAGGTAAGTTGGTAAAGCTTGATCTTCGATCTCATCAACGTCCTCCCTGTGGAGAGTAGAATCTCTAAACAAAAATGAGATAGAAACCCTAAGTTCTGGAGTTAAAAAGGCTGTTTCGGGGCCCGGCACGGTCTGGACACGGCCGTATTCAGACAGTGTTCTTTCCTGGGAAATCCATGAGTGAAACACCTGAGATTTGCAGCACTTCAGACATAAGCGTGCGACCCCCGTGTTATCCAGCACACGATCATGTACTAGGCACCATGCCCGTGTCGTTCTTGAGAGGATTTCTCCTAGGAATTGTAGCACTTCGGGCACGGGAGTGTGATGACAATGTCCTTACTGGGACACTCCCGTGTTAAGATTTGCTACTCCGCACTCCAGGCTGGGATTTGCAGCATGTCGGGTGGTGAAACGTGCTTGAATCGCTCACCCGCAAGTGCACGGGGTCGCCAAGTAATACCCCTCGCGCGAACACGAGGGGGTCATATCCCCAAGGGCCCGAGAAGCTATTCTTACTTCCTTATCACAATGTTGTTTGACCTAATCGATCACTTGGAATAAGAACTACCAATAATCTACTAAAACAAAGAGCATGCAAATAGCAAATATAAATACGGAGGGGAAAAATCAAGGTGAGGGAATGGCCACGGATGAGGATTCCCTCGGGGGCTACTAAAGTGCCAAGGATGCCCTAACTAGCATTCACGTGGGTGGTTTGGACCGGGAAACCCTAGATTAGACCAACCCGATGGTCACGGCGTTGGTCCCTTAATCCAATACAAGTATTGGAATACGGAATTGCTTCCGCCCAAATCCTTGTATGATTGCAAAGGGTTTAGTGGATTTCCCCAAGCTAGGGTTGAAACATAATCAAGGACAACCCTAACAATTGGAGGGGTACAAATACCCGATGGTCACCGCGTATTCGTACATATATTCCCTTCCAAGCTTGGTGAGCCTAATACTAGGGCAATGGTCATGCAACCTAGCATTGTCTAGGAATTGACATATAGAGTTCTCATACATATCAAGGCATTCAAGAACCACCAAACAAGGATCACAAACCAAACCAAATACATAAACTAGAAAGTAGCATCCAAAATACACAAGTTCACCCCCAAGGTTCACCTACATCCGGTGACCTTGGGGTTAGTTGTTCATGATCACAAAGTAAGCAAACAAATACATAAAAACAACCAAAAGCATAATGAAAACACCCCCTGAAAAGATCAAGGCCGAATGACGCTTCCAAGGACGCCACCCAAGGAGTGGCTTCCTTTGTCAAACTTCCTCTCAAATGCAAATCGAAGGCGTGGATTCGTCGTCTCGTGCTCTCCCCGTCGTCCTCTCCTCAAGAAATGCCTCCAAAAGCCGGCCTCAAGCTCCCAAAGAAGATGGTGAAGTGTAGTTTCTCTCAAGACCTAGCCTGCTCCCCTCCAAATGAACTCAAAACCCTTAAAAACCTTTTCCAGTGGGTTATGCGGCCCCCTATGCGGCCCCGCATGCTGGGAGAGAAAATTCCCGAGAAAATCCCGAAATCGCGTAAGTTGCTACAGTGCCGCTACAGTAAAACTGCTACAGTCGTATGCGGCCTCTGCAGTGCCCGCATGACATACCGCATGAACCTCCAGACTTAGTCATTTCGCCCAAGGGTTCGTGCTACAGTATCTGCTACAGTAGTCGCTACAGTACCATGTCTTGCCCGAAAATATGTACGTTTAGGCGTTTATCATCGGGCACGACCATGTCTTGCCCGTGTCAGCTAGTCTTAATCCCTTGGTCAACGCACATGCAGGAAACGCACTCGGTTTCACTCGAAATTGACTCAGGCCCCAGAATCCTGCACATAGAACATAATACCTTGAATACCACCAATTCGACTCAATAAATATGCTAAAGGACAGCGAAAAGAATAGAATAGAGGACATGAAACATGCTATAAAATGAACTCATCAAATGCCCCCACACTTGAACATTTGCTTGTCCTCAAGCAAAACAAATAAGCACAATGGGCAATACAGATGAGTGCAACACTTCCAATCTCACATGGTTGACAAGGCTTAAAACAAAAAGGAACAGTGAGGGTTAGAAGACCCTGTCAATTCGTATGAGACTCTCCTCTATTTCAAAGACTATGTGTGCGTGTAGAAACCCAAGAGTAAGAGCCCCACTATCTTAATAAGACTCGAAACTAAAACACTCTATTTACATTCAACAAAAAGGGTAGTAGCTTCATATATCCTAGTGTTAGCCTTTTCTCCTGGTAGGTCATCAAATGTACACTTGTAATGCCCAAAATTTGACTACTCAAGAGCGGCTTTCACTCAACTTAGGGCGATAGCTCTTTCGACCATCTTTCCACAGAACTTAACCCCAAAATTGTGACTGGTAGGGCATTTCGGGGTCAGAATCCGACTTTCCAGTTTTTTTTTTTCAAAAGAACTCCAATAAACACGAGTCTTAAACAAGATGAGTGGCAACAACCCCTGAGTAAAGTGAACCGATATTTATCTTACAAGTGGCTCCTATCACACTCATGTCCTCCTAAGTTCAAGCCGAGTCAAACAAACAATTCATGTATCATCATTAGCACGGCACTCATCTATAACAAGCATACAACATGCACGCTTGCAACCCTCCCCCGCACTTGAAGTCTACATTGTCCCCAATGTAGAAATGAATGGCATACAATGAATCATTGGAAACAAAAAGAAAGGTTGAGGGTGCAAAAATCTTCCCTGAACATGGAGAGTAATGGTGCCGCTCTCACATGCGTGCTATTCAACCAAGTTGCTACAAACACGAAGAGTGATGTGGCCGCTCTCAACGTGTTGCCCAATGAACTCCAAGCAACCAACACACTCCTGAAATGTAGAGAGGCACACAAGTGAAGAGTGCATACAAAATAGGGAAAATGAACATGCTGAAAATAAACAAACCAAAATGCCAGTTGAGCAGGGGGAATCCCCTTGTGACTGGACTTAGAAAGTACAATGTCGAGAGACATAGCAATACAAACAACTCAAAATAAAGACAAGGAATATCAGGATGCAGGAGGTGATGCTCAAGGGGTGGGACTATCATCCTGGGAATCACTGCCTGCCTGCGAATCATCACCCTCCCCGCGTTGGGAGTCGTTGCCAGACGCTGACTCGTTGCCCGAACCAGAACCAGACGATGCGGGGGCAGGAGGGGTCACTATGGGTGGGGCTGAAAGCGATCGCTCGGGTGATAGTGGTGGAGGGGATAGACGAACACCCAGGTGATCTGTAATGCGTGATACACTCTTCTGTAGTCAGCGGAATGCCGCGGATGAACACGTGATCAGTCCAGGCTGACGAATAGATGAGCCCGGCTGAGAGGAGGACGGGGCTGAAGGAGCGGGGACTGAGGGGTCAGTATCTCTACGAACCCGGAACTCAATCCCCCGATCTATCTGGATCCGGCGGAGCATCCCCATGGATCGTAATGTCTCCAAGGAAATGGGAACTACCCCGCCAGCCACTCGTATCTGGCTCGCAGTGGTGCTCGGAAGGATACCCATGTGCCGAGCCAACTGTGTGATATACGGGCCAACAAAGATTGCACCAATACGGGGGTTCGTCCCCTGGCGAGAGATAGACATGGCAACCTCGTAACCCAAATGCAAGTGGAACCCGTCCACCATACTCAACAGAAAATCAAGCTCTCGCAGACTGACAACCCCCGTGTTATCCCCACGCCCGGCGATAGTATGGCTGAGAAGAAAATGAACATCCCGTAACGTGGGGGAGCGAAGTGTGGTCGCCTTAGTTTGGCAGGGGTCGTAGTTCGGTACCAGGTCTACGCATTGCCATGCAGTCTCCATGGACTCCCAAGGTGGGCGCGAGGTTAACAAGGCATTATACTCGGGGGTCCGGGTAAAAGCAGCATCATACAACCCCAAATGAATCAAGAACTCAGTTAGGCTCATCCGATAGAGAGCGCCAAAAGCCTGAAACTGAATGAAATCGGCCTGATGAAAGGCAATGGTGCCCCAGAACATCTTAAATGTCGGTAGGATCTCTAGAGCCAACTGCTTGTAGGTGGTATCCGTGATCAAGAATAACTGCCTCCAGGCCCCGATGCTCACTAAATGCCAGACATCTTCCTCTAAGCCCACCTCACGCAATACGTCCCAATCAATCTCGCGTGACTCGCCAAACCGACGGCGAGTAAGTCGATCATATCGTGCCTGATGCACCAGAGTGTGGAAGTGAGGTGCCAAGTCATCGTTGCTCGAGGGAGGGCCAGTCCTCGGCCTCTTGGGGGCTCTGGAAGCAATGGATTTCCTAGGCATAATCTGCAAGAGAAGCAACATTACACACTCAATTTATATCCAGGAAACAGGATATTGACACGATCGTGTCATAGAGGACCTGACCATGTCAATCACAATATAAAGAAAATCGGGTAAGACAACGACACGGCTGTGTCACCATGACACGACCGTGTCACATAGAGTCATCGTCCCCACCAGGGTCACCAAGACCTCAATCTCCAAATCAATACTAATCACCCATAATACAATGAAGATACATGCAAGAATAGATGTTCTAACCAAGAAATACATGCATGTGCATCAAGAATACCAAAGATCTATGACCATCTATGACCAGTGAGCATTCAAACAAACACATACCTCGAAGGAAGAATCACGCGGAAAAGGGGTCAAGAACAAAAGATCGATAAGAAATGCATCTTAATCCGCGAGGATATATAGAGGAGGACGGGAATGAAACGGACTCGTGCGAAGGGGTGCTCAGAGATAAAGGGGCGCGGCTAGGGTTTCGCATGGACGGTCAAAGTAACGGTCGTGCCCCAAAGGGGCGCAGCTTTATACGCCCCTGACACGCTGTGTTCGAGACTTACGTCGTTCTCGATGAGACACGCCTGTGTAAAAACTGTGCCCCAACTACTGCAGATTACAGGGAAAATATTTGAACTTACCACGGTTGGGACACGATCGTGTACTGCGCGCTCTAATCGTGTTAAATCTTTCACACACCCTTGTCATTCTGGGATTTGCAGCAAGTCGGGTAAGACCATGTCTTGCCCGTGTCAACTAGTATTGATCCCTTGGTCATTGCACACGCAGGAAACGCACTCGGTTTCACTCCAAATTGACTCAGGCCCCAGAATCCTGCACATGGAACATAATACCTTGAATAGCACCGATTCGACTCAATAAATATGCTAAAGGACAGCGAAAAGAATAGAATAGTGGACATGAAACATGATATAAAATGCACTCATCAACTGACATCATCCTTGAAGTACCCTGGTTCTCATTTTTCATGTGATCCCAGGCCTCCTTTGTTGAATCAAACCTCACAATTCTGTGTAGAATTGTTTCATCTATTGCCTGTTGTAATAAGAAGAGGTCCTTTACATCATCTTCAATTTCTATTTCAGTTGGCTCTTTTGTACTAATTCCCTCTTCAATCACCTTCCATAGCCTCTAAGACCTAAAAAAGGTCTTCATCCTGTAACTCTAATGTCCATAACCATCACCTCTAAAGACAGGTAATAGAGTATGAGATATATCAGGTGTTGGAGCTGAAGATGAACTAGAAGCCATTGCTTGCGTGCTTTTAATCTCCTCTTTGCTTATAGATACACCTGAGATCACTCTTATAGAAACTCCAGACAACACAAAAGTCCACACAGATAACAATCAAAGCTTAGCAGCAAAAACAACTTCAAACCCTCTCAATACCTCACACATAACCAAAAACAACAAATTACAAACAACAGCCCAGAACACACACCATATAGCTCTCATACCACTAAAAATAACTATATAGATACTAGAGATTGAGAGAAACAACTTTTATATTCAAAGCAAAGATCAAAACAAACTCTATTTTGCTGGAAAATTGATACAAGTATGGACTGTGTTAAGATAACCAGAAAAACATTACATTATACTAAAGAAAATAAACACACTTATATTACTGTCAAAGTTCAGTAACTAAAACAAAATGAACCAGCTTAGTCACATTGATACCTGTCAGGCACATCTTAACTTCACCGCTTGACAGATTCATTTCTCAAACTTATTCTAAATTTTTGATCACCAAATCTCAATCGTTCGTTATAAACACAATCCATAGATTAAACCAAATCTGCTTGATCAAATGCATCATCACCATCCATTTCCTTCCCTCCGATCTTTCAACTGATTCAACTAACATTCAAACACATAAAAAGACCAAGCTACCTTTCACTTCTAACCTAATTACACCAGGACACTCTGAATTTTAGATTACTGCTTCTTCACTTCATTTCTTCTAAAATCCTTGCATCTTTAATAAATTCTAACAATGGCCTATTGTACAATCAACATACCTCAGAATTTGTTTAACTGCTCCAAGATGATGCCTACTTGGAGATTGCATGAAGCGAGAAGCAACAAAAACTGATGCATGATCTCCGCTCGTGTATGAGTAAGATACAATAAACCTCCGATGAGATTTTTGTATCTTGATGAGTTTACATTCATTGAGTTATCATGCAAATGAAGCTTTTCATTTGAGTTCATCAGATTTGGAAGAGATTTTCTATTTATCATTCCATCTTTATGTAACAAGTTTTCAGCATATTTACTCTGTGAAATCAATGTATAACATTTCATCTATATCACTTCCAATTCGAGAAAATATCTCATCAATCTGAGATCAATCATCTCAAAGGTTTGTAACATCATCCTTTTGAATTCCTTTAACATCAAATCAGAAGACCCCATATATATAATACCGTCTATATAAAGATAGAGTAAAAGAGTATCATTATCACCTTGATGCTTAGTGCAGACTGTGGGCTCATTAGAACTTTGTTGAAACCCATCTCAATGAATTGTGTATCGATACGGCTATACCAAGCCCTGGGTGCTTGACATAGACTGTATAAAGCCTTGTATAATTTGCAGACATACTCCTCTTTCCCTTCAACAATAAAATCCTCTAGCTGTTGTACAAAACCCTCCTCTTTGAGCTTTCCATTCAGAAATGCTGTTTTGAATTCTAGTTGATAAATTTTCCAACCTCTCTGTGCCCCCAATGGCAATGAACATCCTTATTGTGTCCATCTTTGCAATTAGAGAGTAAATCTCCTTAAAGTCTATTCCTTCTCATTAAGAAAACACCTTCGCTACAAGCTATGCTTTCTTCCTGCAAGAAAGTGCCATCATGATTCAGTTTTGATTTATATACCCATTTCAGACCTATATCTTTCTTTCCTCTGGTAATTCGGTTAACTTCCAAGTTTCGTTCTTCTTAATTGCTTCATTCTCTTCATTCATAGCAAAAACCCAGTTGCTATCCATTGAGGCTTCATCATATATGCATGATAGGGCCTGCTGCAAGTAAGGCAAATGGGCACAAATCATAGATTTCGCTAAGATTACGAAACCTCACCGGAGCTCCATCATCTTCGTCTATTGCAAGAGGTGAAGAATTAATATGAAATTTAGTCATTGATAAGTGTCTAAATGTATGTGTTTTAACATACATATTTTGTTCACTTAGCATGTATTTTTATATGAATGGATGCCCGTTTTAAGCTTAATTGAGCATTATTTATGTTGTAGGGCATGGAGGAGCCATGAGGAACATGATAATACGATTTCGGCGAAAATGGATGAAGAATCAGGGTGCTGGAGTACTACAGCATACGGGGCCGTATAAGGGGTCGTGAGCATCAAAAGACAGTAATTTTCAACTAGCTCTCACGGCCCCCTATCCACCCCGGGATCCATCCATCCACCCCGGGATGAACCCCCACGTGAGACAGGTTTTTGCCCTATTTTTGCCTATCTGTCCACCCCGGGATGGATCTATCCACCCCGGGATCCTGCGGGAGTATTTATAGAGGTTTTTAGGGCACACAAAAGAGAACTTCTTGGCCGGCATCTAAAAGGAAAGAAACGAAGAAATCTTTGGGAGACGACAATTTGGAGCCAAGGAAGGAGGCAAGAACATCATTTTGAAGGGGAGAAGCTTCACCATCAACGAGGCAAGGATCCAAGTCAAGGGAAGCGTCATTCGGCATCTCTTGGACGGGGGAAAGCGTCATTCGGCCGGACCTCCACCTCCTCCTTCATCATTTCATCTAGGGAATGTCATTTATGAGCTTTTTAAGTGATTTACTTTGTATTCTTGTTGTTATTTGCTTGATGGCACACTAGACCCCCAAGGCCACCGGATGTTGGTGAACCTTGGGGGGGTTTATCATGTATTTTGGATGATCTTTACTTAATTGCAAGCTTGGTTTGGTTTAAGATTTAGTTCATTGTGCTTTATGTCTAGAACTACCATATGGAGAGATCCGTAGTTCTTTCTTGAATTATACACGTAGATGTGACCTACTCACGTGTATTAGGTCATTAATGAACTAAAAGGGGTTACTTGTATCGGCACACCGAGAAATTGGGTGTCAATAGCCCTCCGAGCTTTAAGGATAGACTAGGGTTTAGTGTATCCTTATTTTGGGATCTCCTTGTACTTAATGCAATCGTAGGGATGTTGGTTAGGAAGAGATTCCAACCAATATCCGTATGGGATTAGGGTTCAATCGCCGAGAAATTGGGGTTGATCTAATCATGAGATCCTTCGGTCTAAATCAACCAAGCTACCTTTCATCCTTCATCCATGTATCATGATGACCCCTCAAGGGGATCCACATCCATAGGCCTTTACTCTTCATTGTAGCACTTGCAACCACATTGTATGCTTTTAAATTTGTCTAATTACATCGTATTTATTTCTTTGCTTCAGAAGAACATACATCAATGCTTGTTTGGTTAGGTTAGATAATAGGCAATGGAGGAGTAAGAGTAGCTCCTTAGCCCCGTGGAATACGATCCTCGTGCTTTTGTGCGAGGTATTACTTGGCGACCCGTGCGCTTGCGGATCGATTCAATCAAGTTTTTGGCGCCGTTGCCGGGGAACTTTCTAAGGAATTCTGAGAAACTTCTAGCCTATTGCTCTAGCCATTCATTTATTTATTTATTGTTTCTTTTATTTCCTTTTGTTTTTGTTTCTTTTGAGCTTAACTTGTTTTATCTTTCTTGATTTGTGCAAGGTACCGTGTATGACACGTGGAAATCCGGCGGACTTAGTTCACCCGGATAGTGAAATTGAGCGTACCTTGCATCGTAGGAGAAGAGAAATTGGTGAAAGCTCGAGTGAGCAAGACATTTTGGTTGAGGATTTATCATCTTCCGTCATGGCCGAGGAGAGACGAACATTGTCCGAATATGAAAAGCCACAATTTACGGGTGAAGAATTCAGTGTCCATGCACCTACTATTGCAACCCATAATTTCGAAATCAAAGCAAGCACAATTGGCATGATCCAGAATTCAGTCCAGTTTAATGGTCTCGCGAATGAAGACGCACACGATCACCTTTCCCGTTTCCTCCAAATTTGTTCTACATTCAAGATAAATGGGGTAACGGATGATGCCATCCGATTGCGACTCTTCCCATTCAGTCTTAGGGACGCGGCATACCGATGGCTCACATCTCTACCACCGGGTTCAATCAAGACATGGAAAGACATGGTCGAGAAATTTCTTGGGAGATATTTTCCTCCTAGCAAAGCGGCACGGTTAAGGCAAGAAATTTCATCCTTTAAGCAAGGAGAGTCGGAAAGTTTATTTGAAGCTTATGAGAGATTCAAGGACCTCCTACGAAGGTGCCCTCACCACGGGTTTGCTTCATGGATGCGGATACAAATCATCTACAATGGGCTGAATTATGCCACCCGCCAACTCATTGATGCCGCGGTGGGTGGGTCACTTAGCAACAAGTGCCCTGACGAGGCCGAGCAACTGCTTGAATCCATGGCAAGCAATGAATCTCATTGGGCCTCGAGAGGAACACCACAAAAGGGGGCCGGGATATATGAAATCAATGCCAATGATGCTCTCGCCGCAAAGGTTGACTTGTTGTCTAGGAAGCTAGACACACTCTTGGGTAGCAGGTCGAAGTCTGAAACAGTAATGAGTTGTAGCACTTGTGGTGGTGGACATGGGGCCGCCCAATGTCCTATTGCTAGCTCCTCCGTCGCACCCATTGAGTCTGTTGACTACATCGGGGGCCAAAGACCGCAAGGAAATCCGTACAGCTCTACCTACAATCCGGGGTGGAAATACCACCCTAACTTCTCTTGGAATCAAGGACAACAACAAAAGGGTGGCCCCCCTCAAAATCCTCAAGCACAACCACCTTTGCAAGAGAAGAGATTTACCACCGAAGATGTACTTGCCAAGTTCATGATTGGCACCGAATCACGATTTAACAGTGTAAATTCACAACTCAGTGACTTTGGGTCCATTATGAGAAATCTTCAAGCCTCGGTGCAATCTCTTGAGCATCAAGTGGGGCAACTTGCCAAGGCAAATGCAGAATGACCTTCGGGAAGCCTTCCTAGCAACACTGAAGAGAACCCAAGGGAGCAACTGAAGGCCATTGCCCTCAGAAGTGGAAGGCAAGTGGAGACAAGGGTCGAAATTGACCCAAGTGTCAAGGAAGCGGGGATAACCCTCGTGGAAGATCCCAAACCTGCTGAAGGAATTGTTGAGAAGGATGATCGGGAAGGAAACAATGAATCTCATCTTCGGGGAAAATCAAATCCACCCGAGTACAAGCCTCCAATTCCATATCCGGTTAGATTGAAACAAGACAAGGAGGATGTGCAGTTTAGAAAATTCATCAACATCTTCAAACAACTCCACCTCAATATCCCGATCGTTGAAGCTTTAACGCAAATGCCCAAGTATGCCAAGTTTCTGAAGGAGCTCCTCACCAATAAAAGAAAATTAGAAGAGGAAGGCACCGTGGCACTCTCGGGAAATTGTTCGGCTATTTTAGAAAAGAAGCTCCCACAAAAATTGAGAGATCCGGGAAGTTTTATAATTCCTTGTGTGCTTGATGGAGGAGTTCAAGAAAATGCATTAGCGGATTCGGGGGCAAGCATCAATGTCATGCCCTACACCATGTACTTGAAGCTTGGCTTGGATGAGCTTAAACCCACAAGGATGACTCTACAATTGGCGGATCAATCAACAAGAAAACCTCGTGGGATCGTGGAGGACGTGATTATTCGAGTAGATAAATTAGTCTTTCCCGTGGACTTTGTCATCATGGATATTGATGAAGATGTGTAGACACCGTTAATTCTTGGTCGGCCATTTTTAAGTACCTCGGGTGCCCTAATTGATCTCAAGGGAGGAAAACTAACACTTAGGGTTGGAGAGGAAGAAGCAGTGTACACGTTGCCGGCGGCCATGAAGCACTCTCTTGACCATGATGACAAACTTTATTTTATTGATGAAACTGATCGGTTAATTTGTACTTGTGTGCAGGAGTTGTTATCATTAAATCCTTTGGATGAATACTTAGAGGAGGTGGAGGACAAAGAACAAGAAGAACCCCACAATTCCCCTCCAAGTCACAATTTGAAGAAACCAAAGGAGGAAGTGATATGTACCAATGCCAAGGAAAAAGAAAAAAAAGAATCAATGTTGAAGAAAATTTGGAGGGAGGTCCGAGGAAAGAAAAGAAAAGGTACCAACCCTCGTCGTTCAAAATCTCTAGGAGGGAAGGTAAAATTCGAACCCCTCTTTGATCATGAAAAAGTTGATGTCTATTCGTTGATGTCGTTAAACTTGCCGGGTAGCAATGTTGTTTCAAGCTCGACCGGGGGTCACTTCAAGCTTTTTGAACCCCCTTGAGGTAAGAAAGAAGGTACGTCAGGCTCGTGACGTTAAACAAGCGCTTCTTGGGAGGCAACCCAAGTGTTCGGGGGTTTTTAAATTCAATTTTCATATTTTAGTTGTTCATATCTACTTTGCATTATGCTAGTTTCCTTATCTGTTGTGCATTTGAATAAGTCCATCCTCAAAATCTTTGCTCTCATCATGTGTGTTGTTTTATATTTTTCCTTGTTGTGCCTACTTGCTATATTGTCAATTCATGAGTTTATTCGAGTCTTTTGCGTATTTCTTCCGAGTAGGAGGTGTTTTGGATCATGTTATTACTTTCCCGGAGAGTTTTAGATTGCGTTAAGACCCAAAACCAGCCTCCCCAGGTCCTCACGGCCCTAAAGGGGCCGTGAGGGAGGCCGTGAGCCATTCTCCAGTGAAAATACACTAGAGCTCACGACCCTCCTCACGGCCGTATTGGGGGCCGTATGGGCATTTTACATGTGGGCTGGGACTTTGTACTAGCCTTCACGGCCCCTCTCACGGCCGTGAGGGGGGGCCGTGAGGCTCGGCCTAGCATCTTAAACCTCCCCCATTCTTTGACCCTTTAAGTCTTCTTCTCCATTCTCCATTCATCTCCATCATTTCTCCACCCCTTTTTCCATTATTTCTCAACCAAATCTCTCCATTTTTCATTCTAGATCACCTCCTAGACATTTTGAGACCTCGATCTAGTAATTTACCAAGAGTTTCAAGCAAGTTCCACCAAGGATTCACCGGTAAGCTTTTTGGTGCCCTAGATTTCTCTTTCTCATTTTCTCTTGAGTTCATGGAGCTTTTTGGTGGATAAATTCATGCTTTTATCATGTGTTGGTGGTGTGATTGTTGTTTGTTAAATTTTCATTGAATTCTTGTAAAACTTTTTCGATTTTCATGATGGTAATGAAATGCTCCACCATGAATAGTGTCCATACGGCCCCCTATACGGCCGTATGGACCCTATTCATAGTCATTTCTCATTTATTTCTTGCTTCTTGTGTTATTTTCGGTGTTGTATTGGATTGGTTTAGGCTTGATGAAGATCTTATGTGTTGTAGGGATGCCAAACATCAAGAGGGTTGCTTCAAAACGTCCAAGAGCTTCAACACAAATTCCCGAGGAACCTACATTCTCGCACACCCTTCACATGGCACATTACGAAATATTGAAGACTAAACCCTTTGGCACCGTCCGACGTATTGATTGGAATTTTTTGGAAGAGATTGGAATTGCCGACCAAGTGAGGGAGGTTTGATAAGTGCTTGTGTTATAGTATCGCGAAGCGCTATTATCTTACATTAAGCATACCTTTTATCAGGTTTTATCACTAAATGTGTGCATTTGTGTTCTCTTGTGCATTGAAGGTATTGTGGAGCCTAATTGGAGAAAAAGAATGAAATTAGGTCGTGTTCGCCAATGTTGGGATGTTCTCGGACCAAGCAAGGAACGAAGCACGTATTTGGACTTGTGGATGTGTGCCAACCTCTTTTGGAGGGGCACAAAGGCAGTCACATTCACAACAAGTCCAATCCGTGTTACTTAGGAGAATCTCGCGAAAGAAGAAGACTTGAAGCAATCGGCGCGACCTACCGTTGCTTGTGTGCCCAAGTAATGGCCTCGATGAAGAACAATGGACCCGGGAGGCGTTTCGGCAAGTTACCAAGCCTGTTCAGCTGAAGATTAGTGTTCCAGAGAAGTCACACGGGCGTGTGGAAATTCCACACGGCCGTGTGAGCCATTTTCCAGCCAGACAGAGAAGTCACACGGGCGTGTGGAAATTCCACACGGCCGTGTGTTTTGCAATTTCAGCCATCCAGTGAAGACACACGGGCGTGTGGAAATTCCACACGGCCGTGTGAAATTAATTTTTCAGCCGAGACAGAAGCTTCACACGGGCGTGTGGAAATTCCACACGGCCGTGTGAAGCCCCCGATAAGTCCAATTTTAAAGCCGCGATTCAACAATATAAAAGGGGATTTTTGCAACCTTTTTAGGGATCTTTTCGACCTATCTTTTCCCCAACTTTCTGGAGCGCGGCTAGGGTTTCGGAGAGGATTTCGTGGAGGTTCTAGCGCGTCGTCGGCATCGATTTCGAGGTTCGACGTTTGAACAAGACCACTGCCACACCAATTCGAGGGGGTTTTTCATTGATGTCTATGTTTTATGCTTTATTTCTCACGTTGATGAACATGTATAGCTCTATGAGGAGCTAAACCCCTCGTGGGGTATTCGGACTTGTAAACTTTAGGGTTTCTTATGTTTCTTTGACATTGATTATTATGCTTTCCATCGTTGATGAATAAAATTGAGTTTTTAATCTTGATTATCCTTTCATATTGTTTTCCCTTAAACGTGACATTAGGGTTGAGAGCAATCTAGGCTTTCCTTTGGAGGTGTGACAACTCCTATAGGATTAGACTACTCAAGATTAAAGAGGGTTGAGAGGGAGAGTTGTGAGGTAGCAATGTACCCCTTTCCCCTTCGATGTGATTTCTCCCTACCTCCGATTCCTTGATTTAATAGCGGTCGAAATAGAGTGAAGCAATAGGTAGATAAACTCCCCTAGGGCTTAGTTACGCAAGTAATAGAGTGGAGGGTTGTAGTGAATCCTATTTGCTGGGGCTCAATCTAGACTAGGGTTCTTCCACCTGGACCAAAGGGTTAGAATTACGTATAGGAACAGGTTTAATCACTAGGAATCCCTAGAGCATAATGCAACTCCACATAGTGTGAGGTTTAGGCAGATGGACTCCCCTGGGGCTTAGTCATCTAGGTGACAGAGTGAAGGGTGTTGTGAATCCTAAAACCGGGCATAGTGTTGGAGTTAGTCACGGTTGTCCTTAGGTTTGGGACCGTGAGTCTTAGGATATCCTCGACTCAATTGACATCAATAGGAGAGTATAATATCATAGTCTTGCACTTGAAACATAGACCCTAGAGGTAGCTTGTCCGGATACCCCCTTTTACTCATTGTTAGTCTTTCTCGATTTTCCTACTTGCACTTCTTTCTTCCATCTCTCTATTTAGTTTATTGCTTTGCATTATTTTCACTCATAAATCTTATTATCGTTCTCCGTATTCTGCATAGCTTAATTAGTGAAACCTTATATTCTATCTCCCTATTCCCTGTGGATTCGACTACCTTCTCACCAAAGGTAAATTTATTACTTCGACAAACCCGTGCACTTGCGGGATACACGCAAGGGGTCGTGTCAAGTTTTTGGCGCCGTTGCCGGGGAATAGGCGTTTTAGATATTTGTTTTTCACTATTTTAGCTATTCACTTCGCATTCTATTTCATTTTTTCTTTACCTATCATTGTTCTTATTTTTCTTTTCTTTGTTTTTGGCTCCAGGTTATGACCCGTGGGAACCCTTCAATACTTGTTGAAGGAGACCCAGACATTGGAAGAAGAACACATCGTAAAGGGAAAGAACCTGCACAAGAAGCATCAAATCAAGCCGATATTGAGACAGAAGGGTCAGAGACAATGGCAGAACAGAACGAGCAGCAGCGAACGTTGTCCGATTTTGCTAGACCCGCAGTTATGGGGACCCAATCAAGCATCGTGAGGCCCCCAATTACAGCAATGAATTTCAAATTGAAGCCGTCGTTCATTCAGATGTTGCAACAGTCCGCACAGTTTAATGGGTTGGCCGATGAAGACCCTAATAGTCACATAGAAAATTTCTTGGAAGTGTGTGACATGTTGAAGATAAATGGAGTGACGGACGATGCAATTCGATTGAGAGCCTTCCCATTTTCATTGAAAGGAAAAGCAAGGCATTGGTTGCACTCATTACCTAGAGCCTCCATTACTACGTGGGAGGAAATGGCCGAGGCATTCTTGGCTAGATACTTTCCACCGGGGAAATCTGCAAGACTCCGGAATGAGATATCTTCCTTTGTACAGATGGAATTGGAGTCTCTATTCAAGACATGGGACAGGTTCAAAGAGCTCCTTCGCAAATGTCCGCAACATGGATTTCCCGAGTGGATGATTATTCACACATTTTACAACGGGTTGAATCCGAGTACAAAGCAACTCTTAGATGTGGCGGCCGGAGGGACTCTTGGAAGCAAGACTCCCGGTGAAGCTCGGCACCTTGTAGAGGAGATGGCTATGAATAGCTATCAATGGAACTCAAGGGATAGAAAAAAGGTTGCCGGAATTCATGAGGTTGATGCGGTTACATCGTTGGCAGCATAAGTGGAATCGTTAAGTAAGAAGCTAGATGCTATAGCTTCGCCAAGAGTTGCGGCCATCACTACTTGTAACGGTTGTGGGGGAGGACATGCTTCAAGCGATTGTCCTATTGCTATCGGAGGCACTAGTGCGGTAGAGCAGGCCGATTTTGTGGGGAATTCATATCGAGGACAAGGCCAAGGCAACCCGTATAGTGGTACATACAATCCGGGATGGAAGAACCATCCGAACTTCTCTTGGAGCAATCAAAGACAGTCACAACAGAACAAAAATAGTGCACCACCGGGATTTCAAAGTCAACAAGCTCCGAATTTAGAAAGCCGAGTGACCGGGTTGGAGGGAAAGATGACTGACCTAGAGAGAGCCCTCACACGGTTCGTTTCTTCTTCGGACGCAAGGTTCCAATCGGTGGAAGCTACTCTTCGTAATCACACCGCCTCCCTACACAACTTGGAGAACCAAGTAGGGCAAATTGCGAAGACTTTGGCGGAAAGACCTCAAGGTAGTTTGCCTAGCAATACGGAGACCAACCCAAGAGAACAACTAAAGGCAATTACCTTGAGAAGTGGTAAGGAGGTTGAGGGACATCTCCCTCTTGAGAAGACTAAGGACTCACCCGAAGTCGTGGAAATAGAGGATGGAGCACCAAAGGAGAAAGATGTGGCACCCCCACCTTACAAGCCGAGAATTCCCTATCCTTCACGATTGAAGAATGACCAAGACAATGAGCAATACAAGAAATTTCTGGGTGTCTTCAAGCAATTGCACATCAACATTCCATTCGCGGAAGCATTAGCCCAAATGCCCAAGTACGCGAAGTTCTTAAAAGACCTCTTGACCAATAAGAGGAAGTTAGAGGAAAGTGCATCCGTCATCCTCGATGCAAACTGTTCGGCAGTGCTACAGAAGAATTTGCCAAGCAAGAGGAAGGACCCCGGAAGTTTTATCATACCGTGCAATATTGGTGATATGGGTGAGGAGATGGCACTAGCCGACTCGGGGGCAAGCATCAATGTCATGCCCTACACGTTCTTCCAAAAGCTAGGCTTGGGCGAGCCTAGACCTACCCGGATGACACTTCAGCTTGCGGATAGATCGGTGAGGCATCCGAGGGGTATTGTTGAAGATGTGTTGGTGAAAGTGGATAAGTACATTTTCCCGGTCGACTTTGTAGTGCTCGATGTAGACGAGGATGTCGAGGTGCCGCTGATCCTTGGGAGGCCGTTCTTGCGCACTTCCAAAGCTTTGATAGACATGGACGGTGGAGAGCTCACACTTAGGGTTGGGGACGACAAGCTCACTTACCGCCTCGCCGAAGCCATGCGACATTCTCTTGATTTTGATGATGCTCTATATTATCTTGATGTCACTGATGATTGCATTGATGAATATATGCAGGATATGTTTAACCCGGATCCATATGAAGGGTGGCCGGATCAAGACATGGAGACTGAAGAGGAAGAAGTGCTCGCGCTTGTTTCAGTTGAAACAGACATCAAGAAGGAGAAGGAGCTTAGAAAGAAAGTCCTTCGGAGATTGAAGAGGTCGAGACGTCGCCACAAAAAGAACCCCAACAAGAAAGGGGATGAGCATTCACGAAGTAAGGGTGTTTCACCCATGTGTGGTAACAAACTCGATAATTCTCCCTCTACCTTGCAACGATTATGCAATGCTTGCTTTCAAATTATAGGGAAGAGGGCAAATTCCACTCATGAACCTCCGTAAGGTAAGACAGGTACGTCAAGCTAAGTGATGTTAAACAAGTGCTTCTTGGGAGGCAACCCAAGCGTTTTGCAGTTTTTCTAGGACCTAGTTTAGTTTTAGGATTGAATAAAAGTCTTAGCAATGGTGTCCAAATTTTCATGTGCATATGCTGAGTTTTCATGTGGATTTTCGATTATTTACGTGTGCATTAACGTTAATTGACGAAGTTTGAGTCGGTTGAGTGTGTTTTCGATAGTCTCTGGTCGTGTTTTTACGGTTTATACAAGCTCTAGGTGTTTTAAAAGAGTTTCTGAATTTTTCTGAGAGTCTGTACAATTTTCTAAGTAAACCAGAGAAAACACACGGCCGTGTGGAATTAACACACGGCCGTGTGTTACCAATTGGAGCTCAACCAGAGAAGACACAGGGGCGTGACTTTGCCCCTGTGAAAAACTTCAGAAGGGGTACACGGCCGTGTGGAATTAACACACGGCCGTGTGAAATTTCGCAGAACTTCAACTCTTTTCCAGAGAGTCCACAGGGGCGTGTGGATGCCCCTGTGAGTGCCACTGTGCTAAGGCACACGGCCGTGTGAGATTTCCACACGGCTGTGTGAAAATTCTGCAGGAATTCCCTTTCATCCCGAGAAACCACAGGGGCGTGTGTGAGCCCCTGTGGGAGAGCTTGTCAAGGCACACGGCCGTGTGGATTATTCACACGGCCGTGTGAAACATTTATTGTTTCTCGGGCGAGTCAGAGAAGCCACAGGGGCGTGTGAGGTGCCCCTGTGGACGGCCTTGTGGTCTTGGCCAAGTTGGGCACACGGCCGTGTGGATGTTTCACACGGCCGTGTGAAAATTTTTCAGAGAGCGTCTGTGTTTTCCCGAGAGTCCACAGGCCCGTGTGGGTGGCCCTGTGTAGACCCCTGTGGAGGCACACGGCCGTGTGGAATTAACACACGGCCGTGTGAGGTAATTCAGAGAATGATCAGAGTGCGCACAGGGGCGTGTGTTAGCCCCTGTGAACCCTAATTTCTGAGGCACACGGCCGTGTGGTTACTTCACACGGCCGTGTGAATTTCCAGAACTTCAAAAGCCGCGCGTTTTTCTTATAGAAATCACTTGTGCCTCTTCCTTCTCCACTCTAAACTTCTCTCCTACCCTCTCTATCACTTCCCCGACTTTCTCTGAGGTTTTTGAAGGAATTTGTTCGAGTTTTCCGGCCGTATTACTTTGTTTTTCATCTCCACCGCCGGTGAGACCTTCAATACCTTTTTCTTCGTCAATTCTTGATTCAATTCGTTCTTTTATACAATTTTGCTTGGTTTGAATGTTTACATTACATACGAGCATGCTTAGAATGAAATTAGAACGAATTTAGATGTAAATTGTGGATTTTTAACCCCACGGCCGTGATGCTTTGCCCGTCAGAAACTCCACACGGGCGTGTGGAATTAACACACGGCCGTGTGGATTTCTGCAAATTGGTTATTTTGAACTGTTTTTGATTGTTTTCTTTTCCAATCTTACAGGAATATCTTCTAGACCCAGGAAATCGACAGGGAAGCGCCCACGTGAGCCCACACCTCCTCCAGCAGAGACAGAGTTCAGTATAGCCGAGCATCAGGTTCGGTTCGAGCGTTTATCAGGACTCCGTTTTGGACAGACGAGATATTTGGATTTGAGTATAGTGAGGAGTATTCAGGGGGGAGACAGCGTCGCAGATGAGATTGGCGAGCTGGTCTCAGTCGGTAGCTGGGAGAGATTGATGGTTATCCGGGACTCGGTGATCCGACCGCTCACCTTAGAGGTCCTGGCGTCGTTTGAGTTCGACCGGGGGTACAGCAGTTTCACCGAGGGCACCACAGTTCAGTTCAGAGCCCTCGGTCGACATTACAGCCTCAGTATGAGCCAGTTTTCAATTGGGATGGGTCTATATGATGAGGCATACACTGAGACAGAGGAGTACTCATTGCTCCCCACAGACTACCCGGGTACCGTGACACCGCAGCAGGCGTATAGCAGACTTTGTGGTCAGGGTCAGTACGAGCCGGGTGTCTCCAAGGCTTCATGCCTTTCTCGACCTGCCTATAGATGTCTACACGCAGTTATGAGCAGATCTATTAGTGGCAGGGGAGAGTACTGGTGTTCTGAGTCGCCAGGAGCTCCTCTACTTATATTCGATGGTGGAGAGTGAGCCACTCCACCTGGGGCACATTGTGGCCGACTACATTCGCCATCAGGGCCAGTACCCCAGGGTAGGAGTTATCTTTGCAGGCCCCTACATCACCAGACTTCTCATTGGCCTGGGGCTCAGAGATGGAGTCAGGGGAGCAGAGAAGACGAGTGTACCAGTTCCCCTGGGCACAGATACCTTGAGGATGATGGGTATGATCCGCAGAGGAGGATCAGGGACGTATACCTGGACCATACCCCAGACGGAGCAGACTCAGGGTACACAGGCAGCTTTAGAGCCACCCCCGACGGATACACAAACCGAGGTACCCCCCCACCGCGCCGGAGCCACCTCCGGTGCGGATGTTTTCACCGTCTCGAGGCCAGGACAGACTGGAGCGCCTCGAGAGCGCAGTGGGGATCCTACAGACCGAGGTGGCCGAGGTTAGGGCCACACAGATTTCACAGCACCAGGAGGTGATGGCGCAGTTCCAGAGCTTGCGACAGACCTTCGAGCAGATTGTCGCCTCCTCCTCCTTCGTGGTCCGACCTCGAGTGTCCACTCCACCACCTCCATCTCCCTCAGTACCAGCAGCTCCAGCATCCCCAGCAGATCCAGAGCCTCCAGCAGCACCAGAGGCCACCACTCAGGACACCGACGCTGAGGCGTCTTAGATTTTAGATTCTTTTCTTTTATTTGTCATTTCTGTATATCTTTACTTTATTTTGGACTTGTAGTACTCAGAAAGGATTCTCCTTCTGAGTATAGCTTTTATTTTGCTTTTTCTTTTTATCTCGAGTTGTATTCATTGCTTTACATTTTATATACTCGAGTTTTATTGAGCTTTACTGAACCCTCGTTTATGTGTGCGCAGATGGTCTTGGATGTAAGGATTTTGAGGAATAGTCATTAACACGGTCATGGAATCGTGTGTGCTCCACGAACCATTGAGACTCAACTCTCAATGACCTAACTTCATCAAACGCAACACTTGGAGTTCAGGGGAGTAATGTTTCAATTGCCACTTCCACACTAATTGCTTTTATCGTTTTCACTTATTATTGTGCTTATATGCGTACATTGAGGACAATGTACATCTTAAGTGTGGGGGGGAGTTCACATTGCACACACTTTTACTTGTGCGTTCAATTGCTTATGCTTATGTAGCCTATGGCGGTTCACCTTAGTTGCAACGGTGTATTCTTATAGTTTAGGAGAATTTTTAACATTGTATCCTATCATGCTCTAGTCTCTACTTGAATTTTAGGGAATTTTTGCTCGATTATCTTATATTGCACAACTTACTCTTGGAATCTTTTGGAAACTCAATCTTGAAGTTTTTAAGGACAAGTTTATCGTTGTTCTTAGTTTTATTTTGGAAAATGCATATATAAGGAGAGAAAAATATGAAAAAAAAAAGTGGAAAAATGAAAAGAAAAAAATATATATATATGAGTTTGTAAATATTAGCTTTGTTTTAATTATGCATTTGGGGTGGCAAGAGCTACCTCCTATGATGTATGAAGCTACTCTCATAAGTCGGATACAAGTTATGCCCTAATGAGAGAAAGAGCTATCTCATGGGATGCGTGAAAGCTACTACCCCGGTAGAAAGAGCTACCTCCTCGAAAGAGTGAAAGCCACCTTTGGCGGCCGCCTAGGAAAGGGCTACCTTCAAGGATGTGTGAAGCTACTACTTCCATCACTATTTTTTTTTTGTTTTTGTATATAAATAAGTCCTTTCTAACCAAAGTTTGAGGAGTACTTGTTGGTTCTCTTGAGTAAGATCGCACACACTAACACATTTTCGAGTTTTCATCCTTTTTTATTCGAGTTTTTAGCTAGAGCATTGGTAACCTTATGCAATGTTTTGAGTTCCCCTTACTTGTAGAATGCCTCTTTTGCATACTTTTGGTGAACCTAAGGCCAAGCACTTTCAATTGTTCTTCCCAAGTACTTTCACGTTCTATTTTGCTTGAGGACAAGCAAAAGCTTAAGTGTGGGTGGGTTTGATAAGCGCTTGTGTTATAGTATCACGAAGCGCTATTATCTTACATTAAGCATACCTTTTATCAGGTTTTATCACTAAATGTGTGCATTTGTGTTCTCTTGTGCATTGAAGGTATTGTGGAGCCTAATTGGAGAAAAAGAATGAAATTAGGTCGCGTTCGCCAATGTTGGGATGTTCTCGGACCAAGCAAGGAACGAAGCACGTATTTGGACTTGTGGATGTGTGCCAACCTCTTTTGGAGGGGCACAAAGGCAGTCACATTCACAACAAGTCCAATCCGTGTTACTTAGGAGAATCTCGCGAAAGAAGAAGACTTGAAGCAATCGGCGCGACCTACCATTGCTTGTGTGCCCAAGTAATGGCCTCGATGAAGAACAATGGACCCGGGAGGCGTTTCGGCAAGTTACCAAGCCTGTTCAGCTGAAGATTAGTGTTCCAGAGAAGTCACACGGGCGTGTGGAAATTCCACACGGCCGTGTGAGCCATTTTCCAGCCAGACAGAGAAGTCACACGGGCGTGTGGAAATTCCACACGGCCGTGTGTTTTGCAATTTCAGCCATCCAGTGAAGACACACGGGCGTGTGGAAATTTCACACGGCCGTGTGAAATTAATTTTTCAGCCGAGACAGAAGCTTCACACGGGCGTGTGGAAATTCCACACGGCCGTGTGAAGCCCCCGATAAGTCCAATTTTAAAGCCGCGATTCAACAATATAAAAGGGGATTTTTGCAACCTTTTTAGGGATCTTTTCGACCTATCTTTTCCCCAACTTTCTGGAGCGCGGCTAGGGTTTCGGAGAGGATTTCGTGGAGGTTCTAGCGCGTCGTCGGCATCGATTTCGAGGTTCGACGTTTGCACAAGACCACGGCCACACCAATTCGAGGGGGTTTTTCATTGATGTCTATGTTTTATGCTTTATTTCTCACGTTGATGAACATGTATAGCTCTATGAGGAGCTAAACCCCTCGTGGGGTATTCGGACTTGTAAACTTTAGGGTTTCTTATGTTTCTTTGACATTGATTATTATGCTTTCCATCGTTGATGAATAAAATTGAGTTTTTAATCTTGATTATCCTTTCATATTGTTTTCCCTTAAACGTGACATTAGGGTTGAGAGCAATCTAGGCTTTCCTTTGGAGGTGTGACAACTCCTATAGGATTAGACTACTCAAGATTAAAGAGGGTTGAGAGGGAGAGTTGTGAGGTAGCAATGTACCCCTTTCCCCTTCGATGTGATTTCTCCCTACCTCCGATTCCTTGATTTAATAGCGGTCGAAATAGAGTGAAGCAATAGGTAGATAAACTCCCCTAGGGCTTAGTTACGCAAGTAATAGAGTGGAGGGTTGTAGTGAATCCTATTTGCTGGGGCTCAATCTAGACTAGGGTTCTTCCACCTGGACCAAAGGGTTAGAATTACGTATAGGAACAGGTTTAATCACTAGGAATCCCTAGAGCATAATGCAACTCCACATAGTGTGAGGTTTAGGCAGATGGACTCCCCTGGGGCTTAGTCATCTAGGTGACAGAGTGAAGGGTGTTGTGAATCCTAACACCGGGCATAGTGTTGGAGTTAGTCACGGTTGTCCTTAGGTTTGGGACCGTGAGTCTTAGGATATCCTCGACTCAATTGACATCAATAGGAGAGTATAATATCATAGTCTTGCACTTGAAACATAGACCCTAGAGGTAGCTTGTCCGGATACCCCCTTTTACTCATTGTTAGTCTTTCTCGATTTTCCTACTTGCACTTCTTTCTTCCATCTCTCTATTTAGTTTATTGCTTTGCATTATTTTCACTCATAAATCTTATTATCGTTCTCCGTATTCTGCATAGCTTAATTAGTGAAACCTTATATTCTATCTCCCTATTCCCTGTGGATTCGACTACCTTCTCACCAAAGGTAAATTTATTACTTCGACAAACCCGTGCACTTGCGGGATACACGCAAGGGGTCGTGTCAAGGTTCTATCTCAAGATGGTTGGGTGAATTTATTTACTATCGATGAACCAACATACCGGCAACTCACTTTGGAGGTTTTGAGCACCTTTGAGGCACAACAAGACTGGCACCGCATCCTGCGCCGACACACCTGTCCCACCTGTTATCGACGAGCCGTTTCATCCTTGAGCATGGATACTTATTTCTCTTTTAGCAGCATGTTGTTTCTTTTATTGTTGTCTTCTTTATTTTCTGCACGTGTGTTTGTTTGTTTTGAATAAGTTGGGAAGGGTTATACCCTGAACAACACTTTGTAGAACTCTGTTTGCTTTTATTTAGTTGTGTGTTTGACCGCTCCCTAGTATTAATCTTTCTTGTTTTATATTTTTGGAATGATGGTTTTGCCCTTGCGCTTTGCAGGGCATTGAAGGGAATTTGGTGAGCATCTCCACATTTTGTGGGAACCGGACCCGACATGTAAAGCTCGCCGTACACTTTTCTCGGGTCACACTTCGCCATTCTTACCAAATAAACCGGGGAAGTTCGTTTTCACCCTCCTCCTTTGTAATTATTGTGTATATTGCCTCTATTTTCATGATTAGTGTACATTGAGGGCAATGTACAACACTAAGTGTGGGGATGGGTGTATCTTCATGTATTAGGTCAACTTTACATGCTAGTGTCATCAATGATGGCTTGTTACTTTCTTGTGAGATTCTTCAAGTATGAATTAATGATTGATGGGAGTTACATTTTTTGTTGTGCTCTATTGAATCCTGTTTCACCTCTAGTATTGTTCTGTGCACTGAGTCTTTTGTTGATGCCCTGGGAATAGCCTGCTTGACTTTCTTAACTCTCTTGTATGCCTAACACACAATTTTGAGTACTTAGCCTTAGACTACTAAGTTCTATCCTTCAATGAACTCTTAAGAACTTCTAAGTCTTGTTGAGCTAATCCTAGGTTTGTTACTTGTAGTGCAGTCTAAAGGTGTGATCTAGGGTATGTAAAAAAAAAAAAAAAAAAAAAAAAAAAAAAAAAAAAAAAAAGAGTCTATGTCAGTATTCCTCTGCTAATGGAGCATGAATGCGTCTATGTAGACTGTAATCGAGTAGTTGGGTGACTCTTGTGCCTAACCAGCATGTGCATCCTCCAGAAAGATTTTTGTGCAGTCTACGTTAGGCGGACTCGAAAAAAAAAGAAAAAAAAAAAGAAAAAAAAAATGTGTATATACATATAAATAAAAACAACCCTAGTGATCACTTAGACTGCCTACTTGAGTTTGTGAGTATAAATGGGATTTAGTTTCAAGTTGTAGAATTAGAAGGATCTTAATTGTTCATTGGAGTGGCACTTAGCTTTTTAAGACTTAGTACTCTGTACTTGTGGAGTGATTAGCATATAGAGCTGTACTGATTGAAGTCATAGGGCTAGACCATATCAGGGCAAATGAGATGAAAGATTCAATTACACTGTACAGACATATAAGAGGTGAGACAGGATCTGTTTATTGTACGTATTGACTGTAACTCGACATCTGTATATCATTATTCTATACTTGTATAATCTCGTATTTATTTGAGCCGGAGATGTACATTTAGCCACTTATCATTCCCTTTGTTTTTCATGATTTGTTTGCTTGGGGACAAGCAAACGCTTAGGTGTGGGGATGTTTGATAAGTGTCTAAATGTATGTGTTTTAACATACATATTTTGTTCACTTAGCATGTATTTTTATATGAATGGATGCCCGTTTTATGCTTAATTGAGCATTATTTATGTTGTAGGGCATGGAGGAGCCATGAGGAACATGATAATACGATTTGGGCGAAAATGGATGAAGAATCAGGGTGCTGGAGTACTACAGCATACGGGGCCGTATAAGGGGCCGTGAGCATCAAAAGACAGTAATTTTCAACTAGCTCTCACGGCCCCCTATCCACCCCGGGATCCGTCCATCCACCCCGGGATGAACCCCCATGTGAGACAGGTTTTTGCCCTATTTTTGCCTATCTATCCACCCCGGGATGGATCTATCCACCCCAGGATCCTGCGGGAGTATTTATAGAGGTTTTTAGGGCACACAAAAGAGAACTTCTTGGCCGGCATCTAAAAGGAAAGAAACGAAGAAATCTTTGGGAGACGACAATTTGGAGCCAAGGAAGGAGGCAAGAACATCATTTTGAAGGGGAGAAGCTTCACCATCAAGGAGGCAAGGATCCAAGTCAAGGGAAGCGTCATTCGGCATCTCTTGGACGGGGGAAAGCGTCATTCGGCCGGACCTCCACCTCCTCCTTCATCATTTCATCTAGGGAGTGTCATTTATGAGCTTTTTAAGTGATTTACTTTGTATTCTTGTTGTTATTTGCTTGATGGCACACTAGACCCCCAAGGCCACCAGATGTTGGTGAACCTTGGGGGGGTTTATCATGTATTTTGGATGATCTTTACTTAATTGCAAGCTTGGTTTGGTTTAAGATTTAGTTCATTGTGCTTTATGTCTAGAACTACCATATGGAGAGATCCGTAGTTCTTTCTTGAATTATACACGTAGATGTGACCTACTCACGTGTATTAGGTCATTAATGAACTAAAAGGGGTTACTTGTATCGGCACACCGAGAAATTGGGTGTCAATAGCCCTCCGAGCTTTAAGGATAGACTAGGGTTTAGTGTATCCTTATTTTGGGATCTCCTTGTACTTAATGCAATCGTAGGGATGTTGGTTAGGAAGAGATTCCAACCAATATCCGTATGGGATTAGGGTTCAATCGCCGAGAAATTGGGGTTGATCTAATCATGAGATCCTTCGGTCTAAATCAACCAAGCTACCTTTCATCCTTCATCCATGTATCATGATGACCCCTCAAGGGGATCCACATCCATAGGCCTTTACTCTTCATTGTAGCACTTGCAACCACATTGTATGCTTTTAAATTTGTCTAATTACATCGTATTTATTTCTTTGCTTCAGAAGAACATACATCAATGCTTGTTTGGTTAGGTTAGATAATAAGCAATGGAGGAGTAAGAGTAGCTCCTTAGCCCCATGGAATACGATCCTTGTGCTTTTGTGCGAGGTATTACTTGGCGACCCGTGCGCTTGCGGATCGATTCAATCAGTCATATGCTGAGATATATCAGGCTTTTCATTGTGTTCATCAGATGGTGAGGATGAAGCCATTACTTTATTAGACTGAGTCATGTGTTCATCACGGGTTTGGCTCATGAGTTAAGGTATCCGAGCCAGCTAACTTCAACCAATCCCAGCATTTTTCTTCAAAATAGCACACATTTCTGCTGACATGTATGTGCTTAGAAACTTGTTTAATCAACCGATAGGCCTTTGAATGATTACAATACCCAGTAAAAATGCATGCTTGTGACTTGGAGTTGAATTTGATTCACTTCTGCTGCTCAACATACATGTAAGCGAGACAACCAAAGACTCTCAAATGGTCTACATTCAGTCTCACCCCAGGTAATGCCTCAAAGAAGAAATTTAGCACAAGCTTGCTTTTTTCTAGGGGCAAGCTTCACATGGACCTGTGCTGAAGATAGTTTGCAAGCAAAGTACCAATTGTTACTCAGACAAAAGCTTTAAGTTCTTCATGTTTACATGTCCAAATCTATAATGCCTGAGATTTGATAGTTCTTCATGTATACTGGCTATGTTTGCTAAACTCACATCATCAGCACCAAAAGGGAATAACTTGTGAGTTGTTATGCATACCTGAGCTACCTTTAGCTTGGACACGGCTTCTCTGATTGTGTAGTCACCATCAACAAACTTACGTTATAACCAAAAGCCATTAGTTTTCCCATGCTGAGCAAGTTGTGCGCTAGCTTGGGCACATATTAAACATTATATAACACAGTTGTCTTGCTAGAGCTTGAATGAAGGAGAACTTTGCCAACTTCTTCAACTTGCAGTGTCTTGCCATTTCCCAGTTTGATAGAATGATTCGGTGTTGACTCCATGCTCTGAAACAATCTCTTGTCTCCAGACATATGGTTTGAACAACCACTGTCAATCAACTAGATGCCTCCAATTTGATCAACTTCTTCACTAGTGACCATGAATGCCACTTCTTCTTCTTCCTTTGTTTCTTTTGTTATGTTAGCTTCCTTGTTTCTATGGTAGCATTGAGCCTTTACATGTCCTAATTTCTTACAAACAAAGCACTGGATTCCTCTATTTTGTCGGGTATTATCAACTGCAGGACCCTGTTCGAAGTCCTATCCATGCCCCTGTCTCTTCATCGAGGAAAGCTGTGACCTCTTCCTCTACCTTTGTAGTTAGAATAATCTTTGAATTAAAAGCTGCTAATGTGAAGTGCCTTTTCTTCTTATAGATCTTCTGTCAGATTTAGTATAGCTTCATGGCTCTTCAAAGAACCACTGGGCTCATTAATGGTTAGTGTATTTAAATCTTTTGCTTCTATGATAGAATGAACCACTTGCGAGAACCTTAGAGTGAGACTTCTCAAAATGTTAGCAACTACTGTTTTCTATGGAAGGCCCTCCTCCATCATCCTGATTTGATAAACCACATCCGAGACACTAGTGACAAAGTCTTGAACCTTCTCGCCTTGTTTCATCTTTGCTACATCAAATGTCCTCTGGAGAGAATGCAGCTTCACTGTGAGTGTGTTATGGTTTCCTTGAAACTTAGTTTAATGATTTCCCAAGCCTCTTTCACTATCTTGGCACCGGAAAATTGTTACAATCTTAAGTATTAGTAGCTGCAGAATTAGCGAAGAAAAGCTGCTGAAGTGTAAGGAAAGGAAGATGGCTCGAAAGATCAATTATGAAGAGATAAGAAGGGGAAAATGACATAAGTTAACCCTTATAGTTGCATTTGGTACTCACAAGAAGGAAGGGCATGGAAGTAATTTCAATGTGAATGAAGTGGTATGGAAAAGGGGAATTTACATAAGTTACCCATGAACTATTACTTCCAATAGACTGAAGGGTCAAAGGCATTCTCGTCCGTCAACAGTTGAAGAAGCGAAATGACATTAATTACTTCTCTACTGTTACTTCAGTTAGACTGGGAGATTAAGGGTAGTAATGTCCATCAGTTGGGAAATGAAATCAATTATAAGAGCAGCTGCTGCAAGAGAGGAAAAAACAATAGAAACCAGCTTGAAGGAATCTCCTCTTCTTCTTGTCTTTTTCTATCGTCCTTTATTGTAGTGGAAATCGTGATCATCGGGTATAGAACCCCTGGTCTTGTGGATCTTGGATTTCTGTGTATAGAACCTCTAATCTAAGATGTATTTGGCAGTGATCATTGTGTGTGTGTTTAGTGTCCTATGCTAAGTTATTGTTGTTGTTGTTGTATTAATTGTCTTTGAGTATTGTGTTGTTATGGATTTTCTCTATGTGTTTTCCTGATCAGTAATTTAATTTCCTTGAGTTATGATGTTTTAGTGTTACTCCAATCTGAAAAGCTCTTGTTGTATCTACTATTGTTATCATTCTACTTCAATTATCAATTGTTGTTATCATATTGCATCAATTGGTATCAGAGAGGCCCAATCCATACGAAGCTGATGGAAACCAGAAATCAAGAATTAAAGAAGCTCAAGGAGAACTTAAAGGGCTTGTTAAAGGAAATACCGAGAAGCAGTTAGAGAAACATGGAAGAGAAATGCAAGAGATGAGGGAGATGCAAGATAAAGACATAAATGAGATGCACACACTGTTATTGAACTCACAACCAACAGGAAATTCACTACTATGAGTAATCTTGCCAACCCTGGCAGATCTGAGAAGGAACTAACCTATCTTAAGTCTATTCAGCCGAAATTAACTAAGCTAGAGTTTCCAAAGTTTAATGGTGATCATTTGTATGACTGGCTATTCAAATGCAAGCAGTTATATGAGTTTGATGAAACTCCTGAAGGCATGAAGGTGAAAATAGCTTCTCTACACTTAGAGGAGGCTGCATTGTAATGGCATCAACACAACATGAAGAGTAAAGTAGAGGAAACTTCACCTAGCTGGGATGAGTATATGGCTTAAATGAATATAAGATTTGGAAGTGAGTTACACTATGATCTAATGACAGAATTGAGGAACCTAAGACAAATAGGATATGTTCATAACTATTTGACTAAATTCGAAGAACTTCTCAACAGAATTGATCTCACTAAAGATTACATTTTGAGTTTTTTTCTTGAGTGGGTTAAAGGAAGAAATACATGACACCATCAGGTTGCTTAGACCTGCTACCTTACCAGAGGCTATCAATTTAGCCAAAATACAAGAGATAGCTCTTGAAAATGCCCACAAGAGAGGAAATTCCATACAAAGAATGGTGAGAACTAACAGGGGCCCGAAAGTGCACGGGTTGTCAAAGTAATTAAGTACCCCAGTGAGAGGGTAGTCGAATCCATAGGGAGTAGTGATTCAAGACAAGAGAAATTGCTACTTAGCTAGTGCGAGAATAATGGTGGTGAGAGAAATCAATGTGTGTGCAAGAAAATGAAAGAGAAATATGAAAGACAAAAGAGTGCAAGCAAAGAGTAGAGAGGAAACAATCAATGTGAATATGGGTTACCCGGATAAGCTTCCCATAGGACTAATGTTTATCGTGCAAAACTAGTATTATACCCTCAAATTGATGTCTAATGAGTCGTGGAAATCCTTAAGCACACGGTCCTAAACCTAAGGTCAACTGTGACTAGCTCCAACACTATGCCCCGGTATATAAGATTCACTACAACCCTTCACTCTGTTGATCGCTCAACTAAGCCCCAGGGGAGTCCATCTCCGAAGCCTCACACTAAGTGGAGCTGCTTGGGGTTCTAGAGATTCCAATTGATAGACCCTGTCCCTAAGCATAGTTCTAACACTTTTGTCCAAGCGAAAGAACCCTAGTCTTAGTTAAGCCCCAGCACTAGGATTCACTACAACCCTTCACTCTGTTGCTCGTGCAATTAAGTCCCAGGGGAGTTCATCTCCTAGCACTTCGCTCTACTTCGACTGCAAAGAACTCTTGGAACATGGAGATAGGGAAAATCACACTGGAGGGGAAAAGGGATGTTTCGCTACCTCTCGACTCACCCTCTCGACCCTCTCCAATCTCGGTAGTCTAATCCTATAGAAGCTGTCACACCTTCAAAGGATAACCTATATGATTCTCAACCCTAGTGTCACGGCTAAGGGAAAATCAATACAATTAACATATAAGATTCGAACTCAATTAAAAGCACCAATTCAGAAAGCATAATAAAAGTCATAGAAACAATGTCATCTTAGGGTTTACATGTCCGAATACCCATAAGGGGTTTAGGTCTCCATGGAGCTATACAAAATCATTAATGTATATGAAATAACAAGCATAGAAAACATAGATAAAACCCCCTCGTGATGCATGGCGATGGTCTCGTGAGGCCGCGCCGTCTTCTCCACCAAACTCCTTGTCAAGCCTAGGGCACGCCTCGCGGGATCGATGCTAATGAAAGCTCCCCCAATAACTATCTTCCAAAGGGCGTCTATGTTAATACCATAGACTCACTTCAAACCTCCGCAAAATCCTCTCCAAACCCTAGCCGCAAGCTCTCCAGAAGTTGGGTAAAAAATAAGTCGAAAAGTCCCTGAATAAATTTGAGTCGCGGCTTTAAGTGGTTGAAATCTGGCATCCACACGGCCGTGTGGAATTTTCACATGGCCGTTTTGATTCTCTGGAATCAAATTTCTGGCGTGCAGTGAACAGTAAACTGTTAGAGTGATTTGCTACAGTAACTTCTGCAGTCTCGCGGGTAACATGTTCCCAATTTCTTGTTCTTCATCGAGGCCGTTGAATTGGGTGCACAACCAATGGTAGATCATGTCGTTTCTTCATTTTTCCTTATTGACGAAGTTCTTCAATGTCACACGGGTTAGACTTATTGAGAGTGACTGCCTTTGTGCCTTTCCAAATCATAGAACCATTTGAGCACAGTGGAGGTTGGCACACACTCACAAGTTTAGAACCCGTGCCTTGATACTTGCTTGGTCCAAGAACTCCTCAACAATGGTGAACATGACCTAATTTTGCTCCTTCTTTTCTAAATCTTCTCCACAACCTTACATACACAAAAGAATACAAATGCACACCAATTAATGATAAATCTGAGAAAAAAAATGCTCAATGCAAGAAAATAACACTTTATATTACTTAAACACGAGCACTTATAAAACTCCCCCACACTTTAGCCTTTGCTTGTCCTCAAGCAAAAATAAAACATTAAAGTACTTGGGAAGAACAATTGAAAGTGCTCGGCCTTAGGTTCACCAAAAGTATGCAAAAGAAGCATTCTACAGGTAAGGGAAAATCAAAAGATTGCATAAAAGGTATCATTGCTCTAGCTAAAAACTTGAATAAAAAAAGGATAACAACTCGAAAATGTGTAAGTGTGTGTGAACTCACTCAAGTTAACCCAAAAAGTAGTCCTCTAAGCTCTTATTAAAAGGACTTATTTATACACAAGGAAGGAGGTAGTAGCTTCATACAACCTCTAAGGCAGCCCTTTCCTAGGCGGCCTCCAAAGGTAGCTTTCACACTTTCGAGGAGGTAGCTCTTTCTACCAGGGTAATAGCTTTCACGCATCCCATGAGATAGCTCTTTCTCTCATTAGGGCATAACTTGTATCCGACTTATGAGAGTAGCTACATACTTCATTGGTGGTAGCTCTTTCCACCCCAAATGCACAAATAAAATCTAAATAAGTATTTGCAAGTTCACAAGTTTTTTTTATGTCTCAAAACAAAACTAAAAACTCAACTAAACGATGATAAACTAGTCCTCAAAACATTAAACTTGAGTTTCCCAAAAGGTTTCAAGAGTGAGTAGTAAAATATGAGATAATCGAGCAAAAATTCCTTAAAATTCAAGTAAAAACTAGAGCACGATGAGATACAATGTTTAAAATTCTCCTAGACTCTAATAATACAACCGTTGCAACTAAGGTGAACCACCACGGGCTACATGAGCATAAGCAATTGAACGCACAAGTATAAAGTGTGCAATGTAAACTCCCCCCCACCACACGTAAGATGTACATTGTCCACAATGTACGCATGCAAGCTCACTAAAAAGTATAACAAATCAAGCAAAATATGTGGGAGTGGGCAATTGAAACAATGCTTCCCTACACTGCAAGTGTTGCGTTCGATGGGGCTATGTTCATTGAGAGTTAAGTCTCAATGGGTTGTGGAGCACATACGGTCCCATGACCATGCCTATGACTATTCCTCAAATTCCAAACATCCAAGACCATCTGCACACATACACAAGGGGTTCAATGTAGCTCAATAAAAATCAAAATAAACTCGAGTATATAAAGATATAGCAATGGAATACAACTCGAGAAAAGATAAAAGCAACAGAAAATAAACTCAGAAAGAAGATCCTTTGTGAGTACTACAAGTCCAAAATATGAATTAAAAGTACAAAAATAAAAGAAACTATGATACCTCAGCATCGGTATCCTGAACGGTATGCTCGGGTGTTGCTGCTGCTAGTAAATCTTGTGGATCTGCTGGTGGTGCTTGTGGATCGGGAGGTGATGGTGGTGCTGAGGACGCTCGGGGCTGCACCACAAACGGTGAGGTCACGGCTCGCTCGAGTAACTGTCGTAAACTGTCTCACCATGCCATAGTCTCGGTGTGGGGCACAGACTATGTAGCCCTATTCTCGGCCACCTCAGTTTGGAGGACCCCCACAGCACTCTCGAGGCGCTCCAATCTGTCCTGGCATCGAGACGGAGAAAATATGCGCACAGGTGGTGGCTCCTGTGCTGTGGATAGCGCCTTGCTCTCGGTCTGTGCTGGAGGTGGCTGCAAAGGTGGCGGTGACCCCTCGGCCTCCTCCAGTGGGAGAATGTTCAGCACATAGCGACCCCTACACATCCTGGCCATGTCCATTTGCCTCAACATCTCTAAATCGATGAGAGAGGGTATAATCGTCTTCTCGGCCCCTCTGATGGTGTCCCGAAGACTCATCCCCTTGATAAGTCTCATAATGCATGGCCCTGAGAAGATGGACCCAATCTTGGCAAACTTGCCCTGGTGGCACAGGTACTCTGCCACAATATGCCTAAGATGGATCGGCTAGCTGTGCACCATGAAGTACAAGTATAATAGCTCCTGACGGCTCACAACTCCTATGCTATCGCCACGGCCGTTCACTGATCTGCTCAGAATGGCATATATGTATCTGTAGGCCGGGCGAGATAGGCACGTCGTCTTTGAGATCCCCGGCTCGTATTGTCCATAGCCACAAAGTGTTCTGTAGGCCCTCTAAGGAGTCAAACTACCTGGATAGTTCGTCAGTAAGTTCTCGTACTCTTCTATATCTGTGTACCCCTCATTGTACAGTCCCAAATGAATCAAAAACTGCGTCATGCTCATACAATGACACTATCCAAATGCTCTAATGTAGATGGTATCGATGCTAGAAAAATCTCTATACGACCGGTCGAATTCGAAAGAAGCGAGAACCTGTAAAGTTAGTCCACGGAAGGCTGGCTCTTGAATCGATAATAACTGTCTCCAATTGCCTACAGATAGCAGTTCCTCAACCTCATCGGTGACATCATCACCCCACTCAGCTGTCCTCAATATACTCAAGTCAGGATAACATGACTGCCCAATTTTGAGTTTCTCTAAGCGCTCAAATCGAGTCTTGTGTTCAGGTGTGGCAAACTCTGTTTGCACTGGAGATGGTTCTCGGAGATGTTTGCCAGCTATTTTCTTTGATCTAGAAGCCATTCCTACAAAATTCGACAGGAAATTGATCAAATTACACTTAAAACTCTTTCTGCAAAAATCCTCACGGTAGTGTGGAAATTCCATATGCCCGTGTGGATCTTTGGGGCACAACAGAGACACGGCTTCGTGTGGCCTGTACACGGTCCACACACTCAGAAAACACCTCGAAACTCACCCCAAACACTCGATAAAAGTCTCCAAATGGTTAACAAGAAGCCTCAAACAAAAGCCAATGAGAAAGCAACCAAAACAACTAAGGAAAAGGGAACAGAAACAAGGAAACAAGAAGACCGAACATCACATGAGGTCTCTCAGATAGAGGCTTCGCAATTTGGCCAACTTGGTTCTCCAATTTGTGTAGCAATGCAGTGTGGTTGCGAAGTGTGGCCTCAACCGATTGGAACCTCGCATCCAATGATTGGACAAACCTTGTAAGTTCCTTCTCCAAGTCGATCATCTTGTTCTCTAGCCCCGACACTCGGTTTTTCAAATTCGGTGCTTGTTGTTCTTGAAAGCCCGGTGGTCCATTACTCTTTTGTTGCCCTTGATTATTCTATGACAAGTTAGGTTGATTCCTTCACCTCTGATTGTAGGTTCTACTATAGGGATTCCCTTGATCTCTGAATGTGTTGCCTACAAAATCCGCTTGTTCAACTGAAGAAGTACCACCAATTTCAATCGGGCAATCACTAGAAGCATGTCCTCCCCCACATTCATTGCAACTCGTAATGGCAACCACTCTTGGTGAAGTTAGAGTGTCTAACTTCTTGCTCAATGACTCAACTTGGGCCGCCAAAGAAGTTACCGCATCAATCTCATGAAGTCCGGCCAACTTCTTCCTATCTCTTGAGTTCTATTGATAGCTATTCAAAGCCATCTCTTTAATGAGCTTCATAGGGGCTCTTGCTTCCTAAGGTACCTCCTACCGCCGCATCTAACAATTGCTTCATACTCGGATTCAACCCATTACAGAAGGTGTGGACAATCATCCAGTCGAGGAATCCATACTATAGGCATCTCCACAGGAGATCCTTGAACCTATCACATGTCTCGAATAGAGACTCTAATTCCATCTGAACAAAGGAAGAAATTTCATTCCTAAGCTTCGCAGATTTTCCGGGTGGGAGGTATCTAGCAAGAAAAGCTTCTGCCATCTCCTCCCAAGTAGTAATCGAAGCCCTAGGTAATTACTGCAACTACTGTTTCGCTTTCCCCTTCAAGGAAAATGGGAAGGCTCTTAATCTGATGGCATCATCCGTCACTCCATTGACCTTGAGCATATCACACACTTCAAGGAAGTTCTCAATATGATTGTTTGGTCCTCATCAGCCAAACCATTGAATAATGCGGACTGTTGTAACATCTGGATGAAGCCTGGCTTGATCTCAAAGTTCTGAGCTGTAATTGGGTGCCTCACAATGCTCGATTGTGTCCCCAAAACTGCGGGTCTAGCATAACCAGAGAGAGTCCTCTACTGTTTATGTTGTTCTGCCATAGTATACCACCATTCAGTATCTATTTCAGCTTGATTAGACTGTTCTTGCACAGGTTCTTTTCCTTTTCTGCGTGTTCTCCTTCCAATATCTGGGTCTCCTTCAATTAGAATCAAAGGATTGCCATGGGTCATAACCTGAAGCTGAAACCAAAGAAAAGAAAACAAATAAAAACGATGGAAGAATAAGAAATATGAAATAGAGTGAGTGGTGAATAGCTAAAATAGTAAAAAGAAAATGTCTCAAACACGCCTACTCCCCGGCAACGACGCCAAAAACTTTGACAAGGACCCGAAAGTGCATTAATTGTCAAAGTAATAAAGTACCCTGGTGAGAGGGTAGTAGAATCCATAGGGAGTAGTGATTCAAGACAAGAGGAATTGCTACTTAGCTAGTGTGAGAATAATAGTGGTGAGAGAAATCAATGTGAAATATGAAAGAGAAATATGAAAGACAAGAGAGTGCAAGCAAAGAGTAGAGATGAAATAATCAATGCGAATATGGGTGACCCGAACAAGCTCCCCCTATGACTAATGTTTATGGTGAAAAAATTGTATTATACCCTCTAATTGATGTCTAATGAGTCATGGAAGACCTTAAGCACATGGTCCCAAACCTAAGGTCAACCTATGCCTCGGTACATAAGATTCACTACAACCCTTCACTCTATTGATCGCTCAACTAAGTCCCAGGGGAGTCCATCTCCTAAGCCTCACACTACGTTGAACCGCTTGAGGTTCTAGAGATTCCAAGTGATAGACCCTGTCCCTAAGTATAGTTCTAACCCTTTGGTCTAGGCGAAAGAACCCTAGTCTCAATTAAGCCATAGCACTAGGATTCACTACAACTCTTCACTCTGTTGCTCATGCAACTAAGCCCCAAGGGAGTTCATCTCATAGCACTTCGCTCTACTTTGACTGCAAAGAACTCTTGGAACACGGAGGTAGGGAAAATCACACCGGAGGGGAAAGGGGATGTTTCGCTACATCTTGACTCACCCTCTCAACCCTCTCCAATCTTGGGTAGTCTAATCCTATAGAAGTTGTCACACTTTATAAGGATAACCTAGATGATTCTCAACCCTAGTGTCACGGCTAAGGGAAAATCAATAGAATTAACATGCAAGATTGGAACTCAATTTAAAGTATAATAAAAATCATAGAAACAATGTTATCCTTGGATTTACAAGTCCGAATACCCACGAGGGGTTTAGATCTCCGTGGAGATATACAAAATCATCAATGTATATGAAATAACAAGCATAGCAAACATAGATAAAACCCCCTTGTGATTTGTGGCGATGGTCTTGTGAGGCCGCTCCGTCTTCTCCACCAAGTCCCTTGTCAAGCCTAGGGTACACCTCGCGGGATCGATGCCGACAAAAGCTCCACCAATAGCTATCTTTCAAAGGATGTTGATGTTGATGCCATAGACTCGCTCCAAACCTCCACAAAATCCTCTCCAAACCCTAGCTGCAAGCTCTCCAGAAGTTGGGTGAAAAATATGTCGAAAAGTCCTTGAATAAATCTGAGTTGCGGCTTTAAATAGTCTGAAATCGGGCATCCACACGGCCGTGTGGAATTTCCACATGCTCGTGTGGATTCTCTGAAATCAAATTTCTGGCGCGCAGTGAACAGTAAATTGTTAGAGGGATTTGCTGCAGTAACTTCTACAGCCTCGCGCGTGAAATGTTCCCGATTTCATATTCTTCATCGAGGCCGTTTAATTGGGCACACAACCAACAGTAGATCATGTCGTTTCTTCATTTCTCCTTATTAACGAAGTTCTTTAATGTCACATTGGTTAGACTTATTGAGTGTGACTGCCTTTGTGCCCCTCCAAATCATAGAACCATTTGAGCACAATAGAGGTTGGCACACACTCACAAGTTTAGAACTCGTGCATTGATCCTTGCTTGGTCCAAGAACTCCTCAACAACGGCGAACATGACCTAATTTTGCTCCTTCTTCTCTAAATCTTCTCCACAACCCTACATGCATAAAAGAACACAAATGCACCAATTAATGATAAAATCTAAGAAAAGTAATGCTCAATGTAAGAAAATAACACTAAGGACATGATCTAGAAGGTTTTGTATTACGCGCAAGACTGTAGAAGTTACTATAGAATATGAGCTAGTTGGGCACTTATCCAGCCATTCCTCAGGAAGTTTATATTAGTATTCTTTGATGATATATTGGTATACAACCCTTGTTGGAAGATACACTTAGAAAAGGGTACTTGTTGTCCTTAGAACATACCAATTGTATGCAAAAAGAAGCAAATGTACTATGGTAACCAGGAGGATTGAATATTTGGGGGATGTCATCAGTTAAGGAGGAGTGGAGATGGACGGGTCCAAGATAGAAGCAATTGTCAACTGGCCAACCCCAAAATTTGTCAAAGAACTGATAGGATTCTTGGGACTTACAAGTTACTACAGGAGGCTTATCAAAGGCTATGGTATACTATCCAAGCCCTTAACTGAGTTGTTGAAGAAGAAGAATTTTAGTTGGAATTCAGTTAGTATGGCAGCTTTTACTGAACTCAAGGAGTTGATGAGCACGAGACCCTTGTTAGTGCTGGCTGATTTCCCGACAGAATTCATGATTGAGACAAATGCTTGTAAGGAAGGAGTAGGATCTATTTTAATGTAGAATGGAAGGCGCATTGCTTACCTTAATAAGGCTCTATCTGAGAGACATAAAGGACTGTTAATTTATGAAAAGGAAATGCTGCCCATTGTGCTAGCACTGCAGAAATGGAGACCTTACATATTGGGGAGGCATTTTAAAATTAAGATAGACCATCAGAGTCTAAAATTCCTTTTGCAACAAAGTATCACTACTCCTGCTCAACAGAAGTGGTTAGTGAAACTAATGGGTTTTGACTTTGAAGCACTATACAAGAAGGTGATCAAGAACACAACAGCTTATATCTTCTCAAGGAAGCCCAAATTGACAGCCATATCAACTATTAAATTTGAGATCTGTGGGAGAATTCAAAAAATCTGGTATGAAGATCAAGATTTGTCTCAGATTATCCAACAACTACAATAGAATGTCCAACTTCAACATCATTACCAATGGACTCAAAACCAGCTTAAAAGAAAGGACAAGTTAGTAGTTGGGAATGATGATGTAGTTACAAATTTGATTTTGCAAGAATTTCATGCTAGTTTTGCTGGGGGCCACTAGGGAATTGAAGTCACAACCTAGGGAATCAACAACCATTTTTATTGGAAGGGTCTTAAGCAAGATGTGAAGGCCTTTGTGCAACAATGTGTGGCATGCCTAAAAAATAAATCAGAGAACATTGCTCCAGCTGGTCTTTTGCAACCATTACCAATACCTAAAGGGATATAGGAAAAAATCATCATAGACTTCATCAATGGGCTGCCCAACACCCAAGGAAAACACACAATATTTGTGGTAGTGGATTGAATAAGTAAGTATGCTCAATTCATGGCATTATCCCATCCTTACACAGCAATTTCAGTGTCTCAGGTTTTCCTTGATCAAGTATACAAGCTGCATGGTCTACCTAAGTCAATTGTTAGTGACCGAGATCCCATCTTTCTTAGCAACTTCCGGAAGGAGTTGTTTAGATTGCAAGGTGTTAAATTGAGCTACTCCATAGCATACCATCCTCAATCTGATGACCAAATTGAAGTGGTCAATCATTGTTTAGAGCAATACTTGGCCGAGTGGTGGTATAACAGCAGCTAGGGGCGTAAATGATACACCTCTACTCGCAAGCTACTCGGGCTCGACACAGTGAAAACTTGAACTCGGCTCAGCCGTGGTCGAGCCAAGCTCGAGCTCGAGTAGTTGAGATAGCCGAGTTCGAGTATTGTGATACTGTGCTCGAGTACTCATAAGCCTAAATGGGCATATATGTATACATATAATATTATATTTATTTGATGAAAACCAAAGGGAAAACTTTCGAGCACGAGTCAAGCTCGAGCTTGGGCTCAAGCATAATGTTTACGGTCATTTTTAGCTTTTTCGAGCTTAGTCAAGAAAGCTCAAGTAGCTCGATTATGTACTGATAAGTGTCTAAATGTATATGTTTTAGTATATGTATTTTATACACTTAGCATGTATTTTTATATGAATGGATGCCCGTTTTATACTTAATTGAGTATCATTTATGTTGTAGGGCACGGGGGAGCCATGAGGTGCACGAGAATACAATTTGGGCGAAAAAGGATGAAATTCAGGCGTCGCAGCACTGTAGCGTATTTACTGTAGCTGAAGCACTGTAGCATTCTTACTGTAGCAGTTGCTGTTGCACCTGAGGAGTTTTGGGATGGAAATGATGGAAGTGCATAAGAGTAAACAGTGCAGCATACGGGGCCGTATAAGGGGCCGTGAGCATCAAAAGACAGAGATTTTGTACTAGGGCTCACGGCCCCCTATCCACCCCGGGATCCATCCATCCACCCCGGGATACACCCCCACATGAGCCATGTTTTGCCTTATCTTTGCCTACCTATCCACCCCGGGATCAATCTATCCACCCCGGGATACTGCGGGAATATAAAAGGGCATTTTTAGGGCTTTTTAGAGAGACTTTTCCTTGGCCTTTTGGGCCGCCGCCACCACTTCATCTTGAGGCTTTCCGGCCACCTTTTGGCGGGGATCCAAGTGGGAAACAAGCACACATCATCACCAAGAGGGAGAGGAGCAAAGGAGAAGGTGTTGGAGTGAAGATCTAAGCCACCATTGACAAACCTTTGAAGCTTCATCCATTCAAGGGGATCAAGACCTAGAGGGAGTTTTCATTGCTTCTTTTATGTTTCTTTCTTCCTTGTATATTGTTTAAGTGTCCCTTATCATGAGGGATTAACTTATCATTGTGTTTGGATTTGGATGAACCCTAGGGTTAATCTTGTGTATGAACTTTGGATGTTGTTATTAATTTAGTTTGATGGTTGTTTGAGATTCAATCTTTCATGCTTTCATGTCTAGAATTACATTTGTGGAGAAATCCGTAATTCTTTTATGAGTTGTATGCGTAGATGTGACCTACTCACGTGTACTAGATCTTGGAGAGATTGAAAGGGGATTCTTGTACCGACACGCCGAGAAATTGGGTGCCGGTAGCCCTCCATTGCTAGGTTTAAGCCGAAGGATAGTAGGTTTACTCCTATTAGAGATTTCACGGAGCTTAATGCGATCGTAGGTGGGTTAATACGGAGAGATTCCGGTTAACACTCGTATGGGATTAGGGGTTAGTCGCCGAGAGATCGGGGCTAATCTACTCACGAGGTCTCTAGGTCTCAACTATCATCAATGCATCTTTATATCATCCTAGTTTTGGACTTAATGACAACCCTAGGTGGATTCCTTATCCAAACGCACCCTTCTCATGCTTGATACTCCCTTGATTGTTTACATCCGTGTGTTAGTTACCAGGCCATAGGATTAGTTTAAATTAGTTTGTTTGCTTTATTTTCTTTCCACTCATATTGAAGGGTAGGCTAGAAAATAGATGAAGAGTGAGTAATAGTACTTCCTTGGCCCCAGTGGAATACGACCCCTGTGTCACTCACAGGGTATTACTTGGCGATCCCGTACACTTGCGGGGAAGCAATCAATTTTTTGGCGCCATTGCCGGGGACATTCAAGGAATATTAGGAAAGCTTGTAGTCTATTGCTCTAGTCATTTGCTTTGTAAATATTTGTCTTTGTATGTGTCTTTTACCGTTTTGTGCATATTTATTTATTTTACTTCTTGCTTATTTTCTTTATTAGCTTATTGTTTTTATTTATTTATTTATTTTTTTATTTTTTTATTATCGACACAGGGCCATGGATTCCCAAGAAAAGCTTTTGGCCGCCAAAATCTTTGCACTTGAAGAGAAGGTAGAAAAGTTCCTTGCCTTGAAAGCACGCCAATGCAATCCACCCCAAAATGACTACAATCCATATTGGCAAGGGTACCAAAATTTTTCGACACATTATCATACTCAACAATGGGAGCACCCTTACCAAGGATTGCCACAAGAGCCCTCCTTTCAAGAACCATGGCATCACCCCCTTCCAGTATTTCAAAGTAAACCATTTATTGGATGGGATCTCAATACACAAGATGTGCTTGAGAGATTCATGATGAATGCGGATGCTGAACCTGAAGCCTTGACTGCCGAAAATTTTAATGCCCAACCATCTCTTCAAAGCATGGAAAGCCAGATAGGAGTGTCTTCTAGTACATCAACCAAGTTGCCACACATTTTAGAAGACCTATCTGAGAATGGCACTAGAAGGGAAGAGCACAAAGGCGAACTTGAGGTGGAAGTGTATTTTGAGGTATTGGACGTTAAAGCAAATGATGTTGCATCAATACCTTGTGAGCAAATGATAGATGTTCCATCTCAAGGTGAAGTTGAAGAAGAAAGAAAGGAGGATGACATCATGGCCATGGACGAATGTGAGGAAGTGGAAGAAGCTCCATCGACAACATTTGAAGACGCTACTTGCCTCGACATTGATCATTCAACGAACGAATCAATAATCTTCAAGTGCCGAGAGAAAATTCCGGGAATTGTATTTGAAGATGTGGGGGAAAGGCTAAGGTCATCCTTAAACCCACCAATGCCGGGCTTGGACAATTCCCAACCAAAAATATTCCCATGGCGGCCCAAGCAAATTTCATGGGCTATTTGTGACTATTCAAGAGGGGTTGAGAAAAAAATTGTGGATAGGATGTTGAGGCCTTCAATTGATCCACCTATGCAAAAATTAACAAGTTCTCAACCAAACTTGTTTCCTTGGAGACCCAAACAATTACTATGGGTAGTTCAAGGCCATTTACAAAGGGTTGAGAAAAAGGATGTGGATAGGATGTTGATGTCACACAATGATCCACCAATGCCGAGCTTAGATAACTCTCAACCAAAGCTTTTTCCATGGAGGCCCAAGCAGCTTTGTGGTTGGGTACTCAAAGGAATTTTTGCCGGGAACAAAGAAGAAGCGGGGAGGAGGTTCAAGCCGTCTAAGGATCCGCCCAAGTTTAAATTGCACAACTCCCGGCCCAAGCTTTTTCCATGGAGGCCAAAAGGTGACTCATGCTTGACCTCCAAATTTTCATCATCCCGGAAGGTATGTTTCATATTTCTTGGTAGTTCTTATGCCACTTCTAGCCGGGATGAACACACCGTTTTCAAGCCTCCTTAGGTAAGAAAGAGGTACGTCGAGCTAATGACGTTAAACAAGCGCTTCTTGGGAGGCAACCCAAGCCTTAAATTCTTCATTTTCTTCTTTTTATGTTTTTAGTGGAGTGTGGTTTGTGTATTTGTTGTGTATGCTTGTGTTTCTTTCATGTTTTTATTTGTTTGAATAAGTCCATGCTTGTTTTCCTTGTACATTCTTCTTGTCATTGTTTGTGTGCTTTAATTGATAAACATCTTGAGAATCATGTTTTTGTTATTATATCATGCATTACATCGAGTTTTTAAGCATTTCTTTCAAGTTAGAGGTGTTCTTAATCACTTCATGGACTTCATTGGGTGTTTTGGGTTGCATTTGAAGAGTTTTTGAAGCTTTCCAGGTCCTCACGGCCCTAAGGGGGCCGTTTGGAGGGCCGTGAGATGATTCCAGTGAGTTTGGCTTATGTCTCACGGCCCCCCTCACGGCCGTATATGGGGCCGTGACAAAAATCCAGTGAAAATGGCCTAGGCCATGCGGCCCCCTTCACGGCCGTGAGAGGGGCCGTATGCCACGGGTCCTGGACCTATATCCTCACCATTTTCTTCATAACTCTCTCATTTCTCATCCGTTTTCCCTCATTCTTTCGCCGTTTTTCTTCATTTTTCTTCCTCTAAACGAATAATCTACTCCCAAGGACCTAATTTGCATGATTGTTTGGGAGTTTTGCCATCATCTTCACCTATCCTCAAAGGTACCCCTTTCAAAACCCTAGGTGTTGGTCATGAATGTTTCTTCTTCCTCTCTCATAATTTTTCAAGTTGAATGGATGCCAATGTTGTGGGGGATTGATTGTTTGTTGTTTTTGTGGGTTTTTGGAGTAATTTGTAGGCTTTGTAAAATTTTTATGCTCCATGTACAAGGGAAGCTCTTGCAATTTTTTTTGGGGAAGTTACTGTAGCACATCTTGAACTCTTTCACACTCCCATCATGAAAACCCTTGATTTTTCTTTTATTTGGGTCTGCTATTGTATCATCTTTTTATCCCTTTGCAACACTTGGAATAAGAGAGAATTGGGCATCATGATATTGAATAAGCATGGACTTGCTTGGATGATGTTTTGTTCCATTGTTTTTCTTTTGTTAATTGTTTGTTGTGTTTGTGTTTGTTCTTTTTGTGTTTTGTTTTAGTTCTTGCATGATTACTCCCCGTCTCTCCTTTGTAAATTTTGTGGATTGATGATGTGCCCTTTTTGCCTTGTAGGGCATTAAGGGAAGTTTGGTGAGCTTCTTCACATTCAATGGAGATTGGACCCGACATGTATAGCTCGCCGTACTCTATGTTCGGGTCACACATCGCCGTTTGCGCAACAAGAACCGGGGAAGTTCATTTTCACCCTCCTCCTTTGTTATTATTGTGTATATTGCCTCTATTTTCATGAATAGTGTACATTGAGGGCAATGTACAACACTAAGTGTGGGGATGGGTGTATTACATGTTTAGTGGCAATATCTACATGCTAGTGTTATCAATGATGGATTTGTTCATTCTTGTTAGATTCTTCAAGTATGAATTAATGATTGATGTGAGTTACATTTCTTTTGTTGTGCTCTATTGAATCCTGTTTCACCTCTAGTATTATTCTGTACACTGAGTCTTTTGTTGATGCCCTGGGAATAGCCTGCTTGACTTTCTTAACTCTCTTCTATGCTTAACACACAATTTTGAGTACTTAGCCTTAGACTACTAAGTTCTATCCTTCAATGAACTCTTAAGAACTTCTAAGTCTTTTTGAGCTAGTCCTAATTTTGTAACTTGTAGTGCAGTCTAGGGTGAATATAAAAAAAAAAAAAAAAAAAAAAAAAAAAAGGAGAAAATGAGTCTATGACAGTATTCCTCTGCTAGTATAGCACGAATGCGTCTATGTAGACTGTAATCAAGTAGGATGGGTGGCTCTTGTGCCTGGCCAGCATGTGCATCCGTCTGAAAGATTATTTTTGTGCAGTCTACGTTAGTCGGACTTCAAAAAAAAAAAAAAAAATGTATATACATGTAAATAAAACCCTAGTGATCTCTTGGACTGCCTACTTGAGTTCGTGAGTGGAAATGGAATTTAGTTTCAAGTATAGACTTAGAAGGATCTTTTTTGTTCATTGAAGTGGCGCTTAGCATTTTAAGACTTGGTACTCTGTACTTGTGGAGTGATTAGCATCTAGAGCTGTACTAATTGAAGTCATAGGGCTAGGCCATGTCAGGGCAAATGAGATGAAAGATTCACTTACACTGTACAGACATATAAGAGGTGAGACAGGATCTATTTGTTGTACGTATTGACTGTAACTCAACATTTGTATATCATTATTCTATACTTGTATAATCTTGTATTCATTTGAGCCAGAGATGTACATTTAGCCACTTATCATTCCCTTTGTTTTTCATGATTTGTTTGCTTGGGGACAAGCAAACGCTTAGGTGTGGGGATGTTTGATAAGTGTCTAAATGTATATGTTTTAGTATATGTATTTTATACACTTAGCATGTATTTTTATATGAATGGATGCCCGTTTTATACTTAATTGAGTATCATTTATGTTGTAGGGCACGGGGGAGCCATGAGGTGCACGAGAATACAATTTGGGCGAAAAAGGATGAAATTCAGGCGTCGCAGCACTGTAGCGTATTTACTGTAGCTGAAGTACTGTAGCATTCTTACTGTAGCAGTTGCTGTTGCACCTGAGGAGTTTTGGGATGGAAATGATGGAAGTGCATAAGAGTAAACAGTGCAGCATACGGGGCCGTATAAGGGGCCGTGAGCATCAAAAGACAGAGATTTTGTACTAGGGCTCACGGCCCCCTATCCACCCCGGGATCCATCCATCCACCCCGGGATACACCCCCACATGAGCCATGTTTTGCCTTATCTTTGCCTACCTATCCACCCCGGGATCAATCTATCCACCCCGGGATACTGCGGGAATATAAAAGGGCATTTTTAGGGCTTTTTAGAGAGACTTTTCCTTGGCCTTTTGGGCCGCCGCCACCACTTCATCTTGAGGCTTTCCGGCCACCTTTTGGCGGGGATCCAAGTGGGAAACAAGCACACATCATCACCAAGAGGGAGAGGAGCAAAGGAGAAGGTGTTGGAGTGAAGATCTAAGCCACCATTGACAAACCTTTGAAGCTTCATCCATTCAAGGGGATCAAGACCTAGAGGGAGTTTTCATTGCTTCTTTTATGTTTCTTTCTTCCTTGTATATTGTTTAAGTGTCCCTTATCATGAGGGATTAACTTATCATTGTGTTTGGATTTGGATGAACCCTAGGGTTAATCTTGTGTATGAACTTTGGATGTTGTTATTAATTTAGTTTGATGGTTGTTTGAGATTCAATCTTTCATGCTTTCATGTCTAGAATTACATTTGTGGAGAAATCCGTAATTCTTTTATGAGTTGTATGCGTAGATGTGACCTACTCACGTGTACTAGATCTTGGAGAGATTGAAAGGGGATTCTTGTACCGACACGCCGAGAAATTGGGTGCCGGTAGCCCTCCATTGCTAGGTTTAAGCCGAAGGATAGTAGGTTTACTCCTATTAGAGATTTCACGGAGCTTAATGCGATCGTAGGTGGGTTAATACGGAGAGATTCCGGTTAACACTCGTATGGGATTAGGGGTTAGTCGCCGAGAGATCGGGGCTAATCTACTCACGAGGTCTCTAGGTCTCAACTATCATCAATGCATCTTTATATCATCCTAGTTTTGGACTTAATGACAACCCTAGGTGGATTCCTTATCCAAACGCACCCTTCTCATGCTTGATACTCCCTTGATTGTTTACATCCGTGTGTTAGTTACCAGGCCATAGGATTAGTTTAAATTAGTTTGTTTGCTTTATTTTCTTTCCACTCATATTGAAGGGTAGGCTAGAAAATAGATGAAGAGTGAGTAATAGTACTTCCTTGGCCCCAGTGGAATACGACCCCTGTGTCACTCACAGGGTATTACTTGGCGATCCCGTACACTTGCGGGGAAGCAATCATGTACAAAGTCGAGCTCGACCTATAAAATGAATACTCGATCGAGCTAAAGCTGAGTATCGAGTACCGAATTTCCAATCGAGCTCGAGCTCGAGCTCAATCGATCACACGCCTAATAGCAGCTATCATTCAAGTATACAAGCTTCACCTCATGAGATGGTATATGGTAGTGGACCTCCAATACACCTATCTTATAGGGCTGCTAATACACTAGTTGAACTCACAAATAGGAGTTTATTATCCAGGGAAAATATATTGAAGTCCCTTAAAGAGAATTTGTGAAAAGCAAGAAATCGAATGAAGCAATTGGCATATAGGTTGAGGACTAACAGGGAATTTGTGGTGGGTGATATGTTTTATGTTAAATTGCAGCCTTACAAACAGTTATTGGTCAGACAGAGGGTCAATCATAAGTTATCCATTAAATTCTTTGGCCTATACCAAGTGGAAGAAATGATAGACCTTGTTGCTTACCGCCTACAGCTGCCAGCAGAAGACAGGATTGACAATGTTTTCTATGCATCACAATTGAAGAAGAAAATTGGCAACTAAGTGCTGACAGCAAATTGACCAGAGTTTCTGAATGATGCAAAAGAACTTAGGAGGAAACCAATTGCAATCTTAGATGGGCAGTTAGTGAAAAGATTTGGCAAGGCAGGTGCCAAGGTGTTAGTGCAATGGTTTGATTCTTTTCTTGACTAGGCTACCTGGGAATTCTATGACACTCTGTAGAAGAAATTTCTAGAATTTTGCTCCACAAATCCTTGATGACAAGGATTGTTGGAGAGGGTGTAGTCTTTGACACAACCCTTTGCGTGTGTACTCCGCAAGTACACGGGTTGTCGAAGTAATAGAATACCTTGGTGAATGGGTAGTCGTATCCACAGGGAATAGTGTTCAGAAACAAGTGTTATCGCTATTTAGCTATGAAGGGAAATGATGGTGAGAGAAATATATATGTATAGATAGAAAAGAAAATAAAAGAGTGCAAGAAGAGTAATGAGGGTAGGAGAGGTAATCGATATAAAGATGGGGTACCCGGACAAAGTTACCCCTAGAAATAATGCTTCTAGTGCAAGACTAGTATTATACCATCTAATTGATGCCTAATGAGTGATGGAAATCCTTAAACACACGATCCCAAACCTAAGGTCAACCGTGACTAGTTCCAACATTATGCCCCAGCATTAGGTTTCACTACGACCCTTAACTCTCCTTGACCTGTCAACTAAGCACTAGGGGAGTCCATTATCCTAAGCCTCACACTACGTGGAACTTCTTGGGGTTCTAGGGATTCCAAGTGAAAGACCCTATCTCTAATTATAGTTTTAAACCTTTGGTCCAGGTGGAAGAACCCTAATCTAAGTTAAGCCCAGTCCTAGGATTCACTCAACCCTTTGCAAGGAAGTTCATCTCCTAGTACATCACTCTACTTCGATCGCGATTAACTCTTGGGATACGGAGGTAGGGAAGTTCACACCGGAGGGGAAAGGGGACGTTGCGCTACCTCTCGACTCACTCTCTCAACCCTCTCCAACCTTGTGTAGTCTAATCCTATAGAGGTTATCACACCCTCAAAGGATAACTTAATAGATTCTCAACCCTAGTGTCACGGCTAAGGGAAAATCTAATACAATCGGCATTCAAGATTGGAACTAAATAAGAAAACATCAAATTAGTAAAGCATAATAAAAGTTATAGAAACACAAGCGTCCTAGGGTTCACAAGTCCGAATACCCACTAGGGGTTTAGCTCTCCATGGAGCAATACAAAATCAATAACGAGTTTAAGAACATATGCATAAAAACCATAAAGAAATCCCTCTTGTAGATCGTATCTATGGTTTTCTGGAGCCGCCTAATCTTCTCCACGAATCTCTTGTCAAGCCTAGGGCACACCTCGCCGAATCGATGCCGACAAAAGCTCCCTCAATAGCTTTCTTCCAAAGGATGTCGATGCCGATGCCGTATAATCACCTCCAAAGATCTTGAAGAACCTCTCCAAACTCTAGCCGAAAGCCCCCCAAAAGATGGGCAAGAGATAGAAGGGGGTTCCCCAAATAGATCTGAAAATGGGCTATTTATAGTCTGAAATCGGAGTTCCACACGCACCTGTGGATTTTCTACAGGGGCCTGCAGAATTTCCACACGGGCGTGTGGAAATTCTGTTTTGCTGATTTTTGGCAGACTGTAAACAGTAACTTGCTACAGTGTTTTTGCTACAGCACTGGCTACATTAACTGCTACAGTGCTTCGCCGAAATGCTCCCGAATTCATCATTCTTCATCAAGGTTGTTGAATTGGACACACAATCAACGGTAAATCATGTCGCATCTTCACTTGAAACACATTAACAAAGCTCTTGATAATGTTGCACAAGTCAGAACATGTGAGTGTGACTGCCTTTGTGTCCTCTAAATCACGTATTCACTCGACCCCAATTGGAGTTTGGCACACACTCACATGTCTTTGAACACAACTTGTGCCTTGTTCCTTGCCCGGTCCAAGAACTCCTTCAACAATCGCGTTCATGACCTATTCTTGCTTCTTCTTCTTTAAATCTTCTCCACAACCCTACAATGCACGAAAGAACACAAATACACACTAATTAGTGATTAAATCTGAGAAAAGTAATGCTCAATGTAAGACAATAATACTTTGTATTACTATAACACAAGCACTTATCAGTCTTATAATCTTAAGTATTAGTAGCTGCATAATAAGAGAAAAAAAGCTACTGAAGTGGAGGGAAAGGAAGAGGATTCGAAAGATCAGCTGTAAAGAGATAAGAGGAGGAAAATTACTTAAGTTAACCCTTACAGTTGCATCTAGTACTCACAAGAAGAAAAGGCAAGGAAGTAATTTCAATATGAATGAAGTGGTATGGAAAAGGGGAATTTACATAAGTTACCTCTGAATTGTTACTTCAGTTAGATTGAAGGGTCAAGGGCATTCTCATCCGTCAGCAAGTGAAGAAGCGAAATGACATTAATTACCCGTCTACTATTGCTTCAGTTAGATAGGGAGATTAATGGTAGTAATGTCCATCAGCTGGTAAATTAAATCAATTATAAGAGCAGCTGCTGCTAGAGAGGAAAAATTACAGAAACCAGACTGGAGGAATATCCTCTTCTCCTTGTCTTCTTCTATCTTCCTTTATTCCAGTGGGAATTATGATCATCAGGTGTAGAACCCCTGGTCTTGTGGATATTGGATCTCCGGGTGTAGAACCTCTGATCTGAGAAGTAGTTAGCAGTGATCATTGTGTGTGTGTTTAGTGTCCTATGCTAAGTTATTGTTGTTGTTGTTGTATTAATTATCTTTGAGTGTTGTGTTGCTATGGATTTTCTCTATGTGTTTTCTTGATCAATAATTTAATTTCCTTGAGTTGTGATGTTTTAGTGTTACTCTAATCCGAAACGCTCTTGATGTATAATAATACCCCGGTGAGTGGGTAGTTGAATCCACAGGGAGTAGTGATTCAAGACAAAAGAAGTTGCTACTTAGCTAGTGTGAAAATAATGATGGTTAGAGAAAACAATGTGTATGTAATAGAAGAAAGTAAGTAAGAGAAAAGAGAAGAGTGGAAGCAAAGAGTAAGGAGGAAACAATCAGTAGAAATATGGAGTACCTTATTGAAGTTTAATGAGTTATGAAAATCCAAATACACACGGTCCCAAATCTAAGGTCAACCGTGACTAGATCTAACACTATGCCCCGACACTAGGATTCACTACAACCCTTCACTCTGTTGCTCGCCAACTAAGCCCTAGGGGAGTTTATCTCCTAGCACTTCACTCTACTTTGACCGTAAAGAACTCTTGGAACATGGAGGTAGGTGATAAGTGCTTGTGTTATAGTAACGCCAAGCATTATTATCTTACAATGAGCATTACTTTCATCAGATTTTATCACTAAATTGTGTGCATTTGTTTGCTTTTGTGTATTGTAGGTTTGTAGAGCTGGTTTGGAGAAGAAGAACAAAGTTAGATCATGTTTGCCATTCTAGCAGCACTGTAGCAAGTTACTGTTCACTGTATGCCGGAATTCAGCAAAACAGAGACTTCACATGGGCGTGTGGAAATTCCACATGGCCGTGTGAAATCCCGATTTCAGCGATTTAAAGCCGCGACTCAACATCATAAAAGGCCATTTTGGAGACTTTTTCTACATCTTTTTGCAAATCTTTTCTCCCAACTTCTGGAGTGTTGCGGCTAGGGTTTAGAGAGGACTTTGTGGAGGATCGAAGCACGTCATCGACGTCCGGCGGCCACACAAGACCACGGCCACACTATATGCAAGGGGATTTTCATCTATGCTTTTGATTTGTGTTTATTCTCATATTTTGATGGATTTGTATAGCTCCATGAGGAGCTAAACCCCTTGTGGGTATTCGGACTTGTAAACCCTAGGATGATTATGTCTCTTTGGGTTGTTATTATGCTTTTCATTATTGATGAATAAAATTGAGTTTCAATCTTATTTCCATCTTGTATCTATTTTCCCTTAGCCGTGACACTAAGGTTGAGAATCGTCTAGGTTATCCTTTGGAGGTGTGACAACTCCTATAGGGTTAGACTACTTAAGATTGAAGAGGGTTGAGAGGGTGAGTCGTGAGGTAGCGAAACGTTCCCTTTCCCTTCCGGTGTGATTCTCCCTACCTCCGTGTTCCAAGATTTCTTAGCGGTCGAGATAGAGCGAAGTGCTAGGAGATGAACTCCCCTGGGGCTTAGTTGTGTGAGCAACAGAGTGAAGGGTTGTAGTGAATCCTAGTGCTGGGGCTTAATTTAGACTAGAGTTCTTTCACCTGGACCAAAGGGTTAGAGCTATACATAGGAACAGGGTTTATCACTAGGAATCCATAGAACTTAAAGCAATCCCACATAGTGTGAGGCTTAGGAAGATGGACTCCACTAGGGCTTAGTTGACAGGTCAACGAGAGTCAAGGGTCGTAGTGAAAACCTAATGCCGGGGCATAGTGTTGGGATTAGTTACGGTTGGCCTTAGGTTTCGGACCGTATGTTTAAGGATTTCCTCGACTCATTTAACATCAATAGAAGAGTATAATAGCATTGTCTTGCACTAGAAGCATAAATCCTAAGGGTAGCTTGTCCCGGTACCCTATTTTACCCATTGATTGTCCTTCTCTTGTTACTCTTACTTGCACTTTCCTATCTTCCATATTTCTTTTATTTCGTGTTCATTTAATTGCTTTGTAACCACACATTGATCATATTCTCACTTTTCCGTATTTCGCATTAGTTAAATAGCAATTACTTATATCTTTAGTCCCTATTCCCTGTGGATTCGACTAACCTCTCACAAGGGTACTATTATTACTTCGACAAGCCCGTGCACTTGAGGTATACACACGTAGGGGGTGTGTCAAGTTTTTGGTGCCGTTGCCGGGGAGTAGGCGTATTTTAGATATTTGTTTTTGCTATTTTAGCTATTCACTTCGTTTTCTATTTCACACTTTCCTTTTCTATCATCATTTTCACTTGTTTCCTTTTCTTTGATTCCAGCCTCAGAAGGGATGTTTGACACAACTTAGATTTTTAATACACTTATAGGAATAATAAAGGATGTGGAATAGAAAATGCAGTTGTTCACGGTACAGTCAGTTACAAATTGCGTTGAGTATGAGCAACCAGTGTGCATTCCTTCTGGAAAAGAATAGACCACTATCGATCATTCTTGTGTAGAGCAGATCATGAGTTGTGAACTGGGTAGTGTGGTGGATGAATTTGAGAAATCAACCCTAGCCTCTTCAAGTTGTGATACAGAAGAAAGTCTAGAGAGGGTCCTTGCTCATTTTGAAACATGTTATCTGGAGCACAGGCAAGGAGTCTTTTTTGGTGGGGATTATAGATTTGACTGAGAAAGCTTGTGAAGTAGGAGTAACAGTGGGATCTCAGGATCAACTCAACAACAAAGTTTTGGAGAACAGTTTAGATAGTGTTATTGAACAGGAATCGGCTCAGTTTGAAGAAATTGATAGATTAAAGGAGAGTCGATTGCGACCATCTATTGAGGAACCACCTGATTTGGAGTTGAAAGAATTACCAAAACACTTGGAGTATGCATTTTTAGCAGAAGAGATGAAGCTTCCCGTGATTATAGCATCAGATCTATCTTCGGATCAGAAGGCTAAGTTGGTGAATATGCTGAAGAAACACAAGTCTGCCCTTGCTTGGAAAATTACAGATTTAAAGGGCATAAATCCCTCGTTCTGTACCCATAAAATTCTAATGGAGGATAATTTCAAGTCAGTGATCCAACCTCAAAGAAGACTGAACACGAATATGAAGGAAGTTGTCAAGGCAGAGGTGGTGAAACTGCTTGATGCAGGAATTATTTATCCTATCTCTGACAGTGCTTGGGTGAGCCCAACGCAAGTGGTTCCAAAGAAAGGAGGGATGACAGTGATCAAGAATGAAAAGAATGAACTCATCCTAACTAGAACAATCACAGGATGGAGGGTGTGCATTGATTACAGAAGACTGAATGAGGCAATAGGGAAGGATCATTTCCCATTGCCTTTTATTGATCAAATGTTGGAGCGATTGGCTTGGCATCAGTTTTACTGTTTCCTAGATGGGATGTCAGGCTACTTTCAGATTCCTATTGCTCCAGAAGATCAAGAGAAGACAACATTTACTTGTCCTTACGGGACCTCTGCATACAGACGAATGCCGTTCAGACTATGCAATGCACCCGCCACATTCCAACGATGTATGACGGCCATTTTCGATGACCTTTTGGAGGATATCATGGAGGTGCTCATGGATGATTTTTCTGTGTTCGGGGATTCCTTTGATATATGTTTGAAAAACTTGGAAAGAGTTTTGATGAGATGTGAGGAGATAAACCTTGTGTTAAATTGGGAGATGTGCCACTTCATGGTTCAAGAAGGCATCGTTCTAGGGCATAAGATCTCTCGAATGGGCATGGAGGTAGATAAAGCCAAGATTGAGGTCATAGATAAACTTCCTCCACCAACAAATGCTAAGGGAATTCAAAGCTTCTTGCGGCATGCAGGGTTCTATAGGTGGTTCATCAAGGATTTCTCAAAATTTACACAACTGTTGACTAAGTTTCTTGAAAAAGATGCTTCATTTGACTTTGGGGATGAATGTAAGACGACATTTAATGTTTTAAAGAAGAAGCTAGTTCAAGCCCCAATTTTGATTACACCTGATTGGAATGAACCTTTCGAGCTTATGTGCGATGCAAGTGACTATGTGATTGGAGCAGTTTTGGGGCAGAGAAAGGGCAAGCAGTTCCAACCGATATACTATGCTAGTAAGACTCTCACATGTGCTCAAGAAAATTATACTACTACAAAAAAAGAGTTACTAGCAGTTGTGTTTGCCCTCGATAAATTTAGGCCGTATCTTATCTTGGCAAGAGTCATTGTGTTTATAGATCACTCAGCTCTCCATTACCTCATGAACAAGGCTGATGCGAAACCGAGACTGATTCGGTGGATATTACTCCTGTAAGAGTTTGATATGGAGATAAAGGACAAGAATGGGACTAAAAACGTGGTGGTGGATCACTTGTCTCGGTTAGAGGGCAGTATTGGGCAAGAGTCATCAAGCAAAGAGATTAATGATTCCTTCCCCGAGGAACACTTGTACTCAATCCAGGACTCAACATCGTTAGATGATACGCCATGGTTTGCATACTTTGCCAATTACTTGTCAGGGAAGGTTCTTAAACAAGGGCTTACATTCCAACAAAAGAAGAGTTCTTTAGTGACTTGAAGAATTACTTCTGGGATGATCCGTTCCTTTTCTGCATCTGTGCATACCATGTAGTTCGAAGATGTGTATCAAGGGAGGAAGGATGGGATATCCTTGCTCATTGTCATTCAAGACCTGTTGGAGGCCATTATGCATCAAGTAGAACTGCAGAAAAGGTTTTGGCTGCGGGATTTTATTGGCAGACTCTCTTCCAGGATGCACACCAGTTTGTTCTTCGATGTGATAATTGTCAGAGGGCAGGAAATTTATCTCGGCGGGATGAGATGCCTCAGAACCCTATGCAATTTTGTGAGGTATTTGATGTCTGGGGCATTGACTTCATGGGGCCATTTCCAAAGTCCAATGGGAACCAATACATATTACTGGCGGTTGACTATGTCTCTAAATGGGTTGAAGCTCAAGCATTGCCAACTAATGATGCTGGAACTGTGGTAAAATCTTTAAAGAGGTTGTTTACTCGGTTTGGAACTCCGAGAATCATCATTAGTGATCGAGGGACCCATTTTTGAAATGCCTAATTGGAAAAAGTGTTGAAACGATATGGTGTACATCACCACCTTGCCACTCCGTATCATCCACAAACTAGTGGTCAAGTGGAAGTCACAAATAGAGAACTCAAGAGAATCTTGACGAAGTTTGTGGAACAAGGGAAGCGGGATTGGTCTGAGCGTTTGGATGATACACTCTGGGCTCATCGAACAGCATATAAGACTCCAATAGGAACTACCCCATATAACCTGGTCTACGGGAAGTCATGTCATCTACCAGTGGAACTTGAAACTAAAGCATATTTGGCAATAAAGGCCATGAACTTCGATTTGAGAAAAGCCGGTGAAGAAAGGCTGCTTCATCTTAATGAGCTCGATGAATGGAGGTTGAAGGCATATGAGAATGCTAGAATTTACAAGGAAAAGATTCGAAAGTGGCATGACAAGCATATCAAGTTACCCAAGGAGTTCAAAGTGGGTGACCAAGTGTTACTGTTCAATTCTAGGTTGCGACTCTTCCCCGGAAAACTAAAGTCTAGATGGTTTGGCCCATACATAGTCACTCACATATCACCTCATGGGGCAACTGAGATCACTCATCCGGAAAAGAGTACATTCAAAGTAAATTGGCATCGGTTGAAGCCATACTTTGGCGGCGAGGTTTGTAACAATGACAAGGAGATATTCTTTCTTCAACCGTCGTAAGGTAAGGCAATGTACATCAAGCTTAGTGACGTTAAACAAGTGTTTCTTGGGTGGTAACCCAAGGTTTTACAGGTTTTCTAAGAGTTAGTTTAGTTCTAGTATGAATAAGAGTCTTAGTTTTGGTGTCCTCATTTTTAAATGCATATGCTGTGATTTTTCATGTGGATCGTTGATGTTTCCGTGTGCCTAAATGTTGACTGACGAAGTTTGAGTCGGTTGAGCATGTTTTCTATGGCCTCTAGTCGTGTTTTGATGGTTTACACAGGCTCTAAGTATTGTATTTGTGTTTCTGAACTTTTCTGCAGAGTCTGTCAATTTTCTAAGTAAACCAGAGAAAACACATGGGCATGTGGAATTTCCACACGGGCGTGTGTTACCAATTAGGGCTCAACCAGAGAGGGCACATGGGCATGACCTTTCCCCTATGAAAAACCTCAGAAGGTGCACACGGCCGTGTGGAATTTCCACACGGCCGTATGAAATCTTGCAGAACTTAAACTCTCGGTCCAGAGAGTCCACAGGGGCGTGTGGATTCCCCTGTGAGTGCCCTTGTGATAAGGCACACGGCCGTGTGGGAATTTCCACACGGCCATGTGAACTTCTGCGGAGAGTTCTCTTCTTTCCCGAGAGAACATAGGGGCGTGTGGCTGACCCTGTGGAAGGGTTTGTGAATGCCACACGGCCGTGTGGATCTTTTCACACGGCCGTGTGGAACACTTAGAGTTTCTCGGGATGAACCAGAGAAGCCACAGGGGTGTGTGGGTGCCCCTGTGGCCGGCCTTGTGTTCTTGGACCGTGCGTTTAAGGATTTCATTGACTCATTTAACATCAATAGAAGAGTATAATAGCATTGTCTTGCACTAGAAGCATAAATCCTAGGGGTAGCTTGTCCGGGTGCCCTATTTTACCCATTGATTGTCCTTCTCTTGTTACTCTTACTTGCACTTTCCTATCTTCCATATTTCTTTTATTACGTGTTCGTTTAATTGCTTTGTAACCACACATTGATCCTATTATCACTTTTCCGTATTTCGCATTAGTTAAATAGCAATTACTTATATCTTTAATCCCTATTCCCTGTGGATTTGACTACCCTCTCTCCAGGGTACTATTATTACTTCGACAAGCCCGTGCACTTGCGGTATACACACGCAGGGGACTGTAAGTAGGGAAAATCACACCAAAGAGGAACGGGGACGTTTCGCTACCTCTCGACCCTCTCCAGTCTCATACAGTCTAATCCTGTAGAAGTTGTCACACCTTCCAAGGATAACCTAGATGACTCTCAACCCTAGTGTCACGGCTAAAGAAAAATCAATGCAATTATCATATAAGATTGGAAATCAATTAAAAGCATCAATTAAGAAAACATAATAAAAGTCATAGAAACAATGTCATCCTAGGGTTTACAAGTCCGAATACACACTAGGGGTGTAGCTCTATATGGATCTATACAAAATCATTAAAGTATTTGTAATAAAAAGCATAGCAAACATTAATAAAACCCCCTTGTAATGTGTGGCGATCGTAATGTGAAGCCGCTTCATCTTCTCCACCAAGTCCCTTGTCAAGCCTAGGGAACACCTCGCCAAATCGATGCTGACGTAAGCTCCTCCAATAGCTATCTTCCAAAAGATGTCGATGTCGATGCCGTAGACTCACTCCAAGGGCCTCCCAAAATCCTCTTCGAACCCTAGCGGCAAGCTCTCTCGAAGTTGGGCGAAAGATAGGTCCAAATGTCTCCAATTAAATCTGAAGTCGCGGTATTTAAAGGCTGAAATCAGACATCCACATGGCCGTGTGGAATTTCCACACACCTTGTGTATTTTTTCTGGAAATTGATTTCTGGCGCAATGAACAGTAAACTGCCACAGTGATTTGTTATAGTAACTGCTACAGTACTCTCTCCCAAGTTGTTCCCAACTTCATTTTCTTCATCGAGGCCATTAAGTTGGCAACACAACCAACGGTAGATCATGTCGTTTCTTCTTTTCTCCTTATTGATGAAGTTCTTCAATGTTATGAGTGTGACTGGCTTTGTGCCCCTCCAAATTATAGAACAATTAGAGCACATTAGAGGTTGGCACATATCCACAAGTCTAGAACCAGTGCCTTGGTCCTTGCTTAGTCCAAGAAACTCCTCACCAAACGCGGACATGACCTAATTTTTCTCCTTTCCCTCTAACTCTTCTCCGCAACCCTACATGCACAAAAGAACACAAATACACACTGATTAATGATAAAACCTGATAAAAGTAATGCTCAATGTAAGAAAAGAATACTTCGTATTACTTATACACGAGCACTTATCATTGTATCTATTGTTGTTTTCATTCTGCATTAATTATCAATTGTTGTTATCATTTTGCATTAGAAATCCTAATAAGAATTCGTTTGTCAAGTGACTGCTGGGTGAGGTAGAGTGCTTTAGAATTCTTTTTCATGCTTTCACTTAGCTAATTCCCATTTCCTTCCTCACTGAATCCCTTTTCAATTAGTTTCCTGAGATCCTTTGATCGAAACATTGTTTTCATCTTTAAACTCCATAGGTTGTAATCATCTCTAATGAGCTCAAAAGACATTTCAACTTGGATACTTGACAGTGGGTTAAATCATTACCTAATGATGAGGTATACATCCTCCATATCCACTTCCCCACTCACATCTCAAGCCTAGATAACCACCAGAATCTGAGACTGGAAAGCTTGTTGATCGAAGGTATTTGATAGTTCTTATAGGGTTGACCTTGCAATAAGATTTGATTCCTAAGACTAAATATAATAGGAACATTGGGAGTGCTTTACATTGATTAAATGTGAAATTAGCTCTCCTTTTTCTTTTTTTTGGCTACACAATGTGGACTGCAGATTAGAATTATTCATCCTAGAGATATGATGTTGTTATAAATTGTATGCTCACTACAAGAGATCAAGCATTTAGTGGTGGTTTTTATATCATTTGCCGGTGGTTTTACCTGCCACTAAATGTCCTCGATGGCCGTTAATAAACCATCGTGAAATCAAGTGTTGATAACGCATTTCGCTACAGTTTTGATCAATGACCGGAATGACCGCCGCTAAGTGTGTGACAGAATCTGCGGCAGTTTGGAACCATCATTCACTCACGGCCATTTGCCACCATCGCTCTTCCCCGTACGCATTTCACCACGAGTGTAAACCGCTATAGATTTGGCCGCCAATTTCAAACTAGAAGTGATCATCAAAGTTTGCCAATGGTTACAACTGTTGTGATTTTGAAAGATATTTGGAATCTTTATTTGGGGTATTTTCGACTGCCGCAATTGTGAACCATTTTTTTAAAATAATATTATTATTTTTTTAGGATAATAAAAATTTTTGTTTTAATGATGAGGAAGAATACAAGAATTAAATATCCACTGAGTAGTACATAATATAACTTTGACAAAACTCATTGACTATGAAAAACACAAGCCTTTATTTCAATGAACACAAAAAAAATATTAATACAGCTAATGAAGTGTTTTTGACATTATTAGAGAACTATTTTCCCAATGAATAGTTTATGAAATGAAAAATAGTTTCAATCAATTCTATGCTCAGGACTATAACTAAGAAAGACACAAGGAGCAGACTAGGCAGAGAGTTTAGTCTACTCACGAGGCAAAAGAAGGACATAACACAAGCAACCAAACATATGTAGGTGAGCATAACGTGGAGAGCTAGAGAAAAGACACTCCCCGGGACTGTGACCCTGAAGAAAAAAGGAAGGTTGAAGGTTGGTAAGGTAAACAGCAGTAGAGACAGCCTCAGCCAAGAATTGGGGTGGAACATGGGAGGCAATAAGAAGGGTACAAGCAGTCTAAATGATATGATGATGTTTCCTTTCCGCAGTGCCATTCTGAGCATGAGCACCAGGACATGAAAGCTGAGAAAGAGTGCCATGGGAGGCAAGAAGATCACAAAACTCGTGAGAAAGATACTTCCCCCTGAATCAGAAAGGAAGTACAAATGGAGACAGAGAACTAGGTGCACACCATAGTAGAGAAAGCAACATAAATCTTAAAGAACTTAGAACGGGAACGCATAAAATAGATTCAAGTGTAACGAGAGAAATCATCAATAAAAATAACATAATAGCGATGCCCGCCTTTGGAGGCAAAAGGTATGGGACCCAAGCATCAGAATGGACTAACTCAAAGGGAGAGACAGATCGAGACACATTCGAATGATACTGGAGTTGTAGCTGTTTGCCTAGCTTACAACCTGAACAGGAATGGGAATGATCAACGAAAACACAACCTAATACATCCTGGTGGATGAGAGAGGACAGATGAGAGGCACTAGGATGTCCAAGACAATGATGCCACTGGTGCAAACTATCAGAGGAAAGACTACAGACAGAGGTAGCTGTGAATGAAGAGGATGACGGAAGACGAAGGTGATTGAGCACATATACCCTACTATGGCGATGGCCAGCTCTAATGAGGTTCCCTGTAAGACGATCCAGCACATGACACCTAAACTAATCAAAAATAACAAGATAGCCAAGGGAGGCAAGCTGTCTAGCAGAGATAAGATTCATAGATAGTTAGGGTATAAAGGAAACATCGGAAAAGAGGAAGTGAGTGGTATGTAAAAGGCCACGACTAGTGAAGGGAAATGTGGTGCCATTAGCAATTATGACATGAAAGTCGGAGGAAATAGGCTGAGAGGAGTGAAGGTGGGTAGCATCATAGGTCATATGAGAAGAGGTTCCAGAGTCAAGCAACCAAGAGGATGGAGAGATACCTGTAGGGACAGAGGTGACCAATGGGTGAGAGGAGGTGTCTGAGGCATCCTGAGTGAGAACGGAGGCCGAGGATGGAAAAACCTCACTCTGGGAAAGTTGCTGGACAATTTACTGAAGTTGCTCGGCAGACAGAAGGCCAACCGGAGAAGTAGAATGTGAGGCTAGGGTGATGCACAATTGTGCTGTCTGTTGAGCTCGCTGGAATTTCCGACACTCAGCACGAACATGACTCAGAATATGACAGTAGTGGCACCGAATAGACCGTTGCTAGGACCCACTAGATCCCGGTCCCGGAGGGTGTGAAATAGGACAGGCGGGAGCACCAAGACCTGGTGACGACAGCAACGGAGATACCGAAGAGAACAAAAGAGCGGTGGTTGTCAGGTAAGCTCCCATCCTCTCTTTGCAACTTCTCATTTGCGTATTACATAGACATTGGGTTAAACCAGCTCTATATATTCCTCCAAATACAGATGCAGCCACCGGCTGCTATCGCGAGGAATTTGGAGGTCGGTGCACAGGTGGCAGACCGCTATCATCATAAGCATTCCATGAACGAGAAAGGCAAACAACATGCTGTTCAAAGTCCTAACATGGAGGAGGGCTACGATCAAGACCCGGAGGTCCTACCGGTTGCGGTGGAGTGGAACTCCCGTACTGGAGGAGGAAGAGTGAATGATGGTGGTGGTGAAAGAGAAAAGACCCATGCACGTATGGATAGCGGTGATGAGTTGCACCTTGTTAATGTGGTTGAGATTGTGAACTCCCACATTAGTCAAGAGAGGACAAACTTGGCTCGCCAATGCACGGTGGAAAAGCCACCGGCTGCAGTCGCGAGGGAGGCGGTCACTCTAAATGGTTACAACATTGTCGGCGTTATACAAGAAACATCAAAGGCTGAGAAACCGGTCGCCTTGGGGGAGGAGATTAGCGATGGAGAAAGATCATGGACCAACGGTCACTACATTGCGTCGAGAGAAGTGAGAAGCTTCTACAACATGCTATACTTTGATGTTGGAGAGGGATTAGTCGAGGATAAGATTACTCACTCCTACTCTCACTTTATTGAAATAAAATCGTCGGATTTGCCACCGATCACTGGGGTGGCTGCATCCGTCGAGAGTGACGATACCGGCAAGGGACCGGTGGTTGTGCTCTACCAACCCATCAGTTCAAATGATGGTTCCTCGTTGAGAGTTCATGGCGTGTGCGGATTTGTCAGACTCTTGGCTTGGATTGTCGCACAAGCATTGGCTACAACATCAGGACCCTCCATGCAGACGAATGTTCAAATGTCACATGGTGAGATTCCTCACATGCCTGGCAACCCACGTGGAGGAGAATTCGAATTTGAAAAACTTGTTGAAAAACAAGTGGGAATTCTTTTGAGCAAATATTGTTGGAAAATTTTTGAAGTCTCAAAAGCCCATGTGATACTTTTGCCTCAAGAGTCCAACTCTATGATCCATGAAAATTCAGAAGATAGGATTTTTGGAGACCCACTAACAGATTCTCAAATGAGCCAGCTTGCTGCCTCTGTTTCCCAGCAGGTGAGATTTGAGGAGCATGCTTTTGCTATTTGGAACAGTTTGGCATTCCAGGACCAGAGTATCGTTTCCACCGGTGGGGTTGCTCCCGGTGATGGGGCTTTAGTGCAGTACATAGGGTAGTTGTTCTTGCTCATGGGTGCCCTAGCTTGTTGTTTTCGGCCGGTTGTATTCTCATTTAAAGCATGTTGTGGAGGATGTATATATAGATATATCTAGAAGTGTATACACATACATGTATGTATGTATATATGTATATATGCGTGTGCATGTATGTGTATAAGTATATGTATGTGAATATATATGCATATGTGTATGTGTATGTGTATGTGTATGTGTATGTGTATATGTATAGATTTATGTATATATACATATGCATATACATTGGTTTTGAACTCCCGGGATTTGGTTTTATAGTCATTTTGACTGTAAACCAAAATCCCTCAATGATGCGATTTAAAAAACACATGGAAAATAAAATATCTCAAAACAAACCCTTGAGTTTAAAAAAGCAAGGATTTGGAGTTACTTGGCTCAAAATCTCTTGAAACAAACACCACCTATGTGGATATTTTAACACACGGGTCAATAATAATCTATCACATGCACTCAAAACAATATATCAGAAATTATAACTCTACAATGATAAATCTCCTGTACCCTGCAACTTTAGAAGGATGGAGAAAATGACTCATCCCATATCATACCCAATAAACAATAATTAAACAGTATTATACAATATTACTCATTGTTACTGCTGATTTAATCCATTTTAAAATATCGTTAATCACTCCTCTTCTCTTTTGTTATATTTCTTTCATCTTATAAATTTTTTAATATTTTTTTTAAAAAATAATCATGCTTTCGTAGCATTTGTCAATTTTTATTTTTATTTTTATTTTTTTATTAAAAAATAATCATGCACTTGTTACATTTGTTAAAAAAAAAACTTTTTTATTTTTTATTTTTTTATTATTAAAAAAATAACCATGCATTTGTCACTATCATTATCAAGATTAAACATATGTTAATCTTTTGGTATAATACAGCTCCAAAGTCAAAGAAGGCAAAACTGGAGGATCCTGTGTCCAAGATTAAGAGGAGTCTGGATTTCCTATTAGCTAGGGAGTCGATGCAGGATGCCACGCCATCACAGCCTCCGCCTATGGACGAGACTTAGCCTTGGGCCTGATGTTCCTTCCCTAAAGGACCCCTGTCCTTAGGGTTATTCTTTTAATTTCCATGTCTCTGAGACCCCCCCTTTTTTTAGAAAGGGCCTTTAACCTCATTTTACAAAACTAGTACTTTTTCAGCACCTATCATCCCGCCCATGCCCACAACGGCCTGCTTGCCTTGATTGCCCGGTCAAGTCAGAATTTCTCGGTAACAAGGCGCGCCGGGGCAAGTTTTCTAAGTAACAAGGCACTCCGTGGCAAGTTTTCTCGGTAACAAGGCCTTCCGTGGCAAAATTTCTCTGTAACAAGGCTCGCGGGGGCATGTTCTCTCAGTAACATGGCGCGCCGGGGCAAGTTTTCTCGGTAACAAGGCGTGTGGGGGCATGTTCTCTCGGTAACATGGCGCGCCGGGGCAAGTTTTCTCGGTGACAAGGTGCGCGGGGCATGTTTTCTCGGTAACATGGCATGTGGGGGCAAGTTTTCTCAGTAAGAAAGCGCGCGGGGGCATGTTTTCTTGGTAACAAGGCGCGCCGGGGCAAGTTTTCTCGGTAACTTGGCACGCTGGGCAAGTTTTCTCAGTAACAAGGTGCGTGGGGGCATGTTCTCTCGGTAACATGGCGCGCCAGAGCAAGTTTTCTCGGTAACAAGGCGCACGGGGGCATGTTCTCTCGGTAACATGGCGCGCCAGAGCAAGTTTTCTCGGTAACAAGGCGCACGGGGGCATATTCTCTCGGTAACATGGCACGCCAGGGCAAGTTCTCTCGGTAACAAGGCACTCCGTGGCAAATTTTCTCGGTAACAAGGGGCGCGAGGGCATGTTCTCTCTGTAACATGGCACGCCAGGGCAAGTTTTCTCGATAACAAGGCGCGCAGGGGCATGTTTTCTTGGTAACAAGGCGCGCAGGGGCATGTTTTCTTGGTAACAAGGCGCGCCGGGGCAAGTTTTCTTGGTAACAAGGCGCGCCGGGACAAGTTTTCTCGGTAACTTGGCACGCCGGGCCAAGTTTTCTCGGTAACTAGGCGCGCCGGGGCAAGTTTTATCGGTAACTAGGCGCGTCAGGGCAAGTTTCATCGGTAACAAGGCACGCCGGGATCACTAAAGACCGGTCGGAGCTCGCCGGAAACCGGCCAGAGACCTGGCAGTGCCGTCGAGTGTCCTGCCGGAGCTCGCCGGAGTCCGGCCGGCCGGCGGCCTGCCGGCGGCGGCAGTGGCCGAAGACGATGGCCGGGGGTGGTGGACAGCCCACCCGCCCACCAGCTGCGGGTGGTGCCATACGGCACGGCGTGACGGTGCGCACGCCTTGGCGCCCATGGGGGAATAGAAGTGTCATCCCCAATATAACCTGCAAAACATACCGCCCAAAGCAACCCCGGGGGTACAAAGGGTCTCTGAGACCCTCCTTTTTCTGGGCCGCTCACTGTGCACGTTACCGAGAGGCCTGACAGGTAGCTGTGCGGGCTGACGCCACACAATGGCACCCAACTCCGGTAATCTCCCAATCCACTGGTGCGTTTTTTATGAAACTTCACCCCTTGGGGTTTTTTATGATGACAAATCCATCTACGATGGTCCCGCGGCCATATTCCAATATCGACGGGCCGCCCCTCCCGACGGTGAAGAATTGTCCCCCGATCAAACACCGCCTACACTTGGCAAAAACACATGAAACTTGGCCCGAGGGGGTTTCAAGTGATGTTGAGTGATGGGGTGGGGGCGCTGGTCCGGGATGCCACCTTCGACCGGGACGCCCCGCCGGCGCCGCCGCCCGATCACATGATCACTCGAGCGGGCGCCGTGCGGTCCATCCCGTCCCGTCCCTTCCTCCCTCCCTCCTTCTTCTTCTTCTTCTTAAATTTATATATGGCTCCTTGGCTCACGGTCTCGGTCAAGAAAATGCCCGCTTCTGCCCACCGGCAGCATAGCGAGTGCGCCCACACCTTGACTCATGGGTAGAGGATTTGTCCTCCCCTTACTATACCTACACAACATCCGCCCTATGGCAACCCCCGGGGGTACAAAGGGTGCCTGAGGCCCCCCCTTTTTTGGACAAGTGGCACATAACTCCATTTCAAGAATGTAGTGTTTTACCGGTAACCGGGACCCCATGGCAAGTTTTCTCGGTAACGAGCCCCGCCGCGGCATTTGTTGAAGGAAGGTCCTTTTTAAAAAGACATTCGTATAAGGACGTCCCGGGCAACGGCGGCATCCGGACCCGGCGCCCCGGCCCCATCACTTGAAAACCCCCTCGGGCCAAGTCTCAAGGAGTTTGCAAGACGGTATCTCCGATTCCGTCGGAGCGCACTCGTGTGATCAAGTGATCAGGCGGCGGCGCCGGCGGGGCGTCCCGGGCAACGGCGGCATCCTGGCCCGGCGCCCCCGCCCCTTCACTCGGCATCACTTGAAACTCCCTCGGGCCAAGTTTCAAGGAGTTTGCACGACGGGACCACCGATTCCGTCGGAGCGCACTCGTGTGATCAAGTGATCGGACGACTTCCCGGCCTGGGCGTCACGCGAACGAGTTGCTCCGGTGCGCGCGCGCGGGGCCGGATGCGGAGACTAGCCCCCCGCCAACCTCCGCGTTCAACTACCATCCCTCCAACCTCCGGCGACAGGCCTCATGTCAAATTACAGCGTTCCAGTCATGTCTCAAATCATTAAATCATTAGTAGTTTTATTTTATAGCTGCAAGCACTCAGCAGTTTTTGAAACATTACAATTCCATTCAATAACCCTTGCACCTCAAACTTAATCAATCGAAACAATAATAATAAATCAAACAATAACTAAAAAAATAATTGATATATTAATGAAAATTTGAATTTTATATACTGTAATATTAAAATTAAGATAAGATAGGATATCTATTATTATTAATTTTTCAATTTGATAAATAAAAAACTTTAATTTTAACCTATATTTATATTTTAAAAATATATTTGGAAATATTAATATGAATAATTGATTCATTAATCAAAACTTAAATTTCAGAAAAATTCTATATTTTAAAACAAGATAAGATAATTATTTATATTTTAAAAAGATACATAATAAAGCAATTTAATTCATATATATATATGATGATTATGGGCTCCTTTATTCTTATCCGGTCTTTAAGTAGGATTAACCAGCTAAATTGATGGATCACAAATCAAATTTTGATCATTTTCATTTTTAGATGATTGCAGGTTCATGACTTCTGTTGCGGGCAAGCCCTAATATAAATTACCCTAGACTCTGTTGTGGGAACCTCCGATTAAGAAACAAGTGTGCATGAGAAATGACTAGGCAAACATAACTTTAATTTTCTATTGATTTCAAGGAGCATATGGTTACATAATCATGAGCGAGAATACAAAAGTATTAAGAGAACTATTTTTTTATGCTCTTCAAACTTTTTTTTATTTGCATGACTTGGCTGACACTCTTGACTCTTTTGTTAAAAGTATATTGGAAGACCCTTTTAGCTCTGTGACTGTAGCTTTCTTCGATTTTTCTTTATGTGTGTTTGCATCTTGACACATCTCATAATTCTCAAGCTGCTGCCACTCTACATTTACGGGTAGCCTACTTGATCATCTTTGGGTTTTTTATTGCTAAAGACTTCGGCGATTTTGTGTTTGTGAAATCTTCAGTTCTCTGACTTGTGAAACTTCTTAGGTCTTTGGTTTCTTCATGTCTTGCGACTTCAAAGTTACATTTGTCATTTATATAAATTTTTTTAGGTATGGACTCTTTCATTCTCTTGAGCCTTGACCATCATATCTTCAAGTCGTGACCTCCAATATGATTGGGACATTAACTTAACAATTTTAAACTTTATTTTAGAGTGGATTTCAAGCTGTAATTATAACCTTAATTTCCTTTGACTAAGTCATCAAAAGATTTCTCCAATTCATCCCCATGAATGTCTAATATCTCACTTCATAGAAAATCTCCATAGATTTTTTATCAACAGTTCTCATCTTCCCTGGGAGAGTCAAACATAGGACCTCAAAGTGGGTTTGATGAGAAAACTTCGAGTGGTATCTATCATCCCTGTGAGCATTGAGCATTAGACCTCACAATAGGTTTGTGATAAGTACTTGTGTTATAGTATCGCAAAGCGCTATTATCTTACATTAAGCATACCTTTTATCAGGTTTTATCACTAAATGTGTGCATTTGTTTTTTCTTGTGCATTGAAGGTATTGTGGAGCCTAATTGGAGAAGAAGAATGAAATTAGGTCGCGTTCGCCAATGTTGGGATGTTCTCGGACCAAGCAAGGAACGAAGCACGTATTTGGACTTGTGGATGTGTGCCAACCTCCTTTGGAGGGGCACAAAGGCAGTCACATTCACAACAAGTCCAATCCGTGTTACTTAGGAGAATTTCGCGAAAGAAGAAGACTTGAAGCAATCGGCGCGACCTACCGTTGCTTGTGTGCCCAAGTAATGGCCTCGATGAAGAACAATGAACCCGGGAGGTGTTTCGACAAGTTACAATCCTGTTCAGCTGAAGATTAGAGTTCCAGAGAAGTCACACGGGCGTGTGGAAATTCCACACGGCCGTGTGAACCAGTTTCCAGCCAGACAGAGAAGTCACACAGGCGTGTGGAAATTCCACACGGCCGTGTGTTTTGCAATTTCAGCCATCCAGTTAAGACACACGGGCGTGTGGAAATTCCACACGGCCGTGTGAAATTAATTTTTCAGCCGAGACAGAAGCTTCACACGGGCGTGTGGAAATCCCACACGGCCGTGTGAAGCCCCCGATAAGTCTAATTTTAAAGCCGCGATTCAACATTATAAAAGGGGATTTTTGCAACCTTTTGGGAGATCTTTTCGACCTATCTTTTCCCCAACTTTCTGGAGTGCGGCTAGGGTTTCGGAGAGGATTTCGTGGAGGTTCTAGCGCATCGTCGGCATCGATTTCGAGGTTCGACGTTTGCACAAGACCACGGCCACACCAATTCGAGGGGGTTTTTCATTGATGTCTATGTTTTATGCTTTATTTCTCACATTGATGAACATGTATAGCTCTATGAGGAGCTAAACCCCTCGTGGGGTATTCGGACTTGTAAACTTTAGGGTTTCTTATGTTTCTTTGACATTGATTATTATGTTTTCCATCGTTGATGAATAAAATTGAGTTTTTAATCTTGATTATCCTTTCATATTGTTTTCCCTTAAACGTGACATTAGGGTTGAGAGCAATCTAGGCTTTTCTTTGGAGGTGTGACAACTCCTATAGGATTAGACTACTCAAGATTAAAGAGGGTTGAGAGGGAGAGTTGTGAGGTAGCAATGTACCCCTTTCCCCTTCGATGTGATTTCTCCCTACCTCCGATTCCTTGATTTAATAGCGGTCGAAATAGAGTGAAGCAATAGGTAGATAAACTCCCCTAGGGCTTAGTTACGCAAGTAATAGAGTGGAGGGTTGTAGTGAATCCTATTTGCTGGGGCTCAATCTAGACTAGGGTTCTTCCACCTGGACCAAAGGGTTAGAATTACGTATAGGAACAGGTTTAATCACTAGGAATCCCTAGAGCATAATGCAACTCCACATAGTGTGAGGTTTAGGCAGATGGACTCCCCTGGGGCTTAGTCATCTAGGTGACAGAGTGAAGGGTGTTGTGAATCCTAATACCGGGGAATAGTGTTGGAGTTAGTCACGGTTGTCCTTAGGTTTGGGACCGTGAGTCTTAGGATATCCTCGACTCAACTGACATTAATAGGAGAGTATAATATCATAGTCTTGCACTTGAAACATAGACCCTAGAGGTAGCTTGTCCGGATACCCCCCTTTATTCATTGTTAGTCCTTCTCGATTTTCCTACTTGCACTTCTTTCTTCCATCTCTCTATTTAGTTTATTGCTTTGCATTATTTTCACTCATCAATCTTATTATCGTTCTCCGTATTTTGCATAGCTTAATTAGTGAAACCTTATATTCTATCTCCCTATTCCCTGTGGATTCGACTACCTTCTCACCAAGGTAAATTTATTACTTCGACAAACCCGTGCACTTGTGGGATACACGCAAGGGGTCGTGTCAGTTTGAAAGGATCACTTCAAAAGTTTTCAGGACTCCTGTGAGTGTTGAATAAGAGACCCCACAATAAGTATAAAATTTTCATCAACTCACCCCCACGAGTGTCAATACCCCATGGTAGGCTTCAAAGAAATTTTTATAATTTGTTATCCATCATCACGAGTGTCAAGACCACATGATAGGTTTTAAAGAAATTTTCATAAATTTTATATCACCCCGTGAGTGTCAAGACCCCATGGTACGCTTAAAAGGGAATTTATTGTAATTTGTTTTATCTCCTATTCACCCTAAAGAGTGTCAAGACCTCATGGTTATCTTCAAAGAAAATTTTTGTTAGTTCCGCCGGTTAAGGTTTGTGGATTAGATGAACACTCAACACTAAAAAAAAACACACACAAACCAAACAAGAAAAAGACACACAAAGTTGGTAACCCAGTTCGGCGTCAACTCGCCTACGTCTGGGGGGCTAAACCCGGAAATAAACAATCCACTAAAAGAGGTGATAAAACATGAGTACACACACTTGTCATTCACTCTCTTAATACAAGAACACTACCCTCTCTAGATTGTCTAGTGCCTCCCTACTCTCTCTTTCAAGAGTCACACCCAATCTCAAACCAAGGTAGTATATATAGACGCCTCAACGTCCCAAATGTAGTCCATACCTCTTTTAGAATCTCCGCGGCTACTAATTTTAGAACCTTCCGAAATTAGCTGTTGCAACTTCTGTTGTAACATATGTTGCAACATGACCCTGACTGCTGACTTGACTGAGTTCTGGTTACGTTGCTAAGCGACCTCAAGACCCATCAACCACCTAGTCATGCTTAGTCCGAGTCAATGCAGCCAGATCACCTAATCCCGACTACCAGCAACTAGCCTCCCTCCTCAGCTCCTCATCACACAGTCCCCCGCAAGGGGCGCACCATCACTTGATCCACTTGCCTAAAATAGCTTCATCAAGATCTTCAAGGATATTTGCCTCCTAGCCAAACCACCTTGCCATGTCATCATGCTTACATGTCGTTATCCATGCCACGTCACCTTGACTAGGTGTCAAATTATGCCAACTTAAAGTGCCTTTGCACTAACAATTTTCATAATTTTTCTTGTCTCCTATCCACCACCATGAGCGTCAAGACCTCATGGTAGACTTCAAAAAAAATATTATAATTTTTCTTATCTTCTATTCACCCCCGAGAGTGTCAAGGCCTCATGGTAGGCTCCAAAGAAAATGTTTATAAATTTTTTTTATCTCCTATCCACCCCAAGAGTATCAAAACCTCATGATAGGTTTCAAAGGAAATTTTTATAAATTTTTTTTTTATTTTCTATCCATCCCCAAGAGTCTCAAGACCTCATGGTAGGATTTAAGAGGATTTTCATAATTTTTTTTTTATCTCTTATTCACCCCCAAGAGTGTCAAGACCTCATGGTAGGCTTTAAAAAAATTTTCATAATTTTTTTCTTATCTCCTATTCACCCTCAAGAGTGTCAAGACCTCAAGATAGGTTTCAAGAAATTTTATAAAATTCTCTCTATCCCCAAGAGTGTTAAAATCTCAAGGTATGTTTCAAAAAAGATTTTAAAAAAAAATTCTCTCTACCCCCAAGTGTGTCAAGACCTCAAAGTAGGTTTTATGAAATTTAAAAAAATTTTCTCTCTACCCCCATGAGTGTGAAGACCTAAGGTAAGTTTCAAGAAATTTTTAAAAAATTTCTCTCTACCCCCAAAAGTGTTAAGACCTCAAAGTAGGTTTCAAAAAAAATTTAAAATTTTCTCTCTACCCCAAAGAGTATCAAGACCTCAAGGTAGGTTTCAAGAAATTTTTTAAAACTTTCTCTCTATTCCAAAAAGTGTTAAGACCTCAAGGTAAGTTTCAAAAAAATTTTAGCTGCCATGCAGCTCCTTCTCTCAAAAAAAAAAAAAAAAAAAAAGAAAAGAAAAAAAAATTTATAAAATTTTCTTTCTACCCCCAACAATGTCAAGACCTCATGGTAGATTTCAAGAATTTTTTATAAAATTTTTCCACTACCCCCTATCTATCCCCATGAATGTCAAGACCTTATGATAGATTTCAAGGAGGTGCTAATAAAATTTTCCAAGAGGAGTTTGTATAAAAATTACAAAAATACCCCCATATCAATTGGAGTTACTGTTTTCTCCCAATTTCATATTAAGTCATCCCATGCCATTTTTTCACATCAACCCCTCATATTTTTTTTTTCTCTTTTCATGAAAGTTCAAGATTTATTCAACCAATCCCCTTAAAGCTTCACTTTTCCATATCTCCCTTGTTTTATTTTTCAAACAAATCCTCCAATTTCTTCATTTCCACATCTTTGACCACTTTTGCAAATACACCCCAATTTCTTACGTCTCTCACATTACACCTATAAATTTTGCAATTGGGGTCTCGAATTTCCATATTTTTCACCCTTTTTTTTTTTTCCAAACGAATCCATCTTTGATAACCTTCACAAATGAAAACGGATTTCCTACGTTTTTTTTTTTTAATCTTTTTAACATTTTTATTTTTATTTTTATTTATTTATTTATTTGCACTTCAACCCTCGAACTTTATATATATTCTTTCCTTCTTATTCTTTTTCTAAATTTTCAACGGTATATTCTGTCGACAAATCTATGATTGTCATATACGAGGCTTGAAAATCCTAGGATAAACCTATAGGTATGTAAATGATCATTGATTGGGAAAAGAAAATAGACTCTGTTATCATCATGCCTCACCCAACATTTGCTTAATTACCATACATGAAAAAAACTAGTGGCACTACCCTTGCTAGTAACACAAATTTATTTGAATCATGCCCTTTTATTCTACAATGGCATTAATGTATACATATTTTTTTACTTAGGCATTAAATAGAACAATGACAAGTGAAAGACATTAAATAAAAAGGTTTATCCGTAAAGATCTCAACATGGATGAGTTGCGTAAAGAAAGAAGCGGGTCCCATAAGATTCATGTTTCATTTCACATTCCATGATGACTATATGAGACATGGGCAAGGATCTTTCATGCATTCATACTAACAATGTTTCATGAACCAATGCATGGCATGGATCAATAAATAAAAAAAAAATGAAAGAATGGGACCCACTGAAGGTTGCACTCATAACCAATGATAATCATGTATACATATTTCATGTTTTATATAACCATGCAATAAACATTATCTTGCTATATGTCATAAAGAAAATTGTACCTCCTCTCTTTCTCAAACTTTTTTTTTCTCAAAACTAATCAGCTGCTTCTCGTTTCCTCCACCGCGTGTTTTAATAATCACCTCTCTCTTGATCTTGTTCTGTCTTTCTTGCCGTCTCGCTCCCTTTCTCCTTTCTTTCTCTTTTTTTCTTCTCAAAGCTCTATGTGCTATTTTTTTATTCTTCTTTTCTTTTTCCAAATTTGTTTCAAAATTTTGAACATTTTTTTTTAATTTTTAATTTTGAATTTTAAATTTTTTTTATTTAATTTAAATCAAGTTTTTTTCTTTCAATTTTTTTTTTTGAATTTAAAAAAAAAAAAATCTTATGTATTCTCTCTTTCTTTGGTATTTCCCATGCGACAATTTGTGGCTCATAATTTAAAAAAAAAATTATTTATTTTGGCCCTCCTATTTTTTTATTTGATCTTTTTCTCTTCTTGTTTTTTTAATTGATTTATTTATTTATTATTCTTCATGTAAAGTCAATATAAACAATAATATTATAGAGTTTTGGAAGGAATTCCCCATGATATATGGCATGTGAAAATATTAATTTAATATGTAAGATATGATATTTATAATTATTAATTTTATAATATGATAAATAATATTTCAATTATCATAAAATAAAATAATTTATTTGTATGTTTAAAAATTAAATTGATAATACAATGTAATATAGTGTATTATAATTATAAATATTTAATATTATTATAATATTTTATTTATTATCCACAAAATAAACATTAAGGCCCAGCCCACTCCATACCTTTCAAAAGCCCATACTTCGGTCCATCCAGCACCCTATCATCCCCAATCTCAGTCTCTCGAAAGCTTCGATCCCTCTTTCCAATGGCTCCAAACCCTAAGCGGGCTCCTCCGAAAAAACCACCCCCCAAACCCCCATCACCCTCTCCCTCCTCCTCCTCCTCCGGTGATGGTTCCGACCCTCAATCCCCTCGCCCCACCAACAACCCTATCCAATCCTCCTCGGAAGATGATCAACAATCCACCCCCAAACCTAAACATCCACCTTCCGCGAAGAATCAACAAGCTGGATCTGATTTGAGCTCCGGTGATGACTCCAATTCCGACTCTCCACCTGCCCTTGAGAAGTCAGCGTCTTCTCGTCGGCCAGATCCATCCATCAAGCCTATCAGCTCCAAACCCATGGCTGAAAGCCCTAAATCGAAGAAGCTTTCCACCCCTGCCCCCAAATCTGGTAAGAATCCTAGCAATGCTCCGGATGCTGTTAAGCCTGAGAGCACCATCACGAAGCGGAAGCTCTTCGAGAGGTTCTGGAGCGAGGGCGATGAGATCAAGATCCTTGAGGGCGTTGCTGAGTATCACCGCAAGAAGGGCACTGATCCGGCATCTGTTGTAGATTTGGATTCGCTTCACGAGTTTATGAAATCGTTTCTTGGCTCTGAATTTGGTAAAAATCAGCTTGGAGATAAGATCCGCCGTCTGAAGAAGAGGTTTCGGACGCTGCATGCTAAGAACAATGGTAATCCAAATATCACAAAGCCACATGAGAGAGCAAAGTATGAGCTTTCCGAGAAAATTTGGGGAAAAAAGAAGTCTTTGATTGATGAAGCTGAGGATGATGGTGATGAAGATGAAGATGCTGGGAATAGCAGTGAACATGAGATTGTAAAACAGAGCTCTGGGAAATCTCGGAAGCGCAAGGATCCTGTGGACAATGGGGTTTTGAATGATGGAAGTAATCGCACTAAAGAGGTTGATGATTGCTCATATGAATACATAAGGGAAGCATTTGGTCAGATGAAAAATGATATTTTTGCAGACATGTTTTTGGAGCAGGGGCTGAAGTTGGCTGAACCGAAGAAGGCGAAGAAATTGGATCAGGAATTTAGAGAGCTAAGTATGCTTGAGGCAAAGTCTAATTTAGAGTATGTCAGCATAGTGAGAGACATCACAATTCATGCTCTGGAAGCACTTCAAAAATCGGGTTAATTTCTTTCCTTTTGGCGATATGCTGGCCTTTCTTATGAAGATGATATTTTTAACTTTTAACATGTATAATGGTGTAATTCTGTTGCATTTTGGTGCGCTATCTTTAATTTATGAATTGGTTGTTCTAGTAGGATGGTTGTGAGCAAAATGGCATTTTGAACCTTTTTGGTAATGTTAGTGGAACTTAAAATTTGTCTATTTTCTTAAGGATATTGTATTTTTTGTTAACATTTTATGCGCTAATGTTAGCAGTTTATTTATAGACGAGTTTCTTTATGTGTTCTTTATATACTCATGTTGCAAGGCCCTGATTTCCATTTGTGATTTTGCTATTTGTCATTGCTTGTTTTGCATTCCATTATGGCATGCTATGACCTCTATTAGTTATTCCTTATATAATTTTCTTATTTATGCCCTACTTGTTTCTTTGTGTATATTATGACCTACTTGTCAACTTGAGCTTACTTAGTTTCATTTCAATTTTGCTTCTCTTGTTTCTTCTCTGAGTGATAAAACTTGATTTTTCTTCTTTTTTGGGAACCACAAAAGATACTCTTTGAGTTACGTGGTTGTTTTTAATGTTACAATCTTTTGAACCTAATATATGTTATTGATGTTTGGTCTCCCATACAATTTAACCTCAACTTTGTTTGCTTGATGCTCAATCTTGATGTTTCTTTGGTTGCAATTTAAAATGGGATTGCTGGCAATGTTTGTTAAACAATATGCTACTTACATGAATAGGACATTGAGTGGTTTATTTGGTGGGATGTAGGTTAAGCCAGGAAGTAGCATATGTATGTTGTGTTTCCAACAATTTTATGCTCAAATTTAATTTATTGATGCTGCGAAATGGATTAGGATTTTTCTCGTGTTAAAATCATGGGAAGATGGTGGCAGTTATTCATCAAGCAGGGCAAGGTTAGTCCAAGAAGCTTGCTTTATGGAGTAAATGATCATCTTGATACTTAAATATTGTTACCCCAATTGAGTATGAAGGTTCATGCTCTTGTATCAAGAAAATGTCCTTAAGGTCTTAGTCCAGTCAAAATATTTTATTTATAGCTTGAGGGTTGTCACTTGTGAATCCATATGTGCAAATATTTGAAACCAACATATTGATTAGGTTGTGAAAATTGAAATATGTGAAATTGGGATATCAATTAGCATGCAACTATATGAAATCAGGATATTGATTAGAATGTGAAATTTCAGGTATATGAAATAGGTAGAGTGATTAGCATGCAAAATTTGAACGGAGATTAAAAAGTAATATATTTGGTTCTTGCTAGATCACCATTATATTTGGGAAGGATTGGATGGTTATATTGGGAAGTTGTGTGTCTTATTAAAAGTAGATCTGATGCAGGATAGCAGGGTAAAAGAAAAGTGGATTTAAGTTGGAGATAGGTTACTAGTATCACATTAGCAAGATTTTAGGAATTACTCCTAAAATTCATAGGAGTCACACCTATATTTAATTTAGTTTGCATCTCACAAAACCAAGAAATGAAGATAGTTTTCCAGAAAATATTCATTGCTTTCTTCTTTCATCTCCTCTTTTTTCCTAGACTTGTAGTACAAGAACCAGAAAACCAGGATCCATAAATTCTCTCAAGAATTCAAGGGATGCACATTGAAACCAACAAAATTAAGCACCCTAGTAAATAGTTAAAATATCGAAGACAATTTGAAAGGATTTTGACTTTGAATGGAAATTAAAAAGACATTTGACTAGAACAAACATAAGCTTTGGTCCTCTTGTTTCTCTTTTCTTTGATAAGTCTTCAAAGGATGATTCTATTGCGCATCAGGCTTGGTGTAAAAGCAGGGTTACAAATACTATAGCAAACAAGAAGATTCACAATTATTATTTTTGTTGTGATCTCAGCTTTAGTAAAAGATTAGTGATGCATGAGACTATTGGTTCAAATGCATTCTTTGTAAAAGAAAAAACGGCGATACCAATTTCCAACGACCCCCCCCCCCCCGCGCGCCCAAGGGCAAGTGAAATAAATTAAACTATCAATTGGATATAATTTGCTAGGAGAAATTTTGACCATCTCCATAAGGGTGGTGTGATACTCAAGTGAATTTTAGGCCTCCGTATCCATATTTAGCAACCTCCGCGGCCAGCTTCTTAGAGGGACTGTGGCCGTTTAGGCCATGGAAGTTTGAGGCAATAATAGGTGTGTGATGCCCTTGGATGTTCTGGGCCGCACGCATGCTACACTGATGTATTCAACGAGTCTATAGCCTTGGCCGATAGGCCCGGGTAATCTTGTTAAATTTCATCGTGATGGGCATAGATCATTGCAATTGTTGGTCTTCAACGAGGAATTCCTACTAAGCGCGAGTCATCAGCTCGTGTTGACTACGTCTCTGCCCTTTGTACACACTGCCCGTTGCTCCTACCGATTGAATGATCCGGTGAAGTGTTCGGATCGCGGTGACGGGGGCGGTCTCGCCGCCCGCGACGTCACAAGAAGTCCACTGAACCTTATCATTTAGAGGAAGGAGAAGTCATAACAAGGTTTCCGTAGGTGAACCTGCGGAAGGATCATTGTCGAGACCCGCCGCAAACACGTGGAAGACCCGAGAACACGCGGAAGCGCGGGGCGTGGCCAGGGCGGGGTGAGCATGGGGAGCGCGCGCGCAAGCGCTGCGTCGCCTCGCCCGCCCGCCGGCGTGCAGCGCCGTCCACCCGCGGCCCCCCTCCCCCGGCGGTGCCGTCTTGGCGGCGCGGGCGGGGAGGGGGCGGGAGGACATGACCCCACAATCGGTGTGGGAAGTGCCAAGGATGTCCCGATCCTCAGCGCGGGCAGTGGCGCCCCCCGGGCGCCGCGCGCCGGCGCGGAGGAAAGAAACGACACATGAGTCACACGACTCTCGGCAACGGATATCTCGGCTCTCGCATCGATGAAGAACGTAGCGAAATGCGATACTTGGTGTGAATTGCAGAATCCCGTGAACCATCGAGTCTTTAATCGCAAGTTGCGCCCGAGGCCACCCGGCCGAGGGCGCGCCTGCCTGGGCGTCACGCGAACGAGTCTCTCCGGCGCGCGCGCGCAGGGCTAGACGCGGAGACTGGCCCCCCGCCGCGCGGCGGGCCGAAGACTGGCGCCTGTTCTCCCTCGGTGCGGGGCGGGGCGCGACGAGCGTTGGACCGGCGACGCGCCGAGTTCCCGAGGTCGTCGCGCCCCTTCTGCGCGGGGGAGAGGCACCCTGCGCGCCACCAACGGATGACGAGGGCCGCCGCGAGGGGGGCGGGGATGACCTCCTCAACTCTTGAGCATCCCCATAGATCTCACTTGACCACACGAGTGCACTCCGACGGGATCGGTGATCCCGTCGTGCAAAATCCTTGAAACTTTGCCCGGGACCTTGAAATTTTGACCATCTCCATAAGGGTGGAACCTTCGTATCCAGAGAGTCTACAAGCCCTTGTGCACTCTCTGGATATCCCGAAAAACTCTAAGTGTGCCACACGGCCGTGTGATTTTCACAGGACCTCTCACAGGGGCGGCCACACGCCCTTGTGTTTTCTCAGGATGGAAGGGAAGTCTCTGCAGAGTTTCACACGGCCGTGTTTACAGATCACTCAGCTCTCCATTACCTCATGAACAAGGCTGATGCGAAACCGAGACTGATTCAGTGGATATTACTCCTGTAAGAGTTTGATATGGAGATAAAGGACAAGAATGGGACTAAAAACGTGGTGGCGGATCACTTGTCTCGGTTAGAGGGCAGTATTGGGCAAGAGTTATCAAGAAAAGAGATTAATGATTCCTTCCCCGAGGAACACTTGTACTCAATCCAGGACTCAACATCGTCAGATGATACGCCATGGTTTGCATATTTTGCCAATTACTTATCAGGGAAGGTTCTTAAACAAGAGCTTACGTTCCAACAAAAAAAGTTCTTTAGTGACTTGAAGAATTACTTCTGGGATGATCCGTTCCTTTTCCGCTTCTGTGCAGACCATGTAGTTCGAAGATGTATATCAAGGGAGGAAGGATGGGATATCCTTGCTCATTGTTATTCAGGACCTGTTGGAGGCCATTATGCATCAAGTAGAACTGCAGAAAAGGTTTTGGCTGCGGGATTTTATTGGCAGACTCTCTTCCAGGATGCACACCAATTTGTTCTTCGATGTGATAATTGTCAGAGGGCAGGAAATTTATCTCGGCGGGATGAGATGCCTCAGAACCCTATGCAATTTTGTGAGGTATTTGATGTCTGCGGCATTGACTTCATGGGTCCATTTCCGAAGTCCAATGGGAACCAATACATATTACTGGCGGTTGACTATGTCTCTAAATGGGTTGAAGCTCAAGCATTGCCAACTAATGATGCTAGAACTGTGGTAAAATCTTTGAAGAGGTTGTTTACTCGGTTTGGAACTCCGAGAATCATCATTAGTGATCGAGGGACCCATTTTTGAAACGCCCAATTGGAAAAAGTGTTGAAACGATATGGTGTACATCACCGCCTTGCCACTCCGTATCATCCACAAACTAGTGGTCAAGTGGAAGTCACAAATAGAGAACTCAAGAGAATCTTGACGAAGTTTGTGGAACAAGGGAAGCAGGATTTGTCTGAGCGTTTGGATGATACACTCTGGGCTCATCGAACAGCATATAAGACTCCAATAGGAACTACCCCATAAAACCTGGTCTACGGGAAGTCATGTCATCTACCAGCGGAACTTGAAACTAAAGCATATTGGGCAATAAAGGCCATGAACTTAGATTTGAGAAAAGCCGGTGAACAAAGGCTGCTTTATCTTAATGAGCTTGATGAATGGAGGTTGAAGGCATATGAGAATGCTAGAATTTACAAGGAAAAGATTCGAAAGTGGCATGATAAGCATATCAAGTTGTCCAAGGAGTTCAAAGTGGGTGACCAAGTGTTACTATTTAATTCTAGGTTGTGACTCTTCCCCGAAAAACTAAAGTCTAGATGGTTTAGCCCATACACAGTCACTCACATATCACCTCATGGGGTAACTGAGATCACTCATCCGGAAAAGGGTACATTCAAAGTAAATTGGCATCGGTTGAAGCCATACTTTAGCGGCGAGGTTTGTAACGATGACAAGGAGATATTCTTTCTTCAACCATCGTAAGGTAAGGCAATGTATGTCAAGCTTAGTGACGTTAAACAAGTGTTTCTTGGGTGGCAACCCAAGGTTTTACAGCTTTTCTAAGAGTTAGCTTAGTTCTAGTATGAATAAGAGTCTTAGTTTTGGTGTCCTGATTTTTAAATGCAAATGCTGTGATTTTTCGTGTGGATCGTTGATGTTTCCGTGTGCCTAAATGTTGACTGACGAAGTTTGAGTCGGTTGAGCATGTTTTCTATGGTCTCTGGTCGTGTTTTGATGGTTTACACAGGCTTTAAGTATTGTATTTGTGTTTCTGAACTTTTCTGCAGAGTCTGTCAATTTTCTAAGTAAACCAGAGAAAACACACGGGCGTGTGTTACCAATTAGGGCTCAACTAGAGAGGGCACATGGACGTGATCTTGTCCCTATGAAAAACCTTAGAAGGGGCACACGGCCGTGTGGAATTTCCACACGGCCGTATGAAATCTTGGAGAACTTAAACTCTCGGTCCAGAGAGTCCACAGGGGCGTGTGGATGCCCCTGTGAGTGCCCTTGTGATAAGGCACACGGCCGTGTGGGAATTTCCACACGGCCATGTGAACTTCTGCGGAGAGTTCCCTTCTTTCCAAAGAAAACATAGGGGCGTGTGGCCGACCCTGTGGAAGGGTTTCTGAATGCCCCACGGCCGTGTGGATCTTTCACACGGCCGTGTGGAACATTTAGAGTTTCTCGGGATGAACCAGAGAAGCCACAAGGGCGTGTGGGTGCCCCTGTGGCCGGCCTTGTGTTCTTGGACCGTGTGTTTAAGGATTTCCTCGACTCATTTAACATCAATAGAAGAGTATAATAGCATTGTCTTGCACTAGAAGCATAAATCCTAGGGGTAGCTTGTCCGGGTGCCCTATTTTACCCATTGATTGTCCTTCTCTTGTTACTCTTACTTGCACTTTCCTATCTTCCATATTTCTTTTATTACGTGTTCGTTTAATTGCTTTGTAACCACACATTTATCCTATTCTCACTTTTCCGTATTTCACATTAGTTAAATAGCAGTTACTTATATCTTTAATCCCTATTCCCTGTGGATTCGACTACCCTCTCACCAGGGTACTATTATTACTTCGACAAGCCCGTGCACTTGCGGTATACACATGTAGGGGATCTGTAAGTAGGGAAAATCACACCGAAGGGGAATGGGGATGTTTCTCTACTTCTCGACCCTCTCCAATCTCGTACAGTCTAATCCTGTAGAAGTTGTCACACCTTCCAAGGATAACCTAGATGACTCTCAACCCCAGTGTCACGGCTAAGGAAAAATCAATGCAATTATCATACAAGATTGGAAATCAATTAAAAGCATTAATTAAGAAAGCATAATAAAAGTCATAGAAACAATGTCATCCTAGGGTTTACAAGTCCGAATACCCACTAGGGGTGTAGCTCTATATGGATCTAAACAAAATCATTAAAGTATTTGTAATAAAAAACATAGCAAACATTAATAAAACCCCCTTGTAATGCGTGGCGACCGTCATGTGAAGCCGCTTCGTCTTCTCCACCAAGTCCCTTGTCAAGCCTAGGCACACCTCGCCTAATCGATACTGACGTAAGCTCCCCCAATAGCTATCTTCTAAAGGATGTCGATGTCGATGCCGTAGACTCGCTCCAAGGGCCTCCCAAAATCCTCTCCGAACCCTAGTCTCAAGCTCCCCCGAAGTTGGGCGAAAGATAGGTCCAAAAGCCTCCAATTAAATCTGAAGTCGTGGTATTTAAAGGCTGAAATCGAGCATCCACACGGCCGTATGGAATTTCCACACACCCGTCTATTTTTCTGGAAATTGATTTCTGGCGCAGTGAATAGTAAACTGCCACAGTGATTTGTTATAGTAACTGCTACAGTACTCTCTCCCAAGTTATTCCCGACTTCATTTTCTTCATCGAGGCCATTAAGTTGGCCACACAACCAATGGTAGATCATGTCGTTTATTCTTTTCTCCTTATTGATGAAGTTCTTCAATGTTACACGAGTTAAACTTTATGAGTGTGACTGGTTTTATGCCCCTCCAAATTATAGAACAATTAGAGCACATTGGAGGTTGGCACACACCCACAAGTCTAGAACCAGTGCCTTGGTCCTTGCTTAGTCCAAGAAACTCCTCAACAAATGCGGACATGACCTAATTTTTCTCCTTTCCCTAACTCTTTTCCATAACCCTACATGCACAAAAGAACACAAATACACACTGATTAATGATAAAACCTGAGAAAAGTAATGCTCAATGTAAGAAAAGAATACTTCGTATTACTTATACACGAGCACTTATCATTGTATCTATTGTTGTTTTCATTCTGCATTAATTATCAATTGTTGTTATCATTTTGCATTAGAAATCCTGATGAGAATTCGTTTGTCAAGTGACTGTTGGGTGAGGTAGAGTGCTTTAGAATTCTTTTTCATGCTTTCATTTAGCTAATTTCCATCTCCTTCCTTACTGAATCCCTTTTCAATTAGTTTCCTGAGATCCTTTAATCGAAACATTGTTTTCATCTTTAAACTCCATATATTGTAATCATCTCTACTGAAGTACAGTATTTTTGCTTCTTTTGATGATGAAGAATTGGCCATCTCTGATGCCACTGACAGGATTGGTTGTCAAGGTGACAACTGACACACCCCTTGCGTGTGTACCCCGCAAGTGCACGGGTTGTCGAAGTAATAAAAATACCCTGGTGAGTGGGTAGTCGTATCCACAGGGAATAGTGTTCAGAAACAAGTGTTATCGCTATTTAGCTATGAAAGAAGTCGATGATGAAAGAAGTATATATATATATATATATATATATATATATATAAATGTAAAAGAAAATAAAAGAGTGCAAGAAGAATAATGAGGGTAGGAGAGGTAATCGATATAAAGATGGGGTACCCGGACAAAGCTCCCCCTAAGACTAATGCTTCTAGTGCAAGACTAGTATTATACCCTCTAATTGATGTCTAATTGAGTCGAGGATATCCTTAAACACACGGTCCTAAACCTAAGGTCAACCGTGACTAACCCCAACACTATGCCCCGGCATTAGGATTCACTACGACTCTTGACTCTCGTTGACCTGTCAACTAAGCCATAGAGGAGTATATCTACCTAAGCCTCACACTACGTGGGATTGCATTAAGTTCTAGGGACTCCTAGTGGTAAAACCTGTTCCTATGTGTAGTTCTAACCCTTTGGTCCAGGTGGAAGAACCCTAGTCTAGATTAAGCCCCAGTGCGTAGGATTCACTTCAACCCTTCACTCTGTTACTTGCGTAACTAAGCCCCAGGGGAGTTTATCTACCTAGCACTTCACTCTATCTCGACCGCTAATGAATCAAGGAAACGGAGGTAGGGAGAAACCACACCGGAGGGGAAAGGGGTACATCGCTACCTTATAACTCTCCCTCTCAACCCTCTCCAACCTTGTGTAGTCTAATCCTATAGAGGTTGTCACACCCTCAAAGGATAACCTAATAGATTCTCAACCCTAGTGTCACGGCTAAGGGAAAATCTCATACAATCGGTATGCAAGATTAGAACTCAATAATAGAACATTAAATTAAGAAAGCATAATAAAAGTCATAGAAACAATATCATCCTAGGGTTTACAAGTCCGAATACCCACTAGGGTTTAGCTCTCCATGGAGCAATACAAAATCAATAAATAGTTTAAGAACATATGCATGAAAACCATAAAGAAAACCCCCTTGTAGATCGTATCGATGGTCTTGTGTAGTCGCGTGTCTTCTCCAACGAATCCCTTGTCAAGCCTAAGGCACACCTCGACAAATCAATGCCGATGAGAGCTTCCCCAATAGCTTTCTTCCAAAGGATGTCGATGTCGATGCCGTTTAATCGCCTCCAAAGACCTCCAAAAACCTCTCCAAACCCTAGCCGAAAGCCCCCCAAAAGATATCCAAGTGATAGAAGGGGAGGGGTCCCAAATAGATCTGAAAACGGGCTATTTATAGGCTGAAATCGGAGTCCCACAGTACTTTCTCTACAGTGCTGCTACAGTACTTAGCCAAAAATGCTCCCGAATGCATCGTTCTTCATCGAGGCCATTGAATTGGGCACGCAATCGATGGTAGATTATGTCGATTACTTCATTTCTCTTCATTGACGAAGTTCTCCAATGCTACACGAGTTAGACTTTTGTGAATGTGACTGCCCTTGTGCCCCTCCAATGGAGTTTGGCACACACCCACAAGTCTAAACTCATGCCTTGTTCCTTGCTTAGTCCGAAAACTCCTCAACAATGGCGAACATAACCTATTCTTGCTTCATTCTTCTCCAAATTGGCTCCACAACCCTACAATGCACAAAAGTAAACAAATGTACACTTTTTAGTGATAAAATCTGATTAAATCAATGCTCATTGCAAGATAATAACACTTCGCATTACTATAACACGAGCACTTATCAACAACCTAGTAATACAGCTTTTTCTCTTTGAATAGTCTCACACAGACATTCATTCATTAGCTTAACTAATAATAGAGTAGTTTACAATGATGCTCTCAAGAGAGTTCAATAACATACAAAACAAAGAAAACAAAAAGATAATAGTAAAAGTAAATCTAGTATCTAAAACAATAGCATCAAGTCAAAATTTCAATTCCCATGTAGAATTGGTCATATGACTTGATTTCTCTTCAAATCTGATCAACATTATCCTTAATAAGACATAGCTATAACATCCTCCAAGAATTAAGGATCGCCATGGTTATAGGAAAAATGAGCTCAAAAGATATTTCAACTTGGATACTTGACAGTGGGTTAAATCATTACCTAATGATGAGGTACGCATCCTCCATATCCACTTCCCCACTCACATCTCAAGCCTAGATAACCACCAGAATCTGAGACTGGAAAGCTTGTTGATCGAAGGTATTTTATAGTTCTTATAGGGTAGGCCTTGCAATAAGATTTGATTCCTAAGACTAAATACAATAGGAACATTGGGAGTGCTTTACATTGATTAAATGTGAAATTAGCTCTCATTTTTCTTTTTTTTGGCTACACAATGTGGACTGCAGATTAGAATTGTTCATCCCAGAGATATGATGTTGTTATAAATTGTATGCTCACTACAAGAGATCAAGCATTTAGTGGTGGTTTTTATATCATTTGCCGGTGGTTTTACCTGCCACTAAATGTCCTCGATGGCCGTTAATAAACCATCGCGAAATCAAGTGTTGACAACGCATTTCGCTACAGTTTTGATCAATGACCGGAATGACCGCCGCTAAGTGTGTGACAGAATCTGCGGCAGTTTGGAACCATCATTCACTCGCCGCCATTTGCCACCATCGCTCTTCCCCGTACGCATTTCACCACGAGTGTAAACCGCTATAGATTCGGCCGCCAATTTCAAACTAGAAGTGATCATCAAAGTTTGCCAATGGTTACAACTGTTGTGATTTCTTTATTTGGGGGTATTTTCAACTGCTGCAATTGTGAACCATTTTTTTAAAATAATAATATTATTTTTTTAGGATAATAAAATTTTTTGTTTTAATGATGACGAAGAATACAAGAATTAAATATCCACTGAGTAGTACATAATATAACTTTGACAAAACTCATTGACTATGAAAAACACAAGCCTTTATTTCAATGAACACAAAAAAATATTAATACAACTAATGAATTGTTTTTGACATTATTAGAGAACTATTTTCCCAATAAATAGTTTATGAAATGAAAAATAGTTTCAATCAATTCTATGCTCAGGACTATAACTAAGAAAGACACAAGGAGCAGACTGGGCAGAGAGTTTAGTCTACTCACGAGGCAAAAGAAGGACATAACACAGGCAACCAAACATATGTAGGTGAGCATAACGTGGAGAGCTAGAGAAAAGACACTCCCCGGGACTGTGACCCTGAAGAAAAGAGGAAGGTTGAAGGTTGATAAGGTAAACAGCAGTAGAGACAGCCTCAACCCAGAATTGGGGTAGAACATGGGAGGCAATAAGAAGGGTACAAGCAGTCTAAATGATATGATGATGTTTCCTTTCCGCAGTGCCATTCTGAGCATGAGCACCAGGACAGGAGAGCTGAGAAAGAGTGCCATGGGAGGCAAGAAGATCACAAAATTCGTGAGAAAGATACTTCCCCCTGAATCAGAAAGGAAGTACAAATGGAGATAGAGAACTAGGTGCACACCATAGTAGAGAAAGCAACATAAATCTTAAAGAACTTAGAATGAGAACGCATAAAATAGATTCAAGTATAACGAGAAAAATCATCAATAAAAATAGCATAATAGCGATGCCCGCCTTTGGAGGCAAAAGGTATGGGACCCCAAGCATCAAAATGGACTAACTCAAAGGGAGAGACAGATTGAGACACATTCGAATGATACTGGAGTTGTAGCTGTTTGCCTAGGTTACAACCCGAACAGGAATGGGAATGATCAACGAAAACACAACCTAATACACCCTGGTGGATGAGAGAGGACAGATGAGAGGCACTAGGATGTCCAAGACAATAATGCCACTAGTGAAAACTATCAGAGGGAAGACTACAGACAGAGGTAGCTGTGAATGAAGAGGATGACGGAAGACGAAGATGATTGAGCACATATACCCTACTATGGTGATGGCCAGCTCTAATGAGGTTCCTTGTAAGACGATCCTGCACACGACACCTAAACTAATAAAAAATAACAAGATAGCCAACGGAGGCAAGCTGGCTAACAGAGATAAGATTCATAGATAGTTAGGGTATAAAGGAAACATCAGAAAGGTGGAAGTGAGTGGTATGTAAAAGGCCACGACTAGTGAAGGGAAATGTGGTGCCATTAGCAATTATGACATGAAGGTCGGAGGAAATAGGCTGAGAGGAGTGAAGATGGGTAGCATCATAGGTCATATATGAGAAGAGGTTCCAGATTCAAGCAACCAAGAGGATGGAGAGATACCTGTAGGGGCAGAGGTGACCAATGGGTGAGAGGAGGTGTCCGAGGCATCCTGAGTGAGAATGGGGGCCGAGGATGGCAAAACCTCACTCTGGGAATGTTGCTGGACAATTTACTGAAGTTGCTCGGCAGACAGAAGGCCAACGGGAGAAGTAGAATGTGAGGCTAGGGCGATGCATAGTTGTACTGTCTGCTGAGCTCGCTGGAGCTTGCGACACTCAGCACGAACGTGACTCAGAGTATGACAGTAGTGGCACCGAATAGACCATTGCTGGGACCCACTCGATCCCAGTCTCGGAGGGTGTGAAATAGGACAGGTGGGAGCACTAAGACCTGGTGACGACAGCAACGGAGGTACCGGAGAGAACAAAAGAGCGGTGGTTGGCAGTGGGATCTCCTAAGGAGCAGCAAGAACACAGTGGGGAGCAGCAGGTGGTGGATCCATATTTAAGGACAGAAGATGTGTCTCCTCAGCAAGCACATAAGTTAATGTATCACTAGCAGATAGAAGGGTAACCCGGTAGATAAGCAGAGCATGAACTGCCTCGAACGCAAGCCGAAGACCCATGAGAAACTCATAGATGCGGAGATGGTCGCAATCCTGAGCAATGGCGAGACACTGCGCACATGTCGGAGAAGGAGATGGGGCCATCTCATCATACTGACGCCATAAATCATTGAGTGCTGTGAAAAAATTCTGGATAGAACTCTCACGCTAGTAGGTAGCAGTGAGAGTCTGTAGCATGAAGTAGCGCAATGCCTGACTGGAGGGCAGGTAAAGTGTGCGCAAGTGATCCCAGATCTCTTTGGCCGTAAGAAAATCACAAACTGTGAAACGAATAGGAAACTCGCACGACTAACAAATGATAGCAATCGTGTGAGAATCATCCTTAGTCCACTTAGCCAAGTCCTGGGATATGGAGGAAGATACACTAGTAACAATAGACTGAGAGAAGCCTGTGGAGACTGTAGTAGAAGAGACCGGAGACGGTCGGGTACCATCAACATGACCACAAAGATTAAGGCCTCGGAGGAGCACGCAAAGGGCGAAGGGCCATGCCTTATAATTCTTGCCATTAAGCATTACATTGGCCTTCTGAAGGTGGGAGACTTGGGAAGAGGCCATGAAAACTAACACCAATAGAGATCAATCGAGCCTATCGAGAAGAAGAGTGGGTCAGGCGCAGGGAAGCACCAATGAGGATCACCGGGTAGAGAAAAGCTTATTGAGTGTAGGTGCGCGTTGGGAAGAAGGCGCACGGAGGAGGAGTGACACACTGGGGCAGTCGGGCCAAGGTACAAGTGAGGGGGTGCGCGAGCGAGGGACTGGGCTGCGGACATAAGCACAGCCACCAGCGGGGGCGAAAAGATTGGGGTTAGGCTCTTAATACCATGTTAGAAGATGATATTCACCAAAAAATCAATTACATTAATGCAAGGTTACACGTATATATATATATATATATATATACATATGGCAAAACATCATCTATGTACATCCATAGATAAGAAATCTATGGATGTCCAATTATCAGCCGTTGGATGACGATCCAATGGGTGACATTGATGAATAGTTGATAATGGACAGTTGATTATGATCCATAGTAGTTACAGTTTATCATTGTTAGCCGTTGGATCGATATCCAATGGTTGATAATGGACATCCATAGATTTTTTATCTATGGACTTCCACAGATGATTTATCCTTTATATATATATGGCAGGTAAAAGTGATGATGCTGATGAGTCTGAAATGTCATGGTTATACTTTGGCAGTGCTGTGGACTACGTGATGCGGTTGTAGACTGTATGTGTTACTTTGCTAATTAGTGAGGCCTGGAGGAATTCTTAGTTTAGTCTGGTCGATTACATTCACACGAAGTTTGCTGCTTTAACTTCAATAAACTATTCAATAAGTAACAAAGTTGAATATGAAACAAATTAAGAAAGGTGCTGAAATTTTGCTTCTTCATGGGACAAGAGAAGACAATTAATGTACTAAGTTGTATACATTGCTGTAGTTACAAACTGATTTGTAACATATGCTGTGAAATAGATGGGGAGGTTGAATATGTACTATAAAATTTTAAATCATTCTCCTCCTTTTCTATCAATTCTTGCATGCCCATCATAATCTATCTAGTGAAGCTAACTGGTTGGTAGGTTCACAATACAAGGATGAATCATTCATTGGAGAATTGTCCTTGCTTATTTTGTGGTAAATTACTGTATTCTCAAGCCATCATCTAATACCATCATGTTTTGCAGAGGAAGTAAAACACATGAAGGCATTAGTGGATGTAGGACATTTGAACACTAACCTGTTTGTCAAATTTAATGGCCTTTACTTTTTTACACCTAACGACAATATTCCAATAAAAGGCAAGCCATGTCTCTATGAGTAAATTTGGATTCATAACCATCTTGAGCATTGGAATACAGTTGGTAAATTTCACTTGACTCTATGTTGCAGTTTACAAAGAAAAAAGTGGTTGGTCTAACATTCAAGTCTTTACGAGATATCCCAATAAAGACAGGCCTGGTCTGCAAGCAGTGAAAATACGTCAATCTAGATACACAGGCCATATAATAACTTTAGCAAGAAATATGTCCGGAATTATTTGACTAAGGAAATATGCCAATTAAAGTAAGAATTATATAACTTAAAAAGAATCAGCATCCATAAATTGTTAATAAAAAAAAGGATGGATGGGTGTTACATTAAAAGAGGATTAGTGGCATAAAATAAAATCTGGAAAATGGATGTTGGTACTAAATATAGGATGCAATGCTATAAATAATTTATTGTAGAAAACATTATGTATCTACACTAGAAGGTTAATCAATTATGCGTAGAACCTAATTTAATCTATATAAAGAAAGCAAAACATTGAACATTTGGTGAATAAACTCATAGGCTACCCATTAAGCTTTCAGCAAGAGAAAAGTTTCATATTTGTAGTGTCTGCAGAGAGAGATGACTTTGACCAGTTTGACTGAGGAATTATTTGTGAGTGGAGCCCGCATCCTTGTCTTCTTGCCCTAAATTTCGGATATGGTCGGGGCTGCTAATGAGAGTATTATTTCCTTGAGTGATGCTTGTGTTGATTAAAGGATGGCCAAGTTCTTTTTGGTGCTTCTTGAGCTTGGGAGAAGGCAGGCAAGCTGCAACTATTGTTTTCCTTCCTTAGGAGTTCCGGTAGCCGAGGTAGGCCTCGCCTTTCTAGAAATTCTTGTTTCTTGCCTAAGCTTGTAGCCATGGTTCTTGGTTGCTTCTCCGTGTATTAGAACTTAACCTTGCTCTAGTTTGTTGGTTGTATGATAAGAAAACTTTATGCTTCTTGACTGTTTGTGTTTTTTTCTTGTGTGTATGTGATAAGTGCTTGTGTATAAGTAATAAGAAGTATTCTTTTCTTACATTGAGCATTACTTTTCTCATGTTTTATCTTTAATTAGTGTGTATTTGTGTTCTTTTGTGCATGTAGGGCTATGGAGAAGAGTTAGAGAAAAAGGAGCAAAATTAGGTCATGTCCGCATTTGTTGAGGAGTTTCTTCGACCAAGCAAGGATCAAGGCACGGGTTCTAGACTTGTGGGTGTGTGCCAACCTTCAATGTGCTCAAATTGTTCTATGATTTGGAGGGGGCACAAAGGCAGTTACACTCATAAAGTTTAACTCGTGTAGCATTGAAGAACTTCGTCAATAAGGAAAAAAGAAGAAACAACATGATCTACCGTTGGTTTTGTGCCTAACTTAACGGCCTCGATCAAGAAAATTAAGTTGGGAACAACTTGGGTGCGAGTACTGTAGCAGTTCAATTTACAGAAAATCCACACGGCCATATGGATGCCCGATTTCAGCCTTTAAATACCACGACTAAGATTTATTTGAGAGATTTTTTTTTGACATATCTTTCTCCCAACTTTGGGAGAGCTCGCGGCTAGGGTTTGCAGAAGATTTTGGGAGGCTTTTGGAGCATTTTATGATGGAGCGAGCGCGTGACTAGCTAAAGAGCTAGAACACGACTCCCCGGCCGCAAGTGCATGTGTCATCAAGTAATAACCTCTCGTGCAAGCACGAGAGGATCGTATTTTCCTCCTAGGTATCACTATCTAGTCTACCAAATTAAAAGTTGTAGTATGAAACACAAATATTAAAATAAATAAAAGAAAAGCTATAAACAAAATGGACTAAGGCACACCATGCAAGCAATCTAAGGAGCAAGTATTAATGAGAACTAGAGGCCTCGGGCAAGGATCCACTCTGGAGAAATACAAGGATGAATATAGGAAACTGAGAGCTAAGTTGGCTAGGTTTGATCCGCTAGACTCAGGAGTCGATTACCCCAGAATCTCCGTGGTGTAGCCCTAATCCAATACGGGTTCCTCTATCCAGAAGATACCCCTACAATGTCTTTGATAACATGGAGTCTTGGTTAGAGTAATTCTAATGCTCCCTTTCCACTAAAATCACCCTAACCTCGCGGGGAGCTACCGGCACCCGGAACCTCCGGTGTACAGGCACATTGAATCCCCCTTTAATTATTGTGCGACCTAATACATGCAAACATCCCGCCATACATATACAATTCATGAATCAAAACCTACGGAATCCATCCATTGTAGGTTGAACATCAAAACAATAGATTGAAATCAAACAAACAAGCCAACAATCATATATAAACAAATATCATCATCCATACAAGTTTTTCTCCCAAGGTTCACCGGATGCCCGGTGGCTTTGGGAGTCTAGTTCCACATCAAAAAAGAGAATACACAAAATAATCAATGAAAATGCTCATAGGAAACTCCCTCATATGTAGACTAGGAGGTGGTGATGAAAGCTCGCCGGATCCGCGCCGTCGAGCTCCTTGATATATTCCTTGAGTACAACCCTTCTTCTCCCCTCGAGTTTTGCTCTTCAAATCATCTCTCCAATCCGGCGATGATGGTAGAAAATGGTGGAGATGATGCTGGACAATGGAGGAGATGATGGTGGAGAATGGAGTTTTGCCCGTGTATGTTCGGGTGGTGTGCGGGCCGCACATGGCCTGCACACCCTTCTGTCTCCTCTGTGCGGGCCACACACTGGCCGCACACTGCTACAGTAATCACTGCTACAGTTAGCTATGCCTGAAAATCCACTCTTTCAATAAATGCGTGTGAGCTTCAATAAATTCTTCGATTTATGCTAAAACAGAGCTTATTCATGCACTAGATGATTCTCCGGCGTCATGAAACAATAATAACAAATAAAACATGTAAAGGGCATCGGAGTCATAAAAAAATGCATGAAAATGCATAAAATATATATAATACAAGTGATGTATTTAGACACTTATCATTCTACGCCATCAACATAGATGCCTTTGGAAGATAGCTATTGGGGGAGCTTTCGTCGGCATCGATTTAGCTAGGTGTGCCCTAGGTTTGACAAGGGACTTGGTGGAGAAGACAAAGCGGCTTTACAAGACCATCACCACGCATCACAAGGAGGTTTTATTCATGTTTGCTATGTTTTTTGTTACAAATACTTTGATGATTTTGTATAGCTCCATGGAGAGCTAAACCCCTAGCGGGTATTCGGACTTGTAAACCCTAGGATGACATTGTTTCTATGACTTTTATTATGCTTTCTTAATTGATGCTTTTAATTGAGTTCCAATCTTGTATGATAATCGCATTGATTTTCCTTTAGCCGTGACACTAGGGTTGAGAGTCATCTAGGTTATCCTTGGAAGGTGTGACAACTTCTAGAGGATTAGACTACATGAGATTGGAGAATGTCGAGAGGGTGAGTCGAGAGGTAGCGAAACGTCCCCTTTTCCCTTCGGCGTGATTTTCCCTACCTCCATGTTCCAAGAGTTCTTTGTAGTCATAGTAAAGTGAAGTGCTAGGAGATGAACTCCCCTGGGGCTTAGTTGCTCGAGCAATAGAGTGAAGGGTTGTAGTGAATCCTAGTGCCGGGACTTAACTGAGACTAGGGTTCTTTCGCTTGGACCAAAGGGTTAGAACTATACTTAGGAACAAGGTCTATCACTTGGAATGCCTAGAACATCAAGCAGTTCCATGTAGTGTGAGGCTATAGGAGATGGACTGCCATGGGGCCTAATTGAGAGATCAACAGAGTGAAGGGTTGTAGTGAATCCTAGTGCCGGGGCATAGTGTTGTATATAGTCACGGTTAACCTTAGGTTTGGGACCGTGTGCTTAAGGATTTCCACGACTCATTAGACATCAATTAGAAGGTATAATAATAGTCTTGCACTAGAAGCATTAGTCCTAGGGGGAGCTTTGTCTGGGTATCCCATATTTGCATTGATTACTTCCTCCTTACTCTTTGCTTGCACTCTTCTTTCTTTCATATTTCCTTTTCTTTTATTGCACACACATTGTTTTCACTCACTATTATCACTTTTACACTAGCTAAGTAGCAACTACTCTTGTCTTGAATCAGTACTCCCTGTGGATTCGACTACCCACTCACCGTAGTATTATTACTTCAACAACCCGTGCACTTTCGGGGCACTTAAAAGGGTGTTGTCAGTATCTAATCTTGTGTTAAGCATGCAATTCTTGTTGAGTTTATTGTATATACTCTTGTATTGGTTTGTATTTTTGGGTTGCATGCAAGCCAATTTATTTATGTGTTTAAGTGTTTGAGTAGATTTTTTTTTCTAGTTCTATTAGTGTTATGTTAGTTATTTTAGCTTGGATTATTGGGTTTTATTTGCTATGTTTCTCCATATTTGAAAACCTTTGGTTTTCAGCTTATTTCAAAACCAAGCTCTTTAAATTCAAGATTTATTTATAATGTTTGCTTCGTGTAATCAAAACCTTATATTCTTTATGTTTTAAACTTTTGAATTCAGCGAGAGAAATCTTGAGCATTTTGGTGAACCATGTATTATATTCCTTTTTTTTCTTTTTCTTTTTAGGTTGTTGGTGATCTGTGTTTAAATCTATTCATTTATATATTATAGACGTGTGTGGTTTGAATGATTTAATAAATTGTTTTGTTTAAATTAGTAGTTATTTGTTGTGAAATTTGAATATCCTGAAGCAAATGTTTAATTGATTAAATTTTTTTTTCTGATCAGTTAGTTTGATTAAGTCTTTTTCAAGGTATATTTTAAGTCATGCATGCTAGTGTTTTTATGTATGTGTATAAAAAGGGCATGGTTGTTCTGCTGCCTTGCTATCTTTGAGATCCTTTATAAGTTTAGTATGCTCGGACTTTAGTTGTAAGTCTAGACCCGCCCCAGAACTTGTAATCTAAGTTAGATTATTTTGTTAGGAAGATCCTGTAGCGAGTCCAAATTCATGGGACTTATCGAACCCAACTTCTTAGCTCAGAGCCAGGTAGGCTCTCACACCTGTTTAGTTTTGCACTTGGTGGTGCGTGCTTAATTATTAAATTATCTGATAATTTGAGTTATTTATTTATTTACTTGTTTATTTATTTATGCATTTTTATTTTCTATTATTTATTCGGTATTTTCAGTATGTACATTGTATTTCTGCGGTTTTAGTACATCTCCATTCCTGGCTCGCCCAGCTTGGAGGAGTAAGTCCTAGCCATGGGCACATGTTTTTCTGTAGTAGCGCTATCGGGCATGTGTGCCCGTTCCGACTGCGGTCGAAGATCCGGCTCCGGCTGTTGATATTCTGTTCTGTTCTGTTCCGACTTCACAGTCGAAGATCCAACCAATTGCTATTGATATCTGTTATTAGTCAGGGAGATGTACACGTCTATTTTTCCCGTGATTTTTGTATTTCTGATTAATTTTGTATTTCTGTATGAATTATATTATTCTTTAATATTTGTATTATGTTGGGTATTTTTACAATCCTACTGGGCCCTCGCGGCTCATGCACTCTGTGAATTTCTTTTTTCGCAGGAGAAGACCAAGCTTAGAAATGGGGTTTTATCTGGGAGCCATTTCCTGTCTGTGGTTGTAGACCTTTAGTTGAACTTTCCTGTGTGAGTAAGATTTGTATCTTGTCTATATTTCCTGGTCTATAAACTGTTAGTGTGACCCTATTTTCTGTAGGGTTGCTAAAAGCCCATATTTGTATTAACTCTATCTTGTTGATCTACTTGTGGTTCTATGTTACTGTTTCTTATTCTGCTTGTTAGGGTTGACTCTGACCAGGTCAAATCTAAGGCCTTGCACCTAGTGGGTTCCGCCCCATTGGATGTGGCCGATCTGTCAGCGGGCTCGGCTGTGGGCTGGGGAATGACAATATTCAAAATCAATAACGCCTTCTACACATAAGTAAATAGAAATTTTATCAACTTGATCAGAGAATGAGCAAGAACTCCAATTTCTTCAACTACACGAATGATACCATCAAACATATCTTGAGAAAAGTTTCCATTTATTACTTCAGAATTTTTAGCTTGATGGGATGAAATCCCAACTTCAAGTGGCTCCGAAGAAGAAACAACTCAAAATTAACAAACCAATACAACATATTCTTCTTGGAGATGCGAAACACATTAAAACTATACCATATTACTACTAAAATAGTCATGTATACTACTTGGAAACTCAACTTCAGTAAATAGATGCTCACATGGATCTTAGGTGGCAAAGCCTTCCAAGATTAGGTGCTAATGCTCCTCCCAGTGACAACTCTTTTAGGTTCCTACAATTGAGTTCTCATGAGAGTTTGGATTATTAGCACATAATTCATGCATGCTGATAATTTTTTGTATAATCCGGAATTACCAGGAAAAGTGTGTAAGGTAATGGAACAGAGAATAGAAGCTCAGATATTAGAACAAGAGATCACTTTCACATGATGAAGAATATATATATAATTTTAAATTAACAATGCTAGCTACCAACCTACCACACTCATATAAAGTCCACATCGAACCCTTAGTCAATCATTGGTCGTAAATGAACCATAAATCATTGGTCAATTTGGTTGTTGTAGGTTTTGTTCACACTACAAGTCAACTTAGACTAAGTTATTCATTTAACACAATTTCATAAATGTCCCAACTCATCTACTTAACCATGCACGCAGCAAAGCATATATAAAAGAAATAAACAAATGTTGAGGGCATAGGAATAGATATGATATACCAATAACAAGCATTAATATGGAAAAGAATAAGGATAAGGCTGAATCTGAGTAGAGCAAACAAGACTATAAACAAGAACTACTCTACCAACCAAGAAAGATGGAGATAGGGTTTAGTACCAATTAAATGATCAAAATACTATCACGGCATGCAAAGACAAATTCAAAAAATACTCTACCAGAAAGAGGAGATTAGCAACTATGCCACTCTCATGAACATCAATATGTTTCAAGTCCTACAAGTAAAATATAAATTTGTAAAAATACAATACTTACAACATTTCCACCACTCCATTAACACAATTAACACAAGCCCAGCTACAAGGATCACTATCTCTTGCATCCCATTTTTTCTAGGCACTATGAGGATCGATATTTGCCACACCTCTTGCGTATGTGTACCGCAAGTGCACGGGCTTGTGGAACTAATAATAGTACCCTGGTGAGAGGGTAATCGAATCCACAGGGAGTAGGGATCAAAGATACGAGTAATTACTATTTAACTAATGCGAAATACGGAAAACGAGAGCAAGATCAATTGTGTGTGTGCAAAGGTAATTGAAAACAAGAAGAAAATAAAGAGAAATATGGAAGGTAAGACAGTGCAAGCAAGAGTGATAAGAGAAAGACAATCAATGAGTGAAATAGGGTACCTAGACAAACTACCCCTAGGATTTATGCTTCTAGTGCAAGACAATGCTATTATACTCTCCTATTGATGTCTAATGAGATGAGGATATCCTTAAATACACGGTCTCAAACCTAAGGTTAACCGTGACTAATCCCAATCATTATGCCCCGGCATTAGGTTTCACTACGATCCTTAACTCTTGTTGACCTGTCAACTAAGTCCCAGGGGAGTTCATCTTCCTAAACCTCACACTATGCAGGATTGCTTTAAGTTTTAGGGATTCCTAGTGATTGGCCCTGTTCTTATGAATAGCTCTAACCCTTTGGTCCAAGTGAAAGAACCCTAGTCTCAATTAAGCCCCAACACTAGGATTCACTATAACCCTTCACTCTGTTGCTCGCGTAACTAAGCCCCAGGGGAGTTCATCTCCTAGCACTTCGCTCTATTTTGACCGCTAAGAACTCGTGGAACATGGAGGTAGGAAAAATCACATCGGATGGGAAAGGGGACGTTTCGCTACCTCACGACTCACCCTCTCAAGCCTCTTCAATCTCAAGTAGTCTAACCCTATAGGAGTTATCACACCTCCAAAGGATAACCTAGGCAATTCTCAACACTAGTTTCACGGCTAAGGGAAAATCGATACAAGATGCAATTAATATTGAAACTCAATTTTATTCATCAATAAAGAAAAGCATAATAACAAGTCATAGAAACATAATTATCCTAGGGTTTACAAGTTTGAATACACTCAAGGGGTTTAGCTCCTCATGGAGCTATACAAATCCATCAAAGTATGAGAATAAGCACAAATCAAAAGCATAGATGAAAACACCCTTGTATAGTGTGTGGTCGTGGTCTTCTGCGACCGCCGGGCATCAATGTCGATGCCGATAGCGCTTCGATCCTCCACAAGGTCTTTTCCAAACCCTAGCCGCAACCCTCCAGAAGTTAGGCGAAAAGATTGGCAAAAAGATACAGAAAAAGTCTCAATAGGGCCTTTAAATACTGTTGAGTCTCGGCTTCAAATCGGTTGAATTAGAATTTCACACGGCCATGTGGAATTTCCACACGCCCGTATGAAGTCTCTGTTTTGCTGAATTTCAGCAAGTAATGAACAGTAACTTGCTACAGTATTTTTTGTTACAATGCTAAAATCAATGCTCCACAATCTAACTTTGTTCTTCTTCTCCAAACTAGCTTCACAAACCTACAATGCACAAAAGCATATAAATGCACACAATTTAGTGATAAAATCTGATAAAAGTAATACTCATTGTAACACAAGCACTTATCAATATCCACCCGTGATTGGAACTCCAACAAGGCCAATCCTTACTTGCCACTAAACAATCAAGTATTAGTAATTTGTGCCTTCCAATTCCCAAGCAAACACCAATGACATCAGCATAGTTCATAGCCATCAGAGTGCATCTTCAAAGTTAAGCAACAAACAACCATTTGTATGAAAAAACATCAACAAGAAGGCGTACATAACCTTGCACAACAAATAACCAAAAACAATGCATTCTCTGTCCATCTCTCCAAGCACCAAAACCAATCATGAAACCACTCCGCCTCCAAAAAAACAAGAAACACATAAATACTCCAAATTAAAGACTTAATCTGCAAGAGATTCAACGGGAAGCAAAAAGGGTAGGAGATAGAATTCTCACATGATGAATTGATGTACAATAACAAACCAATCAAAAGGAAACAACAAAGATTTGGTGATTTCAGTTTACTAGACATCCATGTGAATTACTCATATGCAAGATATTGCCTCCATACGGAAATGTAGCAGATTACAATTCCTTTAGAACAATGTTTTTCAGAACCTGACCGGGAAGTGAACCGGCCCGGATCATTCGGTCCAACTAATTGACCCATGTTAATACAAGTATCAATTATCCAAACTCACATATATTCCAAGGCTAATTCAAACATGATACGCTAACATGCTACTTAACATGAACATGATATGCAAAATTATCATCACACCAATTCATATGTGATATTAGATATATATACTAATTCATATTAGACTTGCTGAGTGCTCCTTTATCAATATCTTTGACATATGGCCACCAGCGGCATAGTCGAAGGCATTTTTTGGTTAGGCTGCACACACTGGGCTTACAAGTGATGCACTCTCTACGGCGACTACGACAGCCACTCCTGGTTTCTCAGCTCCATCTCTACCTTCTCCCCCATCCCTCGTATAACTCGAGCCATTTTCTCCATCTAAGAACCCGATCTCTCTTACCCTCTCTGGTCTCCTTCTGTTCCATCTCCGATCACCATCTCCAACCTCTCCAAACGCATATCCTACTCCCAACCCCACGGCCAATGTCCTTCTTATCTCATCTACATCGACACCACCAACCATGAGATCGTCATCACCATTCGCAGCCTCCACCTTCTCTCTAACTCCAACTACTCCCTATTTCTTGATAACAAGCCTAGTCTATATAGAACCAGGGTCAACCCCGGTTATGATAAAACTAACCAGTTTGGAGGGTTTGAACGGGTTTGGCCAGGTCAATACCCGGTTAATGATCTATAAAAAATCATACCGAACTGCTGGTCGGTTCTCGGTTCTACCAGTCTGGCCAGCTGAAGGTCCATTTCGGGTTTCAAAACATTGCTTTAGAGCAAAAAAAAAAAAGGATAAAAGATGAAAATGGCAAATATTTGACACATGAATGACAATTACACAAGCAAGGGAAAACAAGTAGAGTGTTGAGTCTTCTATTCTCTAGCGGAAACTAATTATATAATAAGACAGAAAATTCTAATACATGAGGAGTCCATTTAAATCAGGTAATACTAAAAACATATCATATCCTAAATGGGCCTATCAAGACTAAATGAAAAAAGAAAAAAAATTGAAATGATCCAATTTAATGGCTTAGTTTCCATCATTGAAGGATCTATGTAGATAAATAGTAAAAAAGTACAATAGCAATTGAATAAGTGCAATAGGTAGCATTTAGGCTGGAGAAATTGTACATGCAGTTCATTGGGACTTCACAAAATTTTCTCATTGTATTCAGGTTCATGTTCTCCATCATCTTTCCATTCAAAAGTTAGCAAAGTTTGTACAATGCCACACTCCAACATTAAAACAAAAGACACAAAGTTTTCAATAATAGAAATTTTAAATGTTAAGTAGCTTCAATTACTAAAAGTGCTAAGAACAAGAACATAAAAAAAGTCCAAAGTTCAAAACATGGATTTCATATGATATATATTTATATAATACAATCCACGCTCAAACTCCATTTAAATTGCATACTCCTAAGAACTCTAAAAAAAAATGGATAAAGTGGATGAATGAAATTTAAGAGTTATAGGGTAGTATTCACAAATGTATAAGGACCAAACTCAATATCACCTATGCATCTGGGTTTGAACTATGTTCACCTTGAGCTGAATGACTATCCTGCGATGAACGTCTTCCAATACCTATGGACCCTATATCTTCTTGATCAAAATTTGTGAAATATAAAATGCTAAAAATAATTGAATCCCAATAAATATTAGAAACCCAACAAAATCACTACACTAATATATAATAATAAGTCTAAGATAAAAGGTAAAATCCAAACCATATTAGGTGCAGCATTTTGGCCTTAGTTTGCCAGTTATTGGGTAAAAAAGGCTATTTGGTGCTGATTTTGTTCAACTTCCTGGGTTAATTGTTACATTGTTATCCTAAGGGCTTCAAATTTAGATGGTTTACCACCACTAGCAGAATGTCTGCTACTTGAGTTACTTGATGCCCATATACTTGGGCTGGGACAACTCCAACCTCTAACCCTCGTACATAACTAGGGTGTTCTTTCCCAAAAACATTAATGAATGCTTCATTTGCAGATGAATTTTGACTCTGAATAATTAACTCTTTCTACATAATCAAAGTTGTAGATTATATAAATGCTAATTATCAGATAACCACCAATCATAATGTATAACACTATGCGCTACTTACATGATTTTGCCTCGCCTCTTTATTTACAAAAGACCAATATGAGGTTATATAGCTGACTTGAAACAATTCAGCTCTTATAATAGGCTGATGAAGTTGAGTTTCCTACAAAAATAAATGTGTTTGGTATATAATCCTCCACTATGTATATATTGATAATTAATAAACAAATATTCAAATTTTCTCATAAAATGAAATAGGCAACCATCTCTTTTTGTAATTGAGCGAATGATTTTAACCCTAATGTGTGTGGCATTATAAACTTAGTGAAATTTTGTGCATTTTGTTCCTTTTTGCCTACGTAACTCAACTGGATCATAGACATTGAAATGCATATCATTTTAAAAAATAATGCTACAAAAAAAATATTAAGCATGTTACCTTTATGTCGGGCCCGGTCTTATAATCAATAAAAGAATCCATTGCTCCAAAAGAATTTATGCAGGTTTCTTTTCAATGTTGCACTCACGGGAAGGATCAGGATGATATTTCGTATAGTTATATAGATTATAGCGATGGTCTCGCCATTTCTTTGCCAAACTTTTGAAAATGTAATCATTGTGCCTGTCATTGTTGATCTTCATTTTTGTCTGCATGTAAATACAATAGCACACATTGGAAAAGTATAGAATGATGGAATGCATAAATTCTCAACTATGAATACAGCTACAAACCTTTATAATGTTATTCCACACATCATCTTTATATCATGCAGTAACCTTTTGCTACTTCTCATATCCGATAGGAAGTTTTAACAATTGCTTGCAATGTGGCCTAGAAATTGAGCAAGCATCCCACCAGACAAATCAACCAGTTGGTTTTGATTATTCCATTCCATAATAACTCTCTTTCATGGTGGAATAGAGAATATGTCAGTTGCTCGTAGATTCTGTCGCTTCACTACCCCATTTCCATCTACCAGTTATAAAATTGTAGTACATCATGTATATGTGGTTATTGTTCATAATATGTACCCATGGAAAGACACTTGAAAAATCATAATCTGAATTGTTAGAGCCATGTTATAGTTTATATTGGTTAATGGGCCATATTGGGCCTATAGAACAAGACCCTAATATTTCTATATGTATATATCTTTGTACTCTTCTCCTAACTCGAATATACAAACTATTTTTCTATTTTCACATGGTACCAGAGCACTGGGTTAAACCCTAGATGCTACCCACCACCACTCTAAACCTTAGCCTCTCACCCGTCGCCGGCACCTCTACCACCAGCCGCCGCCTATCTCTTGCTGTTCCCGTTGTTTCACGGTCACCTGGTAATGTCTTTGTCTTGTTGCTGAAGGACTTATCTCTTCATCATCATGTCTTTGTCTCATGATTCTTTAGTTAAGAATCTCCATTTAACCTCGTAAATTTTAGATGAGAGGAACTATGTTTTTTGGGCACAGAGTTTTGAGTGGTTCCTTATAGCTCATAAGAAATCATCGTATCTCACGGTAAATCCACTAGACTCTAAGTATGCCAAGTAAGCTGATTAGCTTATTGAGGATGCTACAGTTCGCTCTTGTTCAACTGTTAGTATGAAATTGAATATTGCCTGAAGTGTTGTAATGTTGACTACTGCAAAGGCAATTTTGAAGATGTGCAAATTGACATATGGGAATGAAAACATCATCTCCCTCATTTTTGAGTTGTGTAATCAACTATTTACAGCATCAAAATGAGCATTACTTTTCTCAGATTTTATCATTAATTGTTGTGCATTTGTGTTCTTTTGTGCATGTAGGGTTGTGGAGTGAGTTTAGAGAAAAAAAGCAAAGTTAGGTCATGTTCTCCATTGTTGAGTGTTTCTTGGACCAAGCAAGGAACAAGGAACGAGTCTAGACTTGTGGGTGTGTGCCAACCTCCTTTGGAGAGGCATAAAGGCAGTCACATTCACAAAAGTCTAACCCGTGTACTATTGGAGAACTTCGTCAATAAGGAGAAATGAAGCAATCGACATGATCTATCATTGATTATGTGCCCAATTCAATGGCCTCGATGAAGAACGATGAAATCGGGAACATTTTATGCGCGAGTATTGTAGTAAGGCACTGTAGCAATTACTGTAGCAGTTTAATGTTCACTGTTCCAGAGAATCCACACGGGCGTGTGGAAATTCCAGAAAACCGATGCCTGATTTCAGATGATTTACAGCCGCGACTTAGCACTATTTAAAGGACTTATCATGACTTTTTGAGGATCTTTTCGCCTATCTTCTGGAGGGTCGCCTCTAGGGTTTGGAAAGGACTTTGTGGAGGATTGGAGAGCGTCTACGGCATCGACATCAAAGTCCGTTAGAAGATAGCTATTGGGGGAGCTTTCGTCGGCACCGATCCGGTGAGGTGTGCCCTAGGCTTGACAAGGGGCTTGGTGGAAAAGATGGAGCGGCCTCACAAGACCATCGCCACGCATCACAAGTGTGTTTCATCTATGTTTTCTATTCTTGTTATTTCATATACATTGATGGATTTGTATAGCTCCATGGAGAGCTAAACCCTTTGTGGGTATTCGGACTTGTAAACCCTAGGATGATATTGTTTCTATGACTTTTATTATGCTTTCTTAATTGATGAAATTTAATTGAGTTCCAATCTTGATTGATTGTTGTATTGATTTTCCCTTAGCCGTGACACTAGGGTTGATAATCATCTAGGTTATCCTTTGAAGGTGTGATAACTTTTATAGGATTAGACTACTCGAGATTGGAGAGGGTCGAGAGGGTGAATCGTGAGGCAGCAAGACGTCTCCTTTCCCCTCCGGTGTGATTTTCCCTACCTCCGTGTTCCAAGAGTTCTTAATGGTTGAAGTAGAGCGAAGTGCTAGGAGATGAATTCCCCTGGGGCTTAGTTGCGCGAGCAATAGAGTGAAGGGTTGTAGTGAATCCTAGTGCTGGGGCTTAACTAAGGCTAGGGTTCTTTCACCTAGACCAAAGGGTTAGAACTATACTTAGGGACAAGGTCTTTCACTTGGAATCCTTAGAACGTAAAGCAATTCCACGTAATGTGAGGCTTAGGAAGATGGACTCCCCTGCGGCTTAGTTGATAGATTGATAAGTGTCTAAATGTATATACTTTATTGTACACTTTTTATACACTTAGCATGTATTTTTGTATGAATAGATGCCCGTTTTGTGCTTAATCGAGTATTATTTTCTTTGTAGGGCATGTAGGAGCCACGGAGAACATGAAGACATAATTTAGACAGAAAAGAGAAGAAAACTAGGTCACAGTACTGTAGCGCATTCACTATAGCTAGAGTACTGTAGCATATTCACTGTAGTAGTCACTATTGCACCTGGGGAGCTCTCTGGCAGAAAAAGTGATTTTTGTCTTACGTGGTGAATAGTGACCGTAAGGGAGGCCGTCCGCACCAGAAGCCAACAACTTTTACCTAGGGAAAACGGCCTAGTTAACCACCCAGTTAACCACTCCGTGAGGCTTGTGATTTAAGTTGTTTGGCCCTAATTCGCATTCATACGACCCCCCATACGGCCCGTATGCTTCGGGGATATAAAAAGGGACTTCTAGGGCTTCAAATGGGGACCTTTGGCCGGCACATTGAAGTGGAGAACGAAAACATCTTTTGAAAAACGACGATTTTGAGCCAAAGAAGGAGGCAAGAACATCATCAACAAGGGGAGAGGCTTCACCATCAAGGGAGCAAGATTCCAAGCCAAGGGGAAGCGTCATTTGGCAAACTCTTCGATGTAGAAAAGCGTCATTCGGCCGGACCTCCACCCAAGTGACCGGGGGTAACTTCAAGCGCTTCTTGGGAGGCAACCCAAGCAATCGGTGTCTTTTATTTCAATATTCGTATTCTAGGTGTTCACTTTACTTTTCTCATCGTTATTTTCTTTACTACTTTTACATTTGAATAAGTCCATGTTCACAATTTTCTTATTGTCTTGAGTGTGGTTTATTTATTTTATTTGTTGAGTATTGCTTGTTTTTGTCGTCATTTCATGCATTAGATCGAGTTTTTTCGTATTTCTTTCAAGTTGGAGGTGTTCTAAAACGTTTCAATGCCTTACTTAACCATTTGGAGAAGCAATTTTTGAGTTTTGAATGATTTCCAGCCCCCTCACGGCCAACTTGGGGGCCGTTTTCCCCTTAGCCGAACCCATGGCCTCCTCTTCCTTTCTTCTTCTTCTTCATTCCTTCTTCAACACATCCTTTTCTCCTTTTCTTTCTCTCCCATTTCTTGGCCAAATCCTTCCATTTTTTTCTCCTAGTTCACCTCCTAAACATTTTAAGACTTCGATCTAGTGGTTTTCCAAGGTTTTAAAGCAAGCTTATTCAAGGTTTCGTCGGCTAGCTCTTTGATGCCCTAAATTTTTCTTTTTCATTTTTCTTGGTTTCTTTGAGCTTCTTGATGGATGATTTCAAGCATTTAGCCTATATTTGTTGTTGTGTATGTTGTGTGGTCAATTTCCATTGAATTTTTGTAAACATTTTTGGATTCTCAAGTTTGTGGGGAAATGCTTCATGTTGAATAGTCTCAATACGGCCCTCCATACGGCCGTATGGACCCTATTCATTCTTTTTTCCCATTCTTTCCCCATTGTTTGCATTTTGTTTGGCATTATCTTGGATTACTTGAAGCTTGATGAGGTTTATTTACATTGTAGGGATGCCGAACTTCAAGAGGGTCTCCTCCAAATGCCCAAGGAATTCAACTCAAACCCCCGAAGGGCCTCATCTTACACATGCACTCCACAAAGCAAGATACGAAGTTTTAAAGACCAAACCATTTAGAACTCTTCGACACATTGAGTGGGGAATTTTGGGGACAATTGGAATTGCTGAGCAAGTAAAGGAATTTCTATCACAAAACTGTTGGGCGGACCTATTTTCCGTTGAAGAACCAACCTTTCGCCAACTCACCTTGGAGGTTATTAGTACTTTTGAAGCGCGCCAAGATCTACGGGCTCTCATCTCTCGAAATCAAGGGGCCATTTGCTTTCAAGCCCTTGGGAGGACTTATGAAATGAGCCACTTCGAGTTCGCCAAGTATTTGGGGATTCATGATGAATAATACACTAGCTTATTACCGGTCAGCCAACTCCACATTGATTTCCCATCATGCATGAGTGCGAGGGATTATTGGGCCACCATAGCTCCAAGTGACACTAAGAACACCCGGAAAGCATCCTGGATGGAAAACCCTATACAGAGATATATTCATGCCTTGATTACTCGTTCCATCGGGGGTCGGCACGGCAGTACTGGAGTAGTTTCTCAGTCTGATCTACTCATCATGTATGGGATTTTCAAGAAGTATCCTCTCCATGTTGGCCACCTTGTGGCCGAGGCATTCATACATCAGGCGTAGTTCGCGCATTTGGGTGCCATCTTCTTGGGTCCAAACGTCACTAGACTTATCCGCGACATGAAATAATTGGATCGTGCACGTGATATGACTATCGTAGGGGGAGTGGCACCCCTTGGTGCATCAATCCTACAGGCAATTGGCTTGGTAGAGAAGAGAGGCGACCGTTGTAGACTCTCCCGACACTCAGCTGCGGGAGAGTCCAGTTTGTCAGCTGACACAGACTCAGAGCCTGAGGACACGCCCACTCCCATCCCTGACACCACACTACCACCGGATTTTGACGCTAGATTGCGAGGTATGGAGGGTGACATTCTGGCCATTCGTCACGAGCAGCGCAAGATGCGAGGTTACCTCTATCAGATCCTAGAGGGACAACGCCAGCTCACAGAGGACTTTCACTAGTTCGCCATTTCCTCTCGTGGCTCATCTTCACAGACTGCCGCCACATCCTGTGCCACCACACCTGCACCGCCCCTCAGCAACGACCAGTTTCATTTTTTAGCATGGACGCTTAGTTTGATTACCGCAGTTCTAGTTTCTTCTTATTTTCTGCATGTGTGTGTTTGGTTTGAATAAGTTGTGTGGGGTTATGCCCTAAACAACCTTTTGTAGAACTTTATGTATTTTGTTTATTTAGCATGAGTGTTTGACTACTCCCTAGTGTTTTATCTTTGCATTTTAATTTCTTTTATGTGGAATAAGGATGTGCCCTTGTGCCTTGCAGGGCATTGAGGGTAGTTTGGTGAGTCTCCCCACATTTTGTGGAAGCCGGACCCGACATGTAGAGCTCGCCGTACATTTGTTCGGGTCACATCTCGCCATTTTTACAAGATGAACCGGGGAAGTTCATTTTCACCCTCCTATTTTTTTTTATTGCATATATTACCTTGTTATTCATGATTAGTGTACATTGAGGGCAATGTACAACACTAGGTGTGGGGATGAGTGTATTACATATTTTAGGGCCATATGTACATGCTAATGTTATCAATGATGGCTTTGTTCATTCTTGTGAGATCCTTCAAGTATGGATTAATGATTGATGTGAGTTACACACTTTTTGTGCTCTATTGAATCCTGTTTCACCTCTAATATTGTCTTGTACACTGAATTTTTTATTGATGCCCTGGGAATAGCCAACTTGACTACTTTTATTCTCTTGTATGCTTAACACACAACCTTGAGTACTTGGCCTTACAAGACTAAGTTCTACCCTTCAATGAACTCTTAAGAACTTCTAAGCCTTGTTGAGCTAGTCCTAGTTTTGTGACTTGTAGTGTAATCTAAAGATATGATCTTGGGTGAATGTGAAAAAAAAAAACAAATGAGTCTATGTCAGTATTCCTCTGCTAATGAAGCATGAATGCGTCTATGTGGACTGTAATCGAGTAGTTGGGTGCCTCTTGTGCCTAACCAGCATGTGTACCCTACAGAAAGATTTTGGTGCAGTCTACGTTATGCGGACTCGAAAAAAAAATTTGCATGTTTATATAAATAAAAACCCTAGTGATCACTGAGACTGCCTACTTGTTGTTTAGAGAAGAAAATGGATTTAGTTTCAAATACAGGACTTAGAAGAAGGATCTTATTTGTTCATTGAGGTAGCACTTAGCATTTTTAGACCTAGTATTCTTGTATGTGGAGTGATTAGCATCTAGAGTTGTACTGATTGAAGTCAGTAGGCTAGACCAAGTAAGGGCAAATGAGATAAAAGATTCACTTACACTGCACAGACATATAAGAGGTGTGACATGATCTTTTTGTTGTACTTATTGATTGTAACTCAACATTTGTATATCATTATTCATTGCTTGTAGAATCTCATATTTATTCGAGCCGGAGATAGTACATTTAGCCACTTATCTTTCCCTCTATTTTTCATGATTTGTTTGCTTGGGGACAAGCAAACGCTTAGGTGTGAGGATGTTTGATAAGTGTCTAAATATATATACTTTATTGTACACTTTTCATACACTTAGCATGTATTTTTGTATGAATAGATGCCAGTTTTGTGCTTAATAGAGTATTATTTTCTTTGTAGGGCATGTAGGAGCCACGGAGAACACGAAGACATAATTTAGGCAGAAAAGAGAAGAAAACCAAGTCGCGGTACAGTATCGTATTCACTGTAGCTGGAGTATTGTAGCATATTCACTGTAGTAGTCACTATTGCACCTGGGGAGCTCTCTGGCAGAAAAAGTGATTTGTGTCTTATGGGGTGAATAGTGACTGTAAGGGAGGCCGTCTGCACCAGAAGCAAGCAACTTTTGCCTAGGGCAAACTGCCCAGTTAACCACCGTGTGAGGCTCGGGATTTGAGTTGTTTGGTCCTAATTCGCATTCATATGACGACCCCATACGACCCATATGGTTCGGGGATATAAAAGGGGACTTCTAGGGCTTCAAAAGGGGACCTTTGGCCGGCACATTGAAGGGGAGAACAAAAACATCTTTTGGAAGACGATGATTTTGAGCCAAAGAAGGAGACAAGAGCATCATCAACAAGAGGAGAGGCTTCACCATCAAGGAAGCAAGGTTCCAAGCCAAAGGGAAGCATCATTTGGCAATCTCTTGGACGGGGGAAAAGCATCATTCAGCAGGACCTCCATCTTCTCCTTCATTTCATCTAGGGAGTGTCATTTATGAGTTTTTTTTGTCTAATTTGCTTTACTTTGTCATTACTGTTTGTTTAATGGCACACCAAGGCCACTGGATGTTGGTGAACCTTGGGGGGTTCATCGTGCATTTTGGATGATTTGCACTTAATTATATGTTTGGGTTGATTTATGATTTAGTTCATTGTGTTTTATTTCTAGAACTACTTGAAGGAGAAATCCGTAGTTCTTTCTTGAGTTGTACACGTAGACCTGACCTACTCATGTGTATTAGATCTTCGATGAACTAAAAGGGATTTCTTGTATTGGTATGCCGAGAAATTGGATATCAATAGCTCTCCAATCTTTAAGGGTAAACTAGGGTCTTGGGTACCCTTATGTTGGGATCTCCTTGTACTTAATGCAATCGTAGGAATACCGGTTAGGAAGAAATTCCTATCGGTATTCGTATGGGATTAGGGTTCAATCGCCGAGAAATTGGGGTTGATCTAATCTTGAGATCCTTTGGTCTAAATTAGCCAAGCTACTTTTTTACTGTTCATCCATGTATCATGATGACCCTTCAAGGGGATCCACATCCATAGGCCTTCACACATCACTATAGCACTTGCAACCATTTTGTTCGACCTTAAATTTGTTTATCCATACAGTACTTGTTTCATTGCTTTAGTTAGAGTACCACAATCATGCTTGAGATGTTAGGTTAGATAGTAAGTGATGGAGGAGTAATAGTAGATCCTTAACCCCATAGAATATGATCCTCGCACCGTTGCACGAGGTGGTACTTGGCGACCCAGTACACTTGTGGGATTCACATCATAGATCAAAAAAGTGAAGGGTCGTAGTGAAACCTAATGTCGGGGCATAATGTTGGGATTAGTCACGGTTGACCTTAGGTTTGGGACCGCATGCTTAAGGATGTCCACGACTCATTAAACATCAATAGGAGAGCATAATACATTGTCTTACGCTAGAACATTAGTCCTAGGGGGAGCTTGTCCGGGTACCCTATTTTACACTTTATTGTTTCTCTCTTTACTCTTTGCTTGCACTCTCTTGTCTTCCATATTTCTCTTTTACTTTCTTGCATACACATAGATTCTTTTCTCGCCACTCGTATTTGCACTAGCTAACTAGCAAATTCTCTTGTCTCTAATCCCTACTCTCTGTGGATTCGACTACCCTCTCACCGGGGTATTTTATTACTGCGACAACCCGTACACTTTCATCCGCAGCTTGTTGGATGAGCTACATATCTACTGCTGTTAGTTCTTGATTTGGCCACCCTTCGTTGTTATTAGAATGAAGTTATGGTCATTGCATATCTTTCTGGACCCCCTCTTGAGGTACAAAACAAGGTAAAGGGTTATATTCTCAGTTCTGAGAGACTACTTATCTTGTTGCTGTTTATGCTCGCTTGCTTCACCTGTCTTCTAAATTCTCATCTTCATCTCCCGTTGTGTCCTTTGATTAGTCCTCTTTCCTAGCTTCTGGTGGGTATGGTAAAGGATTCTCTCGTGGTAGTCGAGGAGCTTGCCATGGTGATTCTCACGGTAGGTTTGTTTTTAGCTTCTGTCAACAGACTAGCCACATTGAGGATCATTGTGAGGATAAGCATGGCTGCCCGACAATGGCCAATGCTAGTACAGAGGTAGATGATCTGTCACCCACTTCCGGTGCTAAATAGTTAGTCACTATCTCTCAAGCTGACTTTGAACAGTTACAGCAGCTACATGGCACCACTTCACATGCCACAGTCTCTTCTGTATCCTTAGATAATGCCTTTCTTGCTTCCAGGACAGTTCTTGGATTATTGACGCCGAGGCCTCCTCTCACATAATAGGTGCAAAACTTTTACTTTAAAATTTTTCATTTTGTGGTAATTACAAATGGACGATCATGCTCACTGTTTGGAGAGAAAGTTGTGCAGGCTTCCTCTTAGCTTAGACTAAGTAATGTTCTTTTCATACCTGACTTTCCTGTAAACTTGCTATCCATTTTTGTGATCACCAAATATTTGAATTGTAGTGTCACATTTTGTAGGATATATAGACAGGAAAGAGGAATAGTTTGGGGCATGATTATAGTGACGACGTGTATACATTGGTTCATGATGATATTCCTTGTGGTTTAATAGCTTCTATTTTTGACTCAGGTCATCACTCATATGGCACTATAGATTGGGTTATCCTTCTTTCAGTCATCTTCAGTAGACTTTACCATGGATTGTGGTTGAGTTGTTTTAATGTGAGTCATGTCAGTTGGGTATGTATCAGCGTGTTACCTTTAAACGATCTACTCTAGTGTCTAGTCGGTCATTGTTTAATCTAGTTCATCGTGATGTTTTATAACCTTCTAAGGTCATTTCTATTTCTGGTTATCGTTACTATATTGTGTTTATTGATGATTTTTCCCGAGTGTCAAGTGCATATTTGTTAAAAGACCGTTGGATGTTGAACTTAGCTTTCAAATAAGATTGCTAACCTATCATTTATTTTGAATTTCAAAATTTATCCTCCATCAAAAAGATAGATGTTGAACTTAACTTTCAAATAAAATAAAATAAACTTAATTATATAATAAATTAAAATGTTATGATGGATTAAGCGTAGATGCGTCTATAAACTCATGTGTCGTTACGACAATCTGACAGGTAACAAAAATCAAATTACTAACCTGTGATTCATTTTGAATTTCAAAATTTATCCTTCATGGAAAAGATAGATGTTGAACTTATCTTTCAAATAAAATAAAAAAAAACTGAATTTGACAATAAATTAGAAGGTTAATGAGTGATTTAACATAGCTAAATCTATAAACTCAAACAATCAGACTAGTGACACAAATTAGATTACTAACCTATCATTCATTTTGAATTTCAAAATTTAACCCACATTGAAAAGATAGATGTTGAACTTAGCTTTCAAATTAAATATAAATAAACTCAATTGATAATAAATATGAAAGTTATGGCTGATTCAGTGATCCAACATCAATAAACTCATGTGTAGCCACATCAATTAGACCGGTGACAAAAATCAGATTGCTAACCTGTCATTCATTTTTTATTTCACACTTTTTTCTCCATCGAAAAGATAGATATTGAACTTATCTTTCAAATAAAATAAAAATAAATACAATTTTACAATAAATTAGAAAGATATGATTGATTTAGTGTAGCTACATATATAAATTCATGTTTAGCTACAACAAACAGACCTTCGACACAAATAATATTGCTAACCTATCATTCATTTTGACTTTCAAAATTTGTCCTAAATTGAAAAGATAGATGTTGAACTTAGCTTTTAAATAAAATAAAAATCAACTCAATTAGACAGTAAATTAAAATTTTTTGACTAGTTTAACATAGTTGCATTTATAAACTCATATGTAGCTACAACAATTAGAACGGTGACAAAAATTAGATTGCTAGCCTCTCATTCATTTTGAACTTAAAATTTGTCCTCCATTAAAAAGATAGATATTGAACGTAAATTTTTCATAAAATAAAAATAAACTCAATTGGATAATAAATTAGAAAGTTATCGCTGATTCAGTGTAACTACATCCGTAAACTCATGTGTAACGACATAAATCAGATTAATAATCAATCATTCATTTTGAATTTCAAAATTTGTCCCCCATCCAAAAGATACATGTTGAACTTATCTTTTCAATAAAATAGAAATAAACTCAATTGAAAAATAAATTTGAAAGTTATGACAGATTGAACATAGAAGCATCAGGAAACTCATGTGTACCCACAATAATCAGATGGGTGACACAAATCAGATTGTTAATCTGTCATTCATTTTGTATCTTAAAATTTGTCCTGCATCAAAAACATATATGTTGAACTTAGCATTCAAATAAAATAAAAATCAAGCCAACTGGAGAAAAATTAGATATTTATGACGGATTTAGCACAGCAACATCTATAAACTCATGTGTAGTTACAACAATCATGCCTTTGACAAAAATTAGATTGCTAACCTATTATTCATTTGAATTTCAAAATTTGTCCTCTATGAAAAAGTTATATGTTCAACTTAACTTTCAAATAAAATAAAAATCCACATAATTGGATTATAATATAAAAAAGTTATGACAGATTCAATGTAGCTGAATCAATAAATTCATGTGTAGCTACAAAAATTAGACTGATGACATAAATTAGATTACTAACTTCTCATTCATTTTGAATTTCAAAATTTGTCTCGCATAGAAAAGATAGATGTTGAACTAAGCTTCCAAATAAAGTAAAAATAAACCAGATTGGACAATAAATAAGAAAGTTACGATTGATTCAGAGAAGCGGCATCAATAAACTCATGTGTACTCACAACATTCAGACCAGTCACAAAAATCAAATTGCTAACCTTTCATTAATTTTGTATTTCAAATTTTGTACTCCATAGAAAAGGTAGATGTTGAACTTAGCTTTCAAATAAAACCAAAATAAATACAATTGGACAATAAATTAGAAAGCTATGATTGATTCAGCTTAGGTACATCTGTAAACTCAAGTGTAGGTACTATAATCTGATAGGTGATAAAAATTAGTTTTCTAACCTATCATTCTGATGCAATATCCTTAAGGGTATGGGTCGCACGCAAGTAATAATGTGGTACCCCTTGAGGGGTAGGGTTATCGAACCACAGGGATTGAACTTAAAGTACTAATCCTTCTTCTTATCTCTAGTCAAACACAAAATGAAGTTGGTTTAAAGAAAGAAATTAAAATAAGAAAGGAAAAAATGGGGTGGAATTAACATGTAAATTAGGATTGAGTGTTTTAACAATAAGAGAGCAATGCCACGGGATAATTCCTATGAGTTATTGTATGCTGAGTTACCCTTAATGCCTACTAGGTACATTCTACGGTTCGAGTGTGTGCTCAAGTGCAATATTACAGCTATGGTCCTCAAATACACCAAGTTTTGCTAAGGTAACTATGGGTTTCATACACATTGAGTTTTGTAATTACACAAGGCAACTACAACTATGGCAATCCATACAGTAAGTTTTACCTAAGCAACTGTGCAAATCAAACTTATCAAGTTATGCAAACACATGGTTTAACACAAGAACTAAAAGAACTTCGTAGATCATCAAATGTAAGTGTTCAAAGCATACAAAGCATCATAGTCTAACATCTCGGGGCACCATGGATGGTTAGCCCCTTATGGATGGGTACAACATGGAAGAAACAACAAGAGATCTAAAGAAAAAAAGACATGACTCCCTTATTCTCAAAATATTCTTCATAGTTGAGCTCCGTATGCTAGCCCCACTTCCCTTGTGCCTCTGACTCGTCCTTGATCCCCTTAGGTAGTGTGGTGAAGCCTGATCTTTGCTTTCATCAAAGTCCTCCTGGTGGAGTGTGGAATCCCCAAACAAAGATGAGAGTGAAACCCTAAAGCTGGAGTTAAAAAGTCAGATTTTGGGCTCGACAACGCCTAAGAACTGTCATGCTTAGGCCATGTTCATTTTGAGACTTCTTAAGTGAAATGACTGGGAAAGTCAAGAGGAGAAGCATAGCAGTGTTTCTCCCATGCTGTTCTTGTGCACTCCTGTGTTGAGGGTGACACAACATGCTTCCCCTGATGAAAAGAAACTGTCTTCAGGCTAAGAAAATCAGGAGGAAGGACACGGGTGTGTTGATCCCGTGCTTGGCTTGGGAGCACCCCCTTTCTTCAGTTTTCACTAGCTTGTACTCTAGGATGGAATAATTAGTAGGACAGAACACGGTCGTGTTTCACCCTTGTTCAGCTTGAGCACTTAGCAGGTTCTTTATACTTTGCTCGTTTCACCTCCTATTTTGCTCCAAATCACTTCGAACAGCAAAAGTCTTGCACAAGGAACAACTATACCCAAAATAGCACCGAATATACACAAAAGTATGCTAGAGAATGAATAGAAGAATGGATTAAGGGCAAATAAATATGATATGAAATGCAGTTGCTAAGTGCCAGTGTATAAGTGATATGAAGTATATTTTTCTTGTATTAAGCATTGTTTTTCTTAGATTTTATCACTCATTCGTGTGTATTTGTGTTCTTTTGTGCATTTAGGATTGTGGAGATGAATTGGAAGAAAAGAAGCAAAAATAGAATTTGGACGCAATGGTTGAGAAGACTCTTGGACTAAGTAAGGACCAAGGCACAAGTTGTAGACATGTGAGTGTAGCCACACTTATGTAGTCCAACTGGTGTAACATTGAAGAGCTTCATCAATGGGTTGAAAGCAAGAGGCGACATGATCTACCACGTTGTTGTGTGCCCAACTTGGCGGCTTGTATGAAGAAAATGAAGTCGGAGCAATTTTGGCGTGAGCTGTAGCAGGTGACTGTAGCAAGACACGATTTATTGTAGCAGTTACTGTTCACAGTGCGCAGGAAATCCAATTCTAGAGAATCCACATGGGTATGTGGAAATTCCACACGGCCTTGTGGATGCCCGATTTAAGTCCTATAAATATCATGATTTGAGATTTATTTGTGGATTTTTTTTCTATCTTTCGCCCATCTTTCGAGGAGAGCCAGGCTAGGGTTTGAAGAGGTTTTTACAAGGCTTTTAGAGTGGTTTTATGTCATCGACGTCAAGTTTCTTTAGAGGAGAACTATTAGGAGAGCTTTCATCGGCATTGATTCGGCGAGGTGTGCCGTATGTTTGACAAGGGAACCTTTGGAGAAGATGAAGCTACTTCACGAGACCATCGATATGGACTACAAGGAGGTTATTTTTATGGTTTCCATGCATTTAACTTTGATTTCATTGTTGATTTTGTATTGCTCCATGGAGAGCTAAACCCCTAGTAGGTGCTTGGACTTGTAAACCTTAGGATGACTTTGTTTCATTGACTTTTATTATGTTTCTTTAATTGATGATTTAATTAAGTTTCAATCTTGAATGATTATTTTGTTGATTATCCCTTAGAGTGACACTAGGTTGAGAATCCATCTAGGTAATCCATTGAAGGTGTAACAACTTCATTAGGGTTAGACTAAGCAAGATTGAAGAGGGTCGAGAGGGTGGGTCGAGACGTAGTAGAACGTCCCCTTTTCCTTCTGTAAACTTATGTGTAGCTAGAATAATCAGACCAGTGACATAAATCAGATTGCTAACTTGTCATTCATTTTGAATTTCAAAATATGTATTCCATCGAAAAGATAAATGTTGAACTTAGCTTTAAAAGAAAACAAAAATCTACTCAATTAGAAAATAAATTAAAACATGATTCAGTTTAGCTGTAGTTATAAACTCATGTGTAGCTACAATAATCAGACGGGTGACATAAATTGTGTTAATTAGATGATATTATGACAGATTAAACATAGATGCACCTATTAACTCATGTGTAAACAAAAATCAATCAGTGACACAAATTAGATCCCTAACCTGTCATACAATTTGAACTTTAAAATTTATCCTTTATAAAAAAATAGATGTTGAAATTACCTTTCAAATGAAATAAAAATCAACTCAATTGAAAACTAAATTAAATTGTTATGACTAATTTAGCGTAGCTATATCTAAAAACTTATGTATAGCTATAATAATCAAATCGGTGATACAAATCAAACTGCTAACCCATCATTCATTTTGAATTTCAAAATTTGTCCTCCATCAAAAAGATAGATTTTGAACTTAGCATTCAAATAAAATTAAATTCAACTCAATTCAAGAATAAATTAAAAGGTAATGAATAATTAAGTGTAGCTGCATCCATAAACCCATGTGTAGCTACAACAAATAAACCGGTGATAAAAATAAGATTGCTAGCCTGTCATTTATTTGAATTTCAAAATTTTGATTTATTAAAAATATAGATGTTGAACTTATCTTTTAAATAAAAAAAATTCAACTTAATTGGACAATAAATTAAAATGTTCTGACTTATTCCGTGTAGCTGCAACTATAAACAAATGTGTAGCTACAACAATCAGACCTGTAACAAATATTAGATTGTTAACCTGTCATTCATTTTGAATTTTAAAATTTATCCTCCACTAAAATGATATATCTTAAACTTAGCTTTTAGATAAAATAAATATCAACTCAATTGGATGATAAATTAAAAAGTTATTTCTTATTCAATGTTGTTGCATCTATAAACTCATGTGTAGATATGACAATTAGACCGGTGACACAAATCAGATTGCTGACCTATCATTCATTTTGATTTCAAAATTTTTCCTGCATTTAAAGGTAGATGCTTATATTTAAAATAAAATAAAAATCAAATCAATTGGACAATAAATTAAAATTTAATGACTGATTTAGTGTAGCTACATTTATAAACTCATGTGTAGCTACAACAATTAGACCGGTGACACAAATCTGGTTGCTAACCTATCATTCATTTGAATTTCAAAATGTGTCATTCATAGAAAAGATAGATGCTGAACTTATCTTTCAAATTAAATAGAAAAGATAGATGTTGAATTTCAAAATTTATGCTCCATAAAAAAGATAAATGTTAAACTTAGCTTTCAAATAAAATAAAATAAAAACAACTCAATTGGATAATAAATTAAAAGGTTATGAACTATTTAGCATAGATGAATCTATAAACTCATATTTAGCTATAACAATCAGATCTGTGATAGAAATCAGATTGCTAGCTCGTCATACATTTTGAATTTGAAAATTTATCCTCCATTTGAAAGATAGATGGTTAACTTAGCTTTTAAATATAACAAAATCAACTCAATTGGACAATAAATTATAGAGTTATGACTGATTTCATTGTTTCTACATGTATAAACTAATGTGCAGCTAGAACAATCAGATCTGTGACAAATCAGATTGCCACCCCGTCATACATTTTGAATTTTAAATTTGTCCTCCATTAAATAAATTGTTGTTGAACTTAGCTTTCAAATAAAACAAAAAATCAACTAAATTGGATAGTAAATTAGAAAGTTATGTTTATTTGAGTGTAGCTGTATCTATAAACTCATGTGTAGTAATAACACTCAGTCCTGTGACATAAATTAGATTGCTAACCAATGGTTCATTTGAAATTTCAAATTTTCCCACCATTGAAAAGATAGATGCCAAACTTAGCTTTTAATTAAGAAAAACCAACTCAATATTAAAATAAATTAGAAAGTTATACCAGATTTAGCTTAGCTGCATGTATGAACTCATGTGTAGCCACAACTATAAAAAATGTGACAAAAATTAGATTGCTAATGTATCATCCATTTAGAATTTGCCAACTTGTTCTCCATGAAAAAGATAGATGGTTCACTTAGCTTTCAAATAAAATAAAAAACAACTCAAATGGACACTGAATAGAAAGTTATGACTAATTCAGTATCTATAAACTCATGTGTAGCTACAACAATAAGACTTGTGACACTAATAAGATTGCTAACCTATCATTCATTTTGAATTTTAAAATTTATCCTCCATTGAAAAGATAGATGTTGAACTTAGCATTCAAATAAAATAAAAATTAACTCAATTGGTCAAATAAATTAGAAAGTTATGACTGATATAGCATAGCTACATCTATAAACTCATGTGTAGCTACAACAATCAGAAATGTAGCAAAAATCCAATTGATAACTTGTCATCTATTTTGAATTTCAAAATTTATCCTTTATTGAAAAGATAGATGTTGAACTTACCATTGAAATAAAAAAATAATCAACTCATTTTTACAATAAATTAGAAATTTATGACAGACTTAGTGTAGCCACATGTATTAACCCATGTGTACCTACAACAATTAGAATTGTGTCAAAAATCATATTGCTAATCTATCATCCATTTTGAATTTGAAAATTTGATCTTCATCAAAAAGGTAGATTGTTAACCTAGCTTTCAAATAAAATAAAAATCAACTTAAATGGACAATAAATTAGAAACTTAATACTAATTCAGTGTAGCTGCATCTAAAACTCATGTGTAGCTAGAACAATAAGACCTATGACAAAAATCAAATTGCTAACTTGACATTCATTCTTCAAAATTTGTCCACCATCGAAAAAATAGATGTTGAACTCAGCTTTCAAATAAAATCAAATTTAACCCAAATGTAACAATAAATTAGAAAGTTATAACTGATTTAGTATAGCAGCATCTATAAACTCATGTGTAGCTATAAAAATCAAATCGGTGATATAAATTAGATTTCTGACCTATTATTCATGTTGAATTACAAAATTTATCCTACATGAGAAAAATAGCTATTGAACTTAGATTTCAAATAAGAAAAACCAAGACACTTGGACAACAAATTAGAAAGTTATGGAGTGTAGATGCATTTAAAAACTAATGTTTAGCTACACAATCAGATATATGGTAGAAATCAGATTGCTAACCTGTCATCTCTTTTAAATTTGAAAATTTGTCCTTTATCAAAAAAATAGATGTTGAACTTATATTTCAAATAAAACAACAATCAACTCAATTAGATAATATATTAGAAAGTTATGACTGATTTACTATAGATGCATCTATAAACTCATGTGTAGTTGCAACAATCAGACCAGTGACACAAGTCAGATTACAAACATGTCAACCATTTGAAATTTAAAAATTTGTCCTCCATCAAAAATATAGATGTTGAACTTAGTTTTCAAATAAAAAATCAATTAGAAAGTTATGGGTGATTCATCATATTTACATCTATAAACTTATGTGTAGCTACAATAATAAAACCTATGACACAAATTAGATTACAAACCTATCAACAATAAAACCTACAACAATCAACTCAATTGAACTTTGCTTTCAAATAAAATAAAAATCAACTCAATTGGAGAATAAATTATAAATTAATGACTGATTTACTAGAGTTGTGCATGCATCTATAAAGTCATGTGTACATAAAATAATCAGACCTTTGACACAAATCAGATTGCTAACCTGTCATCCATTTGAAATTTCAAAATTTATCCTCCATAAAAACAAATAGATGTTGAACTTAGCTTTCAAGTAAAATAAAAATCAACTTAATTGGATAATAAATTAAAATCTTATGACTGATTTAGTGTACTTGTATCTATAAACTCATATGTAGCTACAACAATCACAAATGTGACAAATTAGATTCCTAACTTGTCATCCATTTTGAATTTGAAAGTGGCTAAGCTTGCCTCAACTCCCACAACTTTTTAAGTTGCTTGTAGTTTCACCGCCCGCCGTCTTTATTCTCTATCAGAAAGATAGATGGTTAACTTATCTTTCCCATAAAAAAAATTTAACTCAATTGGACCATAAATTAGAAAGTTAAGATGATTCAGAGTATCTATAAACTCATGTATAGCTATAATAATTAAACCTGTCATACTAATCAAATTGCAAACCTATCATCCATTTGAAATTACAAAATTTTTCATCCATCGAAAAGATAGATGTTGAACTTAGTTTTTAAATAAAACAAAAATTAACTCAATTGGACTATAAATTATAAAGTTATAACTAATTCAGCATATCTGCATCTATAAACTCATGTGTAGCTACATTAATAACACCTGTGACACAAATCAAATTGTTAACCTATCATTCATTTTGAATTTCAAAAATTGTCCTCCATCAAAAAGATAGATGTTGAATATAGCTTTTAAATCAAAACAATATCAATTTAATTGGACAAAAAATTACAAAGTTATCATTAATTTAGCGTAGCTACGTCTATCTTTTTTATGGAGGACAAATTTTTAAATTTAAAATGAATGACAGGTTAACACTCTGATTTGTGTCACAAGTCTTATTGTTGCAGCTACACATGAGTTTATAGATGCTGGTACTTTTAATCAATCATAATTTCTAATTTTTTGTCTAATTGAGGTAATTTTTTTCATTTTATTTTAAAGCTAAGTTAATCATCTATCTTTTTGATGGATAATAAATTTTTTAATTTCAAAATGGATGACCAGTTAGTAATCTGATTTCTGTCACATTTTTTATTGTTGTAGCTACACAAGAGTTTATATAGGCAGCTATGCTAAATTAGACATAACTTTCTAATTTATTGTACAATTAAATTGCTTTTGACTTTATTTTAAACATAATTTCAACATCTTTTATTTTTAATGGGGGACAAATTTTTAAATTTCAAAAGGATGACAGGTTAGCAATCTGATATTTGTCACAAGTCTGATTGTTGTAGCTACAGATGAGTTTATAGATGTAGTTATGCTAAACCAGTCATAACTTTATAATTTATTATCTAAGTGATTTAATTTTTATTTTATTTGAAAGCTAAATTCAACATATATCTTTTTGATAGAGGATAAATTTTGAAGTTCAAAATGAATGACAGTTAGCAATCTAACTTGTTTCACAGGTCTTACGGTTGTAGCTACACATGGGTTTATAATGGTTAGCCCCTCATGAATTTGTAAAACTGAGAAGAATGAATGAATGCATTAAGGTGAGAAATCATGATTTCTGCCTTTTACAAAATCTTCTTAGATGAGCGTCAAAAGTTTCATGGATGAGCTAACTCCACTTCTCGACCTTGATCCCCTTAGATGGTGCAATGAAGATTGATCACTCATCCTCATCAGTGCTCTCCAAGTGGAGAATAAAACCCCTAAACAAAAGATAAGAAGAAACCCTAGATCTGGGAGTTAAAAAGGGATTTTCAGGCTCAATACGTTTGCAGCATAGTCGTGCTCAGAGTGTGCTCTTCTGTGGGACTTCTAAGTCAATCGTCTAAGTGTCAGCCAGAGAAAATCACCGGGAGAGCATGATCATGCTCTGCTCATGCTTCACTTAAGTAGGACGTGCAAAGAGCACACTGGTCGTGATTTCCCTGCAAATAGATGGTGCTTCAATTCAGAGAAAATCATGAGGAGGAAGCACGACCGTGCTCTGACTGTGTTTGGCTTGGAAGCACCCCAATGCCAGGTCAGCTACTCTGGCACCTTCAGATATTGATAATCACTGGGATAGAGCATGACCGTGCTTTGCCTGGGGTTGGCTTTGACATTTAGAAAAAATCTGTATTCTTTGCTTGTGTTGTCCTCGATTTCACTCCTAAATGCTTTGAACCCTAAATTCCTGCAACATGAACAAATATACCAAGAATAGCATTGCAAATATCCAAAACGTGCTGAAAGACAACCAAAAGAGTTAATTGAGAGTAAGTAAAATAAGATATGAATCACACTCATCATTGTCTCACAACTTTTTATTTAGCACTTTACCAAGCCTAGTATTTCCCTTCATGAAGTTTGCTGATGAGTGCATTACATATCGTATTTATATGCTCTCATTTAACTCTTTTATTAGTTCTCGAGCACACTTTTGTGTATATTCCGTGTTATTCTAGGTATGTGTTCATTGTGTAGGAGTTTAGATTCTTGAAGCGATTTGGAGTGAAACCAAAGGTAAATCGAGCAAGGTATGAAGAATACGGGAATTACTCAAGCTGAACACGGATAGAGCATGGGCGTGCTCTGTCCCACTGATGTTCCCAGCCTGGAAGTCAAGACAGTGAAATCCAGACACGGGGGTGCTCCCAAGCAGAACACGGGCTCAACACGCGCGTATCGTTCCCACTGATTTTTTCAGCCTGAAGACGAATTTTTTCATCAAGGGAAACATGGGCATGTGCAAGAATGATATGGGAGAAGCAAGACCGTGCTTCTCCCCTTGATTTTCAAAGGTGTTTCACTCATGAATTCCTGAAAACGAGCACGGCCTTAACACAACCGTGCTTAGGCCGGGTCGAGCACGAGATCTATCTTTTTAACTCCAGCTTTTACTGTTTCTCATCTTTATTCGAGGATTCCATTCTCCACCTGGAGGACTTTGAAGAGATCGAAGATCAGGCTTCACCACACCACCTAACGAGATCAAGGACGAGTAAGAGGCACAACGGAAGTGGGATTAGCATACAAAGCTCGGCATAGGAAGATTATCTTGAGTGGAAAGGGAGTCATGTCTTCTCTTTTTAGATCTATTATTGTTTCTTCCTTGTCGTACCCATCTATGAGGGGCTAACCGTCCACGGTGCCCCAGGATGTGAACGATGACACTTTGTTTACTTTGAATACTTGCATTTAATGATTTACGGAGTTCTTTTAATTCTTGTGTTAAATCTTGTGTTTGCATAACTTGATGAGTTTGATTTACATTGTTTCTTGGGTAAAACTTGGTATGTAGAGTGTTTAGCATGATACCACAGTTACCCTAGAAAAATTCGGTGTATTTGAGAACCATAGATGCAACCTTGCTCTTGACCACACACCCAAACTATAGAATGTACCTAGTAGATATTAGAGGTAAGTCAACATGTAGCAGTTCATTGGAATCATCTCAGGGCATTGCTCCCTTAATGTTGAAACACTAGATCCTGTTCTACCTAACATCTCCATCATTCACCCTTTTTTCTTATTTTAATTTCTCTCTTAAAATCAATCCCAATTTGCATTTAGCTAGAAATCAGAAGATTAATTAGTACTTTATCTCCGGCCCTTGTGGTTCGATAACACTGACCATTAGGGGATACCACTTTATTACTTGTATGTGACCCATGCACTTACGGAGAACACATCAAGTTTTTGGCGCCATTGCTAGGGACTGGCAACTTTTAGGAAAATTCTGACTCTGGTGTTCTAGTTTGTTAATATTGTGTATATTGTGCATATTTGCTTTCTTTTTATTTTATCTATCATTTTAGTTTTATTTCCTTTTTCATTGTTAGTATTCTTTTGATCTTAAAGTGCTCTACTCTATGCGCGTAGGCACTCTTGTATGACCTGTGGAAGCACGTCTTCTCCACTGCTAAGCCCTGATCCAAAAGTTTAAAGGAATTTCATAAGGAGAGCCAGACGGATAAATTTGAGTGAGGCAGGGTCAGTCGAAATTAGCGTGGAAGTGGGTCACTGACACACCCTTACGTGTGTGTACCGGAAGTACACGGGTTGTCAAAGTAATAAAGTACCCTGGTGAGTGGGTAGTCGTATCCATAGGGAATTGTGTTCAGAAACAAGCGTTATCACTATTTTAGCTATAAAGGGAATGGATGGTGAGAGAAATCAATATGTATATATATAAAAGAAAGTAAAATAGTTCAAGGAGAGCAATAAAGGTAGGATAGGTAATCGTTATGAAGATGAGGTACCCGGACAAAGCTCCCCTTAGGACTAATGCTTCAAATGCAAGATTAGTATTATATCCTCTAATTGATGTCTAATGAGTCGTGAAAATCCTTAAGCTCACGGTCCCAAACCTAAGTTCAACCGTGATTGGTGCCAATACTATGCCCTGTTACATAGGATTCACTACAACCCTTCACTCTGTTGATAGCTCAACTAAGCCCCAGGGGAGTCCATCTCCTAAGCTTCACACTACGTGGAACTGCTTGGTGTTCTAGGGATTCGAAGTGAAAGACCCTGTCCTTAAGTATAGTTCTAACCCTTTGGTCCTAGCAAAAAAACCATAATCTCAGTTAAACCCTAGCACTAGATTCACTACAACCCTTCACTCTATTGCTTGTGCAACTAAGCCCCAGGGGAGTCCATCTCCTAGCACTTTGCTCTACATCGACAGCAAAGAACTCTTGGAACACGGAGGTAGGGAAAATCACGCCGAAGGAGAAAGGGGACGTTTCGCTACCTCTCGACTCACACTCTCGACCCTCTCCAAACTCGGGTAGTCTAATCCTATAGAAGTTGTCACACCTTCAAAGGATAACCTAGATGAATCTCAACCCTAGTGTCACGGCTAAGGGAAAATCAATACAATCAACATGCAAGATTGGAACTCAACTAAAAGCATCAATTAAGAAAACATAATAATAGTCATAGAAACAATGTCATCCTATGGTTTATAAGTCTGAATACCCACTAGGGGTTTAGCTCTGCGTGGAGCAATATAAAATCAATAAAGAATTTAAGAACATATGCATAAAAACCATAAAGGAAACCCCGTTTTAGTCCGTATCGATGGTCTTGTGGAGCCGCCTTAGCTTCTTCAAAGAATCCCTTGTCAAGTCTAGGGCACACACCTCACCGAATCGACACCGACGAAAGCTCCCCCAATAGCTATCTTCCAAAGGATGTCGATGCCAACACCGTAGAATCACCTCCAAAGACCTCTAAGAACCTCTCCAAACCCTAGCCGCAAGTCCCCCAAAAGATAGGCAAGAGATAGTAGGGGGGTCCCCAAAAAAGACTCAAAACGGGGTATTTATAGGCTGAAAACGAGCACCCACACGCCCCTGTGGATTTTCCACACAGGCATGTGGATTCTCTATTTTGCTGATTTTCGGCGTGTTGTGAACAGTAACTTGCTACAGTATTTGCACCGAAATGCTCCCGAATTCATTTCTTTATAGAGGCCGCCGAATTAGGCACACAATCGTGCAGTAAATTTATGTCGCATCTTCAATTGAACCACATTGACGAAGCTCTTGATAATGTTGCACAAGCCGGAACATGTGAGTGTGACTGCTTTTGTGCCCCTCCAATTCACATATTCCTTGAACTCAGTTGGAGGTTGGCACACACTCACATATCTTTGAACACAACTTGTGCCTTGTTCCTTGCACGGTCCAAGAACTCCCTCAACAATCACGTTCATGACCTATTCTTGCTTATTTTATCCTCATTCATCTCCACAACCCTACATGCACAAAAGAACACAAATGCACACATATAATCGATAAAATCTGAATAAAGCGATGCTCAATGTAAGAAAAGTATACTTCGTATAGCTTATACACGAGCACTTATCAGTCACGACGAAGAAGACATGGCTAGAAACCAACAACAAAGCATCTCAGATTTTGCTCGGCCAAATTTAGAGGGAATAGGGACAAGTATTGTACGACCACCTATTGTAGCCAACAATTTTGAATTGAAGCTAAACTTCATCCAATTGGTGCAGCAGATGTGTCAATTCGATGGATTCTAAGATGAAGACCAAGATGAGCATCTCAGGAACTTCATGGAAATCTGTGACACCTACAAGGTGAGCAATATGTCCGAGGATGCTATCCGCCTGAGACTTTTCCCATTTACTTTTCGAGGAAGGACCAAATAGTAGCTAAATTTGGAACTTAATTGTTAGCTCACTTTTACTCCTTAGACCTAGAAACCTTATCACTCTATCCTAATTGTGGAGCAACTTCTCTAGGATGATAACCTTGTGTTAAAAAAAAAACCTTGGAAAGTCGGATTCCTTTGTTGGAATGCCCTACCAATAAAAATTTTGAATTGTTTTCTGTAAAAAGATGGTAGAAAGAGCTATCATCCTAGAAGAGTGAAAGCCACTCTCGAGTAGTCAAATTTTGGGCATTGCAAGTGTACATTTGATGACCTACTCGGAGAAAAGGCTACCTCTAGGTTGTATGAGGCTACTACCCACTGTTTCAAGTGTATTTAGGGTTATTAGTGTTGGTTTGATTCCTCAAGATTATGGGGTACACAATTTAGGGTTTTTGAACACACACAAAAGGTCTGTGTAGTAAAGGTGTAGCTTATCATTTACTTTCATGTTGTTACTAACCCCATTGTTCCTTATTTGCTTAAGAATTTACCATTTCCGTGAGATCAGAAGTAATGCACTCAATCATTTCTTTATTGAGTGTTGTGAGATTGCATGAGGACAAGCAACAGTTCAAGTGTGGGGGCATTCAATGAGTGCATTGCATATTGTATTTATATGCTCTCATTTCACTCTTTTATTAGTTATCGAGCACACTTTTATGTATATTCGGTGCTATTTTGGGTATATGTGTTCCTTGTGCAAGAGTTTAGAGGCTCGAAGTGATTTGGAGTGAAATCAGGGATGAATCGAGTGTGGTATGAAGAATATGGGAATTACTCAAGCTGAATACGGACAAACCACTGGCGTGCTCTGTCCCACTGATCTTCCCACCCTGGAAGTCAAGACAGTGAAATCCAGACACGGGGGTACTCCCAGGCAGAACACGGACTCAACATGCCCGTGTTGCTCCCAATGATTTTCTTAGCCTGAGGATGAATTCTTTTCATCAGGGGAAACACGAGCATGTCACTCTCAACACAAGCATGTGCAAGAATGACACGGGAGAAGCATGATCGTGCTTCTCCCCCTGATTTTCCATGGTGTTTCACTCATGAATTTCTGAAGATTGGCACGGCCTCAACACGCCCTGCTCAGGCTATGTCGAGCCCAAGATCTATCTTTTTAACTCCAGTTTCCACTGTTTCTCTCTCATATTTGTTCAGGGATTCCATTCTCTACCGGCATGACTTTGAGGAGAACGAAGATCAGTCTTGACCACACCACCTGAGGAGATCAAGGATGAGTCAGAGGCATAAATGAAGTGGGACTAGCATATGGAGCTCAGCATAAGAAGATTATCTTGAGTGGAAAGGGAGTAATGTCTTTTCTTTTTAGATCTAATGTTGTTTCTTCCTTGTCGTATCCATCCATGAGAGGCTAACTCGTCCACGGTGCCCCGGGATGTGAACTATGACACTTTGTATGCTTTGAACACTTACATTTAATGATTTACGGAGTTCTTTTTGTTCTTGTGTTAAATCTTGTGTTTGCATAACTTGATGAGTTCTATTTGCACATTTGCTTTGGTAAAACTTGGTGTGGAGAGTATCTAGCATTATATCACAGTTATCTTAGAAAAACTCGATGTATTTGAGAATCATAGATGCAATATTTCTCTTGAGTACACACCAGAACCATAGAATGTACCTGGTAAACATTAAAGGTAAGTCAGCATACAGTAGTTCATAGGAATCATCTTGGAGCATTGCTTCCTTACTGTTGAAACACTCGATCCTGTTCTACCTGACATCTCCATCATTCACCCGTTTTTCTTAATTTAATTTCTGTCTTAAAATCAATCCCAATTTGCATTTAGCTAGAGATCAGAAGATTAATTACTACTTTAAGTTTAGTCCCTGTGGTTCGACAACCCTACCCTTTGGGGGTACCACTTTATTACTTGTGTGTGACCCATGCACTTACGGAGAACACATCATTTGCCTCCAAATATCCCAAGCCATAAATAAGCATGCAATGAGAGTAGGAAAAGCTTCATAATGACTTTTATAAGTCCTTTTGACTTACCAAACATGATGATAATTTTCTTGGAGTCAGTCTCCTCTTGCATTATTGCTCATCAAGTATGGCAAGAAAGCAAGTCCAATTGCCATATATTTTATTTGTTTTTTAATTGAAGATATATGTGATTTTCATCCCAACAATTAATTAACCACTAATGGAAGTCCTTCAAAAAATAAAATAAAATAAAAATAAAAGCACATGTAAGCAGTAAATAAATAAAAAACTTTGTGATGCAAATTTACCTTCAAAATTAGTAAATCACAGTAAATTTCATACAAGTTTTTCCAAGTCCAATATTGTATTTTAATAATATAGTTCTCTAAATTGAATATATTAAAGTTATTGATAAATAAAAAAATAAAAAAAAATTTCCCAATTTACAAATGAGGAACAATGTTTTTTTTTCCTACTTTTATGATACATAGTTTCTCCCGTAAACAAAAGAAGGAAAAATCATTACCAGTACTAATTTTTTCTTATTTGGTAAGCGTCACTTCATTCATTTATTTAAAAAGCTTGCAACAAATGCAATGTCTTCGTATAACATGAACAGCTATAATATTTATTTTTTAGAAATAATCTAATATAAAGCATTTTTTATGTTTTGTTTTTTTTGGCCTATTATTGTTCACTAAAGATTTTTTTTGGTCAAGTGGTTTGGTTTTTAAATTAATTGATAAATTTGTCCCTGTCAAACAAGGAATGGTTATTGCCATTAATAATTTTTTCTTCTTTTACTAATTTGAGAAATATGATCTTGAAAATAGGGGAAAAACATTGTCCACTTTCCGCAAATAAGTAAAAGCAAAGAGATTTTTTTTTGAATATTTTCCCTAATTAATTTTGTAAAATTCTTACAAGCTCATGTACGGGCCTCGGACTTGCGCATTATATGCAAACGGGGGCAACCAAATAAATTTTGTGTTAGGTTCCTATTTTACGTTCTTAGGGTTGCCCCTATTATTTGATAGTATTTATAATAATGCCATCAAAGGTAAAACACTTATTATTTTGAGAAGTTAATGTAAAAATTACTTCAATTGTGTAAAATCTTTGAAAACAATGTTTTGTCCCCATCTTTTATTTCCTATTTTACCACTGTACATGATATTGACAGAATGACGTCAAAATGTTTACAATCTGATTTAAGTGTAGTTTGTAAAAATTCCTCCAAATTAGTTACAGTCACCTAAATTAATACAGAATAATTGTAATATTTATTTTACATATATACCCTAATAACTTTTTCTCATGAATAGTTTATATTCTTTTATCAAAATACTCCATTTCTTCCGTATGAATCATGTTACTCCATTTTGATTTTGTTAATAATTCAGCTCTAATTTCTTGTATTTCATATGTTTAAATTATTCGATAATTAATTTATAAAAAATAATGCAAATACAATTTATGTGGCCCATACCAGCTAGTAGATATATATATGTATGTAAGGAATAAATCTTTATACAAAATATATAAACCACAATTACTTTCACAAGAATCAATTTTTTTTTTACTCCTTTTTTATTTCGTTAATGATTCACCTCCAATTTCTATCATTACATTCAATTAAATTAATTGATAATTAATTTTGTTAAAATATGCTCATGCAATTTGCCTGAACAATAGAAATGTAAGGAATAAACCTTCAACAAAAATAGAAAACGTAATTATTTTCACATGAATCATGTTTTTCAATTCCATTTTGATTTTGTTAAAAATTCACCTCTAATTTCTTGTATTTCATAGATTTATTTGGTAATTAATTTAAAAAAAATACACATGCAATTTTGCATGCGAAATATATATATAATTAACTCATATTTATATGTTTGTAATCAATAAACCTTTATGAAAATATCAATCAAAATTACTTTAACATGAATCAGGTACTTTGAACTCCTTTTTAGAATTTGTCAATAATTCACATTAATTTCGCATATTGCATATATTTAAATTATTTGATGATTAATTGCCTTTAAAAAAATTAATTAACGCACCATTTGGGTGTTGTGAGAATAGGAAAAATAGTTTGGATATTTCATTGGTAAAAGAGTACAAGGATATATATAGAGAAATATTAGGGTTTTGTGGTATAGGCCCAATATGGCCCATAAACTAAATATAAACCATAATATAACTCTAACACTCCCCCTCAAGCTGGAGCATATATATCGAGCATGCCCAGCTTGTTACATAAATTACTAAAGACTTTAAAATTTAAACCCTTGGTGAAGATATCCGCTAGTTGCTCAGATGACTGGGTATATGGCGTAGAGATGACTCCTTTTAGTACCATATCACGTACATAGTGACAATCAACCTCCACATGCTTGGTACGCTCATGGAACGTTGGATTATTTGCAATAAAGATGGCGGCCTGGTTATCACAGAACATATGCATAGGTATTGTGATGGGAAATCCCAACTCAGATAGAAGAGACTGTACCCAAACCATCTCACAAGCTGTCTGTGCCATCGATCTGTACTCTGCTTCTGCACTCGATCTTGAAACCACATTCTGTTTCTTGCTTCGCCAAGTAACCAAGTTTCCACCAACATACGTACAGAAGCCTGACGTAGACTTTCTGTCTCCACTATCGCCAGCATAACCCGAGTCAGAATAGGCTGCAACGTCCAGGTGACCATGATTCTTGTAGAGAAGACCTTTGCCAGGAGCTCCTTTAACATATGCAAGAACCCTCAGAGCACCCTGCCAGTGAACTTCTCGTGGCTCATGCATAAACTGACTCAGGAGTCCAACTGCGTAACATATATCAAGACGAGTAACTGTCAAATAAATGAGTTTTCCAATCAGACGCATGTATTGGCCCGGATCTTTGAGAAATGAGGAAGATGTCTCCCAGAGGGGTGGTGACTGCTCAGTAGGTGTACTCTCTGGTTTACAACCTAATAAACCAGTCTCTTCAAGTAAGTCCAACACATACTTCCGTTGTGAGAGCGTCATCTTTCCTTTGGCATATGCAAACTCAATACCGAGGAAGTATCTGGGTCGTCCCATGTCTCGTGTAACAAAATGCTTCATTAAATGCTCCTTACTTCTCTGAATGTCCTGACGATCGCTACCATTCAACAAGATGTCATCAACATATACCGCAAGTACAACACATCCAGATGAAGTGTTCTTATAGAACACAGAATGATCCACATTGCACCTGCGAAAACCATCTGTAACTGCAATTACACTAAATTTATCAAACCATGCACGAGGACTTTGTTTCAAACCATATATCGCTTTTTTTAGCTTGCAGACTAGATTCTCCCCCTGAGCAACATACCCCGGAGGTTGCTCCATAAACACAGTCTCAACTAAATCTCCATAGAGAAAGGCATTCTTCACATCGAGTTGACAAAAGGCCCATGATTTATTTATAGCTATCGATAGTAGAATGCGAATGGAATTCAGACGAGCAACAGGTGAAAAAGTCTCAGCATAATCAACACTATAAGTCTGAGTAAAACCACGGGCTACCAACCGGGCTTTGTAGCTATCAACTGTACCATCAGCTTTGTGCTTGACAGAGAAGACCCATCGACAAGTGACAACGCCGGCATCAACAGGGCGAGGCACGAGCTCCCATGTACCAGGAGATCTCAAGGCTTCCATTTCCTCATCCATTGCCATCTGCCATTGTGGAAGCAGACATGCATCCTGGTAGTTCCTGGGGATTGACTCAGCAGACAAGGAAAGAGCAAAGGTACGGAAAGACGGGTGAAGATTATCATAAGAAACAAAAAGTGAAATGGGATGTTTGGTACAAGAACGGATACCTTTGCGAAAAGCAATGGGAAGATCAAGAGATGGATCTGCATCATTCGGGGAGACGATCGGAGGGGCCGAATCTGGCGGTGGTACATGTTGGCGATGATGATAAACCTGTCCAAAACGACCATCATTTGGATATGGAGGAGGCATCACACTAGGTATAGGCACAGGCGGAGTAACAGAAACAGGAATGGGAAGAACAATATCAGACGACGTAGTCAACACATCGTGAGAATCCGAGTCAGAAAAAAAAGATTGAGACTCAAAAAACGTGACATCCATGGACACATAATATTTTTGACTAGTCGGGTGGTACAAACGATATCCACGTTGGGTGCGGGAATATCCGACAAAGACACATTTAAGTGCACGCGGGCACAACTTATCCAAACCAGGAGTTAAATCCTGAACAAAACCAACACAGCCGAAAACACGAGGAGACAAGCGAAACAACTCAGTATCAGGAAGAAGACGACGTAGAGGGACCTCTCCTCCTAGGGGTACAGAAGGCATACGATTAATAAGATATACTGCAGTTAAGATAGCATCAGACAACAAATACCTAGGGACATTACGCTCCACTAAGAGAGTGCGTGCAACATCTAAGATGTGACGATGCTTTCTTTCAGCAACCCCATTCTGCTGAGAGGTGTGTGGACAGGTGGTTTGATGAATAATCCCATAGGACGCACACAAAGAATTCACAGCAGAAGATACAAATTCTAAAGCATTATCAGTACGAACACATTTGACAACAGTGGAAAACTGATTTTGTATTTCCAAAATAAATTTTTTAAGGACATCAACAATCGACTGACAGTCTTTTAACAAATATACCCATGATACTCGGGAAAAATCATCAACAAACACAATATAGTAACGATGACCAGAAATAGAAGCGACTCTAGAAGGTCCCCAAACATCACAATGAACAAGATCAAATGGCGATCGACTGGACACTAGAGTAGAACGTTTAAAAGTAGCACGATGATGCTTACCCAATTGACACGACTCACATTGAAATGACTCGACCCTAATCCAAGGCAAAGCTTGTTGAAGACGACTAAGAGAAGAATGACCCAATCTATAGTGCCACATAAGTGATGACTCGGTATCCGAAATAGAAGCTGCCAAACCACAAGGAATATCATCACACACCAACGTATACACGCCATCACCATGATTACGCCCCAAACCAATCCTCTTCCCCGTCCGCAGATCCTGAAAAGTGCAGTGAAAAGGGAAAAAGGTAACACTACAATTCAACTGCTTAGTGATCGCAGAAACTGATAGCAAGTTGACAGGAAATTCAGGCACGAAAAGAACATCAGTTAGTTTAAGCTGAGAGGAAGCCTGCACAACTCCTTCTCCGGACACTAAGCAAGATCGTCCATCGGCAATTGCCACAGAACGAAAAACAGATGGAGAAAGATTTTGAAAAAAAGATTTTGTACCTGTCATGTGAGAGGAGGCCCCGAAGTCGATAATCCAGGAACTGTCCCTGGAAGCAAGAAAATCATTACCTGAGAAAATAGGAGAAGAGACTATGGCATGAGAAACTGTGCCTTGTAGCTGCTGGAACCGCGCAAAGTCAGCCTGAGAGATAGTGACTAACTGTTCAGCACCAGAAGTAGGTGACAGATTGGCCAACTCTGTACTAGCATTGACCACTACCGGACGACCATGTTTATCCCAGCAACGATCCTCAGTGTGGCCCGTCCATCGACAAAAGGTGCACACAAACCTACCCCGAGAATCACCATAGTCAGCTCCTCGACCACCACGAGAGGAGCGTTTACCACACCCATGAGACGAAGACATGATGACGAAAAGACAAATCCTTCAGCAACGAGACAAGGGCATCACTGGTGATGGCTGAGGAACATCACCAGGTGCCCATAGAACAACGGGGATGGCGAGAGATGAGCGGTGGCTAACGGTAGAGGTGGCGGCGGCGGTGGCGGATTGAAGGCTAGGGTTTGGTGGCGGCGGCGGCGGCACCTAGGGTTTTGGGTGGCCTCTAGGGTCTAACCCAGTGCTCTGGTACCATGTGAGAATAGGAAAAATAGTTTGGATATTTCATTGGTAAAAGAGTACAAGGATATATATAGAGAAATATTAGGGTTTTGTGGTATAGGCCTAATATGGCCCATTAACTAAATATAAACCATAATATAACTCTAACAGGTGTCAAGTACTAATACGTACCTATATATACATATGCTTGTATAAGACGAACCTTTCTTGCATTTATATTTCGTCTCTGATCCCATCCTTTCTAGTGCCTTTTTCTTGTCTGTTCAAATTAATGGTAAAGAGAGTGAGGGACCTTTGGGATGCAGCTCGTTTAAAACATGGGTTTGGAAGAAGCAATTAGAACAAGACCTTTGTATGATTCACATTGGTTAGTGGCTTGGGGACCAATCTTCTTTAGTGGTTTTGAACAGCTACTTTTTATGTTTTATAAACTATGATGGGTGTATGTGTCTACCGACAGCACATCATGGCAATTATGTTTTTATAGTTGTAAATTAAATAAACAATTGGGTGAGTTTGCTATTTTATTTTAGGAAGCAAGAACCACAAAGAAACCCGACACCTCATTGAAGAGATGACTTGGAATAGCTATCAGTGGAACTCAAGAGATAGGAAGAAGATAGCCGGACTTCATGAGATAGATGCAGTCACTTCATTGGCGGCCCAAGTTGAGTCATTGACTAAAAAGGTGGACACTCTAACTTCTCCTAGAGTGGCGGCCGCTATGAGTTGTACCGGATGTGGAGGAGGACATGCTCCTAGTGATTGCCCTATTGCGATTGGTGGTAATACTTTCATGGAACAAGTGAATTTTGTAGGTAATGCAATGAGAGGTCAAGAAAATCTGTATAGTGGAACCTACAATTCCTGGGTGGAGGAATCACCCAAACTTGTCATGGAGCAATCGAGGGCAACAACAAAAGACCAATGCACCATCGGGCTTCCAACAACAAGCACCAAATTTAGAGAACAGAGTGTCGTGTTTGGAGAACAAGATGACTAATTTAGAGAAGTCACTTACAAGGTTTGTCCAATCGTTGGTTGCAAGATTTCAATCTGTTGAAGCCACACTTCGCAATCATACGGCATCGTTGCACAACTTGGAGAACCAAGTTGGTCAAATTGCGAAGTCTCTATCCGAAAGACCTCAAGGGAGTTTGCTTAGCAACACGGAGATAAATCCGAAATAATAGGTGAAGGCGATCACTTTGAGAAGTGGCCGTGAAGTTGGGAGTAGGCTTCCCCTTGAGAAGACAAGGAAGTGGAGGTTGAGGAGGTGCCTAAGGAGAAGGAGGTGGCACCCCCCACCTTACCAAAAAAGAATTCCTTATCCTTCGAGGTTGAAGAATGACTAAAATGATGAGCAATACAAGAAGTTCTTGGGTCTATTCAAGCAGTTGCACATCAACATCCCGTTTGTGGAGGTGTTGTCTCAAATGCCTCGCTATGCAAAGTTCTTGAAAGACCTCTTGACCAACAAAAGGAATTTGAAGGAGAGTGCATTTATGATCTTAGATGCTACTTGTTCTGCGGTGTTGCAAAAGAAAATACTGAGCCAGAAGAAAGACCCCAGAAGCTTCATCATTCCTTGCAATATTGGTGACTTGGGTGAAGAGTAGGCATTGGCGGACTCAGGAGCAAGCATCAATGCCATGTCTTACACCTTTTTTAAAAAGCTAGGCTTGGGAGAGCTTAGACCCACTCGGATGACACTTTAACTAGCCGACCGATCAGTTAGACATCCGAGGGGCATTATTGAAGATGTGCTTGTGAAGATCGACAAGTACATCTTTCCTGTGGATTTTGTCGTGTTGGATGTTGATGAGGATGTCGAGGTTCCATTGATTCTTGGGAGGCCGTATTTACGCACTTCCAAGGCACTCATTGGCATGGATGGTGGCGAGTTAACTTTGAGGGTTGGAGATGACAAGCTTACCTACCACCTCGCAGAAGCCATGCGACATTCTCTTAACTTTGACGATACTTTATATTTTCTTATCAATACTAACAAGCTCATTGATGAATATGTGCAGGAAATGATGTTTTCGGACCCGTATGAGGGGTGGCTAGACCAAGACCCAGAGAATGAAGACATCTCATTAATTGGTCTAGTGAAGGAGGTGAAACCTACCCGTAGAGTCATGAAGAGGATAATCCAAAAGCTTAAGAGAACAAAGAGACGCCACAAGAAACTCCCCAAAGCTTGTGGGGATGAGCATTCACGAAGTAAGGGTGACAACCCCTTGTGTGGTAACAAACTCAATCATTCCCCCTCTAACTTGCAAAGGTTATATTCAGTATGTTTTCAAGTTGTAGGTAAGAGGGCAACTTTCATTCATGAACCCCGTGAGGTAAGATCAGGTACGTCAAGCTTAGTGACGTTAAACAAGCCCTTCTTGGGAGGCAACCCAAGTCTTTTATTGCTTTTCTTGGACTTAGTTTAGTTCTTGCATGAATAAAAGTCTTAGTATCGGTGTTTTGGTTTTTATATATGTGTCTGTGATTTTTCTCATGGATTGTTGGTATTTTAGTGTGCTTCAATGTGTTTGGCGACGATTCAGGTTGCTTGAGTGTGTTTTCATGGATCTCTGGTCATAATTTTATCATATATGCAGCCTCTGTGCTTAGTATAGGTATTATAGGAATTTTTTATAGAGTCTGCTAATTTTTTAGTCATCCGAAAAAAGCACACGGGCGTGTGGAATTTCCACATGGCCGTGTGAATATATTCAGAAGCTCATCTTCTCTATCCCGAGAAGACATAAGGGCGAGTGAGTGGTCCTGTGAGCAACCTTGCGAAGGGCACACAGCTATGTGGATCTTTGCAGAGCAAAATTTTACATCCAGAGAGAACATAGGGGCGTGTGAATGCCCCTGTGAGTGAGCCTGCGAATGGCATACGACCGTGATGCAGTTATGCTAACATAGGGGCGTGTGAATGCCCCTGTAAGTCCAGATGACCACAGATGTAGTTATGCTAACGCAGTGATCCTGTCAAGGTAGTCTTGCAGATACGGCTTGCTCCCTCTAGGATTAAGCTTGTCGGTCTGACTAATCCAGTCTTTAGGATTATTATATTATTTTTCCCCGGCCTCGCAACGTCATTAATCTGAAAATTATGTTCAAGTTATTCCTAAATACATGGAGTTATTGTAAATGTAGGATAATTCCAATTAGAAATGCATTTGTCCAACGGTTTTACAAATATACGTTCATAATTGGCTCTAAGATTATAATATTGTAAACAAAATGCTCTAAGATCTTTCTCGCTGATAATTTGTAAAGCACGATCTATTGAATCCGAATTTAAGGCAACAGCATAAACCGTAGAGAGATTATGCCTTCCATCCCTAGAAGATCTGGTGTCGACGTGGAATTGCCCCCAGTCCATGTAGTCTCCACCCTTTTCTATGTGCGCTTTCACATCAGAACTTGACTTAGCAGACTAGATGTTTGGGTGGAATGTAATAGAAGAAGAGGTGGAACGAAGATCAAATAATCTGGTATTAGTTACATGAGCCCTCCTTTCCAGGTTTTTTAATACATGCAAGTGCGGAGATCCATCCTCGTGTACTTCCCTCGCAACCCGTATGTATTTCTTGTTTCTTGCAATAGACACCTCCAGTAATTGCCGTTGTGCCTCTTCCTTGGTCACTGAATTCGGGAGCATTTCGGTGAAGTATTGTAGCAGTTACTGCAGCTTATACTATAGCAAAAATAATGTAGCAAGTTACTGTTTACAGTCTGCCGAAAATCAGCAAAAAAGAGAATCCACACGGCCGTGTGGAAAATCCACAAGGGCGTGTGAAACCCCGATTTCAGCGTATAAATAGCCCATTTTCAGATCTATTTTGGGACCCCCCTTCTATCTCTTGCCTATCTTTTGGGGGGCTTTCGGCTAGGGTTTGGAGAGGTTCTTGGAGGTCTTTGGAAGCGATTATACGGCATCGACATCGACATCCTTTGGAAGAAAGGCTATTGGGGGAGCTTTCGTCGACATCGATTTGACGAGGTGTGCCCTAGGCTTGACAAGGGATTCGTGGAGCAGATTAGGAAGCTCCACAAGACCATCGGTACGATCTACAAGGGGGTTTTCTTTATGGTTTTTATGCATATGTTCTTAAAATCGTTATTGATTTTGTATTGCTCCATGGAGAGCTAAACCCCAAGTGGGTATTCGGACTTGTGAACCCTAGGATGCTTGTGTTTCTATAACTTTTATTATGCTTTATTAATTTGATGTTTTCTTATTGAGTTCCAATCTTGCATGCCGATTGTATGAGATTTTCCCTTAGCCGTGACACTAGGGTTGAGAATCTATTAGGTTATCCTTTGAGGGTGTGACAACCTCTATAGGATTAGACTACACAGCGTTGGAGAGGGTTGAGAGGGTGAGTTGAGAGGTAGAGAAACGTCCCCTTTCCCCTCTGGTGTGAACTTCCCTACCTCCGTATCCCAAGAGTTAATCGCGATCGAAGTAAAGTGAAGTACTAGGAGATGAACTCCCTTGCAAAGGGTTCAGTGAATCCTAGGACTGGGGCTTAACTTAGATTAGGGTTCTTCCACCTGGACCAAAGGGTTAGAACTATAATTAGGTATAGGGTCTTTTACTTGGAATCCCTAGAACCCCAAGCAGTTCCACATAGTGTGACTCTTAGGATGATGGACTCCCCTGGGGCTTACTTGACAGGTCAACAAGAGTTAAGGGTCGTAGTGAAACCTAATGCCCGGGCATAATGTTGGAACTAGTCACAGTTGACCTTAGGTTTGGGACCGTGTGCTTAAGGATTTCCACGACTCATTAGACATCAATTAGAGGGTAAAATACTAGTCTTGCACTAGAAGCATTAGTCTTAGGGGGAACTTTGTCCGGGTACCCCATCTTTATATCGATTACCTCTCCTACCTCTATTGCTCTTCTTGTATTATTTTATTTTATTTTCTATCTATACATATATATTTCTTTCACCATCGATTCCCTTCATAGCTAAATAGCGATAACACTTATTTCTGAACACTATTCCCTGTGGATACGACTACCTACTCACCAGGGTATTTTATTACTTCGACAACCGGTGCACTTGCGGGGTACACATGCAAGGGGTGTGTCACGCCACATCAGCCTTGCTTTTAAAGAGATTCGGTTATTATTTTATACACTCCGGATTTTTTTTGACATTGTCTACCTCGGTAGTATCACCAATGATGGATTCTCAGCTCTTCGCACTTACCTCTGACTATCATGTATCCAAGAGATCCGAATACCGATTATCAAATGAGTTACAACCCATTCATCTCATATTTCCTCAACTAGCTTAGATAGCATGGGAAAAACTTAGAGGTCATTGTTTAAAGATTGATTATTTCAAGATAGAATATAATCCATACGTGCCTTTCAAGGCAACTGGTTTGGTTATTATGGAGATACATGATCAGCATGTGGCGGAAGGACACACATTGCAGGTTGAATTTCGTTTCCCTATAGATTGCCCAATTGATCTTAACTATTACTCTTCTTCTTATTTTTCGGTGAATGATCTGGTCCCTTGGAGAACTTATTTTCGCGTTGAGGAATCCAATATTAATGTGGGTTCTTATTTCAAAAAGATGAAGGGATTATTGAAATTGTCTACTGCTCGTAAATCAAATTATGTAGCATTTCCGAGGCTAACTGTTGAAATTCATTCTCCGTAATACAGATTACAGAATGTGGACTTCAGAGATGTCTCATACGCTTCTGAAATAGCAATTCATCATTATCAACATTGAATCCTTTGGGCCTATTGCCTAGTGAGTCTTCCAGGGATAGAGCATTAGTTTTTGCTGTCCCATCGGGGAAAATGGATCGAATGTGATAAATGATGTCGACCTAATTGATCCATCCATTTCGGAGGTTGGATCAAGTACATCTTGTGGACCACGTATCAGCATCAGTATGGAACCGCCGCAAATGGGTGTTCTCATAGGCAAATCTATTTCTGAGGCTCTGAATAAAATACAGGACATTTCTCCGGTGAATATGCCACGTAAACCCATCTAAATGAAGTCATGCACTACGTAGCCAGATTAAAATAAATTTAAGTTGAAGATGATCGTATTTGTATGTATTTTGTATGTATGGTCCAATGGTTGTATTTATCCAGTATTATCATATCAGTTATTTTTACTTATATATAGTCTGGCTACAACACCCTGAAGTACATATGCTTGCTTCTCATCCATTATCATCATATTTTGCTCTGGTAATTTAAGCACTTCAACGCTACCGGTTATATATAGGGGTTTTAATATAATAGCGGACTTGTCCAAATGGTCTTCTTTGGAACCGGCTGATGGTAAACTTATATAATTTACAGATTTTATACCGGGTTTGATGACAGCCTTGATATGTTCTGTGACATACTTCATCTTCCAACGAGGTTGTTGTTTCTTCGGGAAATACCTAGTATTCATAGATCGAGGGTCTTGATGCCTGTCATACATGGTCTATCTATATGCGTATCTCCTTTTACTATATATCATATTGTACCTGTACATATTGGTTGCATACCTCTTCCTAAACCAAGTGTACATGTTAGGAAATGCCATGATAACATCTTATATTAAAGGCAGAATGGCCATTTATACACTTATATGTGATCGTTGTTTCCTAGTGTATGATGTACTCTTATGGTAACTGTATTTTCATAGATTGGGTGCCTACTAACATATACTATGTATTATTTAACTGGAGACCTACCTATACTTATTTCAGTTCCTAGGACCGCCGGTTCAATTATCTGGACGTGGGGTTAATGCATCTGCAGGTTAAAATGTCGGCTTTCTAGATATATAACTGATTTGAACATGGTGGGGCCCAGTAACACTATAGCAATGTGTTTACTCTTGTAGGGCGGGAACTTTATTTTGAATGGACCAATCCTGTGAAGCCATATGGCAGAAAGTCTGGGGGCGGCCATCCGTAGAGACACCTCTAGTAATTGATGCAATGGCTCTTTTTTGGTCAAAGAACACTTGGCATAAGTGAAGAAATAATTCTTAGCATTTAATTTGAACTATTTTGGACGGACTGGCATTTCTGAAAACAATGTAGTGGCAGTTCTGTAATTAATGAGTTAACACACTTGCTACAATGTAGAGCTCAAGAACCCATTCTATGTGTGTAAGTGTGTATCTTATATATTAGTGCACTCAATCAGCCATTCATTAATATTAAACGAATGGCTACCCCAAGCCGTACCGCTACGTGGCGCCGCAGGATTGGTTCATTCAAAATGAAGGTGTACCCCCTTGTCTCTCGTCGTACCGCCACGTGTCTTGATATGCGAGAGGGATTCAAATCATAGCTGGCGCCCAGTTCCCGGTGCCATTTTTTCTGTAGATATGGGCCCCACTTAAACATAAAAAATATATAAAAGATTAGGGAATCAATGTAGTGGGATACAATACCCACATTTGTATATAAAATGGGCCCCACACATTTGAAAAAATTGGAAAACAAACACAAGGCTGTATGATGACAATTTGGCTATCCAAGAAGCTTAGACCAGAAGAAAATATATTATATATAACCTTGAACCGAAGATGTTTCACAGGTAAGATAGGGAAGAAAGAGATTATGGCCGTATACCTGCTGTTTCTTACATACGGTCCAACTGCCATAATTAAATGTGTACATGGCATCTGTATTGCGGAGGCCATCAAAGAAAATCCCCAGCCTCTCCTCGAGTATGTGAATGCGTTGTAGAAGCACCAAGATGCAGTATTCTGAATGCTCCGCGAAGCTGGCAATACCAGTAGGGATGTACAAGAGGTTATCAAAGCATATACGCTCTTGGATAGAGGAGGTAATAAAAAAAAATGAACTGGAGGATCTCGATGAAATAGGAGCTTCCAAAGGTGTTGTATCCACAGGTTGGTGAAATATATGTATTGTATCTCATCGTATTCGTATAATGTCATGACTATGATTATATTTGTATGTTGTTTACCATATGCTCAATGAAATAAAGAATGGATTTTATGTTCCAAAATACTTAAATTAATAAAACAAAATGAGCCATTACATAATATTAATACAGGTTGAATTGAACATGTGCCGATTGTTCCACATCTAGAATATAAGTATCAAACCGGCCCAAGAAATGAATCATGGCCCGTATTACAGAATTTATTGAAATTACACCAAAATTATCTAAATACTGCATAATACAGCAATGAATACATTTAGGCAGCAAGCACTGGAAGGCCGTAGAATAGTCTTGAAGGTGAAGAACAGCCAACACTTGTGGATGTGTAGTGCTCGATGTAAGTTGTAATTGAACCATATCTCTAAGGCTATACGGTCCCAGCGGTTGATGAATGGTCTGTCCATATGATCCTTTATATGAAAATACAAATGATTTGCCAACTCCCAATAAAATACTCCCCTATTTCCCTGTTCCTCTGTTATGTCTTCACTTGTCCCGAAATCCATTCAAGATAATGGATTTGTAGAAGTAGAATGGGTACCAGGATTAGTGGGTAGAATTTTGACCGTGCTGTCCTTAGTTGATTCTGATGTTTGATAGAGCGGGAGATGTATGAATTCGAATTTAGCATTTTTGACAGTCCATTCACGTAAGCCCAAGTTTTTGGGTCGATCAAGAAATCTTTGTAGCTCGAATCCGGTCCAAGATTACATAAAATAATAGAAGGGACCCCACCTTGATCATAATGGGCTTACCATACTTGCAATTGGTTTGCCAATCGCGCTGAGCCCTAATCAACTGCCTCTAGTGTTTAAGTCTGAGGTAATTGGGTTCCACGTCATCAATTACATTGTACATAACATCATTGTGGAATGTGTGTGGATTGAAGTCCAAATAACCGCAGATGTAGTTATGCCTACCCAATGATCGTGCCCAAGCAGTCTTGCCGATACAACTGGGTACCTCCAAGATTAAGCATGTTGGTCTAACTAATCTAGTCTTTGGGATTATTATATTATTTTCCCCCGGTCGCGCATCGTCATTAATTTGAAAATTATGTTCAAGCGACTCGTGCATACGTGGAGTTATTGTAAATGTAGAAAACTCACAATTAGAAATGTATTTATCCATCGTTTTCACAAATATACGTTCATAATTATCTTTAAGATTATGATATTGTAAACAAAATGCTCTGGGATTTTTCTCCCTGATAATTTGTAAAGCCTGATCTACTGATTTTGAATTGAAGGCATCAGCATAAATGATTGCTTCCCCGCAAGTGTACCGGATCGCCAAGTAATACCCTGTGAGTGACACAGGGATCGTATTCCACTGGGGCCAAGGAAGTACTATTACTCACCCTTCATCTATTTTCTAGCCTACAATTCATTATAAGTAGAGAGGAAATAAAAACAAACAAACAAACCTAAACTTATCCTATGGCATGGTAACTAGCACACGGATGTAAATAAACTAGGGAGTATCAAGCATGAGAATGGTGTGTTTGGACAAGGAATCCACCTAGTGTTGTCATTAAGTCCCAAACTAGGATGATATAAAAATGCATTGACAATAGTTGAGACCTAGAGACCTCGTGAGTAGATTAGCCCCGATCTCTCGGCGACTAACCCTTGATCCCATACGAGTGTTAATCCGAATCTCTCCGTATTAACACACCTATGATCGCAATGAGCTCCGTGAAGTCTCTAATAGGAGTAAACCTACTACCCTTTGGCTTAAACCTAGCAATGGAGGGCTACCAACACCCGATCTCTCGGCGTGTCGGCACAAGAATCCCCTTTCAATCTCTCCTAGATCTAGTACACTTGAGTAGGTCACATTTACGCATACAACTCATAAAAGAATTACTGATTTCTCCACAAATATAATTCTGGATATGAAAGCATGAAAGATTGAATCTCAAACAACCATCAAACTAAATTAATAACAACATCCAAAGTTCATACACAAGATGAACTGTAGGGTTCATCCAAATCCAAACACAATGATAAGTTAATCGCTCATGAGAAAGGATACTTATACAATATACAAGGCAAAGAAAGACAATAAAGAAGCAAGAAAACTCACTCTACTATCTTGATCTCCTTGAATCAATGAAGCTTCGAATGATGATGCAATGGTGGTGTAGAACTTCACACAAACTCCTTCTCCCTTACTCCTCTCCCTCTTGGTGATGATGTGTGCTCATTTTCCATAAAGATCGCCGCCAAAAGGTTGCCGGAAAGCCTCAAGAAGGTGTGGTGGTGACGGCCTCAAAAGGCCAAGAAGAAGTCCCCTTGAAAGGCCCTAGAAAGCCCTAGAAATCCCCTTTTATACCCCCGAAGCAGATTAGGTCAAAGAAAACCCCAAATCCCGAGCCTCACAGGGTAGTTAACGAGGGAGTGAAGGGTTAACTGTGTAGTTAATGGGGGAGTGAATATTAGGCAAAACTCTATGGAATTTCCTCACGGGGTAGCAGATGGGGGCTGTGAAACTTAGGCAAAAGTCTCTGGAGTTTCCTTCCTGAAGACCCCCCCCAAGTGCTACAGTACATCTACTACAGTGCTCCACTACAGTACCACGACCTGGTTTTCTTCTCTTTTCTGCCCAGATTATGTCTTCGTGATCTCCATGGCTTCTACCTGCCCAACAAAGCAAATATGACTTGATTAAGCATAAAAACGGGCACAAAACGCGACAAAATACATGCAAAGTGTAAAGAATAAGTATACTAGAATACATACATTTAGACACTTATTAATAAACCGTACAGAGATCATGCCTTCCATCCTTGGAAAATCTAGCATCGACGTGGAACTGTCCCTAGTCCATGTAGTCTCCACCGTTTTCTATGTACGCCTACACACCAGAACTTGACGCAGCAGACTGGATGTTAGGGTGGAATGTGATAAAAGAAGAGGTGGAACAAAGATCAAATAATCTTCTTACCTGAGACCAACCTTCTAGTTGTATTAATACATGCATGTGCGGAGCTCCATCCTCATATAATTCCATCGCAACCCGTATGTACTTCTTGTTGCATGCAAGATACACCTCTATTAATTGCCGCAATGCCTCTTCCTTGGTCACTGAACACCTGGCATAATTGAGGAAATAATTCTTAGCATTTAAACTAAACTGTTTTGGACGGACTGTCATTTCTGAAAAATAATGGAGTGGTAGTTCTGTAATTAATGGGTTCTTGAGCTAGGCACTATTTACAAGTGTGTAAAGCCATTTATTACAGAACTGCCACTCAAAATTTTTCAGAAATGCCAGTACATTATTATTGAAATCCTTTCTTATGACGCCACATCGGTCTTGCTTTTAAAGGGATTCGAGTTTTATTATATACACTCCGGATTTTTCTAGCATTATTTACGTCTGCAGTATCACCGGTGATGGATTCTCACTCTTATCACTTACCCCCAACTATTATGTATCCAAGAGATCCGAATACTGATTATCAAATGAGTTACAACCTATTGAGCTCGTATTTCCTCAACTAGCTGAGATAGCATAGGCAAAACTTACAGGTCATTGTTTAAAGATTAATCATTGCAAGATAGAATATAACCCACAGGTTTGGTTATTGTAGAGATACATGATGAGCGTATGGAGGAAGGACACACATTGCAGGCTGAATTCTGTTTCCTGATAGATTGCCCAATTGATCTTAACTATTACTCTTCTTCTTATTTTTTGGTGAATGATCTGGTCCCTTGGAGAGCTTATTTTCGCGTTGAGGAATCCAAGAATAAGGTGGGTTCTTATTTCACAAAGATGAAGGGGTTGTTGAAATTGTCTACTGCTCGTAAATCAAATTATGTGGCATTTCCTGTGCCAACTATTAAAATTCATTTTCCGAAATACACAACACAGAATGTGGACTTCAGACATGTCCCATACAGTTCGATTTGTCAGGCAGTATGCCATAGCAATTCATCATTATCAATATTGAATCCTTTGGGGCTAACACGACCCCTTGCGTGTATCCCGCAAGTGCACGGGTTGTCGAAGTAATAAAATACCCTGGTGAGTGGGTAGTCGTATCCACAGGGAATAGTGTTCAGAAACAAGCGTTATCACTAGTTTAGCTATAAATGGAATCGATAGTAGGGGAAATCAATATGTAGATATATATATAAAAGAAAGTAAAAGAGTGCAAAAAGGGCAATAAAGGTAGGAGAGGTAATCTATATAAAGATGGGGTGCCCTGACAAGCTACCCCTAGGACTAATGCTTCTAGTGCAAGACTATGCTATTATACTTTCCTATTGATGTTAATTGAGTCGAGGATATCCTTAAACACACTGTCCCAAACTTAAGGTCAACCATGACTAACCCTAATACTATGCCCCGGCATTAGGATTCACATCAACCCTTCACTCTGTCGCTCACTCAACTAAGCCCCAGGGGAGTATATCTACCTAAGCCTAACACTACGTGTGATTGCTTTAAGCTCTAGGGATTCCTAGAGATAAAACATGTTCCTATGTGTAGTTCTAACCCTTTGGTCTAGGTTAAAGAACCCTAGTCTAAATTAAGCCCTAGTGCTTAGGATTCACGTCAGCCCTTCACTCTGTTGCTCGCGCAACTAAGCCCCAGGGGAGTTTATATACATAGCACTTCACTCTATCTCGACCGCTAAGAAATCAAGGAAAATGGAGGTAGGGAGAAATCACACCGGAGGGGAAAGGGGACGCTTCGCTACCTCACGACTCACCCTCTCAACCCTCTTCAATCTTAAGTAGTCTAACGCTATAGGAGTTGTCACACCTCCAAAGGATAACCTAGATTGTTCTCAACCCTAGTGTCACGGCTAAGGGAAAACAATTGCAAAAGATAATTAAGATTGAAACTCGAATTTATTCATCAATAATGGAAAAGCATAATATCAATGTCATAGAAACATAATAATCCTAGGGTTTACAAGTCCAAATACCCACTAGGGCTTAGCCCTCCATGGAGCAATATAAAATCAATAAAGAGTTTAAGAACATATGCATGAAAACCATAAAGAAAACCCCCTTGTAGATCGTATCGATGGTCTTGTGAAGTCGCACGTCTTCTACCACGAAGCCCTTGTCAAGCCTAGGGCACACCTCGCCGAATTGATGCCGACGAAAGCTCCCCCAATAGCTTTCTTCGAAAGGATGCCAATGCCGATGCCGTATAATCACCTCCAAAGACATCCAAGAACCTCTCCAAACCCTAGCCGAAAGCCCAACAAAAGATAGGCAAGAGATAAAAGGGGGGGGGTGGTCCCAAAATATATCTGAAAATGGGCTATTTATAGGCTAAAATCGGGGTTCCACACGCCCCTGTGGAAATACCACACGGCCCTGTGGAAAATCTGAATTTCCACACGCCCGTGTCTTAATTCCACACGGCCGTGTGGAAATTCTGTTTTGCTGATTTTAGGCAGACTGTAAACAATAGCATGCTACAGTGTTTTGCTATAGTAATTAGCTACAATGACTGTTACAGTTCTTCACCGAAAATGCTCCCAAATTCATCGTTCTTCATCGAGGCCATTGAATTGGACACACAATCAACGGTAGATCATGTCGATTACTTCATTTCTCTTCATTGGCAAAGTTTTTCAATGCTACACGAGTTATAGACTTTTGTGAATGTGACTGCCCTTGTGCCCCTCCAATGGAGGTTGGCACACACCCACAAGTCTAGACTCGTGCCTTGTTCCTTGCTTGGTCCGAGAACTCGTCAACAATGGTGAACATAACCTATTCTTGCTTCTTTCTTCTCCGAATTGACTCCACAACCCTACAATGCACAAAAAAACACAAATACACACTAATTAGTGATAAAATATGAGAAAAGTAATGCTTAATGTAAGACAATAATACTTCGTATTACTATAACACAAGCACTTATCAGGGGCTATTGCCTGGTGAGTCTTCCAAGGATAGAGCATTTAGTTTTTGCGTTCACGTTGTGGATAATGGATCGAATGTGATAAATGATGTCGACCCAATTGGTCCATCCATTTTAGAGGTTGGATCAAGTACATCTTGTAGACCACGTACCAGTATAGGTATGGAACCGGCGCAATTGGGTGTTCTCATAAGCAAATCTATTTCTGAGGCTTTGAATAAAATACACGACATTTCTCTGTTGAATCTGCCACACAAACCCATCTAAATGAAGTCATGCACTGCGCAGCCGGATTAAAATAAATTTAAGTTGAACACGATCATATTTGTATGTATTTTGTATGTATGGTCCAATGGTTGTATTTATCCAGTATTATCATATCAATTATTTTTACTTATATATAGTCTGGCTATTACAGATTGTTTATATTTCTAAAATAGTTCTTTTATATTAAATTGGAACAGGACAAATAATCATTACTAAGACTTCATTACATAAATTAAACATTGCAGAACTATTACATATTTGTGATTACATCTAGCCCAAACTAGTATTTATTCTGATCTAGACAGAAGTCGTAGGTATACCGTCCCATGTACAATATATTAATAATGCATTTTTTAAGGGTATTTGTGTATTGTCCTTTTTTGGTCTCTGGCTCGCCTCGGAAGACTGACCATACTGGATACCGCGATGATAATTTTATATAACATCGGAGGTCTTTAATGTAAATAGCACCCGACTCGTTGACAATAATCTTCTTCTTGCAAATTACTGAGAACTTGGACCTAATGGAAGACTTTAACATCGCATCGGCTTTGTAAGTATCAGTCTCCTCGAAAATGTCTTCATATTTTGGGAGTGTAGTTCCCCGGGGCCTTCTGTCCCTCACGATAAATACACCTACAACACCCTGAAGTACATATGCTTGCTTCTCGTCTATTATCATCATATTTTGCTCTGGTAATTTAAGCACTTCAACGCTACTGGTTATATAGAGGGTTTTGAATATAATAACGGACTTGTCCAGATGGTCTTCTTTGGAACCGGCTGATGGTAAACTTATATAATTTACAAATTTTTTACTAGGTTTGATGACAGCCTTGATATGTTATGTGACATACTTCGTCTTCCAACGGGGTTGTTGTTCCTTCGGGAAATACCTAGTATTCATAGATCGCGGGTCTTAACCTTGTTACACATACTATGCCTGTATATGTATCTCCTCATGTTATATATTGTATTGAACTTGTACGTATTGGTTGCATACCTCTTCCTGAACCACATGTGCATGTTAGGAAATGCCATTATACCATCGTATATTAAAGGTAGAATGGTCATTTATACACTTGTACTTGATTTTTGTTTCCTAGTATATGATGTATGCTTCTGGTTACTGAATTTTCGGAGATTGGGTACCTATTAACCTATACTATGTATTATAGAGCAGGAGACCTAGCTATACTTATTTCAGTTCATAGGACAGCCGGTGCAATTATCTGCATGTGGGGTAACTGCATCTACAAGTTAAAATGTCGGCTCACTAGATATATGACTGATTTGAACATGGTTGGGCCAAGTAACACTATTGCAATGTGTTTACTCCTGTAGGGCGGGAACTTTACTTTGAATAGACTAATACTTCGAAGCCACATGGTGGTACAGCTCTAGGTGGCCAACATGGATGGCCTTCCCGAGCCGTACCGCCACACTGCGCAACAGGATTGGTTCATTCAAAATAAAGGTGTACCCCCTTTGTCTCTCGTCGTTCCGCCACGTGTCTTGATATGCGAGAGGGATTCAAATCAAAGCTTGCGCCTAGTTACCGGTGCCATTTTCTATGGATGTTGGCCCCACTTTAACATAAAAAATATATACAAAATTACGGAATCAATGCAGTGGGATACAATACCCTTGTTTGTATGCACAGTGGGCCCCGTACATTTGAAAAAATTGGAAAACAAACACAAGGATGTATTTGTATATAACCCTGAAACGAAGATGTTTCCCAGGTAAAATGGAGAAGAAAGAGATAATGGCCGTATACCTGTTGTTTCTTAGATACGGTCTAGCTGCCATAATTAAATGTGTACATGGCATCTGTATTGCGGAAGCCATCGAAGAAAATCCCCAGCCTCTCTTCAAGTATGTCAATGCACTGTAGAAGCACCAGGATACAGTATCCTGAATGCTTCGCGAAGCTAGCAATACAAGTGGGGATGTACAAGAAGTCACCGAAGCATATACAGTCTTGGATACAATCTTGGATATTGTAGTTAATAAAAACAATGAAACTTGAGGATCTCTGTGAAATAGGGACTTCCAAAGGTACTATATCCATCGGTTGGTGAAATATATGTATTTTATCTCACCGTATTCGTATAATGCTATGATTACAATTGCATTAGTATGTTGTTTACCATATGCACAATGAAATAAAGAATGGAGTTTATATTACAAAATACTTAAATTTATAAAAAAAAATAAGCCATCACATAATATTAACAGATTGAATTGAACATGGGACGACTGTTCCACATCTAAAATATAAGTATCAAACTGTCCCACGAAATAAAAGCACGGCCCGTATTACAGAATTTATTGAAATTACACCAAAATTATCTAAATACTGCATAATATGGCTACGGAATACATGCAGGAAGCCATCACTTGAAGGTCGTAAAGTAGTCCAGAAGGTGAAGAACAACCAGCACTTGTGGATGTGTAAAATAAAGCACGGCCCGTATTACAGAATTTATTGAAATTACACCAAAATTATCTAAATACTGCATAATATGGCAATGAAATACATGCAGGAAGCCAGCACTTGAAGGCCGTAAAGTAGTCCAGAAGGTGAAGAACAACCAGCACTTGTGGATGTGTAATGCTCGACGTAGGTTGTAATTGAAGCGTACCTCTACGGTTATATGGTACCAGCGGTTGTTGAATAGCCTGTCCATATGATCCTTAATACTAAAATACAACGGATTTGCCAACTACCAATAAAATACTCCCCTATTTGCCTGTTCCTCTGTTATGTCTTCCTTTGTCCTGAAATCCATTAGAGATAATGGATTTGTAGAAGTTGCATCGGTACCAGGATCAGTGGGTAGAATTTTGACCGTTGGTGTCCTCAGTTGATTCTCGTGTTTGATAGAGCGGGAGATGTATGAATTCAAATTCAGCATTTTTAACATTCCATTCACGTAAGCCTAAGTTGTCGGGCCGATCAAGAAATTTTTTGTAGCTCGAATCCGGTTCAAGATTACATAGAATAATGGAAGGGACCCCACTCTTGATCATAATGGGCTTACAATACTTATAATTGGTCTACCAATCGTGCTGAGCCCTAAACAACTTCCTCCAGTGTTTAAGTCTGAGGTAATTGGGTTCCACGTCATCAATTACATTGTACATAACATCATTGTGGAATGTGTGTGGATTGAAGTCCAGATGACCGCAGATGTAGTTATGCGAACTCAGTGACAGTGCCCAGGTAGGTTTGCCGATACGGCTGGGTCCCTCTAGGATTAAGCTTATCGGTCTGACTAATCTAGTCTTTGGGATTATTATATTATTTTCCCCCGGCCGCGCAGCTTCATTAATCTGAAAATTATGTTGAAGCCGTTCCTGCATATGTGGAGTTATTGAAAATGTAGAATAATCCCAATTAGAAATGTATTTCTCAAACGGTTTCGCAAATATACTTTCATAATTGGCTCTAAGATTATGATATTGTAAACAAAATGCTATGGGATCTTTCTCCCTGATAATTTCTAAAGCCTGATCTACTGAATCCGAATATAAGGCATTTTGACCCATCTTTTATTTCCTAGTTTACCCCTATACATGATATTGACAAAATGACGTCAACCGTTTTACAATCTGATTTAAGTGTAGTTTGTAAAAATTCCTCCAAATTAGTTACAGGCACCTAAATTAATACAAAATAATTGTAATATTTCTTTACATATATACCCTAATAACTTTTTCTCATGAATACTTTATATTCTTTTATCAAAAATATAAACCATAATTACTTTCGTATGAATCATGTTACTCCATTTTGATTTTGTTAATAATTCAGCTCTAATTTCTTGTATTTCATATGTTTAAATTATTCGATAATTAATTCATAAAAAGTAATGCAAATGCAATTTATGTGGCCCATACCAGCTAGTAGATTTTTATATGTATGTAAGGAATAAATCTTTATACAAAAAATATAAACCACAATTACTTTCAGAAGAATCAATTTTTTTTTTACTCCTTTTTTATTTCGTTAATGATTCACCTCCAATTTACATTTAATTAAATTAATTGATAATTAACTTTGTTAAAAAATGCTCATGCAATTTGCCTGAACAATAGAAATGTAAGGAATAAACCTTCAACAAAAATAGAAAGCATAATTATTTTCAAATGAATCATGTTTTTCAATTCCATTTTGATTTTGTTAAAAATTAACCTCTAATTTCTTGTATTACATAGATTTATTTGGTAATTAATTTTAAAAAAATACACATGCAATTTTGCATGCCGAATATATATAATTAACTCATATTTATATGTTTGTAATGAATAAACCTTTATGAAAATATCAATCAAAATTACTTTACCATGAATCAGATAATTTGAACTCCTTTTTAGAATTTGCTAATAATTCACATTAATTTCGCATATTGCATATATTTAAAATATTTGATGATTAATTTCCTTAAAAAAAATTAATTAACGCACCATTTGGGTTTCAAGTACTAATACGTACCTATATATACATATGCTTGTATAAAACGAAACTTTCCTGCATTTATATTTCGTCTCTGATCCCATCCTTTCTGGTGCCTTTTTCTTGTCTGTTTACGGGATCATACACTGAATTATCAACCATTAATCATACGAAAAGCTCTCTCACACACACAATTTCTCTAGTGGAGATAAGTGTGTTTTTTTTTTTTTTTTTTTTTGCCAAGATGAGCGGCCTAACCGCTAAGACAGGGACGTGCACAAGCCTCGGCGGAGCAAGTGGGAGTGGGGCCCGCGCACACATGGGCGCAGGGACCACCCGCACACAACCACTACTCACACTCCCAGAAATATGCCCTCACCCAAGATTCGAACTCTCACCACTTGTGAAGGGTTCTATTGGGGACCCGACTACCAATAGACCACATAAGTGTGTTCAAATTAATGTAAAGAGAGTGAGGGACCTTTGGGATGCAGCTCGTTTAAAACATGGGTTTTGAACAGCTACTTTTTTGTCGTTTTATAAACTATGATGGGTGTATGTGTCTACCGACAGCACAGCATGGCAATTATGTTTTTATAGTTCTAAATTAAATAAACAATTGGGTGAGTTTGTTATTTTGTTTTCTTTCACTATATTTGCTATGCTTTATATTTTCAAAAAGAAAATGCTATTTTGATGAAAAAGTCGATGTCTTGAGCTTTGAAATTTTGATGTTAGAGATAAAGGTGGTAAGTGATATGAAGAATTCCAATCTTCATCATACAAACGGTTCTCGGCATATTATACATGCAACATGTCAGCCTTGCTATGGGTGAACCCAACCAAATTTGCTAGAGTAACCAAGTTTTTAATTATGACCACAAAGTGCTTCATGGTGGTACACCAGGCGGTATACATGCTACACTACGATAACATAGTTTTTTCTTGTTTATCAGGTTCTTGGCCTGATATTTTCCTTTCGGAAAATTTGTGAAGTTTAGGATTGAGATATCTTCTTTCGTTCAGATGGAATTGCAGTCTCTTTTTGAGACGTGGGATAGGTTCAAGAATCTCCTGCGGAGATGTCCACAGGATGGATTCCACGAGTAGATGATTATCCACACTTTCTACAATGGGTTGAATCCTAGCACAAAGCAACTAGTTGATGTTGTAGCAGGAGGTACCTTAGGAAGCAAGACCCCCGAAGAAGCCCGACACCTCATTGAAGAGATGGCTCTGAATAGCTATCAGTGGAACTCAAGAGATAGGAAGAAGGTAGCCGGACTTCATGAGATAGATGTAGTCACTTAATTGGTGGCTCAAGTTGAGTCATTGAGTAACAAGTTGGACACTCTAACTTCACCTAGAGTGGCGAGCGTTATGAGTTGTACCAAATGCGGGGAGGACAAGCTTCTAATGATTGCCCTATTGCGATTGGTGGTAATACTTCTGTGGAACAAGTGGATTTTGTAGGTAATGCAATGAGAGGTCAAGGAAATCCGTATAGTGGCACCTACAATCCGGGGTGCAGGAATCACCCAAACTTGTCACGGAGCAATCAAGGGCAACAACAAAAGACCAATGCACCACCGGGCTTCTAACAACAAGCACCAAATTTGGAGAACAAAGTGTCGGGTTTGGAGAACAAGATGACCGATTTAGAGAAGGCGCTTACAAGGTTTGTCCAATTGTCGGATGTAAGATTTCAATTGGTTGAAGCCACACTTCGCAATCATATGACATCGTTGCACAACTTGGAGAACCAAGTTGGCCAAATTGTGAAGTCTCTATCCGAAAAACCTCAAGGGAGTTTGCTTAGCCACACGGAGAAAAATCCAAGAGAACAGGTGAAGGCGATCACTTTGAGAAGTGGTCGTGAAGTTGGGAGTAGGCTTCCCTTTGGCAAGATAAAGAATGAAGCACCCAAGGAAGTTGAGGTTGAGGAGGTACCTAAGGAGAAGGAGGTGGCACCCCCACCTTACAAGCCAAGAATTCCTTATCCTTCGAGGTTGAAGAATAACCAAAATGATGAGCAATACAAGAAGTTCTTGGATCTATTCAAGCAGCTGCACATCAACATCCTATTTGTGGAGGCGTTGTCTCAAATGCTTCGCTATACGAAGTTCTTGAAAGACCTCTTGACCAACAAAAGGAAGTTGGAGGAGAGTGCATCTGTGATCTTAGATGCTACTTACTCTATGGTGTTACAAAAGAAAATGATGAGCTAGAAGAAAGACCCCGGAAGCTTCATCATTCCTTGCAATATTGGTGACTTAGGTGAAGAGAAGGCATTGGCAGACTCCGGAGCAAGCATCAATGTCATGCCTTACACTTTCTTTCAAAAGCTAGGCTTGGGAGAGCCTAGACCCACTCGGATGACACTTCAACTAGCCAACCGATCAGTTAGACATCCGAGGGGCATCATTGAAGACGTGCTTGTGAAGGTCAACAAGTACATCTTTCCTATGGATTTCATGGTGTTAGATGTTGATGAGGATGTAGAGGTTCCATTGATTCTTGGGAGGCCATTCTTAAGCACTTCAAAGGCATTCATTGGCATGGATGGCGGGGAGTTAACTTTGAGGGTTGGAGATGACAAGCTTATCTACCGCCTCGCCGAAGCCATCTGGCATTCTCTTGACTTTGCCAATACTTTATATTTTCTTGACACTACTGAGGAGCTCATTGATGAATATGTGTAGGAAATGATATGTCCGGAGCCGTACGAGGGGTAACTAGACCAACGAGGGGTAACTAGACCAAGACACGGAGAATGAAGACATCTCATCAATTGGTCTAGTGAAAGAGGTGAAACCTACCCCAAGAGTCATGAAGAGGATGATCCAAAAGCTTAAGAGAGCAAAGAGACGCCACAAGAAACGCCCCAAGGCTTGTGAGGATGAGCATTCACGGAGTAAGGGTGAGAAGCCCTTGTGTGGTAACAAACTTGATTATTCCCCCTCTAACTTGCAAAGGTTATGTTCAGCATGTTTTCAAGTTGTAGGTAAGAGGGCAACTTTCATTCATGAACCCCTGTGAGGTAAGATCAGGTATGTCAAGCTTAGTGATGTTAAACAAGCGCTTCTTAGGAGTCAACCCAAGTCTTTTATTGCTTTGCTAGGACTTAGTTTAGTTCTTGCATGAATAAAAGTCTTAGTATCGGTGTTTTGGTTTTTATATACGTGTGCTGTGATTTTTCTCGTGGATTGTTGGTATTTTCGTGTGCTTTAATGGTTTTGGCCAAGATTCAGGTTGCTTGAGTGTGTTTCATGGATCTCTGGTCATAATTTTATCATATATGCAGCCTCTGTGCTTAGTATATGTGTTATAGAAATTTTCTGTAGAGTCTGCTAATTTTTTAGTTATCCAGTGAAAACATACAGCCGTTTGGAATTTCCACATGGCTGTGTGAATATATTCAAAAGCTCATCTTCTATATCCTGAGAAGACACAAGGGCGAGTGAGTGCTGCTGTGAGCAACCTTGTGAATGGCACATGGCCGTGTGGATCTCTGCAGAGCAAAATTTTACATTCAGAGAGAACACAGGGGCGTGTGAATGCCCGTGTGAGTGAGCCTGTGAATGGCATACGGCCATGGGGAATTTCCACACGGCCATGCGAAACACTTAGGAAGATTTTCTTGAAGTCCATAGAGGCCACATGGACGTGTGGGTGCTTCTATGGCCAGCCTTGTGCTTGGCCAGGTTGGGCACACAACCATGTGGAGGCTCTGAGAGGCAAAACAGAATGCACACAGGGGCTTGTGACCTCCCCTGTGAATGATTCCAGTGAAGGCACACGGTCGTGTGGAGTTCCAAAACATCAAAAGACACGATTTCTCTTGAAAACTCATTTGTGCCTTTTCGATTCTAAACATCTTCACAGCCAAGGAACGCTCCTCTTCGCTCTCCCAACCTTCTCTCCATCTATTTATAGATATTTGGGGTGTTTATCTGTTATATTCAAGTTTTTTTATTTCAATTTCGTCAGTATGCCCCTCATTCATATTCTCCGTCAATCTATTCAATCCTTTTTGCCTAGATTGGTTTATTTTGTTGGAATTCAGTTGATTTTCATGCGCATCTACTTGTTGAATAATTGTGGAACAATTTTGGAATGATTTAAACCAATTTGTATGAGTTTTTGGAAGGTACGACAGTGTCTCTAACGCGCCCCGAAGATCTACATGGGCGTGTGGAATTTCCACACTGCCGTGTGGATTTTTGCAGTTAGAAGTTCTATGCTTTATTTGATCGATTTCTTTTCTATTTTTGCAGGAATGGCCTCCAGATCGAAGAAAGCAACCAGCAAACGTCCCCGAGAGCCCTCTCCATAGCAGATGGAGTTGGCCATACTCGAGCACTAAGTTAGATTTAAGAGGTTGGAGAAGCTCAAGTTCAGACAATCGCGTTACTCGGACTTGAGCGCGTTGAGGATAGCACAATGGGGCGATGACATCGCTGATGAGGTCGAGATGTTGCTTTCAGTGGGTAGTTGGCGATGTTTGTTGCATATTCGAGAGCCAGTTATCCGTGTACTGACACTAGAGGTTCTTGCCAAATTTGAGTTTGACCGTTCGTACCGAGATTTCATGAGTGCTGATGCTATCCGGTTTTGTACATTCAGTTAGTGCTACAACATGTCAGTGACGCAGTTTTTTATCCAACTTGGGTTGCACGATGAGGCATATACTGATACTGAGAAGTACGAGAGCCTACCGACCGATTATCCTGGCTGCTTGACCCTTCAGAGGGCATATAGGGCATTACGTCGCCAGGGACAATATGAGCCCGGGACCTCAAAGGTGACATGTCTCTCCTGACCAGCCTATCGATAAATCGGTACCATTCTAAGTAGATCAGTGAACGGCCGTGGTGACAGCACGGGAGTCTTGAGTCATCAGCAGCTGCTCTATCTTTATTCGATGGTATAGAGCGAGCCACTCGAACTGGGTCACATTGTAGCAGAGTAGTTACGCCACCAAGGACAGTAGGCTCGGGTTAGAGTTATCTTCTCGGGCCCGTACATCACGAGACTCATCATGGGGATCTGTGTCCTGGACGCTATTAAGGTGGCCGAGAAGATAATCGTACCACTCCCCCTTGCCCTGGAGACCATGCGACAGATGGGCATGGTCAGGAGGTACAATGACAGGGTGTATGTGGTGAACATGTCCCCACCAAAGCCAGCCGAGGGTGAGGGTTCGTCGACCGAGGTACCACCCGCAATACAAGAGCCACCTCTAGTGCATATCTTCTCTCCCACTCGAGGTCATGATCAATTAGAGAGATTCGAGGATGCTGTGATAGTGTTACAGACGGACTTGGCTGAGGTTCATGCTACACAAGCTGCGACCCACACTGTGGTGATGGCACGTCTAGACATCTTACAGCAGATTCTCGAGCGAGATGCGACATCACCCTTTATTATGAGACCCAGAGCTCCACCGGCATCATCAGCACCACCACCATCGACAACACCAGCATCACAAGCACCCGAGCTACCAGAGACAGATGTCGACGCTACAGGCATCTAGTTTCTTTTATTTTTTTTTCTTTATTTGTCATTTTGCATTATATTTTGTGGACTTGTATCACTCAGAAAGGATTTTCCTTCTGACTTACCTTTTTAATTTTAGTGTTTTGAGTTGTATTTCATTTCCATATCTTTATAGACTCATTTTTTATTTTGTTTTGTTGAGCTTTACTAAACCCCTTTGTGTATATGTGCAGATGGTCTTGTGAGTAAGGGAATTAAGGAATAGTCAATGGCACGGTCATGTGACCGTGTGTGCTTCACAACCCGTTGGAACTTAACTTTCCATGAATGTAGCTCCATCAAGAGTAACACTAGGAGTTCAAGGGAGTATTGTTTCAATTGCCCACCTTCACATATTATGCTTTGATTGTTACATTATTTTATTATGCTTGCATGCGTACATTGAGGGCAATGTACATCTTAAGTGTTAGGGAGAGGGGGGGGGAGTTCACATTACACATGCTTTATACTTATGCGTTTAATTGTTCATGCTCATGTAGCCAATGGCGGTTCACCTTGGTTTCAATGGCTGTATTCTTAAGTTTAGGAGAATTTTTAACATTGTATTCCATTATGCTCTAGTTTTTACTTGAATTTTAGGAAATTTTTGCCCGATTATCTCTTGTTGTACTACTGACTCATGAAATCTTTTGGGAACTCAAGTTCAACATTTTAAGGACTATTTTATCATTGTTTTAATTTGAGTTTTAGATTTTAATTGAGTTTCAAAAACAAAATTGTGTAGATATTGTCAGTCTTATTAGTGTATTGGGAGTGGAAAGAGCTAGCACCTATGAAGTATGAAGCTACTCCCATAAGTCGGATACTAGTTATGCCCTAATGGGAGAAAGAGCTATCTCATGAGGTGAGTGAAAGCTACTACCTTGGTAGAAAGAGCTACCACCTCGAAAGTGTAAAAACCACCTTTGGCGGCCGCCTAGGAAAGGGTTACCTTAGAGGATATGCGAAGCTACTACCTTCTTCTTCTTGTGTATAAATAAGTCCTTCTAATAAGAGCTTTGAGGAGTACTTTTTAGGTTAAATTGAGTGAGTCTACAAACACTTACACTATATCGGGTTTGTTGTTCTTTTTTATTCAAGTTTTTAGTTAGAGCAATGATTTCTTTTATGTAATGTTTTAATGTCTCATTGCTTGTAGAATGCCTCTTTTGCATACTTTTGGCGAACCTAAGGCCGAGCACTTTCAATTGTTCTTCCTATGTGCTTTAATGTTTTATTTTTGCTTGAGGATAAGCAAAACCTTAAGTGTGGGGGAGTTTGATAACTGCTCGTGTATAAATAATACGAAGTATGCTTTTTATACATTGAGCATTATTTTTATCAGGTTTTATCATTGATTCATGTGTGTTTGTGTTTTTTTGCGCATTTAGGGTTGTGGAGACAAATATGGAAGAAATGAGCAAAAATAGATCATGGACGCATTGGTTGAAAAGACTCTTGGACTAATCAAAGATCAAGGCACAAGTTGTAGACTTGTGAGTGTGTGCCAACCTCTGAAGTGCTCAAGGGATTATATAATGTGGAGGGGTACGAAGGAAGTCACACTCATGTAGTCCAACTTGTGTAACATCAAAGAGCTTCATCAATGTGTCGAAAGCAAGAGGTGACATGATCTACCGTGTAGTTGTGTGCCCAACTTGGCGGCCTAGATGTAGAAATTAAAGTCGGGAGCAACTTTGGCCCGAGTACTATAGAAGTTCACTATAATTTACTGTAGTAGTACTATTCACAAGGCACTGAAAAATCAGAATTCCAGAGAATCCACAAGGGTGTGTGGAAATTCTACACGGTCGTGTGGATGCCCAATTTCAGCCCTATAAATATCCTGATTTGAGATTTATTTGGGGATCCTTTTCCTATTTTTCGCCCACTTTTCAGGGAGAGCATGGCTATGGTTTGGATAGGTTTTGCTAGGCTTCTGGAGCGGTTTCTTCGGGATCGACATCGAGTTCCTTTGGAGGAGAATTATTGGGGAAGCTTTTGTCGGCATTGATTCGGCGAGGTGTGCCCTAGGTTTGACAATGGGACCTTTGGAGAAGACGAGGCGGCTATACAAGACCATCGATATGGACTACAAAGGGGTTTTCTTTATGGTTTCTATGCATATATTTTCAAATTCTTTCTTGATTTTGTATTGCTCCATGGAGAGCTAAACCCCTAGTGGATTCTTGGACTTGTAAACCCTAGGATGACTTTGTTTCATTGACTTTTATTATGCTTCTTTAATTGATGATTTTAATTGAGTTTCAATTTTGAATGTTAATTGCATGATTTTCACTTAGATATGACACTAGGGTTGAGAATCCATCTAGGTAATCTTTTGAAGGTGTGACAACTTCATTAGGGTTAGACTAAGTAAGATTGAAGAGGGTCGAGAGGGTGAATCGAGAGGTAGCGGAACGTCCCCTTTCCCTTCCGACGTGATTTATCCTATCTCCACGTTCCAAGAGTTTTTTGCGGTCACAATAGAGTAAAGTGCAAAGAGATGAACGCCACTGGGGCTTAGTTACGCGAGCAATAGAGTGAAGTGTTGTAGTAAATCTTAGTGCTAGGGCTTAATTATGACTAGGGTTCTTTCACATGGACCAAAGGGTTAGAACTATATTAGGGAATCGGGTTTATCACTTGGAGTCCCCAGAATACCAAGTAGTCCTGCACAGTGTGAGATATTGAGAGTATCCCTTTCCACCGAGGCATATTGTAGAGGGCTAGTCACGACTGAACTTAGGTTTGGTACCTTGTGTTTTTGGATTTCCACGATACGTTGAACTTCAATTAGGAGGTATAATATTAGTCTTGCACTTGAAACAATAGTGCTAGGGTGAGTATGATAAGTGCTCGTGTTATACTAACGCGAAGTGTTATTATCTTACATTGAGCATTACTTTTATCAGATTTTATCATTAAATAGTGTGCATTTGTTTGCTTTTGTGCATTGTACGGTTGTGGAGCCATTTTGGAGAAAAAGAGTAAAGTTGGATCATGTTTGACATTGTTGGGCAGTTTTCGTTACAAGTAAGGAACAAGGCACGAGTTTAGACTTGTGGGTGTGTGCCAACCTCCTTTGGAGGGGCACAAAGGCAGTCGCATTCACAATGAGTCTAACTCACGTAGCATAGGTGAACTTCGCCAATGAGGAGAATTTAAGCAATCGACATGATCTACCATTGATTGTGTGCCCAATTCAACGACCTCGATGAAGAACAATGGAATCGGGAGTATTTGATGCGTGAGCACTGTATCAATAATATAGAAGATTACTGTAGCAATTACTGTTTTGGTTACTGTTCACTGCGCGCCAGAAAACGGAATTCAGAAACTTCACACGGGGGTGTGGAAATTCCACACAGCCTTTGAAATCCTGATTTCAGCCGATTTTAAGCCACGACTCAACACTATTTAAAGGCTTTTTTTGGGACTTTTTCTGGATCCTTTTACCTAGTTTCTGGAGGGTCACGGCTAGGTTTTTGGAGAGGACTTTGTGGAGGACTTGAGCTCGCCATCGGCATCGACATCGAAGCCCAGCGGCCGCACAAGACCACTACCACACTACACAAGGGGGTTTTCATCTATGTTTTTGATTCTTGTTTATTTTTATACATTGATGGATTTATATAGCTCCATGAGGAGCTAAACCCCTTCTGGGTATTCGGACTTGTAAACCCTAGGATGATTTTGTTTCTGTGACATGTTATTATGCTTTCTTAATTGATGAATTTAATTGAGTTCCAATCTTGATTCATTCTTGTATTGATTTTCACTTAAATATGACACTAGGGTTGAGAGTCATCTAGGTTATTCTTTGGAGGTGTGACAACTCCTATAGGATTAGACTACTTGAGATTGGAAAGGGTCGAGAGGGTGAGTCGTAAGGTAGCTAAACATCCCCTTTCCCCTCCGGTGTGATTTTCCCTATCTCCATGTTTTAAGAGTTCTTAGCAGTAGAAATAGAGCGAAGTGCTAGGAGATGAACTCCCCTGAGACTTAGTTGCGCGAGCGACAGAGTGAAGGGTTGTAGTGAATCCTAATGCTGGGGCTTAATTGAGACTAGGGTTATTTCACCTGGACCAAAGGGTTAGAACTACACTTAGGAACAGGGCTAATCGCTTGGAATCCCTAGAACGTAAAGCAATCCCACGTAGTGTGAGGCTTAGGAAGATGAACTCCCCTGGGACTTAGTTGACAGGTCAACGAGAGTTAAGGGTCGTAGTGAAACCTAACGCTGGGACATAATGTTGTGGCTAGTCACGGTTGACCTTAGGTTTGGGACCGTGTGCTTTAGGATGTCCATGACTCATTAAGCATCAATAGGAGAGTATAATACATTTTCTTGCACTAGAACATTAATCCTAGGGGTAGCTTGTCCGGGTACCCTATTTCACTTTTGATTGTTTCTCTCGTTCACTTCTAGTTTGCACTCTCTTATCTTCAATATTTCTCTTTATTTTCATATTGCTTTCGATTACTTTTACACACACACATTGATTCTTACTCTCACTTTCCATACTTCGCACTAGCTAAATAGCGATCTCTTGTGTCTATTATCCCTACTGCCTGTGGATTCGACTACCCTCTCACCAGGGTACTATTATTACTTCGACAACCCATGCACTTGCGGTACACACACGCAAAGGGTGTGTCAGAGCATTATTCTGGTGCCCCATTTTCCCATTGATTACCTCTCTTTACTTTTATTGCTCTTCTTGCGTTCATTTTACTTTTTTTCGCATTCATAAATTGACTTCTCTCACCATCGATTTTCTCTACAGCTAAATAGTGATAACTCTTGTTTCTAAACACTATTTCCTATGGATAAGACTACCCACTTACCAGGGTAAATATTATTATTGCGACGACCCGTGCACTTGCGGAATACTCACGTAAGGGGTGTGTCATTCGATGTAGGTTGTAATTGAAGCATACCTCTACAGTTGTACGGTCCCAGCGGTTGTTGATGATACGAACCTCACCAACGATTGTGACAAAACCCGAAACAAATTTGGCAAGAAGAAGAAAAGCTAAGGATTCGAGAAGAAGGGATGGAAAACCTCGACCCAATGCTTAGCGAAGCCTGAACCTTGGTAAAAGGATGACGCCACAAAAGGAGATGAAAATCCAATTGATAAGTCGGTTTGAACGCCACAAGGAAAACCCTTGATAAGTTCTTTAAAAGTTTTTTCAAGAAAACAAGAAGAAAACCTCACAAATACTCAAAGATCAAAGTTCTGTTTTTTAGATGCTACAAGGGGCTATATATATAGCCCAAAACCCTAGAGAACTTCTAAGAAGTAAAAGTTCAAAACTACCCTTAAAGATAAAAAAAAAAGTAAACAACCAACTAAAGAGCAATTTTAGCCAAAAGGCCCACAAAGCCCAACAAGACTAAGCAATTACAAAAGACTCTAGTTCACATATTAAACTCAAAAACAAATGACAACCAAATCTTCATCAAGCGTCTAAGTGGAATCGGCTTGGATGAGTAGGACCAGCTTTTGTTCACCATCAGTAGTGATCACACTCTCTTCCTGTTGTAAAATTCTCCATGCCAAGTTGCTAAGGGTGTGTTTGGATGTTGGGAGTGGAGTGGGAGTGAGGGGGGATTGGGTCCAAGAATGTGTTTGGGTGTGCATGATTGGGAGTGGGAGAGTGGTGAGGAGGGAGTGGGAGGGTAGTATGAGAGGGCTTGGCAATCACCCCAAATTGGGCGGACTGGCCCAATCCGGATTGTTGAAAAGACGAAAATACCCTTCCTTCAAAATACCAACTTTCATTAAACCCTACAAAGCTTTGCATCTGCTGGAGAACACAGTGGGTGGCTGCCATCTTAACCGGCCGGTTCGGCCTCGGCGTTAGGCTCTATTGGGTTGGTTTCCTCTCCATTTCTTCGAGAGTCACCGGAGCTCGTCGGAGTTGAAAGAAGGGCCCGATCATCGGAGCTCATCACCGGACTTAAAAGAAGTAGGTTGCTAGAGCTCGCCAGAGTTCACAAAAGGTCTGATCATCAAGATTTCTTCAACAAGTAAGATTAAGTTTTGTATTTTTGCCTCACAAATGGTATTCATAATGTTTGCTTGGTTTCAAATGTTTGGTATGTGTTCATATTGTGAACCTCGTGGTGATATAATTCTTGAGCATTGTAGTGGGCATCCTTTGTTTAAAATGAATGGTGTTCATGTGGATATCTCAAACTTATCTGGTGCTCAGAAATGGACTATGATGCTTTGGGAAAAATGTTCCTGTGATGTTTTGGTTAAAAGGGAAAAGCTTTGCTGGTGGCTATTTCTCTAGGTCTCACCATTTAAGATTAGTTCAAGTTAATATCTTCTAACTCCACATTGCTTGTGAGCATGTACATCTATGGCACCATCTCCTAATTATCTCATCAAAGACTCTTTTTTTTAAGACTCTTGTTAATTATTAATTAATTAATTTTCAATTAAAGTAAATTTGAAGGTTCACCTACGGTTGATTGTTTGATTTTAATTAAAGAAATTATGACTACTTTTTTTTTTTATGTTTGTTAAATTCAGGTCTCTTGTATATTGTAAATTAAAGAGCTCAATACATATGTAGCCTTGGAAAGCATTAGTTTGATATTGAGTTAATTAAATCTATCTTTATCTAAAACTCAAGTAGCTTTGGAATAAAATGTTAGCTCACTTATATGGATGGAGCCCTGTGAGTGAGATGAATGCCTTCAGTTAATATTTGTTTGCCTCTGGTAGGTTCTTAATAAATTTGTATTGGTAGGATCTTTCATATTTTTAATAAAAGTTGTTCATTATTTATTTAGTTGATAAGTAACATATAATTATTTGACGAGCAAAACAAAAAATGTATACTGATGGTTAAAAATACAGCATGCATGAATGGTTTTTATTTCTCATGCAAGAACACCTCTTATTTGTTGTACGAAAAAAAATGTTTAACTTTCTGTAAGAAAATGGAGAAATATATTTGAGATTTTTTATTATATTAGTATTGAAATATTACATACAATAGTTAAATGGCTTACAATGATGTTTGACTTCACTCCAAACCAAAGTTTAAAATGCAGATGAAACTAGTTATTACTAGTTAAGCTTGTTGTTTTCCATCATGTACTTGCCTTTATATGCTTCTTCTCATGCCATGTTCATTAAACAAGAATTTATATGCTCAATAATCAATAATCGCCAAGATGCAGCATGAAGTTTGTGCTATAAAATTCATCACTATTGGTCATTTTGCTAATAGTTCCAATAAAGAACCAAGAAAAACAAAGTGGTCCCAAATCCATAGATGACTTTGAAATGTTCATAGTTCCAATATGAACTAACAATGCTTTCACTTTGCCATCCTTTTCTTGATTTTGAGCTGAATATCACACTCACAGTCCAGAAGTATCTCTTTGCATCATGTTGTTATGTAATGCTTCCAAAATATACATAAATATGGCAACGTGAGATACAAAATCTGAGTAAATCATTAGTCAACTACAGCTAATATAGCATGTTATTTAATTAATTTTTGCGTCATTAGTCATTTCCTTAATATGTCATGTTAATTAATTTTTCTTGTTCTTATATGTTCCATTATTAATTATTTTTATATGTGCAAATAACACTTGTTCTATTGCTTCAAAATATATTTATTAACTTACAGCTACGCATTATTGACAACTTAGATTTTGATAATATGACGAGGCTTAAACAACTTGGGGATTATTGTGCAATCATCGTATGTTACTTCTACATTTTACGCGTTGTCCTTGCCACGTATACAATGGAGGAAAGTAATAAAAGACAAAGAATGATTGAACATGAGATTTCATCATCATCTAGTAGACGCCGCAAACAACATGAGTACATCCATCATTTAGTTTTTGAAAGTGATATTAAATGCATTGACATGTTGCGCATGGATCGACATTGTTTTCATAATTTGTGTCAATTGTTAACTACAACCGGTGGGCTACAAGGTACATTAAATGTTGGTGTCCAAGAGATGATCGCACTGTTTTTGAACATTATAGCACATCATGTCAAGAATAGAGTGATTAAATTTCATTTCCTCCGATCGGGCGAGACTGTTAGTCGGCATTTCCATGCTGTGCTGAAGTCAGTTATTCTTTGTCACTCTGTTCTTTTGAAGAAACCAGAACCGGTAACTGAAAACTCAAATGACTTTAGATGGAAGTGGTTTACGGTAATGACCTAAGTTCTTATGCTCTGTTAGTTCTAGATATTATGTGAGTAATTATTTAATTTAGATTTTTATTTAATGTAGCATTGTCTTGGAGCATTAGATGGGACACATATACGTGTGAATGTACCCAAAATTGATCAAGCAAGATATAAATCAAGGAAATCTGAAATTACTACAAATGTCCTCGGCGTATGTAGTCAAGACATGCAATTTATATATGTCTTGTTTGGATGGGAAGGTTCAGCTCATGATGGTCGTGTTCTTAGAGATGCAGTAACAAAGCCTAATGGCTTGAAGGTTCCCGATGGTAAAAAAAAAATTATCGTATTGCTTTTTGGAGACCTACTAATAAATGGCTTTTGTTCCATTACCTAATATGAAATATTTCTTTTTTTCTAGGTTTCTACTACTTAGTAGATGCTGGGTATGCAAATTGCTCTGGTTTCCTTGCACCTTTTCGAGGACAACGATACCACTTAAGTTCATGGGCTGATGGGCATCAACCACTTACACCTCAAGAATTTTTCAATATGAAACATGCTAGTGCAAGAAACATAATTGAAAGGACATTCGGTCTTCTAAAAATTCGTTGGAAAATCTTATCAAGCCCAAGTTTTTACAATATAAACACTCAACGGCGTATCATAAATGCTTGTTGTTTGCTTCATAACTTCATTAGACAACAAATGGTAGAAGATCCTACAGAAGATGATGTTAGTGATGCAACTTTTGAAGAAAACACACCCGACGATATAGAAAACATTATGGCCGTTGAACCAACAGATGAATGGACACAATTTCGACTTAACATGGCCGTGGATATGTTTAATATTTGGTGCTCAACTTGAGCATAATAAAGTTGTTAATTTTATTGTTTTATTGTTTTGTATGACATGTTGAACACAATTTTGAATGCTATTGTATTGTATGAACAATCAACAAGTATGTTGTTAATTATTTTCATATTTATATGACATGATGGCAGCCCCTTATGTGTAGTTTTGTTTATTTGTGGCCCCTTATGTGATGTTTATTGTTTTATTTTGATGTTTATTTATGACATGATGGATGTGTAGTTTTGTTTATTTATGGCCCCTTATGTGATGTTTATTGTTTTATTTTGATTTGTTTATATGACATGATGGCAGCCCCTTATATTATTTTGATGTTTCTTTTGTTGTTTAGTATGGATGTAGATTCACAATCCAGAGGCAGGAGTCAAAGCAAACACTACTGGACTGTAGAAGAAGATAAAGCATTGATTGATGCTTTAGTTGAGCTATCTACAAATCCAATGTGGCGGGCTGAAAATGGTTTCAGAAATGGGTACCTTGCTCAGTTAGAAAGAATGGTAAAGGAAAAGATTCCGACAAGCACATTAAAGGCTGTTCCTAACATTGAGTCTCGAATTAAATTTTATAGAGGCAAAATAACTGCAATAGCCAATATACTTCAAATAAGTGGATTTGTTTGGAACTATGAGATGTGCATTATTGAATGTGAGAAAAGTGCTTATGACGAGTATGTGAAGGTACGAAAAATTTTTAATTTAGTTTCAACCATATTATAATTTGTAGTATTTGGATTTTAATTTTGTTCTTCATTAATGCAGACTCATAAGGAGACAGCTGGTCTTTATGGAAAAACTTTTCCTTTCTTCAATGATCTTGTCGTGGTCTTTACAAGAGATAGAGCACATGGGAATGCAAGAGGCGATATTGGTGATGATGCTGAGCAGTATGTCCAAGAGAATGTCACATTGGATGACGACACAGGCTTCTTTCAATTTGCAAGTGATGATGTTTCTATGCCCACACAGGAACCCATTCCGATTACATCACCCATAGGATCAGAAACAAGTACCTCAAGAGCACGTCGGAAGCGGAAAAGTGTTGTGGACTGATAAGTGCTTGAGTATACATGTTTTACTTACTTGTTTTATATGCATTGAGCATCATTTCACCATGGATTATGTCTCATAAAGTGTATTTTGGTGTTCTTTTATGCAATTAGGTTGTGAAAGTGTTAAAGAAGGAAAAGGAAGCAAAGATGGGTTATAAAGACATATTGTTGGGAACTTTTGTACAACACAAGTGTCAAGGCACAAGAGGGGGTCATGCACATGAGCGTGTGTGCCAACTTCCTGAAGGATTCAAGATGATTTATGTGATGGAAGGGCACAAAGGCAGTCACACCTTCATGTCCCAACTTGTGTGAAGATAGTTAAAGCTTCCAAATGATGGTTCGATGGAAAAGAAGTCTTATAACTCACCACATGGACGTGTGCCCGACCATGTGGCCTCAAGATAAGACAGTTTGGATCGCGTTTCATGAAGAGTACTGTAGTAAAATACTGTTTATTTCACTGTAGTAGTACTGTAGCAGAAATCACTGTTCACGCGACCGCGTCAAAATCCCACACGACCGTGTGGGAATTCTGCAGCCCACGCGACCGCGTGGGATCTCACGTGGTCGCGTGGAGGCACGTGACTGACGCGTTTCAGGCTTATAAATAGCCCTTTTTGCCGATTCTTTTGGATCTTTTGTGTGGCTTTTGAGAGGCGAAGCGGCTAGGGTTTGAGGAGGAGGTCTTTGACGAATTGGAGGGCCGTTATTCACCAACTTTGATAGTTCTTTCCTCCGTCATAGCATCGAGGGAGTCATTGGCGACCTAGCTTCAAAGAAGGATCCTTCAAGACGTTGAGCGACCCATCAAGGCCATCATCACGAATTCAAGGGGGTTTACTTCCATGGTTTACATTGCTTTTCATTGTATTATATTTTGCTTTGTAATAAGCCCCATGGAGGGCTAAACCCTAGTAGATACTTGGGCATGTGAACCCTAGGTTTCGATTCATGTATTGACTTTCTTTATGCTTTCTTTTAAGTCCGAGTTTATTTGAGTTTTAATCTTGTTTAATCATTGCTTGCATGCCTTATTGATTCGTATGGTTGTTTGGTATGTTTGATTTGTTTCCTTGGTGAGAGAGAGGTCTCCATTAGGGATTAGAACATACAAGGTTAAAGAGGGTTGAGAGGGTGAGTCTTGAGATAGAGGAGTGTCCCCTTTCCCTTCCGATTGAGTGTTTCCTATCTCAGTATTCCCTAAGTTTTATGCAACCATATGGGGTGTGAGGCATGAGATTGATAGATTTCTCCGCCGGGACCTTTGTAGGGGGTTAGGGATCTTCCGCCTAGAAGTAGGGTTAGATCTAATTTTAGGAATCGGTTTCACTCTTAGGTATCCCTAGAACTCATTGCGGTCATATGGGGTGTGAGGTGTTGAGATTGAGCGATTTCTCTGCCGGGACCTTGTAGGGGACTAGTATCGGTGGCCTGGAGGCAGGGACTGATTATTCTTGGATTACCTCGACTCATAGAACTCGGTTAGAAGCATTTAGTTAGTCTTGCACTTCATGATAGAGCCTAGGGGGAGCATTGCCCGGGTATCTCATCTTCATTGATTGAGATCTCCCTTTATTTACCCTTTGCCTATTCATCTCTGGTATTAATTTCTATGCACACTAGATCACCACAAAATCACATTAGTCGTTAGGCTAGATTGTAGAGAAGAAGTTAGTACTAGTAGCCCTGTTCCCTGTGGATTCGACTACCCTACTCACCGGGTATAATTATTACTTCGACAACCCGTGCACTTGCGGTACACACACGCAAGGGGTGTGTCAAGTTTTTGGCGCCGTTGCCGGGGAATAGGATACTAGGAACACTAAGTCTTTGTTGCTCTAGCCATTTATCGTTTACGTTATCTTGTCTATTTCACACTTTCTTTTTCTATCACCGTTCTCATTTGTTTTCTTTGACTTGTGTTACTTTTTCTTGCAAGGTACTTGAATGATGATTGATCCAATTACAAAGTTATATTTTCAGATTGAAGATTTCAGTGGAAAACTTGATAGAGTTATTTCTGCACAACAACAAAGCAACCAATATCGCAGCACACATCATCCAAATCAATGGAGCTACCCGAACCACTTATGGAATATTGATGGACAGCAATGGGAAGCACCTATAGAAGAATTTCAGATGGATGAGAAGCATGAGGAGGATGTACTTCGGTTGGAAAGCGTATTACTCAAGTTCATTGAAGCAACCGATGCCCGCTTCGAAGATGTTGAAGCCACCTTAAGATGTCATGAAATCTCCATCAAAAACATTGAGCATCATATAGGAGAGATTTTAGACACACTTGCTAAGGAAAAAAGAAGAATTTGAACAAGCAAGGCAAGTTTCTTCCACGCATGACAAGGCCATGAACCACATTGATGAAGTAGGGAAAATTGAGTACATTGCTGCAGAAATTGAAAGGATAGAAGAAGAACATCATTTTCAGAATTTGGATTGCTTGAATGAAGATTATGCTTGTGTGCAATGAAATTTTCAAGGGGATTTGCTAACATCATGTTCATTTCAAGCTGAAAATACACAAGAAGAAGCAAGCCCTAAGGTAATGGAGCAAGCACCTTTCTTTCGGATTAATCAACTCATTGAATGCAAGAAAGAGATTTTGGGTTTGGGAGAAGATGTGGGTAGGATATTTAAACCATCCAATGACACACCGATGATAAGCTTGGACAATTCCCAACCCAAATTGTTTCCTTGGAGGCCAAAGGTAAGATGGTTGGACTCTCCAACAAAAACTCCACCCCGGCAAGTAGATTTTTGGTTTAAAGGAAGTAGCTATGCAATGTCTAGTCGGGAGGAACACACTCTTTTCAAGCCTCCATAAGGTAAGGAAGAGGTACGTCAAGCTTAGTGACGTAAAACAAGCGCTACTTGGGAGGCAACCCAAGTTTTTAATTGCTTTCTAGTTTAGATTTTAAATTCTATAGTAATAATTACCATGAGTGTGTGCCTTGATTAATTTTTGTTGGTGTTGAACTTTTCAAGGAAAATTTTTTGTGATTTGAAGTGTTTTTCACATGTATGACATGATTCAGGGTGCAATGCATGATAATTGTTGAAGAATAGGGTTAATTTTGAAGTTTGGAGAGCCGCGTGGACTGTCTGCAGAAATTCTGCAGCTCACGTGGCCGCGTGAGATTCTCACGCGGCCGTGTACAGTACCCACGCGGGGGTGTGGAATTCCCACACCCCCATGTGGCCTATAAACATAGATGAAGAGTCATCATTCATTATCCATAACTTACAACTCTTCATTTTCTCATCTCTTCCTCTCCAAACTTCCCATCCATAAGATTTCAAATCCATTTTTCTTCGACTTATTCGAGATTTAGAAGTGTTTTGCCGGCATTTGCATCAAGTTTTCTCCATCGATTCGCGTCGGTAAGGCCTCATCTCCCCCTATCATGTCCATGCTTTCATGTTCAATTCCATCGAGTTTTCTTGTTTCTTGGATGATATTTTCCATGGAAAACATTGTGAAAACACTTAGAAAACATGTAAACGAAGCTCAGTGAGGCGTTGGAGCCCAACTATGGCTCTTTGGCCATGGTTGGACGTCCACGCGGGCGCGTGGCCTAGCCACACGGCCGCGTGGACCGGCCAATAGCCCACGCGGGCGCGTGGCTCGGCCCACGCGACCGCGTGGAGCTCACCAATCTTCGACCGAAAAGCCACGCGACCGCGTGGCTGGGTCAAGCGGTCACGTGGTCCTTCTGCCGTGCCAGAACGCGTCCACACGGGCGCGTGACTATCCCACAAGCCCGCGTGGGCTGGAAACGTGGCAAATTAAGCCACGTGGGCGCGTGGCTTGCCCACACGCCCATGTGGATTCCTGCATCTTGCCATATCATGTAAATTTGCACTTCTTTGGCAATTTTCTTGCAGGTATGACACCAAGCACTAAAAAGCTTGCTCCAAAAATGCCTTGATCATTTATAGCTGACCTTGGATGAGGACATGCCTTCTAACACACCAGCAGCACCAGCAGATGATGCTAATGCTTGAGGCGTCCCACTCATGAGACTTTAGTTTTCTTTAATTTAGTTTTCCTTTCTAGTTTTCTTTATTTTATCTTTTAGACTTTAGTTATCTTTATACTTTATTTTAATTGTGCGAGTTGTGCTTTATTTTGCTTCATTCGTAAGAACTCGTGCAACTTTTCTATTTTTATTGAGCTTCACTGAACCCCTTGAATCCATGCAGATGGCCTTGAGAGTGATGATGATGATGTTTTTGTCATAAATACATGACCATGTGACTTGGTCGTGTCAGGATCACAACCCGTGGAACAATAACACATCCTCGAGTTAGCTTCACAAATCGATCGACAAGGAGTTCAGGGGAGTGTTGTTTTAATTGCATTCTCACCCACATTATGTTTTTCTTGCATATATTTTTATTGTGCTTACATGTGTACATTGAGGACAATGTACATCTTAAGTGTGGGGGAGGGTTCACCTTATACACGGCTTTTACTTGAGTTTTAATGATCATGCTCATGTTGCCCATGAAGGTTCACCTTAGGGTTGAGAGTTTAATTCTTAGTTTTTGGAGGTTGCAAACATTAGGTTTTATCATGCTCTAGTTTTTATCCAATTTTCTTGGAATTTTTGTCCGATTGCTCTTTAATGCACTTCTCTCACTCATTAAACCTATGGAAATTTACTCTAGTTCATTATTGTGGGATTTTCTAGTGTTAGTTTTGTTAAAAAAAAAAAATTCAGAAAATTCACAAAAATCAAAATTGTAGTTGTGTTCTGTATATAGGGGGCGGAAAGAGCTACCACCTATGTTGTATGAAGCTACTCTCATAAGTCGGATACTTGTTATGCCCTAATGAGAGAAAGAGCTATCTCATAGGATGCGTGAAAGCTACCACCTTCGGTAGAAAGAGCTACCACCTCAAAAGTGTGAAAGCCACTCGGGATGCATCTCGTGAAAGGGCTACCTTTGAAGATGTGTGAAGCTACTATCTATTCTTTTTGTGCATAAATAAATCCCATTGCTAATAAAGACTTTGAGTAGTGGATATAGTGTTGACATGAGTTGAGTTTTCACACACACACACTTTCGGACTTTAGTACTTTCATTTTTGATTGAATTATTTGCTAGAGCATTGATTGTTTCATCTAGTGTTTGTTTCTCTCCATGATTTTAGAATTTTATTCTTGTACCCTCTTGGTGAACCTAAGGCCAAGCACTTCTCTTTGCTTTTCATGAGTTTATGGTTAATTTTGCTTGAGGACAAGCAAAGGCTTAAGTGTGGGGGAGTTTGATAAGTGCTTGAGTATACATGTTTTACTTACTTGTTTTATATGCATTGAGCATCATTTCACCATGGATTATGTCTCATAAAGTGTATTTTGGTGTTCTTTTATGCAATTAGGTTGTGAAAGTGTTAAAGAAGGAAAAGAAGCAAAGATGGGTTATAAAGACATATTGTTGGGAACTTTTGTACAACACAAGTGTCAAGACACAAGAGGGGGTCATGCACATGAGCGTGTGTGCCAACTTCCTGAAGGATTCAAGATGATTTATGTGATGGAAGGGCACAAAGGCAGTCACACCTTCATGTCCCAACTTGTGTGAAGATAGTTAAAGCTTCCAAATGATGGTTCGATGGAAGAGAAGTCTTATAACTCACCACATGGACGTGTGCCCGACCATGTGGCCTCAAGATAAGATAGTTTGGATCGCGTTTCATGAAGAGTACTGTAGTAAAATACTGTTCATTTCGCTGTAGTAGTCCTGTAGCAGAAATCACTGTTCACGCGACCGCGTCAAAATCCCACACGACCGCGTGGGAATTCTGCAGCCCACGCGACCGCATGGGATCTCACGTGGTCGCGTGGAGGCACGTGACTGACGCGTTTCAGGCTTATAAATAGCCCTTTTTGCCGATTCTTTTGGATCTTTTGTGTGGCTTTTGAGAGGCGAAGCGGCTAGGGTTTGAGGAGGAGGTCTTTAACGAATTGGAGGGCCGTTCTTCACCAACTTTGATAGTTCTTTCCTCCGTCATAGCATCGAGGGAGTCATTGGCGACCTAGCTTCGGAGAAGGATCCTTCAAGACGTTGAGCGACCCATCAAGGCCATCATCACGAATTCAAGGGGGGTTACTTCCATGGTTTACATTGCTTTTCATTGTATTATATTTTGCTTTGTAATAAGCCCCATGGAGGGCTAAACCCTAGTAGATACTTGGGCATGTGAACCCTAGGTTTCGATTCATGTATTGACTTTCTTTATGCTTTCTTTTAAGTCCGAGTTTATTTGAGTTTTAATCTTGTTTAATCATTGCTTGCATGCCTTATTGATTCGTATGGTTGTTTGGTATGTTTGATTTGTTTCCTTGGTGAGAGAGAGGTCTCCATTAGGGATTAGAACATACAAGGTTAAAGAGGGTTGAGAGGGTGAGTCTTGAGATAGAGGAGTGTCCCCTTTCCCTTCCGATTGAGTGTTTCCTATCTCCGTATTCCCTAAGTTTTATGCAACCATATGGGGTGTGAGGCGTGAGATTGATAGATTTCTCCGCCGGGATCTTTGTAGGGGGTTAGGGATCTTCCGCCTAGAAGTAGGGTTAGATCTAATTTTAGGAATCGGTTTCACTCTTAGGTATCTCTAGAACTCATTGCGGTCATATGGGGTGTGAGGTGTTGAGATTGAGCGATTTCTCTGCCGGGACCTTGTAGGGGACTAGTATCGGTGGCCTGGAGGCAGGGACCGATTATTCTTGGATTACCTCGACTCATAGAACTCGGTTAGAAGCATTTAGTTAGTCTTGCACTTCATGATAGAGCCTAGGGGGAGCATTGCCCGGGTATCTCATCTTCATTGATTGAGATCTCCTTTTATTTACCCTTTGCCTATTCATCTCTGGTATTAATTTCTATGCACACTAGATCACCACAAAATCACATTAGTCGTTAGGCTAGATTGTAGAGAAGAAGTTAGTACTAGTAGCCCTGTTCCCTGTGGATTCGACTACCCTACTCACTGGGTATAATTATTACTTCGACAACCCGTGCACTTGCGGTACACACACGCAAGGGATGTGTCATGGACCAATCATCAGAGAAAATTTCACAGAATTTGAACAAGTTTGTTGAAATTGTTGGTCCAGGATTTCAGACACTAGCCGAGGCCGCTGCACGTGAAGTGGCTCGTTATGAGGCTCGTGAAGCCCGTGAGAAAGCACGTGAAGACCGTGAGAAAGTACGTGAGGATGCTCTTGCTGAAATTATGAAAATGAAAAATATGTTGCCACAAGTAGTTTTTGAGATTGTTGGGCTTTCCGATGATGAGGCGATGTTGATCCTACAGGTTTTTTCTAACCACAATTACATTTTTATTGCATTATTTGTCTTAAAATTCTTTATAATAATGATGTAATATTCTTCTTTTTATTTTGCAGGTTTTGCCTAAAGACAACGACCAGTTGAAAATATTTTTCAGCCTGCCAGATAACAAGAAGCTGCGTTTTTGTCGTGTATTACTGTCAAGATTATCATCTTGAGCACCTAATATGTGATATTATGAGTTTGTTTCAGTGTGATATCATGAGTTTGTTTTAGAAATTATCATTTTGTTCTTGAGCATTTTTACTTGTAGAAAACTAGAATGGTCGGTCATGCTCTTTGATATTTAACTTTCCACCCATGTTGTGGGACTAGTGTATGAGCATTTTTACTTGTTTATCAAAATCTAGAACCTGATTATTTTGTTGTGAAGCATATCTCAGAATTTGACTTGCAACTTCTTAATCCTAAAGAGTGATAGATTTGTTATTTATATCATAATAAATACTTGATAAAGAGGTTAGAGATAGAGTTGTAGTAATATATATAATTATCATGATTATTGTGATTAAGTGTCTATTTTTCAATGTTGTTATAAATATTTATTTTTGATAATGAAATAGTTATTTTTGTTTCAATGTTTTACGAAATTTTATAATTAAAAATAATTCATTATATTTAACATCATTAATTAGTAATTAATTAATGATATTAAAATTAATATTTTAAAAATAGAATTAAAGTGTAGTATTATAAAAATAAATATTAATTTTTAATAATTAATTACTTATATTTTTTAATGTTCTAAAAAATATGAATTAAAATTAACTCATTATCATATATACAATATCATTTAATTGTACAAGGGGTATAAATGTTATTTTATCTTATCTACTATCTTTACTTTTCCCATTCCCAATAAATTACACTCTCCAATCCTTACCAACCAAACACATTATTCATTCTCACTCCTACTCCACTACCACTCATTCACTCCGAATCCACTCTTTCCCCAATCCACTCCCAACATCCAAACACACCCTAAGCTCCTCTTTAAATCTTCTAGCTCGAGCCCTCGTCACTGGTCCTATTGGGACTTGAATTGGATCCTTAGCCTTGATGTCCACATCATTCCCCCCCCCCCCCCCCCCTCTTGAGAAGGATTAGTCCTCAAATCGTCACCTACATCAAAAGGACTTAAGTCAGTCACATTAAAAGTAGCACTAACATTGTACTCACCCGGTAAATCAAGGCGGTAGGCATTGTCGTTGATCCGCTCGAGCACTTGAAAAGGACCATCTTGCATGAGTACAGCACCAATACCTACACCAGAGGCATCACATTCTATTTCAAAAGTATTAGCAAAGTTAGGTAAAGCAAGTAAGGGAGCATGAGTTAGTTTATGTTTCATAAGCTGAAATGCTTCCTCTTGTGCTGCCCCCCATTTGAATGCAACATTCTTCTTGATAACTTCAGTAAGGGGTGCTGCAATGGTACTAAAATCTTTCACAAATCTCCTATAGAAGCTAGCAAGTCCATGAAAGCTGCGAACGTGACTCACACTTGATGGGGTCGGCCACTCTTGGATAGCTTTGATCTTTTCTTCATCAACCTCAATACCTGTAGCACTCACAACAAATCCTAGGAAAACAAGTTTATTATTGCAAAAGATACATTTCTTGAGGTTAGCATACAATTTCTCTTTCCTAAGGACACCCAAAACCAATTGCAAATGCCAAGCATGATCATGCAAATTCTTACTATAAATCAAAATATCATCAAAATAAACAACAACGAATTTTCCATTGACAGTTCGTAAAACATGATTCATTAAACGCATGAAAGTACTAGGTGCATTAGTTAAGCCAAATGGCATGACTAACCATTCATATAAACCATGTTTAGTTTTAAATGCCGTTTTCCATTCATCGCCTTCTTTCATTCGGATTTGATGATACCTACTCTTAAGATCAATTTTTGAGAACACGCAAGATCCATGCAACTCATCTAACATATCATCTAAACGAGGGATGGGGTGTCGATACTTTACCGTTATGTTGTTGATGGCTCGGCAATCAATACACATCCTCCATGTACCATCCTTCTTAGGAACTAGAATCATCGGAACTGCGTAAGGACTCATGCTTTCTCTCAAGTACCCTTTCTCCATCAACTCTTCAACTTGCCTTTGGAGTTCCTTTGTTTCCTCCGGATTGCTCCTATAGGCGGGTCGGTTTGGAATTGAAGCACCGGGAACAAAGTCAATTTGGTGTTCTATTCCACGGATAGGGGGTAAGCCATGTGGTACCTCCTCAGGAAACACATCCTCGAACTCCTGCAAAATAGAAACAACAACATTAGGCAATGAAGGGTCAGGTTGGTTAGTGTTTAAAAGGGCCTCCTTGTACATAAGTACAATCATCGGCCGTTTTGCAAGAAAAGCTCGCTTAACCTCAATTGTTTTTGCATAGAAATTTCTTTTTCCCTCTAATTTTCCCTCTTTTGCTGAATTCATCTCTCTCTTTTCTCTCTCACTAGATTCAGCCTTGCGCTCTTGTTTCTCACCACTACTCATCTCTTCACTCACTCTCTTGTGATCACTCAAATTCTTTTGATATCTCATTTTCTTTTGATCACTTAGTTTTTGCATCATCACTTGATCATCATAAACCTGTTTCGGTGTCATTGGAGCTAGAGTGATGGTTCATTGTCGGAAAGTGAATGAGTGCTTGTTGATGAAGCCATCATGTTGCACACGTCTATCAAATTGCCAAGGCCGTCCTAAAAGAATATGTCCCGCTTGCATGGGTACCACATCACATAACACTTCATCCTCATATTTCCTAATCTGAAATGGCACCACAACTTGCTTAGTAACCCGCACTTCACCACTATCATTCGGCCATTGCAACTTGTATGGACCGGGGTGCTTGAGTGTTGGGAGCCCTAGCTTCTCAACCATGGAAGAACTAGCAACGTTAGTGCAACTACCACCATCAATAATAACACTACATACCTTGTCCTTCACATGACAATGAGTGTAAAAGATGTTCTCCCGTTGCACTTCTTCTTCCTCCACCTTAGCGTGCAAGTTCAAGGCTCTCCGAGCAACTAATCCAAGCATCTCACCATGCTCGGCCCTAAACTCCTCTTCTCCCAAAAGATCATCCTCCAATGGTGGAATGTCATCTAGCTCACCCTCGTCTTCAGAATCTATTGTCCCATTCTCCCGAATCACCATAACCCGCTTGTTCGGGCATTAGCTAGCGATGTGACCTCTTCCTTGATATTTGAAACATTTAATTTCACTAGAACGAGACAAAGTTGTGGCTATCTTACTTTGAGAAGCCGTGGAAGTAGTGGTTGAATTTTGCTCAGTTTTGCCCTTGGTGTTGGAGTTACTTTCATCTTTTCTTGGATAATTCGGCCTCCATAGTGTTGCACTAGGATTTTGTGGGGTGGGTCTTGGACGTGCACTTGTACTGCCCTTCTTTAGTTGCCTCTCAACCTTCATTGCCATATGCACCAAGTCTTCCAACTCCACATAGTGATGTAGCTCAACCGTGTTGGCAATCTCCCCATTTAACCCATTCAAAAACCTTGCCATTGTTGCCTCCCGATCCTCCTCCACATTGGCCCGAATCATAGCCATCTCCATCTCTTTATAATATTCATCAACACTTTTGTAACCTTGTTGAAGACCTTGAAGCTTAAGGTATAGATCCCGGTAGTAATGAGATGGCACAAAACGACGCCTCATCACCCTCTTCATGTCATCCCAAGTCTCGATAAGTAAATCTCCACTTCGCCTCCTATTGACGCACAACTGATCCCACCACACAATAGCATAATCAGTAAACTCAATAGCGGCAAGTTTTACCTTCTTCATTTCGGAGTAGTTGTGAAAATCGAAAACCAACTCCATCTTCTTCTCCCATTCAAGGTATGTTTCGGAATCACTCTTTCCTTGAAATGACGGAATCCTCATCTTGATCCTACCCAAGTTGTTGTCGAACTGATTCCGAGCGTCTCTATCTCGACCATATCTCCTAAGGCTGCCCGTTGACATCCTATCAAAGTCTTCATCGAAATTTTCCACTTCAAACGCCCCTACACCTTCAACTCCCCGTTGGGGCACCCTATTCCTCCTTGTGAGGTTTGGAACAACCGGTGGCTATCCTCGTTGTGCACCCTCTTCAACTATATCCAACCTCTCATGTATTTGCTCAAGTTCTACCCTCATCACCCTTCTCATTTCCCCAATTATAGCTTGCACTTGCAAATTCGGAATAGTTGGAGGGGTTACTCTCCTCGCTTGTATTTCTCTCCGGAATTTGAGACATGATGGAAAAACCTGCAAAACAATGTTAGATAAAAAAATTACCCTCATCACAAAACTCACGTAGTTCACTCCAAGAAATAATTCACTCAAATTCACTCGTGTATCACTCAATTTAATTTGGCTTTTACCCTCAAATGATCTCACCTCGCTGCCTTTTTCCACTCGTTTTCTTCTTTGAGTTCTTTCAAAACTAATTAAAAACCATCATCAAAGGGTTCAAACCGAAACAAATCAAAATGGATCGAAGATTTGTTTTCTTGGAAATGGGCTTAAATTTTGGCAATTCAAGAAATGGGCTGGATTTTTGGCAATTAAAGAATGGCAATTCAAACAGAAACAAATCAAGAAAAATTTTGGCAACTCAAGATTGGCAATTCAAATCGAACCAAATCAAGAAATTTTGGCAATTCAAGAATGGCAACTCAAGATTAGCAATTCAAATCTAACCTAATCAAGAAATTTTGGCAATTCAAGAATGGCAACTCAATATTGGCAATTCAAATCTAACCAAATCAAGAAATTTTAGCAATTCAAGAATGGCAACCTTAATACCTTTCAAAAAAAAAAAAAAAAAATTTATTCTTCTTTCCTTTCTTTTTTTCTTTTTGTTTTCTTTTTTTTTTCAAAGACTCAATTCTTCAATTTCCACAAACTCAAATCTTCACAAACTATTTTGTAATTTCAGAATCAATAAAAGGGAACTCATAAAAGAAAGAAATCCCTCTCTCAAAGCAAGAACAAAATATGAGCGGCTTCAATCAATGAAACCCTAGATCTAGATGCAAATATTTTTTTTTTTGTAAGAGAAATGAACAGAAATCAATAGAAAAAAGGTCGAAAGGATGAACTTAGCTCTGGTACCAACTGATACGAACCTCGCCAACAATTGTGACGAAACCCGAAACAAATTTGGAAAGAAAAAGAAAAGCCAAGGATTCGAGAAGAAGGGATGGAAAACCTCGACCCAATGCTTAGCGAAGCCCGAACCTTGCTAAAAGGATGACGCCACAAAAGGAGATGAAAATCCAATTGATAAGTCGGTTTGAACGCCACAAGGAAAACCCTTGATAAGTTCTTAAAAAGTTTTTTCAAGAAAACAAGAAGAAAACCTCACAAATACTCAAAGATCAAAGTTCTGTTTTTTAGATGCTACAAGGGGCTATATATATAGCCCAAAACCCTAGAGAACTTCTAAGAAGTAAAAGTTCAAAACTACCCTTAAAGATAAAAAAAAGTAAACAACCAACTAAAGAGCAATTTTAGCCTAAAGGCCCACAAAGCCCAACAAGACTAAGCAATTACAAACGACTCTAGTTCACATATTAAACTCAAAAACAAATGACAACCAAATTTTCATCAAGTGTCTAAGTGGAATCGGCTTGGATGAGTAGGACCAGCTTTTGTTCACCATCAGTAGTGATCACACTCTCTTCCTGTTGTAAAATTCTCCATGCCAAGTTGCTAAGCTCCTCTTTAAATCTTCTAGCTGGAGCCCTCGTCATTGGTCCTATTGGGACTTGAATTGGATCCTCAGCCTTGATGTCCACATCAATTGAATAACTTGTCCATATGATCCTTTATATGAAAATACAAAGGATTTACCAACTCCCAGTAAAATACTCCCCTATTTGCCTATTCCTCTATTATGTCTTCACATTTAATTATGGCAGTTGTACCGTATTTGAGAAACAACAGGTATACAACCATTATCTTTTCCCTCTCCATCTTATCTGGGAAACATCTTCTGTTTGGGGTTATATATAATATATTTTCTTCTCATCTAATTTTCTTGGCCAGTCAAATTGTCATCATATGGCCTTATGTTTGTTTTCCAATTTTTTTTCAAGTGTGCGAGGCCCACTGTGTATACAAACGAGGGTATTGTATCCCACTGCATTGATTCCCTAATTTTTTATATATTTTTTATGTTAATGTGGGGCTCACATCAAGAGAAAATGGTACCGGGAACTGGGCGCCAGCTCTAATTTGAATCACTCTCGCATATCAAGACACATGGCGGTATGGCGGGACAGAAGGGGGTACATCTTTATTTTGAATGGACCAATCCTACGGCGCCACATGGCGGTACGACTCGGGCGGCCATTTGTGTAATATTAATGGATGGCCGATTGAGGGCACTAGTATATAAGATAAACACTTACACCCATAGAATGGGTTTTTAAGCTTTGTACTATAGCAAGTGTGTAAACCCATTAATTACAGAACTGGCACTCCATTGTTTTCAGCAATGCCATTCCGTCCAAAACAATTCAAATTAAATGCTAAGAATTATTTCCTCACTTATGCCAGGTGTTCATTGACCAAGGAGGAGGCATTGCGGCAATTCATTAGAGAAAACGGCACTGGGAACTGGGCACCAGCTCTGATTTGAATCCTTCTCGCATATCAAGACACGTGGCATTACAGCGTGGGACAAGGGGGTACACCTTTATTTTGAATGGACCAATCTTGTGGTTCCACGTGGCGGTACGGCTCGAGGTGGCAATCCGTGTAATGGCCTGTTTATATGATCCTTTATTGAAAAATACAAACGATTTGCCAACTTCCAGTAAAATACTCCCCTATTTGCCTATTCCTCTATTATGTCTTCACCTATCCTAAAATCCATTTGAGATAATGGATTTGTAGAAGTAGAATCGGTACCAGGATTAGTAGGTAAAATTTTAACCGTTGTCCTCATTTGATTCTGGTGTTTGAAAGAACGGGGAGATGTATGAATTCAAATTCTGCATTTGACAGTCCATTCATGAAAGCCCAAATTATCGGGCTGATCAAGAAATTCTTTGTAGCTCAAATCCGGTCAAGGATTACATAGTATAATAGAAGGGACCCCATCCTTGATCATAATGGGCTTACCATACTTACAATTGGTCTAACAATCACGTTGAGCCCCGATCAACTGCCTCCATTGTTTAAGTTTGAGGTAATTGGGTTCCACGTCATCAATTACATTGTACATAACATCATTGTGAAACGTGCATGGATTGAAGTCCAGATGACCGCAGATGTAGTTATGCGGACCTAGTGATCGTGCCCAGGTAGTCTTGCCGATACGACTTGGTCCCTCCAGGATTAAGCTTGTTAGTTTGACTAATCCAGTCTTTGGGATTATTATATTATTTTTCCCCGGCCGCGCAGCGTCATTAATCTGAAAATTATGTTCAAGCCATTCCTACATACATGGAGTTATTGTAAATGTAGGATAATTCCAATTAGAAATGTATTTATCAAATGGGTTTGCAAATAAACGTTCATAATTGGCTCTAAGATTATGATATTGTAAACAAAATACTCTGGGATCTTTCTTCCTAATAATTTGTAAAGCCTGATATACTGAATCCGAATTTAAGACATCAGCATAAACCATAGAGAGATCATGCCTTACATCCCTGAAAGATCTGGCGTTGACATGGAATTATCCCAAGTCCATGTAGTCTCCATCCTTTTCTATGTGCGCCTTCACGTCAGAACTCGACTTAGCAGACTGGATGTTTGGGTGGAATGTGATAGAAGAAGAGGTGGAACGAAGATCAAATAATCTAGTATTAGTTACCTGAGCCCTCCTTTCCAGTTGTATTAATACATGCAAGTGTGGAGCTCCATCCTCGTGTATTTTCCTCACAACCCGTATGTATTTCTTGTTGCTTGCAAGAGACACCTCCAGTAATTGCCGCTGTGCCTTTTCCTTGGTCAATGAACACCTGGCATAAGTGAGGAAATCATTTTTAGCATTTAATCTGAACTGTTTTGGATGGAGTAGCATTTCTGAAAACAATGGAGTGGTAGTTATGTAATTAATGGGTTTACACACTTGCTATAGTGCAGAGCTCAAGAACCCATTCTATGGGTGTGTGTATATTAACGGATGACCGATTGAGTTCGCTAGTATATAAGATACACACTTACACCCATATAATGGGTTCTTAAGTTCTGCACTATTTAAAAGTGTGTAAAGCCATAAATTACAGAACTGCTACTCTAAATTTTTTAGAAATGCCAGTACATTATTATTGAAATCCTTCCTTAAGATAAAACATAAGCCTTGCTTTTAAAGGGATTCGGTTATTATTATATACACTCGGGATTTTTCTTACATTGTCTACGTCGGTAGTATCACCAGTGAGGGATTCTCAGCTCTTGGCACTTACCTCCGACTATCATGTATCTAAGAGATCCGAATACCGATTATCAAATGAGTTACAACCCATTCAGCTCGTATTTCCTCAACTAGCTTAGATAGCATGGGCAAAACTTATTGGTCATTATTTAAAGATTGATCATTGCAAGACAGAATATAACCCACAGGTGCCTTTCAACGCAACTGGTTTGGTTATTGTGGAGATACCTGATGAGCATATGGAGGAAGGACACACATTGCAGGTTGAATTCTGTTTCTCTATAGATTATCCAAATGATCTTAACTATTACTCTTAGTCTTCTTTTTATTTTTCGTTGAATGATCTGGTCCCCTGGAGGCTTATTTTTTGCATTGAGGAATACAATATTAAGGTGGGTTCTTATTTCACAAAGATGAAGGGATTATTGAAATTGTCTGCTCCTCGTAAATCAAATAATTTGGCATTTCGGGGGCCAACTGTTAAAATTCATTCTCTGAAATACAGATTACATAATGTGGACTTTAGACATGTCTCATACGGTTCGGTTTGTCAGCAGTATACCATAGCAATTAATCATTATCAACATTGTATCATCAGAGCATTTAGTTTTTATGGTCCCGTCGGGGATAATGCATCGAATGTGATAAATAATGTCGACCCAATTGGTCCATCCATTTCGGAGGTTGGGTTAAGTACATCTTGTGGACCTCATACCATCATCAGTATGGAACCGGCGCAATTGGGTGTTCTCATAGGCAAATCTATTTTTGAGGCTCTGAATAAAATACACGACATTTCTCCAGTGAATCTGCCACGTAAACCCATCTAAATGAAGTCATGCGCTGCGCGGCCGGATTAAAATAAATTAAGTTGAACATGATCATATTTGTATGTATTTTGTATGTATGGTCCAATGGTTGTATTTATCCAGTATTATCATATCAGCTATTTTTACTTATATATAGTTTGGCTATTACAGACTGCTTATGTTTCTTAAATAGTTATTTTATATTAAATTGGAACAGGACAAATAATCATTACTAAGACTTCAATACATAAATTAAACATTACAGAACTATTACATATTTGTGATTACATATAACCCAAACTAGTATTTATTCCGATTTGGACAAATGTCGTAGGTATACCGTTCCATGTACAATATATTAATAATGCATGTTTAAGGGTATTTGTGTATTGTCCTGTTTTGGTCTCTGTCCCATCTCGGAACATTGACCATACCGGATACCGTGATGATAATTTTATATAACGTCGGAGGTCTTTAATGTAAATAGCACCCGGCTCGTTGACAATAATCTTCTTCTTGCAAATTACTGAGAACTTGGACCTAAGGGAAGACTTTAACATCACATCGGCTTTGTAAGTATCAGTTTCCCAGAAAATGTCTTCAAATGTTAGTAGTGTAGTTTCCTGGGGACTTCTGTCCCTCACGACAAATACACCTACAACACCCTAAAGTACATATGCTTGCTTCTCGTCCATTATCATCATATTTTGCTCTTGTAATTTAAGCACTTCAATGCTACCAATTATATACAGTGTTTTCAAGATAATAATGGACTTATCTCGATGGTCTTCTTTGGAACCGGCTGACGGTAAACTTATATAATTTACAGATTTTTCACCGGGTTTGATGACAACTTTGATAGGTTCTGTGACATACTTCGTCTTCGAACTGGGTTGTTGTTTTTTCGAGAAATACCTAAGATTCATAGATCGAGGGTCTTGATGCCTGTCATACATGGTCTATTTGTATATGTATCTCCTCCTGTTATACATTGTATTATACCTGAACGTATTGGTTGCATACCTCTTCCTGAACCATACGTACATGTTAGTAAATGACATGATAACATCACATAGTAAAGCCAAAATGGCCATTTATAAACTTATACGTGATTGTTGTTTCCTAGTGTACGATGTACGCTTCTGGTAACTGTATTTTCGTAGATTGGGTATCTACTATCCTATAGTACGTATTATATAACTGGAGACGTACCTATACTTATTTCAGTTCCTAGGATCGCTGGTTCAATTATCTGTACGTGAGGTTAATGCATCTACAGGTTAAAATGTTGGCTCTCTAGATATATAACTGATTTGAACATGGTCAGGCCCAATAACACTATTGCAATGCATTTACTCCTGTAGGACGGGAACTTTATTTTGAATGGACCAATCCTGTGAAGCCACGTGGCGGAACGGCTTGAGGCGGCCATCCGTAGAGACACCTCCAATAATTGACACAATGGATTTTCCTTCGTCAAAGAACACATGGCATAAGTGAATAAATAATTCTTAGCATTTAATCTGAACTGTTTTGGACGGACTGCATTTCTGAAAACAATGGAGTGGTAGTTCCGTAATTAATGAGTTTACACAGTGGCTATAGTGCAGAGCTCAAGAACCTATTCTATGGGTGTAAGTGTGTATCTTATATACTTGTGCCCTCAATCGGCCATCCATTAATATTACACGGATGGCTGCCCCAAGCCACAGGATTGGTCCATTCAAAATAAAGGTGTACCCCCTTGTCTCCCGGCATACTGTCACGTGTCTTGATATGTGAGAAGGATTCAAATCATAGTTGGTGCCCAGTTCTCGGTGCCATTTTCTCTGGATATGGGCCCCACTTAAACATAAAAAATATATAAAAGATTAGGGAATCAATGCAGTGGGATACAATACCGTCGTTTGTATACACAGTGGGCCCCTCACATTTGAAAAAATTGGAAAACAAACACAGGGCAGTATGATGACAATTTAACTGCCCAAGAAGCTTAGACCAGAAGAATATATATTATATATAACCCCAAACCGAAGATGTTTCCCAGGTAAGATGGAGAAGGAAGAGATAATGGTCGTATACCTGTTGTTTCTTAGATACGGTCCAGCTGCCATAATTAAATGTGTACATGTCGTCTGTATTGTGGAAGCCATCGAAGAAAATCCCCAGCCTCTCCTCGAGTATGTCAATGCGCTACAGAAGCACCAGGATGCAGTATTCCGAATGCTCTGCGAAGCTGGCAATACCAGTAGGGATGTACAAGAGGTCACCGAGGCATATATGGTCTTGGATAGAGCAGGTAATAAAAAGAATGAACTAGAAGATCTCAGTGAAATAGGGACTTCCAAAGATGTTGTATCCACCGGTTGGTGAAATATACGTATTGTATCTCACCGTATTCATATAATGTTATGACTATAATTTTATTTGTATGTTGTTTACCGTATGCGCAATGAAATAAAGAATGAAGCTTATGTACCAAAATACTTAAATTAATAAAACAAAATGAGCCATTACATAATATTAATACAGGTTGAATTGAACATGTGCCACGTGATGCGCTAATCGCAAGTGTACGGGTCGCAAACAAGTAATAAAGTGGTACCCTGCAAAGGGTAGGGTTTTCGAACCACAGGGAACTGTACTCAAAATACTTAATTCTTTTTTGATGTTTAGTGAACACGAATTGAGAAGAGGTTGAAATATAAAACAATCAAAAGATGATAAATTGGTGGAGAAGGTAGGAGATTAGAATCGAGTGTTTCGGCAATACAAGAGTAATGCCCCGGGGTGATCCCTAAGACTAGTGCAAGCTATCTTGCCCTAAATGTCTACCAGGTACATCCCAAAGATACAATTGTGTGCTCACAAGCAATGTTGCATCTATGAGTTATCAATTACACTGAGTTTTGCAAAGATAACTGTGCGTCTCTCGCACGCAAGCTGCGCACCGAGTTGGACCCTAACAGCTATGTAAATCAAACACATCGAGTTATACAGCACAAGATTAAATACAAGCATCAATTAGAACTCCGTAGAACAAATAAAGACAAGTGTATAAGCATTACAATTCATCTAAGTTCTCAAACCCCACCTCTCGTGGTGCCTCCCTTCTATGCACTACAATTCATCTAAGAATTACAAATAAAGACATGTGTATAAGCATTACAAGAAGGAAAGAATAATGAAGGAATAGCAAGAGGAAGACATGACTCCCTTCTATGAGCTAGATGACCTTCCTTGCCGAGACCTTGTGCTAACCCCACCTCTCGTGGTGCCTCCGACTCGTTCTTGGTCTCTTTAGGTGGTGTGGTGAAGCTTGATCTTCGATCTCATCAACGTTCTCCCGGTGGAGAGAAGAGTCCCCGAAAAAAGGTAAGATAGAAACCCTAAAATCTAGAGTTAAAAAAGGCAGTTTCGGGGCCTAACACGGTCTAGACACGATCGTGTTCAGACCGTGCGCTTTTCTGAGGATTCTTTGGGTGAAATGCCTGAGATTTGCAGCAGTATGGACATGAGCGTGTGATCCCCGTGTTAACTGTCACACGCGCACAGTGCCCGTGTCACTCCTGAAAGGTATTTTCCTGAGATTTGCAGCGACATAAGCACAGGCGTGCGGTGATCGTGTTCTGCTTGGGACACTCCCGTGTCAAGATATTGCTGGTTTTCTCTCCAGGTTGGGGTTTGCAATATATCAGACACGGCCATGTTCTGCCCGTGTTAGCTAGTTCTCTTTCCCCGGTCGTTAAACACGCACGAAACGCACACAGTTTCACTCCAAAATGATTCAAGCCCTCGATTCCTGCACAATGAACATTAAACCTTGAATAACACTAATTATATACAAAAATATTCTAAAGGATGACTAAAAGAATAGAGTAAAGGGCATAAAAACATGATATAAAATGCACTCATCAAATGCGTGTCTTTATATGCGATAGGGATTCAAATCAGAGCTGGCGCATAGTTCCCAATGCCATTTTCAATGGATGTTGGCCCCACTTTAACATAAAAAATATATAAAAATATTACGGAATCAATGCAGTGGGATACAATACCCTCGTTTGTATACACAGTGGGCCCGGACATTTGAAAAAATTGGAAAACAAACACAGGGCCATATGATGACAATTTGACTGCCCAAGAAGCTTAGACCAGAATAAAATATATTATATATAGCCCCGAACGGAAGATGTTTCCCAGGTAAGATGGAGAAGGAAGAGATAATGGTCGTATACCTACTGTTTCTTAGATACGGTCCAACTGCCATAATTAAATATGTACATGGGATCTGTATTGTACAAGCCATCGAAGAAAATCCCCAGCCACTCCTCGAGTATGTCAATGCGCTGCAGAAGTACCATGATGCAGTATTCTGAATACTCCGCGAAGCTGGCAATACCAGTAGGGATGTACAAAAGGTCACCAAAGCATATACGGTCGTGGATAGAGCAATTAATAAAAACAATTAAACGAGAGGATCTCGGTGAAATAAGGACTTTCAAAGGTGTTGTATCTACCGGTTGGTGAAATATATGTATTTTATCTCACCGTATTCGAATAATGTTATGACTACAATTGTATTTGTATGTTGTTTACCGTATGCACAATGAAATAAAGAATGGAGTTTATATTACAAAATACATAAATTTATAAAACAAAATGAGTCATCACATAATATTAATACAGGGTGAATTGAACATGGGCCGACGGTTCCACATCTAAAATATAAGTATCAAGCCAGCCCACGAAATAAAGCACGGCCCGTATTACAAAATTTATTGAAATTACACCAAAATTATCTAAATACTGCATAATATGGCAACGGAATACATGTAGGAAGCCAGCACTTGAAGGTCGTAAAGTAGTCCAGAAGGTAAAGAACAGCCAGCACTTGTGGATGTGTAGTGCTCGACGTAGGTTGTAATTGAAGCGTACCTCTACGGTGATACGGTACCAGCGGTTGTTGAATTGCCTATGCATATGATCCTTAATACGAAAAGACAAAGGATTAGCCAACTACCAGTAAAATACTCCCCTATTTGCCTGTTCCTCTATTATGTCTTCACCTGTCCTAAAATCCATTCGAGATAATGGATTTGTAGAAGTAGAATCGGTACCAGGATCAGTGGGTAGAATTTTGATCGTTGCTATCCTCAGTTGATTCTAGTGTTTGATAGAGCGGGAGATGTATGAATTTAAATTCAGCATTTTTGATAGTCCATTCACGCAAGCCCAAGTTGTCGGGCCGATCAAGAAATTCTTTGTAGCTCGAATCCGGTCCAAGAGTACATAGAATAATGGAAGGGGCCCCACTCTTGAGCATAATGGGCTTACCATACTTACAATTGGTATGCCAATCGTGCTGAGCCCCAATAAACTGCCTCTAGTGTTTAAGTTTGAGGTAATTGGGTTCCACGTCATCAATTACATCGTACATAACATCATTGTGGAACATACGTGGATTGAAGTCCAGATGACCGCATATGTAGTTATGCGGACTCAGTGATCCTGCCCAAGTAGTCTTGCCGATACGACTGGGTCCCTCCATGATTAAGCTTATCGATCTGGCTAATCCAGTCTTTGGGATTATTATATTATTTTTCCTCGGCCGCACAGCATCATTAATCTGAAAATTATGTTCAAACTATTCCTGCATACTTGAAGTTATTGTAAATGTAGAATAATTCCAATTAGAAATGTACTTATCCAACGGTTTCACAAATATACGGTCATAATTGGCTCTAAGCTAGATTATGATATTCTAAACAAAATGTTCTGGGATCTTTCTCGGTGATAATTTCTAAAGCCTGATCACTGAATCCGAATTTAAGGCATTTTGACCCATCTTTTATTTCCTATTTTACCCCTGTACATGATATTGACAAAATGACGTCAAACTATTTACAATCCGATTTAAGTGTAGTTTGTAAAAATTCCTCCAAATTAGTTACAGGCACATAAATTAATACAAAATAATTGTAATATTTATTTTACATATATACCCTAATAGCTTTTTCGCATGAATAGTTTATATTCTTTTATCAAAAAATATAAACCATAATTACTTTCGTATGAATCATGTTACTCCATTTTGATTTTGTTAATAATTCAGCTCTAATTTCTCGTATTTCATATGTTTAAATTATTCGATAATTAATTTATAAAAAATAATGCAAATGCAATTTATGTGGCCCATACCAGCTAGTAGATATTTATATGTATGTAAGGGATAAATCTTTATACAAAAAATATAAACCACAATTACTTTCACAAGAATCAATTTTTTTTACTCCTTTTTTATTTCGTTAATGATTCACCTCCAATTTCTATCATTACATTCAATTAAATTGATTGATAATTAATTTTGTTAAAAAATGCTCATGCAATGTGCCTGAACAATAGAAATGTAAGGAATAAACCTTCAACAAAAATAGAAAACATAATTATTTTCACATGAATCATGTTTTTCAATTCCATTTGGATTTTGTTAAAAATTCACCTCTAATTTCTCGTATTACATACATTTATTTGGTAATTAATTTTAAAAAAATATACATGCAATTTTGCATGCCGAATATATATAATTAACTCATATTTTTATGTTTGTAATGAATAAACCTTTATGAAAATATCAATCAAAATTACTTTAACATGAATCAGGTACTTTGAACTCCTTTTTAGAATTTGTTAATAATTCACATTAATATCGCATATTGCATATATTTAAATTATTTGATGATTAATTTCCTTAAAAAAATTAATTAACGCACCATTTGGGTGTCAAGTACTAATACGTACCTATATATACATATGCTTGTATAAGACGAACCTTTCTTGCATTTATATTTCGTCTCTGATCCCATCCTTTCTGGTGCCTTTTTCTTGTCTGGTTACAAGACCATACACTGAATTATCAAACATTAATCATACGAAAAGCGCTCACACACACAATTTCTCTAGTGGAGATAATGATAATGGTCCTTTGTGGAGATAAGTGTGTTCAAATTAATGGTAAAGAGAGTGAGGGACCTTTGGGATGCAGCTCGTTTAAAACATGGGTATGGAAGACGCAATTAGAACAAGACCTTTGTATAGTTCTCATTGGTTAGTGGCTTGTGGACCAATCTTCTTTAGGAGTTTTGCACAGCTACTTTTTATGTTGTTTTATAAACTATGATGGGTGTATGTGCCTACCGACAGCACAGCATGGCAATTATGTTTTTATAGTTCTAAATTAAACAAACAATTGAGTGAGTTTGTTATTTTATTTTCTTTCACTATATTTGCTATGCTTTATATTTTCAAAAAGAAAACGCTATTTTGATGAAAAAGTCGATGTCTTGAGCTTTGAAATTTTGATGTTAGAGATAAAGGTGGTAACTGATAAGAAAAATTCCGATCTTCATTGTACAAACTGTTCTCGGCATATTATACATGCAACATGTAAGCCTTGCTATGGATGAACCCAACTAAACTTGCTAGAGTAACCAAGTTTTTAATTATGACGACAAAGTGCTTCATGGTGGTACACTAGGCAATATACATGCTACACTAAGATGACAGTTTCTTCTTGTTTATCAGGTTAAAATGACTCTCGCTCTCTCTTCACATCATGGCTTTTATGTGGTGATGATAGGTTGATGCCCTGACGCGGTATAGCTCTGGTGACTAAGGAGGACATGTAAGTCCAAGCTAGGTTACTCTGGGAGAATTGCCTCTTCAACTAGGATAATGCAGTATCTGATATCCTCATTAATAGGTTGACCAAACTTCCTCCAACAACTAGACTAAGTTTCATTTTAAACAATAGTACCAATCATTCATGAGGCACGCAAGAGAGCTTAAGGTGACACTAGTGCACGTGTCATATTAAATAGTATCAGTAGTGTACATATAAGCAAGGTTGAACTCACAAGGAAATTGGGTAATAATACTAGCTCTCCTCTTATTATCTAGCTGGTCAATTCAATAATCAGATTTTTAACAACAAAAACTAGCTAAAATGAAGAATATGCTTCCTAGAAATACTAATGTAATTGAGTAAAGATCAAGATGCTAAGAATGTTGTTCGGATAGGATTTTCCTAAGTTATTAAGATTTAAAGGCTTCCATTTTTAAGAATTTTTGAAACTAACTTGCCATAATCATTGGACTGTGAAGATTCCTTGTATAACTAGTCCTTATTTCTAAGTGGCTAGTTTCTAAACATGATGAGGCAGGTATTACACATGTTTCCTCCACAAATGCATTTCGATTCTGTGATCCTTTCTACAAGATCACCATAGTCGGTAAAGTTCTAATCTTTCTATTATGAGAAATGAGTTTAAACTCTTTCAATTGTGGGAGATCATTTTCACACATAGGCTCTCGCTAACTAAGTATGCGATCTATCATAGGTTCAGGCTATTGCTAATTAGACCTATGCTCACAAGCTCGGGTTGTTGCCAACTACGTAATGGATGAACCATCGTCACAATTGAATCCCAATATTGAAACAAGATAGATCATTAGAAGAAGAAATTAAGAAAACATATTTCTACTTATGAGTGTACAATACTCTATTATTTCATATCATTTTGTACACTTATTTGGCTTGTATTTGGATCATATTGTGGAATTTTGTGCTAAACTTACTGTGTCATGCATTCCCAAGCTTCGGGCTACACTTAAAGACGAGAGAGAACCAAAAGAATAATTCCAGACCCTAAACGAAGAAGTTGGAGCTTTGATGTATGCTTCCGCAAGTGCACGGATCGTAACAAGTAATACAATGGTACCCAATGAGGGATAGGGTTATTGAACCACAGGCGCTGAAACTTCTAGTATTAATTACTAATAAGTGCTTGTGTTATAGTGACGTGAAGCGTTATTATCTTACTATGAGCATCTCTTTTATCAGATTTTATCACTAAATAGTGTGCATTTGTGTATTCTTGTACATTGTAGGTTTGTGGAGCCAAGTTGGAAAAGAAGAACAAAGTTAGATCGTGTTCGCCGTTGTTGGGAGGTTTTCGGACCAAGAAAGGAACAAGGCACGAACTTGGAGTTGTGAGTGTGTGCCAACCTTCTTTGGAGGGGCACAAAGGCAGTCACATTCACAACAAGTCTAACTCGTGTAGCCTAGGAGAACTTCACCAAGAAGGAGACTTGAAGCAATCGGCACGATCTACCATTGATTGTGTGCCCAATTCAATGGCCTCGATGAAGAACAACGTATTCGGGAGCGTTTCGGCGAGTTACTGTAGCAGAAATGTAGATTTTTTTTACTGTTCCAATCCACGGTAGCAAGTTACTGTGCATTTTCTGACGAAGATCAAGTTTCCAGAGAATTCACACGCGCGTGTGGAATTAACACACGGCCGTGTGAATCATTTTCCAGCAAGCCAGAGACTTCACACGGGCGTGTGGAAATTCCACACGGCCGTGTGAAGTAATTTTTCAGGAAGACAGAAACTTCACACGGGCGTGTGGAAATTCCACACGGCCGTGTGAAGCCTCGATAAGTTCAAATTTAAAGCCGCACTCAGCCTATTTAAAGCCCAATGGGGAGACTTTTTGAGCATCTTTTTGGACCTATCTTTCTCTCCATCTTCGAGAGGGTGCGGCTAGGGTTTCGGAGAGGACTTTGTGGAGGATTGGAGCACGCCAACGGCATCGTCATCGACGTCCTACGGCAGCACAAGACCACGGCCACATCACACGCGAGGGGGTTTTCATTGATGTTCTTATTTTGCAATTTATTTTACACTTTGATGAACATGTATAGCTCCATGAGGAGCTAAACCCCTCATGGGTATTCGGACTTGTAAAACCCTAGGATCATTATGTTTCTATGACATTGTTATTATGCTTTTCCATTATTGATGAATAAATTCGAGTTTCAGTTTTAATTATCTTTTGCTATTGTTCTTCCTTAGCGGTGACACTAGGGTTGAGAACAATCTAGGTTATCTTTTGGAGGTGTGACAACTCCTATAGGATTAGACTACTTAAGATTGAAGAGGGTTGAGAGGGAGAGTTGTGAGGTAGCAATGTACCCCTTTCCCTTCCGGTGTGATTTCTCCCTACCTCCGTTTCCTTGGTTAATTAGCGGTCAAGATAGAGCTTTAGGGCTCAATCTAGACTAGGGTTCTTCCACCTGGACCAAAGGGTTAGAACTACATAGAGGAACAGGTTTTATCACTAGGAATCCCTAGAGCTTAAAGCAATCCCACGTAATGTTAGGGTTAGGAAGAAAGACTCCCCTGGGGCTTAGTTGATAGGTCAACAAGAGTCAAGGGTCGTAGTGAATACTAATACCGGGACATAATGTTGGGGTTAGTCACGGTTGACCTTAAGTTTTGGGACTGTGAGTTTAAGGATATCCTCGACTCAATTAACATCAATAGGAAAGTATAATAGCATAGTCTTGCACTAGAAGCATAAGTCCTAGAGGTAACTTGTCCGGATACCCTATCTCACCCATTGCTAGTCTTTCTCTTTTAACTTCTACTTGCTTTTCTCTTGTCTTTCATCTTTCTATTTACTTTCTTGTCATTTATTCTAATTGTTTCCATAAATTCACTCATCACTCTGATTATTTCTTTTCGTACACCGCATAACTAAATAGTGAATTCTTGTGTTCTAAATCCCTATTCCCTGTGGATTCGACTACCCACTCACCAGGGTAATTTTATTACTTCCACAAGGCCGTGCACTTGTGGTACACACGCAAAAGGTCATGTCAATTACTCCTCAAATCTTTAGCCAGATATTAATTTGGTTGGGAAATTTAACTAAAGTAAACTAAAGGAGAGGATGAAAAGAACTGGAAGACAAGGATGGAGTTAATGCAATCAATTAGAAGTAATGCCCCAGACTAATTCTCAAGTGCATTAGTATATTCATGATAAGTTCTTGTGTATAAGTATTACTAAATGTACTTTTCTTACATTAAGCATCACTTTTATCAGATTTTATGGCTCATTCGTGTGTATTTGTGCTCTTTTGTGCATTTAGGATTGTGGAGACAATTTTAGAAGAAAGGAAGCAAAAAGGATCATGGACGCAATTGTTGACGAAACTCTTGGACCAAACAAGGATCAAGGAACAAGTTATGCTCATAGACATGTGAGTGTGTGATAAGTGCTAGTGTATAAGCTATATGAAGTATACTTTTCTTACATTGAGCATCACGTTATTTAGATTTTATCGCTTATATGTGTGCGTTTATGTTCTTTTGTGCATGTAGGGTTGTGGAGACGAATTGAGAAGAAAAGAAGCAAGAATAGGTCATGGGCGCAATTGTTGAGGGAGTTCTTGGAGCGGGAAAAGAGCAAGGCACAAGTTGTGTTCAAAGACATGTCTCGTGTGCTAATCTCCAATTGGGCTCGAGTGAATATTTGAATTGGAGGGGCACAAAGACAGTCACACTCACATGTTCTGACGTGTGTAACATCATCAAGAGCTTCATCAATGATGTTCAGTTGAAGATGCGATGTGATCTACTGATATGGGCCCGAAAGTGCACGGGTTATCGAAGTAATAAAATACCCTGGTGAGTGGGTAGTCGTATCCACAGGGAATAGGGATTTAAGATATAAGGACTCACTATGAAGCTAACGCGATGTGTGAAAAGAAATCAATGAGTGAGCACAAACGTAACCAATAAAAGCAAGAATTGAAATAGAAGTGTGGAAGGTGAGAGAGTGCAAGTAAGAGTAAAAGAGTAGGACAAGCAATAGGAAAAGATGAGTATCCGGACAAGCTACCCCTAGGACTTATGCTTCTAGTGCAAGACAATACTATTATACCTTCCTATTGATGTTAATTGAGTCGAGGAAATCCTTAAACACACGGTCCCAAACCTAAGGTCAACCGTGACTAACCCCAACACTATGTTTCGGTCATTAGGTTTCACTACGACCCTTGACTCTCGTTGATGTGTCAACTAAGCCCTAGGGGAGTCTATCTACCTAAGCCTCACACTGTGTGGAATTGCTTTAAGTTCTAGGAACTCCTAGTGATTAACACTGTTCTTATGTATAGTCCTAACCCTTTGGTCCAGGTGGAAGAACCCTAGTCTAAATGAAGCCCTAGCACTAAGATTCACTTCAACCCTTCACTTAGTTGCTCACACAACTAAGCCCTAGGTGAGTTTATCTCCTAGCACTATACTCTATCTCGACCGCGAATAAATCATGGAACATGGAGGTAGGGAGAATCACATCGAAGGAGAAAGGGGACGATCCGCTACCTCACGACTCACCCTCAACCCTCTTCAATCCTAAGTAGTCTAATCCTATAGGAGTTGTCACACCTCCAAAGGATAACCTAGATTGCTCTCAACCCTAGTGTCACGACTAAGGGAAAACAATAATCAAGAAGAAATTAAGATTGAAACTCAATTTTATTCATCAATAATGGAAAAAGCATAATAGCAAAGTCAAAGAAACATAATAATCCTAGGGTTTACAAGTCCGAATACCTACAAGGGTTTAGTTCCTCATGGAGCTATACAAATCCATCAAAATAATAATAAGAACACAAATTGAATGCATAGATGAAAACCCCCTTGTGTGCGATGTGGCCGTGGTCTTGTGCCGCCGTCGGACGTTGATGTCGACGCCGATGACGCGCTTCAAACCTCCACCAAGTCCTCTCCAAACCCTAGCCGTGCCTCCTCAGAAGTTAGGACAAAGAAGAGCCAAAAAGATATCTCAAAAGTCTCCAAATCAGGCTTTTATAATGTTGAGTCGCAGCTGTAAAATTGGACTTATCGGGCTTCACACGGCCGTGTTGAATTTCCACACGGCCGTGTGAAGTTTCTGGGTTGCTGAAAAATTAATTCACACGGCCGTGTGGAATTTCCACACGCCCGTGTGAACTCTCTGGAATCCTGATTTTCGGCAGAAAGTGAACAGTAGCTTGCTACAGTGTTTTGATACAGTAACATAGCTACAGTACTCGCCGAAATGCTCCCGAATCCGTTGTTCTTCATCGAGGCCATTGAGTTGGGCACACAATCAATGGTAGATCATGTCGATTACTTCAAGTCTTCTTTTTAGTGAAGTTCTCCTAAGCTACACGAGTTAGACTTGTTGTGAATGTGACTGTCTTTGTACCCCTTCAAAGGAGGTTGGCATACACTCACAAATCTAGGCTCGTGCCTTGTTCCTTGCTTGGTCCGAAAACTTCCCCACAACGGCAAACACGATCTAACTTCGTTCTTTTTCTCCAATTTATCTTCACAACCCAACAATGCTCAAAAGTAAACAAATGCACACTTTTTAGTGATAAAATCTGATTAAATCAATGCTCATTGCAAGATAATAACACTTCGCATTACTATAACACGAGCACTTATCATCTACCGCACGATTGTGTGCCCAATTGGGCGGCCTCGATGAAGAATATGAATTCGGGAGCATTTCGGCACGAGTGTTGTAGCAAATCACTATAGTAAAACACTGTAGCAAGTTACTATTCACAGTTCGCCGAAAATCTAGAAAATAGAGAATCCATACACCCGTGTGAAAATTCCACACGCCTCATGTGGATACCCAATTTCACCCTATAAATACCCTGTTTTGGGTCTTTTTCTAGGACCCCCCTATTATCTCTTGCCTATCTTTTAGGGCGCTTGTGGCTAGGGTTTGGAGTGGTTCTTGGAGGTCTTTGGAGGCAATTTTACGGCATCGGCATCGACATCCTTTGGAAGATAGCTATTGAGGGAGCTTTCGTCAGCATCGATTCGGCGAGGTGTGCCTTAGGCTTGACAAGGGATTCTTTGAAGAAGCTAAGGCTGCTCCACAAGACCATCGATATGGACTGCAAGGTGTTTTTCTTTATGGACTACAAGGGATTATTTGAAAAAGCTAAGGCAGCTCCACAAGACCTCTCTTATCTTTATTGCCCTTCTTGCACTCTTTTACTTTCTTTTATATTTATACATATTGATTTCTCTCACCATCGATTTCCTTCATAGCTAAATAGTGATAACACTTGTTTCTAAATACTATTCCCTGTGGATACGACTATCCACTCACCAGGGTATTTTATTACTTCGACAACCGATGCACTTGTGGTACACACATGCAAGGGGTGTGATAGTGTGTGCCAATCTCCAAATACGCAAGTGAATATATGAAATGGAGGGGCACAAAGGCAGTCACACTATATGTTCTAACTTGTGTAAAATTGTTAACAACTTCATCAATGTGCTTGAAAGCAAAATGTGATGTAATCTACCGCATAGTTGTGTGCCCGACTTTGTGGCCTTGATGAAGAAAATGAATTCGGGAATTTCCACAGGGGCGTGTGGAAGCTCGATTTCAGCCCTTTAAATACTGCTTGGACAGTTTAATTTGGGATAGGGGATCTTTGCCTATCTTTTGGGGAGAGCGTGGCTAGGGTTTGGAGAGCTTTTTACTAGGATTTTAGAGTGATTCTATGGTATTCCACATCGATTTCCTTCGGAGGAGAGTTATTGGGGGAGCTTTCGACGACATTGATTAGGCGAGATGTGCCCAAGGCTTGACGGAGGAGTCTTTGGAGAAAATGAGGCGGCTCTTAAAGACCATCGATACGGACGACAAGGGGGTTATCTTTATGGATTTCTTGCACTCATCTTTGATTTCATTTTTTATTTTGTATTGCTTCATGGAGAGGTAAACCCCTAGTGGGTGCTTGGACTTGTAAACCCTAGGATGATTTTGTTTCATTGACTTCTATTATGTTTCCTTTAATTGATGTTTTAATTGAGTTTCAATATTGTGTGTTTATTGATTTGATTTTCCCTTAGAGTGATACTAGGGTTGAGAATCTTTCTAGGTAATCCTTTTGAATGAGTGATACTTCTTTAGGGTTAGACTTAGCAAGGTTGAAGAGGGTTGAGAGGATGAGTCGAGAGGTAGCGGAACGTCCATTTTCCTTTCAGATGTGATTTATCCTACCTCCGTGTTGCAAGAGTTCTTTACGGTCATGATAAGTGCTTGTGTTATAGTATCGCGAAGCGCTATTATCTTACATTAAGCATACCTTTTATCAGGTTTTATCACTAAATGTGTGCATTTGTGTTCTTTTGTGCATTGAAGGTATTGTGGAGCCTAATTGGAGAAGAAGAATGAAATTAGGTCGCGTTCGCCAATGTTGGGATGTTCTCGGACCAAGCAAGGAACGAAGCACGTATTTGGACTTGTGGATGTGTGCCAACCTCCTTTGGAGGGGCACAAAGGCAGTCACATTCACAACAAGTCCAATCCATGTTACTTAGGAGAATTTCGCGAAAGAAGAAGACTTGAAGCAATCGGCGCGACCTACCGTTGCTTGTGTGCCCAAGTAATGGCCTCGATGAAGAACAATGAACCCGGGAGGTGTTTCAGCAAGTTACAATCTTGTTCAGCTGAAGATTAGAGTTCCAGAGAAGTCACACGGGCGTGTGGAAATTCCACACGGCCGTGTGAACCAGTTTCCAGCCAGACAGAGAAGTCACACGGGCGTGTGGAAATTCCACACGGCCGTGTGTTTGTGCAATTTCAGCCATCCAGTGAAGACACACGGGCATGTGGAAATTCCACACGGCCGTGTGAAATTAATTTTTCAGTCGAGACAGAAGCTTCACACGGGCGTGTGGAAATCCCATACGGCCGTGTGAAGCCCCCGATAAGTCTAATTTTAAAGCCGCGATTCAACATTATAAAAGGGGATTTTTGCAACCTTTTGAGGCATCTTTCGACCTATCTTTTCCCCAACTTTCTGGAGTGCGTCTAGGGTTTCGGAGAGGATTTCGTGGAGGTTCTCGCGCGTCGTCGGCATCGATTTCGAGGTTCGACGTTTGCACAAGACCACGACCACCCCAATTCGAGGGGGGTTTTTCATTGATGTCTATGTTTTATGCTTTATTTCTCACATTGATGAACATGTATAGCTCTATGAGGAGCTAAACCCCTCGTGGGGTATTCAGACTTGTAAACTTTAGGGTTTCTTATGTTTCTTTGACATTGATTATTATGCTTTCCATCGTTGATGAATAAAATTGAGTTTTTAATCTTGATTATCCTTTCATATTGTTTTCCCTTAAACGTGACATTAGGGTTGAGAGCAATCTAGGCTTTCCTTTGGAGGTGTGACAACTCCTATAGGATTAGACTACTCAAGATTAAAGAGGGTTGAGAGGGAGAGTTGTGAGGTAGCAATGTACCCCTTTCCCCTTCGATGTGATTTCTCCCTACCTCCGATTCCTTGATTTAATAGCGGTCGAAATAGAGTGAAGCAATAGGTAGATAAACTCCCCTAGGGCTTAGTTACTCAAGTAATAGAGTGGAGGGTTGTAGTGAATCCTATTTGCTGGGGCTCAATCTAGACTAGGGTTCTTCCACCTGGACCAAAGGGTTAGAATTACGTATAGGAACAGGTTTAATCACTAGGAATCCCTAGAGCATAATGCAACTCCACATAGTGTGAGGTTTAGGCAGATGGACTCCCCTGGGGCTTAGTCATCTAGGTGACAGAGTAAAGGGTGTTGTGAATCCTAACACCGGGGCATAGTGTTGGAGTTAGTCACGGTTGTCCTTAGGTTTGGGACCGTGAGTCTTAGGATATCCTCGACTCAATTGACATCAATAGGAGAGTATAATATCATAGTCTTGCACTTGAAACATAGACCCTAGAGGTACCTTGTCCGGATACCCCCCTTTTATTCATTGTTAGTTCTTCTCGATTTTCCTACTTGCACTTCTTTCTTCCATCTCTCTATTTAGTTTATTGCTTTGCATTATTTTCACTCATCAATCTTATTATCGATCTCCGTATTTTGCATAGCTTAATTAGTGAAACCTTATATTCTATCTCCCTATTCCCTGTGGATTCGACTACCTTCTCACCAAGGTAAATTTATTACTTCGACAAACCCGTGCACTTGCGGGATACACGCAAGTGGTCGTGTCAAGTTTTTGGCGCCGTTGCCGGGGAATAGGCGTTTTAGATATTTGTTTTTCACTATTTTAGCTATTCACTTCGCATTCTATTTCATATTTTCTTTACCTATCATTGTTCTTATTTTTATTTTCTTTGTTTTCGGCTCCAGGTTATGACCCGTGGGAACCCTTCAATACTTGTTGAAGGAGACCCAGACATTGGAAGAAGAACACATCGTAAAGGGAAAGAACCTGCACAAGAAGCATCAAATCAAGCCGATATTGAGACAGAAGGGTCAGAGACAATGGCAGAACAGAACGAGCAGCAGCGAACGTTGTCAGATTTTGCTAGACCCGCAGTTATGGGGACCCAATCAAGCATCGTGAGGCCCCCAATTACAGCAATGAATTTCGAATTGAAGCCGTCGTTCATTCAGATGTTGCAACAGTCCGCACAGTTTAATGGGTTGGCCGATGAAGACCCTAATAGTCACATAGAAAATTTCTTGGAAGTGTGTGACATGTTGAAGATAAATGGAGTGACGGACGATGCAATTCGATTGAGATACTTCCCATTTTCATTGAAGGGAAAAGCAAGGCATTGGTTGCACTCATTACCGAGAGCCTCCATTACTACGTGGGAGGAAATGGCCGAGGCATTCTTGGCTAGATACTTTCCACCGGGAAAATCTACAAGACTCCGGAATGAGATATCATCCTTTGTTCAGATGGAATTGGAGTCTCTATTCGAGACATGGGACAGGTTCAAAGAGCTCCTTCGCAAATGTCCGCAACATGGATTTCCCGAGTGGATGATTATTCACACATTTTACAACGGGTTGAATCCGAGTACAAAGCAACTCTTAGATGCGGCGGCCGGAGGGACTCTTGGAAGCAAGACTCCCAGTGAAGCTAGGCACCTTGTAGAAGAGATGGCTATGAATAGCTATCAATGGAACTCAAGGGATAGAAAGAAGGTTGCCGGACTTCATGAAATTGATGCGGTTACATCCTTGGCGGCACAAGTCGAGTCATTGAGTAAGAAGTTAGACTCCCTAACTTCACTAAGAGTTGCGGCCATAACTACATGTAACGGTTGTGGAGGAGGACATGCTTCAAGTGATTGTCCTATTGCCATAGGAGGTACTAGTGCGGTGGAGCAAGCCGACTTTGTTGGAAACACGTATAGAGGACAAGGCCAAGGCAACCCGTATAGTGGTACATACAATCCGGGATGGAAGAACCATCCGAACTTCTCTTGGAGCAATCAAGGACAGTCACAACAGAACAAAAATAGTGCACCACCGGGATTTCAAAGTCAACAAGCTCCGAATTTAGAAAGCCGAGTGACCGGGTTGGAGGGAAAGATGACTGACCTAGAGAGAGCCCTCACACGGTTCGTTTCCTCTTCGGATGCAAGGTTCCAATCGGTGGAAGCTACTCTTCGCAATCACACCGCCTCCCTACACAACTTGGAGAACCAAGTAGGGCAAATTGCGAAGACTTTGGCGGAGATACCTCAAGGTAGTTTGCCTAGCAATACGGAGACCAACCCAAGAGAACAACTAAAGGCAATTACCTTGAGAAGTGGTAAGGAGGTTGAGGGGCATCTCCCTCTTGAGAAGACTAAAGACTCACCCGAAGTTGTGGGAGTAGAGGATGGAGCACCAAAGGAGAAAGAGGTGGCACCCCCACCTTACAAGCCGAGAATTCCCTATCCTTCACGATTGAAGAATGACCAAGACAATGAGCAATACAAGAAATTTCTGGGTGTCTTCAAGCAATTGCACATCAACATCCCATTCGCGGAAGCATTAGCCCAAATGCCCAAGTACGCGAAGTTCTTAAAAGACCTCTTGACCAATAAGAGGAAGTTAGAGGAAAGTGCATCCGTCATCCTCGATGCAAACTGTTCGGCAGTGCTACAGAAGAATATGCCAAGCAAGAGGAAGGACCCCGGAAGTTTTATCATACCGTGCAATATTGGTGATATGGGTGAGGAGATGGCACTAGCCGACTCGGGGGCAAGCATCAATGTCATGCCCTACACGTTCTTCCAAAAGCTAGGCTTGGGCAAGCCTAGACCTACCCGGATGACACTTCAGCTTGCGGATAGATCGGTGAGGCATCCGAGGGGTATTGTTGAAGATGTGTTGGTGAAAGTGGATAAGTACATTTTCCCGGTCGACTTTGTAGTGCTCGATGTAGACGAGGATGTCGAGGTGCCGCTGATCCTTGGGAGGCCGTTCTTGCGCACTTCCAAGGCTTTTATAGACATGGACGGTGGAGAGCTCACACTTAGGGTTGGAGACGACAAGCTCACTTACCGCCTCACCGAAGCCATGCGACATTCTCTTGATTTTGATGATGCTCTATATTATCTTGATGTCACTGATGATTGCATTGATGAATATATGCAGGATATGTTTAACCCGGATCCATATGAAGGGTGGCCGGACCAAGACATGGAGACTGAAGAGGAAGAAGTGCTCGTGCTTGGTTCAGTTAAAACAGACATCAAGAAGGAGAAGGAATTTAGGAAGAAAATCCTTCGGAGATTGAAGAGGTCGAGACGTCGCCACAAAAAGAACCTTAACAAGAAAGGGGATGAGCATTCACGGAGTAAGGGTGTTTCACCCGTGTGTGGTAACAAACTTGATAACTCTCCCTCTACCTTGCAACGATTATGCAATGCTTGTTTTCAAATTGTAGGGAAGAGGGCAAACTCCATTCATGAACCTCCATAAGGTAAGACAGGTACGTCAAGCTAAGTGACGTTAAACAAGCGCTTCTTGGGAGGCAACCCAAGCATTTTATAGTTTTCTAGTACTTAGTTTAGGTTCGGATTGAATAAAAGTCTTAGCAATGGTGTCCCAATTTTCATGTGCATATGCTGAGTTTTCATGTGGACTTTCGATTATTTACGTGTGCCTTAACGTTAATTGACGAAGTTTGAGTCGGTTGAGTGTGTTTTCTGTAGTTTCTGGTCGTATTTTTATGTTGTACACAGGTTCTAAGTGTTCTAAAATCGTTTCTGAAATTTTCTGAAGAGCCTGTAAAATTTTTCTAAGTAAACCAGAGAAAACACACGGCCGTGTGGAATTTCCACACGGCCGTGTGTCACCATTCAGAACTCAACCAGAGAGGGCACAAGGGCGTGAACCTGCCCCTGTGAACACCCTCAGAAGGGGCACACGGCCGTGTGTTATTTCCACACGGCCGTGTGGAACCCTACAGAACTCCAACTCTTTTTCCCGAGAGTCCACAGGGGCGTGTGTGTGCCCCTGTGAGTGCTACTGTGTCAAGGCACACGGCCGTGTGGAATTGTCACACAGCTGTGTGACAACTCTGCAGGAATTCCCTTTCATCCCGAGAAACCACAGGGGCGTGTGTGAGCCCCTGTGGGAGAGCTTGTCAAGGCACACGGCAGTGTGGATTATTCACACTGCCGTGTGAAACACTTAGGTTTTTCTCGGGCGAGTCAGAGAGGCCACAGGGGCGTGTGGGTACCCCTGTGGCCGGCCTTGTGTTCTTGGCCAGGTTGGGCACACGGCCGTGTGGCTTGGTCACACGGCCGTGTGAATATTTTCAGAGACCGTCTGAACTTTCCCGTGAGCCCACAGGGGCGTGTACCAGCCCCTGTGGATATCCCTGTGAAGGCACACGGCCGTGTGGAATTGTCACACGGCCGTGTGGGGTAGTTCAGAGAGTGACCAAAGTGCACACAGGGGCGTGTGTTGGCCCCTGTGAACCCTAATTTCATAGGCACACGGCCGTGTGGATGGTTCACACGGCCGTGTGAATTCCCAGAATTTCAAAAGCCACGCGTTTCTCATTTAGTTTTCACTTGTGCCTTTGAATGCTTTCACTCTAAACTCTCTTGGACCTTCTCCGTTGCTCTCCTGACTTTCTCTGGGGATTTTTGGGGATCGTATTCGAGTTTTCCGGCAGTATTACTTTGTTTTTCATCTTCACCGCCGGTGAGACCTTCAGTTCCTTTTTCTTCGTCAATTCTTAATTCAATTCGTTCTTTTATACAATTTTGCTTGGTTTGAATGTTTACATTACATACGAGCATGCTTAGAATGAAATTAGAACGAATTTAGATGTAAATTGTGGATTTTTAGCCCCACGGCCGTGATGCTTTGCTCGTCAGAAACTTTACACGGGCGTGTGGAATTAACACACGGTCGTGTGGATTTCTGCAGATTGGTTATTTTGAACTGTTTTTGATTGTTTTCTTTTCCAATCTTACAGGAATGTCTTCTAGACCCAGGAAATCGACAGGGAAGCGTCCCCGTGAGTCCACACCTCCTCCGGCAGATACAGAGTTCAGTATAACCGAGCATCAGGTTCGGTTCAAGCGTTTATCAGGACTCCGTTTTGGACAGACGAGATATTTGGATTTGAGTATAGTGAGGAATATTCAGGGGGGAGACAGCGTCGCAGATGAGATTGGCGAGCTGCTCTCAGTCGGTAGCTGGGAGAGATTGATGGTTATCAGGGACTCGGTGATCCGACCGCTCACGCTGGAGGTACTATCTTCATTTGAGTTTGACCGAGGGTACGACAGTTTCACTGAGGATACGACTATTCAGTTCAGAGCCCTCGGTCGACATTTCACGCTGAGTATGACCCAGTTCTCGGTGCGGATGGGTCTATATGATGAGGCATACACTGAGACAGAGGAGTACTCATTGCTCCCCACAGACTACCCGGGTACCTTGACACCGCAGCAGGCGTATAGCAGACTTTGTGGTCAGGGTCAGTACGAGCCGGGTGTCTCCAAGGCTTCATGCCTTTCTCGACCTGCCTATAGATGTCTACACGCAGTTATGAGCAGATCTATTAGTGGCAGGGGAGACAGTACTGGTGTTTTGAGTCGCCAGGAGCTTCTCTACTTGTATTCGATGGTGGAGAGTGAGCCACTCCACCTGGGGCACATTGTGGCCGACTACATTCGCCATCAGGGCCAGTACCCTAGGGTAGGAGTTATCTTTGCAGGCCCCTACATCACCAGACTTATCATTGGCCTGGGGCTCAGAAATGGAGTCAGGGGAGCAGAGAAGACGAGTGTACCAGTTCCCCTGGGCACAGATACCTTGAGGATGATGGGTATGATCCGCAAAGGAGGATCAGGGACGTATACCTGGACCATACCCCAGACGGAGCAGACTCAGGGTACACAGGCAGCTTTAGAGCCACCCCCGACGGATACACAGACCGAGGTACCCCCCACCGCGCCGGAGCCACCTCCGGTGCGGATGTTTTCACCGTCTCGAGGTCAGGACAAACTGGAGCGCCTCGAGAGCGCAGTGGGGATCCTACAGACCGAGGTGGCCGAGGTTAGGGCCACACAGATTACACAGCACCAGGAGGTGATGGCGCAGTTCCAGAGCTTGCGACAGATCTTCGAGCAGATTGTCGCCTCCTCCTCCTTCGTGGTCCGACCTCGGGTTTCTCCTCCACCACCTTCTCCCCCGACATCAGCCGATCCACCAACAGATCCAGAGCCTCCAGCAGCACCAGAGGCCACCACTCAGGACACCGACGCTGAGGCGTCTTAGATTTTAGATTCTTTTCTTTTATTTGTCATTTCTGTATATCTTTACTTTATTTTGGACTTGTAGCACTCAGAAAGGATTCTCCTTCTGAGTATAGCTTTTATTTTGCTTTTTATTTTTGTCTCGAGTTGTATTCATTGCTTTACATTTTATATACTCGAGTTTTATTGAGCTTTACTGAACCCTCGTTTATGTGTGCGCAGATGGTCTTGGATGTAAGGATTTTTAGGAATAGTCATTCACACGGTCATGGGATCGTGTGTGCTCCATAAACCATTGAGACTCAACTCTCAATGACCTAGCTCCATCAAACGCAACACTTGGAGTTCAGGGGAGTAATGTTTCAATTGCCACTTCCACACTAATTGCTTTTATCTTTTTCACTTATTATTGTGCTTATATGCGTACATTGAGGACAATGTACATCTTAAGTGTGGGGGGGAGTTCACATTGCACACACCTTTACTTGTGCGTTCAATTGTTTATGCTAATGTAGCCTATGGCGGTTCACCTTAGTGTAACGGTTGTATTCTCATAGTTTAGGAGAATTTTCAACATTGTATCCTATCATGCTCTAGTTTTCACTTGAATTTTAGGGAATTTTTGCTCGAATCATCTTAGTACACAACTTACTCTTAGAATCTTTTGGAAACTCAATCTTGAAGTTTTTAAGGACAAGTTTATCATCGTTCTTAGTTTTACTTTGGAAAATGCATTTAATCTAAAAAAAAAAAAAAAAAAAAAAAAGGTATATGAGTTTGTAAATATTAGCTTTGTTTTGATTATGCATTTGGGGTGGAAAGAGCTACCTCCTATGATGTATGAAGCTACTCTCATAAGTCGGATACATGTTATGCCCTAATGAGAGAAAGAGCTATCTCATGGGAAGCGTGAAAGCTACTACCCCGGTAGAAAGAGCTACCTCCTCGAAAGAGTGAAAGCCACCTTTGGCGGCCGCCTAGGAAAGGGCTACCTTCAAGGATGTGTGAAGCTACTACTTCTTCACTTATTTTTGATCTTTGTATATAAATAAGTCCTTTTTAATCAAAGTTTGAGGAGTACTCGTTGGTTCTCTTGAGTAAGATCGCACACACCAACACGTTTTCGAGTTTTCATCCTTTTTGATTCAAGTTTTTAGCTAGAGCATTGATAACCTTATGCAATGTTTTAATTTCCTCTTACTTGTAGAATGCTTCTTTTGCATACTTTTGGTGAACCTAAGGCCAAGAACTTTCAATTGTTCTTCCCAAGTACTTCCACGTTCTATTTTGCTTGAGGACAAGCAAAAGCTTAAGTGTGGGGGGGTTTTGATAAGTGCTTGTGTTATAGTATCGCGAAGCGCTATTATCTTACATTAAGCATACCTTTTATCAGGTTTTATCACTAAATGTGTGCATTTGTGTTCTCTTGTGCATTGAAGGTATTGTGGAGCCTAATTGGAGAAGAAGAATGAAATTAGGTCGCGTTCGCCAATGTTGGGATGTTCTCGGACCAAGCAAGGAACGAAGCACGTATTTGGACTTGTGGATGTGTGCCAACCTCCTTTGGAGGGGCACAAAGGCAGTCACATTCAAAACAAGTCCAATCCGTGTTACTTAGGAGAATTTCGCGAAAGAAGAAGACTTGAAGCAATCGGCGCGACCTACCGTTGCTTGTGTGGCCAAGTAATGGTGTCGATGAAGAACAATGAACCCGGGAGGTGTTTCGGCAAGTTACAATCCTGTTCAGCTGAAGATTAGAGTTCCAGAGAAGTCACACGGGCGTGTGGAAATTCCACACGGCCGTGTGAACCAGTTTCCAGCCAGACAGAGAAGTCACACGGGCGTGTGGAAATTCCACAAGGCCGTGTGTTTGTGCAATTTCAGCCATCCAGTGAAGACACACGGGCGTGTGGAAATTCCACACGGCCGTGTAAAATTAATTTTTCAGCCGAGACAGAAGCTTCACACGGGCGTGTGGAAATCCCACACGGCCGTTTGAAGCCCCCGATAAGTCTAATTTTAAAGCCGCGATTCAACATTATAAAAGGGGATTTTTGCAACCTTTTGAGGCATCTTTCGACCTATCTTTTCCCAACTTTCTGGAGTGCGGCTAGGGTTTCGGAGAGGATTTCGTGGAGGTTCTCGCGCGTCGTCGGCATCGATTTCGAGGTTCGACGTTTGCACAAGACCACGGCCACACCAATTCGAGGGGGTTTTTCGTTGATGTCTATGTTTTATGCTTTATTTCTCACATTGATGAACATGTATAGCTCTATGAGGAGCTAAGCCCCTCGTGGGGTATTCGGACTTGTAAACTTTAGGGTTTCTTATGTTTCTTTGACATTGATTATTATGCTTTCCATCGTTGATGAATAAAATTGAGTTTTTAATCTTGATTATCCTTTCATATTGTTTTCCCTTAAACGTGACATTAGGGTTGAGAGCAATCTAGGCTTTCCTTTGGAGGTGTGACAACTCCTATAGGATTAGACTACTCAAGATTAAAGAGGGTTGAGAGGGAGAGTTGTGAGGTAGCAATGTACCCCTTTCCCCTTCGATGTGATTTCTCCCTACCTCCGATTCCTTGATTTAATAGCGGTCGAAATAGAGTGAAGCAATAGGTAGATAAACTCTACTAGGGCTTAGTTACTCAAGTAATAGAGTGGAGGGTTGTAGTGAATCCTATTTGTTGGGGCTCAATCTAGACTAGGGTTCTTCCACCTGGACCAAAGGGTTAGAATTACGTATAGGAACAGGTTTAATCACTAGGAATCCCTAGAGCATAATGCAACTCCACATAGTGTGAGGTTTAGGCAGATGGACTCCCCTGGGGCTTAGTCATCTAGGTGACAGAGTAAAGGGTGTTGTGAATCCTAACACCGGGGCATAGTGTTGGAGTTAGTCACGGTTGTCCTTAGGTTTGGGACCGTGAGTCTTAGGATATCCTCGACTCAATTGACATCAATAGGAGAGTATAATATCATAGTCTTGCACTTGAAACATAGACCCTAGAGGTACCTTGTCCGGATACCCCCCTTTTATTCATTGTTAGTTCTTCTCGATTTTCCTACTTGCACTTCTTTCTTCCATCTCTCTATTTAGTTTATTGCTTTGCATTACTTTCACTCATCAATCTTATTATCGATCTCCGTATTTTGCATAGCTTAATTAGTGAAACCTTATATTCTATCTCCCTATTCCCTGTGGATTCGACTACCTTCTCACCAAGGTAAATTTATTACTTCGACAAACCCGTGCACTTGCGGGATACACGCAAGGGGTCGTGTTAGGTCACTATAGAGTGAAGTGCTAAGAGACATACTCCACTGAGGCTTAGTTGTGCGAGCAACATAGTGAAGTGTTAAGTAATCCTTAATTGTGAAGTGTTAAGTAATCCTTAGTGCACGAGCAACATATTTTTTGTACAATTTGCATTCATTGTTATTGAATCGATGCCCTTTTTGTGGTTAAATTGGTTTTATTTGTGTTACAGGGATCGGAGAAGCCTAGGTGAACCTAAGAACATATTTGGGAAGAAATCCACTTCAAAAATAGTGTTTTAGGGTCTCAATCACTATAACTAATACTATAGCGGAATCACTATTCACAACTAGAAGGACTTGGGTGAAAACCTTAAGGGCTACCATGCGGCTGTATAGTTGCCCATGAGGCTTATTGGAGAATTCTGTGATTCTTACTATAGCAGGCAATGTAGCACCTGGATGATTTTTTTTTTAAGAAAAGCTGGGATCCTCACGAGCATTCATACACATGGATGGAGCCCGTAAGGCTCGGGTAGAAAAAGTTTTAAAAGCACATTATGGCATCTTTGAGGGGCCTTTTATCGTTTAGCCTCTTAGTCCACTACCCAACCCTTCTTGAGGTAATTTTTCGGCAATCTACCACACTTTTCTTCATAAGAGGGAGGAAAACTTCGGATGAGGAGACAGTGAAGATCCAAGGCATCCAGGAGCCGTTTGAAGAGAGATCTCGATGGCATCATCGGTGAACTTTCAAGATCGTCACCCATTCATGGAGATCTAAACTTGGGGGAGTATTTTACACTTATTTTGTTGTATTTATCTTCCTTGATGTTGTATAAGTGTTCCTCATTCATGAGGAACTAACTTTTTTTGTGGTTTTGATGTGATGAACCCTAGGTTTGCAATTTGTACTTTGGATGACCATCTTCATTGATGTAATGCTGGATGCTTGATTTCTTTTATAGAATCTTGTGGTCTGTGATTCATTCTTTGTATACATAATTGATTTGGATTGCTTGAGAACTCTTTAGTTCAATTTATAGGTTGTACTAGCAGTGCGGGATGCGCCCTTGTATTATACTCACATAGCTTGAAAGAGATCCATGTATGAATATATCGAGGAATTATGATATTTTGTATCCCTCCAACTATCAAGATCAGACCTAGATATTGAGCTTGACCCTAATTAGAGATTTCTCTAATCATAGTTCAATCATAGGGGAAGTTGGCCGGAAGAGATTCCAGTCAATTCTCATATGTGATTATGGGTTAATCATTGAGATATTCGGAATTAACCAACTTTAGAAATCTCTTGGTCCAAACCACCATCACAACACATCATCCTTAGTTTAGGGCTTAATTACAACCCTACGGTGATTCTTTGTCCAAATCACTCCATCTCTTGTTTGATCTTTCCTTGAATGCCAATTGTGTGTAGTAGTAGTCCGACCTTTATTTTAGTTAGTTGTTCCCTTTACTAGTACTGTTTATTACTCTGAGTGTTAGGTTAGGAAATAGACAAAAGGGAAGTAATAGTAACTCCTTAGTCCCATGGAATACAACCCCTGTGTCACGTACAGAGTATTACTTGATGATCTTGTGTACTTGCGGGTGACCCATCAAGAATCAAAGATTATCCTAAAAATCCTCATCAGGTCTATTTATACTCAGCTGCATAAAGGTTTCTTATGGGTGTGAGGACATGGTCATAAAAAGCTGGAGAAGATTGATGGTGAGCCTTATGATAACACTTATGGTGATAAGTCTCATCTATAAGGTCTTCTATCTGTGTTGTGGTCCAACTTATGGCTGTAAGTGTTGGACCATATGGTTTACTGTGCTACCCTTGCAACCTCCTTACGGGCATAAGTTTTGGTCATAAACTCCTATAGATGGTCCTTACAGGCATCCTTACAGGCATAAGCCCTACTCGTAAGGTCCTTTGATTTGGCTCTAAACTCCCCCTAATGAGTATAAGAATACCCGTAAGATTCTGTAGAAGTTGCTTAAGGCCGTAAGCTGCCAGTAAGTCATCCTGTTTTCCCTGTCCCTATTTAGCTGATGGCGAGAGAGTTCCATCTTGTTCGTTTTGGGTCTGGGATACTTATTTTTGTTCTCTCTCATCTTTAAGTACTGCCTGAAACCTAAAAATGAAAACAACACTATGTTTAATATCGAATTCCACAATATGCTCCAAATACATACCTAATGAGTGTATAAAATGATATGAAACATTAGAATACTGTATACTCATCAATACTAAAAAACATGATATGAAAAATACATACAACCAAGCATTTATCAAACGGTTGTGTGTTTGAGGGCTGTGGATTCATATGGAAGGGTACACCGCATTGTGCTTGGCCACCTATCTCTCAGTTTTGTTGAAATTTATCTATTCTTCATAGTCTTACATGACCATGTGTCCTTCTTGCAAGTGTCTAATTTGAAAAAAAAAAAAACTATCACGCCGTACCTACAGCTGAGCACTTGGCAATCGCCACGATATCCTGAAATAGGTAATATAAACACTCACCTTACCCTGGAACACTATAAGGCAAAAACATCATCTAACTTTCATCACAACTAAATACATATACAAAACTCACATAAAATGCAGTTTTAAAATAATATAATATCAATAAGTGTAGCATTTTGGGAAAATGTTGAAAAGAAAGCGGGAAATAACAAACTATAAGTATTTATTACATGTTATTGGATCCAACTTATATGTCTGAATATAATAATGTAATCTGACCTAACAAAAACTTGGGAAAGAGGTGAGACGTAGCACAACGCTCTAACACCATGTCACTAACAATCACTAACTAAGGAAAAAAGAAAACTAGAGTGCATGAGAATTATAGTGACTTAGTGAGTGGTTATTAAGGGGATTTGAAACATCATTTATTACCATAAAATATTACATTTAAAATATGCATTTCAGGAATAAGTAGCTGTACCCACCCATTTCCAATTCAGATTCTCTTCATGCCTCCTAAATGGGAAATCGATGTCAGCCAATCTGCCATGCCGTATCTTACTAGGCCAATCCATGCAGAATGCCACTACAATAGTTGATTATAGACTCGACGTCACAAAAATTCATAATATCATATGTTAATGTAATTGAAATAAAGACCTTTTTAAAAACAAACTATACTATAATAGTGTATCATAAGTTAAGATCACACATAAAATAATTCATTATAGCATAGTATATAGTAGTAGGATGATTGTTTAGAAACTTGATAGGATCACTATTTTGAAAATAACTTTTGGGGAAAGACATCCACTCATAATGCTTAGACCCGTAAGTTTAAGAATTTAATTGCGGCACTCCTCTTTAAGCTCCTTGTCTTTACTTGAGGGTTTCCCACCTAAGAGCAAAACCAATTTTACCTAAAAATTATGCATTCAAGATGAATATGTGTGATAAGTGCTTGAATATACATGTTTTACCGACTTGTTTTACATACATTGAGCATCATTTTACCATTGATTATGTCTCATAAAGTGTATTTTGGTGTTCTTTTATGCAATCAGGTTGTGGAAGTGTTAAAGGAGGAAAAAGAAGCAAAGATGGGTTATAAAGACGTATTGTTGGGAGCTTTTGTACAACACAAGTGTCAAGGCACAAGAGGGGATCATGCATATGAGGGTGTGTGCCAACTTCCTGAAGAATTCAAGATGATTTGTGTGATGGAAGGGTACAAAGGCAGTCACACCTTCATGTCCCAACTTGTGTGAAGATAGTTAAAGCTCTCAAATGATGATTCGAAGAAGGAGAAGTCTTATAACTCACCACATGGACGTGTGCCCGACCATGTGGCCTCAAGATGAGAGAGTTTGGATCATGGTTATGGAGAGTACTGTAGCAAAAACACTGTTCATTTCACTGCAACAATACTGTAGCAGAATTACTGTTCACGCGACCGCGTGGGAATTCTGCAGCCCACGCGATCGCGTGGGATCTCACGCGGTCGCGTGAAGACACGTGACTGGCGCGATTCAGGCTTATAAATAGCCCTTCTTGCCGATTCTTTTTGTATCTTTTGTGTGGCTTTTGAGAGGCGAAGCTGCTAGGGTTTGAGGAGGAGGTCTTTGCCGAATTGGAGGGCCGTTCTTCACCAACTTTGATAGTTCTTTCCTCCGTCATAGCATCGAGGGAGTCATTGGCAACCTAGCTTCGGAGAAGGATCCTTCAAGACGTTGAGCGACCCATCAAGGCCAACATCACGAATTCAAGGGGGTTTATTTCCATGGTTTACATTGCTTTTCATTGTGTTTTGTTTTGCTTTGTAATAAGCCCCATGGAGGGCTAAACCCTAGTAGATACTTGGGCATGTGAACCCTAGGTCTCGATTCATGTATTGACTTTTCTTTATGCTTTCTTTTAAATCCGAGTTTATTTGAGTTTCAATCTTGTTTTATCATTGCTTGCATGCCTTATTGATTCGTATGGTTGTTTGGTATGCTTGATTTGTTACCATAGTGAGAGAGAGGTCTCCATTAGGGTTAGAACATATGAGATTAAAGAAGGTTGAGAGGGTGAGTCATGAGATAGTGGAGTGTCCCCTTTCCCATCCGATTGAGTGTTTCCTATCTCCGTATTCCCTAAGATCTATGCAACCATATTTGGTGTGAGGCGTGAGATTGAGAGATTTCTCCGCCGGGACCTTGCAGGGGGTTAGGGATCTTTCACCTAGAAGTAGGGTTAGATCTAATTTTAGGAATCGGTTTCACTCTTAGGTTTCCCTAAAGTTCATTGCGGTCATATGGGATGTGAGGTGTTGAGATTGCGTGATTTCTCCGCCGGGATCTCGTAGGGGACTAGTATCGGTGGCCTGGAGGCAGGGACCGATTATTCTTGGATTGCCTCGACTCATAGAACTCAGTTTAGAAGCATTTAGTTAGTCTTGCACTTCATGATAGAACTTAGGGGGAGCATTGCCCGGGTATCTCATCTTCATTGATTGAGATCTCCCTTTATTTACCCTTCGCCTATTCATCTCTGGTATTAATTTCTATGCACACTAAATCACCACAAAATCACATTGGTCATTAGGCTAGATTGCAGAGAATAAGTTAGTACTAGTAGCCCTGTTCCCTGTGGATTCGACTACCCTACTCACCAGGGTAATTATTACTTCGACAACCCATGCACTTGCGGTACACACACGCAAGGGGTGTGTCAATGTGTAATTCAAGTCCTATATGTGATGCATAAAGAATGAGGGTTCAATTTGGCATAGAATCAATTTCGATTGACTTAACCTAGTTTTAACCAGGTTTAGAATGATCCCAACATTGAAAAATGTGAGAAAGCTTGACAAATTCCTACGGTAACAAGTTAAGCTATAGAAATAGACACATTTGCTAAGCAACAAGCCGGGTCTATGAACCACTTGATCTGTATTACAAAATTTATCAATAAGAAATTTTTCATATTTGATTTCAAACCCCTAGGTCTATAAAAAAAATAATATTAAAAATATTCTTATTTCAGAGATCTTCTATCAAAGCATAAGAAATCAATAAAATTAAGTGGGAAGATGCATGATGATGCCAAAAAAAGAAAAATTATTATAAAAAAATTGGATGATCAATATTACCTTAAATCATCAATATAAGTAGAAAGAAAAGAAGTGGATCCTTACTCAAAGTTTGTTCCAAGAGGAGTTAGAATAGATAGAAGGTTAATAGTAGAACATCGGGCTTAGTTTGAGACATTTGGAGTTATATAAATAGCAAAATTTGAAACTCTCTCTCTATAAGGATTACCACCTGACACAGCCCTTGCGTGTGTACCCCGCAAGTGCACGGGTTGTCGAAGTAATAAAATACCCTGGTGAGTGGGTAGTCGTATCCACAAGGAATAGTGTTCAGAAACAAGTGTTATCACTATTTTAGCTATAAATGGAATCGATGGTAAAAGAAATCAATATGTGTATATATATATATATATATATATATATATAAGAAATTAAAAGAGACCAAGAAGGGCAATAAAGGTAGGAGAGGTAATCGATATAAAGATGAGGTACCTGGACAAAGCTCCCCCTAGGACTAATGCTTCTAGTGCAAGACTAGTATTCTGTCCTCTAATTGATGTCTGATGAGTCGTGGAAATCCTTAAGCACACGGTCCCAAACCTAAAGTCAACCGTGACTAATCCCACACTATACCTGGCTCTAGACTTCTCTACGACCCTTGACTCTCGATGACCTGTCACCTAAGCCCCAGGGGAGTACCTCATTCTAATGCCTAGCATCGTGTGAAATTGCCTGGAGTTCTAGGGATTCCAAGTGAAAGACCCTATCCCTAATTATAGTTCTAACCCTTTGGTTCAGGTGGAAGAACCCTAATCTAAGTTAAGCCCAATCCTAGGATTCACTCAACCCTTCGCAAGGGAGTTCATCTCCTAGTACTTGACTCTACTTCGATCGCGATTAACTCTTGGGATACGGAGGTAGGGAAATTCACACCGGAGGGGAAAGGGGACGTTCCGCTACCTCTCGACTCACCCTCTCAACCCTCTCCAACCTTGTGTAGTCTAATCCTATAGTGGTTGTCACACCCGCAAAGGATAACCTAATAGATTCTCAACCCTAGTGTCACGGCTAAGGGAAAATCTCATACAATCGACATGCAAGATTGGAACTCAATAAGAAAACATCAAATTAATAAGGCATAATAAAAGTTATAGAAACAAAAGCATCCTAGGGTTCACAAGTCCGAATACCCACTAAGGGTTTAGCTCTCCATGGAGCAATACAAAATCAATAAAGAGTTTAAGAACATATGCATGAAAACCATAAATAAAACCCCCTTGTAGATCGTATCGATGGTCTTATGGAGCCGTACGTCTTCTCCAACGAATCCCTTGTCAAGCCTAGGGAACACCTCGCCGAATCGATGCCCACAAAAGCTCCTCCAATAGCTTTCTTCCAATGGATGTCGATGTTGATGCCGTATGATCGCCTCCAAAGACCTCCAAGAACCTCTCCAAACCCTAGCCGAAAGCCCCCCAAAAGATAGGCAAGAGATAGAAGGGGGGGTCCCCAAATAGATCTGAAAACGGGCTATTTATAGGCTGAAATCAGGCTGAAATTGGAGTTCCACAAGCCCCTGTGGATTTTCCACATGGGCTGCAGAATTTCCACACGCCCGTGTGTTAATTCCACACGGCCGTGTGGAAATTCTGTTTTGCTGATTTTCGGCAGACTGTAAACAGTAACTTGCAACAGTATTTAGCTACATTAACTGCTGCAGTGCTTCGCCGAAATGCTCCCGAATTCATCGTTCTTCATCGAGGCAATTGAATTGGGCACACAATCAACGGTAGATTATGTAGATTACTTCATTTCTCTTCATTGGCGAAATTCTCCAATCCTACACGAGTTAGACTTTTGTGAATGTGACTGCCTTTGTACCCCTCCAATGGAGGTTGGCACACACCCACAAGTCTAGACTCGTGCCTTGTTCCTTGCTTGATATGAGAACTCCTCAACAATGGTGAACATAACCTATTCTTGCTTCTTTTTCTCCAAATTGGCTCCACAACCCTACAATGCACACAAATGAATGATAAAATCCAATAAAAGTAATGCTCAATGTAAGATAATAATACTTCGTATTACTATAACATGAGTACTTATCACCACCACCTATGTAAAGGTCATGGTTGGACAAGGATTAATATTTGAGTTTAAATAAACCCAAATTTAAGTGAATTAACTTGAAATTCATTTATCTAGAAATAATCCGCTACAAATGTAAAGGTCATAGTATGATAAGGCATAAAATTTGAATTTAAGTTTATCCTAATTTAACTAAATTTAAAATTTCTCAATTTGCCCTGAGGGTTAGGTCTAACTCGAATGCCTAGTATTACATTCTACCACCATAAAAAAAAAATTTGTCAAAATTTTGAGTTACTAGTCTCTATAAACAAATGGGGCTATTGCTTTCGTATTGTCGCCGCTAGTTCTCTCATGATGTCTCCTTGGCAATAGTAACACTTGTCACTGGACTAGTTCTCAATCTCAAACTTATCAATCTCTTGCCCATTCTTTAATCGTAATCCATACCTCCTATACAAGATTGCACAACTAAAGTACAACTATATGAAACATAATCACGCTATTTTACATTCAAGCATTGTTGTTAAACTAGGATCCAATTCCATGAACCTTGATAAGTTATTATAACATTATCTTAACTGCTTGCACACATGTGCAAGGCCTTTTAATGTCTTATTTTCATATCAATGGGATATGGTTATCCTCCGCACAATCCCTACAAGTTCTTCTTCACCAAACCCATCACTATCCCCTTCAATAGGCCAATAGTAAACCACATCATCGAATCCTTAATTAACATTATCATAATAATATTCTACCATATTAGTAGTCTTCTCTTACGACACTCATTATACTTGTGACCCTGTTCATTAAATTTTTAACACTTGATAAATGCAGGCTTAGCATAGGGATTGTTATTCCTAGGAGCATTATTAGCTTCTTTTCATTGCTTTACTTCTTCACTTATCACGATCCATAGGTCTAGTTGTACTTTGCCCTGCCACAGCCTTGCTTTTGTTGACTGACTATGGAGTTTTTAGATAACTGTAAGAACCTCTATTAATACCTGTTGATAAGTGCTCATGGTTAAGTAATACGAAGTATTATTTTCTTACATTGAGAATTACTTTTCTCAGATTTTATCATTGATTAGTGTGCATTTGTGTTCTTTTGTGCATGTATGGTTATGGAGAAGAGTTAGATGAAAAGGAGAAAAATTAGGTCATGCCTGCGTTTGTTGAGGAGTTTGTAGGACTGAGGAAGGATCAAGGCACGGGCTCTAGACTTGTGGGTGTGTCCCAACCTCCAATTTGTTCAAATTGTTCTATAATTTGGAGGGCACAAAGGCAGTCACACTCATAAAGTCTAGCCCGTGTGACATTGAAGAACTTCGTCAATAAGGAGAAAAGAAGAAATGACATGATCTACCATTGGTTGTGTGCCCAAATAATGGCCTCGATGAAAAAAAATGAAGTCGGGAACAGCTTGGTCGCAAGTACTGTAGCATTTTCGTCAGCATCGATTTGGTGAGGCGTGCCCTAGGCTTGACAAAGGACTCGGTGGAGAAGACGGAGCGGCTTCACAAGACCATCACTACGCATCACAAGAGGGTTTTATTCATGTTTGCTATGCTTGTTTATACATACATTTTGATGATTTTGTATATCTCCATGGAGGGCTAAACCCCTAATGGGTATTCGGACTTATAAACCCAAGGATGACATTATTTCTATGACTTTTATTATGCTTTCTTAATTAATGCTTTTAATTGAGTTCCAATCTCGCATGTTAATTGTATTGATTTTCCCTTAGCTGTGACACTAGGGTTGAGAATAATCTAGGTTATCCTTTGAAGGTGTGGCAACTTCTATAGGATTAGACTACCCGAGATTGGAGAGGGTCGAGAAGGTGAGTCGTGAGGTAGTGAAACACCCCCTTTCCCCTTCGGCGTGATTTTCCCTACCTCCGTGTTTCAAGAGTTCTTTGCGGTCAAAGTAGAGTAAAGTGCTAGGAGATGAACTCCCCTAGGGCTTAGTTGCGTGAGCAACAACGTGAAGAGTTGTAGTGAATCCTAATGTTGAGGCTTAACTGAGACTAGGATTCTTTTGCCTGGACCAAAGGGTTAGGACTATACTTAGGAACAGGGTCTATCACTTGGAATCCTAGAACCCTAAGCAGTTCCAGGTAGTGCGAGGCTATAGGAGATGGACTCCCTTGGGGCTTAGTTAAGAGATCAACATAGTGAAGGGTTGTAGTGAATCCTAGTGCTGGGGTATAGTGTTGGATCTAGTCACAGTTGACCTTAGGTTTGGGACCGTGTGCTTAAGGATTTCCACGACTTATTAGACATCAATTAGAAGGTATAATACTAGTCTTGCAGTAGAAGTATTAGTCCTAGGCTGAGCTTTGTCCGGGTACCCCATTTTTGCATTGATTGTTTCCTCCTTACTTTTTGCTTATACTCTTCTTTCTTTCATATTTCTCTTTCTTTTATTACACACACATTGTTTTCTCTCACCACCATTATTTTCATACTAGCTAAGTAGCAACTTCTCTTTTCTTGAATCACTACTCCCTGTGGATTCGACTACCCACTTACCGGGGTATTATTACTTCGACAACCTGTGCACTTGCGGGGCATTCGCAAAGGTGTTGTCACCTGTCCACTTATATTTTTCATATTTCTTACTTAATAATTGTTTTACTTCAAAGGCAAAATTCTAGGTGTCTTCCAAGTTCATAACCATCTAAATTCCAATTTTATCTTTGATTATGTGTCTCAAAACCGCTAAGCATCTTGCTCTTGTTAGCTCTCAGTCTCTTACAATGCTGTCAGTGCAAGTAATCTCAAAAATTCAGCTTTGTAATCATGCCTATTACTATTTCCCTACACACATGTCTCATAGGTATCTAATAAATATTGCTCATAATAAAAAAGGAGAAACCTCTCCCTCAATATACCCATCATTCTTAGGTAAAATCAGATTGGTTCTTGTCCTCTCCTTGTTTAAGTTTCTTTGATGGTTTTCCATCATACATATGCACCTTATTTCAATTTATTATCTACAAATTTAGCTCTCTATCTTCTTGGATTTCCTCATAGCCAAGAACCATTCAACCTTATACAGCCAGCCTAGAAATCCTTCAATATCTAGGCTCCCATCAAAATAAGGGAAATCTATTTTCAATTAAAAGCAACCATTATCTCTTCTTCAAATTAACCCTTACCTCTTAAGCTTTTGAAACCCTTGTTCTTTCTAGCCTTAAAGGTTCTCTTGGTGGTTTTACACGGTGGTTCTCATTAACATTAGCTCTTAGGCTCTTTCTAAATAGATTCATCATTATCGGAAGCCTCTTCTCATAGCTTCCATCCCCTCATGCATCTTCTCATGTTTTTCCTTCATCTCTGTATAGATTTCTTTCATCTCAATGTTTTTCCTCATATCTTTATTCTAACTCAACAAATGTTTGTTCTACTTACTCTTTCCACTCTTGAGAAATTCTTAGTTAAACCATGGCTATTCAAATAAGTCCCCTGAGAGAGATGATGGGGCTCTGATAACACTTTATGTAGAAAGAAAGAAAAGAGAATTAAATATTTTACCTAAAATCAACAAAGATTGAAGATACTAACTGACAGGGGCCCGAAAGTATACGCGTTGTCCCAGTAATAAATTACCCCGGTGAGAGGGTAGTCGAATCCACAGGGAGTAGGGATTGTAGACACAAGAACTTGCTATTTAGCTAGTGTAAAGTACGGAAAGTGAGAACAAGATCAACATGAGTGTGCAAGAGTAATTAAAAGAAATAAGAAAATGAAAGAGAAGTATGGAAGACAGGAGAGTGCAAGTAAAAGTAAAGAGAGGAACAATTAAGTGTAAAATAGGGTACCTGGACAAGTTCCACCTAGGACTAATGTTCTAGTGCAAGACAATGTATTATATCCTCCTATTAATGTTTAATGAGTTGTGGACATCCTAAAGAACACGGTCCCAAACCTAAGGTCAACCGTGACTAATCCCAATATTATACCCCGGCATTAGGTTTCACTACGACCCTTAACTCTCGTTGACTTGTCAACTAAGCCCCGGGGGAGTCCATCTTCCTAAGCCTCACACTACGTGGGATTGCTTTACGTTCTAGAGATTCCAAGTAATAAACCCTATTCCTAAGTGTAGTCCTAACCCTTTGTTCCAGGTGAAAGAACCCTAGTCTCAATTAAGCCCCAACACTAGGATTCACTACAACCCTTCACTCTGTTGCTTGCGCAACTAAGCCCCAATGGAGTTCATCTCCTAGCACTTCACTCTATTTCGACCGCTAAGAAATCTTGTTACATGGAGGTAGGGAAAATCACACCGTAGGGGAAAGGGGACGTTTCGCTACCTCACGACTCACCCTCTCGACCCTCTTCAATCTCGAGTAGTCTAATCCTATAGGAGTTGTCACACCTCGAAAGGATAACCTAGACGACTCTTAACCTTAGTGTCACATCTAAGGGAAAATCAATACAAGAAGCAATCAAAGTTGGAACTCAATTAAATTCATCAATTAAGAAAGCATAATAACATGTCATAGAAACAATATCATCCTAGGGTTTACAAGTCCGAATACCCACAAGGGGTTTAGCTCTCCATGGAGCTATACAAATCCATCAATGTATAAGAAATAACAAGAAAGATAAACATAGATGAAACCCCCTTGTATACCTTGGCGATGGTCTTGTGAGATCGCGCCGTCCTCTCCACCAAGCTCCTCGTCAAGCCTAGGGCACACCTCGCCGGATAGGTGCCGACAAAAGTTCCCCCAATAGCTATCTTCTGAAGCTTCGATGTCAATGCCGAAAACTCTCTCAAATCCTCCACAAAGTCCTCTCCAAACCCTAGCGGCGACCCTCCAGAAGATAGGTGAAAAGATTTTCAAAAAGTCCCCAAAAAGGCCTTTAAATAGTCTAAGTCGTGGCTAGAAAATCAGCCATCCACATGACCGTGTGGAATTTCCAGACGCCCGTGTGGAATTTCTGGAAATTGTTTTGTGGTGGGTAGTGAACAGTAAACTACTACAGTGATTGCTATATTCAATTGCTACAGTACTTGCGTGTCAGATGTGCCCGATTTCATCGTTCTTCATTGAGGCTATTGAATTGGGCACACAATCAACGGTAGAACATGTTGATTGTTTCGTTTCTCCTTATTGACGAAGTTCTCCAATGTACACGGGTTAGACTTTTGTGAATGTGACTGCCTTTATGCCCCTCCAAAGGAGGTTAGCACACATCTACAAGTCTAAACTCGTGCCTTGTTCTTTGCTTGGTCCAAGAACTGCCCAACAACGGTATACATGATCCAACTTTGCTCTTTCTTCACTAAGTTTGCCCCACAACCTTACAATGCACGAAACAACACAAATACACATTAATTAATGATTAAACCTGAGAAAAGTAATGCTCAATGTAAGACAATAATACTTCGTATTACTATAACACGAGCAATTATCACTAACAAAACCTACCAAACCCCAAAAATCTAGGCTTTCAGAAATCTAGAAATCAATAAAAATTAGGTTACCAAGTTAATGGTTTGAGATAAGGAGAAGTTTTGTTCTATCTGATAGATACTATTTATATCAAATCTTAATGGTTTAAGTTAAGAAGCACTTTTGTTAGATCTTTATAGATACTATCCATATAATTTCTATTAATGTTCTATATTGATAGGACATTATTGCAATACAAGAGTTCTACTTCAATATTTAACCATGCCAATGAACTACAAAGGAGTGCTAGGATATATTTTTTCATTGTCACATTCTCATTAACTACTTTTACAAAAAAAAATTGAATAGAGTAGAATCACCAATTTTCAAAAGTTTTCCATTTCCATCAAACCATAGTTAATCAATCAATGGGACCTAGCTACTATAGGCTAAAAGGGAAAAGAGAGTTGTAGTTGTGGCAAAGTTGCTAATATTTTGTCTGTATAAAGATAAATTCAAACAAATCCTTATGTTGATCATAAGTGATTATCGTAAACAACAAGGAAGGGGCTATGTTCGTTGATAGCATTAGGGTGTTGATTAAAATCCTAGAAAATAACATATAACCATGCTCCATCATCTAGAATATAAGTTCTTAAAAGATATAAGCTTTCCCTAAAGCTTGGAACTTGTTAAGACCTCTTATCTTAGTGAATCTTTAGCACAAATAAAAGTTTCTTTTAATTTGGACAATGTCAAAGTAGTTGCCCACTTGTTCTTCTGAGCTAAGAAAGAGAAATTAATAGACAACATTCGCATCATCAAACCAGTTGCTATATCATAAGGAAACATGAATTTTAATAAATGGTTGACAAGTCCACAACCATCCTTTAATAGTCTAATTGCTAACAGAGATTGACAGGGGCCCGAAAGTGCACAGGTTGTCGAAAAAATAAAGTACCCTGATGAGAAGGTAGTCAAATCCATAGGGAGTAGTGATTCAAGACAAGAGAAATTGCTACTTAGCTAGTGTGAAATAATGATGGTGAGAGAAATCAATGTGTGTGCAATAAAACGAAAGAGAAATATGAAAGACAAGAGAGTGCAAGCAAAGAGTAGAAAGAAAACGATCAATGCAAGTATGGGGTACCCGGACAAGCTCCCCCTAAGACTAATGTATCTAGTGCAAGACTAGTATTATACTATCTTATTGATGTTTAATGAGTCATGGAAATCCTTAAGCACACGGTCCCAAACCTAAGGTCAACTGTGACTAGTTCCAACACTATGCCCTAGCATTAGGTTTCACTACAACCCTTCACTCTGTCGATCTCTCAACTAAGCCCAGGGCAGTCCATCTTCCTAAGCCTCATACTACATGGAACTGCTTGATTTTCTAGGGATTCTAAGTGATAGACTCTGTTCCTAAGTATAGTTCTAACCTTTTGGTCCAGGCGCAAGAACCCTAGTCTCAGTCAAGCCCCGTCACTAGGATTCACTGCAACAAAGCTACAAGGGAGTTCATTTCCTAGCACCTCACTCTACTTTGACCGCAAAGAACTCTTGGAACATGAAGGTAGGGAAAATCATGCCGAAGGGGAAAGTGGACGTTTCGCTACCTCACGACTCACCCTCTCGGCCCTTTCCAATCTCGGGTAGTCTAATCCTATAGAAGTTGTCACACCTTCAAAGGATAACCTAGATGATTCTCAACCGTAGTGTCATGGCTAAGGGAAAATCAATACAATTAACATGCGAGATTGGAACTCAGTTAAAAGCATCAATTAAGAAAGCATAATAAAAGTCATAGAAATAATGTCATCCTAGGGTTTAAAAGTCCGAATACCCAAAAGGGGTTTAGCTCTCCATGGAGCTATATAAAATCATCAATGTATATGAAATAACAAGCATATCAAATATAGATAAAACCACCTTATGATGCATGGTGATGGTCTTGTAAGGCCGCTCCTTCTTCTCCACCAAGCCCCTTGTCAAGCTTATGGCACACCTCGCCGGATCGGTGTCGACGAAAACTCCCCCAATAGCTATTTTCCAAAGGACGTCGATGTTGATGCCGTAGACTAGCTCCAAACCTCTACAAAATCCTCTCTAAACCCTCACCGCAAGCTCTCCAGAAGTTAGGTGAAAAATAGGTCGAAAAGTCCCCGAATAAATCTGAGTGGAATTTCCACACAAACATGTGGATTCTCCGGAATCGAATTTCTGGCGCATAGTGAATAGTAAACTACCACAGTAGTTTGCTACATCAATTGCTACTGTACTCTCACATAAAATGTTTCCGATTTCATGTTCTTCATCGAGGCCATTGAATTAGGCACACAACCAACGGTAGATCATGTCGTATCTTCATTTCTCCTTATTGTCGAAGCTTTTTAATATCACACGGGTTAGACTTATTGAGTGTGACTGCCTTTGTGCCCCTCCAAATCATAGAACCATTTGAGCACAATGGAGGTTGGCACACACTCACAAGTTTAGAACCCGTGCCTTGATCCTTGCTTGGTCCAAGAACTCCTCAACAACGGCGAACATGACCTAATTTTGCTCCTTCTTCTCTAAAGCTTCACTGCAACCCTACATGCACAAAAAAACACAAATGCACACCAAGTAATGATAAAATCTGAGAAAAGTAATGCTTCATGTAAGAAAATAACACTTCATATTACTTAAACACGAGCACTTATCAGAGATCTACTAATAAACGTCTAAATGTACATATTTTATATGTATTTGTGCGCATGATTTCCATATTTTCTTGATGAATCGATGCCCTTTTATGGTCTAAATTGGTTTGTTTCATGTTTTAGGTATAGAAGAAGCCTAGGTGAGCTCAAAGATGCAATTTAAGAAGAAATCAACACCGAAAGCAGCGTTTTAGGGCCCGACACTGTAGTGACACCGTAGCAGCTTGAAGCACGAAGATTTTGAAGAAATTCTAAGTCTGGAATTCCTCATGGGTAGCCTTGCAGCCGTGAGGTCAGCCGTAATCCGATAAGCACAGCAGTCACTATAGCAGATCTGCTATAGCAATTTATTGTAACAATCACTGTAGCAACTTGCGGGCCATTTATTGACCGTGAGCCAGGCCTCATGCCATCCCAAGAAGGCTTTAAAAGAAAGGTTAGGGCATTTTGGAAGGGGTCTTTGGCCACCTCTTCTAGTCTTCATCTTAGGGGAGTTGTTATGAGCTTTATCTTGTATCTCTTATTTTCTATACTTTCTCCTTTGTTGATGATGAACTAGACTCCCAAGGTTGTCGGGCATCCGATGAACCTTGGGATGAACTTGCTTGTATGGATGCTTAATTTACATGTATGGTATTTGGTTTGTTTTGTGGTTTACGTTTAGTGCCCTTCGATGTATTGGTGTATATGAGAACTCTGTGTATCGATTTTTAGGTTATACTAGGTTGCGTGACCATCACCATAGTATTAGACACACCAAGCTTAGAAGGGATACGCGTACAAATACGCTGTGACCATCGGGTATTTTGTACCCCTCCGATATTAGGGTTGTGCCTAACTTGTGTTTCGACACTAATTTGAGAATCCCGTACTTTTAATGCAATCGCAGGAGGATTTGGTCGGAAGGATTTCCGTATCAATTCTTGTATCGGATTAGGGGCCAATTGCCGTGCCCATCAGGTTGGCCTATCTTATGATTCTCTCGGCCCAAACCACCATTGCCTGTGTAGTTATAGCATCCTTCTAGCTTTAGTAGTCTTGACGGGATCCTCGCCGAGGACCTCGAACTTTCATTGTTACTTGCTTCCTTATTATGCTTATGTGGTGAGCCTTAATCCATGTGTTTATAGCTTTCTCTTTGTTATTATTCTTATCTTGTTTTTATTATATAATTGATAGACTAGACAGTGTTGTTTAGGGGGGGGAGTAATAGCAGCCCTTGGGGTCCCAGGGAATATGACCTTCTCATACTTGCGCAAGGGGTATTACCTGATGACCTGTGTGCGTGTGGATCTCTCATCATCTACCACCCAAACTCCTTGCTTAAACATATACTATAGTACTTGCATGAGGAACAACTCTTTCGCCAATAAAGCTTACTCAAATTCAATGGCTTCTTCAGCACAATTTAAGATTCTAAGAGAATACACCAATTAATTTTCTTCAATGCAAGAATCAAGATGTAGATGATGTACAATATATCAACCCTTGTGCTATAGCATAGCAAAATCAATAGGGTATTTTTTGCTACCTTGTGCACATATACATGGCATGATTCCAACTATCTCAATCCTCCATGTGGCCAAGCATTACTTGGTGGATCCCACTACTCCAATTGGCTTACGAACTCATTGAACTCTTTCTAACCGACCAAATTTTTTGGAATCTATTGGATCCACCTTGACTGTACTTACATTCTATACTTAGGTTACTCTTAATTATTAACCTCTTAACAAACCATGCTTTGTATAATCTTAGTTAATATTCAACACATTCAAGCTTAGACTTGTGACACTATTACTTTTGATATGATAAGTAAACCTAGAACTTAGTCTAGCATACCATGCGAAACTAGATGAGTGCATTTCGTATCATGTTTTATGTAACCCCAAATCATACTTTTTCTCATTATTTTGCACATTTTGTACACATATGATGCTATTCTGGGAATGTTTCGTTCATGGTGCAGGATTTTAGGGATCAACGTAAATAGGAGCAAAATCAGAGATATAATTAACCAAACAAGACAATATATTTAACTGTCTAAACCAAGCACGGCTAGAGCACGGTCGTGCTCTCTGATTGTGATTATTGCTTTCAGATTTAAGCCTGAGTAGCTTGGCAGCATAGGGGGTGCTTCCACGGAGAACACGGTCCTAGCACGGGCTTGCTCCATCCCCGTGATTATCACTAGACTGAAGCACTTGTTTCTCTAAAGGGAAGCATTGTCTGCGTGCTCCATTCATGGGCATGCTCTCTCAGAGATTTACTCTGGTTGACACTTATCAGATTCTTTCAAAGATCCCAAGGAAAGCATGACTGTGCTCAGACCGTGTTGAGCCCAAAAGTATCTTTTATCTCCCAGATCTAGGTTTTTGAAAAGAGAGATTGGTCGAGGGTTTCTTCTCCAACTTCAGGAAGATCGTTAGGGATGATGAGTAGCCTCCACCACACCATCTAAGAAGTTCAAGGTTTAGTTAGAGGTACTAGAGAAGTGGAGTAGCTCATTCCATGACGCTTTTGAAGCACAATTGAAGAGATTTTGTAAAAAGGGGGAGTCATGATCTCTTACACTAGTGCATTCATTTCTTTCTCTTAGTTGTATGAATTCATGAGGGGTTAACCGTCCCATTGTGCCCGCTGATGCTGAACTATGTTGCTTAGTGTACTTTGATTTACTTGCTTTTAATATTTATATAGTCTTATTGCGTTTTTGTATTAATCCTTGTGTCATATTGCTTGGCGGCATGCTTGATTTACTTAATTCCATTCTAAAACTCAGTGTGTGTTGATTACTGACACACCCCTTTGCGTGTGTGTACCGCAAGTGCACGGGTTGTCGAAGTAATAATTACCCTGGTGAGTAGGGTAGTCGAATCCACAGGGAACAGGGCTACTAGTACTAACTTCTTCTCTGCAATCTAGCCTAATGACCAATGTGATTTTGTGGTGATCTAGTGTGTATAGAAATTAATACCAGAGATGAATAGGCAAAAGGTAAATAAAGGGAGATCTCAATCAATGAAGATGAGATACCCGGGCAATGCTCCCCCTAGGCTCTATCATGAAGTGCAAGACTAATTAAATGCTTCTAAACCGAGTTCTATGAGTCGAGGTAATCCAAGAATAATCGGTCCCTGCTTCCAGGCCACGGATACTAGTCCCCTACAAGGTCCCGGTGGAGAAATCGCTCAATCTCAACACCTCACACCCCATATAACCGCAATAAGCTTTAGGGATACCTAAAAGTGAAACCGATTCCTAAAATTAGATCTAACCCTACTTCTAGGCGGAAGATCCCTAACCCCCTACAAGGTCCCGGAGGAGAAATCTCTCAAACTCACACCTCACACCAAATATGGTTGCATAGATCTTAGGGAATACGGAGATAGGAAACACTTAATCGGAAGGGAAAGGGGACGCTCCACTATCTCATGACTCACCCTCTCAACCCTCTTCAATCTCATATGTTCTAACCCTAATGGAGACCTCTCTCTCACCAAGGCAACAAATCAAGCATACCAAACAACCATACGAATCAATAAGGCATGCAAGCAATGATAAAACAAGATTGAAACTCAAATAAACTCGGATTTAAAAGAAAGCATAAAGAAAGTCAATACATGAATCGAAACCTAGGGTTCACATGCCCAAGTATCTACTAGGGTTTAGCCCTCCATGGGGCTTATTACAAAGCAAAACATAACACAATGAAAAGCAATGTAAACCATGGAAATAAACCCCCTTGAATTCGTGATGATGGCCTTGATGGGTCGCTCAACGTCTTGAAGGATCCTTCTCCGAAGCTAGGTTGCCAATGACTCCCTCGATGCTATGACGGAGGAAAGAACTATCAAAGTTGGTGAAGAACGGCCCTCCAATTCGGCAAAGACCTCCTCCTCAAACCCTAGCCGCTTCCTCTCTCAAAAGGCACACAAAAGATATCAAAAGAATCGACGAAACGGCCTATTTATAAGTCTGAATCGCGCCAGTCACGTGTCTTCACGCGACCGCGTGAGATCCCACGCGATCGCGTGGGCTGCAGAATTCCCACGCGGTCGCGTGAACAGTAATTCTGCTACAGTGATGCTACAGTGAAATAAACAGTGTTTTTGCTACAGTACTCTTCATAGCCATGATCCAAACTCTCTCATCTTGAGGCCACATGGTCGGGCACACGTCCATGTGGTGAGTTATAAGACTTCTCCTTCTTCGAATCATCATTTGAGAGCTTGAACTATCTTCACACAAGTTGGGACATGAAGGTGTGACCGCCCTTGTGCCCTTCCATCACACAAATTATCTTGAATTCTTCAGGAAGTTGGCACACACCCTCATGTGCATGATCCCCTCTTGTGCCTTGCCACTTGTGTTGTACAAAAGCTCCCAACAATACGTCTTTATAACCCATCTTTGCTTCCTTTTCCTCCTTTAACACTTCCACAACCTAATTGCATAAAAGAACACCAAAATACATTTTATGAGACATAATCAATGGTAAAATGATGCTCAATGTATGTAAAACAAGTAGGTAAAACATGTATAATCAAGCACTTATCAATTACCGTAGTTGTGATTGCCTTGTGTAGTTACAAAACTCAGCGCGTATGAGACCCTTAGGTACAATAGCAAAACTTGCTATATTCGAGAGCGGTAGGTATGAGATTGCTTTTGAGCACCCACAAGAACCTTAGGATGTACTTGATAGACATTAGAAATAAATTAGTACACTAAAGCAAATAGGGATTGTCCTGGGACATTGCTTTCTTGTTGATGAAAACTCAATCCCAGTCTACTTGTTACTTCCATCTCTTATCCTTTTAGTTGTTTAGTCAATCATTCTACCAACCATCCTTTGACTTACTAGAGATTTGAAGATCAATTAATACTAGAAGTCCAATCCTTGTGGTTCATGACACACCCCTTGCGAGTGTGTACCGTAAGTGCACGGGTTGTCGCAGTAATAATATTACCCTAGTGAGTGGGTAGTTGAATCTATAGGGAATAGGGATTTAAAACATGAGATTTCACTATTTAGCTAAGCAATGTATGGTGAGTGTGAAGAGAATCAATGAGTGAGTGTAAAAGCAATTATAAAGAGCAAGAAATAGAATAGAAATATGGAAGGTAAGAGAGTGCAAGTAGGAGTAAATAAAGAAGAACAATCGATGAGTAAAGTTTGGTACCCAGACAAGCTACCCCTAGGACGTATGCTTCTAGTGCAAGACAATGCTATTATACTCTCCTATTGATGCTAATTGAGTCGAGGAATTCCTTAAACACACGGTCCCAAACCTAAGGTCAACCGTGACTAACCTCGACACTATGCCCCGGCATTAGGTTTCACTGCGAACCTTGACTCTTGTTGACCTGTCAACTAAGCCCTAGGGGAGTTCGTCTTCCTAAGCCTCACACTGTGTGGAATTGCCTTAAGGTCTAGGGAATCCTAGTGATAAACCCTGTTCTTATGTATAGCTCTAACCCTTTGGTCCAGGTGAAAGAACCCTAGTCTAAATTAAGCCCTAACACTAAGATTCACTTCAACACTTCACTCCGTTGCTCGCACAACTAAGCCCCAGGGGAGTTTATCTCCTAGCACTTCACTCTATCTCGACCACTAAGAAATCATGGAACATGGAGGTAGGGAGAATCACACCGGAGGAGAAATGGGACGTTTCGCTACCTCGTGACTCACACTCTCAACCCTCTTTAATCCTAAGTAGTATAACCCTATAGGAGCTGTCACACCTCCAAAGGATAACCTAGATTGTTCTCAACCCTAGTGTCATGGCTAAGGAAAAACAATTACAAGATGAAATTAAGATTGAAACTCAATTTTATTCATTAATAATGGAAAATTATAATAACAATACCAAAGAAACAAAATAATTCTAGGGTTTACAAGTCCGAATATCCACAAGGGGTTTAGCTTCTCATGGAGCTATACAAATCCATGAAAATATGAAAAGGAATACAAATTGAAAGCATAGATGAAAACTCCCTTGCGTATGGTGTGGTTGTGGTCTTGTGCGGCCGCCAAACGTCGATCACGATGCCGATGATGCGCTCCAATCCTCCACAAAGTCCTCTCCGAAACCCTAGCCGCAACCCTCCAGAAGTTGGGAGAAAATATTGGCAAAAATATGTAGAAAAAGTCTCCAAAACTTGCATTTATAACATTGAGTCGCGGCTTTAAATCGGCTGAATCGGGATTTCACACGACCATGTGGAAATTCCATACGACCGTGTGAAATTTCTGGAATACTGATTTTTGGCAAATAGTGAACAATAACTTGCTACAGTGCTGCTACATTGCTTTTGCCGAAACGCTCCCGAATTTATCGTTCTTCATCGAGGCCGTTGAATTGGGCATACAATCAACAGTAGACCGTGCCGATTGCTTCAAATCTCCTGATTGGTGAAGTTCTCCTATGCTAACATATGCTAGACTTATTGTGAATGTGACTGCCTTTGTGCCCCTCTAATGGATGTTGGCACACACTCACAAGTCTAGACCCGTGCCTTGTTCCTTACTTAGTCCGAAAACTTCCCAACAGTGACAAACACGATCTAACTTCACTCCTTTCCTACAAATTAGTTCCACAAACCTACAATGCACAAAAGCATACGAATACACACAATTTAGCGATAAAATCTGATAAAGATAATGGTTATTGTAAGATAATAACACTTCGCATTACTAAAACACAAGCATTTATCAAACCCCCCCCCCCCCCCTCCCCCCCCCACACACACACACACACTTAAGCTTTTGCTTGTCCTCAAGAAAAATAGAAGGTGAAAGTACTTAGAAAGAACAATTGAAAGTGCTCGGCCTTAGGTTCACTAAAACTATGCAAAAGAAGCATTCTACAGGTTAGGGGAAATCAAAACATTGCATATGTTTACCATTGCTCTAGCTAAAAACTCGAGTCAAAAAGGACAACAACTCGAAAAATGTGTAAGTGTGTGTGAACTCACTCAAGACAACCCAAAAAGTACTCCTCAAACTCTTGTTAAAAAGGACTTATTTATATACAAAAGGAAAGGAAGTAGTAACTTCACACAACCTCTAAGGTAGCCCTTTCTTAGGCGGCCGCCAAAGGTGGCTTTCACGCTTTCGAGGAGATAGCTCTTTCTACCGGGGTAGTAGCTTTTACGCATCCCATGAGATAGCTCTTTCTCTCATTGGGGCATAACTTTTATCCGACTTATGAGAGTAGCTACATACTTCATAGCTGGTAGCTCTTTCCACCCCAAATGCAGAATTAAAACAAAGCAAATATTCACAAACTCTTTTTTTTATTTTTACTTTTTATTTTTTTAATGTATTTCTCAAAAAAAAAAACTAAGAACACTAAAACAAAAATAAACTTGTCCTTAAAAACTTCAAGCTTGAGTTTCCAAATTATTCCAAGGGTGAGTTGTGCAATATAAGATAATCGAGCAAAAATTCCCTATAATTCAAGTGAAACTAGAGCATGATAGGATACAATGTTAAAAATTCTCCTATACTCTAAGAATAGAACCGTTGCAACTAAGGTGAATTGCCATAGGCTACATGAGCATAAGCAATTGAGCGCACAAGTAAAGATGTGTGCAAAGTGAACTCCATCCCACACTTAAGATGTATATTGTCCCCAATGTACGCATGCAAGCAAAATTTTAAGTATAGCAATGGGAAACAATTAGTGTGGAAGTGGGCAATTGAAACATTACTCCCCTGAACTCCAAGTGTTGCATTTGATCGAGCTAGGTTCATTGAGAGTTGAGTCTCAATGGTTTGTGGAACGCACACGGTCCTATGACCGTGCTTATGACTATTTCTCAAATTCCTTACATACAAGATCATCTGCACACATACACAAGGGGTTCAGTGTAGCTCAAGAAGAATCAAAATAAAAACTCAAGTATATAAAGATATAGAAATGAAATACAACTCGAGAAAAAATAAACGCAAAATAAAAGATAAAGTTAGAAGGAAGATCCTTTCTGAGTGCTACAAGTCCAAAATAATACGAAAAGTCCAAAAGAAATAAAAACAAGAATAAACTATGATGCCTCAGTGTCGGTATCCTGTGTCGCTGACTCAGGTGCTGCTGCTGCGGGCTCTGAAGTAACTGGTGTCTCTGTCTGCTCTAGGGGTGGCTCCAATGCTGCCTGCTCCCTCTCGGTGGCTGCTGTCTGGGGGATGATCAGTGTGTAGACTCCTGGCCCTGATCTACGGACCATCCCCATCATCCTCAGGGTCTCTATGCCTAGAGGAGCTGGTACAGAAGTCTTCTCGGCCCCGCGCACCCCATCTCTAAGTCCCATACCTATAAGGAGGCGAGTGATGTAGGGGCCTGAGAAGATCACTCCACATCTGGGGTACTGGCCCTGATGGCGTATATACTCAGCTAATATGTGTCCCAGATGGAGTGGCTCACTTTGCACCATGGAGTGCAAGTATAACAGCTCCTGTCTATTCAGCACCCATGTACTATGTCCCCTGCCACTCACTGATCTGCTTAGTACGGCATGGATGTATCTGTATGCTGGCCTGGAAAGGCAGGTCACCTCCGAAACCCCCGAATCGTTGATTGCTCACCCGCAAGTGCACGGGGTCGCAAAGTAATACCCCTCGCGCAAGCATGAGGGGGTCGTATTTCCAAGGGCCCGAGAAGCTATTCTTACTTCCTTATCACAATGTTGTCCAACCTAGTCAATCACTTGAAAGAAGAACTACAAATAATCTACTAAAGCAAAGAGCATGCAAATATGACACGACCTTTTGCGTGCGTACCGCAAGTGCACGGCCTTGTCGAAGTAATAAAAGTTACCCCGGTGAGTGGGTAGTCGAATCCACAGGGAATAGGGATTTAAAATACAAGAAGTTGCTATTGAGTCGTGTGATGTACGAAAAGAAACAATGATTGGAGTGATGAGTGAATTTATGGGAACTAGAGTAGATGCAAAGCAAATAAATCGAAAGATGAAAGAGAGAAAAGTGCAAGCAACGAGTAAAAAGAGAGAGACTAGTAATAAGTGAAAATAGGGTATCCGGACAAGTTACCTCTAGGACTTATGCTTCTAGTGCAAGACTATGCTATTATACCTTCCTATTGATGTTAATTGAGGCGAGGAAAATCCTGAAACACACGGTCCCAAATCTAAGGTCAACCGTGGCTAACCCCAACACTATGTCCCGGCAATAGGATTCACGTCAACCCTTCACTCTGTTGATTGCTCAACTAAGCCCCAGGGGAGTATTTCTACCTAAGCCTAACACTACGTGGGATTGCTTTAAGCTCTAGGGACTCCTAGTGATAAAACCTGTTCCTATGTGTGATAGTCCTAACCCTTTGGTCCAGGAGGAAGAACCATTGTCTAAATTAAGCCCCAGTGCGTAGGATTCACGTCACCCCAAAACCTTGGGGGAGTTTGTCTACCTAGCACTTCACTCTATTTCGACCTCTAATGACTCAAGGAATCGGAGGTAGGGAGAAATCACAACGGAAGGGAAAGGGGTACGGTGCTACCTCACAACTCTCCCTCTCAACCCTCTTAAATTTTAAGTAGTCTAATCCTATAGGAGTTGTCACACCTCCAAAGGATAACCTAGATTGTTCTCAATCCTTAGTGTCACGGCTAAGAGAAAACAATAGCACAAGAAATCTAAAATTGAAACTCGAATTTATTCATCAATTAATGGAAAAGCATAATAACAATGTCAAAGAAACATAATTATCTTAGAGTTTTACAAGTCCGAATACCCACGAGGGGTTTAGCTCCTCATGGAGCTATACATGTTCATCAATTTATGAAAGAAAGAACAAAATAAAGACATCAATGAAAACCCCCTCGCGTATGGTGTGGCCGTGGTCTTGTGCGGCCGTCGAACGTCGGTGACGATGCCGATGACGCGCTCCAATCCTCCACAAAGTCCTCTCCGAAACCCTAGCCGCCCTCTCCAGAAGTTGGGGAGAAAGATAGGTCAAAAGATTCTTCAAAAAGTCTTCAAATCGGCTTTAAATAGGCTGAGTGCGGCTTTAAATTTGAAGTTATCGGGAATTCACACGGCCGTGTGGAATTTCCACACGCCCGTGTGAAGTTTCTGTCTTTCCTGAAAATTACTTCACACGGCCGTGTGTTAATTCCACACGCCTGTGTGAAGTTTCTGGCTTGCTGGAAAATCAATCCACACGGCCGTGTGTTAATTCCACACGCCCGTGTAAATTCTCTGGAACCTTGACTCTTCGGCAGAAGTGCACAGTAACTTGCTACAGTGCTTCTCTACAGCAACAAGCTACAGTATTGCTACAGTAATTATAAATTCAGAGGGAAAGATCAAGGCGAGGGAATGGCACGGATGAGGATTCCCTCGGGCGTTACTAAAGTGCTAAGGATGCCCTAACTAGCATGCACGTGGGTGGTTTGGACCGGGAAACTGTAAATTAGGCCAACCCGATGGTAACGGTGTTGGTCCCTAATCCGGTACGAGTATGGGAATACGGAATTGCTTCCGCCCAAATCCTCGTACGATTGCAATGGGTTTAGTGGATTTCCCCAAGCTAGGGTTGAGACACAATCAAGGACAACCCTAACAATTGGAGGGGTACAAATACCCGATGGTCACGGTGTATTCGTACGTGTATTCCCTTCCAAGCTTGGTGAGCCTAATACTAGGACAATGGTCATGCAACCTAGTATTGTCTAGGAATTGATACATAGAGTTCTCATACATACCAAGGCATTCAAAAATCACCAAACAAGGATAACAAACCACACCAAATACATAAAACTAGAACAAGCATCCAAAATACACAAGTTCATCCCCAAGGTTCACCTACATCCGGTGATCTTGGGGTTTAGTTGCTCATGACCACAAAATAGGCAAGAAAATACATAAAAACAACTAAATGCATAATAAGTGATAAGTGCTTGTGTTATAGTACTGCGAAGCGTTATTATCTTACATTGAGCATATCTTTTATCAGTTTTTATCACTAAATGGCGTGCATTTGTGTATTCTTGTGCATTGAAGGTTTGTAGAGCTAAATTGGAGAAGAAGAACGAAATTAGGTCATGTTCGCCGATGTTGGGAAGTTTTCGGACCAAGCACGGAACAAGGCACGAGCTTGGACTTGTGAGTGTGTGCCAACCTCCTTTGGAGGGGCACAAAGGCAGTCACATTCACAACAAGTCTAACTCGTGTGGCTTAGGAGAACTTCACCAAGAAGGAGACTTGAAGCTATCGGCACGATCTACCATTGATTGTGTGCCCAATTCAATGGCCTCGATGAAGAACAACAGATTCGGGAGCGTTTCGGGGCGAGACTGTAATAGCACTGTACATTTATTACTGTAGCAAAAATACTGTAACGAGTTGCTGTTCACTTTCGGCCGAAATTCAAAATTCCAGAGAATTCACACGGGCATGTGGAATTAACACACGGCTGTGTGAATTAATTTTTCAGCAGACAGAAACTTCACACGCCCGTGTGTTAATTCCACACGGCCGTGTGAAGCCCCCGATAAGTCAAATTTTAAAGCCGCGATTCAACATTATAAAAGGCGATTTTGGAGACCTTTTGGGATATCTTTTGACCTATCTTTCTCTTCAACTTGGAGAGTGCGGCTAGGGTTTCGGAGGGGATTTCGTGGAGGTTTAGCGCGCGTCATCGGCATCGTCACTGACGTTCGACGGCCGCATAAGACCACGGCCACACCATACGCAAGGGGGTTTTCATTGATGTCCTTATTTTGTGCTTTCTTTCATACATTGATGAACATGTATAGCTCCATGAGGAGCTAAACCCCTTAAGTGTATTCGGACTTGTAAACTCTAGGGTTATTATGTTTCTTTGACATTGTTATTATGCTTTTCCATTATTGATGAATAAAATCGAGTTTTAATCTTAATTTCATCTTGTTAATGTTTTCTCTTAGATGTGACACTAGGATTGAGAACAATTTAGGTTGCCTTTTGGAGGTGTGACAACTCCTTAGGGTTAGACTACTTAATATTGAAGAGGGTTGAGAGGGAGAGTTGTGAGGTAGCGATGTACCCCTTTCTCCTCCGACGTGGTTTCTCCCTACCTCCGCTTCCTTGATTTCATAGCGGTCGAAATAGAGTGAAGTGCTAAGCAGATAAACTCCCCTGGGGCTTAGTTACGCAAGTAACAGAGTGAAGGGTTGAAGTGAATCCTATGCATTGGGGCTTAATCTAGACTAGGGTTCTTCCACCTGGACCAAAGGGTTAGAACTACACATAGGAATAGGTTTTACCATTAGGAATCCCTAGAGCTTAAAGCAATCCCACGTAGTGTGAGGTTTAGGTAAATATACTCCCCTGGGGCTTAGTCGTGCGAGCGATAGAGTGAAGGGTGACATGAATCCTAATACCGGGGCATAGTGTTGGGGTTAGTCATGGTTGTCCTTAGGATTGGGACCGTGAGTCTTAGGATATCCTCGACTCGATTAAACATCAATATGATAGTATAATAGCATAGTCCTGCACTAGAAGCATAGACCCTAGAGGTAGCTTGTCCGGATGCCCTGTTTCATTCATTACTGGTCCTCTCTATTCTCTTTTACTTGCACTCTCTCATCTTCCATCTTTCTATTTAATTTCTCGTCTTTTAGTATAATTGTTTCCATAATTCACTCATCGAATCAATTGATCACTTTTCCGTACTTCGCATAGTTTTAATAGTGAAATCTCATATTCTAACTCTCTATTCCCTGTGGATTCGACTACCCTCTCACCGGGGTAACTTTTATTACTTCGACAAACCCGTGCACTTTCGGGCCTCCTGTCAATAAGAACACTCCCTCGAAGGATCAAGGCCGAATGACTCTTCCAAGGACGCCACCCAAGGTGTGGCTTCCTATGTCAATCTTCCTCTCAAATGCAAATCGAAGGCGTGGACTCGTCGTGTCGTCCTCTCCTCAAGAATTGCCTCCAAAACTTGGCCTCAAGCTCCCAAGGAAACTAGTGAAGTTAAGCTCTCCCAAGACCCTTAAAAATGCTCCAAAAACCCTTAAAAATGAATTCCAACGAGTTATACGGCCTCCCAAGCGGCCCCGCATGCTGGGAGAGAAAGTTTTTGAGAAATCCCGAAAGTCGCTTAAGTTGCTACAATACCGCTATAGTAACCCCCTGCTGTAGTAACTCTGCTACAGTAACATATGCGTCCTGCAATGCGCCCGCATGGTAGCCCGCATGAACCTCCTGACCCAGCCGATCTTCAAGTCTCCGTGCTACAGTTGTTACTACAGTGCTCCGGCTTACAAACAGTGTTTTTGATGCCGATTTCTTCTCCAATTCTGTTATCAAGCTCGCTGGGGCCTCATTGGTACCTGTAACATGAAAAAAACCAATTCAGACCAAAAACGGGTGTCAACTCATATAAAATATGCAATACATACGCCCGCATACGATGAAAATACGTATATTTAGGCGTTTATCAAACATCCCCACACCTAAGCATTTGCTTGTCCCCAAGCAAACACACATGAAGGACATGGGGGTACGATGATAAACGACTAAACATACGACCTCAAGCTCAACTGTAAAGTACTCCACTAGCATAGGTGGAAAGAAATCTAGAAAGTGAGCCGTACAATGAGTGATTGAGTAATAGCCCTGTTTTATCCAAAGTGTTTCCGTGAGTGTGTGCTGGCTCCCAACCCTAACCTCCACACCCTGGATTACCCCAGGGGTCCATTCACCCCACATATGGTGAGAGTGACATTAGACAGTTAAATAAATCTTCAATACTCAGTCAAAAGTCTTTTGGGTTCCTAAATAAAACTCTAGCACTTAAGTGACTATGCAACAAGTTCCAGGGGATGCAATAGAGATACTTATTTCCTTTTTCACAAATAAACATTTTTTTTTCTGAGTCCGACTAATATAAACCGCACAACAAATCTTTCAGAAGGATGCACATGCTGATTAGGCACAAGAGTCACCCAACCTACTCAATTACAGTCTACATAGACGCATTCATGCTGTACTAGCAGAGGAATACTGTCATAGACTCCACATTTTATTTTCGACTATACAAACTGTATCTCAAGTCCCTTGGTAACCTGTCACAATAGTTCACTTAAGGCTACAGAAAACAACGAAGGAACTCAAAAGCTCTTAAAAGAATATTGAAGAAAGAATTTAACAGTCTAATACCAAAATCATCATAATGGGTTGGTTGGAGTGTATAAGGTGGAAGTAATCATGAAAGACCATGGAAAAGCACTAAAGATAAAACAGGGCATCATTCAAGCACAGTATAAGAATACAATTCACTTCTATCATTCTTTCAAGCTAGGAAGTGCTAAACACTAAAATCATAGCTATCATTGGTACTCATGCATGCAAGACAAGTAAAGTACTCCATCCCCACACCTAAAGTTGTGCATTGCCCTCAATGTACGTAGATCAGCAGAGTAAGGTGCGAGACATGCCATAAAAATAAAGGGATGAGGTAAAGAAACTTTCCCAATTGGTCGATGAGATGAACTCCAAATGTGCATCAATCGGGGAAAGTTGTGGGGTGCAAGGGGCGTGAAGCTTCTACAATGATCAGTCCTGAAGTAAAAAGAAAACATATCACACCCCAAGAAATAAATAGAGAACGGGACAAGTAAGCACAAATCAAAGATGGGAAAGTACAGTTTAGGAGGGTCAGGACCCTTGCTAACTGAAAAGTACAACAATACAAACTAACAAGTCTAGAAATAAAAACCAATACAAACAACATGAAACTAAGGGGCTGTTTGTTTGGGGGTATTTGACATTACATGTAATTGCAAATACTATACTTTTTAAAAACTGATGTTTGTTTGGGGGTATTTGCAAATCCAAGAGTAATTCCAAATATCCCAAAACCCAGATTCACTTGTGTTTTGTATTACCTTGAAACCCACCGTAATACTGATTACAAGTAATTGCAAAGCTGAAGAGAGTGAGAAACCCATCATTTTCTTTAACAGCATCGTTCTTGAGAGAGTGCCTTCATCCACCAGATCTAGTTGTGAACATCGCCCTAGCAGCCGTCGTGCTCTTCGCCCCGCTCGTCTCCAGAACTGCAACAACATCAACAGCATAAACAGGGCTAGATCGATGCAGTGAACACCTGAACATCGCCGGCGCGCAGTAAAGCTGTTGTTCTTCTCCGCCCCATCGCCGTCGTGCAGTAAAGCCCTTGCTCCTTGAGCGACGACCTGTTTCTTCGAATTAACCAGTTGATTCTCACAAATTGTTTGTTTGTTTTCATTTCCTCAGCACGAGCCTCCGTCTCATGGCAAAACAGACGAAAACCATCATAAAAATCATCATAACAAGTGCTTAGGTGGATGTTTCATCTTTACTTTGGTGATTTCTCACAAATGTCAATTTCACCTTTGCTTTGGTGGATGCTTGATTTGCTGAACCTTTTTTGTTTTTTTTTTTGAAAATTGGCATCTGGTCAAAGGACCAATCTATAATTGCTATAAAAGTTTTTGTTTGATATTGAATACCATCAGTGATGCCTTTTAATTGACATGTTTTCCCTCTCTTTCTTGCAGATATCTGGACTTGGCAACCAGCAAGCTTTTATTTTGGAGGGAGTGGCAGAATTCCTGGTAAATTGAAGAACTTTTGTTGGCTAGGTTAGTTAGATCTGGCTTGTTAATCTTTTTTTCATCCATTACTCCTATTAAAATCTAGTTGGTTTGAGGAGTGAGGTTATCTTTTTTCTCTTCATCAAGTGCATGTTGCTGTGTTTTTTTGGTTATATTAATAACTCATATCCATAATCATCTTCTATTTCCTTTTCAATTGCTTTAGTTTTCATGGAAAGGTAAATTATATGTAAATATAAATTATAGGAAGCTCCACATTGGAACACATATTTTTTTTCCTAATACTGATTATAAGTTGTGATAATCAAGGGCTGGATCATGAAACCAAGTTCGGACAACATCAGTGTGCATGGCATATCAAAGTGTCTTCCATCTTTTCAATAGTTGCATTTCTCAAAAGAAATATGTCATGTGCCATTGTATTTAGCTACTTAAACAGTTCGCCTGCACTTCGCATCAGTTTTTTCTACTCAATTGCATGATATGATCCCCAGGTGAATTCCATATCAATCAACAATATTATTTATTGAACTTACAAGTTAAATTTTCTGTGATGGCATGTTAGGAAGAACTGAATATCATAAGTATCATAAGTAGAGAATGCAGTCACACTGGATGAGTATAAGAAATATGATTTAAGAAAGAGATGGCAAATTTGACATCATTGACATTCAATCTCTAGCTAATGGTTCATTTACATGAACTAACTCAGCATTTTTAATGAACAACTGACAGGTAAACAATATCAAAGATTGTGTTGATATGACGTACTATAATTGGGCCTAGATGATTTACAATAAAAATGACGAAATTAACCCATCACCAAAATGTAGTGGCTTGATCAGTCAAACCAGCCCTTCACTTTATTGTCTCCAAGCTTTTCAATTGCTTTAGATTATTTTTGTTGTTCATTTTGTTATTAATATTCCTTATTAGTGTGCAAAATAGTGTGTGCTAATTTTGAGTTTCACTCCTTCAATTATTGTATGTTTCTAGTGTGTGTTAATATAAATAACACTGATTAAGGATTGTGATATTAAAAGTTTCATGATGATTTTTGTGGTGCATGTATGTTGACCCTTTGCTCTTTCTGTAAAGAAAGTCTTATGTTCATAAATAATGGTGTTATGATCATTAAGATAAGGTTGATTTATGGGAAATGCAGGAAAAGAGAGGATCTATAGTAGTGACTAAACCAAGCATGCAAATATTTAATTAAAAATAATAATTATGAGTGGGTTTTCAAGATGGGATGAATCGTAAAGATCCACAATTAAGGCACGTGTTAATGAGAACAATTATGGCACATGTTAATGGCAAATATTTGATTAAACCAAGGATCTATACTAGTACTTATAATATTTATTTTCTGTGAAAAATAATTGCAATGGTGTTGATTAAACCAAGGATGTATACATGGCAATTGACTTTTAACTATTATTTTAGATGGATCATGGCAATGGTGTTGATGAATTGTACCTATTACAAATAACTGTTTTAGCCGTGGCATATGCTGTGATCTTACATGTGCGCAACAAAAGACGTCGAATATGTAGAGAACCGTCCCGTGCAAGACTACATATAAGGGAAACCTATTTGTCTAGGTTGGTAAATGGGAATGATGCCACTAGTATAAACATGGTTCGCATGGACAAATTTAGATTTTTTTAACCTTTGCACGATACTACGCGCAAAAGGTCATGTGCGTGATACATTACACATGACTGTGGAGGAGCAATTGCTTATGTTTCTACACACTATTGGACATAATCAGCACAATCGTGTTATTGCCCACAATTTTTTAAGATCAAGCGAGACGGTTAGTAGATATTTCCACCATGTCTTATTTGCAATCGGTGAACTACAACATGACTACATACGACCACCAAGTACGCAAACACATCCATACATAGTAGCAAGGAGGACATTATACCCATACTTTAAGGTATCCTTATATTAGATATCACATATATATTTTTGTTTAAGGTTAATTCTAACATAATGCACTGCATCTTAGGACTGCATTGGGGCTTTGGATGGAACACATATTCATGCTTCACTCCCGGCATCTGAAGTTGCAGCATTTCGAGGAAGAAAACCTTACCCAACCCAAAATGTACTCACAGCTGTAGATTTTGACTTATGTTTCACTTATGTGCTAGCTGGTTGGGAAGGTTCAGCACACGATGCTTTAGTGCTTCGTGATGCTCTCAAACGACCTAATGGACTACGGGTCCCTGAAGGTACATAGAGTTGTCTTTTTTAAATAAACAATGCCACAAAATAAATTAAACTCTAAACATTAATCATGTTCTTATGATTTTATTTTTTATTATTAGGAAAGTATTATCTCGTTGATGCGGGATATGCTACGCGTCCAGGTTTCATACCCCCCTATAGAGGAGTTAGGTATCACTTGAGGGACTTTAGCTCGAGGACTCCTCAAAATGCCAAAGAGCTTTTTAACTTGCGACATTTATCTGCTCGTACTTCTGTTGAGCGTGCCTTTGGTTCTTTAAAAGGGCGCTTCAAAATTTTATCTTCTAGGCCTTTTTTCCCATTTAAGACACAAGTAGAGCTCGTGTTAGCATGTTGTGTTTTACACAATTACATCATTAGTGGTGGTGAGGATGAATTCATTCCAACCGAGGAAGATTGGATACCACAACGAACCTCACAAGGAACTGCGAGGGAGCAAAGAGAAGAAGCTCAAGAGTGGGACTGCTCGTCGTGATCAAATTACAGCTGAAATGTGGGTGAATATGTAGATACTTTCCAAGTCTAAGTCTATGAACTAATGTAGTATTGTTTTGAAATTGCAATTTGTTTTGTTATGTATGATAACGCTTGATTTAAACGTGTTTGTTACTTTGATTATGATATGTTAAAGTATGATAACACTTGGCTTAAATGTATTTGTTACTTTGATTTAATAATGTTATTCTATTCTAACGTTTCAGTTGTATGTATCCGTTATTTTTATTTTATTATGTTATTATATGGTAACATTTAACTTGCATGAACAAGTAGAATGGAGGGACGCAATGAGTCTGAATGTAGCCACGCCTCGTCAGTTAAGAAATCCACATCAAGGCCATCAGGGACGAAGAGATGGACACCGGCTGAGAGTCGCTATTTCATACGATTCATGGCCAGCCAAGTTGAAAAAGGGTTAAAGGTAGACAAAGTCTTCAAACCACAAGCAATTCAAGGTGCAATTCGAGCTATGAAAGATATGTTTAGTGTGATAGTCATAGAGGGCAATGTGGGAAATCATTTGAGGACAATACGAAAGCGGTGGGCAAGAATTAAAAACTTGAAAGACATGAGTGGTGTGGGTTGGGACAACAACCTTAAAGTCATTATCATGGGCGAGGCTGAGTACAGAGACTACATTCAGGTATTTCTTTTTTTAGCTGAAATAGTTTTTTGGTAATAAATTGTAATGCTTAGAATTTGTATTGTGCAGGTCCATGTACAAGATGAACCATATCTGAATAAACCAATAGAGGATTATGACCTATTGGAGATTATATGTGGCAATGATCAAGCACGTGGTCATTATGCCATTCGAAGTGATGGAACCCAAATTGGCACAAATATGGACTTTGAGACGGCGCCAGGACCAAGATCCCCAGATGACAATTTTGTTGATTTGTCATTCGGAGATGCAGATGCACATGACGCCTCCCCATTTGTTAATACTCAAGCTGGCGCTTCTGAACATACATCAGCAACTAGTCCCCAGAGAAAGAAAGGTAAAAGCAAGCGCAAAGCAAACACTGAAGATGAGCCACTTCGCGAGTTGGCGACCACCATAAACAAAGCATTTGAATCAGTTAGATCGAGCCAATCGCTTAATTTTACAAAAGAACTTTCAGAAAAATGTATGAAGCTGAAAGAATATGGCTATTCTACAAGACAAATTCGGAGGGTATATGAGCATTTGATGATGGATGATGCACGAGCTCGAATGTTCTTTGGCATGGCTGAAGAAATGCGCAAGGATTGGTTGGAGGAATTTTTTGAATCATTTGGATGATATTCTTGAGTTGTGGAGATGGTAAGAAATTATGTTTTTATATTTTCAATGCAAATTCACTTGAACATGAAACCTAAAGTGTGTAATTTGTTTTACTTGCAGAATTAGGTCAACATGAAAGTGGATGAATCTTATTCCTCCTCGAGATGACTTCTTTCTAGTAGAACTTATGTGTTATGTGTATGTTTTGACTTTGTTATGTGTATGTTTGACTTTGTGGACTTGTAGAACTTATGTTTGTATTTTTTGACGTTTATGTGTTTTTCAAGACTTTTATATGTATGTTTGTAAGAGTTTTTATATGGAGTTTACATGGAGAATTATATGTATTTATTGGACTTATATAGCTTGTTGTTTGAAATTAACATGTGTTTTTGATTTTGTTTTGATATGTTATTGTCTTAAGGTACTTGTTTGTATATAATAAATTTTTGTATTTCATAGTGATGTTGTTTCAAAATTATAGATTGTCATACTTGGTTTGGTACTAGTTTACTTAAAAGAGAACGAGTTGCAAATGCATCACTCATTATTTTGATCAAATTATACCAATAACAATTACAAATAGATGAATTATCCATGCAAATGTTTAGAAAGAAAAGATGAAAAATTTTTGTACTTTCATTTTTAAGATTAATAATAATTGGTTCTTAGGTTTGTGTTAATAGTTAAAATTAATTGAAATAATTCTAATAATAATAATTAAATTTCCATATTATTATAAACTAAAATAATATGTTCAAAAAATAATTTAATAATAAAATTATGATTCTCACGATTTATTATTATTATTATTATTATTATTATTATTATTATTATTATTATTATTATTATTATTATTTATTAAAAAAATGAGATGTTAAACATGTGAGGGGTAATCTCACCATGGTGATCATATACCTCAAATACATCAAACCAAACACATTTTTTACAAATCCAGATTTACAAATCATTCCAACCAAACACAAAATTCTAAAATCCTGCATTGCAGATACATCTAACCAAACACTGGATTTGTTATTTCACTGCATTTTCAATTACAGGATTTACAATTACACTGTAATTGAAAATCCACTGTCTTTTCAATTACAGCTAACCAAACGCACCCTAAAAGTGGTGCTGTGAGTCTAGAGATCTGGAGGGAGTGATGGTGCAAAGCACGTGGTAGCCGGGGAGGAGGTGCCGACAGATGATGAAGAGCTGCGCAAAAATGATAGGATCTCGGCCATGCTACTCTCGATGCGGCTCTGTGATGTGGCTAAGTCCCTCACTGATGTCGCCAGCGCCTCCTGAGATGTTCCATGGGTCTGCAACTACTGACGGACCTCGATGCGGAACTCCGCAAAACTATCTCAGAATCTCGAGAGGTATCGGGATCATGGGTGCTCTTGCCTCCACTACGTGGGAGGCGATAAGTGTCTCCCGACCTCTCAACTATCCCAATATGAAGCAGGATCGACAGACTAAGCGGTGCGACGGTGCTCATAACGCTCATGCCTCGTGTGAGCTCAATCAATCCTAGGCCCCTGATAATGCGCGTAATATACGGTGCGGAAAATATAGCTCCAAGGCGAGTAGAAGTCCCCTGATGTGCAATAAGTCCGGCAAAAAGTTGGCCCATGTGGATGGGGTACCGCTCAAGGATACTGTACATCATAAGCAAGTCGATACCAGGTCTCTACTAATGTCATGGAATTAGTCCTTGTATTACCGCCACTTAATCAAAAAGTGCAACCTTTTGTTAGATATAGAGAAGATTAGTATCACTAAATAGTGCCAACCAATCTTTCAGATGATGAAATTACTCGGAAAGCTATTCTATTCAATGACTGTAATATTAATCTCTAGAAAGAAACCCACTATAGATAGTCTTTTAGGATCGATCACTTGGCTCAAGAAAGGTGACAATAAGTATTGAGTTTTTTATGCAATGGCCAATAGGAGGAGAAATTTCTAGATTAGGAAACTGCTAATTTGCGGCTTCTATTTAGAGGACATGGAGGAATATTTCATTACTCATCATGGAGTACTTCACCTACCATTTTTAATTTAATTTAATAACTGACAGAGGAGAACTTTTGAATCACATCATATGATCCAGTTAATCTTAGATTCTTGGATAATTCTTTCTCATGGAGGAGAGTTTTAGTATCACTACAAGAAAAACATGTTTTTGTGACAAATTTTTTTGCGACTGCTTAAAATTGCGTCACAAAACAAGGCATTTGTGTCCCTAAAAAATCCTTGTCGTAATTGAATAATATTTTGCGACCAGAATACAAACTCGTCGCTAAAACTATGGGATTTTGCGACAACCAAATGTTGTCATCGCAACAACTATAAGCTTTTGTGACCAACATATATACTTGTTGCAAAAACTATGGGTTTTTGGGATAACCAAACAACGTCGTCGCAAAAACGTTTAGCTTTTACTACCAACATATATAGTCGTTGCTAAAACTATAAGCTCCATTGACAGAGGCACGAAAGTGCACGGGTTATCGAAGTAATAAAATACCCTGGTGAGTGGGTAGTCGTATCCACAGGGAATAGGGATTTTAGATATAAGTATTCACTATTTAGCTAAATTGTCTCAACCCTAGTGTCACGGCTAAGGGAAAACAAAAACAAAATAAATCAAGATTGAAACTCACTTTTATTCATCAATAATGGAAAAGCATAATAACAATGTCAAAGAAACATAATAGTCCTAGGGTTTACAAATCCGAATACCCATAAGGGGTTTAGCTCCTCATGGAGCTATACAAATCCATCAAAGTAATAATAAGAACACAAATTGAATGCATAGATGAAACCCCCTTGTGTGCGATGTGGCCGTGGTCTTGTGCCGCCGTCGAATGTTGATGTCGACGCCAATGACAGGCTTCAAACCTCCACGAAGTCCTCTCCAAACCCTCACCGTTCCTCTCCAGCAGTTAGGGCAAAGAAAAGCCAAAAAGATCCCAAAATAGTCTCCAAAATGGGCTTTTATAATGTTGAGTCGCGGTTGAAATTTGAACTTATCGGGATTTCACACGGCCGTGTCGAATTTCCACACACCCGTGTGAACTTTCTGGTTTTCTGAATTTCGGCCGAAAATGAACAATAGCTTGCTATAGTGTTTTGCTATGGTGCTGCTACAGTAACTCGCCGAAAACGCTCCCGAATTCGTCGTTCTTGGGCATTTGGGCCATTGCTTCCGTGAATGGTATGTTGATGTGCAACTGCTTGAAAATCCCCAGAAATTTCTTGTACTGTTCGTTCTTTTGGTCACTCTTCAACCTCGAAAGGTAGGGGATCCTCGGCTTGTAGGGTGGTTGTGCCACCTCTTTCTTTTTTTGTGCTTCTCCCCCTATTTCTTCAACTTCAGGTGCTTCTTTTGTCTTCTGAAGAGGGAGATTTCTCTCGAACTCTTTCCCACTTCTCAAGGTAATTGCCTTCACTTGCTCCCTTGGATTAGTCTTCGTATTACTAGGCAAACTACCTTGAGGTCTTTCCGCCAATGTCTTTGTAATTTGCCCCACTTGATTTTCCAAATTGTGTAGGGAGGCGGTGTGATTGTGAAGAGTAGCCTCCACCGACTGAAACCTAGCATCCAAAGAAGAAATGAACCTTGTGAGGGCTTTCTCTAGATCGGTCATCTTCCCTTCTAGTCCGGTCACTCGGCTTTCTAGATTCGGTGCTTGTTGATTTTGAAATCCCGGTGGTGCATTATTTTTCTGTTGTGATTTTCCTTGATTGCTCCAAGAGAAATTTGGGTAATTCTTCCACCCCGGGTTGTATGTTCCACTGTACGGGTTGCTTTGGCCTTGTCCTCTATACGAATTTCCAACAAAATCAACCTGCTCCACCGCACTAGTGCCTCCAATAGCAATCGGACAATCACTCGAAGCGTGACCTCCCCCACAACCGTTACAAGTAGTAATGGCCGCAACTCTTGGTGAAGTTAGAACATCTAACTTCTTACTCAGTGATTCCACTTGTGCTGCCAAAGATGTAACTGCATCAACCTTATGAATTCCGGCCACCTTCTTTCGGTCCCTTGTGTTCCATTGATAGCTATTCATAGCCATCTCTTCAATAAGGTGTCGGGCTTCACCGGGAGTCTTGCTTCCTAGAGTTCCTCCTGCGGCCGCATCTAGAAGTTGCTTGGTACTTGGATTCAACCCGTTGTAGAAGGTATGAATGATCATCCACTCGGGGAATCCATGTTGCGGACACTTTTGAAGGAGCTCCTTGAACCTATCCCATGTCTCGAATAGAGACTCCAATTACATTTGCATGAAGGATGAGATTTCATTCCAGAGCCTCGCTGATTTTCCTGGAGGGAAATACCTAGCCAAGAACGCCTCAGCCATCTCCTTCCAAGTAGTGATGGATGCTCTCAGTAATGAATACAACCAATGCCTCGCTTTTCCCTTCAATGAAAATGGGAAGGCTCTCAACCTAATTGCGTCGTCCGTTACTCCATTGATCTTCAACATGTCGCACACTTCAAGAAAGTTCTCAAGATGGTTGTTGGGATCTTCATCGGCCAACCCATTAAACTGTGTGGACTGTTGCAATATTTGAATGAATGACAGCTTCAACTCAAAGTTATTTGCGGTGATTGGGGGCCTCACGATGCTTGATTGAGTCCCCATCACTACAGGTCTAGCAAAATCGGACAATGTCCTTTGTTTTTCATTATGTTCTGCCATTGCTTCTGACCCTTCTGAATCAGTATTGGCTTGATTGGACTGTTCTTCCACAGATTCCTTCCCTCTTCGATGTGTTCTTCTACCAATCTCCGGATCTCCTTCAACAAGAATCGAAGGATTCCCGCGGGTCATAACCTGAAGCCAAAACAAAGAAAAAGAAAAATAAGAACAATGATAGACAAAGAAACGTGAATTAGAAAACGAAGTGGAATAGCTAAAATAGTGATAAACAAGTATCAGAAATACGCCTATTCCCCGGCAACGGCACCAAAAACTTTGACAAGGGCCCGAAAGTGCACGGGTTGTCGAAGTAATAAGATACCCTGGTGAGTGGGTAGTTGTGTCCAGAGGGAATAGGGATTTTAGATATAAGTATTCACTATTTAGCTAATGCGATGTGCGAGAGAAAATTAGTGAGTGAGTGCGAGAATAATTGGTAAAAGAAAGAATTAAAAGAGAAGTGTGGAAGATGAGAGAGTGCAAGTATGAGTAGAAGAGTAGGACAAGTAATGAGAGAAGATGGGTATCCGGACAAGCTACCCCTAGGACTTATGCTTCTAGTGCAAGACAATGCTATTATACTTTCCTATTGATGTTAATTGAGTCGAGGAGATCCTTTAATACACGGTCCCAAATCTAAGGTCAACCGTGACTAATCTCAACACTATGCCCCTGCATTAGGTTTCACTACGACCCTTGACTCTCGTTGACCTGTCAACTAAGCCCTAAGGGAGTTCGTCTTCCTAAGCCTCACACTATGTGAAATTGCTTTAGGTTCTAGGGATTCCTAGTGATAAACCCGGTTGCTATATGTACTTCAAACCCTTTGGTCCAGGTGAGAGAACCCTAGTCTAGATTAAGCCAAAATACTAAGATTCACTATAACCCTTCACTCTGTTGCTTGCGCAACTAAGCCCCAGGGGAGTTTTTCTCCTAGCACTTCACTCTATCTTGACCGCTAATGAATCATGGAATACGAAGGTAGGAAAAATCACATCAGAGGGGAAAGGGGACGTTCCGCTACCTCACGACTCACCCTCTCAACCCTATTCAATCCTAAGTAGTCTAACCCTATAGGAGTTGTCACACCTCCAAAGGATTACCTAAATTGTTCTCAACCCTAGTGTCACGGCTAAGGGAAAACAAAAACAAAATAAATCAAGATTGAAACTCACTTTTATTCATCAATAATGGAAAAGCATAATAACAATGTCAAAGAAACATAATAGTCCTAGGGTTTACAAATCCGAATACCCACAAGGGGTTTAGCTCCTCATGGAGCTATACAAATCCATCAAAGTAATAATAAGAACACAAATTGAATGCATAGATGAAAACCACCTTGTGTGCGATGTGGCCGTGGTCTTATGCCGCCATCGAACGTTGATGTCGACGCTGATGACGGGCTTCAAACCTCCACGAAGTCCTCTCCAAACCCTCGCCATTCCTTTCCAGAAGTTAGGGCAAAGAAGAGCCAAAAATATCCCAAAATAGTCTCCAAAACGGGCTTTTATAATCTTGAGTCGCGGCTGAAATTTGAACTTATCAGGATTTCACATGGCCGTGTGGAATTTCAACACGCCCATGTGAACTTTCTGGTTTTCTAAATTTCGGCCGAAAATGAACAGTAGCATGCTACAGTAGCTTTGCTACTGTGCTACTACAGTAACTCACCGAAAGCACTCCCGAATTCGTCGTTCTTCATCGAGGCCGTTGAATTGGGCACACAATCAACGGTTGATCGTGCCAATTGCTTCAAATCTCCTAATTTGGTGAAGTTCTCCTTGTTAGCACGAGCTAGACTTATTGTGAATGTGACTGCCTTTGTGCCCCTCCAAAGGAGGTTGGCACACACTCACAAGTCTATACTCATGCCATGATCCTTGCTTAGTACGAGAATCTTCCCAACAATGGCGAATACGATCTAACTTCGTTTCTTTCCTTCACTTTATCTTCACAACCCTACAATGCACAAAAGTAAACAAATGCACAATTTTTAATGATAAAATCTTATTAAATTAATGCTCATTGCAAGATAATAACGCTTCGCATTACTATAAAATGAGCACTTATCATCCGTCATCGCAAAAACTAAAAGTTTTGTGACCAACATATAAGCCCATTGTTAAAACTATGTGCATTTGCGACAACCAAATTTGGTCATTGCAAACTCAATAAGCTTTTGTGATCAACATATACTCTCATTGCTAAACTATGGGTTTTGCGATAACGAGATGCGGCCGTCGCAAAAACTGTTAGTTTTTAAAAGTATACTAGCAAATTTTTTTAAAATTACAAATTAATTATTTTTTGGTTTTTTTTTTCTTTAGGGATATATAAGTGAAAAATGATTTGATTTGTATTAATAAATATCATCAATAGTAATTTTTAAAAAATACATTTAATTAATAAACATTGAGAATTGAATTTTTTTTATAATTTAAATATGTTAATAAACATTATAATTTAAAAAATGCTTGCTTTAAAGATAAATCTTCAATTAGATATTTAACTAATAATTAGGAATTATTACTTCACGAATTAATTTAATTTATAATTAATGGTGCAATAAAAAAAATCTAAGATATGTATATGTATATTTAATTTAATTTATCTCAAAGGTTGATATCTATATTTAATTTTTTAGCATTTTTATTGGTATTATATCTATATATACACACATATATATGTATATGTATGATGAAGAATCAATCACAAAGTGTTATCTCAAGTGTTTATAAATGTGTATCATAATAGAATTAATTTTGTTTTGATTTCAATTCTATTTGTCCATGTGATAAAATCATAAAAATAATATATTCTTTTATTTTCTTAATATTTTAGTTTACTTTCAATACATCCAAATCTTTTGCAATATTAATACAATATATGATTACTTTTTTTAGTCTTTAATCAACATGTGTTAAAAGTAATTAATTAATTAATTAATTTAACTGTCAAATCTTGATAACTCTATAAAGTTGACTATAAAGTGTCTGGATGGATAGTACTTGAATTTTTGGAATTTTTAAAATTTTTTTATTATGGTTTAGTGATAAGTTATTTAATAAGGTATAAAATTAAGTAGAAGAATTTTTGAAAAGGAAATAAAACTTTTTTTATTTTTTTTAATGTTATACTTCTAATTGTTTGTTTTAATATAAAACTAATAATATTTTTTAAACAATATGACCATCTCTGAACCATCTCTGAACCCCAATCAACACCACCACCTCCGCAACCCTTCTCGCACTCACCAACGGTCCATTATCTTACCACCAACGGTTGTCTTTAGTGCTCTAATCACCATCGCGTCTTCAGTGCTCTAATCACCACAGCATCATCATCTTCTCCGCAGCCCTAATCACCGCATCCCTAATCACCACCACCTCCGCAGCCCTAATCACTACATCTCATCATCTCGTCCTCAATCTCTCACGATTTTTCTAGGCCTCGTGATCCAAAGCTCATGGTAGGCTTTCTGAATCCTCTATTTTAGGGTTTTTTAATTGGAGAGAATTGATCTATGATTTCCAATAGTTGAGTTAACCTATGCTTTAAGCTTAGCAAGGTGATAACCCACTGCATCACACATTGCCGCTGGTGATCCTCCAGATTTGTCTTGTGCTCGTCGTCACCAAATCCCTCGCCTTCTTGCTCCACCCCATCCGGCAACCCCGTGTCGTCGCCAAGATCATCGTCAGTCTCCTCTCCTATTCCTTCTCCGAGTTTGCCGTTGATTTTTCTTTGGTTTTTTAAGATTATTTTTCTTTGATGTTGATGATTCAGTGGGGTATGTGGTTTTATGGCATTTGAGAGTGATTTCTTTATCATGCTACAATGTGCTTTTAACCAAGATTCCAATTACTTAAATATTTGATTTTTTTTCTTTTTATTTCACTTCAATTGCTTGAATTTTGATTATGTGATTACTGCTTGCTTGATGTTAATTATATATATATATATATATATATATATATATATATATATATATATATATATATATTGTTATTGTACACTGACTTGAGGGTGAATAATTCTAGACAAAGGCAGTTGTCAACAGGCCCCTTTTTCTTTGATGCAACGAGAGTTTAGGTGGAAAAGAAGAGAATAACAAGCTATAGTTATCCTCCTACCTTTTTTTTTTTAATTGGTTCCTTTTTCCTTACTTTTTATGGGCATTTTTTTATATTTAGTGTTTCTTATTAATATATTTAGTAAGAGCATCTTAGTCTATTCCTATCTGGTATCAGATTTTTTATTATAATATATGAATGTTATACAATTCCAAATAGAAGTATTGTTGAACCTGGTCGTTTGTGGATGTAACATGAGAAGATTTGTACATTTTACAGAATATATAGATAATGAATAGGAACTGAAGGTTAAGGTTCATATAGCAAGCTGACAAGTTGTACCATTGATCATTTCACAAATTAGTTTTCGTAACTTCAATTAGTATTACATTTTGATCACTTTCTAAATTTTTTCCTGCCAAGTGCAAAACATCTTTGCCCAAGAAACTCAGCAAATAATTTTGGCTTATGTAAGAGGGTGTGTCTGAAGAAGACATTCTAGCAATGATTTTTCAATACTAGATTTCTCTCTAATTGAGAATAGTTCATATCTTATATGGTGGTGATAATTTTAATCAACTACATTTATACTAGTCTAATCACCATCATGAATCATTATATAGATATTTTCCCTTGTTAAGTAGCATAGTGGTTGGACATTCATTGCAACATCCCACGTTTTACATGAAGTCATATAGCTTGTAGGTGGTATTATGAGTTATTTCATATGAGACAGCTTCCTGTCAAGGTCTTGTGCTTCACAAGCACTTTATCTGGTCCTCTAATTTGCTTTCCTGTCAAATTAAACAGTTTCCTGTATTTTTCTTGATCTCTCCCCCGGTTTACTCTTTTGTTTTGATCCAATTTTGGAAGCTTGCTTACTTGAATTATTCAATTTCTTAAGATGCAGTTTTTACTTAAATCTTTTGTAATTTTTTTATAGAATGGTGCAAATTATAGGTATAGGATATCGCAAAAGTAAACAAGCTTTGTTAATAGAAGCAGAAGAGTACAACCAACTTATGGAGCTTTTATATTAGCATACTCTTTTAATAGTGCTTGATGTGTTAACCTCCTTAGTTTTGCTTCATTGTATAATTTTTATTCTATATTGATTCACCTGTGTGTGCTTTTCTCCTAACTGGATTCATTTTGTTTTCCTTGTTTGCACATATACCCTTGTTGAATTTTTAATTGAATTCAACAATAAGTTGCAAGGTGTGATTAATTGTGTTATCATAATTATAATCGCACAAGTTGCTGTGATATTAGTTTGTTGCTTACTAGTAATGTTCCGTACTTCTCAAAAACCTACATTTTGATTCAATTGTCTTAAAATATAACAACAAGTTAGAATAAACTTCTGTTACTTGATTGTAGATAAACTAAAATCTCCATGATTTTTTGCTTGGGAATCTCTTCTGATGTGCTTTTCTTCCTAACATTGTATACCTGTTTGTATGAATAGAGTGCTTAAACTTATTTAGCTTGACATGGTATTTATTTCCATTGATTTGAATCTAGTGTTCATATATGTTAGCTAATTTCTGTTAAATTATTGTTAAGTATAGGCTTCAATTCACTTCTCAATAATTGCTCAAAATTATTGAGAAGTGAATTGATTTGGAATAAAAATCCAAAACTCCCTTAAAATTGATTATGTTTAAAGAAACTCAAAATATGAAGGAAAAAAGAATGGGAGGACCGCTTCAAGCAAATGGAGTCTACAATTGATAAATTGCAATAAAAAGTACCCGTTATTGTTCAAGCGGTGTTGCAAAGTTTGGGATTATCTAATATACAATTACCTACGCAGGTATAATAATATAATTTAATATTTTTAATAATTGTGTTTATATGATTTTTAGATTGTTGCTAATTTAAAGTATTATTTATTTGTTATACTAATTTATTATCTCCCATTCTTTTACCACTTATGTTATCTTATTCATTTTCCTTTAATACTATTATCTTTATAGTATATATAAAATCCTATAACTAACTATCTCATCACTAATATTATTTAATACTTGTACCAAATCTATATACATCTTTGGCTTTAATGCAAAATTTTCATTTTAATAGTGTACTATTGAATTTTAAATTGTTTGCATGCATTATGTTTGTGTGTAGGGAGGTGATAATGATCTTAGGGATGTGATAGCTAATTCTCAAGAAAATATAAGAGATGCTCCTCATGGTAATACTAATGAAAAAGATGGCAATGAGAATAGCTTAGAGGAAGATTACGAAAAATATGATGATGCCAATGAAAATGAAGATTGTTGTGAAGATGACTATGATGACGATGATTGAAGATTTAAATATTTTGAATGTTTCAAACTCTTATTAGATTTTATTTTTCAATCTTTTATCGAGTTAATGTTTTGTAAAAGTCTATAACACTTAATTCCTTACACTTAATGTTTTGATCTTTTATTGTGTCATTGTTTTGTAGAAGTTTATAATACTTAAGTTTGTTAGACATGAATCATTGTTAAGTTATTATTAGGTTCATATGTTCAATTGAGACAATGCTGTGTTAAATGAGTTTGTTGTGTATGAGCTTGTTGTTATATAATTTAAATTATAATATAATATAGGATTTGATTTAATTAGGTGCATGCTATTTATTTTTCCATATAGCATTTGCAACGACTTGGTCGCAAAAAGATTTATTTGGATAGACACTCAAAAATATTCATTTGTGACCAATACCGATTGGTCACAAATAACACTTATTTGCGGCAATACAAAGTTAGTCACAAATAATAAGTTATTACGGCGGCTTATTCATTGTTGCAAATAATACCTTTTGCGATGGCTTACTTTTTATTGCAAATACTTTTTTTTTGTGACGGCTTAATCTTTGTTGCAAATAATATCTTTTGCGACAGCATACTCTTCATTGCAAATAATATCTTTTGCGATGAACAATATGTCATCGCAAATAACACATTGCGACTAGATTTTAAATTTTTTACGACAGATTAATGTTGTCACAAAAACTAATTTTTGCGACGGTGGATTGCAAAAACTATCTTTTGCTATAGAAGCAGATACGACAACATACGACGGCCAAATGCAATCACAAAAAATCTTTTGCGACGCCATTTAAGCATTTGCGATGAAAACTGGTTATAGAAAAAAAGTAGTTTTTCTTGTAGTGATATATGTTTAAGAACCCTGTGGCTTGTAGAATTGTAGACCATAATGGTTCTACTACATTGTCCGAATAATAGAGATGGAACTTTTTTAAAGGCAACATCTTTACACTTTTTATGATTTCTTTGATGGAAGAGTGTAACTAGATTGTTTCAAGTAGGCACTTATTATACTCATCATAAATAACTCCACTCTAGTTTCCTTGTTTTGTTATAGGCTCATTAGCTTCCTATTTGCTCTTAAAAAATTAACATGAAAGTTTTGATCATCTGTCTTTCGACCATCATCGAGGACATGGTGGATGCCTCATATGGTCTTCATTAATGGGCTGATATATGATTTGGTAATGAATTGATTCTTAGGATGAGAAGTGGTAATTTGAATGCCAAGTCATCAAGATCAACTTTGAGATAGCTTTTGACGTAGTTGACTAGGAATTTTTCTTAGGCATCTTTCGGGAGATGGGTTTCATTGAAAATGCATTTAGCAGCAACCAACGGCTATCTTGTATCCAAAGTGCTAACCGCCAAACTTGGATTTGTATACTTATTTAAATTATTATGATAAATTAAATGAGTTTTGAAAACAAATGGCTTCCAGTTATACATTGATAGCCAACGACCCTTGGGTCAATTGGTACTAGGTCTCTTTGCATAGGGTGTTCGTCTCGAGTGTCGAGCGTGGCTCCTAGAGTTCAATCCCCATCACGCGCAAGGTGAGGGCATGGGTGTGTGTTGAGCTGGCTGCGGCGCTTCTCGCAAATGCACGTCCATGACTTAAACCCGAAAAGGAGTGTTTGTCGTCTATTAAAAAAAAAAAGTTATACATTGATATTTTCATATATTATTTGGATAGAATAATTTGGCATTGATTTTTTTAATTTTATTAGATAAATTTTGTGAAGATAATAATGATGATTTTATGATTTTATTTTATTATTAGAATGATATATAATTGATTTTTGTAATATTGTAAAATTGAAAAAAAAAATCAAAGAATAGTTAACTCAATCGAGAAAAATCCTTGCTTTCAGCAATCAATTTTAACATGGAGGTTTTATATACACACACTAAAAAAATTCTGTTTGACAATAATAAGGTGAAAATTAGGTTTTTCAAACCAAAGCTAGTCCTAATTAACATTTTATGATTTGGTTATTTTTTCCCAAATAAGCACACTGGCTTGAACACATGATAATAATACCCAGGTTCATATAAAGTAGTGGAGAAGAGGATAAAGGTAGTAATGATCCTTTGGTATCTTAATTAGACAGGTAGCATAGCCAAACAATGTGATTCAACCAATGTATCAAGTGACGGCCAGCATCATAATTCTTGTTTGATATAATTGTAATGCAATATGGAGAAGTGCTGGCATGCGATGTGTGTTGGCCGCAAAGAACTATTTTAAAATTAAGTAGCACTTATTAAAAAAATAACCAAGTAATTAATATTTAATCTTATAAGTTTGCAAACAAGTTTATACTTTGGATATAATCCATAAGAAAGTAATTTACCCTCACATATTAATTATTTTCTAATTGGCAATCTCCACTTTTTCCTTTTTAATGTTGAACGGAGTTAGGATTTAGAGGTAAAAGTGGGCTTTGGCTCTAGGTTTTTAAGGTATTTTAATTATAGTTTAGGTTTTTGAACACTATGGTTTAGGGTTAAAGGTTTTAATGTCTCAATTTGTGATTCGTGATTGTTTTTCAGTGTTAGGTTTAGATTTTTATGTTTTATTTTTTATTTTGACAAAATTGACAAGCCACATTAAAGATGTGCAAAATTAATTATTTTTAAATAAAATTATCTATGTAAATTATTGGATAAAATGTGACCTGATAGGACAATGCTTGAGATATATTAGAAGTAGTTTAAATAATGTTTTCTGAACTAGTTCAAAAAAGAATTGCTTATAACCAGACACATTGCTAAATTCTTTGGTATTATTTTATTTATTAAGTACCAGAAAGTCCCCCTCAAGTATCATTTTTCCCTAGAAGTCCCTTTAAGTTTGCAGCTTCCCACAAGGTCCCTCCTTTTTGAAAATATTATTTTTAAGTCCAAATCATGGTGACGGGGTTAACAGAGCAGTTATAACGCGTGTGAAATGAACCTAATGCTCTCACTGAATCTGGGAATGATGACGCGTGTGAAATGACGACGATGCCTCTCCTTTTTCTTTGGGAAGGCGCATCGGTAGTTGGCGCGCCGAGGCATTGGGATGCGCACAGGAAACCCTACCACTGAGCGGCCGCAACGTTTGGGTTAATTCTTATTGCAGTGAAGGCCATTGCTGTTCTTCTTTTCCACTCTCTTCTTCCTCACGAGACTCTTTGGTCAAGTTCTCTGGCGAGTTCCATCAAGGTATTGACTTCTTCGGCGAGTTTCACGGGCAAAAGGCAGTATAGAGGTGAAAACGAGTACAAGTTCCTGTGTATGGTTTTGTGGTTTGCTGTGTATAATTTATTCTTTTGACTGTGTGTTTGCATTGTTGACATAGAATAGAAGATGGTGAACACACTTGTAAACGCGTGTTGTTATCTTGGCCCTATTGTTGAGACGATTTCAGAGTTGAAAAACATATGAACAAGCGGCATTGGGATATCCTTCGCCTGACGCCGTTCGGTCATTTCATGGACGTCGCTTCCATGCTACAAGAACGAGGGGTTCTCGACGATGTATTGCAAGTGTACGATGAGAAGAAGCAAGGCTTTCAGATAGGGCAAAGCCTTCTTGCGTTCAGAGCTGAAGATGTTTCTCTAATCATAGGTCTCCGTTGCCATGGAGAAATTGTATCCTTCAAGCACGAGAAGGATGAATCAGACTTTGAGAAGAAATTTCTGCACAAGATGCACAACCAGCACCACGACACCATTAAAGACAACCTACTCACAATTGTCCGGAGCAAGAAACACGAGGATGAGTAGACCTTCGTGAAGCTCCTGGTGGTCTACTTTATGATGACGATCATGTTCTCGAACAGTGTTCTTCATGCGCCGACGTTTGTAGCAAGGTACGCCGACGATCTAGCATCACTCGCCGGTTATGCCTGGGCCCATGTTATGCACAGGTGGTTGATGGACGATATCCCGGCAATAGCCGCACATGTCCAACTCCGTTGTAAAGGGAAGTCCACAACTGCAGGTTACTTGAAAGGTTGTTCCGTTGCTCTCATCATCTGGTTTTACGAGGTGACGAGCGGCGTCAAGAAACAAAGAGTAGGAAAGACACCCCGCATAATGTGTTACAGGGAGTCCAGTTTCATCAAGACGACGTCCATCAAAGCCGCTATTGAAATCAATCAAAGGAAAACAAGTAAGTTATGTAGATATTGATGTGTAAAATGTGGATGAAAATGGTTTTCTGTGTGTACTATGATGTTCCTGTGTATAATATGATGTTTATGTGTATATAATCATTTTCTTGTGTATATTATTAGTTTCCTGTCTATAATATTTAGTTCTTGTGTATCATTTCATGTTATTGTGTATATTATTACGTTATCGTGTATAAAATTATGTTCCTATGTACATTTTCATGTTTTCTGTGTATAATATTGTGTTTATATGTTAACGTTGCAAAGTTTGGTTTTTTTCTTTTCAGTTTTCCAAGCTTCTACCAGCCAACGATGAAGAGCGTTTCTTGGTTGGTAGTGTTAAGAGAACCCATAGACAAGCCCCCGCTAGTTCCTCGGAACTTGGCGAGTCTAAGAAGAAGTCCCGCCCAACAACAAGGGCCCCTCTGCTGGGAAAAAAGGTAAAAGCTGACCCTGCAAAGAAGCGAAGTCGGGATCAATCCTCTCACAACCCGCAAGAGATGCCGAAGGAGGTTCCCCGAGGGGATGATGACATGCACCGTTTATTGCAACAGGCTTTAATGGAGTTCCGTGATCTACGAGCTCGTATAGAAGAGCGTGACCGGCAAGATGCAGACCGAAAGAAGTTTGACTCACATTCGGCGGCCCCGTCCCCCCTACGCCGGCAACAGACATCAGCCGTTCACATTCGGCAGCCCCTCCCTTACTCCTGGCCTTAGATTCAAAAGGTCAGTACGAAGATCTCCACATCATCCTGGAAAGTTAGAGGTGGTGTCAACAGCCGATGAGGAAATTCCCGCACAGCCTAATGATGCTGGTTGCGCAGATGTTAATCTTCCACCGACAAGCAATGAAGGAACTCAGCCATCAGTTGTAACAAAGCTCCCCAAATACTTGTCCCTGCCAAAGAAATTGATGAAATTCCTTCTCCTTGTGATGTCTCGGCTCCTGACGCCGCGAAGGATGAAATTCCATCAAAAGTAGAAGCTCTTGATGCCCTGGTGGCCTGCCTGCATCCAGCAACATCACAAGATACTCCCCCCTGGCGTGTTACGCCCCGTACTACTTTGCAAGAAACATAACAAACCAATCCCCTCCCCCCCCCCCCCCGACGAAAATTCCCCAAAACGAGCCCCACTGAAGAAGACACCAGTAAAACGGGATCCACCCAAAAAAGCCACACCAAGAAAGCCTCCAATGAAGAGAGCTCCTAGGAAGAGGGCTCCACTAGCAAAGAAGGGCAAGCCCATTGATAAGAGTACCAACTCCAGTGACTCCTCTGGCAAGGATGATGAAGCATTACAAGCTGTAAACGCACTAGTTGAATACCTAAGCAGGATGAGCAATGATAAACCAGCAGAGGAACTGCTTGCAGTGGTTCCGTATCAGACTAATCCAGATAGGAAGGCCTACTACGAGGATAAAAAAAACTTGACTCAGGCTTCCTTCCACGGAAGAAGACCTACCCGGGTTTTGCAAAGCTCAACCAATAGGAATGCGCAGCCCTCGACCTCTTCCTCAACACATGTGTCGACAGGTATTGTTTTTTTGTTTCGTATAACATGTGTTTCATGTCTTCAACATGCTGAGTTCTGTGTTTATTTACAAAGTTGTGTGTATTATGTATGTTGAATGTGCATCATTTTCATTTCCTGTGTACATAATTCGTTACATTTGTATAGATTGTAGTTTCCTGTGTATAGTAATTAGTTCTTGTGTATTGCACTTAGTTTCCTGTGTATTTGTATATGTCCTGTGTATATTAATTGGTTTCATGTGTATAGTTTTATATGTCCTGTGTACTTCTCTATGTAGTTCTGTCATTTGGAGGGACGCTGACGATAGCGGCTACACGACCTGTGACAATTTCTATGTCCTCCTAGATAGTAGAGAAAATACACCGGACGATGTGTTGGATGCCCTCGTGCTGATACTCGGCGCTGAATTGCTTACAAACCCATTGGGGTTCAAAAAACGTGCAGTTGTGACACGGCCCTTAGCGCTTACAATATAGAAATTGCAATTTGCAGCTGAACAAGCCTTGTACATGATGGAAGACATAATATATGGGCATAAGAAGGCGGAGCTAATACTTATGCCGATCATCTTCCATGGGCATTACCATTTGCTTGTTCTGGACACTCAAAAGAAGCACTACCTGCATTACTCCTCACTCCAATCAGCTACTTATGATAAGGATGCTATGGACATGGTAAGCGACGTAAATTAGATAGGGCACTGCGAACATATTATCTCATACATAGTGACTAACTATTTCCGTTTAACTGCGCAACATGATATGTTCGAGTTATGCATCGAAGTTAACACAGGTCGAAACCTATTTATTGGCCTCCCCTTGGAGCATGTGCGGAACTACCCCCAACAAGCACCCGATTCCGTCAATTGTCCGGTGATTTACATGCATTACATAGAACAGCTACTGGACGGGGAAGAATTATCCATACAACAATCGGACGTCCCAATCCTCTGACTCCGTTATGTGACCCGGATACTTGTCGACGCGATGCGTAGAAAAGTTGAACCCGCCGTACGTGCGATGAAGACTGCCGAGGTGGACAAGGACGACGATACCGTGGAAATGATCCCTGGAGGTGAGACGGACGATGTTGAGGAGAAGGATACCGTCGTCGACAAAGACACCGGAGGTGATAAGATAGCGGCAGATGAAACGGTGACTAGGGATGAGAAAAAATCCGCTAGGGATGAGAAAGATACTAGGGATTATATGTATTCTGTTGGGGACAAGGACGAGGCCCGAGACAAGGAGCCCACCAATGTGATGGAGGACACTATGCATGACATTGCCAGCGCTGGTGAAGATCATGTTGAGTCGCGGTAGAAGGCCGAAGGTAGTAATAATAACAATTAATTTACCATACCCTGAGTATCATTTAGAAGTGAAATACAGTAAATTATTCGAACAGACATGAATAATTAATTTCTCAACTCTTGTAATTATATGTCATATCTTTCTTTCTGACTGAAAACCTGGTTATGTAATTACTTATAACATCCATATTGATACGGATATCGACACAGAAACTCTGACTAATAGACATAAATATATACACAGAAATGGCAAATAATACACAGGAAAGAGGATATATACACATAAACGCAGAAGAATACAGAGGAACGTGTATATATACACAGCTAAGCCAGATATATACACATAAACGCAAAATAATACACACGAAAGGAGGACAGATAATTATCAAAGGAGAATTGAACAAAGTTCATGGCAAACAACATGTGAGATAAAACATAAATATCATACGCTACCGTTAGGCGTGGCATTGTCAGTCCGCTATGACAGCGTTGCATGATCGACAATTATGTCCAGCTTGATGGCACCGGCTACAATGTAGTTTACGTATGTCGAAGGCTTGTGATTCTATTCCTTTCCTTCTTGGACCGCCTGGCCATTTCTTTGATATTGGCGGCCTAATTCGTAGGGCACAGTATTCATCAGATGGTTTGTCACCGTCAGGAACAAGGAATATCGGATTCCCATACGCTCGATAATACTATTCGACTGTCATGTAAGAATCAACGTAGGAGTGGACATTCATTTCTGTTTGCATGATAGCCGCACAAACATGCTTGCACGGTAAGCCATGAACTTCCCATCTCCTGCACGAACATCGAGGAAATTGAAGACTGACTGCATTGTTGTTATCATCGATGACTTCGTAAATTTCTTCACTCGACCGACCCACTCTCAGGTAACGACTGTCGTCAACGAGTTGTTCAACCTTTTTTCAAATTTCGGGGCACAGATGTGTGTCCCACTTGTTGGATTGCTCGCGTCTGCCGGTGAACATATTCATAAGTTTGAACCTGGAAATCAAAGGATAAAAAGGCAAACATAGTCTAGTTAGGAAACAAAATATAGACGGAAAGGAAAACAATACACAGGACGTGACATTGTATACACAAGAAGTGACATTCCATGCACAGGAAGTGACATTGTATACACAGAAAGTGATATTTTATACATAGAAACTGACATTTGATACACAAGAAATTATTATTACACACAGAAACACATTATCAATCAAGGAACTTTACTTGATCGAGTCAACCATGCTTGTTACTGGTAGATGGCGTGCCTCTTTAATCCAGGCATTAAAGGATTCGGCCACGTTGGAGTACATCTCACACCATCACATTCCATTAAATAAAAAATTTGACCAATGATCAACGTCCGACGTATGTAGCACCCAAGCGTGTGCATCGGCTGATAAACATGCAAGTTCTTGAATTGCACCATCGAACTCTTTTGAGGTGTATGCGTATGTAATTTTGACGATTACTTCCCAGCATTGCATTCGCATAGCTTTACCGAGGTTAGAGTTGGTCTTCATGAAGTTCACCTCCAAATGTCGGAGGCAATAACCATGTGGTGATGAGGGAAAGACTCGAGCAACAACACCAGACCCTTGGAGCGATCTGATATGAATGTTATAACTTTGATGTAATCATCCTGATCGTATAAGGCCTCACCAAGAGTAGCAAGAAACCAAGTCCATTTGTCATCAGTTTTGTTATCGACAATAGCAAATGCTAGGTGGAATAGACCATCATTGCCATCTTTCGCAGTTGCACTTAGAAGAACCCCACTATATTTGGCTAGCAAATGAGTTCCATCAATAAAAAGTAATGGCATGCACCCCTGCTTGAACCCTAACAAACAACTCCCAAATGAAAAGAAAGCACGCTTAAACCACTCGCCCTCATTCTCAATGCTGACAACGTTACCAGGATTTATCTCAGATACTTTATTAGCATACCATAGAAGCAAATCGTAGCTACTAACCTCACTACCATAAATAACCGAACTGGCAACCTCCTTCCACATCCAAGCACGTTTGTATGGTAGGCGAACACCATGGTCACGGAATATGTCTTTTTGTATGTCAACAGCTCTGTACAATGGGCTTTCTTTTAATTTATGTATAACACGTTCGAAAACCCACTTCTTGCTTGCTTTTGGATGCGCTGTCGTACCAATGCCTTCACAGCAAATGTGAGTTGCTTGCATTGTCTTCAGCAGGAACGTGTCATGAATTTCCTCTTTAAAAGCATGCACTCTCAATTGGCATTCTAGAGCAGCACACCTTACAGTCACCCTCATTTTGTCATTTTTTATAAACATAAAGTCAAAATTTTTCTTGATAGCTATGCTTCACAGGCAATCTTTAAAATGATCTACGTTCTCAAACCGTTGGCCTACTTGCAAAGTGGAACAATCGTGTGCATCGGTACACCCGGTAACACTCAACGCCCCAGAAGAATTATGTTGGGAGAGGAAACTATCACCAGTGGGGTTTATGCTGTCCGATAAGGACCCCCTGCTTTCGAAAACCCAGAAATACAAGGTAAACAAAATATTATATAAAGAGGAAGTAAATATTATACACATTACACCTAATATTATACACAGGAAACTAATTTTATACACAGGAAACAATAATTATATTCAAACAATAAATTTTATACACACGAAATAAAATTCACATTCAAAAGGGCAGAAATCTATTCAAACACCAACACATATAACACAATTAACAGCTAGTAGAGTTCGTTGTTTTATTATGATGGGATCAACGGGCCTGAGGTTCCATCTGCAGAGACACGCACTTCCTCGATAATGATGTCGATGACGAACTTGATAAAGCTATGGTATATATGACACATGCGTTGAAAATCCACTTCGGACTCAATGGGGCAAATTGTTTTGTATGAGTCAACCGTTACAAACTTCACTTTCACTTTAGAAGCATCTAGGGACCAACGGGAACATATCTCACCTATGACTGACTCCTATGAACTTAATACGGTAAATTATAGCACACGGCTTTCTCCTTTGAATCTCGCCACAACAGAGTAAGTTTCCATTATACAACTACAACAACAATAAAAAAAACAACAAGGTAATAAAAAAAATAATAAGAACAATTACAAGAAGAACAAGAACAGCAACAACAAAAACAAAAAGAAGAAGTTCAAGAACAAAAAGAAGAAGAAGAACAATAACAATACGAACAAGAAGAACAAGAAGAACAAGACAACAACAAGAACATGAGGAACAACAACTAACTTACGCGTGCAGGAGTTCACTTCAAGCTTTGGCACCATACCAAGATGAAGAACGGCAAACCCAACCCAAGATGAGAAGACAAAAGAGTGAAATATACTCTCTTTCTAACAAAATATATTACATAGCCTTACTCACAATAAATGTGATTTGACATGGACATGAAAGTTACTTTTTGCTTTATTATAAATGGGCATTTGTGTAATTTCCTCCCCCATTAACTGACGGAAGTAATACCAGAGACTAAATGGAATTTGCATTTAAAAGGAGGGATCTAAAGGGAAACGAAAATGTCAGAGGGACTACAGTGGAAGTTTGAAACTTCTCAGGGACTTTTAAGTAATTTTCTCTTTTTTTAATTGTAAATGGAAGTAATATATGTGTTATACCCTAGTTAATTTAATTCTGTCATTAAGTTATGTAATAAGAGTTAGTGCAGAGAGTAACCAATGCCCTAATTATAATAAGGGTTTTATTTATCAAGATTCCAAAATTTAACATAATTTGGAGATATAAGCAACTATAACCATTTAATTTGATGGTTCTGTTTTAATGCGATACGTAATTCTAAATTGAATTAAAACCGAAAGAAAAAGATACCCTAATAAAAATGATTAAATTAAATCATATAAAAAGAGAGATCCCTGGCAACTCGTTACCGTGTTTATTGACCCCAATTTACAAATAATTTTTAGGTATTTTATATATAAATTTTTAATAAAATTTAGTAAGAAAAAGCAGTCTATGTTCAATATCTTATTACATGGGAAACATTGTACAGATGGAACTCTTTTATACGCACATTATTTATCCAAACTAAACTACTTCTACTGAATAACGGATTGTATTTCACTTACATGATGCATAATGGAAATAAAAGCATGGCATGATACCATAGATCATCCACTGGTTCAGATTTAATTCATTCGAGTTGATGGATATATTGAGGTAACTATACAGGTAATTTGAATAGCACAGCATATATAAACCTTACATATATTGAAAGAGGGGCTAATTTGAACATAACTTTCTAATAAAACCTTTAAAGTCATTTTTTTTTTCTTAAAAGATAAGAAACAAACATAAGCCCATGTTCGGACCACTTTTAATGATGATACTAACCCTGTTTACCATCATAGCTAAGAGATATACTTAGTGATATAATCATAGTTTACATTTCTTTAACTCATTAATTAATTAAGTATTACTTGTGGCCTTAGATTAACGAAATTATGAAGATCTAGTTAGCTACCAGAATGGTGTCAGATGCCATTTATAAAGTATGTAACCTTCGGGTACATTTATTCTAATCAATTTATCAATTCCTTGTGCTTTGGGCCAACCTAAGTTTGGTGCACTTCTACTACTCATGATAATTTTAACTACTAAACTAAAGGAGATAATAAAAGATTAAAACTAAAGGTGGCTATGATGCATGTTGGGTTTTTTTTTGTGGTCTAATATGATATTTTATACGTTGAAAAGCTATACAATAAACTATACAAACCTTTTATTTACCACATGAACATAATGTACATGAACTTTCTGCGCCAATTTAAACAATATGGCACTTCGCATTCCCTTTTCCTGCAAAATAAATAAATAAATAAAACAACTTACCAAGTTAGCAAACAGGCCCTTAATAATAATAATAATAATAATATATCTCACAAGAAATGGGCAATTAAAAATTTTATAAAACTGATATATTTGGAATCTTTTGAAACAATTACTTCAATAGACCCTATATCATTATGATCGGAATCTATATTAGTAAAGGAAAAAAATTTATGGGATTGAAATTCGAGATAAATAATTTATTTAATTTCTTAATATTTTTAAATTATTATCATAGTTTAGTACTATATAGTATAGTATAGTTTCAAATTTTTTTCATTTGCATATTTGTTTTATAAAAGTAAATAAACCACCAATTTATTAAAAGAAAAAATGACTAGTATCGAAAAAACAACAAACAACAAACAAACATGAAATTGGAGAAGAGAAACACAAGGAAAGAAAAACGCAAGGACTAAACAGAGTTAGGAGGCCATCACCAATGGTAATGCACTCCTAAAGTCCACAAAATTGGAAAAAAGAACACAAGAGAAAAGGAAAGTAGGTCCTATAGTGCTCATTACCAAGCCTATATGGATGGAATCTAAGATGTCCAACCTCTAAAAGGGATTGAGAATGTGAATGTAAAGTTAAGGTTTGTTCAATGAACACCGAGATACGTTCAGTAAATTTACAGCTAAGTAAGAAGTGATCTGTTGTTTCTGAGTTTTTGTGACACAAAACACAAATATCAGTAGCGATTTGTATGTTGCAACCTTTTTTTGCTAAATTTGTAAAAGTTAGAATTTTATCCTCACAAGCTAGCCAACATAAGAAAGATATTTTGCTCAGGTATTCCAATTTCCAAAATAGGGGGTATAGAGTACTACAAGTTCCACCATCTATGAAAAACTTATAAAAAGAACGTACGAAAAAAAAACTTTTGTTGCTCTCCAAAGTCCAGGTTTCACATCGTCTTAATTGTTGGAGAAATCTAGTATAGACGTCAAGAGAGGCAAGATTTCCTTAGGAGAAACTGTTTGAAAAATTATCTCCTATGAGGGAAAGTCTCATAACAATTGTCTAATCATAATCTAAAGGAAGTTACAATCATTGAAAACATCAGGTCATAAGTCTCTTGGTGCTCTACCTCCTAGGCACTTATCGCACTATAATAGCATGGAGTCATCATTTTTCACAATCTTCGAGGTACAAAATCTAAAAGGTGGCAAAATTGGTGTAATGCCTATGCAGAAGAATGATTTATTCTTAGGTGGTGAGTGGAATAGCAGTTCTGGAGGTCCTCTATTCAAGTAATTAAGGTGAATGATTTTAGATAAACAGCCTTTTTGATGAGAAAAAAATTTCCACCACCACTTGCCTAACAGAGTTTTGTTGAAATCATATATATTAAGGATTCCCCATCCTTCAATTTCACATGGTCTGCAAATCCTCTTCCAAGCAACTAGGCGAATACCCTTCAATCCCAACTTCGGACTTTTAAAAAAAAATCTCTTCTGATCTTGTCAAATTTTTTGACAACCCATATTGGTAATTTGAACACTGACATCCAATATGTTCAGATCGAGGTCAAAATAGAGTTAAGGAGGGTGAGGAAGCCCCCTAGAAAAAGGTAGTTAGCTTTAAAGGACATGAGCTTAGTACGAACCATAAGAATTAATTTTGTCCAGTCCTAGCTCTTAAGATGCCTCCTAGAGAGCGAGACCCCTAGATAAGTAATGGGTAGGCAATCCCTTTTCACAATTAAGAATTGCAGCTAAGGTAACATTTAGCTGGAAACCATATTTAGTGGAGTACAAACAATTCTTAAAAAAATTAATGGTTAGGCCTGAAAAACCTTTAAAGAGATAGAGAATTAGTTTGATAATTCGAAGATCTTCTAGTCCTCCATCTGTGAAAATAATAAGGTCATTTTCATATTGTAGGTGACAAATATTTTCGAAGGGTTCTAGGGTAACCCTTAATAAGTCTTCGGAACATAGTGTATACATGAACATTGTGCTCAAGGTATCTACTACAAAGGCAAAAAGCATGGGAGAGAGAGGATCTCCATGCCTCAGACCTCGCTTGTAACAGACATAACCATATGGGTCCCCATTAACAAGTACTCTAGCCTTAGCAGAGCTAAGGATGTTATAAATCCAAGAAATCCAATGAGATCCAAACCCCTAGAATCTAGGACACCAAGAAGAAATTTCCAATCTAGTGAATCAAAAGATTTCTCAAAATCTACTTTAAAGGCATATCCTAGGAGCTTTTTCTTTTGGAGTTTGAATATTAGTTCCTGAGCAGCAATAATATTATCTGCTATGCATCTGACTTTTATGAAAGCCTATTATGAATCGTCTACAAGTGTATTGATTACTTGACTTAACCTATTAGGCAGCAGTTTGGAAATGATTTTACATGAGAATTCATGAGGCTAATATGTTGGTATTCATTGATGCACTCTAGTGAGTTAAACTTAGCTATGAGTGCTATATTGACCCAGTTTAGACATTTGAGGTTAACACTACTCTCAAAGAAATAGTTGTACAGTTTGTCGCAACCATCTTGGACCAAGGGCCATTGATTTTGGAAGAAAAACATGGGAAACCCATCAGGTCCTGGAGCCTTGTCTGCTCCCAAGTACAAACATGCAAAAGGAAGAAGAATTCCATTCTTAACTGAGAAAGGCATCGGGACTCAGCATTAGAAAGGGATCTAATCTTAGTAATAGAATCCAAAGTATTTAATTTTAGAAGAAAAGAATTTTTATGCAATCTAATAAACCCGAAAGTCTTTGAGGCCCACTTTCAAAGCTTAACTTTCAGATTGATTAATCTCTTAGAGAGGATGAAGGTGCCACCAAACTCTAGACAAATTAGGGCATGATCAGATCCAAACATAGGTCAGGTATATTGGCAAGCCCTTGGAAAGATGCATGGTAGACCAGTTTTGAAACAGTAGGAATTGATCTAGGTGAACCGAGATCTAGTCTAATCGATCATTTGTCCATATGTACCCTTGACCCTGAAGAGGAGGGTCTACTAGATTAAGCTCTTCAAAAAGGTTTTGCGCAGTAGCTAGGTCACCTAGGTTGGGGAGACCTTTATTTTAGAAACCGAAGAGGATGAGTGCAAACTTCTCTCAAATCATATTTCATTCTAGAAATTTCTTTTGAGAGATCTAGCATTAGGTCCATAAACAATTCAACATAGCCAGACTGTGTTCTCAAAACTATTTCTAAATTCCAAAGTAAGCGAGAATAACCCTACACGAATTAGGGAACCATTGACTTGACATTTATCCCAAGCCATAACTATTATTCCTACTATACCAACAGCAGGAACGTATTAATAAGAGTCTCGGAATCAACCACTATTTGATTTTTACCAAGAAATGTGAATGTATTGAAGTTTGGTCTCCTGTAAATATACTATATTTACTCTAGTAGAAATCAAAAAATCTTTAACTAAGTAGTGTTTAGATAGCTTTCCCAGGCCTCTAACATTCCAAGATAAAACTTTCATTGAGAAATGTTAGGGGTCTGGTCAACAGGGCTTACAAAGGATTCTGCCAGTTGAAAACAAAAAGAGTAGCTCTATTTGCTTCTAGGTTCTTTAACATTTCAATGCATTTAAACTTGTGATTAGGGGAGCCCAAGAATTTCAAACCACAAGATTGACTATAATTAAGATTTTGAGCATTAGACCAAGAATTAAAGCTGGAATAATTTAAAATGGATGTATCATCTCTTGGATCTTCTGGAATCTTCTTCTTAGCTGACCTAGGTGGATGAGGATGAAATCCTGCTTCTTCATTCCAATGGGTAGAGGGTTTCTTGGTTTTGTCACTCGTTCTAATTTTAGCAGATGTAGGAATGATAAGTGCTTGTGTTATAGTAATACGAAGTATTATTATCTTACATTGAGCATTACTTTTCTCAGATTTAATCACTAATTAGTGTGCATTTGTGTTCTTTTGTGCATTGAAGGGTTGTGGAGAAGATCTAGAAAAAAAGAAGCAAGAATAGGTTATGTTCGCCATTGTTGAGGAGTTCTCGGACCAAGCAAGGAACAAGGCACGAGTCTAGACTTGTGGGTGTGTACCAACCTCCATTGGAGGGGCACAAGGGCAGTCACACTCACAAAAGTCTATAACTCATGTAGGATTGGAGAATTTCGCCAATGAAGAGAAATAAAGTAATCGACATAATCTACCGTTGATTGTGTGCCCAATTCAACGGCCTCGATGAAGAACGATGAATTCGGAAGCATTTCGTGAGTGCTGTAGCAGCACTGTAGCAAGCTACTGTTCATTTTCTGCTGAAAATCAGGATTTCAGAGAGTTCATATGGCCGTGTGGAAATTCCACACGGCTGTACTGTAGCAAAAGTACTGCAGTAAAAACACTGTAGCAAGTTACCGTTCATAGGCTACCGAAAATCAGCAAAATAGAATTTCCACACGGCCATGTGGAATTAAGACACGGGCGTGTGGAATTTCTAGTTTTTCACAGGGCCGTGTGGAACTCCGATTTCAGCCCGATTTCAGCCTATAAATAGCCCGTTTTCAGATCTATTTGGAGACCCTCCTTCTATCTCTTGCCTATCTTTTGGGGGGCTTTCGGCTAGGGTTTGGAGAGGTTCTTGGAGATCTTTGGAGGCGAATATACGGCATCGACATCGACATCCTTTGGAAGAAAGCTATTGGGGGAGCTTACGTCGGCATTGATTCGGCGATGTGTGCCCTAGCCTTGACAAGGGATTCGTGGAGAAGACTAGGCGGCTTCACAAGACCATCGATACGATCTACAAGGGGATTTTCTTTATGGTTTTTATGCATATGTTCTTAATCTCTTTATTGATTTTGTATTGCTCCATGGAGAGCTAAACCCTAGTGGGTATTCGGACTTGTAAACCTTAGGATGACATTGTTTCTATGACTTTTATTATGCTTTCTTTATTGATGAATTTAATTGAGTTTCAATTTTAATTATCTTGTGCTATTGTTTTCCCTTAGCCATGACACTAAGATTGAGAGCAATCTAGGTTATCCTTTGGAGATGTGACAACTCCTATAGGGTTAGACTCCTTAAGATTGAAGAGAGTTGAGAGGGAGAGTTGTGAGGTAGCGACGTACCCCTTTCCCTTCCGGTGTGATTTCTCCCTACCTCCGTTTCCTTGGTTAATTAGCGGTCAAGATAGAGTGTTAGGGCTCAATCTAGACTAGGGTTCTTCCACCTGGACCAAAGGGTTAGAACTACATAGAGGAACAGGTTTTATCACTAGGAATCCCTAGAGCTTAAATCAATCCCACGTAGTGTTAGGGTTAGGAAGATAGACTCCTCTGGGGCTTAGTTGACAGGTCAACAAGAGTCAAGGGTCGTAGTGAATCCTAATACTGGGACATAATGTTGGGGTTAGTCACGGTTGACCTTAAGTTTTGGGACCGTGAGTTTAAGGATATCCTCGACTTAATAGGCATCAATTGTAGAGCATAATACAAGTTTTGCACTAGAAGCATTAGTCCTAGGGGGAGCTTTGTCCGGGTACCCCATCGTTATATCGATTACCTCTCCTACCCTCATTATTCTTCTTGCACTCTTTTATTTTCTCTTACATCTATACATACATACTTTTCTCATCATCGATTCCCATCATAGCTAAATAGCGATAACACTTGTTTCTGAACACTATTCTCTGTGGATACGACTACCCACTCACCAGGGTATTTTATTACTTCGACAACCCGTGCACTTGCGGGATACACGCAAGGGGTCGTGTCAAGGAACTATTAGAGGGGGGGTAAGTGGGTTGTGCTTCTTGTAACTGTCTAGTCTGTGATCCACCTATGGCATCTAGATTCATTTCCCCTTCACCTAAGTCAACAATTGGATCATATTGTTGTGTAGGAGTAAGGTCCACTTCGAGAAGGTCTTCTTCTGCCTCAAAGGGAATATTGTCTTCAAGAAAGTTATCTTCATTGACAAGATAATCTTGATCCTCATCATCTCCCTAATCAACAAGCTCCTCATCAAGAGGATCTTCTGGAGTGGGATCAGGTGTGGTATGCTCTCTAGGGTTAATTTATTAGAAAAGACATTTGGAATTAAAGTCCAACCCGTCTAAGGCTAACCATTTATTCCCTTCTGGGATTACAATTATTGGTGGAAGGAAACTCAAATGATAGGGTAGAATGTTCCTTAATTTGGTGGGAGTGGTCTTGTATGACACTAATTTAGAGAGATCACATAAGTTTAAAGAAGACCCATCTAGGGATTTAGACATATCCCTAGGTAATAACATAGTTTTAGAAAGAGTGGTGATAACATCTAGAAATCATTATCCTGAGGCATTTGATCATCATCAATCATAGTACATGTTTTATCATTATCCTAAGGCATTTGATCATCATCCATTGGATTGGCTCAATCCCAAGGCAAGGAGGATGTCATCTGCATGGATACAACATTTATCTCGAGAATCCACATCCTAGGCCGCTCAACAGCCATTGTACAACTAGTAAACACGATGCTCCTATACATATATAACGTGTCTCCTCTCTCGATCGGAGGGATCTTGGGGTCACCACACTCACGCCGAATGTTAGAGCTCCACCTCAACACAGTGGGAGGAGGTGGAGGTAACTCTACAACATTAGGGAGAACAGTGGAAGCATTACCATCCCTTGTCTATGGGTTAAGCCTGGAGCCACGCTCCATGGACTTGTAGGAAATCTTAACTAAGAGCATCATCTACACTAGAGACTTTCTCTTGATCTCTCTTGGGATTTGATGAGTGTCGCGAGAAGGTATAGAAATCTTGTCCTTCATCAAATTATCACTAGAGTTGGCAGTGTCCATTGTTTCTTATCGGGTAGTTCCTGTAGCATTAGGTTTCAGGTTGACGGGTAGAGCTTGAACTATTTTTGAACACAGCAGCAGGATACCAAAGTCTTCAAGAAAAACCTTGAAACTTTGAACTCCGACATCAACGGTGATCTCCATCAGGAAAACTATTAAAATCTTTAGATGTGCCAACATTCGAAGGTGTTTCAGTGATGCCTCTTGTCTTTTTTGGACATAGATAAGATCTTTGAGGAGGCATTGCACAACCATAATCAAATTGCAGTTCGAGCAGTGCAAAAGCATAATAGAAAGCCGAATCCAATGATAGTCACTGACGGCAAGCGCATGCGAGGCAAATTAAGGTGCTCATGGCAAGATTGTATGGTGCATCCCCCTAGTGGTGGGTTGAAGGAGACGGAGCCTCTTCTGATGACATCCATTGCAACTCTCATTGATGTCATCATGATGATTAAATGATCATCATATGGTGTTACATTCCCGTAGTTATCTAATTTAAGAATCTTTGACAATGAGACAGAGAGAGATCGAGCACTAGCATTACCAGAGCTCATCTTAATGATCACCAATTTCCTAAGGTCCTTTTTTATTTAATTATCTCCTTTGTGATTGGCAAGGATACTCTCAGGAGAAGGGAAGCTAGTGAAGCTTGAAGATTTTTCACCGTGGAGGAAGACACGTGCAGCAGCGGCCTTGCATTAGACTGGAATTTTTTAGATCTTGCTTTCTTTCTCTCTAAGTCATGAGTGTTGTCCTGCGAAGTCCGCCAAGGGCATCTGGCCACAATATGCTTAACACCAAAGCATCACTGATAAGTTAAGTAAGGTCTACATCCCTCCACTCATTCAGCCTTAGACATTTTTTGCTATGAAAATCTTCATCGTACCCAGCCGGGCCCACAGGTCTTTCGCGAGACATCATTTATAATGATCACTAGAATCAGGGGAGCATCATTATTTCCAAGGTTGTGCAATCTCCAATTTATCAGCATTTCATGATTCAGAGCTACCTTTCTTGTGCACCATTTGCTAGCATGAACCTTTCTCGGAGGAGTGTTGCAGGGGAGTTTCAGAAGTTGAAGAGCTGTGAATGACATCTGTGAAGCAAGTTTTTTCTCAAATTGATGAGTTCATTGCCAAAGAATGAGATACCTTAAGCAGTAGAAGAGGTCTTGGTCTACAAGGGAAATGGGAAGCCAATGAACTACCATGAGCTCCACCACAAGTGACAGAATGTGCTTCACTGAGAAATCTCATTTCTAGAGATAGTCTTTATTTCACTATAGTTCACAGAGGAGCTCCATCATCCAGTGAGGAGTTTTAACCGAAAAGCTCTACCGGGAAGACAAAATGCTTTTCATGTTCACATAATTTGCATTTTACATCATATTTTGGATGTTCTAAAAATAAAAACAATGCCTAAGCTTTAAATCTAGCACTTTTTCAATCTCATTTTAATTATGAGAAATAAAAGATATTATGTTATGAATGATGCTAATCTGGATCTTTGGGAAGTTGCCTAATTATATTTAGTGGTAATTCTTTAGTAGTCGTAACAAATATGTGTGGAATGGTAATGAATAGTGTTGATAGAGTTAATTAGGATTTTATTATGTTTCACTTTACATAGTGATTTGAATTATGAATAGAGGGGAAATTCAAATTAAAGGGAGAATAATTACTAACTTATCTCTTTCTCTTTTCTATCTCTTTTTATTTCTATTTCTATCTTTTTCAATCTCTCTCATCTCTCTTCCTATCTCTTTCCCTACCTTCCTTAACTTTCTCCCTATCTTTTCTTATTCTAGCCATCATGTCCTTTGCTTCTTCAACCTCCAATACCTCAATGTCCACTTCTACCTCAATTTCACCTTTGCTCTCTTCCTTTCTATTGTCATTTTTAGGTAGGGGTTCTATAGTTGGTTCATGAATTAGTGACAACTCTGCTAATATCTTGAAAGGTTCTTCTATCTGGTTCTACATTCTTGGAAGAGATGGTTGGGAATTAAAAGTTGTGGTATTCATGACTTTAAATTCGGGGTCAACTTGCATCATTTATCTTGTGAACACATCTTATGTATTGAATCCTCATTGATTAGATTGCTTACTATGAATAACTGAAGGATATTAATGCTGCAGTTCTTGAAAGATGGGTTCTTGTAGTAATCCTTGATGAGGGTATTTCCATTGTTGTGTATGATGATTTCTCGAAGATTTTTGGTGCCCTCCCCAATATGGATCGAAGACACTATGGTGTGGATTTCTTTGGCTTTCTTTCATGGCAAAAAGAATTCCATTTGTTTCTCAAGTGCATAGAATTTTGTTGCCAATAGTTTTCTTGAAAATCCATGGTCCTGTGCAAATAAACACAAGTAAAAACAATAAGCTAACAAAGAATTTAAAAGAAAAGTAAAACAAATATATATACATAAAAGGAAAAGAAACACATAGAAAGACAAATATTTACAAAAGGAAAGAAAAGTGACTAGAGCAGTGAGCTAGAGGTTTTCATAGCATCCTTTGATGTCCCCGGCAATGGCGCCAAAAACTTGATGAGATTTACAAGTGCACGGGTTGCCAAGTAATATCTCTTGCATAAGCATGAGAGGGTTGTATTCCTTAAGGTCCCAAGAGTTACTATTGCTTCTCCCTAGACGGCACTGTCTAGTTGATAAGTGCTCGTGTTTAAGTAATACGAAGTGTTATTTTCTTACATGAAGCATTACTTTTCTCAGATATTATCATTGATTGGTGTGCATTCGTGTTCTTTTGTGCATGTAGGGTTGTGGAGAAGATTTAGAGAAGAAGGAGCAAAATTAGGTCATGTTCGCCGTTGTTGAGGAGTTCTTGGACCAAGCAAGGTTCAAGGCACGGGTTCTAGACTTGTGAGTGTGTGCCAACCTCCATTGTGCAAATGGTTCTATGATTTGGAAGGGCACAAAGGCAGTCACATTCATAGAGTCTAACCCATGTTACATTGAAGAACTTCATCAATAAGGAGAAAAGAAGCAAACGACATGATCTACCGCTGGTTGTGTACCCAATTAAATGGCCTCGATGAAGAACATGAAATCGGGAACACTTTGAGCGTGAGCACTATAGTAGTTACTATAGCAAATTATTGTAGCAGTTTACTATTCGCTGCACGCCAGAAACTCAATTCCAGAGAATCCACACAATAGTGTGGAAATTCAACAAGGCCGTATGGATGCCCAATTTAAGCCTATTTAAAGCCACAACTCAGATTTCTTTGAGGACTTTTGGATCCATCATTTCCCCAACTTCTGCAGAGCTCACGGCTAGGGTTTAGAGAGGATTTTGTGGAGGTTTGGAGCGAGTCTACGGCATCAACATCGGCATCCTTTGGAAGATAGCTATTGGGGGAGTTTTCGTCGGCACCGATCCGGCGAGGTGTGCCCTAGGCTTGACAAGGGACTTGGTGGAGAAGACGCAACGGCCTCACAAGACCATCGCCACGCATCACGAGGGGGTTTTATCTATGTTTGCTATGCTTTGTGATTCATATACAGTGATGATTTTGTATAGCTCCATGGAGAGATAAAACCCTCATGGGTATTCAGACTTGTAAACCCTACGATGACAATGTTTCTATGACTTTTATTATGCGTTCTTAATTGATGATTTTAATTCAGTTCCAATCTTGCATGTTAATTGTAATTGATTTTCCCTTAGTCATGACGTTATGATTGAGAATCATCTAGGTTATCCTTTGAAGGTGTGATAATTTCTATAGGATTAGACTACCCGAGATTGGAGAGGGTCGAGAGGGTGAGTCGTGAGGTAGCGAAACGTCCCCTTTCCCCTTCGGTGTGATTTTTATTATCTCCATGTTCCAAGAGTTCTTTGTAATCGAAGTAGAGTGAAGTGCTAGGAGATGAACTCCCCTGGGGCTTAGTTGCGCGAGCAACAGAGTGAAGGGTTGTAGTGAATCCTAGTGCTGGGGATTAACTTAGATTAGGGTTATTTCGCTTGGACCAAAGGATTAGAACTATACTTAGGGACAGGGTCTATCACTTGGAATCCCTAGAACGCCAAGCAGTTACACGTAGTGTTAAGCTTTGGATGATGGACTCCCCTGGGGCTTAGTTGAGAGATCGACAAAGTGAAGGGTTGTAGTGAAACCTAATGCCGGAGCATAATGTTGGAAATAGTCACGGTTGACCTTAGGTTTGGGACCGTGTGCTTTAGAATCTCCACAACTCATTGAATATCAATAAGGAACCATAATACTAGTTTTGCACTAGAAACATTAGTCATAGGGGTAACTTTTCTAGGTACCCCGATTTACATTGATTGTTTCCTCTCTACTCTTGATTGCACTCTTCTCTCTTTCATATTTCTCTTTATCTTTTTGTACACACATTGATTTCTCTCATCACCATTATTTCACACTAGCTAAGTAGCAATCTCTCTTATCTTGAATCACTACTCGCTGTGGATTCGACTACCCTCCCACAAGGGTATGTTATTACTTTAACAACCTTTGCACTTTCGGGCCCCTGTCACTAGTCTAACAAAGGTAGGTTTAAAACAAAATAAGAAAAACAACAAGAGAAATAACTATAAACAAGATGGACTAAGGCACACCACGTAATCATATGAAGGAAGCAAATAACAATGAAAGTATGAGGCCCCGGTTGAGGATCCCCTTGGCACTACTAAAGCTAGAAGGATGCTTGAATTACACAAACATTGGTGGTTTTGGGCCAAGAGACATTCAAAAGTAGGTTACCCCAATGGTCATGGCGATAACCCCCTAATCCCATACAAGTATTGGCTCGGAATATCTTCTAACTAAATCCTCCTACGATTGCATTACAACCATGAAAATCTCTAATTAGGGCCAATACTCAATACCTAGGTCCAGCCCTAATGGTTGGAGGGGTATGAAATACCCAATGGTCATGGAGTATTCATACATGAATCCCCCAAGCTAAGTGAGTATAGTACAAGTGTGATGGTCAAGCAACCGAGTACAACCTAGAAGTTGGACTACAGAGTTATCATGCAAAACAACACATCAATGAACACAAAGCTTGAACTACAAACCAAACCAAATGCACTAGAAGTAAATCACAATATCCATACAAGCAAGTTCATCCCAAGGTTCATAGGATGCCCGTTGACCTTGGGAGTCTAGTTCAACATGATTAAAAGAAAGATCTCAAGATACAAAGCAACTATGATCAAAATCATAGGCAAACTCTCTTAGATGTGTTGACTAGAAGGTGGTGATGAGAATTCGGCGGATTGACACCGAGAAACTCTTAGATGATCTCCTTGATAGCAACCTACTTCTCCCCCTTTGATTTTGCTCCTCAAATTTGTCTTCTCTAGCCGTTTGAAGCCCTAGATGATGATGGTGGAGAAAGGGTGGCCAAAGACCCCTTCAATGATGCCATAACCCTTCTTTTAAAGTGCTCTCGGGTTAGATTAATGGCCTGGTTCATAGGCTTGAAGAAGCCCGTCAGAGCCTCGAGATTTCTGCTAAAATTTCGGTAAAGTACTACAGTGAAATGCTACAACAAACTTCTACGATAAAACTACTATAGTGATGATCATTCTTCAACTGATTTAAGGGTATCTTCACGACCGTCAGAAAACCCATCAACAAAACCGGAGACTTTGCCAATTCTTCATCTCGTTGTGCTACAATGCTTGCTACAGTGCCTTAAGGGCCTAAAACGCCATTTTTGGTGTGGATTTCTTCCTAAATGCATTATTGGGATCATCTAGGCTTCTTCTAACTCTATAACACAAATAGAAATGATTAAACCAAACAAATGTCATCGATTCATCCAAATACACATAATAGTCATAAAACATTTACGTACAAAATACATACATTTAGACATTTATCAACTAGCTAGAATGTCCTTAGTTGCATATTTCAGATGGATCATTTCTTCAAGTATCATCAGATCATCATGACAAAATCTCACAATCACATCCTTTTACATAACTGGCCAAGCTCTCCAATGGTACCATTGGCTAAATTTGATGAGTTAGCTCTCAGCATGGGAGAAATTTATCAAGCAATTGTAAATTCGATTCAGACCATCAATTTTTGTCAATCATATGGTTCAATTGTATAAGCTAAAACAGCACTCGATAGTGAAGGAATAGCTCAACAAGTTTGAGAGCCTCTCCATCCAGATCTCAAACTTGTGCCATCACAACCTTCTCAACTGCTTCCTTTCAAGCTTTTAAGATAATATCCACGTGAGTTGTATCTATTTAAGCCCCATAACTTGCACAAGGGAATGTGTATAGCTAACATTGTCGAAGATAATTGTAATACAATGAAGCTTAGATGCATACCACTTCCGTTACCACAAACAACACCTACTTCATCTCCTCAGAGTAGTAATCGGCAACCACCATTCCTATAAAAAGTTTGTCACCAATTGAAATGGCAGCAGGGATTAAGAAGGCCTCTGTTTCAACTATGATGCTATCTATACCCGAGGGCATCATGCATCATTGTCAACCATCCCAATTTCTATACTTGATAGCGGACATAAAGGAAGAGGAACAACTTTACGCTCCTTAGTTTCCACCTTAAGGACATGGTGTTTTTCAGTGGACAGAGGAAATATTGCGGATAATCCAAATCCTGATCTTTATGATGTGTTGTGATTATATTTAGTGGTTATTAATTATTTAGCAGTTCTGATAAATATGTTTGGAACAGCAATTAATAGTGTTGATAGAGTTAGTTAGAAGTTTGTTATGTTTCACTTTATGTAGTGATCTGAATTATGAATAGAGGGGAGAATAATTACTTGCTGATATTTTTCTCTTTTCTATCTCTTTTTATTTTTATCTTTATCTCTTTCAATCTTCTTTTTTATCGCTCTTTTGATCTATTTTTCTATCTTCCTTAACCTTTTCTCAATCCCTTCTTGTTCTAGCCACCATATAATTGGCCCGCATCATATAATATTTTATTTCATACAAAAATATTATAAATATTTGATTACAAAAAGAACTAAATTTGGTGATAGCTAAACATAGCAAACTTGCAGACGAGTTTATAATCTCTATCTTAATTCTCAAACTTGTTTCATTGCAAACCTATCCTAAACCAGACTTAAACCAGTCCTAGATCAATGAAGCATTTTAAATAAAAATATTTAGTATATATTTTACATATTTAATAGCATTCAAATTTAGAAACATATCAAAAAGACTGAGAATAAAAAAATATTTATTTACTAAATTGGATAGAAAAATAAAGATAGTAAATAGCAATCTAAAACATTGAAATGAATTATAAAATGCTATTAAATGGTGTAGCATTCTCTTTGGCTCTAAAATTTGAGGATGCATGTATTCTTAAAAATACTTTCTCCATTCTATTTAAATTTCATATGTCTCATAGAGATAAAATATCATGAACCACATATATTTAAATTTTTTAATGAATATCATGGATATGTGGAGATAAACTACAAGTGAGATGCATTATCCTCTAGAGAAAATATAAAGAGGAATGAAGAGTTTACAAATGAATATCTATAAATTATATTAATTCATAACACTTGCCCTTGAATGTCGATTACATGAGAATATTCATCATTAAAACCTTATTAGGGAAAAAATGTGAGAATAAAAACCTAGTGAAGAAAAAGGGGTATACTATTCTTCTAATATGCAATCATATGTTGCTGATAAGTGCTCGTGTTAAAGTATTATTTTCTTACATTGAGCATTACTTTTCTCAGATTTTATCATTGATTGGTGTGCATTTGTGTTTTTCTGTGCATGTAGGGTCGTGGAGTAGATTTGGAGAAGAAAGAGCAAAATTAGGTCATGTTTGCCGTTGTGAAGGAGTTCTTGGACCAAGCAAGGAACAGGGCACGGGTTCTAGATTTGCGAGTTGTGCTAACCTCCATTGGAGGGGCACAAAGGAAGTCACACTCATGAAAGTCTAGCCCTTGTAGCATTGGAGGACTTCATCAATGAGGAGAAAAGAAGTAATCGATATGATATACCGTTGGTTGTGTGCCCAATTAAACGGCCTCAATGAAGAACGTGAAATCGGGAACATTTTATGCGTTAGTACTGTAGCAAATCAATGTAGCAATTTACTGTATCAATTTACTATTCATTGCACTCCAGAAATTCGATTCCAGAGAATCCACACGAGCTTATGGAAATTCCACACGGCCTTGTGAATGCCCGATTTCAGCCTATTTAAAGTCGCGACTCAGATTTTCTAGGGGACTTTTCGACCCATCTTTTCCTCAATTTCTGGAGAGCTCGCGGCTAGGATTTTGAGAGGATTTTGTGGAGGTTTGGTGCGAGTCTTTGGCATCAACATTGACGTCCATTGGAAGATAGTTATTGGGGGAACTTTCGTCGGCACCGATCCAGCGAGATGTGCCCTAGGCTTGACAAGGGGCTTGGTGGAGAAGACGCAGCGGCTTCACAAGACCATCTCCACGCATCACAAGGGGGTTTTATCTATGTTTGCTACTCTTTGTGATTCATATACATTGATGATTTTGTATATCTCCATGGAGAGCTAAATCTCTCGTGGGCATTCGCACTTGTAAACCCTAGGATGACATTGTTTCTATGACTTTTATTATGCTTTCTTAATTGATGATTTTAATTGAGTTCCAATCTTGCATGTTAATTATAATTGATTTTCCCTTAGCCGTGATTCTAGGGTTAAGAATCATCTAAGTTATTCTTTGAATGTGTGACAACTTCTATAGGATTAGACTACCCGAGATTAGAGAGGGTCGAGAGGGTGAGTCGTGAGGTAGCGAAATGTCCCCTTTCCCCTTCGGTGTGATTTTCCCTACCTCTGTGTTCCAAAAGTTCTTTGCAATCGAAGTAGAGTGAAATGCTAGGAGATGAACTTCCCTAGGGCTTAGTTGCGCGAGCAACAGAGTGAAGGGTTGTAGTGAATTCTAGTGTTGGGGCTTAACTTAGATTAGGGTTATTTCACCTGGACCAAAGGTTTAGAACTATACTTAGGAACAGGGTCTATCACTTGGAATCCAGAACATCAAGCAGTTCCACGTAGTGTGAGGCTTAGGGTGATGGACTCCCCTGGGGCTTAGTTGGGAGATCGATAGAGTGAAGGGTTGTAGTGAAACCTAATGAGAGGGCATAGTATTGGGACTAGTCACGGTTGACCTTAGGTTTGGGACCGTGTGCTTAAGGATTTCCACGACTCATTAAACATCAATAATGGAGTATAATATTAGTTTTGCACTAGAAACATTATTCTATGGGGAGCTTGTCCGGATACCCTATATTCACATTGATTCTTTCCCTCTCTACTCTTTGCTTGCACTCTCTTGTCTTTCATATTTCTCTTTCATTCTCTTACACGCACATTGATTATTCTTATCACCTGTATTTCGCACTAGTTAAGTAGCAATCTCTCTTGTCTTGAATCACTGCTCCCTGTGGATTCGACTACCCTCTCACCGGGGTACTTTATTACTTCGACAACTCGTGCACTTTCAGGCCTTTGAGCATTTAGATGATGAGGCTGATAGGTATAGTATTTAGATGTGGACCAGGGGTTTATGCATTGATCGTACCCCAGCCAGAGCAGGCTAAGGCAGAGGGAGAGCAGGCTGAGGGTTCACAACTAGCATTAGAGCCATCTCAGGCACAGGCAGAGATACAGGTACCACCCACAGCACCGGAGTCACCTCTAGTGAGCATATTTGCGCCTTCTCGAGGCCAGGACAGACTAGAGCGCCTTGAAAGTGCTGTAGGGGTGTTACACCAGCTGCGCACCATTTAGAGATGATGGTACAGTTCGACGCTATTCGGAAGTTACTCGAGCGAGCTGTGTCATCACCTTTTGTAGTTCAGCCCCGAGCCTCCCCTACTCCACCCTCACCAATAGCATCACCACCAGCCGATCCACCAGCAGAGCCATCAGTACCAGCAGCACCAGCTTCCACCGATCAGGACATTAACACTGAGGCGTCATAGTTTCTTTTATTTTTCTGTTATTTTGTACTTTTATTTCATATTTTTGGACTTGTGGTACTCAGGAAGGATCTTCCTTCTGCGTTTATTTTTTTTGTTGCTTTTATCTTTTCTCGAGTTGTATTTCATTGCTTATATCTTTATATACTCGAGTTGTTTTGATTTTTTTTTTTTTAGCTACACTGAACCCCCTGTGTATGTATGCAGATGGTCTTGGATGTTTGGAATTTGAGGAATAGTCATAGGTACGGTCATGGGACCGTGTGTGCTCCACAACCCATTAAGACTTAACTATCAATGAACATAGCTCCATCGAATGCAACACCTGAGTTCAGGGGAGTATTGTTTCAATTGCCCACTCCCACATTAGTTGTTTTTATTGTTATACTTGTTATTGTGCTTGCATGCGTACATTGGGGACAATGTACATCTTAAGTGTTGGGGGGAGGGGAAGTTCACATTGCACACATCTTTACTTGTGTGTTCAATTATTTATGCCTGTGTAGCCCGTGGCGGTTCACCTTAATTGCAACGGTTGTATTCTTAGAGTCTAGGAGAATTTTCAACATTGTATCTCATCATGCTCTAGTTTTTACTTGAATTTTAGGGAATTTTTACTCGATTATCTCATATTGCACTACTCACTCTTGAAACCTTTTCGAAACTTAACCTCGATGTTCTAAGGACTAGTTTATCATCGTTTTAGTTGAGTTTTTAGTTTTGTTAAAAAAAAAACTTGTGAGCTTGTAAATATTTGTTTAGTTTTATTTGTACATTTGGGGTGGAAAGAGCTACCACCTATGAAGTATGTAGCTACTCTCATAAGTCAGATACAAGTTATGCCCTAATGAGAGAAAGAGCTATCTCATGGGATGCGTGAAAGCTATTACATCGGTAGAAAGAGCTACCTCCTTGAAAGTGTGAAAGCCACCTTTGGCGGCCACCTAGGAAAGGGCTACTTTAGAGGTTGTGTGAAGCTACTACCGCCCTACTTTTGTATATAAATAATTCATTCTAACAAGAGTTTGAGCAGTACTTTTGGGGTTAACTTGAGTGAGTTCACACACACATACAGATTTTCGAGTTGTTGTCCTTTTTTATTCAAGTTTTTAGCTAAAGCAATGATACCTTTATGAAATGTTTTGATTTCCCCTTACTTGTAGAATGCCTTTTTTGCATATTTTTGGTGAACCTAAGGCCGAGCACTTTCAATTGTTATTCCCAAGTACTTTAATGTTTTATTTTTGCTTGAGGACAAGAAAAAGCTTAAGTGTTGGGGGAGTTTGATAAGTGCTTGTGTTAAAGTAATACGAAGTATTATTTTCTTACATTGAGCATTACTTTTCTCAAATTTTATCATTGATTGGTGTACATTTGTGCTCTTTTGTGCATCTAGGGCTGTGGAGTAGATTTGGAGAAGAAAGAGCAAAATTAGGTCATGTTCGCCGTTGTGAAGGAGTTCTTGGATCAAGCAAGGAACAGGGCACGGGTTCTGGACTTGTGAGCGTGTGCCAACCTCCATTGGAGGGGCACAAAGGCAGTCAAACTCATCAAAGTCTAGCCCGTGTAGTATTGGAGGACTTCATCAGTGACGAGAAAAGAAGCAATCGACATGATCTACCGTTGATTGTGTGCCTAATTCAACGGCCTCGATGAAAAACATGAAAACATGAATATTTTATGTGCGAGTACTGTAGCAATTTACTGTTTACTGCACGCCAGAAATTCGATTCCAGAGAATCCACACGGCCGTGTAGATGCCCGATTTTAACCTATTTAAAGCCGTGACTCAGATTTTCTAGGGGACTTTCTGACCCTTTTTCCCCAATTTCTGGAGAGCTCGTGGCTAGGGTTTTCAGAGGATGTTGTGGAGGTTTGGAACGAGTCTTCGTTATCAAACTCGACATCCGTTGGAAGGTAGTTATTCGGAGAGCTTTCGTCGGCACCGATCCTGCGAGGTGTGCCCTAGGCTTGACAAGGAGCTTGGTGGAGAAGACGCAGTGGCTTCACAAGACCATCGCCACGCATCACAAGGGGGTTTTATCTATGTTTGCTATGCTTTGTAGTTCATATACATTGATAATTTTGTATAGCTCCATGGAAAGCTAAACCCCCTCGTGGGTATTCGGACTTGTAAACCCTAGGATGACATTATTTCTATGACTTTTATTATGCTTTTTTAATTGATGATTTTAATTGAGTTCCAATCTTGCATGTTAATTGTAATTGATTTTCCCTTAGCCGTGACACTAGGGTTGAGAATCATCTAAGTTATCCTTTGAAGGTATGACAATTTCTATAGGATTAAACTACCCGAGATTAGAGAGGGTCGAGAGGATGAGTCGTGAGGTAGCGAAATATCCCATTTCCACTTCGGTGTGATTTTCCTTACCTCCGTGTTCCAAGAGTTCTTTGCAATCAAAGTAGAGTGAAGTGCTAGGAGATGAAGTCCCCTGGGGCTTAGTTGCACGAGCAACAGAGTGAAGGGTTTGTAGTGAAACCTAGTGCTGGGGCTAAACTTAGATTAGGGTTCTTTTGCCCGGACCAAAGGTTTAGAACTATACTTAGGAACAAGGTCTATCACTTGGAATTCAGAACATTAAACAGTTCCATGTAATGTGAGGCTTTGGATGATGGACTCCTCTGGGGCTTAGTTGAGAGATCGACAGAGTGACGGGTTGTAGTGAAACCTAATACCGGGGCATAATATTGGGACTAGTCACGGTTGACCTTAGGTTTGGGACCGTGTGCTTATGGATTTCCATGACTCATTAAACATCAATAAGGGAGTATAATATTAGTTTTGCACTAGAAACATTATTCCTACGGGGAGCTTGTCTAGGTACCTTATATTCACATTGATTGTTCCCTCTCTACTCTTTGCTTGCACTCTCTTGTCTTTCATATTTCTCTTTCATTCTCTTACACACACATTGATTGTTCTCATCACCGGTATTTCACACTAACTAAGTAGCAATTTCTCTTATCTTGAACTACTACTACTCCCTGTGGATTCGACTACTCTTTCACCGGGGTACTTTATTACTTTGACAACCCGTGCACTTTCGGGCACCTCTCAGTTGCCTTATTGAAAAACATTACCAAGAAAACCCATTGTGATTAATCATGGTTAAGGAAGAAAAAGTATAGTGCGCATCAGTTGTCCTTCATGACAATATCATTTCGAGATTTTTTAAGTTGATGAAGTCTAATAATATAGACTAGCTTTTCACATAATACAACAGGAAATACGTTTGTGAATAAATCCATTAGATTATCACTTGAACACACTTGTTGATTATTAATATCATGATTCTTTTGAAGATCATGAGTATAAAACTATTTTGGTGAAATTTGTTTTGTTTCATCTTGTTTAATGTTCACTTTTTTCAAGTGGGCAATACATGCAACATTACTTTTATATAAAGTTGTCAGGACCATTTTTCTAGAAGGCAAACTACAAGTCCCTCAAATATGTTAAATTACGGATGTCAGCCAAATACATTTTCAACATGCCTCATGTATTGCTAAAATTTCTGAATTATTAGATGATGTGATTGTTGAATGATTAGATGGTATGGTTGTTATAATTTGTTTTATAAATCTCTATGAAATGTCTATACTACCACATTTAAACAAAGAGCCTATTTTTGATGGCCATAATGTGGGTCAGATAGGTACTCTACATTTGCTTAACCAATTAGATCTAGCTTGAGTATATTAAGAAAAGAAAAACAAGCCTATATCTGTTACACCTCAAAAGTAATGAAGTATATTCTTAACTTTATTTGAATGCTTTCATGTAGGAGAAGAACTATATCTTGCTAATAAATTAGCAACAAATGATATATTTGGTTGTGTATGGCCAACAAGATATATTAGTGTTACAATTGCACTAATGTATGTTACTTCAATGTAAAGTAGTTTTTCATCCATTTGTCAAGGTTGAAAAAGTCATTTATTCACATCTAGTGACCTTGCAACCATTGGGATAGTTAAAGGGTGTGATTTGTCCCTATAAAACTGCTTCCACACTTTTGTTGTAAAAGATTCTTGATGCACAAAAATGCCATATTTGAATATTCAATTTGTAATTCAAGGTAAAATTTTATTCCTTTCTTTAATTGATTTACTACTTTGTAAAAGTTCTTATGGAGTTTCAGTAATGCTCAAGTCATCAACATATACTGCAATTATAACAAACTTATTTTCAAATCTCTTTGTAAAAATACATGGACAAATGGATCATTTTTATGTTCTTCTTTTAACAAATATTCATTGAGATGGTTATGCAAAGTGCATCTAGATTGTTTCAATCCATATAGAGATTTGATTAATTTGATTGGATAACGTTCTCAAGGACTTGAAATATATGTGTGAGGCATCTTAAGTCCTTCAGAGAGTTTCATGTAAATTTTTTAATCAAGTAAACCATACAAATAGGGACTAAAAAAAATCCATCACATCTCATTTGTTTTTCTCATAAATATCAATTTGCATCCAAATGGTTTTACATTTTTTGGTGTATGGATTACAAGTCCAAAAACTTTTAATTTGCTTGAATTTAATTCTGACTCAATTTCTTCTATTAATTTATCCCAATCATCTCTTCATCTACATTCCTCTATAGACTCTACTTCATGATCCTCACTATTTATCACATTGAGTGCTATGTTATGTACAAAAATATTGCCAACATCGACTTCATTATTTCAATTCCACCTTTTTTCCTTCAGTATGTAGTTGATTAAGATCTCTACATTTTCACAAATTTGACTTTATGCTTTTTAATTTATTAATTGTACATACTTTTTGTATTAATATTTTTGCCATTTTCCTTGTTACTTTGATAAAATTTATTGATTTTGCTTCTTTGTTTATATTAGTGATTAGGCCTTCGTTTTCTCTTTAAAGCTAAAAGTTCAAGTTTTAGACAATCAAGGGGTTCAGTGAAGAATTAATCAATCAAGAGTTACCACTCCCTACAATACAGTAATGGTCTTAAAACCATGGCCAATTCTAGAACATGTGAAAAGGTGACGGTTACAAGGGTGTGGGCATGGCCATTGCCAAGGCTTAGTGAGGACTCATCGCACTCATGGTGTGATGACTCAAGACCATAGTGGAGCTTCATGCCAAGATTCAATGATCTTTTACACTAAGGACCATGGCCACAAACATAGTGATAGTGGTACTCGTGGTTAGGCCTGATTTAGAGTATATGAATAGAAAGACTGATCATTACTAGGATGACTTTTTAATGACTTTTTAGGGACTTTCCACAAATCTTCATGAATCTATTCATCAACTTTAGGAATGACTATAGTGAGGTTTTCTATCCCCAAATTTTGAAGTCTAAACTAAGAGGATATTGAGCTTGATCGAAGGCAAAAATACAGTCTCCTTGGAGAATAAGTTATCTACTCATCCAATCCATAATGATTCAAGGCAATTGTTTATGTTTTTTTTTGTTTTCTTGTACTTTGATAGAATCTTGCTTGATTGTTTTGAATATTAGTGGCTAAGCATCTATTTATGTCTTGGATTCAATAAACTTTTTGTTGTATCTTGAATCTTAACTTCATTTTTATCATTTTAATACATTCTTGAATGCCATAAATTTAGTTAGCTAAGGCTTGAATTCATATTTGATCAATGTATTTAAAATAGAGATATCTTTTACACGTAGATCTACCTTAGTTGAAAGAGACTAAGTGTACATCTAGAGATGGAGTGATATGATCTTTCTGAATTGAGGTGACCTAATAGCGGGATTCACAGAACAAGTATTGCAATCATAGGGAGAATGTGATAAAAAAATATTTCACCTACACTTTATGGGATTAGGTGTTAGCTACTTATAGATCTACCTTAATTGAAAGAGATTGAGTGTGTGTCTAGAGACAGAGTGATAGGATCATTTTGGATTAGGGTGACCTAATAGTGGGATTCATGGAACAAGTATTGTAGTCATTAGGAGAATGTGGTAAAATTAGATTTCACCCACACTTTATAGGATTAGGTGTTATTAGAGATAGAGACTAACATAAAATAGGAATCCCATGGTCCAGTACTTACTAAGATTAGATTTGAAAATCATTTATAGAAGTATTTTACATTAGAAAACCAAAGGGATACTTAATTTGAATACAACCTTCATTAAATAATTTCCTCTTGATTGATCAATTGATTGTATTTGCATTCATGTGTTTTCTTTTTGTCTGATTCTTAAAACCATTATTGTTGAGGTAGATAATAGAAATAAGGTTAATATCTAGTACACTTTATTACTTGATTGACTTGTATACTTGCATTATTTTTATTCATGTATAGAAAACATCAAGTTTTTGTCTCCGTTACCTTGGACATATGATAAACGATTGAAAATGTCTATTTTATATATAATTTATACTATATTTAGCATCATATTTTACATGTTTAGCACCATTCAAGTAAAGAATTTCATTCTTTTATTCACCATGAGCTTTTATTTCATCTTTGGGCTAAAGAAGCAAATATGAAGGTGTTTCGAAGCAAAATAGATCAACATGCTGAACCAGAGCACCATCATAGCTCATAACGGTCGTGGTGACATCTTACCATGGCCATTGTAAACTCCTACCACACTTGTAATCAAGCCGTGTTAATATGGAATCACAAAGAACAACACTGAGTCATAACGGCTTCCACAACAGTCATTGTGAATCAAAATAGCCATGACCTATCCACACAACGCCAAGACAAACTGTGCCAGGATGTGACTTATGGCCGAAGCAACAGGTGTAGTGAGACCGTAATGGACTCGGGTTATAAATACCCCTAGGTTTTATAAGCAAAAGAGGATTTTTTGTCGAACTGAGTAGAGGCGGCCTAATTTCTGGAGACATGTGCAGCTGGAGATAAGTTTCATCAAAATTTCAATGTATTCTAGTGAGTTTCTCAAGGGGAATTTAACTTGCAACGATAGTGGAGGGCCACGGAAGAAATTCGGAGTGGTCTTGAAGATCTTGAGATCCTTTCAGCTTTAACCATTGGAGATCTATTAGAGGCAGTTACTTTAAGTATTCTTTATTCTTTGTCTCTTGCATCTTGTGTTATTTAAATCTTTATTCTTAATCCATAGGATCCTAGTTTGAGGGGAATTGTATGTCTAGATACTTTTGACTATTCTTGTGAACCTTTATGACAATTTAATTAATCTTTCTAGAAAATTATGATTCAATCCATGATTGTTTAATGTTATTTTGTTGATGTTGTGAGGAAGAGATTCCCATACATTAGATCATAGATGTTTTGTTAGATCTATCCATGTGCTAAAAGATTAGGTATTGCTAGATTTCTGGATTAGGGTTTGATTTAGCCCATTTAGAGTTGTTCTTGATCTTAAGACGAACATAGAAGGCTAGGTTGGAAAAGATTTCACCTTAAGTTCTTAGTGCTTCAGACCTAGTTGCCAAGAGATTGGGACCATTAGACCTCTGAATTCCTCAAGTCCAACACTGGAGCATAATTGTCATAACTCAATTCATATCATAAGTAATTGCTATGGAAATTCTCATACACTTACCCACTCCTTCCAGTTGCACTTAATGATCCACAATTGTATTTTATTAATTAATTTGTAGAATTAGAACTGAGAAACACTGTAGACATTCAGTCTATTGATTAAGCAAAAAGAGAGTAATAAGAGCCTCTCATTGTTCATTGAGGAATGTGACTCTCGTGTTAGCCCACAATGTCTTAGTTGACGACCTGTGCACTTGCGGTATATAAAGACTTAATCCGTGCGTCTATCAACATAAATATTAGGAACACTGATAAGTGCTTGTGTTATAGTAACGCTAAGCGTTATTATCTTACAATGGACATACTTTTATCAGATTTTATCACTAAATGGTGTGCATTTGTGAATTCTTATGCATTGTAGGTTTGTGGAGCTAATTTGGAGAAGAAGAGTGAAGTTAGATTGTGTTCGCCATTGTTGGGAAGTTTTCGGACCGAGCAAGGAACAAGGCATGAGCCTAGACTTGTGAGTGTGTGCCAACCTTCTTTGGAGGGGCACAAAGGTAGTCACATTCACAACAAGTCTAACTCGTGAAGCTTAGGAGAACTTCACCAAGAAGGAAACTTGAAGCAATCGGCATGATCTACCATTGATTGTGTGCCCAATTCAATGGCCACAATGAAGAACAACGGATTCGGGAGCATTTCGGCGAGTTACTTGAGAATGCCCCGAAAGTGCACGGGTTTGTCGGACTAATAAAATTTACCCCGGTGAGTTGGTAGTTGAATCCACAGGGAATAGGGAGTTAAAATACGAGATTTCACTATTTTAGCTATGTGGAGTATGGAAAGATAAGAATAGAATCGATGAGTGAATATGGAAGCAAATATAATAAAAGACAAGAAATTGAATAGAAAGATGGAAGATAAGAAAGTGCAAGTAAAAGAGAATAGAGAGAAACTGGCAATGGATGAAATAGGGTATCCGGACAAACTACCTCTAGGATCTATGCTTCTAGTGCAAGACGATGCTATTATACTTTCCTATTGATGTCAACTGAGTCGAGGAAATCCTTAGATACACGGTCCCAAACCTAAGGACAACCGTGACTAACCCCAACATTATGCCCCGGTATTAGGATTCACATCAACCCTTCACTCTGTCGCTGGCACGACTAAGCCCCAGGGGAGTATATCTACCTAAACCTCACACTACGTGGGATTGCTTTAAGTTCTAGGGACTCCTAGTGGTAAAACCTGTTCCTATGTGTAGTTCTAACCCTTTGGTCCAGGTGGAAGAACCTTAGTCTAGATTAAGCCCCAGTGCGTAGGATTCACTTCAACCCTTCACTCTGTTACTTGCGTAACTAAGTCCCAGGGGAGTTTATCTACCTAGCACTTCACTCTATCTCGACCGCTAAGAAATCAAGGAAACGGAGGTAGGGAGAAACCACATCGGAGGGGAAAGGGGACGCTTCGCTACCTCACGACTCACCCTCTCAACCCTCTTCAATCTTAAATAGTCTAATCCTATAGGAGTTGTCACACCTCCAAAGGACAACCTAGATTGTTCTCAACCCTAGTGTCATGTCTAAGGGAAAACAATAGCACAAGATAATTAAAATTGAAAGTCGAATTTAATCATCAATAAAGAAAGCATAATAACAATGTCAACGAAACATAATAACCCTAGAGTTTACAAGTCCGAATACCAACAAGGGGTTTAACTCCTCATGGAGCTATACATGTTCATCAAAATATGAAAGAAAGCACAAAGTAAAGACATCAATGAAAACCCCCTTGTGTATGGTGTGGCCGTGGTCATGTGCGGCCGCCGGACGTCGGTGACGATGCCGATGACGCGCTCTCAACCTCCATGAAGTCCTCTCCAAAACCCTAGCCGCACTCTCGAGAAGTTTGGGAGACAGATAGGTCGAAAGATATCTCAAAAGCCTCCAAATCGCTCTTTATATTCTTGAGTGCGGCTTTAAAAATCGGACTTATCGGGACTTCATACGGCCGTGTGGAATTTCCACACGGCCGTGTGAAGTTTCTAGCTTGCTGGAAAATTAATTCACACGGCCGTGTGGAATTTCCACACACCCATGTGAATTCTCTGGAATTCTGAATTTCGGCCGAAGATGAACAGTAGCTTGATACAGTAACTTACTATAGTGTTGCTATAGTAATTGTCCCGAAACGCTCCCGGATTCGTCGTTCTTCATTGAGGCCGTTGAATTGGCCAAACAATCAACAGTAGATGGTGTTGATTGCCTCAAATCTCCTAATTGGTGAAGTTCTTCTTGCTAGCATGAGTTAGACTTATTGTGAATGTGACTGCCTTTGTGCCCCTCCGAAGGAGATTGACACACACTCACAAGTCTCTACTCATGCCGTGCTCCTTGCTTAGTCCAAGAATCTTCCCAACAATGGCGAACATGATCTAATTTCATTCCTTTCCTTCACTTCATCTTCACAACCCTACAATGCACAAAAGTAAACAAATGCACACATTTTAATGATGAAATCTGATTAAATTAATGCTCATTGCAAGGTAATAACGCTTCGCATTACTATAACACGAGCACTTATCATTACTGTAGCAACACTGTAGCATGTTAATGTGGCAAAATACTAAAGCAAACTACTGTTCACTTTCTGCCGAAAATCAGGATTCTAGAGAGTTCACATGGCCGTGTGAATTAATTTTTCAGCAACCCAGAAACTTCACATGGGCGTGTGGAAATTCCACATGGCCGTGTGAAGTCCTGATAAGTCTAATTTTAAAGCCGCGACTCAACATTATAAAAGCCCGATTTGGAGACTTTTTAGATATCTTTTAACCTAACTTTCTCCCCAACTGCTGGAGAGTACGGCTAGGGTTTTGGAGATGACTTCATGGAGGTTTGGAGCGCGTCATCGACGTTCGGCGGCCGCACAAGACCACGGTCACACCATACGCAAGGGGGTTTTCATCAATGTCTTTAATTTGTGCTTTCTTTCATATTTTGATGAACATGTATACCTCCATGAGGAGCTAAACCCCTCGTGGGTATTCGGACTTATAAACCCTAGGATTATTATGTTTCTATGACATTGTTATTATGCTTTTCCATTATTGATGAATAAATTCGAGTTTCAGTTTTAATTATCTCTTTCAATTGTTTTCCCTTAGCCGTGATACTAGGGTTGAGAATAATCTAGGTTGTCCTTTGGAGGTGTGACAACTCCTATAGGATTAGACTACTTAAGATTGAAGAGGGTTGAGAGGGTGAGTCGTGAGGTAGCGAAGCGTCCCCTTTCTCCTCCGGTGTGATTTCTCCCTACCTCCGTTTTCCTTGATTTCTTAGTGGTCGAGATAGAGTGAAGTGCACATAGGAACATGTTTTATCACTAGAAATCCCTAGAGCTTAAAGCAATCCCACGTAGTGTTAGGCTTATTTAGATAAACTCCCCTGGGGCTTAGTTGTGTGAGCGACAGAGTAAAGGGTTGACGTGAATCCTAATGTCGGGGCATAGTGTTGGGGTCAATCACGGTTGACCTTAGGTTTGGGAACGTGAGTTTAAGGACATCCTCGACTCAATTAACATCAATAGGAAAGTATAATAGCATAGTCTTGCACTAGAAGCATAAGTCCTAGAGGTAGCTTGTCCGGATACCCTATTTCATCCATTGCTAGTCTTTCTCTAATTCACTTCTACTTGCACTTTCTTGTCCTCCATCTCTCTATTTAATTTCTTGTTTTTTTATTATATTTGCTTCCATAATTCACTCATCAATACTATTATCAGTTTTTCGTACACCGCACAACTAAATAGCGAAATCTCGTATCTTAAATCCCTATTCCCTGTGGATTCGACTACCCACTCACCAGGGTAAATTTTATTACTTCGATAAGCCCGTGCACTTGCGGGATACACGCAAGGGGTCGTGTCAAACACTTGCATTTTATTGTTGTAGTCATTTATTTTCTTATAAATTTGTTTATTTTCTTTGATTTTATTTCTTTGGTTTTTAATCTTTCTTAGTTATTTTTTTGTTGCAAGAAAATTGTTGTATGCCAAGAAGGGATTCATTGGAAGTAGTTAAAGAAGATCTTGAAATTGAAAGGACATTATTAAGAAATTTGAGACATAGAAATTGCGATAGACAAGAGCAACTTGAATGAGAAATAAAAGTTAAAGAGTCCATAGTGAAAGGACAAGATTGAACCATGTCCAAATATACAATGGCCATCTCTTAATGGAAATGAATCGAGCATAATCTAGCTTGCATATGGTGCAAACAACTTTGAAATTAAGTTAAATTTTATTTTAATGGTTCAAAATTCTATCTAGTTTGAAGGATTGCAAAATGTCAACCAAAATGAACACATTAATGGTTATTTGGAAGTTTTGTAATTTTAAAATCAATGAAGTTTCAGATGCTATGATATGATTGTAATTATTTCCATTCTCTTTGAAAGCAAAAGCAAAAGAATGATTAAACTCTTTGCTAAGGGGAACCATAACCACATGGGAATAAATGGCATAAAAATTTTTATAAAGGACTTCCCACAAGCCAAAAATGTGAATTTGAGGAATGATATTTCTTCTTATAATCAATTGGAGTTAAATACTTTGTATGAGACATGGGAAACGTTTAAGGAGTTGTTAAGAAGGTGTCCAGCGTTTGGAATTCCTGTTTATATGCAAGTTCAAATATTTTATAATGGATTAAACAATCATCAAGATAAATGATTGATGTAGCTACTAATAAGACATTAAAATAAGCTCTAGTGTTGTTTGAATTCATGGCAATGAGAAACTACTATGGAATTCTACTCGAGCAAAATCAAATAGGGGCAATAGTTTTGTATGAAGTTGGCATTGTTACAACTTTGGTAGCCCAAGTTGAGGCAATAAATAAGAAGTTAGATGGTTTTTTAATTTTATAGTAAGCTTCATTTATGTTTTGTGAGATATATGGAGGAAGACATTTAAAACATTATTGCCAAGCTATTGTTTGTATAATTTCAAGTTCAGTTGAGCATGTAGACTATTTGGAGTGCACCGTTATCCCAAACAACCCTTTTAACAATACTTATACCCAGGATTGAGTCATCCTAACTTTTCATGGGAAAACCAAGAGAAGCTAAGGACTAACCCTCAATGCAGATTTCAACTACCCTTTTAAGAAAAGAAACCAAGTTTAGAGGAGCTCATCCAAGCTATGGAAATTTAAAACACATTCACAAATGCAGAAATATGCCAATTTTTTAAAAGAATTCTAACAAACAAATTAAATGAAGTTCGAAGAAGTTTCAACGGCAATGCTTAATGAGGAGTGTTTAGGTGTCTTACAGCTTCCCCAAAAACTTAAAAATCAAAGGAACTCACAATAACTTCTTTAATTGGTAATTAGAAGTGTGTTTAAAAGCAAGATGTGATCGATTTCACAAGGACAATGAATACTAAATACTAATATGTTTTCTATTATCTAGCTTCAATAATAATGGATTTAAGAATCAAAAAAAGAAAAGAAAACAAATGAATGCAAATGTAATCAATACAATTAATCAATTGAGAAAAAAGTCATTCAATAAAAGCAGTGCATGGATTAGGAATCCCTTTAACTAAATTCATGACATTTGAGAACACACAATTAAATCACAAAATTAATGAGAATTGAATTGATAAAAAAAAATCAATATCCAAGATTCCACCAAACATTCATCAACCCCAAGCAACAAAGTATGCTTAGACACCCATGTTAGAAATGATTAAGCAAGATTCAGTCAAACTATAAGAAGTCTAAGGAATCATAAAGAACTCCCTTCAATCTTCATGGATTAGAGAGTAGATATCTTATTCTCCAAGAAGAATGGATCTTCATCTTCATTCAACCTCAATCCCTCATTGATCTAGCTTTTGAAATTTAGGGATTGAAAACCTACCTATGGTCTCAGCCAAGTCTGTAAAAGGATTATAGAATATGAGTATATGAAAAGTTCAGGAAATGTTTCTAAAAATTCCCCTTCATAATATCCTGTCCTACTATTAGTAAGGTTTGAATTCAGCTTAACCATAGGTTCCACTATAGCCATGGTCATGGTCGTTGTCCTTAAAGTAAAAGATCATCAAATATTGGCTTGAAAACCTACAAGAACCTTAAGTCATTTCACCAAGGCCATAGTGTGTCCTCACTAGGACCTCAAGATAGTTGTGGTCACATCCAAATGATCACTGACTTTTCACATATTTTGGAATTGGCCGTAGTTTTCAAACCACTGTCGTGGTCTAGGAGGCAATGTCTCCTAATTGATGCATCAATTGAAACCATAAAATATCTAAATGGTTCACCTAATAGGTCTATTGGCCTATAAATATTGCTTCTCATCTCTCTTACTCTTTTACCTATCTCTTCTCTCATCTGCTAGTGTCTCAATTTTCTCATCTCCATTGATCCCTTGCCAAAAGAGGCCTTTGTCCAGGACTTACAAGGCATGCGACTTCTCCTTTTTAAGCTAGCTATATATGCAAATACCCAAATATTAACTATTATCCATTAGGAATTAGTTGATCTTATTTGAATCCTCAATTAATGTTTATGTGTCCTTAATTTTTTACTTGCTTTCCAAAGAGAGTAAACTTATTGAAAATTTATGTTATTCGGTATGAAATCTTTAAAATAACAATGCAATTGGTTAAATCTATATATTTCAATTATTTGAATACATTAATGATCTATTAATTCTTGTAATTTTTAATCATTTTTAATATGGGTAAAAGTTTATTATTTAAATATATTTTGCTCCTTATATTGTTATGTTGATATATGTTATTACTGTTATTCTTCATCAAATCTTTAACGTATGATAAGTGCTCGTGTTATAGTAACGCGAAGCGTTATTATCTTACAATGAACATATCTTTTATCAGATTTTATCACTAAATTGTGTGCGTTTGTATATTCTTATGCATTGTAGGTTTATGGAGCTAATTTGGAGAAAAAGAACAAAGTTAGATCGTGTTCGCCGTTGTTGGGAGGTTTTCATACCAAGCAAGGAACAAGGCACGAGCCTAGACTTGTGAGTGTGTGCCAACCTCCTTTAGAGGGGCACAAAGGCAGTCACATTCACAATAAATCTAACTCGTGTTGCTTAGGAGAACTTCACCAAGGAGGAGACTTTCAAGACATCTTTTCGACCTAACTTTCTCCCCAAAACTTCTGGAGAGTGCGTCTAGGGTTTCGGAGAGGACTTCGTGGAGGTTTGGAGCGCGTCATCGGCATCATCACCGACGTCCGGCGGCCGCACAAGACCACGGCCACACCATACGCGAGGGGGTTTTCATCAATGCTTTTTATTTGCACTTTCTTTTATATTTTGATGAACATGTATAGCTCCATGAGGAGCTAAACCCCTCGTGGGTATTTGGACTTGTAAAACCCTAGGATTTTTATGTTTCTATGACATTGCTATTATGCTTTTCCATTATTTATGAATAAATTCGAGTTTCAATTTTAATTATCTTTTGCTATTGTTTTCCCTTAGGCTTTGCTTGGATGGAGGTTTTTGGGGGTAGGGTAAAGTAAGGGTTTATAGAAACCCATGCTTAGATGGAGGGTTTTAGGGGGAGGTAAAGGTTAGGAAGGGTTGGTGGAGGTTTTAAAACCTCCATTTTTCCCAAGTTTCTCAACCCTCCAAATTGGAGGGTTGGGGAGGTTTTAGAGTTGGTGTATTTTTTATTTGACCAAAATACCCTTTGTGGTTTGATATATTTCCAACTTATATTAAAACTTTTATTTTTAACTTATGAGAATGAGAAGCTTCATTCTTCTAGTTTCTTTCCTCTCCTTCCGCTAGGGTTCTGAAGAACGCCGCCGCCGCCGCCGCCACCATCGCCACCTCCTCGAAGCGCCACCGTTGCCACCTCCTCAGAGCTGCCACCTCCTCAGAGCTGACACCTTCGCCACCTCCCTACCCACCAGGTCACCGTCCAAGCTGCCATATTGTTTCACATATGACAAGGTTGGATGCTAGGCTGCCAGATTGTTTCACATATGCATCTAAAAAAGTTAGCTTCTAATGATTAAATTCGTTTACAGGTTGTTCTTACTGATGCCGATGTATCAACTTTGGCAAATATTGAACGAAATCTATAACTGAACGAGTACATTACTGAGAACAAGGTATGTTTCATGCTGTGAACTTGGTTCCTTAAGTGACCTTGCTTACAAACTTGGTTCCTGTGATCATTAAATATTTTTTTTTAATGGGAATAATGTCAAAGCAATTTTTATTATTTATTATGTTTTTATTTTTTGAGTAAGAGGTTGCAAAAATCAATAACTGCGTTTGGTTGATGTCACTCTGTTCCATTTTTCTTGCTTGATATCTGTAAAGTCTTCTGTGAACATTTGACTAAAAGAAGCAATATATATATATAATCTTTTGAGTATTGTTTGAAAGTGTAACCAAAAAAACATGTGAGGTGTATTTTTATATACTTAAATTATTTTTCATAAAAAATATTGTAGCAATAGTGGGAAGCAAGACGTAGATGTGAACCTATATATATAAATTTTGATGTTATGCTTTTTCTATTTTACTTATTCTTTTTTTTTATTATTTTTATATCATTTTTATTGATTGGAATTTAAGATCGGCACTGCAAATTCCTAGCACTTTCTGACTTTAATTAGAAATTCAAGGAGACTGAAAGAACAATTCAAATTTGCATCTATATATATATATATATTGTAAATTTTCATATATTTCTTCACCAGCTCTACATCCAAATTAACATTCATTTGAAACTGATCAAGAAATACAACATACAACACTGTCTGACTAGTCAAAAGAGGTACACTAACCAAGTAACCAAAACTAGCTTATGAGCAAGCATGCACTCCATGTTCTTAATACAGAACATGCTTCAAAGTTGAGATCCATTCTGTGCTATCTTTGTCAGTATATCTTTAACTACATAAGGTTAACACTCCTGTTCTATCTTTCTGTTGTATCCTGTGATCATTAAATATTTTTTGGTTTATATAGGAATAATGTCAAAGCAATTTTTATTATTTATTATGTTTTTATTTTTTGAGTAAGAGGTTATTTATTATGTTATTATTTTTCTGTGAACATTTGACTAAGAAGTAATATATATATATTTCTAATTGAGAATAGAGAAGTGCATTCATAAAATTGTTACCATACATTCTTTAGTGGTTTAACAAAAATTAAGATGACTGATTTTCAGGTAGAGTGCAAACATTTATTGTGGGAAACAACATCAGAAAGTGAATTCCTAAGCTTCCAAACTGAGATAGTGTAAGTACGTTATCAATTTTTAAGCTTCCAAAGATTTAATTCCTTGTGAAATTAATTCTGATTGGCTAATTTTGTTGTTAATTACTTCATGCTATTCACTAGTTCCCCCAAGAATATCGAATCTATTTGTGGTTCTGATGGGCTGTTGCTTTTTAACACATATTGTATTGCCTATATGGTTATATATGTTGAGCCACTGTTTACCTTAACCTATGAAAACTTACTCTGACCCCTGTGCATGCCAAATATATTTTCTATGCTTTAAAGGTTGCTTTAAATGTTGTCTGAGTACTTAGATAGGCTTTTAGATTTCACTTCTTAAGTATTTTTTTCATCAAAAGAATTATAATTTGATTTGTATTTTAATTAATAAATTTTTTATGTTTAGATGGACGATGAAAACCAAATGTTGGCTAAACTTCTACTGGCCCTAATTACGTTAAACGACCAGTTTATAAAACTGCTACATTTACATCAGCTACTAACAATTGAGTTCATCACCATCATAAATTGTTGGTATGCGAGACGTAGGGATGAACTTACTAGATGCCAAATTCCACGTGAAGGCCGGCTTGAAGCAGATCGAGCACGAGATGGATTAATGTCACATCTCCTGACAAGTAATTTATGTCATAATATGATTCGGATGAGTCATGGGGCCTTTCAAGATTTGTGTTACATGTTAGTATGAGAAGGAGGTCTTAGACCATCAAGACAAGTTACTGTTGAGGAACAAGTTGCGAAAACACTATACCTATTAGGTCATAATGTTTCACACCGTGAGTTATCCTTCTTTTTCAGGCGTTCCGATGAGACTATTTTTCATCATTTTCAAATTGTGTTGCAAGCTATAGTAGAGTTGGAGGATAAATTCTTAAAACAACCCTATGGCGTACAAATTCCTTCAGAAATATTCAACAGCACTAGATTTTATCCATACTTTAAGGTACAAATTATACTTATTAAATTACAAATTTAGTACGAATGTTTGTATGTTGAAAATGAAAATTATAAACTATGTTACAGGATTGTGTCGGTGCTATTGACGGTACACATATTCATGTAAGAGTTTCTAATAAAAAAGCTCCCAAGTATCGTGGGAGAAAAGAATACCCAACACAGAATATCTTAGTTGCATGCACATTTGATATGAAATTCACGTATGTGTTACCTGGTTGGGAAGGCACTGCATCTGACTCGAGGATTATGAAGAATGCCTTAAGTAGAACATGCCCTCTTAAAATTCCTGAAGGTACTTAATTGTACATATAATATTACATAAACATAACAAACGTTATATAAGATATAACAAAGTTTGTTTTATGTTTAGGGAAATATTATCTAGTTGATGCCGGCTTCATGTTGTGACGTGGACTTATAACACCTTATAGGGGTGAGCGATACCACTTGAAAGAGTACTCACGGAATCCACCCCAAAATGCAAGGGAATTATTTAATCTTCGACACGCATCTTTGCGCAACTCTATTGAACGAGCATTTTGTGTTCTTAAGAAGCATTTCCCTATAATTGGAAGTTCTACAGAGCCTCATTATGGTTTGGAAACACAAAAGAAGATTATTTTTGCATGTTGTACCTTACACAATTATTTAATGTGTGTAGATCCTGATGATGCTATACTTGCACAAGTTGATAGTGAACTTGCAGAGGAAGCACTAGAGGAACATCATATCAGTCGGGAAAGTACTGAAGAAACCATAAAAGGAGAGTTAATTAGAGATGCTATTGCAGCTGAAATGTGGCTTAATTATAATGAATAATTTGAATATGTTTGAATTTAATGTATCTTTTTGAATTTAATGTATTCTTTTCAATTTAATGTATGGCTTGTATGGATTCTTCTGTTATAGTATTATTTGCAATGCAAACTTAATAGTATTAATTACAACGTGAATCTAATGTGTGGCCATTGATGTATGTACATATATGCTCGTAATGGTAATCTATATGACGTCACACGTAAATTACAAGATGCTAATTTTTTATTTTGTACTTGTAGTTTGAGATATGCCAAGGAGAAAAGCAAATACAAATGTTAATGATGGAAATGGCATGTGTGTTTGGAACTGTATTATGGATGACACTTTAATTGATGCATACTTGCATCAACAAACAATGGGCAATAGAATTGGCGGTACCTTCACAACACATGCATTAGACAACATCGTCAATGAATTAAAGGGAAAATTTCCAGAGAAGACAATAGATAAGGAGAAGGCTCAAAACCGAATGAAAAACATTAAAAGAGCATTTACTAGATGCTATGATATTTTCAAGAACGGGATGAGTGGATTCGCTTGGAATCCAACAAAGGAAATGTGGGACGCTGAACCAAAAGTATGGAAACACTTAATTGAGGTAATTTTTTTTTTCATTTGTTTAACAATTAGAAGTTACAATTATTATTTTTATTATTAATAAGAGCATTTACCATTTGTTCATGTGCAGGCCAAACCAGAAGCAGCAGAGTGGATGAATAAGAGAATTAGAAACTATGAGAAGTTGGTTTAGCTTTATGGACAAGATAGAGCGACGAGGAAACATGCTGAGACTGCATCTGAAATGAGGCAAAGACGACGTCAAAATTCAATGAATTTATCTGGCGGTTCTTCTACAGGTGCGATTGATGACATTGATTTTATGGTTTCTCAAAGCACAGCAAACCTAGAAAATTTGGGGAACAATGAAAACATAGAAATTCAAGATGATGATCTTGGAGATGAAGCATCCCCCGAAGTTCCAAGTTCTTCAAGGTCGAAGAAGGTTAGAAGATCCTATAGTCGTGACGACGATAGCAAGTTTTCTACTGCGGTGGAAACTATGTCTAATGCATTTGTTCAATCGACAACGGCAATAGTTGAAGTATCAAAGAATGTGTTGAATGTGACCAACAATATTTTGAGTACATTTGGTAAAAACACAAATTCCATCCAAGCGTCCGATGTGTGGGTCATGCTTGTGAATTTAGGGTTCTCCCAACCTTTTCTAAACAAAGCTTACTTATTCCTCATCAATGACCACAAGATGTTGGAAGGTATAATGGGATGTCCAAATGAGCATCGCAAATCTTTGTTGTTGACTTCAATGGGTTTTGATCGAGAACCACATGAATGAAAAAACAAAAGGTACACATTTATCGACGATGAAAATTTCCCTTTTGCATACTTGTGAATATTAGTCATTGTACTAATTATTATGTTCTTATTTGTTACAGGCTTAAACAAGTGTGATTGTAGACAGTGTTGAATTTGACAATATTGTTGTTAATGTCTACAAGGGTTGTTTTTTTGGCCAATGTTGTAATGGCAAAACCAAGGGGTATTTTCATTTGTTGTAATGGCAAAACAAATTAGTTGCAAATGTGACAATGTTTTGAATTTGACAATGTCTTTGTTAATGTCTTCAAGTGTGTTTTTTGGCCAATGTTGTAATTGCAAAACCAATGGGTATTTTTATTTGTTGTAATGGCAAAACAAATTAGTTGAAAATGTGACAATGTTTTGAATTTGATAATGTCTTTGTTAATGTCTTCAAGTGTGTTTTTTGCCAATGTTGTAATTGCAAAACCAATAGGTATTTTTATTTGTTGTAATGGCAAAACAAATTAGTTGCAAATGTGACAATGTTGAATTTAACAATATTAATGTTGTAATGGCAAAACAAATTCAAAATAAATATTGTAATGCCAAAATCAAGTGGGAGAATTTTCTTACTTTTATCATCTTTGGTGATTCCTAATTGTTCAAACATCATTCTCTTCCGTAATTAATTTAAAAAAAATAAAGAATAACAACAACAACAACAACAATAATAATAATAATAATAATAATAATAATAACAGCAACAACAAATAAGTAATGATTAAAAACTAGAGAACAAGAACAAGAATAATAATAATAATGATAATGATAATAATAATTAATTAATAATTATTAATTAATAATAATAATAATAATAATATAAATAATAAATAATACTAATAATTAATAAAAATAATAACCATAATTAGTTTAACTATAATTAAAAAAATAATAAATTATAATAATAAATAAATAAATAATGATAAAAAATAGAGAATTATATAAATTGAAAAATATTACTTAATCTATTAATGATATTGTTTAATTAATTTTATTAATGAAATTAAATATAATAACATTGTTTTTTTTTATTAATCATAAGGGTAATTTAGTAATATACCATGTAACCTTACCTCCACTAACCTCCTAACCAAACACCACAAGTTTTCATAACCTCCAATTACCTTACCTTCCATCCAAGCAAAACATGGTTCATAACCTTTCTTTACCTTCCTTTACCTTACCTTACCTTACCTTACTTTATGAAACCTCCCCTTACCTTCATCCAAGCAGAGCTTTAGCCGTGACAGTAGGGTTGAGAGCAATCTAGGGTACCCTTTGGAGGTGTGACAACTCCTACAGGGTTAGACTACTTAGGATTGAAGAGGGTTGAGATGGTGAGTCGTGAGGTAGCGAAACGTCCCTTTTCCCTTCCGGTGTGATTTCTCCCTACCTCTGTTTCCTTGGATAATTAGCAGTCGAGATAGAGTGTTAGGGCTTAATTTAGACTAGGATTCTTCCACCTGGACCAAAGGGTTAGAACTACATATAGGAACAGGTTTTATCACTAGGAATCTCTAGAGCTTAAAGCAATCCCACGTAGTGTTAGGCTTAGGAAGATAGACTCCCCTGGGGCTTAGTTGACAGGTCAACAAGATTCAAGAGTCGTAGTGAATCCTAATGCCGGGGCATAATGTTGGGGTTAGTCACGGTTGACCTTAAGTTTGGGATCGTGAGTTTAAGGATATCCTCGACTCAATTAACATCAATAGGAAAGTATAATAGCATAGTCTTGCACTAGAAGCATAAGTCCTAGAGGTAGCTTGTCCGGATACCCTATTTCATCCATTGCTAGTCTTTCTCTTTTAACTTTTATTTGCACTTTCTTATCTTCCACCTCTCTGTTTAATTTCTTATCTTTTAGTATAATTGATTCCATAATCCACTCATCAATTCGATTATCACTTTTCGTACACCGCACAACTAAATAGCGAAATCTTGTGTTTTAAATTCCTATTCCCTGTGGATTTGACTACCCACTCACCAGGGTAATTTTATTACTTCGACAAACCTGTGCACTTGCGGGATACACGCAAAAGGTCGTGTCAATGTAATATTATAATAATCAAAATTTGTATGCTTCAATAGTTCAAATTTAACACGAAGCATCATTTCTATAAATTTTTTAATCATTTCCAAAATGTACGCAACTTTTATTGCAAATAAACATAGATAGGTATGCTTAGGTTGTAGTATTCTTATACAATAATTCTAGTGGTAGACGTGAACAAAGTAAAGACATCATTGTATTCACACCCTTTAAATTCAATCACACTATATTTTTAAAAAGATTTATCAAAGTAACATGTACAAGGTATAAGAAAACTGGTCACAATTGTTAAACACATATTTGCATTAATATAATCCTAGACATGCATGGTTGTCCCGTAGAATGTTATTCGTGACATTAATGTTTTGTAACATCTAATTTCTGTTTAATGTTTTATTTCAAAACAACACATTTTGTTGACATGTTATCTTTTTATTAAAGTTATCTTTTACCATATTTATATTTCTATATTATACCATTATGGGTGAAATTCGAGACTATTCCTCAACACATTTGATCTATTAGTTAGGGTGTTTGACTCATTATTCTATGTTTGAGAAAGCAATACTAGAACAAAATAAAATTCTTTGAATTGGTTAAAATAAATACAAGCTATGTTTTATATAGGTTCAACTATTATATTACAAAAAATGTTATAATTCAATGTAATAAATATTTTTTAACTATTCAGAATATGAACTAGTGAATTAAGAAAAAAAAATGTATTCATAGCTGCTCAAGACTTCAACAATTTAACCTTTTTTATATATAAAAAGGACTATACGTCACAAAAATTGAATGTTTAAGTTAAAATAGCTATTTGCAACAATGACATAGTTGATTGAACCATTTAATAAATGAAATGAATAATGCATCACAATACATGGATTGTTAAATAGAAGATAAAATCTATACTTATGACATAGGCAAGCAATTATTATACATTATGATTGACTTATTATACATACACGAGATTTAAATCCTTATAACATTCATTCATTTTATTCAACGAAATCCTCACATTCAATAATTGCTTTAACAAAGATCGTGAAAAAATGTCACATATGCCATGAATTAATTTAATAATAATTCTTATTTCACATTAAAAATGATAAACTAACATCAAGGTAAAAGATTTCAAGATTTATGTCATTGTTGAAATTTCCTTATTGACGAAGAAATCGTAAAATTTATGGTGGTACTTTTTGATTAAAGGTGCACTATGATAACCACTACCGCACAATTGTACTTCAAATATCAAAGTTGCATCGGATGCTCCATGGTGGTGGGATGCACAATTAATAGAGTAATAATGGCGAAAGTGATAGTATATAGTGGTTGGGTAACAAGGGTGCTAATAAAAGCATAATTAATTATACACATCATCTATGACAATTATATTGATGTATATACTCAAAATTATCACCAATAGTTACATTATGTAAAATATAAATTTTACAAGTTATACCATTGGTTTATAATTTTGACTATACACAAATATAATTTTCATATAAATAGTATTTTTTATAAACATTGGAATTTGTATTTTTTTAATTCTTTTGACTATTACATGTACATGAGATTTAAAACAAGTTATGTAAGAAAACATTTTTTATATTATAAATATTCTCTTTCAATATTCGTGCAATTAGTAAGATGCTGAGGATATATTGCATTTGAATTTCATGTTAGCATTTAATGATATTATCAATTTCGCATTTGCTTTAATGTAAATGATGGGATAACTAATGAATTTTAAATTCAATAATTATTTTATGAGTAAAATAATATCTATATATATTTGATAGTTCTGCCGAGGTTTTTGTGAGTTGATGACCACTAAATATTTTTTGCAAGCTCACACAACTATATCACAAAATCAAGAGAAAAGACTCCAAAATTATTTACTCAATTTGGCGCAACAATAGCCTACGCTTAGGGGGACAAGCATGGAGATAAATCCACTAAAGAAGAGAACCAATTATGGGTACAAGACTCTCACACATCCTCTTCAAGGATTAAAAGTACTCTCTCTTAATTGCCAGGTCCCTACTCTCTTACCCACATTCTTAAATCTCTCATCGTGGCTTACCCTAAATCTTCAAAGTAGGGTCTTATATAGACGTCTCCATGTCCCAAAGATAGAACATCAATTTTTTAGAATCTTCGTAAGTGGTTACTAACTTGGACACCTTCCAAAATTGGACGTTACAACTCCAATTGCACCCGAGGTTGCAACATGGCTTATCTGCTGACATTGGTTGAGTTCTAGCCCAACGCAACCTCAAGATGCTTACAACCATTATGTTTGAGTTGAATGCCATTGAATCCTCCCTATCTTGACTTGTCAACAACTAGCTAAAGTTCACACAGTCCCGTTAGCAGTACATTCTTAAAGGTTGCACCCTCCACCATGACACATCTTCGCCATACCAAACATAGTCTTCAATGATCTCAAGGATTTTCTACTAAACTTGCTCTCCAAGTCACCTAAGTTTGTTCTTCACAATATTCTAGTTACTAAACTTGATTTGCCATTCATACAAGTTTGGTTCTTCACAATCATATCTTCAATCTTCACCATATTTAGTCATATCTCTAAATAGCTCCATCCACATTTAGCTTTGTCTTCAAATAACTTCTTCCAAATGTAAACTTCAAGTTGCCTTGCCAAATATTGATCAAGTCTTCATTAAACACTTATCAAACTATGGCTCAAATATGTGAACTTGATCCTCAAGTAATTGAACCAATGCGTGTCTAGTTTGGTTTCGTTTTCCTTGCACCTTAAATAAAGATTATCCTTGACTTTATAGCCCTTACAAAGATAGCTCCTTCTTCAACAGTATTATGCTAAAAAAATATCTTTTCCAAAATATCTTTTCCAAGATGACATGACACCAACCCTTGTCATTAATGCCACGCCATCTTAGTTGCCACATCATCTTTTTGCTGTACAAGTTGTCAAATAATACCAATTTTGTGCTTTTGCACTACCAATATTAAAAAAATGTATATTGGTATAAAATAAGAATTCATTTGAATAGATGTCAGAGGACCAAAATATCATATCCTTTGGCAATTTGCATAATAAATTTTTAACAAAAAAATAAAAACTATTTGTCTCTCCCCGGGTTATGTGTACTCATATCAATTGACTTATTTGAAGTTTCCAAACGAGAGTTTTAAAAGTTGGATTGCTTTAATTATTAAATTTAGTAAAATAAAAAGGCATACCAGCAAATAATGTGAAAATCTTTTTATTTTTTATTTTTTTAAGGGAATATATATTTATACAAGTTTAAACACTTTAAATCTTCAATATTATTATATCAAGTGATACCAGCAAATAATGTGAAAATCTTTTTATTATTTTTTATTTTTATAAGGAAACATATATTTATACAATTTAAAACACTTTCTAATATTCAATATTATTATATCAAGTACTAGTTAAATATTATATATAGGTGAATATCATTTCCAAGAATATATAATTAATTCTAATTTCCCAAAAAAATTTATAAGAATCTATTGCAAAGTTACCCAATTTGAATTTATTATAAACATAAAAAATTGATCTTAACCACATGCAATTCTCCTTTTTTAGAACAAAACCATAAAATCAGATTTTTCTCATCACCTCACTTTTAACTTCATCCAATAAAAACCATTCAATGAATTCATAATTATTCAACCACAAAAAATCTGATACTCTCCAATCCTAATCCAGTGGGCAAAAGATACAACCCACACAATTATTCATCCACAAAAAATGTGACACTCTCCAAACCCAATCCAGTGGGCAAAAGATATAACCCACACACACACCCACACCAAAAGTTGCAACCATTTCCTACCCAAAAAATATGTGTCAGGGCAGCTCCACTCCATCACATCAATGCACACCAACAAACCCAGATCTTTTCCCTCTTTTTTTTTTCCCACCACGTGTTCAATTGCTCCCCACGCCTGCCTTTCCTCATCTATATAGTCTCCCTCCTCATCAAACTTGTAATTTCATTAATTCATCCAAACATCCAAAACACCAAAATATATATATTCAATTGAAAAAAGAAAAAAAAGACAAAAAGGAAAAATGACACAAGTGACAAGCATGGTTCTAGTCCCATACCCAGCGCACGGCCATATCACGCCGATGCTCCGGCTCGCCCGTGCGTTGCGCTCGCTCGGTATCACGTCCATCGTCGCACTACCAGACTTCATGCACAGAAACTACAACTCAATCGATGACCAAGTCATAATAGAACCGATTCCAAGTGGGTTCAAAGAGAATGATGATGCAAAAGACTTCTTCTCCATAGATGCTTCCATGGAAAAAATCATGCCGGGGAATTTAGAAAGGATTGTTAGGGAGTTGGGAATTTGCAGGAGGTGTTGCATGTCTGGTGGTGGACTTGTTGGCGTCTTGGGCTGTAGGAGTGGGTCAACGTTGTGGCTTGCAGGTGGCCGGGTTTTGGCCGGCCATGTTTGCCACTTACAGGGTTGTGTTTGCTATCCCGGAGCTCATTCTCAATGGGTTCATCTCTGAATGCGGTATGCCTTATTATTATCTTAAATTTTATTCTCATGATTTTTTTTAAAAAAAAATAAAGTGATAAAGTATTCACTTGAAGAATCAATATTGGGTGAGAGAGTTTATCCATAAATTTTTCATTTATTACCAGAAAGAGTTACCATTTTTCTGATAGATTAGAAGTTTGACATATATACTTTATGAAATAGAGTTTTATTTTGAAAAGCATTATTTTATAATGAATAAAATAAGATTGATTTATTACACAAAAAAAAAATCAGTGGTCATTAATAATTTGATTTACATGAATATGATTAATTTAATGGTAATAAATTACTAATAAATAAATCATAATTTGTTTTTAGTTTTATTCTTCATTTTATTTTCATTTTATAGATGGAGTTATTTTTGATATTTTTAAGCCCCACCTTTAAATGTAAATGGTTTTTTTTTTTTAATTTTAATAAAAAGGGTTTTTCCTAGTAAAGAGATAATTGGGTTTAACAAAAGCATCATGGTTTTTTAATGAAAAATGATAGAATTTGTTTTTTAATTAAAGGTGAGGGTAATATGTATAATAATTAATATATGTACTGTGACGAAGAGATGTTTTGACTTTTTAAAAAGAATTCAAGTGAAAAGGCCATTTAATATTTTGGCTAAGTTTAAAAAATCAGCAGCTACTTGGGTAATGGATAGTTAGTTTGGTGACAAGCAAATAAAATAAAAAAACATTAATTTTATAACATGACAAAAAATATTAATTTAAAAATTTTATTATTTTTGAAAATATCAATAATGTTATTTTTTTAATGAACCAAATTGTTATTGTAGATTCAATGAACTGATGACTTTTATTACCATGATGTGACTATCGGTTAATCAATAAGCACAAAAATTTCATTTTGTGTCGGCTATGCAAACACAATTTTTTCTTGAAAAAAAAATAAATATTTTTTAACATTATTATAGTCCTTTATTAATTAGTTAATTTTGATACCCTACTCCCTCTGATCATACACCATCTCATAATCATCTATAGGACAAGTATGACTATCTTCTTTTTTTGTAATATTTAAATAAATAAATAAATAGATTTAGGAGTAATTTAAAAACGTATTGATATCAATCAACTAATTAGTAATTTAAACAATTCAATTAGTTTATTTTAATTACATAATTAAAATAGATCAAAATTTTCTTCAAAATAACTTAAAATTTCAAACTTCAAACTTAGCTTATCCCAATTATATTCAAATGGCATATATAAGATTGTATCTGAAATTTATATAATTAGAACGTATGGTCTAGATTCATGCACATAAGGATTCAACAAGTGTATCCAATGCCCAGGCTGTGTGTCTATATATATATATAGATTGAATAATCCAGTTAGAACTGAAAGGTTTCTTTCTTAATTACAAAAATAAAAGTTCAACAGAGGCATGCTGTAACCATGGAATGGAACGGAATACGCATCATGTATTTATTTATTCATGTATTATAATAATAACAAGTCATTAGAGAAGCCTTTCTGGTTGGAGCACAAAGGAAAAGAATCTTTCAATGTGTACATTAATTTTTGATTAATTAGCCACTCACCTCTTTGCTTTTCCTTCAATTGTTTTCATGCCTTGCGTGCATGGCTAGGACACTTCTATATATATCAGATATAATTGTGGAAAATGTTTTTGTTTTAATTATCAATTATATACCAACCCCATATAGTTTACTGTCTCTCTTTTATGTCATATCTATATAGAAGTCTATGCACGTTGTCTAATTAAATTAATTTAAAAATAATTTGAATCCAGTACTCTCTTCTTAAACTTGAAAGATGATGGTTTATATGCGAACATTTATGGTATTTTTTAGGGGAGGAAACCAAGTTGTACAATCGGATTCGAGTCAGCATCTTTATACCAAATCTTGGAAATTTTTTTTTTCAAACTATAAAAATTATATTTGTAAACAGGCAATAATAATTTATGTTTATGTAAAATGAAAATAATTAAAATAACATATTTCAAATTAAAATAATATAAAGATGTTCACTAACCATGTTTCGAATTTTATTTATTTATTTTATCTGATATGTATGACTTTTTTCTTTTTTCTTCAGTTGCTATTGAAGCTTATACATTGTTCTTTCATAGATAATTTTTATATATTTAAAAAAAATTAATGGTTAGACTATTAATAACCCTTAAAAGTAATAATCTATTTTTACTATATTTTTAAATAGTTTTTTCTGTATAAATGTATTTATTGTTTTCCTTATTTATATTTCTTAAGCATGACAATAATAAAACATGTCTTATTCCACGATCATACCCTTTGTTTCTTCCTCTAGGCATGCATTCTCCCAAAATAGGAAGTAGAATTCACTAATAACATTAAATAATCATCAAATTAATTCCACCTAGCTAATAAATCATGTTTTATTTTGCATAAATACAGGAACCCCAATCCTCCATCATCATCATAAAATCAACCAAGATATAATCTTACAGCAAGACTTGTTGATCTCCAACCAAGCAAAGTTGAGTACCAAAGATCTGCCATGGTTAGTAGGTGAACCATCATCTCAAAAATCAAGATTTGCCTTCTGGTTAAGAGTTATAAACAGAACTAGATCTCTTCCATGGATCCTCATCAACTCCTTCCCAAAAGAAGATAACAACAAGATCACTATCCTTCCATCTCTTCTGTCCAACCATCAACTTCAAACCTTTCATGTAGGACCATTAATGCTATCCATTAATGATAAAAAGATACTCAAGAACAACAACATCAACGGCAGCAGCAACAAGAAAGAACATGACAAGAACATCATACAATGGTTGGAAAAACAAGAACCAGGCACAGTGATATATATTTCATTTGGAACTTGGGTTGGACCTATTGCAAAGGAGAAGATCACTGAGTTGGCAATGGCGTTGGAGGAGACAAAGCGACCTTTCGTTTGGGTCCTTAAAGACGAGAAACAATGGAGGGAAGGGTTACCGGAAGGTTACTTAGACCGTAATGCCAAAAATGGGAAGGTGGTTGCATGGGCACCTCAAGAGGAGGTGCTCAAGTTTCAGGCAGTTGGATGTTATCTCACACACTGTGGATGGAACTCAACAATGGAAGCTATAAGGCACGAGAAGAGACTCTTGTGTTATCCTATCTCTGGTGACCAGTTTGTGAACTGTAATTATATTGTTGGGGTTTGGGGGATTGGGATTAAGCTTGAAGGGTTGGAAAGAGGAGTTATATTGGATGGGATTGAGAAGATTATGGTTGGCAGAGAGGCGGAGATGATACAGAAGAAAGTGTCAGAGATGAAGGCGAGAGTCATGGGGGACCAAGAGATTTGTGCAACTGCAAGTAATCTTGAGTCCTTTGTGGAGGTTGTAAGAGAAGCAAATTGTTGTTGAGATGAAGCACTCATGGGTTGTCAATGAAAGTTAGTTACATGTTGGACATGATGGCTTCTTTCATTTAAAATAAATATTCATACAGATCCCATAAGTGCTCCTGTCGAAGTGAATTTATTAATAAGTTATGTTTGGATGAGATACAATAAAATATTTTTTTTTTTAGTTAAAAAATAAGATCTAATATGGATAAGTTGAGGAAGATGAGAAGAGAGAGAGAGAGAGAGAGAGAGAGAGAGAGAGAGAGAGAGAGAGAGAGAGAGAGAGGGGGTTGCAAGTATAATTCCACATATATAAATAATCAACTACTATTGACAACTTTATATATAACTAAGTCATACAAGTTATAAATAATCAACTATCAACTCAATAACAACTTTACTAGCTCGATAATAAACTACTAATGACACACCCCTTTGTGTGTGTACTGCAAATGCACGGGTCATCAAAGTAATAAAATACCCGGTGACTGGGTAGTCAAATCCACAGGAAATAGATGCTCAGAAACAAAATGTGTTACTATTTAGTTAAGTGAAAATCGAGTTGTGATTTGATTCAAAATATTAATACGAAGAAAAGTAAAAGAGAAAAGAGATAACAAAATTAAGAAGCAAATGGAGGTAATCAATAATAAAATGAGGTACCCGGACAACGCTCACCCTAGGACTAATATTTCAAGTGCAAGACTAATATTATGCATCCTAATTAAAGTTTAATGAGTCATGAAAATCCAAAGACACAAGGTCCCAAACCTAAGGTCAACCGTGACTAGCCCTTTACACTATGCCCTGGCGGAAAAGAATACTCTCAACACCTCACACTGTGTGGGACTGTTTAAAGCTCTAGGGATTCCAAGTGATAAACCCTATTCCCTGATTTAAATCTAAACCTTTGGCCCAGGTGAAAGATCCTTAGTCACAATTAAGCCCCAGCACTAAGGATTACTCAACACTTCACTCTGTTGCTCGTGCAACTAAGCCCCAATGGAATTTGTCTATTAGCACTTTACTTTATCATGACCACAAAGAACTTTTGGAACATGGACGTAGGATAAATCATGTCGGAAGGGAAAAGGGAAAGTTCTGCGATCTCTCGACTTATAATCTTAACTCTCTTCAACCTTACAAGTCTAACCCTAATGAAGTGACACTCATTCAAAAAGATTACCTAGATAGATTCCACTACAACAAAAAAGGCTTATTGTGACATTTTTGAAACAACATTTTTGATAAATGTTACTGTAAACCATTAAAATGACGTTTAAGCGATAGTTGTAATAAATGTTGGTATACTTTTATTTGTTCCTACATTTATAATGACATTTCTACTTATAGTCACAATAGCTTTTTGTTTTGCGATATTTTTGAAAATTTTAGGGTCGTTAAAAGAAATGTTGGTACAATATTATTTATTAAGACACATATTACGACCTTTGTAACAAATGTCATAATCTAATATGACTTTTATTGCATCAATTTGTTATGACATATTTGAAAATGTTATTTTAAGTTAGGATATATATATATATATTCAAAAAATATGAAAGATAATTTGAAATAAAAAAAATGATATTTAAGGATAAATAAAATCGATAATATTTTGAATTTCAAAACCTACATGCACGGCCTATATATACAAGATCTATTAGATAATAAAGAAACCATAATAATGTAAAAAACCAAAAGTTCTTGTCGGGAGAAAAAGTAAGTACCTCAATTTTTATTTATTTCATCGTATTTTTTGCATTGTTTTTTTGTAATATTATTTAAATATTTATTTTTTTTTTGTTAATTATGGATGATTGATAGATGATTATTTTTTTAATTAGTTTTTGTTATAAAAAGGTATGAGAATTTTAATTAATCTAATCCTAGGGTTTTATAATATTTTTTTATACCAAAAAGAGGAGATTAAATTTAATTGGGATGGATTGCGTGAAATATCCTATATTTTTGTTGGAAATTAAAATGTGTTTTGGCTTTTCTCTTTGCTGATGTGATGATGGGGAGACCATGATATCATGCGGTGGTCATGGCATAGATCTAAGGCTTCAACACTGGAGATTTTTTTTTTTTTTGGTTTTTTTTATTTAACCCTAGTTTGTTGAAGTTTTAGAATTACCTATGTTTTTTAATTTTTAATTTTTTATAAGGTTCTTGCTATGGGACACTCATAGCTTTGGTGAAGTTTTACAATTTGCCCCTTATATATTTTATATTTTTTATTTTTTATAGGGTTATCATTATAGTTATGATCCACATAGGTGATAGGTTTGTTAAAGTTTTTATATTTTATCCTTTTTTTCTAAGTTAGTTTGTTTAAGGGTTCTTGTTGTTATAGTACAAATCATATATTATCCATTTAAATAAAAAAAAATTATTTGTATTCTTTTTATACAAATTATATATCCTCCACATAGTTTTTTTTTTATATTTTAAATTAGTATATTATTAATTTTAATATATCATATATGTTGATATTTAATTTAATTTAATTTTTATTATTTTATTATGCTGATTTTGTTAAATATAAAAATTATTGTATTGTAGGTTGGAGATACTTGAAGTAGTCTTTATTCTCAATTAACTACTCAATTTCATTATAACGATAATGATCCAATTATGATTTTTATAATATTATCTAATTATATTTTAAAATTTTAAATTTATTAGTTATTAATCATTTTTTTAAATTGATTTTAATATCTACTAATGTATTTGTATATTTTATTTTTGCAGATAAGAAGCCACCATGATAAATTTAAAGATAATTCCAAAGATTGAAGCCTTAGCTTTATTATAATGTTTGAAAGCTATTTTTTTTTAAGATTTGTAGATCATGTTAATATTATTTTAAGTAGTGATTACATTTCAAAATTTTAAATTATAAATTTTATTATTTATTTATCACTTTTCTTTTATAAATTGATTTGGATATCTAGTAATGTATTTGTATATTTATTTTGTAGATAAGAGGCCACCATGATAAATTTAAAGGCAATTCCAAGGATTGAAAGATTAGCTTTATTATAATTTTTGTAAACTATTTTTTTAGATTTGTAGGTCATGTTAGCATTATTTTAATTAGTGATTATGTTTCTAAATTTTATTATTTATTCATCATTTTTTTAAAAATTGGTTTGGATATCAACTAATGTATTTATATATTTTATTTTGCAGATAAGAGACCACCATGATAAATTTGAAGGCAATTCGAATGACTGAAGCATTAGCTTTATTATAATGTTTGAAAGCTATTTCATTGAGATTTGTAGATCCGTATTTTAATTAGTGGTTTAGTGCTAGGTGGGACTTTTGTATTTTTGATAAATAATTTTAATTACTATTTTATTATATTATCTAAATTAATTTTATAGAATTTAAATTTTATCTCATATTTATATATTTAAATTGTATATAAATAATTTTTAATTAATATCTTGCGAATGTTGCATTTTATTGTTATCCATAAATACTATATGGCTAAAACAACAATAATGAAATATCGACATAAGAGTTTTAAGAAACACTTAACAAATGTTATTGAATAATTTTTGTATAAACATTTATAAGTGAAATTTAATTTTAAAATTAGATATGATGAATAACTTTTACTAAAATTTAAAAATATCGACTTAAATTGGGTTTTAAAATTTTTATTTTCTTAAACCAATATTTACAAAAGGTCAATATAATTAATTTAAGAGACTTTTAACAAATATTACTATATAATCTCTATAACAACAATTACAAATGTTGTAATATTTCAAAATTAATATGATAAAAACTTATGGCGGCATCTGCAAATGTTGCACAAAATAAAAAAAAGTGTTGCTCAAGCCATATACAAATGTTGGAATAAAATTCATATTGAGACTGTTTACAAATGATGGGAAAATATCACTATAAATGTCGGAATAAATAGGTACCGAAGTTTCATGAAGTCACAACAAAGCATAACGACTATGGCAATTACAACATATAATCGATATTTGTTACAAAAGTTAGTATAGAGCTATTGCGATGGTTTTTGGCTAATTTACAACACATGGCAAATGTCACAAAAACCCATTTTTGTTGTAGTGTTCTCAACCCTAGTGCCACTCTAAGGGGAAATCAAATCAATAAACACAAAAGATTGAAACTCAATTAAAACATCAATTAAAGGCAACATAATAGAAGTCAATAAAACAAAATCATCCTAGGGTTTACAAGTCCAAGCACCCACTAGGGGTTTAGCTCTCCATGGAGCAATACAAAATCAAATAAGAAATCGAAAATAAGTGTAAGAAATCCATGAAGATAACCCCTTGTTGTCTATATCAATAGTCTTGAAGAGCAGCCTCGTTTTCTCCAAAGACTCCTCCGTCAAATCTAGGGCACACCTTGCGAAACAATGCCATTGAAAGCTCCCCCAATAACCCTCCTTCAAAGGAAATCGATGTCAAATGCCGTAGAACCTCTCCAAAATACAAACAAAAACCTCTCCAAACCCTAGTAGCGCTCTCCCCAAAAGTTAGGCAAAAGATACGAAAAATATTTCCAAATTAAACTCTTAAAGTGGTATTTATAGGGCTGAAATCGGCCATCCACACGGGTGTGTGGATTTCCAAATTAATTTGCTACAATAAAATTCTACAGTAAACTTCAATTTCTTCATCGAGGTCGCATGGTTGGGCACACATCCATGCTATAGATCATGTCGCATCTTGCTTCTAAACATATTGATGAAACTCTTGCCGATGTTATACAAGTCGGAACATATGAGTGTGACTGCCTTTGTGCCCCTCCAATTTGTATATTCACTTGAGCACATTAAAGGTTGGCACACACTCACATGTCTATGAGCACAACTTGTACCTTGATCCTTGTTCATTCCAAGAGTTTCCTCAACAATTGCGTCCATAATCTATTTTTGCTTGCTTTCTTCCAAACTTGTCTCCACAACCCTAAATGCACAAAAGAACACAAATACACACCAATGAGCCATAAAATATGATAAAAGTGATGCTCAATATAAGAAAAGTATACTTAGTAATATTGACATGCATCCGAATTGCGTGCATGTACCGTAAGTCTACGGGTGTCGAAATAATAATATACCCCGGTGAGTGGGTAGTCGTATCCACAGGGAATAGTGTTTAAAAACAAGAGTGATCACTATTTAGCTAGAGCGAGAATCGATGATAAGAGAAGTCAATGTATAAATGCAAAAGAAAGTAAGAGAATGCAGAAAGAGCAGTAAGAATAAGAGAGGTAATCAATAGTAAAATGGGGCACCCGGACAATGCTCGCCCTAAGACTATTGTTTCAAGTGCAAGACTAGTATTATACTTCCTAATTGATGTTTAATGAGTCGTGGACATCCTAAAACACACGGTTCCAAACCTAAGGTCAACCGTGACTAGCCCTATACACTATGCCCTGACGGAGAAAATGCTCTCAACGCCTCACGCTGTGTTGTGCTGCTTGGGGTTCTAGGGATTCCAAGTGATAAACCCTTGTTCCTAAGTATAGCTCTAACCCTTTGGTCCAGACGAATGAACCCTAGTCTCAATTAAGCCACAGTACTAAGATTCACTACAACCCTTCACTCTGTTGCTCATGCAACTAAGCCCCAGGGGAGTTCATCTCTTAGCACTTCGCTCTACTTCGACTGCAAAGATCTCTTGGAACGTGGAGGTAGGATAAATCACATCAAAAAAGAAAGGGGACGTTCCATTACCTCTCGACTCACCGTCTCAACTCTCTCCAATCTTGTGTAGTATAATCCTATAGAAGTTGTCACACATTCAAAGGATAATCAAGATGACTCTCAACCCTAGTGTCACGACTAAAGGAAAATCAATGCAATTGATATGCAAGATTGGAACCCAATTAAAGCATCAATTTAGAAAGCATAATAAAAGTCATAGAAACAATGTCATCCTAGGGTTTACAAGTCCGAATACCCACTAGGGGTTTAGCTCTCCATGGAGCTATACAAAATCAACAAAGTGTTTGTATCAATAAGTATAGAAAACATAAATAAAACCCCCATGTGGCCTGTATCGATGGTCTTGTGAAGCTGCCTCGTCTTCTCCAACGAATCCCTTGTCAAGCCTAGGGCACACCTCGTCGAATCGATGTCGACGAAAGCTCCCCCAATAGATATCTTGCAAAGGATATCAATGTTGATACCGTAGACTTGCTCCAAAAGCCTTGCAACATCCTCTCCGAACCCTACCTGCAAGCTCTCTTGAAGCTGGGTGAAAGATAGGTCAAAAGTCCACAAATAAAAATAAAGTCGCGGTATTTAAAGGTTAAAATTGGGCATCCATACGGCCGTGTGGAATTTCCACACGTCCATGTGGATTTTCTGGAATTTTGATTTTCGGCGCGATGTGAACAGTAACTACTACAGCATTTTGATACAGTAGCTGCTACAATACTCGCGCCAAACTTGCTCCCGACTTCATTTTTCTTCATCGAGGCCGCTAGGTTGGGCACACAACCACGCAGTAGATCATGTCGTTTCTTGTTTTCCTCGCATTGATGAAGTTCTTCAATGTTACAAGAATTAGACTTTATGAGTGTGATTGCCTTTGTGCCCCTCCAAATTATAGAATAATTTGAGCACATTGGAGGTTGGCACACACCCACAAATCTACAACCCATGCCTTGATCGTTGCTTGTTTCAAGAACCTCCTCAACAATCGCGGACATGACCTAATTTTGCCCCTTTCTCTTGAACTCTACTCCACAACCACACATGCACAAAAGAACACAAATACACACAAATTAATGATAAAACCTGAGAAAAGTAATGCTCAATGTAAGAAAAGAATACTTCGTATTACTTATACACTAGCACTTATCAAATACTTATACATGATGAGCGAGTGCGTGACAAGCTACTGAGCCAGCACGCGACTCCCTGGCCGTAAGTGCATGGGTCATCAAGTAATAACCTCTCGTGCGAGCAAGAGAGGGTCGTATTCCCAAAGGGCCCCGAGATCTACTATTACTTCCTTTTGGGGGTCACTGTCTAGTCGATCGAAATAGGATTGTTTGTAAATATTAAAACTAAATAAAACAAAATAAATAAGAAAATAAGAACAAGCTAGCAGCTCAATCCGAACAGGAATAAAGGAGAAGAAGAATCCAAATGTTGAGGAAGGCCTTGGGTAAGGATTCCCCCGGGAGAAGACTAAGTACGGATGACGATGACAACTTAAAATAATGTTGGCTTCGTTTTGGTCCGCTAGACTCGGATGTCGAGTACCCTGGAACCTCCGTGGTGTAGCCCTAATCCAATACGGGTTCCTCCATCCGGAGGATACCCCTATGATGTCATTGGGAACAGGGAGTCTTGACTAGGGTTATTCTAATGCACACTTTCGGCTAAAATAACCCTAATCACTTGGGAGGCTACCAATACCCAGAACTTCTAATATATTAATACAATGAATCCCTTTTTAATCATCCCAAGACCTAATACAAGCTAGCATCCCGCCAAACAAGTATTTTTCAAAATCAATTCTACAGAATCCATCCATTGTAGAATGAACAAGATAATGAAAGATTAAAACCAACAACACAAGCCACATACATACATTCATAAAACCATAAAGTCATCCATACAAAGTCTCCTCCAAAGGTTCACCGGGAGCCTGGTGGCCTTGGGAGTCTAGTTCGACATAACAAAATGAGAGGGTACACAATACATAAGATTCAAGATACAAACAATGGGTAAATTCCCCTCGAAATGTTGGCTAGAAGGCAATGAGGAGAACTTGTTGGATCCGCGCCGCCAAGCTCTTTGAGTGTTTTCCTTTGTTCTCCCCTTCTTCTCTCCTTCAAAAATTGCCAAAAAAACTTCCAAAGATGATGAGATGAACTTAGGTGTGTTTGGAGGTCAGATGAGAACCAGCTACCTCTCAATGCCCTAGCAAAGCATATATATAACCCGGAGCTTGTGCGAGCTGTGTGTGGGCCGCACAAGCACCCGCACAAGCTTATGTCAACCATGTGCGGCCAAGTGTGCAGACCGCACACCAGGTCGCATGGCTCTCTAGCAGAGCTGCGCGAGCAATGTGAGGCCCTCACACTGGCCGCATAGAGTTGCGTGGGCAGCGCGTTGCCCACGCAGCCTTATGTGAAAGTCGCTTCGCGTGTCATTCGCGCCCGGAGCTCATGTAAACTTCATTTCTTCTAAAATTTTCTCCGAATCAACTCCAATGTGGTTCATTTTCACGAAGATGGTCCATCAAAGCCCTGAAACAAAATAGATATATCAAGTGTGCATAATTTCATCGAAACAATACACAAGTTGCATGAAAGTGTATAGATTTTACAAGTCAAGAATGATGTATTTAGGCACTTATTAATAGACAAGCACTTATCAACTAACTAAACAACAACATACTAACTTAATAACGTAATCCTAATCTAACTCTATATAACTTATTAAAAAACCCTATCTATGAACCCTATTTTGATTGGGCTTGCAACATTGCCCTTTCCATCGAGATTGGCCATGTCGTCAAGGACAAAATAATGGTTGCAAACCATCATTTTGGAAGCTGGTATGACGACCATGGTGATTTATCACGAACGTTCCATAAAGCGACTGTAACTCTAGGTTTTCTAGAGGTTGGGCACGGCCTCACCATGCCCGTTGTTTGGCCATGGTGAGCACAACAAGCCTTAGAACGGTTGTAGCCAACACTTAGAAACTTTTGAGCCCTAATCGACTTGATAATGGCCCATAACGATCTTATAATGGTCGTGGTGCCTTGATAAGACTGCACGGATGAACACTAGCCATTGTTTACCCCATTATAAAGAGATATAGGGTCACCGATGGCTGACTCTTGGCCTTTCTCACTGAAAACATACTTTCCTCTCTGCCACTTTACCGAAGAACCATCTCTGACCTTCGTTTAGTGAGTCTAAGGAGCTTTAATCTTGTTTCCGCTTGATTTAGCACCATATCTATTTAATTTTCACCGTGGGACAACCTTCTCTTTTTGGCTGATTTCGTAAGAACCTTTCCAAATTTTTTAAATCTTGATTTTATAATGTTTAAATGGCATGAAATAGTATAACAATGCTTGGTTAATGTTTTTATGTAAATTTCCATCAAGTATGGACCCAGATACTTTAGGGTCATGAGACTTATGTCTGTGGGACCTCGAAGACGTCTCTACCTTAGGACGCCCGGTGTTCCGCTACTTACACGCCATCCAATCGCGGATACTGACCGGGGAAGGAGACAACATGGGGGTTGTTAACCTCCAAGATCTTTACTCCTTATCGAGCATGGTAGCTCAGGAGGTGATTCACATCGACCATGCCCTTGCTTGCCAGTTGCGTCATCAGGTACGTAATCCCCACCTGGCAACCATATTTCTTGGTCCCTATATTACCAATCTTGGACGGGACCTAGGTTTGATCAATCACTATCCAAGTATGCAGTGTGTAGGGGCCATGCAGACTCTCGGAGTCACCACGCTCCTGGCCACGTACATGATTGAATGGCAGGACACACCCCACAGGGTTCAGTACCAAGTGGTTCATTGGACCGAGTCTGAGTCTTCAGATGATGAGGAGTCTCTTCCGGAGACCACAACCACAGCAGTTCTCTTGATCCAGGTTCTAGCTCCTTCTCCTATGACTACCACATCGACTACATCAACTCCATCAGCTCTTGAGGAGCACTTGAAACGTCTCGAGGAGGGTCAAGTGAGGAGAAGGATCTACTACAAGAGATACTAGCGTATCTGTAGTGTTAGGACTCCTCGACCACTTCGGCACCTACATTACCCACTTTTACATCTCCAGTGGTCCCGAAGTCTCCTCTAGCTTTAGCAACACCACTAGTACTTCATTGATCATATACAACGCCAGACATTGCCTACCAGACTCCATCTCTTTGATTTTCATATACCACTTTTGTACTTTTATATTTTAGTACATTGTATACTTTATTACAGCAAGGGACCCTCATCCTGCTACTTTTGTACTTTCTGATCGTAGTTGATTTTATTTTACAATGATATATAATTTTGTTTGCTTTGTATTTAACTACCCCATTTGTGTCTCATCAAGGTTGAGGTGATAAGGTGTTGTTTTGGCCCGCACAATTTGTTGCTTGGACAAAAGTAACTTTACCGCACTAGTTAGCTAAACTAAGAAATCAATGGAGTACTAGTGACCATGCACTCTTTTGATTTCTTTTCTTATTATGTATCACTACACTTGTGCATGCATGTGTACATTGGCGATAATGTACATCTTTAAGTGTGGGGAGGGAGTGTACGTTTACTTTTTCTTTGCATTAAGAATTTCATACTATACTATACTATACCATAATATCAATCTTGTAAATTTTTTTTTTGAGTTCTTGTACCTTATACACATGCTAGTATTGAGCTTTGAAATCATTGCACTTACTTGTTGAAGTTTCTTTGGTCTAGGGACATAAAATGCTACACTAGCAACTTTTTTGTTCTCTCTCAAGAGTTTGACTGCTCTATGAGCCTTTACCCTACCTGGTGTCTCTCTTAAGTACACCTTGCACCTCATGTTTGTCTAGTGAGTGATGTTTTATAATAAGGACACTATAGTACTTACTTTATTTCTTTAAGTTAAGACAGATGCACAAGAAAAAAAGCTACCTCGTTTGTAGTGCGTAGTCGCTCCCAACAAGTCGGATACAAAGTAAATGCCCTAGTGGGAGAGAGGGATGCCTCCTGGGAAGTGTGAAAGCTACTGATTGTGAGGGAAAAAAACATAAAGAGAATAGAAAAAAAGAGAAAAAAAGAGAAAGGGCAATCATGCATAAAAAAAATTAATTCAATTTATTATTGTGAAAAGTGTAAGAGTAAGACTGAATAAAAAAAAAAAAAAAGTTCTCTACACGAACTAGACTATATGATAATGGACTAGGAGACCGACACTTGGGCAAGTGCTTTTCACCATAGAGTGGACTACTTTTTAGAGGAATAATCTTGCTACTGGCATTTGATTGTTCCCCCATACTATTGAAACTCCATACTTAGTTGCCTAAGATCAAGCACTCATCATGTATTCTATGTCCATCAGTTTTATTTCCTTGAGGACAACAAACACTTAAGTGTGGGAATATTCGATAAGTGCTAAACTAACCATATTTTCTATATCATTTACACTACATTTAGAATGAAATTCTACTTGTTTAGCACCTCATTAGTATGAAATTTCATTCTTTTTTCACAACGATCTTTATCTCTATTTTAGGAAGAAATAAGTGAATTCGAGGGTGTTTTGAAACACAATAAAGCAAGTTGCTGAATCAAGACTGCACCAAAACTCATAACGGCCATTATGGAAACTCATCATGCTCGTTGTATATACTTACCACTACCATGATACAGCCATGATAGCATGAACTCACTGAGAGCAACAAAGAAGCCACAACGACTCATAACGGGCATTGTGAAGACCATAATGGCCGTTGCCAAGACACATAACGCCCAAAGACCACGCTAGGACACAACTTGGAGCCCAAGCATCAACTTACTCATAATGGGCATCAAAACGCCCGTGGTGAGGCTGTGGTGGAGCCGATTACTACAAATACCCCAGTATTATCTAAATTCGGGGTAACTCTTTTCCTAAACAACCTAGGGTGACTGAATTTTTGGGGATCTAAGCTGCAGACAATGGTGCTTCTTGAAGATTTCAACAAATTCCGTTGGATTTCTCAAGAGTACGTCAACGAGCTTCATCAGAGAAGATCGCGCGTAACAGGCATCATCAAAGATCATTATCAAAGGGAAGTGAGTGGCAAATGTCATCCTAACAACCTTCGGAGAATTAATGGAGGGAGTTAGTCTTGGAATACATTAAAAGCTTATTTATTCTTTATTTGGTCTTGTGGTTCTCTTGTGGTTCTCTCGTGCTTTGATGCTTTGCTTGTTATGACCCATAAGAACTTAATTCGAGGGGAATTGTATGTCTAGGTCCCTCAGTTATTATTTATGAATATTGATTGATTAATACAAATTGTTCTAATTTTTGTAATCATTATATTTTCTTAATTGCTTATTATTGTTAATGTGGATGAGGAGGATATGCCCCCATGTTGATGATGCCCATGCCATGATAGATTTATGCATGTTCTAAGAGGTTAGGCATAGCTAGGTTTCTAGATTAGAGGTTGATTATCCCTTAGGTTTTGACACACCCCTTGCGAGTGCATACTGCAAGTGCACGGGTTTGTCGAAGTAATAATATTTACCCTTGTGAGTGGGTAGTCATATCCGCAGGGAATAGGGATTTAAGACAAGAGATTTCACTATTTAGCTAAGTGGTATACGGTTAGTGTGAAGAGAATCAATGAGTGAGTGTGAAAGCAATTACAAAGAGCAAGAAATAAAATAGAAAGATGGAAGGTAAGAGAGTGCAAGTAGGAGTAAATAGAGAAAGACAAGCAATGAGTAAAGCTGGGTACCCGGACAAGCTACCCCTTGGACTATTATACTTTCCTATTGATGTTAATTGAGTCGAAGAAATCCTTAAACACACGGTCCCAAACCTAAGGTCAACTGTGACTAAGCCCAACACTATGCCCCGGCATTAGGTTTCACTACGACCCTTGACTCTTGTTGACCTGTCCACTAAGCCATAGGGGAGTCTATCTTCCTAAACCTCACACTACGTGGGATTGCTTTAAGTTCTAGGGATTCCTAGTGATAAACCCTATTCCTATGTATAGCTCTAACCCTTTGGTCTAGGTGAAAGAACCCTAGTCTATATTAAGCCCCAGCACTAAGATTCATTTCAACCCTTCACTCTGTTGCTTGCGCAACTAAACTCCAGGGGAGTTTATCTCTTAGCACTTCACTCTATCTCAACCGCTAAGAAATCATGGAACACGGAGGTAGGGAGAATCACACCGGAGGGGAAAGGGGACGTTTCGCTACCTCACGACTTACTGATAAGTGCTCATGTTATAGTAATGCGAAGTGTTATTATCTTGCAATGAGCATTAATTTAATCAGATTTTATCACTAAAAAATGTGCATTTGTTTACTTTTGGGCATTGTAGGATTGTGAAGATAAAGTGAAGGAAAGGAACGAAGTTAGATCGTGTTCGCCATTGTTGGGAAGATTCTTGGACTAATCAAGGAGCACGGCATGAGTAGAGACTTGTGAGTGTGTGCCAAACTCCTCCGGAGGGGCACAAAGGCAGTCACATTCACAATAAGTCTATCTCATGCTAGCAAGAAGAACTTCACCAATTAGGAGATTTGAAGCAATCGGCACGATCTAACGTTGATTATGTGCCCAATTCAACGGCCTCAATGAAGAACGACGAATTCAGGAGCGTTTCGGGACAATTACTGTTCATCTTCTGCCGAAATTCAGAATTCCAGAGAATTCACACGGCCATGTGGAAATTCCACACGGCCGTGTGAATTAATTTTCCAGTAAGCCAGAAACTTCACACGCCCGTGTGGAAATTTCACACAGCCGTGTGAAGTGCTGATAAGTCTGATTTTTAAAGCCGCACTCAACAATATAACGAGGGATTTTGGAGATTTTTAACATATCTTTGGACCTATCTTTCTCCCCAACTTCTGGAGAGTGCGGCTAGGGTTTTGGAGAGGACTTCGTGGAGGTTTAGAGCGCGTCATTGGCATCGTCACCGACGTTCGGTGGCTGCACAAGACCACGGCCACACCATACGCAATGGGGTTTTCATTGATGTCTTTACCTTGTGCTTTATTTCATATTTTGATGAACATGTATAGCTCCATGAGGAGCTAAACCCCTTGTGGGTATTCAGACTTGTAAACTCTAGGGTTATTATGTTTCTTTGACATTGTTATTATGCTTTTCCATTATTGATGAATAAAAATTGAGTTTCGATCTTAATTTCATCTTGTTAATGTTTTCCTTTAGACGTGATACTAGGGTTGAGAACAATCTAGGTTGTCCTTTGGAGATGTGACAACTCCTATAGGATTAGACTATTTAAGATTGAAGAGGGTTGAGAGGGTGAGTCGTGAGGTAGCGAAGCGTCCCCTTTCCCCTCTGATGTGGTTTCTCCCTACCTCTGTTTCCTTGATTTCTTAACGGTCGAGATAGTGTGATGTGCTAGGTAGATAAACTCCCCTGGGGCTTAGTTACGCAAGTAACAGAGTGAAGGGTTGAAGTGAATCCTACACACTGGGGCTTAATCTAGACTAGGGTTCTTCCACCTGGACCAAAGGGTTAGAACTACACATAGGAATAGGTTTTACCACTAGGAATTCCTAGAACTTAAAGCAATCCCACGTAGTGTGAGGTTTAAGTAGATATACTCCCCTGGGGCTTAGTCGTGCCAGCGACAGAGTGAAGGGTTGACGTGAATCCTAATACCGGGGCATAATGTTGGGGTTAGTCACGGTTGTCATTAGGTTTGGGACCGTGTATCTAAGGATTCCCTCGACTTAATTGACATCAATAGGAAAGTATAATAGCATTGTCTTGCACTAGAAGCATAGATCCTAGAGGTAGCTTGTCCGGATACCCTATTTCATCCATTGCCAGTTTCTCTCTATTATCTTTTACTTGCACTTTCTTATCTTCCATCTTTCTATTCAATTTCTTGTATTTTATTATATTTGCTTCCATATTCACTTATCGATTCTATTCTTATCTTTCCATACTCCACATATCTTAAATAGTGAAATCTCGTATTTTAACTCCCTATTCCTTGTGGATTCGACTACCCACTCACTGGGGTAAATTTTATTACTTCGACAAACCCGTGCACTTTCGGGGCATTGTCACTCACCCTCTCAACTCTCTTCAATCCTAAGTAGTCTAACCCTATAGGAGTTGTCACACCTCCAAAGGATAACCTAGATTGTTCTCAACCTTAGTGTCACGGCTAAGGGAAAACAATTACAAGATGCAATTAAGACTGAAACTCGAATTTATTCATCAATAATGGAAAAGCATAATAATAATGTCAAAGAAACATAATAATCCTAGGGTTTACAAGTCTGAATACCCACAAGGGGTTTAGCTCCTCATGGAGCTATACAAATCCATCAAAATATGAAAAGGAATAGAAATTGAAAGCATAGATGAAATCCCCCTTGCGTATGGTGTGGCCGTGGTCTTGTACGGCCGCCAGACGTTGATGACGATGCTGATAACGCGCTTCGATCCTCCACAAAGTCCTCTCTGAAACCGTAGCCGCAACCCTCCAGAAGTTGGGGGAAAAGATTGGCAAAAAGATGTGTAAAAAATCTCCAAAACGGGCTTTTATAACGTTGACTCGCGGCTTAAAACCGGCTGAATCGGGATTTCACACGGCCGTGTGGAATTTCCACACGCTCGTGTGAAGTTGCTGGAATGCTGATTTTCGGCAGACAGTGAACAGTACTTGCTACAGTGTTTACTATTGGTGAAGTTGAATTAGGCACATAATCAACGGTAGACCGTGCCGATTACTTCAAATCTTCTTATTGGTGAAGTTCTCCTAAGTTAACACGAGCTAGACTTATTGTGAATATGACTACCTTTGTGCCCAAAGGAGGTTGGCACACACCCACAAGTCTAGACCCGTGCCTTGTTCCTTGCTTAGTCCAAAAATTTCCCAACAAAGGCAAACACGATCTAACTTCGCTCCTTTTCTACAAATTTGCTCCACAAACCTACAATGCACAAAATCACACGAACACACACAATTTAGTGATAAAATCTGATAAAAGATATGCTTATTGTAAGATAACAACGCTTCAAGTTACTATAACACAAGCACTTATCAAACTCCCCCACACTTAAGCTTGCTTGTCCTCAAGCAAAAATAAAACGTGAAAGTACTTGGGAAGAACAATTGAAAGTAGCTACATACTTCATAGATGGTAGCTCTTTCCACCCCAAATGCATAAATAAAACAAAGCAAATATTCACAAACTCTTTTTTTTTTCCATATTTTTTTCAATTTTTTCGTCTTTTTAAATTTTTTTTTATTTCTAAAACAAAAAACTAAGAACTCACTAAAACAAAGATAAACTTGTCCTTATAAACTTCAAGCTTGAGTTTCCAAAAGATTCCAAGAGTGAGTTGTGCAATATGAGATAATCGAGCAAAAATTCCCTACAATTCAAGTGAAACTAGAGCATGATAGGATACAATGTTAAAAATTCTCCTAAACTCTAAGAATACAACCGTTGCAACTAAGGTGAACTGCCATATTCTACATGAGCATAAGCAATTGAACGCACAAGTAAAGGTGTGTGCAAAGTGAACTTCCCCCCACACTTAAGATGTACATTGTCCCCAATGTACGCACATAAGTACAATAAAAATATAGCAATCAAACAAAAATATGTGGGAATGAGCAATTGAAACAATACTCCCCTAAACTCCAAGTGTTGCGTTTGATGGAGCTATGTTCATTGAGAGTTGAGTCTCAATGTGTTGTGGAGCACACACGGTCCCATGACCGTGTCTATGACTATTCCTCAATTTACAAACATCCAAGAAAATCTGCACGTATACACAAGGGGGTTCAGTGAAGCTCAATAAAAGTAGAATAAAACAAAAGAAACATAAAGCTAAAAACGCCTCAAGCGTCAGTGTCGTCTGTTACTGCTCCGATGCTGCTGCTGCAGTTGATGGTGATCCTGGTGCTAAAAAAGAAAAGAAAAGATTGACGAAGAAAAGATGCTTACCGACGAAATGGAAATCAAAAACTTCGAATATGGCCAGAAAAACAACTTAAAAACCCCTTAAATAGACGAAGAGAGGGTTGGGAAGATGGGAGGAAACATCCATTGAGTGTAGAGGCATCTAGAATTGAAAAGGCACAATTATATTTTAAAAAGAAGTCACAGCCTATTATGTTCTACGTAACCACACGGCCGTGTGGAAATTCCACACGGCTGTGTGCCTTGATAAGTGCTCGTGTTATAGTAATGCGAAGTGTTATTATCTTGCAATGAGCATTGATTTAATCAGATTTTATCACTAAAAAGTGTGCATTTGTTTACTTTTGTGCATTGTAGGGTTGTGAAGACAAATTGAAGAAAAGGAATGAAGTCAGATCGTGTTTGCCGTTGTTAGGGAGTTTTCGGAATAAGCAAAGAACAAGGCATGGGCATAGACTTGTGAGTGTGTGCCAACCTCCTTTGGAAGGGCACAAAGGCAGTCACATTCACAATAAGTCTAGCTCGTGTTAGCATAGGAGAATTTAGCCAATGAAGAGAATTGAAGCAATCGGCACGGTCTACCATTGATTATGTACCCAATTCAACGGCCTCAATGAAGAACAACGAATCCGGGAGCGTTTTGGCACAATCACTGTAGCAGTACAGTGACAAGTTACTGTAGCAAGTTACTGTTCACTGTCTGCCGAAAATCAGCAAATCAGCAACTTCACACGGCCGTGTGATATCCCGATTTCAGCCAATTTAAAGTCGCGACTCAGCATTATAAAAGCCCATTTGGGAGACTATTTTTGGATCTTTTTGGCTCTCTTCTGACCTAACTTCTGGGGAAGCGCGGCTAGGGTTTAGAGAGGATTTCGTGGCGGTTTGGAGAACGTCATCGGCGTTGACATTAACGTCCGGTGGTCGCACAAGACCACGGCCACATCACACACAAGGAGGGTTTCATCGATGCTTTCAATTTGTTTTCAATTTTATATTTTGATGGATTTGTATAGCTTCATGAGAAGCTAAACCCCTTGTGGGTATTTGGACTTGTAAACCCTAGGATTATTATGTTTCTATGACATTGTTATTATGCTTTTCCATTATTGATGAATAAATTCGAGTTTCAATCTTAATTGATTCTTGTTATTATTTTCTCTTAGCCGTGACACTAGGGGTGAGAACAATCTAGGTTATCCTTTGGAGGTGTGACAACTCCTATAGGATTAGACTACTGAGGATTGAAGAGGGTTGAGAGGGTGAGTCGTGAGGTAGCGAAACGTCCCCTTTCCCCTCTGATGTGATTCTCCCTACCTCTATGTTCCATGATTTATTCGCGGTCGAAATAGAGTGAAGCGCTAGGAGATAAACTCCTCTGGGGCTTAGTTGCGCGAGCAATAGAGTGAAGGGTTGAAGTTAATCTTAGTGTTGGAACTTAATTTAGACTAGGGTTCCTTCACCTGGACCAAAGGGTTAGAACTATACATAGGTACAGGGTTAATCACTAGGAATCCCTAGAACTCAAAGAAATTCCACGCAGTGTGAGGCTTAGGAAGATAAACTACCCTAGGGCTTAGTTGACAGGTTAACGAGAGTCAAGGGTCGTAGTGAAAACCTAAGGCCGGGGCATAGTGTTGGTGTTAGTCACGGTTGACCGTAGTTTTGTGACCGTGTGTTTAAGGATATTATTGACTCAATTAGCATCAATAGGAGAGTATAATAGCATTGTCTTGCAATAGAAGCATAAGTCCTAGCGGTAGCCTGTCCGGGTACCCAACTTTACTCATTGCTTGTCCTACTCTTTTTACTCTAACTTGCACTCTTTCACCTTCTACACTTCTATTTTTATTCTTGTTTTTATTAATTGCTTTCACACTCAATCATTGATTTCTTTCCATACATCGCACTAACTATATAGTGAATACTTGTATCTCAAATCCCTATTCCCTGTGGATACGACTACACACTCACCAGGGTATATTATTACTTCGACAACCCGTGCACTTTCGGGCCCCTGTCATGCCTCTACTGGAATCATTCACAGGGGCAATGACACGCCCCTGTGTTCCTTCTTTTTGCTTTTTCAGATCATCCACACGGCCGTGTGCCCAACCTGGCCAACACAAGGTTGGCCACAGGGGCACCCACACGCTCCTGTGGCCTCTCTGGATCTTAAGAAAATCATCTAAGAGTTCCACACGGGTGTGCGCCATGTACACGCTCACACACAAGGGCACTTGCACGTCCCCTGTGAGCCTCTGGATGAAATTCTTGTTCTGCAGACCATCCACCCGGCCGTGTGGTAATTCCACACGGCCATGTGCTATTCACATGGGCACTCATAGGGGCACTCACATGGCCTCTGTGACTCTCGGGATGGAGAGTTGTAGCTCTGTAGAGATCCACAAGGCCGTGTGGAAATTCTACATGGTCGTGTGACATCATAAGGTCGTTCACAGGGGCAGTCACACTGCCCTGTGTCTTCTTGGGATGAGCCCTCAACGGTGACACACGCCCTTGTGAAAATTCCACACGGCCGTGTGTCTTCTCTGGATGACTTAGCAAAAATTACAAGCTCTGCAGAAAATTTAAGAAACTTAAATACAACGTTCAGAGCCTACATATACGATAAAAAATTCGACCAGAGATCCATGAAAACACACTCAAACAACCCAAAACTTCGACAATCACAATTAGACACACTGCAACACCAATAATCCATGAGAAATCATAGCACACGCATAATAAAATCAAAACACCAAAACTAGGCAATTATTCATGCTAAAAACTAAACTAAAGCCTAGAAAAGCAATAAAAACTTGGGTTGCCTCCCAAGAAGCGCTTGTTTAACGTCACTAAGCTTGACGTACCTCTTTCTTACCTTATGGAGGCTTGAAAAGAGTGTGTTCCTCCTGACAAGACATTGCATAGCTACTTCCTTTTGGCCTCCAAGGAAATAATTTGGGTTGGGAATTGTCCAAGCTTAGCATAGGTGGGTCATTGGATGGTTTAAATATCCTATCGACATCTTTTTTCCTTCCCAAAATCTCTTTCTTGCTTTTTATGAGTTGATTAATCCCAAAGAACGGTGCATGTTCCATTACCTTAGGGGTTGCTTCTCCTTGTGTAATTTCAGCTTGAAAGGAATATGGCATTAGCAAACCTCCTTGAAAAATTCCTTTGCTCACAAGCACACTGTTCCTTCAAGCAATCCAAATTCTCAATATGATGTTCTTCTTCTTTCTCTTCAATTTCTACAGCAACGTACTCGGTTTACCCCATTTCTTCATTATCGTTCACTACCACATCATCTCTACAAGGAACTTGCATTGCTTACTCAAATACTTCATTTTCCTTGGAGAGTGTGTCAAGTATCCATCCTAATTGATGCTCAAGGTTGTTATAGGAGGCTTCATGACATTTTCGTGTAGCTTCCATACTTTGGCAAGAGGCATCGGATGATTCAATAAAGCTAGCTAGCACTTTTTTCCACTGAGGTGCATCTTCTACAAGTACCTCATCCTTTTGAAATTGGTCTAGAGGTGCTTCCCAATGTCGTCCATCACTATTCCATAAAACGTTTGGGTAGCTCCTTTCATTTAGATGATATGTGCTGTAGCATGGATTGCTTTGTTGTTGTGAAGCAAAAATTCTATCAACCTTTTTACTTAGAGCTTCAACTTGAAAATATAGCTCAATTACTGGATCAATCTCCATTTAGGCTCCTTGCAAGAAAAAGTGAGATAAATCAAACAAAAACAAATAAGAATGATGGAAGAATAAGAAAGGGTGAAATAGAATGAATGATGAATAGCTAAAATAGCAAGTACAAATGTCTCTAAAACGCCTATTCCTCAGCAACGACGCCAAAAACTTGACACACCCCTTGCAAGTGCGTACCGCAAGTGCACGGGTTTGTCGAAGTAATAATATTTTACCCTGGTGAGTGGGTAGTTGTATCCGTAGGGAATAGGGATTTATGACATGATATTTCACTATTTAGCTAAGTGGTGTACGATGAGTGTGAAGAGAATCAATGAGTGAGTGTGAAAGCAATTATAAAGAGCAAGAAATAAAATAGAAAGATAAAAGGTAAGAGAGTACAAGTAGGAGTAAATAGAGAAAGACAAGCAATGAGTAAAGTTGAGTACTCGGACAAGTTACCCCTAGGACTTATGCTTCTAGTACAAAACAATGCTATTATACTTTCCTATTGATGTTAATTAAGTCGAGGCAATCCTTAAACACACGGTCCCAAGCCTAAAGTCAACCGTGACTAACCCCGATACTATGCCCCGGCATTAGATTTCACTACGAACCTTGACTCTTGTTGACCTGTCAACTAAGCCCTAGGGGAGTCTATCTTTCTAAACCTCACACTGTGTGGGATTGCTTTAAGTTCTAGGGATTCCTAGTGATAAACCCTGTTCCTATGTATAGCTGTAACCCTTTGGTCCAGGTGAAAGAACCCTAGTCTAAATTAAGCCCCAGTACTAAAAATTCACTTCAACCCTTAACTCTGTTGCTCGCGCAACTAAACCCCAGGGGAGTTTATCTCTTAATACTTCACTCTATCTCGACCACTAAGAAATCATGGAACACGGAGGTAGGGAGAATCAGACCGGAGTGGAAAGGGGATGTTTGGCTACCTCACGACTCACCCTCTCAACCCTCTTCAATCCTAAGTAGTCTAACCCTATAGGAGTTGTCACACCTCCAAAGGATAACCTAGATTGTTCTCAACCCTAGTGTCATGGCTAAGGGAAAACAATTACAAGATGCAATTAAGATTGAAACTCGAATTTATTCATCAATAATGGAAAAACATAATAATAATGTCAAAGAAACATAATAATCCTAGAATTTACAAGTCTGAATATCCACAAGGGGTTTAGCTCCTCATGGAGCTATACAAATCGATCAAAATATGAAAAGGAATACAAATTGAAAGCATAGATGAAAACCCTCTTGCGTATGGTGTGGCCGTGGTCTTGTGTGACCGCCGGACGTCGATGACGATGCCGATGACACGCTTCGATCCTCCACAAAGTCCTCTTCGAAACCCTAACCGCAACCCTCCATAAGTTGGGAGAAAAGATTTCCAAAAAGATGTTTAAAAAGTATCCAAAACGGGCTTTTACAACGTTGAGTTGCGGCTTAAAACCGGCTGAATCAGGATTTCACACGGCCGTGTGGAATTTTCACATGCCCGTGTGAAGTTGCTGGAATGCTAATTTTCGGCAGACACTGAACAGTAATTTGCTACAGTACTATAACACGATTTAGTGATAAAATCTGATAAAAGATATGCTCATTGTAAGATAACAACGCTTTGCGTTACTATAACACAAGCATTTATCAGGCTTAGGGTCTAATTTGTCTCTTCTTTTGGGATTCCCACACTTAAGGCAAATATTGGAGGCTGGGGTGGAAGAGATTCTATCTTAAGTTCCTAGTGATTTATACTTAGTCACCATGGCTTATTGGAGCCAGTAGACCTTTGAATTCCCCTAGTTCTATCCTAGAACACGATTGACACTTAATGCCTAGCATAATTAATAATGAAGATAACTACAGTAAATACTCCCAACTCCTTCTAAATATGCTTAATGATGTCTCCAATTGTATTTCTTAATAGTATTGTATAATTATACAAAGAAAGAGCATAACCTATTAGGCTATTGATTAAGTGAAAAGTAAGTAATAGGAGACTCTCACGTTCCTGGGGAAATACAACCCTCGTGTTCACCCACGAGGTGTTACTTGACGATCCGTACACTTATGGCATCACAGACTAATTATAGAATTAAATACATACTTGCATGCTTATATAATTGCATAATTGACACACCCATAATGCATCCATCACGGACCATCTCGCTAGGGTTTTAGTCGAAGTTTGTGATAGGAAAGCCTGTGGAGGTGTTGGAATCTCTTTTCCTCCCAATTTTCATGCTCTTCTTAATCCTGGAGATTGGAATTCACATATCCGTTATTTATATCTCAGTTAATCCTGGAGAAATTTTCTATTTAGATCTCTTGTGAACTTGCCTCAAGTGTATGGAAATCATAGCTTCATGATTTGTTGAACTGCTCTTTGGTTTGTTCTTATGGTTTTTTTTTCTAGGTTTTGGTTTCCATTGATTTGCCATGTTTAGGAGTTCCTGAAATTTTGGAGGACTTTCATAAATTTCTTTCAATGAAGCGTTAGCATACCAAGCATTTATTTTTGTGTTATTCAGGAATTCACAGATTATTTATAGAGCTGTGGATTTACTATTTCCTTAATTTGAGACTTAGTCTTTGTAGTATTCGTAATTAGCATTAGTAGTTTTAATGGTAATAGTAGCAATAAGTAGTGAACTAGTTTGGTGTTGTTTGTTGTGTCTTTTGTTTAATGATGTTTGGTAGGAATGATGAAGAGTTAGCTTTGTTTATTTAGAAGGAGATTGTTGTAGTATTGATGTCAAAGAGAAGGAGCTTGCTTCCCATCTTTGTTCTATTGCTTGGAAGATTAGGAATAGGGGTTGACAGAGCTTTTTTTTTAGGAGCAATTTTGTTGTTTATTTGAGGAAGAGAATAAGAGCAGAGATGGTTGGCATATTCTTTAGTGATAAACCTTTAGGTTGATAACAACTACAAATATTGTTTTTCTTTTTCGTACTCTATCATTGGATTTTGGTTAAACAACTTCAATGTCAATTCTGTACTTTTGTTTGCTTTTATGTTCCTTAATATAGAGCATCCATATTTTTCTACATTAAGAGCTGATGTAGCATTACTTTGGAGTATTACCAAAGTTGTTAGATGAAGTTAAGATTTGGCTACAAATTATGTGTGACCAATTTTTTTGTAATTTTTTTTCCTCAATTGATAAGGGCTCCAATGAAATTTGCAAGACATTCGTGCTAACATAGGCAAGTGCATTTTAAATTTTGAACTTTACTTCTAAAGGTATTTAATTGAGATCCCTAAATATTATGAATATGAGAGTTCTTGAGTCTAAGATTTATGTTTTCCAAGATGTTGTCATTTCATGCTGAAATACTCAGCATGAACTTGCTATTGTTTATCAACTCATAACTTCATATAGAGGAAAAACTTTGGGTTGCTGGAAATTAAGATTTCAACTATTGTCATATTGATAAGCACTCAATAATGTTTAGGTGAAATTTATGACATCAAAAATCTCATGGATGATAATTTTTTTTTTTTTAAGGAATGGTGGTGTTCAATACTATGAGCGTTAATTGGTAGATTAATTTTTTGTATGTCTCATATTATGTGAAAGTTCATACTTGTTTATTGAATTGACAAAAGAATCCATTGATAGTAAGGCTAATAGTGATCTTATCTATACTAACAATATTGATGATAGTGACTAGATTAGTTCTTTTATCTAGATTGCAATGTCTATATATTGATGTTCAAACCCATGAGAATTTAGCAATGTCCCTGAGAATGGGGAAAAAATTGAAATTACAAAATTTACTGAACTCCTCATAATCTCTGAATTGCTTAGTCACTTGCCTTTAACTTCTTCCACTTAATTGGTCAGGATATTAGTATAGATAATAAATTCAATTGTGGTAAGAATATTGATAAGTGCTCGTGTTATAGTAATGCGAAGCGTTATTATCTTGTAGTGAGCATTGATTTAATAAGATTTTATCACTAAAAAGTGTGCATTTGTTTACTTTTGTGCATTGTAGGGTTGTGAAGATAAATTGGAGAAAAGGAACAAAGTTAGATCGTGTTTGCCGTTGTTGGGGAGATTCTCGCACTAAGCAAGGAGCAAGGCATTGGCATAGACTTGTGAGTGTGTGCCAACCTCCTTTGGAGGGGCACAAAGGTAGTCACATTCACAATAAGTCTAACTCGTGTTGCTTAGGAGAACTTCACCAAGGAGGAGACTGTAGCAAAACACTGTAGCAAGCTGCTGTTCACTTTCTGCCGAAATTCAGAATTCCAGAGAGTTCACACGGGCATGTGGAAATTCCACACGGCCGTGTGAACTAATTTTCCAGCAAACCAGAAACTTCACACGCCCGTGTGGAAATTCCACACGGCCGTGTGAAGTCCCGATAAGTTCAAATTTAAAGCCGTACTCAACATTATAAAAGCCTGATTTTGAGACTTTGAAGATATCATTTTGACCTAACTTTCTTCCCAACTTTTGGAGAGTGCGTCTAGGGTTTCGGAGAGGACTTCGCGGAGGTTTGGAGCGCGTCATCGGCATCGTTACCGACATCCGGCGGCCGCACAAGACCACGGCCACACCATACACAAGGGGGTTTTCATCAATGCTTTTTATTTACACTTTCTTTTATATTTTGATGAACATGTATAGTTCCATGAGGAGCTAAACCCCTCGCGGGTATTCAAACTTGTAAAACCCTAGGATTATTATTCTTCTATGACATTGCTATTATGCTTTTTCCATTATGGATGAATAAATTCGAGTTTCAATTTTAATTATCTTTTGCTATTATTTTTCCTTAGCTGTGACACTAAGGTTGAGAGCAATCTAGGTTACCCTTTGGAGGTGTGACAACTCCTATAGGGTTAGACTACTTAGGATTGAAGAGGGTTGAGAGGGTGAGTCGTGAGGTAGCGAAACGTCCCCTTTCTCTTCCGGTGTGATTTCTCCATACCTCCGTTTCCTTGGATAATTAGCGATTGAGATAGAGTGTTAGGGCTTAATTTAGATCAGGGTTCTTCCACCTGGACCAAAGGGTTAGAACTACATATAGGAACAGGTTTTATCACTATGAATCCCTAGAGCTTAAAGCAATTCCGCGTAGTGTTAGGCTTAGGAAGATAGACTCCCCTGGGGCTTAGTTGACAGGTCAACAAGAGTCAAGGGTCGTAGTGAATCCTAATGCCGGGGCATAATGTTGGGGTTAGTCACGGTTGACCTTAAGTTTGGGACTGTGAGTTTGAGGATATCCTCGACTCAATTAACATTAATAGGAAAGTATAATAGCATAGTTTTGCACTAGAAGCATAAGTCCTAAAGGTAGCTTGTCCGGATACCCTATTTCATCCATTTCTAGTCTCTCTCTTTTAACTTTTATTTGCACTTTCTTATCTTCCACCTCTCTGTTTAATTTCTTGTCTTTTAGTATAATTGATTCCATAATCCACTCATCAATTCGATTATCACTTTTCGTACACCGCACAACTAAATAGCAAAATCTTGTGTTTTAAATCACTATTCCCTGTGGATTCGACTACCAACTCACCAGGGTAATTTTATTAGTTCGATAAGCCCGTGCACTTACGGGTACACACGCAAGAGGTGTGTCAAGTTTTTGGCGCCGTTGCCGGGGAACAGGCGTATTTTTAATACTTGTTTTTGCTACTTTAGTTATTCACTTCGTTTTCTATTTCACACTTTCTTTATCTATCATTGTCCTTATTTTTCTTTTCTTTGATTTTAGCCTCCGAAGGGATGTTTGACTCAAGTGAAGCCTTTGATACACTTGCAAGACTAGTTAAGGATGTAGAACAGAAAATACAGTTGTTTACTGTACAACCAGTTCCAAACTATATTGAGCCTGGGCATTCAGTGAGACATCCTTTTGCAGAAATAGGGGATATTGTTGATCAGTTTTGCATAGAGCAGAACATGAATTTTGAATTGGGCAGTGTATTGGACGAATTCGATAAATCAGCCCTAGCCTTTTCAAGTGGTGACACAGAAGAAACCTTAGAGAAGGTCCTTGCACAGTTTGAATCAGGTTATTGGGAGTACAAGCAAGAAGTCTTTTCATTGGGAATTGTAGATCAGACAGAGGAAGCTTGTGAGTTGGGGATTACAGTGGAGCCCCAGGATCAACCAAAGGAGTGTGATTTGGAGAAGGTTTCAGGTTGTGTTAATGAACAACAAGCTGCTCAATTTGAAGAACTTGATAGATTAAAGGAAAGCCAACTTCGATCATCTATTGAAGAGCCACCTGATTTGGAGTTGAAAACACTTCTAGAGCATTTAGAGTATGCATTTTTGGCAGAAGAAATGAAGCTACCCGTGATTATAGCATCAGCTCTTTCTTTGGACCAAAAGGCTAAGTTGGTGAATGTATTGAAGAGGCACAAGTCTGCCTTGGCATGGAAAATTGCAGACTTAAAGGGAATAAACCCCTCATTCTGTACGCATAAGATTTTAATGGAGGATAATTTCAAATCAGTGATCCAACCTCAAAGAAGACTAAACCCGAATATGAAGAAAGTTGTAAAGGCGGAGATGGTGAAGCTACTGGATGCAGGGATCATTTATCCTATTGCCGACACTGTTTGGGTGAGCCCTACATAAGTGGTTCAGAGGAAAGGTGGGATGACAGTGATCAAGAATGAAAGGAATGAACTCATCCCAACTAGAACGGTCACAGGGTGGAGAGTTTGCATTGATTATAGAAGACTGAATGATGCAACCCGGAAGGATCACTTTCCATTACCTTTTATTGATCAAATGTTGGAGCGATTAGCAGGGCATTAGTTTTACTGCTTCTTAGATGGGATGTCAGGATACTTTCAGATTCCCATTACTCGGGAAGATCAAGAGAAGACAACTTTTACTTGTCCCCTACGGGACTTTTGCATATAGACGAATGTCGTTCGGGTTATGCAACGCACCTGCTACATTCCAACGCTGTATGACTGCTATTTTCGATGATCTTGTCGAAGACATAATGGAAGTGTTTATGGATGATTTCTCCGTGTTTGGTGACTCCTTTGACATATGTTTGAGAAACTTGGAAAGAGTGCTGATACGGTGTGAGGAGACAAATCTCATGCTAAACTGGGAGAAGTGTCACTTCATGGTTCGAGAAGGCATTGTTCTCGGGCACAAGATTTCCTATATGGGTATGGAGGTGGATAAGGCAAAATTGAAGTCATAGATAAACTTCCCCCACCAACAAACGTTAAGGGAATTCGGAGTTTCCTGGGGCATGCAGGTTTCTATAGGCGGTTCATTAAGGATTTCTCGAAGATCACTCAACCATTGACTAAACTTCTCGAAAAAGATGCACCTTTTGATTTTGGGGAAGATTGTGCAGCAACTTTTAATGTGTTAAAAGAAAAACTAGTTCAAGCTCCAATCTTGATCACCCCGGACTGGAATGAACCATTTGAGCTCATGTGCGATGCTAGTAACTATGCTGTCGGAGTGGTTTTGGGACAAAGGAAGGGCAAGCAATTCCAACCCATCTATTATGCGAGCAAGACTCTCACAGATGCACAGGAGAATTACACTACTACAGAGAAAGAATTACTAGCAGTGGTTTCTGCCCTCGATAAGTTCAGGCCTTATCTTATCCTCTCGAGAGTCATCGTGTTTACAGATCATTCAGCGCTCCGTTACCTCATGAATAAAGTTGATGCGAAACCAAGATTGATGCGTTGGATATTACTCTTACAGGAGTTTGATATGGAGATAAAGGATAAAAAGGGAAATGAAAACGTAGTGGCGGATCACTTTTCGCGATTAGAAGGTAGCATTGGGCAAGAGCCATCAATCAAGGAGATCAATGACTTCTTCCTGGAAGAACACTTGCATTCAATTCAGAAATTAACATCATTAGGTGATACTCCGTGGTTTGCAGATTTTGCCAATTACTTGTCAGGAAAGGTCCTCAAACAAGGGCTCACATTCCAACAAAAGAAGAAGTTCTTTAGCGATTTGAAGAACTATTTCTGGGACGATCCATTCCTCTTCCGCATTTGTGTAGATCATATAGTTCGGAGATGTGTATCGCAGGAGGAAGGATGGGATATCCTTGCTCATTGTCATTCAGGCCCAGTTGGGGGCCATTATGCATCAAGTAGAACCGCAGAAAAAGTCTTGGTTGCAGGATTCTATTGGCCGACACTCTTTCACAATGCGTACCAGTTTGTTCTTCGATGTGATAATTGTCAGAGGGCATTGAATTTATCTCAGCGGGATGAGATGCCTCAGAACCCTATGCAATTCTGTGAGGTTTTCGATGTTTGGGCATTGATTTCATGGGGCCGTTTCCAAAGTCTAATGGGAACCAGTATATATTAGTGGCAGTTGATTATGTCTCCAAATGGGTTGAAGCGCAAGCATTACCAAGTAATGATGCTAGAACGGTGGTAAAATTTTTGAAGAGGTTGTTTACCCAGTTTGGAACTCCGCGAATCATTATTAGTGATCGAGGGACCCATTTTTGCAATGCCCAATTAGAAAAAGTGTTGAAACGATATGGGGTATGACACCGCCTTGCCACTCTGTATCATCCGCAAACTAGTGGTCAAGTGGAAGTCACAAATAGAGAACTCAAGCGAATCTTGACGAAGTCTGTGGAACAAGGGAAGCGGGATTGGTCTGAGCGGTTAGATGACACACTTTGGGCCCATCGTACAGCATACAAGACCCCAATAGGAACCACTCCGTACAATCTGGTTTACGGGAAGTCATGTCATCTACCCATAGAACTTGAACATGAAGCATATTGGGCAATCAAGGCAATGAACTTCGATTTAAGAAGAGCCGGTGAACAAAGACTACTTCATCTTAATGAGCTCGATGAATGGAGGTTGAAAGCATATGAGAATGCTAGAATTTACAAGGAGAAGATTCGAAAGTGGCATGACAAGCATATCAAATTGCCTAAGGAGTTCAAAGTCGGTGACCAAGTTCTACTATTAAATTCCCGGTTACGACTCTTTCCCGGGAAGCTAAAGACTAGATGGTTTGGCCCATACATAGTTACTCAAGTATCACCCCAAGGGTCAATTGAGATCACTCATCCGGAGAAGGGTTCGTTCGAAGTAAACGGACACCGGCTGAAGCCATACTTTGGCGGAGAGGTCTGTAATGATGACAAGGAAATATTCTTTCTTAAGCCTCTGTAAGGTAAGCCAGGTACGTCAAGCTAAGTGACGTTAAACAAGCACTTCTTGGGAGACAACCCAAGGTTTTTACATGCTTTTCTAGTTAGTTTAGTTTTAGTATGAATAAAAGTCTTAGTTTTGGTGTCCTTATATTTTCAATACATATGCTGCGATATTTCTGTGTATTGTTGATGTTTTCATGTGCCTAAACGATAATTGATGAAGTTTGAGTCGGTTGAGCATGTTTTCCATGGTATATGGTCGTGTTTTTATAGTTTTCACAGGCTCCAAGCATCATATTTATGTTTCTGAATTTTGCTGTAAGCCTGTGAATTTTTCTTAGTAAACCAGAGAAAATATACGGCCGTGCGGTATTAACACACGGGCGTGTGTTACCACTTAGGGCTCAACCAGAGAGGGCACAGGGGCGTGACCTTGCCCCTGTGAAAAACCTCAGAAGGGGCACACGACCGTGTGTAATTCCCACACGGTCGTGTGATATTTTGCAGAAACTTAAGCTCTCGTTCCAGAGAGTCCACAGGGGCGTGTCGGTGCCCCTGTGAGAAATCCTGTGTTAAGGCACACGGGCGTGTGGAAATGCCACACGGCCGTGTGGAAATTTGCAGAAACCCCTCTTTTTCCCGAGAAACCATAGGGGCATGTGGCTGCCCCTGTGGGAGGGCTTGTGAAAGGCACACGGCCGTGTGGAGTATGCATAAGGTCGTGTGGAACACTTAGAGTTTTTCCTCGGGCTAATCCAGAGAAGTCATAGGGGCGTGTGAGAGCCCCTGTGGCTATTCTTGTGCTGAGCCAGGTTTGGCACACGGCCGTGTGGTAATTCCACACGGCCGTGTGGTAATTCCAGACGGCCATGTGATAATTTTCCAGAGACTTTTAGTTTTCCCGAGAGTCCACAGGGGTGTGTACCTGCCCCTGTGGAACTTCCCTGTGAAGGCACACGGCCGTGTGGGATAGTTCTGAGAGAAACCAGAGTGCATAGAGGGGCGTATGCTGGCTCCTGTGAACCCTTGATTCAGAGGCACACGGCCGTGTGTAACCACCACACGGCCGTGTGAAAACCCAGAACTTCAAATATCGAAATATTTCTTTGATTTACACTTATGCCTCTAGTTTTCTCCACTTAGAACACCCCCTCAATCCTCGCTATAGATATTCCGACCATCTCTGAGCATTTTTGAGGTTTTATTTGAGGTTTCCTGACCGTTTTCGAAGTTTTCCCCATCCACACCGTCGGTAGGAACGTCAAACCCTTCTTCTTTATCAATCCAGATTTAATTCATTCATATTAAACGTTTCGCTTGTTTTTCATGATCAAACCATTTGCGAATAAGATTACAAAGCTGTTAAAACAAATTTTTTGCTGTGCACATGGAGCTTGACAACCTTGCAGCCCGACAATCCACACAGGCGTGTGGGTTTTCCACACGGCCGTGTGGATCCCAGCAGAATGAATTTTCATGATAAATTGATTGATTTCCTTTTGAACTCTTTTCAGGAATGACACCCAGGACAAAGAAAGAAACCAACAAGAGGGCATGAGAACACTCTCCAGAACCAATAAACTTCATCACGTCTGAGCACCAAGAAAGATATAAAAGATTGGCGACACTCAAGTTCGGGCAATCTCGATACTTGGGCGTAGACTGCTTAAGAACAGGTGAATGGGGTAATGATATGGCGGACGAGATTGAAGAGCTTGTCGCAGTAGGGAGTTGGAAGAGCTTGCTATCTATTCGAGAACCAGCTAACTGTTTGCTTACTTTGGAGGTGCTCTCATCTTTTGAGTTTGATGAATCAAGTAGAGGGTTAAAGAGTGCCAATGCTATACAGTTTCAGGTTTTGAGGCACGAGTACAGTATGTCAGTGACGCAGTTTTCCATCCATATGGGTTTGTACAATGAAGCCTTCACTGAGATAGAGGAATACGAAAACCTTCCGACTGACTACCCCGGCAATTTGACCCCTCAAGGAGCTTACCAAGTATTATGTAGATAGGGGCAATATGAGCCAGGTATATCGAAGGCTACTTGTCTATCACGGCCAGCCTATAGATACATTCACGCTATTCTGAGTAGGTCAGTAAGCGACCGGGGTGACAGTACAGAGGTCCTTAGCTGGCAGGAGCTCCTCTACCTACATTCGATGGTACAGAGCGAGCCGCTTCATCTTGGTTACATTCTCGCAAAGTACATACGTCATCAGAGGTAGTACCCAAGGCTTGGAGCTATCTTTTCAGGACCATATATTACAAGACTTATGAAGGGAATTGGCCTTCGGGCGGCGATTAAAGGGATAGAGAAGACTATCATACCTTCTCCTATCAGCCTGGAGATGTTGAGGCAAATAGGCATGACCAAGAAACGTTATCAGACTTATGCGCTGAACTGGCCAGAAGCTTATCCAGCTGAGGGGTCCCAGGGAGCCTTAGAGCCACCTCCAGGGCAGGACAAGGCCGAGGCACCAACCACAGCACCAGAGCTACCTCTAGTGCGGATATTTTCTCCTTCTCAGGGCCAGGACAGGTTCAAGCGCCTCGAGAGTGCTGTGGGTATCATTCAGACCGAGGTGGCCGAGGTCAGGGCCACTCAGACCACACAGCATCAGGAGGTGATGGCCCAGCTCCAGAGATTACAGCAGATATTTGACCAAGCCATTACCTCCCCTTTTGTAGTCCGACCTCAAGTCTCTACAATAAAGTTGAGTTTCAATCTTAAATTCTTTTCTTTTATTATTGTTTTTCCTTAGCCGTGACACTAGGGTTGAGAACAATCTAGGTTATCCTTTGGAGGTGTGACAACTGCTATAGGATTAGACTACTTAGGATTGAAGAGGGTTGAAAGGGTGAGTCATGAGGTAGCGGAACATCCCCTTTCCCCTCCGATGTGATTCTCCCTACCTCCATGTTCCATGATTTATTCGCGGTCGAGATAGAGTTAGGTGCTAGACGATAAACTCCCGTAGGGCTTTATTGCGCAAATACCAAAGTATAGGGTTGAAGTGAATCTTAGCACCGGGACTTAATTTAGACTAGGGTTCTCTCACCTGGACCAAAGGGTTAGAACTATACATAGGAACAGGGTTAATCACTAGGAGTCCCTAGAACTTAACGCAATTCCACATAGTGTGAGGCTTAGGTAGATAGATTCCCCTAGGGCTTAGTTGACAGGTCAACGAGAGTCAAGGGTCGTACTGAAACATAATGATCGGAACATAGTGTTGGGATTAGTCATGGTTGACCTTAGGTTTGGAACCGTGTATTTAAGGATTTCCTCGACTCAATTAACATCAATAGGAAGGTATAATAGCATTGTCTTGCACTAGAAGCATAAGTCCTAGGGGTAGCTTGTCCGGATACCCATATTTTCCCATTACTAGTCCTACTCTTTTACTCTTACTTGCACTCTCTCGTCTTCCACACTTCTCTTTTAATTCTTGATTTTACCGATTATTTTCACACTCATTCACCAATTTCTTTCCACACAACGCGATAGCTAAATAGTGAAATCTTGTATCTTAAGTACCTATTCCCAATGGATTCGACTACCCACTCACTGGGGTATTTTATTACTTCGACAACCTGTGCACTTTCGGGCCCTTATCAAATATGCTGAAATTTCAGTGTTCATGCACAATATAGTTGAGTTTGTTATAGTCTTGTTACAGATATAAAAAGATGATTGAAATCTATCTTGCATGTTGATGGAATTATGCAATAACCAGGAACTTCTGAATTCATAGATAACTTGTTTTTGTAAATGATGTTTATATATTTTAATTATATTCTTAATTGAATGGTACAATGTTTCAAATTATGAGCAGGTTTTATCCAAAATTCTGTACAAATTATTGTGACAAAGTAACTTCCTAAATTTTTGAAAAATTATGAGCAGGTTTGAACCTTATTTCTTTCCTTATTGAAGTTTTATTTATGTATGTGTGTATTATTGTTGTTATTGTTATTCAAATTATTTTAATAAAAAATTATAACATAATTGTCTATTTCCTTGGATCTCAATCAGCCCCACAAGTCGGTATCATAGTTGGGGCAAAAGGAGCTGCAGCAGTAGCAACAACAGGAGTTGTAGCCGGGATTGGAGAAATTGCCGTGGTAGTGGTCTCCGGAAGTGACTCCCATTGTTATAAGACTCAGATTAGACCTGTGGAACCACTTGAAACTGTACCCCATGGGATATGTCCCATCGCTTAATCATGAGCGTCTCTCGGAGCGTGGTGACCCCGAGCGACTGCATGCCCCTACACGATGCATACTGGCACAATGATCGATTAACCCAAGACCCCATGCAAGCCTAGTGATGTAAGGACCAAAAAATATGGTCACCGGGCAATTGGGAATATGACTTCGTGCGAATGTACTCTACGTTGATGAGCCTCATCACCACTGAAAAATCTATGTATGACATCAGGTACTTGACCCCAAACATCTGGTCTCACAATGCCCTAGGTTGAGGATGGTACGGTCGAGCTTGAAAGAGCTCATGACCTCCATCATGATTGTGGTGTTTTGGGCCTTTTCCTTTCTTGTGTAGAGCAATTTGTTTCGATCTTTCCATGGTTGTTTGTTTGGTGTTTTAGTTGAGTTCTCCTTTGTTGTAGTTCGGGGCTTCTTGTCGAGGGTTTAAGGACATTTTCTGGGCTTTTTAGAGGTATGTGGATTGTGCACAGGTCCCACAGAGGGTGTGCAGGCTGTGCATAAGCCACACAGCCACTCCAGTGGCCTGTGCGGCCTCCTGTGTGACCTGGTGTGTGGGCCGCACACTAGGCCGCACATCCTAGGTTGTGGGGTATGCGGCCACTATGTAGGCCGCACACTAGCCGTTTTGAGGTGTTTTTCACTCCTTTCTTCTCCCAAAACCCCCTAATCCCTTCCTCCTCTCTTCCTCTACTTTTCTTTGAAGTTTAAGGCTGGTTTGGAGGAGTTTTTGAGCTTGTTTGTGGAGCTTGCAATTCAATCCATTGTTTGTTCAAGGTAAGCTCTTCTACTCTCCTTCTTTTCTTCTTCTTTGGGTGAATGAGGCTAGGGTTAGTTAGTTTGTTTAGTTTGGGGTTTAAACCTTGTTCTCCTCCATGTTCTTTGTTAGTAAAGCTTAAGGATCTCCTTCCTTCTCCTTTGTGAAGATCTCATTGGAGTTTGAGAAACTTGTAGGCATGGTTCTTCGCTTCTCTCTTGTGTTGCTTCTTGAGTTCTTGAGTTCAGACTCTTGATTGGTTGTATTTCCTTGGTTTGCTGAAGGATTGTGAGAGAGATCTTTCATCTCCTAGGTTTGAGTTACTGTAGCTCCAGTGAGCTTTCCTTGTATTCTTGGTTTCCTTGGGTTAGAGAAGAGCTTAAACCCATAGATTTTGTTTAGTAGCTTGAGGTGTATGTGGAGCAAACCCTAGAGTTCATTAGGGTTGTTTGGTAGAAGAAACCTAGGGTTTCTTGCTTGACTTTTGTGTTAACAATTTGTTGGTGTTTCTTGTGCTTTCTCAAGGGAGTGAAATTGTCAAAGTTTGAGTGGGACTAATAAGCATAATCTGATTAGAAGAATACCTATATATATATATGCATGTATATTTCTTACTTGAAAGTATTATTGTTCAAAAGAAAGGTTATTCATTAAAAATTTGTAAGTGAGATTTAGAGATTCAATGGCTTATAAATTGTATTATCACACACACCTTCATCATATTTGGTTTAATTTCACCTCAATGACAGCTTGCATTGTTAATAGCTTTCGAAATGTCTCTTATGATTTCTAAAGGCATATTTGAATCGTGATCAAATTTATTTGCAAAGTTTGCCAAATGTTGTATTTATGTTTTGAAACTTTATTATGGAATCATAGTTTCCAAATTGAATGTTTGAGACTTTTGTTATCATATTAAATGAGTTTATGTAACCTATTTATGCAACTCATTTGGTGTTATTGTCGATGTTACTCCCAAAATATGTGTTTAATACTTGATTTTAGTCAATATTTCTGGAAAGATTGATAACTACTTGTGTTATTTTGAGCAAATTGCTCACTCCCACAGTGGGAGTTGAATATGAGAACTTACGATGTTATGTTGAGATTTTGCTATCATGTTGATGTACTCACTGAGCCTACGGGTTGTATGTTACTTACTTGTTTGGATGGTGACATGGGAGCCGAGCTCCAACACTTACTATAGTAAGAATTAGATGGTTCCCATGGGCTGAGCTAATAGAGGTGGCGTGGAAAACTGTCAAACCTGTTATGCCATTTCAGGTGGGAGTGTAGAATCCTGACTTGAATATAGTTGGGATGTTCGGAGTCACCACACGGGCTCCCCAACGGCCGACACCAAGAGATGCGAGTCTTGGCGGCTCAAGACCTAACCGAGACACCGGTTAGTGAAGGAGAGTTTTGGAGGCCATATACTGTGCTGATGTTTATCGATTTATCTATTCTTTAAACTCTGATTTATTTGAGTCGTTGAAAAGAAAGCATGAGTTTGGATTTCAAAACTAGTTCCAAATCATCGATTGTTTTAAAGAGGTTACTATTAGTATATTAATTGTGCAAATCCAAATTTCATGTTTCAGCATTAGTATTAGTGTTATCTTTGTTATTCTCAAACTTATGAGGATTTTCATCATGTTAAAATTGATAAACCTTGTATTTTATAATTGCTATACTTGTATTTAATTTAGGGTTGTACTGATTTATTTGTAGTATGATAAAGTTGGTTTAATGATCAACCTATTTTATAGTTTGAACCTATGTTTGGTATTTCGTAGTTTTGCTATTTTAAACTCTAGTTGGGTATTAAGATTTCTGACACAACCCTTTGCGTGTATCCCGCAAGTGCACGGATTGTCGAAATAACAAAATACCATGGTGAGTGGGTAGTCGTATCCATAGGGAATAGTGTTCAGAAACAAGTGTTATCGCTATTTAGCTATGATGGGAATCGATGATGAGAAAAGTATGTATGTATAGATGTAAGAGAAAATAAAAGAGTGCAACAAGAATAATGGGGGTAGGAGAGGTAATTGATATAACGATGGGGTACCCGGACAAAGCTCCCTCTAGGACTAATGCTTCTAGTGCAAAACTTGTATTATGCTCTACAATTGATGCTTATTAAGTCGAGGATATCCTTAAACTCACGGTCCCAAAACTTAAGGTCAACCGTGACTAACCCCAACATTATGTCCCGGTATTAGGATTCACTATGACCCTTGACTCTTGTTGACCTGTCAACTAAGCCCCAGCGGAGTCTATCTTCCTAACCCTAACACTATGTGGGATTGCTTTAAGCTCTAGGGATTCCTAGTGATAAAACCTATTCCTCTATGTAGTTCTAACCCTTTGGTCCAGGTGGAAGAACCCTAGTCTAGATTGAGCCCTAACACTCTATCTTGACCGCTAATTAACCAAGGAAACGGAGGTAGGGAGAAATCACACCGGAAGGGAAAGGGGTACGTCGCTACCTCACAACTCTCCCTCTCAACCCTCTTCAATCTTAAGGAGTCTAACCCTATAGGAGTTGTCACACCTCCAAAGGATAACCTAGATTGCTCCCAACCTTAGTGTCACGGCTAAGGGAGAACAATAGCACAAGATAATTAAAATTGAAACTCAATTAAATTCATCAATAAAGAAAGCATAATAAAAGTCATAGAAATAATTTCATCCTAGGGTTTACAAGTACGAATACCCACTAGGGTTTAGCTCTCCATGGAGCAATACAAAATCAATAAAGAGATTAACAACATATGCATAAAAACTATAAAGAAAACCACCTTGTAGATCGTATCGATGGTCTTGTGGAGCCGCCTAGTCTTCTCCACGAATCCCTTGTCAAGAATAAGGCACACCTCGCCGAATCGATGCCGACGAAAGCTCCCCTAATAGCTTTCTTCCAAAGGATGTCGATGTCGATGCCGTATATTCGCCTCCAAAGACCTCCAAGAACCTCTCCAAACCCTAGCCGAAAGCCCCCCAAAAGATAGGCAAGAGACAGATGGGGGGGTCCCAAATAGATCTGAAAACGGGCTATTTATAGGCTGAAATCGGAGTTCCACACGCCCCTGTGTTAATTCCACACGGCCCTATGAAAAATCAGAATTTCCACACGCCCGTGTCTTAATTCCACACGGCCATGTGGAAATGATTTTCGGCAGACTGTGTACAGTGTTTTTGCTACAATATTCCTGCTACAGTACATGTCCGTGTGGAATTTCCACACACCCGTGTGAACTCTCCGTAATTCAGAATTTCGGCAGAAAGTGAACAGCAGCTTGTTACAGTGTTTGCTACAGTACAAGCTACATTGCTCGCCGAAATGCTCCCGAATTCATCGTTCTTCATCGAGGCCGTTGAATTGGACACACAATCAACGGTAAATCATGTCGATTACTTCACTTCTCTTCGTTGGCGAAGTCCTCTAATGCTACACAAGTTATAGACTTTTGTGAATGTGACTGCCCTTGTGCCCCTCCAATGGAGGTTGGCACACACCCAAAAGTCTAGACTCATGCCTTGTTCCTTGCTTGGTCCGAGAACTCCTCAACAATGGTGAACATAACCTATTCTTGCTTCTTTCTTCTCCGAATTGACTCCATAACCCTACAATGCAGAAAAGAACACAAATACACACTAATTAGTGATAAAATCTGATAAAAGATATGCTCATTGTAAGATAATAACGCTTTGCATTACTATAACATAAGCACTTATCAAACTCCCCCACACTTAAGCTTTTGTTTGTCCTCAAGCAAAAATAGAACGTGAAGGTACTTGGGAAGAACAATTGAAAGTGCTCGGCCTTAGGTTCACCAAAAGTATGCAAAAGAAGTATTCTACAAGTAAGGGGAAATCACAACATTGCATAAGGTTATCATTGCTTTAGCTAAAAACTTGAATAAAAAAGGATAACAACTCGAAAACGTGTAAGTGTGTGCGAATTCACTCAAGAGAACCAATGAGTACTCATCAAGCTCTCGTTACAAGGACTTATTAATATACACTAAGTAAGGAAGTAGTAGCTTCACTCAACCTCTAAGGTAGCCCTTTCCTAGGCGGCCGCCAAAGGTGGCTTTAACACTTTCGAGGAGGTAGTTCTTTCTAGCTGGGTAGTAGCTTTCACGCAACCCATGAGATAGCTCTTTCTCTCATTAGGGCATAACTTGTATCCGACTTATGAGAGTAGCTTCATACTTCATAGGAGGTACCTCTTTCCACCCCAAATGAAAAGCTAAAACTAATATTCACAAGCTCACAAGTTTGTTTTTTTTTTATTTTTTTAGTTTTTTTACATAGAACTTCACAACTTACTAAAGTAATACTAAACTAGTCCTTAAAACTTCGAGTTAGATTTTCCAAAAGATTTCAAGAGTGATTAGTGCAATAAGGTGTAATCGAGCAAAAATCCCCTAAAATTCAAGTGGAAGTAGTGCATGATAGGATACAATGTTAAAAATTCTCCTAAACTCTAAGAATACAAACGTTGCAACTAAGGTGAACCGCCATAGGCTACATGAGCATGAGCAATTAAACGCACAAGTAATGTTGTGTGCAATGTGAACTCCCCCCCCACACTTAAGATGTACATTGTCCCCAATGTACGCATGCAAGCACAATGAAAAGTAAAGCAATTAAAACAATTAGTGTAGGGGTAGGCAATTGAAACAATACTTCCCTGAACTCCAAGTGTTGCGTTTGACGGAGCTATGCTCATTGAGAGTTGAGTCTCAATGGGTTGTGGAGCACAAATGGTCACTTGACCGTGCCAATCACTAGTCCTCAAATTCCTTATTCGTAAGACCATCTGCACGTAAACACAAGGGGGGTTCAGTGAAGCTCAATAAAAGTAAAAATAAAAACAAAAGAAACATAAGCTAAAAACGGCTCAAGCGGTTGTGTCGTCTGCTATTGGTGCCGATGCTGCTGCTGCTGCTGATGGTGATCTTGGTGTTTGAAAAAGAAAAGAAGAGATTGACGAAGAAAAGGAGAGAAGATGCTTACCGACGAAATGGAAATCAAAAACTTCGAACATGGTCGGAAAACAACTTAAAAACTCCTTAAACAAATGAAGAGAGGGTTGGAAAGACGGGAGGAAGCATCCCTTAAGTGTGGAGGCATTTATAATTGAAAAGGCGAAAACGATTTTAAAATTAAATTACAGCCTATCGTGTTCTGTACATCCACACGGCCGTGTGGAATTTCCACACGGCCTGTGCCTCCACTGGTAGGGTTCACAGGGGCAGTCACACCCATCTGTGTTTCCTCTGTTTGCCTCTAAACGCATACACACGGCCGTGTGGAAATTCCACACGGCCGTGTGCCCAACCTGGCCAAGCACAGGTCCGGCCACAGGGGCACCCACACACCCCTGTGGCCTCTCTGGATATCTCGAAAAACTATAAGTGTTCCACATGGCCGTGTGAAAATCCACACGGCCGTGTGCGTTTCACAGGACCTCTCACAGGGGCGCCCACACGCCCCTGTGTTTTCTCGGGATGGAAGGGAAACTCTGCAGAGTTTCACACGGCCGTGTGAGACATCCACACGGCTATGTGCCGTAACACATGGGCACTCACAGGGGCATCCACACACCCCTGTGGACTCTCTGGAATGAGAGTTGAAGTTCTGCAGAATTTCACACGGCCGTGTGGAAATTCCACACGGCCGTGTGCCCTTCACTGTGTCGCTCACAGGGGCATCAACATGACCGTGTGGCACTCGGAATGAGCTCTGAGATGGTTCACACGGCCATGTGGAAATTCCACACGGCCGTGTGTTTTCTCTGGATGACCTAGAAAAATCACAGGCTCTGTAGAAAATTTTAGAAACACATTCATAACACTTAGAGCCTGTATAAACGATAAAAACACGACCAGAGATCCTTGAAAACACACTCAAATGACCCAAAACTTTGCCACTCACAATTAGGCACACTACAACAACCATAATCCATGAGAAATCACAGCACATGCATAATAAAATAAAAACACTAACACTAGGCAATTAGTCATACTAAAACTAAACTAAGCCTAGAAAAGCAATAAAAACTTGGATTGCCTCCCAAGAAGCGCTTGTTTAACGTCACTAAGCTTGACGTAACTCTTTCTTACCTTAAGACGGCTTGAAAAGAGTGTGTTCCTCCCGACAAGAACTTGCATAGCTACTTCCTTTGAACCAAAAATTGACTTACCGAGGTGGAGTATTTGTTGGAGGGTCCAACCATCTTATTTATTGCCTCCAAGGAAACAATTTGGGTTGGGAATTGTCCAAGCTTAGCATAGGTGGGTCATTGGATGGTTTAAATATCCTCCCCACATCTTTTTCCCTTCCCAAAATCTCTTTCTTGCTTTTTGTGAGTTGATCAATCCCAAAGAAGGATGCTTGCTCCATTACCTTAGGGTTTGCTTCTTCTTGTGTATTTTCATCTTGAAAGGAACATGACACTAGCAAATCCCCTTGAAAATTTCCTTGTTCACAAGCACCATCTTCATTCAAGCAATCCCAATCCTCCAAACGATGTTCTTCCTTTTCTTCTTTGATTTCTACATCATCGTACTTGGTCTGCCTCATTTCTTCATTACCGTTCACTACCACATCATCTCTACAAGGAACTTGCGTTGCTTGCTCAAACACTTCATTTTCCTTGGAGAGTGTGTCAAGTATCCATCCTAATTGATGCTCGAGGTTGTTATAGGAGGCTTCATCACACTTTCGCATAGCTTCCATACTTTGGCAAGAGGCATCGGATGCTTTAAAAAAGTTATCTATCGCTTTTTTCCACTGAGGTACATCCTCTTCAAGTACCTCATCCTTTTGAAATTGCTCTTGAGGTGCTTCCCAATGTTGTCCATCATTATTCCATGAAACATTTGGGTAGCTCCTTTCATTTGGATGATATGTGTTGTAGCATGGATTGCTTTGTTGTTGTGAAGCAATAATTTTATCAAACCTTGTACTGAGAGCTTCAACTTGAAAATATAGCTCAATAGCTTGATCAATCTCTATTGAAGCACCTTGCAAGAAAAAGTAAGACAAAACAAAAGAAAAACAAATAAGAATTATGGAAGAATAAGAAAGAGTGAAATAGAATGAATGATGAATAGCTAAAATAGCAAAGTACAAATGTCTCTAAAACGCCTATTCCCCGGCAACGGCGCCAAAACCTTGGCACGACCCCTTGCGTGTATCCCGCAAGTGCATGGGTTGTCGAAGTAATAAAATACCCTGGTGAGTGGGTAGTCGTATCCACAGGAAATAGTGTTAAAAAACAAGTGTTATCACTATTTAGCTATGATGGGAATCGATGATAAGAAAAGTATGTATGTATAGATGTAAGAGAAAATAAAAGAGTGCAAGAAGAATAATGAGGGTAGGAGAGGTAATCGATATAACGATGGGGTACCCGGACAAAATTCCCCCTAGGACTAATGCTTCTAGTGCAAAACTTGTATTATGCTCTACAATTGATGCCTATTAAGTCGAGGATATCCTTAAACTCACGGTCCCAAAACTTAAGGTCAACCGTGACTAACCCCAACATTATGTCCCGGTATTAGGATTCACTACGACCCTCGACTCTTGTTGACCTGTCAACTAAGCCCCAGTGGAGTCTATCTTCCTAACCCTAACATTACGTGGGATTGCTTTAAGCTCTAGGGATTCCTAGTGATAAAACCTATTCCTCTATGTAGTTCTAACCCTTTCGGCAAATAGTGAACAATAACTTGCTACAGTACATTGCTGCAGTACTTGCTACAGTGCCTTTGTGAATGTGACTGCCTTTGTGCCCCTCCAAAGGAGATTGGCACACACCCACAAGTCTAGACCTGTGCCTTGTTCCTTGCTTAGTCCGAAAACTTTCCAACAACGGCAAACACGATCTAACTTCGCTCATTTCCTCTAAGTTAGCTCCACAAACCTACAATGCACAAAAGCACATGAATACACACAATTTAGTGATAAAATCTGATAAAAGTGATGCTCATTGTAAGATAATAACACTTCACATTATTATAAGACAAGCACTTATCAAACTCCCCCCACACTTAAGCTTTTGCTTGTCCTCAAGCAAAATAGAACGTGAAAGTACTTGCGAAGAGCAATTGAAAATGCTCGGCCTTAGGTTCACCAAAAGTATGCAAAAGAAGCATTCTACAAGTAAGGGGAAATCAAAACATTGCATATGTTTACCATTGCTCTAGCTAAAAACTCGAATAAAAAAGGACAACAACTCGAAAATGTGTAAGTGTGTGCGAATTTACTCAAAAGAACCCAAAGAGTAATCCTCAAACTCTTGTTAAAAAGAACTTATTTATATACAAAAAGAAAGGAAGTAGTAGCTTCACACAACCTCTAAGGTAGCCCTTTCCTTGGTGGCCGCCAAAGGTGGCTTTCACACTTTTGAGGAGGTAGCTCTTTCTATCGGGGTAGTAGCTTTCACGCTTCCCATGAGATAGCTCTTTCTTTCATTAGAGCATAACTTGTATCCGACTTATGAGAGTAGCTACATACTTTATGGGAGGTAGCTCTTTCTTCCCCAAATGCACAAATAAACCAAACACATATTCACAAACTTGCCATTTTTTTTTTACTCAAAACAAAACTAAGAACTTGCTAAAACGATGATAAACTAGTTCTTAAAAACATCAAGCTTGAGTTTCCAAAAGATTCCAAGAGTGAGTTGTGCAATATAGGATAATCAAGCAAAAATTCCCTAAAATTCAAATAAAAACTAGAGCATGATAGGATACAATGTTAAAAATTCTCCTAAACTCTAAGAATACAACTGTTGTAACTAAGGTGAACCGCCATAGGCTACATGAGCATAGACAATTGAACGCACAACTAAAGGTGTGTGCAATGTGAACTCCCCTCCACACTTGAGATGTACATTGTCCCCAATGTACGCATGCAAGCACAATAAAAAGTAAAACAATTAACACAATTAATGTAGGGGTAGGCAATTGAAACATTACTCCCATTAACTCCAAGTGTTGCGTTTGATGGAGCTAGGTTCATTGAGAGTTGAGTCTTAATGGTATGTGGAGTACACATTGTCCCATGACCGTGCCTATGACTATTCCTCAAATTCCTTACATCCAAGACCATCTGCCCACACTTGAGATGTATATTGTCCCTAATGTACGCATGTAAGCACAATAAAAAGTAAAACAATTAACACAATTAATGTAGGGGTAGGCAATTGAAACATTACTCCCCTGAACTCCAAGTGTTTCGTTTGATGAAGCTAGGTTCATTGAGAGTTGAGTCTCAATGGTTTGTGGAGTACACACGGTTCCATGACCGTGCCTATGACTATTCCTCAAATTCCTTACATCCAAGACCATCTGCACACATACACAAAAGGTTCAGTGTAGCTCAAGAAAAATCAAAATAAAACTCGAGTATAAAGATAGAGAAATGAAATACAACTCGAGGAAAATAAAATCAAAATAAAAGATAAACTCAGAAGGAAAATCCTTTCTGAGTGCTACAAGTCCAAAATCAAAGAAATAAAAGTACAAAATAAAAGAAACTAAAGTAAACTACGATGCCTCAGCGTCGGTGTCCTGCGGTGGAGCCTCTGGTGCTGTGGTAGGCTCAGAAGGCGCTGGTGGATCTGCTGATGGTGCTGGAGATGGTGGTGGCAATGCAGGGGAGGCTTGGGGCTGGACCACGAATGGTGATGACGATACAGCTCGCTCAAGTAACTAACGAATGGCGGTGAGCTGTGTCGACGTATGGAGAAACTGGGTAGCCTGTGTAGCTCTAACCTCATCTACCTTGCTTTGTAATAACCCTACAGCATTCTCGAGGCGCCTCAAGTCTATCCTGGCCTCGAAAAGGCAAAAACATGCGCACTGGAGGTGGCTCCTGCGCTGTAGGTGGTACCTCTGCCTCTGTCTGCTCCTGAGGTAGCTCCAATGCTGGCTGCGATCCCTCGGCATGATCTGATTGAGATATGATCATGGAGTAGACTCCCGGTCATGATCTGCGGATCATACCCATCAACCGCAGTGTCTCTGTGTCGAGCAGAGCTGGTACCGTCGCCTTCTCAGCCCCACGAACTCCGTCCCTAAGACCCATGCCAATAATCAATCGGGTGATGTACGGGCCCGTGAAGATCACTCCACATCTGGGGTACTAGCCCTGATGGCGTATATACTCAGCTAAAAGGTGCCCCAAATGGAGTGGCTCACTCTGAATTATGGAGTGCAGGTATAGCAGCTCCTGTCTACTAAGCACCCCTGTGCTATCTCCCCTGCCGCTCACTGATCTGCTCAGTACGACATGAATGTATCTGTATGCTGGCCGGGAAAGATAGGTCACCTTCAAAACCCCCGTCTCGTACTGTCCATTTCCACATAGAGCACAAAAGCATACGAATGCACACAATTTAGTGATAAAATCTGATAAAATTGATGCTTATTGTAAGATAATAACACTTTGCATTATTATAACACAAGCACTTATCAACTATGGTGAAAAATTTTCGTACATTGGTTTGTTTTAATTGAAATTCATGTAAAAACATTCACCAAGCAACCCTAAGCTATTTCATGCCATTTATACATCATAAAATCACAATTTAAAAGGTTTTAGCAGTTTATTGCAAAATCAGCCGAGAAGAGAGGATTGTTCTGTTGTGAAAATCAATGAGATCTGGTGCTAAATTATGCGGGAATAGTTCCAAAACCACTTGAAATCACTAAATGATCATCGAGCAGGGTTCTCTGGTGAAATGGAAGAGAGGAAGCTGAGTTTTGAGTGAGAAAGGTTAAGAGTCAGTCGTCGGCGACCCTAATCACCTCATAATGGTCTTCACAATCGCCATACAATGGCCGTTGTTCATCAATTTAGTTCGCTAATGCACCATGGCCATTACGGGCCCGTCATGGGGCCATTGTCCACTTAGGTAGGGCTAAAATAGTTTCTAAGTGTTGGCAATTGCCGTTCTAAGACTCCTTATGCTCACCACAGCCGCACCACGGGCATGGTAAGGCCATGCCAGTCCTTTGGAAAATCGAGAGATATAGCACGCTCTATGGACTGGCCTTGACTAATCACCACGGTCATGACAATGGGTGTTGTAAGCCATGATAGACTCACCAAAATTTTCCAGTGTGTATAATGGTTGTACTACACTCGTTGTGCTATAAGCAGTGAAATACTTCGGTATTAAACAACATGAAAACAATTTCTAGTAATAATACTAGACTCCATAACAAATTTTGCTCATAGAATTCAATAGAGATAAGTCAACTTCACAACATTAAATTAAGTACTACTCTGTATTCACAAGACGATTAAAACTAAAACTAAAAATAAATGAATTAATGGATAAAAGCTAGTTGAGTTGGCTTCCAAGAAGTGTTTATTTTACGTTATGAACCTAACGTCCCTACTCTTACCTCAAGATGACTTTGGGTTAATTGGAGTAAGGGTAGAGGATGTCACTTCGTTACCTGCTTTCAAAGTTGTTTAATTTATTACCTCAGTAGCACGTTCATCTTTTGGTTCTACCTTCCTCCATACCTTCTTTGTTGTTGTGGCTCTCACGTTACTCCTATTATTCCTTTGAAGTTGTGGTTTTGTGGGTTGTGTCGGCTCTTCCTCAAGCTTCCCCTAAAAGTACTCATGAAGATGGTTTACCACAAAGACATCCTGCACAAAATTAGAAATAGAAAAATTAGGCTTATGTGCAAAGTAACATTCATTGTCTTGGTCTATAGAGTGCCTCATGGTGCTTGGGCATTTGTACACTTTTTTTTCATCTCCTATTTTCAATGTCATCTTACAATCTCTCTAATTGATGAGAGCCTAGGAGGTGTTTAGAAAAGGCCTTCTAAGGATAAGTGTGGTCTCTACATCCTCATCTATGTCAAGAATCACAAAGTCCATGGGGAAGACAAGTTTTTCAATGGTGATAGGGACGAAAGTGTACGTGTCAACCGCATAATAATAGTGTGCGTAAAGTAGAGTATCAGTCCATAGGGAAGAAAGTGAATACTAGTAATAGCCCTAATTCCAAAAAATAGCCTAAGTGATAAGATAATATGGGTGTGAAAACAAGAAAACAAAATCAAGAAATATGGAAATAAAATGGAAGAGGAGTTAATGGAAGAAATGATGTCCGAGCATAGCATCCGTCTAGGGTTATGAAGTATAGGACAAAGGTTGTCTATCTATGCAATCCTATTTGAACCAAAAGGTTTTCAGAATTATACTAAACCCCATTTTCTCATGTGAAGAGTAATTGAATAGGTGTAAAGCTGATACAGACATCCACACAATAGCATTAACACTCTATGAACCCTTATTATGAGCTAATTGCAATCTCCTAAGTAGATAATCTCTGCCGTAGAGAGAGATTATCCCTAATCCGAATATAGAGCAAAGATGTGATTTCTCCTAAACTCCACTCCATATGATTGCAAAGGGCATAGATATTATCACTAAATCACTTGGAAGGATTACAGGAGACGAAGTTGCCAAAGTATCCTAACTAGAGATGTACTCACTATCCTTTCGAATTACAATATGTCTATACTAGGTAGGAATTTTTTCTCATCAAATAGCACATCAAAGGTATGAAAACTAGGGGGCTCTCACCACAATAGCAATCATTCAGTAAAAACACGCAATTAGACTCAAATAGAGATGATTGCAATAAAGAAAACAATTAAAGCATCAAGGATCCAATAACCAATGTCAATGAAATAAACCCTAGAGTTTAACTAAGCTCAAACATCTACAAATTAGCCCTCCATTAAAGGAGAGCAAGCATTCAAGATACAAATAGGAGGAGACATGAAAAACATGAAAATCCCCTTCTTAATCGCACTAACGGAAGATCACTGGAGTAGCTGTAGGAAAGTTTCCACACACACCGCCAAGGTGAGCTTGATGGCTATGACCTCCAATTCACTTGAATGTGGATCCAAAACTCCCTTCAAATAGCCCCTTGAGTAGCCCTAGGAAAGTTTCCTTGAATGCCCTAAAAATCCCATAAGTTCTATTTATACTCGACTGCTTACGGACTACTTGCGGGCTTAAGGACGTGGCCGTAAGGGAGCTGAAGAAGATAGTTATGAGCCTTAAGGGACCACTTACGGCCATAAGTCATATTTGTAAGGTCTTCTACTTGTGTTATAGTCTAGCTTACAGTCGTAAGTGCTGGACCATTAACTTCACTTTATTGCTTCTTGTGACTGCCCATAGGGGCGTATGGTGTGGTTGTAAACACTTCTCAATGGTCCTTATAGGCATCCTTATGGGCGTAATCCTTGCCTATAAGGTTCTCTAATTTGACTCTGAATCCCCCTTTACCGGCATAAGCTTGCTTGCAAGGTTCCCTGGAATCTACTTACGACTGTAAGCTTGGCAATAAGCCGCTAGTAAGCCACACAATTTGCCTTGTCCTTATTCAAATGATGCTGAAAGAGATGCAACTCCTTTGTTTAAGGTCTAGAATGCTTCTTTTGGTTCTCTCTCATCATAAAGTGTTGCCTTAAGCCTGAGAATGTAAAACACACTAGATTTAGCATCGAATTCTATAATATGGTTCTAATACATGCCAAATGAGTGTACAGACTGATATGAAATACATGAACATTGTACGCTTATCAAACAGTCACAAAAATATCTTCCACAATTCCCTGTGGTCTTCTCATTGATCTATCAGCTAATTGTAAGGTCATTTTTATCGGCCTCAACTCCCCTAAGTAGAGCTTCATGTAAATGGTGTATGGCATCACATTCATACTAGCCCCAGAATTGGTGGGTGCATTCTTTTCCACGCCATCACCTAACAAGCATGGGATCATGAAACTTCAATGGTCTCTCAACTTTATCAGCATATTTCTATCCATAATGGCAGAACAATTTTTGGTAAGAGCCACCATAGAAACTTCTTCCAAGTTCCTCTTGTTGGTGAGCAAGTCCTTCAAGAATTTGGTATTTCAGCATCTGGGACAATGCTTCAACAATTTGGATGTTTATGTGGAGTTGCTTGAAGATAGTCATGAACTTCTGGAATTGTGTATCCTTCTTGTTGGCTTTCAATTTGGAAGGGTAAGGAACTTGGGCTTTGTATTCCTAAACAACGGGTCAAACTGGTGATGACTCTTTAGGTTTTTCCTCAACTATTTGCTTATCCTCCTCAATGGTTTCCTGTAAAGCACTAGTGTCATCATGTACAGTTACCCTCTCCATCTAGGCACTTAGACCCTGAACGGTCCTTGCCTTGATGGTCTTACCACTGCTAAGTGAGATAGCTTTGTGTTGTTCCCTTGGATTTGCTTTAGTGTTGCTTGGGAGACTTCCCTAAGGTCTTTCTATACTAGCTCTTCCCAATTGGCCAACCTGATTCTCCAAGTTCTTGATTGATGCTTGGTTGTTTCTTAATGTAACACTGACCTCATCCATCCTCGCGTCATTACTTGTCATATACTTAGCCAAAACATCTTCTATGGAGAACTTCCTTTTAGACTATTGCTGTTATGACTAGTATTGGTAGTTCTATTGCTGAGGAGTCCTCTGTTGCTAACCTTGACTCTAAGAGAAGTTTGGATGACTCCTCCATCCTTGGTTATAAGTACTTATGCATGGGTTGTTCTGGTTTCTCTGACTCCCTCCAAAGTAATCAACATTTTCCACAAGAGCTACCGCTGAACTCACTATTGGGCACTGAGTTGCCCCATGTGCTCCTCTATAAGTCTCACAAAACATAACTTGCCTAGAAATTAAGCTGACACCCTGACCATTGCTCATGAATAGATCTAACCTCCATGTGAGCTCATCCACTTTTGTTTCCAAAGCAGTATCTAGGTCTATCTCATGTACCTGCCCACCTTTTGCTTCCTGCCTCTTGAACTCTAATGTGACTCATTGTTAGCCATGTCCTCAAACAACTGTTCTGCCTCTTTAGGGTACTTGTTACTTAGCGACCCCCTATTGTGGTGTTATCCATGAACTAAACCCATGATGTGGGCACCACCTAAGAAGGTCCTTGAATCATTCATGTGCCTCAAACAGTGTTTCAGATTCTCTGTACTTAAATGCTGAGATCTCCTGCGTGATCTTTGATGCTTTGCTTGGTGGAAGATAATATCCAAGGAATTTTTCCACTAAGTTCTTCCATGTCTTAATCTACCTAGGTGCTAGAGAAGTAAGCCACCTATATGCCAAACATCACAAACTGAACGAAAAAAGTAGCAGTCTGATTGCATCATCTGTAATTATGCTCATCTTGAACGTCGAACAGATATGTAGAAATTTTGAGAGATAGCCATTTGGGTCTTCATCTACTAGGCAGTCACACTGATAGGAGTTCTAAATCATTCCATTAATACTAGCTTTGATTTCAAAGTTGTTAGCTACCACTACTAGGGTTTGCACACTGAACTCTTCTCCTATAAATTATGGTCTCTCATACTCTGAAAGTGTTCTCCTTGGTTATGCCATGGCAGCAAATTCGGCACTATCATTATCACTTCATACTTCCACAACTGGCCTATTCTAAAGCCATCTCAACAAAGTTAATGTTCTCTCTGGTTAACTGTTTCATTCTACTAGATCCATGGGGTTAGCTCTGGCCATGCACAGTCACCTACAAAAGAAAGTAGTGACAATAAGTTGTTAACATTGTATGAGAATAAATAAACTACTAGAAAAAGAATAAATGGCTAAAATACTAAGCTACAAGTTTTCCTAGAATCTCTCAACTAGGTGTTTCCCGGCAATGGCACCAAACACTTGACGGACACTTGTGAGATGTGTTAGAATAACTATGCAAATATGCAAATAATATTACAATAAGTCCATTAATATTGCAAGTCTATAGGTCATCATGTAATACCTCGTAGATGAGCACGAGAGTCGTATTTCCCAAAGAACTGTGAGAGGCTCATTTTACTTCCTTTTCGCTTAATTAATAGCCTAAACATCTACGTTCTTTCTTTATTCTACTTCTATAATTTATTGCACAATACAATTGCAGAATCATTAAGCACAATTGGAAGAAGTTAGGTGGTTATGTGACAGTTATCTTGATTATTACTTATGATAGGCATTGAGTATGACAATCGTGTTTTAGTATTGGACCGGACGAATTCAAGGGCCTACTAGTCACATTCTCTTTCAACCAGGTCTAACTACTAGGAATTTAAGATGGAATCTCTTCCACCCCAGCCTCTTATGTTTGCCTTCAGTTCAAGAACTCCATTAGAAAGGCTAATAAAATCCTAGTCCATAAATCTAATCAAATCTTATTCTAAAGATCTAGCAATACCTAACCTCTTATAGCATGCATAGATCTAACGGAGCATGGGTCTCCTAATGTGGGGGCATGTCTTCCTCATCCACATTAACAAGAATATCATTCAAGAAAACATGTAACGATTCATAGAAGACAAAAAAGATTTATTGAATTATTAATCAAGATTCATAAACAATAATTGAGGGACTTAGACATACAATTCCCCTCGAATTGTATTCTTATGGATTATAAAATAAAGCATTAAAGCAAGAGTGAGCCATAAGAACAAAGAATAGATAAGCATTTATAGAATTCCTAAACTAACTCCCTCTAATAGCTCAGCCAAAGTTAAGGGTGAGAGGATCCCAAGATTAACAAGACGATGTTGAATCTCTTCATGCGCCCTCCTCTAATGATGATCGTTGAATTACCCTCAAGAAAGTCATTGGAATCTTCTGAAATATACTTGAAAGTCATCTCCATCTAGTTAGATCTCCAGAGCTCCATCCATCCTATCTTATTTGGTAAACGAATCTCCTGAATTTAGAGAAACCTAGGGTATTTATAGGATCAAGTCTGCCACGGCCTTACCATGGGCATTGTGATGCCCGTGGTGAGAAAGTTATTACTTCGCCTGCAAGTCACGTCTTAGTACTGCTCTCTAGGTGTTGTGTGGTGAGATCACCGGTGTGATGGGTTTTCATAACAGCCGTTATGAGGGTGTTGTGGCTTCTGTGTTGATTCTAATGGTTCCATGCTGCCACGGCTTGATAACAGCATGGACAATAGCTATGGTGAGGTACCACCATGGCATTGTGAGCCGTAGTGAAGCAACTTAGTCCATTTTGCTGCAAAACACCACCGAATTCACTTTTTTTTCCTAAAAATAGAAATAAATGCCATGGTGACAAAAGAATGAAATTTAGTACTAATTAGGTGCTAAGCATGTCAAATTCCATGCTGAATGCAATGTAAATGATATGTAAAATTTGAAACTTTCTAGCACTTATCAGTCATCCTACCTAGAGTAGGCTTTGACTAATGTTACATTTGTGATTATTTTACAAGGACTTAATAATGAACCTAATAACCTTACCTAGAGTATAGGGTTTGACAATACCATAACCATAATGATAAGTGGCCTATCGAGAGTAGGTTTTGACTAATTACACCCATACAAACATCAAAGCACTTATATATAATTACACTCATGTATTTACATACCTACTACCCACACAAAAAAGAGTCCAAGTAATGGGCGATAAAAAGCTAAGCCTTCCTTAGGTTAATGATGTTTTGTGCCGTCACCGAGTCATGGTCGGAGTAGAGCATTAACTCATCATTGGGAATACTGTTGCTATTACGATAACCAAAATGATAATCTCTTGCCCATGAGTTAATCTTCTTCATCTCCAGAGTGGTAGGTTCCATGGCCATATGTAAATTGGGGAATTTGGATTAAATAGGAAAAGAAAGGTATGGCTAAGCATAAACATTCATGATAGTTGTCTCCATGATGAGCTGTCAATTTTGATGAAAATGAGTGCACTCCCAAGCAGTAGTAATCATGTGTGCCCTACATAGATGTAATTGTTGGTGAATTTCACTTGGGGTTAGGATGACATCAAAGTCATCATATTGCATATAGAGATGATAGGCTTCATGACGGCGAAGTAGACTAATCGTGATATGGTGCTTTGTATTATCACAATATTGGCCAGATGCAGGTGGAATTATGATAGGATATGGGCCAAAAGTAGAATAGTTTTTGTATAATCTCTTTGGGTGATATGTATATAAATACTTGGTGTAATTATGTATAAGTGTTATGATGTTTGTATGGGTGTAATTAGTCAAAACCTACTTGATACACCGCATGCGAGTGCCCTGCAAGTGCATGGGTTGTCGAAGTAATAATACCCCGGTGAGTAGGTAGTTGAATCCACAGGGAGTAGTGATTCAAGACAAGAGGAATTGCTACTTAGCTAGTGCAAAAATAATGGTAGTGAGAGAAAACAATGAGTGTGTAATAAAAGAAAGAGAAATATGAAAGACAGAAGAGTGCAAGCAAAGAATAAGGAGGAAACAATCAATGCAAATATGGGGTACCCGGACAAAGCTCCCCCTAGGACTAATGCTTCTAGTGCAAGACTAGTATTATACCTTCTAATTGATGTCTAATGAGTCATGGAAATCCTTAAGCATACGGTCCCAAACCTAAGGTCAACCATGACTAGATCCAACACTATGCCCCGGCACTAGGATTCACTACAACCCTTCACTCTGTTGATCGCTCATCCAAGCCCCAGGGGAGTCCATCTCCTATGGCCTCACACTACGTGGAACTGCTTGGGGTTCTAGGGATTCCAAGTGATAGACTCTGTTCATAAGTATAGTTCTAACCCTTTGGTCTAGGCGAAAGAACCCTAGTCTCAATTAAGCTCCGGTACTAGGATTCACTACAACCCTTCACTCAATTGCTTGCGCAACTAAGCCACAAGGGAGTTCATCTCCTAGCACTTCACTCTACTTTGATAGCAAAGAACTCTTGGAACATGGAGGTAGGGAAAATCACGCCGAAGGGGAAAAGGGACGTTTCGCTACCTCTCGACTCACCCTCTCGACCCTCTCCCATCCTGTGTAGTTTAATCCTATAGAAGTTGTCACAGCTTCAAAGGATAACCTAGATGACTCTCAACCCTAGTGTCACGTCTAAGGAAAAATCAATGCAATTAACATTCAAGATTGGAACACAATTAAAAGCATTAATTAAGAAAGCATAATATAAGTCATAGAAACATTGTCATCCTAGGGTTTACAAGTCCGAATACCCACTAGGGGTTTAGCTCTCCATGGAGCTATACAAAATCATCAAAGTATTTGTAACAAAAAGCATAGCAAACATGAATAAAACCCGTTGTGGTCCGTATCGATGGTCTTATGGAGCCGCCTCATTTTTTCCAACGAATCCCTTATCAAGCCTAGGGCACACTTCATCGAATCGATGCCGATAAAAACTTTCCCAATAGCTATCTTCCAAAGGATGTTGATGCCAACGCCGTAAAATCGCCTCCGAAGACCTTCAAGAATCTCTCTAAACCCTAGCTGCGAGCACCCCCCAAAAGATAGGCAAAAGATAGTCCAAGGGGTTCCCAAATAAATTTGAAAACAGGGTATTTATAAGATGAAATCGGGATTTCACACTCCCCTATGGATTTTCCACACTGGCGTGTGGATTCTCTGTTTGCCTGATTTTTGGTGCGCTGTGAATAGTAACTTGCTACATTTATTTACTACAGTACTTGCGCCAAAATGCTCCCGAATTCATTTCTTCATCGAGGCCACCGAATAGGGTACATAATCGTGCGGTAGATCACGTCGCATCTTCAATTGAACCACATTGACGAAGCTCTTGATAATGTTGCACAAGCAAGAACATGTGAGTGTGACTGCCTTTGCGCCCCTCCAATTCACATATTCCCTTGAACTCAGTTGGAGGTTGGCACACACTTACATGTCTTTGAACACAACTTGTGCCTTGCTCGTTACTCGGTCCAAGAACTCCCTCAACAATCGCGTTCATAACCTATTCTTGCTTCTTTTCTCCTTAATTCGTCTCCACAACCCTACATGCACAAAAGAACACAAATACACACATATAAGTGCATGAATGAAAATTATTACCTTTTCTATAATCTTTTTGTGTCTTGCTCATCATCAGCTCTCCACTCATCTCTATTTCTAACCTCTTTCCTAGCTTCCCTTGCTTGACTTCGATAATTATCGTAGTTGTAAGAAAGTCACATCTCCCTCTCCTGTGTGAAATGGTAACATGAAGCACATCAAGCTCCAATTCTCTTAGCACATCCATGAGCATTGCAACCGGGTAATTGATAAGTGTTCGTGTTATAGTAATGCGAAGTGTTATTATCTTGCAATGAGCATTGATTTAATTAGATTTATCACTAAAAAGTGTGCATTTGTTTACTTTTATGCATTGTAGGGTTGTGAAGGTAAATTGGAGAAAAGGAACGAAGTTAGATCGTGTTCGTTGTTATTGGGGAGATTTCCGGACTAAGCAAAGAACAAGGCATGAGCATAGACTTGTGAGTGTGTGCCAACCTCCTTGGAGGGGCACAAAGACAGTCACATTCACAATAAGTCTAGCTCATGCTAACAAGGAGAACTTCACCAATTAGGAGATTTGAAGCAATCGGCACGATCTACCGTTGATTGTGTGCCCAATTCAATGGCCTCAATGAAGAACGACGAATTCAGGAGCGTTTCGGCACAATCACTGTAGTAAAATATTGTTCACTATCTGCCGAAAATCAGCAAAACAACAATTTCACACGGGCGTGTGGAAATTCCACACGGCCGTGTGAAATCCCGATTTCTGCAATTTAAAGTCGAGACTCAACGTTATAAAAGCCCGTTTTGGAGACTGTTTTTGGGATCTTTTTAGCACTTCTTTACCCTAACTTTTAGAGAGGAGCGGCTAGGGTTTGGAGAGGACTTCATGGAGGTTTGGAGCACGTCATCGGCATTGACATCAACGTCCGACGTCCGCACAAGACCACAGCTACATCGCACACAAGGGGGTTTTCATCTATGCATTCAATTTGTTTTCTTATTCTTATTTTGATGGATTTGTATAGCTCCATGAGGAGCTAAACCCCTTGTGGGTATTCGGTCTTGTAAACCCTAGGATTATTATGTTTCTTTGACATGTCTATTATGCTTTTCCATTATCGATGAATAAAATTGAGTTTCAATTTTAATTTCTTCTTGATTATTGTTTTCCCTTAGCCGTGACACTAGGGTTGAGAACAACCTAGGTTATCCTTCGGAAGTGTGACAACTCCTATAGGTTTAGACTACTTAGGATTGAAGAGGGTTGAAAGAGTGAGTCGTGAGGTAGCGGAATGTCCTAACCTTGTGGGTATTCGGTCTTGTAAACCCTAGGATTATTATGTTTCTTTGACATGTCTATTATGCTTTTCCATTATCGATGAATAAAATTGAGTTTCAATTTTAATTTCTTCATGATTATTGTTTTCCCTTAGCCATGACACTAGGGTTGAGAACAACCTAGGTTATCCTTCGGAAGTGTGACAACTCCTATAGGTTTAGACTACTTAGGATTGAAGAGGGTTGAAAGGGTGAGTCGTGAGGTAGCGGAATGTCCTCTTTCTCCTCCGATGTGATTCTCCCTACCTCCATGTTCCATGATTTATTCACTGTCGAGATAGAGTTAGATGCTAGGAGATAAACTCCCCTGAGGCTTCGTTGTGCGAGCAACAAAGTGAAGGGTTAAAGTGAATCTTAGTGCCGGGACTTAATTTAGACTAGGGTTCTCTCAACTGGACCAAAGGGTTAGAACTACACATAGGAACAGGGTTAATCACTAGGAATCCCTAGAACCTAAAGCAATTCCTTACAGTGTGAGGCTTAGGTAGATAGACTCCCCTAGGGCTTAGTTGATAGGTCAATGAGAGTCAAGGATCGTAGTGAAACCTAATGACCCGAACATAGTGTTGGGGTTAGTCACTGACATGACCCCTTGCGTGTATCCCGCAAGTGCACGGGCTTATCAAAGTAATAAAATACCCTGGTGATTGGGTAGTCGTATCCACAGGGAATAGTGTTCAAAAACAAGTGTTATCACTATTTTAGCTATAAATGGAATCAATGATAAGAGAATTCAATATGTAGATATATATATATATATATATATATATATATATATATATATATATATATATATATATAAAAGAAAGTAAAAGAGTGCAGAAAGGGCAATAAAAGTAGAGGAGGTAATCGATATAAAGATGGGGTACCCGGACAAGTTACTCCTAGGACTAATGCTTCTAGTGCAAGACTATGTTATTATACTTTCCTATTGATGTTAATTGAGTCGAGGATATCCTTAAACACACGGTCCCAAACCTAAGGTCAACCGTGACTAACCTTAATACTATGCCCCTGCATTAGTATTCACTACGACCCTTGACTCTCGTTGACCTGTCAACTAAGCCCCAGGGGAGTCTATCTTCCTAAGCCTCACACTACGTGGGATTGCTTTAAGCTCCAGGGATTCCTAGTGATTAAACCTGTTCCTATGTATAGTTCTAACCCTTTGGTCCAGGTGGAAGACCCTAGTCTAAATTAAGCCCCAAACTAAGACACCTCATCTCGACCGCTAATAAATCAAGGAAAACGGAGGTAGGGAGAAATCACACCGGAGGGGAAGGGGACGCTTCACTACCTCACGACTCACCCTCTCAACCTTCTTCAATCTTAAGTAGTCTAACCCTATAGGAGTTGTCACACCTCCAAAGGGTAACCTAGATTGCTCTCAACCCTAGTGTCACGGCTAAAGGAAAACAATAGCAAACGATAATTAAAATTGAAACTGGAATTTATTCATCAATAATGGAAAAGCATAATAACAATGTCATAGAAACATAATAATTCTAGGGTTTTACAAGTCCGAATACCCACTAGGTTTTAGCTCTCCATGGAGCAATATAAAATCAATAAAGAGTTTAAGAACATATGCATGAAAACCATAAAGAAAACCCCCTTGTAGATCGTATCGATGGTCTTGTGAAGCCGCACGTCTTCTCCAACGATTCCTTTGTCAAGCCTAGGGCACACCTCACCGAATCGATGCCGACGAAAGCTCCCCCAATAGCTATCTTCCAATAGATGTCGATCCTGATGCCGTATAATAGCCTCAAAAGACCTCCAAGAACCTCTCCAAACCCTAGCCAAAAGCCCCCCAAAATATAGGCAAGAGATAGAAGGGGAGGGTCCTCCAATAGATCTAAAAACGGGCTATTTATAGTCTGAAATCGGAGTTCCACACACCCTGTGGAAAATCAGAATTTCCACGTGCCCGTGTCTTAATTCCACACGGCCATGTGAAAATTCTGTTTTGTTGATTTTCGGCAGACTGTGAACAGTACCTTGCTACAGTAAGTAGCTACACTAACTGCTACATTACTTCGCCGAAATGCTCCCGAATTCATCGTTCTTTATCGAGGCCGTTGAATTGGACACACAATCAACGGTAAATCACGTCGCATCTTCACTTGAAACACATTGACGAAGCTCTTGATAATGTTGCACAAGTCGGAGCATTTGAGTGTGACTGCCTTTGTGTCCTCCAAATCATGTATTCACTTAATCCCAATTGGAGTTTAGCACACACTCACATGTCTTTGACCACAACTTGTGCCTTGTTCCTTGACCGGTCCAAGAACTCCCTCAACAATCGCGTTCATGACCTATTCTTGCTCCTTCTTCTTTAAATCTTCTCCACAACCCTATAATGCACAAAAGAACACAAATACACACTAATTAGTGATTAAATCTAAGAAAATTAATGCTCAATGTAAGACAATAATACTTCGTATTACTATAACACAAGCACTTATCAGTCACGGTTGACCTTAGGTTTGGGACCGTGTGTTTAAGGATCTCCTCGATTCAATTAACATCAATAGGATAGTATAATAGCATTGTCTTGCACTAGAAGCATAAGTCCTAGGGGTAGCTTGTCCGGGTACCCATCTTCTCTCATTGCTTGTCCTACTCTTTTACTCCTACTTGCACTCTCTCACCTTCCACAATTCTATGTTAATTCTTGTTTTTATTAGTTTCTTTCACACTCACTTATTGATTTCTTTCCATACATCGCATTAGCTACATAGTGAATACTTGTATCTCAAATCCCTATTCCCTCTGGATACGACTACCCGACTCACCAGGGTATATTATTACTTTGACAACCTGTGCACTTTCGGTCCTTGTCAGTAATCAGTTAGAAAGGCAAAGCAAAGAAAGAGAGTGCTTTTGATTAACACAGGTACTATACCTTTATTTAGAAGAGGAAGACATAAAGCTCCTTTTTGGATACGGAAAGCAGGTAACCACAATTATTTTCTTGTCAACACACATAAAAGAGTTTGTAAGTAGCTATAATTTAAGCGATTTTACATGTAACTAGCAATTTGGTTTGATGTAAAAGTTCTACTTTCTACTTACCTGTAAATGGAGTAAATGGATGTAAATTAACTTACATCACACCCACTTTTCATAGCATTCATCTTATAGTAAAATTTGTTGTAAGTTGAAATGCTATAAAGTACGTGGCATCCATTTACTCTCATGGTTATCTTCCAACTAAACCTATCTTATATTTAATTATAAAAATATATAAGTAAAAGAAAATATTTTTATATTTTTATAATTTAATATTTTTATGATAAAAAATTTATTTGAAAATATTATAAAAAATATTTAATAAAGTAAGTGTCTTAAATTTTAATTATAACTTTCTTTAATGATAAAATTAAATAAATATTAAATATTTTTAAATTTAAAAATAATTTACTAGATTAATTAATTTTTTTTACTTAAATTAACATTTGTGATGAACCTTAGGCGATTTAGAACTTTACAAGGAAAATAATTACATGCAAAGGTTTTGAAGGGAAAATTTTGCACGCAATTATTTTCCTTGCAAAATAACATTACAATATTTGGTGCATTCAATGAAAATTGTAATTGAATTGCATGCAAACTTAATTCCCCTGTTTGGTGCATTCAATAAAAATTGTATCCGAACATCTAGATGACACAATCTAACACACTCTTCACATAAATCAACCAAACATCATCATATGGAATATAAAAAAAGATTAAGTCTTTCCTCTATCAATTGAAATTTTGCAATTGCTTGAACCGCCTCAACCTTAGTTACACCATGAAGTTTTGTGATGCTCGTGTAGAGAAGTGTTTTTTTTTCTGCATTTGCATTCAAGTGTTGGAAATAGTTTGTTCACTTTGCCTATCTCTCTCTTATCTACATGACCAATATTGTAAAATTTTTCCATGTGCTTGGAGAAGGAATGATCAATTGAATCCTTAGCTGATACTTTTTTCTTCTATTTTTTTTAGGTGCACACTTGGCTCTACTTACATTTTCTCTTGAAACCTTACTCCTTTTACATGAAGCATTCGAGGATTCATCGCATGAATTTTCAAAGATAAAGACATACTCATTTATATTTTCTAACTCAATATCCACACCAAAATAGTCATCTGGGACCATGTTCTTCATTGCTTCAGAAGTTGCTTTAGGCACTGCAAGTGTTGACTTCTCCTTTTCTAAAGCTTCCACAAATTTACTTGCAAATTACGCTCTATCTCAAGTTGTTTGATCCTTCTCAACAATGATTGCTAGCTCATCTAAATAAGAGAATTGCTTGTTTCTAAGTCCTACGACATCTTTCTGACTCTGTATTATAACTAATTATTAATAACATTACACATATGAACATAATTATGAAATATTGATAAGTGTCTAAATGTATGTATTTTAGTACATGTATTTTATACACTTACCATGTATTTTTATAGGAATGGACGCCCGTTTTGTGCTTAATCGAGTATTGTTTGCTTTGTAGGGCATAGAGGAGCCACGGAGAACACGAGGACACAATTAGGGCGAAAAAGAAAAAAAAAACAGGTGTCACAGTATTGTAGCTTAAGTATTGCAACACTTTTACAGTAGAAGATGTATTGTAGCAGATTTACTGTATCAGTCACTGTAGCACATTGGGAATTTTCGGGGCAGGAAATTGGTTCGAGTCATACTACCTCAACTGTTGTCATCATTGAGGCCATCTGCCCCATCCAGAGAAGTTGGCCTACTTCATACTGTCTCAATGATGCCCATTATTGACCCCATTATTAACCCCGATATTGACCCCAATATACATCGAATTGGGCCATTATAAAACGATTCTTTGAGGGCAAAACGGGGGACTTCTTCTTGGCTTTTTAGGCCGCTTGATTGTTTCCCCGCAAGTGTACAGGATTGCCAAGTAATACTCGTGTAAGGACACAAGGATCGTATTCCTCGGGGCTAAGGATCTACTATTACTCCTTCGTCGCCTACTATCTAACCCAACATCTTAAGCATGTGAGTCACTCTAAAAGATGCAATAAAACAAGTATGAAATAGATATATAAACTTAAGAACAAACAAGATGATTGCAAGTGCTACAGTAATGTGTAAAGACCTATGGATGTGGATCCTCTTGAAGGGTCATCATGATATATGGATGAACAATAAAAGATAGCAGTGGTGATTTAGAACAAAGGATCTCAAGATTAGATCAACCCCAATTTCTCGGTGATTGAACCCTAATCCCATATGAATGCCGATTCGAATTTCTTCCTAACCAACATTCCTACGATTGCATTAAGTACAAGGAGATCCCGAGATAAGGGTACACTAAACCCTAGTTTACCCTTAAAGATCATAGGGCTATTGATATCCAATTTCTCGGTGTATCAATACAAGAAACCCCTTTTAGTTCATTAATGATCTAATACACGTGAGTATGTCACATCTATGTGTATAACTCGAGAAAGAACTACGAATATGTCCATTGAGTAGTTCTAGGCATGAAATATAATGAACTAAATCATAAATCAACTCAAACTTGCAATTAAGTAAAAATCATCTAAAATACATGATGAATCATCCAAGGTTCACCAAAATCCAAGTGGCCTTGAGGGTCTAGTGTGCCATCATACAAACAAGAACAACAAGATAAAGAAAATCAAACAAAAAGTTCATAAGTGACACTCCCTAGGTGAAATGATAAAGGAGGAGGTGGAGGTCCGGCCGAATGACGCTTTCCCCCATCCAAGGAATGCCAAATAATGCTTCCCTTGGCTTGGAACCTTACTCCTTTGATGGTGAACCTTCCCCTTTCATGATGAAGCCCTTGCCTCCTCAATAGGGTGGTATGAAGTAGGCCAAATTCTCTGAATGGGGTAGACGGCCCCTCATACGGCCTCATTGAGGTACTATGACTCGAACCACCTTTCTTCCTCAAACATTCCCCATGTGCTACAGTGACAGATACAATGAATCTGCTACAGTACCCTCAGCTATAGTACATCTTCTACGGTAAATACACTACAGTACTACGACCTTGTTTTCTTCTCCTTTTTGCCCTAATTATGTCCTCGTGTTTTCCATGGCTCCTTCATGCCCTGCAAAGCAAATAACACTCGATTAAGCATAAAACGGGTATCAATAAGCAAAAAAAAATACATGCTAAGGGTACAAAATATGTATAATAAAATATATACATTTAGACACTTATCATCGCCGCCACTACACCTTCTTGAGTCTTTTCAGTGACCTTTCAGCAGCGATCTTTGTGGGAAACGAGCACACATCATCACCAAGAGAGAAAGGAGCAAAAGAGAAGGAATCGGAGTGAAGATCTAAGACATCATCGACAAACTTGTGAAGCTTCATCCATTCAAAGGGATCATGACCTAGAGGGAGCTTTCATTACTTATTTTATGTTTTTGTCTTTCTTGTATGTTGTCTAAGAGGTATTAACTTATTATTGTGTTTGGATTTGGATGAACCCTAGGGTACATCTTGTGTAAGAACTTTGGATGTTGTTACTAATTTAGTTTGATGGTTGTTTGAGATTCAATCTTTCATGCTTTCATGTCTAGAATTACAATTGTGGAGAAATCCGTAATTCTTTTATGAGTTGTACACATAGATGTGATCTACTCACGTGTACTAGATCTAGGAGAGATTGAAAGGGGATTATTATGCTGACACACCGAGAGATCGAGTGGTGTTAGCCCTCCATCACTAGGTTTAAGCCGAAGGATAGTAGGTTTACTCCTATTAGAGATTTCACAGAGCTCATTGCGATCATAGGTGGGTTAATCTGGAAGAGATTCTTATTAACACTCATATGGGATTAGGGGTTAGTCACCGAGAGATCGGGCCTAATCTACTCACGAGGTCTCTAGGACTCAACTATTGTTAATACATCTTTATATCATCCTAGTTTGGACCTTAATGACAACCCTAGGTGGATTCCTTGTCCAAACACTCTCTTCTAATGCTTGTCAGTCCCTTGTTTGTTTGTATTTGTGTGCTAGTTACCAAGCCATAGGATTAGCTTAGGATAGTTTGTTTGTTTTATTTCCTCTCTACTTATATTGAATTGTAGGCTAGAAAATAGATGAAGAGTGAGTAATAGTACTTTCTTGGCCCCATGGAATATGACCCCTATGTGACACACAGGGTATTACTTGGTGATCCTATACACTTGCGGGGTAGCACAACCAAGTTTTTGGCGTTGTTGCCAGGGAACTCATAAGGAATTCTAAGAAACTTCTAGCTTATTTCTCTAGCCATTTATTTATTTATTCATTCTTCTCATTTCTCTATTTCTCTTGTATTATATTGATTCTAATCTTCTTTTTATTTTTATGTTTCTTTGTACAGTTCATATTATGGGTGCATCATGCAAATCTGAATTTTGCACAAGGATGTGATTTGAGCATGACCAATATCTGGCATGAGTGGATACCACCTTAACAGCACTTGTCATATATTCAAGACAATTCTTTTAGCACATTGAAGCCATGGGAAGGTTCGAGCATGGCGAATGAGGATCACACTTCCAAGGTACTATTCACAAGTTACATGAATAATGGAAGAATTCCACCAAATGTGGAGGGTGGTATCCCTACTGACCTGCTTTTGCTGAACTTGGAGAAACTATGAGTACCTCGATCAGATCGGGTGGTTGAAATAAGAGAGAATCAAGGAGATATAGCAAAATGTGTTGTGTAACATGTGTATGGCATAGATGACAGTTTGTATGGAAGTTCGGTATCAACGAAAGTGGAGGAGTTAGAACAGTGTGCTAAACTGAGAAACAAGAGTTTGAGGCCTTCAACAGAAGAAGCACCTGAATTGGAGCTGAAAAAGCTACCTGAACACCTTGATTATGCTTTTCTTGGAAAAGGGACACAGTTTCCAGTTATCATTGTTGTAAATCTGATAGCTGAGCAAAAGAAAGACTTGGTAAATGTCCTAAAAAAACACAAGAAAGCAATTGCTTGGAAATAGCTGACATCAAAGTGATAAATCCTTCTTTTTGCACTTACAAAATTCTGATGGAGGACGAACACAAACCTTCAGTCTTGCCTCAAAGAAGACTTAATCTAAATATGAAGGAAGTAGTAAGAGCTGAAGTCATCAAGATTCTCGATGTAGGCATTATCTATCTAATATCTGACATTGAATGGGTGATCCCAGTGCAAGTAGTCCCTAAAAAATGGGGGATAACTGTTATTACCAATGAGAAAAACGAGTTAATTCCAACCCAAACAATCACTGGGTGGCGTGTTTGCATTGACTATATGAAATTGAATGATGTCACTCGGAAAGATCATTTCCCATTACTATTCCTTGATCAGATGCTTGAGCGACTAGCAGGGCACTCATACTACTGTTTCTTGGATGGGTTCTCTGGCTATGTCCAAATCCCCATTGCATCGGAAGATCAGGAAAAGACCACATTCACATGTCCATGTAGAACATTTGCTTATAGCTGAGTGCCCTTCAGGCTTTGCAATACCCCTGCTACTTTTCAGAGATGCATGATGGCAATTTTTGAGGACATGGTGGAAGACTTCATGGAAGTGTTTATGGATGATTTTTGTTTTCGGTGATACATTCGAGTTATGCCTCAAGAATCTTAACATGTTCTCGTTCCGTGTGAGGAAACTAACCTTGTGCTAAATAGGGAGAAATGTCATTTCATTGTCCAAGAAGGGATAGTCTTGGGTAACAAAATCTCAAAGGAAGGAATTGAGGTAGACAAAGCAAAGATTTCCGTCATAGAAAAGCTACCTCCCCCAACTTCAGTGAAAGCCATCAAAAGTTTTCTGGGGCATGCAAGTTTCTATAGAAGATTCATTAAGGACTTGTCAAAAATTGCTAGACCCTTAACAAAATTGTTGGAAAAAGATGTTCCATTCGAGTTTAATGATGATTGCATGAGTGCTTTTATTACACTCAAGGAGAAGCTAATTCAAGCACCATAATGGTAGCTCCAGATTGGGATTCTCCATTCGAACTGATGTGTGATGCTAGTGATTTTACAGTGGGAGCGGTCCTTGGGCAGCAACGAGACAAACATTTCCTTCCTATATATTATGTAAGCAAAACTTTGATGGGGGCTCAGGATAATTACACTACCCCAAAAAAAGAACTACTTGTCGTAGTGTTCGGTTTCAATAAATTTCGATCTTATTTAGTTCTTTCCAAAGTGGTGGTGTATACTGATCATTCAGCCTGTGATATCTGCTTAGCAAGTCAGATGCTAAACCAAGATTGATTAGGTGGGTTTTGTTACTTCAGGAGTTTGATCTTAAGATCAAAGACAAGCGGGGGACAGAGAATCTTACAGCAGATCATCTATCCCATCTAGAGAACCCCAACATGGAAGCTCTAAGAGAGAAAGATATCAACAACTCATTCCTTGAAGAACACTTGTACTGCATTCATGTACAAGAAGAAAAAGAGCCACCATGGTTTGCTGATTTTGCAAACTACTTGGTTGGACGGGTAATCCCAAAATGGTTCACATATCAACAATGAAACTTTTTTTTTCAGACCTCAAGCACTATATATGGGAAGATCCTTACTTATTCAGAGTTTGTTCCTATCAAGTTGTTTGAAAATGTGTTTCCCGGCTGGAGGGTCTAAATATCTTGAAACATTGTCACTTAGGACCTGTTGGAGACCACTACAATGCAAACCAAATAGCAAAGAAGATCCTTGATACAGGTTTTTATTGGCCAACGTTATTTCAAGACACCCAAAGATTTAAACAGTCCTGTGACAGATGTTAGCGGGTAGGCAACGTATCTAGCCGGGATGAGATGCCCCAGAATTGGAACCAAGCTTATGAAGTCTTTGATTTATGGGGGATTAACTTTATGGGACCTTTCCCTAGCTCCCACGGATACAAGTTCATTCTTGTGGCTATTGACTATGTATCTAAATGGGTGGAAGCACATGCCTTACAAACAAGTGATGCTAAGGCAGTTGTAAAATTTTTGAAGAAATTTTTCTCCAGATTTGGCTTACCACAAGCGATCATTAGCGACAGACGCATTCACTTATGCAATGCCTAATTCATGAAAATTCTGAAGCGTTATGGTGTCCACCACAAAATGGCAACACTGTACCACCCGCAAACTAGTGGGCAAGTGGAAGTGTCCAATGGAGATTTGAAACCAATTCTGGAGAAAACAGTCCCTCAAAATAGAAGATACTGGGTAGAGCATTTGGATGACTCTCTCTAGGCATACAGAATTCCATATAAGACTCCTATAAGGACCATTCCTTATAGGCTAGTCTATGGAAAAGCCTGCCACTTACCTGTTGAACTTGAACATAAAGCTTACTGGGCCATTAAATTTCTAAATTTTGACGCTACTCTTGAAGGTAACAAGAGGAAGCTACAACTAAATGAACTGGATAAATGGCGCTCCAATGCATATGAGAATTCAAAGCTTTACAAAGAAAAAGTAAAGGAGTACCACGATAGGCATATCAAGCACCCAAAACAATTTAAAGAAGGAGACCAAGTGTTTCTATTCAATTCCAAGTTGAAACTTTTCCCTGGGAAGCTCAAATCACGTTGGTCAGGTCCGTATAATGTCACTCAAGTCTTCCCACATGGAGCAGTAGAAGTAACCCACCCAGAAAATGGTACTTTTAAATTGAATGGACAACGATTAAAATTATACTTTGACAACAAGAGTGTTCAAAAGATGAACAGGGGTAACGTCAAGCTTTTTCAACCCCTGTAAGGTAAGTGACAAGGTACGTCAGGCTCGTGACATTAAACAAGCTATTCTTGGGAGGCAACTGATAAGAGTCTAATTGTATGTATTTTTATGCTAGGTTTGTGTACATTGACAGGCTATTTTAGATGAATCGATGGCCGTTTTTCGCTTAAATCGGTTATTTCCTTGTTACAGGTCATAATGAAGCCAAAATGGGCTCGAGAACATAATTGGAGTGAAATTGGCATCAAAAATCACTTTTTCGAAGCATCGACACTGTAGTGGTACTGTAGCAAGGAAGCTGGGTCGTTCAGAAAGTGAACTGTGAATCGTGCGGGCACTGTGCGCCCACACGACACCCGCACAACTCACTCAACTCATGGCAGTATTGTTGCGAAGTTACCGTAGCAAAAGTAGTGTAGCTATCCACTGTAGCGTGACCCGGTTTTGTGAGAAAATTGACAGTAAACCGTGCGGGCACTGTGCACCCGCACACCGCCCGCACGGCTCGGGGTGAACATGTTTTAAGGAAAGATAAGGCACATTTGGAAGGACATTTTTTTACACACTTTTCTTGGAGCTTTCGGCGGAGGTGACTTCACTGGAACTTTTGGAGGATGAATCTTGCGATCTAGAGGAAGAGAATTGAGGGGAGAACATTATTGGGCAAGAATTTCATCGATTTCATCATTTAGGAGCTTGGAGACGAGGAGGGAAGCCGCCCTTTCTTGTGGCGTTCGTGGAAGCCATCCGCATTCCTCTTCGTCTCTCCTTGTTCTCTTTGATTGAGGGAGTCTTCTCTATGTTTTTATTAGTTGTTTCCATGGATTTATGTTGTGTTATTTCTTGTATGGACGGCTAAACCACAAGGTCACCGGATGTCGGTGAACCTTGGGGTGAACTTGTGTTGTAGTTTGCTTTGATTTGCTAATGCATGTGGTTAATTTATGATGTAAGCTTGGTGTACTTTTGGTGTGTTGATCTTGCATGAGAACTCTGTATTTCAACTTTTAGGTTGTACTCGGCGCGTGACCATCGCCCGTGTATTAGACTCACCTTGCTTATTAGGGAATTTTGCATGAACTCGCCGTGACCATCGGGTGTTTCATACCCCTCCAGTTATTAGGGCTGGACCTAGGTTGAGTCCTGGCTCTAATTAGAGAATTCCTTGCGCGTAATGCAATCGTAGGAGAATTTGGCCGGAAGAGATTCCGCGCAAATACTCGTATTGGATTATGGATTATTACTGTGACCATCGGGATAGTCCATTCTTAGATTTCTCTTGGGCTTAACTACTGCATGCTTAGCTTGTCTGGCATTCTCACAACCTTTATTAACCCCAAGGGGACCCACATCCGGGACCACCTTCATCCCTGCATTTTTACACTTATACTCGGCATTTCCGCATTTTACCTGCTAGTTTAATTTTGTTAGTCATTAGTGCTCTCAAGTGATTTGGTAGGTTAAACAACGAGTAAAGAGGAAGTAAGGGTAGCTCCTTGGGCCCAGGGAATACGACCCTCTCATGCCCGCACGAGAGATATTACTTGAGGACCCTGTGCACTTGCGGGAGATTTCATCAAGTTTTTGGCGCCGTTGCCGGGGAGCCACAAGGAATACTCGGAAAACTTGTAGCTTGTTGATTTGACCATTATTTTTATTTATTTATTTCAATTCCTTATTCTCGCTGTCGTTCGTTGTATATATTCCCATTCGTATCCTTTTATTTATTTATTTTCCTTTACCTTAATCTCTGTTAATTGTGACTTCTTGTTATTTGTTCTAGTGTGAGGTACCTCTCTTATGACAAGAGGAAGACAAACAAATTTGGTAGAGCCAGACTGTGAGATTGAGAGAATCTTCCGTCAGAGATCAAGGGAAGGAGCTGAAAGTTCAGGGCAGCAGGAAGTTCAGGTTGCAAAAAGTGAACCATCAGTTATGGCTGAGCCTAGGAGAATTCTGTCTGACTATGAGAGGCCCCATTTCACTGGTGATGAGTTTAGTGTTCAAGCTCCTACTGTCCCGGCGAATAACTTTGAGATCAAGGCAAGCACAATCGGAATGATACAAAATTCGGTGCAATTTGATGGTCTAGCCGATGAAGATCCACACGCTCATCTATCCCCTTTCCTCCAGATTTGCTCAACCTTTAAGATCAACTCGGTCTCTGATGACGCAATCAGATTGAGGCTTTTTTCTTTCAGTTTGAGAGGAGCCGCCTACAGATGGCTTACTTCATTGGCCCCAGGATCGATCACCACCTGTAAAGAAATGGTCAAAAAGTTCCTTGGTAGATACTTTCCACCGAGCAAGGCTGCGAGGCTGAGGCAGGAAATTTCCTCATTCAGACAGGGTGACTCTGAAACATTGTCTGAGGCTCACGAGAGGTTTAAGGACCTCTTGAGGAAGTGCCCACACCATGGTTACGAATCTTGGATGAGAGTACAGATATTTTTCAACTGCCTGAATTAGCACACTCGCCAACCCATCGATGCTGCTGCAGGGGGTTCATTGAGCAGTAAGTACCCCGAAGAGGCTGAGCAATTAATAGAAAGCATGGCGAGCAACGAATCCCACTGGAGCACCCGAGGAAGACCACAGAAGGTGGCGGGGCTTTATGAGGTGAGTGACACCACCGCATTGGCTGCAAAGGTGGATGCACTGACAAAGAGATTTGATCAATTTACGATTAGCTCGGGCTCGAATTCTGGAGCAGTATTATCATGTGATACTTGTGGGGCAGCTCACTCAGCAGCATAATGCCCTATTTCCATTGCCTCCCCAGGACGGGTTGAGACAGTAGATTATGTTGGTGGGGGCCAGAGAGGGCCAGGGAATGCCTACGGACCCACATATAATTCGGGATGGAGGAACCACCCAAATTTTTCATGGAATTTTGGGCCGCAACAACAATGACCACCACAACCTTAGGGTCCTCAGTTTCAGTCTCAGCAACCACAAGAGAAGAAATTTACCACTGAAGATGTGTTGGCAAAGTTCATGATCAACTATGAAGCTAAATTTCAGAACATCAACAATCAACTAACTCAGCATAGTGGGCAATTCAATGAGATAAGTACAGTGTTGAGAAATCTCCAAGCATCTATTCAATCCCTCGAGACTCAAGTTGGGCAACTGGCCCGAGCAAGTGCTGAGCGGCCACAGGGTAGCCTCCCAAGCAACACCGAACATAACCCGAGGAAGCACCTTAAGGCCGTCACTCTTAGGAGTGGGAGACCATTGGAGGCAAGGGCCGAGGATGGCCCAAGTGCCAAGAAGGATGGGGTGACCGCTGTGGAAGAGCCCGAAGTGGCAGAGCCGGTGAGTAGGGAGAAAGACAACAAGCAAGATGAGGGACTCGCTAAACCGTCGACATCGAGGGTCCTCGAGTACAAACCGCATATAAACAAGAAAAGGATGATGCACAATACAGAAAGTTCCTCAATATGTTCAAGCAACTGCATATAAATATTCCGCTTATTGAGGCATTGGCCGGGATGCCTAAGTACGCTAAATTTATGAAAGACCTTCTTACCAACAAGCGAAAGCTTAAGGAATTGGAGACAGTGGCACTCCCCAAAAATTGTTCGGCAATGATACAGAAGAAGCTCCCGAAGAAACTGACCGACCCAGGGAGCTTCATCATTCCATGTGTGATTGGGGAGGGAACTCAAGAGAGGGCACTGGCCGACTCTGGGGCCAGCATCAATGTAATGGCATACAAACTGTTCTTAAAGCTGGGATTAGAGGAACTGAGGCAGACAAGAATGACTGTACAGCTTACAGATCGTTGCAAGAGAAAACCCAGGGGTGTTGTTGAAGATGTTTTGGTAAAAGTGGATAAATTGATTATTCCAGTGGATTTTGTGATACTGGATATGGATGACGATGTTGAGGTTCCACAGATCCTTGGTCGCCCCTTCCTTAATACTTTCGGGGCTCTTATCGATGTCACAGGGGGAAGGTTGACTCTGAATGTGGGAGAGGACAAAGTTGTCTTTACACTTCCTGAAGCAATGAGGTAAACCTTGGACCATGATGACCCTTTATACTTCACTGATGAAACTGACATGGTCATCTCTGATTGTGTGCAGGAAATGTTAGCTCTAAACCCGTTGGATGAATTTTTGGAGGGCGTAGAACTCAAGGAGAACAAGAAGGAAGTCTCCGAAAATGCTCCATTGCAAAATGTAAACTTTATTGGAACGAATCTGTCTCAAACCTGCAAAAAGAAGAAACAATTGAAGAAAACATGGCGCAAGGTGAAAAAGAAGTTGAAGGAGAATACAAATTCCATGCTAGTATCGCCGAGGGAAGTAGACCATCTGTACTTTGAGGGGCAGGGCAAACTTCAGGTACTTTCATGCCTCTCAATGAGTTTTCCATGTGGGAGCTCGTCCCTCGGGATTGGAGATAACTCAACTTCATTTGATCCACCTTGAGCACGAGGTAAAATACGTCGAGCTAATGACGTTCAACAAAGCGCTTCTTGGGAGGCAACCCAAGGTTTTCAATCCATTGTTCTTAATTTGTCGTGTTCTTAATTTTTGTTGAGTGTGTAGCTTGTGTCTTGTTGTGTTGTTGTTTTGTTGGTTGAAATTGTGTGGATGATCCTTGCTCTCTTTTCTTTCCTCTTTGTTGTGGTGTTGTTCAACTTTGTTTCAAGCTTATTCGGCGTTTAAATCATTGTATTATCAGTTTTTATTGAAGTTGCCAAGGGGACATTTCAAATTTTTTCAGTTTTTCAGGGTCGTGCGGGCCGCATGCACCCCGCGCGGACCACTGCCGAGGGGTCCCAGGCTCTGGCCGGAGTATTTGCACCCAAGGGAGACCCGCGGAAGCGCCCAGAAGGGCGCTGCGCGGGCCCTGTGCAGCCGCGCACGGTGGGCTGGGTGCTGAGCGCCCGTACCCCCCTTCTTTTTGGCTGCTTTTTTCCCCTTTCTCTCTCTTCTTACCCTTCTTCTTCCTCCTTCTTCCTTAGGTTTTCACTCAATTTTCCTCCTATTTCACTCATTTCTTCATCATTTTTCTTCATTTTTTCTTCTCTAATCTTCTCTTCTCCTCCTTGCACCTTCAATAGTACCATTTTTTTTCGAGTTTCACCGTCATTTTCACCGGTTTCATCGAGTTGACTTTCATAGCCCTAAGTTGAGGTAATGTCTAAACTCGAGTTTCTTGCCATATTTCCCTCACTTTGGCGTGGTATTTCCTTTATATGGTGGTTGTGGAACGTTTTCTAGCAATTTTTCATGCTTTATCATCGTTTGTAAAATTTGGGATGCTTCAAAAACAAGGGGACACTCTTGCAAATATTTTTCGTGACATTTCATTTTTTTAATTCTTTGGCATCCTTATGTGCTCCTCCAGATATATTAATGGAATTCTTGGTTTGATCATTGGGTTTTTGGTTGTAGGATGCCGAACAAGCGAGTTGTTTCCAAGAAACCTAGGAGAGATCATGTGTCCACCGGCGATCCTCACTTCACCCAACCCCAACACCGGGCTCGATTCTGGGTTTTAAAGTCAAGGTCATTTGGAATCACCTGAACCATAGCTTGGGGAGACCTCAACACGTTGGGTTTGGATGATCGAGTATAGAGTTTGATTTCCCACAATGGGTGGGACAGGGCGTTTGCGATTGAGGAGTCGGCTTACCGTGATGACTCACACCCGGTTCTGGAACATCATTTCGGGACGACGAACCAATGAGTCCAAAAAGGCATCTCGGTTACATGACCCTGCTAACCGCTACATCCAGGGATTATTCAGTCGTGGTATTGCGGGGCGTAGTGATAGTACCGGGGTTATCATGCGTACCAACCTACTCATGTTGTACAGTACGATCGAGCAGTACCCGATTAACCTAGGTCATCTTTTCGCCGACTTGCTTGTCCGTTAGGGTACTTCTACATCTCTCGGAGCTATTTTTGCTGGCCCTTTTTTGACACGACTGATTCAAGGCATGGGCCTACTAGCACATACCATGGGCATGCAAGTTATCGCCGACACGACCCCTCTCGGGATGTCTACCTTATTCGCTATGGGGCTTGTGGAGAAACGCGGGGATGGATTTACCCTGATTAGATATTCAGCCACCGGTGAGCGCATTACAGACTCCCCAGCTCAATCTGAGTCCGAACACGAGGCTGAGGAACATGAACTAGTTGAGCTTCGCTTACATGAAATTCAGACCGAAATTCATTCCCTCCGACGCGATCACCAAGAAACCAAGGTTATCCTTGGACAGTTATCGAGGGACATGTGCGAGGTTCTTTCCTTCATTAGACGATCATCACCTTCCACTGGTTCTTCCTCAGGGGCGACCACCTCTGCAGCACCTGATACTTCACACCCTTGAGATGCGAGAGAGCAGGACTTGTTATTCATTTCTTTTGTCGCACTTGTTATTTCTTTGACTTTTGTTTATGTTTTGGTTTGTTCTTGTCATGCACTTTTCAGTTAGCTAGGGCTCAGTCTCTACTAAACTTGTCTCTTCTGTTTGTGTTGTTTCATCATTATCTCCCCTATTTTTGTTATTGGAGTTATGATATGCTTGTCCTTATTGTAGGCACGCTGCGATGTGGGCCCCATACCCCTCTCCTCTACTAGCTTGACCACCCCAAGTGCCGGGCATACATTTCTTGACTTCAAATTGGGGCAGTCTCTTTTTACCCTATTTCCGTATTGTGTTCCTACATCTTTTTCTTCCTCACCATGCACTGCTGCTTACTGTACATTGAGGGCAATGTACGACTCTAGGTTTGGGGATGGGTAGCGTATGCCATTGCTTGCCTGTTCACCAATGATCGCTATGATTTAATGTTAAGAACTTCCTAGCTGAAAGAAGGATAGATGTGAGTTGCTATGTTGTTGCGATGCGTAAAATGAAGTTTATTCCCTCTTCAGTGCTTTATGTATACTTTTAAAACTTGCTTCTACCCTGTTCATTCCGACTAACCCATTGTCATGACTTAGGGTGTTAGGTTGTTAAATTCTATTTTCAATGATCATCTAAGGGCTTTTGGTACTCATGTTTTTTTTTTTTGCTTTTAGTCCTAAGTGTAGTTTTGCATGAAATGGGTCAGGAGTCATGAACTTTAGCATGTGTGTATCTGAAAAAAAAAAAAAAGGTCTATGTCAGTATTCCTCTGCTCATGTAGCATGAATGCGTCTATGGAGGCTTGTAATCGAGTAAGTTGGGTGACTCTTGTGCCTAATCAGTATGTGCATCCATCAGAAAGATTTTTGCACAAGCCTACGTTAGGCGAACTGAAAAAAAAATATTTTGTGATTGATCTCCTGTACCCTATCATGCATGCGCTTAGAACTTAAGGTCTCCACTGAGGACCGAAAGACTCTTGGTTGATCATTGAGGGTGTTTTTAACAACCCTAACACCTGTAGCCATGAGACGTGGAGTGATTAAGGAGAACAAGGAACGAAGCATGCACACACTTTTACGGAAGCACTTTAGTCGGGATGGAACTATCTTTGAGGTGTTGACTGTTGCAACTCATTGTCTTGATTTCATTTCATCTGTGCTAGTGGAGCTCTCAACTTATGAGCTTGAGGTCATACATTTAGTCTCTTATCTTATTCCTCGTATTCTCCACGTTCTTTTTGCTTGAGGGCAAGAAAAAACTCAGGTGTGGGGATATTTGATAAGAGTCTAAATGTATGTATTTTTATGCTAGTTTTGTGTACATCGACAGGCTATTTTAGATGAATCGATGCCCTTTGTTGCCTAAATCGGTTATTTCCTTGTTACAGGTCATAAAGAAGCCAAAATGGGCTCGAGAACGCAATTGGAGTGAAATTGGCATCAAAAATCGCGTTTTCGAAGCATAGACACTGTAGCAAGGAAGTTGGGTCGTTCAGAAAGCGAACTGTGAACCGTGCGGGCACTGTGCGCCCGCACAACTCACTGAACTCATGGCCAGTACTGTAGCAAAAGTGATGTAGCAATTTACTATAGTAAAATACTGTAGCTTGGCATTGTAGCGCGACCCGGTTTTGTTAGAAAATTGACAGTGAATCGTGTGGGCACTGTGCGCCCGCACACCGCCCGCACGGCTCAGGGCGAACATGTTTTAAGGAAAGCTAGGGCACATTTGGAAAGACTTTTTTTTACACACTTTTCTTGGAGCTTTCGGCGGAGGCGACTTCACTTGAGCTTTTGGAGGCCGAATCTTGCGATCTAGAGGAGGAGAATCGAGGGGAGAACGTTATTGGGCAAGAATTTCATCGATTCCATCATTTAGGAGCTTTGAGACGACGAGGGTAGCCGCCCCTTCTTGCGGCATTCGTGGAAGCCATCTGCATTTCTCTTCGTCTCTCCTTGTTCTCTTTGATTGAGAGAGTCTTCTCTATGTTTATATTAGTTGTTTCCATGGATTTATCTTGTGTTATTTCTTGTATGGACGGCAAAACCCCAAGGTCACCGGATGTCGGTGAACCTTCGGTGAACTTGTGTTGTAGTTTGCTTTGATTTGCTAATGCATGTGGTTGGTTTATGATTTAAGCTTAGTGTACTTCCGTGACCATCGCCTGTGTATTAGACTCACCTTGCTTATTAGGGAATTTTGTTTGAACTCACCGTGACCATCGGGTGTTTCGTACCCCTCCAATTATTAGGGCTGGACCTAGGTTGAGTCCTGGCTCTAATTAGAGAATTCCTTGTGCGTAATGCAATCGTAGGAGGATTTGGCCGGAAGAGATTCCGCGCCAATACTCGTATTAGATTAGGGATTATTACCGTGATCATCGGGATAGTCCATTCTTGGATTTCTCTTGGGCTTAACCACTGCATGCTTAGCTTGTCTGGTATTCTTGTAACCTTTAGTAACCCCAAGGGGACCCAATCCGGGACCACCTTCATCCCTGCATTTTTACACTTATACTCGGCATTTCCGCATTTTACCTGCTAGTTTAATTTTGTTAGTCATTAGTGCTCTTAAGTGATTTGGTAGGTTAAACAATGAGTAAAAAGGAAGTAAGGGTAGCTCCTTGGGCCCAGGGATTACGACCCTCTCGTGCCCGCACGAGAGGTATTATTTGATGACCCTGTGTACTTGCGGGAGATTTCATCAGCAACCCAAGCATTCGGGGGTTTAATTTTCAATTTTCATACTCTATGTTTTAGTTTTATTATTTTGTCATATTTTCTTAGTTGTTATAAATTTGAATAAGTCTGTGTTCGCATGCTTTTCACATTTTTCTTATCGTCTTTGGTGTGGTTTGATCATTTATGTTGTTGAGTAACGCTTAATTTTGATGTCATTTCATGCGTTAGATCAAATTCTTTAGCATTTCTTGTTAGTTGGAGGTGTTCTAAATCACTTTGAAACCATTCCTATTCATTTGGAGAAGCAGATTTTGGACTAAAAACAACCTCCAGGTGCATACAACCTCAATGAGGGCCTCATTGAGGCCGTCTGCCATCAATCAGTGAAGAATGCCTATGGCATACGGCCTCAATGAGGCCATCTGCCCCCATCCTGAGCCAATTGCCTAGGGCATACGGCCTCAATGATGCCCATCATTGAGGTCGTATGACCCATGTAGCACTTAAAGGCCTTGCCACCTTCTCTCTCTCTCTTCATTCTTCCTTCTTCTATCCGACTTTATCTCTTCTTTCTCCACCAAATCTTGGCCAAATCCTTTCATCTATTCTCCGAAATCATCTCCTAATCACTTTGAGAAGTCGATCTAGTGGTTTTCCCCGAGTTTTACTCAAGTTTCCTCAAAGTTTCATCTGTGAGCTCTTTAATGCCCTAACTTTATGTCTCTCATTTTTCTTGCATTCTTAGAGCTTTTGTGTGGATATTTTCAAGTATTTTTCTTAAGTTTGGTGGTGTGATTGTTATGGGTGAGGTTTCCATTGATTTTATGTAAACATTTTTTGGTTTTCATGTTTTTGGGAACGTTCTTTTGAAGTGAACAGTGCCCATACGGGCCCTCATACGGCCGTATGGTTACTTTCCACCATTTTACCCAATATTTCATCTTTTACACCACATTTTGATTTGGTTTGGATTCCTTTAAGCTTAATTGCTTTTTTCTATATTGTAGGAATGCCGAACATCAAGATACTTACCTCGAAATGTCCAAGGATCGCGATGCCAACCCCATAGAACCCTACTTTAAGCATGATCATCACAAGGCGAAGCATAAAGTTTTGAAGCCCAAACCTTTAGGCGCATTTCATCACTGATAAGTGCTTGTGTTATAGTACCGCGAAGCGTTATTATATTACATTGAGCATATCTTTTATTAGGTTTTATCACTAAATAGCGTGCGTTTGTGTATTCTTGTGCATTGAAGGTTTATGGAGCTAAATTGGAGAAGAAGAACGAAATTAGGTCGTGTTCGCCGATGTTGGGAAGTTTTTTCAGACCAAGTACGGAACAAGGCACGAGCCTGGACTTGTGAGTGTGTGCCAACCTCCTTTGGAGGGGCACAAAGGTAGTCACATTCACAACAAGTCTAACTCGTGTAGCTTAGAAGAACTTCACCAAGAAGGATACTTGAAGCAATCGGTATGACCTACCATTGTTTGTGTACCCAATCAATGGCCTCGATGAAGAACAATGGATTCGGGAGCGTTTCGGCGAGAACTGCAGCAACACTGTAGCAAAATACTGTAGCAAGCTACTGTTCATTTTCTGCCAAAAATCAGGGTTTCAGAGGATTCACATGGGCGTGTGGAAATTCCACACGGCCGTGTGAATTGATTTTTCAGCCAGACAGAAACTTCACACGGCCGTGTGGAAATTCCACAGGGACGTGTGAAGCCCCCTATAAGTCCGATTTTAAAGCCGCGATTCAACATTATAAAAGGTGATTTTGGAGACCTTTTGGAATATCTTTTGACCTATCTTTCTCCCCAACTTCTGGAGAGTGCGGCTAGGGTTTTGGAGAGGACTTTGTGGAGGATTGGAGCGCGTCATCGGCATCGACATCGACGTTCGACGGCAACACAAGACCACGACCACACCATACGCGAGAGGGTTTTCATCAATGCTTTTACTTTATTCTTTCTTTCATATTTTGATGAACATGTATAGCTCCATGAGGAGCTAAACCCCTCGTGGGTATTCAGACTTGTAAAACCCTAGGATTATTATGTTTCTATGACATTGCTATTGTGCTTTTCCATTATTTTTGAATAAATCGAGTTTCAATTTTAATTATCTTGTGCTATTGTTTTTCCCTTAGCCATGACACTAAGGTTGAGAGTAATCTAAGTTATCGTTTGGAGGTGTGACAACTCCTATAGGGTTAGACTCCTTAAAATTGAAGAGGGTTGAGAGGGAGAGTTGTGAGGTAGCTATGTACCTCTTTCCCTTCCGGTGTGATTTCTCCCTACCTCAGTTTCCTTTGTTAATTAGCTTTCAAGATAGAGTGTTAGGGCTCAATCTAGACTAGGGTTCTTCCACCTGGACTAAAGGTTAGAACTACATAGAGGAACAGGTTTTATCACTAGGAATCCCTAGAGCTTAAAGCAATCCCACGTAGTGTTAGGGTTAGGAAGATAGACTCCCCTGGGGCTTAGTTGACAGGTCAACAAGAGTCAAGGGTCATAGTGAATCCTAATACCAGCACATAATGTTGGGGTTAGTCACGGTTGACCTTAAGTTTTGGGATCGTGTGTTTAAGGATATCCTCGACTCAATTAACATCAATAGGAAAGTATAATAGTATAGTCTTGCACTAGAAGCATAAGTCCTAGAGGTAACTTGTCCGGACACCCTATTTCATATTCATTGCTAGTCCTTCTCTATTTACTCCTGTCTACACTCTCTCACCTATCATCTTTCTATTTTTAATTCTTGTCTCTTTATATTTGCCTTCATACTCACTCATTGATTCTAATTTCACTTTTCGTACACCGCATAGCTAAATAGTGAAATCTTGTGTCTTAAATCCCTATTCCCTGTGGATTCGACTATCCACTCACTAGGGTAAAATTTATTACTTCGACAACCGGTGCACTTGCGGGTACACACGCAAGGGGTCCTGTCAATCACATTGAGTGGGGCATCTTGGAAACAATTGGGATGGATGAATGAATGAAGGAGTTACTCTCACATGGCTGTTGGGCGGACTTATTCATGATTGATGATCCTACCTGTCGCCAACTAACCTTAGAGGTTTTGAGCATTTTCGAGGCACACCAAGACCAACTACATTATCAAGAAACGATGAGATCTTCACTTGAACATGGACACTTGTTTTATTGCTTTAGCATGTTTTGTTATTTCCTTTTTAGTTTGTGTGTTTGTTTAGTACCAATAAATTGGCAAGGGTTATGCCCTACCAACCTTTTGTAGAACTTTGTTTGCTTTTATCTAGTATGTGTGTTTGACTACTCCCTAGTATTTAATTTTTGCATCTTATTTTTCTTGTGGAATGATGATATGCCCCTTGTGCCTTGCGGGGCATTAAGGGAGTGAGGTGAGCCTCTCCACATATAGTGGAAGCCGAACCCGACATATATAGCTCACTGTACACTATGTTCGGGTCACCTCTCTCCATTTGCACAAGATGAACTGGGGAAGTTCATTTTCACCATCCTCTGTTGTTTCTATTGCGTATATTGTCTTGTGATTTATGATTAGTATACATTGAGGGCAATGTACAACCCTAGGTGTGGGGATGGGTGTATTACATGTATTAGGGTCAAATTTGCATGCTAGTGTTATCAATGATGCCTTTATTCATTATTGTGAGATTCTTCAAGCATGGACTAATGATTGATGTGAGTTACATACTTTTTTATGCTCTATTGAATCCTATTTCACCTCTAGTATTGTCTTGTGCACTGAATTTTTTGTTGATGCCCTAGGAATAGCCAACATAACTACTCTAACTCTCTTGTATGCTTAACACACAACCTTGAACACTTGGCCTTAGAAGACTAAGTTCTATCCTTCAATGAACTCTTAAGAACTTCTAAGTCTAGTTGAGCCAATCCTAGTATTGTGTCATGTAGAGCAGTCAAAAGACATGATCTATGGTGATTAAAAATAAATGAGTCTATGTAAGTATTCCTCTGCTAATGGAGCATGAATGCATCTATGTAGATTGTAATTAAGTAGTTGGGTGACTCTTGTGTCTAACCAGCATGTGCACCCTCCAGAAATATTTTTGTGCAGCCTACATTAGTCGGACTAAAAAAAAATGTACATATATGTAAATAAAAACCCTAGTGATCTTTTCACTACCTACTTGAGGTTTTAAAAAGAAATGGGATTTAGTTTCAAATTCAAGAGTTAGAAGGATCTTACTTGTTCATTGAAGTAGCACTTAGCATTTTAAGACTCAGTATTCTTTGTTTGTGGAGTGATTAGAATTTAGAGCTATATTGATTAAAGTCAGTAGGTTAGACCAAGGCAGGACAAATGAAATAAAAGATTCACACATACGTTATAAACATATAAGAGGTGAGGCAGGATCTTTCTATTGTGCTTATTGATTGTAACTCAACATCTATGTATCATTATCCATTGCTTGTAGATTCTTATATTTACTTGAGCAGGAGATAGTATATTTAGCCACTTATCTTTCTCCTTGTTTTTCATGATTTGTTTGCTTGGGGACAAGCGAACGTTTAGGTGTGGGGATATTTGATAAGTGTCTAAATGTATGTATTTTACTATATGAATTTTATACACTTAGCATGTATTTTTATAGGAATGGACACACGTTTTGTGCTTAATCGAGTATATTTGCTTTGTAGGGCATGGAGTAGCCATGGAGAACAATAGGACATGATTAGGGCGAAAAAGGAAAAAAAAAAACAAGTGTCACAGAGAGTACTGTAGCACATGGGGAATTTTCTGGGCAGGAAATTTGTTCGAGTCATACGGCCTCAACAGTGGTCGTCATTGAGGCCGTCTGCCCCATCTAGAGAAGTTGGCCTACTTCATACTGCCTCAATGATGCCCAATATTGACCCTATTATTGACCCCGGTTACATAAAATTGTGGCATTATAAAAAAAAATTCTTTGAGGGCAAAACGGGGGACTTCTTCTTGGCCTTTTAGGCCGTCGCCTCCACATCTTCTTGAGGTTTTCTGATGACCTGCCGGCGGCGATCTTTGTGGGAAACGAGCACACATCATCACTAAGAGGGAGAGGAGCAAAGGAGAAGGAGTTGGAGTGAAGATCTAAGCCATCATCTACAAACTTGTGAAGCTTCATCCATTCAAAGGAATCATGACCTAGAGGGAGTTTTCATTACTTCTTTTATGTTTTTGTCTTCCTTGTATGTTGTATAAGTGTCCCTTATCATGAGGGATTAACTTATTTTTGTGTTTGGATTTGGATGAACCCTAGGGTTCATCTTGTGTAAGAACTTTGGATGTTATTATTAATTTAGTTTGATGGTTATTTGAGATTCAATCTTTCATGATTTTAAGTCTAGAATTACAATTGTGGAGAAATCCATAATTCTTTTATGAGTTAGTCACGTAGATGTGACCTACTCACGTGTACTAGATCTAGGAGAGATTGAAAAGGGATTCTTGTGCCGACACACCGAGAGATCAGGTGTCGGTAACCCTCCATCATTAGGTTTAAGCTTAAGGATAGTAGGTTTACTCCTATTAGAGCTTTCACAGAGCTCATTGCGATTGTAGATGTGTTAATCCAGAAGACATTCCAATTAATACTCGGTTGGGATTAGGGGTTAGTCGCCAAGAGATCGGGGCTAATCTACTCATGTGGTCTCTAGGTCTCAACTATCGCTAATACATCTTTATATCATCCTAGTTTGGGCCTTAATGACAACACTAGGTGGATTCCTTGTCCAAACACTCCCTTCTCATGCTTGTCACTCCCTTGTTTGTTTACATCCATGTGCTAGTTACCAGGCTGTAGGATTAGCTTAGGATAGTTTGTTTGTTTTATTTCCTCTCTACTTATATTGAATTATAGGCTAGAAAATAGATGAAGAGTGAGTAATAGTACTTCCTGGGCCCCATGGAATACGACCTCTGTGTCACACACAGGGTATTACTTGGCGATCCCGTACACTTGCGGGGTAGCACAACCAAATATCTAGTAGAGATCCATTTCATATTACCTTCAACCAAGAATATCATACATCATTCTCACATGTCACACATTTGTTAGATTCATCCCATCCAAACCTAGAGCGGCTTCTCATCTCCTTCAATTCTCTAAACTATGCTTTAAGTGCCCTCATCTTAGATTTAATATGAGGATCACACATGATTTTGCAATTGGGGATCATTTTAGACATCCATTTTTGTATTTGAGTCAAGTTGTTTTTTCTTGAAGCAATTATCTGCTCTCCAACCTTGGTTCATAAGCTCTTAGCTACATTCAATCAAAATTTTGTCCTCTATTGGAGCCCACTGATGGTTGTTCCTCTTGTTAGTCTTTACAATTGCTTGACTTGTTAAATTCTCAATTTGTATAAGAGCAAACATTTTCACCACCAAAGACAATAATTTAGGCCAAATTGTATTTCACAAATAACATAATAAACATGATAAATGCCTAAATGTATGTATTTTATACATATATACTTTATACTATTCATGTACATTTCAATAAGTTAATGCTTTTTATGGTTTAATTGGTTTCATTTTTGTTACAGGCATCAAAAAAGCCTAGGTGAGCTCAACAACAAAATTTAGGAAGAAATTAGCAACAAAAACAATGTTTTAGAGCCTTAAGTGCTGTAGCGACATTTTAGCAAGCACTGTAGCATGAAGGATTGAAGAAATGACAAAGTCAATTGGAGAAATTGCATACCTGCCACTATAGTAGATTTACTGCAGTAATTTATTGTGGTAGGTGCTGTAGCACTTTATTAAAAATCGGCAAAAATCCAGAGATGCTTATGGGCATCCTCACAGTCGTGAGCCAGCCTGTGAAGTCATCCTAAGAGTAAAAAGGCCTTTAGGGCATTTGGTCTTATTCATCATCTTCCTCCTTAAACTCTCAAACTCCCCTACCTTGATCCAAGGTGAAGGAATGCATTTGAGGCCATTTTTGAGATGGAAATCGATGAGAGAAGCATACTCCAATAAGATTGACAGGATCCCCGAAAGTGCACGGGTTTGTCGAAGTAATAAAAGTTACCCCGGTGAGAGAGTAGTCGAATCCACAGGGAATAGGGAGTTAGAATACGAGATTTCACTATTAAAACTATGCGAAGTACGGAAAAGTAGTAATCGATTTGTGTGTGAATTGTGAGAACAATTATACTAAAGACAGGAAATTAAATAGAGAAAAGTGAAAGATTAGAAATCGCAAGAAAAGAGATTAAAGAGGATTTAACAATTAATGAAGTGGGGTATCCGGACAAGTTATCTCTAGGATCTATGCTTCTAGTGCAAGACTATGCTATTATACCTTCCTATTGATGCTAATTGAGTCGAGGAAATCCTTAGACTCACGGTCCCAAACCTAAGGTCAACCGTGACTAACCCCAACACTATGCCCCGGTATTAGGATTCACAACAACCCTTCACTCTATCGCTCGCACGATTAAGTCCCAGGGGAGTACATCTACCTAAACCTCACACTATGTGGGATTGCAATAAGTTTTAGGGACTCCTAGTGATTAAACCTGTTCCTATGTGTAGTTCTAACCCTTTGGTCCAGGAGGAAGAACCCTAGTCTAGATTAAGCCCCAGTGCATAGCATTCACTTCAACCCTTCACTCCGTTACTCGCGTAACTAAGCCCCAGGGGAGTTTATCTACCTAGCACTTCACTCTATCTTGACCGCTATTAAATCAAGGAAACGGAGGTAGGGAGAAATCACACCGAAGGGGAAAGGGGTACATCGCTACCTCACAACTCCCCCTCTCAACCCTCTTCAATCTTATAGAGTCTAATCCTATAGGAGTTGTCACACCTCCAAAGGAAAACCTAGATTGCTCTCAACCCTAGTGTCACATCTAAGGGAAAACAATAGCAAGATAAAATTAAGATCGAAACTCAATTCTTCTTCATCAATAATGGAAAAGCATAATAACAATGTCAAAGAAACATAATAACCCTAGAGTTTTACAAGTCCGAATACCCACGAGGGGTTTAGCTCCTCATGGAGCTATACATGTTCATTAATGTATATAATAAAACAAGAAGTAAAGACATAGATGAAAACCCCCTTGCGTATGGTGTGGCCGTGGTCTTGTGCGGCCGCCGGACGTCGATGACGATGCCGATGACGCGCTCCAAACCTCCACGAAGTCCTCTCCAAAACCCTAGCCGCCCTCTCCAAAGTTGAGGAGAAAATTAGGTCAAAAGATGTCTCAAAAAGTATCCAAATCGGGCTTTTATAATGTGGAGTCGCAGCTTTAAATTTGCTAAAATCGGGATTTCACACGGCCGTGTGGAATTTCCACACGCCCGTGTGAAAATTCTGGAAAACTGATTTTCGGCCGACTGTGAACAGTAACTTGCTACAGTTACTTGCTACAGTATTTTTACTGCGGTGCTGCTACAGTAATTGTGCCAAAATGCTCCCAAATTCGTCGTTCTTCATCGAGGCCGTTGAATTGGGCACACAATCAACGGTAGATCGTGTTGATTGCTTCGAATCGCCTAATTGGTGAAGTTCTCCTTGTTGGCATGAGTTAGACTTATTGTGAATGTGACTGCCTTTGTGCCTCTCCAAAAGAGGTTGGCACACACCCACAAGTCTATGCTCACGCCTTACTCCTTGCTTAGTCCGAAAATCTTCCCAACAACGCCAAACACGACCTAACTTCGTTCCTTTCCTTCATTTTATCTTCACAACCCTACAATGCACAAAAGTAAACAATTGCACACTTTTTAGTGATAAAATCTGATTAAATTAATGCTCATTGCAAGATAATAACACTTCGCATTACTATAACACGAGCACTTATCAAATCCCCCCACACTTAAGCTTTTGCTTGTCCTCAAGCAAAATAAAACGTGAAAGTACTTGGGAAGAACAATTGAAAGTGCTCGGCCTTAAGTTCACCAAAAGTATGCAAAAGAAGCATTCTACAAGTAAGGGGAAATCAAAACATTGCATAAGGTTACCATTGCTCTAGTTAAAAACTCGAATCATAAAGGATGAAAACTCGAAAAATGTGTTAGTGTGTGCGATCTCACTCAAGAGAACCAACGAGTACTCCTCAAACTTTGGTTACAAAGGACTTATTTATATACAAAAACAAAAAAAAAATAGGAGAGGAAGTAGTAGCTTCACACATCCTTGAAGGTAGCCCTTTCCTAGGCGGCCGCCAAAGGTGGCTTTCACACTTTCGAGGAGATAGCTCTTTCTACCGGGGTAGTAGCTTTCACGCATCCCATGAGATAGCTCTTTCTCTCATTAGGGCATAACTTGTATCCGACTTATGAGAGTAGCTGCATACTTCATAGGCGGTAGCTCTTTCCACCCCAAATGCATAATTAAATCAAAGCTAATATTCAAAAACTCCTATATATTTTTATACTTTTTTTCTCTTTTCCATTTTTTTTTTATGCATTTTCCAAAAGCAAAACTAAGAACGATGATAAACTTGTCCTTAAAAACTTCAAGATTTGAGTTTCCAATGGATTCCAAGAGTAAGTTGTGCAATATAAGAATATCGAGCAAAAAATTCCTAAAATTCAAGTAAAAACTAGAGCATGATAGGACACAATGTTAAAAATTCTCCTAAACTATAAGAATACAACCGTTGCAACTAAGGTGAACCGCCATAGGCTACATGAGCATAAGCAATTGAATGCACAAGTAAAAGTGTGTGCAATGTGAACTCCCCCCCACACTTAAGATGTACATTGTCCCCAATGTACGCATGCAAGCACAATAAAAATTAAGAATTGTAAAACAATTAGTGTGGAAGTAGGCAATTGAAACATTACTCCCCTGAACTCCAAGTGTTGCGTTTGATGGAGCTAGGTGCATTGAGAGTTGAGTCTCAATGGGTTGTGAAGAGCACACGGTCCCATGACCGTGTTTATGACTATTCCTTAGATTCCTTTCATCCAAGACCATCTGCGCACACATACACAAGGGTTCAGTATAGCTCAATAAAAACTCGAGTATATAGAATATGAAAATGAAATACAACTCGAGAGAAAAGCTAAATAAAAGATAAACTCATAAGGAGAGTCCTTTCTGAGTACTACAAGTCCAAAATAAAATAGAAAAGTACAAGAATAAAAATCAAATAAAAACAAAGAAAAACTAAATCTAAGACGCCTCAGCGTCGGTTATACTTGGTTGCACGGGATGCGCCCTTGTATTACTCACTTGGCTTGAAAGGGATCCATGTACAAATACACCAAAGGATTCAAGTATTTTATACCCCTCCAACCATTAGGGATGAACCTAGATGTGCATTTGACCCTAATTAGAGATTTCCCTAGCCTGAATGCAATTATAAGAAGATGTGGTCGGAAGAAATTCTGAACTAATACTCTTACGGAATTAGGGGCAATCACCGAGGGATTTTGGATTACCTACTTTAGGAATCTCTTAGTCCAAATCACGATTGCTTGTAACCTTAGCATTCTTCTAGCATTAGTAGCCCCGAGTGGATCTTTATCCGTAACCATTCTTTTCTCTAGGTTTCCCATTCATTCACCCCTACGTGTGGATATTTTACTTTAGATCTTTTAACCTTTTTAATGATCTAGGACACTCACACTCGAATTTGTAGGCTAAACAACTAGTAAAGAGAAAGTAAGGTGATAAGTGCTTGAGTAGACATATTTCTCTATATGTTTTACATGTATTGAGCATCATTTTTACCATGGTTTATGTCTCATAAAGTGTATTTGGTGTTCCCTTGTGCAATTAGGTTGTGAATGCCTTGAAGGAACAAAACGAAGCAAAGATAGGTTATGAAGGCACATTTTGGGAGTTTTTGCATGACACAAGGATCAAGACACAAGAGGAGCTCATATACATTGGCCTGTGTGCCAACTTCCAAGCAAATTTTAAGCCGATTTATGAGTTGGAAGGGCATAAAGGCAGTCACACTCCTATGTCCCTACTTGTGTGAAGATTGCAAGAGCTTCCAAGAGATGATTCGACGAGAAAAAGTCTAGTAACACCACATGGACATGTGCCCAACATGTGGCCTCAAAAGAAAAACATTTAGACCACATTTATAATGAGTACCGTAACAATTTATAAAAAGTACTGTTCACGTGATCGCGTGAAAATTCCACACGATCGAGTGAAAATTCCTGCAACCAACCCGGCCACATGAAATCTTAAGCGGTCGTGTGGAGGCAAGTGAAAGACACGGTTTATTACTATAAGTTGCCATGTTGCCGTATCCTTTGGGTACATTTTGTGAGCGATTGAAGCGTGACGCTGTTAGTGTTTCAAGAAGAGGTCTTTGACAAATTTGGGCGGCGTTCTTCGCTAACTTTGATAGATCTTTTCTCTGTCATAGCATTGAGGGAGCCTTTTATTTATATAAAAAAATTCGCATGTCCTAATTCAAATCAAATTTAATTAATGGAAAATATATTAAATTATTGAATACATATCTGGAATTTGTGGCATCATGTTTGTGATTAGTAAGAGGAGCATGTTGTGCCATAGCTTGGTCGAAACACTAATGAAAGTCGAAGAGGAGATGTTGTGGGATCCCAGACATGATGAGGACACAAGGCCAACTTTCTTAAGTACATATTCACGTTGACATGAGATCCATGAAGTTTATTTATTGAATACGCATCTGGAATTTGTACAAATCTGACATCGTACAATAAATAATTACTGGACCCTATTACTAAGTACATATTCACGTTGATTCGTGCGCAAAAATAAATTAATCAATCAATAAATAGAACCTTCATGTGCGATCGAAAATAAATAATTACGTTGACATGAAGAAGACACCAGACGGCACATCGAAGCACAAATATTCACGTTGACATCGTGCAATAAATAATTACTTTCTTAAGTACATATTCATGAAGAAGACACCAGACGGCACATCGAAGCACAAATATTCACGTTGACATCGTGTAATAAATAATTACTTTCTTAAGTACATATTCATGAAGAAGACACCAGACGGCACATCGAAGCACAAATATCATATTTGTTTCGTGAGTTCTTCCATTCCTAATAGAGGCAAGCGTCTATTATTAAGAGCCAATTTGGAGAAGAAAGAAGCAAGAATAGGTTATGTTCGTCATTGTTGGGGAGTTCTCAGACCAAGCAAGGAACAAGGCACGAGTCTAGACTTGTGGGTGTGTGCCAACCTCCATTGGAGGGGCACAAGGCAGTCACATTCACAAAAGTCTAACTCGTGTAGCATTGGAGAATTTTGCCAATGAAGAGAAATGAAGTAATCGACATAATCTAATGTTGATTGTGTGCCCAATTCAACGACCTCGATAAATAACGATTAATTCGGGTGAATTTCGGCAAAGTACTTTAGCAGTTACTGTAACTAATACTGTAGCAAGTTACTGTTCACGGTCTGCCGAAAATCAGCAAAACAGAATTTCCACACGGCCATGTGAAAATTCTGTAGGCCCTTGTGGAAAATCCACAGGGGCGTATGGAACTTTGATTTCAGCCTATAAATAGCCCGTTTTCAGATCTATTTGGGGTACTCTCCCCTTTTATCTCGTGCCTATCTTTTGGGGAGCTTTCGGCTAGGGTTTGGAAAGGTTCTTGGAGGTCTTTGGAGGTGATTATACGGCATCGGCATCGACATACATTGGAAGAAAGCTATTGGGGGAGCTTTCGTCGGCATCGATTTGGCGAGGTGTGCCCTAGGCTTGACAAGGGATTCGTTGGAGAAGACGTGCGGCTCCACAATACCATCAATATGATCTACAAGGGGGTTTTCTTTATGGTTTTAATGCATATGTTCTTAAACTTGTTATTGATTTTGTATTGCTCCATGGAGAGCTAAACCCCTAGTGGGTATTCGGACTTGTGAACCCTAGGATGTTTGTCTTTCTATAATTTTTATTATGCTTTATTAATTTGATGTTTTCTTATTGAGTTCCAATCTTGCATGCCGATTGTATGAGATTTTCCCTTAGCCGTAACACTAGGGTTGAGAATCTATTAGGTTATCCTTTGAGGGTGTGACAACCTCTATAGGATTAGACTACACAAGGTTGGAGAGTGTTGAGAGGGTGAGTCGAGAGGTAGCGGAACGTCCCCTTTCTCCTCCGGTGTGAATTTCCCTACCTCCGTATCCCAAGAGTTAATCGCGATCGAAGTAGAGTGAAGTACTAAGAGATGAACTCCTTTGCGAAGGGTTGAGTGAATCCTAGGACTGGGGCTTAACTTAGATTAGGGTTCTTCCACCTGGACCAAAGGGTTAGAACTATAATTAGGGATAGGGTCTTTCACTTGGAATCCCTAGAACTCTATGCAATTTCACACGGTGCTAGGCATTAGTATGAGGTACTCCCCTGGGGCTTAGGTGACAGGTCATCGAGAGCCAAGGGTCGTAGAGAAGTCTAGAGCCAGGTATAGTATGGGATTAGTAACGGTTGACCTTAAGGTTTGGGACCGTGTGCTTAAGGATTTCCATGACTCATTAGACATCAATTAGATGGTATAATACTAGTCTTGCACTAGAAGCATTAGTCCTAGGGGGAGCTTTGTCAGGGTACCCCATCTTTATAGCGATTACCTCTCCTACCTTTATTGCCCTTCTTGGTCTCTTTTACTTTCTTTTATATATATATACATATTGATTTCTCTTACCATCGATTACATTTATAGCTAAAATAGTGATAACGCTTGTTTCTGAACACTATTCCCTGTGGATACGACTACTCACTCACCAGGGTATTTTATTACTTCGACGACCCGTGCACTTGCGGGATACACACGCAAGGGGTGTGTCAATTATTCATTGTTTGAGATGAACCACTCTTTAATTTATACAAAAAGAGATATATTCACAATGACAACTAAGGAAGCATTGGCAGCTGGGCATGCAAGTTAGTTCTCCAACACGTAAACCATATTGTTATGTGAAGAAGCAGTGTGCATGTGAGGGAATACAAATAATTAATAAACATTATCTATGACTATCCCTCCCATTGCTTTTCACCTGCACTACCTTAAAGATCCCATTTATAAATAGGTCCTTCTCAGCCTTATACTTCTCATCATCAAAATATTAAGGAAGAGAAATGGCATGGTCGAGAGGTGGACTTCGTAATTCTGGATGTGTTTCATAAAGTGGCGCGCTCGAGTAACGGAGGGCTCAGGGTGAGTAAAGGTTTAATCTTTCGAGTCATGGACGGCGATTTTTTCATGGACGGAGATGTGGCTTGTAAAATTTTTTTCAAACGATTTCCTTAAAGAAAGGATGCGCCTTGAGTGTTGAATAATCACCATGTTCATACAAATTTTTAGGATTTATGATTTAGCACATCACAATAACTCACTCTAACTTTTATAACTTGCAACATGATAATATATATTTTACTTCATTAATTTGCACAAGCACTTTTATTGGCGCATTTGTGATGTTGCAGTTCAAAACTTATCAAAAGATAAGTTTGGCATTCGAATAGTATGTCCTTATGCTTACCAGGTCGTTGAGAAAGAAAGACCTAATAGCCGAATATATATATGTATATATTTGTTAATATCATCAGCACACAGGGACTCCAATTAAAGAACCAAGAAACACCCAACAATGAAAATATAAAAAAAAATGGCATTCACAAAAGAACATTTGATTTCTTTTACTTAATGAGTTATTGTATATAAATCTCCCAAGCTAACGCCAAATGAACCATCATCTGTTCTGGAGTAGATCCCTTCTAGTCCTTTGGTGATTCCATTGCACTAGCTTCATTGAAGTCCAACAAAAATCTGTCTCTTTCCTTCCGGGAAAATTCCAATGAACTGTAATATCACTAGAGAGTTGATCCATGACTGAACCAAATTTGTCCATCAACTTTACTAGCAAAAGGTCAAGAAATCTCTCAAGAAACTCATCACATTGTCAACCCTTTCGGCGTATTCTCCACTTATCCAAATCATTGATGCCTTTGCTTCAGGCTCTTCTAAAGTATCCAATCTCTCACATAAAGTTGCAATGATGGACTCATATGTATTCAGATAACGTCTGAAGATAACAATGATAGCCTCTTGCACAAGATGATTTACTTTCATTTTTATCAATTCAAGCAAAACACTGATGCATCTTTCTGCAGCTTTTTCAAACTTGATGGCACAACGACCAATAGCACAAATGGCCTTTCTAACAAAATCCATATTAACTTTAATAGCATACTCCTGGAACTCCAACAAAAACTGGTCTATGTCCCTATCTGAAACAAGATTTTTTTTAGCTTCTCCATCATAAATTGGGTCATTGTTCTTGCAGAAGAAAATCCTGATTTCTTATGCAAGGATTGTATGTCATTTTTAAATAATTAAATTGATGTTACTGTTATAACCCAATTTTTTCAGTCCATTATTGTAGAGGTGTTACTGTACATGCACGTTACTGTAGCAGCCCGAAAAAAAAACCAATTTTAAAACATCAACCTTTTGTCTCCTCCAACTCCATCTCACATTCATGACTTGCAAACCCTAGCCCTATGATCTTTCTCCACTTTTTCTTTGTGGATGGTTATGGGTAAGTGAATCTTAGGTTTTCTTTAATTTTTTTATACGCAATTTTTGACTTTAACCCTAGATCTAGTCTACATCTTTTTCCTCTTGTGTTTTCTTCCTAGATCCTTTGAAGTAAAGTGAAAGAAAAGATTTCAGGTGAGTGGGCTAACCTAATCATTGTTGGTTTCTTTTTACTTTGTATGAGGTATTGGTTTGCTTTTGAGATGATTTTGCATGATGATGTTAGAACTGTTGTTTTGCCTTTTTGGAGTATCATGCCAAGTTTAATTGAGAGATCTCCATGAATTTACATGATTTTTATTTGATATTCAAGGTTTTGTTTATATTTTTGGCTCATTATTTTTTTTACTTGTCAAGATTCATTTTGTGTGGTATTGCAACACCATGTTCATGTTACTTTTGATTTATGAAAATTGAATACCTTTAGGAATTAGATTCAATGTGATTTTTGTGCAAGAAATTAGTGGATCTTATGTATTAAATGGGTTGATTTTCTCATTTTGGGTGGAACAAAAATACTTGAAGAATGTCTTATGTAAATGGGTTGTATTCATGTATTATGCTAGAGGTGATGTGTGGAAAGTTGGCCATTGCATGCAAGATGTTTGATGAAATGCTCTTAAGTTTTTAATGTGAGCAATGACCAATTGATTGTTACAGTATGATGATATGAGTTTATGGATTGTTGGAGATGATGTTTGTGTGAGAGTTTTATATTAATGTTAATGGCATGGGTTTATATGTTTTAAGAGGTGTGTTTGAATTGTTATTATAGATTGGTACATTGGTGGAAGAAGACTTTAGTTTTCCTATATCTGCATTTGGAATGGAAAACAGTCCTAAGTTTGTGAAATTGAAAAGTTGATGAGTTTACTTTGATGTTATTGCATCATTGTTATTGGAGAGGATTGGTGTATGTAAATTAGTCATTATTGGTTATGTTGGAACTCATGTGTGCATATTTGGATAATGCATGCCAAGTGTTTGACATAATACGTTGAGAATTAATTGTAAGCAATGAAGCTATGATTATGAGATGGGTGATGAAAATGATGTCATTAATGAAGTGAAGATGTGTGGTTAGAGGAATTTTTATGGCTGTATAAATTTTGGATTAATGTTTAAAATCATACCTTTCAATTGATTGTGAAACCTTTGAAAATGATATCTCATATGCTTGCATGACTTGAGTTAAGAGAGTTGGTTTGAGACTAGATGAATGCATGTATGTTGAAATCTGGAAATGGCATTGAGTGGCTGGAAATTGTTGCCAACATTCGGAGGTTATAGAAACAGAATTTATGGATAATTAAAATTGAAAAGTTGTAGTGTTTTGTTTGATCTATCTACCTACCAAATTTATACTTATTGGACGTATATTTTATGAGATATGATCCATTCAAGTTGACATGTCCTGGAGGTATTACTGTGTAGACCTGCATATGTAGAGGAAATTTTCGAACTCACTAAGTGTAATTATACAAAGTGCCCAGTATAAAAAATATTTCTTATCCTCTTAACTTTCAACCTACAAAATTTCAAGTTTATTGGATTTGTAGATTATGAGTTATAATATATTAAAGAGGGCTTGTGCAGGATGATGTTTCCATGCAGAATTTTCGGATTTAGAAGGATTTTTCTCACTCTTGGAGGCTAAATTTGGGAAAGAATTAAACAAGGAAAATGTTCAAGATTGTCCTAAGTTTATTTTTGCAAAATATCTGTGCATTTGATAATATATTTTTTTTGGAGTTACATGTTATGCAATGAGCCATGTTTAGAGGTGTTTTCATGCCGAGAAGTGTGAGATGTAATATGAGTAGCTAAGTCTTTATATTGCATTATACCTTGGTTTCTATGTGCATTTAGGTTGGCAAGCATGATTGCATGTAATCCAGCTTGATAATGGGAATCTTGAGGTTATTTGTATTTGGAATTGTTGGAATTGTTGGATTTTACCAATCATGTAATTATGTGTCAGAGTGTGCATTTACCTGTTCTGTTAATTCCCTGTTTTGCTTAGATTTTAATCTTCCTTATTTATTTATTCGGTTATACAATGGTTTTACTCTTGATTTTCGAGAGCGGTTCGATATGCATTAATGATTTGGTAATTTATTTACTAAATTCTATAATAAATTTCTATTCATCTACTTTCCTCTAAAGTGGGATTCTAGAATTTTGAATTTTTTTGTTTATTTGGAATATCTGAGAAAATTTGTGAATATTTGGTATTTTAATTGCAAGTTTGTTTGAATGTTTTAGTCTCCAAATAAACTGTACTCAACCCTGTCAGTAGGGGTTAAATACTGACCTTGTCGACAAGAATTTCTGTTAAATCGAGACTGTTGTTTCGTACCGTGTCCGTTCGGTAATAATAAACGGCCATTTGGTATCGTGTCCGTTCAGTAATAATAAACGGCCATCTATTATCTATAGTAAATTTGGAGACATTTTGTTTGGAATCATGTTTAGAAGTTTCTATATTTCCAAGATTTGTCTTTCTGGATTTCATATTTAGTTAATGGCGATTTTGAGTAGTGTTTGCAAAGTTGTTCATTGGAAACTTACGGTTACGTATTCATACTTGTACATGGTTTCTTGTCTAACGTTTATTTACTTGTGGTTTTTATTGATGTTTGGAAAGGTTTGAGTAAACTTCTTCTGTATTTGAAAGTGTTCGAAAGTTTTCTACCTATTTTCACCCCACTCACTAAGTAACCAAGTTACTCATCCTCTCTTTTTCTATCTTTTCAGGTAGTGGACTCTAAGGTTGTTGTGCTTAAGACCATGATGTCAGCCAGTGATAGGATGGATCCAGTAGGATTGTCTTTTTTTTTGTAAATGCTTTGAAAACCTATATTTGTACTTTGGATTCATGTATCTATAGGTCTGTGTTGAATTTCTATACATTTTTTTTTATATATGGTTCCTCCTTGTCGGGTTGTCATATTTTGCCTGCTCTGTATCAAGTTCTTAGGCTTTGCAGGCTTATGGTGGTCACACCTTGTGGGTTTGCGACTGTTTTTCCACGCGCCAGGTCCGGCGAACTGGGTTTGCGGCGTGACAGTTACGCAAAACAGTATACTGCATTTCAAGTTCTGCAAAAGAAGAATAACAAGAGGAGGTGCCATTTTCTTGCAAAGATTTCGAACCACATCAGAACTAGTAATAAGTTCCATTTGCGGAAGAATCATCTTGACAGCAGAAAGAACAACATCATAATTGGCATGCTGGAGACGTGGAGCAACTCGGTATCCATATCGCTTTAGTGTCGAACCTAATAATGTAACAAAGTTCTTGATTAATAACAAATGGCTTGTGATATCCATTCGAGAGAATTGATGTTCTAAGAATGCTGTCATTTTTACAGCAGCAGTCTCCCAAATTACCTCAACCTGTGTATCAAATTAGCCAGCCACCAGCATTATGGTAAATTCGATCCTCAAACATGAAATAATCAGCAAACTGAGTGAAGAATGGCTTATGAGATTCAAGAAATGGCTGAACTGTGCTAATCTGCAAATTCAAATTCAGCTGCATCATCCTGTTCTTGTAATATTAATCATGAAACCGTATCTGCTTTGCTCTTCAGCTTCTCTTTGTCGAACCCGCATTTCTTCGACTCTCTATCGAGGTGAAATGGCATATGAACAAACCAGTCATTGAACTCACTGCAAACTTTTCCTTAATGTAATCCATTTGAAACAAGTTCAAACTCTTCAATACAGGATAAAAATGGCTAGTTGGGATGTGGTTGTTGCAAGTTCGGGATAAACTCAACACTTGAATGCACAATTTTAATGTCCTAATTTCCATTGTAACATTCTCTTTGATTGAATTCATCTGAACAAGACCATCAAGCTATAGAAGGAGAGAGTTTGCAACATCTTGAATATGGTGATTCTCGCCGGAAAGCTTGCTTTCTAGATCATCAGCATCGACTAAAACTCCTTGAAGCTCATCTTGATAGTGAAGTTTGCAGAGATCTTCAATCTCAATTTCTTTTTAGATGACAACCTTCTTGAGTTGATGAACAAGACTTTACGGCTTTCCAATTTCGAAAGCATGCTGAACAATTGGAGCCAAGTCTCCTTCATTGCTGATGGATGCAGCAAGGCCAAAGGAAGATCTTGGACAATAACCGCTCCCAATTTCTTCAAGCCGAGAACAAACACCCCTGTAAGACCATGCACTCTCTCGGCAATAGCCTTCAGACCTTCCAGTTCACGACACACTACATACATTGTAGCCATATTTGTAAGCAATGCCTGAGCAATACAAATGTTGCTGGTGGCTTTGTCACGGCAAATATACTGCTCTCGGGTCTGCATTGGCATACGAAGCGCATGCTTCCCGATGGAGTCCATGCTAACACCAACGATCCTTCCGGGCATCATCCTTTTATACCATTGTGAAATAGCCAAGAAGGCGGCATAAGGTCCTCCATAACCCATCGGCACTCCAAACCTCTGCGTAGAACCGATAACAATATCTGTCCCTAATTCACCGGGCGGCTTCGCAAAGGCGAAAGCCAACAAAACTGTGGCCATGACAACCTTGGCATCATAAGCGTGAGTGTCCTTAATGAATTCCTCATAGTCTAAGATCTCTCCTTCAAGGCCTGGGTACTGAACCAAGACACCACAAACATCATTTGAGCGACAATCAAAGTCTTTGAGATCCTTGAAGACAACCTTGAGGTCAAAACCTTCAACTCAGATGTGGCAAACATCAATGGTTTGAGGTTGGTAGTTGGAGGCGATTAAAAAGATCTTCTTTTTAGCTCTTTGGATAATGTTGCATATGGCCAGGACTTCAGCAGCGACAGTGCCTCAGAGGCTATTGCATTGGTTGTGGTGGAGAATGTAGACTCACCGGCATCGTCATCATCGTCGGAGAACTTTTTTTTTTTTTTTTGAGATGAGGGAATTGGACGTAGTATCAAGGACATGAAACCGGCGGCGCCGAGGATGAAGAGAAGGGGTTAATTTATTTTATTTTTCTTTTATTTTATATATTATTTATTATATATATATATATATATATATATATATATAAGTGAAGCGTATGTTATATCAAATTCTTGGCAAACACCATCAGGGAGAGGATGTGTTGCTATAAAGTTTACCAAAGCCTGGCCTTTAATAGCCTTCTGTGGAGCGTATGTTATATCAAATTCCATCAGAATCAACGCCCATTTTGCAAGTCTTCCTATAAGCAACGGCCTCGTCATAAGGTATTTGAGTGGATCTATTTTTGATATGATTATTACTTTATGCGCTAGCAAGTAGTGTCTCAACTTCTTGACTACAAACACCAAAGCTAGGCAATGCTTTTCAACTGGCGTGTATTTACTCTCAATTCCTATCAATATCCTGCTGAGGTAATAGAATGCATTTTCTTTGCCTTCTTCAATGTTCCGGGCCAAGATAGCTCCCAAAGACCCTTCCAATGCGGCAGTATATAAGATCAGAGGCTTTCCTTGGATTGGGGCTGCCAATACAGGTGGATTCAGCAAGTACTGTTTGATGTCTTCGAACGCTCTCTAACATTCATCATCCTATTTGAAAGGCACATTTTTCTTGCCCAATTTAGATAAGGGCTTGCATCTTCCAGAGATGTTGGAGATGAATCTTCTGATATATGCTAAACGTCCTTGGAAGGAGCGCTGCTTCAGTGTTTGAGGAGGTGGCACTTCCAAGAATACCTTTATCTTGAGGGGATCTATCTCTATCCCCCGATACCTCACGATGAAGCCTAATAATTTCCCAGAGAGGACTCCGAAAGCACACTTCATGGGGTTCATTTTCAACTTGTATTCTTTGAGGCATGTGAAGACTATCCTCAGATCATCAAGATGCTTGTATTTAGAACTTGTTTTAACCACAAGATCATCCACATAGCATTCAACAATTTTGTGAATTAAATCATCAAATATCCTGGTCATAGACCTTTGATATGTTGCTCTTGCATTCTTCAGTCCAAACGGCATTACCCTATAACAGTAGATGCCCATGGGTGTTCGGAAGGCGGTATTCTTCTCATCATCTGGATGCATTTTGATTTGATTGTATCGAGAATATCCATCCATAAAAGAGAACATCTCGTACCCTGAGGTGTTGTCGATCATGATCTCCGTAACTGGAAGGGGAAAATCATCCTTGGGACATGCCTTGTTCAGGTCTCTGAAGTCTACATATATCTGTATTTGCCCATTCTTCTTTTTCACAGGGACTATACTGGCTACCCAATCAGGGTATTTCTCTTCTCTGATAAAACATGCTTCAATCCCCTTCTTTGTTTCTTCAATCACTTTTTCTTCTAGGTCAAACTTCATCTTCCTCGGTGCCTATTTGACTGGAATAGCATTAAGGTCAATGGCCAATCTGTGAACAACTACTTCATCATCTAACCCCAACATTTCATTATAGTTCCAGGCAAAGCAGTCAATATGTTCCTTCAAGAAAGCCTTGAATGATTCCTTTTCTTCTTCTGATAGCTGTGCACTTAGGAAAGTCGGCCTTGGGTCCTCATCACTTCCCAAGTTGATTTCAACCAACTCATTGACTGTTGCTTACCCCCCGTCTTCTAGTTCGAGTGGTGCATTCTTCATCTTGATTTCTTCTTCCTCCTCCTGGGATGTTACCATGAAACATGAGTACCTGGAAGACTCAAAGTAACCTAATCCTCTTTTATCCATATGTGCAGGATCCCACATTTGACAAAAGCTCTGATGTGACTTCCTCGACCACTTGATTTTGCCCCCAAACCTCTCAACTATCATCTTAAGCTTGTCGGGGTAATGGGAAATTTATGGGTTGAACTTCATCAGGTTCTATTTCTTCAATATTTATGACATCAGCACTTGAAATTTTTTGCTCTTGGCTTTGTAAAAGAGGATGCATCTCTCCTTTTCATGCCTAGCTAGCACATAAAATGTCTTTAAATGCTTGACTGTATTCATATTCAAATCCTCCAAAGACATGTAGAGTCCATCAGGGATCCTTGTAATGTGTAACGCACTTTCTTGAGCTAATCTTTCATCTTGACCCTTACTTTGGTCTATATCCTCATCACTTTCATCTTCTGATGGCTTAGTGTCGCTACCGAAGTGAGGTAGTGTTGGTTCTCTCTTTTGGAGCACTGGAGTAGCTTTGGCTGTCTTCATCAAAGAATCTTCTTTTGGACTTGGCGATTTACCCCCTTTGGTTGATTCGCCCCCTTTGGATGCGCTAAGATAATACCTTGCATCCTCATAGTGTATTTCATGGATGTCAAAGGGTTGGATTTCTCCATCAATCTTGAACTCTTCCCCATCCACCAAGTATTTTACACAGTGATGAAGTGTTGAAGGAACCATCTGGTTTTCATGAATCCATGGCCTTCCTAGGAGGGCTTTATAAGAGGCATCAGCATTAATCACATGGAACTTCATATCAGATATCATCTTTCCAAATTTAATGGGAAGAGTAATGGACCCCAATGCCTTTTGGCTATGTTGATTAAAGCCCTGGATAATGATCTTCTCTGGAGATAAGTGGCATATTTCAAGGGCCAATGCTCGGAGAGTGTTGAGGGTCATTAAATTCACAAAAGAACCTGGATCAGTTAAAACACGGTTGATTTTTATTCCATCACAAAACCCTGTCACATATAATGGCCTGTTGTGTGCTGTAGTTCCAAGCAACAGGTCTTCATCTGTGAAGGACACTAAAGGTGTATGGACTGCATGCAAAACCTCTTTCATGTTCACCTCGGCAAAGTATGCTTGATACTCTTCAGGATATTGTAGAGCATGTATTAAAGACTCCCTGACTTCAGTTGACATCATCAATGCATCATACATACTGAGGAGTGCTGGGACGTTCTTCAAATGTGACAAAATGTTATAATTCGGCTTTTTTGAGGGTTTTTTCGGGGAGACATTATCTTCTTCAATTATCTTCCCCTTATTTCTATCATTTGAGCTGGAAGCCTATCTTCATTGAAGTGTCTTCCTAGTTCTGAGTTGCATCTAATGTACATGTTGTGGTACTTTATTTTTTTCATCAGGGAAGTTCAGCTCGTCTTCTGAATCATTAAGAACAGCTATGGCACAACATTCCCCTCTTTCTTCAAAGTAGTCCTCTGTGAGTGTCAAATTTCCCATAAAGACCTGTCTTTGCAACCAATTTTGGAATTTTTTGCATTCTTCTATGGTGTGTCCTATAACTCGGTGATATTGGCAGCAGTTTGGATGACTATCAAGATGCATCAGATACGGTCTTTTGGGTATAAGCAAGTCTAACCCCTTTTCTATGGCTTGATCAAAAGCTCTTTTCTCTTGTCTTTCTTTATTTTGACAACTTGCGAGATAGATATTTCCTTAGCATTTGTTGTTTTCGCAGGAGCCGAAGAATCTATGATCTTAGAGACAAAATTTTGTCCTTATGTTTCTGGAGGGTACCTCCCAGATTCATCCCACTCAGCATCTTCAATATCTAACTATAGCAGCCTATTAGTTGACTCCTCTGTTACCCTTTGAATGAAAGCAGGGATGTCTTCAGCAGGCATAACTTTTCTCAAGACCTTATATTTTGGAGTCTTCGGAGTGTAATATGGTTCTTTGGGCTTTGTTTGCTGGTAGGGCTCCAAGAGCTTGGCATTCGGCATCTTTACTCTCTCCCTGAATGCTATCTTCTTTCTTTGCTTCTTGCTGACATAAGGTCGGCCATAATGGTCATATGACTCTTCTGGCTCAAAGAAGCTATCATAATTATCATTGTCACCATCTTCTGGGTTGTCTAGAGGGTATTCTCCTCCTGAAATAACCCTGCAAGTCTCCACTTGCACATCTTCATCATCTTCATCAATTTCCTTATCTAATTCTCCAAGTAATTCTTTGACTTCTTCGGGAAAATAATCTTTGAGGGTAATCAGAACCATTTCCTTCTGTTCATATTCATCAAGAGTTTCTATATACTCCTCAATAATGGACTTATTGCGGTTTGATAGTTCGCGCTTTTTCTTCTTATTCTTCTTCTTTGATTGTTTTTTCGGGGGACCTTTAGGAGGTTCTTGGGAACATTTCCAAGTGATCCCTGAGAGTTCAGCCAACCTCTTTAACATCTTCATTGATCCTTTGGATATAAATACTTCCCATAACTCTTCTGGAACAGCTGAAGGTTTATCATCTTCTATTGATGGAAGTATTACTTTATTGCCAACCACCGTGACTTCTCCTTGGGATGATACCTCTGAGTTTAGGGTGGTCACATAGCGGGTATGTTCAGCTTGTTGCTCGGACAAAACGTTCTTTGAGAGTGTGATTTTACCCTCTTGGTACTGTCGCTCCACCCAGTCCTTGAAAACATAGCAATCTTCTATTGTATGTCCCAACACCCTATGATATGGACAATAATTAGGATGGTCCTTCTTGCTTTGCTCTTCAGGCCTTTTGCATTCAGGAAGCTGCAGACCTTCTCTCATAGCATCTTTGAAGATCTTATGCACTTTATCTCTCCTGAAGGAATAGTTCTTATTCATTCTATCCTTCAAGGAAGGAAGAGGTCTTGATTCATTGTAAGCAATACCTAAGACAGGTGCCTTAACTTATTCCGGCTTATAGGGCTCAACTACGTCTTTCCCTTTCTCAACAATGAAGGTTGTAGTAGTGTACTTGACACCTTCTGTCTTCTTGGATTTGTCTCTATCATTCCTTGAAGTGGACTAGAAATTAGACAACACCTTTGGGTTAGTCCTTTCTAATTTCTTAGCTTGTAATATCAAGTCTTGGAATGTAGTGATGCCAGATGTACTTAGAAAAGGTGTCATCCAATTATCAATGTTCCCGAGCAATAAACCCACCGCCTGTGGCTGATCAAGTGGTTGTTCACATTTAATGCTCAAGTTCCTCCAACTCATAATGTAATCGACTACTTTTTCATCTTTGTATTGACGAGTGGCAGCGAGGTCAGCAATTGTGATTTTGTCACTTATTCCCCCGAACTGTACTCGAAAAGCGTCTTTTAGTTGCTGCCATGTTTGAACTGACTCGGGTTGCAGATTCGCATACCATTCAAATGTTATTCCTGCGAGGCTTGCAGAGAACTATCTAAGGAGGGGTGACGATTTCGCACTTGTATCTCCACAGGACGTCACAAAATGAGCCAAGTGTTGGTCAGGATTGCCAATTCCAGTAAATTGCTTGAATTTAGGAACATTATATCCCTTGGAGTAGGGTACCAAGTCATGGTAGCAAGGATAGGGCTTATCTCCATCGGCCCTTGTCTCACTCCCTTTGGCTTGTTTTAGTTCAGCAACTACCATTCGTTGTATCTCTTCCCGAGTCATTAGAGCTGATTGTTCTTGAATTGGAATATAAGAAGTTCCTACATGTTCCACTGCCCTGAAGGTTTCCCTTGGATGAGGTGTTGGGCTTCTCGACCTCTACTCAGATGGCCTAAGGGCTTCTCTTAGCCTTCAGGTCGGACTCCTCGACCTTCCTACTTATTCAGGTCGATCTTCCATTAGTGTTTTGATTTGTTTTTGCATTCATAACATTGACTCCATCAACATTGCCATGTTGTCATTGAGTCTTTTATATTCAGCATCACGGTGTCCCTTTTGAGGAAAAAAACAGGTTCATCCTCATCAATTTCATTTATAGGATTTGCTTCGTTGTGTTTCCTTGGCATATGGAGTGGTGGAAGGCTAGTCCCTATCTCCTGTCCATCATGTGGTGGTACGTTGATTACTTCCCCGCAAGTGTACAGGATCGCCAAGTAATACCCTGTGAGTGACATAGGGGTCGTATTCCACTGGGGCCAAGGAAGTACTATTACTCACTCTTCATCTATTTTCTAGCCTACCATTCAATATGAGTGGAAAAGAAATAAAACAAACAAACTAATTTAAACTAATCCTATGGCATGGTAACTAGCACACGGATGTAAGCACACAAGGGAGTATCAAGAATGAGAAGGTTGTGTTTGGACAAGGAAACCACCTAGGGTTGTCATTAATTCCCAAACTAGGATGATATAAAGATGCATTGATGATAGTTGAGACCTAGAGACCTCGTGAGTAGATTAGCCCCGATTTCTCAGCGACTAACCCCTGATCCCATATGAGTGTTAATCGGAATCTCTCCGTATTAACCCACCTACGATCGCAATGAGCTCCGTGAAGTCTCTAATAGTAGTAAACCTACTATCCTTCGGCTTAAACCTAGCAATGGAGGGCTACCAGCACCCAATTTCTCGGCGTGTCGGCACAAGAATCCCCTTTCAATCTTTCCTAGATCTAGTACACGTGAGCAGGTCACATCTACGCATACAACTCATAAAAGAATTACGGATATCTCCACAAATGTAATTCTAGACATGAAAGCATGAAAGATTGAATCTCAAACAACCATCAAACTAAATTAATACAAGATCCAAAGTTCATACACAAGATAAACCCTAGGGTTCATCCAAATCCAAACACAATGATAAGTTAATCCCTCATGACAAGGGATACTTATACAACACAAAAGGATGACAAACACATAAAAGAAGTAATGAAAACTCCCTCAAGGTTGTGATCCACTTGAATGGATGAAGCTTCATAAGTTTGTCAATGGTGGCTTAGATCTTCACTCCAACTCCTTCTCCCTTGCTCCTCTCCCTCTTGGTGATGATGTGTGCTTGTTTCCCACAAAGATCGCCGCCAAAAGATGGCCGGAAGGCCCCAAGGAGGTGCGGTGGCGGTGGCCTCAAAGGCCAAGAGAAAAGTCCTCTTCAAAAGCCCTAGAAATCCCCATTTATACCCCCAAAGCATTTGGACCTTGAGGGGGGCCATGAGGATGTAGATTAGGTCAAGGAAGACACCAAATCCCGAGCCTCACGGGGTAGTTAACTGGGTAGTGAAGGTTAGGCAAAACTTTCTAGAAAGTCTTCACTGGGTCGCAGACTGGGCCGTGAGAACTAGGCCAAGGCTTCTGGAAATTCCTCACGGGGTAGCAGACGGGGCCGTGAGGCTTCTGCAAAATTCTCTGGATTTTCTTGCCCGAAGATCCCATTGTGCTACAGTAAATGCTACCGTGTATGCGCTACAATAGAACTACTACAGTAGCGTGATCTTGTTTTTCTTCTCTTTTCTGCCCAGAATATGTACTCACGATCTCCATGGCTTCTACCTTCCCTACAAAGCAAATAAAACTCAATTAAGCATAAAAACGGGCATCAATTCATACAAAAATACATGCTAAATGTATAAAATATGTATAATAAAGTATATACATTTAGACACTTATCATACGTAGCTGGAGCCTTCTTCTCCATTCAGGGAGTCTGCTGCTCTTCTACGTGATCTTGTAACAGGTCCCGGTTGGTCTTGTTCTGGTGTGGGATCTCCTCTTACCTCAATAATCATCCGACAAGTGTGTATTTCCACATTTGCATCAGACATTTCTTCATCTTTCATTTCCCTTCTCCATTGCAATTTAGAGCAAGAAACCTTGGGTTGACTCCTTGCTTCTTCATTCGTATCAGATATGTCTTCATCTTTCATTTCCCTTCTCCATTGAAATTTAGAGCGAGAAATCTTAAGTTGATTCCTTGTTGGAGTAAATGTTAAATAAAATTACCGGGCACGCCAAAATTTGTGGAATCGAAAATACGCATCTGACATCATGTCTGTGAAGCGACACCAGACGGCACATCAAATCACAAATATCATATTTGTTTCATGGGTTCTTCCATTCCTAATAGAGGCAAGCCTCTATTATTAATTACCCCAGACAGTGTCTTGGGAACCTCCGATTAAGGGTAAAAGTACAAATAAAAAGGCAAAGAAAAATAATAAATTTATTGTCAAAACATGGTGATCATTACATATGAATATCGCCATATATATATAGGCATACATATTTTTAATATTTATTTATTTATTATTATTATTATTATTATTATTTATTATTATTTTTATTTTCTTTATTTTTTTTTGTTGACGCCGTCATCCGCCTTGGGGAACATGCTTCAAAATTCATGCCACTTTTAAAATTTGTATTCTTTGTTTGCCACCTTGAAACACTTTGCAATTTTTAGAACAAATTTTTGCCATTGCCTTGAGATAGGCATTTTTGTCATTGCTTCAGGATAAATTTTCTCATGGAAGAATCTCAAAAGTAATCTCGAGATAAACATTATTGATAATGAATGATTCAAATTTGATCATCAAAGGGTAAGTGTTAATTGGATTGGAAGGCCTTGATTCTATCATCAAGGAAAAATAACCTAAGTTGGAGGCAAAGTGGGACGAAAGGTTTAAATTTGATTAGAGGGCATTTAGGTTTTTTTTCAGAATTTGGAATTTGAGAGGGGAAAGATGAGCGGCTGAGATCTCATCCATCAAAAAGATGTGTTTAAGTTCTAGGCAGCTCCAAGATTAGCATTCTGATGGAGGGCCAGGATTTCATCATCAATTAGTTCAAAGCAAGAGAATAAAAGGGAAAGGATGAGCGGCTGAGATTTCATCCATCAAAGAGATATGTTTAAGTTTTAGGCAGCTTCAAGATTAGTGTTCTGATGGAGGACCAGGATTTCATCATCAAGGAATTTGGCAGAAAACGAATCAAAGGCTGAGATTGATTTAATCAAGAAAAGTGCATAAGTTCTAGGCACAAAAAGGAATCAGGATTGTGTTTTGGATGGACGGTTGTGATTAAAGGAATCAAAAGAAAGCTTTAAGTTTGAGGCAAGGGGATTCAATCCGTTGGTGTTTAAATGGGAAAGAACGAACGGTGGTGATTGATTTCATCTGGTGGATTGTTTTTAGTTCGAGGCAACCTTAAGATTTGGATTCTAAAGGACGGTCAGGATATGATCATCAAAGAGTTATGTTTAAGTTCGAGGCAATCTCAAGATTTGGATTCTAATGTGTGGCCAAGATCTGATCATCAAAGAGTTAGGTTTAAGTTTGAGGCAACCTCAAGATTTAGACTCTAATGTGTGGCCAAGATCTGATCATCAAAGAGTTATGTTTAAGTTCGAGGCAAGGAGATCAAAGGGTCCAATCACTTCGCACATGACTCAGCACACCAGTTTCATTTTGGTTACTTAACTTTGACAGTAATATGAGTGTGTTTATTTTTTCTTGGCACAGTCCATACTTGTATGAATTTTCTAGCAAAATAGAGTTTGTTTTGAACTTTTCTTTGAATACAAAAATTATTCCTATTGATATCTAGAATATATGTAGTGATTACCATGCCCTGATTGTCATTAAATCCAAGGCAATATTCAATTTTCACCAAGTAGAACAAGACATGTTAATTCTTTGTGAAAACAATGTTAACAACAATGATTAAGCTAGATGCCCTCCTTTATAAACTTAACCTTCTGAAGATTGTAGGCAATAAACATTTACATCTTTATTGATTGAATCGAACATGCCCATGATCAAATTTTGTTTTACAAAGGATTGCTTATTGATTTATATTTAAATAACCTATGATTGCCCAGAACTTTTGATTGCCATAAGCTTTGACTTTATTTTCATCTTTGTTGCATGATCATTAATTCGGTGTTGCAGAACATTGCCATTTTTTAATTTTGGATGATACCGAGGTTTTCTTCAACTTAATATAGGAAATTTCGTATTCTTCTAACCATGGAAGCTATTAACTTTGAGCTTGTACAGGTCTTTGTTGAGCATGCTTTGGTGGTACCTCACACAAACTTCTTATACCATCCGATGTCTATCAGCTTTAGCCCATAAAAATGTCACCTCAAAACAAAGTGGAAGGTCTCCTTCAACATATTTTATCATGTACTTGTTTCAGGAAATTAAAGTAGCTTCAAATGCTTCACTTCACAAATCCTCTTCATTCCAGTTGATTAAATGCATACAAGATGGAGATTATCACACATTGTCATCATGCTACATCATAAATTCTCTTTTCAATGTTTTTGGATTACAGACATCAAAATAGTGCCTTAACCTTGAGTAACATTTGTTATTGATTAGTCAAGCTGTTGGATTAGCAATTCTTTAGTAGAGATTAATATTACTTGGCAAGTGCTAAGATGCATAGCAAAAACCAAAACCCACAAGAAGTCTCAGTTCAGCCAAATGTTCATTAGGCCCAATTTAACACAAGAGCTTAAGTTGTTTGGATGAGAGACACACACAGATTATTGGGCAAGTGTTAAAAAACTGGAAAGGAAGCAACATCTAGAACAGGTAACTGGACTCTGATGCTACAGGTCATGCCAAGAAGAATAACAAATCATCTCCCTTTGAAAAATCAAAAGCACTAAAGAATTGTATCTCATTTGTTGCCATTCGACAGACAATAGACTCATCAGAATAAAATTGCAACGAAGGCCAAGTGGTTTTAGACATTTTTTTTTTTTAATAGTTGATGAGCGGGAGAACCAGTCTGTATATCCCACAATACAAAATTTTTTTCTCTTGTGGCGAAGAGAATTTCTGAAATGTTTGCAGATAGGTACCAAGTGGGGAAATGGTAACAGCTAGAAGAGATGGGAACTCAAAGGATTTGGTTTCTGTACAATCATAAATACTAACTGTAGAGGAATTATTGATCACCATAAGCCTAGACCCATTTTCCCTGTATTTTGCAGCAGTGCAAAGTACTCTCGCAAGTTTGACATTTAGTTCGCCATCACTTAATTGAGGTCCATTCCAAATTGAGAATCCTTCAGGCTCACAAAAATAGAATTTCCAAAAAGGGATCAATTATTCATGTTGACAAAGGTATGCAACGGTTTACGCAACCTCAGATAATTTTTTTTTTTTTTGGCAAACATGCGCTCTGCCCTTTCTCCTTGAAAAACCTTCCAATGTGCCCGATATCTCAACTCTCAGCACTGTTTGAAGCAATGGTCTTGAAGCAACGAAGGAGAGAAATTGCGACGTCTTGAATACAGTGATTCTTACCGGAAAGCTTGCCTTTTAGATCATCGGCATCGACTAAGACTCCTCTAAGCTCATCCACCGCATGGATAAAATCTTGATAGTGAAGTTTGCAAAGAGCTTCATTCACAATGAGTGGCACCATCTTCAACTTCTTTTGAATTTGTAGATCATCAAAACCCCTTCTAATCAAACGCTTGGTGCCAAATAGTGTATTTGTGGGATTTATCACAGCTTAGCTGGTGTTCCAACGAGAAGCTCACCCTCCTAATTGAAGCCTACAACAGATGGTGTTGTTCTAGCACCTTCATCATTCTCAATCCCAATAACATCAACTTCAACTGGCTTTGAACTAAAAACCCTTGCAGCAGCAGCCCATCTTTGACGTAGAAGTGAACCATGAGATGCATTGAGATGAGTAAAAGCTTAAGAGAAAGTTGAAGAAGCACCAGAGACCAAGGCCTTCGAGTGGGCCAGGCAGGCTTTTCGCATAATTGATAAGATAAAGATACAAAAGCTTCTTAAACTCCAAATTCTTAGTTTGCATAGAGTTCACAACATCCACGAACGACACAAACACGTCCTACCCCACAGTCATGGCGGCGATCACCTCCTTCACGGCATCCTTCTTCTTATCCTTGTACTGAAAGTTAAACACCTTCTTGCGCTCAGGAATCTTGTCCTTTTCGGTGGTAGAGAAGTACTTGGAGTCTTGGCCACTCATCGTCGCTGTGGCGCTTGCTCGGTGAGGAAACAGAGGTTGAGGAGCATGCCGATGGTTGCCGAAGGCAAAAGGCCTTTTATAAGCGATGATAGTTCCGTAGAGCTCACCGTTCTTGGTAAAGATGCGGATCCGACCATCTACCGTCGGAGACCAACATATACCACGCCAGGCCGGCCTGGTAAAGCTCAAGGCCGAGGACTAGCGGGGATTCAAGCTCTTGTGTGGCCACCCGAACGAAAAGCCAGGTGTTGCCGACGGAAAGCGATGGCCACTCATCGCCGACACCGACCGTCTCTGAAAGCCGGTGAGCAACAAGAAAGACGTCTGCATGGCCAGCGAAGAGGAAGTTGTCATTACGACGGGAGAAGAGGTAGGAAAGCATGGCGGTCACCGGAGAATCAAACGGCGAGGGGAGCTCCATAAGACGAAAACGCATGCATGCGCCCGTAAAAGTCTCCTATGGCAAAGTAGGTCCTGATACCTTTGGGGTCCTCAACGCAGATTGGGTTCTAAGGCTTTATATATATATATATATATATAATATATATATATATAATAATAATAATAATAATAATAATAATAAACGGAAAAGAATAAAAAAAATTCACCTTCTAACAATCGGGATTGTTGTTTTTTTTCCTTTTTTTATCTGGTTAAGCCAAAAAAAATTCTCCTTATGAGACAAAAACCTCCCTCTTTAAAGAAAATTCCCCCACCCTATATGCTCTTATCCTTAATCCCAACCTCCCCGTAGAATCACAACAGATGGATAGGATCAGTCAAATTCAAACATTAAATTTCAATAATTTTTTTTAATTAATTAATTTTTTTTCTTTAATTTCTTTTATTAAAGGAGGATAGGATAAAATCAAACGAGGATAAGTTTTAATTTAAAATTTAAATTTTTCAAAATTTAAAATTCAATTTGTCTAGGGATATCGAAAGTTGCACTTTCTCAAGTTGCCTCGAGATATGTTCTTAGGCTATATGAAATCTATGACCACCACGAGATGTGTATTTGGGCTATCGTGAGATTTGAGATTGCCTTGAGATATGTGCCCTCAAGGCAATCTCGTAATTTGCACTTTTGCCACGAGATATGTTCTCCAGGGCAATTTTGTAATTTTGCTATTTCGGTTAGAGATATGTTCTCAGGGCAATTTTTTGTAATTTGCAATTTGCCTCGAAAGACTTTCTCAAGGGTAATTTTTTAATTTTATTTTGCCTCGACATATGTTCTCAGGGGCAATTTTGTAATTTGTTATTTTTGCCTCGAGATGTGTTCTCAGCGGTAATTTTTTAATTTTTCATTTCGCCTCAAGATATGTTCTGAAGGGCAATTTTGTAATTTGCTATTTTGCCTCGAGATATGTTCTCAAGGGAAATTTTGTAATTTTGCTATTTCGGCTAGAGATATGTTCTCAGGGCAATTTTTTGTAATTTGCAATTTGCCTCGAAAGACTTTCTCAAGGGTAATTTTTTAATTTCATTTTGCCTCAAGATATGTTCTCAGGGGAAATTTTGTAATTTGTTATTTTGCCTCGAGATATGTTCTCAGGGCTAATTTTGTAATTTGTCATTTCGCCTCAAGATATGTTCTGAAGGGAAATTTTGTAATTTGCTATTTTGCCTCGAGATATGTTGTCGGGGGAAATTTTGTAATTTTGTTTGCCTCGAGATATGTTCTCAAGGGCAATTTTGTAATTTGCATTTAACATCTCCTCCGAATGTGTATTCTCGGCTGATCTTGAGATTTGAATATATTAGATCACCTCGAGATCTGTGCTCTCAGCTGATCTTGAGATTTGAATATTTTGGATCACGTTGAGATCAATGCTCTTAGCTGATCCAGAGATTTGAATATTTTTTAGATCGTCTCGAGATCGGTGCTCTCGGCAGATCTTGGAATTTATATGTTTTAGATCGCCTCGAGATATGTGTTCTCGGCTGATCTTGAGATTTGAATATTTAGATCGCCGTGAGATCTGTGCTCTTGGCTAATTTTGAGATTTAAATATTTTAGATCGCCTCGAGATTTGTGCTCTTCTTAATATTTAAATATTTTTTTAGATCGCCTCGAGATCTATGCTCTCGGCTGATCTTGAGATTTGAATATTTTAGATCGCCTCGAGATCTGTGCTTTCGGCTGATTTTGAGATTTAAATATTTTTAAATTGCCCCGAAATACGCACTCTCGGCTAGTATTTAGATTTTAATTAATTTTTTTAGATTATCTAAAAAAATGTCTTCTAGACTTATCTTGAATGTATTCAAACGTTGTCCTAATTCGATTAGGATTTGGCTATATGTGATTTAAAATTTTTTCCGATTTTCATTAGGACATGCAATTTTTTATGTAAACAAATGCCCCCTTCATCCTTCTCTCACAAAGAATTTTAGTGAGATTAAGTGAGAGAAGTAGGAACCTTTTCTTTTGTCATGGCCAATATCTCTCAACCTTTTTTGGGATATGGACCAAAATTGCAATGAGGTCCTCTAAGGTCGAGTCTTCATGTGCCACACTCCTATCTTTGATTATGAAGTTGAGCCCGCAATCAGATATGACGGAGAAGAGCAATCAGAGTGGGTAAAGCGCTATCCACATCGTATGGGCATTGCCAAATTGCACACAAACCGTTGGTTTGAGGACGGCTTGATTGATGCAATTTGTCTAAAGCCTGAAGGAGAAGTACGGGATTTGAAGACGTTCAAAACCCTTGGATCTAAAATCATCAACCACCATTCGGGATGGAGGGGTAAGGAGCCTATTCGAAATAGCTTAATTGACCTCCCGTATTATGCAGAGTGGGCCAAATACATGGTTAAAAACTACTCCACGGAGCCATCTGAAGTAGAATTGGTGGGCGGGATTGTGGCTTCAGTCGGCCGCTATGAGTTTGACTTGAACTTTTACAAAGCATTACTAGAACTATGGTGACCGGCAATGAACACTTTCTACTTCTTGCACGGAGAAGTTGCGATTTCACTATGGGATATCAAGGAATTGGGAAGACTTTCAATTACCGGGGACATCTATGATGAAGTTGTGCCTCCTAGTGATACAATTTGTCAAAGGTATGATCCTGAATTTTCTATTCTGAGGAATCTTTTCGACATCTTTTAGTGGCTCTCAAGGCGAAGTGCTGGCTAAGACGTATTCTTTGAGGATTGGGTGGAGTTTTTTAGAGAGCCAAGACTTAGTTCCCGGTATGAGCCGACCTCTGATCCCCCTCCAAATCCTGTTTTCAAACCAGATTTAGTTTCTTTTATAGCACTCTGGATTTGTTTTTTTATCATGCCGAGTGATCGTGAGGTGATTAGGCCAGGAGTTTTTATGATGGCATGCAACATTGCGCATGGGAGGAGAGTAGCTTTTGCCCTTGTAGTGCTAGCGAGATTATACTTCGGCTTGAATGCCATGGCCAATCACAGGAGAGGGCCCGGATTTTCTACCACAGTATTCCCTGCTCACTTCTTGTATACTTGGGCTGGCTATTACTTCTGGAGCATATATCTTATGAGGAACATAGATAACAATACTTCGAGTATCTCTGGGTTGCTGAGAATACCAAAAATGTTGCAACTTATGAACTCCACAATAACTCCGTTTGTCAATCCTGTGAATGTGAGGATATTCATCCGACATGAAGACAATTTTGTATCCCGCCCTTTCTCGTTCATGCATCATAATAACGAGATAGTGCAAGATTCCAAATATCCTGCTGAGCTCGGAGTGTTGGATTCATATAAAATGGAATATGTGATGAATCTTTTTTGTGGAGTCCTTCCACTCTGGTGTGCAGGAGATCTTTTTGCGGAACCTTACAATCCACACTGATTTGGGCGCCAATTTGGATATGATCAGCATGCCCCGGTGTATATTGATGTTCCTAGGAAGGCTCCCTCTCTCGGGACCCTTGCTGGATATTGGCTTCATCTTTCCCGCCAGAAAAACATCTAGCTAGGAGAGTTATTAACAGGGAATGAGGGCAGTCTTCGAAGGGCTACAGATTTATCAATGAGAGTATATTCATTGATCACACTGACTTTACTATTGATCTAGTTATCCCCGCAAACCAGCAAAAAACTAAAGGTATGTCAAATTTATTTATTTATTTATTCAGTTATTATTATTTATTTATTTTATTATTTTATCATTATTAAAAATCTGCTCTCCTTTATTTCCTTTCCTAAGGATTTTTTCTTCTCTTCTTCTTCTTCCCTTTTTTTTAAAACAAAATTCATAAATTCTAAATTTCCTTTCTTCAGGATTTATTATTTTTTTACTATATTTTTTTTAATTCAGAAATTTTGAAAACTTCCTTTTCCTACGAATTTTTGCAAAATTCTAAAATTATAAAGATTTCTTCTCACGATTTTTTATTCAAAAATTATAAAGATTTCTTTTCAACAAATTTTTTTTTTGGAAATTCGGAAATTTCAATTTTTTTAATCCCGATATTTCATTTCATGTTTTTTATTTTATTCTACTCTTTTTCTAAATTCGGAAATTCCAGATTTTTACAAATTTCTTTTTTTATTTTAAACTCGGAAATCCAAAAATTTCACGATTTTTTTATTTTAAATTTCGAAATTCCAGATTTTTACAATTTTCTTTTTTTTCGGAATTCCAGATATATATATATATATATATATATAATTCGTTTTTTTAATTCAGAAATTCCAGATTTTTTTTCCACGATTTTTTACTTTCGTAAATTTAAAAAAATTTCACGATTTTTTAAAAAAAATCAAAAATTCCTAATCCTTCTTTTTTTTATGATGATTTTGTTATTTATAAAATTTTCACTATTTTTTTAAATTCGGAAATTCTGAATTCTTTTTTTTTTCTATGATTTTTTTTTAATTCCATTTTTTTTTTTAAATCCGGAATTCGAAAAAATTATTTTCTTCGTGATTTTTTTTCAAAGTCTAAACTTGTAACTTTTTGACTTTTTATTTGATTCAAAGCCTAAATTTTGACTCAAAGTCTAAATTTGTAAATTCCATGATTTTTTCTTTGACTTAAAGCCTCACTCAAAGTCTGAACCGTTATTTGATTTGAAAACTAAATTGACTCAAAATTCAACTCTCTATTTGACTCAAAATATTTCGTCAGCAGGCATACAAATTCGTGACACCCCATTGGATAATGTTAGGGTTATTCCCAGCCCTCCTAGGATTAATGATGTTCCTCCATCAGGTCTTGAGATGCACATAGACTCTCATGTTGGTAAGAAATTTCTCTTTCTCTTTCTCCTTCTCTTTTTAATCTATACATGAACTTGATGATATCTTATCTCCAGATCAAGTAAACCCACAAGGTTTAAATGTTGGCCCCGAAGAAAACGTTGGAGAATTAGGCAACAATGTTGGGATAGAAGAAAACATTGGGGTAGAGGAAAATATTGAAATTGAAATAGCTCTTCCCAATCCACCACAAGGTATTATTATTTTTTTTTTGCCCCTTATTTATAATTTTTTTTGTTCTTTTTTTTTGTTAGAGGATATACAGGTTGCCTTGGAAAATGAGCCACCGCAGAACCCTCCAATTATCCAAGAAGGTTTTTTTTAATCACAAATAACGAATTTTTTTTAAATTATTTTTATTATATTTTTTATTATTATTATTTTTAATTCCAGCTGTTCAAGAGGATGAAAGTACTTCATCTTTTAATCAAATTCCTTCTGCAAATTTCATAAGAGATGCCCCTATTCAATGGAGAAATCGGAGAGTTATGGCAGAAACGCTGATGTTGTGAAATTAAATCTTTTTTTTTTTTATATTCCACTTTCATTAGTATTTCGACCACTTATTTATTTATTGTATTTGACAAAATCACAATTACTGACCTCGCGGCAACTCGCCAATACAAAAATGAAAAAGTGGTCGATTATATTATGAGATGGAGGAACTTGAGCATTGAATGTGAACAACCACTTGATCAGCCATAGGTCGTGGGTTTATTGCTCGGGAACATTGATAATTGGATGGCACCTTTTCTGAGTACATCTGGCATTACAACATTCCAAGACTTGATTTCACAAGCCAAGAAATTAGAAAGGACTAACCCAAAGGTGTTGTCTAATTTCCAGTCCACTTCAAGGAATGATAGAGACAAATCGAAGAGGACAGAAGGTGTCAAGTACACTGCTATAATCTTCAATGTTGAGAAAGGGAAAGGCGTAGGTGAATCCCATAAGCTGGAACAAGTTAAGGCACATACCTTAGGTATTACTGGCAATGAATCAAAACGTCTTCCTTCCTTGAAGGATAGGATGAATAAGAAGTATTCCTTCATAAGAGATAAAGTACATAAGATCTTCAAAGATGCTGTGAGAGAAGGTCTGCAGCTCCCTGAATGCAAAAGGCCTGAAGAGCAAAGCAAGAATGATCATCCTAATTACTGTCCATATCATAGGGTGTTGCGACATACAATAGAAGATTGTTATGTTTTCAAGGACTGGGTTGAGCGACAATACCAAGAAGGCAAAATCACACTCTCGAAGAATGTTTTGTCCGAGCAACCAGCTGAGTATACCCGTTATGTGACCACTCTAAACTCAGAGGGATCATCCCAAGGGGATGTCGTAGTTGTTGGCAATAAAGTAATACTTCCATCAACAGAAGACGATAAACCTTCAGCTGTTCCAGAAGAGTGATGGGAAGTGTTTATATCCAAAAGATCAATGAAGATGTTGAAGAGGTTGGCTGAACTCCCAAGGATCACTTGGAAACATTCCCAAAAATCTCGTAAAGATCCCCCAAAAAACAATCAAAGAAGAAGAACAAGAAGAAAAAGCGCGAACAATCAAAGTGTAAGAAATACATTATTGAGGAGTATATAGAGACCCTTAATGAATACAAACAGAAGGAAAAGGTTCTGATTACCCTCAAAGATTATTTTCCCGAAGAAGTCAAAGAATTGCTTAGAGAATTAGCTAAGGAAATTGATAAAAATGATAAGATGTGCAAGTGGAGACTTGTAGGGTTATATCGGGAGGAGAATACGCTCTAGACAACCCAGAAGATGATGACAATGATGATTATGATAGCTTCTCTAAGTCAGAAGAGTTATATGAACGTCACGGCTGGCTCTATATTAGCAAGAAGCAGAAAAAGAAAATAGCATTCAGGGAGAGAGTAAAGAAGGCAAACGGCAAGCTCTTGGAGCCCTACCAACAAACAAAGCCCAAAGAACCATATTACACCCAGAAGACCCCAAAATATAAGGTCTTAAGGAAAGTTATGCCTACTGAAGAAATCCCTGCTTTCGTTCAAAGGGTGACAGAAGAGTCAGCTAATAGGCTGTCGCAGCTACATATTGAAGATGCTGAGTGGGATGAATCTGGGACGTACCCTCCAGAATCATCAGGGCAAAATTTTGTCTCAGAGGTCGTGGATTCTTTGGCTCCTACTAAAGCAACAAATACTAAGGGAAGTTCTATCTCTCATATTATCAAAATAAAAAAAAGACAAAATAAAAGAGCTTTTTGATCAAGCCATAGAAAAAGGGTTGGATTTGCCTAGACCCAAAAGGCCATGTTTGATGCATCTTGATAGCCATCCAAATTACTGGCCATATCACCGGCTTGTAGGACACACTATAGAAGAAAGCAAAAAATTCCAAAACTAGTTGCAAAGACAGCCCTCTATGGGAAATTTGACACTCACAGAGGACTACTTTGAAGAAAGAGGAGCATGTTGTGCCATAGCTGTTCTTGATGATTCAGAAGACGAGCTACCTCATTGAAAATATATTAAATGACAGTAATTTTATTTATTGTTAATTATAAGGTTGGTGCATCGAGGGTTCCTTTAGTAGTTGGTTTTTTGAGGCATTTGCTAAGAACATAAAATTTTTTTTAACATGATTTAATTTCTTTCCATTTCATATTATGCCTTGGAGAGTATTCATTTGATGATGGAATCATAGTAGTGTGATTACATTACTCCTCTCCTTTTTATTGCTGAATCAAGAAAATTAATTGAGATTTAATGTCTTGATTCATAAAATGAAACTTTGAGATAACATGCCATGCACTTTATCGCACATTTGTGCATGACCGGTCTACCTCTTTGATTTGTGCATAGGCCATTCTCCATGCGCCTCATTCGTATACGATCTCTACGACACATGGACCTTCTCTATTTGCTTTGAAGTTGCCCCCGGGCCGCTCGTTGGTATTGACAGGTTTTCCAACTTACCTAGGCGAAGCGAGATTTTGGCGGCTTGCCCCCTTTATCTTTTCATATGGTCGGGAACAAAACCCACCAATCATTGACATTTTTTTTATCAATATCTTTTTCACACTCATTTTCAAACATTGGAAAAGAAATCATGTCCCACTGGGCGTGCCAAAATTTGTGGGCTCTTTTTTTTTATCACCAGGCCTTTAATTGGGATCAAACCAGTTAAAGAAATAATGGATCACAAATCAAATTTTATTTTTTATAACTTCAAGAGATTATGGGTCCATGACTTCCATTAGGGGAAAGCCCCTAATGTTAATTACCCTGGACATTGTTGCAAGAACCTCCGATTAAGAAAATAAGTGTGAACAAGGAAATAGGTTGTGATAATCAATTTCATTTATTTCAATAAATATAGACTCATTGAAATACAAGGAATTTGAAATCATCTTGAATTTGTGAATTGGCTTGTGTTTGAACTTGTGTCTTGGACATTTTGCATTTTGGGTTTGATTTGTTTCTTGAGTTTAATTTGAATTTGAAGTTATATCTTCCCTATGTTGATGAGTCATGAACTTGATTTTGACTTTCCATAAGCTCCGGCTTTTAGGTTTGTGAAGCTTCCTTCAAGCCTCGACTTGTGAAACTCTTTGAGTCTTCGACTTTTGATGTCTTGAGACTACTGAGTCCAATTGTCAATTTATATGGGGTTTTAAGCCTTGAGTCTTTTCATATTTTTGAATTTTGACTTGGCTATTTTGGCTTTGAGTACATATATATATTTTGTCACATAATATATGTATATTTGAACATAGCCGTTGTATGCGCCTCGTCACTATGTCGCGTACGTTGTTGCCGTCTTGAGGTATGTGTCTCATTACCACTTGAAATTTATATATTATCACAGTTTGTCGCTGCCTAGAGATGAACATCCTTGTCATTGTTTCATGATGAATATAATCTTGACTTGTGAAAACTCTTTAAGTCTTTGACTTCTGATGTTTTGAGACCGCTGAGTTCAATTGTCGATTTATATGATTTTTTTTAAAATCTTAAATCTTTCATATCTTTGAATTTTAACTTGGCTATTTTGGCTTTGATTACATATATATATTTTATCACAAAATATATATGTATATTTGAACATAGTCACTACATGTGCCTCGCCACCACATTGCGTGCGTCGTTGTTGTCTTGAGAAATGTTTCTTCCTCTTCATATAATGATTTTTTTTAATTTCATTTTTTTTTTAAAATACCTTGCGCACATTGACTATATATGAGGATTCCATCACGGTTGTCCGTCGCTGTATCCAGTTCTCTGGCCCTACTCGTGAAGTTCCGAGGCCAGATAGGCATGAGGATGTTTTCGGCTAGTCGTTTTGGGGCGGTTGCTTGGAGGAGCCTCTCTCTCCTGCTTGTGACCTGTTGGGGCCTTTTGCCTGTGTTTCTGTTCGGCTGTGTTTCTATTTTCCACCTCTAGTGGAGGATGTCTTTATTTCTGTCTTTGTTTTCTGTACTTGTGTTCTCTTTTGTACTGTTTACCCTTTATTTTAATGCTATTGTGGTTTATCCACTTTTCTCAAAATATATATATATATATATATATATATAATTTTTAGTGAGTGGAAGGATCGTGGGAAGAAAGAGAATTTACATAGCTATTAATGGAGCTCCTTTAATAGTAGTGGTGGTACATATAAGCAATTATTATTATTATTATTATTATTTATTATTTATTTTTTTTATTTTTTTATTTACCACTACCAAATCAGAGATATTCAGGGCGTGTTTGGTTCGCTTCGTTTTGGGGTGAACTGCCCGAGGTGCACACTTCGGCGAAGTTTGAAATTGTTTGGCTGGCTAAAGTCGTCTCGGAAGTGGTGATGTGACACTTCGGTAGTCCCCCACTTCCAGCCTCTCTACTTCCCTTAAAAAAGTTCCGAAGTGGCACTTTAAGCCCTTTTCAATACCATGATGGAAGTCCCACTTCCACCACGTGCAAGCAAGTGATCTGCCTACTGTCACCACCGCTTCACTTTTCCCTTCTCGGTTTGGGCCTTCTCGGTTTTCGGTAGGGTTTTCTCTCACTCTCTCCCTCGTCTTGCTAGGGTTTCATCCCCCGCCGCCTCTTGCCGGGGACGTCGAGCCCTCATCCTCTTGCTGTACACAAGGTTTGTTCCTCTCGTCGGGTTTTCTTGGAAGTTTTCAATGTCTTCTCACCTTTGTTCGTTTTTTTTTGTTTTTTTTTTTTGGGTTTTCTTCTGGGATTTCCATATGGTTCGTTGGTGTTGTTACTCTTTCGGGTTTTCTTTTGGGTTTTGGGTTTCCCCGTTAGTTTTCGTCCGTTTGAATCTGTCTGCAGGATATCTATTTTCTTTTTTTTTGCTATGATGTTGTCCGTTTGAATCTGTCTGCAGGGTATCTATTTTCTATTTTTTTTTTTTTTTTTTGCTATGATGTTGTCTGTTGGAATCTGTTTGCAGGGTATCTATTTTCTTTTTTTTTTTGCTATGATGTTGTTCTGTTAGGGTTTTTTAGGGTTTCCCATATTGTGTTTATTGTTGGTTATTTATGGATTTTTTTTGGGTCTTTTATGATTTTTTTCTCTGTTATTGATGTTGTTCTCCGTTTGAATCTGTCTCCAGGGTATAATTTTTTTTTTTTTGGTTTTGTGATGTTCTGTTAGGGTTTTTTAGGGTTTCCCGTATTTTGTTTATTGCTGGTTATTTATGGATTTGTTTGGGTTTTTTACAATTTTTTTCTCTGTTGTTGATGTTGTTCTCCATTTGAATCTGTCTCCAGGGTATAATTTTTTTTTTGGTTTTGTGATGTTCTGTTAGGGGTTTTTAGGGTTTCCCGTATTGTGTTTATTGCTGGTTCTTTTGTGGGTTGTTGTTTGGGGTTTCGCCATATTATTTAGATCTGTGGTCTAATGTTGAGTTTTTATTGACATTTTTCCCTTTTGAACGGGTTATTTTGTAGTTTTGCAGGTTCTTGGAAGGGGTTTTTTTCAAGGTTTTGTTAATGTTCTTCAGCTGTTATATAATCCTCTTCGATTCTTTAAAATTATACACGATTCTGCTTGTTAAGGTTTTTTGTTTACATGCTACTGCTTGTTATTATGTTCTTGTATTGGTTTTTTTTTTTTATATACATCTTCCAGGGTATGTCCATGAAATTTATTTCACAACAATTAGTAATGGTAATATCTATCCTTTCTCTGAGATTCTTTAGGTTTACTTTCATGAAATAATTTTTTGTAACCATTATTTGTCTATTTTGGAGTAGTACTGGCCAGATCCATGTCGATGTTATGTTGATTATTGTTGATTGTTCTTGTTGATTGTTCTTCACATGATTATCATTAGTTTGATTGTTCTTCACCTGATTATCATTACTCAGATTGTTTAATTGTTCTTCACCGTTACTTGCTTTGTTTAATTGTTTCAGCCTTTGTTTAATTTTTCATTCCTTGTCTTTTACTTGGTATGTATCCGACATGTTCACTTTGCTTCTATGTTCACAGAAAATGTTGTCTTTCTATGTATGATCCATGTGCATTCTCTTGAGTTACTCATGATATGTTTACTCTGTCATTTGTCCATATGTTAATATACTCTTTTGCAAAACTACATACTTACAAAAGCATTTTGTTTAGTTAGTGATTTTATTTATCCAGAACTTGACATTATTTTAAATGCTAACATTTTGATTCAGTTGTGGATAACTATGTTCTTAATAATTACTAAACTGGTTTGAGTTATTGTGCATGTCAGTTATGTCCAGATCAATATTCTCTGACAAACAATGAACTGGTTTGTTTGTTAATTCATAAACTTTAATTTTCCAAAGCATACTGTGCTTGTCAGGTATGTTTACTTGACCATATATTCCATGTGTTTATTTCGCCTAGTTTCTTACTGCCCAAATGGTAGTTGACAGTCATTCTATTTTCAATATTGTCATTCTGTAGAAATATTCTGCTTCTCCTTCAATTCTTTTCTGTTTGCATACATGGCTTATTATGTTGTGCTTGTTTGTGATACATTTCTATATGGTTTATTACGTTGATGTCATAGTTTTTCCATCTTGCTAGCTTTCATTGATTTTTAATCTTGAAAATGTATTTGGCTGCAAACTATTTACAATTGCCTTATGATTATGTTTTGTTGGCCTAGTTTTTTTTGCCCAATTGATACTTGACAATGACTCTGTTAACAATACTATTATTATGCACAATTTTGCTACTTGTGTTACTTTGTCTACACAATTTTGTTACTTGTGTTTCTGTGTTATTGTGTTATTATGCACAATTTTGTGTTACTGTTGTGTTAATGTGTTATTATGCATATGCCTGCAATTTATGTTGTGTTACTATGTTATTATGAACAATTTTGTTAACAATACATATGCCTACAAACTATTTAGAGTTGTTTTGCATTTCTGTTACTTTCATTAGTTACTTACTGTACAATTGACACTTGATAGTGATTCTATTTTCAATACTTGTATTGTGCAGAATTTTTCTGCTTGACTTGAAATTATGTTCTGTTTTCTTGTCAAACATGTATACATGCTTTTTGTACATTAGATAACAAGGAATGAATCATAATGTTTCCCTAAAATTTGTAGATGGATAGTTGGGCATTAAATGAGCGTGCTAGACCCCTCGCAGCAGCTTTTGCAATTGTAGTTGTCATTGTTATGATTATAATTGAAGAATTGCACAGTCCTAGGACATCAAGATGCCCCATGCCTTCACTGTTCATGGACCTAACTAGGAAAAAACATATGCATCAAATATTATGAGGTGGCCGAGATTATTGTGTTAGCTACCTTAGGATGGACGTAGGTCCTTTCATGTACTTCGCTTCAGTTTATTGTAGGAAAATACTACTTGGTAGACGCGGGATACACAACTATGAATGGTTTTCATAGCCCTATAGCGTGGGGTTAGATACCATCTCAAAGAACACAATGGAAGGGCACCATTAAATCCCAAGGAATTATTCAATCTAAGACACTCTATGTTAAGATCGAGAGTGGAGTGAGCTTTTGCTACTCTCAAGAATCGATTCAAAATCCTTACGTCCCATCCCTTTTTCCCATACAAGACCCAAGTGTTGCTAGTAATTGCATGTTACATCATCCACAACTATATAGCTGGGGTCGATCCAAATGACCAGATTTTAGGAGATAGAAACATTGAAGAAGAGCAACTTGTTCAATCACAATCTCGCTCCCAGCGAGAGCAGCGCGAGGAAAACATCGCCAATGAGATGTGGCGGCAATATACCTCTAGAGGCTGAGCTATATTGCTGTCCCTCGTTATCCTGAATTTTCTGTTCAAGTTTGAATTTGTTGTCATTTGGTTTTTTCCGCATGGATCAACATTTTCCATTTCCTGTTTTCCTATCTGGTTTCATATGTGTTTGCGTTTTAATTTATAAAATAATTAATATGGACCATCCCATGATTTCTTGTGTATGGCTTAGAATTTGAACAAACATGGGCAAACTGCCCGGTTGATGTTACCAGTGCAAAGGCTGCAAAAGGAAAGCGTGGCACCCCTAACAAGAGGTGGAATAATGAATTCGCCAATTTCTTGATTCCTTTGTTGGTTGACCAAGACAACAAAGGACTCAAGTGTGATAAATCCTTCAAGCGAGTTGCCTTCTCACATGCAGCCAGTGCTGTCAATGAAAAGTTCGCCACTGACTTCACTACTGAAAATGTGGAAAATCATTACCGGACATTGAAAGCAAGGTATGTTGAAATTAAGAAAGCCAGGGAATTAAGCGGGGCTGGTTGGGATGATGAGAACAAAGTGATCACGTTGGACCCAATTGTGGCGTATACATACACTGAGGTATGAAAATACTTTTTAAATTACGTTGCACCTGTGTATGTTTCGCTGAATTGTTTTCAATATGTGATTTTTTTTTTCAATCTTAGGCGCATCCAGCAGCTAAGCCTTTCATCAATAAACCAATTGAGAATTACGAAGGGCTTAAGATTATATGTGGTGATGACAATGCGACGGGGTCATACGCGACATCGCTTTACTCAGACTTGGGAGAGAAATATGGGTCCGAGGACAATGAAAACGACAACAATGATTCACCAACTGAACAACAACACGGTGAGGGTGACGGAGAGGGTAACTCTGCCCCTCATGTGCCTAACAGCCCGGCAACGTCGTCTACGTTTCGGGCACAGCGGGCAAAACGAGGGAATAACAACTCCATCATGGCAGAACTTGTCACTGTGGTTGGGGAAATGGCTGCTGTAATCAAGTGCCCAACACCATGGGCGGAGATTTTATATGGCAAGGTGATGGAGCTTGAGGGCTTCAATGAACAATCCCTCGAGGAAGTCTTTGATCACTTGCACGAGAAGGAGAATGAGGGCCGCAGGTTTTTGGTGAAACGAATTGAAATGCGACGGGCTTGGGTTGAGAGGTTTCTCAATCGTGATGGGTGATGTCATTGCAAGTTTGAAGTCAGATCTGGGGAGGGGGGGTTGGAATAGCCGGACTATGAAGATGCATTACTGACTATGTTTTTTATTTCCTACACCATGATTTACTTTTATATCTGCATGCGCATGACAAACATTGGATGGCCACAGTTGTTGCCTTTGCTGCACGTTTTGGTTTAGGCTATCGATCATGTTGCATGACTATGGTTTAGGGTGCTAGTATTATGAACTGTCATCATCTTGGTACTATCTTATGGTTTATATTATGCTGATGATCATGTTGCTTATGGTATTGCATCCATCATGTTGCATGACATGCCTGTTATTATGATCACCAGTTCTTGGTTAACTGCCTAGTTCATGTTTATATATGTTGTTGAATGTTTAACTTGCTTATGATGTTGAAAATTGCTTCTTAAATCTGTTGTCAATTGCTTTAATAATATGCTGCTTAATGTGTTCAAGTTTATATTATGCTGGTTAACTGTCTATTTCAAGTTTGTTTCTGTTCTATTATATTCTGCAGTATTATGCTGACTACTATTAAATCTGTTACTAGTATTCCGTTGTATTCATGTTTATATCTGTTGTGTTCAAGTTTAAATTGTTCTATTGTTGCGAATATTATGCTGGTTAAATTGTAGACTGTATGCCCTCGCATGGCTCTTCACATTGGATTGCTTGATCATTTTTTTAAATCTGTTGCTAGTATTCTGTTGTATTCAAGTTTAAATATGTTCTATTGTTGCTAATATTATGCTAGTTAAATTGTAGACTGTATGCCCTCACATGGCTCTTGACATTGGATTGCCTGATCATTTTTTTAAATATGTTTCTCGTATTCTGTTGTATTCATGTTTATATCTGTTGTATTCAATTTTGAATCTGTTCTATTGTTGCTAATATTATGCTGGTAAAATTGTAGACTATATGCCCTCGCATGGCTCTTGACATTGGATTGGCTGATCTTTTTTTTTACTTTACTAGATGATATTATGTGTTAGTTGGCTCCTTAGCCTTGTTATAATAAATTGTAGACTGCAGGTTTTTGTTTTTTTTCTTGACATTGATAATATTATGCGTTATCAACTGATCATGTGTGTGAATTTCTTGTAGGTTTTTTGTTTTTTCTAGCAATGATGATGCCAATGTGTTGTGCTTGCACCGAGGCAGAGGGGTTACAAATTGTGTTCTGTGAATAAACGGGTGAAGACAATCTCTGGTATGGATGTTTTTGGCGTGGCAGTACATTGCAGCCAAGCATTCAATTCTAGTATTTGTCAAGACAATTGTGTTTTTTGCCTTATGATGAAGGAAGAGTCTGGCGGGGCAGTGGGCATGCAATGCCTCCACTGCAGCCAACTCTTTCCTACTCAGAGGCACTCTACGTTTGGTTTGGTTTTTGTAGTTGTGTTTGGTTTTAATTTTTCCCAGTACTTGAATGTTTTGTTTTCCGTATTTTGTGGGAGATGTTCATGTTCACACACCGATGGGAACCTTATTCGCTAGTGAAGTGTCATGTGCATATCCTGCCTCCTGAGCCAAGAACACAACCCACTGGCTGTGTTATCCGTCTTGTCAGCAAAAAATGAAGAATGGGAAGACTTCTTCCTGCAGTCTGTTGTTTGGAATAGTCAGAGCTGTATTTTGTGTTAATGTACTTGGTATTTCATATTCTTGTTCTTCACCAATCTGTATTCTGTGTGACATTGTATTATGTAAAATCATGTAACAAACGAAATATTGGTGGCTAGTATTGTAATAGCTTGTAAAAGGAGTTCTTATCATGACGTTGTGAACATCAAAAACCTTGTATTCTTCAATTATGAAGTACATAAATGCAGCCTTGTTACCAATTACTCATAAGTTCAGGTTTAAAATTTTTTTTTGGTCCAATTCTTGAGTAGGTCAAGCTGCAATTGTGGTAACAAATAATCGGTAAATGAACACTTAACATTTCAATGGAAACTACTCTAATTAAAAATTTATCTATGGAAACCTTTGTTAAATGAACTCTTAATACATCAATGGTAACAAAATAAATCCATTGTAGGTGTGGGAAAATCATGTTAGAATAAAATGGTACATGACTTAATCAGAGATGCATTACTAATATCTATAACCAACTACCAATGTCAAGAGTATTAATAATTGGTAAAATAAAAGTTATTAATTTGTAAGTTTTATGTTATTAATTTCAATAATTTAACACTTCATTGGTAAAAAATTATTATAAGGTATATTTTCATAAATTATGTTAAAAAATCATGCCGTATAACGAGTACGCTATGTACTTTGTATTAATAAGCGTCATATTTGTATAAAAAAAATTATTAAAGCGTATAATGAAAAATATTAACATAACGGCCTTGTATTATTAATATAAAGTGTTTATCAATTAACAAAATTAGCAAAAATATTATAAATACCCATTTCTGTAATACCCGTTATTAATTTTTTTTTTAAAAAAAATATAGGGGGCAATCTCACCACTTGCTGAAGTGGTGATTGGATCCCCACTTCTGAGCAAACCAAGCACCATGAACTGTCGAAGTGAGAACTTCCATAATTTCACTTCCACCAACCAAACACAGGAACTGATCACTTCTCAGCCACTTCCAACTGTAACCAAACACACTGAAGTGAGGACTTCAGCTGAAATCCTCACTTCCACTGAAGTGCCACTTCCTGACTTCAATCACTTCGTTAAACCACTTCTGAACCAAACACCCCCTCATCTACTTAAAACACTTCCATTGTTGGTTCCCTTCCTTGCTTTTATCATTCTTTTTTTTTTAATCACATCAACACCAAATTTTGAACAAGTGCTTTTCACATTAAACCACTATAAAGTATCATTACAACTTCCATGATTTTTTTTATACTCATCCGATTGGGCATATGCTTGTTGGGAGTATTTTTAAGCAATTGCTGCAAGTCTCCAATTAGAGCGTGGTGTATCATTTTTTTGTGAAATATTTGCTAAAGCCTTTTTTCCTTAATCAGCACATCTGATATACTTTTCAATAAGAGGAAGACTTGTATATTCTAGATCGTTTGGCTCTTGAATTCTCATTAACTTTTTTTTGCTGCCCAATGTCTTTCACCTTGTTAGCATCTTGTGATAATTGAATCTATCATTTTGACATTGGATTAACTAATTGGTGGTGAAGCACGTGGCTCACAATATCAAGCTTTCGTCATACTTATCAACGCTTCTGATTTCTCCTTGCAATGGTTGTGGTGATGATGTTCACATGATCATTTTTATATATATGTGTCTGACATGCAGAGCCATATAGTTATGTGTCATGCATGGAAGGGTTTAGTCATAATTGGTTATTCATACAAGATGAAATACATATGGTGTAGTTTGGATTAATTAGGTACCCATCATTGCATGATAATTAACTCAATTGACTCTTTCCCTTTAATTTGAAGATATATATATATATATATCAAAACTGTAATATATTTATCACAAATGTGATTTTCTATTAAGGCTGCTGCATGCCGCCACTCCTTTGAGTAATTTCAACAAACCAGGATTTACATGCAAAGATATGAAGTGGGATCAAACATAAATACCATGTTCACCGAATTCCTTTTGTCAGTATGGCATGTTGCCCTTTGTTGCGGTTCAGTTCTAATGTGTTTACAAACTTTGAATAGTTTCTTTGTTTATCCATGTCATGTACGACTATGATAGTGTTTGCTTAAACTCCAAATCAATGGAAGTGTTTATAGCTACAGAGCCGTTTTCCCTGATTTGTATACTTTAGACAAACGCTAATGGATTTGAGACAAATAAGCAGGTGCAACACCACCATTTGCCGCAAAATCAGCAAAATTATCTGAAGATCTTTCATCACTTGAATATATATGATTTTCAGTACTTTCCAGTGTTGGAGTTGCGAACATCTTCATCTGAAACATACATTCCTCTCTCCTTGGCCATCTTTATCTTTAACAACATGTCAGGTGACACGACCCATTGCGTGTATCCCGTAAGTGCACGGGCTTGTCGAAGTAATAAAATTACCCTGATGAGTGGGTAGTTGAATCCACAAGGAATAGGGATTTAAAACACAAGATTTCGCTATTTAGTTGGGCGGTGTACGAAAAGTGATAATCGAATTGATGAGTGGATTATGGAATCAACTATACTAAAAGACAAGAAATTAAATAGAAAGATGGAAGACAAGAAAGTGCAAGTATAAGTGAAAAGAGAAAGACTAGTAATGGGTGAAATAGGGTATCCGGACAAGCTACCTCTAGGACTTATGCTTCTAGTGCAAGACTATGCTATTATACCTTCCTATTGATGTTAATATAGTCGAGGATATACTTAGACTCACGGTTCCAAACCTAAGGTCAACCATGACTAACCCCAACACTATGCCCCGGCATTAGGATTCACGTCAACCCGTCACTCTGTTGCTCGCGCAACTAAGCCCCAGGGGAGTTTATCTACCTAAGCCTAACACTACGTGGGATTGCTTTAAGCTCTAGGGATTCCTAGTGACAAAACTTGTTCCTACGTGTAGTTCTAACCCTTTGGTCCAGGTGAAAGAACCCTAGTCTAGATTAAGCCCCGAACTACGACGCCTCATCTCGACCGCTAATAAATCAAGGAAAACAGAGGTAGGAAGAAATCACACCGGAAGGGAAAGGGGATGCTTCGCTACCTCACGACTCACCCTCTCAACCCTCTTCAATCCTAAGTAGTCTAACCCTATAGGAGTTGTCACACCTCCAAAGGGTAACCTAGATTGCTTTCAACCATAGTGTCACGGCTAAGGGAAAACAATAGCAAAAGATAATTAAAATTAAAACTCGAATTTATTCATCAATAATGGAAAAGCATAATAGCAATGTCATAGAAACATAATAATCCTAGGGTTTTACAAGTCCGAATACCGACAAGGGGTTTAGCTCCTCATGGAGCTATACATGTTCATCAAAATATGAAAGAAAGCACAAATTAAAAACATTGATGAAAACCCCCATGCGTATGGTGTGGCCGTGGTCTTGTGCGGCCGCCGAACGTCGGTGATGATGCCGATGACTAGTTCCAAACCTCCACGAAGTCCTCTCCGAAACCCTAGCCGCACTCTCCAGAAGTTGGGGAGAAATTTAGGTCCAAGATCCCTTTGAAAATCTCCAAATCGGGCTTTTATAATGTTGAGTGCGGCTTTAAATTTGAACTTATCGGGACTTCACACGGCCGTGTGGAATTTCCACACGCCAGTGTGAAGTTTCTGGCTTGCTGGAAAATTAATTCACACGGCAATGTGGAATTTCCACAGGCCCGTGTGAACTCTCTGTAATTCTGAATTTCGGCAGAAGGTGAATAGTAGCTTGCTACAGTGTTCAAAAACTACATTGCTGCTACAGTAACTCCCCGAAACACTCCAGAATCCGTTGTTCTTCATCGAGGCCATTGATTTGGGCACACAATCAATGGTTGATCGTGTCGATTGCTTCAAGACTCCTCCTTGGTGAAGTTCTCCTAGGCAACACGAGTTAGACTTATTGTGAATGTGACTGCCTTTGTGCCCCTCCAAAAGAGGTTGGCACACACTCACAAGTCTAGGTTCGTGCCTTGTTCCTTGCTTGGTCCGAAAACTTCCCAACAACGGCGAACACGATCTAACTTCGTTCTTTTTCTATAAAGTAGCTCCACAAACCTACAATGCTTGGCCAAAATCTTAATCTCCTCAACAGTTGGAATTGATTTTGACCTTGGCTTTGGCTTCGTCGGAGCAGCAACGGCGGGGACTGCGGGGGTCTTGCATGAGTTCTTGATATCTGAGAGACGTGCTTGGCAAACTCGTGCTTGTAGCCTTCTATACAAAAAGAGCAGAGTCTTGTTGTTGACGCCGTCGTCGGTGGCATTAACTTTAGTAGTCCGTAACTAGAGAAAGATGGAAATCCTTGGGCGCAAGCTAAAATTCACTGAAGAATTTACTGGGATCCTGGAGAGCAAATCAGGAGATTAAGGATCTGGACACGATGTGGAAAGCTTGAAGATTTCAATCATTTTCCATAATTGGATGGTGGACCCAGTATTGGAGATAGATGGTGCACGTGGCGGTGCTGATGTTAATAAAGTAAACACGACCGCTTCAAGATCTTTGTCGTCTCTGCCACCGTCGCACGTCCGGCTTCAATCACCATCTTCTGCGAGTTATCAACAATGAGCAACAAGTTCCTTTTGCTTCTTCTTGATCTTCTTTTTCTTCTTCTTCTTCTTCTTATTTTTTCGGGATTCTCCTTTATCTTTTCTTAGATTCTTCTTTCCCCTTTCATCTTGTAGAGAGACAGGTGCAACGGCATCAGGGGTGGCGACAGAGGCAGCAATAGTAGCGATGGCTACGGCAAATGGCGACGGCAGCAGTGCAGTAACAACAGCGGCAGCGTGACGACGAAGGCAGCAGCGCAACAACAAAAGCGACAGCGTGACGGCGACAACAGCAATTTTCTCTCCTCTTCTTTTTGTTTGTTTGGTAGGGAGAGGTACTTTCTTCTTGATTTTCGTCCTCCTTATCTCTTTGGCCGGGTTACTATCTTCGTCTCCTTTCCTCCTGGTCCTTCTCTTCTTTCACTGGTTCTTCTCCTTCTTCTTCATCCTTCGATCTTCTTTTCTTTTCTTGCCGCTTCATTCTTCTTATCTCTTTGGCCCGGGATGCTATTCTTGTCTCCTCATCTTCTTCATCGTTCGATCTCTCCCCCATCTTCATTTGTTCATCATCAAGAAAGACACCAGTAGGTGGGCAACGATGGCAGTGATTTTGTTTTGGATGCGTATGTAGGTATCGGAAAAGAGAAACGCCTTCTTCTCTTATCTTCTTCAATTTTTTTTTCACATCTTCGGCTGGTTCTTCTCTCTTCTCCTTCTTCTTGTTGTTTTCGGATTTATTCTTCTTCTTTCTTTCCAGATCCTCTTCCCGGCTGGTTTCTTTTTTTTTTTTTTATCTCTGGCGTCGCCTTTTTCTTTCTTTCCTTTTTCCCCTTATCTCTTTTTTTCTTTATTTTTGTTGGCCAGGCTACCATCCTCTCCCCTGGTTCCGTTCCGGGCTCCTTCCCCTTTTTTTTCTGCCTTGGCTGATCTCCTTTTAAAGACGAAACAAACCATCATCGTCGTGGACGATTGTGGGGTGGTTATCTTAATAATGGTGGAAGTTATCCTGATCGTGAGGTGACCACGACCCCACACCATGAAATTTTTTTTGTTTAATTTAATTATTTTTTTTAATTTTTTTAATTTTATTTTTTTTACATGGATATATGTTTCCATTGTTTTTTAATTTTTTATTATTTAACTTAATAATTTTTTTATATGATCTTTATCTTAGTTAATTCTCATTTTTTTTATTGTAATTATCTATTTATTTTTTTATTTATTTTGTTGTTGTTGTTATTATTATTATTATATTTATTTCGTTTTATTTTATTTATTTTATTTATTAGTTATTATTATTATTATTATTATATGCGGGCCAGTATTCTAAGAACGTCCCTAGATTTTAAAATCTAGGGACTCCAGCCGCAGCCGTTAGATCAAAATCTAATGGCTGCAAACATTTCCCCTTTTCTAACCATTCAAACAATAAATTTATCTTATCTCCAGAGAATCCCTTCTTCTCAGGAAGTTATCTTATCTCAGAGAATCCATTCCTTTCACCTCCCGATGCTGAGCGTTCTCTTGTCTCCAAACAATATCTTGCCTCCAAAAAGCTACGAGATGAGCATGGCGGGAGACCGGTGTGGAGCGTGGCATAGGGGAGTCACTCGCTGATGCTTCCGTGGCGTAGGGGAGTCACTCGCTGATGCTTCCAGGTCCGATGATGACCTGCACGTGAAGAAGCCTACTGTGTAGTATTGAGTTTGAGCAGAATGAGAAACATGGGCAACATCTTTATACGAATGCTCTCCATCTTAAAAAATTAATTTGCATTGATTTGTTTTAATGTAATGTGAGATTTTTTTCCCTATTTGTTTGAGTTTGAGCCAGATGAGGGATGATGCAGGCCTAGACCAAACCCAGATACAACCACAAAGGCGTAAGAGCGAGCGTGCCAACAAAGGGATAATTGACGCCAAGAAATACGAGGACTTCAACGTATTTTGATGAGCAGCAATGATTTAATGATTTTCTGTGAATGAATGATTGTATTGAGTCGGTGACGTCATTACAAGATAGGGCTGGTTGTTAAGGATATGATAGACGCCCGTAAGGTGTTTGCGTTATTGTCTAAGAGAGGGAATTGAGTGTTTTCTCATTTGGTTGTTAGGGAGAATCAAGTTTGTTACAAGTTTGTTACAAGTTTGTTATAAATACAATGAAGGCCTAGCACAGGCAAAAATATTCTCCAAATCTTATCTTTTCTATTCTCCTCCTCTCCTCCTCCTCTTCTTCTCCGAATTCCTCTGTCTTCCCGGCGAGCACTGCTTCATTGGTGCTTTCTTTGAGAAGCATGGATAGGATAGTTAGTGATGTGATAATTAAGTGATTAGCATGAAAATGATGTAATTAGTAGAAAGCAAAGCATTAGCAATCCTATTATTATCAGTGTGGTTGTTCTTGCCCATCACATGTTCGATACAATGCCTGAATGGTGAAAGTTATACATTTGTTTGAAATTGGTACAATGCAATGATTAATCTTAATAGAAGAAAGGTAAATTGCCTTGTCTTTTAATTTTCACATCTCCATTCTCTTCCTCTTTGAGTTGGAAAATGTTATTTTGCTATTGTGACTTTCTGATAAATCTTTTAATGCATTCAAATTGAAAGCAAAGTGTATGAACTTAAAGGAATTTCAGACAATTTGGTACGACAATCAAATAGTTGCTTCAATTAAAATGAACATAAAAATTAAACAAAATCTAGTAAAACCTTTTACATGACCTTCTCAATCTGACTAGAGCAATCAATAAAACCCCCAACATGAGACTTCAACAATACCAACTCTAATTAACCTGAAAACATGAAAAATTAACCTAACAAAATTCAGTAAAATGAAGAAGAACAATAATTGGAAAAACAATTGGACACAAAATAATTTTGCATAACAATTGAACAATACCAACTCTAATTAACCTGACAACATGAAAACTGTACCTATAAACAAAAACATCAATGGCATTCATAACCACAATTACATACCCCATTTAAAAACAAAGTTTAGTTAAGAAAAAAAAAAGAATCAACTACAGAAAGAATTGGACTCATAATCCCAGTTAATTCATCCCAGTGACAACATGAAAAATTGGACATAACAAAATTCAGTAATTAACCTGACAACATGAAAAATTAACCTAACAAAATTCAGTAAAATGAAGAAGAACAATAATTGAAAAAACAATTGGACGTAAATCCCAATGAACACAAAATAATTTTGCATAAGAATTGAACAATACCAACTCTAATTAACCTGACAACATGATAATTGTACCTATAAAAAAAACATCAATGGCATTCATAACCACAATTACATACCCCATTTAGAAACAAAGTTTAGTTGAGAAAAAAAAAAAGAATCAACTACAGAAAGACTTGGACTCATAATCCCAGTTAATTCATCCCAGTGACAAAACTAGAAGAACTTAAGAAAACTTGCACCTATAATCCCAGTTAATTCATCCTTGAACATATATAGTAGGCAGGGTAAATACAATCAATTGCAAGTACATAGTGATAAATAGTCCAACACCTTGAAAGTTCCTAGGATTGACCTGCATTGAAAGATAGAAAATTTCATTAATAAACAATATGGCTCATTGAAAATATGAATCAACTTAACACAATGTTTAACAAAAAATTGTCTTACTCAATAAGCATGTAGTCATATAATGACCTTTTTTCCCACATCTACTACAAGTTCTTTTCCTCTTGGCTAATAATTGAAGATCGATTCCAGACTTAATCCTTGTATTCACTTTTGGCCACCTTTTGCTCTTAACAGGGTTCGGATCAAGAATAGTGATATGTGACCCATAAACATCATCTTCATCTACGAATCCAGACATAGAAGAAGATCCAATAATCTCTTGACTTTCCTCAGTTTGCTCGATGTGCAATCCATGTCCTTGCGTGCTAGACATTTCATTAACCATTTTATAGATATCATTTAGCTTTGGCATAATTTTCTCATACATCTCTAGAGATGAAATAGAATGTGCAATACGAAAACACATATTTTGTGCACTCCACTTCATCAAGGGTGTAAAGGTATTGTTGCCCATCTCAACCATCATAGCACTTGACCTATATCTTGCACCCATAGTCCAACGGCGGAGAATATATTTTTTTGGAATCTTTGCAACCTCTTTTTCTTAATATTTTCAAAATATGGCAACACCCTCTCTCTCAAATTTCTTGCAAGAACATGTAGCCATTGGCTCTCCATCTTCACTACAATGCCTGCTAAATACAACCACTTGATTGCAAATTATATATTTAACATAATCAGATCCATCTCGAATGCGTTCAGCAAGTGACACGACCTTTTGCGTGTGTACCGCAAGTGCATGGCCTTGTCGAAGTAATAAAATTACCCTAGTGAGTGGGTAGTCGAATCCACAGGGAATAGGGATTTAGAACACAAGAATTCACTATTTAGTTATGCAGTGTACGAAAAGAAATAATCGGAGTGATGAGTGAATTTATGGAAACAATTAGAATAATGACAAGAAAGTAAATAGAGAGATGAAAGACAAGAGAAAAGCAAGTAGAAGTTAAAAGAGAAAGACTAGCAATGAGATAGGGTATCCGGACAAGTTACCTCTAGGACTTATGCTTCTAGTGCAAGACTATGCTATTATACTTTCCTATTAATGTTAATTGAGTCGAGGATATCCTTAAACTCATAGTCCCAAAACTTAAGGTCAACCGTGACTAACCCCAACATTATGTCCCGGTATTAGGATTCACTACGACCCTTGACTCTTGTTGACCTGTCAACTAAGCCCCAGGGGAGTCTATCTTCCTAACCCTAACACTACGTGGGATTGCTTTAAGCTCTAGGGATTCCTAGTGATAAAACCTGTTTCTCTATGTAGTTCTAACCCTTTGGTCCAGGTAGAAGAACCCTAGTCTAGATTGAGCCCTAAAACTCTATCTTGACCGCTAATTAACCAAGGAAACGGAGGTAGGGAGAAATCACACCGGAAGGGAAAGGGGTACATTGCTACCTCACAACTCTCCCTCTCAACCCTCTTCAATCTTAAGTAGTCTAATCCTATAGGAGTTGTCACGCCTCCAAAAGATAACCTAGATTGTTCTCAACCCTAGTGTCACGGCTAAGGAAGAATAATAGCAAAAGATAATTAAAACTGAAACTCGAATTTATTCATCAATAATGGAAAAGCATAATAACAATGTCATAGAAACATAATGATCCTAGGGTTTTACAAGTCCGAATACCTACGAGGGGTTTAGCTCCTCATGGAGCTATACATGTTCATCAAAGTGTAAAATAAATTGCAAAATAAGAACATCAATGAAAACCCCCTCGCGTGTGATGTGGCCGTGGTCTTGTGCTGCCGTCGGACGTCGATGACGATGCCGTTGGCGTGCTCCAATCCTCCACAAAGTCCTCTCCAAAACCCTAGCCGCACCCTCTCGAAGTTGGAGAAAAAGATAGGTCAAAAGATGCTCAAAAAGTCTCCCCATCGGGCTATAAATAGGCTGAGTGCGGCTTTAAATTTGAACTTATCGGGGCTTCACACGGCCGTGTGGAATTTCCACACGCCCGTGTGAAGTTTCTGTCTTCCTGAAAAATTACTTCACACGGCTGTGTGGAATTTCCATACGCCCGTGTGAAGTCTCTAGCTTGCTGGAAAATGATTCACACTGCCGTGTGTTAATTCCACACGATTCACTGGCAACTTGATCTTCGGCAGAAAATGCACAGTAACTTGCCGAAACGCTCCCGAATATGTTGTTCTTCATCGAGGCCATTGAATTGGGCACACAATCAATGGTAGATCGTACCGATTGCTTCAAGTCTCCTTCTTGGTGAAGTTCTTCTAGGCTACACGAGTTAGACTTGTTGTGAATGTGACTGCCTTTGTGCCCCTCCAAAGGAGGTTGGCACACGCTCACAGGTCCAAGTTCGTGCCTTGTTCCTTGCTTGGTCCGAAAACCTCCAAACAACGGCGAACACGATCTAACTTTGTTCTTCTTTTCCAACTTGGCTCCACAAACCTATAATGTACAAGAATACACAAATGCACACTATTTAGTGATAAAATCTGATAAAAGAGATGCTCATAGTAAGATAATAACGCTTCGCGTCACTATTACACAAGCACTTATCAGCAAGCATACTATCACAGTCTCGCAACTTTGCCTGAAAGATGCTAAACATAGCTTTTGTATACACTTCTCCTCCATGTCTCTCAATTGGATGACCTCTGTGAAAGTTAGCCATAGAATTCAAAGTCTTGAAGTCTTCATTTTCTTCATCAATTCGTCGAGCACACAAAGCCTTGTCATACTGCATAACAAACTCATCCAATGGAGTTTGTGCATTAACAAAACCATCAAAAAATGAGTTAATACTTTCACTACGTTGTGTAGAGGTCATTCCTACTATGAATATATCTTTCCAATATAAAGAAACCCATTTGTGTCGAATTTCAAACATCTTACTCAACCAATGTTTATCATTAATATTGTATGTTGTTTTAAGTTCACCCCATCTATTCTCAAATGCTTCAATTGATTCACTATGATGCAACCAGTTGTTGTAGTCCCTCATGAAGCCCTCTTCTCTCTTCAAATCTATTAAATACTTCATTGAATTTTTACCAATGTGCCAAGAGCAAAGCCGATGACCAGAATTTGGAAAAACTTTTGCAATTGCCTTCCCCATAGCCAAGTCTTGATCAGTAATAATAGTTTGTGGATGTTTCCCTAACATACATTTCAACCATGTCTGAAATACCCATAAAAAACTTTCTTGTGTTTCATCTGCGATTAGAGCACAACCAAATAAAATAGACTGCCTATGATGGTTGACTCCAACAAAAGGAGCAAAGGGAAAACAAAATCTATTAGTTTGATAAGTTGTGTCAAACACAACAACATCTCCAAATTCTGAATATGCCATTCTCGATCTTCCATCTGCCCAAAAAACACATCTAGTCTGACCCAACTCATCAAGCTCCATATCAAAAAAGAAAAAATCATCATTAAGTTTTTTCTCTTTGAAGAACTTAACAATTGCCATGCATTCTTGTCCAATATTATTGTTTCGAACTCCCTTCAAATGATTTGAACAATCATCTCGAGTAATTAATGCACACCCCGTATTTGAAAGTGTTTCATTCAATATTCGACACATTTGGCTTGGTCCCACTCTACTCTTATGCAATGTCTCCATCAAATTTTTACATGTTTCATTAATGTGGCGGTGTGACCGCATCTTCTTTACCTTGGAAGGAGTACATAGTAAATGATGGTTATGTTCATCATCAAAGGTCTTTATGGTCCATACTCCACTCTCCATTCTTGACACTACCATCCGAGCATGACAATTTGTTCTTGTATCTCTACGTCTTTGAATAGTTTTTCCCGTTTGCCTTTTGTCTGTCATACACTTAGCTCCTTCCTTATCACAAACAAAGTGCCGACATGTAATTAGTTGAGAACAAAATGAGCGATACACGTGGCCTCTTCTTACTCCAAAGCCTTTAGACATTGCATAATCCAAATAATATCGAAATGCTTCATCCTCATCTTGGAACTCCATACCAATAAATGGGGTTCTTGCCAATTCATGTTTATCTTGAGATTGTTGACTCATTGGTAATTCTTGTCCATTTTATGTTTCTAATTCTTCATTTATCCCGCATGGATTGAGTTCATTCAAATCAATTTCTATATTCTCAAATATAGAATCATCATCATTAATATCCTCCATGATATTCTATCAAGAAAATACAACTAATTAGAACATATAAAAGCATATCACTGAAATAATATTTATTTCATATGTCCTAAAACTTTTCAAAAGTCTAATTTGGCCATTGGTAGTAAATCTAAAACAATGAGAGAAAATTACTTGTATTCCTACTATGCTTATCATAGATTAATGTAGATTATCATGATTGAAAAACAATGCCTCAACATTACCTTGCGGGATAGTAGAAACACAAAAAAAAAAAAAAAAAAAAAAACAGACAGTAGAAACAAAAAAAACACATCTAATTAATTACAAATGAAATCCGAAGGCAAAAAATGTTCATAAAAAACACACAATAAATGTTGTATTGTATTCAAGGAATGCTTATCATCACTATTCAAGAATTGGATTATAATTATAACAAACATCCGAAGTTTACTAACCTGAAAAATATGGGAAAGGCCTGCTAGTGCCAACAAGGAGGGAAAAGCTTGGTATTACCAGCGGGATCGGGGAAGGATGAAGCCGGCAACAAGTCTTTGAAATTAGTAGTGCGAGATGGGCTATTGGGGGATGAGGCCGGCGACAAGAAAAGAGCTTGGTGGTATGAGACGGGTTAGGGAGCGGATGACAGCGGCAATAATGGAGAAGCTTGGGGGAGGATGGGGTCAGCACAATGGTTGTGAAAACATGAGGGGCGGCAATAATAGAGGAGCTTGGGGGAGGATGGGGTCAGCACAATGGTTGTGAAAACATGAGGGATTGCAACATCATGGAAACATTTGTGCATGAAAACATGAGAAGATATCACAACCCTCAGATGAGGAATCAATGGTTGTGATGAGAACATCCCCAGAGTTAAAAACTAGGGACGTTCTCAAGAAACGTATGGCCTTATTATATATATATATATATTAATATTTAAAAGTTTTAAGAAGAAAAAATTTCTGCATTCATTCCCTTTGACAATATACCCTATATATATAGGGATAGACTACAACAAGCAACTTTACAAGTAAGGAAAGAATAATCTACAAGTAAGGAAGAAAATAATCATCTCCCAAAATATGATCACAAAATCAGGAATAGCTGAAATCTCTCTAATTAAATCTTCCAAAAATAGTAATCTTCCAACACTCCCCCTCAAGCTGGAGCATATATGTTTATCATGCCCAGCTTGCCAATTAGACCATTAAAAGAAGGTTTATGTAGACCCTTGGTAAGAACATCGGCTATTTGTTCTCTGGTGGGCACATATGTCATAGAGACTCTTCCCTTGTCAATTTTCTCCTTGATGAAATGACGATCTATCTCTACATGTTTTGTTCTGTCATGGTGGACAGGAATTTGAGCAATATTTATAGCATCTTTGTTATCACAATACAATTTCATAGGATAGTGATTAATCATCTTTAGCTCTGTAAGTATCCTTTCCAACCATATACCTTCACATATTCCTTGAGCTAAAGCACGGAACTCAGCCTCAGCACTACTCCGAGCAACAACCGATTGCTTCTTGCTTCTCCAAGTCACTAGATTACCCCATACATATGAACAATAACCTGAAGTAGACCTTCTGTAAACTGAAGAACCTGCCCAATCTGCATCCATATAAAGTTCCACCATCCTTGAATCATTCTTCTTGAAAAACAGTCCTTTGCCTGGTGTTCCTTTTAAATATCTCATGACCTTGTAAATTGCTTCAAGATGTTTCTCTTTTGGTGAGTGCATAAATTGACTAATCATACTCACGGCAAATGCAATGTTGGGTCATGTATGTGACAAATAAATTAGCCTTCCCACCAGCCTTTGGTACTGTTCTCGGTCAACTTCTTTTCTTTCTTCAACACTTAGCTTCGTGTTTGGTTCCATGGGTGTATCACTAGGTTTACAACCTAACATCCCTGTATCTGTGAGTAAATCAAGGATATATTTCCTTTGTGAGATGGAAATTCCAGCCTTACTTCTAGCCACTTCCATGCCAAGGAAGTACCGTAAAGCACCAAGATCCTTTAGCTCAAATTCAACTGCAAGATACTTCTTCAAAGCTTCTAGTTCCACTAGATCATCCCCGGTAACAATAATATCATCTACGTACACTATAAGAATAGCTATCTTGCCATCCTTAGAGTGTTTGTAGAATAGAGTATGGTCTGATTGAGCTTGTGTGAATCCTTTCCTCTTGACAGCACATTTGAATTTATCAAACCATTCTCTAGGAGACTGCTTCAATCCATAGAGAGACTTCTTTAATTTACAAACAAGATTCTTTCCATTTCCAAAACCAGGTGGTAAATCTATATAGACTTCTTCATGCAAGTCACCATTCAAAAATGCATTCTTAACATCTAATTGTTGTAATGGGAAATCGAGGTTAGATGCTAAAGAAAGAAGGACTCTGATAGTATTCAACTTCGCCACCGGAGAGAATGTCTCTTTATAATCCACTCCAAAGGTTTGAGTAAAACCTTTTGCAACAAGCCCAGCTTTGTACCTACTTATACTTCCATCAACATTGAACTTTATGGTGAAGACCCACTTGCAACCTACTGTTTTCTTTCCATTTGGTAATTCAACAATCTCCCAAGTTCCATTTTTTTTCAAAGCATTCATTTCTTCTTGAACTGCCATCTTCCATTTCGAATCAGATAAAGCTTCTTTAATGTTCTTTGGAACCCACGTCTTGGTTAATCAAGTAGAAAAAACCTGGAAACTTGGAGACAATTTGTCATAAGATACAAATCTAGCTATTGGATGTTGAGTACATGATCTGATTCCTTTTCTCAAGGCAATAGGAAGATCTAGACCTTCATCAGTTGGTTGAACTGAATTATTAAGAAGTTGTCCTTCACCCTTTTCAGCTTCAGACTGTTGTTCAGTATTGAGATTCAGGTCTGATTCATGGCCATGTAGAGTGATGGCTTCACTACTTTTCTGATTCAGTTTCCTGGTGAGTAAACAAGTAACTTAGGTGACTTATAATTAACTCCCCCTGTCTCCAAATCTGATTTCTGTTCTTGTGGCAATGACTGCAGATCTATGTCAATAATAGGTGAAGGACACATGGAAGGTTGATATGAATCAAAAGGTTTATCCCAATACAATTTATTTTCCATCAACATCTCCCCCTGAAAATAAGTAGGTTGAAAAAAAGGTTGTGACTCAATGAAAGAAACATCCATGGACACAAAAACACGATGAAAAGTAGGGGAGTAACACTTATACCCATGTTGAGTTGGTGAATATCCAATGAAGACACATTTGATTGATTTTGGATCATGCTTGGAACGATATTGTGGTTGAACATGGACAAAAGAAGTACAACCGAAGACCTTTAGAGGAATAGATGACATGGATCGAAAGGTTGGGTAGATTTGAAGAAGGACAGACATTGGAGTGACATAATTGAGGATTTTTGAGGACATGCGGTTTATGAGGTAAGCAGCTGTTAGTACAGCTTCACCCCACAGATATTTAGGAACATTCATAGCAAACCTTAGGGCTCTAGCAACTTCAAGAAGATGGTGATTTTTTCGTTCAGCAACACCATTTTGTTGTGGTGTGCTGGGACATGAACTTTGATGGATTATGCCATTGGTCTGAAGGTAATCACCAAGAACTGAGTTGAAATATTCCTTGCCATTATCAGTTCGGAAGACTTTTATAGAGGTATTGAACTGAATTTTTATGATCGAGTGGAAAATTTTGAAGGTTTTACCAGCATTAGATTTGTCTTTAAGGAGATAAACCCAACAAACTCTAGTGTGATCATCAATAAACGTAATAAACCATCGCACTCCTAAAATATTTTTGACACGAGAAGGTCCCCATATGTCACTATGAATGAGAGAAAAAGGTTCAGATTTTGTACATGGTAAGTTTGGGAAGTTGGAACGTGTGTGTTTGGCAAATTGACATGCTTCACAGACATATGAATTTGGATCTTTATTCATGAAAAGATGTGGCAACAAACGTTTAAGGTAATGGAAATTTGGGTGTCCTAACCTGAGATGCCACATCATTATTACATCAGATTTAGAGACTAGAAAAAGCTTCACTTTCAGCCATAGAAGCTTGTTTATTCACGCATTCTTCATCTTCAAAATAGTAGAGTCCGCCTACCTCCCTAGCACTGCCAATCATCTTCCCCGATCCCAGTTCCTGAATTTTACAACATGTTGGAGAAAAATCAGCAGTGCAATTCAATTCATGGGTCAACTTGCTAATAGAAATCAGATTGCAAGTTAGGTTTGGAACGTGCAAAACTGAATGAATTGTGATAGAATTTGAAAGACTAATTGACCCCTTTCCAGCAACAAAAGAATAGCTACCATCAGCCACCTTGACTTTGAAATTTCCATGGCATGGAGTGTAGGAAAGGAAGATGGATCGATTACCTGTCATATGATCTGATGCTCCTGAGTCAAGCATCCAAGGAATTGAATGAAAAACAGTACCTTTCTGCGCGAAGTTACTAATTGCTCCACCAGAACTGCTTCCTATAGCATTTGAATTACTCCCTTTTGGTTGGTTTAAGAGATTCTAGAGTTGCTCGATCAAGGACTTATTCAGAAATACTCCATTATTCTCTTGATTCTCCTCCATCTTCCTTTCTACAGAAGCTTTGAAAACCTTTGCTCGGTTTGTTTCTCTGGCTCCCTTTGGCTTCCAATTTGTTGGTTTACCATGAATATCCCAACAAGTATCATGGGTGTGACCATTTCTATTGTAGTGATTACACCATGATCGTCCTCCCTTTCTTTGATCTTCATTAGATCGATATGGAGCACTTTTCACAGCAAGGGCTGAAGTCTCAATGGGTCGATCACCACTCACAGTTATAGGAGCAACATCTTTCTTTTCACCAAGCATGACTCGTTTTCTGCTAGCTTCTCTACGGACTTCTGCAAAAGCTTCATCTATAGGTGGTAAAGGTCTGCGACCAAGGATCCTACCTCTCACTTCATCAAGGTCTCAGTTTAGACCCGTTAGGAACTCGTATAATCGTTCTTTCTCCAAGTGTCTTCTAAATTTCAGACTTTCATCGAGGTCTCCTTAGTCAGCTTCGTAGTGTAGATCCAATTCTTGCCAAAGAATCTGCAATTCATTGTAGTACTCTGTTACCTCCATAGTTCCTTGACGTAACTCCTTTAGTTTATTCTTGATCTCAAAAACTTGAGATGCATTCTCAAGATCAGAATAATTTCTATTGACAACATCCCAAATTGCTTTTGTAGTGCGTAGAAATAGGTATGTGCGACTTATTTGTGGTTCCATTGAATTGATTAGCCACGCCATGACGATTGAGTTGGTGAGCTCCCAATTCGCATATGACGAATCATTGACTTTTGGCCGCTGCACCTCTCCATTGAGATACCCAATTTTTCCTCGTCCACGGATCACTAAGAGAACCGAGCGAGACCACTGCAGAAAATTTTTACCATCTAGTTTGTGGCAAGTAATTTGCAACGATGACAAAGAACCTTCCCCAAATGACTGCGACACCATCGGTGGTTGGACAGATTCAATGATGGTTGATGAAGAGATCTCATTTGTAGGTATTTCCTTCATAGAACTCATGATTTTAATTGCAGACACAAATAGTTCAAAGACTGCAGCAAATTGGTATGCACTGCGTTGTATGAATGGCGGACGGACACGAACAGCGGATAGACTGTTTTGGAAAGTAGGGTTGGCTCTGGTACCATAAAAGTTTTAAGAAGAAAAAATTTCTGCATACATTCCCTTTGACAATACACCCTATATATATATAGGGATAGACTACAACAAGCAACTTTACAAGTAAGGAAAGAATAATCTACAATTAAGGAAGAAAATAATCATCTCCCAAAATATGATCACAAAATCAGGAATAGCTGAAATCTCTCTAATTAAATCTTCCAAAAAATAGTAATCTTCCAACAATATTATTTTTATTTCTTATATTATATATTTTTTATTACTTTATTTGATTTATTTTAATATATTATTTTTATTATTATTTTTTTATTTATATAGATATATGTATATAATAATTATTATTATTATATTTGATTTTATATTTTTTATATGGTTTCATTTTTTTCTTCTTTATTTTAATTTAATTTGATTTGATTTATTTTTTTTATATGATATGATTTTTTTTTATATTTAATTTGATTTGATTTGATTATATTTTTATTTTTTATTTATTTATTTATTTATTTATCTTGTTTGATTTTGATTGATTTTTTTAATATATTTTGATTTAATATAATTTAATTTAATTTTTGCCTTGTGATTTGTATTCATAGTTGATCTTGGATTGAGATCTCCTCGAGATTGGTGCTCTCGGCTGATCTTGGGATTTGTGTATTTTTAGATCGCCTCGAGATTGGTGCTCTCGGCTGATCTTAGGATTTATGTATTTTAGATTATCTCGAGATCTATACTCTTGGCTGATCTTAAGATTTATATATTTTAGATCGCTTTGAGATCTTTGCTCTTAGCTGATCTTGAGATTTTAATTGTCTTGAGATCGGTGCTCTTAGCTGATCTGGAGATTTGAATATTTTAGATTGCCTCGAGATCGGTACTCTCGGCTGTTCTGGACATTTGAATATTTTGGATCGCCTCGAAATTAGTGCTCTTAGCTGGTCCGGAGATTTAATATTTGTTCTCGGATAATCTTGAATATATTTAAATATTATGAAAATTTATTTATCTTAACTACATGTTGTCCTAATTTGATTAGGATTTGGCTATATGTGATTTAAAATTTTAATTTGATTTGAATTAGGACATGCGAATTTTTTTATATAAACAAATGCCACCTTCATACTTCTCTCACGAAGAACTTTAGTGAGATTGAGTGAGAGAATTAGGAACTCCATATCTTTTATGTTGTCATGGACGACAATTTAGTGTAGGAACCTTTTTGGGATATTGACCAAGGTTGCAATGAATCCCCACATGGTCAAATTTTTACTCGACATATCCCTACTTTTGGTGTGGGATCTGAGACAATTGTTAATTATGAGGGAGAAGAGCATTCAGAGTGGGTGAAACGCCCTACGGCTTGTTCAGTCACTGCGAGGCTTACTTTGAACCGATGTTATGAAGATAGCAAGATTGATGCAATTTACTTGAAGCCTAAAGGAAGTGCACAAGATTCGCATATTTTCCAACCTCTTGGATATAAGATCATCAATAACCGTCTAGGGTGGAAGGGTAAGAATCCCATCAGAAGTGAGTTGATTAATTCTCCGGATTATGCTGATTGGGGCAAAGATGTTATTAATGATTATCGCAATGAGTTGTCCCATGGGGAATTAGTGGAAGGGATTATATCTTCAATTGGACAATATGACATGGACCTTCATTTTAATAAGTCATTGGTGGAATTGTGGTGTCTTGAAACCAACATCTTTCACTTTCTACATGGAGAGGTAGGAATTTCTTTGTGGGATATCAAACTTCTTGGAGGGCTTCCTATCAGCGGTGATATATATGATGAGTTCATCCCCACCAATGACATACTTCATCAGAGAGGGATTTCAGACTTTTCTGTTTTGCGAAACCTTTTTGATATATATCAATGGCTTGCAAGACAAGATTTTTCCCGACATGACAAAGGTTTTGCAAAACAGAAAAGTCTGAAATCCCTTTCTGATGAAGTATGTCATTGGTGGGAATGAACTCATCATACATATCACTGCTGATAGGAAGCCCTCCAAGAAGTTTGATATCCCACAAAGAAATTCCTACCTCTCCATGTAGAAAGTGAAAGGTGTTGGTTTCAAGACACCACAATTCCACCAATGACTTATAAATATTAAGGTTCAAGTCATATTGTCCAATTGAAGATATAATCCCACCCACTAATTCCCCATGGGACAACTCATTGCAATAATCATTAATAACATCTTTGCCCCAATCAACATAATCCGGAGAATTAATCAACTCACTTCTGATGGGGTTCTTACCCTTCCACCCTAGATGGTGATTGATGGTCTTATATCCAAGAGGTTGGAAAATATGCGAATCTTGTGCACATCCTTCAGGCTTCAAGTAAATTGCATCAATCTTGCTATCTTCATAACATCGGTTCAAAGTAAGCCTCGCAGTGACTGAACAAGCCGTAGGGCATTTCACCCACTCTGAATGCTCTTCTCCCTCATAATTAACAATTGCCTCAGATCCCACACCAAAAGTAGGGATATGTCGAGTAAAAATTTGACCATGTGGGGATTCATTGCAACCTTGGTCAATATTCCAAAAAGGTTCCTACACTGAATTGTCGTCCATGACTACACAAAAGATATGAAGTTCTTACTTCTCTCACTCAATCTCACTAAGGTTCTTCGTGAGAGAGTATTAAGGGGGCATTTGTTTATATAAAAAACCAACATATTCAAATGCTCAAATCAGCCGAGAGCACAGATCTCAAGGCAATCTAAAATATTCAAATCTCCGGATCAGCTAAGAGCACCGATGTCAAGACGATCAAAATCTCAAGATCAGCTAAGAGCACAAATCTCAAAGCGATCTAAAATATATAAATCTTAAGATCAGCCAAGAGCACAGATCTCGAGGTGATCTAAAATACATAAATCCTAAGATCAACCGAGAGCACCGATCTCGAGGCGATCTAAAAATACACAAATCCCAAGATCAGCCGAGAGCACCGATCTCGAGGCGATCTCAATCCAAGATCAACTATGAATACAAATCACGAGGCAAAAATTAAATTAAATTAAATTAAATCAAAATATATTAAACAAGATAAATAAATAAATAAAAATATAATCAAATCAAATAAAATTAAATATAAAAAAATCAAATCAGTTAAAAAAGATAAATCAAATCAAATTAAATTAAAATAAAGAAGAAAAAAATGAAACCATATAAAAAATATAAAATCAAATATAATAATAATAATAATTATTATTATTATTATAATTATAATAATAATAATTATAATTATATACATATACATATACATATACATATACATATATCTATATAAATCAAATAAAATAATAAAAAAATATATAATATAAGAAATAATAATTATATATATATATCATAAGTAATAAATAAATGAAATGAAATGAAATGAATATAATAATAATAATAAAAATAATAACAATAATAACAACAACAAAAAATAAATAAATAAATAAATAGATAATAACAATAAAAACAAATCAGAATCAACTAAGATAAAGATCATATAAAAAAATTTATTAAGTTAAATAAAAAAAATAATTAAAAAAAATTAGAAACATATATCCATGTAAAAAAAATAAAAAATTAAAAAAAATTAATTAAATTAAACAAAAAAAATTCATGGTGTGGGATCGTGGTCACCTCACAATCAGGATAACTTCCACTGTTATGAAGATAAACACCTCACAATCGTCCACGACGAGGATGGTTTTGTTTCGTCTTTAAAAGGAGATCAACCAAGGCCGAAAAAAAAGGGGGAAGGAGCCCGGCAACGGAACCAGGGTAGAGGACGGTAGCCCGGCCAACAAATATAAAGAAAAAAAAAGAGAGAAGGGGAAAAAGCGAAAAGAAAAGAAGATTGAAGGAGGAAGAAGAGAAAGACGATGAGAAGAAGAAGAAGAAGAAGAAGAAGGAGGAGAAGGAGGTCCTCATTTCCTCTCCTGCCAACGTCGCCGTTGTTTCCTGCCGCCATCACTGCTATTGCTGTTGTTGCTACTACCTCTTTACGATCGATGGAAGAGTGAGCCTGAGAACAAAATAAAATAAAATAAAAAAAGAGAAATCATCAGTTTTCCGATAGTTCTTGTTCTTGTTCCCCACCCAAGTTCCTAAACCCTTGACGTCGAGCTCCCAATCTCTGATTAGCTATGTCGCCCAAGACCGAAAAGAAGCCTGCGGAGAAAAAACCGGCTGCTGAGAAGCCAGTGTAAGAGAAGGAGAAGTCTGTTGCCAAGAAAACTCCCGCTGAGAAGAAGCCCAAGGCTGGGAAGCGTTACCCGTCCAAGGACGTCGCCTCTGGGGAGAAGAAAAAAGAAATAAGATCATGAATGAAAGAAGAGCTAGAGAAGGAAAGAAGAAAGAAGAAAAATGCAAGTACACCCTAAATATCAGGGTCTCCAGCAAGGCTATGGGCATCATGAACTCCTTCATCAACGATATCTTCGAGAAGCTTGCGCAGCAGGCTTCCTGTTTCGCTCATTACAACGAGAACCATATTATCATGTCTCACGAGATTCAGGCCTCTGTCCGCCTTGTCATCCCCGACGAGCTCGCCAAGCATGTCGTGTTCGATGGCACCAAGGCCATCACCAATTTCACCAATTCTGGAAGCAACTACACGATTGTTGTGTAGCCACCAGTTTGGTGTGATCTAATAAGAAACCAACGTTACGTTGCTCGTGCTTCACTGTACACTCCACTTTGTTGAAGAAGCCTCCCGCTTCATCGGAGAATGTCCCCACTGCGGTCAAGCCCTCATCACCTAATGAAGTCCTTTGGGGAGAGAATGGTGAGGAAGCTTAAGCTTTCGAAAGCACTGACAATCCCAGAGTCGACAACAGCATCTGATGCTTGCTAAAGTAAGGCCGTACAATGGGCAGATGTTGCTCTGTTGACTGATACGAATGGGCTTATATCATGCATTGACACTGATGAAAGTACTGTTATGAGAAAGTGTGAAGACGGAGTCTGTGAAGAATAATCTCGCTTATGGTGTGCCTCAAAACCAACAAACACAATAAGATACCCCAAGTATCATGCAAGAGATGAAGGTTAACGATGCAATGCTTCAGTTACAATATCTAGATGAGAGCCTGTATCCTTAAACGCCGAATGACTTTCCATTATCTACACGGGCCTAGGGTTCGCTGATAAAGATGATAATGGCGATGTCCAAGGCTTCGTTAAGAGGAATTTAAAGAGATAATTCCGACGAGATGATCCAATGCAGTGAGATGCATTCAAACTAACTGTGCCTCATGATCTGATCTCAATCATAGAGAGCGATCGCAATACAGCGTAAATGTTGGTTTACTATGTTTACAGACCCTACCTTGTGTGATATTTCTCAACAGATGGAGCACATGTGGCACTTAAAGGCTGTGATGATGAGCAATGTTATAGTTGCAATAATTGCTCAAAGATCCTTTAGACCATTTGGAATGTGATGCATTCATAGAGGATGACCGGAAGTTAGTTCAGCTAGTGGCCACACTGTTCACAAATGCATTAGTTATCCAAGACATTAATCTATTATATCATGAGGACGCAGATCTAAATTAATAAAGATGTTGCAATTGTGGGACATAAATGAACCCACAAACATTTTCATAGAAGACACCACACTTTTAAAATATATATATATATAAAGCAGGAAAATTCTTGAAAGTTCACATAGCCTGAAGAACAAAACCAGCATTAATAAGAACACACACTTTCAGAAAAGAAAAGCATTAAAACTAAAATAGACTAGCTTTGATGAGTCACACCCAACATGTCTGCATCTGGTTCTCTGAACCGCTTTAGCCACTTCACTGCCTCGAACTAATTCCATCATCTCAGATCTTCAAATCTCAGCCATTGATCTTCTTTCTCACCATTACGCCAAGTTTACCTAGAACTTAAACCATAAATCATGATAGATCTCATCTCAGCCGTCCATCCATATAATCTGAATTTTCCAACAGCTTTACCGAACTTTTAAACCTTTACAATGACCAAATTACCCTTCAGTTATCAGAACACCTCTCAAAACCTACAAAACATTCTCAAACTCTGCAGAACACTGCAACTTTTCCAGCAATTAATTCTGAACCACATTCATTTCTCACAATCCATCCTTCAATCACATTTCAATAATCTCTCCCCTTGATTGAAGCTTGTTAATCCCCAAACTATCTCGGAATTTCAAGTGTTTATGAACATTCAAACATTTTGTGAAAATGTCAGCTATCTGTGCATCTGTACTGCAGTAATTGATTTGAACCTCTTTATTTGCCACCAAATCCCGAATGTAATGCTGCTTCACATCCATATGCTTAGTCTTGCCATGAAGTGTAGGATTCTTTGTTATTGATATACAAGATTTATTATCACACCATAATTGAATTGGAACTTCACACTTCACTCCACAATCAAGCAGAATTTTCTTCATCCATATACCATGGCAACAAGCTGCACATAAAGCATTATATTCTACTTCAGTTGTTGATAATGCAACAGTAGCTTGTTTCTTTGATGACCAACAAACTACACCTGAACCTAAATTGAAAACAAATCCTAAAGTACTCTTCCTATATTTCATATCTCCACACCAATCACTATCTGCATAGCCTTCTAGCTTTAATTCCCTGTTACTGTTGTACTCAATTCCAAAATCTCTTGTGCCTGCCAAATATCTTAACACTTGCTTAGCTGCCCAGAAGTGCATCTTTGTAGGATTAGCCATATATCGAGATAACATGTTCACTGAGAATACTATATTAGGCCTGGTGTGAGATAAATATAGTAACTTACCAATCAAACTTCTATATAATGTTGCATCTGTCTATTCAGATTCTTCATTCGGTTGCAATTTGGTGCCTTGATTCATAGGTACTGAAACTGACTTACATCCTTGCATTTTAAACTATTTCAATACATCTTCAGTATATTTCTTTTGAGATGCATGAATCCCCACTGCAGTTTGCTTGATTTCCAAGCCCAAAAAATAACACATCAGTCCCAAATCATTCATTCAAATTCTTTTTTCATCTCATCTCTGAATTGACTGACTATGTGCATTGAAGAACCCATATAAATCAAGTCATCTACATACACACATACTAACAACATACCTTCATTTACTTCAAGCTTCTTGTACAAAGTAAATTCAGTAACACTTCTTTGAAACCCTTGCTTTGCAAACCAATTATCCAATCTTCCATACCATGCTCTTGGTGCTTTTTAAGCCATACAAAGCCTTCTTTAATTTATACACCATTCTTTCCTTACCTTGAACTTCAAAGCCTCTTGGTTGAGCAACATATACTTCTTCTTCAATTGGACCATTTAAAAAAGCAGATTTTACATCAAGCTGGAATATTGGGCATCTTCTATATGCAGCCAGAGCTAAAAACATTCTCACAGTATCCATTCTAGCTACTAGAGAGAACACCTCCTCATAATCAATTCCAAATTCTTAAGTATAGCCCTTTGCAACAAGCCTGGCCTTGAATTTATCCACTTCTCCATTAGGTTTATACTTGGTTTTATAAACCCATTAAATTCTCTAGAGGTAAACTCTCCCCCTCTATCTTTTCTAATTATTTTCAGTTTATCACCAGATTGCCTCTCAACAAATGCTAGAAACCTTCGAAAACAATCAAAGACCTCATGCTTGTATTTTAAAATATACACCCAACTCATTCTTGAATAATCATCAACAAACAACAAAAAATACTTGCCTCGACCATTTGATTCTGTCTGCATAGGCCCACACACATCGGCATGAATTAATTGTAATCTACTATTTGCTCTCCATAATCTACCTGATTGAAATGGTGATCTTGATAATTTACTGTAAACACAATCTTCACAATGTTGTAAGCTCTTGATTTCAGGTAATCCCAGTACCATGTTAGACTGAAACAAACATTGCCAATCCTGAACATTCAAATGTCCATACCTTCTATGCCATAAATTTTCCATTGCTTCTCCTCCCATGATCAAATTTATCTATTCATCCTTACTAAACTCCACTGCAAACAAATTATTCCTCTTCTGAACAGTCATCAATAAAACCCCAGTACTAGCATTAACAATCTGACATCCAACCTTGCTAAAATGAACATTATAACCACACTTAATTAACTGCCCCACACTAAGTAAATTATGAGCCAATGAAGGAACAAACTGTACTCCATGAATTAATTTCACTCCTCCATGAACATGAACAATCAATGAACCTTTGCCACGAACCTCCACTTCTTTATCATCACCAAGCATAACTTTTTGTTGTACAGATTCATCCAACTGAGAGAACAATGACTTGTTGCCTGTCATATGATTTGAAGTACCACTGTCTAGCAACCAAACTGAAGAATTGTCACCAACCTCTCCATTATACACCATAAATAAACTGTCACTTCCACTTGGAGTCTGATTACTAGCAGAACTAGATCCTTCCTTAATATTGTTTCCTTGAGACCAATAATGTGATTGATAGTGCCCAAATTTCTTACAATTGAAACAATGTACATTTTGTAACTCACCTCTTCCAAACCTTTGTCCACCAAATGATCTTTGACCTCTGCTAAATCTACTAAATAGCCTTGCATATCCTCTACCTCTCTACCATGACTGCTCATCACCACTATACTGCTGTCTTGGAACAAATGATCTCTGACCACCTGATCTCTGACCTCCTGATCTCTGACCACTACTTCCTCTTGAACCATCATCTCCTGAAAATCTTCCTCTATAACTTCTACCTCTTCCTCTCACAAAATTCCTACCACCACTTGTTCCTCCTCTTATAACAAAAGCTTTTTCAACCTGCTTCTCAGTAAACTGATTATACCTGGCTTCATGTGCTTGTAAGGAACTACTCAAATTGTCTAATGTCAATGTTGATATTTCCCTTGCCTCTTCAATAGATGTCACTGCATGTACAAATTTAGAAGACAAACATCTCAAAACCTTTGAAACCACCTCCACATGCTTTAAATCAGTACCCATACCACGAATTTGATTAACAATCACCAGAACTCTTGTAATATACTCTTGAATTGTTTCTTCTTCCTTCATTTGTAACAAATCAAACTTTTGTCTCAAAGTTTGTTGTCTTACAGAAATCATCTTAGACATCCCTTGATTTTCATTCTTAATATGATCCCAAGCTTCCTTGGCTAAATTAAATCTCACAATTCTATGAAATATTGTCTCATCTACTGCCTGCTGAATAAAGAACAAGGCCTTGGCATCATCTTTTTCACTCTCCATCTTCTTGTCTTCAGGTCCATCCTTGTCTACACCCACTTCAATAATCTTCCATAGATTTTGAGACCTGAAAAAAGTTTTCATACGATGACTCCAGTGTTCATATCCTTCTCCTTTAAACACAGGTAAAGAAGAAGTAGCAATCTCTGGAGTTGAGGAAGTACTTGCAGCCATAACTGACAGTCTTAAACTCACCCTTCTTCACTTCTGCAATTCACCCTTAACTTGAACAACCAACAATTTTCTCACCACACTAGAAAACACCACAGTACCACCAGATCTTCAATTGCACCAATATCTGCACCAGTTCACCAAATAAACAAATCCTTCCTCATCACTTCCAAACCTCAACACTATACAACATATCAACAAAATTAACACTGCAGGCATCCTCTTCAACAGCTCTGATACCACTTGTAGGACCCAAATGAACCCACAAACATTTTCATAGAAGACACCACACTCTAAAAATACATATATAAAGCAGCAAAATTCACGAAAGTTCACATAGCCTAAAGAACAAAACCAACATTCATAAGAACACACACTTTCAGAAAAGAAAAGCATTAAAACTAAAATAGACTAGCTTTGATGAGTCACACCCAACGTGTCTGCATCTGGTTCTCTGAACCGCTTTAGCCACTTCACTGCCTCGAACTAATTCCATCATCTCAGATCTTCAAATCTCAGCCATTGATCTTCTTTCTCACCATTACACCAAGTTTGCCTAGAACTTAAACCACAAATCATGATAGATCTCATCTCAGCCAGCCATCCATCCATATAATCTGAATTTTCTAATAGCTTTACCGAACTTTTAAACCTTTACAATGACCAAATTACCCTTCAGTTATCAGAACACCTCTCAAAACCGGCAAAACATTCTCAAACTCTGCAGAACACTGCAACTTTTCCAGCAATTAATTCTGAACCACATTCATTTCTCACAATCCATCCTTCAATCACATTTCAACAGCAATGTCCCTAAAATTTCTTAAATTAATAATGGAAGAAGAAAACAAAGAATTTGGTAGATTTAATTGTTTGAAAGGGTATTTTATGTAAAATAATGGAAGACCTCTCGTTTGCGGTAAAGGCCTGCTAAAGATGCCATCAAAGTTTACTAATTATTTAATAATTGACAAAGTTAGCCTCCAAACGCAACAGGATGAGATGAGAAAGGTCATTGCTAATATCACATTGATCTTTATCAAGTATGAAATGGCTTTGGAATAGATGTTGATACAAGAGAAGTCAGTCATGATGCCGATCCGCATTCAAGCCTATAACCACCAAGCAGCAAGGGCATGGTGTTGAACTTGAATTAAAAAAAAAATCTACTTCTGGGGGTACTTACAGCTTGCATATATATACAAATGACGATTATAGCAATGGCCTATTATGTGTTCCCAGCAAGGCAAAGAAAACAATAGATTTATAGAACTTAAGAGAATTTGGATATATTTAATCGATGAGCGGTCATAGATTAAGGAATGTGCATGGCATATGATTTTGTAAAAAAAAATAATATAAAATCATAAGGGGACCCACATCATGTTATCATGAGATTTGACTCTGTTACAAATAAATAATAGTTAAAAAAATGATAATGAGAAGCATGCATACGTGCAAAAAAAAAAAAAAAAGGCCACTTATATGTAACATGGGTAACAAGATAGCATGTGTTCTTACCATTAATGTTTCTTCTAGACATTATAAGAAGGATGAATTGTTATGTGACCATGCATGGTGACATGCAATAGCGTGACGGATGTTTAAAGTAGCATGTGTGTAATGATAAAATTCCATGATTTGAAATATATATATATATGAGAAATGACATATTAAAATGATAAAATGCATGCATGTGTACTCACGTGAGAATTTTCAAAAGGGGCGGGCTCCATCATGCACATGGTGATATATATATAAACATCCCAATATATATATTTATATTCATCCCAAAACAAATGGCAAGGATATTCAAAATATATATATACATACATCCCAAAATATATATCTATATATATTCAACCAAAAAAAAACAATAGCAAGAATATTCATTTTAAGGCAACAACAAAATTTTAAATTTCAAGACAATGAGATATATATTTTAAGATGGCAACGGGGCATGTAATGTGACAATGAGGTGCATACAACGGCTATGTTCAAATATACATATATGTGATGTGATATATATATATCAAAAATTAAAGGCAAATAGTCAAATCAATACTCAAAATATGGAAAGAGTTAAGATTTGAAAATTCATATAAATCGACAATTGAACTCAGCAATCTGAAGACGTCAGAAGTCAAAGACCCAAAGAGTTTCACAAGTCAAGACTTGAACAAAGTTTCACAAGAATAAAAGATGAAGCTTATGAAAAGTCAAAATCAAGTTCATGACTCATCAACATAGAGAAGTCATAACTTCAAATTCAAATCAAACTCAAGATGCAAATCAAATCCAAAATGCAAAATGTCCAAGACACAAATTCAGACACAAGCCAGTTCACAAGTCAAGATGATTTCAAATTTCATGTATTCTCAATGAATCTATGAATTCATATTTATTGAAACAAATCAAATTGATTACCACAACTTATTTCCTTTTTCACACTTATTTCTTAATCGGAGGTTCCTGTGACAATATCCGGGGTAATTAACATTACGAGCTTGCCCCTAATGGAAGTCATGAACCCATAATCTCTTGAAGTCATAAAAATAAATAAAATTTTGATTTGTGATCCATTATTTTTAACCGGTCTAACCATAATCAAAGGCCGGGTGAGGAAAAAAGGAGCCCACACCTTCGACACCTATCTTCGGAGAGGGATCCTTCAAGACGTTAAGCAACCCATCAAGTCCATCATCACGAATTCAAGGGGGTTTATTTCCATGGTTTTCATTGCTTTTCATATCATTATTCTTTGCTTTGTAATAAGCCCCATGGAGGGATAAACCTTAGTAGGTGTTTGGGCATGTGAACCCTAGGATCATATCTTTGTATTGATTTACTTTATGTTTTCTATTAAATCTGAGTTTATTTGAGTTTTAATCTTGTTTTCTCATTGCTTATATGTCATATTAATCCTTGTGATTGATTTATATTGCATTATTTGTTGCCTTGGTGAGAGAGAGGTCTCCATTAGGGTTAGAAACTCAAGATTTAAGAGGGTTGAGAGGGTGAGTCATGAGATAGTGGAGTGTCCCTTTTCCCTTCCGATTGAGTGTTTCCTATCTCCGTATTCCCTAAGATTTATGCAACCATATATGGTGTGAGGTGTGAGATTAAGAGATTTCTCTGGCGGGATCTTGTAGGGGGTTAGTGATCTTTCACCTAGAAGTAGGGTTAGATCTATCTTCAGGAATCAGTTACACTCTTAGGTATCTCTAGAGTTTACTGCGGTCATATGTGGTGTGAGGTGCTGTGATTGAGCGATTTCTCTACCGAGACTTCGTAGGGGACTAGTATCATTGGCTTGGAGGCAGGGACCAATTGTTCTTGGATTACCTCGACTCATCTAACTCGGTTTAGAAACATTTATTAAATCTTGCGATTTATGTTAGATCCTAGGGGGAGCATTACCAGGGTACCTCATCTTTATTGATTGAGATCTCCCTTACTTTCCCTTTGCTTGCTTTTGACTTTCTTATTCTTGTGATTGAGTTCATTCCACCATATTCTTGATTCTAACAAAATAACCAAGAAATAGTTTTTACTAATATTTTCATTCCATGTGGATTCGACTACGCTACTCACTATGTATTTTATTATTTTGACACCCGTGCACTTGCAGTACACACACGCAAATCGGTCATGTTAAGTTTTTTGCGTCGTTGCTGGGTAACAGGATATTAGGAACACTAGGACTTTTTTACTTTAGTCATTCGCCTTTCCATTGTTTCTTCTCTACTTCATACTTCTTTCTTTTGTCATACTCATGTTCCATTATGTCTATTATCTCTCTTTGTGAACAGTAATTTCTAGTTTTATCTTTCATTTCAAGATCATGTCTAACGAAGCATCAATAATCAAAACATTGAAGGACATTGTGGTATCTAATGAGAGAAAATGGAGTGGCGTGCAGCATGCTTTGAACCGAGTGAGCAACAAGAGGAAATTTTTTGTTTGAGGATAACTAAGCTGCATGAGAAAAAGGAAGAGTTTGGAATGCATTATCAAGGAGCTAAATTGTCAGGCTTATTAGACTATTTTGAAAAATCTGCGTTTATCTCTCTTAAAAATGGAGTAGAGTATGAGTTAGGAGAGGCTCCCACATATTTCTCAATAACATTTGCAGGGGAAGGTGTTGAGTTTAAATCTGAATCAAATGTAGAGGATGAATTCATTGCTTGTGTCGAATTAGTTTCGTCAATTGAAGTGTATGGTTTGGATACGCAAGTGGGTGATGTGGATAGTGTGGATGTGTTAGAGATAGACAAATCAATACAAGAGGCACTTGAAAATGAAATAGAAGATACTTCTAAAGGGTTTGAGGAAATTAAATTGTGAGCAGAAAGGTAGTAAGCCTCACTGGAACTGTGCAGCCCGCATACCGCCCGTGAGGCTCGAGGAGGAACTCCCTAAAGGAGAAAGCTAGGGCTTAATGTAGACATCCTTTCTTCCACATCCGAAGAGCTCTTGGCGAAGGTGACTTTACCAGGGCATTTAGAGGCCAAACCTCATGATCTAGAAAGGGAGAATCAAGGGGAGAAGTGTTATTAGGAAAGATCTTCACCAATTTCATCCTTGGGAAGCTTGGAGATGACGAGGGAAGCCACCCCCATTGCGGTGTCTGTGGAAGGGATTCGCACCATTCCTCTTTATCTTGTGTAGTTGCTTGTATGGACGGCTAAACTCCAAGGTCACCAGATGTCGGTGAACCTTGGGGTGAACTTGTGTTGTTGAATGGTTTGATTTGCTTAATTCATGTGGTTTGTTTCATGGTTTAAGCTTGGTAAATTTAGATGTGTTGATTTGTATGAGAACTCTATATTTCAACTTCTAGGTTGTACTTGGCGCGTGACCATCGCCCTTGTATTAGACACACCTTGCTTAATGGGGATTCATGTATGAACACGCCGTGACCATCGGGTACTTCATACCCCTCAACCATTAGGGCTGGACCTAGATTGAGTATCGACCCTAATTAGAGATTTCCTTGTATGTATTGCAATCATAGGAGGATTTGGTCGGAAGAGATTCTGAGCCAATACTTATATGAGATTAGGGATTATCACCATGACCATCAAAGTAATCTATTTTTGGACTTCTCTTGGCCTGAACTACCACTTGCTTTGCAACTCTAGCATTCTTCCCACTGTTAGTAACCCCATGGCAATCCACATCTGTAACCACCCTTATCTCCTGATTTACACCTTCTTACTTGGCATGTTGACATCTATTCATTTAGCTTTAATTTTATTAGCAGTTGTAGCTCTCAACATGATTTGGTAAGTTAAACAACTAGTAAAGAGGAAGTAAGGGTAGCTCCTTGGGCCCAGGGAATACGACCCTCTCGTGATTGCATGAGAGGTATTACTTTATGACCCCATGCGTTTACAGGACTTTCATCACTAGACTCAGGAATTGACTACCTCGGAACCTCCGTGGTGTAGCACTAATCCATACGGGTTCCTCCATCCGGATGATATCCTATGATGTCTTTGGGAACAAGGAGTCTTAGCTAGGGTAATTCTAATGCTTGCTCTAGGCTAGAATTACCCTAATGCCCTTGAGGAGCTACCCACCTAAAACTTCTGGTGTACCAGTACACTGAATCCCCCTTCAAACATTGTGCGACCTAATGCATGCAAGCATCCCGCTATACAAGCATCATTCAAGAGTCAAAACCTACGGAATCCATCCATAATAGGTTGAACATGATAACAATAGAATGAAACCAAACAAACATGCTAACAATCAATTGAAAATAAAGATCATCGATTACAAACAATTTCTTCTCCCAACGTTCACCAGATGACCGGTGACCTTGGGAGACTAGTTCCACATCACAAAGGGAAAATACACAAGATAATCAATGACAAAGCTCATAAAAGTTTCCCTTAGATGTAGGCTAGAAGGTGGTGACGAAAATTCACTGGATCCGTGTTGTCGAGCTCCTTAATGATCTCCTTGAGTGCTACCTTTTTTTTCCCTTGAGCATTGCTCTTCAAATGGCCCTTCTCCAGCTGTAATTGAAACCTAGAAGATGATGGTGGAGAATGGTGGCCAAGTCCCCTTCCAAAAAGCCCTAGAAATGCTTCTATAACCTCCAAAAGAAGTTCTACTTGTGTCTGCGGGCTAGTGTGCAGCCGCACACCTCACTGGCTCCTCTGTGTGGCCTACATAGGGAGCCACACACTGCTATAGTTAATTGTTATAGTGATTCTTCTACAGTGCCATTGATACAGTAACTACTGCTGCAATAATCGGTGTCTAAAAATTTGATCTTCTTACCCCGAGCCTAAGGATGTGTGTGAGCTTCAATAAATTCTTTGAGTTATTCCAAAACGAAGCTTACTCCAGCTCTAAATGATCCTCCGATGTCCTAAAACAATAATAACACATAAAATGCGTAAAAGAGCATCAAAGTCATAAAATATCCATGAAAGTGCATACAATATATATAATAAAAGTGATGTATTTGGACACTTATCAGTAATATATGCTAGATTGATGTACAATATATAATTTTAAAATACTTGTACTGACTTAATGTAAATGAAAAAAGCAGCTAATAAAAGTACTTCAATACCTGGCAATACATATAAAAAAAAACATGTGAAGACAAAAAAAAATTAGCTAGCAAAATTTTAGTAGATTCACTATTTTACAAGTTATGTTATACTTCTATAATTAAAAAAAATAGAAAAATCAAAATAATCCATCAGTTTAATAAGGAAAATCAATACTCCTACTTACTAAAATAATAATTCAATAAACAAAATTCCAACCATATTCAACTAGATATAAATTCATCACGTGTATTATGGAGGATGCATCTTGTTAAGATAGCTACAATCAATTTAAATCTTAACCTAGGAAAAACACGAAAAGTAGCCTATGTTCATGATCAAAGAAAATTCAATTCTTTTTCTCTTATAGGGAAAACAAGAAGCTTCTAAAAGAAGGAAAATGAAGAGAGAGTAAAGGAGATTGAGGAAAAAAAAGAAGATTGCAACTTGAAAAAAGCAAGCAATAAGGTAGATGAAACCAAGAAGATAAGACATGGCTAGATTTTAGTCATTGAAGCTGAGGGCATTTACACAAAATTTATTTTTGTAACTTTCTCTCTCAGTTAAAGAAGTAGATACATATTTTAACCCAATAGAAAGTGATTCCATCAGGCTAAGAAAGTAATTTCATTGGCATACCAACTTGCTTTGCAAAAAACCTATACCAAACTATGGAAAGTGAGAGATAAGTTCTACCTATGTGTAGAGGTAATGCCGCTTTAATCGAGAGTTGAGCAGGTTTTACTTTTGTAAATATTCATGAAAACTAGATGTGAGCACACAATCATAAAAATATTAAAGCAAATCAACTTCATGAACTTAAAAGAATACAATTATATATGGAGTTATTCATTTTCGACGCAAGGTGTGAATGCTTAATCAACTAGCTGCACTTATTATTTTGTTGGAATCCTTGAATAACTTATATTGATATAATATTTCATTATGGTAATACTTTATTTTACGCATATTTTGTACACCTTATGAAAGCTTTTAAAATAGTGGCTAGAGAATGATATATTTTACAAACAGAATACGTTTTCAAATTGTTGAAAGCAATATGAAAGGATGGATGGTTCATGAAAGATTATAATCAAAGGACACAATATTTAAAGGTTTATAATTACAAGATGTAGTGGTTCACGAAATTTGGTAAAAGGGCTAACTATACGTCATACAAGTGTACAGGTTATGCAAGTAGTAACATACCTTATGGGTAAGGTAGTCGAATCTACAAGGATTGGTGCTTCTAGTACTAACTTCTCCTCTCTTATATAGTCGATGAAATTGAGTGATTGAAACTAGATCCTAAATTAAGTAATCAAAGAAGCAAGAAAGATGAATGTGAAGTAGGGTAAAAGATAAAGGATGAGGTGATGATATCACGAACACAATCCTCTTGAGATGTCTATGTAGATGATTTCCTCTATTGGTTATTAATTGATTGTTCTTAGATAGTGGAGATCAACTTCTAAGGTACTTTAACCCATTTCTCAAGGCGATTAAACCCTAATCCCATATAATAATGTCAATTGCCTTATGATTGCATTGAAGCACTCTGTGAACCCCTCTATTAGATTTAACCTTAATATGAAGAATTCGACACCATACACCCTATATCTAGCCATGTACTCAACCTATACATCCTATACATGGCCTAACATGATAAATTTCATAATTCCTAATCATGCCAATCTAATATGCAATTAGGACTTTTACACTAGCAATTATAAGCATAAAGCAACATAGGAGATTCTCAAGAACAACTCAAAGCCAATATAATTGAAAGGAAATCAAATACAAATAGTCTCTAGATTCATGGCCCGAGCCACCAATGACAGTTCAGCCTCTCATATTACAAAGAATCCTAATACAATCCAAAATAAAAGACAGGATTGAAAGTCCCCTAATAAACTCTAGCTATCAGATTTTAAACTGCAGGCAAATGGCTAGATCATCGCAATGCTTTGGGTATGTTTTACCCGTGTTGATTGCTAGAAACAATTGGGACTCGATTTTTTTCATGAAAATTGATTCCTAGTGATTTGCATGACCAAAGAGCATGCTCCTGCTCATTGAGCACAGTTGTGCTCTATGCCCCAAAACCATACTTGGACTGTGTTCTTTAATTTCTCCTTAATAATACTTTGAACGTCCGCAACATGGCCTTGCTAAGATCATGCTTTACTCTAAAAATTTCCTTTTATGCTTGTTTCACTCATAATCGCTCTGATTTCATTCCTTTTTTCCCAAAACCTTATTGCATACACAGTATGCATAAAATACCCAACATAGTAATTTATCTCCCATAAGTGCAAGGGGTCATCAAGTAGTACCCTTTGTGTGACATAGGGGTTGTATTGCTCGGGGTTAATGAGCTAGCCTTACTTCCTCTTCACCTATTGTTTAACCAACAAATTCAAGTCCAAATGTTCTAAACTACTAAAAAGACTTTAAAGAACTAATAGAGAGTGTCCATGTGTCGAGATGATTGGGTGAAAATCTTAGGAGGGAAGAAGATGGTCACTAATGCGGATCTCCTCGGGGCTATTAAAGCTAAAAGGATGATAGGGTTACAAAAGCAATGGTGGTTTGGTCCAAGAGATTCCTAAAGTAGGTTAATCCTGAATCCCTTAGTGATTAACCCCTAATCCCATACAAGTATTGTTTCAGAATCTCTTCTCACCAAGTCCTCCAATGATTACAGTAAGTGGTGGGAAAATCTTTAATTAGGGTCAAACTAAATACCTAGGTCCGTTTCCCAAGTGATATCGATGAGAGATCTTGCCAAGATGAGCTTCTCCACTTGATTTCCACCTCAAAAACACCTAAAATCTTGCTCCTCCTCACCGGATTTGCCTTAGAAGCTTAGAGCCCAAAAAGATCCCAAAAGTCCCCTTTCTCTTTGCCCTAGAAAACTCTTAAAATCTAGTCCGCAAGGCTCTCGGGATTTTTTTTGCTCAAAGCCCTTCAAAGTGCTACAGTACTTGTACAATAATTCTGCTACATCAATCTCTACTACACTACCAGTGTAAAAATTTCTAGTAAGCCTTGTGGGCGCCAGCCAGCCCGCTAAGCTCTCAACCAAGTCTCTGCTGCTTCATCAGCCTTCATGCTACAGTGTATGCTACAATGACCAGGGCCCTAAAATGTTGTTTTCAGTTCAGATTTCTTCCCGAATGCGTTTATGAGCTCACTTTAGCTTTTTTGAGGCATATAACACAAATAAAACAAATTTAAACACAAAACATGCATTAATTCATTCAAAATACATTCTAATGGTACAAGGCTTATACGTATAAAATATATACATTTAGGCACTTATCACGTAGCATGATAATAAAAATATTTATTCAAGAAAATAAGTAAAGTACCTGAATTTATAATATGAAAGATGTACATTTCAGGCCCTAGTTAAAAATTTTAATGAATCATACAACATCATTACCTTTCAATTGTTACTTTTAAATATTCTTGTTTTTGTTTATCTTTAATTTCATTCATAACAGATGACGTAATCATGATTAAGGTAGCATGTATTTATGAGTAGTGGATTCGATGACTTAACCCTTTGGTAAGATAATATCTAACTCTCACTCCACAATTTGTTGGTGGCTTGGCCATTATGTCAAGAAAAAGGAAGGACAAAGACGGGGGAGAGAGGAACGAGATTGACAATTTCTTCAAAGAACCAAGGCCAGCAAACAAGCAAGATTTGTTTGTGCTTGTGATAGAGGTATATGGGGAGAAGACAACACGATAACCATTTGTATATCCAGTAGACATTGCTTGGGAGAAATTATAAATTTTGGTTGCACAAACTTGAGATTGCCATCTATACAAATTGTAAAATTTTGAAGATCACTACTATGTTTTCTACTTGCATATGATAAAAAATATATATATGTAAAGTTTGCAAATTCTCATTTTTCATGTCATTATATCCATAAGAATCTTTGCTTGTAAATGTTTTGCTCACACATTAAGCACTCACATTTGAAACAAATGTAAAAGATTAAATCCTTAAAGGCAAGCTGAAATTGCATAAGCTCATATTTTAAGCAAATGTTCAACTCTATAACTAGGCATTCATGTTTAGATTAACTGTGAATTTGTATAAAGTACACGTTAACAAAGTACACATTTTGCATTTGGAAATATTATGCTTCCAAAACTGCAAAATAGATGCAAATTGATATCGTAAACATTCCATTTTGATATTGGTTCTAAACCATAACAAAAACACATTATTTCACACTTCTTTTGCTGATGTCAATCCCGTTGTCCTTTCTCCCTGGTCGTTGTCCTTCCTTTTCCCCAATGTTATGGCCAAAGCCACCACCGGATCTTGGAGTGAGATTTTCAAAGTTTAGGGTTTTGGAGATGGGAAAAAGAAAGAGGAGGGGAAAGAGGAATTCAAGGGCTTGAAGAAGATGTGTGCTGGCATCTAAGTTGGATTATGAGGTTGATGACTCTGCAAAGACATAACACACAGTATGCCACCTGTGATCGCCATTAACGGGATATGCTAGGATGACTAAATTGTAACAAAAAGTAAAAAAGTAGGAGACCAAATTGTAACTTTTTAAATCTGGATAAATTAAAATGGAAACAGATAGAAAAATATTATGTATTTATGAGTAGTGAATCCAGTGACTTAACCTTTTTTGTAAAATAATATCTAACTGGTTTTGTCGAATGTTTAAAGCACTCTAGTATATCATGGTTACTTATATTATAACTAAAATGCATAGAAATATTGCTAGTTGATCCCTTACTGTGATCTTTTATGAAACAAAAAAGAGATTTTGATATTAAATAATAAGTATTTAAAAAATATGAGCATCGCTCACTCTTGTAGCATTCAATATTATAACCTTCAAGAATTTCTTATACTAATGGCGCACTTGTAAATATAGATATATCCAATTGTCTGCTTTTGGATTCGTGAGACATGACATAGGGGAAAACCATATACATTGATTCATCTTCATTCACATTCATCAACATTCCCTCAATGATAAAATACAAATCAAATAAACAGAATACAAATGCAACATCTAGGTTTTTTTTTAATTGATATAATCCAATGACTATTTTTATTATTATAATAATTTTCTAGGAAGTTTAATGATCAACAACCAAACACTTATTGCCTATGGTTAAAATCTATAAGAATTTTTATATATTACTAGATCATAGGCCATCGATATTCATCTTCTTTCATAAACCTTCCCATTAAAATCATTTTAAATACTAATTAATATTTAAAATGATTTAGTTGATACAACAATGTACCACTAAATTATTGGAATCCAATCAAATTTTACATTAACATTATTAAGAAGAATTTCTTTTACCCAATTTAATTTCTCATAAATAAAAAGCAACACAATCTATATATATATATATATATATATATATATATATATATAGTAGAAAGCAATCAAAAATTATTTCCCACTTAAATAAAGTTGTTGAAACAAATAATCAATTCTAACTCAACAACTTTGTTGCCAAGAGTAAAGAGAAAATAATATTTACCTACTATAATCAAGCAAGCAAACAAAACAGGAAAGAAACAAGAAGAAGAAGATGATGCAATAAAATCAAAGCTTAAAGGAGCGAGACAAAGGCAATGATTTGCCATCAAGAAAATGAGAGAGAAGAGAGAGCGCACGATCCGGGGTGAGTACAGGGACTTGGTGGCCGGCACCACGCACAGTGGCAAAGGTGAGTCCTTCTTCATATTCGACCACCCAACCGGCCACTTGATCCTTGTAGAACCATGGCTTCCAACCTCCCAATTCTTCATCCTCTTCTTTATTTTTTTTCTTTTTCTCTTTCTCCTTCTTCACTTTCATTCCCATCTTGTTGATGCTATACCTTGTTGATGTCACCGGCACCCTCCCATCCATATCTCCACTGTTGTAAAATTTTCAAATTGCGTTAGTTACTCTACCTGTATATAAAATAAGTCATTATTTGAAAAAATTATAGATCTTGAATTTTTCATATTTGACGCAATTTTAACTTTATCTATTTATTTTTCCCCACCAAATTACCTTGGTAACAATTGCCATCGATTAAAAAATCAACATTTTTATTTTTAATGAGTGAAATTTTTATTTTATTTTTAATAATTATCGAGAAGTCATGAATAAAATCCGGACCTTCAAACTTTAAAAAAACAGAGGGAAATAAAATACCACTATCATGATATTGCAAAGGTGGTATTTGTATTTGATTTAGTTCCTACAATTTTTTTTTCTTTTTTAATAATATTAAAAAAAATACTTTGCTATTTCCTAGTCCACACGCTTCAAACCAGTAGAACACAAACAAAAGACAAGGTAAGCATCATGCTTGCTGTGGTCAATATGGTCCAGGTACTAGCCATGTTGGATTAACACCCCTCCAACCTTTGGAGGTTGGTCCAGTGCACTTTTAATCTTTATTCAAAAATTAAAAAAAAAAAACTATAAATCCCCAAAATTTTCAAAAAAAATAATTTTCTAAATAATAAATAAGTAAATTTGGAAGCATTTACAAAAATCTAAAATAATCATGAACCTAAAAAGCTAAAAATAAAAATAATATCACTTTTATAAATATTACATGGTATTAATTTAATTGAGATATAACACCCCAATATTTTAGATATGAATAAATATATGTGCATGTGTGTGTCTATATATATATATATATATATATATATATATATATATATATTTAATTTCAAAATTTTCAATATAAATGAGGGATTTTTATTAAAAAAATTTAACAAAATTCGATGAAGTCATATCCATTTTTCACTTATATATCAAATATAATTTTAAAATAAAAAAATTGTTATAAATCTTTCCCACATAAAAAAAATTTATGTTTTTTTATATCATATGTGCCTCTAAAAATGTACGCCTACAAATTTTGTTTGTTCTTCTATATCTCTCTAAAAGTTAAGAGAATCTAACATATATGACCCTTGCCAACATCCCACTGCTTGCTAATGAAAATAATAATTAATTTCTATACAAATTCTAATTTTCTTATATTATGCTCTAATATAACATGATTATTTTTTGTATTTTCAATTTTATTTATTTTTCATTACCTTAATGATTGAACTGCATAAATTTTATAACTGGTTATTGTCTATCGTTTTGGTGGTTAATTATATGTGATTCTAAAATTTTAATTACTTTTACTGTTATACAATTTAAGCTATTGGAGATCTAGAGGTTTTCTTTGCTTCATTTCACAATTTAAAAAATTAATTATTAATAGGGAGTCCAAGGAATGGATGAAGACATGTTAAAAAATAAAATAAAATTTTAGAAAAGTATCTATGGAGAGTAATACTATGTTTACTTAATAGATTTCCGAAATAAGTTTTCTAAATGATTTGAATGTCAACTTGACATCTGTACATTATCATCCATGTGATTCTTTTTTCCATAACCTTCAAAGTCAAAAATTATAAACCCAAAACTCTAAAATTATAAAACATTATAAAACCTTAAAATCTTAAACTCAAATATTGTAAAATTTTATATCCAAAATTTAAAAACTCCAAATGCTAAACTTTAAATTCTAAATTCTAAAACTCTAAATGCTAAACTTTAAACTATAAATTATAAATCCTACACAATAGGGGTTTCCAATTCATCATTTACGATTTAGAGTTTAAATGATAAAAAAAATTAAGTATTATATATATATATAAGAATGACGTGGGTGCTAATGTAGATGTCAAATTAGCATCAACGTGATTTGAAAAAACTATTCATAAAATCTATTTTATGAAAATATCATCATTACTCGCACCAGGAAAGTTTATAAAAAAAATAAATAACACACACACACATAATTTTAGCCATTTTTTATAGACGTATAGAATAAAAATAAATTTTGTACATGTACATAGAAATATATTTAAAATTATCAATTCCAAAATAAATAAATAAATAAACATTAAACCTAGAACTGAAACCTATTTACATGCCTAAATCTTAAATCAAGATTTTTTTTCCAAGAGTTGTAATTGTTTATATATATGCTCCCTATAACCAAATTAATAAAAATAATAATAATGCTATAAAAAAAAAAATCAATGCCACTGGAATATCAGCCTTGTAGATCCAAATGAAAAAGCCTACAAAATTCTAGTTTCAATATTTTGGAAATATAATGATTAGAATAAACAATGACCTAAAATATTGCAAACAAAATATATTTAATATAAAAAGAAAAAGGAATAAAGACTTGGTGAGTTTTAAGGTAGAATGCAGTGTACCTGTACACCCATACTCTTAGTCCAGCATTCATTAGCTTGTTTAGGATGGGGAGCATAGATGGTGGTGAGTCTTTCCATCCAACTATGGCTTCACTGCATCATCCATTAATTAAAGGATTGCATTGGTAAGGATGAGAATTTAATTGAACACTAAATTAGTAGGATTTCTGATTTACTTGCAAATAAATCTTAATCATTCAAAATATTAATGGGATTTCTGATTTACTTGCAAATAAATCTTAATCATTCAAAATATTAATGGGTTTTTTTAATAAGTGAACATTACATGCATGGAGAAGCTTAAGGATATTGCCTAGTATTTCTCTACTTAAATTTACCTGAAATTGTTGATTAAATCAATTATTATTCAAACAGATGTACTTTCAAAATATTAAATGAATCCATATATTTTTCAATTTCTTTTTTAATCTATTGTTAGTTATATCATAAATTTTTGTTGCCAAAAGATTCATAACCCATCACCATTAGCCACATTAGAAAAGACATGGGTGTAGAAAATATAAATTCCTTGGACGTAATGGTGGGAAAGTTCGAATTTTCCTAGACAAAGTAATGATAATGAGTCCCTGGTTGTGGGTGCAAACTTGAAACTCAAATCCTGAGTCACCATGTGAGAACACATAGACTAGATGATCAATTCTCGGCCCGTGAACATGTCTTTAATGGAACTACATTTGTCATATTTATCAAAAAAAAAAAAAAAAAAATCTTGCTATCACTTGACACATAATTTAAAAACATATTTATTTGATTATTTTATCCACTTTTCCTTTCACCATCTAAACATTTTTAAAATTTTAGAATAATTAATGTGGTAAAATATGATTAGCATATAAAATTATATACGATAGACATATAATTAAATAGATATATTTAAAAAAATTGCAGGGATGACTAGAGTACAGAAAAGGACATAAAATCATTAACAAGGTAGTAATGAAACAAAGGTCATGGGATGCATTAAATGAACGGATCATTTAGTAATATGGAAATGAATTATGTGAACTTTTAGTGATGAAGGCATGCATGTATTATTAATAAGGTAGTAATGAAATATAGGTTGGCATGCATTAAATGAACTAAATCATTTAGTAGTATGGTAGTGAATTATGTGAACTTTTACTGATGAATGCATGCATGTATCATTAACAAGGTAGTAATGAAACATAGATTGGGACGCATTGAATGAATGTGTCATACAATAAAAATATGGCAGTGAATTATGTGAACTTTTACTGATGAATGCGTGCATATATCATTAAAAGGTAGTTATGAAACATAGGTTGAGATGCATAATTAAGTGAATATATCGTGCAGTAATAATGGTGGTGAATTATATATGTTGACTTTTACCTGCAAGATGAATATGGGTAAGAGAGGTGAGTTATGTTGGCATGTAAAGCCTTTTGCACATCCTCCCTGTTGAGGTAGCTCTCCACGTATTCTTCTGTGCATGGATCATAACCTGATAGCATTCTCCACCCAAGTCTACGCCACCTTTCCTACAAGCAGATGTATACCTAATAATAATTAGTTTCAAATTAATAAAAAAAAATTATTTCTAGGTTTAAAAATGATATAATAAAATTGGTATTATTCAGAAAAAGATAAACAACTTAAATGGTCCCCTATTTTTCATGTGTTTCTATTTCGATCATTCAGTTTTAAAAAATTACAATTTTGTCTCCTACCTTTAGTTTTTATTACAATTTGGTAATTTAAACATACATCGTTAATGATGATTACATGTGACATACTATGTGATACATTTTTTTTAGAATTGATATTTGAGTTGTCATATGCCATGTGGAATTGTTGTTAATGACGTATGTTCAAATGGCTAAATTGTAACAAAAAAAATAAAAATAAGGAACTAAATCATAAATTTTTAGAATAAACTGATCAAAATAAAAGACACACAAAAAGATAAATGACTATTTAAATTATTTTCTCTTCAGATAATAATATTGTTTTAAATGAATAGATATGTTCATAGAAATAAATATACTTTGAGTTTTGAATTTTTCAATACACAGTAGATTTTTATTATATGAAGCAACATAACAAAATTTTAATCCTGCAACACTATTGTGGGTGTCCCCAAAGCACAGCATACAGCATGACATACAATACATGCTTTATTCTTTATTTCATAGTATGTTTGTATCTATTGCTTAGGAGGGGATTTAAAAAAAAAAAATTTGAGAATTGTGGATTATGAAAGATTTGAACTCTAAAAAAAACATTCACTCTCTTCCTCATATTTCATTTTTTTAAAGTGAGCCACCATTGTTTTGGCTAGGATTTGGAGTGTGAAGATGAAGCAACCCTAGTAGTTATTTTTTACTAAAAAGAAAGGCCTAAACTCTTGTATAGAAGTCATTGAAGCACAAGTTGGATTTATAAAATAAGCACAAATTTCTTGCGATTCTAAACTTTAATATACATTAAGCTTTTATCATAAATCCATCTATGTTTAAATTAGGTATTGTATACTAAAGGGATATGGTTTTTTAAAGGAATCCAAAAAAAATGTTAAGGATTTTTATTTTTGTCTTTTTTTTCCTTAAGTATGAACTAATTAGGTATTGTATACTAAAGGGGTATGGTTTTTGAAAGGAATCCCAAAAAATCTTAAGGATTTTTATTTGTCTTTTTTATTTCCCTTGAGAATGAACTAATTAGGTATTGTATACTAAAGGGGTATGGTTTTTGAAAGGAATACCAAAAAATCTTAAGGATTTTTATTTATGTCTATTTTTTTTCCTTAAGAATGAACTAATTCGGATGCCCAATTTAGATCAAAATACTATAATTTAATTAAGTAATATAATAGGTAGTCGGGTCCTCATTAAAACTCTTCATAAGTGATGAAAGTTCGAATCATGGGTGAGGGCACATTTCTGGAAGTGCGAGTAGTGGTTGCGTGTGAGTGGTCCCAGCGCCCATGTGTGCGCGGGCCCCATCCTCACTTGCTCCGCCACGGTTTGTGCACGTTCCTGTCCTTTTTAGCGCTTTAGCCGCTCATCTTAACAAAAAATAAATAAATAAATAATATAATACTACATACAATCTCTAACATATATATTATTTCCATACATGCTAATTTTCCCAAGTGATGGAATCTTTTTCAATTCAATCTAAAATTTATCTAAGCCATGAGTCATGGTTTTTAAATGATCACCCCTAATCACATGATATATAAAAAAAAATATTTAAATTTTGCGGTCATAAAAATAAAAGGTGAATTCTAAAATCATACAAAGTAAACCCTATGATCTAAAAACCCAAACGGTAGAAATGAGAGAGCCACTGTTGTAATAGCTGAGCAGTAAAATATTTAACTTCTATACGGATGTGAAAGGTTCAACTGTTTCCTAATGCCTAATGCCTAATTAAGACGTAAATAAGGCGTGTTATGGTTAAAATAAATAGAAATGAGAGAGCTTACGTGCAAGGAGAGAAAGCGAGGACCAAGTTTGAGCTTCTTAGGCCGGTGAGGGGATGTAATGAGGGATGAAAGGCACACCGGAGTGTATATACTATAAATATCAATGTCGGAGTATGCTTGGGCGAAGGCGCGGATTGCCGGAAAGCATGCCTTTGTGTCATTTTTCCTTAATCCAAAGAAGCTGCACTCCTTCTTGATAGTGTTATAAACCTTGTCTGATATAATGGCATGGCTCCAAGCATACTCCACCATTCCCATGTCATCCGTTTCATCGTTCAGCACTGCATTTCCTATCTACAACAATTGACATTTATTTGAATTAAATTAAAAGAGACTTAAAAATTTTATGTCAATATGTGGATTCTAACTCAAATTAAGGAGAGTGTTCTTCATTAATCAAAAGGAGAATGGAGTCAAGAACTAGCTATAGTTACCATGAGACCTTTGATGTTGATCTTTGATCCAAGAGTGCTGTCATTTTTGTTCCTATCATAGATGAGCTCCACTAGTTGTGGAACATAATGTCCTGGCCAAAAGGCATATTTTATTACATACATACATACATACATATATATATATTTAATATTAGGTAATTAATTTGTTCGGTAACTAATAAAACCTGCGTAGCTTTCTCCGGCAATGTAGAAGTCATGTGACTTGAAAGCGGGGAACTTATCAAACCAACCGAGAAGAAAGAGGTACGAGTCTTCGGCAGTGATGCGATCACCGAGCTCTTGGAGATCGGCAGACCGGTTAGTATAGGAGAAACCTACTCCTACCGGAGATTCAAGAAACAGAAGGTTGGCCACTGCATGCATGAATGAGAATTAGTGAAAGTGAGAAACAATGGTAATGAAACAGATAGATGAATAATAAGAATTAATGTAGCTTACCCTTGTTCCAGGAGTAGGGGTTGAGGGAGAGATTGGGTGTAGTGCTTCGGACAAGGAAGGGACCTAATTCTTGAACCGCACCATATGCCACCGATGAGCAACCGGGCCCTGGAAAATGCTAACTATATTAATTTTATCAATGTTACCGGGCAGGAGTGTAAATGTGTCTCGAGCTTTATGAAATTCTCAGGCTCAAACTCGGTCATTTTTCTTATAAATAATACATTATTATTTTAAAATAATATTAAATCTTTTTATAATAAAAATTATAAATTATTCTTATCTTATTTTGTAATACATTATCATTAATGATTCTAGAAATGCTTTACATGAATGAGCTTGTTAATAATACTATCAACAATTCTACTAATGATTTTTATAAATAATTCTTATAAAATGAACTTTTTAATGATATTATAAATGAGTTTCTTAACAATTGTTATAAACTAGTCTTTAAAGCCGAGTTAGGTGGTGTTTAAATGCACCTCATTTACTTTATGAGCTTAAGAAATTGAGCACAGATTTTTAATAGAAGAATCGATGTTTTAAACTTTTAACAAATGCATTGATTCATGTACATCCTTATTACTTGGTACCACTTAATTAGTTACGTGACAAAACTCTGTATTATACATGCAATTTGCCTCAATATTTTATTTCTATTTATTTTACTTTTAAAATATTAAGTATAATCGCTAAAATTTATTTATTTGTTTGTTTGTTTAATTTTATTTCTAGAATGATTCATCCTGCTATTTGACATATCTTGAAGACAAATATTTATTTATTTCAATAAATTTTTTTTAATATTCGACAACAATTTATAATACGCTGATATGGTGAAATCCAACCAGCCTAGTGATTTATATCATTCACTTCTGTCCTAAAATTCTCATCAATTGAGTAAAGTAAATAAAATAATCATATATTTCACATTGAACGTTTCTCAAGTCTCTCTAAAGCCAATTGTAAAAATAAAAAATAAAAAAATCTAAATTATATGCAAATATTTTGTAGGCATAAAGATCGAAACATGATTGCAAAAGAGTGGTACCACAAATTAATCTACTAAAGCATTGTGCTTCCATTCCATGTCCACAAAAGTTAAGCATGCTAACATGATAAAATTGGTTTTCCACTTTTGCCCACATGGGAGCTTGATGGCCTCTTCTTATGACCAACCACATCACCCTTTCAATCATTCCAAAAATTTCAAATAATAAACCAACAAATTACTGTACATATGACCTAGGAACACCAAATAAATTTATCAAAAACTTGGCATAAAATTACCTAAATTTGTTGGAATCCAGACAACAGTCACATGCAGTGTCTTGTTAAAAAAACCAATGCTAATAAATGATCATCTATCTCATAGTGCAACAATTTTTTTTACTCTTTGCCTTTTTGAAAGATGCCCACCATAAACCGACACACACCTAAATGGAATCTACAAACCTTTTTGCCTTTCGGATTAAAGATTTATTGAAAAATATTAATAAAAAAATATTAAAATGATTTATTAGAAATTAATTTTTTTCACTCTTAAAAAAAGATTTTGTTTCCTGTTATTTTTAAAACTAAAATAATGAACATTTATCCTCAAATAATTAAAAAAAAAATCTTCTACAAACAAAGTAAAAAGTAAACACATATGTTGTATGTTGAACATAACTAAAGTTCAATAGCATACATGTCCTCACTTTATACATTAAAATTCAAACTTATCTATTTACCTAAATGCAAACACCTTACGTATAAGATTAAATGCTAATAGATGCAACAGTTTGTGGGCATAATTGAATAAATGTAAATATTTTTCTAAATAAAATAATTTAATATTTTAAAAGTTTAAAAATAAATAAATGCATATTATTTATTTATTATAATATTTGTTAGACAACATACTTTTGAGTTTTGTCTGACAGAACGTACATGTTCAAAAGACCGGCGTGCAAATATCAATCGAAGACGAATCCAGAATCTAGAGAAATAAAACCAAGGCCACTCTGTCTCCCCTGCAAAGCTTTCCACTCTGACTTAAAAATTAACTAATTTAACTATCCGCACTAAAAAACTCACCTACTTTTCCAACCCATTAAAAACAGCTAATAAGAAGACTGATTTAACCATCTGATTGGCCAAGGATTGACACGTCACCAACATAGGACAGACTCAGATAAGGGAAAAGATTGTTTTACTTGTCCACTTTAATATAGTGAAATTACTTGTCATACCCTCTGTCTATTTTTATTTACTTCCCACTCCCAATGCAAATTTTTATTTTTTTTAAATTCATTTTATATATGTATTTGTTTTAATGAAAAAACCACAGGGTTTATTATTAAAAATATCGAGTAATTAATTTCATATTTTTGGCATATAAAATTAATATGCAATGATGTTGAAGACTTTATAAAAAAAATTAAAAAGATCATTTATCATATCTTGGAAATAAAATTACACAACGGGATTTGGAGGCATGCTTGAAAAAAACAAATTTGAAATTAGATAATTTCACTATTATTGTAAGGATAAAATATCAATGTAAAAATAAAAACGCATTCAATATAATAAAAACACACCGAACAAAACAAATCACGTGCATGATATTTTTCAAAACAAACCCGTTACTACAAAATATTTACCAAAAACCAATAGTGAAAACAAACCAAACAGATCCGAATCCGAAATCCAAAATCCGAAAAGATAAAAACGGATCCTACTAACCTCCGTTAAGCCAGAGAAGAAGCGGCTTGCCTTCGGCGCCACCTTCGGCTTCAAAGAACCAGTAGAACAAAGCCTTCTCTTTCTTCACTCCAACGGGTACATACCCGGAATAGTGTTTGAATCCGACCCGTGGTTGTCCTGGAAGATCCGTTACTAAATCGGATTCGGGTCTGCCCTCCTCCTCTGGGATCCGAAAACCAGCTGTGAGAAAGGCTGGAGAGAGGGAAGCTAGTAGAAAGCAAAGCCATGCGGAGCTCCGAAAAGCCATAACGGATCCGTTTTCCTTGATCCTGTGAATTGTGAAAGACTAGCACTTCATTGTTGGGAGGGGAGAAGGGGGTGATGGGGATAGGGAGAGTGGGGTGGGATAAAGGTGTTAAATAAGCTTGAGTGTTTTTTTTTTTTTTAAATTATTGGTGGTTGATTTTACATATTTGTCCTTTTGAAATTTTGTAATGGTGTTCATAGCATTTCTTTTAGGTTTCTAGGGCTGTAGTCATCAATAATGGTCCTTAAATTGTTGTTTGATATTTGTTTTAATTCTTAAATTTTGAAAATGGGTCTTTCTTTATCTGTGGACCAACAAAAACGTATATCCCTTGTATTGCCACATCAGTGATGATTTGTTGGATAGAGAACAACTGAGATAAAAACAAAGTTATAAAGTTCATGAACCGAATAAGTATTTTTTTTTTTTTCTTTTGGTGATATTTATACCTAACACAATAGTTTATGTGGATTTAAATATCATTTGGTTTAAATTTAGAATAAAGAAATAAGTACATGTTTAATACTATTGAAAACTGATTGATTACATGTATACCTCTTAATATATAAAACTAAATGTCATGTACGCCCATCATAAAGTTTTTAGTCTTAGAAGCCACAGCCAAATTTATGGATCTTTGTCAAAAACAGATATATATATATATATATATATATATATATATATATATATATATATATATATATATATTAGAAAATTAATAAAAATATATTTTTTATTAATTTTATTTTTATTTTTATTTTTATTTGTTATTTGCACTTGTTTTATCTAGTGGTGTTATCCGGGCAATTAATATATAGAAAATCATCATCCTATAATTGCTTAAAAATTTAAATAATTATAATTTTTTTATTTAATGAAGAGAAAGAAAGAGTTAACTCTAACTCTCCGGAATCCTCTAAAACCTTACTTTATTTTGCCTCCTCAATTTAAGGTGTAGAGAAAAAACAGTTTATTTTTTTGGTAAATCACTTAACTTTGGTCAAATATCATTCTGATCACGAAATTTTGATTTGTTTCAAAATGCTCACGAAAGTAACTAATCATTTTATAGGCATGTCACTGGATGGATTAACATCTTCATTAACTGACGTGAAAGAGAGAAAAAACTTAGTTAGCACACCAGCGACATGTTGACTGTGTCGAGTGGCGTCACACATCAGCTTCAGTTGCCACGTCACCTTTACCTTCGTCACAAGGCACTATTAACAATCTTGATAGTTTCTCCGATGAGGGTTTTTCCGAGGTTTTCAGATGCTTGATGGGAAGAAGGCCATTGATGGCGGTAGCCTCGTCGTCATCTTGCTTCACAATGCTCTCGAGAAAGATCATCCAACCTTTCTTCTGCTGCCTGCTTCTCTACTACGCCTCTTCCGGGCGATGCTGAGCCCTCACTGGACGATCAGCCTACATCTTGAATGCGGCTTCCCTTTCAGCGACCCCTTGAGCATGGTCTTGATCCTGGTGTTTATAAGGTGTGGAAACACTAGTGCATCTCTATGTTGTTTATACTTTTCTTTTTTTTTTTCATATTTGTTTTTAATTTGTGAGTTTTGGGGAAGGCGGTGATGTTGTTGTTGGGCACTAAAGGGATTAGGAACAATTGTTGACCATTGGACAATGAGCAATCTAGGGAATATGTCGAGTGATGCGCCGTTCAATGGCATCTCGTATGTGTTTATCTGGATCGACTCAGAAACCTCGCCCTCAAGCACGTCAATCGGGGGTTAGTGATCACCTTTCCTCTACGAACAGCAAGGTGGGAAATTGATAAGTGCTCATGTTATAGTAACGCGAAGTGTTATTATCTTACACTAAATTGTGTGTATTTAGTGCTTTTGTGCATTGTAGGGTTGTGAAGCCAATTTGGAGAAAAAGAGCAAAGTTAGGTCATGTTAGCCGTTGTTAGGAAGTTCTCGGACCAAGCAAGAAACAAAGCATGTGCCTAGACTTGTGGGTGTGTGCCAACCTCCTTTGGAGGGGCACAAAAGCAGTAACATTCATAATAAGTCTAACTCCTGTGGCATATGAGAACTTCACCAATGAGGAGAATTGAAGCAATCGGCATGATCTACAATTGATTGTGGGCCCAACTCAACGGCCTTGATGAAAAAAGATGAAATCGGGAGCATTTGATGAGCGAGTACTGTAGAAAATAAATGCAGTAATTACTGTAGCAGTTTAATGTTCACTGCGTGCCAGAATCCAAAATCTAGAAAATTCACACGGGCATGTGGAAATTCCACACGGCCGTGTAAAATCACGATTTCAGCCCATTTTCCAGCCGTAGCTCAGACTAATTAAAGGCCTTTTTCAGGACTTTTTCGCCTATTCTTTGGAGGGTCACGACTAGAGTTTGGAGAGGACTTTGTGGAGGATTGGAGCGTGTCATCGGCATCGACATTGAAGCCCGTCGGAAGATAGCTATTGGGGGAGCTTTTGTCGGCACTGATCAGGCGATGTGTGCCCTAGGCTTGACGAGGAGCTTGGTGGAGAGACGATTCAGCCGTACAAGACTACAGCCACACTACACAAGGGGGTTTTCATCTATATATTTTCGATTTGTGTTTATTCATATACATTGATGGATTTGTATAGCTCCATGAGGAATTAAAACCCCTTGTGGGTATTCGGACTTGTAAACCCTAGGATGATTATGTTTCTATGACATGTTATTATGCTTTCTTTATTGATGAATTTAATTGAGTTCCAATCTTGATTGATTCTTGTATTGATTTTTCCTTAGATGTGACACTAGGGTTGAGAGTCATCTAGGTTATCCTTTGGAGGTGTGACAACTTCTATAGGATTAGACTACTCGAGATTGGAGAGGGTCGAAAGGGTGAGTCGTGAGGTTGCGAAACGTCCCATTTCCCCTCCGGTGTGATTTTTCCTACCTCAGCATTCCAAGAGTTCTTAGCAGTCGAAATAGAGCAAAGTGCTAGGAGATGAACTCCCCTGAAGCTTAGTCGCGTGAGCGACAGAGTGAAGGGTTGTAGTGAATCCTAGTGCTGGGGCTTAATTGAGACTAGGGTTCTTTCACCTGGACCAAAGGGTTAGAATTGCACTTAGGAACAGGGCTAATCACTTGGAATCTCTAGAACGAAAAGCAATCTCACGTAGTGTGAAGCTTAGGAAGATAGACTCCCCTGGGACTTAGTTGACAGGTCAACAAGAGTTAAGAGTCGTAGTGAAACCTAATGCCGGGACTTAATGTTGGGGTTAGTCACGGTTGACCTTAGATTTGGGACCGTGTGCTTTAAGATGCCCACGACTCATTAAGCATCAATGGGAGAGTATAATAGCATTGTCTTTTATTATAAGCATTAATCCTAGAGGTAGCTTGTCTGGGTACCCTATTTATTCATTGATTGTCTTTCTCTCTTTTACTCTTAGCTTGCACCTTCTTACCTTCCATATTTATTTTCTTATTGCTTTCGATTACTCTCTCACACGCACACATTGATTCTGTTCTCACTCTTCGTACACCGCACTAGCAAATTAGCAATCGCTTGTATCTACAATCCCCACTCTCTGTGGATTCGACTATCTTCTCACCGGGGTACTATTATTACTGCGATAACCCGTGTACTTTCGGGCCCTTGTCAAAAACCAAGGGCGACATCGATGAGGATTAACATTCCGGCAATGACCCCAGGCCGGACGATCTCAGGCGTCACACTGATGATCTGGGAGGATTTGATCAATGGACAAAATAAGACAAAAAAAAAGAGAAGGAAGCTGCAGGGATTATATCAGCCAGAAAAAGATACATGTCACGCCCTGAACCAGAAGCATTGACAAACGGCCCCATACCTACAAGGCGTAACCAAGTAGGCACGCAAGGCCTCAAACCTGTCTCATAAATGTGTACAATATCTAACAAGAGTACTGATTCCAAAACAAAGGAAACCATAATGTTCGAAACACAACGAAACACATAACAAAGTCTGATATAACACTAAGCAAAGACGAGAAAAACCTAAGTTTACAGCAAAGGAAATTTTATTAAATTGACAAGAGCTAGACGGTGACTTGCTCAACGACTCCACTAAGCTGTCCGCCACCCAACCCTACCCCTGATCTAAAAAGGAAAGAGAACGACTTAATGAGCTTAGGAGCCCAGTAAGCAACCACTACAAATACCGGGATCACAAAAATATTCAATAATTTTAATAAATATACAAAGTGTAACATAATGAAATAAATATCAAAATGAAACCCAGAAATCAGAAATAACTCAAAACAGATTTAATTTGTCAAAACAACTATCATATAAGTCCCCCAAACAACCAATGCCAAAACAAAACATTAGAATTCATTTGTTTAAACTCGGTGACCCGAGTCAGATTTCAAAGCTCATATATTTACTCTTGGTGACTCGAGCCAGAATATCAAAAGCCGTTATTCTTCACAGACGGAACGGTGCAAAACTGCAGTTTCTATGTTAGAAATATGTGTCGACACGGTCAATGTTTAACCTCCAGTGATAGGGTTATTGCACATTTAATTAGGGATTACAAGTTTTTATAGAAAAAATATGTCGGGTATAAAATTACCGTCAACACAATAATACTGAAATTTAATGATCCCGTTTTCTAATGAAAATAATTCCAATTATTTCAAAATAATATAATGATAATGTATGATAACAATATTTAGAAATTTTGTGAATCATATGACAACAATAATTAATATTTAACAAGAATATAAAAATAATTCATTAGTTTCTACAATAGCGGGAAATATGAAAACGGTAGTTCTGATAAAAATTAAATAAATAAAAAAAATTATAAAAGTTCACATAAGTTAGAACATACGTGATTGTAATTCTGATTAAACATAAATAGATAGATAAATAAATAAATAAAAGAAACTTTTCATACAGGCTCATGTATGTCATAGTATATTAGCAGTAAAAATTTAATAATTATTAAATAAGATTTAACTGAATAAATAATAATAATAACAAAAAAAATGCCATTATGAAAAATGAATAAGTGAACAAATCAAAATGACAATTTATCAAAAGTTAAAAAGTCTATATTGATATTTATATATGGTATACTTACCTGGAGATCCCTAAAATCTAACTCCCATTCGAACACAAGATCAATCTTTCTTGAACAACCCTAAAAGCATAATCAAAATCTAATAGTTCAAAACAATAATTTAACACAACCCAAAACATGGATCAAAACCCATGCCAAAATTCAAAGACTCACTTTCTACTCTATTTAACACTAAACATCTAATCACAAGATAACTTAGCCATACAATAGCAAAAAAACTCATGTTTCAAGGGAAAGGACATTTCAACAAACACCTTATGGGCATAACCAAAACTAAGAAATTAGCCAAGTAGACAAATAAGGCACATTCTATTCAATACAAACTAATATCTTTTACTAGAAAAACAAAAAGGAAATATATATATATATATATATATATATATATATATATATATATATATATATATATATATATATATATATAAATAAGCTAGCATCATCTTTTTACCCACAAGCTTGGCACCCTAATTGGCAAGAACAAGAAAAATTTTTCAAACAAAAGGCTTACAAGGTTGGATGGTAAAAATTAGGCTGACAACAAGCCCTTGAGGCCGCTCCTAGCTCCGCCGCATGCAAGGGAAAAAGTCTATGATTTTCATCGGCTCACCAAACAAGAAAGGCACAAAGGAAGATAAATGAAGTTTTTGTCCACCAGATCACCTTTTTGAAGCTCCAAACCCAAGGCGATGGCATGGCTAATGGTGAGTCGATGGTGAGGTCAAGGAATAGGGAGTTCCGGTTGGGTGAAGAAACAAATGGAAGAGAAGGCTCATGGCTTTAGGAAAGAAGATAGAGGGACTTCACGGGCTAAAGAATGGGAAAATAAAAGAAACTGTTTTTTTTCATAAAAGCAACAATTTTTTTTTTCTTCCTTACTTAAGGGAGGTGGGGTCCACAATCCAATATTCCGAGAAAGATGATTAGAGGAGCATTCGTGGAGCTGTACAAAGGCCTAGGGCTACCTATAGGTAATGAAGATGAAGGTAACATGGCAACTTAAGTTGACGTCTGAAGCCACTCGGCACTAACGTGTTGCCGGTGTGCTGACTGGGCTTTTCCTGGCCTCCACGTCAGCTAATGAAAATATTAATCCATCGGGTGACCTACCAATGTAATGATTAGTAAATTTAGTGAGCATTTCGAAACAAATTGAAATTCAGTGATTAAAATGATATTTGACCAAAGTTCATTAATTTACCAAAAAAATTAACCGGAGCGAAACCTCCTAAGAATTTTATATTTTTTTTAAAAGATTTTAACACCCTCTATTTTTTTAATTAATTACATAACATAATTCTATGAAATGCTTATACCTTTTCAATTTAATTTAATTATAATCAAAGGTTTACTTGACACCAATCATCTTGTCTAAACAGTAAATTTCTACACTTTATTTTTAACTCTTGATTCAATTCCTGTTGTTAATTCCACATATCTTACATTAATTTGATATTCTGCTTTTAATCTTTCTCATTCTTCTTATCTATGTAAATCACACATTTATATTGCATTGAGTGTTAATATATCACTAGAATTCTCTTTTTCAAGTTTTCATTATTATATATATTTTTTATTATGTGCTTTTTAATTATTTATAGTACATATCCCTTGGTTTTAATATGTTAGGTTTTTTATTTTGCTTGTTAATATGGATAATTTCTTATGGAAAATATACGAAATTATAGATTTAATGAGTTTGCGTCACACCCACCCTTGTTACTATGTATGTTTTTTTTTTTTTTTTTTATATTTGTTTATCAGCTTATTTGTGTGTTTTCAAGATAATTTTATGTTGTGTTTTTTTTTTCTCAATTCATCTTTTCAATTCATCCTTTGAAGTTTTTATAATAGCAATAAAGTACGTAATGGAAAGGAAAAATGAAAAGTGTTATATCACATACATTCTAATGATATCTTTTGCACTTAAATTACTCTCAAGAGTGTTTTGATGAATAATTTGGTACTTAGTTTGTTCCATTTACACTTTTAGGTCAACATAAGGACAACTTGAGCCAAAGCACAAAATCAAGAGTGAAATGGGGCCAAAAATAACATTCAAAGGAATATACGGGTCAAGTACACGTCCATGTACTTCCCCATGAACCTTTCAAGCATCACTAAGGTGAAATTCCAGAGAAATACACGGACTCAATGCATGCTCGTGTACATGACCGGGCACTTCCTTGACCAAGCCCAATCTAGAAAGAACATGACCGTGTATATCATGTACACGCCCGTGTACATCCAATAATAAAAAAAAGCATGTTCCAAAGTAGTACACAGGCTGGAACGAAGCGCACATCCATGCAAGTTCTAAAGTTGAGGAGCAAGTTATCCAGAGATATATAGCCTTGTACACGACCGTGTAATCCCAGAGATTGTTATTGTGAGGCCATCTAGAGAATTACATGGGCAAAGTACACGCCCATGTATTTGCCCATGTACTTACTCGATTCTTGGCGGTATAAAAAGAAAGTTGAAAAAGATATCCAAAAAAATAGTTTTTAGGAAATTTGCCTTTGGGGACTGCAGCTAGGGTTTCGAGGTGAGTTCAAGGAAGAAGAGGGAATTCGAAGGAGTCATCGAAGTGACGATTCTTGCCGACAATATCGCCTCACATCAATTTCTTTTTTTGAAGATATTGAGAGGGGGTTATTTCTTTCATAGATATTGTTCTAGGGCTTTATTTCTCTTGTTTTGAGATGAACATCAACCTCATGGAGGGCTAACTTCCTTTGATGTAGCTTGGGATATTTACACTTTTATATTGCTTTTAGTATAGAATTTCTTTTGGATTGTTGGGTTCATCTATGTCTTTATATTGTTGATTTAGCATAATGAGAGTGACTATTTTCATTTTGATTTGGTGATTAAGATTGAGAGATTCATTGCATAGAATCACCTATAAATGAAGGGAATCAATAGTGTATACTAGTGATAGGCCATTTGTGATTCTTTCGATTAGAGTCGTGTAGCTAGAGCTCATATTTTTAACTAGGGTTTTCTAGATCTCTTTGCAATCGTATGAAGGAAGAATTAGAAGAGATTCAATTTTATTCTAGTATAAGGTTAATTAGATATTGAGGCGACTCAAGAAAACACTCGATATATTCCTGAAACCTCTTGGTTTAACAATATTAGGGTTCTATCTATGTTAATTGCAATTACCTTAACTCCTAATCCCAAGTGAAATCCTATCCGGACACCATTTTCTCTCATTGGTTATTCACTTCTTTAGACTCTTGATTTTAATCATTTCCAATCTTGAATTTAGTTATCTCTTCACTCATTCACATTTTGATTGTTAGCTAGATAACGAGGTTATAGTTAGTAGTAATAGTAATTTTTAGTCTTTGTGAATTCAATAACCCTACTCACACATACACTTTTACTTGATAACCCATATATTTGAGGAGTAGTACATCATCACGACAAGCATAAAAGAAATTCAAAATTTATAAAAAATTATATTTAAATAGTGAATTTGTTTGAGAAATTAATAATGCATCTGTTTAAAGGGAAATAAGTAATTTTTATTTAATAGTAAATATATAATTGGTAAATCATATTATTATATATTCTTTCCTTTTTTGTTTCCCTTCCTTAACCAAACAAACTTCATTAAACAATCACATTTCCTTTCCGTTCATAAAATTTAATTATTCAAACAAAGTTCAACCATTTTTTTTCCTTTTCCTTACTCTCCCTTCTTATCCCTCTCCTTCCATTCCTTTACTTTCCTATCTAATTTTTTATCCAAATACTATCTAAGAGTTATACCATAAACCACTCCTAATTAGTTAAATAAATATAAATGATAATTATTTTTTTAGCCAATAGCTTCTTGTCCTATTAGCATTAGACTCGAGATTGAACTCCAAAACTCAAGCAAGGTGACGGCACATATGTATTGAGGTATTAACTCTACACCTGTGCAAGTCCCTAACTTCTCTTAAAAAAAAGTGCTTGTTACCTATTTGTCAAAAAAAAAAATATTAATATTAATATTAATAAACACTTGTAATTGCTAAGAAAATATAAAAAATATTACTATTTAGAAAAATACTTTTTAGTCCCTAGGAAGTTTCATTCTTTCAGTTCAGTTTCTCTAACTTTTCTATATTCCATATAGTCCCTCATTTATCGTTTCCATTCCCTTTCAGTTCTTGTCGTCAAACCCGTTAGTTAGGTGGGTCCTTGTCTCAAAGCAAAGATTTGAGGGATTTTTCCCTCCATGTCACATCCGCTTTTGGAGAAAAAGTAAAGGCAAATCCCAAGGAAGTGTACAATGTTAGAACCTTTTCAATTTTTTTTTTATCTTCTTGTTCTTGTTCTTGTTCTTGTTCTTCTTCATCATCATCTTGTTGTTGAAGCTTCAGGTTTTTTTGTTCTCCTTCGATTCTTCATTGTCCTCGTTGTTTTTCTACACCTTCTTGAGGCCTAGAAAAGAGCTTTCTTAGGTTCGTCATTGTCTCATTTTTTATTCTCCATCTTGTAGAGACCGTGGGGAAAGCTTTTTGAGGTTCTTCCTCTTCTCATATTTTATAGTAAGTAACAACTGATAACATTTGTAGTTTTTTTAAATTCCATGCAGGTGTTCATAATCAATGGAAAGCTTTCATGCTGTGGCGCGATACAAAGGAGAAAGGCATATGCTTCAATTCACCGTATTGAGTTCATGGAAAACAGTAATGAGTGACATATGTGAGCGGTGGGCACTAGACGTTTCTCGGATAAGAGTGAAGTTCGTGACACCTGACTAGTACAAAACGCTTTGCTGAATCGAGTGTCGTTTACCTTTAATTTTTCATGTTTCTATATAACTAAATTCTTTTATGTATATTAAATTAGCTTCATGTGTTTCCTGTAGTAACAGTACTTGCTATGTAATATTATGAATTCCTGTGTAATATTATCCATTTTTATGTAGTTTTTAAGTTTGGTGTGTAATAAACGTTGTTGTTGATATTGTCTATGTTATGCATTATCATGCAGGGACTCCTTCTCAGCAAGCATGAATGCCGATGTAGAGACTTTTCTGTCCCAACTTCCTTCCATGGGGGCGCTCAGTATTGCCATCATTGAGAATGATGGTGAGCAATTTAAAAGCGCATTCTTCTCATTTCAGGCTTGTTTGTTGGGGTTCAAGTAGGGATATAGCCCATTAGTTTTTGTTGACGGAACGCATTTGCTTGGTAAGTACGACGGGTTTTATTAGGTGTAACTGGCAAAGATGATGATGATAATAATAATAATAATAATAATAATAATAATAATAATAATAATAATTTATTACAATATATAAAATCAACCTCCATCTCTTTTTCTTTATTATTTTGTCATGTGTTATAAATTATAATTTATAAATAAGACTTTAATTTTGAGCTAATCGAGCTAAGGCGAGCCGAGCATTCGAAAATAAAATCGAGCCGAACTCGAGCTTTCGAAAATAAAATCAAGCTCGAGCTAGCCTATTTCGAGCCGATTTCGAGCTGGGCCTGGCCCGATCAAGCTCGACTCGTTTACAGGCCTAGCTGTGGTTGACAAGAAAACAGATAAGATTTGGACTTGGTTTCTTGCTACTCTCGGGGAGGCATTGTACGGTCAAGACAACTACCTAGAAATTATATATTCATCTCAGATTGATCCAAGGGACTCGTGAATGAGTTGCGAGAGTCTTCCATCGCCGCCTGGTTATTGTTTACGTCATTTGGAGACCAACTTCATGAAGGCTAATGGCACACTTAGGAAAGCATTAAAAAAACAATATTGGACATTAATCGTCAAAATTGCGTATGCATACACATCTCAAGAGTTCGACGATGCAGTCAGTGAACTTACATCTACTTCTTCCGATGCACACGCTTGGTTTTTATACAAGTTCGACGTTGATCATTGGTCTAACTATTTGTTCAAGAGTATACGGTGGTGCGAGATGTACTCAAATATAGCGGAGTCTTTCAATGATCATAGAGGTAAGACATCTATAGGTAACGAGCATGGTCGATTCCATAAGGTTTGATTAAATCTACAGTTTAGTGCTTTCTATGTATTAGTAAACATTAGTGTGTAAAATTTTTCATTAGTGTGTAAACCCATTTGTTCCTATGTACTACTAGATGGTTATGTGTAGATAAAACTCTTAATGTGTAATACTTTTCATACTTGTGTACTACCTAACGTTAATGTGTAAAATAGTATATTCCTATATATTATTTTAGGTTTGTGTGTACGATATTACGTTCGTGTGTAATATTATCACTACTTGTGTAGAAAATATACTTAATGCGTAAAATCGTACATTACCATGTATTATTATAGGTTCGTGTGTAACATTAATTGTTTATATAAATTACCAACTTTTAATTAGCTTCTCATATATTAATGCACATGTTTAAACTTATGAACATGCTAGATGAGCGGTGTGAAGTGTCGGCCAGGTGGGATACATACCTTTGCCTTGAGATACCCAAAAAACTTGAACAAATTGTCAAAGACAGTCGATTTCTGTGGGTGGGCTGATTAATCAATGACACTTACAAAGTGGTTGACGAACACAACAGTGTCGTCAACCTACAGGTCCGGAAGTGCTCCTACAGGAGATATGACATAATCGTCAATCCTGTAATGCATTCATTGCAAACTAACAATCAAAAATCTTTTATGCAGTTATTTTACCTAATTTAAAGTTTTGTACTGTCTACGTGTATGTATACTTTATGTGTTTCCTGTGTAATAACATGTGTTTCTGTGTAATGTTAGATGTTCTTGTGTAGTATATAGTGTTCATGTGTAAGTATGTTTCTTTCTGTGATATTATGTTTGTTCATGTTTAATTATGTTTGTTCCTATGTTGTTATAATTGTACTTGTGTGCTATACGATTTTTCAGTTTATCGTTTTGTTTTCTTGTGTTTCTAGTGTTATGGATTTGTATTTACAAAAATCCTTACATGCTAAAATAAAGATTTTACCCATTAAAGAATAAATAATAAATAATAAATAATAATAAAATAAATAAAATAAAGAATAATAATAATAAATAAATAAATAAGAATAAAATTAATAAATAATAAATAAAGAAGAAGAAGAATAAATAATAAATAACAAAGAAGAAGAATACACAATAAATAAGAAGAAGAAAAAGAAGATGGAGGGTAATCTCGCCATTTCACGTGGCCGGAGAAGTTTTCTCCATTTAGAGGGGTACACTGATAATTTTTATTGTCACTTAACCCCACATTTCACACCGTCTGTAGAATCTAGACTCAAAAAGAAAAGCTCAATAATAAAAGGTCTTTCAAGGAGATGGGAAATTAGCGGGACTAATAGGAAAAGTGCAAATTTCTCCGAAACTATTAAATACTTTTTGCTGCTATTTAAATAAAAATTTATCAACTCAAATATGAATTTTCTCTCTAACCAAAAGTTTTCTACAGATAGGAAAAATTGCAATATATATATATATATACACCCAACGACCAATTGGCATCTTTAGCGTTGACCAGTCACCTTTCATGCTTACAATTTTAATTGTTTTGATCATTTATGATTTTTCTGCATTGCCCTTTACTCATTACGCGTGGGAATCGGAATGTGGCTCTGGAGATGTGTTTTTCTTTCGGGAGTCAAGTCAGTGACACGTTAAATGGCCCGCATGAAAAAGACTTCCATTGCTTCGTATGCCACACGGTTTGTAAAGCAAATGTCATGGAAAAAGCACAAGATGACCAGGGCATTGGTCGCTGCCAAGATTTTGAAGTATGAGTCACGCCGGTGCTTGCTCTTAATTTATTGTTTTCATATTTAGAGTTTAAAAAAATTACTTTCATTATCATATTTTTATTTTTATAAATTTGACACTACAACAAATTTGTCAATTAGTGACAAATTACATTGTGGCACATTAGATTTTTGTCACAAAAATAGACATAACGTGACAAAATTATTATTTTGTCACTCATTTCCTTAGAGCAAGTATTTTATGTGACGATATTTTAAATTGTCACATGATAATGTCACAAAAAATTTGGCGCCAAATCTTCGAGCCAGATTTTTTTGTGACATTATCGTTACATTTACAATATATTTTTTTGTTAATTATTATTTTTTAAAGCTATATTTTTTAACCACATTTATTTTCAAAATATTATTATTATTATTATTATTATTATTTTGGTGGTTGTTATTATTATTTAAGGGTTAAAACATAAAAATTAAAATTAAATTAAAATATAGTTCCACGTCACTTTTTACCACCTACAAGGAAATGAGTCGGTACGCTCATGTGACACGTGACTTCGGAGCTCTCCTATTTTAGTCGGGCATCAACAATCATTAGATCCGCTAAACTCAAGGCAGTGAGGGAGAGAGGCAGAGGGACGAGGTAGGGGTCATTTCTTATAATAACAATAATAATGGATGTGGTAATAAAAAAGCTTCTAAAAGTAATAATAATTTTTAAAAAGGTTAAAAAAAAATTAAGAAAAGCTTTTAGTTTTGTGATTTTTTTTAAATGAAGGGTGTATTTGAAAAAAACCATTTTTTTTAAATGGTCCGATCACCACTTATGTATAACTTTACTTTGGTTTTTATTAAAAAAAAAAAACTTGATTTTTATTTGACAATTTCAAATCCATATGGATGACTAATTTTTCATGAGGTTGATAATTAAAAAAAACAAACAAATAGATGGAAACCATAAAAATATATATAAAAAAAACATTAAAAGTTTTAACAAATTACTTAAACCACCCAAAAAATATATACTAGTTTGTTGAAAAGGAAAATTAATGGAAAATTACACATGTAAGTTAAAGCAAGCAACACACAAATTATTAGAAAAGTCAACTTCATAAATTAAAAAGATTCAACATACTTCATGAAAAAGTTTTCACTATCTATCAGGTATTGTTTATAAGATAAATAGGAAGAAATTGAATATCATGACAAATTGGTATAACATCAAACATCAAACAAGGCCACCATTGATCAGTATTAAGTTCATATGTGCAGAATAGTATTTAAGCGCACAGTATGAAACTGAGAAGCCATAAATTGTTATTGCATTAGTATCCTAATGAAACAAGAGAAATCTCAGGTAGGGAATACTTTTTTAATATAAATTGATCATCTCACTTCAGAAAAGATGCTTTTCTAGGCTTCCATCATAAACAAGCAACCTGTGTTCATCAAAGCAAAAGCCAATAAGCTTGACAAGCTTTGGAATGACAAAATTGCCCAAGATAATTTACTTCAGCCTGCAAAGTAAGAAAAAATATAATCAATACATGTTGGTTTCAGAATAAGTACGAACATGCTTCACTATTTATAACCAATCTATGATGTTTGCAAGTAATTTGGTAAAAGAGCATGGAAGACCTTTGAGTATATCATCATCAAAGCAGTGACAAATTTTATAACAAGAAGTAGTAATCAACTAGTGTTTAGACTACAAAATAAACCATATTGGCCACACTTCCCACTCCATTCCAAGAGGACCAATGTTTGTTGAGCTTCCAAAAAAGATACTGGAAGTCTAATTACATAAGGAGAAGATAACATGTAGTCTTTCACATATTTACCCTCAAGCTAAGAATAAATTTGGCCATGTCCTCATCATCCAAAGGTGCATGATATAAGAAGTAACCTCACAACTTCAAGTGTTCATTCATCAATTTTTGAATTCACAGAACAACTTCACATCCTACTTATTAGCATATAGTAGCATATATTAGAATTATGTTAGTATATAAGGATATATTAGCATTGCTATATTAGTATATATGGATATATTAGCATATATTAGTATTATGTTAATATATAGTAAAAACTAGAAATAAAATACACATACAATAATTACACAAAAGCAAATCAATAGCAAAAAATGTGGCTCATAAAAAGTATTAAAGCCAGAGCAATAAAAGCTTACCAACCATTCTCTGTCTCCTTGGAAACCCTCCAGCTCATGTTCTTTAACCGCAACTTCAGTGGACTTGAAACTTGGCCTGACATTGTTATGAATAACACCCTTATAAATAACCCCATAGGCCGCCCTCTCCAAGAATCAGATCTAGCTTGAAATTCTTTGTGGCTAGTCTCAACTCATTGTAGCTGAATGTATGGGCATCCCCATAACCATTAACCAGCTTTAGCTCATCCACACCTTTGGGAGATGCCGGCAGGCAGAGGAGGAGGAGGTAGAGCTTTGGCAGGGTTTTCAACTCTAACTGAAAGAAACCGACACAGTTAAAGAAAATTTAGGATAATTAATATAAGCTTTCACTATCACATCAGATCATGAAAATTGGATTTACTCTTTCTTGCTATAATTGTGAATGGGGGTCAAATGTTACTAATTCTCAAGAGTCTCATTACATTATACAAGTGAAGACAACAAGCATTATAAATTTTAGTAGTAACTCTACATGTGATTTCAAATGAATTATTAACCAAAGCCATCCAATCACACAAGCATGAGTGATTCATTGAGCAAGGATTTTAGAATATAGTAAAGATATTTAAGCATTCTTGACATGGGCATCGGATTTTAGAATTGTCTCCCATATTTTCACGTACAAATTTCATAAAATTTGACACTCCTAAAACATACTTATCAGAATATTTACTTTCCATAATCCAACTTTTATCCATCAGCCAATACCTAAAAAAAATACCATCATTTAGAATGAAATACAAAAGGTTGTTAATGAAAAAATTATGCAACTAAATTAACCTTTTAATATTATAATATATGTTATAATTCTTCACCTAAATTATGTCAAACTTATTTTATTTAAATAAAAGATTGTGTGTTAACATATTCTGATAATTAATATACATGAATATATAATTTCAATTATTATATATTTTAGAAAGAAAGGTTATCTAGATGCCTACTTTATGATTACTCTCAAATCTATATTGAATAATCATCAAAATTCAAATAAAAAAAACAATATTACAATAAAAAATCAATTTAAATGACTTTGGATCCACTTTATGCATTTCTTTCATGGCATTATCCTAAATTCTCAATTGCCAAACAGATGTACTTGCAGAAATTCTTTAGGAACTTGTTCAAAATTAATAGGCATATGAACTAAACATTAAGTAACAAGACAAGATGCTAATCAGACAATGTATATCCTAAATGAACAATAATTGCTTTTTCAGGTAAATCCAATAGAATTTACATCACTACAAGAAAATTTCAATATAATACAATAGATAGACTTTTCTTAATGAAGAGAAACACAGTTAAATAAGACTAGAAACAACACAGCCGTTTCATGATTTTACATGTATAACAGTTCAAATAGGTCACTACCAAGTTATGAGATCAATAAATCATGATTCCAATGGTCAACAAATTTTGATCTTTGAATTATCAAACTCAGAGGATGTTTCCTACCAAAAACTATAGAGGCAAAAAAAAATCTCCTCTAAAGATGTTTGACCATCTAAACTTGAACAACTTTTCTTTAAGAGATATAGAAAGTAAAATATGGGAAGAAAAACATGAATTAAGTGTTAAAATTGGTAAACCTAATTCATCATCTATATATTTCTTTGACAATGATCACAATTTTCAGCATCTTTTGGAAAGAAAAACATGCAAGAGCACAATTAATTAATCAGGAAATGAAAGACTAATGGAGAAAAATCCATTCTTGATGGAACAAGCATGTCAATAAGTAATCACATACAAAAATGATAATATAAAAACCTGAAAAAGAAAAATAGCATAAATGTGAGAGAATTTTCATATATCATGCACTTGACTTAAAATCAAGAAAGAAGAGAAACCAGTACATGAACTGTTTATGAAGTTATTTATTTATTCAAAATAGATTAATCCTAATTATGCCAAAATTTATTAGTTTTATATTTTATACCCGCCAAATATATATATTGCTAAACTTAACTTCACATTTTTATTTTATTAATTGATATATGGTTAAGAATGATCTTATCATATATAAGCTAAAAATTTTAGTATTATTATGCATGATTGGACTACATATAATTGTTAATATCTAATTCATGCCACTAAATTAGATGTTTCACAGTATATGCGAAATGTCTGTATAGGAAATAGCGACGTTCTTGATGGAATCTAATAAATGCTGGCAAACACTATAACTAATGGAAACAAATGTCACATTTTAATTTTCTCCAAAAAGAAGCTGAAAATAATTTCAACCACAAAGCACTTCCCCTCTCATCCCACCACCAAAAATATTATTATTATTATTATTATTTCTTCAAATATGATAATCTAGCAAAGTTTTATTAGCATCAAAATTTTTACCTATCTCCTTACGCCTAGCATGTGAAGTCTAATTGCACTTCAAATAAATGGGAAAAACAAAACTTTCAAAGTGAAGGTAAAGAGATTCTTACAAAATCTTGAGTTAAGCCTCAAATTTTCAAAAACAGTTGCCACTTGTCAAACCGTGCAACTAATGAATGACTCAAGCAGGTTAAGTTGATGCATCCACCTTCAAAAGCTTTACAAGACAAGGAATTATTGATTATATATTATCCAAAAATTCAGCAACATATAATTATATATAAAACTTTCACAAGGGTTACTACCAATCATATTCCATTCAAGTGGTTCATCTTTCAAAATCCACACATTAATGTGAACCATAGTGTAAAAATAGGATATCAAATTGGTTTACAAACATGAGGCTATCACTTTCTCAACCAACAATTTATGAGATCACCTATAACTCACATCAATCTAGCTATAACATAAGTTGAACCTGCGGTAACCACAAAATAACACTAGTTGTTCATTGAAAATCAGCTTTGAATATAAATGCAATTCTGTAATTATTTGAAGGCCAATTATATATACTAAGCAGTAAAAATAAAAAAAAATCTACAAATAATATTAAACAACAAGACACTAGGTCCTGATCAAGTCATTTGTCAACTCCTAAATATTAATCATGAGATAAGACAGTTTGAGACTCAATCTAATTAATTAATTAAACTGGGAAAGTGTGTCTCATTCACCTTTCACTTCATTTTTTCCTGTTTTAACATTAATTTGATGTAATTGTTGCACCAACAAGATAACACTATGAATCATCTATGAATCATGATACTTCATAGGAGCGGAATAATAAATCAATGCTAATGATCTTAATTTGTAATACTATGGATTAGTAAAGTGATAGATGCATCTCATTCACTATGAGATGTGATGAAGAACTAATTATGTTTTTATTTATAATTTATTTTTTACATAATTTTTAAAACATATCTTTTATGTTATATTTTTTGAAATCATGTTCCAACATATATGATTAATTTATGATAATAAAAAAAACATGCTACAAATAAAATATGTTTGTATATGTAGGTCTCAAATCATGAAGACATGATAATGACATAGAATCATCCTGCATGTGATGCATAACATGCATAATTTATTGAACACAAAATAGGTGATAGGTTCTCTTCCTTTGCTTTTTCTCTACTCTTCACATTTATTTTCTTTGACATATAATCTTTAAGAAGTAGACAAGAGAGAATTTTTTAAAAGATTTCTTCCTTAGAAGTGGAGATTAACAAAACAAGATTTTACTTTAATCATATATATATAGCTCTTTCTCTATGATGTAGGTATGAAGAAAGAAAAATAAATTGCCTTGAAATAAAGAAAATGAAACAAATTGTTTTAAAATTCATGATTTGAGAGTTTAGGTAAACCAATGGATAAGCAGGCAGTTGAATTATTTGAAATGGTACCATTAACAAGTGTCTTTGAAAATGTGTGTTCTTTCTTTAAGTTAGAGATAATTAAGTTGTATTTGTTTCTTTATTTTAAGACAATTTGTTTTTCTTTCTAGATAATTGCAGGGTATTTTGAATAATTTAGTGAATATATTGAATCCTTCAAACAAAGTTGGTTGAAGAAGTGCTAAATAATCACCTTAGAGTAAGCAACAACAAATTAGCCTACACATACAGTCCTAATTACCATGTTACAGTATTTATTTTCTCTTTGTTGCAAACTCACAATTTTGCGATTGTTTAACATGAACCAAGTGAAAATACCACCAGAAATAGGCTAATCAACTAGCAATATCAAATGTAACACAAATAATAACAAAATTATAAGCAAAATATTATGAGAAAAGATACCTAATTGGTAGGATAACGATTAGATGGCCGCAAGAAGAGTGTGGAACCGGAGCCGAGGAGAAGAGTAAAGATGATGAAATTAAACTCACTTTTAGGGAGATAACAATAGGTGAGAGTGTCGGAGAGGGAGTGGTGGAGGAAGATGCCGGCAGGTGCGAGGTGGAGACGCCGCAATAGATGAGAGAACCTTATTCAATTAAGGGCTTGCTTGGGAGAAGTGAAGGAGGGGTTCATAATATTGGAAGGTAGAGTAGGGTAAAGTAAGGGAAATGGAGGTTTTAAGTTATCCCTTGTTTGGGAGAAAGGTAAGGTAAATGATGGTTACCAAACCTTGTAATGTTTGTATTGAAGGTAATAGAAGGTAAGATTTTATAGTAATATTACTAAAATACCCTTATAAGAAAATAAGACATTAATAGACCTTCATTGAGTTATTATAAAACTATATACTGATTATATACTAATAGTAATATGAATATTAATAGACCTTCATTGAGTTATTATAATAACACCACTAATACTAATACTAATACTAATACTAATACTAATATTAATACGAATACAAATACTAATATACTAATAATAATATGAAAACGAATACTAATATACTAAAACTAATAATAATAATATACTAATACTAATACTAATAATAATGCCAGTAGTAATATATTAGCATTAATATACTAATATACTAATATTAATTCTAATAATAATAATAATAATAATAATTCTAATATTAATATACTAACATGAATACTAATATAATAATAATAATATACTAATAATAATATTATGAGTACAAATACACTAATATTAATACTAATACTAATAATAATACATAGATGTAATTTTTTGAAATGGTCAAGGGCATTTTGGTCCAAGAAAAAAACCAAACCTTCCCAACCCCCCAATTTAGAGGGTTGAGAAAATGGGGTAAATGGAGGTTTCTCAACCCTCCATTTAACCCCCTCAAACCCTACCCCTTGCAAAACCCTGGATCCAAACAAGGGTAGGTTGAGAACCTTACTTTACAAAACCTCCATTTACCCTCTCCCAAGCAAGCCTAGGGGAGAGTTTGGAGCAAAGAACGGCTAGGGCTAGGAATGGGTTAACTGGTTAATTTTTTTCCTTTTATATGGGTTTAAGAGAGTCTTGGCAGGAGAGGGATAGGGGTTAGAAGAGGAATATGAGTTTAAGATTATCTTTGAAGAGAGATAGATGAAGATGTATTAATGATAAACTTTATTAATATTAATACTGCATAAGCTAAGTCAAAGAACTCTCTAGATATGCTTTCTTTATTATTAAAATATTAATTTTTAAATAATTTCTAAAAAAGATTATTTGGTGTAATTCAATTAAGATGAGGATGGGAGGAAAAGGTATAGGATAGACATGCTGATTTAATGGTTGAAAGTGTTCACCTGATGGAGATGTGGCTTATTTATTTATAAAATTAATTTTAATGTAGTTAATTAATTAATATATTAATTTATTTTTCTTGTTTGTTAAGAGTGGGAGTAGTGTGGCTACTGACGGAAGCATAGGGCTGGTTCCATTTTTATTTTTTAAATAAATTATATAATATATAATATAGTATAACGTTTTTTAGAAAAATTATGACTTTGGAATAATATTTTAATATTTAATTAGTTTTAGTTTTACACGGAAAGGTGCTATTTTTTTATTATTTATAAAATATAAATCATTGTCCATATTTTTATATTTTTGAAAATAATATAAATATACCAATAATTAAATACATATTTTATTTTTTTAATAAAAATGAGTTTAAGTTGGTTCAATTTAATTTTAAAAATATAATTTTTGAAATAAAAAAATAAGATTAAAAAAATAAAAATCAAATATTTGGAAGCATAACTAATATTTTAAAATATTGACCAAGTTTGGTTTTGTAATTTAGAAAACTAAACTAGTAGTACGGAATTGAAGCCAACAAGGGCCACATCTAGTGCTAATAACCAACAAGCATATCATTTTATTATGTATTAACTTGGTAATTGTTTATGAGGATAAAGTTTCATGTAATGATAAATTTGTGGTAGTTTATAATTTAATTTTCATGGTGTACTATTTTAAATTCCTCTCATTGGTACTTTTTGAGATCATGAGTAATTATTACTAAAGCCAAACAATAAACATAAATTAATTAGCAATTGCGTTTAACCGAAATTGGTTTGTGCCGCCTTTTACTTGCATGTCATTTGTGAAAAAAATAAGAAATCATGAAACGTTTATAAATGTTTAGCTTGAGATTGGATAGAAAGAGAGAGAAAAAAAAGGAAAGTTTTTCTCTTGTTCACATTTGAATCATCTAAAAATTTTTTGAAGTATGGAGAATAGTACTACAATTAGGGTTATATAAGAATGTAAGAAGATTTGTAATTGTTCGAGATCGAACCTATCTTTCCCATCGCATAAGAGAATATTATAAATTGTGTTTGTTTACATGATTGGATAAAAAGACAAGTTAGATGATGTTGAATAGTAGTGGCAATTCGTGTAAACGTGTCTAATCTTGTATGACTTCCTAAACACATACATGACCCATATATAAGACATGTAACATTATACAACCCGTTTAACCCGTTTAACCCACTTAATCTGTAATTGAGTTGTGTAACATAACACGACCCACTTAACACTTTTATAATTAGGTCGTGTAACACGCCACAATCCATTTAGCTCACTTTTACACAAAATCCATGAATCAACAATAACAACAAACTTAAATTAAATCCAAAATATATTAGTTCAAAATCTAACAAACAGACATCAATACTTAGATAATTAAGTCCAACATACATATGCACTTAGATATCTAAAATCCAACATACATATGCACTTAGATATCTAAAATCCAACATACACACACTTCTTTATATTCATATTAATTATGTATTATACAGGTTGACACGATTACGACATGAAACTATTTAATTTAAGCCTGTTTTAATGGTGTTGAACCATTTAATACTCATTTTGTCACCTCTAATTTTGAAAGTATTATACGGTATAAAATATAAATTATTATTATAAAATGTTTTGAAATTATTTTGTGTTTAACAGAGTGAGGGCACACATATAAGTAAAGATTAATAGTGCCATTAGTGGTTTAACCATACATACTTATGTGGAATTTTTATTGATAGTGTCTAAAGTAAAATTTTACATTGGGGTGTCATATATAAATATTTTTAAATCTTTGGGTTAAATCGTAATTTTATAATAGGTATGAATATGATTATTAAAATTAGTAAAGACTAATTTACTAAAGATGTAGCAATTCAAAATCTGCATGTTCTAAGCTTATCCCATTATTTTTATACTTATCCCATTACCATATATATATATATATATATGACATGAAATTAGGCTTTGGCAATGTAATATTACTATCGAAGACGGTTATAAGAAAAACCCTAATCTTGATATTATTTGCTTGAAGCAAGACAAGCCAATCACTTCTTTAAGTGAAAAGTTCGAGAACAACAAGAGGCACTACATAAAAAAAGTGCTTTTGAGGCGGTTTTCAAGACCTATAGAAGCGGTTTAAAACCGCCTCTATAGTATAGAGTTGGTTTTTTCAACCGCCTCTAAATCGCCTCATATCAAGCCGGCTCTACACTTTAGAGCCAGTTTGCACCAACCGTTGGGGTAAATTTTATCTATGGAAGCGGTTTTAATAACAAGTATAGAGGCGGTTTTAACCGCCTCTATAGCTATTAAGTTTTTCTTATTTCCAATAGTTTTAGAGGTGGTTTTAACCGCCTCTAAAAATTATAAATGGTAGAGACGGTTATAACCGCCTCTATAGCTACTAAGTTTTCATTATTTCTAATAGTGGTAGAGGCGGTTATAACCGCCTCTACAGCTACTAAGTTTTCATTATTTCTAATAGTGGTAGAGGCGGTTATAACCACCTCTTTAGCTAATAATTTCTTACATGTTTATATTTTTAGAGGCGGTTATAACCACCTCTAAATTTATTCATTAATTGAATTAAATTAAAAATTGATTTATTTTCCTACTAATAATAAATAAATTTATTTAACCTGTAAATAAAAAACATGAATCTTTTAATACATTAAAAAATATGCTAAATTCAATATCAATGACTTCGATTGACAAGTTATGAGTTAAATTGTAATTTGTTTTGATTAATAACAAAATATAAAGAGTTTTACACTATTTTATATACTTTTATTACAAAATATGTTTTTGCTTAATTACACAAAGTAAATAAATTTCGTGTATCCTCTTCATCTTCAACACTCTCAATCTTTAACAATGAATAATCCAAAATCTGCAAAAACATATAAAAAAATTCAAGATTGGATATACTGCATTAGAAAAATTATGATATAATCGTAGCATAGGAGGACCAATTTAATTAACAAATTGTTGTTATTAGTTCATACTAATTAACAATAAGGTGCATGCAATTCAAATCATAAAATTTGAATTTATAACTTGTTGTTATTAGTACATACCACAGCAAGCCTTTCCTTGTGAATCTCATTTATAACCTGCAGCAGAAAACAACAACAAAGAAAAAATAAAATAAAATTATAGCAAGTATACCAAGTAAGCAAATACGTTTAAAACTCTTAATTTGTGGTTTTGAAACTCTCACAGGTTTCTTATACCACTTAATATCATCTCTACTAAACCCGGGCAGTGACATACCCCAATTTCTCTCTGCATCCAAAATATCAAATGAACAAATCATATAAAATGTAAATAATCAGTAGGAGAAAGTCAGAAAAAGGTGGAAAAAGTAGGCAATAAAGCAAACAATACTGAATTCACTTACCGACATGAAAAAGTAGGTTCAAGTCAATTTGCATACATATAAGTTATGTTGGTTCACTCAACTACATGCTACATCAATGAACACATATAAAAGAAAAGATGAAAACAGTTCATGGAGAGATTGTCTCACATACAAACTTGAGAACACAACTATACATCAATAGGATTTAATATTTTGCTAAAACTAACTAAATCGGTAAATGCTCGACCTTCATGCTAAATAAAAACTAGAATAAAAAAGAACAATTCTCTATAAATTTAAAAAAGAAAAAGACAACAGAGAGCTAAAGGGAATTATTTCTCTCTCTATATATATACATCCAATTACACAACATATATCTCTAAACAGCAAACACCCTTCTAGCATATATAGGTTAATTAAGGTGATTTTGATTTCACCCAAAGCCCAACAGTAAAAATGAGATCCCAGTGAATCACATCCTGCATCTTAGATAAACTACCAAAATCTTACTCCCAAAATCCAAGCTCTAAACCTTCAATCCATTCCACAACAACACTCAGAGAAACATAAGTAATACACAGGAATATTAAGAAACCTGCAATCATCGACCAATAATTAAATGGGGGCCAACACATCTATCTCTCTAGAGAAACCTTCTTTTTTTTGGCATATTCTCTAGGTTTAAATGTAGGAATCCCTATTGCAACTAATCATAATTTGGCTGATCATTTGCCTTTTGTTTGGGTGGTCCATAAGGGATTCAAGAATGTCAAAATTGTTTTCACAACACAGAAGTCACATGACGATTGCTAAGAGAAATGCAATATAGAGCATACAAAGTGCGAGGTAGGATAGTGTCAAATTAATTCCTGCTGACTTCTTTTGAAATCACAGGTTTTGAGATGAAAGCAAGAAAACCATGCATTTTAGAAACCCTTTCAAGATCAAAAGTTGTGGCTTACACTTTTAAGTGTTTCAGCATTAACTTGGCAAACTACGAAGCTCATAATGAAAAGGTTTGCTGATTTATAGTCAAGACATCAATCTCTATAGTGTATATATTTGAATACACAATTTTTTTTCCCATAAGTATGTAAAATGCACTCACTGAATAATGTGGCATAAAGGCATATTTTTGTTTCAATATGAGCTTGGGTAGACACTAATACAATCAATACTAACAAATATCATGAATGCTAAATTTTGAGAACTGATAATTTCCTTTTTCTGTTGGATGTTCATTCTGTTATTGAACATATATTTACAAATTGTCACTTTAATGCTCTTCAGCTTTATTCATATCGGCATGTAATTTCTTCAGAAAATAAAAGTCTATGCCCTTGATAAGCCTGGCATCTTAACACAAAGCAGCACAACCAAGTGAGCAATGATATTACTAGCTACATGAAAGAATAGTAGTTGGTGCCTTCCTAGCCCATACTAAAAATCTCATGACATAAGGCAACGCGACAAATACCCATTTACAAAGCCATTGTCGCTGTGAACACAAATTACTCTTCTCCACCCTAATCAAACATAAATGCAATAAAACTTCTCAATTTATTGAAAACCCTTAGCTAGGATTTCCAAATTCCAATTCGGCTACAAAACTAATTCTTCAATATCAAATTTGAATCAAGTCCTAATCATTCAGTCTCTAAAAAAAAAAAACCAAATCAAGCAACTAATCCGCAAAACAAAACCTCAATCCTAGAAGAAAATAAGCCAAGAACTCACCTGAATCTGAGTCAATCGCGACCAAGACAGTGTCCGAGGAGGATGGCGTCAGTGATTTGAGGGTGGCTCCGCGAGCAGTGCCACCGATCTGGTGGTGGAGGGGCCTTGGGAGGAGATGACCACCATGGTGGGGCTAGGGCTTGGAGAGAGAGCAGGAGAGGAAGAGGCTTCATGGGATCTATGGCCAGGGGCTTTGTTCTCACCAACCCGAGGTCCCAAACTTTGCAAATGGTCCATAGTGACATTTGCTAACGTTTTTCTTATAATAAACACTCATAGAGCCGGTTCCTTTAAACCGGTTCTAAAGTGGGATTAATTTTTTTAATCCTATTTATTAGAGCCGGTTTTAGAAAACTGGCTCTCCTTATCTGCCTCTGTAACCATAATTTGGTGTAGTGAGGGTATGTTAAAGAATTTTGTGCTTCTGAAATTTTTGTACGATAACCTTTATTTATCACACATATTTTTGTTTATGTGATTAGTCTTTGATATTTAGCATGTTTTATTTTATCCTTAACAAAGTTTGGAGATTTTCAACAAATACATTATGGGGCGTCCATAAATTGCTATTTAAATCTTAGTTGGTTAGAGAATTTTGAGGAGGGAGAAGTCGTTAGTTTAGATCTCTTGCAAGTTGTTTTTTTTAGATTTATATTATAATATTTTATATTTACCGGCTTTTTCTAATTCTTTTTTTTATTTTATAAAAGTCGTACAATTTAATAAAACAATGGTAAACTTTTTAGACCCGGTCTTAAAATTGGTTTAATCTAATTAAAATAATCTAAAATATACGAAAACTTTTATAATTAATTACTAAAATATCAAGTTTTCAGAACTTGTTTTAAGAATAGTTTAATTTGTTATAATAGGCCAAAACTATAAAATAAATAAAAAAATTACGGGTAATATTTTATATAAATTTTTGTTTTACTTTTTAAGTATATGATTTTTTTAAGTCATATATAATTAAAATAAAAATTATTTTTGAAGTTTAAGCCATATCCATTATGGGTGCGTTTGGATAGTGGGATATTATATTCTCATGGATGGGGATATCCATGGATGGGAATATCCATACTTAAGTGTTTGGTTGGAGAGATTTAATAATAGGGATAAAGATTGTTTGGTGTTTGGTTGGAGGGATAAGGATATGTAAAGTTTTGGATATCCATTTTTGAATGTTTGGTTGAATGGATATGGGAGTGGTATTATAACCTTATCCATGAGGAGGTGAAGTTACCCCTTTTATTTAATTAATTATTTTTTAAAAATATTTTTAAATTGTTTAATTAAATTCAATTATTAGTGGATGATTAGAGAAATTTATTTTTAAAATATTTTATGTAAGTATTTGATTTAAATAGCGGATATTAATAGATAAAATTTTTATTTATTTAGCTTGAAAAATTTGGAATGGACTATTAATGAATAACATATCAATTTGTTATTTAACTTGATTTTTCGAATTGAATTTAATTCAAAAAATCAAGTTAAATAAACATTTAAACAGTATTAATTGATAAACAATTAAATCATAATGTAAAGAAACAAAAAATTAACTTAATTCTTGTAGCTAATGACAAAATAATTATAAGCGAAGTTAATGACAAACAATTAAATCATAATGTAAATAAACAAAAAATTAACTTAATTATTGTAACTAATGACAAAATAATTATAAGTGAAGCTAATGAGAAACAATTAAATTATAATGCAAACAAAATAATTCTTGTAGCTAATGAGGGATGGAGAGGGATGGGTGAGAGGGATGAGTGGCATCCCACCAATTTGGAGGGATGCCACTCATCCATTTTTCAAGGATGGGGGCCATCCCCATCCAGGCCCATCCAGGAAACCAAACAACTGGATGGGCCTGTAGCCCTGGATATCCCATTCCCGTCCCAGGATATTCAGGCTACCAAACGCACCCATGATTGTTCATATATAACTGATCATCACTATCTTAGTTTAAAAAACAACCATGGCATCCCTTTGTAGCCTATTCATGTATTGGATGACATTGGTATAGTTCCAAGATACATATTGAAAATTATTTTTTAAACATATATGCAAACTTCTTTGGGCCCATGACATCAAACAACTTTATTATTTGATTGAACACTATTAAATCATTTCTGCATTCAGTTGGCAATTCAAACTTCATTGAGATTGTGATCCTATATGGCATCCACTTCAAGTCATATGTTATCATTTGCTTAACTTTGCCTACATTGTGATATATTTCTTTTTGGTTTTTTTAGCACTCTTAAAACTTGTTGGAGTTTTTGATTAGTAATTCATTGTAATAAGTGGTGATTTTGACAATGCACAACTACTATGATCCTCTCATTTATTTTGGCCCAATTTCATATATCCGATTTTTTATGCAAATACCTCATATAGGAATTTTTCATATATATATATATATATATAGAGAGAGAGTCTATTAATTATTCTTTGGATCATGGTTTTCAAGTGAGCCACCCATCTTCATCAATATATTTATAACATGAGAAAGTGATCCATATTATAAATTAAGTTTGGTTATATAATTAAAAATATGTTTGAATCAGACAATTATAAAAAAAACACCTTGAAATATGTGCATTTTATTTTTTTAACCATCATGCATGTATTAGCATGTATCAGGATGAGCACTTTGTCATGTCCACCCTAAACCATTACAAGAGAAACAAATAATCTCATACCAATGAAATTGATGTTTGTTGCCAGGTCATTCCTGACACTTCATATTTACAAACTCATAATTTCACATCAATGTTATTATTTACTTCTATTACTTAGTTTTTTTTAACACAATAGTTATAAGTGTATACATTTACTTCTTTTTTTTTTTTTTCTATTCTTGAAGATGGCACTAGGAAGACGAGGTACCAAAAGAACTATAAATCAAGTGCAATTAGCTAATGATCAAAGCCAGTTAGCTAATACTCAATTGAATACTCAAGTCCAACCAGCTAATGCTCAAAACTTGTCAACTAATGTTCAAGCTAATAGTCAAAATCATACGACTAGTATTGAAGACCAATTGTCTAATACTCAATTTCATGAGACTAATGCTCAAATTCAATCTACTAATAGTAAAGTGGTGCAGCCATCAATTGTCTTACATCAAAATCATCAAATGGAATCATCACAAGAAACTAATCAAAATTCACTTGATAAAAAATCTTGGTATGTAAATTAATTTAGTTAATTTGTACCTTCGAACATTTAATTGATTTTTTTTCCTTTTTTTTTATGTAGCTTCTATCCCCCTTAAAAGGGTACGAGGGACCAACTAGGGGATTGGGACTTGAAAAACTCACTAGAGGGAAAAATAAGATGATAATAGATATTCCGACAGGTAAAGGTAGACCTATTTCTGAGATTCAATCAGCTAAGTTATCTTCTGAACTTGGAGTCATTTCTCGACAATTTATCCCGGTGCCAACAAAATGGAAAGCTTTGAAGGATGAAGACAAGTTTCATGTCTTAGAGAGACTTAATGTAAGTGATAAGTATATACATATAATATAGTTAACTTACATTCAAATCTAATCGTTATTTGATTTTTTAGACAAAGTTTCAGATGGATTTGGATGATGATTATGTTAAGGAATCTATCATGTCCATTCTATCAAAGTCATCCAGAAACCAACGTTGTAGGTTGCATCAACACTATAAAAGTTTTCCGAATGATGAAGTAGCACGCCAAAATAATCCTCCTAAGTTCCATATGACTCAAGAAAATTGGGAAAGCCTCTGTGATTTATTCAACGATCCCAATTACAAGGTCTAATTTCTTATTCATTCTCTAATTAATTTTTATCATGTGATTTGTTTATTATTTTTTTACTCATAAAATTGCATATATTAGTATATTATTATGAAGTTAATAATTATGAATTTTAATTTTATCTTTTATAATTATTTATACCATGAGTATCTTAGTTTTTTCATTCACTTGACAATGAAGAGGAGGTGTGAAATCAACCAAAGATCTAGACAAGCAGTCAAGTTAACTCATAATCAAGGATCGAGGGCATTTGTTGCAAGTCGTTATGCCTTGGTATTTTATTTTTTTTTCTTTCAATTTTATACATTATTTAACTCTATCAGTTTTTTTTTTTTTTTTGAATGGTTAGGTTTATATAATAACTAATGTTGTACTATATTAAATTGCATAGCGCAAGGACGATCAAGAACCTAACAGAATGGAACTTTTTAAGGCAACTCACTATTCGGAGAGTAAAGGATGGTCAATAACTGAGGCTCAAGCAGCTTATGTAAGAAGATCCTTTATAAGATTAAGATTTTTTTTTTTAGTAGGATTGTTTTATTTTATATTTCTATTAATTTTTTAGGAGTTGATGGAGGAGAAATTATCGTTACCTACTGAAGAAGGATCAGAACCTAAAAGCATTGATGCGATAGTGGATGAAGTACTTGGTACTAGCTCTGGATACATCAAGGGGCTTGGATATGGGCCTAAGCCTATTGAGAAAGTCTGACATGCAAGTTTTGTCAAGATGAAAGAAACTCTTACAGAGGCAAGGGATGAGCTTCAACAATATAAGTCGCATTATGAAGTGATTCGAGATCAAATGGAAGCTATGACTCAAGCTTTATTAGCTGCATGAATCCAAGTGCCCATTCTTCAATTTTCAGGTATATATATTATATAAACTAATTCCTTTTTTCCACTTTTTAGTATAACTTTCTTAAATTTACTTTTGTTATGAATTAAAATTATTATTAAAAAATATTTATTTCAGGTTCTACTGAGACAAGCTCGGCATCAACAGAAGTACCATCAACATGAGTTAAATTAAGAGTTTGGATGGAAGCTACTGATAGTTATCTAGTTTGATTTGCATTTTCAAGAATTCCAAGTTTTTAATATCATTAGAACATTTGATATAGAAGTTTGTTTGTCCATGTTACTTTATGTTACTTACAGGATTTGCAGTAAAGTATTATTTTTATCGACTTTCTGAAAAAATTGATTTTTTAATAATTTATAATATATATAATTTATAAAAAATATTTACTTAAAAAAAGTTGTGACAAATAGCAAATGTGTCATAAAAATATAATTTTTGTGACATTATATAAAATAACATGAATGAGATGATAGTTACTTAATTGTGACATTATTAAAAATTAATTTGTGACATAGTTTTTAACAATTATACATGCTATATAAATATAATCGTTTGTGACATTATTAAAATATCACGATTGGTATTGTAGTCAATTAATCTGTATCTATCAAAAATTAATTTGTGACATATTCTTTTGATAGTTATGCATGCCACAAAATATTTAATATTAACTAAAAAAAGTTGTGACAAATGAATATTACGTCACAAAAAATATAAATTTGTGTGGCATGATAAAAATATCACGAATGATATAATAGTTAATTAATCGTGACATTATAAAAAATTAACTTATGACAAAACTTGTACATTTCACAATATATTTAATAGTCACTAAAAACAATTCTACAAATGATAAATGCGTCACAAAAACATAATTGTTTATGGCATTATAAAAATATCACGAATAATATGATAATTGTGATAATATAAAAAATTAATTGGTGACATATTTTTTTTTAACAACTATACATGTCACAAAATATTTATCTTCTAGGGACATTTATATTTTGTCATATTTGATTAAATGACAAATGCATTTAGTGATGAAAAAAGTTATTTATAGTGGCAATCTGTTATCATCACCAAAATAGCCTTTTGTCACTAACTATTAAACTTATTAAGAACATATAGTGACATTCAATATTTTTTTATGATAATATCTTATTACAATATGTGACAAGTATTTTTGTCACTTATTATGTGACAATAAAAAAAAGTCACAAAATTTCAAGGTTTTACCTCATATTTAGTGACACTTAATAGTATTTTGTGACAAATTGTCATAACTATTTGTGATGAAAATAAATATCACAAATAATTATAAAAATTTGTGACACACCACAAGTTTGTCACATAAAAGTTATCATTGCATGACAAACACGTGAAACGTCACCTTAACCCTTTAGCGACGGGGCAAAGGTGACAATGCTTGGTGACAACAAAAAAACGTCAAGAAATTTTATTAGTGACACAAATATGCTATTGATTGAGCTGATTGATTGAAGATCTTTGGTAGAAGATTTGAAGACCAAACTTAGGTGAATTGAAGATCAATTTTGGAAAGTTTCATGAAAATGCACAATGGCGTGCGCCCCTTGCAAGGGGACTGCGTTATAAGGAGCTGAGGAGGGAGGCTAGTTGCCGGTAGTCGGGATCAGGTGATCTGGCTGCATCGACTCGGACTAAACATGACTAGGTGGTTGATGGGTCTTGAGGTTGCTTAGCAACGTAACCATAACTCAGTCAAGTCAGCAGTCAGGGCCATGTTGCAACACATGTTACAACAGAAGTTGTAACAGCTAATTTTGGAAGGTTCTAAAGTTAGTAGCCGCGGAGATTCTAAAAGAGGTATGGACTATATTTGGGACATTGAGGCATCTATATATACTACCTTGGTCTGAGATTGGGTGCGACTCTTGAAAGAGGTAGTAGGGAGGCACCAGACAATCTAGAGAGGGTAGTATTCTTGTTTGAGTGAGAGAGTGACAAAGTGTTTATACTATTCTTTTTATTTCCTCTTTTAGTGGATTGTTTGTCTCCAGGCTTGGCCCCCCAGACGTAGGTGAGTTGACGACGAACTGGGTTACCAACTTCTTGTGTCTTCTTCTTGTTTGGTTTGTGTGTGTTTTACTTTGAGTGTTTGAGTGTTTTTCTAACCCATAAACCTTAACCAGCGGAACTAACAAGTGGTATCAAAGCGTAGGTCGCCGTGTTCACTTTGATTTCAAGGTCGGCGAGGTCCTAGTAGGTTCCATTGATGGCCGGAAGGGAAGGAGCATCCGTCACAAGACCTCCATTGATTAATGGATCCAACTATCCTTATTGGAAGGCAAGAATGAAGGCGTTCATCAAATCCATTGATGAGAATGAATGGATAGCCATGGAAGAAGGTTGGTCTCCCCCAACTCAAGTTGATGAAGATAAGAACGAGATCGTTAAGAAGAAGAGTAATTGGAGTACCGAAGATATGAGGAAAGCCAATGCCAATGGGAAGGTTCTTAATGCAATCTTTGGAGGAGTGGACAAGAATCAGTTCAAGTATGTTGCTACATGTGAGAGCGCCAAAGAAGCTTGGGAGATTCTTCAAACTATCCATGAAGGAACAAACTTGGTAAGAACTTCTAAACTTCAAATGTTGACAACCATGTTTGCGAATCTCAGGATGGAAGAAGATGAGACGATAGCGATATTCAATGCCAAGTTGATGGATATTGCAAACCAAGCTTACCAACTCGACAAGAAATACTCTGACAAAAAGCTAGTGCAAAAGACTCTTAGATCTCTTCCATGAAGATTTGATGGAAAAGTTTCCGCGATAGAAGAGGTAAGAGATATCACAACTATGAGGCTTGACGAGTTGATGGGGTCGTTACAAGCATATGAGATGAATCTGAATCCTGAAAAAAAAAGTGGAAGATTTGGCACTAAAGGCAAAAGCAAATAGACAGAAGGAGTTACAACAAGCTGTTGTAACAGAATATGAAGATGAAAAAGATAATGAATTTGTGTCTCTATCAAGGAAGCTGCGCAATATGATCAGAAAATATAAGACGGAAGGCAAGAAATTCCCAAGGAAATATCCTCTTAGTGAAGAAAATAAAGAAGTTGAAGATCATCTAAAGAAGATCAAGTGTAGAGAATGTGGTGGCCTTGGTCATTATCAAGCCGAGTGTGCTAACACTCTAAAGAAGAAAGGAAAGTCACTCAATACAAAGAGTGATGATTCAAATGGTAGCCTTGAGGAAGAATACGAGGACATTCTAACTAACCATCATACTTCCTTCCCAGCAGTAATAAATGAAGTAGCATGCTTCAACAAATCCAAGCCTGTCGCAGAATATGTTGCAACATCAGCCACAACATCTGACAAGACTGACAGTGAGAATGATGAGATAACCGGAAAAGATCTTCTCATTAGTTATAAACTTATGCTGACCAAGTTTAATGAGATGATGTTACACAACAAAGGCTTGGAGGAAGAGCTGGATGAATGTAAAGAAAAATTGAGCCATGCTGAAAAGACTTTAGACTCTGTGAACAAAGGTAAAGCCAAGCTAGACGAAATCCTATCAGTCGAGAGATCAAGCAAAGTCAAGAAAGGCATTGGATATGTTGATGAAACCTCAAGTGTCAAGGCTTAGAATTCAAGAGTTATTTTTGTCAAGTCAACCACTCAACAAAAGGAGAAGCAAGTCAAAGTAAAGAAGGAGCATATAAGAGAAGTGCCTACATGTTTTCATTGTGGAAAGACCGGCCACATAAGACCCAAGTGCAACAAATTGAAAGAAGATTTGAAGAGTGGAAGAGTGATTGGACATGAACAGTCAGTTATCAAAAAGAAAGTCAGAGAAAGGACTCTTGTGATCAAGCAAGTGTGGATCCGAATAAGTGAAGTGCCAAGAAATAAAGCAGAGTGCTCAAGTGCAAGTCAGAAGATGATAGAAGAAAGGAGAAAATAGAAGATGTGGGATCGAAAATATGCATCTGGCATCGGGAAGCGGTGACGATTTTTTTTTTTAATATATACCTTTTTTTAATGCTTTTCTTTTCTTCTTTTTTCCTCACTTTCTTCTTTTTTTTTTTTTCGAATTCTCTCCCAAATTTTTTCTTCTTCCTCTTCGCCCTTGTTTCCTCTCCTTTTAAAAGCTTCATCCATTCTGATCCCGTAGAATAACAAACCCCCCGTAGAATCATCAACACACCCCCCCTCCCCCCTCGCGAAAAACCACAACAAATAGATAGGGTTAAATACAAAATTTTAAAGTTTAATAATTTATTACTATTATTATTTTATTTTTATTATTTTTAATTTATTTTTTAATTATTATTAATTATTATTTTTTTATTAAACAAGGATAGGACTAGATTTAAAATTTAAATTTTCAAAATTTAAATCCAATTTGCCTCGAGATATGTGTTTGGGTGCCTCGAGATATGTGTTCTCGGGGTTGCCTCGAGATTTGTTCTCAGGCTATATGAAATGTAGGATCGCCTTGGGATGTGTATTTGGGCTATCTTGAGATTTGATACTGGCTTGAGATATGTATTCTCAAGGGCAACATTGTAATTCGTCATTTTGCCTCAAGATATGTTCTCAGGGGCAATTTTGTAATTTGCTATTTTGCCTTGAGATATGTTCTCAACGGGGATTTTGTAATTTATCAATTTTGCCTCGAGATATATTCTCAGGGGCAATTTTGTAATTTGTCATTTCGCCCCGAGATATGTTCTCAAGGGCAATTTTGAGATTTGAATATTTTGGATCGCTTTGAGATCAGTGCTCGAAGCTAATTTGGAGATTTGAATATTTTTAGATCGCCTCGAGATCTGTGCTCTCGGCTGATCTTATGATTTGATTATTTTAAATTGCCTTGAGATCTGTGCTCTCAGCTGATCTTGAGATTTCAAACATTTTTTATCGCCTAGAGATCTGGGCTCTCGGCTGATCTTGAGATTTAAATGTTTTAGATCGCCTCGAGATCTGTGCTCTCGGCTGATCTTGAGATTTGAATATTTTAGATCGTCTCGAGATCTGCGTTCTCGGCTGATCTTGAGATTTAAATATTTTAGATCGTCTCGAGATCTGCGTTCTCGGCTGATCTTGAGACTTAAATATTTAGATCGCCTCGAGATCTGTGATCTCGGCTGATCTTGAGATTTGAATATTTTAGATCGTCTCGAGATTTGCGCTCTCGGCTGATATTGAGACTTAAATATTTAGATTGCCTCGAGATCTGTGCTCTCGGTTGATCTTGAGATTTGAATTTTTTATATTATCTCAAAAATGTCTTCTAGACTTATCTTGAATATTTGATTTGGCTATTTGTGATTTTAAAATTTTTATTTGACTTGGAATTAAAACATGCAATTTTTTTTATGTAAACAGAAGGTTATAACATCAGTATGCAACATGCAGTGCATTGACCGAGGACCTTGGAGGTCAACAATTGAAATACCCTAATGGGTGAAAATCTCTTAATATCTCTCGAAGATTAAAAAAAAGAAAAAAAGAGAAAAAAAAAAAATGAAGTCTGGAGAGAGAAAAAAAAAAGATGGCAAAGGGAAGAGTCTAACAAATTTCGAAGAAGATGAAGGTTTAAGCCCCTAACATTGTAGAAGAATATAAGAACCTCTTGAAGGAGCAGCTTGAAGACTTGGAGGAAAAACGACAGGGAGAGCTGATGCCCAAGAGCTATGAAGACAGGGGAAGTTGTTGACCAACAGTCTTGAAGATAGGGGGAGTTGCAGGAGAAGTTGTAACATTTTTTGAAACAACCAGTGAAGACCTTGGCATTATTCTGTCACAAAGAGGGAGAGAAGCTTACTCACCAGACTAACTAGTTTAGTTTTTGGTTTTTAGACTTATTGTTCTTGTGGATAATGTTTACATTCTTCAGTGTTTAATCACGATTGTTCTCCTAGTTGCATTTTTGTGATAAAAATATTTCACTCTGTAAGCAACTAGCAGATATTCATGTCAGGTCTGTTATCTGGTCTCCAGTACAAGTTGTAACTAGAAGTTGTAACAGTGTCAGTCAAGTTTGTGTCCCAGTTAAATGTTGTAACTGGATGTTGTAACAGTGGTAAGTCTGGGAACAGAAGAAGTTGTGTCAAATAATGCCAAAGGGGGAGATTGTTTGTGCAAAGGCACTTTAAATCGGCATAATTTGACACCTAGTCAAGATGACGTGGCAACTATAGTGACGTGGCATGGATAATGACGTGGAAAGCATGATAACATGGTAAGGTGGCTTGGCTAGGAGAAATATATTCTTGAAGATCTTGATGAAGCTATTTTAGGCAAGTGAATCAAGCAAGCTACAACTTGAAGACAAGATTTCATCAAGACCATATTTAGAAGATATGATTGAAGACTAAATATGGATGGAGCTAAATGAAGAAATATCTATCTATGGTAAGATTTGAAAAATATTGAAGATTTGATTTGAAGAACCTAAATAGATTTGGATGAAGACTATTAAGGGTATGATTTGAAGACATGCCTATTTGTGGCATGATTGAGCTGATTGGTTGAAGATCTTTGGTAGAAGATTTGAAGACCAAACTTAGGTGAATTGAAGATCAAGTTTGAAAAGTATCATGAAGACGCACAATGGCGTGCCCCCCTTGTGAGGGGACTGCGTTATAAGGAGCTGAGGAGGGAGGCTAGTTGTCGGTAGTTGGGATCAGGTGACTAACAGTATGAACAACAAATGCTATATCCGGTCTAGTTACTGTCTAATACACAAGGCTACCAACTAATTAACGATAAATAATAGGATAAAAAAGGGGAGATCCATCATGAGGAGTAAAGTGTTCTTGAGCTTCTATAGGAGTAGAAGCAATTTTACTGTTAGTCAATCATGCTCGATCAAGAATATCAGAGGCATTTTTAGCCCGAGTCAAAAGGTAACCAGTAGAGTTGGATGAGACTCAAGTCCCAAAAAATAACTCAAAAATCCCAAATCCTTCATTTCAAATTGTTGATGAAGAAAGTCTTTTAATTCATTGATGCCATCAATATCATCGGTAGTAACAATTATGTCATCAACATATAGAAGAACCAATATGGTACTAGATTTATTGGAGCGTTGAAACAAAACTGAGTCATATGGACTAGAGCTAAACCCAAATTGATAAATGGTAGAGCTAAATTTTGAAAACTAAGCTCTTGGAGCTTGCTTAAGACCATAAAGCGCTCGATGAAGTATACAAACCTTATGCGGTGGATGAGAATAGCCTAGTGGTGGTTTCATATAAACATCCTCAATAAGATCATCATTCAAAAAGGCATTCTTTACATCCATATGAAGCAATGACCATCACCAAACTACTGTAACAGTAAGCTGCAGACTGTAGTAATTTGAGCAACTAGAGCAAAGGTTTCCTCATAATCAATACCATGTTCTTGCACAAATCCTTTGGCAACTAAACGAGCTTTGTATCGATCAATAGTGCCATCTAATCTAGTTTTGATCTTATAGACCCATTTACATCCGACAACATATTTTCCAAGAGGTAAGTCTACAAGATCCCATGTTTGGATTTTGTCAAGAGCCTGTAATTCCTCAATCATAGCTTACTGCCAAACTGGATTAGAACATGCCTCTTGATAGGAAGTAGGCACTATAGGAAAAGAATGGTAGAAAAACAATGAAATCATGAAGATGAATAGATAGTTCTCTTACCCATTGAGACCTATGAAGAGCAAGAGGAGATGGAATAGAGGAATCAAACTGGGTTGAGGCTAGATCTTCAGACATTACAGAAAAATGAGAACCAGATGAGTCATCAAGAGTTGGTTCTTTATTCAATGAAGTTTGGACTGGTATTGCTGAATTGTTATCATCAGGTCAAAGATCAATGGAGGGATTTGTGAAAAAGGTTGTAGATGAATCTGAAGAGAGATGAAATTTGGAAATAGTAGCAAACATCTTTTGCTCCTAAAAGACAACATGATGGGAAATTCTGAGCCTTTTTGATTGAGGATCCCAACACTTATATCCCTTGTGTTCAATCCCATAACCAAGAAAACAACACAAACGAGCCCAAGGTTCTAGCTTGGAATGTTCATGGGGTTGTAGAAGAACAAAACATGCACAACCAAAAGCTTTGAGTTGGGAGTAATCAGGAGAAGATCCAAAAATACATTCAAAAGGACTTTGATTGTGTATGACAGGAGAAAGAATTCTATTTATAGTATAGACAGCAGTTAAAACAGCTTCTCCCCATCGACGTTCAAGACAAGCAACATAAATGAGTAAAGAACGAGCAGTGTCAAGAATATGACGATGTTTTCTCTCTTCTTGACCATTTAGTTGAGAGGTACCTGGACAAGAACGTTGAACAATAGTACCATTCAAATGTAAGAAGTGAAGAAGTGACGATTCTTTGTATTCCATGGCATTATCTGTTCGGAGTATCTTAATTGTAGAGGAAAACTAAGTTTTGATCATAAGAGCAAATTCATGGTAAATCTTTGGTAAGTTTGATTTATGATGCAACAGATAAAGCCATGTATATCGGGAATAGTCATCAACAAATATAACAAAATATTTTGATCCACCCATTGTTGTAGTAGGGGAAGGCCCCCAAATATTAGAATGGATTAAATCAAAAGGTGCAGAAGACACATAATCACTTTTATTGATTGGTAAAGCATGAGTTTTAGCAAGTTGGCAAGAAGAACAATCAAAATGATCATTCTTGACAGTACCTAAATAACCTTGGGAAGCTAATAATCTTAAACAACTAACAGACACATGGCCCAAGCGAGAATGCCATAGACTTAATGATTAAGTGGATGTGGTAGATGCAGTAGACTGAGATGGAGCGAACAATGACTGAGGAAGATGAAGACGAACCAACTCAAAAAGGCGACCAATTTTACGGTCTGTCCTAAGATTCTGTCCCGTCTGTACATCCTGCACATAATGACCAGAAGGAGTAAAAAGAACATGAAGTCAAAAGTCACAAAGTTGCCTAACATATAATAGATTAAGTTGTAGTTTGGCAATTAGAAATGCTTCAGATAATGTAAGATCAGATTTGGAAATATTTCCAATATGACTAACATGCAAGCAAGAACCATTAGCTATTTGTATAGTAGGTGCATTAGGATGACTTTGTTTTGTAGAGAAAAGAGTGGGATCTAAAGTCATATGGTTGCAACATGCGGAATCAAAATACCAAGAAGCATCCGAAGTCATAGATCGAGCTGTAGGTGTGACAGATTTTGACAAAACTTATTTGATAATTGATTCAATTTCTCTCAATGGGACTATTGATGAAGCAGAGCCAAGATGATCATGATCAGAGATTGGAGAAGAAACAATAATGGCAATAGCATGAGAAACAAAACTTTTTCTATAAGACTTATCTGGATTCTGAGGACAATGCTAAGGAAAATGACAAGGGCCTTTCTTCTGACAAATGCATCATACTCTGCTGGGACAATCTATAACAAAGTGCTCGAGTTTGTGACAATAGTTACAACTTTTTTAGGAAGAGGATTTTGCATTGGAATAAGTAACAAGAATTGTATCTGTGAAACGGGGAATAGAAATACATCTACGAGCTTCTTTTGAGAGCAAAATCTTAATGGCATCATCAAGAGTAGGGAGTGGCCTTTGATTGAGAATGGAAGCTTTAGTGGGCTCAAAATCATCATTCAATGCCATTAGAAACTGGATAAGATGATTGACATCACGATAGGTAGTGAATTTCTCAACATCACTCTTGCAATCCCAATCCTGGTTCAGACTCTACAAGTTGATCCCATAAACAAACCATGTCAAAACAAAATTCTTGAATTGACTGGCCAGGTTGTTGTTTCATATCATGCAAGCGGAGTGAAATTTGATACTAGCTAGAAATATTAGTAGTAGCGTAGCGATTAGCCAAGAAGTCCCAAACACCTTTAGCAGTGTCAAATCTGTTAAATAAAGGATTTATGGTAGGCACTGAAATATTAGTAATCCAAGTAATAATCTTGTGATTATTACTATCACATTCTTCAAATTAAGCATCAAACTTATCAGAAGATTCTTCTTTGTGTGCTAAAGGAAAGCTAACTTGACATGTAACATATTTTCCAAAGCTTGCGGCCTTAAAGAAAGTTTTGAAAAGCTTGAGCCCAATGTGAATAATTTGTACCATCAAGGATAATGGTTTTGGGTTGTGTAACATCAAAGTGCCATAAGAAGTGCACTAAGATCAACCCACCAGATAAACAGCAAGTGGAATAACAGTAGCCTCAATACAACAAGGTAAACCGGATCTACACAAACCAAACAAACAGAATTTTTTGCAAAGCTTGAGGAAAGTTAGATTCCAACGATGAGATCTAACAGATCTAACATATCTCTGATGCAAGGGATGAGATCTAACAGAAGCCTCAAGCAAGAGATCTAACAAAAGCCTCAAGCATTCAACATACTAATCTTAGGCAAATATTTTATAGATCTTTGATGCCATGAAAGATAACAGAAGAGAAAGAAAATGATCTGAATTCAAAAGGAAGAAGTTGATACTTTATTTCATACCTTTGAGTCATACACAAGGGCCATATTTATAGGCAAAAAAGAAAAGTAACATATGCAGTGAACCTATACAGTAATTACATGCATTCAATCTAATCTAATCACAGTCTGACTGACAGATACAAATATTCACAAGATATCTTATCAAAGACAACTAGGTTGAGGAATGACACACTATGGTAATGCGACTTGATTAAACAATGGAGGAGAAGGTTGTACAAAGAACTGAGGATAAAAGAGATAAACGAGGTGATGGAGGTAAAGGAGATGAAACAAAATAAACTAAGAAGTACCTAGCAAAGATGGTAAAGGAAAAGGTTGGACCCTATTTTGAAGTGATTGGTGGCAGCACACAAAATGGTTATAAGGAGGCTTGGGGAACAAGTAAAAGCAAAAAGATAGAACAGGAATCTAAATTGGAAATGACTACTAATAACCGAGAAGGACTAGGTATTAATCCAAAAAGACTAAAGACTTGGTCATTTGAAAAACAACACCGACTCTTTGATCATTTTAAAAATGTTAGGGACTAAAAAGTCATTGGCCCAAATTAAAAACATTAGGGCCTGTTTGGATGCATAGTAAATTTTCCTGTAGGAATTTTATTTCATAGGATTCAGAAATGATTCCTATGGAATTTTATTGCAGGAAAAATTCCTACGGAACAGTGTCTAGATGTGCACAGGAATTTTTCCATAGGAATTTTTAATTTTGAAAATGAAACTAGCCATTAGTGTTTTTAAAAAAAGACTACCCATTAGAGTTTTTGAAAAACTAGCCGTTGGAATTTTTTAAAAACTAGCCGTTAATAATCTCTCTATTTAAAGCCAACACTTTTATGCAATTTGTAAACCAATATCTCTTCAGCTCAAATTTTTATTTCTCTAAGTCTTTTGTTTCAATATGGATATGGATCAATGGAGAAAGATTAATGAAGATGATGAGGAATTCATGGTCACCATTTTACCAAATTTATTTCCTGTAACTTCTGAAACTAGGCCTTGTCATACATCAATATTAACAGGTGCTACATATGTACAAGAAATTCTTGAAGGTCATGAGGCACGTTGTAAGCGTGAATTTCGTATGGAGCCTCGTATATTTGAAGCACTTGCTAATTGTTTAAGAGAAAAATCTTTTCTTCGCAACTCGAAAAGAATTACAATCGAGGAACAACTAGCAATGTTTGTCTACACTCTTGCGCACAACGCTAGTAATCGTGACGTGCAAGAATGCTTTCAACATTCGGCAGAAATGGTTAGCCGTTATTTTGGAAAAGTGCTTAAAGCTATTACTACTCTTGCTAGTACATATATAGAATTGCCACCAACAACAACATCACCCGTTATCCAGAATAGTAGACTTTTTTCCCATATTTTAAGGTTAGAAATCTTTATATTGTATTTTTATTATTTATTTGTGTTCTTAACATATGTTATGGGTTTATTATTTTAGGATTGTATTGGTGCTATTGATGGAACACATATTCCAATCACTATTTCTCTAGCCTTGCAATATCCTTATAGAAATAGAAAACAGACATTGTCTCAGAATGTTATGGTTGCATGCGATTTTAACCTACGTTTTGTATGTGTTTGAGCTGGTTGGGAAGGTTCTACTTCTGATGCTAGAGTACTTCAGCATTCAATCGACCAAGGCTTCCATGCCCCACCCAGTAAATATTACCTAGTGGATGCAGGATATGCAAATACTCCAAATTTTATTGCTCCATACCGAGGTGTAAGTTATCACTTACAGGAGCAAGGACGGGCAGGATGTAGACCAAGCAATTACAAGGAACTATTTAATTTGAGATATGCTTCATTGAGGAATCATATTGAACGCATTATTGGTGTCTTGAAAATGAGATTTCCTATACTTAAAGTTGCAACTTTTTATCCAATAGATTCTCAAACTGATATAGTAGTTGCCGCATGTGTCTTGCATAATTTCATACGGATACACAATGGCACGGATGAACTTGAGGAAATCAGTAATGGAGCCGACGAAGTTAATGTTCCAAATGGAGATGATGACATATGTGAAAATGATGTCAATACAATGAACTCTGAACGTATTGCAGGTGCTCGCAAAAGAGATGAAATAGCAATGCAAGTTTGGAATGATTACTATAACTATCGTAGAAATGTAATATAAATGATGTGTAAGATCATCACTGCTGGTTTGCTTTTTTGTTAAGTAATAGAATGTTATCCTGTCTTAAGATTATCAATGTTGTTTTTTTTATTAAAAAATAGACTATCCGCAAATAATTCAAAAATCATTCCCGCAAATAAACAAGTCTATCTAAAATAGATAAGTAGATCTCATAAACATAACGTCTTTTACAAAAGAGTATAGTAATTGTGACAATAATAAACATCATCAAACATAAATTGCATGTAAGTAAATATGAAAAGCATACAACATGACATTGTTTTTAGTTAATCATTTGTCGAAGCCACAACACTTTCCGATCTTCCTTGAGACTTAAGAAGATTTCACGATTATCCTTATCTTTAAATAATGTTGTAGCTTTAACAAAATCATCATCTGAAAATTGATCACACACCATATTAAATGCCGCAATGCATTCTCCTATGGTGTACTTCTCCTCTACCTTGTTCATTTTCATAGCATCAATATATCTATCAGTCTCAGCTCGACAGATATCCATATATTTTTCTAAAACTGCCTCTTGAATATTTTTTCGCTTTCGGTCCTTTTTTCTTCTTTGCGTATCATCACCTATGCTTTGTCGTCTTGCACTACATGAACTTTGTGGTTGTGAAATATATGGTTGACTGCATGGAGGATCCGCTTGTGCAAAATCATGGTCCCCTGTCTCTATTTCAGGTGTAGACAATGATTGGATGAGATCATTTGGAGCCGAAAATGCTTGGCGATGGAGTGTCCATCGGTGCGCTTGAATAATAATCTACATCACGAGAGCGTCTTCCTTCTGCATATCTCCCTATATAATAAATGTACAAATGAGTAACCAATATATTAGAAATGTCAAACATTAATAAACAACACTTTATTACCCTCATAAATCTCCTGCAATGCTGTGAAATATGGAAAGGGTTTTTGATGCCATCTTCTTGCTTCTTTATTTCTCTGCATAATTTCATGAAAATGATTAAAATAAACTATTGCACAAAGTTTGTAAATTATGTCAGAAAAATATATGCCTCAAGTAGTGGTGCCCAAACTTCTTCAGTGGCTTCCACCATATTTTTTTCATTATCCCATCCAAAGCCACTCAATTCGGCAAACCCCTTCAGAAGCTTGTAAATTTTTTTTTAGCTCTTGCTCTAAAGCTTTAACTTGTACAACAGTGCATTTTAAATTAGAGAATTTCGTTAGCATGTCACGCAATATTCTATTCCATGCCTCTTTAGTCCATCCATTTTGTGAGCGGTACGCGGGAACGTTATAATCTATTGTTTTCAGATAATAGTAAATAAAATGTGTTTTCAGCTAACCATGGATTTGTGGGCTCCTTTTTTCTCACCCGGCCTTTGATTATGGTTAGACCGGTTGAAATAGTGGATCACAAATCAATGTTTTAATTTTATATGACTTCAAGAGATTATGGGTTCATGACTTCCATTAGGGGCAAGCCCTTAATGTTAATTACCCTGGATATTGTCGCAGGAACCTCCGATTAAGAAATAAGTGTGAACAAGAAAACAGGTTGTGATAATCGATTTCATTCATTTCAATAAATATATATTCATAGACTCATTGAAAATACATGGAATTTGAAATCATCTTGACTTGTGAATTGACTTGTATTTGAACTTGTGTCTTGGACATTTTTGCATTTTGGGTTTGATTTGTACTTGAGTTTGATTTGAATTTGAAGTTATGACTTTTCTATGTTGACGAGTCATGAACTTCATTTTGACTTTCAATAAGCTCCGGCTTTTAGTCTTGTGAAGCTTCCTTCAAGTCTTGACTTGTGAAACTCTTTGAGTCTTCGACTTTTGATGTCTTGAGGCTACTGAGTCCAATTGTCAATTTATATGAACCTCCAAATCTTGATTCATTCATATCTTTGAACCTTGGCTTGGCTATATCTATATATATTGTCACACAATATATGTGTATATTTGAACATAGCCATTGCATGTGCCCCGTCACCGTGTCGCATATTTTGTTGCCGTCTTGAAGTATATGTCCCATTACCACTTGAAATTTATATATTATTAAAGCTTGCCGTTGCCTAGAGATGAACATCCTTGTCATTATTTCGGGATGAATAGATATATATATTGGGATGTATATATATATCACCATGTGCATGATGGGACCCGCCATTTTCAATATATATATATTTTATTTATTTATTTATTTATTTTATCATTATTTTATATATATATATATATATTATGCACGTGAATATGCATGGACATCTTTGCATACTTCTCAAAACTATTATTATAATATATATAAGTCAATGCATTCATGGATAAGGGCGGGTCCCTCTATTTGAATCATATCATTGCATATTTTCCTTGAAGAGTTGTCATGGTCCTGATCACATTGACTCCAAAGATGTCTTGAGAGAGATAACCATTAAAGTATTTAGTTGGGTACATGCATGCTTGCATGCATACAATGCTTTTTTTTTTTTTTTTACATCATGCACGTGAGCATATACTTAGTCATTTCAACAAGCCATTTCTCATGTTATATATAAATATATATGACACACCCCTTGCGTGTGTACCCCGCAAGTGCACGGCTTGTCGAAGTAATAAAATACCCTGGTGAGTGGGTAGTCGTATCCACAGGGAATAGTGTTCAGAAACAAGTGTTATCACTATTTAGCTATGATGGGAATAGATGATGAGAAAAGTATATATGTATAGATGTAAAAGAAAATAAAAGAGTGCAAGAAGAATAATGAGGATAGGAGAGGTAATCGATATAAAGATGGGGTACCCGGACAAAGCTCCCCCTAAGACTAATGCTTCTAGTGCAAGACTAGTATTATACTCTCTAATTGATGTCTAATTGAGTCGAGGATATCCTTAAACACACGGTCCCAAACCTAAGGTCAACCGTGACTGACCCCAACACTATACCCCGGCATTAGGATTCACTACGACTCTTGACTCTCGTTGACCTGTCAACTAAGCCCTAGAGGAGTATATCTACCTAAGCCTCACACTACGTGGGATTGCATTAAGTTCTAGGGACTCCTAGTGGTAAAACCTGTTCCTATGCGTAGTTCTAACCCTTTGGTCCAGGTGGAAGAACCCTAGTCTAGATTAAGCCCCAGTGCGTAGGATTCACTTCAACCCTTCACTCTTTTACTCACGTAACTAAGCCCCAGGGGAGTTTATCTACCTAGCACTTCACTCTATCTCGACCGCTAATGAATCAATGAAACGAAGGTAGGGAGAAACCACACCGAAGGGGAAAGGGGTACATCGTTACCTCACAACTCTCCCTCTCAACCCTCTCCAACCTTGTGTAGTCTAATCCTATAGAGGTTGTCACACCCTCAAAGGATAACCTAATAGATTTTCAAACCTAGTGTCACGGCTAAAGGAAAATCTCATACAATCGGCATGCAAGATTGGAACTCAATAATAGAACATTAAATTAAGAAAAGCATAATAAAAGTCATAGAAACAATATCATCCTTGGGTTTACAAGTCCGAATACCCACTAGGGTTTAGCTCTCCATGGAGCAATACAAAATCAATAAATAGTTTAAGAACATATGCATGAAAACCATAAAGAAACCCCCTTATAGATCGTATCGATGGTCTTGTGTAGTCGCGTGTCTTCTCCAACGAATCTCTTGTCAAGCCTAAGGCACACCTCGACAAATCAATGCCAATGAGAGCTTCCTCAATAGCTTTCTTCCAAAGGATGTCGATGTTGATGCCGTTTAATCGCCTCCAAAGACCTCCAAGAACCTCTCCAAACCCTAGCCGAAACCCCCCCAAAAGATATCCAAGTGATAGAAGGGGAGAGTCCCCAAATAGATCTGAAAACGGGCTATTTATAGGCTGAAATCGGAGTTCCACACGCCCCTGTGTAAATTCCACACGGCCCTGTGAAAAACCAGGAATTCCACACGCCCGTGTCTTAATTCCACACGACAGTGTGGAAATTCTGAAATCGTGATTTTTCGGCACTGTGAACAGTACCTTTGCTACAGTGTTTTTGCAACAATACTTTTGCTACAGTACGCGGTAGTGTGGAATTTCCACACACCCGTGTGAACTCTCTGAAATCCTGATTTTCGGCAACAGTGAACAGTAGCTTGCTACAGTACTTTCGCTACATCATTTTTCTACATTAACTGCTACAGTGCTTAGCTGAAATGCTCCCGAATTCATCGTTTCTTCATCGAGGCCATTGAATTGGGCACACAATCAATGGTAGATTATGTCGATTACTTCATTTCTCTTCTTTGACGAAATTCTCCAATGCTACACGAGTTAGACTTTTGTGAATGTGACTGCTCTTGTGCCCCTCCAATGGAGGTTAGCACACACCCACAAGTCTAAACTCGTGCCTTGTTCCTTGCTTGGTCCAAGAACTCGTCAACAATGGCGAACATAACTTATTCTTGCTTCATTCTTCTCCAAATTGGCTCCACAACCCTACAATGCACAAAAGTAAACAAATGCACACTTTTTAGTGATAAAATCTGATTAAATTAATGCTCATTGCAAGGTAATAACGCTTCGCATTACTATAACACGAGCACTTATCAATATATATAATCGAGACGAACATGGATATAAGTTGTAATTTAGCCTGAGCTTTTCAGCATCTCCTTTAATATTTTTGGCAATCTTCATTTCATCAACGGAGGCCTCATCCTCACATCTTGGCTAAGAATCCCACTGAATGGCATGCATGTGTCGTTTTTCATCAAAATTTTCTTATTAATCTTTTACAGCCTTGAGCATTTTGAATATATATATATATATATTAGACTTGTGAGATATATAATTGATGCAATAGATAATTACTCAAGAGGCAAGATTCCAGTGCAGCTTTCTACATCTATATTAATAGTTTCCCTGGCCTTTGGAATTTTTGCTACCTCGTTTTCAACTTGATCTTGTTGACAATTTGGAGATTGCAATTTTCTCGAATAGATCATTAAGGCTGTGGCAAGCTTTGGTGAAGTGAGTAGTGAAGATGTTCTTTTCATCCTTGACACATTTCTCAAGATGTTGAATCATTTGTAGCTTCCCTTCTGCTTATTTCAACCTTGCACTAAGAATGTTTGCATCATTAGTTGGGGCTGCTTTTCTCATCTTCCAAACCCTACAGGTGCTCATGAACCTCATCAGTTTCAGCTTCTTTATCTCTACATTCTATGATGAAATAGTGAGTTCCAAACTGATGACTTTCTCCACCAGCTCATCAATTTTTCTCTGCAAGATCCACAACTGATGCTTCTGAAATTCATCTCAAAATGTTGTTTAACTTCACCACGAAATGACTGTAACTCAAGCCGCTCTGGTTTCAGAACGCATACATGCTCATGCTTTTCAAAGACATCTTTTCTATTCTCCATCTGGGAAGGCTGACTGCTAGGTTGCCTATTGAGAGCTTTCAACCTCAGCTCGGCTTTCTTAATTCCCTCAAACTAAGGTATCCTCACATGACTTGAGTGTTGCTGCAGCCATCAAAGCCCTTACTTCATTATCTTCAATGACTGAGCTAGTACTGCAATGATCGTGGGAGAGGATCTTCTCTTGTCGGTCCTCCTTCTTCTTCAACCTTCTCCTCCTTCCTCCTGGTCTTTTCTCCAGTCCTCCCATTTAAAAGCCTTGATTGTGTTTATGGTGCTGATCGTGGGAGAGAACATGTGGGCAGTTATGAGGATCGTGAGCTGACCAGGCACCCACGACCAACTCTTTTTTTATTTTTATTTTAAATTTTATTATAATCATTAATATGATTATAATTATGATTATGATTATGATTATTATTATTATATACGTATATAATATAGATTTTTTTATTAATTAATTAATTTATTTTTATTATATATACATCTGATTTGATTATATATATATATATATATATATATATATATATATATATATATATATATATATATATATATATATATATATATATATATATATATATATATAAACTTATTTTATCTTTATAATTTTTTTTATCCGATTTTTTTTATTATTTGATTTTAATTTATTTTATATTTTATCTAATTTGATTTTTTTTGTTATTATCTATTTATTTATTTATTTATTTATTTTGTTATTGTTGTTGTTATTATTTTTATTATATTTATTTCATTTTATTTTATTTTATTTATTTATTATTATTCATTTATTATTTATTTTATATATATATATATATTAATTTGATTTGATTTATCTTTTTTATCTGATTTTTTTTATTATTTTTTTTATATATATTTGATTTGCTTTGCTTTGATTTATCTTTTTATCTAATTTGATTTTTTTATATATTTAATTGGATTTGATTTGATTGTATTTATATTTATTTATTTATTTATCTTGTTTAATTTAATTTAATTTTTTTTTTTTTTTGCCTCGTGATTTGTATCCATGTTTGATCTTGGGACAGGAATCGCCTCAGGATTTAAACATTTTAGATCACATCGAGATCTGTGCTCATGGCTGATCTTGATATTTGGATGTTTTAGATTGCCTCGAGATCTGTGCTCTCGACTGATCTTGATATTTAAATATTTTTTTTAGATCGCCTTGAGATCTGTGCTCTTGGCTGATCTTGAGATTTGTATATTTTGGATCGCCTCGAGATCTGTGTTCTTGGCTGATCTTGATATTTGAATATATATATATATATATATATTTAGATCGCCTCGAGATCGGTGCTCTCGGCTGATCTTAAGATTTGAGTATTTTTGGATCGCCTCGAGATTTTTGCTCTTGGTTGATCTTGATATTTGAATATTTTTTTTAAATCGCCTCGAGATCGATGCTCTCGGTTGATCTTAAGATTTGAGTATTTTTGGATCGCCTTGAGATCGGTGCTCTCGGCTGATTTTAAGATTTGTGTATTTTTTTTTATCGCCTCGAGATATGTGCTCTCGGCTGATTTTAAGATTTGTGTATTTTAGATCATCTCGAGATCTTTGTCTTCGGTTAATCTAGGGATTTGTATTTTTTTAGATTACCTCGAAATATGTGTTTTCAGATAATCTAGAATATATCCAAATATTAATTTATCTTAACCACATGTTGTCCTAATCCTATTAGGATTTGGCTATATGTGATTTAAAATTTTAATTTGATTTGAATTAGGACATGCGAATTTTTTTATATAAACAGGATTGTATTGTTTTCAGCTAATAGTAAATAAATGTGTCTTCAGCTAACCATGTGTTCTCATGGGGACTCAAACATCAATGTAAGTGATTTGAGTTACATGCATTATATTATATTTATTAGATTTTTTTTTAAGTTTGGTTTTGTTTATTTGATGTACAGAATGAACTACAACTCTTGACCAGTAAACATGCAGAAATAGAAGAGGATTTGAATTACAGTAAAAATGTGCATATTTATATGAATATTATAATAATTTGCAAAGTTACTGTTAATTTTAATGGAACTTAATTAATTAGCTACAGTTAATATCACCTCAAGCTGAACTACAAGGATGACATGAATTTTTAAATACATGGTAGTTTAATGGAACTACCATGTATTTAAAAATTCAATTAATCACTGCATGGATTTTTTATTTCTGTTGATTAACTTCTTATAATTCATTGAAGAAGAATGACATGAATGAATATACAAGTACTGTTCCATCTCATTAACAACTACATCAAATAGGCCTTGATAGTTAAAACTAACAATATGCACATGAACAAGTCATACAAGGAAAATTGCAACCATGAAAAATTGTACCTTTACAAAAAAAATAAACAACTACTGAACGAATCAGTCCAAACAAATAATAGCACATAATGCCATATCCCAGACTGAAATTAACATAAACAACTACTAAAGGAATCAACATAACTAGCCTCAAGCTATGGGCATTTAACACATTGAAATTATCAATGACTGGGAAACACTGAAATTATATGTCTTCAACCAGCCAAAAAAAAAAAAAAATAGTATGCTAACAAACAATGATACTAGCAATTAAATTGCTGAATAAAAATGGCATAAGAAATGCAAAGATAGAAACTAGCAAGTCCTCATCAACATCATGACCAATAAAAGGCTAGCACATGAAATGGCTGGTCAAATAGACAAGAATCAGGAAATGGCCTTGCAAAAATCCAACCAGTTCAATTAAAAGGGTTAAAGAACACACTCATTTCTTCTTTTCAACCTCAAAATTCATATTAGTTATTAATAGGACAAGCCACAAATGTACAAAACTCTAACCATAAAACACATATAATTAAACAAGATATTTTCTCCTCAACTAGAAAACCCAAGGAAGATAAAAAAACAAAAGTTCAAAAATAGTACCAAGAAAACAAGAAAAGCAACTAAGAACCATCAGAATAAAAAAACTAAAGCAAAAGAACAAGGAATTTCATCAAACAACCAAATGACAAGAAAATCAAACAATCAGCTTCCTTCCAAGATATCCAATAGTATTTCTCTTAAAGACCAAAATTCAACTGATGCAGACTCTTAAAAAAGCATGTATATTTTTTCAAACAAGATCATTGGACTCAAGGATTTGAACTAAAGAACTTTAATACCTGCTCGATTGGAGGGGCTCTTGTTTCAGAAAAGCCGACTGCCGCACTAGCGCCCTTGTTGCCGCTCCCACCCCCATTTCCAGCCATAATCCTCTTTGTAGAGAGAGAGAGAGAGAGAGAGAGAGAGAGTGTGTGTGTGTGTGTGTGTGTGTGTGTGTGTGTGTGTGTGCAGACGGTAGCGCCGGCAAACGGCGACAGCAGTCGGTCTTGGCAAACGGTAGCAGTGAAGAAGTCGGTCGTGGCAAGCGGTGGCAGTGAAGACTGAAGATGGTGGAAAACAAAAGAAAGAAGGAGAGGTTTTCTTATTTAGGGGGTCACACTTGCACAACCCGAGATTTGTAGGAAAAAAATATTTTGGTACTCACCTCTTTTACAAATTCCTATGGAATCATATGATTCCATAGGAATTTAGGGTATGTTTGGATGGGGGTAATGAAGCCCTAGGTATGGGCTTCATTACCCCCACTCATTCAAACCCATGTTTGGGTAGCTCCTACTATTGAGAGAATCCCAAGGAGAGGGCCATGTGATGGCCTTATTCAAGCTTTACCCATTACCTTGAAAATTGGGGGTAATGCTTGGATTGAGGTGGGATTTGTCAATTTTACCCTTGCTGCTTTATCATCCCATCTATTACATATAAAATATTTAATTATATTAATAATTTCATATGTGAAAATAAACTTGGTTAAAATGAAATATTAATTTTAAATATTCATATACAATATTAAAATAATAATTATTAATTTAAATAATTAATTATAATAATTAAAGTAAAAATAATTAACATAAATTGAGTCATTTAAATAGTATAATATTTAAAATGAGTAATATTAAAATAATAATTATTAATTTAAATAATTAATTATAATAATTAAAATAAGTAAAAAATAATTAAAAATAATTAACATAAATTGAGTCATCAAATATTTAATTAAATAAAATAATTAATTTAAATAATTAGAATATTTAATTATAATACTTATTTATATTTAATTATTTTACCTATTAACATGTCATTAATTATATTAAGGGCATTAAAGTAATTTTATACAATTCTCTATCCCACTTTTCCCATTCCCAATGTTTATTCTTTCCAACCAAACATCTTTTTCTTTACCATTACCATTACCATTACCATTACTATTATCTTTCCTATTACCATTTCCATTATCATTACCTTTCTCATTCCTATTCCGTGATCCAAACGGACACTTATTATTATCAAAATAGTATCCAAACACCCCCCATAATGTGATTTCCTACATAATACTAAGGGTGCGTTTGGATGGCGTCAATGATTACCCTACCAGGGGTAATCATTGATTATACATTCCCTTCCCCTTGTTTGGATGGTTTTTTGTGCAGGTAATGATTGAAGGCCTGGGGTATTTATTACCTCCCCCAAGGGCTAAACTCATTCCCCCCATATGGGGGGAATACCCAGTAATGAAAGTTGAAATTACAATTTTGCCCATTTGCACATTAAAATAAAATAATTGATTAACTTAATTAATAAAATCATTAATTAACATAATTAATTAAGTTAATAAAATAATTAATTAACTTAATTAATAAAATAATTAATTAACTTAATTAATTCAGTTAATAAAAATAATTAATTAACTTAAATAATTAAATAATTAATTAACTTACTTAATTCAGTTAATAAAATAATTGATTAACTTAATTAATCCATTTAATAAAATAATTGATTAACTTAATTAATTCAATTAATAAAACAATTGATTAACTTAATTAATAAAATAATTAATAAACATAATTAATTATCTTAGTAAAATAATTAATTGTATTAACTTAATTAACTAAATACTTAATTAACTTAATTAATTTAGTTAATAAAATAATCGGGGAAGTACCCAAAAGTCCCCATGAAGATTCGTTATTCCAGAAAAATCCCTGTAAGTTTGCATTTTCCTGCAGGGTCCCTCCTTTTTGAAATATTTCTTTTTGAGTCCAAACCACATTGACGGTGTGAAGTTTAGGGTTAAGTTCGATTAGAAATGACCATAATGCCCTTGTGAAATCCAGCCATCATTACGTGTGTGAAATGACAAATTTGCCCAGCTTTTTCCTTGGGAACTCGCGAGGGCCAACGAGGCCTTGGGATGTGTGCACGAAACCCTACGAGCGAACGGGCGCAACCCTAAAATATTATACACAGAAACCAATATTATACACAGAAAAGCCAATATTATACACAGGAAAGTCAATATTATACACAGGAAACACGAATATTATACACAGAAAAGTAATAATATAACACACCAAATTATTCACATAAAGTAATAATATATTTCATGGACGTACTTACATTAAATGAGATTTGACATAAAGTTACTTTTTACTTTTTGGTACATGTGCATTTATGTAATTTCCACCCGTATTAAATGATGGAAGTAACACCGGGGACGAAATTGAATTTGCTTTTAAAAAGGAGGGATCTAAAGAGAAATCAAAATGTCAGAGGGACTGCAGTGGAAGTTTGAAACTTTTCAGGGACTTTTAAGTAATTTTCCCTAAAATAATTGATTAAATTAATTAATAAAATCATTAATTAACATAATTAATTAAGTTAATAAAATAATTAATTGTATTAACTTAATTAAATGAATAATTAATTAACTTAATTAAGTCAGTTAATAAATAATTGATTAACTTAATTAACATAATTAATTATGTTAATAAAATAATTAATTTTATTAACTTAATTAATTCAGTTAATAAAATAATTGATTAACTTAATTAATAAGATCATTGATTAACATAATTAATTAAGTTAATAAAATAATTAATTAACATAATTAATTGTGTTAATAAAATAATTAATTACTTAATTGACTTAATTAATTATCTTAATTAATTAAGTTAATAATTCTTAATTCTCATTAAACATATATACATAATTGTTTTTTTAAGAAGGGTATAAAAGTAATTGTCTCATATATTTTCCACATACTTTTTATATTCCCAATGTATAACCCTTTCAAACCAAACACAGTTTTCATTCCTATCCCCTCCCCATTACCCCCATTCCCATCCCTCTTTTATTACCCCCATTCCTATCCCCATTCTCATTCCGTCATCTAAACGCACCCTAAATTCCATAGGAACTCAAACAGGGCCTAAATCCTGTGTTTTTGGCAACCCTAGTTTCACCAATTTGAGTTGCTAGTCTCTCCAATTGGATTCGGATCATTAGCAACCAGATCCAATCCGCTAACAAACCAATCTTGTCCAAAACCTACATACTTGAACCTTCGTTTGTGCGGGCTTCCTGGGTCGGCGCAGCAAGGAAGGCATACTTCGGTGCTTGTATGGCTTTTATTTTTCGAAAATTTCAGGAGGTTCCCTTTCAATCTATTTCCTTTTTCTTTCGCTTGTTCTGATCTTTCATTCTTTTCCTATGATCTCTACGTGGTTTCTGATTGGGTTTTCTTTCTCGTTTGTTCCAAATTTGGTTGTTCTTTTTGTTTTCTTTTTATAATATCAAATTAGGGCTTATTTGTTGCTTTTGGTCTGCTTCTAGTTGTTAACTTTGACAATTTTGTGTCCTTTAAGAATTTTCTAGTTTGGGGTGCAGTGATTAATGTGCTTTAAACCATTTTCCCGGCATTTTGTTTGCTATTTGTTGTTTGCATGTTAATGTGTTTGATTGTCTTTCTGTGTATTAGAGACACTGAAGATTAATCATTGTTTTTATACTCAGTGATCTGAATTACATTTTTGATTTTTGTGAAGTGTCGTTGATGTCTAAACCTTATTATTATTTTACTTTTTTTGGGATTTAAGGTAGAGAACTTGCTAATGGTTATTGTATTTGGAGTTGGGAATTGCAAGCAATTGACCATAGCTTGAAAACATTATTGTTTTTGCATTTCAAGATTTGATTTGGTTATTGACCTGTCAATTAGTGTAGTGAATGATAACTGCGGTATCACATCCTTAAAGGATAATAATTATAAAGAACACAAAATAATAGGAACTGAGAAGGTGTTTTGTTATGACACTGGCATAACGTAGCCACATATGCCATATGGTGCAAGTGTACATTGTGTACACAAGATGACCGTGGTGGGTGCTATACTTGACAGAGAGAGAAATGAATCCTTGGTTAGTGTGTTGGTGATGATGATTGCTACAAGTATTTGAAAGACACTGATCATTGGTTATGCTTTCACGCCGGCATGTGGAGTCAACTAGTGAGTTATTGAAAAAACAATGATCTGTTAGGTTAATAGGCCTCGCAGAGAGACTCAACAGGTGTTGAAGTCATTAGTCATTGGCATGAACTAGGTGTAATAGGTGAGACGTTAGCATAAGCAAATCAGAAATAAGTAGTCAAACATGAATATGATGAGTGAGGGATAAAGCTGAATTTAGTACAATTTCCAGCAAGCAAGATAAATGCAAATGTTAAAATGTGAATTACAGCAGAATTTGTGGTTTTGTGAAAATTTGAGGAGGACTGTTTGGATCAGAGAAAGCCAACAGTTATTGGTAAATAGGAAATTGAGCTACTTGAGCAACTGAGCATCAAGTTTGATCTCCTGGACCATGCCTATGCTCCAGAATCAGAAGAGAACTGAGCATCTGAACATCATCAATCACTGCACGAGCACATCTTCGTATTTTGTATTAAACTATTTTCATTGTGAAAGCTAGTGTCCTGAAAGTTTCGGTGAAAAGATGCATCAGTTTTAGAGGTCTGACAAATAAATGCTTGTAGTAGGTTCATCCTAAAGGGAAGTGGATAAGTTTTCTGGTCTGTTTCTGTTAATTCAGGAATTGTCTTGACCCACAAAGCACATCACATATGAGTGAAAAATCAAATTTTGATGAGATGGTTTAAAGTAGACAAATAAAGTGTATGCTGGGAAAGTGGTTCATTAGGATATATTGAGCTTAAAGAATAGGATTTTGTTGAAAACAAAAGGTTCTGGCCTTAAAATATCGAAAGATTTGGCAAAGACAATTAGTACATGATTTATGTGTTAGGAAACGGATAAATCATGGGATTTGAGAATTTAACAAGCAGGGTTTCCCTGATTTGTGATTTTGAGGTTTTGTTACTTTTTCAAAGATATTGAAAATCATCTGTTCCCTGGAGCCTGTAAGTTTTTAAATGTTACATTGTTGAAAAGTGTTATGAATTATGGGGTTCAACTGGCATCATAATGTTATTCTTATTATTGTTTCAGGCTGTTACAACACTTGCAAAGAATCCCAGATTTGCTCGTGATCCAAGACACATCCAATTTGAAGCAGATGTGAACCGCTTATTTCTTTATACTAGGTATTTTCACGTGCTTATTAATACTTAGATGGGTCCTGATTCTTGGCTAGAAATAGTTGCAATTTATCTTGTTACAATTTAAATTCTCCTTGATGAATGAGGAATGTTGTCTATGGCTTGACAATTAATATGCTGCTTTTTAGCCAACTTGCTGTATGGTCTCTTCCTTGCTTTTTTTTAGTTAGAGTGAATATGAATCTAATTCTAGCATGTAAAGAAATTGAGATTCAGATGGCATTTTTAAAATTGCTGTTACTCTGAACCACCACTCGGGTATAAGTTTGTGCCTTCCAGGTTCTTGTCTTTGTGTCCAATACTCTTCCAAAAGCTGGAAAAAAATGACAGTCTGTTTTTAACAATAAGTGGCACAACATTTTTTGGACAATGATGATCCTTATCCATGTAATGGATGGCTTAACATATTTATTGTTATTCTTTCATTTAAACATTATTGGCTTCTTTTTGTGAATAATGTTTCTCGTTTTTCCTTTTATCCATTTCTCATGATGCCAATTACATGCGCCTCCAATTTTGATGTCATATTTCAGCTTTAACCGGTTGGGAAGAAATGCTGATGAAAAGGATGCAGATGAGATTATTGACATGGCAAACAAAGCTTCTGTTGCTGATCAGCAGAGGCAAGTTCAGGACAATATACACTGTCAAATTAGAAATATATGTGATGCAATGGATGACATTCTGCTCCCTGATGGCTTGAGCAAGCCCACTGTTCAGGAGTCAACCCCACAGATGCAGAATGCACAGCGTCCCAGTGGCCTTAGTTTTGCCATTGGGAAAACAGTAGCTTCTGCAAACCAATCTGGTGAGCCATTTCTTTGAATCATGTATACTACATATATTTTTCATGTTGAAATATCGATCAATAGTCAAATATTGATGATATGCCTTTCCATTTGACATTGTCAAATGGAAGTGTTTAAACAATATTTCCTTTATCTAGACTTTTAGGACTTCTATCTTTTCTCCAAAAAATTATTCCCTTGCAAACATCTAGAACTTAAACTTGGAGCCATCCTCCTTTTGAGAGGTGTGTGTCTGCCACCAAAGACAGAGCTTAATTCCATGGCATAATAGAAGTTTTAAGAAATATAGTTACTGGGTTAACTGTGTTTTGAACACTGTTTTCAGCTTATTAAGTACAATTTGATAAACTGCCAACTAAATTATTACTGTATATTGAATGAAGCTAACTTGAAATGATCCCATCTAATTGAGTTTGTGTCATAGTTTTTGAGGCTTGGCCTCTACAAGATAACTAGACTTTATCTATAAAAGTCAAGTCCGAACAAGTACCACTTAGATCATTGAAATACTATGTTTGGTTGGGCATTGGGATAATGGAGTTGTGGTTTTGTTGTTTGACGTAGTTTTGGCTGCCGAAGGAGTTGACCAAATTCCAACTTAACTAATTTTAGTGAAAATAAATATTTAAGGTTAAAATTATATTTTATAATTAATGATAGGCTTTTATTTATATTAATAATTTTTAAAATTAATTACTGAATGCACTTATTTAAATAAGTGCATCATGCAAATAAAAAATTGTCAAGTGGTGGTGGAATAACCCTAACTCATTATTACTCTAGATACGGGATGTCTAGAGAGAAATTACATATCTGTAAGGGGATATGTAGCTTTTCTCATATGATACATTGGATATGGTTCGTATTACATGTCTTCCGCATGATTCAACTTTACCTTGGTTCATTTAAAGAAAAGGTATAGGTTGCTCGTGCTTTTCCATTTCTCTCTCCATCTTATTTTTTCTAGTTTTCAATCTTAATCTTTTATTTTGTTTTAATTTACCTTATATTTTTTTCCCTTTTTTTTAACTCCATAATTTTTTTATATCTTTCTTATTATTATAAATTATTTCTTATTTTTAAATCTTTTTAATAATGATTTTCATGATTTTAAAACTTTATTTATTTTAATTTGAATTTTAATATAATTTAAATCCCTTGCCCTAAGTTTTATTTCTTTAAAAATTAAAAAAATACAAAGGTAAGTGGTGTCTATGTATCTATATATACATACTAAAAACTTGTTTTACTTAAAAATGCTCTCTAGAACCCAAAATCAATGTACTTCACGAACTTCACAATTACTACATATATATGTATGTATATATATCCAGTTTTCATTAAATCCAAGTGTCAGATACTCTTTGATACTTGGATACTTGGCACCCATATGTGGATCCAGTAGCAGTGCCCTAACCCTACTTGGGTTGTATGGTTAGAGGTTTTGGAAGATTCTGAGTTATCCAACACACAATTGCGTGCTTGAAAACTCTTTAAGAATCTGAGTTATCAGAATCTAAGAATCTGATATATATATGTGTGTGTGTGTATCCAATTTTCATTAAATCCAAGTGTCGGATACTCTCTGATACTTGGATACTTGACACCCGTATGTGGATCCAGTAGCACTGCCCTAACCTAACTTGGGTTGTATGGTTAGAGGTTGTGGAAGAATCTGAGTTATCCAACACACAATTGCATGCTTGAAAGCATTAGTCTCTGGTTAAAAGACAGTAAGCCTAATGACCTGAAACATGATTCACTTGACTTGGACTGTTTGAAAAGCTTCAAGTTGAAATTTTCTTTGGGTGCAAAGAATATGTATTTATCTTATACTAATACGTTTGAATCATGCTTGATCGAATCTACTCTAAGCTGTGTGAATTATTTTAAAATCAGAGTTGTGGCTTGGTGAGTTCAAACACGAGGGCCACAAATTGCCTCTTTTGTGGTTACCTAACTAACTTAGTGATACCTTATCAAGCATGAGTTTCATTTTTGCACGTTCTGTATCTTTAACTAGGCAAAGAAATTGGACATCTATACCGAGATTCCTTTTCTCCTGCTTGAACTTTCTTGATCTCTCATTGGAGCAACTAGCTTGAGTCAAGTTCAAATGATGATTTCAATAATTTTCAAAACTTTGTTCCTCAGGAAATATACCTATTATTCTAATTTTTAATGGTTTTCATGGCCCAAAAGGTGCAAATATTTTTCTTTATTTTGCTTCTTGGCTTGCAGCTTGCTATGTTTTGAGAAAACTCCGTAGAGCCAAAATAGTTTGTCTTAGCAGTTATTTCTTTATGTGAGACCCTCCTGTCCTATTATTAAAGATCAGCTTTTGTGTTTTGCTGCAAAAAAGGCTTTATGATTCCTTGTTTTGGTTTCTTTTGTGTCTCTATGATGAATCTTTGCCTCTGATGAGTATTTCATTTGATGCAATAAAATCTCTACCAAATCATTGTTTTTTTAGTATCCCAAAAAGTGATATATCATCAGACTACAGATTTACATCAGCAAAAGTTCCATCCAGAATTAAACAAATTATGTAACCTGAATCATCTTGTAAGCAGTAAGAGGTATTATAGGATCACGCTCCCTTTTTTTTTTTGTTGGCTTATATATAAGTCATTGCAGTCTTCTTGCTTTTTGCTTCTATGATTTGCCTGACATGGACATAATATAGTACAATTTCAGAATGGAGAACTGTGGCATGAGGACATTTATTTGGATGTTGCATCTCTACGTGCATATATTATACTTGTTTTGTTTGGCAACAAATGAAAATTTAAATTCCATCATAATAATATCTGATGCAAATTGGCTTCACTGGTGTCCTATAATAAAATTTTTAAAATGAAGAAACTCATTTCAAAGTGTTCCATTGAAGCAATCTAAAAAGGATGCGAAGTTTATTCTGTTTAGAAACTACTGGGGTATTAAGTACTCTCCTAACTATACATTTTAAATTCAAGATATAGATTATTAGGCTCATTTACAACCAACTATGCACTTGAAAAATAGCCCACACTTTAGCTTTTCTTGTTTTATGTTATTAATATTCAAAGAAAAATCTAATTAGACTTGTCAGTGGTCCGTGCATGATGTGGTCTTGGGTGTCGGTGTCAATTTATATCAACAGAATTCTCAAATATGTGCAGAAGCACTACCCAAATTATTGCTTAATTCAGGAATTTCACCTAAATTTGAGCCAATGAACCATACTCCACTGAAAAGTGGCTAAATCTTTTTGCCAAAAAGTAGAATACCAATAAAGTAAAATCTGTGTTCAACAATGCAACCCTTGTCTTAACTATGTAATATTTTCAACTATTAATCTGTCGACCTTAATAGTAAATACCAAATGCAAGGTGAACAATTCTGATAAAAATTATAGAATTGTTTTGGCTTTATTGTGATGAGCAAGCATGGTAGTCACATAATAATGCCTGAGGATGATCAAGCTTCTGAACCTCTTACTCTGCCAGTGATGGCTACACTAATGCTCAATTCTTAGACAGTCTATTATACGTGGCCTGGCTGAGTTACCTAGGCTGTGTGTCTTCTTCACCCTAGAGTTATGCTTGGTTTTTGTTCAGACTTGAGTTAAACTTGAATGAAACTTCTGTCAGGTCTAGCTCATTGAAACTTGAGTCTTCTATGCACCTCTCATGACCTCAATGCCACTTAATAGTTTATACCTGAAGGTTATGTCTTGACATAGTAAGCATTTCCTTCCAAGTTTGTTGATCATTAAACAAGCTTACCTACTGTAATTATAACAATAAATATTTTCACATGCAATAAGGACTGAGGACGTGGAGTTGATTATGAGACAGTTAAGCTTTTTTAGGTGTAAACATAAAATTTAAAGCATGCACTTCTAACTACCAATTGGACTTTGAAGTTGATGTGAAGAATAATACATAGTTTCATGGGGTAATATTTCTTGGTTCTGGACCATGCAGTTGCCATTCCGCTTGCCAACATCTGACTGTAATGTCAACTGGATGGGGCCGTAGTCGACAAATTTGAATTTTGAAAACCAAATAGTAGATTGTACATCATTATCACTTGCTGGGCTGACCAAAGGTTTGCATTAGTTTGTGGAAATCTGGTCTAATGTGGGCTGCCACAAAAGCGATCGACCTGGAGACCACTGGGAAATCTAGTAACTTATAGATGTAATAATTATAGTAAACCAATATGAATGCCTTCAGCTAAAATTAGAATAAAAATGCCTTTATTTTCCTGACTTCTGAATGGGTTATCTTCATCTATCCACGAGGGTTTATCTATTTTTTGCTTCAGACTTCTGTATTTTAAGTATGCTAATGAGAATTAGAGTGTTCTTTCTTCTCTCCCAGTCCGTCCTGCTTGATGAAAGTGTTTTTTATCTGCAGCAATTTATATTGCTAAAGCTAGTTAATGACAGATTCTTACTGCTTAGGTTGTAAGGTGACATCATTCAAAATAAAATGGCCCCTGTAGAATATTTAGGTTTACAGCTAAAAGTTTATTTCCAGAACTACCAGTTGTTCAGATTGATGTATTTGGACTGTTGACAGTTAACTTTGACGATGTTTTCAAAAGCATTGCAAGTTTATAACTGACGTCTGCTGTGCAGCACAGTTACGCCTGAAACACAGCCATTGACTAGCTTGGAGGTTTCACAAAATCTGAAGGACCGTATTGGCTATACTCTTGAGGTCAAACCTTCTGAAATCCCTCACAAAGAAGCTGGCCAAGGTTTATTTTTGACTGGTGAAACTGATGTGGGTGCTGTTGTGGCATTCTACCCTGGAGTAATCTACTCACCTGCATATTATCAGAATATTCCTGGGTACCCGAGGGTAGATGCTTGCAACTCGTATTTGATTACAAGATATGATGGTTTTGTCATCAATGCACAACCTTGGGGAACTGGCGGTGAATCACGGGAAGTATGGGATGGCTGTTACAAGCAAGTACACCGGCTTCCATCAGAAGACAATAAGCGTTCTTCTGACCGACTATGGAAAATGCTTGCTAAGCCTTCACAAGGTAGCCATCCAGTAATTTCCAGGGAAGTACTTGAGAGGAGGAATCCACTTGCCTTCGGCCATTTTGCTAATCATCCAGCTAAAGAAACAAGCCCAAATGTGATGGTCTGCCCGTATGACTTCCCTGTGATGGAGAGGCAAATGAGAGTCTACATTCCAAATATTATGTTTGGGAGTGAAGAGAGTGCAGCAATGCGGAGGTTTGGTAGCTTTTGGTTTAAGTCCTGGAAAAGCAGTGACCAAAACGCCGGGGCTCCGGTCATGAAAACACTTGTACTTGTTGCTACAAGAGCATTGTGTGATGAAGAGGTTCTTTTGAATTACAGGTTAAGCAATTCAAAAAGAAGACCGTCATGGTATAGTCCAGTTGATGAAGAAGAGGATCGCCGGAGGTGGAGCTAGGTTGGAAATAGCTGCAATTATACCGGATCGAGTCATTCTTAAGAGAGGTTTTTACCGCAGAATTTTTTTTTTTTGTTTTTGTTTCTGACTGAAATAATTGCTATGCACCCTTTGCTTGGATCCCTGATTTTATCCATAATCATATTCTAGAACTGGATGTTGTACGCATGAAACTATTGATGAGTTTTGGGCATGATAAAACAAGTGTCGAACATAAATTTCTGCTGTAATTTTCATGGACTTGTTTTTCATCTACAAACATTTTCTTGGCCCCTTGATCGTGACCACCCTAGGGTTTTCTTTTAGCTCTACTGGAGTTCCTGAGGGATGTAGTGGAATTACCAAGAAAATTATTTTATTTATTTATTTATTTTGTTTGTTTTCATCTCCTCAAGTTCCCATGGTAGAGCGCCTCATTGTGCAAGCGGTGGTTCGGGTGAGCCCACTCTTACTGCTGGAAATCTGCCTGTGGCTAGGGAGAGCTCCCCCACTAGTAACCCTGTCTTAGGCACGGGGAGCCCCATTGAACACACTAGTGAGCTAAATAAGGATTCGTCGGTCCTCTGATGAACACACTAGTGAAAGAAGAGATTAGAAGGGAGGAGTGTAGGAATGCATAAAATATAATTCGTTGAAAAAGAAAATTTGAATTATGAGATATTTATAACTTAAAGGGGCGTTTGGTTCGCGGTAATGTGAAAATATTACCGCCTGTTACGTGGTAATCTTAAAAGATTATCATGTTTGGCATTGCACTGAGAAAGATTACCACTTGTTATGTGGTAATCTGGATGGTAATATGATATTACCAACAGGAGAATATTACCAAGAAAGTGGTAATTCTATTACCATCAAATTTGGTGTCTATTTTGGATTATCATGATAATCTCATAACTTTTTATATTTTACCAAATTGATTACCATGAACCAAACAAGGTAATAAGAGTTTCCAACCAAACATAGTTATATCAAATTACCACAATATTCCCAACCATATAACATTCCCACCCATATTACCATGGTAATCTCATTATGTGGTAATATATTATTACCGCGAACCAAACGACCCTAAAAAATATTTGAATTTTTCGAAACGCTCTATGCTTGATATGTAATTTTCACAATAATTTATGAGCCCTTTTATGTGTGTATATACATATAAACTTTGCGGTTCATTTTTATTTTGAAAAGATAAATTTGAAAATCAACAAATTATTGGGATTCATCATAATATTTAAATTTTTTAAAAGTCTATATTTCTTAAAAATGAATTCTGTAATAATTAGTTAACAACTACTTTAATGGTCTTTTTTTTTCCGTCCATTTAGCACTTATTAATAGGTGGGTCCTATTTTTTAAAAAAAATTTAAAATTAAAAAGTGCTGGGATCTACTCATTTTAATAATATTTTTTCAAAAATCAAATTTTATTTAACAGTTGGATGACTCAAAGGATAGTATTTTTTTTATTTTTTTATTTTAAACCTTTTTACTCTTGTATACACGCACATTCTCAAATAAAACCTACGTTCTTCTCCACCTCCTTATCTTTAAATTTTCCACTCTACTATAGATAAAAATACAACTCCATCTTCTAAAACTCCAAAATTTTCAAATAAATTTTAAAATTTTTAAAATTTTCAAAATTTTCCATATTCATTTTTTCCACCAAATGTGCCTAATTTTCAATTTCCATAAAATTTTCAAAATTATCCAAACTCACAAATTTTTTCATTTTTACCCAAATGTCCAAAATCAACAAAATTTTCCATATGGTTATATTATATTTTCAGGACTTGGATTTTTTAATCGAAGCATGACAAGTGAACAAGGCAACATATAAACAAGTGGTCTTCCAATCCCTTCAAACTACCCCGAAAATTAATGTTTTTATGTGTTTTACTAATGACTTTAATTATGTAATATTTTTAATATTTTCTTATTTATATAAGTTGTTTTTTTTTTATTTCTTCATCATGTTGATAAATTATTTTTTTATTTTTTCTCATCACAAACTAATTATTTTTTTCAAAATAATGTAGTAATTTATTATGATTTAAAAAATTTAATATATTTTTAATATATATTTTGAAATATAATTTTCTAAATATGTTATTAATTATTTTGTTAATAATACTAAAGAGTTTAATAAATAACTATGTTTTAATGAAATATATTACTGTAAGTAGTTAAAAAGATGAATAAAATGATTATAGGTCTCATTTTATAGTATAACTATTATGAGAGATAGTTTAATAGGTACGAGTTTGATCGGTTGATTGTAGGTTTCATTTTATAGTATAACTATTATAGGAGTAGTTTGATGAGTAAGAGTTTAATGGGTTGATGAGGTGCCATGAGTATTAGACTCTATGATAATTTAACCACTAAAGATACCCTAAAATGGTGAATGGGAAGACTAAGGGTTAAATCCCTCTCATGTGGTAGCAGTAGACGTGGCCATTTTGAACCAAAACCGTGGAACCGAACCGCCAAAAACCGGAACTGGAACCTGAAAAATGGTAACCGTCATAAAACTGGAATCGGAACCTTCATATAAAGTTCGGTTCCAGTTTCAAAATTTAAAAACCATGGAACCGGCGTTTCAAACCGCTGTTTCCACTTGAATTAAAAGATTCAAACTATCAAATTACTTAATTGCATATATATATATATATATATATATATATATATTATATAAAATAATGTTATGACTTATGATATCTGATTAGATTTGACCGTTTGAGACTTTGAGTCTTGTGAATCGTCTGATTATGTTAGGTCTGAACACTTCAATTAAACCTATTGATTAGGTTTTTATTTTGTTGATTTGTTCTCTTTTGGTGGGCCCTCTCTTAAAGACTTGAAATCCCTAAATCCCCTCTGATGAAACCCTAATCCTAGATCTCTATCCAAGGACGGCGGGCTGGATCGATGTACAGATGTGGAAGCCCGACCTGATGGTGGAGAAGGTGGGGAGGAGTATAATCGAGTGGCAACGAGATAGCTCGGATTTCATCTTCAATGGATTACTGGAGACGGTTCTTGTGTAGCACGATCTCGGATATCTTTGATGTGATAGAGAAGGCGATCATGGTTGCTGTCTACGATCATTCTTATTTCTAAGGAGTTCCTTTTGAGTCCAGATGGAATTGTTGTGACTTTCTTTGCTCATCGGATGGTGGAGGTGAACGGCATAGCCATGCGCATAGTAGAGAAGGGAATGTGCGGACCAGTTGTCCTCATGCTCCATGGCTTCCCTGAGCTAAGGTACTCATGACGTCACTAGATCAATAGCCTCGCCAACAAAGGCTACCATGTTGTCCCTTGAACAGTTTGAACCGTCAAACTGGAACCGTTGAACTAAACCACCAGAACCGGAATTGAAACCGAACCGCCAAGAACCTTGCCTAGGTGGTTCGGTTCCGGTTCAAAGTTTTTTGGAACCAGAACTGGCGGTTCCTGAACCATGGGCATATCTAGGAAGCAATACTGTTCATTTACTGTTCATAGGTTCCTTGCGAGAGGATGTCATTTCCCTTCCATTTAGGGTTGCATGGCAGGAGGATTTATTAATTAGAGTTGGTTCCTAAAATATCTTCTAGATGTGCATATTGTAGGACTCTAATTGACCCATGTGACATTTGACCGATTTAATAAATCCCTAGGGGGCGTTAGCCCATTGTAATTAGTGCACCATCATACTTTTCTATCTCTTGAAGCCCCCCCTGTGGGACGACCCTTGTTGCATTTGTCAAAAATAAATAAATAAATAAATAAATTTAGAAAAAATTGAAACATTTTTTAATAGCCTTAGTTTCATTGTCTCTAAAAAATTTAAATGGCAAGTTGATAATTAAATCAAAATTTTAATTGAATGTTTTTATTTATTTATTTTTTGTGTGGAGATAGAATAAAAACTTAGCAGTTCTTTTGCAAGGCAGCTAAATTTATGGGTTTTCTAGATATGAAAAATAATAAATAATATAGTTCATCAATTAATCTAGAACTCATATTTCAAAATCTTTTAAAGATTTCCAACTCTCCTATAGTTCGTTTAAAACTTTCTATTTAATTTTGAATCCATACTTTCAAACTATATATTTTTAAAATTGAACTGGTACTTGTATAAAACTTGGTCATATACCTGATGATTTTTCAAGGATTTTGATTTAAAAAAAATTAAATAAGAATAACTAAAAATGATTGAAAATCCAAAAAAAAAAAAAATGGCAGAAAATTTTCAAGCAGCCGAACTTGTTGATTTTTAAAAAATAAAGGCAAAAATAAATGGAAAATCACAAGGATCTATACATCATTGGCAATATTTTGGAGATTTTTGGATATCCCTTTTGAATGCAGCATTCATGCCTGAAATGGATATTTCCAATGGCAAACACATACGTAAGAGTTCTTTTGAAGGAATGAGCTTTGAGCAGATGTGAACTGGAAAGCTTGATGGTGTGGTCTCCGTAGTTGGACTCATATTTATATGCTGGCCACAACTGTTGGGTAAGAGAAAATTAAATGGGTCAAACTTGGCAGCATATTTCATGTTTGATATGAAATTTTATTTGCATTTTTATTTGATTTTATTTTATGTGTCGGCACCCAGATGTATTAAAAGCTGAACATAGCCACTTGCATTCCTGATTTCAGGATCTACCTCCCTGTGACCAGGGAAAGCTGCAGTCTTATTGGTTAGTTGGTTAATGAGCATATTGGATATTTTTCTCTGAGATCAAGATAGTAATAACATCCCTGATGGAAAGAAGTTTGTAAATGGTTCATTAGCATTATCATATTTGCATGCATTTGCTATTTTTTTTTGGGTGATTTGAAATAACATGAAAATACTAATATTTTCAATTTATTTATTTCCTTATTTTGGGTAAAATTAATAAAAAAAGGAATCCAAAAACCTTTTTGTTTTATTTTCCTTCACTTTTTTAGTTTTTTCATAATGCCATAACAGTTTTCAGATGAAATTATTGAGGAGAGGCATTAGTTGCTAGGGCACATGTTATCAAGTAATACCTCGAGTGTGAGCACGAAAGTCGTATTCCACAGGGCCAAGAAAGTACTATTACTTATTGTTCACCTATTATCTAATTGAAATGATTAAAACAAAAATTGAGTCTAAACTAAGATAGCTAAATGATCTAGGATTGTGCATTGGAGGCTAACACAAGAATACTAAGAAATGAAATCAATAGGAGAAGATTGCCAAATATGAAGATCCCCTTGGGACTACCAATGTGATGAAGATGAAGAGGTAGAGTCACAATGGTGGTTTGGACATAGAAATATCTAAAATAGATTGATCCTAAATACCTTGGTAATTAACTCTAATCCCATATGAGTGTTAAAAAAAAAAAACCCCTTCCTATTCAACTACTCCTACGATTGCACTACTTGCAAGTCTCTAAATAGGATCAAACCTAATCTAGGCTTAAACCTAATGTCAGAGAGGTGGCAATACCAGAATTCTTGGTGTATTGACACAAGTAGTCACTTTCAATATTTAGTACAAGTGAGCATCCCAACTTGATTCTTAGACATTAGCTTGATCTCTCCCAAGTTCTTATAGAATTGTTCTCACAGTGATAGTGAAGTGCGGCCCAAGGGGCAGCTAGAAGATGGCATCCCGACCCTTTCCAAACACTAAACGGGCATATATATACTTTAGAAGTCCATGCGGGGTGCATACCATCAGCATAGTGCCCACATGGTTTATAATGGAGGTCTTTCCCGTGTTATATATGTTGGGATCTTATCATCAAACAAGGAAATTATCATGCAAAAATACATACCAATACGCAGTGGATAACAACATTTTAAACGACAAGTAAACATGATAAAACCCTAACGCATGCCAAAACTAGGATTAAATTCTAAACAAACAGATAATTAAAAGTTATACCTTTTTTGGATGATGATTCTGAACGTACCCTTGTTTCAAAGAAATCGAAAGGGCCTTCGAATTGCGACTCCCCTCTATAATCACATACACATGAATGCCTCTGGGAATCAAGCAGGTATGCTAGTACCTCAAGAAACAACACTTGTTTCTTAGTTCAAATAGCAAGCACCTAAGATTCAAGAGAAAAAAGGGTTGTAGGCGTGGCGGCGGCGGGTTTCGGCGTCATGATCAGACGGCGGTGGCCAAGAGAGAAGAGTGGGTGGAGGCTAGGGTTTCTTAAGAGACAATCTCTCAAACACTCTATTTTTCTCTATATGTTTTGTATTAGGGTTAGACCATCTATTTATATTGGAGACCCATAACCCTAATTTATGAAAAACCCTTCACTACTCCTAATCAAATTAGGAATATCTTCTTTACTTGATTAATTAAACCATTTTAATTAATCAAATCGATTAGATTGGATCAACACTTAATAAGACCCAACCAGAATAAGCTATTCCACCTAATTTGGGTTTTCACCAAAACCCTAAACAGGTGGTCCAATAAGTAACAAATACTAAACCGTGATCCTGACATTCTTAGTGTATGATCTTGTAGGTCCATTTAATATTGGCAATGAGCTTAAACAACTTTAATGCTCATAAATCATAATTATTCTCTAGCAAGATAATACGATTACTCAATATTAAATGAAGGTCAATTTCAGAATTAGCGGAACCTATTGCAACATCATTCAATCCTTTGCCACTGAATATCTTAATTAGCATAAGGTATGGAGCGAGTCACCCTTATTTTAATGCTAATTAATTTCTTGATCTCTTACTGAATTGACTTGGTCAAGTTAATGATAATTCTTTGATGAGTGCATTTTATATCATGTATCCATGCCCTTTATTCTATCCTTTTCGCTGTCCTTTAACATATTTATTGTGTAGAATTGGTGCTATTCATGGAATTATATTCAATGCGTAGGATTAGTGGGCCCGAGTCATTTTGGAGTGAAAATGAGTGTGTTTCCTGCGTGTGCATCGACCAGGGGATTAGAGCTAGCTAACACGAGCAAGACATGGTCGTGCCCGATCTACTGAAAATCACAACATGGAGAGCGGAATAGCAAAAACCTAACACGAGAGAGTCCCAGGCAGGACACGGTCATCACACACAGGTGCCCAAAGTGCTACAAATCTCAGGAGAACCTCGTTCAAGGGCGACACGGGCACGATGCCTAGTACACAGTCGTGTGCTAAGTGACAGGGTTTGCAGTGCCCACGAGGAGCTAATTGGCCGTAGTGCCCAAGGTTATAGACTTTTGACAAACTGTAATGCTTATACACTTGTTCTAATTGATTTGCGGAGTTCTATTTGATATTCTTGTTTAATCTTGTGTTGCATAACTTGATGTGTTGGATGTACACAATTGTTAGGGTAAAACTCAGTGTGTAGCTTGTTTGTAAGCAACGTGCAGTTATCTTAGCAAAACTCAGTGTTTCTGAGAACAGATAGATGCAACATCTCTAGTGAGCACACACCAATATCTGTGCAATGTACCTGGTAGACAATTAAAATGAGATAGCGTGCATAAGTCCTAGGAAGCGCCCTGAGGGATTACTCTTGTATCGCCGAATACTTGGTTCTAATCTCCTCCATCTCCACCAATTCTATCATTTATTTAGTGTTTTTATCATACAATCTCTTTTCTACTTGTTTTACTGGACATCAAACGATAAACTAGTACTTCGAGTACAGTTCCCTGTGGTTCGACAACCCTACTCTTTACGGAGTACCACTTTATTACTTGTGTGTGACCCGTACACTTGCGGACAACGTATCACTCTTATCATTTCCCTTGGGCGTGGCCACGCACTACTCAGTCTCACTAATCAAGTGGCCTTTGATATTCACTCTCTCTATAGAAAGGGCAATTCCTTCACTTCACTCATGTCTTTTAGCATGAACCGTGACATGCCCAAACGTACCCGTACTTGCCAATCAGTTACGAATGATGTTAGGCATAAGTCAAAGCACGTAAGGATTCATCTGAGATCTATAATGATTTCAGATCGAAGGATTCGAGTACAAGAATTGCTTGAGAAAAATATTTATGACTTTACAACCATGTAGTGTTCTCAAAAGCGGATCATTTCAGGTACACTGTTCCCTAACATGTATTTATGTCCATTGACTGATATCCTATATCCTATAACCTGTAAAACAAGGCCATCTCACGAAAGACATACTAGTCTTAATTTATTTTTATTCCTATGAAAATAATTGACTAGGGACATTTAGAATATTATTTATTTTATGCTTCAAGGTTTTACTATCCAAATCACACATTTGATAACTTGAGTAGAACCAATATCCAAGGATGTTTTATCTTATTAACTATGCACATAAATAATAATAGATAAAACATTGCCTCATAATTATTATCCAGATAATAAGAGTTCATACAATGTATTAGGGCTATGGATTACACTAATAATCTCCCACTAACACTAGTTCCAATCAGGCATAACTCTAAGACCAAAAAACCTAACATGACGATCATGTTTTGTCCTAGCCAACTGCTTGGTCAAAGGATCAACAATATTGTCTTCTCCAGTAATCTTGCAAACTTTCACATCTCCTTTATCGACGATCTCCTGAATGAGATGGAATCTCCTAAGTATGTGTTTGGACTTCTGGTGTGACCGGGGTTCCTTGGCCTGTGCAATGGCCCCCTTGTTGTCACAAAAGAGGTTTATTGGATCTAGAATGCTTGGGATAACTCCTAACCCATTAAGGAATCTCTTAAGCCAAACAGTCTCGTTAGCAGCATTCGATGCAGCTATACACTCAAACTCTGTGGTAGAATCAACGACATTGTCCCGTTTTGAGCTCTTCCAGTTTACAACACCTCCATTCAAGCAAAACACATAACCAGATTGCGATTTACTGTCATTGACATTAGTTTGAAATGCAGTATCAGTGTAACCCGTTACAATGAACTCATTCTCACCAACGTACACTAAGAAGTAAGCTTTAGTTCTTCACAAGTACTTAAGAATACTCTTGACAGCAGACTAATAGTGTTCCCCTGGATCTTGTTGCAATCTGCTAGTTATGCTTAGTGCATGTGCGACATCTAGCCTAGTACATAGCATGACATACATGATAGATCCTATAGCAGATGCGTAAGAAATCTTACTCATGTGCTTCCTTTGTTCTTCATTCTGAGGACAATCCCTTTTACTTAGAACAATTGTGGTACTTCAGTCTTTTCCCTTATTTGTTAGTTTGTTCTCTTGGTTGTTTTAGTTGTTTTCTCATTGTCCTTGGTTTGGGGCTTCTTGCCGAGCGTCTGGTGATGTTTTGAGGGTTAAAAAGTGGTTTTCAGGGTGAGCACGGTCGTGATTAACCCATGCTTGTCCCCCTGATTATCTTAGGAAAATCTGGGTATTGAAACTCAGGATTTCAGCTCTAACACCCGTACGCTCGTGCTTAGCTTGAGAACAAGGTCGTGTTAGGAGCATTCAGACAGCATTCTTTCTCCATATTGGTGCTATAGTCTTTTACTACAGTAATCAGTTGCTGTGGCTTTGCTATAGTACTATGCTTTTCCTGATGCCATTTTTTCCTGTGAAAATCAGGAAGAGGAACACGGTCATGCTCAGACCGTGTTCCACCTGAAAAATTGCGCTTTCACTTCTTTTAAGCCTTGTTTATCTCATTTTCTTCACTTTCCTGCCCTTAAACCTTCCCATTCTTTCCTCCTCTCTTCCTCTACTATTCTTGGAAGGATTGATTTTGGAAGGATTTGTGGCCTTGTTCTTGGATCCTAAAGGGTGATCATCTCTTCACTCAAGGTAAGCTTCTATTCTCTTCTTTCTTCTTCGTTTGGATAAATGGAGCTAGGGTTTCTTGTGATTTGGTCTGAGCTTGATTTCTTGTTCTCCTTCTTGTTGTTGTTGTTGAATCTTGATGAGGAGTGTTTGCCTTAGTTTGTTTGGCTTCAATCTAGAGTAATTCTTGAATCTTCTTCTTCCTAGGTCTCGTAGTTACTGTAGCACCAGCGAGTTCTCCTTGTTTCCTTGGTTTCCTTGGGTTAGAGAGAAGCTTAAAACCCTTTAGAACTTCTTTGGTAGCCTCAAGGGTTAGTTGAGAAAACCCTAGAGCTGGTTAGAGTTGTTGGTAGGGAAACCTAGGGTTTCTTTGTGTGGCTTGTGCTAACCTTTGTTGTTTGTTGTGCTTGGGCAAGAAGAAAAAGCGTTGGCTCAAGGCAAGGGTTTAGCCAAGGATTAGCTTGCAACGGAGATAAATCGCCAATTTTGTGAGTGGAATTATTGAGCACAACCCTATTAGAAGATTACCAATATATATATATATATATATATATATATATAGAGAGAGAGAGAGAGAGAGAGAGAGAGAGAGACACACACACACACACACACACACACACACACTCTATCTTTCTTAATGAGCTTTTGTAGGATTCATGATTGATCTTGAGATGTTGATTGCCTTGGAAATGGGTTTATGGCGTAACTAAATCTTTATTGCTTTATACTTGTTTGGTAACTTTTGAATGATAGTTATTATTGTTAAAGATCTTGAATTTCTTATTTGGTGTTGGATAAAAACGTTGGATCTGTGATTGATATTCTTCAAGAAGTTTGCGAAATCTTTGTTTTGTGGAACTTGGGTTTTGTCATGGAATTCTTTGATCTTGGGTAATTTAAGATTAAACTCTTTTTGGGTTGTCGAAAGGATAGGATTTCCATATTGTAGCTTGTGTTGGATTTTGTGAATAAATTTGTGTTAAAAGCTTGAGCTAGGCTTGTGCTTTTATCATTTCCTCATGTAAATGGCTGAGGTGTTGTTGAGTGGCATCCTACTGCAGTAGGCGGTCCCCATGGCCAGTCTTTTGAGGTGGCGGGGTAGACCGGCTGATTACTATGGGGGCCAATTCTGGTGGGAGTGTAGAGTCTTGATTGGATAATCATTGGGTAGCCGGAGTCACCAACCGATGAACTGATCGGTCAACATCAAAAGCATGAGTACCTTGACTGCCCTGAATCTAGTCGTGGCCACAGTGAAGGTTTGGGGATGTTTCTAGACCACCTTTTGTTGGGTGAGTGTTGGGTTTGCTGGGTTTGAGATTTACTTATTTTGTGTTCTTTTGGAGTATCTTATTGAATTTGTTGTGAGGGGGTGCAGCCTAGCTGTCGCTCTTAAGAGCGCAGTCTCCCATAAATTCAATATGGCATGAGTATTGTGTTTGTTTACTTCGAAACTCACGTTATTTACTTATACTTATAAATGAAACTATTATAATTTACATATCTTCTAATCAGTGTTTTGTGGTTTTGGTGTTGTAAACCCTAGTTGAGAGAATGAGACTTTCTTGGTATTCTATTATGTTATGTTACTTCTTTGAAGATTTCTATGAAATGTGCTAATGTTCTAAACTATTATTACTTTTAGTAAAGCAGTATTTTGGTGACTTATTATAATTATTGTTATTGTGGTATATTTCTATTAGAATTGTGCTAACCTTCTCTCACTAAGAAACTGTGGTTGCTCATCCCCTTTTTCTTCTTCCCAGTCTGTTGTAGGTAGTAAGTGAGGCAGTGCGGCTGCATGCTGAGCATTTGCTACCTTCTTATCTTCTTTTTATCTCTTTCTATTCATGTATGTTATTTTGGATCATGCACACATTATTTGAGTCTTGGATCTATTAGTATGTCAAGAACTCTGTTGCATGATGTTGTATTTAAACAACTCTTAAACTTTTGTGTATCAGCTTTTGCTACTATTGTTAGAGTTGCCTTCCTACGTGTTTGTGAACTTCTCTTTTCTATTCTTATTGTTGTTGTTATTACTTCCATTGGGTGTCATTATTTTTGAAGCTCTATATTTGTGCTGAATATTGTTGAATATAGGTTTATTGGTCAGCTTTGCACAGTCTCGAGGGTTGAGTGGCGGAGTATCCCTCCTTGGGATTGTTGTGGCGGTTGTCGCGTCCTGTGGGCCCGCAGGTCGGGGAGTGACAACAACTCTCTGAGACATGGGTAAAAATCGTTTCTTGGAGTTAGAAATACTGAACCATTTCAGTATCCTATCTATGTACTTTTCTTGACTTAGTCCCAAAAGCCGTTGTGATCGATCCCTATAGATCTTTATACCTAGTATAATCTTGGATTCACCTAAGTCCTTCATTGAGAAACACTTCCCTAACCATTACTTAATATTTAACAATGTCGGGTTGTCATTTCCAATAACATAAATAGTACTAACAAATACAACATTCAAAATTAGATAGAAGATATTTCAAAACAATTAAGCAGAATTCTATTTATGTGTGTAATTAGCTTCCAAGAAAATAAAAAACAAAACCACACTCAAAATTCAAATCACTGAAATAATAAAAAAAAATACAGGCATAATTCAAAAACAAAATAAGATCAAAATCAAACGAATTGCACTTTGATCAACTCTCTTAAAAGTTAAAACACATTTACTCGTATAAATGAAACAAAATTTCTTAAGAGAAATAACAAGAAAATGAAAATCAAGTAGGTTAGCAAAATCCAAATCCACACATAAATAAATAGAATCACAAATCCATACAATTTATATCTCATTCCCATCAATAAGGAAAAAAGAAACAACAATGATATCAAAATATTAAAAAAACAAAACATAAGAATGAATTAGGGACCTGAGCCCTGTTAATGAAGAAAAGATGAAACTTAGGGTAATTGTCGGCTTCCTTTTTGAGCTTGTTAGCATAAAAACTAACAGAAATCAAAATCTAACAGACCTCTGCATCTTCAGCAAATAAAAATCAAAATAAAAGCAGTTAGAATATCATAAAACCTAAGAACATGAAGATTAACGGAAAAAAAAAACAAAAAATCAAAACCACATTCAACAAGAAAATCAAAACCACACTGAAATAAGGGGCAAAATCAAAGAAACAAAGAAAGAGATGAAACTGGATGGCCTTTCGAGGATGAACTGGCGTGGCTTTAGCTAGATTTCGGCGATCGTCACTGACACGTCAAAACCCCAAACAAATTTATGCCCTGATGTTGGCTAGAGCCTTTGAGAACAACATTGGCACGTTGTAGTGTAATACCTTCAATAGCTACAACCTAATGAACAAAATCATCACAAATCGATGGAAATTAGAACCCTAAATCGAAACCATCATTAGTTTTTGTTGAACCTGGCAGTAGGAGTCGATGATCTTGAGATGGGCATCGACGTGCTTGGCAAAGACCTCAATGATTTCAAAGTGGACATGGAGATGAAGGTGGCGTCGACGATGACATGCTTTACAAAGACCTCAATGATTCTAGAAGCGGATATTGAGATGAAGGTGGCGTCGGCAGTGAAGTAGAGACCTCAACGTTCTCGTTTGTGTCAGTGAGAACCATTAATTGATTTTTTTTTTAAAGTTTGTTTGAGAGAAGATGGATAATAATTAGTAAGTGAGTGAGTGAAGGAGAATATTAATTAGTTTTAAAAAATTGCTAATTTCTATTAATAGTTATTTGTGAGTGAGTGGAGAGTCTGTTTGTAAGTAAGGATTTTTCAGTCAAATGAGCTGTTTGATTGTAAATATTTTTCATAGAAAATTTTTCCATAAAACTGGTCACATGACCACTTTTTCCTTAAATTGTGGAAAAGCTTTTCTCTCCCAACCAAAGAAAATTTTTCCATGAAAAATTAAGTGGGTAATTTGAAAAAAAAAATAAATTGAGGGGCAATTCAAAAATTTTTTTATTTTTTTTAAGCTCCAGCTGGTGCCATTGAAGATCCATCCCGCTATCTCCCAACTTTGCAAGACCCATATTGCCGAGTGTCTCGTTGTCGAGGAACCATTATCTTCACTACCTGGAACTACCAAGGTCGGATCTTTTGACTTTTTCTTCCATTTCTTTCTAAATTCATGTGAAAGTTGACTGCTTTTCTCTTAATATAACATTGGATTTTCTTTTAGGGTGTTTTATTTTTATTTTAAAAAAAATCAAATTTTTTTATAAATTATGTATCTCTATTTTATATTTTTATCTCTTGTTTTTTATTTTCTCCTTCTCTCTTTTAGTTTTATTTTTAATTTAGGTTGTAATGGTGCCTATAGCTCTCAATAAAATTAAATGCAATGTAATATGACATAAAATATCTCAATATCTTAAATGCAATGTATATCCTCTGAAGTTTGATTTTTGAAGTCTGATTTTTTCAAATATTGAGTTTACACCATATAGGCCATTAAAATATATCATTAAGGCTATGTTTGATTGGCAATTTTTCCATGGAAAATTTTTCCATCAAAGATTTTCCACTCAAATCGGCATTGCAAATATTTTCCATGGAAAACTTTTCCACGAAGTAGGCCACGTGACCACTTTTTCCTTAAATTTGTAGAAAAATTTTCGGACTTTTTAATAAAGTAGCCCTATTTTATTTTTTATTTAACCAAATGGCCCTAAAGCCATTTTAATTGTCAAAATGGCCCTAGAACCTTGTGATGTGCTGACTGGGTGCTAAGTCAGCGTTGATTGGACTGCTGATGTGGTATTTTTAAATAAAAAATTATGATTTTTTGTATTTTAACCCCTGAATTGTTTTACAATCAATAAGTTGATATATTCTTGGGGTTTTTTAACCAATTTTTTTTAAAAAAAATTTATTAGTGTTTTAAAATTTATTAAACTTTTAAATAGCTTTTTAAGAAATATATAAGTGTGTTTTTTAATTTAAATCCCTTATTTTTTTTATAATTAACAAATTATTTTTTTCCTTTGATTATTTAACTCAAATTTTGTTTTAAAAATTATATATTTTTTTAATTTATTAAAAAATTAATTTTAAAGAATATATTATTACGAAAACACAAAGGGCTTATAATTTATTTTTTTAATTAAATCATGAAATCAATAATAACCTGTAAAATTATTTGAAGTTAAAAAACATAATTGCATTTAAATATAAATAAAGTTACTTCTAGTAGGATCAGGGATTCTATCCATATGCATTCTTCTACGTCTGATTTTTGGTCGGCGAACAGTATGTTGGCGCATGTACAGGCTGGCAAAATTGTGAACTCGGTACTGGATGAAAACATGGAGCATAAATTTGTCTGTATGACATTACAGTCAACTAATGGAGCATAAGTTATTAATACTTATTATTGATTTCATGATTTAATTAAAGAATAAATTATAAACCCTATGTATTTTCATATTCAAATATATTCTTTAAAATTAATTTTTTAATAAATTTAAAAAATTACATAATTTTTTAAACAAAAATTAGGTTAAATAATCAAAGAAAAAAATAATTTGTTAATTATAAAACAAATAAGGGATTTAAATTAAAAAAACACACTTATATATTTCTTAAAAAGTTATTTAAAATTTTAATAAATTTTAAAACACTAATAATTTTTTTAAAAAAAAATTGGTTAAAAAGACCCAAGAATATATCAACTTATTGATTATAAAAAAATTCAGGGGTTAAAATACAAAAAATCATAATTTTTTATTTAAAAATACCACATCAGCAGTCCAATCAACGCTGACTTAGCGCCCAGTCAGCACATCACAAGGTTCTAGGGCCATTTTGACAATTAAAATGGTTTTAGGGCCATTTGGTTAAATAAAAAATAAAATAGGGCTACTTTATTAAAAACCCCAAAATTTTCTCTCCCAACCCAAAGAAAATTTTTCCATGGAAAACTGAGGGGCTATTTGAAAAAATAAATTAAGGGGTAATTTGAAATTTTATTTTATTATAATCTTAAAAAAAATCCTTATTTAGGATAAATAAAACACAAATAATCTCGGTTTTTTCAAATTCGGATAAATAAAACATAAAAAAAAATAAAACAATCCATCTTTATTTCGGATTCAAGTATAAAAAGGAAATAAAAAAAATTTATATAAATCCGGGAAAAAAATAGAGAGATAAATCTTAATAAAGCAAAAAAATCTCTCAATATCTTTTTTTAATTCAGAAAAAAATAAAAAAATAAAAAAAATAAACAAACCGTCAAGATTTTTATGATTAAAAAACCGAAATATTGATTTCTATGGAAAATGTAATTTTTTTTCAGGGAAAATTGATGCAATCAAATAGCAAATGAGATTTTTTTCATGTAAAATATTACATTTTCCATGGAAAATAGAAGCAATCAAACAACAAAATAAGAATTTTTCATAGAAAATTCTTGATTTTCTAGCTAGAAAATAATGCCAATCAAACAACAATTTTTTGTTTTCCTTGGAAAATTTTTCCATGAAAAAATATTCCATGCCTAAAAGTAATATGACAAAAACCCCAATTAAAATTTTCTAAAGATCATTAATTTAATATTTTTGCATATATAGCTAAAATATGAAATAAAACTCATTTTATTTATTACTTTTAAAATATTAAAAATTTATAGGTTATAAAGCTAATATCTTTGCTCATATATATATATATATATATATATGAGCAAAGATATTAGCTTTATATAATAATTAACACTGTTAAACTTAGTTTAGTAATTTAAATAGAACTATATTTTTATTATTATAAAAACGCAATGTATAATTTATAGTATATTTTAATATAATATATATAGGGCAGAGGGTATACGTGAAAAAAAAAAGAATTATAAAGCCTACACGTGATAATTGGATTATATGGTATACCCACAATTAATCAAATTTTCAGTAGTATACATTTTAATAAAAACCCCATAATTTTTTATCATGTCTATTATGTGGTAGTTTTTTAATCAAATTTTCTGTAGCATACATTAAAAAGAAAAAAGCCGATACTTTTTAATCATGTCTATTCTATGGTAGTTTTTTTTTATTTGTGGCTTTAGATTTATTTAAGTTTATTCATAATCAGTATACTTGATCATTATTATTATTTATTTCAAATTGTTAGTTTTGTTAGGTCAGTTATTAAATTTGTAAGGAATCAAGCGTACACATCACAACAATCAAATGTTTAATTCAAATTCTCCTCCATAGGTAGCTCTTTACCTGTTAAAGCTTGTGATTTATTGTATCAACTTGCTATCTCAGTGTGTCGTCACCTTAGCAAACTTACATGAGAAATAATGCTAACTTATAAAAATACTAATACCAACACTAACACAAGTGATAAGTGCTTGTGTTATATTAACGCGACGTGTTATTATCTTACAATGAATATCTCTTTTATTAGATTTTATCACTAAATGGTGTGCATTTATGTACTCTTATGCATTGTAGGTTTGCGGAGCTATTTTGAAGAAGAAGAACAAAGTTAGATCTTGTTTGCCATTGTTGGCGAGTTTTCAGACCAAGCAAGGAACAATGCACGAGTTTAGACTTGTGAGTGTGTGCCAACCTCCTTTGGAGGGGCACAAAGGCAATCACATTCACAACAAGTTTAACTCGTGTAGCTTAGGAGAACTTCACCAAGAAAGGAGATTTAAAGCAATCGGCACAATCTACCATTGATTGTGTACCCAATTCAATGGCCTCGATGAAGAACAACGAATTCGGGAGCGTTTCGGCGAGTACTGTAGCAAAACACTATAGCAAGCTACTGTTCACTTTCAGCCGTAATTCAGAAAACCAAAGAGTTCACACTAGCGTGTGGAAATTCCACACGGCCGTGTGAAATCCCGATAAGTTCAATTTTAAAGCCGAGACTCAACGTTATAAAAGCCCGTTTTGGAGATGTTTTACATATCTTTTGACCTATATTTCTCCCCAACTTCTGGAGAGCGCGGCTAGGGTTTCAGAGAGGAGGTCGTGGAGGTTTGGAGCGCGTCATCGGTATCGTTACCGACGTCCGGCGGCCGCACAAGACCACAGCCACATTATACGCAAGGAGGTTTTCATCAATGCTTTCAATTTGTGCTTTCTTTTATATTTTGATGAATTTGTATAGCTCCATGAGGAACTAAACCCCTCGTGGGTATTCGGACTTGTAAACGCTAGGATCATTATGTTTCTATGACATTGTTATTATGCTTTTCCATTATTGATGAATAAATTCGAGTTTCAATCTTAATTATCTCTTGTAATTGTTTTCTCTTAGCCGTGACACTAGGATTGAGAACAATCTAGGTTATCCTTTGGAGGTGTGACAACTCCTATAGGGTTAGACTACTTAAGATTGAAGAGGGTTGAGAGGGTGAGTCGTGAGGTAGCGGAATGTTCCCTTTCCCCTCCGGTGTGATTCTTCATACCTTCATGTTCCATGATTTCTTAGTGGCAAGATAGAGTGAAGTGCTAGGAGAGGAACTCCCCTGGGCTTAGTTGTGCGAGCAACAGAGTGAAGGGTTGGAGTGAATCATAGTACTGGGGCTTAATTTAGACTAGGGTTCTTCTACCTGGACCAAAGGTTAGAACTATACATAGGAACTGGTTTTATCACTAGGAATCTCTAGAAATTAAAGCAATCCCACGTAATGTGAGGCTTAGGAAGACGTACTCCTCTAGGGCTTAGTTGACAGGTCAACGAGAGTCAAGAGTTATAGTGAAAACCTAATGCCGGGGCATAGTATTGGGGTTAGTCACTGTTGACCTTAGGTTTGGGACAGTGTGTTTAAGGATATCCTCGACTCAATTAACATCAATAGGAAAGTATAATAGCATAGTCATAAGGCCTAGGGGTAACTTGTCCGGGTACCCTATTTCATCCATTGCTAGTCCTTCTCTATTTACTCGTTCTTGCACTTTCTTTCCTTCTATTTTTCTACTCTTGATTGCTTTCATATTCACTCTTTAATTCTCTTCACTTTCACCGTACATCGCTTAGCTAATTAGTGTATTCCCAGTGGATTTGACTACCTACTCACCAGGTAAATTTATTACTCCGACAAGCCCATGCAAGGGGTCGTGTCAGCAAGTCATTATATTTTTTTGTATAAATATTTTAAAATTATATATTTGAAAAACTATCCTTATATCAGAGATAAATCTAATATTTTATTTATGAGATATTATATATTTCAAATTTCAAATTTTGATATAAAAAAGCTAAAGTTTTGTTTATATTAGATATTATTCTAATTTTATTATCCAAAATCACTTCTGAATATTGTCATCTGGATCATAATAAGAAAAGGTTTGAAACGATGGGATAAGATCATCCAAATCCAAAATAATTTAATTTACTCTTAATCTAATTTTTTTTAAGAAGTTTTTTTTTAAAAAAATGAATAAACCACTTAAATTAAAAATGATAATAAAAAGATACTAAAAAACAATAAAAAAGCATATCCACTGGAAAATCCACTAATTATGGAGCCCAAACATATAAAATGAAACAAACTGAGAAACAACAAGCCTCCTCAAAACTAAATAAAAGAAAAATGACTACCCCACGATCCTGCCCTCCCTCTCCTCAATTGTGGAAGCCTCGCCGGACTTCATAACATGGGAATCAGTGAACTTCAAGCTGTGCTGAATAGAGCTCATAGAGTCATGCCCACATTTTTTTTAAAAGTATATCCCCCACGGAAAATCAGAAAATAATTTTGTTTTAAATGATGGAAAAAAAAAGATAATTAGTAAATCTTAAATCTTCAAAATTCCCAGCTAATACAATACCGAACAATTGAATTCAAAATGTAGTTAATCCTTAAAATAATTAAAAAACAATCAAATTTAAACAAACATCTCTACATTTGTGCTGGATCTTCGCTGTATGTAATTCTCTTCACGAACTACCATATCCGTTTCCCCAACCCTCCAATTGGATCTTGTTAGTCCCCTCCCCTTATCTTACTTTCTCGTTTCCCATCACCTTACATTACTTCTTTTCCCTCTTATAACCTTTGAACTTTATCTATATATATATATACACATATATATACTAATTACCAATATATATATATATATACACTAAGCTCTTTGTACTAGCATTCCATTCCTCATAGTAACAATGAATACCATCTTCTCTTCTTTTTCTTCTATTCTATTCCTTCTTCTTTTCTCTTGGTTTTCAGTGGAGTCTGCAGTGATACCAGATGATGTATTGGCTCAACAAAAAGCCGACCTTGTAGGCCGTCTTCCAGGGCAACCTCCGGTGAAGTTCCGACAATACGCCGGGTATATTACTGTCAACGAAAGCCATGGCAGGGCTCTCTTCTACTGGTTCTTTGAAGCCACTCACAAAGTTGAGGAAAAACCTCTTCTTTTGTGGCTCAATGGAGGTAATCCTATAAATCATTCTTTAATTTTATCTTTGTTTATTAATTAGAATTTATTTTTCTTTCTCGTGTACTTGTTTTAGTTCAATGACTTCATCTTCCAGTACCTTTGATTCGTTAAATGCATGCTGTATATTGCTTTAATTATCATGTTATCCTTTTCACTAGAATTATTTCATTCTTTATCTTCTCCTTGTTTTAGTACAACTAGTTTCATCTTCCATAAGAAATAATTTATGAAAAGTATATAATACTTTAAGTATCATGCTCATGAAAATTAGTTCATTTCTCTTTTGGTTTCTCCTTGTCATATTATTCATGCTTATCCTTTCATTAGATTAATTAGTTCACTCTTAATTTTTCTTCTCTTCTTTTGTTCAAGTTCGGCCACCAATAGCATTAATTAAACATTAGCTTGCATATACAAACAAGTTCATTAACAGTTGTGCTCTCTTTGTACTAGTTTCAGTCCATAATATTTTATTTTTTTGGTGGAAAAAAAGGTCATCCGTTGATTAATCAACAAGAAGCTACCAAAATCATTTAATTCAGTGTTGTGCATCCATCATCTAATATTCAAATAATTCATGTAACTAATGTCACATTAATAATAATAATAATTAAATAAATAAATAAATGAATAAAAATTATGAGCGTCTCTCCACATCAATTTAGCCGGCTATTTAGATCATTCAAAGGTAGGGGTTGAGTGAGTTGTTGACTAGATATTTTGATTTTTTTGGTTAGATGGGGCCTCCTCACATTAAGGATAAAGACATAAATGATTATGATATGCCACCCTTTTCTGTTTTTTGGTCAATTAAAGATGTGAATAATTAATTTCCATGCCAACCTAACATCAAGGGCTTTTGTTATGTTCATTATATAATTAATCCTTTTAAATTATTGTTAGGTGGGTCAGATAATTCCATTGAGAGCTTGATATCCTTTTAGGGATGCGCATGATTTTGTCTCTAGTCTACGTAAAGCTTCCAATTTGACTTTTTGACTTCCCTTATGATTTATGTAGAAAGATTAAAAGCTTTTTAAATGATTATTTGTGAGTTGTTTATTTGTGCTTATGTTGGTGGTTTCTATATATGTTGTTTTCTAAAAGTTGTTCTGAATATTCATTTTCATGCCTTAACTTTTCTTTGATTCGCATGTCAGTGTCTCAATTTTCTAATTTTATTCCAAACATTGTTTAAATAAATAAATAAAATGCTTTTGCATCTATAAAAGTGGGTGAGATCATCTAAAACAAAGATGTTTCATTATGTACTATTTATAAGGTATTTATATTTAGATATATTTACCCCCTCTCATGAAGTATATGTGCAGGATATAATGCAAATGTATTATTTTGATCTAATTTAACTCGAAAGTTTAAATAAATACAAAAATTAAATCAAAATTTATATATTAAAGTTCATATTTTTTTAAATTAATCAAGGTTAGGCTATTTATTAGTCTGATAAACCGAAGAAAAGAAAACGAGAGATTATTTGGTAATTTTAAATATAGAATATAGACAAATAAAAGAAATAAATAATAAATTAGTTTTTCTATAAATGCTTTTAGTTGAGCATATCAAATAACAATTATTTACAGGAGTATATATTTATAGGTAAATCAGTGTTTACATAGGTCAAAAACCTATTTAAAGTTAATTATAAGAAAATCATTTCTTAATTTAAATATAACTTCCCAGTCTTATTATTGTTTTGGTACTTTCATAGAAGAAGAAGAAGAAGAAAAGATAAAAGAGGATAAGGAGATAGAGGGGGACCAATGAGACCATCTCTAGCCATAACATGGTCCATTGGTAGTGACATCCACTGTTGAAAGGTAGATGAGATTCAATTGAGATTTTGAAGTCCTTGTAGAAAGTTAAGAAGCACAGCACCTTGGGGAGGTTTTTGTCCGCCATTGCTTGTGAAGATTCTTGATGTTACTCTCTTTCTCTCATACTTTCCTCCACTTCTTTTTTCCTCCACCCACTTTGCCTATCCATGTTGGTACCACATTCATGTGTTCAACTCTTCTTTCATGTCACCACCATCACCACCACTTTAAATTCAATTGAACTTACTAATTTCTCATTACATGTCAAATGGGGGAAACAGTCTTTTAGACATACATGATTTGGAGTTGAACGTATAAAACAACATCATTTACAATTTATAATTGTAAACTCTAGATACATAATATATATATCGATCTAGGCATTTTTCTTATATATACCTCTTCTTTTCCCTGCTTTGATAGAAGATCTTGGATTGTTTTATTTCTCTTTTTACCTTTTTTTTTTATCATCATTTTCCTATATAGAAGCCCTTGAGATATAAGGAGTTATATGAGAAACAAAATATTAATAAGAAAATAGAAACATATATATATATATATATGTAAATGTTAGTGTAACTGGAGTTTTACAAGTGATGAATCAACATCAACATTGTTATTGAATTTTTGTCTGGTTTTTTGTCGAACCATATAATTCAGATAACTTTTATATCTGTATCAGAGCTTTTGTCAGACAGTGATAAATGAGAAAAATGAGTCATACATATGTATGCTTTCTTGCTGGGGCCACTAAACAGGCTATCATTGTCATGATCACTCATAGGCATGCGGTTGAGAGTTTTGAGTCCAAGACGATATCAATAGGACCACATAAGTGAAAAGTTGTTTGGATTGATGAGAGATAGTGTGAATGAAAAAGAAAACAATAAAGAAAATTTGTTTTCTTGTTTTCTTGTGTTCTTTTTTTTTACTAATTGATCAAATTTTGGTTATGTCTAATTCATTTTGTGCACAAAATTGTGTAAGACAGGGCCAGGTTGCTCATCGGTTGGGTTCGGCGAAGCCGAGGAACTTGGACCTTTTCTGATGCAGAAAGGTGTGCCAGAACTCAAATTCAACAAACATTCATGGAACAAAGGCAAGTCTGTTGTTAATATTTGTCTAATTCAATCAATTTATTACCTATTAATAAAATTTACTGATTATAATTTTTCTAATGAATTGACAGAGGCTAATTTGCTGTTCTTGGAAGCACCTGTTGGTGTTGGGTTTTCTTACACTAATACAAGCTCTGATTTACTTCATCTTGGAGACAGTTTCACTGGTTAGTTAATTCAATTCAATTCATTCATGATGTTTTTTTTTTTTTGGCATTTGAATATCTTGAAAAATGACATCATTTTCTTTCTCAATTTGAAGCAAGTGATTCATATGCATTCCTTGTGAATTGGTTCAAAAGGTTTCCTCAATTCAAGTCCCATGACTTCTACATTGCTGGAGAGAGTTATGCAGGTATATTACATATGCATATATATGCAAACCCCTCAATCCTTATTAATGTCATTAGACATTGAATTACTGATTCTTTCCTTCTTCTGACAGGACATTATGTTCCCCAACTTTCTGAGAAAATTTTTGATGCCAACAAAGAAAGTTCAGAGAATTATATAAATTTCAAAGGGTTCATGGTACTGTATGCTTCTCAAAAAATTTTCAGCAGATAAAGATTTTGAAATAGTGGCTAATTAATGCAAACTATGAATTGTGATTTAGATAGGGAATGCGCTAATGGATGACGAAACTGATCAACGGGGAATGATTGATTATGCTTGGGACCATGCCGTTATATCTGACAAAGTCTATTTTGGTGTCAAGAAGAGCTGCAACTTCAGTGTGCCTGACAGCAAATTATGCAATGCTGCATTGGACAAATACTTTGATGTCTATAATTTAATAGACATGTATAGTTTGTACGCACCGACTTGTGTTAATAGCTCGATCAGTTACTCAAGACAGATGAATATGATTGAAGGGGTTGCTCCGAAACTTTTCTCTAAATATGTAAGTTGTTTCAGAAAAAACTGATAATCCTAAATCAGTTAAGTTAGTAAGTAACAACGATATAAATTTAATTACATATACTGCAGAGAGGATGGCATCAAAAGCCAGCAGGATATGACCCATGTGTCTCAGATTACACTGAAGTTTATTTTAACCGGCAAGATGTGCAAGAAGCTCTGCATGCAAACACCACAAAAATCGGATATAATTGGACTCATTGCAGGTATACAGAAATTTAATTCATTATATTTTATGTTTTTCAGATTTTAATCTCTGGTTAATTTAATTTTGAAGTGATGTGATCACCAAATGGAAGGAAGCTCCATCTTCAGTATTGCCAGTAATACGAAAACTTGTTGATGGAGGAATAAGAGCCTGGGTTTTCAGGTAAAAATTGAGCTTGGTTCAATTATTTTATACTGTTACAAATTTAAAATTAAATTTCATAGTAGAAAGAAATTAATATTTATTTATTTTGTTGTGTTAATACATGTAAAATAAATACATATTTGATACATTAATTTAAGTGGGCTGATACATAACAATTTGATCATTTGATCATTGTAGTGGTGACACTGATGGGAGGATTCCAGTGACAGCTACAAGATATACACTAAGAAAGCTTGGTCTCAAGATTCTTCATGATTGGAAGGCATGGTACAATAATGAGCAGGTATTTGTTTAGTCTTTTTTTATTGCATTATTTATGTATGGATTTGTTAGTGATCCTTCAATTTTTCATAAATATTAAAAATTGTTATGTTAAGAAAAAATTATTTTGTAAAAAAAAAAAGAGAGCTTCATTTTGGTCTTTTTCTGAATTGTTTTAGGACAAATAGAGATGTCCATCGATATTTAGCTTTTGTTTTTGTATCTCTGTAAACCATAAAGATTACATTAAGTTAAGTTTCTAGTATAATTCACCTTTTAATACAAAATAATAATAATAATAGTACCACAATTATGATAATATGTTTTGACACATGTCGTTATATATATATATAGCACATAAAAGATAAAAAAAGCATTATTAATTCTTAAACCTTTGATTACTATTTTATTTTTTAAACTAGCAATTTTTTTTAAAGAAGAAAACCAACATCATTCTTATAGAGGTATCATTTGCAAGCTTGTTTATAATAATAATAAGTTTACCAAATGATTACTATTCATAAGGAATGTCAGTATAGCAAGCCTATTTGATCAATACAAATAACATTACTCATAATCATTTAAATAAATATATATTATTTTAAAATTTTCATCAATATAATTTTAGTGGGACAACCAAGTATATATATGTTTTTCACATGCATACAGTGACTTATATATGGGATATGGATATAATTTTTCACTTATATAAATATATATAAATTTTTTACTAGCATGATGATGATGATGCAGGTTGGTGGATGGAGAATTGTATATGATGGGCTAACATTTGTAACAATCCGGGGAGCAGGACACCAAGTGCCAACATTTGCACCAAAACAAGCACGCCAACTTGTTAGACAGTTCTTGGCCGGTCAACAACTTCCTTCTTCTGCATTTTAGGATTATTGCCTTCCTCATGATTATTAATTCTTGCTTATAAGTTTCAAATACAGAAAGAAAAATGACTCAAATAAAACTTGGAATTTGTATAGATCGTTTGAGCACTGTTTATCATTTTCTGGCGTGGGTGATCTATTCTTGCATGTATTTTTATATAAATGCTTCCATTAGTGCTTTTTGTTGTTGTTGTTGTTTTTGATTTTTGATTTTTGATTTTTTGAGTTTGGGATTTTTTAGTGGTGTTAACACTACAAGAAAAACAGGAATTTGGTACAGTAAATTTGGCGCGGATTTGGGTCTAAAAAACGTGACAAATTAATTTTAGCACAGTTTTTGGCACGGAATCTTTATCGTGCCTATATCATGCGTGACAAATATAATTTGTCACGATTTTTGACACGGTTTTTGGCACGGTGTATGTTATCACAGTTTTTGGCACGGTTTAATTTGTCATAGTTTTTGGCACGGTGTTTTGCACGGTTTGATTTGTCACGGTTTTTGACAAGATTTAATTTATCACAGTTTTTGCCACGGTTTAATTTGTCACGGAATTTGGTACGGTTTTTGGCACGACGGTGTTTGTCACGGTTTTACGATATTTTGCACGGTTTTTTGTCACATTTTTGTAGCACATTTTTGTGACGAATTTTAGCACAGAATTTGCCATAATTTTATTTATTTCATGAAAAATTAAAAATTATTTTGCTAAATAATGGTAGATTCATTTATAAAATGTCCTACCAAAATATGTCATGTAGCATTTACAAAATAAACATAAATGTTATTACAATCATTCTAGTCCCGACCAACATCATTCAACAAAATACCACAAAACTCTAACACTCTACATCATCTTAGTCCCGGCCTACATCATCCTCAAAGTCATCAATAGAATTATCTGTAGACGGGAAACCCTGAGCTCTCTTAACAATATTGGAGAGTGCTCATCAGCATGTGTTTGGGGCTCTCCTATTGGTGCTCGAGGGGTATGTGGTGTACGAGCATTAATAAGCATGCTAGAAAGGTCAATACCTTGTACCCAAAGTGCAGCAAACAATGATGATTCAAATAACTCACGTCGAGCCAACTCAGCATCAGCCTCAGCGCGAGATCTAGGAAGCTTCTCCTCTAACTCTTTAACTTTGTTGCGGAGTTGTTCAGTTGATTCGGAAGGCCCCGCGCGCGTGGCTTGTAATTGGATGAGGACATTTGCCTAACAATGTTACCTTTTCCTACAACTATGTTACGACTTCCAATAGCTATCTCATCCTATAATTCATCTTGATTAATAGAACCCTCATCTACGCCTTGACTGCATTTATCTACAATAGCTTTCTCAAATTGTTTCTGCATTTCAAGGAAGCTTTCTTTCAAAATGATTATATAAATAGTATCCAAAGTCATACAAAATTTAAACTCAAAATATTCATATTAATGTTTTGTTCATTCAAAAGTTTAACTAAGCATGTGAGAATTTCTAATATATGTATAACTTACATTGGATTTTGGAAAATTAATACTATGTTCCTTATACTACATTTTTTCTCATATGAGATTTCCAAATGCATTTATAACTTTCATGTATAACTTCCATTGGATTTTGGAAAATTAATGCATGTGTAATTTCCTAATGTATGTTTATTACTCTTGATGATTACTTTGCATGGTTCTTAATAGCAAAAACACAACATTTTTTCACTTGTAAATGTCACAACATTTTTTCACTTGTAAAGCCTAAATAAGTATGTGATAATTCCTAATGCATGTATTTCAATTGGATTTTTGAAAATTAATACTATGTTCCTTATACTACATCTTTTCCCATATAAGACTTTTCAAATGCATTTATAACTTCCATACATAACTTCCATTGGATTTTGGAAAATTAATGCATGTATAATTTCCTAATTTATATTTATTACTCTTGATAATTACTTAGCATGGTTGTTAATAGGAAAATTACAACATTTTTCACTTATAAATGTCCTTCATTTAAGACGAATCTTAAGACGAATCTTAAGATGTGATAAGTAACATTTTCAACAAAGTGGTTGCGGAAAATTTAATATGCTTATGGATGTGAGATTATGCCAATGCAAAAAATGACAAGTGACAAGTAAGACAATCATTTAGAGGGTGTTTGGTTTTGTTAGTACAACTTAAATAAATGTTTTAGATATTCAGTTAAAATGCTGAAAAGCGTCTTATTGTAGCAAAAATAGCCAAAAGTCATGGATTTGTTTTTAATAAAAGAAAGATATATGACTAATTAGATTTAATTAAAATATTTTTCTAACTTTTATATATATAATATTAATATATTAATATTTAATAAAATAACTATTAGTTTAATTGCAATAATTTTCACTTGTATTTATCTGGGACAAACATCCTTAATTTATCAATGCTTAATCTGCCTGAATTTTTTTCTTAATGTAACTATGTACGATGGTACTTGTGAGTGCAATATTCACTAGTATGTCAACATGATATGTTGGCATCATATCGCTAACTAAGAGGTTTGTATACACAAATGTGAATAAAACAATATTTCTAGATGTTGAATGAGAGAAATTGAATTTTTTCCATCATGTTTTTTATTATCAAGCTCATTATATGTGAGCAAGACAACATTCATGTAAATGATACCTGATATTTTGAACATTATGTAGAGCCATATTACTCGGAATATATAAATACTCTACATTAACCAAAATTTTTCCTATTGGATGTAAAGATTGAAGTTATCTGTACAAATTGCCTTATGAAATGCCCTTTGATCTTGTGCTAATTCTTCCCATCTTGCTGAAGTAAATGCAAAGCATATATTGAAATCCACCACCTCCAAACTATTTTGAGTGGGATACATTTTACATCCATAAAATGGTATTGCTTGACCTCAAGATGGACACACTTTCACGTTAAGTTCCATAAAAAACTCCAATACTATTCTAATTACAATAAAAATATCATTATAGCATTAAGTGCAATTACCAAGCTTACAATTCAATTGTATACAGGAATGGAACTAAGAGGGGGGGGGGGGCTAGCAAGGGCTTTAGCCCTCCCTCAGCCACTGTGGTCTTCCTTGTGTGGCCAGGAGACCCCAAAACCAGCCCCCCTTGGAGGCCGGCCAGCCCCTTCACCCTCCACATCGTTCTCAAGGCTTGCTTGACTGTCCCTGACCTCAATCTCGGTCGTGTGACGTATCGGCCCTGAAAGCAAAGGGTAGTGAGCTGAAGGTTCTGGCAGGTGCGGGCAACGGGATCATAGCGTCTCCTCGTCCTCGGATGGGGTCGGAGCCTGTGATTAGGAACCCGGGAATCCTCACAGCGAGCGCTAGGCTTTTTGTGTGATAGAGAGAGCGAAGACGCTCTCTAGCCACATAGTCCCCGCGGTGACATTTCACCTTTTTCTGGGGTTTATTGCATAAACATTATAGTAGTTTTCAACTTTTCATAATAAGATTAAGGGCCCTGCTAATCCTTGAAGTTTGAAGTGGAAAATTGAATATTTCTTTATTACTTGAAATATTTGAATATCCGTAAATCTTGATCTTTGTCTTTTGTGGGTATATATACATTACAATGGTGATAAGTAGTGGCGGAACAGAACAAAATTTAACGATGCTAAATTTAAATTTAAAAATTTATAAATATTAAATAATTTTATTAATTTAAATTTGAGATAATAATAATTAATATTTTAAAAATATAAAATATACACCCATCTACAAATTTTGGTTTAGATATTAAAAACCTATCATATCTACATAATTAGCAAATAACTCAACTAACAATTAAACAATAAATTGACAAATAATACAATTAAAAATAACTTACCACAAATTCAAAATCTAAATTTATTCATCCAACAATTATTTAACAAATAATCTACCAATAATCAATTTTTCAAGTAGTCACAAAAAACATTTAACAATTTTCACAACAAATAATCAAACAAATATTTAACAAATATCCAATAATTAAACAAAATTAAATTAGATATAAAACAAATAGAAAAAATAAATAAATACATTATTAGTGATCAAATATAAAGTTAGAAGAGATTGAGCAGAGAGAGAAAACTCACAACCTACAATAATTATTTTTAGAGATTCTGAGATAGCAATTGTATGTTTTTAGGTTTTTATTTTTATTTTTATTTTTATTACTATTTTTTGCATTAATATCCTAAAAAATTGATAATTAAATATTGATAAGTTTTTTAAAAAAATCTAAATATAAAATTTAAAAACAAAATTATTTGAAGACCCATGTTTGCTTAGCCATATTATTTGTTATTGTCACCCAACATCAATTTTATTTAATATAATAATTTTATTATTTATCTAATTTATTTTAAATATTGTGGGTAGAATTTTGAAAAAATAAATAAAAACTATCACTTTTCATATAAATTATAATTATTAAAAACTATCACTTTTCATATAAATTATAATTATTAATATATATATATATATATATATATATATATATATATATATATATATATATATATATATATATATATATATATATTTTATTTATTTATTTATTTATTTATTTATATTTGACCATTAGGCTTCAACCCCTCCTACAATTGAGTCCTGGTTCCGTCCCTTGTATAGATGCTTATCTTAAAACTATTATGCTCTGAATCTTATGGCCTATGGTATCCACATTATTTATAGTGTTATCGATGCAATTTAATAATATATATTTCCAAATATCTCAGTGCCTTCAAAATCTTGTGATAATGGAAATGAATTGCATACCTAGAATAATTAAACATTTTCTGTATTAGTTTACCTCAGAGCATAAATCATGAAGAACACATCAAATCCCTAGTATATAGAGATTTCTCTTATTGGTTACAAATGATATTTTTTTTTCATAACTCATGACATAGCTAAACAAAGATCGTCTATCTCATCCTATTTTCTTGATAATATTGATTATCATTTCAATCCTTTATCACTCAGAAGCAATCTATCACCTACACAAGTAGAAATATGACATGAATTCTTATCAACAGAAGCAATCTATCACCTACACATGTAGAAATATGACATGAATTCTTATCAACATAATTGCAGCAATATAAAGTAGGGATGTTGGTAGAGAGAGAGTGAGAGAGAGAGAGAGAGAGCAAACAAGTAATAAAACACTCATAACACAAATATTTAGTAAAGCATTGATAACATAATTATCTAATTAAAACCAACTCACCATCATCAAACAAACCAGAAATGCACTATAAATCTATTTTGCATTTAGTTTGTTCCAATTATAAGTAACCTAACTAACATGGTCAATGTTGTCACGCCTTGAACCCGGCTCCCCGGACCCAGTGTGTTGATAAACAGCGGCACACCCATAGTGCATAACACAGTAGGTATACAAGGTCTCAAAACCTGTTTTAGAGTAACACATCTATAAATCTCAAAAGCCAAAAACCAAAATAGAAAAAATTTACAAAATTCAAACCTCAAAGTTTACAATATAGACAAAAATTTGAGCTCAAACTAGACTAGGGACAGGTCTGCTACTTGCTCACTCCCGCTAAGCTATTATACTCCTGATTTGAAAAAAATTCAACAACTACAATATAAGCTTAACAACCCAGTAAGTAACTAACACACCCCTTGTGTGCGTCCGCAAGTGCACGGGTCACTAAGTAATAAAGTGTACCTACTAGGTAGGGTAGTAGAATCCACAGTGAGCAGAAGTATTAATAGTGGCTACTTCTAAATTATCTAGTCGTAATCAAGAAATGATGAAGCGAATTAAACCACGGAAAGATGAATGTCACAAGCAAGTAAGCAAGAGTAAAAAAAATGAAAGAGAGTCTCAATCAATGAAAATGAGGTATTCGGGTGATGCTTCCCCTAGGATTTGACGTTAAGCATAAGATTCACAAAGTGTTTCTAACTTGAGCTAGTTAAGTCATGGAAATCCAATGATAATCTGATCTTGCTTCCTGATACTAGTCCCCTACTAGGTCTCGGTGGAGAAATCTTTCAGTCTCAACGCCTCACACCACATATGACCACTAAGAACTCTAGGGATTCCAAAGGGTGTACCGATTCCTAAAATTAGGCCTAACCCTACCTTTAGGTGAAATGCCCCTAACCCCTACGAGGTTGATACACCCCTTGCGTGTGTATACCGCAAGTGCACGGGTTATTGAAGTAATAAAATACCCCGGTAAGTGGGTAGTCGAATCCATAGGGAATAGATGCTTAGAAACAAGAAGTATTTTTATTTAGCTAAAGTGAAAACCAATTATGAGTGAATTCAATATATTAATGCAAAGAAAAGTAAAAGAGAAAAGCGAAAGCAAAAGGAGTAAAGAGAGGTAATCAATGATAAAATGGGGTACCCGGACAATACTCACTCTAGGACTATTGTTTCAAGTGCAAGACTAATATTATGCCTCCTAATTGAAGTTTAATGAGTCATGGAAATCCAAATACACATGGTCCCAAACCTAAGGGGTACTCTCAACACTGTGCCCCGACGGAAAGGGGTACTCTCAACACCTCATACTGTGTGGGACTGCTTGAAGCTCTAGCGATTCCAAGTGATGAACCTTATTCCCTAACTTAGATCTAACCCTTTGGTCCAGGCGAAAGATCCCTAATCACAATTAAGCCCAGCACTAAGGATTACTCAACACTTAATTCTGTTGCTCGCACAACTAAGTCCCAGTGGAGTTTGTATCTACACACTTCATTCTATCGTGACCGCAAAGAACTCTTGGAACATGGAGATAGGATAAATCACATCAGAGGAGAAAGGGGACGCTCTGCTACCTCTCGACTCACCCTCTCGACCCTCTTCAACCTTGCTAAGTTTAATCCTAATGAAGTATCACTCATTCAGAAGGATTACCTAGATAGATTCTCAAACCTAGTGTCACTCTAAGGGAAAATCAAATCAATAAACACAGAAGATTGAAACTCAGTTAAAACAACAATTAAAGGAAACATAATAAAAGTTAATGAAACAAAATCATCATAGGGTTTGCAAGTCCAAACACCCACTAGGTGTTTACCTAGATAGATTCTCAACCCTAGTGTCACTCTAAGGGAAAATCAAATTAATAAACACATAAGATTGAAACTCAATTAAAACATCAATTAAAGGAAACATAATAGAAGTCAATGAAACAAAATCATCATAGGGTTTGCAAGTCCAAGCACCCACTAGGGGTTTAGCTCTCCATGGAGAAATACAAAATCAAATATGAAATCAAGGATGAGTGCAAGCAATACATAGAGATAACCCGCTTGTCGTCCGTATCGATGGTCATCAAGAGCCGCCTTATCTTCTCTAAAGACTCCTCTGTTAAGCTTAGGGCACACCTCGCCGAATCAATGTCGTCGAAAATTCCCCCAATAACTCTCCTCCGAAGGAAATTGATGTTGAATGCCATAGAACCGCTCCAAAATCCCAGCAAAAACCTCTCCAAACCCTAGCCGCACTCTCCCCAAAAGATAGGCGAAAGATAGGAAAAAGATCTCCCAATTAAACTCTTCAAGCGGTATTTAAAGGGTTGAAATCAGGTATCCACACACCTTTGTGTAAATTCCACACTGGCGTGTGAATTTCCAGGCTTCTCATTTCTTGCGCACTGTGAACAATAACTGCCATAGTAATTTTGCTGTAGTGATTTGTTACAATAAACTGCTACAATGCTTTTGCCAAAGTACTCCCGAACTCTCGAATTCATTTTCTTCATCGAGACCGCAAAGTCGAACACACAACCATGCGGTAGATCATGTCGCATTTTGCTTTCAAGCCTATTGACGGAGCTCTTAACAATATCACATAAGTCAGAGTATATGAGCATGACTGCCTTTGTGCCTCTCCAATTCATATATTCACTTGCACATTTGGAGGTTGGCACACACCTACATGCCGGTGAACACAACTTGTGTCTTGATCCTTGTTCAGTCCAAGAGATTCCTCAACAATTTGCGCCCATGATCTATTTTTGATTTCTTTCTTCCAAACTTGTCTCCACAACCCTAAATGCACAAAAGAACACAAATACACACGAATGAGCCATAAAATCTGATAAAAGAGATTCTCAATGTAAGAAAAATATACTTAGTAATACTTATACATAAGCACTTATCAGAGGTCCCAAGCAAGAACTCTCTCAACACCTCACACCACATATGGTTGCATAAAAGGTAGGGAATACGGAGATAGAGTACACTAATCAGAGGGAAAAGGGGACACTCTACTATCTCATGACTCACCCTCTCATCCCTTTTTAATCTTAAGGTTCTAACCCTAATAGAGACCTCTCTCTCACCAAGGTGAACAAATCATGCAAACCAAACAATTATAAGATCATTAAGGTAAATAAGCATTAAGAAGACAAGATTAAAACTCAACTTAACTCGGATTAAGATGAAAACACAATGTAAATCAGCGTAAAGAATAAAATCCTAGGGTTCACATGCCCAAATACCCCTATGTGTAAGAACTCCTCTTGTGTCTTAATCCTTATGTTGCACAAAAGAATCCCAAATTGTGCCTTCATAACTTATCTTTGCTCTCTTTTCTCTATAAAAGACTTCACATTCCTATTTGTGCAAAGAAACACCAAATACAATTTATGAGACATAAAACATGATAAAAATGATGCTCAATGCATGTAAACATATAAAGAAATATGTTCACTCAAGCACTTATCAATAACCCACTAAAAAATATTGGGATCATGAGAAATTTAAAAATTTGAAACCAAAGGCAGATCATATCATATCAGATAGCGCAAATATTTATTGAAAATATGGTTCATAAAATTAAAGCCGTTCAGCAAAATATAATTTAATAATAGTCAATAATATGTATCCCAATCACTATAACTGAAACAAAATATCATAGATCATTTATTTAAATTCAGTGACCTGAGTTAGATTTTCAGAACTCATTTGTTTACTCTCGGTAACCCATACTAGATTAATAGAAACCGTTATTCTTTCACCCATGGCACGATGCGAAACTATAGTCTCTTATCAGAGTTTCATGTCGACATGGTCAATGTTTAGCCCTTAATGACAAGGTTAGTGCCTAGTTAATTGGAGACTAAACATATTTATGTCAAAATATCTTTGTTATCTGAAAACCAAAAAGAATATCAGAATTTTAGATAGAATTTTAGACAGGTCAGGGTTTGCAGAATAATTCATCGAGTCAATATACTAACATATGCATGATCCCATTTTTTATAACAAAAATAGTCCACTTATATTAAAAAAAATGAATGAATTATCATATCAAAGATTAACAGATATAATCAATATTACAAATACTAATAAATAATGCCAAGATGTGGGAGTTTATGTTTCAGGAAAAGAAAAACAATTCAAAAATTTAATAAATATTTAATATCAGAAAAATTTTCAAAAGTCCAATAATGATTTAATATTATACAAGCAAACTTCAAAATTAATTTAAATAAATAAATGCATAAATTCATAATTGTTTGTAATAGGAAATTTTGTGTGTGTGTGTGTGTGTGTGTGTGTGTGTGTGCATACATACATTTATATGTGGTGTTACTTACAGATTAATGTGAGAACCTCCGATTCTTATACCAAATCAAGGCTTTTGGCATGTCATATATTTGAGAAGTAATCTCATTAGTCTTACTAATAATATCTATTTTACAATATTCAGGGGTATATAAAAAGAAAAGGATTTAAAGAGACCGATGATGCTATAAAGGTTAAGACGCAAATAAGCAATGGTATTATAGAATAAAATTTTAGAAGGATACAAAGGCAAAAAGATAAAGCTATCATTCCACACTCCCAAACATTGATTCTTGTGAGGGTACAATAGAAATTACGCACTCTAAAGGCCATATGAACAATTCCATCATGGCCATTGAGGACTAATCCTTCATGAATTTACATAAACTTTTCCAAATCATAACTTTTCATTTGATTCTCTAGTTATTTCTGCAAACTAGTAATTCAGACATATATCTTTCAAATATGGCTATCTCTCAACCTATAACTCCAAAGTAAAAGGTTAAGACGCTAATAAGCAATGGTAATATAGAATAAAATTTTAGAAGGATACAAAGGCAAAAAGGTAAAGCTATTATTCCACACTCCCAAACATTGATTCTTGTGAGGGTACAATAGAAATTACCCACTCTAAAGGCCATATGAAGAATTCCATCATGACCATTGAGGTCTAATCCTTCATAACTTTACATAAACTTTTCCAAATCATAACTTTTCATTTGATTATTTAGTTATTTCTGCAAACTGGTAATTCAGACATATTTCTTTCAAATATGCATATATCTCAACCTATAACTCCAAAGTAAATGATATTTTACTGACAATTAGATAACTTAATAAGGAACAACTTTCCTATTTTTGACCTTACCTAATTCAATCTCCATGATCATAAAAAATGCCCATATATCTTTAGGTTTTGCATAGAAATACCATCCGAGGCGGTTATACTAATAGGGCTATATCTCATAAACTACAAATGTATAAAATCTAAACTTGTGCAGACACTTAGCTAACGTCAAAACTATAAGTTTCTTATTTTACTCTACTCCAAATTCAACCTCTAAGTCCTTGAAATTGAAGAGGGGTTTCTGCTATTTTCAAAAATGAAAATTGAAATCTATCAAATGAAAACAACTAATAATTCCCCACTCGTGGCAAAAGATTGTATTTCAATCAACCACACATCACATTACATCAATTATATCATACATAACCTCATCCTTGAGACATTGTTAAGTTCATAAAAACACCGCGGTCAAAGATCCTAAGAGTATGCAAAACCTCATCAATTATAAAAACACCGCGGTGCAAACATCATAGGGGAAACAAAAAAATTCCTGCAAACTACAAATTGGGAACATACCCTAGAAACTCAAGGGCTAGTTCTAAGGTTTCAAGATGAATCATAAAATAGGAACAAATTCTAGGGTTTCAGAAAGAAATAAATCTCATAGAGCCAACAAACATCAAAATCTAGATTTAAAATTTTACATAAAGCTCCAAGATCCTATTTTGACAGTAGAAGAAAACCAACTCTCAATGAGAAAATCCTCTCGTCCTTGCCGTCAGCACCACCATGTAGGAAAGAGAGGAAGGTTGTGGGGATTTTTTTTTTTTTTTTTTGACAAAGTCAGGATATCGTAGCTCATAGGTTGTGGATAGAATCAAATCACGAGATTTAAAAATCTAAAAGGATAAGAGCAAATCTGGCTTAAAATTTAAAATTCAAAAGTAATCAAAATTTTAAAAAATTTAAACTAATAATAAATATAATAATATTATTATTAAGCATAAAGTGGTGGAGTCCACAACTGTCATTTTTAAGATCAACGAAAATCTCTCACATTTCTTTTTAAGAAAACTTGAAATAGGATAGGTCACTTCTCATATTAGAGCCAGGAATATCACACAACATATCCAAACACTACTTAATGGATAGTTCATTTGGTTGTGCGGATGATGATGTACCAGTACTCCTTTACTTCTATTAACAAAAGAAAATGGGGGAATCTATATTCCCTTTTAAGCTGTTTGTCTATATTTATTTCACATGAGGAGTAATGTATCCATCTCTTAGTTTCTTAATCTAAAGTTGTGACAACATGGATAGATCATTTTCGATCACTTTATTGAGCATAAGTATTAGAGTCATCTCCTTAAACAACTCGACTCTCATTTTCATATATATATATATATATATATATTATAAATAGCCTCTCCCATATTCTCTTCAATCTTCTCTCTTACTTGGCAAGATGAACAAGTACATTTAGTAAAAGCATCAATAACACTAAATAATGCATCATATGCAAATCATATTAAAGATTGATCTATGCCTCTTGATTTCTTATAATTTTTACTAAGAAACAACTAAATAAAAAAAAATTAAATAAAGGATATATTTAAAAGCCAACTAAGAAACACAATGGCAATAAAATAAAACCACTAGTACCATTTTCAAACCTTCAAAACCATTAGTAAAATTTTCCACTTCACCACTATCTAAATCTTTCAATATGATGATGCCCTTGAACTTATCGAGGAGACTTTGCTCATTACCACAACTCTTATGTCATTTCTTATTGCATTTCTTGCCCTCATACCTTTTAACAAAATGGAGTTACAAAATGCAAATTCTATCACATTACTGAAATAAGGTTAACCCTTATTCATGATACCTTACTTCCCAAATCTTTTTAGTTTGAAACCTTTGTTATTTCCATCTAACTCATCATATCGTTACCACTCATATCATTCAAAGCAAATTTCCAAACAAAGTCCTCTTCTTACTCCACCTAACCCCTCTCACTTTTATGTCTTTAGGTGTACATGTTTTATCAAACATATACTAAAATCAACAACTTATGTCTTTCTTAGTTATTTTTCTCAGTGCAAAAGATATTACTATGTTCATCCTCTTACAACTTAAGTTTATATTTTTCACTACATTAATTTCCTTCAAATTTACTTTCTATGCACCAAAAATCTATCCCTCATTTCTTACTGTGAAAGGGTTTTTCGGTGTCACGCCCTTGGCGAGGGCATGACATAGTAGAGGAAGCCGGGGATGGCTATTTCATCCCCTTAGACCGATTTCAGTCTTTTTGTATGGTCAGATATTTTTCTCTGACATGATCGGGAGCGGAGTGGCGACCCACTTGACTTGTGCCAAGACTTAGAACATGAGGAGTACTCGTATGAGTAAACGCGTACAGGCGGAGAATGTTCCTTGGTAAGTCAGGACACTGCCGAGTCATTCCCGGCTGGATGAACAGTGATTATTAGGCGCTGTGGATGGGCAAGGGACATCTTGTAACTAATGGGGAGCACGCATGGTATTCGCAACCCGCCAAATAAGAACGACATCGACACCATTCTTTTGGATGAGAATCGGCTTCGTCATTTAGCCTTTGGTGGTGGAATACCTTGATTTGTGTTCGTCTCCATATGCTTTGATGAGATTCCAAGTTTTGAACTATATAAACCCCTCTCCTCCTCGATGGAGAAGCATCCCTTTCTCATTCTCTTCTATTCTCATCAAGAGCTTATTCAAGAGAGAGTTTCTCCTCCTCTTGTAATCTTTGGAACTAGGAGGGTTTCATGAAGAGCCTTGAGTGTTCTAAGTGGCCTAAGTTGTAATAGCTTCCATTCTCAATATCGAGAGTTACTTTTTATCTCTCTTCACACCTGGTGTCTTTATCCTATTTCCTTCATGGTTGTAGCGTTTCTCAGTGTATTCTTGGGTTTTAGGCTGACTTCCAGGGCACAAGTGCCGCATGGTGTTCATATCATCAGATAACTCCGTGTCAACTGGTACCAGAGCTACAGAAAGAAAGAGATGGACAGGTGTGTATTTGAGATGGAAGATCGGCTGGATCAGTTGGAGGAGCGCACTGAACACGTCAAGCACGTAGGTGGGTGTCTCAATGATGCACTGGGAGGATTCAGTGGGGAAGCAAATCCCTTTAGAACTATATGTGCTAGGTTGGAGGACCTAGACCAACAAAATCTAGAGTTGCACAATATGGTGGAGGTGCTCGATGCCTTGAAGAATGTAGGGACTTCCAGTGGATCGGCTGGGCGAGGCATGATGGTTGACAGGGGCCCGAAAGTGAACCGGTTGTCGAAGTAATAAAGTACTCCGGTGAGTGGGTAGTTAAATCCACAAGGAGTAGTGATTCAAGATAAGAGGAATTGCTACTTAGCTAGTGCGAAATACAGGTGGTGAGAGAAATCAATGTGTGTGTAAATAAAAGAAAGAGAAATATAAAAGACAAGAGAGTGCAAGTAAAGAGTAGAGAAGAAACAATTAATCCGAACCGAACAAGCTCCCCCTAGGACTAAAGTTTCTAGTGCAAGACTAGTATTATACTCTCTTATTGATGTTTAATGAGTCGTGGAAATCCTTAAACACACGGTCCCAAACCTAAGGTCAACCATGACTAGTTCCAACACTATGCCCCTGGCATTAGGTTTCACCATAACCCTTCACTCTGTCGATCTCTCAACTAATCTCCAAGGGAGTCCATCATCGTAAGCCTCACACTATGTGGAATTGCTTGACGTTCTAGCGTTTCCAAGTGATAGACCCTGTCCCTAAGTATAGTTCTAACCCTTTCGTCTAAGCGAAAGAACCCTAATCTAAGTTAAGCCCAAGCACTAGGATTCACTACAATCATTCACTCTGTTGCTTACGCAACTGAGCCCCAGTGGAGTTCATCTCCTAGCACTTCACTCTACTTAGATTGTAAAGAACTCTTGGAACACGGAGGTAGGAAAATCACACCAAAGGGAAAAGAAGATGTTTCGCTACCTCACGATTCACCTTCTCGACCCTCTCCAATCTCGGGTAGTCTAATCCTATAGAAGTTGTCACACCTTTAAAGGATAATCTAAATGATTCTCAACCCTAGTGTTACGGCTAAGGGAAAATCAATTACAATTAACATGTAAGATTGAAACTCAATTAAAATCATCAATTAAGAAAGCATAATAAGAGTCAAAGAAACAATGTCATCCAAGGGTTTACAAGTCCGAATACCCACGAGGGGTTTAGCTCTCCATGGAGCTATACAAAATCATTAATGTATATAAATTAACAAGCATAGAAAACATAGATAAAACCTCCTTGTGATGAGTGGTGATGGTCTTGTGAGGCCACTCCGTCTTCTCCACCAAGCCACTTGTCAAGCCTAGGGCACATCTCGTCGGATCGGTGCCGACGAAAGCTCCCCCAATAGCTATCTTCCATAGGACGTCAATGTTGATGCCGTAGACTCGCTCCAAACCTCCACAAAATCCTCTCCAAACCCTAGCCGCGAGCTCTCCAGAAGTTGGGTGAAAATAGATCCAAAAGTCCTCGAATATATCTGAGTCGCGGGTTTAAATAGCCTGAAATCGGGCATCCACATGACCGTGTAGAATTTCCACATGCCTGTGTGGATTCTTTGGAATCGATTTTCTGGCGTGTAGTGAACAGTAAACTGCTACATTGATTTGCTACAGTGCTTGCGCTCAAATTGTTCCCGACTTTATGTTCTTCATCGAGGCCGTTTAATTGGGCACATAATCAACATTAGATCATGTCGTTTGCTTCTTTTCTCTTTATTGATAAAGTTCTTCAATGTTACACGGGCTAGACTTTATGACTGTGACTACCTTTGTGCCCCTTCCAAATCATAGACAATTCGAGTACAATGGAGGTTGGCACACACCCACAAGTCTAGAACCCGTGCCTTGATCCAAGAACCTCCCCAACAAACGCGGACATGACCTAATCTTGCTCCTTTTCCTCAAACTCTTCTCCACAACCCTACATGTATAAAAGAACACAAATGCACACTAATCAATGGTAAAATCTGAGAAAAGTAATGCTCAATGTAAGAAAATAACACTTCGTATTACTTAAACACGAGCACTTATCAATGGTGCCATTCCCCGAACCTGCTTCTTTCAATGGTACTTGGGACAAGAAGGAATTAGAGAACTTTATATGGGATATGGACTAATATCTCATTGTGTCTAAGATCCCTTAGCGAGAACAAGTGCCCATGGTGGCAATGTTCTTGTCGGGGATGCGAAGTTGTGGTGGAAAGGCCGCAAGCTCGAGGAGGATCAAGTTGGGCAGAAGACCTTCAGTTTATGGGAGGAACTAAAGAAGGAATTAAGGCTCTAGTTCCTTCCTTGCAACACAAGTTGGATTGCAAGACTTGCCTTGTAGGAGTTAAGGCAAATAGGTAATGTCCAAGAGTATGTGAAGACGTTCACGTCACTCATGCTTCGCATCAAAGACATGTCCGAGGAGGGAAAAATGTTCCACTTCATCATTGGGCTGGAACCATGGGCTCAGGTTGAGCTCCGTTGATAAGGTGCGGTTGACCTGTCGACTGTCATCACACATGCTAAGGTGTTGGTAGATTATTAAGTTGTATTAGTAACGCCAAGTGGGAATATGGGCAAAGCTCAATCTAATGAGTGGAAGCTCGAGAGGAGGAAGGAATCCTCCCATGAGCCGTGCAAGGCTCGTGATACATCCAAAACTCATAAAGCTAGCGTTGGGCCAAGGCATTAGGGCAGAACTGAACGTAGAGGATGCTTCATCTGCAACGGACCGCATCGGGCTAAGGATTATCAGAAGAAAGTGAGCGGAGTTGCACTTGTCGCTGTGGGGCACAATGAGGGTGAGCCATCCACTCGTATGCACACTTCGTGATGGGATTAAAGTGGTAGTAGCATGGCCCCGAAATGAGCACTTATTTGGCGGAGCACAATGCGGAGGCCTAAGAGGCATCAAGGCGTGTGTAGGAGACGGGGCCTTGCTGGGTGGTATCACATAGGATGTCGATACATCCCTTTTTCCTATAAACTCTTTGTAGTTTGGAACCAAGAACATTAGTCCTTATGCTATGTTATCTTGTTGGTTCTGTGCAAGAGGGTATGAGACCTTTTGCAACAGCATGACTTGATAACAAGGCAACTCTTCACCAAGCTGGAGAAGTGCGAGTTTATACAATGTAGTATCAAGTTCCTAGGGCACTTGATAGTGAAAGGAGAAGTCCGAATGGACCAACGGAAGGTTGAAGCTATCTTAGAGTGGCTGACGCCATCCAAGGTTTCGGAGCTATGATCATTCCTAGGGCTTGCCAATTACTATTGGAAATTTATCAAGGGGTACTCTAATATCGTGACACCTTTTACAGATCTTCTGAGGAAGGATTGGCCATGGGGCTGGTATGAAGATCAAGTAAAGGCTTTTGAGAAGCTAAAGGTAGCCATCTCCACGGAGTCAGTGTTACGGCTCCCAAACTTCAAGTTACCTTTCGGAGTATATATCGATGCCTTGGATAAGGTAGTCGGTGGAGTCTTAGCTTAAGAGGGTCGTCCAGTTGTGTTTGAGAGCTAAAAGCTGAAGGAGGCCGAACTGAAGTACTCGGCTCATGAGAAGAAAATGTTGGCGGTGATCCACTACCTTTAGGTTTGGCGCGTTTATCTTTTAGGTACTCACTTTGTGATAAAGACCAACACATACTTCGCTACATAAAAGAAGCTCTTGCCAAAGTAGGCTTGCTGGTAGGAGTTCCTCCAAGAGTATCACTTTGAGTGGCAACACAAACCCGGCCACCATAACCAAGTCGCCAACGCTCTTAGTCAGAAGCAGGTGGTAGAGTATGTGGCCGTGCTGACTCAAGTGACGATGGACCAGATGGAACAGATATTGGAGATGGTGAAGACAGACACACAATACATGAAACTGGTATACAACGTTTAAGACGGCGAGATTTGTCGGTATTGGGTGGAGGATGGCTTACTCCATCCCAAGGGAGGCTGATTATTTGTTCCTAATGGTGGGAAGCTACGACTGGCCTTAATGAAGGAGCATCATGACTCTCGGTGGGAAAGGCACCTCGGGAGAGATAAGATGAAGGTGGTGATGGCCCGGCATTATTACTAGCTGGATATAGAGGAGGACATAAAGGTATATGTCAAATCCTGTTTTGTGTGCCTATAGGATTAACCAGAGCTAAGGCGGGGAGCAGGGTTACTTCAGCCGCTACTAGTCCCGGATAGACCATGGGTGTCAATTACAATGGATTTTGTCTCCGGGTTTCCTAAGGTCAACAACATGACATCGATCATGGTGGTGGTTGACAGGCTCACAAAATATGCCATCTTCATTCCAACTCTAGCGACATCTCCTACAGAGTGGGCAACAGATTTGTTCCTTCATTATATGGTACAGCACTTTAGTGTGCCACATGATATAGTCAATGATCGAGACGCTCATTTTATAGGGAGATTCTGGATGGCCTTGTTCGGATTACTTGGGACCAAACTGAAGTTTTCAACGGTCAACCATCCCCAGATGGATGGTTAGGCAGAGCACATTAATGCTTTGTTGGAGGAGTATCTATGTTAGTAGGTCTCGACTTCACAGAAGAACTTTCTAGGTTTACTTGATACAACCCAGTTCTCCTACAATGTGTATCAGTCTTCATCGACAGGCAAGAGTCTATTTGAGTTGGCTTATGGGTATCAGCCCCTATCACCCTTGAGATCGCTAAGTGTCGTACCGGAGAGGGATGTCCTGCTGTGCATAATTGGGCCTTAGAGTGACAGGAAATGATGGAATGAGTGAAGGATAGCCTCGCTAAGATGACCCGACGAATGAAGAAGTATGCACACTAAGGGAGGAGACCCTTGGAGTTCCAAGTCAGCTACCGAGTGTGGCTTAAGTTGACGCCACAGGTCTGGAAGAAGCTGCACCGGAAAGATGTGCACAAGGGATTGAGTTTATAGTATGATGGGCTGCTTGATATCTTCCAGAAGGTGGGAAATGTTGCATACAGGCTTGACCTGTCGGAGAGGTTGAAGCTGCACCCAATCTTCCATGTCAGTTATTTAAAACTATGTCATGAAAGATATCGCTCATCCGAAGAGGAATCTAACAGAGTGAGCACCACAGACAGTACGGAAGGAGTTTACTCGAGTGGCCGAGAAAATCCTTTACCTCAAGGTGGAGGAACAAAGTAAGAAGAATAGGTGGGTCTTCTTCCTTGTTAAATGGAAAAGGCTTCTAGATTCATAAGCTAGCTGGGAAAGGAACACCACCTTTTGGCAGTTCGAAGATTTGATTACAAACTTCCTTAATTACCCTCCGATGAGGATGTCGGACTATCCCGATAGGGGAGGTTTGTGACAGGGCTTTTCGGCGTCACGCCCTTGGCGCGGGCATGAAATTGCCGAGGAAGCCTGGGATGGTCATTTCATCCCCTTAGACCGATTTTAGTCTTTTTGTATGGTCGGATATTTTACTCGGACATGATCGGGTTTCATGAGGAGAACTTATATGAGCAGACACGTACGAGCGGAGAACGTTCCTCGATAAGTTAGGATATTGCCGCGTCATCCTCAGATAGATGAACAGTGATTATTAGGCGCTATGGACAGGCGAGAGACATCTTGTAGCTAATGGGAAGCACATATGGAATTTGGGACCTGGTAAATAGGAACGATATCAGCACTATTCATTTGGATGAGAATCGGCTTCATCATCTAGCCTTTGGTGGTGGAATACCTTGATTTGCGTTCGTCTCCACATACTTGGATGGGATTCCAAGTTTTGAGCTATATAAACCACTCTCCTCCTCCATGGAGAAGCATCCCTTTCTCATTCTCTTCTCCTCTCATCAAGAGCTCATTCAAGAGAGAGTTTCTCCTTATCTTGTAATCTTAGGAACTAGGAGGGTTCCAAGAAGAGGCTTGAGTATTCTAAGTGGCCTAAGTTGTAATAGCTTCCATTCTCAATATAGAGAGTTACTTTTTTTTTTCTCTCTTCACACATGGTGTCTTTCTTTTGTTTCCTTCATGGTTGTAGCCCTTCATGGCTGTAGCGTTTCTCGGCATGTTCTTGGGTGTTAGGTTGACTTGCAGGGCGCAAGTGCCGCATGGTGTTCATATCATCAGATAACCCCGTGTCACTTACCATCTCCTCTAGTTATGCTTGCTATACCTCTCTTCTTACCTTATTCTTTCACACCACCATTAGCCTCACCTTCGCTAACTCCAACTATACATTAGTACTAACCCCTCTACCTTAACATCCCATGATCACTCGCATCCATGATTACACCCATATTCCTTGTAACTTTAGTAATTGTGTCATTTATAAGACAATAACTCACAAATTATCCGATCTTGATCCTATTTCTTCACCTCAAGGTAACAAATTTTTATAATAGCGGCAAGTTATGCTTAATGAGTTTAATACTTGTCATCGAAATCAGATATATAAGCTTTTGTTCCTCCACCACTGAATATCAAAATTATTATATATGAATGAGCCTTTCAATCAAAGAAAATCTGATGGATCTTGATTGTTGTAAAGCTTTCCTTGTTGACAAGGCATGCAGTCAATCCCCTGGCATCAACTACACTCATACATTTTGTCAAACCCACTAATAAGTCCTTAATTATGCATATTTTTATATCAACATTTGAAGTATTTTGCTTGCTTCTTCAATGAATTTTCTTAATATTTTAGTGTTTACCCTATTAATAATTTATTTTCAAGATGTAATTTATATGTTTGGAGCAAAAAGAACAAAGTTAGATCAGAATGGAATGTTTTGAAGAAGAATTAAAGCTCCAAGAAGTTACATAGGAGGTCGTGTTGAACATGGCTATCAAGATGAGTTACACACCTATGTTAAATGTTGTGACTCCATATATTTTAAGTTATACAACCAATTGCATACTCACGTTCAAGCCCCCTGTTTAGCCCTAAAATCTGGGGTCAAGAGAGAGAGAGAGATTGGAAGATTATCATTAGACATATTTTGGAGACTTTTGGAGAACGTTCTTGGAACGATTTGGAAATAAAGATATTAAAGAGTTTAGCATGTATTGAAGGTCAAGGATCAAGCAGGCTTTGAGAGGATTCCATCAAGCCAAAGAAGATTATTAAGATTCAAAGGGTTATTCATGTTTCTATTGGTTTTTATGTCTTCTTTAGATTTAATGTTGTTGCTTTAATAATGAGGAATCAAGCATCCTTCAATACTTGGATATTGATGTACACTAGGATGGATTTTATTATTTGGTTTCTTTATATCAAAATAATGCTCATGGTTATTGTGATTCAATATTGCAAGAGAATTGATTTAAGTTTGATTTAATGCGATTGAAATTGTGAAATCCTTTTGCATTAGTAAATCTATGGCGAGTTCTAGTTTGTATATATTTTCATATTTGTTATTTGGAGCACTTTTGAATGAACATTGTTAAATTTGAGTGTATAAATTTGTTATTACTTTTTATGTAGGGTACAGTTGGTGGACTTAGAGCTAAAAGAGTGATATTAGGGCAATTTGGAGCTAATTCAATACAAATTTAGGATTTTTTGGGAGCACCATCTGCAACTCCATAGTCATTGTCATGTGACTTGACTTTCTAAGTGTGCGAATTTCTTGGAAGCTAACACAATCAAATGTATGCCCCAATTTGTTACAAACTGAAGTGATTCATAAAGGAGAGATTTGGACAGTGATAATGGCAAGACTTACTCACAACGAGAGCAAGGAAGCTTCTCCATGAAGAAGATTTCATTGATCATAGAAGCCTATGTAATTGCAAGAGTTTTTGATGTCTTCATTAACTTCTTGTCCTTTCTTTGATTCAATTGTATAATCTTCCATGATGAGAAACTAAAAATCTTTTGAAATTCTAATTGATGAAAATCAAGATGGATTTGTAAATGGATTGCTTATTTATATCAGTTTAAGTTTTATTATGATTTATCCTTGTGTTCTTTGATGCCATGGATTATATATACTGAGAGCTTTAATTCAAGTTTGGTTGTGTGATTGAGATTGAGAAATCCAATTGCATATGGATCTACCAAGGATAAAAAGGAAGTGTATCTCATACTCTCTAAATTAGGGTAAAACCTAATAGAAAGACTGATAGAATGTCAATGCAATCATAGGGAGAATTAGGTTAGGAAGAGACTCAAGCCAATTTTCATTTGGGATTAGGTATTAATAGCATTAAGAAGGGTATTAACATAACTCGACAGTCTCCATGCTCCAATAATCTCAAAATTAAACTAGTTATGTAATTTGATTGTAATTAAAATCCTAAGGTGATTTATATATTGGTACCAGCTCTATTGATCGATTACCTCCTTACTTTTCTCACTTGCTCGGATGTTTGATTTAGTTTTTTCTTAAGATAATTCTTGCAATCATCATTAATTAATAGGTGAAATAATAGAGGAGTAATTAGTACTAGTACTTCAAGTCCTCATGGGAACAACATCTTGCTTTTAGAACACCTTATTACTTTATACAACATGTGTACTTATGTAAAGATGTTATATATTACTTCACATGCATAACATCAACCAAGTTTCTAGTACGGTTGTCAAGGAAAAAAACATTAGAAATGTTTGGAATTTATTAATTTAGCAATTATTTGATTTTGATCTTCATTTATTTTTCTTTCTTTCAATTTAATTTAATTTTTCTTTATTTTTGTCTTTTGTGAGAGGAATTCTTAATCATAGGTGATGTGCTTACAGTTTTGAAACATCGGATTGAAGCTTATAACAAGAGATTTTCCTGCTTTAAAGTTTTCACACAAGTTAAGGGTATTAATTGCAATAATAGTTATGCTTTCCAGTTTTGCCACAACAAGTTAAGAGTATTAGTTGCAATAATAGGTATGTTTTCTATGTCACAACTTGACTAGCAATTGAGCTTGCAACAATCACCACGATAACCCGAGGGAAATGGGTGATGCCTACCCTCAAGCCACTGCAAGGCAAGAGGTACCTAGTATCACAACCAATAAACCCATGCAAAGTATAGGCAACAACAATAACAGTACTAAGAGAGACATATATATAACCAACCAAAGTAATACAATATAACAATAGAATATGTTGAAATACAAAAGTGATAGAGAGTCATTGTGGTACCCTACCCTATTTTTAACCTTAATTTATTATTATTATTATTATTATTATTATTATTATTATTATTATTATTATTATTATTTTTGAATATTTAGGAGTTAGAATGGTAATTTGGTCTTTTCTCATGTCCTTTATTTTGGCCATACCCCCAACCATACCTTGTTATTTCAAATCCATGCCTTTTCATTTCAAAACCATGCCTTGTCAATTCAAAGCCATGACTTGTTTTTTTTTTATAAACACTACCTCTTTGTTTTTTTTTGGAAAAGAAGGAGACCTTGAATGAAATCCTTCCATTGATAGATTGAAGCTCCATCTTTCCTTCCTTTTTCTCTCTTGAAGATATCAAGGTAAACACCATATTCTTTCTTGTTTTCTCCTTGTTTTCTTCATCCTTGCTAGAGGAATCTAGTGCTTGTGGTAAATGAGCATGTTTGAGCTTTGATTCTTGCATTATCTTCTTTTTAGAGTGTTGAAGGTTATTGGGTTATGATTTCCTTGTTTGTTTCCCAAAATTTGTTGGAATCATAAGTAAATTTTATGCTAGGAATTTCGGGGTTACTTTAGCTCCAGCGAGCTTTCCTTGTTTTCTTGGTTTCTTTGAGTTAGAGTGAGGCTAAACCCTTTAGAACTTCTTTAGTAGCCTAAGGTGTTAGTTGAGCAAACCCTAGTTATGATTAGGGTTGTTTGGTAGAAGAAACCCTAGGTTTCTTACTTGGCTTTTGTATTAACAATTGTTGTGTTTTATTACCTGTGTTTTATTTTGAGTACTTTATTTCAATTTGTATCAAATTGAGCACTTGATTTTGATTTTTTTTCAATGGGAGGGTACTGGGACTATTTCGGTGGAGAGTTACTGATGTGGTGAAGCATTGGCTCAAGACAAAGAGTTAGCCGAGGATTAACTTGCTAGGAACAGAATCGTTAATTTTTGTGAGTGGGATAATTAAGCATAACTCTATTAGAATATTATTAATATTTATATGTTTATATAATCTATCTTGCTTAATGAGATTTTGTTGGTTATAATAATTGATTTTGAGATGTTTATTGTCCTAAAATGAGTTAATTGCTTGATGCCTTTCTTAGGAAAGTTTTTGTTCAAAGGAAAGGTTTCTGGGTTGTCGGAAGGAAAGAATTTAAATATTGTTGCTTGTGTTGGATTTTTGTAAATCAAGTTGTGTTAAAAGCTTGAGTTTTCTTGTACTTTTATCATTTCCTCGTGGAAATGACTGAGGTATTGTTGATTGATGGTTATTGTTGGCTATTGTACTCTGTGTGGAGTTGTGCTTATTGTTAAGTTTGTATGGTGAAACCTTATTGCAGTAGGCGGTCTCCACGGCCAGCCTATTGAGGTGGCGTGGTAGACCGACTGATTATTATAAGGGCCAGTTCAGGTGGGAGTGTAGAGTCCTGACTATATATTTATTGGGTAGCCGGAGTCACCATATGGCAAACCGATGGGTCATTGTCAAAAGCATGAGTACCTTGACTGTTCTGAACCTAGCCGCGGCCACGGCAAAGGTTTGGAGAGGTTTCTAGACCATCTCATGCTGGGTGTATGTTGTGGGTTGAAGATGCTTTTGAGTTGTTGTTTTCTTGCTTTAGAGTTTGAGATTTATAGTATTGTGCTTCTTTGTTGTGTCATCTCGAATTGGTAGTGAGCTGGCGAAGCCCAGCTATCGCTCTTTGGAGGGCAGTCTCCCATAAATTCAATTTGGCACTAGTATTATGATTACTTAATGTGAAACTCATGCTAATTACTTTGTTATACTTATAATGGGACCTATTTTGATTTGTGTGTTTTATGGTGGTAGATTTGTTTCACGTTTAGCTTGTTTTCATAATTTGGAACCTTATGTTCAGTATTTTGTGGTTTTGAAGTGGTAAAACCCTAGTTGAGGTAGATTTCTTACTTGACTTAATCTTTTGTATTATCGTATTAAAGTTTGCCATTATATGTATTCAAGCTTTAAGCTAGTTATCTTATTAGTAAAATATCATTTTGAAGATGTATGTTTATTGGATTTTGGTGCATTTCTGCTAGAGTTGTGCTAACATCCACTCATTGAGTAACTTTAGTTGCTCACCTCTCTTTCTTCCTCCTAGTCTGTTGCAGAGCATTTACTACTGTTCCACCTTCTGTATTTCTCCTTCCAGTTCATGTATGTTATTTTTGTAATAGACATGTTGTTTGACTTATGGATCCACTAGTGTGTAAAAAACCTTGTTGCATGGTTTTGTATCTAAATAACTCTTAAACTCTTAATGTATTAGCTTTGTTGCTGTTGTTGGTGTTGCTTCCTTATGTATTTGTAAAACCTCTCTATTTCTATATAGTTTGGTTATTGTTGTTGTTGCTACTTCCATTGTGTATCATTGTACTTTTATACCTCGTAAAATGTAAATATTGTTGTTTCCAAGTTGTTGTTTGGCCTTACGGCGTTCTGAGGGTTAAGTGGCGTAGTGTTCCTCCTTGGGATCATCGCGGTGATTGTCATGTTTCGTGGACCCGCGGGTCAAGGCGTGACAGTCATAGGTGGTCAACTAGCGAATCCATCCTCATACATGCTTAACACTTACAAATGCAAAAGTCAACAAACCTTAACAAAGATACAAAGGACACAAGGACTCCCAGAACAATGCTCTATCACGCGCTCACCAACCACAACCTGAGAGATAGGAGAAAAGGGAGAGTAGTGAATAACTCGGTTACTTAGTGAGTGGAAAACATAGCCCAAGTAGGGGATATCATAGCCTTTACAATAGAAAATAAATGAATCACATGCTCACACACACACACACACACATAACTTATAATGAGAGAAGTGAGATCAACTGGATAAAATCAACTTCCAAGGTTGAATGCCTAAGATAATCACATTTCAGAGTTCAAAATGAATATATAGGTTATATAAAATATTTATAGGGCTAGCCTAAAAGAACTCCCTGCTTGGTCATGGATGTGACTAAGTTAGGACCACCAAGGTTATTCTTTTAGTTTAACAAAATATTTTCCCTCCTTGGCATTGGCATCTGAGATCCCCCGTGCAATGCCCATGGTGTCTCTCCCACTACCCTCTCAGGCTCTCTACACACCTCCTAAAGAGGAATAAATCAGCTGGTCATTCACGCTGCTTCTTTACAGGCCGGATTATGGAGGCTACCACTGCAGTGGTCGGGTCGTAACCTGCATTCACCAATAGTAAAACCTTTCAAGAATCCAGTTGCATAATTTCAAACCATTACATGATGTAAACCCCTTTTTCCAAGGGTGTTTATTATATGAGAAAATATGCTAATTCAAGTTAGAAAACAAGGATAAATCATGTTTAATGTCCACACATATGCTAATTGTGTAGTCAATGCTTGGAAACAACAATTTTAGTACATGTATAAGTACCATATAAAACATGTTCTCAATTTCGTATAACTTATCAAAAGCATAGTAATTAAATCATCTAGTTTAGGATAGTGAATAAGAAGACATAGAAGAAGATAAAAGAAGAAGAATGACATAGATTTCAAAAAAAGCATAAAACCTTCTAATAAGGCTATATCTTAATATCGACATTCACTCACAAAAGTGAAGACCGAAACAAGGCACAATTACTCCTCCGCTATTTCCTTGTCTTTGTTGGATAGACCACCACCTAGAACAATAGTAGGAATTAAATGGAGTTATTATGAAATAATAAAACGTATGCAACATGCAAAACCCTAGGTCTAAATGTCATGCATTAAAGAATGACACTCGGGCTTGGTTTGACATGAATCTAGACCTCAATTTAGACCACAAAACAATCAAAACTTGGAGACAGTAGACTCCAACTATGATTAGGAAATGAAAAGAATCAAGAAGCCAAAGAAAAATGATGAAATTCATGGTGAGTGCATGGCCATGAATTTTTTGCTTGATTGAAGCCCTGAAATTCATCAGTAAAGTACACGGTCATGAGCGCACCGCTAAGCATAGTCATGCAAGGTCAAACCTACATATTTAAGCTCGAATGTTAGACTAGAGAGGACTTTTGGTTTGAGGATAGAGGAGACAACTAGCGTTTTGAAGGGAGAGCCGATCACCACCAATTGAGAGGAAATTGAAACTTGCCTCAAGGTCCAAAGGTAAGAGTTTGATAAATCATCTTTCTTAATCCTTGGATTCCATTGCAACCATTGAGAAGAGCTGGAGGAAGTTTTCATTATGATTTTCTTCTTGTCTTTAATCTTGGATTGTATTTTTTTATTATTGAATATGAGAGACTAAACTGTCATTTGGTATCTCGAGCCATGAATCTCAAGACTTATCATATTTGATTTCGTTGTTTTTGTTGTTTCTATGTATAAACTATTAGTATTAATTCTTGTGAATATTCTATATTGCTTTATGCTTGCAATTTATGTTGTTCAAAAGCATTAATTTCATATTCAGTTGGCATGATGACAATTGGGAAATCAGTCATGTTAACACATACAAGATAGTATCCTAGAGCTAGGGCGTATAGTGTTGAACTCCTCGGAAGGTGAGTGCACTCCAAGAGCTAGGGTGTATGGTATTGACACGACCGATTACGTGTGTGTACCATAAGTGCACGGGTGTCGAAGTAATGAAATACCCAGTGAGTAGGGTAGTTGAATCCACAGGGAACAAAGGTACTAGTAGTAACTACTTCTCTGTTACCTAGTTTAAATCAAGAATATGGTGGAATGAACTCAATTGCAAGAATAAGAAAGTTGCAAGCAAGCAGAAAGAAAATAAGCGAGATTTCAATCAATAAAGATGAGGTACTTGGGCAATACTCCCCCTAGGATCTAACATGAAGCACAAGATTTACTAAATATTTCTAAACCGAGTTAAATGAGTAGAGGCAATTCAAGAATAATTGGTCTCTGCCTCTAAGCCACCGATACCAGTCCCCTATGTGGTCTCGGTAGAGAAATTACTCAATCTCAACACCTCACACCACATATGATCGCAATAAACCCTAGGGATACCTAAGAGTGCAACCGATTCCTAAAGATAGACCTAACCCTACTGCTAGGTGAAAGATCCCTAACCCCCTATAAGGTCCTGGCGGAGAAATTTCTCAATCTCACGCCTCACACCAAATATAGTTGCATAAAGCCTAGGGAATACGGAGATAGGAAACACTCAATAGGAAGGAAAAAGGGGAGGCTCCACTATCTCATGACTTACCCTCTCAACTCTCTTCAATCTTGGAGTTTTGACACTAATGAAGATGATAAACATCTAAATATACATATTTATATGTATGTGTGCACATGATTATTGTATTTTATTGATGAATCAATGCCCTTTTTATAGTTTACTCATTTAATTTCATGTTTCAGGCATAATAGAAGCATAGGGGGAGCTCAATAACGTGATTTGAGAAGAAATCGACACCGAAAACGGCGTTTTTGGGCATGACACTGTAGCAGCACTGTAGCAGCATGAAGCACCAAGACTTTGGAAAATTTCTAAGTCTGGAAACCCTTACAGGCAACCTCACGGCCGTGAAGACAACTGCAAGAAATTCAGAGAGAGAGAGAGCAGCATTGTAGCAGTTTTACCGAAGGAGTACTATAGCAACTTAATGAAATTTTTGGCCCGTTATCTGAGCATCCTCACAACTAGTATATTGACTGTGAGGCCATCCGTAAGTCATCCCAAAGCCATCCTTTATAAGCTTCATTAGGGCATTCTTTTGAGGGAGGAGACTCCCTTCTTAGAACTCATTACCACCATTGTTGATCCAAGGAAGAAGGAAAAGTTTGAGGGCATTTCTATGGAGGATTTGACGAGGAGAGCACACTTTTAAGCAAGATCCATCGCTAGGGCTTGATTTGAAGAGGTTGAAGATGACGGGAAGCCACTTCTATGAGTGGCGTCTTTGGAAGCTTCTTCGGTCTCCATCCTTTGAGGGAGTGTTTATTATGTTTTGTTTGGTTGTTTGCATGAATTTCTTGGTGTATTTGGTGACTATGAACAACTAAACCCCTAAGGTCACCGGATGTAGGTGAACCTTGGGGGTGAAATTGTGTTGTTTGGATGATTTGTTCTATATATTGCATTTTGGCTTGTTTGTGATCCATGTTTGGTGTAATTGAATGCCTTGGTATGCATGAGAACTTTGTGTATCAATTCTTTGGTGATACTAGGTTGCATGACCATTGCCCTAGTGTTACACTCACCAAGCTTGGAAAGGATAGACATATAAATACGCCTTGACCATCGGGTATTTGTACCCCTCCATTTCTAGGGTTGAGTACTAGCTTGTGTTTCAACCCTAGCTTGAGAACCACTTCTCCCATTGCAATCGTAGGAGGATTTGGGCAGAAGAGATTCTATATCCAATACTCGTACTGGATTAGGGGTTAATTGCCATGACCATCGGGTTGGCCTAAACTAAGGTTTTCTCGGTTCAGCTAGCCACTTGCTTGTTAGTTCTATCATCCCACACACTTTAGTGGCCCTTGAGGGGATCCTCATCCATGACCACTTCCTTGCCCTGATTACTCCCCGTATTTTGCCTTTGTTACTAGCATTTTATTTACATTTATTTAGCTTCCTTGCATTCTCTCAATCATTCGGACTTGTAGGTTAAACAACATCGTGATAAGTAAGGGTAGATTCTCGGGCCCTTGGGAATACGATCCTCTCGTTCTTGCAATAAATGTATTACTTAACGACCCGTATACTTGTGGGATTACAAAAGCGTATCAAATTTTTGGCGCCGTTGCCGGGAATGCAAGAGGAATAATCAGAAAAATTAGAGCATGTTAATTTAACCATTGTTTTGTTTCGTATTTACCATTCTTGTATATATTTCATCATTTCTTCATTCGCATTTTCTTTTCTTGTTTTTCCATATCTAAATCTTGACTCTAATTATCTTGCAAGGTACCCATCTTATGACACAAGCGAGTCAAGTAAATTTAGTTTACCCCGACAATGAGATTGAACGAACTTTGCACCAACAGTTAAGAGAAGTGGCCAAAAGCTCAAGACAACAGGAAATTCGGGTTGAATCTAGTGAACCCTCAGTCATGGTCGAGCCTAGGAGGACTCTATCTGATTATGAGAGGCCACAGTTTACTGGGAAAGGATTTAGTGTACAAGCACCAACTGTACCGCCCAACAATTTTAAGATCAAGGCAAGTACGATAGGAATGATCCAAAACTTAGTGTAGTTTAATGGGTTAACTGATGAAGACCCACATGCTCACTTGTTTCGCTTCCTCTAGATCTGTTCAACTTTCAAGATTAACTCAGTGTCCGATGATGCTGTAAGGTTGAGATTATTTCCATTCAGCCTGAAAAGAGCAGTGTACAGATGGCTCACTTCCTTAGCTCCTGGATCTATCACCACATGGAAAGAGATGGTGGAGAAATTCCTTGCTAGATACTTCCCTCCAAGTAAGGCAGTGACACTGAGATAGGAGATTTCATCTTTCAGGCAAGGGGACTCTGAAACACTCTTTGAGGCGCATGAACAGTTTAAGGATCTTCTACGCAAGTGTCCTCATCACGGGTTCCCTGCATGGATGAGAGTGCAAATTCTATGCAATGGGCTGAATTATGCTACAAGTGTCACGCCCCGACCCGCGGGTCCCAAACACGACATACCGCCACGACAACCCAGGGGAGGTCTAACACTGCCTCAACCCAAGGTAGTCGTAAGGCTAACCTGTTCCCTGTACAATATATCTATATTCACAAAACATAACTCAACAAGGTACCACACACACTGATACTCATGACAAGGGGTACATAAGAAAGATAACATCAACCACTCCAGATAGAGGATACACTCCTCCTACAAAATATGGACTACACCAGCATACCAAGTATTATGAGTATAGAGAAGACATAAAAGGGTTTAATAATACATAGTGGATCCCTAACAATACATGCCAAGATGACACGACCCCTTGCGTGTATCCCGCAAGTGCACGGGTTTGTCGAAGTAAAAAATTAACTTGGTGAGAAGGTAGTCGAATCCACAGGGAATAGGGAGATAGAATATAAGGTTTCACTAATTAAGCTATGCAAAATACGGAGATCGATAATAAGATTGATGAGTGAAAATAATGCAAAGCAATAAACTAAATAAAGAGATGGAAGAAAGAAGTGCAAGTAGAAAAATCGAGAAAGACTAACAATGAATAAAAGGGGGGTATCCGGACAAGCTACCTCTAGGGTCTATGTTTCAAGTGCAAGACTATGATATTATACTCTCCTATTGATGTCAATTGAGTCGAGGATATCCTAAGACTCACCGTCCCAAACCTAAGGACAACCGTGACTAATTTCAACACTATGCCCCGGTATTAGGATTCACAACACCCTTCACTCTGTCACCTAGATGACTAAGCCCCAGGGGAGTCCATCTGCCTAAACCTCACACTATGTGGAGTTGCATTATGCTCTAGGGATTCCTAGTGATTAAACCTGTTCCTATACGTAATTCTAACCCTTTGGTCCAGGTGGAAGAACCCTAGTCTAGATTGAGCCCCAGCAAATAGGATTCACTACAACCCTCCACTCTATTACTTGCGTAACTAAGCCCTAGGGGAGTTTATCTACCTATTGCTTCACTCTATTTCGACCGCTATTAAATCAAGGAATCGGAGGTAGGGAGAAATCACATCGAAGGGGAAAGGGGTACATTGCTACCTCACAACTCTCCCTCTCAACCCTCTTTAATCTTGAGTAGTCTAATCCTATAGGAGTTGTCACACCTCCAAAGGAAAGCCTAGATTGCTCTCAACCCTAATGTCACGTTTAAGGGAAAACAATATGAAAGGATAATCAAGATTAAAAACTCAATTTTATTCATCGACGATGGAAAGCATAATAATCAATGTCAAAGAAACATAAGAAACCCTAAAGTTTACAAGTCCGAATACCCCACGAGGGGTTTAGCTCCTCATAGAGCTATACATGTTCATCAATGTGAGAAATAAAGCATAAAACATAGACATCAATGAAAAACCCCCTCGAATTGGTGTGGCCGTGGTCTTGTGCAAACGTCGAACCTCAAAATCGATGCCGACGACGCGCTAGAACCTCCACGAAATCCTCTCCGAAACCCTAGCCGCACTCCAGAAAGTTGGGGAAAAGATAGGTCAAAAAATGCCTCAAAATGTTGCAAAAATCCCCTTTTATAATGTTGAATCGCGGCTTTAAAATTAGACTTATCGGGGGCTTCACACGGCCGTGTGGAATTTCCACACGCCCGTGTGAAGCTTCTGTCTCGGCTGAAAAATTAATTTCACACGGCCGTGTGGAATTTCCACACGCCCGTGTGTCTTCACTGGATGGCTGAAATTGCACAAACACATGGCCGTGTGGAATTTCCACACGCCCGTGTGACTTCTCTGTCTGGCTGGAAATTGGTTCACACGGCCGTGTGGAATTTCCACACGCCCGTGTGACTTCTCTGGAACTCTAATCTTCAGCTGAACAGGATTGTAACTTGCCGAAACACCTCCCGGGTTCATTGTTCTTCATCGAGGCCATTACTTGGGCACACAAGCAACGGTAGGTCGCGCCGATTGCTTCAAGTCTTCTTCTTTCGCGAAATTCTCCTAAGTAACACGGATTGGACTTGTTGTGAATGTGACTGCCTTTGTGCCCCTCCAAAGGAGGTTGGCACACATCCACAAGTCCAAATACGTGCTTCGTTCCTTGCTTGGTCCGAGAACATCCCAACATTGGCGAACGCGACCTAATTTCATTCTTCTTCTCCAATTAGGCTCCACAATACCTTCAATGCACAAGAGAACACAAATGCACACATTTAGTGATAAAACCTGATAAAAGGTATGCTTAATGTAAGATAATAGCGCTTCGCGATACTATAACACAAGCACTTATCACAAGACATAAATAACATACATAACCCCAAAATGAGAAGACACTGAAGACTCTAGCCAAGCACTTCACGTCTTCACCCCTGCGCTGTGCTAACACCTGGGAGGAAGAAAGAGGGGGGGTGAGTAACTAGGTTACTCAGTGAGGGGTTAGTCACAGGACTATAGTTCGAACATGATCAAATAGAGATAAACAACATAAAAATATTTCAATGCATAACAAGAATAAAAAAATACTTTGAGTAGCAAATGTCTCATAAGAACATAGCTTTTCTCATTGAAATATAAATAGAGATTCTTTGAAAACATCATGAAAATACATGCCATCCTGGACCTAGCATAAGCACAATACTTGTTGATAGTTTCCAAATATCAAGATACTTAGAAATAAGTAAATTCAACATTCACAAATAAACAATAATGTCCAGAATGGCCTCAAAACCCTCCGTCGCTAACCATTGCCTTGGTTAGGTCTAGAGCTACCAAGATGCGCGTATCTTGGCATTGGCCGCTGGGAAGTTCGTGTGGTGACTCCGAACAACCCAACTATATCCATGTCAGGACTCTACGCTCCCACCTGACATGGCATAACCGTTTTTGACAGTATTCCACGCCACCTCTATATAGGTCGGCCCATGGAAACCGTCTAATTCTTACTGCAGCAAGTTCTGGAGCTCGGCTCCCATGTCACCAACAAATAATTTAAACAATAACTTAGCACGTAGGCTCAATATAAACATCATGATAACATAATTCTCAATGAGAGACAATAAGTGCTCACAATAACAATTTTCACCCCAAGGGTGATCAATTGATCAAATCATGACTAATGAAACCATTCTTCATCAAAAACATCATAGGAGGGTGTATTTTGAAAATACACGTCAACATTGACTAAATACAATAAAATCAACTTTGTTTCATATGCTTTTGGATCATCAAAATGTGAACATCAATCTTTTGAAAATACATAGTTTAAAACATATATTTGAACATAGAGTTCCAAACCATAAGCAATATATATACACTTTGCAAGAATTGAAGAAATAAGCTCATCAGATAAATCATCATGATTCTAAATATCAATTTAAGTCTTGTAGAAGTTTAGCAATAAGGATTTTATAACTCAAAACAAGCAACTCAATAACAAGAAAATATCATGCATGAATCATAGTCCATTTTGGTAAATTTCCCACTCACAAACTCGGCAAGCAAAATGCCTCGAAGTCACTTCTCCACCGGTTCTTTGCCCTTACTCGAAGCCTCACCTCCTAGAAGCAATTAAACAACCAAACAAGCATCCAAACATCAATAATTATAGGATTAACTAGAATGAAGGAAAATGCTCAATAATGGGGAATGGTTGCTTCTAGGGTTTGCTAAACACCAAGGCAAGAAGTTATAGCAAGGAGGAGACCTCTCACAACTCATAAAACAACCAAAGAAACCAAGAATGACCTAACATGGTCGGTGCTACAGTAATTCCGGGATTAGGGTTTTGGAGGTTCATGGATTTCATGGATTCAAGGTCATACAATTCAATACAATAAATCCTCACAAGATTTGCCATCAAAGAGGGAGAAAAGAGACCAAAATCAAGCTCTTATAAGGGCTTACAAGCAACCCTAACAATTCTCATCAAAGAACAAGGAAGAAGGGAAACAAGGTTGGAGCTTACCTTGATCAAGTGAAGGACTAACTTGATGATCCAAGTTTCAAGCCCTAAAACCTCCTCTAAGCCGGACTTAGAACCATAAGAGATGATGGAGGAAGAGAGGAGAAGGAGATGGAGGTGTTTAGAAGAGAAGAAAATGAAGAAAAGAAGCCAAGTTCGGGTTTTTATAAGCAAAACAACGAAGATGTGCGGGCTATGCGCGGCCCCGCACACCAGCCGCACACCCTTCTGCCTGGGGTGTGCGGCCTCTGTGCAGCCCCGCACAGAGGCCGCACAGCCCTCAGGAGGGGCTGTGCGGCTTGTGCACAGCCCCGCGCAACTTTGCGCGGCCTATGCACAACCCGTACACACTCAAAACTCCTCTAAAACGTGACCAAAACACGCTCAAACACTCGGCAACCAACTCCAAAGACTCCACAAAAATATTCAAAGAAAACTAAATAGGGAAATGACAACAACAACAGAGGCAATTAGACAACAAACAAGGGCAAAGAAACCGAAACTCCACAACAAGGCAGCTCATCGATGCAGCAGTAGGTGGTTCTTTGAGTAACAAACTCCCTGAAGAGGCTGAATCATTGATTGAGAACATGGTAAACAATGAGTGCCATTGGAGTACTAGACAAAAGCCACCCAGAGCGGTAGGACTTTATGAGGTAAATGACACTACTACTTTGGCCGCAAAAGTGGATGTTTTGATAAAGAGTGTTATGGACAACAATGCATTGGCTGCCAAGGTTAAAGCGTTAACACAGAGATTCGATTAGTTTATGTTGTGGTCCAGTTTAAATCCTAAGGCAGTGATGTCATGTGATACTTGTGGCGCTGGGCATGCAACATCACAGTGTCCCATATTTATTGCCCCCTTGACCCCAGTGGAGACTGTAGACTATGTTGGTGGAGGACCAAGAGGACCGGGGAATCAGTATGGCAATACCTATAATTCGGGGTAGAGGAACCACCCGAACCTGTCTTGGAACCAAGGTCAATCACAGCATAGGCCTCCACCGCCTCAGGGAATTTAGTATAAAGCTCCTCCACAATAAGAGAGAAAGTACACCACTGAGGATGTCTTAGCCAAATTCATGATTAACAAAGAGGCAAGGTTTGTGAATGTGCACAAAAGGCTTCATGAATTTGGTACAATGCTGAGAAATGTCCCAGCTTCTATTCAGTCTCTCGAGAATCAAGATGGGCAGCTTGCTAGGGCACAATCTGAACGCTCCTCGGGTAGTTTGCCAAGTAACACTGAAAACAACCCAAGGGAACATTTGAAAGCTGCCATACTAAGAAGTGGGAAATAGTTGGAGGCAACGGCCAAGGAGAGCCCAAGTGCCTCCAATGAAGGGGTAGCCATTCAGGAAGACCCTAGCTCGAGTGAAGATGCAAGTAAAAAGAATGAAAAGAACCCTTATGAAGATGTTCATAAATCTCCAATTCCAAAGGGGCCTGAGTATAAACTTGTAGTGCCATATCCCTTCAGGATCAAGCAAGACAAGGAAGATGCTCAATTCAAAAAGTTCCTCAACATCTTCAAGAAACTTCATATTAACATCCCCCTGGTCGAAGCTCTTTTACAGATGCCCAAGTATGCTAAATTCATGAAGGATTTCCTCACCAGCAAGAGGAAGCTAGAAGACTTGGAGACTGTAACTCGATCAGGGAACTTTTCTGTTATAATTCAAAAGAAACTGCCCAAGAAACTCACTGATCCCGGCTTCATCATCCCTTGTGTGATCGGTGATGGAATGAAAGAAAATGCTCTAGCCGACTCTGGTGCTAGCATAAATGTGATGCCATATAATTTGTTCTTGAAGCTAGGGTTAGAGGATCTGAGAGCCACACGAATGACCCTACAGCTTGCAGATCGATCAGTATGAAGACCTCGAGGAGTGGTTGAGGATGTTCTCGTTAGAGTTGACAAGCTTATTATTCCAGTGGACTTTGTGATCTTAGATGTGGATGATGATGTTGAAGTCCCTTTGATTCTCAGTCGTCCATTCCTTAACACTTCTGGTGTTTTAATTGATGTTAAGAGAGGCAAGATTACCTTGAGAGTGAGAGAGGAGCAAGTGGTCTTCACCCTCCCCGAAGCAATGAAACACACACTTGATAATGATGATACTTTATATTCCACAGATACGACTTACTTGATCATTTCCGATTGTGTGTAGGAAGTCCTCGCTGTGAATCCCTTAGATGAATACTTGGAAGAGTTCGGGGATAAAAAAAGTTGAAGAAGAGATCCCTCCTCCACCAATACAACAAGTGGCCCAAGTGGAAGTGAACTCACAACCACATGGCAAGAAAAAGAAAGCTCTGAAGAGAATGTGGAGAAAAGCGAATGAAAGATTGAAAAGAGGAATGAATGTTACCATAATGCCACACGAGGAGGTAGACCGTTTATTTTTTGAGAGCTGAGGTAAGTTTCAAATTTTTTCATGTCTCTCAATGAATTTTCTGGGTAACAACTCTTCACTCAAGAATGGAGGTAACTCGCCCCCTTTTGTTCCACTTTGACTTGTTTTTCTAGTTTTAGTGTTTCACTATAATATCAACTGAAACAACAAATTATTAACATTTTCATTTTGTCCGGCTCGGAAAAGTTCTTGGCTCAGTCTTTAACAGTAACCATTGAATTGCAAATTATATTATCATATTTATTAATTAAGGTTGGCGAGTTTGAAGATAGTGAGGGCGGAAAACCATAGCTATAAAACGGTTTACAGCCATAATTAAAATATTAACCGTAGCTAACAAAGTTATCAACATTCTATTATTAAGTTAGCAAAACTATATTTGATGATAATGGAGAATTTTATAAGCTTATACTTTTGGTAAAAAAAAAAAACGGTTAGAATTTTTAAATTGGGATGGGTAGTTAGAGAGCATACAATTCAACTTATACTATTTGTTAATGAATTTGAATTAATATGATATTTTGCTTTACTTGATTGTTATTCAATTTGAGTTTATTTCAATTCAACTTGTTTTAATCATAGTTTAAGTTAGGTTAGGGTTTGTTAAAAGTTGGCTCATTCAACTTGGTTTTGCTTTATGTTTAAGCTGAAACCTAATCAAATTTCATTATTTGCCAAGTGCAAAGAAAAATAATTGTTAGCTGCCAAAGATTAGGGATTTTCTCAAGGCCCAAGTAAAGAGATTGGGAGGATAGTTGAAGAAAAGAGAGGAGAAGGGCAAATCAAACCAGGAAGGTTGTTTTTAGTTAAAATTGTTTGATTCTGGTCCAATTCAAGATAGTTTAGGTTCAATTCGAATTGGTTTAATTGATGAGTTTCAATTTTAGTTGAATTGGGATTTGTTTTTTAAAACATCTATGTTAGTTTAACTCTTTTTAATTCAACTTGCATTTATAGATTGAAGGAAAATGGAATTGGGTAATTTTACGAGGTTTACAGAGGATTTATGGTTTTGCTTTAGGTTTGGTTTGAGTTTAAGCTAAGCTTGCTTGATGTGTCTCCCTCTTGATTTGAACTTAAATTTGTTGGCTTGACCTATCTTCACTATTAAGATTTACCTCTCTCTCTCCTCGAATTGGACTTGGAATTATTGATATTGAATTATACTTAAGTTTAAATTTCTAGTCATGCTTGAGTCACACACACACAGATATATATATATATTATTTAAATTTTATCAGCCATGGTTTTACGGTAAGTCTCTTGAATTTTGTTGCAGTTGATAAAATATCTTATCTATAAAAATTGCCAAAACTTAGATGAATGTGTCTAAAGTAACTCATGGAAAGCGACAAAGGAAACAAAATGTTGGTTTCACATCATCAGTTCCTTTGGTCCGCCAATGAATGATGCTTGATGAGAGCTATCAAAGGTACTAGTAGCTCATTGGGAGCCATTCTTTTACTTAATACTCCGTGGATTCCAATAAAAAGAGAAGAACTAGGTATTCTTAATCTTATGATTTTTTTTAAAGAAACATGGACTACCATCTCGTTGGTGAACAGCTTGGATTCCTGAACAAAAGAAATAGAATACTTTAAAGAATATCTTTCCTTTCAAGGTCTAATGCATGCACTTTGATTAATAAAATAGGTGATTTAACCTCTCTTTGAAGAGAACTGTAACACATGTTTCTCAAGAAACATGCAAAGAATCTCTAGTCCAATACACCACTGTAAAATATGTTTCAAATGGTTTTTGTGGGCTCGTATTATGCTTGAAGGCTTGCAAACTAAGCCAGAAAAGCTTATAAATATGTTACCTTCTCATTGTAGTCCACTCCAAGAGAAACACCGTTTGTTTCTTAGTGTTAGACTACCTGAAAGCATATAACCAATGGCCTATTTGCTTCCCGATCAGTATGAGAAAAAAGGAAATCCTTTGCCAATGAGAGGTCAGGTCAAGGCAAGAATTATTGGGATTTTGGTCAGATCGGTCATTACAAACACTGATAAGAGAGAAAACAATGCCGGGGAGAAGGCTGCTTTCTGATCATCAATGCCCCGTTGAGCCGATGTAACTCTTACCTTTGCAAGAACCAGATCATTCATTGTAGTCTATTGAATTAATGATCAAGAGTTGAGCAATTATCCTTAGATTTTTCTTCCTTTTTAAAGGTTTAATTTCAGTGGTTAAAGTCTATTAAGTGTTTCAAAGCTCAGAAAATTGCATTACAGTACTCATAATATCATGGTTAAGAAAAGGAACTTGCTCTTATGCTTTGATTTCATTGTATGATGCTCAACTTGATTTCTATTGAAAGAAAACACAGCATTACTTGCAGCAAGAATTCGGCAAACACTAGTGGGGAAAATCTACATTTGCAATGAAATACTCAGAACGGGCAAGATAATCAATGCAAATGAACACTTTTGCAATGTTGATCCCAACCACAAAAAAAACTTCAACAACGTGCTCTTGTTTGCTATAAGACAAAAAATTCTATGGCAAATATAAGATATGCTTTGTCATCAATTACTAATTTTTAATGCGCAAGGCTGATGTTTCATTGTTATTGCGATAAATAAAATAAAAGATAAATTATTTAAATAGTTACCCAACTATTCCAATATTTTTATTTGAGTCACTAAATTATGAAAAATTTTAATGGTATCTCAATTTTAGATTCAAATTTAATTGAGTCATATTCATGTCTAGTGGTGTCAAACGGCCCGGCACGACCCGGGCCCACTACGGCCCATATGCTATGTGTGCTCGAGCCGACACTGCCCGTCTAGAAATCGTGCCAGGCCGGCACAGTCCGCCAACCACCAAGATCGGCCCATCACATGGTCCGGTTCGGTTATCTTATATTTATATTTTTTTTATTTTAAAACCTAAAAATATAAAAGAAAAATACCCTAAAATTGCTAAAAATATAAAAAATAACCCTAAAATTCAAAAACATAGAACTAAAAGCCTTATTGACTAAAAAAGCAAAAAATATACCAAAAAATAAAAAAGAAAGAAAAAACTTGCATTTGGCGTGCCGTGCCATGTTGGCCCGAAGCGGGCCGCGGGTCGTGGCCCGAGGGCTGCAAACCCCCTAGCCCAGCACGGCCCGGGGTTTGGGCCAAGCATGGCCCAACTCTTGTGGGGTCATGCCGGGCCCGGGCCAACACGACTCGTTTGACACCACTCGTGTCGTTAATGGTGGGCTGATATAGCATAACATGTCGCAAAATACGCCATGTATACCATGCCACATGCCTAAATATCATTGTCACGTAAAATGCCTAACTGTCAAGGTAAAATTGGCATGGAAATAAACTGTACCCTTAGCAATGGTGACAAATATATTTTAGAATAATTTTTTGATATCCTACCAAACTTTCAAGTTTTTGCCACAATATTTTTATTATCATGACAAACATTGCCATTGATTTTTCGGCAAAGACTTTGGTTTCATATTTGCCCTGGTTTTGGTTCGGTTTTATTGTTTCAATATTTGACATGACTTTTAGCATGAATCTATATACTACTTTATTTCACATTATTTGGCACAATTTTTGACAAAACTTTTTTGTTACGGCTTTCAACATACTTTTGTTTATCATGTGTAAAATAAATTTATGGGGAAAAATGAAGAAAAATGTTATTAAAATCATAAATTTACCAACAAACCCAAGAAGATAAAACTCAACAATACTAAAACATATATCCTCAACAAAACTCAATAATATTTGATTGAGCACTAAATTAAAATCCCACCTAATCAAGTACAACCAAAAACCAACGTCATAATGTATCTTCAAAATTAGGATAGGAGAATAATATTGAAAAAGCAATAGGAACAAAGCAACATTTTTTTTTTTTTTTTGGGAAAGAGCTACCATCGTAGCTAAATATTATTAGAAAAAAAAACAGTTTACAAAGCAGTTTAGGATTACAACACACACAACAATAAGGAAACTAACAAACAGCTAAAAGAGCATCAAATTACAAAGAAAGAAAGGAAAACAGACTCAATAAAAACCAGCAAGGTTGATGGTCTTCATCAGCCAGTTGGGACGCTCCATACCCTTATGGAAGAGTGAAAGTTGGGTCGCGTGGATACCTCGTCCAGCCAACACATTTGCAACACGATTCCATTGATGCGGAATATATTCCAGCTTCGGACTGAGCAGACGATGCAGGAAACTCTTGACCTCATTGATAGAATCATTGAACCACCAAAGGTCCAAAAACTCCACTTCATGCAGCGCTTTCCATACAATGTCCATACTGATGTATATGTTAGAGCACTTCTCCCGGGCCTCCAAGCAGGACCTCAAAGCAAGGCAGACAGCCTTTAAACAAATGTCCAGATTATCAACAAAGACGCATGGACTCATCCCTGCATAGCAAACACTCCCATTAGAATCAATCAACACAAAACCAAGGTCACCCCTACCTGTAGCTGCATTCCACACAGCGGCAGAGAACATCCCCAAAGAACCAGGTTTTGGTCGATTCTGCATAAGATAAACCTGCAATTTAGTGTTATAGGTTCCCATGGAAAACTCTTTTACCTGACCCACAGCTAAGTTGGCACACTTAACAATGTCAAGTGGCACATGCTTAAAAATACAATTGCATCTACACTTCCAAATTTGCCACATAGTTGCAGCAATCAAAGAAGCCACAGTCTTAGAGTACCCACCATTATTATACATCTCAAGCCAAAGACCACCAATATATAAATCCAGCAGATTAATGTCTATATTGGCAATATTCTCCACCATTCTCCAAATTCTGATACTAAAATGACATTGAGTAAAAAGATGGTGAGCAGATTCCAGAATTAGGCCACAAAAGATACACGAATTAGCAGGACCAAGATTTAATTGATACAAAAAATCATAAGTTTTGATCTTACCATGCATTAACAACCAAATAAAAGATTTAGCTTTTGGGGCGATATACAATTTCCAGATGTTGGCCCACCCATTCCACGTCACAATTTCACCATGGTTACCATTCATGAAATTATAAACACTAGCAGAAATCTTATTACCTCTTACCTTTTGGGACCATGTCCAATGATTGTTGCCCTCATAACAAATTTGACCATAAAAACAAAGAGGGGACTCCCAAGTGTGACCAAATAGCAGATTAAGCGCATCCAAGTTCCAAGAATGATTGACAATCAAATCATCCATTGTAAGCTCTTCCAAATTAAGATTCATGTTAAGAAAAACAGGTTTGTATGCAATGGGAATATCAAATATCCAGGCATGATGTAACACAGAAGTAATAGTAGGATTAACAACATTAATCCACATAAAAGGATTGAGAATAGATGCATTAGCACACAAACCCCTGAAAAAAGCAGAACATTTAGCTGGCGGTTTCATGGCCCAAAAATCAAAATCACCATATTTTAATAAAAGTATATCCACCCAAAGAGAATCAGCTTTGTTAACAAACTTAAACAAATTTTTGGCCATCAGAGAGTGTTTGACTTTGAGCAAGTTCCTAATGCCTAAACCCCCCTCAGACTTGCAATAAGTAATGGTGCCCCAATTAACCAACGGCATGCCATTACCCTGATCATGGTTAGCCCACAAGAATTTCCTAGCGATTTTGGAAAGCTTAGAGAGAACAGAGTCCGGGATAGGGTAAACAGAAAGATAGTATATGGGAGCAGCCATCATGATGCTTTTGATGAGAACAGCCTTACCAGCTTTAGAAAGTTTCGCAGAACCCCACTGAGCAGCAGCCAAATTCAAGTGCTGAATCATGAAATCAAAATGGGATATGGCAAGACGCTTAGGGGAAATAAGCACACCTAAGTAAGTAAAAGGAGTTTTACCAAGCTTGAAGTTTAAAATGTTACAAATTTTGCTCGAGACCCTGCTATTACACCAGTTAGGAAAGAATATTTCAGATTTGCTCTGGTTAGGAACCTGACCAGAGATGTGAGCATACACATTCAGACAAAAACCAATGTTTCTAGCTGTTCTAACAGATACAGTCGAGACCAAAATAAGATCATCTGCATACATCAGATGATTAAAATTATTATGCAGATTGGGAGAGAACCCAGGAATCAGACCAAGAGACCTAGCTTTGTTAAGAATGGCAGTAAGATTCTGGGCCACCAGAATAAAAATGTAGGGAGATAAAGGATCTCCTTGTCTAATGCCCCTGCTAGGCTTAAACCAATTGGAAGGTCTCCCATTAATGAGAATGGGAAAAGAAGAAGCATCAAGACAAGTTCTAACATACGCAATCCAAATACTAGGGAAATTCATCTTAGTAAGAGTTGCCAGAATAGTATTCCAAGCAATAGTATCATACGCCTTCTCTATATCAACCTTAACAAGCATCCTAGGGGGGATGGTCCTCTCCTGATCTAATGAGTGAACTATTTCCTGAACCGAAATGATGTTATCCATAGGAGAACGACCCGGCACAAAGCCACATTGCTCCAAACCAATTAAACTATCAATAACATCTTTAAGACGATTAGCAAGGATCTTGGTGATGATTTTATAGGCCACATTGCACAACGAGATGGGACGAAAATCAGAAGCCAATTTAGGGTGATCTTTCTTAGGAATAAGAGTAATATAAGTTCTGCCCCAAGCTCTAGGCATCACAGAATTCTGAAAGAAATAGTTAATGGCAGCCACTAAATGAATCTCAATGTCATTCCAGAAGAATTTATAAAATTCCACATTCATACCATCCGGACCCGGAGATTTACCATCAGATAATGAAAGCAAAGTAGTATAAATCTCATCCTTGGACACAGGCCTAATCAGGAAATTATGCTTATCAATAGGAAGAATTGGCAAATCAGAAGGAAGAGCATTAATAAACCACTAAAGAGGCCTAGAATCAGTATTATTCCAGAGCTTAGAAAAATGCTCAACAAGAACATGATCAATTTGATTAGAATCAGTAAAGCAGCTACCATTACTATCAATGATATGATTAATAGAATTATGGTGTCTGCGCATCCTGACACTTTTGTGAAAAAAGGCAGAATTAGTATCCCCACCAATAATCCAATTAAGTCTAGATTTTTGGGCCCATCTATTATGATGCTGTCTCAACAAAGCTCTGTATCTGTTCTGAAGACTCCTCAGATAGTCCAAATCTAAGTTAGAGCTTAACCTATCATCAACTTCTAGAGCTTGGAGCTGAACTTCAATAATCTTAAGTTCCTTATCAAGATCTCCCAAACCATATTGCCTAATAGCACAAACCCCACGTCTCACACGGGCCAATACATGATAAAAAGCATGCATCGGGTTGGAATGTGCAGTATGACTTAAGGCTTTGCGAATTTCAAAAATATAATTAGCATGCTCCAACCAATAATTTTCAAAACGAAAGATGCGACGAGGGGCAACATTAATATTATCAATATTGATAATCATGGGAGAGTGATCGGAAAAGAGTTTAGGAAGGTACTTGACATGAATAGAATTAGACCCGGCTAACCAAATGTCATTCACCAAGCATCTGTCGAGTCTGGCCCAGCGACGAGCAAGTCCCCGTTGTCCATTGCACCAAGAATAAGTAGCACCCGAATAGCTAACATCAACAAGAGAGTTATCAGAGATAAATTTAGAGAAGAAAAAAGCTTTTCTAGCGTAATAATAGAAGTTGCCTCCCTTATGTTCAGAAGTGGACATAATTGCATTAAAGTCACCCAACACAAGCCAAGGGAGGTTCAGTCTTGGAAGAAGCGATAATTCTTTCCAAAGCTTTTTCTGGAGATTAATATGCTGAGCATTATACACCACAGAAATAATCCAAGGGTGATCTGCATAGGAGGAGAAAATTAGATGCAATACTCGGGAAGAATGAGCTACAGGAGAAAACTTCCCCAGATGTTTCTGCCAAAGACAGATGATCCCCCCCGGAAAAACCCTCCGCAGGAATGGCCACCCAGTCCCAATGCCGGACGAAATGGGAACAGAAACGCCGGACCCGGTCCTCATTAGCCCTGGTCTCCACCAGCGCAATAAAATCAAGCTTATTCTCCCATATGAGCCTCTTAATATGCTTAATCTTATCGAAACCCATCGAGCCTCTACAGTTCCATCCTAATATCTTGAGTCATCCTGTCATTAAAAACCAAATAGAAGAGAAAAGCACAAAAACCAGGATAACAAGATTATTAACGAAAACAAGTAAACAGCAAAAAGAGCTAACGGATAAACACCAAAAGGATTAAACTGGAGGTGAAGGTGATCTTGAGATCCGTATGGGATCCCCATCATCGCTTTCCCCCAGTCTTCCTTTCTTCTGAGAAACCTTTTGCAACACACTCCCTTTCCTCAAACCTTCTTGGGCCTTACGAAGAGTAGTCGAATCCTCAATTTCGTCATCAAACACCATGTCATGATCAGCTTCTTCTGATTCCGCCACGGAGTCATCAGAAAACTCAGATCCTTCCTCCTCGTCATCCGAAAGTATGCTTTCCAAATGTTCAACTGCTTGCTGATGAGCATCAAGAGCCTCCCCTTCTTTGTTACTAGACTCGTCAAAACCTTTAAGAATGGAAGGCGGAGCCTCAGGATCAACAGCAAAGGGGACTGAAACCCTAGCCATCTCTCTTCTCTTCCCAGGGCTAGGAGAAACCAGGAAACCGGAAACCGAACCAGAAGCCTCTATGAGAATCTTTTTCCCTTTTTTTGCCTGATAGGACGGCCCTGGTGTATCTTGAGTACATGCCGCCTTGGGACCCATCCCAACTGTAGCCTCGAAAGAGACCGTTTCTTTATGGGGTTGAGAGAAAGGAGACAAATTGTCAGAGGGTTGGCAGGCGTGAGTCTCAAGGTCTGGTAAAGTGGTATTGGGAAGCGAAGGTGTAGGCGACCGTTCAGACCCCTGGTGTGACAGGCCACCACGGCCACTACCGCGTAGCCTGAAGCCACCACGAATACTGCCCGTTCTCCCCCTGCTTTCCACGTGTTGCCCATCCAGATCGGTAGAGGCAATGGAAGCATCTCGATGAACATGAACGTTAGAGATACCATCATCCCTACCCCCCTGACGCACGTGAGAGCCACATGCAACAGAGAACCCTGCCCCGCCACGAGTCCTCCCCCTGCTTCGCCGGCGAGAAGCAATCATCCAAGCACCGAACTCATGTGTTGGAGTCTCATGGGTTGGATTCTCATCCTCCCTCCGGATATGGTCCTGGTCACCAGAAGACTGACCTGCTACCACCTTGCCCTGTGATCCCTCCGGTACGGACCTAGAAGTGATTGGACGGTTGCCAGCAATTGGGGCATCCTCCATCATTTGGTCCTCCGGTGGACAACCAGGGCGGCGGCTGCAGCCGGTGGACCCATGACCGACCAATCCACAGAGATAACAAAACGTAGGTAATCTCTCGTACAGAATCACAACAAAAACTCTAATATCCCCATCCTCTACCCAGAAGCCTCTTTGCAAAGGACGAGCTAGGTCAAGCTCTAAACACACCCTCGCAAACCGAGCACGAGAAAGAGAAAGGGTAAGCTCATCAACTTTCAAAAGTTTGCCAATGGGCTCCGTGATCGATTCCAGAGATTCGTCGTCCCACAATTCAATTGGCAGGTTGTGTAGCTGCAGCCACACCATCGCCCTTGTAAGCTTGGAGTGAGCTGGCTCAAAATAGGGTTGCCAAGGCACCAGTTGGAGCGTGAGTCCATTCACCGTCCAGGGACCCCCAAAGAGCAGCTGCTGCTTGGTAGCCTCTGTCTCACACCGGATAAGCAAATACCCATTGGGCATATCCGAGATGTGCACGATACCATACGATTTCCACAGACCCAGAAGAACAGACTTAACCGAATCAAAAGGAGGAGATTTACCAAACAACTTGCCATACAGAGCAAGTTGGAATCTCCGGTGAGCTCTCTGCTTGGTTTCAGCATCCACCCTCACGGTTTCAGTGACTGAAGCTTTGAGCCTGGTTAGAGTTGCATCATCCAGTAGAGTAGAAGTCGCCGGACGTTTATGCACCGCACTTGCAATGTCTGCCCATGAAGGAGGAGGAGGAGGTTCACCAGTGGAGGCCATAACAAAGCAACATTTGAATGAAGACCTGTTAGCAAGGACACTCATAGTAGGTGCTTTCGTTTTAGCTTCCCAGGTCCTATCTTTCTCCTACAAACAATTGATTGTCGTCAATCAGTTTTCAATGTTTGTATTCATCCCATAATGGTGATTGACATAACAACCATTAAAATATGTTTTCTTAAATAAAAAAAAGACAACTACTTACCAACGAAAGGCCTAGTCAATATGGAAAAGGAAATTGCAAACCATCCCTGATGTTACCAAAAAATAAAAAGGGTACTACACATTTATTGGACCAAGACACTGCTTTGAAATTAACAAGGTACATTTATTTGGATCTCTGTTTTTGTTATTTATTTATTTATATTACCTCATTTTATCATTACTTTTATGCCCTTGTATATATGCAATGATAACTATGATATTACGAAAACAATTGAAGCAAACCAATTGAAGTCATCTATTTGAAGAAACTAATAAGCATTAGATATAACTAATGCTCTTCATAAAAAAACATGGAACTAAGAAATATTGAAAAATTCATTAGAAAACAAGTATTAATGAAACAATCAAGTTCCTTTTACCAATGATTAATGAACCAATCTTAATTAGTTTCTTGAGCCTCCATGTTTGTTAATAACTAAGGTCTTCATGTTTGTTGAATATATCATTTTATTTCTAAACATATGCATCCTTAGCTTTGAATGATAAATGACACAATAAGGCAGCTATTTGATATCAAGTTACTTTCACTTGAGGGTATTATAATAAATGACACACACACACACCCACACTCTTGTAGACATTTTTTCCAGCTTTCAAACTAGAGCATGAGTTTCACTTACATTATTTTGCGTTTGTGTGCACCTCAGTAAGCTTAGTATATTTTGTATTTCACTTATGTTGTGGTTATCATTGTATGCATAGCTTACTAATGCTCTTCATGAAACAATCATTAATGAAACAATTATTAATGCATATGCTCTTAATTAGTTAATGAAACAATCATTAACTGAAAGGATCACTTGAAGGCTTATCCAAAAGGGACATTCAACAATCATCAATTACATTGACCACATTTCAATTATACAAACATCATGAAGATAGAAATACCATAAGAACTTAAATTATGAACTTCAAATTAAAGTTTTGATGTTGCTTATAATTAGTGGTAAGAATAGATTTGCAAAATCATTTCTCTTGTTTTTCTCTACAATTAATACGAAGACTCAATCAAGAAACTAGGTCAAATGTTCAAATGATCATGATCTTACCTTAGAATGGTGACACTTTTAACAATGATCTCGTTCTCCTTTATGTTGAACATACATAGATGGTGTGGCTTCATTCAATTTTATAGGGAAATTCACATCATATCCAATGGTTCCATTTCAAAAGTGTTTCAGGGAATAACCTAAAAATACAAAAAAAAGAGTTTGGCAACACCAAAGCAGTTTGCATTCAAGGAATTCTTGGATGGCATACTATCACTTTGGCGTTGAGCTTGAGGATTTGCTGTTTACAAGGTAGTTCTCATTTCATTGATTAATCATTTATCATTAATGCTTGTTTCGTGAAGAACATTAATTTCAGTTAATGATTATTTCATTAACCAATTGATTATTGTTTCATTTTCTTATTGTGTCATTTTTTATCTATTCATTTCAACAAATATGGAGTCTCAAGAAACTAATTAAGCATGAGATATGCGTCATCTCCAAGATTTACCAAAACAATTGAAGTAAACCAATCACATAATCCATATCTAAAAGATGTTTTATTTTACACATCCTTTTCAAATGGAAAATAAAAAATCAACTAGTAAGAAAATACTAATTAAACCTACGTGATATTAAAAGAAGAGGGAATACAAAAATAAATTAACATTACTTGGGGAAATGAACTAAGAAATATTTGGAGATTACAAGAGTGTCACAAATCCTATGTTGCAATAAAAGCATATATAAATGAAGCAATGGTCTATTCTAAATGAATTGCCTACTGTAATATAGATATAGAAGGTAAGATATTAAAATGTCCAAAACACCAAAATCAAGCTAAAAATTTTCTCTGGCCTTGTGGATACGTCAACTAGATAACAATTATCATAGAGCTATTAGATCAACAACATAGCAAGGTTTCACATGGAAGGAAAGGATCAACAAGAAACTCTTGCAAAGGACTTACCCATGTGCTGAAAGAAAACCTAAACGTTTGGACTTATGATACTCTATCAGTCAAAACTCTTGCTGCAAGACACAGAAACACCCGATTAGCATATCATGTAGGTGCCTTGGCAAGGAGACAACCCACACACATTCAATAAGCAATAATGGAAGATCTAATAAGGAGGTGTCAGAGAGTGAGACCAAAAATAACTTCACCAAATTTTGCAAAGGCTTCTCTAAGACCCTCACAAGTAATGCGCTTGCTCAACCCTGAAACCTCACTCATTAGAAACATAAATGTAGGTTACATATGTGCAACAAATACTGAATTTTACTTTAGTAGAAGACAATAAATTATTTATTGTGTAAAAAAAATGATGGGCATCATCACAGGACAGGAATAATCAGAACATGAAATTCAGGTAATGACTATGTTGTTAAGGGCACAAGACGCATCCGAGACGAGGCGCAAGGCACAAAAAAAGATTACACCTGATGGAAGAAAGGCACACACACGAAAAGAACATATATATATATATATATATGGTACATGATAGACAAATAAAAAGCTTAAAACCTTAAACTCTAATATTAACAAACTTTTCTTATCTTAAAGTAAGAATTATATTCCTAAAATCATAAGCGGAAAAATCAATTGTACCTTTATTAGAATGAGATGGTTGTTGCAATTTGTTGATCATTGAAGTGTAGTGGATGTTTCCCTTCCTCTTCAAACATAGAGTTCTATTTTTAATATTCTTTTGATAGACTTAGAGAATTTCAAATACCAATGATTAGTAAATTGTGGTTCTTTCAAACAATTGATGACCAACAGTTTTTTTCAATCAAGCACGCCTCTTTTGCATCTTGGGCGCAAAAAAGCACAAAAAACCCTCACTTGACTAAAAACGCTTTTTCTTAGACCCTTAGAGATACTTTAGGAGGTTTAGCACTGCGCCTGGGCGCCTAGGCGTGCACCTTAACAACACTAGGTAATGATCCAAATAATAACTAATATTTTAAAAGATAGTGGGACAAAGCACAGCAAAAGGCAACTTATTGGATTGTTGATTAAGTACATTACCATCTCTTTATGTGAAATTATCATGCTTCTTTGAAATTTGGCAAAAGAGCTTTGGGGGTGCTTGGACTCTGGTATTTAACCAAAATGAATATTTTATAATTATAAGGCAAACCTTTCATGTTATTGAGTGACAAAAACCTTATAACTTTGGTGGATTAAACTTTGGGAAATTGATGTATATTTATATTTATTTTATATTTTATAAAAATAAAGTCAGGACTTTATTACGTTCAAAAGAAGAACAAAGCGGGTAAAGGGAGGTTAAAATTTCCAAAAGAACAATAAAGATTCAATTTTTATTTTTTTATCTTCACTTTCTCATCTCATAAAAAGCGGTATTCCTTGTTTGTGCACCAAACCTACAAAATTCTTAAAAACTAACATCATTATTAAAAAAAACTTACAAAACTTTAAACAATAAAATAACAGAGTCAAATAATAATAATAATAATAATAATAATAATAATAATAAAGTTTGATGAGGCCACAAATGGTTACAATGAATCCTAATGGGACTTCAAAGTTCATTAAAAAGGAAGTAGTTTTTCTAGAAAATTCAAAAGCTAGAAAAAAAATATTGAAAACCCCAACATACAAGAAAAAAAATATAACAATAGATCCACAATTCCAAAACCAAGCAATCAGATAAAAAAAAAAAATCTAAAAATAAATAAAAAAAAGAAAAAAGAAATTAGTAAACCCTAATCAACCAAACAACAAACAAATCACACAAGAAACACCAATTAAACCAAGCGACTAGAAACAAGAGATCAAAACCTCAAAGAAAGCACAAGGGGCTCACCTTCATAGGAAGGAGCAGAGAATGAAGAGGAGAGAGAAGGTTGTGGAGCTGTTGAGGCCGTAGGTGGGTTCGTTAAGGAGGAGAATTGAATGGTCGGAGAGGAGGCTGAGATGACTGGGGCCGACAATAGCGAGGATGTCACGCCTTGAACCCGGCTCGCCGGACCCGGTGCACGGACAAACGGCCGCAAACCCACAGGGCGTGAACCCCATAAGTCTGGAAGACCTCAAAACCTGATACAGAGCAGACAAAAACAACAAACCGACAAGGAGGAAACATATATAAAAAAAAATGGTATAGAAATTCAACACAGACCTACAGATACAAGAATCCAAAGTACAAATATAGGTTTTCAAAAAAATTTACAAGAAAATGACAACCCTAGTGGATCCATCCTATCACTGGCTAAACATCATGGTCTTAAGCACAACAACCTTAGAGTCTAGTACTTGTAAGATAGAAGAAGAGAGGCTGAGTAACTCGGTTACTCAGTGAGTGGGGTGAAAATAGGTACAAACTTTCGAAGACTTTCAAATACAGAAGAAGTTTATTCAGACCTTTCCAAACATCAATAAAAACCACAAGTAAATAAACATTAGACAAGAAACCATGTACAAGTATGAATATGCAAACGTAAGTTTCCAATGCACAACTTTGCAAACACTTCTCAAAATCGCCATTAACTAAATACGAACTCCAGAAAAATAAATCTTGGAAATATAGAAACTTCTAAACATGATTTCAAACAGAATGTCTCCAAATTTACTATAGATAACAGATGGCCATCTATTATTACCGGACGGACCGGTACCAGATGGCCGTTTATTATTACCGAACGGACACGGTATCAGATGGTCATTTACCACCGAACGGACACGGTACAAAACAACAGTCTATATTTCACAGAAAATTTTTGTCGACAAGGTCAGTATTTAACCCCCACTGACAGGGTTGAGTACAGTTTATTTGGAGACTAAAACATTCAAACAAACTTACAGTCGAAATACTGAGTATTCACAAATTTTTTCTTAGATATTCCAAATAAACAGAAATTTAGAATTTCAGAATCCCACTCTAGGGAAAAGTAGATAAACAAAAATTAATTATAGAATTTATTAAATAAATTTCTAAATCATTAATGTATATCGAACCCCTCTCGAAAATCAAGAGTAAAACCATTGTACAACAGAATAAATAAATAAGAGAGATTAAATTTAAGCAAAACAGGGAAATAACAGAATAGGTAAATGCACCCTCAGACACATAATTTCAAGATTGGTAAAATCCAACAATTCTAACAATTCCAAATACAAATAACCTCAAGATTCCCATTATCAAGATGGATTACATGCAATCATGCTTGCCAACCTAAATGCACATAGAAACCATGGTATAATGCAAGATAAACACTTAGCTAAATATATTGCATCTCACACTTCTCGGCATGAAAACACCTCTAAGCATACCTCATTCCATAACACATAACTCCAAAAAAACATATTATCAAATGCAAAGATATTTTGCAGAAACAAACTTAGGACAATCTTGAACATTTTTCTTGTTTAATTCTTTCCCAAATTCAGCCTCCAAGAGTGAGGAAAATCTTTCTAAATCTGAAAATTCTGCATAGAACATCATCCTGCACAAGCCCTCTTTAATATATCATAACTCATAATCAACAAATCCAATAAACTTGAAATTTTGCAAATTGAAAGTTAAGGCAATAAGTAATATTTTATATATTGGGCACTTTGTCTAATTACACTTAGTGAGTCCGGAAATTGCCTCTAAATCTGCAGGTCTACACAGTAATACCTCCAGGACATGTCAACTTGAATGGATCATATCTCATAGAATATACATCCAATAAATATAAAATTTGGTAAGTAGATATATCAAACAAAACACTACAACTTTTCAATTCTAATCATCCACAAATTCTGTCTCTATAACCTCCGAATGTTGGCAACAATTTCCAGCCACTCAATGTTATTTCCAGATTTCAAGATACATGTATTCATCTAGTCTCAAACCAATTCTCTTAACTCAAGTCATGCAAGCATGAGATATCATTTTCAAAGGTTTCACAATCAATTTAAAGGCTCGATTTTAAACATTCATCCAAAATTTATACAACCATAAAAATTCCTCTAATCACACATCTTCACTTCATTAATGACATCATTTTCATCACCCATCTCATAATCATAGCATCATTGCTTACAATTAATTCTGAACGTATTATGTCAAACACTTGGCATGCATTATCCAAAAATTCATACATGAGTTCCAACATAACCAATAATGACCAATTTATATACACCAATACTCTCCAATAACAAAGATGCAATAACACCAAAGTAAACTCATCAACCTTTCAATTTCACAAACTTTGGACTACTTTCGATTTCAAATGTAGATATAGGGAAACTAAGATCTTTCACCACTCTATCAATCTATAATAACAATTCAAACACACCTTATAAAAACATATATACCCATGCCATTAACATCAATATAAAACTCTCACACAAGCATCATCTCCAACAATCCATAAACTCATATCATCATATTCTATCAAACAATTGGTCATTGCTCACATTAAAACTCAAGAGCATTTCATCAAACATCTTGCATGCAATGACCAACTTTCCACACATCACTTCTAGCATAATACATGAATGCAACCCATTTACATAAGACATTCTTCAAGTATTTTAATTCCACCCAAAATGAGAAAAACAACCCATTTAATATATAAGATCCATTAATTTCTTCACTTAAATCACATTGAATCTAATTCCCAAAGGTCTTCAATTTTCATAAATCCAAAGTAACATGAATTATGTGTTGCAATACCACACAAAATGAATCTTGACAAGTAGAATAGTAATGAGACAAAATATATAAACAAAACCTTGAATATCAAATTAAAATTAATACATAAATTCATGGAGATCTCCCAAATTAAAGTTGATATGATACTCCAACAAAACAAAACAAGAGTTCCAACATCATCATGCAAAATCATCTCAAAAGCAAACCAAAATCTCATACAAGAGCAAAAAAGAAAACAACAAGGATTAGGTTAGCCCACTCACCTGAAATCTCTTCATTTCCTTTACTTCAAAGGATCTAGGAAGAAAACAAAAGAGGAAAAAGATAAAGTCCAAATCTAGGCTTAAGGTTAAAATTGCGTATAAAAAATTTAAAGAAAAACCTAAGATTCACTTACCCATAACCATCCACAAAAAAAAAAGTGGAGAAAAAATCATACGGCTAGGGTTTGCAAGTCATGAATGTGAGATGGAGTTAGAGGAGACAAAAGGTTGATGTTTTAAAAAATATTTTTTCGAGTGCTACAGTAACGGGCATGTACAGTAACAACTTCTACAATAATGGACCGAAAAATTGGGTTATAACAGAGGAGCTGGGAAAAGTAGGAGGTGAAAGGAGATGTTGTGAAGGATGGAGGGGTCGGGGGGCTTGTGAGAAATTGAGAGATCCTTCCTCTCTTTTACTTATCCATTTTTGCATTTTTTTATAATTAATTTATTCAACAATAAATTTAAACTCATACAATATTATTAAATGATGAACATTAAAAAACCAACAGTATTAGACCTGTATAAAGGCAGGGCTACTCGTCTAAGCCCGAAGCAGAAGGGCTTGGACAAATATATAAGGCTCGATGATTGGGCCTTAGATGAAAAAATAAGCCCATTTTAAAAATGGGCCGAATTTGATTTTTATTGTTAAAAGCCCAAGCCCAAGCCTATCCGACCCGACCCGTGTTATAAAATATATATATATATATATATATATATATATATATATATATATATATATATATATATATATATATATATATATATATAATGGTTTGATTGAATAAAAATTTGTATTTGGTATTTTAATTTTAAATTATTTTGTAGAATAATATTCGGTGATGTTCACATATTAATATTATTATTAATTTTTTATAACTTATTTATTATTTGATGAAAAATTTATTTGAACAAACTTGTGCGGGCTTTGGTTAAAAGTCATCAAATTTGGGTTGGTTTTGGCAAAAGTTAAGGCCCATATTTTCAGACTGGGCCAAGCCTAGACAAACTTGAATTTTAGTAAATATGTACTCCTGGTCCAAGAGTTAAAAGGCCATCAAACTTGATGAAGACTCTTTCTACAATCACTAATTCATCTATTAATGGTGAGAGGATAGTAGATGAAGATGTAATATCGTTATAAACAATAAACTAATTAATAAATTCATAAAATTATTAGAAAAGGCCTAATAAAAATTGATTTATTAAATATTTAATATATATCATGTGTTGTCTGTTTACTAATTTGCTTCTCACAAAACAAAAAAAAAAATATATAAAATAAACACTCCAACAAGCTTTTTCCAGCCAATCTTTATAAGTAAATAAATATAGTAAAAATAATAAAAACCTGATGCCGAAAAAATAATACGCTAATTTTTAAATTTTTAACTTAGAAAAAAAAATCTGCATACAGTAATTTATTACATCATTTTTACTTTTAACTTCAAAATTTTCATGGTATTAATAGATTATTATATTTGCATTTCAAGATATTTGACACGGTCTTAATAAATTATTATATTTTTTTTGTGGCATCGCACTTGATGCTGTATTAATAAATTATTATATTTATATTTTTGTCATAGCATTTAACAAAGTATTAATAAATAATTATATTTGTATTTTTGACACGGTATTTGGCACGATATATAATATTTGTATTTTTGACACGTTCTTTATAAAATAATATCCAAATATGTATTAATTCTGATAAATAAAAAATGAAATAAACCATCTTTATCCAAGGAGATGGTTAGGATTAATCAAAAAGAAAATATTGTATTTTTATATTTAAAATTAATAATAAATCTAAAAAACAAAAAAGAGAGATAAACTTAAAGAAAAATGGTGATCTCCAATATCTGTTTTCTAAATTCTGATAAATAAAAATTTTAAAAAAATTGATTTTTAAATTGAAAAATAATAAATCCCAAATAGGAGAGAAATCTGATTTTGATTTTTTTAAAAAAAAATAATAAATCCGAGAATTAAAAAAATTGGATTTATTATAATAAATGTAAATGTAAATCCGAGAATAAAATATTAATAAATGAATAAATATATCCATTGTGAAAATTGTGAAGTTCCCAAAAAAATATGATAATGATAAAAAAACCGATGATGAGATCCGTAATTGCACGGGTTGTCAAGTAATACCTCTCGCACAAGTACGAGAGGGTCGTATTTCCTGGTTACTATTACTTCCTCTAGACGGCACTGTTTAGTCTAACAAAGGTATGTAAGCATATTAAGAAAACAAATAGCAATGAAAGTACGTGAACTCGGGCGAGGATCTTCTCGGGACTACTAAAACTAAAAGGATGCTAGAATTGCACAGGCAATGGTGATTTTGGGCTAAGAGATATCCTAAAGTAAGCTACCCCGTTGGTCACGGTGACAACCTCTAATCCCATACAAGTATTGGCTCAGAATCTCTTTCGACCAAATCCTCCTATGATTGTATTACAACCAGGGAAATCTCTAATTAGTGCCGATACTCAATACCTAGGTCCAGCCCTAATGGTTGGAGGGGGATAAAATACTCGATGATCATGACGTATTCATATATGAATCCCTTCCATGCTAAGTGAGTCTAGTACAAGGGCAATAGTCACGCAACCAAGTATAACCTAGAAGTTGAATCACAGACTTCTCATGCAAAACAACACATCAAAGAATACAAAGCTTGAACCACAAACCAAACCAAAAGCAATAGAAGTAAATCATAACATCCATACATGCAAGTTCATCCCAAGGTTCACCGGATGCCCGGTGATCTTGAGAGTCTAGTTCAACATCAATAAAAGAGAGATCTCAAGATACAAATGAAACATAAACAAAACCAAAGAAACCCCCTTGAAATGTTGACTAGAAGGTTGTGATGAGAGCTTGTTAAACAGCACCGGCAAGCTTCTTGATGATCTCCTTGATAGGAACCTTTTTTTCCTCTTGGATTTTCGCCTTAGATGTGCCTTTTCCATCCTCTTGAAGCCTTATGTGATGATGGTGGAGAAAGGGTGGCCAAAAGACCTCTTTCTTGATATCCTAGATCTCCTTTTTAATGTAATCCGTCTGAGCCTTTTGGGCTTCATGTGGGTGCATGAAGCCCATGAGGTTTACAATGGATTCTGGGTGAAAATTTATTCTAGTACTACAGTTCTTTTACATAGCTGCAGTAATCCGTCTACAGTACTAGTGCCAAAATCTCCAGTGAGTCTCATGAGTTTCTTGCAGGCGCATGGAGCCCATGAAATTTATAGCCAAATTCCTGCAACATACATAATTCTTCTGCTACAGTGCCCTGCTATAGTATCATAACCCTAAAATGCAGTTTTTTATTCTGATTTCTTCCCAAAGGCATTCTAGAGCTCGCCTTGGCTTCTTTTAGGCATGTAACACAAATAAAACTAATTTAAACACAAAAAGGGCATCAATTTCATCAAAACATATATAAATAGTACAATAATTATAAGTATAAAATAGGTAGAATTAGACACTTATCAACTGAAAAGATTGATAACATAAAAAATGGATAATGATAATTTAGAAAACAAATTCAAAACAAAAAAAATACAGGATTTCGGGAATAAAAAAACTGAATGAAGCAAGAAACGTGAATGAAAAAAATCAAATCAAATAAAAATCGGGGAAAACGGTCCGGGGAAAAAAAATTGAGAAAAGAAAGAACTGAGAGGGAAAAAAAATAAAATAAAAAATGATAGAGAGAAAAAAGATACTGGCAAAAAAGGAGAGATCAAGAAAAAAAAAAAAGAAAGATCAGATGTGAATAAAAAGAAACTATAGATATTGCCGAATCTGATCACGAGGGAATTAATGTGTGTTTTCCGGAGATACATGTTAGGAGATTAAAGTTATCAAAGCAAGAAAATAAAATAAAATACATATTGTGTTTGCATGTTGTCATGAAGATGTGAATTTTTTTTACATGCCATGATATCATCACCAGAGGAACCCACTTCATCATTTTAATGCAATAAATGACATGCAGTACTTGGTCATTCATCATTCATGCATCAATGATTCTGTCACCTCTTCGTAACATAATATGGATGCATTTGGTTTGCTCTCTCTCTCTCTCTCTCTCTCTCTTCAAATCTTTAACTTCACATGATCAACTCACCACGTTTGTTTCAACCTGACACCTATAAATAGATAATCAGTTGCTTCTTTTCTTCTGCTTAATTTTATTTGCCCAAAAAGGCTCATTGATACTTGTTTTCAATCCATCCCCTTGTTCTGATTGAGAGATTTATTCTTTTGCACTAAATTTTGTTTTATAATGAAGGAAGAAAAAAAAAACATAAAAGTAAAAAAAAAAAAAAAACTAGTTTTGATTTTTATTTTTTTGCACAAAAAACATTCTCTTGTTGAACAATTTTGATAAGATGTACAAGTGACTGGGAGTTGCAATGACCCAACCCTCTAAGTTTTATGTGATGATCACTCTCCTTTACAATTTCTTCGAGCAATTTTTCTCTCTAGCCTAACTCCAGATTCATGCCCTCAACCAATTTCTTTAACTTGCCATATTCTTAATAAACTATGGTGTTTATGCTCTCTCTCTTGTCTTTGTCTTGTTGTTGCCATCGGGTATCCACAAATATTACTCTTGTCACTTGATGAAACATTTTCTATTTGGTGACTCTCATAATGTGTCCTGTGAAATTTTTGAGAGGAATGCTTTTTTGTGTGGGTTAGTGATGTACTCCCCGCAAGTGCACTGATCGTTATAAGTAATATAGTGGTACCCCATGAGGGGTAGGGTTGTCGAACCATAGGTATTGGACTTCTAGTATTAGTTGATCATCTAATGTCTAGGATAACCAAATGGGTGATAAAGAAGTTAACAAATAAACAGAGAGAAAGAACTAAAGGGTGGAAGAACCAGGTAGGCTAGGGTTGAGTTTCGATAATAGGAAAACAATGCCCTGGGATGATTTCTATGTGCTCAAGATATTGACTTGAGTCTAATGCCTACCAAGGTACATTCTAAGATCTTTGTGGGTCTATTGCATTTATGGCTCTCAAATACATCAAGTTTTGCTAATGTAGCTACGGGCTTCATACACACCAAGTTTTGCAACTACCAAAGGCAATCACAACTACGGTAATCCACACAGGCCGAGTTTTACACAAGCACTAAGCAAATCAAGCATGCCAAGTTATGCAACACATTAAAAACACTAGAACACTTTAGAACTCCATAGGCATTAGAAACCAAGTAGTCGAAGTATAAGAAGCAACATAGTTTACAATCCCGAGGTACCGTGGAACGGTTAGTCCCTCATGAATTCATACAACTGAGAGTAAACGATAAATGCAAGCAAGAGAGAAATCATGACTTCCCCCTTTTACAAAGGTCTCTTCAGTAGATCAAGAACTCCATGGAATGGGCAAACTCCACTTCTCTGGCATCTCTAGATCAGCCTTGATCCCCTTAGCTCTTGCGGTAATGGTTAATCATCATTCTCTTGAAGGCTTCTCTACTGGAGAAGAAGACTCCCGAACCAAAGATCCAAGAAACCCTAAATCTGGGAGTTAAAAAGGAACTTTTGGGCTTGACACCATCTAACCAAGGTCGTGCTCAGACTGTGCTCTTCTTGGAACTTCTGAGTAAAAACAGTTAAGTATCATCCAGAGATAATCACAGGGAGAGCACGGCCGTGCTCCTCCGTGCTCGGCTTGAGCACACCCATGAAAGGAGTACGCAGACTGTGCTTCCCTTGAAAACACAAGCAACTCCTATCAAGAGATAATCACGGGGAGCAAGCACCTTCGTGCTTTGCCCCTGCTCTAGCTGAAAAGCAGAGGAATCCCATTTGGAGAAAACCATGGGGAGATGGCACGCCCGTGCTCTGCCACGTGCTTGCATTGGACACTTAGAGAAATTATCTTCATTGGTTGATTTTGTCCCTGATTTCACTCGATATGTGTTATGAGCCCTAAAAACCTGCACCAAAGACAAATATATACCTAGAATAGCATAATTCATATGCAAAAAAGTTCTTAAAGATGGGCAAAAAAGTGTATTTAAGGTATGCAGAATATGATATGAAATGCTCTCATCAAATACCCCCACACTTGAATCATTGCTTATCCTCAAGCAATCACAATCAGTTCAATATAGGGAAAATGATGAGTCATTGATCTCTTACCTCATTAATATAGAATGCTCTAAAGTCTAGAGACCAAGGGCAGCTAAGGACAAGATTATGAATGCTCAAATAAAAACTTCATTCTCATTTCAAAAACCTTATGAGTGTATGCGAACCCTAAGTCGAGTGGCCCATGTGCCACTAGGTCAACAAAGTGAATAGAGACTTTATTTCTTGCTAAACTAATTGGGTAGTAGCTTCATACACCTTGAAGGTAGCCTTTTCTCCCAGTATTTCATCAAATGTACACTTGTAATGCCCAAAATTAGACTACTCAAGAGTAGCTTTCACTCTTTCAGGGTGATAGCTCTTTCTACTATCTTTTCACCCAATTTAAACAAACAACCAGTAGGGCATTCCACGAGGAATCTGACTTTCCAGTTTTTTTCTTAATTTATTTTAGAGTAAACACACAAGTCTTCTGAAAAAATCCAACCCAAAAACAAGTTGCTTCATGACTAGGGTGATGTGAACTGATCTAGGTTTTCAAAACATGAGTGAGTAAACAATTTGGCTCATAATAAGGACCTTAACAAACACAATCTCCCCTAGACTTAAGGGTTTCTATCAACACAATCATAGATTCTCGTAAGTCATGTAATCGTCCATAAAGTAAAACAAGACCCTCCCCCACACTTGAATAGTGCATTGTCCTCAATATACAAGTATATGCAATAAAATTGAAAGATTTAGAACCAAAATAAAAAGGGGGTTCATGCAACTTTCCTGAACATGGAGATTGATGTTGCTGCTCTCAAAGTGCAATCCAACAGCCATTCAACCACAAACAATCCTGAGATGAGACAAGAGGTGGGATATTAATAACAAATCATATACAAGAGTTTGAGTGAACTCCATATAATAAAGTCCCAGCCGAACAGAGAACTCGGTGAGGCTCATTTGATGTAGTATGACAAATACCTGAAACTGAATCATGTCCACTGGATGAAAAGCTACATTACCTCGAGAAAGCTCAAATGTAGCCAAGACTTCGAGTGCCAACTGCTTATAGGTGTTGTCAGTGATCATGAAGAGCTGCTTCCATGTCCCAACATTGAGCTTTCATCTGACCTCCTCCTCCAGCCCAATCTCATGGAGTACCTCCCAATCGATCTCCCTCGATTCTCCAAAGTGACGATGAGAAAGTCAAGTGTATCGATCCTTGTGCACCTGTGTATGGAAGACAGGTGCCAAGTCGGTAGGCTAGCCTGGCTCCTCATGTCGAGGCTTCTTCGATGATGATGGCCTAGATGATGTGTGTTTCATCGGTATTGTCTGCAAAAGAAATAACTCAATTTAGTTCAAAGATGGAAAATTTCAGGTGTGCATGGTCGTACTAGGAGCGTACAGACCGTGCTTGGTAGGAATACAAGAGCATGCTCCCTCCCCATTCGGGCGCTGAACAACACACGAGCATGATTGTGCATCATGAAGAGCACGACTGTGCTTCAGGGGAAACCATCTTCCCCCAAAAGCCCTAAGAACTAGCATGCTCAATAAGCTATCGATATCATCAAAATTCATATAATTTACACAATATGATGAAACAATAAGCATTTGCAAGAATAAGGAGCATGATATCATCGAAACAAGACCTTCAAACAAAATAAGGGGCGTACCAGAGTTGAGGAAAATGGGCAAGTAAATAAGGAGCAAATCTATGAACGAACGGTGAGCACTGGCAAAACGCTCGAGAAAATGGCCGAAAGAGGAGAAGAAAGAGAAATAAGAGAGAGACTGTAATGAAGGTCGACCGGCGACAACTAGGTTTTTAAGAAGTAAAGGAGGAAACCTACCAGTCATAGCCCGAGCACACCTAAAGCACAGGCGTGCTCACATGCCAAAGTTAGGAAACTGCGCGGGATGAAGCACGGTTGTGCTCAGCCCGTGCTTCCTCCCTGTGATTCTCTTGGGATAATTTCCCAAGGCATTAGGAGATGAAGCACGATTGTGTAAGGAGCACAGAAACCGCACTTAATGGTAAGCACACTTGTGCTCCCTTATGCTTGTCCTCGAATGCTTCAAAAGATAGAAACACAGAAAATCACATCTTGAGCATGGGCGTGCTCTGCCCGTGCTCAGCCTGAAACAACTCTGGACCTAGAAAACCTCCTATCTTACTCAATAAAAAAACAAACTTGAGAGAAAGCCACAGAAAGACATAGGTCAAAGGAAAACTTCTACACAAATAGGGCACCTGAAAAAGAATTGCGCTGCTATTAATCATTTCAAAACACACGGAAGTGACAAAACTAACTAACTAAAACTAAAACAAAACTTGGGTTGCCTCCCAAGGAGCTCTTGTTTAATGTCACTAGCTTGACGTACCTATATGTATCAAAGAGGTTCTTGAAATCAAGACCTCTCATAGCCACTTGAAATACAGTTGCAAGAATATTGTGCCAAAGTATTAATCAAACTGATCTCACCAAAATTTTGAAATGTGGATCGAGTTGAGGTCAGTGGCGGAATAGGTGGTTTTATTTTCCTTGGGATTACTTGTTTCCACCACTTCTTGGCACGGGAAGACTTTTTCATTGGCGATTTATGTGGCAAAGAGGCTCCCGTAACCACCACTTCTTGAAAGCATAATTTCCTTCATCAATTCCTCTAGTTCATCGGCCTTAGGAGGGTCATCTCCTAATAGCTCTAATAGTTCATCCTTCATGAATGTGTCCTGCACATACTCAAAAACAAACCCATCAACCATGTTAACACAATAGCAAGTATCATCAAAGTCCATAGTGTGTCTCATTGAATCTCAGAGATTGAAAATGACTTCTTCCTCTCCTACATGTAGTACCAAGAATGGCCTTCCTAAAATGAGTGGCACGTCAACCTTCTCATCTACATCAAGGATTGCAAAGTCCACCAGAAATATGAACTTGTCTACCTTTATCAAAACATCTTCAATAATTCCTCTTGGTTGACAGATGGATTTGTTTACTAGCTACAAAGTCATTGTCATGGACTTTGGTTTCCCTAGCCCTAGTTTTTAGAAGATTCTGTAGGGCATCAAGTTGATACTTGCCCTAAGATCGACTGGAGCTTTCTCGTCCATAAGCCCTCCAATAGTGCAAGGATTGATAAATCCCTTGGGGATTTTTTTTTCTTGGTAAGCTTGTTGGTGATTAGGGCTGAGCATTCTTCATTAAGTGGCACAAAAGAGACTTCCTTAAGCTTTCTCTTGTTTGTGAGTAGTTCCTTCATAAACTTTGCATACCTTGGCATTTGAGCAAGAGCCTCAACAAATGGAACACTTGTGCGTAAGGTCTTGAACACAACAAGGAACTTCTTGTACTGCTTTTCTTGTTGGTCTTTCCTCGCTTTCACAGGATAAGGGAGTTTGGGTTGGTACTTGGGTAACTTAGTTCCTTCCGTTTCCCCTTCTTTCTTCCCACTGTCAACTTTAGTATCCAGATTAACAACCCTGATTGCCTAACTTCTGACTGAGGTTCGATAAGTTCAACCCCATACTTTTCCACAACAGGGCTTGGAAGTTACTTGCCACTTCTCAAGGTTATGACCTTTAGAGATTCTTTGGGATTGAATTCCGTGTTACTAGGGAGAGAACCCGAGAGACTTTCCTCAATTATCTTCAACATTTGGGCCATATAATGTTCCAAATTCCTCACTATAGCGTTGGTGTTTCTCATCATTTCTTCATGTCCTAAAATATGAATTTCATTGTCCTTGATGTACTGGGTCAAAAAAACTGTGAGTTCATTAGAAGGTCTCGGTGGAGAAGGAGTTGGTTGAACATTTTGTTGTGGAGGCCTAGGCTATTGTGCCACTTGCCCCAGGATGCAAGAAAAGTTCAGGTGATTTCTCCAACCCGCGTTGTATGTGCTACTGTATGGGTTGTTTTGATAACGTCTGTTCTGCCCAACAAAGTTAACTTGTTCAGCTTGCTCTATACCCATATCCGAAGAGGAAAAACTACTAGGATCATTATGAGACCCCCAACTATCACAAGGAGGCCTCGAAGCTTGAGAGATTCACTGTATAGTATCCAACCTCTTTGTCATAGCCTCAACCTATGCTGCTAAAATAGTAATGACATCCACTTGGTAAATCCTGGCTGTCTTCACCAGCTTGTTTCTTTCAGAACTCTGTTGTTTGCCATTTCCTTGATCAAACTGTATACGTTACTTGGTTGCTTACTGTATAAGGATCCCCCAGAAGCTGCATTGCACATCTGCTTGGTAGCACAATTCAACCCGTTGCAGAAGATTTGGATTAATTTGCATCCATTCCATTATTCCATGTTCTGGCATTTCCTCGACATATCCTTTTACCTCTCCCAAGTGTCATACAAGGATTCAGATTCTAACTGTAGGAAGGAGGAGATATCACTCCTCAACTTGGTGATTTTCTATGGAGGAAAGTATCTTGTAAGAAAAGCCTCAACCATCTGCTTCCATGTTGTGATAAACCCTTGCAGCAAGGAATTTAGCTGTTGCTTGGCTCTTCCTCACACTGAGAATGGAAAGAGTCTAAGATGAACAACATCCTTAGACACGTTTTTCCCTTTGAAAGTATCACAGATTCCCATGAAGTTCTTCAAGTATTTATTCATCCTAAAACCTATCAAAATGCCACATCTGCTACACCATCTGTATAAAATTAGGCTTCAATTCCAAATTGTTCGCTATAATAGGAGGACGAACAATGATAGACCCCACTCCTTACAAGTTTGGTTGGGCAAAATCTGATAAGCTTTGTTGCTAATTCACGGCCATTTCTTCCCCTTAATTTACCTCAATATTATCTTCCATAGACCCAGCTTCATTTAGGTTGACTTGCCTCAATCTTCTTTGAAAATTTCTTTCAATTTTGGGATCGAGGCCTGCTAATGGAGATGAAGTACTTCCTCAAGTCATACAATTGTTGGTTCACAAGATGAGAAAGAACACAATGAGCTCAAGATTCAAAATTGAAATATAGAAGGAGAGATGTACGAAATGATTAAAATGAGAAAAACAAATATTCATAAATATGAACAATATAAACAAACTAGATCACCAGAATCCTCATTTTCATAAAAGTTGCCAATCCTCGGCAACTGCGCCAAAAGCTTGATGTACTCTCCGCAAGTGCATGGATCGTTACATATAATACAGTGGTACCCCTTGAGGAGTAGATTATCAAACCACAGGGATTGGACATCTAGTACTACTTGATCATCTAATGTCTAGGATAACCAAATGGGTGATAAAGAGGTTAAACACTGAACAAAAAAAAAAAAAAAGAACTAAAGGGTGGAAGAACCAGGCAGACTAGGGTTGAGTTTCGATAATAAGAGAGCAATGCCACAGGGATGATTCCTATGTGCTCAAGATACTGACTTGAGTATAATGCCTACCAAGGTATATTCTCAGATCCTCATGGGTGCTCAAAAGCTCTGTTGCATCTATGGCTCTTAAATATGCCAAGTTTTGCGAATGTAACTATGAGCTTCATACACGCAAAGTTTTGCAACTACTAAAGTGACACACCCCTTGCATGAGAGTTCCGCAAGTGCACGGGTCATCATAGTAATAAAATATACCCTAGTGAGTGGGTAGTCGTATCCAAAGGGAATAGTTGCTTAGAAACTAGAGATATCACTAATTAGCTAAGATGAAAATCGGTGATGAGTGAAATCAATGTAAGAGTGCAAAAAAAGTAAAAGAAGAAGAGAAAACAAGCAAGAATAAATAAAAAGGATAACCAATGAGGATGGGGTACCCGGACAATGCTTATCCTAGAACTATTATTTCAAGTGTAAGGCTAATATTATGCCTTCTAAATAATGTTTAATGAGTCATAAAAATCCAAAGACACACAGTTCCAAACCTAAGGTCAACCGTGACTAGCCCTCTATACTATGCCCCGGTGGAAAGGAGTACTCTCAACGACTCAAATTGTGTGGGACTGCTTGGGATTCTAGGGACTCCAAGTGATAAACCATATTCCCTAATATAGACCTAACCCTTCAGTCAAGGCGAAAGGCCCCTAGTCACAATTGGGCCCCAGCACTAAGATTCACTTCAACACTTCACTCTGTTGCTCACATAACTAAGCCCAGTGGAGTTCATCTCTTACCACTTCACTCTATTGTAACCGCAAAGAACTCTTGGAACGTGGAGGTAGGATAAATCACGTTGGAAGGGAAAGCGGACATTCCGCTACCTCTCAACTCACCCTCTCAACCCTCTTCAGTCTCGCTTAGTCTAATCATAATAATGTTGTCACACCTTCAATGGATTACCTAGATGGATTCTCAACTCTAGTGTCACATCTAAGGGAAAATCAACACAATAAGCATTCAAGATTAAAACTCAATTAAATCATCAATTAAGAAAGCATAATAAAAGTCAATTAAAAAAAATCATCCTAGGGTTTACAACTCCGTCAAACCTAGGGCACACCTCATCGAATTGATGTCATCGAAAGCTCCCCCAATAACTCTCCTTCAAAGGATGTAGATGTCGATGCCGTAGAACCGCTCCAAAAGTCTCGCAAAAACCTCTCCAAACCCCAGCCGCACTCTCTGATAAGTGCTCGTGTATAAGTAATACAAAGTATACTTTTATTACATTGAGCATAATTTTTCTCAGGTTTTATCACTCATTCGTGTGTATTTGTGTTCTTTTGCACATTCAGGATTGTTTAGACAAATATAGAAGAATGGAGCAAAAATAGATCATGGACGCAATGGTTGAGAAGACTCTTGGACTAATCAAGGATCAAGGCACAAGTTGTAGACATATCAGTGTGTGTCAACCTCTAAAGTGCTTAAGGGATTATACAATTTGGAGTTGCACGAAGGCAGTCACACTCATGCTGTCTAACTTGTGTAACATCGAAGAGCTTCATCAATGTGTTGAAAGCAAGAGGCGACATTATCTATCGCTTAATTGTGTGCCCAACTTGGCAGCCTCGATGAAGAAAATGAAGTCGGGAGCAACTTTGGTGTGAGTACTGTAGCAGCTCACTGTATCCAAACAATGCAGCAATTTACTGTAGCAGTTATTGTTTACAGTGCGCCCCAAAAATCAGAATTCTTGAGAATCCACACGGGCGTGTTGAAATTCCACACAGCCATATGGATGCCTGATTTCAGTCCTATAAATACCACGATTTGATATTTATTTAGGGATCCTTTTTCTATCTTTCGCCCAACTTTGGGGAGAGCGCGGCTAGGGTTTGGAGAGGTTTTTGCAAGGCTTTTAGAGTGGTTCTACGGCATTGACATTGAGTTCCTTTGGAGAAGAACTATTGGGGGAGCTTTCGTTGGCATCGATTCGGTGAGGTGTGCCCTAGGTTTGACAAGGAAACCTTTGGAGAAGACAAGGCGGGTCCTCAAGACCATCGATACGGACGACAAGGAGGTTTTCTTTATGGTTTCTATACATATGATTTCAAACTCTTTGTTGATTTTGTATTGGTCCATGGAGAGCTAAACCCATAGTTGGTTCTTGTACTTGTAAACCCTAGGATGACTTTGTTTCATTGACTTTTATTATGCTTCTTTAATTTATGATTTTAATTGAATTTCAATCTTGAATGCTAATTGCATGATTTTCCCTTAGATGTGACACTAGGGTTGAGAATCCATCTAGGCAATCCTTTGAAGGTGTGACAACTTCATTGGGGTTAGACTAAGAAAGATTAAAGAGAGTCAAGAGGGTGAGTCGAGAGGTAGCGGAACATCCCCTTTCCCTTCCTACATGATTTATCCTATCTCCACATTCCAAGAGTTCTTTGCAGTCACAATAGAGTAAAGTGCTAAGAGATGAATTCCACTGGAGCTTAGTTGAGCGAGCAACAGAGTGAAGTGTTGTAGTGAATCTTAGTGCTGGAGCTTAATTGTGATTAGGGTTTTTTCTCCAGGACCAAAGGGTTAGAACTATATTAGGGAATATGGTTTATCACTTGGAGTCCCCAAAATCCCAAGCAGTTCCACACAGTGTGAGGTGTTAAGAGTGTCCCTTTCCACCTGGGCATAGTGTAGAGGACTAGTCACGGTTGACCTTAGGTTTAGGACTATGTTTCTTTGGATTTCCGTGACTCATTAAACATCAATTAGGAGGTATAATACTAGTCTTGCACTTGAAACAATAATCCTAAGGGTGAGCATTGTTTGAGTGCCCCATCTTATCATTGATTGTCCTTTCCTTTACTTTTGCTCTTTTTTCTTCTCATTTTTACTTTTCTTTGCATTCATATATTGATCTTTCTCACTATCGACTTTCTCTATAGATAAATAGTGATAACTTTTGTTTCTAATCACCATTCCCTGTGGATACGACTACCCACTCACCAGGATATATTTTATTACTGCAACGACCCATGCACTTGCGGAATACTCATGCAAGGGGTGTGTCACTCTCCCCGAAAGATGAGCGAAAGATAGGAAAAATATGCACCAATAAATCTCAAATCGCAATATTTATAGGGCTGAAATCGGGCATCCACACGTCCGTGTGTATTCTCTGGAATTTGATTTCTTGCTAGCTGTGAACAGTATCTGCTACAGTAAATTAGAGGTTGGCACATACTCACATGTCTACAACTTGTGCCTTGGTTCTTGCTTAGTCCAAGAGTCTCCTCAACCATTGCGCCCATGATCTATTTTTGCTTTTTTTCTTCCAACTCATCTCCACAACCCTAAATGCACAAAAGAACACAAATACACTCGAATGAGTGATAAAATCTTAAAAAAATGATGCTCAATGCAAGAAAAGTATACTTCATATCACTTATACAAAGCATTTATCACAAAGGCAATCACAACTATGATAATCCACATACGTTGAGTTTTATACAAGCACTATGCAAATCAAGCATGTCAAGTTATGCAACACATTAAAAACACAAGAACACTTTAGAACTCTATAGGCATTAGAAAACAAGTAGTCAAAGTATAAGAAGCAACATAGTTTATAATCCTAAGGCATCGTGGAACAGTTAGCCCCTCATGAATTAATATAACTCAGAGTAAAAGATTAATGTAAGCAAGAGAGAAATCATGACATCCCTCTTTTACAAAGATCTCTTCAATTGTACATCATGAACTCCATGGAATGGGCAAACTCTTCTTCTCCGGCATTTCTAGCTCAACCTTGATCTCCTTAGATCACGTGGTGATGGCTAATCACCATTCTCTTGAAGGATCCTCTACTGGGGAAGAAGATTCCCGAACCAAAGATCCAAGAAACCCTAAATCTGGGTGTTAAAAAGGAACTTTCGGGCTCGACACGGTCTAAGCTTGGTCGTGCTCAGACTATGCTATTCTTGGAACTTCTAAGTAAAAATGGCTAAGTGGCATCTCAATATAATTACAAGGAGAGTACGGTCGTGCTCCCCCTGTGCTCAACTTGAGCATGCCCATGAAGGAGCACGCAGACCGTGCTTCCCTTGAAAACACAAGCAACTCCCATCAAGAGATAATCACGGGGAGCAAGCACCCTTGTGCTTCACTCATGCTCTTGCTGAAAAGCAGAGGAATCCCATTCAGAGAAAACCATGGGGAGATGGCACAACTGTGCTCTGCCTATGCCTGCATTGGACACTTAGAGAAATTGTCTTCTTTGGTTGATTTTGTCCCTGATTTCACTTCATGTGTGTTATTAGCCATAAAATCCTGTACCAATGACAAATATACCCATAATAGCATCATTCATAGACAAAAGTGCTTAAATATGATTACGAGACTGAGCATCTCTATGATCAATATGGGAGACCCTATATTAGGAAAAATTAGAAGAAAAGACAGGCCTTCAAAGAAGGGTTAGGATGGCAAATGGGAGGTGGCTAGAAATGCCATCATAATCCTCTGAGAAAAGTCAGAAATATCCAAGAGAGAAGCTAGGAAGGGCACCTAAACATAAGAATCTCATAAAGGTAATGCCATGTGAGGAAATTACATCCTTCATTCAAAGAGTGATATATAACCTCACTCATAGAAAGCCTGACTTTCTAGATAGTGATACCCCTTGGAATGAATCTGGAGTTATGAAACTTGGATGTACCTCCTTGAGCCAAATGGAGTCACACTCTCACTGTGATGAATTTCAAGAAGATGCTAAGGAGAAAGAAGACATACTGCAACCTCCAAGCAATGTGAAGGATAGAAGCCTTACCGTAAGGAATGACAATATCCAAGAGTTGTTTCAGAAATGATTGATGAAGAGAAATTGCTAATGAAGAACAAAAAGGATGTTTCAGCCCACATGAATAATCATCCGAAGCATTTGTTTAATAGGGCATACATTAGAAGATTGTCATGGATTCAAGAGCTGGCTACACAAATCAATAAATTCTGGTGTTATAAACCTATATGAAGCGTACTTTGAGATGTCAAATACATGCTATGACTTGGCAATCAAAGAGAGATATGATGATGGGTGTAACTACCAAAATAAGAAATATGAGTCCTGAATGATTAATAATGTGCAAAGACTTCTCGAGCAAGTACGTGGGACAAAAGATAAAGGAAAGGAAAAAAACAATTGACATCAATGAAGACATTGTGCAACCACAAAAAGCCTCCACTTCCAAGACACAAGACTACAATATCACTGCTCACCTGAAGAAGATTCCAACTCAACTAAGTGTCTTTGATGCATTGATGATGTCACAAGAGCTTAGGGACACCTTGATCCATGTCTTGCAATACCCAGAAGAATACTAATTTTATTTTGTTGAAACTTATATGCCCAAAGCTCTCTATGCTTTTAGTTCACCAGCGATTAAGTTTTCAGTGAAAGATTTGTTGTTGGGGACAAAGGAGCACAATAGACCCTTATATGCTACTGGGTCTTGTGACGAGACAAGAGTCAACTGAATCCTTATTGATCTAGGCTCATTAGTAAATATGATGACATTAAAGACTTTGAATACCTTGGCTTTGGAGACATATCACTTATCAGCTGAAAAGATTATCGTTCAAGGCTTCAACTAGTATAGTCGAAAGGCCATTGGGTCAATTACTCTCCCTTTCAAGATTGGGAAGTTGGTGTCAGAAGTGAAATAACACATAATCAACACTAACAACTTTTATAGAGCGTTAATGGGGAGACCATGGTTGTATGAGAATTATGTGGTTCCTTCCACTCTATATCAATGTTTGAAGTATATGAAGAATGACGAAGTGTATCGCATTGATAGCGAGATCCACCCATTTGGTGTACATGAAATCAACAATGATGATGCGCGCTATTTTGTGGATACACCAAAAGGGGATAAACTTTCTGTAGCCAAGGATGATGCCCTCATAAAATGTAACTAAAACTTCCGAGATTACTCAGGAGAAGGTTTCATTTTTATCTTTAAAACCGCACTTTGGAAGTGATATAGAGTTTTCAGTAGAAGAAAGAGATGATGAAGATATATAAATTACTCACCCATTTTCTCATCGTCATAAGAGGAACAGACTAACGGAGAAGGAGCTTCATTCCCACCAATTAAAAAGAAAGAGGATGACCATGATATTCTGATAGAAAGCTCTCTTCATGTTACAAGAATAATGGAAGAACTTTATAAATCTCTTATGAATTGAATGCAAGTTTAGTGGGACAACTCATGACTTTCTATGTGCCTTCTTGTCGCCAAAAGGAGAGAGGGATCCACTTCTATAAGTCTAATCCCAATGAATTTATTGATGAAGATATTCTCAGGATGAAGGCAATGGAAGATGAAGAACTTTGGCCTTTGAGGATTCCAGATTATTACTCTCCTAAGCTCAAAAGATTAATAAATCGAGCTGGGATCAGTTTGAAGCATTCGAAGGATAGGCATCTTCTCTTTGAGAGACTTTGGTATCCTTTCAAAATGGCTATGCAAGGTCAAGGCCTGAGTAAGAGGGGACTTGGGTTTCAAGATGAACAAGTATGTGAATGTAGGATGGTATCATCTATTGATGCATCAGATACAAAAGATGATAATACAGTTGAAGAAGCATCAGAAGATCATCTTGTAAAAGATATAAAATTGAAAGATGCACCCAATGTGTTGGAAGATGGAGGATAGGCAAAAAAACTGATGAGTTAGATGAAATAAACTTAGGAAGTGAGGATGATCCGAAACCCACTTTTTCAAGTACACAATTAACTCAAGAAGAAAAAGAAGCTATTCCAAAAATTCTTGTAGAATATGTCAATTGTTTTGCATGGAGCTATAAGGAGATGCCAGGTCTTGATATATAGGTAGCAGTGCACAAGCTTTCCATCAACCTAAGCTTTTCATCAATGAAACAAGCACCGAGAAAGATGAAATTTGACTTGGAGGAAAATGTTATCAAAGAGACAAAGAAGAGGAGAAGTACCCTAGTTGGATTGCCAGTATAGTACCTATTAAAAAGAAGAATGGACAAATCATAATATGTGTGGACTTGAGGGACTTTCCACTGCCCATCATGGAGATCATGATTGATAACACCTCTTTATATGAGATGTTTTCTTTCTTGGATGGTTTCTTTGGGTACAACCAAATCGAGATGGATCTAGAGGATGAGAAGCACATTGTGTTCTAGACAAACATAGGCATCTACTGTTACAAGGTCATGCCCTTTGGGATAAAGAATGTAGGGGCAATATATCAAAGAGCAATGTCAAAAATATTTGATTATTTGATTCACCAAGCTATGAGTGTTATGTAGATGACTTAGTAGGGAAAATACAATCAAGAGATCAATACCTCAATGACTTGAGAATAGTGTTTGATCGCATTAGAAAGTACAACTTAAAAATAAACCCTATGAAATGTGCATTTGGGGTACTATCTAGAAAATTCCTTGGGTTCATCATGAGGCATAGAGGAATAGAGATTGATCCTTCTAAAATTAAAATAATCATAGAAATTCCACCTCCAAAGACATTGAAGCAGCTGAGGTCCTTCCAAGGGTATCTTACCTATATCTGAAGATTCATCGCCAATCTTTTTGGGAGACATAAGCCATTTTTAAAGCTGATAAAAAGAATGCTCCTTTTAAGTAAGATGTTGAATGCCAAAATGTTTTTGAAGAAATCAAGCACTACTTACTGAATCCGCTAGTGTTAGCAACGCTAATTGTAGGAAAGACATTGATCTTATATACAATGACTTTGGATTGATCCCTTGGAGCTCTTCTTGCTCAAGAGAATGAAGAGGGTAAGGAGAACGCTCTATAGTACCTTAGTAGGATGTTGGTGGGTGCTGAAAACAAATTTACTCCTATTAAGAAGCATTGTCTTTCCTTAGTGTTTGCAGTAAAGAAGCTTCGGCATTACCTGTTCTCACAGAAGGTGATTGTCATCTCAAGGATAGACCCACTCAAGTACTTGATGACTAGGTCACTACTTACTGAAAGATTAGAAAAATGGGTGTTGATACTCATGGAGTTTGACATAACTTATACTCCACAAAAAGCATTCAAAGGTCATGCACTGGATGATTTTCTCGCTGCGCATCCTTTGCTTAATGATTCTCCATTGAGATGTGATCTTCATGATGAAGAGACTTGGTGATAGAAGAAGGGGAACAATGTTGGACGATGTAGTTTGATGGAGCTTTTTTTTATCTAACCAACTGTTAGACCCAAAATTCCTAGAGGCAAAGTTGGTATTTGACTCATCTTTATTTCTTCGGAGGGTAGGATCTTGAGATGCTCTCTTTCCTTGCTGAAACCATGTACTAATAATGAGGCCGAATATGAAGCTCTTATCGGAGTTAACAATCAAGATGGGGATTCAAAGTTTGCATATATATGGTACCTCATGACTTATCATAAACTAAGTTGAAGGAAGTTTCAAGACATGTAAGCAAGATCTTTCTTCAGTATTATCAGAGAGTTATAGAATTATTGAAGCAGATTCCTGATGTGAAGATAAAGAAAGTTTCCATGTCTTTTAATGGAAAGGTAGATAGCTTAGCCAAACTGGGGAAAGAGCTAGCTGATCCACATCAAGAGGAAATCCAAGTCACCACTCAAAATAGGAGTGTCTTAAGATCATGTGCTGATGAAGAGTTAGAAAAGAAACACCTTAGAAGAGAAGAAGTTCTGACAGCATGGCTGAAGAGGCTTGGATTGAGCCTTTCATTAAATACTTCAAGTATGGTGAACTCCTAGAGGAAAAGTCTTTGGGAATGTAGCTAAAGAAAAGGGCGATAAGGTTTACCCTTGTTAATGATGTCTTTTATTAGAGATCATATGATCAACTCCTACTAAGAGGTCTCTCAGAGGAGGAGTCTTAAGAAGTCATGCATGAAGTCCATCTTGGAATTTATGGTGCTCACCAGTTAGGACCAAAGATGTGATCAAAGATCAAGCATATTGGATATTATTGGCAAATTATAATCAAGGATTGTATGGAGCATGCAAGACAATGCAAGCGGTACCAAGCTCATAGGGATTTTATTCATCAACATCCCAACCTTTTACATCCTACAGTATCTTCATAGGCCTTCAAGATGCAGTGGACTGATGTGATAGGCCCTATTGAGCCTCCATTATCATGAGGGCATCGTTTCATATTAGATGGCATTGACTATTTTTTATGATGGGCGAAAGCTATTACTTTGTGGGAAATAAAGGTGGAGAATATCATCAAATTCTTCAAAGACCATGTGTTGTATAAATTTGGAATGCCTTGATGAATCATTTTCGATAACGGGTGAGCATTCAGGAGGTTCAAGGTTGGAAGGTTTGATTAGCATCACAAAATAGATTGGAGGTATTCCTCTATCAATTATGCTATAGCCAATGGCCTTGCTGAAGCATTTAACAGAACATTATCCAAGTTGTTGAAGAAAGCAATCTCAAAATTGAAGGGATTGGCATGAAAGGATCCTTGAAATCCTTTGGACATATTGTCCTGCCATTTGAAGTTCAAATCCCGTCATTGAGAATTGCCTTATAGAATGAAGTCACAAATGGAAACAAGTTTCACTTGCATTTGGATGAGTTTGATTCCTTAGATGAAAGGAGACTAGAGGTTCAATAGAATCTTGAAGTCTACAAAGAAAGGATGGCAAGAGCTTACAATAAGATGGCTCTGATCATCATGAAATTTTAAATGAAATACAAATACATGACACTGGTTAATCTAAACGGTTGAAGTTAAATTTGGAGATCCAATGATTTTCAAAGGAATTTAAACTTCAAGCTAAGATTCAATAAATTTATCCTCCAATGATCAGAGTCGATCAAAGCTTAATCAAACAATGATAATTTCTCTAATCAACCTGGAAATTTATTGAAGCTTTGAGACACCGTGATATTTTATATGAATGGTTATAATCATTGATAAGTGCTCGTATTTAAGTAATACGAAATGTTATTTTCTTACATTGAGCATTACTTTTCTCAGATTTTATCACTGATTAGTGTGCATTTGTGTTCTTTTGTGCATGTAGGGTTGTGGAGAAGAGTTTAAGGGAAAGGAGCAAGATTAGGTCATGTCCGTATTTGTTGGGGAGGTTCTTCGATCAAGACACGGGTTCTAAACTTGTGGGTGTATGCCAACCTCCATTGTGCTCGAATTGTCTATCATTTGGAGGGGCACAAAAGTAGTCACACTCATAAAGTCTAGCCCGTGTAACATTGAAAAACTTTGTCAATAAGGAGAAAAAAAGCAAACGACATGATCTACCATTGGTTGTGTGCCCAATTCAATGGCCTCGATGAAGAACATGAAGTCGGGAACAATTTGGGCGCAAGCACTGTAGTAATTACTGTATCAATTTACTGTTCACTGTGCGATAGAAATTCGATTCCAAAGAATCCACACGGGCGTGTAGAAATTCGACACGGCTATGTGGATGCCTGATTTTAGCCTATTTAAAGCTGCGACTCAGATTTATTCGGGGACTTTTCGACCTATTTTTCGGCTAACTATTGGAGAGTTCGCGGTTAGGGTTTGGAGAGGATTTTGTGGAGGTTTGGAGCGAGTCTATGGCATCAACATTGACGTCCTTTGGAAGATAGCTATTGAGGGAGTTTTCGTTAGCACCGATCCGGCGAGGTGTGCCTTAGACTTAACAAGGGGCTTGGTGGAGAAGACGGAGTGGCCTCACAAGACCATCGCCACGCATCACAAGGGGATTTTATTCATGTTTGCTATGCTTGTTGATTCATATACATTGATGATTTTGTATAGCTCCATGGAGAGCTAAACCACTAGTGGCTATTCGGACTTGTAAACCCTAGGATGATATTATTTCTATGATTTTTATTATGCTTTCTTAATTGATGCTTTTAATTGAGTTCCAATCTTGCATGTTAATTGTATTGATTTTCCCTTAGCCGTAACACTAGGGTTGAGAATCATCTAGGCTATCCTTTGAAAGTGTGACAACTTCTATAGGATTAGACTACCAAAGATTGGAGAGGGTCGAGAGGGTGAGTCGAGAGGTAGCGAAGCATCCCCTTTCCCCTTCAGCGTGATTTTCCCTACCTCCGTGTTCCATGAGTTCTTTGCGGTCAAGGTAGAGTGAAGTGCTAAGAGATGAACTCCCCTAGGGCTTAGTTGCTCGAGCAATAGAGTGAAGGGTTGTAGTGAATCCTAGTGCTGGGGCTTAACTGAGACTAGGGTTCTTTCGCCTAGACCAAAGGGTTAGAACTATACTTATGGACAAGGTCTATCACTTGGAATCCCTAGAATATAAAGTAGTTTCACGTAGTGTGAGGTTTAGGAAGATGGTCTCCCCTAGGACTTAATTGAGAGATCGATAGAGTGAAGGGTTGTAGTGAAACCTAATGCCAGAGCATAGTGTTGGAACTAGTCACTGTTGACCTTAGGTTTGGGACCATGTGCTTAAGGATTTCCATGACTTATTAAACATCAATAAGGGAGTATAATACTAGTCTTGCACTAGAAACATTAGTCCTAGGAGGAGCTTGTCTGGGTACCCCATACTTGCATTGATTGTTTCCTCTCTACTCTTTGCTTACACTCTTCTCTCTTTCATATTTCTCTTTCGTTTTATTGCACACACATTGATTTCTCTCACCACCATTCAATTCCTCTTGTCTTGAATCACTACACCCTGTGGATTCCACTACCATCTTACCAGGGTACTTTATTACTTCGACAACCTGTGCACTTTCGGGCCCCTGTCAATCATGTTTCAATTTCATAAATTTTCAAAACAAATTCATAACACAACAGTAAAATTAATTTATTACCATCGTGCCAACTACTTGTCATAAAGTTGAGGATTAAATTGTTAAACATTCTGGGATCTTTCTGGAAATATTGTTACATTCTTATGGCATTTCCATCTTCAATATGGATGGTGAAGATTAAGTTTGAGGTCCATTTACTTCTCTCAAAAATTTATAAGTTTAAGATAGATTTTGTTAATTGTTGTGGTCTCCATTGTTAATTTTAAAGTTGATGATTAGATGGTGGAATCTTTCATGATCTTAATGAATTTTTTTTTATCTAAACTCATAGATTATTTTTCTTTGAGATGGATGGTAGAGATCATGTTTGGAGTTTGGCACATTCATAAAAAAAAAGAACAAAAAAAAAAAAAAAAAGGGTTCAGGAAGGAAAAAATTTATTACTAAAGAGAAAAGTCAAAAAGACATGGAGCCTTATTCCATTTACACTAAGCCAAAGATTGAATAAATAAAATAACTAGAGCCTAAAACTAAATGATGGAAATAAACTAAGTTAAACTCAACAAATAAAATAAACTATTTAAAGTTGACCTTTCCCTTTCTTAAGGTTGGCTCGGGCTTCTGCAAGTGATGATGAGGTTTGTAAAACATTATCACCTCCTCCAAGCTTTTCAATTTTCATTAGATCATCAGTTAAGGATTGAATCACTTCATTAATAGAAGGGGCAGAAGATAGAAGGCCTTTCCCTGAGGAGATGATTTGTTTTTGTTCTTCGTTTTGAGCTTTCAACTCTTGTAGTTTCTCTCTTATTATCATAAGCTGCTTTTCGGCCTCATCCACATGTTGAGATGTTGTTGTGAGGAATGACTTCATTTACTTCTTGTCCTCTATTTCCTTCATCAACTTCCTTTTTTTTTATATGGTTGGGTCATCTTCTTCACTCTCCAAGTCATGCACAATTTTGGAAAGATCAAGCACTTCATATATTTTGTCCCTTATGGCTAAAATGTTAACTCCATGTATCATCAAAGTTTTGTGCAATTCTATGGTTTCCTCCCTTCAAAGATCCATGTTCATGTGGTTGTGATAACTTTACCTTTTGAAGGAGATCCTTTGTTAGAAAAGAAACTAAGCCAGAACTTTACCCAATAACTCGGGAATAAAGTGTATTCATAGACCCAATATCCATGGTCATAGTCTTCTTATGCTTAGGAGAATTGTTAGATCTATTAACAGACACAACCTTTGCAACTAAGTCCTCTTTAGATTAATATTGAGGTTGACGTTGATTTTCAGCAATGGCTTGTGGAATTAAAGTTTCTTCTAGTTGTGGAGGAGAATGCATTGCTTGGTGATTGTCAGCAAAAGTAGCTTCTAGAGCTAAGTTCTCCTCTAATTGTTGAGGAAGTGGGGATATCTTCTATTACTTCGAGGCCTCTTCTTGATAAGAATCTCATGCATGTGGATAAGCATCAAGGATGGGAGTGTAGCCATCATCAGGTGTATGATCAGAGGATAAATAGTTGCACTTTGAAGGATTGGACCTTTGGGGAGCAGCTAGGCGAAAGCCTACAACAAAAGGATATTAAAATGACTCAAGTTGCATTATACAAGGATAAAAAATAATAAGAAGAAAGATTCTTTGAAAGATGTACCTATTAGGTTAGACCATGATTGGGAGATGCTATTTTGGTCCTTGTCATGCTCACTTAGGTCAGGAATGTCAGCTATAAAAAACAACATGGTCAATGAAATTTTAAAGGAATTGAATGAAATTATATCATGGCTAAAAAATATATATATACCTTGAATAGGTGTTTGATGTGGAACAGGTAATGGTGTGGAATGAGCTCTTGATGATGTATCACCTTCAATTGTTCGAGCTCTTTTTGTTGAATGCCTTGATCCTACTAAAGTTTGTGGTTCAGAAGGCCCTAACCTAATTCTTCTCAACTCTTCCAACTTCAATTTGTTCTCCATGATGGTCCCTTTCTTCATTTGAGGAGGAGTCACTTTTTCAAGTGAAGCCTTGTCTTGAGGTTTCTTTGTTGAAGAATCATTTTCAATAAGGCAAACATGAATGGACTTCAACATTGTATGCAGCTTTATTGACCAATGATGCACATATATATATGGGATGCCCTTGACGATGATTAGATGGAATGTAGAATCTTGATCCTAACCTCCTTTTAGCAAATTGATACCATTAGCTCACAAAAAGAACTATAGATTGTGGATGCTTTGGTACTTGAATTTCCATTGGAAACACTTGATCATAGTCAAACTAACGAGCAAATTGGTGTGGATTGTATTGCTGAGCTTAGAGGTCCATCCTGAGATGTAGAGGGATGATGCTCTAACGGAATGAGATAAAGTACTTTCTTTAAGTTTTACTTAGATAGTTTTTATCATTTGGATCTTTATAGTCATCGAACCAACCTTCATATTTAAATTCACTACATGTAAATAGCCAGCATATAAGATACTCCTCTCTTCTTAGTATATTTTGAGCTCTTCCAGGATTAAATGTGATAGCTTCTACATCTGAAATCTAAGCCATGTCTGGAAATTCTGGTAAACTGTTGATGTTTCTGATGCTAGCAATCGGTGTTTTACAGTGGGAGTATGTTCCCACAAAATGTGCTTTAACCAGAGCATACAGAAAGTGATATGGTAAAGAGACCAAAGCACCACATGGTCCTTTAGGGTGTCGGACCATTACATCCAACCCAGCATAAATATAGGTAAAGATTGCAGGAGCTAAGGCAATCATTGTTCCTTTGGCTAGTTTTGTCGTCATCATAAAGGTCTTTGGGCGTATGAAGAATCCTTTATTTGGAATGATAAAATGACATAACCACAGAGATAGGAAGGTGGCTAACTTGCATTCTTCTGAAGCAGGAGGGACCGAATGACTGTCAATGTCTGCAACTTTATATAATTCCCTGATGAAGAAGTTTATCCATTGCGCATAAGTGATATTGTTGTTTTTCTTGGGTGCATAACAATAGAGCCACTGATAGATAGTAAATGGGTTCTTTAGAGTGGTGTGAGATTTGGTTGCAGAATACAATTCACTATTTGGTGAGATATACTCTTCGTAGAACTTTCCCATAATGGGTAATCATACTCCACACCTTAAATCCCACAATGAGATTTTGACTTCACCAAAATAGGTAATGAAGGTGTTAGTCTCAAAGAACCACATCTCAATGATTGCTTTCATTATGGGCGGATTAAAATTATATAACCCCATTGAAATCGCCACCGCTCCAAGGATGCCCATCTCTCTAAGTTTACTTGTTGATTTTGCAAGAACTTCAAAAGCCCAATTATTATAATCAGTTGGGTATGGGGTGTATTTGACGAATGGAAGTTGTTTAGTCCAAATAATGAATGTGTCCAAATAATGAATGTGGGATCAATGTTGGTTCAGAAGCCAAGTGTTTCCAAATCAAGTTTTGGGATGGATGCTTCATATGGATTCAATAGCATTACCTCACTACTTCCCTTCCTTTGAAAACTAGTTGATGTAAGCTTGCCAATATCATGAGGCCCTCTGGGTATAGTGATCCACTCATTAAAGTTGCTCCCTTGATATGGGATGGCCTTTCTAAAATTGATGGCATAATACTGAGGGAAAGATAGTCCATCTAGAACCTTGGTATGGTCATCATATGGTCCGTTGAGAGGTTCTACTATTCTACTCTTTGCAAAGGGTGCCATTTGAAAAAGGCTACATAAAAAGAATAATGATTAAATTCTTTTCTAGGGACTATTGAAAAAAAAATAGATGATGGTTAAAGAAAAAAAAAGAAAAAAATCTACTGGGCTCTTACATCATGCATCATTAAAAAAAACAAAAAACAAAAAAAAAAAGAAAGCATTATCTGATGATGGTGAAAAAAAAAACACAAGAAGAAAACAATGAACAAAGATGGTTATTTTAACATCATGCAAGGTGATGAAAGAGATTAAAGAAGGACTAACCTCAAATAACTCGAGGTTCTTGAGAAGATTTGATTGCTCGTACCTTCCTCCCTTCCTATGAATGCATGTGAGGAAGCTATGAGGGGGTCACTCTATTTATATAGATATTTCTAATCCTAGTTTTCACCGAAATAAGATTTTATTCTGATTAAGATATGAATAAAAAAAGAGAAATAATTATAAGAAAAAAAAAGGAGAGTCTTAAAAAAAATAACAAAGGATAAATCCTTAAAATAATCTCCCAATATTTTCTTAATTCGGATAAATAGAAACAAACCATCTTTATCCAAAGAGATGGTTGGGATTCAAAAAAAAAAAAGAAAAGATAGAATTTTTATATTTAAAAAAAATAATAAATCTAAAAAAACAAAAAGGAGAGATAAACTTAAAGAAAAAGGGTGATATCCCAATCACCATTTTTTAAATTCAGATAAATAATTTTTTTTTTTAAAAATTGATTTTTAAATTGAAAATAATAAATCACCAAAAGGAGAGATATAAATTCTTTTTATATAGTAAATCCAAGAATTAAAAAAATTGGGTTTATTATAAAAAATAATAAATATAAATCCGAAAATAAAAAATAATAAATGAATAAATCCATGAAAAAATTGTGAAGTTCACGAAAAAAATTATGATAATGATAAAAAACCCGAAAAAGTTTGATAATAATAAAAAAAACGAATGGATAACGATAATTTAAAAAAACATTCGAAACAAAAAAATCCCCGATTTCGGGAATAAAAAAAAAACTGAATGAAGCAAGAAATGTAAAAAAAAAAAAAATTCAAATCAAAATCAGGAGAAAAGATTGAAAAAAAAGGGCCAAGAGAGAAAAAGGAGACTAGAAAAAGAGGAGTGACAAAAGCGAAGATCAAAAAAGAAGAGATCGAGAAAAAAATAAGAGAGATCGGATGTGAATGGAAAGAAACTACAGATATTGACGGAATCTGATCACGAGGGAATGAAGGTGTGTTTTCCTTTGATAAAAATCCACTGTGATTAGATACATGTTAGGAGATTAAAGTTATCAAAGCAAAAAAAAAAAAAAAAAATGACACACTGTGTTTGCATATTGGGAAAAAAAATGTTGCATGTTATCATCGCTGGAGGGACAACTTCATTATTTTAATGCAATATATAACATGCAGTGCGTGGTCCTTCATCACTCATGCATCAATGATTCTGTCAACTCTTCGTAACATAATATGCATGCATTTGGTTTACTCTCTCCCTCTCCAAATCTTTAAGTTCACGTGATCAACTCACCGCGTTTGTTTCAAACTGACACCTATAACCTGATAATCAGTTGCTTCTTCTCTTCTGGCTAAGTTTTATTTTCCCGAAAAAGCTCATTGATACTTGTTTTCAACCCATCCCCTTGTTCTGATTGAGGGATTTATTCTTTAGCACTAAGTTTTGTTTTATGAAGACAAAAAAACAAAAAAGTAAAAAAATTAGTCTCTAATTTTTTTTTTTTGCATGTTGAACAATTTTGAGAAGATGTACAAGTGACTAGGAGTTGTGGTGGCCCAACCCTCTAAGTGTTATGTGTTGATCGCTCTCCTTTGCAATTTCATTGAGCAATTTTTCTATCTAGCCTAACTCTAGATCCTTGTCCTCAGCCAATTTCTTTGACTCGCCATATTCTTCATAAACTATGGTGTTTGTGTTCTATCTCTTGTATTTGTCTTGTTGCTGCCATCAATGTATCCACAAATATTACTCTTGTCACTTGCTGAAACATTTGCTATTTGGTGACTCTCATAATGTGGCCAATGAAATTTTCAAGAGGAATGTTTTTTTGTGTGGGTTAGATGCTATTTGTGCATGCATTTGTAGAAGATTATCACTTCAGATGTCTAGCATGAGTATAATTAGACGCATGGATCTTGTTAAGGTTAATATGATAGTGTGATAAAAAAAATATGACAACATGAAAGATGATGGCTTGATCTATGATAGGTACTTCATTTGGTGTGATGATTTGGGGTTAGTTCATAAGTTCTGAAAGCTTGTCCCATGTTATTTTACATCTTTAAAACCTTGCCATTTTTCTACGGTATTGCTTCATGGTTACAAGTTTTTCTCATCTTATGCTTAGACAATATATCTTAGAGTAGCAAATTTTTTTTTTTTTTTTTTTTTTTTTTTTTTATCATGGGATATATAGTGGTCAATGACTTTATGAAGTTTAGAGTTGGTTTTGTAGCAATTTTTTGTAGCATGATTTGATGAAGATGTAAAAAATATTTTATGGATAAGCAAGTTTCCAAAGGATGACTTACATAAAAATGAGCAGAAAAAAGAAAAAAAAAATGTTCAAGGTTTATTTGCAAAAAGAATTTAGTGGCAGAGAGGGTTTAACATGAAAAAAAATGTGATTTTAATAAAAGTCGGGGGTGTTCTTGTAAATTTGCAGGCCCACTTCCATAATCTCTTGTTGGGTCCAATGTAGTGATAGATAGCTCTTCTTGTGAGAGTTTCCTCGTTACCTCTTGAGACTCTCTTGAGTTAAGTGGGAAATATATTGTAGACCACTCACACATGTTGAGGGCCAATGTAGCGGTAGAGAACTCTCTTTATGAGAGTTTCCTCATTAACTCTTGAGACTATGTTGAGTTAAGTAGAAAATATATTGAAAACCACTCTGTCAAGCCCCATCCCACAGGTCCCACACATGACATACCGCCACGGCAACTCAGGGGAGGTCAAACACTGCCTCAACCCTAGATTGTCGTAAGGCTAACTTGTTACCTAAACAATTCCACTGCAATCACAAAGAATAACTCAACAATAAATACATACATCAATTTTCCTACACATGATCATCAAGTTAACACCAATGTATAAAATGCAATAGTCACCATAAGATAGTGATAATTACCCCAATAACAACATTAACAACTCCAGAACATATGGTATAATCTTTTATACAAAACTTGAACAAAACTATCATACAACAGTATTCAAAGAAAAGAAATACAAAATAGGATTCAACAACATCCTAGTGGATTCTTGTTAATTCATGCTAAGGAAATAAAGTAACATATATAACCCAAAATGAAATACAAACACAACTCTTGCCAAGCACTTTACGCTTTCACCCTCACTCTATGCTATCAGTTGGAAGGAAAAAGGGGGGGGAGAGGGCTAAACATGGAACTAACTCATACATGTATAAAAAGAAAATATAACATAAAAAACATGTTTCAAATTCCGACAATAAAAAACAAGTTTAACATAAGAGTTTAAGCTTTCCTCAATGAAATGCATGATAAAAACTTTTGAAATCATCCACGAATTCATACATGTATGAAATCCAAGTTCGAACATTCTTTCAGTAACCCAATGATAAGTGCTTGTATTGTAGTACCGTGAAGCGTTATTATCTTACATTGAGCATATCTTTTATCAGTTTTTATCACTAAATGGCGTGCATTTGTGTATTCTTGTGCATTGAAGGTTTGTGGAGCTAAATTAGAGAAGAAGAACGAAATTAGGTCGTGTTCGCCGATGTTGGGAAGTTTTCGGACCAAGCACGGAACAAGGCACGAGCTTGGACTTGTGAGTGTGTGCCAACCTCCTTTGGAGGGGCACAAAGGCAGTCACATTCACAACAAGTCTAACTCGTGTAGCTTAGGAGAACTTCACCAAGAAGGAGACTTGAAACAATCGGCACGATCTACCATTGATTGTGTGCCCAATTCAATGGCCTCGATGAAGAACGATGGACTCGGGAGCGTTTTGGGGCGAGTACTGCAGCAGCACTGTAGATGTTACTGAAGCAAAACACTGTAGCAAGTTACTGTTCACTTTCGGCCGAAATTCAGAATTCCAGAGAGTTCACACGGCCGTGTGGAATTAACACACGGCCGTGTGAATTAATTTTTCAGCAGACAAAAACTTCACACGCCCGTGTGTTAATTCCACACGGCCGTGTGAAGCCCCCGATAAGTCAAATTTTAAAGCCGCGATTCAACATTATAAAAGGCGATTTTAGAGACCTTTTGGGATATCTTTTGACCTATCTTTCTCTCCAACTTGGGGGAGTGCGGCTAGGGTTTCGGAGAGGATTTCGTGGAAGTTTAGCGCGCGTCATCGGCATCGTCACCGACGTTCGACGGCCGCACAAGACCACAGCCACACCATACGCAAGGGGGTTTTCATTGATGTCTTTACTTTGTGCTTTCTTTTCTACATTGATGAACATGTATAGCTCCATGAGGAGCTAAACCCCTTAAGGGTATTCGGACTTGTAAACTCTAGGGTTATTATGTTTCTTTGACATTGTTATTATGTTTTTCCATTATTGATGAATAAAAATTGAGTTTCAATCTTAATTTCATCTTGCTAATGTTTTCTCTTAGATGTAACACTAGGATCGAGAACAATTTAGGTTGCCTTTTGGAGGTGTGACAACTCCTTAGGGTTAGACTACTTAAGATTGAAGAGGGTTGAGAGGGAGAGTTGTGAGATAGCGATGTACCTCTTTCCCCTCCGACATGGTTTCTCCCTACCTCCGTTTCCTTGATTTCATAGCGGTCGAAATAGAGTGAAGTGCTAGGCAGATAAACTCCCCTGGGGCTTAGTTACGCAAGTAACAGAGTGAAGGGTTGAAGTGAATCCTATGCATTGGGGCTTAATCTAGAGTAGGGTTCTTTCACCTGGACCAAAGGGTTAGAACTACACATAGGAATAGGTTTTACCAATAGGAATCCCTAGAGCTTAAAGCAATCCCACGTAGTGTGAGGTTTAGGTAGATATACTCCCCTGGGGCTTAGTCGTGCGAGCGATAGAGTGAAGGGTGACGTGAATCCTAATACCGGGGCATAGTGTTGGGGTTAGTCACGGTTGTCCTTAGGTTTGGGACCGTGAGTCTTAGGATATCCTCGACTCGATTAAACATCAATAGGAAAGTATAATAGTATAGTACTGCACTAGAAGCATAGACCCTAGAGGTAACTTGTCCGGATGCCCTATTTCATTCATTACTAGTCCTCTCTATTCTCTTTTACTTGCACTCTCTCATCTTCCATCTTTCTATTTAATTTCTTGCTTTTCATTCTGTTTGATTTTATATTCACTCATTGATCCCACTATTGTTTTTTCGTACTCCGCATAGCTTTATTAGTGAAATCTCGTATTCTAATTCTCTATTCCCTGTGGATTCGACTACCGACTCACCAGGGTTAATTTATTACTTCGACAAACCCGTGCACTTACGGGATACACGCAAGGGGTCGTGTCACCCAACAATTCAAAAAGTTCAAGATGTGAGTAAATAAATAAATCGAATGCCGATAGTATCACAAATAGCCTTAGAAACCCTCCATTGCCAACTGTGGCTTTGGTTAGGTCAGGAGTTGCCATGATGCACATCTTTTGGAGTTGGCTATTGGGGAACCCATGTGGTGACTTCGGCCACCCAACCCTGCACACCTTTCAGGCTCTCTACGCACCCCTGAAAGGGTGATACCACATAAGAGTCTTCCACACCACCCCAACTAGGTCGGCTTATGGAAACTCTAACCCTTATTGTAGTAAGTATTGGGGATCCTCCTATGTACTATCAAAACATAGAACATAGAAACAACAATCTGACTCGTAGTCTCAGTATAAACAACAATATGATAGCATAAGTCTTATCAAGAGATCACAAGCTTTTACATACACAATTTTTCACTCCAAGAGTGAGTAATTGACCATACATTTCCAATGAAGTACTTCCATCAAGAAAACAACATAAAAATCCATCTTTGAAAATACACTTTAAGTATAGCATCATCACTATAAAGTTCAACTTAGTTTGCACAACTCTTTTGGTCATCATAACAAGAACATCAAGTCTCTTGAAAATACACACTTGGAAACATATAATTCCAAACACAGGGTTTCCAACCCACTAGTAATATATACATAAACTTTGAAAACATTTATGAAAAAAACCAAGTCATAAATCATCATGGTGTATAAATCCCAAGGAAAACATTTCAAGAGTTTTAGCAACAAGAAATCATCATTCAAAGGAAAACTATTTAACTATTAGAATACATGCATGATTTTTAGCCCATAATTTAGTAAATCCTACTCACTAACTTGGCTGGCTAAAAGCCTCCGGTGTTACTTCTCCAGCGCTTTTTTTCTTTGCTTGAAGTCTAACCTCCTAGAAGAAATTAAACAACCAACACAAGCACAACCATTAACAACAACTTAACCAAGTTGAATGATTGAATGAAGGAAAATGCTCAAAATGGAAAGATGATTGCTTCTAGGGTTTGCTAAACACTTCATCTGGAAGATCCTACAAGAATCAAACTCTCACAACCCTAAAAACTAACAAGAAAAGCAAAAGAAACTCATCTTGGTTCGGTGCTACAGAAACTCTAACCTAGGATATGAAAGATCTCTCTCAATTGTCACCAAACCAAGGTTTTAAAACTTCAAACTACTTCTATTCTTTAAATCCAAACAAAACCAAGGTTTTCCACCAAGAATCTCATGAAACATGACAAAAAGAGAAAGGAGAAGAAGAAGAAGAAGACTACTCACCACCAAACTTCTCAAAAACCTAAGGAAGCTCTTCTTCAGGAGAGAAGGAGAAAGATCTCCACTTTTTTATTTGTTTGGAGGCAGAGGATGAGTTTGGAGAGGAGAAATGAAGGATCTAGAAGTGGAAGAAGAGGAAGAGGAAAAATAGCTCAAGAAGAGGGTAGAAGCTTGAAGAAATTGTTAGTGTAGTATGTGTGAATAGTTGCTAATAGTTTAGTCCCACATCGGATAAAGAGAAGAGTTAATATATGTTTATATATTATAAGATAATACATAAATTAAATAATTGGATTTGAGAAAATTACAAGTGGGCCCTCTAATATATATATATGTACATATATATTTGTATATATTTATTATAATAATAATATTTATTTATTTAATCTATGAATGGGCACTTGGGCACTTAGGTTGAATTAAATAAATTATTTTATTTTATTTTTTTATGAAAAGATGCCACCCGTTAGTTTTTCAGTTTTTGTCCAATAGACAAATCAGTTGGTTCACAACTCTTCATTAACTTTAAATACAAAAGTGTTCTCAAAAGAAGATCATATACTTTTCTGCAAAGTTTGATCTTGGGATTTTGTTGTATCCTGAGGGAATTATTGCAAGAACCTGGTGCAGACTTATGGGCGATAAATTCCTTAAAGACAGTGTTCTTACACACCTCAAAATCCACCAAATCCTTCTTCTTCAACCTCTGTTTTCTTTAACAGAAATCCCAAAAGTAGGCCCTAACCCGAGGGCTGCTTGCGGGTTGCCATGCAGCCACATGGCTGTCCCCATAGCCTCCCTTTTGCCTCCTTGTCAGCAACCTTGGTTCTCGCAAGGGACAACCTTGCTTATACCCTTTTTTAATGTTCTTCCTCCACTTTTTAACTTTCCTAAAGAACTTAACTAAGGTCCTAACACAAGAGAACACTCAAAGGAACTTAAGCACATAAATTACTCTCAAGAAACAAATCGAAAGAGAATTAAGAAAAAGAGTCAAACTACCACATCCTACCCTTAAAGAAATTTAGACCTCAAAATTTTAGCATACCTCTAGCCTCAAACAAAAGAGGATATTTACTCTTCAACACTTCTTATGGTTCACAAGTTACCTCTTCTACAACATTATTCCTCCAAAGCACCTTTACCATAGGAATGACCTTTCACCAAAGTGTTTTCACTTGGCAATCTAGAATCTTCACCGGTTGCACTTCAAACTTCAAATCTTCTCTTAACTCCACTGGGACACACTTCATCAACATGGATACATGGAACACATTATGAATCTTCTCCAACTCAGGTGGTAATTCTAATTAATATGCCACCAGTCCAATCCTCTCTAGGATAAAAAATGGACCTATAAACCAAGGATTAAACTTCCCTCTACCTCAAAACCAAATTCCCCTTTAGATGGAGAGATTTTTAGAAACACTCTATCCCAAACCTCAAGCTCCAAAAACCTCCTACGGTTATCAGCATAGCTCGATCAATCAACTCCACACTTGTGAGCTTCCCTTTTCCCAATTCATCCCAACAAAGAGGGGTTCTACACTTCCTGCCATACAGAGCTTCATATGGTGCCATACCAATGCTTTCTTGAAAGCTATTGTTGTAGGAAAACTCCACAACTGCTAGATGTTGATCCCAACTTCCTTGGAAATCTATAACACAAGATCTTAACATGTTCTCAAGGGTCTGAATGATCATTTTGACTGAACATGTATCTGAGGATGATAAGCAATGCTGAACTTCAAAGTTGTACCTAAAGCCTCCTAAAACCTTGGCTAAAAATAAGAAGTGAATCTGGGATCTTGATCTAAAACTATTGAGACTGGCATCCCATGCAACTTCACTATCTCATCAATGTACAACTTTGCCAACTTCTCCAAAGAATACTTAGTATGCACTACCAAGAAATGTGCTGAATGTGTTAGCTTGTCCACTATCACCCAAACTGCATCACAACCTCAAGGTGTTTGTGGTAAACCAATAACAAAATCTATCGTCACATGCTCCCACTTCCATTCGGCGATTGGAAGAGGTTGTAAGAGTCCTGCCGGCCTCTGATACTCTGCTTTGACTTACTGACACACTAAACACTTAGCCACAAACTCTGTTATCTCTCTCTTCATCCTTAGCCACCAATAGTTTTTTTTATTGTTGATACATCAATTTACGTGTGTGTACCATAAGTGCATGGGAGTCGAAGTAATTAAATACCTGGTGAGTAGGGTAGTTGAATCCATATGGAACGAAAGTACTAATAGTAACTATTTCTCGGTTATTCAGTCAAAATCAAGAATATGGTAGAATGAACTCAATCGTAAGAATGAGAAAGTTGCAAGCAAGCAAAGGAAAAGTAAGGGAGATCTCAATCAATATAGATGAGGTATCTGAGCAATGCTCCCCCTGGGATATAACATGAATCTCAAGATTTACTAAATGTTTCTAAACTGAGGTAGATGAGTCAAGTTAATCCAAGAACAATCAGTTCCTGCATCCAGGCCACTGATACTAGTTCCCTATGAGGTCCCAGTGGAGAAATCGCTTAATTTCAACACCTCACACTACATATGATTGCAATAAACTCTAAGAATACCTAAAAGTGCAATCGATTCCTAAAGATAGATCTAACCCTACTTTTAAGTGAAAGATCCCTAACCCCCTATAAGATCCCGGTGGATAAATCTCTCAATCTCATGCCTCACACCAAATATGGTTGGATAAAGCCTAGGAATACGGAGATAGGAAAGATTCAATCGGAGGGGAAGGGAACACTCTACTATCTTATGACGCACCCTCTCAACCCTCTTCAATCTTGGAGTTTTAACCCTAATAGAGAACTATCTCTCACCAAGGCAAAAAATCATGTAATACAAATCAATCACAAGAATTAATACGACATGCAAGCAAACACACACAGGCATAACAAGTTTGAGAGTTTATAAAAGCCATTCTATTACTTTTTGGAAGATGTCTTTGGCCACCATATCTTCCATTCTTCTCCACCATCATCTCCATCAATCTTCACCAGAGTAGTTCATCGGTCGGAGAAGGGGTTTGGAAGATGATTTGAAGAGCAAGAACTTGGTAGGGAGAAGGTCACAGTCAAGGAAGAACATCGATAAGTTCTTGTCGCCACTTTCTAGGCTACATCGTAGTGGAGTTAATTATGAGCTATTGTATTGTTTTATCTATGAATACTCTCCTTGTGCTGTGGAACTAGACTCCCAAGGCCACCAGGCATCTGGTAAACCTTGGGATAAGAACTTGTATAGATGTTGATTTCTTTTGTTAATTGAATGTTGCCATGCTTTTTTTATTTCAATCTATTGTTTTGATGTTCAGCCTACGATGGATGGATTCTGTAGGTTTTGATTCATAAATTCTATGTGTATAGCGGGATTCTTACATATATTAGGTTAAACAATGATTAAAGGGTGATTCAAAGTGCCTGTACACCGGAGGTTACGGATGCTGGTAGCTCCCTACCGGCATTAGGTTAGTTCTAGCTGAGAACGAGCATTAGAATTACCCTAGACAAGACTCCTTGTTCCCAAAAACATCATAGGCGTATCTTCTGGATAGAGAAACCAGTATTGGATTAGGGCTACACTGCGAAGGTTCTGGGGTAATCGACTCCCAAGTCTAGCAGATCAAACCTAGCCAACATTGCACTTAAAGTCCCAAATTCATCTTTACTTGTTCTTCTCCTGAAGGAATTCTCGCCCAAGGCCTCTCGTGCTCATTGCAACTTGCCCTATAGATTGCTTGCATGGTGTGCCTTAGTCTATTTTGTTTATAGTTCTTTCTTTTATTTATTTTCATATTTGTGTTTTATACAACAACTCTTCATTTGGTAGACTAGATAGTGATACCTAGGAGGAAGTAATAGAAGATCTTGAGAGCCTAAAGAATACGACCCTCTTGTGCTTGCGTGGAAGGTTTATTACTTGACGATCCTTGCACTTGCTGCAGGAGAGTCGTGTGCTCACTTTCCAGCGTGTCACATGCTCACCATCAGAAAACAATGACAAACTTGTCCAAATAAGTAATGAACACCCTATTCATCAAGTTTATGAAGGCTGAAAAGGCATTGGTCAAACCTAACATCATCACCAAAAACTCGTAATGGCCATAACTGGTTCGAAAAGCTATCTGTGGCACATCTTCTAATTTAATCTTCAACTCATGATATCCAGATCGCAAATCAATCTTAGAGAACACCCTTGCTTCCTTCAACTGATCAAGAAAATCATCAATCCTCGGCAATGGGTACTTGTTCTTGATTGTCACCCAATTTAGTTGCCGGTAGCCTATACACAACCTCGAAGATCCGTTCCTCTTCTTCATAAATAAAACTGGTGCACCCCAAGATGATACACTTGGTCGAATGAAGTTCTTGTCTATAAGATCTTGCAACTGGGTCTTCAACTCTCTTATCTCTTCTGGTGCCATCTAGTAGGGTGGTATAGAAATAGGAACCGTACCAGGTAATAAATCTATAGCAAACTCCATCTCTTTGTCTGGTGGCAAACCTAACAGTTCATCAAGGAAAACATTGTGAAACTCATTCACCAATGGCATTTCCTCTATAGTTGGCTTCCCAACTCTTGTATCCACCATATGTGCCAAAAACATAGGACAACCCTTGCTCACCAATTTCTTGGTTTACATGGAAGAAATTAATCATAAAGGCAATGTCCTTCTCTCACCCTTCAACACCACTGTGGGTCCTGAGGACCCAGGAAAAGTCACTTCCTTCTTGAAACAATCAATAGAAGCATGATGGCTATCTAACCAATCTATTCCAAGAATGACATCAAAAACCTTAATCTCTAAAAGAATCAAATCTGCCTTCAAGACAACTCAACTAATTAACGCAAGACGCTCTCGATACACCAAACTCTTAACTACCTCCTCACCAAGAGGAGTTTGTCTCACCAATTCACACCTTAAGGGAGAAGCTGCATTATTGGAATGACATGCAAATGCAGTACTAACACAAGAATGCTCTGACCTAGAATCAATTAATGTATAAGCGTCATGTTGAAAATTGGACAGTGTACCTATGATCACATTAGGCCTATACTCAGCCTCTTCCTCTATCATGGCAAAAATTCCAATCTGGACTCTAGTCTATGGTTGTTAGGGACCTGGCTATGAAGTGTTGCTAGTAGCTCTTGACTTTGTAGTGGCTGGGGTAGGTGCTACTAGTTGAGAACCTCTGGACTAGCTAGGATGGCCCTGAGATGGTGGTGCAGATCAACCCCTATCCCAACTCTGTACATGCTGATCACAAGTGTCCTATCTGACCACACTGAAGCACTTGTGAGGCACTTGACACTGCCCTTTATGTGGCTTACCACAGTTCCAACGCCGGTTACTGGCTTGTGGGCCTCTAATACTAGGAGAGCTGTCAAATTGTGTGAATCTCTACTGATCACCACTCTGAGGTGGTGGAGGTCTGGTAGGGCCTGATGCAGAAGTGCCCTTAGAAGAACCCTCACTCCTGCTTTTCTTAGAAGACTGACCCACCTCCAAGCTCATTCTCTTGGTTGTATTCCCTCGGACTCTCTTTTCTTCTCTCACCAGCTGCTCTGCCCTCAAGGCTGAATGTGCCACTTCCTTGAAGCTTTTCTTGCTCAAAACTGTTATTCTTTCTCTGATGTCAAGATTCAACCCAACTTCAAACTTAGAACAAAGAATTTCCTCAGTAGAACAAAACTGGCCAAATCCCTTAACTCTGTCTCATACTCTGTAACGGTCTTGTTCCCCTGAACCAATCTCATGAACTCATGCCTCTTTTGATAATTTAATATGTTTTTGGGTGTGAGATCATGCCAATGACAAATGACAAGTGCCAAGTAAGACAGTCATTCAGAGGGTGTTAGAATTTGTTAGTACAACTCAAGTAGTTTTAAGTATTTAGTTAAAATGCTGAAAAGCATCTTATTGTAGTAGAATAACCAAAAGTCATGGATTTTTTTTTATAAAAGAAAGATATATGGCTAATTAGATTTAATTAAAAAATATATAATTTTATAGCCTGATTTTGTTAACAAATTGCATCAAAAGACAATAAAAAAATAAAAAAGAATGCACCTTTTTTTAAATAGTATTTAACAAAAATAACCCCAACCATTTCTAGGAACAATGAATTATTTACTTGTATTCTTGTTAACTCGGGACTAGCCTTAAGATCAGTACGGTCTAACTAAAGAATATTAATTTTAAAATACGGTCACTGATGTCCAAGACCTTGGTTTGTATCTTTTGAAGTCAACAAAATGTGATGATAAAGTATTTTATTTTTTTATTTTGTTTACATGGCCTTTACATTTACTCATAGATCAGTTAGTTAAAATAAATTTTTAATAAGCATATGATGCAATTATTTACAGTATTGTATATATATACGATTTGTATAATTGAAATAGCATATCATCTAAAATTACATGATTTGGTTAATAATAATTAAATGCATTCAATTTTTTGAAAAATTTTATTTTAACTAATCATTAAATAATAATTTTTCAATATTAGAAAGATAATGATCATCGTAAACATTAGCATTATCTTTGTAAATAATTTAATATAAACAATTATTATTAACTTATATTGTAAATATCTCATGTTGCGCTAGATTATCTCTCCAACCTTTCTAGCTGTCCGATCCTTCTCCAAAATCACCGTCACCAATGATTTCTATGACCACAAACTTTTGATTCACATGAGAATCCACTCCAACCTTTCTCTCGTCTCTAAACCTTTGATCCTTCTTCGTGGTCTCTCTCGCGGCTCCGGCTCTCCTTTCTCAATCAGAACAATCATAGACGATTGTGATATCCCTGCAAAGTTCCGACCCCTCAAAGTCAAACCTCCAACATCATCCTCAACCTTCAAGTGTCGCCATGTCCTTGGAGCTCTTGGTTTGCTCATAGATCCCGGCAAAGTTGGCAGTCTTGCACGGTTTTTGAGGCTAGTCCAACATGCAGAGAGTGTTCTGATGACTGAACGCTGGAAAAATCCTCACTGGGTGTTCTTCAAGGGCACTGATGAGCTTTCTCTTGTCTCTCTCTTGATCTCTGTATCTCTCTCCCTCAATCTTTCTATCTCTGTATCTTTTGCTTGCTAGATCTTGCCACTTGTGGGGGTGTTTTTGTTTGTTTTGTTAAAGTTTTTGGGTTTTTTATTGGCGGTTTAGATTCGGGTTTGTGACTTCTCGGTAGTTTTTTGGACTTTTTTTAGGTATTTATTACGGGTTGGTTGTCCGAGAGAGTTTATAGTATTTATTTATTTATTTATTTTTGAAATTGTGTTTATTTTGAATCTTTAGCTTTATTTTTTAATTGTTTAACGCAGATTTTTGTATTATAATTTATGATATAATTTTAAAATAAACAATTAAAAAAAAATTTTATATCAGCAAGGGATTACTCAGTAAATAATCCTATTTTAAAATTTATTAGCCAAGGATCACCTTGGAAATAATCCCTAAGTATATTAGCAAGGCATTACCAAGGCTACAATTCATTGTTACTCCATCCAATACTAATGAATTACCAAGGAAAAAATCCCTAGGAAATATTACACAGGGATTACCCAGGGATTTAATACCTTCATTAAGTTCTTATCTATTCTTTGATTCGATTGTATACTCTTCCCTGATGAGAAACCAAAATTATTTTGAAATTTTTATTGATGAAAATTGAGATAGATTTGTAATTGGATTTCTTATTTATATCAGTTTTAGTTTTATTATGATTTATCCTTGAGTTCTTTGATGCCATGGATTATGTATAACGAGAACTTTAATTCATGTTTGTCTATGTTATTGAGATTAAGAAATCCAATAGCATATGGATCTACCAAGGGTAAAAAAGGGATATAGATGCACCTAGAGATAGTGTATCTCATACTCTTTGAATTAGTGTAACGCCTAATAGAGAGACTCATATAATGCCAACGCCATCATAGGGAGAATTAGGTTAGGGAGAGACTCAAGCCTATTTTCGTTTGGGATTAGTATTAATAGTGTTAAGAAGGGTGTTAACATAACTCAAGAGTCTCCATGGTCCAATAATCTCAAAATTAAAAGGGTGATGTAATTTGATTGTAATTAAAATCCTAATGTGAGTTATATCTGAGTAACAGCTCTATTGATTGGTTTTTTCCCTACTTTTTTCACTTGCTTGGATGTTTGATTTAGTTTTATTTTTAAAGTTAATTCTTGCAATCACAATTAATTAATAAGTGAGATAATAGAGGGGTAATTAGGTCTAGTACTTCAAGTGCTCATGGGAATGACATCTTGCTTTTAGCACACTATATTACTTGATACAACATAAGCATTTATGTAAAGATGATATACAATACTTCTCATGCATAGCCACAACCAAGTTTATGGTGTTATTGTCGAGGACTAGAACATTAGAAATGTAAGGAATTTATTAATTTGTCTATTATTTGATTTTGTTCTTCATTTATTTTTCTTTCTTTCAATTTATTCTTATTTATTCTCTAACTTTTTTCTTTTTTTTTCCTCTTTTGTGCAAGGGATTCTTAATCATAGGTGATGTGCTTAGAGATTTGAATCATCAGATTGAAGCTTATAACAAGATATTTGACAGCTTTCTAAGTTTTCCACAACAAGTTGAGAGTGTTAGTTGTAATAATAGTTATCATACATGTAAATGGAAGATGAATGCATATTGTACACATGATTTACATATATTTTGCATGCACTTTGGTTGTCCTCTTAGATGATTTTCTATATTTTAGTGTTACTCTGGGTATTTTGTGCATTAATGGGTAGGAAGATAGGTTTCGGGCCAAAAGAAAGAGAATATATGTGAATTGAAGCAAACAAGGAAGAAAAGAGCACTCCAGAGCGAAGCATGACAGTCCTTGATCCTATAGATCACAAGAGTTGAGAATTCAGAGTTCACTAAGCCAACATGGCTCCTTTGCTCCTTGCATGGCCATGGAGAAGAAAGCACTGGCGTGCTTATGCTGTGCAGTTTATAGGTTTGAGAAATTAAGGAAGCAAGGGTAACTAGCTCCTTGCACAGTTGTACTTTGGAAAGCACAGCCATGCTTTAAGTCGTGCTTCAGTTTGTGAGAATCTCTAAAAATGGATTTTTTTAACGTAATTCAATGCTCGAAATTCACCAGTAAAGTGTGCGGCAGTGCAAGGTCAAACTTACATATTTAAGCCCGAAAGTTAGACTATTGAGAAGACTTTCTGTTGGAGAATAGAAGTGATGGCTAGACGTTTGAAGGGGAGAGCTGATTGTAATCAATCACTGGGAAATTGAAGATTCCCACGAGGTATAGAGGTGAGAGTTTGACTAATCAGCCTTCTCCATCCTTTGATTTCGTTGCAATCATTGAGTGGAGCTGGAGGTAGTTTTCATAATGATTTTCTTCTTATCTTTAATCTTGGAATGTAATTTGTTATTGTTGAACATGAGAGGTTGGACTGTCATTCGGTGCAAGAGGTTAAATTGTCTTTCGGCGCCTCAGCCAAGAATCTAAAGACTTATTATATTTGATTTACTTGTTTTCATGTATTGCCCATTAGTATTCTTGTGAATCTTCTATGTTGCTTCATGCTTGTAATTTACATTGTGTGAAAGCCTGAGTTGCATATTCATTTGGCATAATGACAATTAGGAAATCAATCATGTCAGGTTACATAAAGAGGTTGAGTGCACTTGTAGAGCTAAAGTGTATGGTGTCAAACTCCTTGTAAGCTGAGTGCACTCCAAGAGCTAGGGTATATGGTGTAGAGCTCCTCAGAGGTTGAGTGCACTCCTAGAATTGGGGTGTATGGTGTCAAAGTCTTTAGATTAGGGTTAAACCTAATAGATCTATTCATAGAGAGTTGTGCAATCATAGGGTAATGCATCATTAATGTATGAAATTAGGGTTGATTACCTGGACCATAAGGATCAACTATTCTAAGAATCTCCATGGTTCAAGAGTGCTCTACCAATAGCTAATATAGAAGTCTTTGCAGGAATCTTGAGAGGAGTGAGCCTGAGGCATTAATCCATCTCTTGATTTTACCCTTATGCTATGTTCGGATCGAGGGTTGAGGAGGAAAAGTAAAAGAAAGGAAGGGTTTCATAGGGTCAAAGTTAGTCCTTTTCTTGTTTGGATAGTTTTTTTTTTAATTTAACCAAAGGAAAGGAAGGGTTAACTCTGACACTCCGAAACTCTCCAAAACATAAAATATTTTATGACCCTTCAATTTGGGCTGCTAGGGGAGAGAGAACCTCCTAAAAATTTATAATTTTTAAAAAGACCTCAATACTGTTGATTTTTTTAATTAATTACATAACATTTCATAAAGATCTTCTTTCACTTTTTTCATTCTAATTTTATTGTATCAAGGATTCACTAGACACCAATCATCTTGTCTAAAAATTCAAATTCTTGCACCATATTTTTGACTCTTGATTTGATCCTTGTTGTTAATGCCACATATATTGCATGCTATTTGATCTTGTGTTTTTGATTTTACGCTTTCTACTTATCGATGTAGATCATATATCTATATTACCTTGAACATTACTGTATCACTAGAATTCTCCTTTTTAGGGGTTCATTATTATATTATTCTTGTTATTATGTACTTTTTAATTGTTTATGGCCAACCTCCTAGAAAATATTTTATAGAAAATATACAAATCCCTAGATTTAATCATAGATTTGTTTTGCTTGTTAATGCACAAAATATTTTATAGAAAATATACAAAATCATAGATTTAATCAATTTACTCCACACCCATAGCAAATCCTCATTATTATGTATTTATTTGTTTATTTGATTATTTATTTATTTATTTATTTGCTTGTTTGTGTTTTTCTAGGTCAACCAAATGAAGAAATATTACTCAATTAAAGGTCCAACTGATCACAGCATATATATTGTAAATATACAGTTATAAATAATCATACTAAAGTAATAGGAGTTAGACCTAACACAATTCCAAATTGAAAAACTTCAATGATTTGGTTTTTTTTTATATTTTATTTATTTATTTATTTTGAAGGTAAAAATTGAAGTAAGATGTTCTCTAAATATTAATCCAAATTATTCAAGAATCTCAATGATAACAATTGATATGGAAATGAATTATACAATATTTGTAATTCTTGAGTAATAATTTCAATTTTTATAAAAAACTGCTTTAAGTGTGAATTTGTTTGAGATATTGATAATACATGTGTTTAAATAGAAATAAGTAATTTTTTATTTAATAGTAAGGGTAAATCATATTATTATATATCCTTCCTTTCCTTTCCCCTGCTTAACCAAACAAGTTTTATCAAACAACCATCTTTTCCTTTCTCTTCATAAAATTTGACTATCCAAATAAGGGTTCAACCCTTCCTTTCCTTTCTTTTCCTTTCCCTCCCCTTCATTTCCTTTACTTTCCTTTTACTTTTGGATCAAAACATTATATAAGTTATCATCTTTCTCTGCCTTAGTTTTAGATTTTTTATAATTTGTGTTAGCAACAACAATTAACTTTCATAGGTTAGATAATGGAATGTGAAGAAATACTAGTAGAGCTAGTCCCCTGTGGATTCGACTACCCGGCTTTTAGGTAATTTATACTACTTTTTACAATCCTTACTTTTGCAGTGTATATGAAATAGGCATATCAAAATCCTACATTCATCCACTAGGTTAGGAACATTACCCTTCATACCAAGAATGTAAAGTTATTCTGAAGGATCTAGTGACAATTTTTATCTAGACCATCGAAGCTTACTTGGATAGATAGCCTCAAAGGAAGGAGCTAAATTAAGAAAGAATCTTAATTAAGTTCATACATATGATAGGCATGCCTCGTGTTGAGGAGGCAAGTTCCAAGGAATAGGTGAAGTCAATTGCATTAGGAGGTATCAAAGCAACGGGAAGTGAGCAAAATAAGGGATACATTGATAGGTTGCTAGGGTTGTCTTGTTTTCTATAGGCAAAGGTGGACAGGGATACACTAGCTGAAGCTAATTGTGAAATGAATTTAGAGAATAATGAAGCCATAGTTCCGAGAAAAAGGAAATTTGAGGGGTTTGAGCAAAGTAGAGAGACATGATTAAAATCCTCCATTGAGGATCCACCCAAGTTAGAATGAAAATAGTTGCTAGACCATATGTAGTATGCAATTCTAAAAAAGACTTAAAGCTCCCAATAATCATAACAACAAATTTTGATGTGTACTAGAAGGAGAAGTTAGGCTAACTCAAAATTCACAAGTGAGTTGTAGCATGAAAGATTTTAGATTGGTGAAGGCTAAGGTTAAAAACCTCTTTGGCATAGCTATGATTTATCTTATTTATGAAAGTCCTTAGGTGAATCCTGTGTACATTGTGTTTAAGAAAAAGGGGTCATAGTAGTGGTAAACAAAAATGAATGAGCTGATCCCTATAAGGACCGTGGCTGGGTGGCAAGTACACATGGATTAAAAAAACCATAATGACACTACCTGTAAGGATAATTTCCCTTTGCCATTCATTGACATGATGCTTGAATGCTTATTTGTCATTCATAGAATTATTTTTGGACAATCCTTCAGTCTTACTAATTGCTTAATATCCTTTGGACTGTACAATATATGGAACACTTTTCACAGGTATATGATGACCATCTTTGATGACTCGGTAGAGGATATCATAGAGGTATTTATGGATGACTTTCTGTTTTGGTGACTTTTTTTATTTTTGCCTTCGTAATTTAGATCGAGTGCTAAAGTAATGTACAAAGAAAAACTTAGTGCTCAATTTGGAAATGTGTTACTTTATGGTTCAACAAAGAATAGTCTTAAGCTATAAGGTTTCATATAGGGGTATAGAGGTCAATAAGGCTAAGATTGAATCTATTGAAAAGCTGTTGGTGCCTACCATAGTTAAGGCTATTAGAAGCTTCCTTCGACATACTGGATTCTGCAAGAGATTTATTAAGGATATTTCTAAAATTGCTAGGCCTCTAACTAAGCTACTTAAAAAGAGATTCCTTTTGAGCTTACTCAGGATTATCAAAATGCATTTAATAATCTTAAGGAAACAATGATTAAAGCTCCAATTATCACTCCAGATTAGGTTGTCCATTGAATTAATATGTGATTCTAGTGATTTTGTAGTCGGTGTCATACTTAGGTAGAGAAAAGATAAACATTTTGACTTAATCTACTATGCGAGCAAGATAATGGCAGATAATTAAGAAAATTGTATGATACAGAAAAAAGTTATTAGATATGGTGTTCTCATTCGATAAATTTATAACATATTTAATTTTAGCCAAAATTGTTATTTACACAGATCACTCGACACTATGCTATTTGCTTAATAAAATCAATGCTTTAGACCTATAAGAGGTGCTTTACATTTACAAGAATTTGATATAGGGATTAAGGATTATAAGTTCTTGATGATATATGTTTTTGGAATTAATTTTCATAGTAGTTTACTTGATTCTTGATGTTTTTGATAAGTGTTGATACTAAATTATGATATTTTTCATGTTTCGGATTTTACTATTGCCTTTTTAAATGAAAGACAGAAGATTGGGCAAGGTTTAGGTGCAAAATGATGAAGAAATGAAGAAATTGATCTAAACATACTCAAGAAACAAAACCATGATTAAAAGCAAGGCTGATTAAACTGAATTTAATTTAAGAGTGGAAACATAGCCTCAGAACACAGTAGTTTTCTATTATATGTGGCCTTGTTTAGATGAAGTTAGAGCTATGTTTTGTCCCGTGAGGCTATATTTGGTAGCAATGTTTTTTCTAGATTCTTTGTTTCAAGAATATTCATCTTCCAAACACACCCAATAAACACCTGTGTTTATAGACTATATTTAGGTTTATGAGAAACCTATAAATACTTTGTTTGAGAGATGAAGAGGGGCTTTTCAAAACATTTTAAGAGGAACTTCTTGGAGACATTTCTAGAGAATTCTCACCACTTCTTGGAGCAATTTTGTGAGGGATTTTGATACATAGAGAGAGGAAGAGATTAAGAGAACAAGTTGGAGGAGAGATCAAGTTTCTTAGCAGATCAAGCTACATCATCATCTTATCTACAAGAATTTGAGAGCGTTTTGTATGAATTTTATATTTTCTTGTATTTTTACAAAATTTTGTATGGATTCCACGTTCATGAGTAGCTAAGCATTTCTTGGTGCTTCGATGTGATGAACTTCGGTTATAATTTGAATTCTTGACTCCTTTTTAAATGATCTAATTTGAATTGGTACTGAGATTTAATTGTGGTAATGCTAATATCATGAATTTAGTTAGCAAGATGCCAAATTCATAAGCTATATTTAGTTAGTGAGAGCCTGACTATGTGGCTGATCATGTATCTATTTAAATAGAGCACAAGTGTATGTGAGATCATCCATAATTTAATGAGTTTTAATTTTTTCCTTGAAACTAGAGTGATAAAAACTCTCCAGATTTGAGTAACCTAATAGACCGGTTCACAAATCAGAATGCATTTATAGAGGGAATGTGTGAAATAACTTACTACTATGAAAGGTTGAGATAACTGAAAATGAGTTAGTAGCTAATACTCAATTTCATTGTGGGATCAACTTTGCTTGTGAGCAGACTTTATTACTTGATCAACTTATTCACTTGGGTTTTAAAGCTATACACATGCAGCTCATCAAAGTAAAAGAGAAAGTCTGAGAATTTAGCTACATGCCACCTCTCCCACTTTGGAAATCCGCATCTAGAAATACTTAAAGAAGAACATATTAACAATGCATTTTCATAAGAGTACTTTACAGCATCCAAGATGTTGGTGAGGTTAAAATTCCCTATTTTATTGATGTTGTTAATTACTTGGGGCATAGGATACTCCCAAGAGGAGCACTCTTATTAGCAAAAGAAGAAATTCTTTTATGATTTGAGGAACTACCTTTAGAAGAATCCTTATTTGTTCCAAATTTGTGCAGACCAAGTTGTGAGAAGATTTATACCTGAACCAAAATAATAGAGGATTATAGAGAACTGCAATGGAAGGCCCACTAGATGACACTATAGTATGAACTGAATAGCTGAGAAGGTGCTTAGTCAGAGTTTTATTAACCCTCACTATTTTAAGATGCTTAGAGGTATGTGCAGATATATCATAATTGCCTATTGGTATTCGACTTTTCTTACCATTAAGAGATGCCCAAGAATTCCATCTTAGTATGTAAGGTGTTTGATATGTGGGACATTGATTATGGGTATGTTTCTATCCTCCAACTTGAGCAAGTACATTCTAGTCACCAAAGGCTATATGTCTAGGTGGGTTGAAGCTCAAGTTTTACAAAAAAAGTGATGCAAGGGTTGTAGTTAACTTCCTCATGAAGTTTGATTTCATGCACCAAATACTATAATTAGTGACAGAGGAACACATTATGCTCAATTTGAGAAATTTTTAAGAAGTATGGCCTAGTATTACTGCACGATATTACTTATGGACCTAGTCAAATGGATCTTACCAATAGATAATTAAAATAGTTCTTGGAAAAATTAGTTAAGAATTGTAGAAATGTTTAGTTTGAAAGGTTAGATGACACTGTATGAGGTTATAGGACAACATATAAAACACCAATAGGAATCACACCCTATAGGCTAGTAAATGAGCAAGATGAATGGCATTTGAGATCATATGAGAATAAAAAATATACAAGGAGCGGACTATGTGATACACATCCAACATGTTAAGTACAGCAAACAATTCAAAGAAGGTGATGACCTATTCTCAACTTCTATTATTCTCCATAATGCTTAAGTTCCAATGGTTTGGCCTTAAACTTACCAATTCAAGCGAATTCTAAGGTCAAAAGGTTTAACAAATTCTATGCAACTGGAGGGAAGCGGTTAGTTAACTATGTTTAGGAGAAGTATGTATTTGAAAAGGAAAATATTAAAATACATGTAGACAAAATTGAAGCCTCCAAGTAAGGATTGATGTCTTGATTTCAATTAGAGATTTGAGAATCTATTCTAGGTATAGTTTTACTGAAAGATATTAATATTGCATTGGTCATTGATGTCCAATTAAAGCCCTTGGATACAAAATATAGAAAAATAGATATACATGCAACCATTGAAGGAAATAGATCATCTCATTAGTAAAGAACAAGGTATAAAGGACAACCGGCAGATAAAATTTTGAAACAAATAATATGGCATGAAGGTTTTTCTACTCAAAATTAATAAGAAAAGTAGGATGTTTTTGACAAGATCATTTTTAGCGATGTTGAATTTCATATGTTGCATTGATGAACGTCCCGCAAGTGCATGGGGTCGTCAAGTAATACCTCTCGTGCAAGCAAGAGAGGGACGTATTCCCTTGGTCCAAGGAGCTACCCTTATTTCCTCTTTACTCGGTGTTTAACCTACCAAATCACATTGAGAGCTACAACTACTAGTGAAATTAAAGCTAAATAAATAGATGTCAACACACCAAGTAAGAAGGTGTAAATCAAGGGATAAGGGTGGTCATGGATGTGGATCCCCCTGGGGTTACTAAAGGTTAGAAGAATACTAGAGTTGTTAAGTAAGTGGTAGTTCAGACCAAGAGGAGTCCGAAAATAGATTATTCCGATTGTCACGTCGATAATCCCTAATCTCATACAAGTATTGCCTCATAATCTCTTCCGGCCAAATCCTCCTACGATTGCAATACACACAGGGAAATCTCTAATTGAGGCTGATACTCAACCTAGGTCCAGCCTTAATGGTTGGAAGGATATGAAGCACATGATGGTCATGGCGTGTTCATACATGAATCCCCATTAAACAAGGTGTGTCTAGTACAAAGGCGATGGTCACGCACCAAGTACAACCTAAAAGTCAAAATACAGATTTCTCATGCAAGACAACACATCAAAGCTCACCAAGCTTAAACCATGAAACAAACCACATGCATTATGTAAATCAAAGCATTCAATAACACAAGTTCACCCCCAAGGTTCACTGACATCAGGTAACCTTGGGGTTTAGTAGTCCATACAAGCAACTACACAAGATAAGTCCATGGAAACAACTATAAATGCATAAATAAAACACCTCAAACAATGAGAACAAGAAGAGGAGAAGGAATGGCACGGATGCCTTCCACGGATGCCGCAATGGACGCGGCTTCCCTCGTCATCTCCAAGCTTCCCAAGGATGAAATCGGTGAAGATCTTGCCCAATAACGTTTCTCCCTTTGATTCTCCCTCTCTAGATAATAATATTTGGCCTTTAAATGCCCTGGTGAAGTCACCTCCACCGAGAGCTCTTCGGATGTGGAAGAAAGAATGTCTACATTAAGCCCTAGTTTCTCTTATAAGGAGTTCCGCCCCGAGCCTCACGGGCGGTATGTAGGCCACACAGTGCCCGTGAGGCACAACAAGAGGCTAGAAAGGAATCACTAAAGAAGGAAGAGATTCAAAATAATTAACAAGTTAAAGGAGTCACTAATAATCAACAAACAACATAGGAAATATGTATTTTGTAATGAAATATTTGTGATAGACACAATAAGTATTGCAAATAAGAGCTTTTGTAACGATGTCCCCACCCTTGCAAATAATTTCAAGAAAATGAACTTAACCCCAACCAGACATGAAATTCCACTTTAAATAATATATTCTTGGCTGCTAATACTAATTTTTTTTATGCACAAACAATGCATTTCATACTTATTGTGATTAGAAAAAAGAAGCTAGTCTCAAAAAAGTAATGTACTGTAATAGTTTTTTTAATTTTCATGAGTGGAAATAAAAGTAGTGTGAAGCATGTGATTTTATTATAAAATTAGACTGAAAATTAATATTTCAAAGCTTCCCTTTTAATTTTTGTTGATTAACTAATAAATGTTATACTCCTTGATAAATTTTTCAAAAATTTATTTTTAAACAAGTTGCTTTATTCTATTTTTGATTGTATTTAAAAATTAAATACAAATCCCTCAATCAAGTGGTTTCTTTTGTAACAAATTACTAGAATGACTAAATCATCATCATCCTTAAATTTAAATTTATTTTTATTCTACTATTTGTATATAATTTTATACTTGGATCGGATTGATTAGTTCAATTGTTGGTTCAATCAAACCAACCTAGTTCAAGTTAATTAAGTAGGATATAAATTAGTTCAAGCCCACTAAGGGAAAATTAACTAAAATTGTATTTCATTAGTTGTAATCAGAACCAGTTCAAGTCATATTAGTTTGCGTTGTAGACAATTTTGCTATTAGTTGATTTAGTTCAGGTTGTTTTTCAAGCAAATTGATATTGCTTACCCTAATGCAATGGGATTTTTGAAAAAAAAAAATTAATGAACCACTTAGATTCTCAGAATTTGTTTTTTGGTAGCGAGGATGGCAATTGAACTGAGATCAAATGGGTAAAAACAAAAGAATACCCATGATGGGTAGGGTAAATACCCACCCACAAATTTGTATGGATATGGGTACTATAGTACCATACCCATTTACCAACTCATTATATATATGGTGGGGGCTGTGGCGGCCACTTATGAGGATACTTTGTATGCAATTAAGTGTGCACAAAGTTGGTTCAAACATGAAAAAGGAGGTAATAAATATTACGTTGTTTATGTATTCAATTAAATTTCTTGTTTGTTACTTTTAATTGGATACTCTAATTCTTAATTTTCTTATTATGTTGTAGTTTCCTTCACTATTATTGGAGCAAAATAATATTTGAACATGAAAGGTAAACAGTTGAAAAATTTTGGAGACTTTGATTTCGATGATGAGAAACAAATAACTTATTATATGTGTTAATTTGACTTTCAATATATTACTAATTATGGTTATTGTATCACTTTTTGGTAGACCATGGAGAGTGCTAGCACGGGACTTCAACTCAATGAAATAGTTGTGTTGGAGGCTTGTTTCAATGTTTTACTATTTTGTGAAAATATGATATTTTATTTAAATTTGGTACCTTATTTTATTATGTTTACTGCAGTAATTTAGTTGAATATTTCTAATTATAATTTTGAACCTTGTGTAATATATTTTTAATGAATGTTGGTATATATATTTTATTAATTCGTAAGAAAAAAGGAGTTGGAGAAATTATATCTCTATTAACTAGACTGCAGGTAATGGGGGCGGACATAGGAATGTGGGTACCCAACAGTTATGGGTATGGGGATTAAAGATGTTACGCAGAGAGTATGAGGACTAGTACGTGTAATTTTTTAAAATACGGGTATGGGGAGGAGTACTATGGTACCCTAATTAAACCCTACCTATTCCTTTCCTTATTTGAGAGTTAAATTAAGGTTTTCTTGAATTTTTACATTGGAAATTTATTTAGGATGTGGTTGTAATTATTATTATTATTATTATTATTATTATTATTATTATTATTATTATTATTATTATTTTATTCTATTAACCTATTTTCTCTATTTAATTGGATATTGAGTACTTTTATTATACATTATTGTATTAGAACCCCATGAGTCTTGCAAGGATAGTTGATTGGGGAATATATACTTGGGAGTAATATAGGCAAACTTAGAGTAAAGTAACCATAATAAATTATCCAATTTCTCCACTATAATTTAATTTGTAATGAATAATTTAACTTTGGAATCGATTACTTTATGTATAAAGAGAATTATCCAATTATATTGAATTTTTGTATCAATTATACTTGTATGTAGTTGTTAAATATATCTATATCTGAATTTAAAAATTTTGAACACGATGAATTGATTTAATCATGTCTTTGAAAACTAATTTGGTATGGTAATTTTTTATTTGTTTGTAATGCCTTTTTATATAAATTTTTTTTTTCAAATCATTATTTTGATTTATTTAAAAATAGATTATGGATTTGATTGCTTCTGCTTTGTCTCCAAATATGTCTATGTTCTATTTATCCACTAATTAAGGTAGGCAATGGCCTTGTTGAAGCATATCTGTATAGAAACTAGTTTCACTATCATATCATTGTCAATAGAATAACGGCTTCTAAGATCCTAATTTAAGTAGATAAGGGTTATAAACTGGTTCTTATTCATAACACAAGAAACAATAGTTATTGTATTAGAACCCCATGAGTCTTGCAAGGATAGTTGATTGGGGAATATATACTTGGGAGTAATATAGGCAAACTTAGAGTAAAGTAACCATAATAAATTATCCAATTTCTCCACTATAATTTAATTTGTAATGAATAATTTAACTTTGGAATCGATTACTTTATGTATAAAGAGAATTATCCAATTATATTGAATTTTTGTATCAATTATACTTGTATGTAGTTGTTAAATATATCTATATCTGAATTTAAAAATTTTGAACACGATGAATTGATTTAATCATGTCTTTGAAAACTAATTTGGTATGGTAATTTTTTATTTGTTTGTAATGCCTTTTTATATAAATTTTTTTTTTCAAATCATTATTTTGATTTATTTAAAAATAGATTATGGATTTGATTGCTTCTGCTTTGTCTCCAAATATGTCTATGTTCTATTTATCCACTAATTAAGGTAGGCAATGGCCTTGTTGAAGCATATCTGTATAGAAACTAGTTTCACTATCATATCATTGTCAATAGAATAACGGCTTCTAAGATCCTAATTTAAGTAGATAAGGGTTATAAACTGGTTCTTATTCATAACACAAGAAACAATAGTTATTGTATTAGAACCCCATGAGTCTTGCAAGGATAGTTGATTGGGGAATATATACTTGGGAGTAATATAGGCAAACTTAGAGTAAAGTAACCATAATAAATTATCCAATTTCTCCACTATAATTTAATTTGTAATGAATAATTTAACTTTGGAATCGATTACTTTATGTATAAAGAGAATTATCCAATTATATTGAATTTTTGTATCAATTATACTTGTATGTAGTTGTTAAATATATCTATATCTGAATTTAAAAATTTTGAACACGATGAATTGATTTAATCATGTCTTTGAAAACTAATTTGGTATGGTAATTTTTTATTTGTTTGTAATGCCTTTTTATATAATTTTTTTTTTCAAATCATTATTTTGATTTATTTAAAAATAGATTATGGATTTGATTGCTTCTGCTTTGTCTCCAAATATGTCTATGTTCTATTTATCCACTAATTAAGGTAGGCAATGGCCTTGTTGAAGCATATCTGTATAGAAACTAGTTTCACTATCATATCATTGTCAATAGAATAACGGCTTCTAAGATCCTAATTTAAGTAGATAAGGGTTATAAACTGGTTCTTATTCATAACACAAGAAACAATAGTGATTGTAGTATATTTGGAAGACTTTAGTATATTTTGCATATAAAATGGGTGATATATAATATTTTGGCCTTTGCTTTGAAAATATTTACAAAATACTGATTATTTATGTAAGCTTTTCATAAAATTTTAGGTAAAATTGGATCAAGCATATATGGACACACTTTAGTCAAAGTCTAGGACTATTCTGCCTCCCAAGCTCCTTAGTAGATATGTGGGGACCTTGGAGGTCCCAACTTAAACGGACTCTTAAAGGAATTTGGGGCTTAGTTATGGAAGCCATTCTTTGGGATGTGTGGCTAGAAAGAAATAGACTTATTTTTGACATATGTTTTCTTCCTTTCTCTGTTTTAATTTTTAAAATTACTCATACGCTTATCTTGTGGATTTATGTAGTGCCAAAATGTAAATGTTAAAAGCTAGATGAGAATACTAACACAGTGAAAAGAAGCCTAGAGTTCATTGAACGCAGAGAGGAAGAGACTAGGATCCCTAGAGAGCCTCGTGATAGCAATGGCTCAGTCTACATAATTTACAGCTTGAGAATGCTCTCCTAGTGGCCCCTTACACCCTAGAAGGGTTTATTTTGTTGTAGTTTTAGAGTGCAATCTTTGTATATTTTAGTTCCACGTCCAGTGGATCTCATTACTTTGTTGCTTTCTCTTTGAATAAATATGATTTATCCATTTTTTTCAAGAAGATGTAGAATGATTTGAAACTTGGTAGATCTAAAATGAGAACACATTACAAAATTTTCTCTCTAGATCAAGCATAATCTTCTATATTAACAAAAATGTAAGAATAAATACTAGATGAATGTAACCACTAAACTATCTAAGAATGATTATAATATCAAAATCCATAAGAAAGGAGAATATATCTGATTTATAAAACAATAAATTCACCAAACATGCATAGTATTTGATTCGAAAGATGTGCCATCAAGATGTCTTATATGATTTCTTGAATCCTCCAGCATCCCAGAATGGATTATAGTTTGGTAGCTATAGGGAGAACAACCAAGAATGAGAGAGCAGGGAAAGACTATTTTTTATTATGGGCTTTATTTTTTGTAGTATTTTCTTTCGCATTGTCCATTATTAAAATTTTATTTGCTAAAAGTCTAAATTAAGTAAAAGTTCAAATTGCTTTTGAATCCTTGCATACAACAATGTTTATTCTGAGATCTTTTTGTTAAAATAATGATCTCATCAAGCTTTAGTCAAAATTTTATTTACATTTTATATTTATATCATTTATTAGATATTGTTATAAATATGAATATTTTTATAAGTAATATATGCATATATTATTACTTTAAAATTTTAATAACTAAACTTTTTAGAAAATCTCATATTAAAATAAAATTCATAATTAATTTCTAAATTATTAATAGATTTAAACTGAACACAATTAAATTTTGAATAGCTGCAGTAATCATGTTTATGGTAAATCTTTTAATGAATTATTATTATTATTATTATTATTATTATTATTATTATTATTATTAATATTATTATTATTATTATTATTATTATTATTATTATTATTATTATTATTATTATTATTATAACGGACCTAAATTAATATGATAAATGCTTCCATGTCAATAGAAAAATTAGACCACTAACATAAACCCAAATATTTCTAATGCATTGCTTTTATGGAACAATGATGATGGAGGGACCTAAGGGTGGGTGAAAAGGACCATGGCCCCTTGCATTTAAGGTTGTCAATGGGCCTGGCTCCCGATGGAGAACCAGATTCCTCGTCCTGTCGGGGCCGGGACGGAGAAAATTTTTGGAGGTCTGTGGCCGAAGTTGTGATATAATACCCCGTCAGGGTCAGAGCCGAGGTTGGGGATACTAGAACAAATAAAATTCTCTATATATTAATCTCCATAGAATTACACATATATAAAGATGTACAAGTATATAAAGATAGCCACCACTGTATAAGGAAATTATCAATCAAAGGGATCCTATGCCAATTGTAAAATATCTTTTATATATTTGGGAGATATGGATGATGCCATGGATATTCTCTAATATTATTTAAATATTTGGGAGATATGAAAGATGCCATGGATATTCTCTAATACGTCCCCATTAGCTAAAGTCATGGGGTGACTCGTAACTTAGACCGAAGAGACTCAAACCGAGACTTGGCTAACTATTTAGTCATAATATCTACAAGTTTATCTTGAGTGGTGATGAATTGAACCTGAAGGTCGCAACAAGCTACCTTGTTACAAACAAAGTAAAAATCAATCTCAACATGTTTTGTTCGAGCATGGAACACAGGGTTTGCGGGGAGGTAGGTGGCACCAAGGTTATCACACCAAAAGATTGGAGGAGACCAGAGAGGTAGGCCTAGCTCTGATAAAAGGGACTAGAGCCACCTGAGCTCAGTAGAAGTATTTGCAAGTGCCTTGTATTCTGCCTCGGTGGAAGATTGTGAGACTGTTCATTGCTTACGATGAGATAAGGTTATTTTCTAAGAAAATTGCCAAGCTTCCTATGGACTTGTTATCATCAGGAAAACCAACCCAATCTGCATCACAAAAAGCCTGAAGATGGTGTGTAGAACCACAATTGAAAAAATAAACCATGACCAGAGGTCCCCTTGAGATATCAAAGGATTCACTTCACCATAGACCAATGGATCTTTGTTGGTTGACGCATGAATTAGTACACCATATTCACTGAGAAAGAGTGACATATTGACGGTACCCACTACCTGGCAATACTTGGTTAGATCAAAGAACAATGGACCAAAAAAGACCCATTGGTAGTGGGCACCGTCAGGTAGTGAATTAGTACACCATATTCAGCCATTGGTATCAGCCATGAATTAGTACACCATATTCACTGAGAAAGAGAGCACAAATGGGACTAGAAATTGACACGACAACTTGCGTGTATCCTGCAAGTGCACGGGTTGTCGAAGTAATAAAATACCCTGGTGAGTGGGTAGTCGTATCCACAGGGAATAGTGTTCAGAAACAAGCGTTATCACTATTTTAGCTATAAATGGAATCGATGATAGGAGAATTCAATATGTAGATATATATATAGATATATAAGAAAGTAAAAGAGTGCAAAAAGGGCAATAAAGGTAGGAGAGGTAATCGATATAAAGATGGAGTACCCGGACAAGTTACCCCTAGGACTAATGCTTCTAGTGCAAGACTATGCTATTATACTTTCCTATTGATGTTAATTGAGTCGAGGATATCCTTAAATACATGGTCCCAAACCTAAGGTCAACTGTGACTAATCCCAACACTATGTTCCGGTCATTAGGTTTCACTACGACCCTTGACTCTCGTTGATTTGTCAACTAAGCCCTAGGGGAGTCTATCTACCTAAGCCTCACACTATGTGGAATTGACTTAAGTTCTAGGGACTCCTAGTAATTAACCCTGTTCTTATGTATAGTTCTAACCCTTTAGTCCAGGTGAGAGAACACTAGTCTAAATTAAGTCCAGGTGTTAAGATTCACTTCAACCCTATACTTTGGTATTTGCACAATAAAGCCCTAGGGGAGTTTATCGCCTAGCACCTAACTCTATCTTGACCGCAAATAAATCATGGAATATGGAGGTAAGGAAAATCACATCGGAGGGGAAAGGGGACGTTCCACTACCTCACGACTCACCCTCTCAACCCTCTTCAACCCTAAGTAGTCTAATCCTATAGGAGTTGTCACACCTCCAAAGGATAACCTAGATTGTTCTCAACCCTAGTGTCACGGCTAAAGGAAAACAATAATAAAAGAAAAGAATTTAAGATTGAAACTCAACTTTATTCATCAATTATGGAAAAGCATAATAGCAATGTCAAAGAAACATAATAATCCAAGGGTTTACAAGTCCAAATACCCACTAGGGTTTAGCTCTCCATGGAGCAATACAAAATCAATAAAGAGTTTAAGAACATATGCATGAAAACCATAAAGAAAACCCCCTTGTAGATTGTATCGATGGTCTTGTGGAACCGCACGTCTTCTCCAACGAATCCCTTGTCAAGCCTAAGGCACACCTCGCTGAATCGATACTGACGAAATCTCCCCCAATAGCTATCTTCCAATAGATATCGATGCCGATGCCGTATAATCACCTCCAAAGACCTCCAAGAACCTCTCCAAACCCTAGCCGAAAGACCCCCAAAAGATAGGCAAGAGATAGAAGGGGAGGGTCCCCAAATAGATCTGAAAACGGGCTATTTATAGGCTGAAATCAACAAAACAGAATTCCACACGGCCGTGTGGAATTAAGACACGGGCGTGTGGAAATTCTGATTTTCCACAGGGCCGTGTGGAATTAACACAGGGGCGTGTGGAACCCCGATTTCAGCCCGATTTCAGCCTATAAATAGCCCGTTTTCAGATCTATTTGGGGACCCTCCCCTTCTATCTGTTGCATATCTTTTGGGGGGCTTTCGGCTAGGGTTTGGAGAGGTTCTTGGAGGTCTTTGGAGGCGATTATACGGCATCAGCATCGACATCTATTGGAAGATAGCTATTGGGGGAGCTTTCGTCGCCATCGATTCGGCGAGGTGTTGACGTAAATCCTAAGCACTGGGGCTTAATTTATACTAGGGTTCTTCCACCTGGACCAAAGGGTTAGAACTATACATAGGAAAAGGTTTAATCACTAGAAATCCCTAGAGCTTAAAGCAATCCCACGTAGTGTGAGGCTTAGGAAGATAGACTCCCCTGGGGCTTAGTTGACAGGTCAACGAGAGTCAAGGGTCGTAGTGAATACTAATGTCGGGGCATAGTATTGGGGTTAGTCATGGTTGACCTTAGGTTTGGGACCATGTGTTTAAGGGTATCCGCGACTCAATTAACATCAATAGGAAAGTATAATAGCATAGTCTTGCACTAGAAGCATTAGTCCTAGGGGTAACTTGTCCGGGTACCCCATCTTTATATCGATTGCCTCTCCTACCTTTATTGCCCTTTTTGTACTCTTTTACTTTCTTTATATATATATATATATATACATATTGAATTCTCTTATCATCAATTCCATTTATAGCTAAAATAGTGATAACGCTTGTTTCTGAACACTATTCCCTGTAGATACGACTACCCACTCACCAGGGTATTTTATTACTTCGATAACCCGTGCAATTGCGGGGTACACACGCAAGGGGTGTGTCATCACGGTTGACCTTAGGTTTGGGACCGTGTGTTTAAGGATATCCTCGACTCAATTAATATCAATAGGAAAGTATAATAGCATAGTCTTGCATAAGAAGCATAAGTCCTAGAGGTAACTTGTCCAGATACCCTATTTCATTCATTGCTAGTCTTTCTCCTTCTACCTTTACTTGTACTCTCTTGTCTCCCATCTCTCTATTTACTTTCTTGTCTTTTTATTTTAATTGATTCCATAATTCTCTCATCACACCGATTATCACTTTTCGTACACCGCATAACTAAATAGCGAATTCTTGTGTTCCAAATCCCTATTCCCTGTGGATTCGACTACCCACTCACCAGGGTAATTTTATTACTTCGACAAGCCCGTGCACTTGCGGGACACACGCAAGGGGTCATGTCAGTGGACAAGGATACACTAGTTGAAGCTAATTATGAAACTAATTTGGAGAATAATAAAGCCATAATTCAAAGAAGAAGGGAATTTGAGGGGTTTGATCAAAGCAGAGAGACATGATTAAAGTCCTCCATTGATGATCCACCCACGTTAGAATTAATAAAGTTGCTAGAACATATGTAGTATGCAATTCTAGAGAAAGACTTAAAGCTCCCAGTGATGATAACAACAAATTTGGAAGTGGACTAGAAGGAGAAATCGGGGTAACTCAAAATTCATAAGTGTGTCATAGCATAAAAATTTTAGATTGGGGATTATCGCTTCTTTCTACAGTCACAAAAGCCTAATGGAAGATAATTATAAATCGCTAGTAAAGCCACATCAAAGATTTAATCCGAACATGAAGGAAGTGGTGAAGGCTAAGATTATAAACCTCTTTGGCGTAGCTGTGATTTATCTTATTTATGACAACCCTTAGGTGAATCCTATGTAGTTTATGTTTAAGAAAAAGGGGTCACAGTAGTGCCAAAGAGAAAAGAATGAGCTGATCCCTATAAGGATCGTGACTGGGTGGCAAGTACACATAGATTAAGAAACCATAATGACACTACCTGTAAGGATCATTTCCCCTTGCCATTCATTAACATGATGCTTGAATGCTAATTTGTCATTCATAGTACTTTTTTGGACAATCTTTCAGGTTCACTAATTTCTTAATGTCTTTTGGATTACACAATATATGGAACACTTTTCACAGGTATATGATGGCCATCTTTGATGACTCGGTAGAGGATATCATAGAGGTATTTATGAATGACTTTTTTGTGTTTCGTGACTTCTTTTATTTTTGCCTTCGTAATTTAGATCGAGTGCTAAAGTAATGTCCAATGAAAAACTTAGTGTTCAATTGGGAAATGTGTTAGTTTATGGTTCAACAAAGAATAGTCTTAAGCCATAACGTTTCATATAGTGGTATAGAGGTAAATAAGGCTAAGATTGAAACTAGTGAAAAGCTGTTGGCGCCTACCACAGTTAAGCTATTAGAAGTTTCTTTCGACATACTGTATTCTACATGAGATTTATTAAGTATTTTTCTAAAATTTACAGGCCTCTAACTAAGCTACTTAAAAAGGACATTCATTTCGAGCTTAGTCAGGATTATCTAAATGCATTTAATACTCTCAAGGAAACAACAATTAAAGCTCCAATTATCACTCTAGATTGGGTTGTCGCATTCGAATTAATATGTGATTCTAGTGATTTTACAGTGGGTGTCATATTTAGGTAGAGAAAAGATAAACATTTTGAGTTAATCTACTATGTGAGCAAGATAATGGAAGATACCTAAGAAAATTGTATGATACAAAAAAAAGTTATTAGATGTGGTGTTTTAGTTTGATAAATTTAAAACATATTTAATTTTAGCCAAAGTTTTTGTTTACACAGATCACTTGACACTGTGCTATTTGCTTGATAGAATCGATGCTTTAGACCTATAAGATGTGTTTTATATTTACAAGAATTTGATATAGGGATTAAGGAATATAAGTGCTTGATGCTATATGTTTTCTGTATTAATTTTCATAGCAGTTTACTTGATCCTTGATGTTTTTGAAAAGTTTTGATACTCAATTATGATATTTTTCTTGGTTCGGGTTTTACTATTGGCTTTTTAAATGAAAGATAGGATATTGGGCAAGGTTTAGGGAAAAAATAATGAAGAAATGAAGAAATTGATCTAAACATACTCAAGAAACAAAACCATGATTTAAAGCAAGGATGAATAAACTGAAGTTGATTTCAGAGTGGAAACATAGCCTCAAAACACAGTCATTTTCTATTTTATGTGGCCTTGTTTAGATGAAATTGGACCTATGTTTTGTCCCGTGAGGCTATATTTGACAGCAATGTTTTTTCCCAAATCTTTCTTTCAAGAATATTCATTTTCCAAACACGCCCAATAAACACCTGTGTTTATAGACCATATTTAGGTTTATGAGAAACCAATAAATAGTTTGTTTGAGAAATGAAGAGGGGGCTTTTCAAAACATTTTCAGAGGAAATTTGACACACCCCTTGTTTGTGTCCGTAAGTGCATGGGTCGCTCAAGTAATAAAATATACCAACTAGGTAAAGTAGTCGAATCCACAGGGAATAGGAGTATTAGTAATAGCTATTTCTAAGTTATCTAGTCGAATGATCAAGAATATGACTTGATGAACTAATTCACAAAAAAAATGAATGTCACGAACAAGTAAGCAAGAGTAAAATGAGGTATTTGCGCAATGCTCCCCCTATGATTCAATCCTTAAGAACATGATTCACAAAGCGTTCCTAAACCAAGTTAATTAATTCATAGAAATCTAAAGATAATTGATTCCTTCCTCCAGATCACCGATACTAGCCCCCAAAGAGATTCCGATGGAGAAATTTCTTGGTCTCAGCACCTCACACCATATATGACCACATAGTACTCTAGAGATTCCAAAAGATGTATCCGATTCCTAAGAATAGACCTAGCTCTAGTTCTAGGTGATAGGTCCTTAACCCGCTATGAGGTCCAGGTGGAGAACTCTCTCAACACCACACACCACACACCACACACCACAGATGGTTGCTTAAAGCTTAGGGAATACGGAGATAGAATACACCAATCTAAGGGGAAAGGGGATGCTCCACTATCTCATAACTCACCCTCTCAACTCTCTTCAATCTTGAGGTTCTAACCCTAATGGAGACCTCTCTCTCACCAACATTAATGAATCAATGTAAACCAATCAATCAGTAGATCAATAAATCAAGCAAGCATTAAGAACACAAGATTAAAACTCAACTAAACTCGAATTAAAAGATAAACACAATGTAAATTAATACAAAGAATAGAATCCTAGGGTTCACATGCCCAAATAGCCTCTAGGATTTAGCTCTCCATGGTGCAAATTATAAAACAATTAAGAGAATAAAAATCTGCAAAAAAAACCATGGAAATAAACCCCCTTGAATTACTGATGACGGCCTTGATGGGTATTTTCAACGTCTTAATGGATTCCTCTCTTAAGCTAAGGTCACCGGTGGCTTCTTTGATACTATGATGGAGAAGAAATTGATTAAAATAGGTGAAGAAATGTTCCCCAAGTCATAAAGACCTCTTGAGGCCATATATGGAGTGATGTAGGAGATAAACATGGTTTGGATGAGATGAGTCAGTGAACCTGAGTGGTTGAGACATTTAGACGGTTTCTGTGAGATTACCATATAAGAAGGTGTTATGAATATCAAGTTGTCGGATTGACCAACCATTGGAGATGGCAAGTGCAAGAATGGTTCAGATGGTCGTATGTTTGACTACCAGGCTGAAAGTCTCACCATGGTCCACTCTCAGTTATTGGTGGACTTAGCAACTAACCGAGCCTTGTATCACTTGATGGATCCATCTGCATGCCTCTTAATCTTGAACACCCACTTATTGCAAACCACATTCATAGAGGCAGACATTGGGACAAGAAACCAAGTGTCATTCCATAATAATGCATTAAACTCATTAGCCATGGCCCGACACCATTGTGGATCTTTAGTAGCAATGATAAAACATGTTGGTTCAATGGGAGAGACAGTGTTAATGTGATGAGTACATTTTACATCATGTTTTCATGCCCTCTATTCCATTCTTCTATTTGTCCTTTAGCATATTTTTATAAATGTTCAGTGCTATTCGAGATATAATGTTTATTATTTAGGAATCTCAGGCTCGAGTCAATTTGGAGTTAAACCAAGGGCGAAACGCGTGTGTTTGATGACCAAGGGAAAAGAGCAAGCTGAACACGAGCAGAGCACGGCCGTGCTCTGTCCCACTAATCTTTCCAGCCTGGAGAACAAGTTGGCAAAATTCTGGCACAGGGGTGTCCCAGGCAAAACATGGTCTCAGCACGCCCGTGTTCCTTCCACTAAAAATCTCAAGAAAAAGACATATTCTCTTCTTCAAGGGAAACATGGGCATGCTGCCCTTTACACGAGCGTGCACTAGTGGAGCATGGGGAACACACGACTGTGCGGCATCCACTGATTATCTCGGGTTTTGCACGCATGTAAATCTCATAAAAGAACAAGGGTTGAACACGATTGTGTCGAGAACATATGAGGCACAAAACTGCAATTTTTAACTCTAGATTTTAGGGTTTCTTCCTCATCTCTGCTCGGGGATTCTTCTCTCCACTGGGAGGACTTTGATGAGAGCAAAGATCAGGCTTCACTACACTACCTAAGGAGACGAAGAATGAGTTGGAGGCACTTGAGAGGTAGGGTTAGCACACGGAGCTCAGCAAGGAAGGTCATCTAGAGAAGAGAAGTGATTCATGTCTTCCTCTTGTTGTTCTTTTATTATTTCTTCTTTGTTGTACCCGCCCATGAGAGGCTAACTGGCCATAGTGCCTTAGGGTTGTGAACTCGGATGATTTGTATGCTTTAACACTTGCATTTATTGTTCTATGGAGTTCTTTTGATTCTTGTGTTTAATATTGTGTTTGTATAACTCGATGTGTTTGAATTGCATAGTTGATTGTGTAAAACTCGGTGTGTGGCTTGTCCAGCAAGAAACGCACAGTTGCCCCTCACAAAACTCAGTGTATTTGAGAACCATATATGCAACATTGCTTGTGAGCATACACACGAATCATAGAATGTACGTGGTAGGCATTAAGGGTAAGATAACATGCAATAGTCCGTAGGAATCATCCTAGGGCATTACTCTCTTGTTGTTGAAACACTCAATCTTAGTTACCTATCACCTTCACCATTCGATCTTTTCTTTATTATTCTTTATTTCAACTATCTCTCAACTTGTGATTCACTAGACATCAGAGGAGAAATTACTACTTTGAGTCTAGTTCCCTGAGGTTTGACAACTCTACCCCTTAGGGGGTACCACTGTATTACTTGTGTGTGACCTGTGTACTTGCGGAGAACACATCATAATGGCACATAATGCAGTAGAGGCAAACAAGGAACCTTTAGTTTTGGATTTGAATGTAAGAAGTTGGTGGGACTAGTTAAAAGAAGAGTCAGGGAAGAGGAGATACTCTTGGGTTGCTTGACAAAGAAATTGTTGACAAGAAAAGAAGATGAAGAAGATGAGAGGGTTGGGAGAGAAGGATTCAGTTCAGGCTATGTGCGAGGTATTAGAAATGCCTAAATGTATGTATTTTATATGTTATGTTCATACTATTCATGAGTATTTTGATGATTCGATGCCCTTTGTGTGGTTTAATCAATTCTATTTGTGTTACAGGCTAAGAAGTAGCCTAGGTGAGCCCAGGAACATATTCGGGAGGAAATCTACACCAAAATGGCAGAACTGTAGCACAATGGGATAAAGAATTCGTGAAGTCTTGGGTTTCACTGACGGGTAATTTGACGGCTGTGAAGACGCCCGCAAACTGGCTAAAGAATGTGTAGTACTACAGCAGTTTCATTGTAGCAACTTAAGAAAATTTCAACAGAAATCCCGAGACTCTCACGGGCATCCTCACGGCCTTGAAGCTTTCTTGAAAAGACCTTTAAAAGAGGTTTTTAAGGTAAAAAGAAGGATCTTCTTCTTCTTGGGATTCTTGGGCCGCCGCTCTATCCTTCTTGGCTGTAATTTCTGGGGATCCTCTGTGTAAAACTTCACCAAGAGGAAGGAAAACATCGGAGGAGAAGATAGGTTGAAGAGCCAAGGCATCAAAGCAACATTTGAGGAGAGATCTTTGCGCACCTTCAAGATCTTCGCCATCCAAGGGGATCTAAAGCTAGAGGGAGTAGTTCTTGCTTCTTTTCCTGTTTATTTATTTTTTGGGGTTATATGAGTGTTCCTCTTTCACGAGGAACTAACTTATTTGTGGTTTGGACATAATGAACTCTAGGGTTGCTTGTTTGTAATTTGTATGATCATCTTTGTTGATGTATTGTGGGATGTTGTGTTTCTTTTATGGAATCTTGTAGTTTGTGGTTCAAGCTTTGTGTTTATTAATATATTGGATTACATGAGAACTCTATGGTTCAACTTCTAGGTTGTACTTGGTTGTGTCACCATCGCGCATGTACTAGACACACATATCTTAGAAGTGATTCATGTATGAATACGCTGTGACCATTGGGTATTTCATACCCCTTTAACCATTGGAGATGAACCTAGATATTTTGTTTAACCTTAATTAGAGATTTTCCTAAGCATAATGCAATCATAGGAGAATTTGGGCAGAAGCGATTCTGGTCCAATACTTGTATGGGATTAGGGGTTAATTGCCATGACCATCGGGGTTGACCTACTTTAGGAGTCTCTTGGCGAAACTACCATCTCAACACTTGATTCTAAGTCCAAACCCTAATGACAACCCTAGGGGGATTCGCTATTCAAATCACTCCTTCCTATGTTTGATTTTCCCTTGAATGCCAATTGTGCGTAGTACTAGTCCAGATTTCATTTTTGTTAGTTCTTTCTCTTTTTGTAATTATTATTCATCTTTCAAAGTGTTAGGCTAGAAAGTAGACGAAAAGGAAGTAATAGTAGCTCCTTGGCCCCGTAGAATATGACCCCTGTGTCACACACAGGATATTACTTGAGTACCCGTACACTTGCGGGATAGTGACCAACCATGTATGGGAGGATGATGAAGTGGTTAGGTAGAACACATGGTGAGTTACTGGGGCTCCACATTGATAGCAAGTGACAACAATTTGACCCCAAGTACCACAGGGCTGGTATTGAACATAATTCACACCATTAGGTTGATACCATACACCATTATTTTGACGACCATGGCCACGCCCTCTACCACCATGGTGTCCACGAGCATGGGTAAAGTTGTGCTGATAGTAATAGTGGCTAAAGGGAGAAAGAACCTGTTGAGGAAGTCCAAACGGAATGGGACCAGAAAAGAGTCAGAGGAGAGAAGTTCCTTGAAAAGGACCTCAGGGGCTAGTTGTAGGACTGAAACCACCAAAGGGAAGCCCGGAGGTTTGGCTGATGGATGTAATGTCTCCTCCTAGACTAACAGATGTCTAAGAAAATGACCCTCCTAAGGGTTGCATCACAGAGAGGTAAGCAGTTGGCGGAGCAATGTGTTTCTCATTGATAAACTCTTGGTTTTGAAGGAGAGCTTGAAGATTAGAGAAAGAAATAGGATATATACGAGCATTCAAGGTGGTGGTCAGATCTTTAAATTCAGAATAGAGACCTTTGAAGATATATAGAGGTTTAGGCCCTCCACGAAAGGAAGACATCTGACAGCAGCTATAGAATCGGATATGTTCTTGGCTTTGTTGAGATAGGCCACGACGGAGAAATCGCTTTGTTCAAGTTTGTAGAGGTCTTTATGGAATTGGAGGATATGGGTGTTAGAGGGAGAGACATGCAATTTCTAGGGTTGTCTAGATAGAGGCAGAGGTTTTGAGGCTAACTATGGTAAAGAAAAAATCATCAGAGAGAGAAGAAAGGAGAATGGTTGCAATATGTTTATTAATTTATTTCTAGAAGACAAAGGCAGGATTCAATTGTGGGATAGAGTTGTTTGGAGAAGGAAGGTAATCCGGTGGCGAACAGATCAGTCCATCAATGAAGCCCATCAAGTTTTGACTTTCTAAGAATGGTATGATTTGGGTGTGCCAATAAAGATAATTGTGGGGCTTAAGATTAATGTTTAGGTAGTGATGAGAGTTTTGGAGTATGGGAGGGAGATTGGTGGTGGAGGGGAAATTGATAGAAGTGGTGACATGGGTAAGGGTGTGAGACAAGGTGCTGGAAGTAGAAAACATGATTTCGAAGAAGCTATCGGAGATTTGCACCAAGAACTACGCATAGTCGAAGCTTGCCGGAGACCAAAAAAAAAAATGGCTACAAAGGCTCTAATACCATACTAGAACAAATAAAAGTTCTCTCTATATTAATCTCTGTAGAACTACATGTATATAAAGATGTGCAACTATATAAAGATAGCCGCCACTATATGTGTGTGTATAATTTTATAAATATCTAAAAATTGAACAAAAGCCCATATATTTATTTAATTAGCAAATTATTAATAATTAAATGAATATTAGTAAATAAAATAAAATAAAATTCTAAACTTATATTAACTATATTGCATTTTTTTAAAATTTTCCTAAAATTTGCAAATAGTTTATTAAATCAATTGTAAAGAGTTAGGGATTAGAATTTAGACTGCGAGTGCCATGGGTTAAAAAGATCTCTATTATGGCCTTCAACATATACATTATATGATAATTGTGTGTATTGGTATTTGTTTTGCTAATTGTGTATAGTTACTTCTTATTCAATTATTTATGATGCAATGGTATTAGCCCAATGGGCCTTTAACATATATATCATATGATGATTGTGTACGTTAGTATTTGATGTTGGGCCTTTATCATGTCAACTACTCATATTTGTAAAAGAGTTTCTCAATTATTAATTATTTTTATGATATTTTAGCAAATATTTAATAAACTTCATTTTAACTAATAATAATATTTTAATTTATAGCAAAACTAATAAGGGCCCAAGGATCCCCAAACTGGAGAACTCCCCTGGGGATGGGGACAAAAAAAAAATCCCCGCACTCTAGTTCGAGCTCGGGGTTGGGGATGGTTTTATAAATTCGGAGCCAGGGCTGAGGAATATATCCCCTGGTGCATTCCGGCACTGTTGACATCCTTACTTGTTTTCTACAAATTTGCTCCCTTGTTTTTTTTTAAAATTGATATATTATATATACATAATATATTTTAAAAAAAATTTGTGAAAAATATTTTTTTTGCACTAGCATTTTACAGATTTGCATAAATGGCATAAAAAAAATTTTTTTTTTTGAAAAATATTTGTAAAAATCTATTATTTCACCCCTTATTTTTCACAAATTGGTATATATGGTATAAAAATTTATATTTGTAGAAAAAGTTTTATAAAAATCTACTATCGGCATATATAGTATAAAAAAATGTATTTTTTATAAAAATATATTATTTGGTCCTTTTGACCTTTTTCTAATTCCAGCGCTTCACTATAATTTCAACAAAAACCTAAACAAATTATTAACATTTTTATTTTGTCCGACTGGAAAAAGTTCTTGCCTCGGTCTTTAACAGTGACCATGGAATTGCATTAACAAATTATATTAGCATATTTATTAATTAAGGTTGGCAAGTTTGAAGATAGTGAGGGTGGAAAATCATAGCTATATATAAAACGTTTTACAGCCATAATTGAAATATTAACCGTGGCTAACAAAGTTATCAACATTCTATTATTAAGTTAGCAAAACTATATTTGATGATAATGGAGAATTTAATAAGCTTATACATTTTGTCAAAAAAAAAAAAAAAGGTTAGAATTTTTAAATTGGGATGGGTAGTTAGAGACCATACTTTTTAGCTTATAATATTTGTTAATGAATTTGAATTAATATGATTTTTTTTGCTTTACTTGATTGTTATTCAATTTGAGTTGATTTCAATTCAACTTGTTTTTATCTTAGTTTAAGTTCGGTTTGGTTTTGTTTAAAGTTGGCTCATTCAACTTGGTTTTGCTTTATGTTTAAGCTGAAACCTAATCAAATTTAATTAATTATTTGCCAAGTGCAAGGAAAAAAATTGTTAGTCGCCAAAGATTACGGTTTTTCTCAAGGCCCTAAGTAGAGAGATTTGGAGGATAGTTGAACAGAAGAGAGGAAAAGGAAAAATCAAGGCAGGAAGATTGTTTTTGGTTAAAATCGGTTGATTCTGCTCCAATTCAAGATAGTTTAGGTTTAATTCGAATTGGTTGAATTGATGTGATTCGATCAATTTTAGTTGGATTGGGATTTTTTTTTTAAAAAAACATCTATGTTAGTTTAACTCTTTCTAATTTAACTTGCATTTATAGATTCAAGGATAATTGAATTGGGTAATCCAATCAGCTTTACAGAGGATTTATGGTTTTGCTTTAGGTTTGATTTGAGTTTAAGCTAAGCTTGCTTGATGTGTCTCCCGACTCTCCCTCTTGATTTGAACTTAAATTTGTTGACTTGGCCTGTCTTCACTGTTAAGCTTTATCTTTCTCTCTCCTCGAATCGGACTTGGATTTATTGATATTGTACTATACTATAGTTTAAATTTCTAGTCATGCTTGAGTCACACACACACACACATATATATATATATATATATAATTTAAATTTCATCAGCCATGGTTTTACGGTAATCTAAAGGTCAAATAACTCACGGAAAGCGACAAAGGAAACAAAATGTTGGTTTCACATCATCAGTTCCTTAATACTCAGTGGATTCCAAAAAAAAGAGAGCCATTCTTTACTTAATACTCAGTGGATTCCAATAAAAAGAGAAGAACTAGGTATTCTTAATCTTATGATATTTTTTAAAGAAACATGGACTGCAATCTCGCTGTTGAACAGCTTGGATTCCCAATCAAAAGAAATAGAATACTTTAAAGAATATCTTTCCTTTCAAGGTCTAATGCATGCACTTTGATAAATAAAATAGGAGATTTAATCTTTGTTTGGAGAGAACTGTAACACATGTTTCTCAAAAAACATACAAAGAATCTCTAGTCCAATACACCACTGTAAAATATGTTTCAAATGTTTTTTTTTTTGTGCTCGTATTATGCTTGAAGGCTTGCAAACTAAGCCAGAAAAGCTTATAAATATGTTACCTTCTCATTGTAGTCCACTCCAAGAGAAAGACCATTTGTTTCTTAGTGTTAGACTATCTGAAAGCATATAATCAATGGCCTATGTGCTTTCTGATCAGTATGAGAAAAAAGGAAATCCTTCGCCAATGAGAGGTCAGGTCAAGGCAAGAATTATTGGGATTTTGGTCAGATTGGTCATTACAAACACTGATAAGAGAGAAAACAATGCCGGGGAGAAGGCTGCTTTCTGATCATCAATGACCCGTTGAGCCGATCTATGTAACTCTTACCATTGCAAGAAATAGATCATTCATTGTACAATAAACAATATTTCTATATATATAGATATATTTATTTATTTATCTTTCTGAATCTGTAGTCTATTGAAATAAAGATCAAGAGTTGAGTGATTATTCTTATATTCTTCTTCCTTTTTAAAGGTTTGATTTCAGTGGTTAAAGTCTATTAAGTGTTTCAGTGCTAAAAAAAATGGATTTAAGTACTCATAATATCATGGTTAAGTAAAGGAACTTGCTTCTACGTTTTGATTTCAATGTATGATGCTCAACTTGATATATAATTGACAGAAACACTGCATTACTTGCAGCAAGAATTCGGCAAACACTAGATGGAAAAATGTACATTTGCAATGAAATACTTAGAACGGGCAAGATAATCGTTGCAAATGAAGACTTTTGCAATGTTGATCCCAACCCCGAAAAAAGCTTCAACCACGTGCTCTAGTTTGCTATTAGACAAAATTCTATGGCAAATAATATACACTTTGTCACCAATTAATGAGTTTTTAATGTGCAAGCCATACGTTTCACTGTTATTACGAAAAAAAATAAATGCTAAATTATTTAAATAGGCACCCAACTACCTATTTGAGTGACTAAATTTTGAAAATTTTCAATTTGGAACCTCAATTTTACATTCAAGTTTAATTGAGTCTCTCATGCTCATGTCGTTAATGGCGGCTGATATGGCATAACATGTCAAAAAATACGCTTCGTATGCCATGCCACATGCCTAAATATCATTGCCACGTAAAATGTCTAATTGTCATGGGAAAATTGGCACAACCATGCCAAACTGGCTTTGGCATCATATTTAGCACAGAAAAATAGTAGTGCCCATAGCAGTGGTGATAAATATATTTTGGCATAGTTTTTTTAATGTTGTACCAAAATTTGTCATTGTTTTTATCATGATTTTTTTATTAACGTGCCAAACATTACCATTGGTTTATGGCAAGAACTTTGGTGTCATATTTGCCACAGTTTTGACACGGTTTTATTAGTTCAGCATTTGACACGGTTTTTAGCATGGTTTTGTATACTTTTTTCATGTTATTTAGCATAATTTTTGTTATGGCTTTTGACGCACTTTTGTTTATTCTGTGAAAAAATAAATTTATATAAAATTAATTTTATTAAAAATATATTCAATATTTTATATTGATTTATAGGAACAATGAACAAAAATGTAATTAAAATTATAAATTTACCAACACATCCAAGAAGACAAAACTCAACAAAACTTTAACATATATCCTCAACAAAACTCAATAATATTTCATTGAGCACTAAATTAAAAACCAAGCTAATTAATTACAACCAAAAACAATGTCATAATGGATCTTCAAAATCAGTATAAGAGAATAATATTGAGAAAGCAACAGGTACAAAGTGACATTTGGATGAAGACCTACTTCTTCAAGAGTCATTTCCAACTGTTTATGGCCGTAAACTTTTCTAGGTAAGCTAAATATCAGCTGGTAACTACCAATAGTAGGCATGTCTAGTATGTCTATGTATTTGTTTACATATTATATTTTGCCTGAGTTAGAGAAGTTTTGTTCACTCCTTTCTCCATTCAGGAATCGTACTAGTATCTACAGAGGCAATTCTCATAGACAAGGCCATTAGTTTAATTCTTAGAAATATCTAAATTGATCCAAAGCGCTGCATATATATTTTGATTGCTTTGGTGTGCGTCTTCCTTGAAACTGCAGTACTTTGAGTGTCCTTGTTGACTTCTTTTTGTTTGACACTAGATTTCTTCAAAGCAGGCGCTTATGTTTTAGCTTCCCGAGCTCTATCTTTCCCCTGCAAACAATTGATTGTTGTCAATCAGTTTTCAAATGTTTGTATTCATCCCATAATGGTGATTGACAGAACAATCATTAAAATATGTTTTCTTAAAATAAAAAAAAGATGACTAATTACAAACTGAAGGCCTAGTTAATATGGAAAAGGAAATGGCACACCATCCCCAATGTTACCCAAACAAAAAAGGTACTACACATTTATTGGACCAAGGCACTACTTTGAAATTAACAAGGTACATTTATTTGGATCTCTCTTTTTGTTATTTATTTATTTATATTACCTCATTTTCTTATTACTTATATGCCCTTGTATATAATGTAATGATAACTAATGATATTATGAAAACAATTGAAGCGAACAAATTAAAGTGACTGATGTGAACACCTGCAAGTGCACGCGGTCATCAAGTAATGCCCTGTGTGCAACACAGTTGTCGTATTCCACGAAGCCATGAGGCTAACCTTACTTCCTCTTTACTTGTTGTTTAGGCCTTGCTTGGGAGAGGTGAGGGAGAGGTTCATAATGGAGGGTAGGGTATGGTAGAGTAAGGTAAATGGAGGTTTTAAGTTATACCTTGTTTGGGATGAAGGTAAAGTAAATGGAGGTTACCAAACCTTATAATGTTTGGATTGAAGGTAATAGAGGGTAAGGTATTATGGTAATATTACTAAAATACCCTTATAACAAAAGAAAACATGTTGATGAAACACCAACAACAATTAAAATTATTTTTATAAAAAGATATAAATTGTATTGAAAATCTTTGGAAAGACTTATATGATAGATTAAAAATAAATTTAAAATAAAATTTATGTTTGCAATTCTTTGGAAACACTTTTTTATATTGATAACAGTATTATTAAAGTTTTACCAATTTACAAAAAATTATGATGAATGTTGATATACAAAAGATTTCAATCTGACAAGAGATTGAAAACAAATAAATTTAAAAACAGGAAAAAAAAATATATAATGTGGTAAATTAGAAACATGTTGATCACAATGAGAATACTTAATTATTTAAATCTGGTAAAATCAAATCCACTCATTTTATCACCAACTAGTAAAATCTGAGGTAACAAGAGATGGAGGGCTGAATTAATTTAGAAAATCTAAGGTAATAAAACAAGTAACATCAAATCCACCCATTTTATCACCAACTAAGGCATTCAACAAAGATGCCATTAGAAACCATTCATAAAGTCAACATAATCAAACCAAGTCTACAATAACATCAAAAACAAGCTCAACAACAAGTTCTCCACATAACATCAAAAACATCAAGAACAAGTTCAAATTGTTCACAAAAACTACTAGAGTCTTATAACATTCATTGTTGAGGGTCATCCCCATAGTCCAACCAACTCAACAATAAAGACTTGCGTTCTTCTGTTGGACATCTAATTAAACCATCCAATAACTTAGAATCTTTGATGAGAAACCTATAAGCTTTTCCAAGAATAGGGTGTGAGATCCCTAAATCTTTAAGCATACCCCAAATGTCATAATCCTTGGTAGGATCGGTAGTAGATGCTTGAACTAACATGTTGGTTGATTGAAGAATAGCATCAGCTACTGTCTCAATCGCTGTAGCCACTTTGTCACAGTTGTCATCATCATTATTCATTCCTTTACTCTTCTTGTGCCTAGATGAACTTGGAGCTTGAGTTTGGGATTGTTGATTTGTAGCCATTGGTGATGCTTCATCTTCACATTTGTTGTCATACACACCTGTATTTGGATTTTCACCCAAATTTTCTAAGTTCACTGTGTTTTGCGAAACTAACAAGTCAATTTCATCAATTGTGTTTCCTGAAGAATTTATTTCATTCCGCCTCCGTCGCCTCATTTCTGACGCAGTCTCCGCTTGTACCCCAGTAGCCCGATCCTGTCCATAAAGTTGAACAAGTTTCTCATAATTTCTTACTCTTTTGTTCATCCATTCAGCAGCTTCTGGTTTGGCCTTTAGAAAAAAATAATATTGTTATCAAAATGTAGTTAACATTACTTCATTATTAGGAAAAATAAAAAACTTACCTCAATTAAATGTTGCCATACTTCAGGCTCAGCATGCCACATTTCTGTAGTTGGATTCCATGCGAACCCACTCATTCCATTCTTGAAAATGTCGTAGCACTTTATAAATGCTCGCTTTATATTTTTCATGCGATTTTGGGCCCTTTCTTTGTCTATTGGCTTATCCAAAAATTTACTTCTCACTTCATTTACTATGTTCTCCAATGCATGTGTGGTGAATGTTCCACCAACTCTATTTCCCATTGTTTGTTGATGCAAGTATGCATCAATCAAAGCATCATCCATAGGAAACGTCCATATACACGTGTTACTTCCATCATGAACATTTGAACTTGATTTCCTCCTTGACATATTTTAAACTACATCAATAAGAACACAAAATTATTAATAACAATGAATTATTTTAATTCCATGGATATATGTAATTAAAAAAGTTTACAAGAAGGCACACAATCAACTAAAATAAATCTATTTAACAACAATGCAAAGACAACATCACCCATTTAAGAACATAATCCATTGAACAACAATGCAAAAACAACATCACACATTTAAGAACATAATCCATTGAACAACAATGCAAAAACACCATCACACATTTAACATCATCCATTACATCAACAACTCACTCAATGTAATTAACCCACATTTCAGCTGCTATAGAATCCCTAATAATTTCTCCTGCATGGGTTTCTTCATTGTTTTCCCCGATGCCATCATGTTCATCTTGAACTTCATCACTAAGTTCATCATCAACTTGAGCAATTAATATATCACTAGGATCTACACCCATTAAATAATTGTGCAAAATACAACATGCAAAAATGATTTCTTTCTGTGTTTCCAAACCATAATGTGGCTCTGTTGAGCTCCCTACTATAGGAAAACGCTTCTTGAGGACGCCAAATGCTCGTTCGATAGAATTTCGTAGAGATGCATGGCGAAGATTAAATAATTCGCTTGGATTTCGTGGTGGGTTCCTTGAATATTCCTTCAAGTGATATCGCTCTCCTCTATATGGCGTAATAAGCCCACTTCTTAACATGAATCCAACATCAACAAGATAATATTTTCCTAAATAACAAATGAATTATATTACAACATTGTTTGTGTATATATGGTCTTTAATAAAATATTGGATCTTATCAACAATTACCTTGAGGGATTTTTAGTGGACAAGCTCTACTTAACGCATTTTTCATTATTCTTGAATCAAATGCTGTGCCTTCCCACCCAGGTAACACGTAAGTGAATTTTAAATCGAATGTGCATGCAGCCAACACATTTTGCATAGGATATTCCTTCCTTCCACGATATCTAGGAGCGTCGGTATTGGAAACTTTTACACGAATATGTGTTCCATCAATCGCACCAACACAATCCTGGGATAAATTTAATATTTTATTCACACTATACACATAATTGTAATAAAATTAAAATTCATTGGGGGATTCGATTACCTTAAAATATGGATAAAACCTACTGCTGCTGAATATTTCTGAAGGGATTTGTGAGCCATCTGGTTGTACTAGGTATTTTTCCTCTAACTCTACTATAGCTTGCAATACATTATGAAAATGACGGGAGACTGTCTCACGAGAACGACGGAAGAAGAATGATAGTTCACGATGAGAGACATTATGACCTAATAAATATAGAGTTTTTGCAACTTGTTCCTCAGTGGACACTTATAAAGTTGGTCTAAGACCTCCATCTCTAACTAATATTTCACATAATCCTAGGAAAGCTCTAGGACTCATCCTTATCATGTTATGACATAGATCACTTGACAACAAATGTGACATTAGTTCATCTCTTGCTTTGTCTCCTTCAAGGCGTAATTCACGGGCAATTTGGTTATTGACATGTTTACGTTCCTTCTTACTGCTCGCAATCCAACTAATCACTAGAATAATAACTTGAGCTGCTGCGAAATGGTGCAATCGTTGCAATTTTATGAAGGGATTGTCCAATAGTTTTTTTTTATCGGCCATCTAAAAAAAAATTAATTATCAATATTTGCAACAAAAAAAAAAAGAAAGGTGGAATATTAAACATTCTCATATAATAACAAGAAAAAAAAATTAATTATTCTCATGTGACCATAAACATTATGTTATGACAAAAAAATTCTCATATGAGCCTACAATATAAATACCACATAAATACCACATGCAAATAACACATACATGAAAAGCAACTTATTATATTTTATTATTTATTATTTTAATTATAAACAATTTGTCATTGTTAAAAAGTAAATGAAACTTATTGCTATAAATAATACCATATATAATCCACTTATTGCAATCAACCACAATGTATCATATATAATCCACTTTCATAGAGTAGTAGTTCATTGGCATTAAATGCTTGCACAGAGATTCTGTCATAAACAACATGCATAAATGATGCCAATATATATACTGTTCATCAAGTTTTGCTTCTGAGGATAACAACAAGCAAAGGAAAACAAAATTTTCACCCAACCTAACAAAAATGGAAATGAGCATGCTAATTTAATGGAACAATGATGTAAGGAGAAAAAAAGAACATGTTTTTTTGGAACAAATCTTGAGCTATCCTTAAGGCATGTCTCCTTGTTTCCAACTAAAATTTGGTTGTGTAACAAGTTAAATTGCTTTAGAAATAGGCTCTTTGTATAGTGCTGATAAACAATCCATCCAGCTACTTCAGAGGGTACTTCAGACTCAAGCAATGGCATAAGCATTAGCTAAGCAACACCTAGCTTTATTAGATTGGAAGACTGTGCATTGCTGATCAACTTTAATCAAGAGATCAAGATTGCTAATGGGGTTTATATTTTTTACCCTATGTTTGCCAACCTTATCAATTCTTCACATTGCTATATTCTGTACCTGAGAATGTTCTTGCAGCAAGATTTATTATCCAAAAAAATATTACATACACACACATCACAGTTGTGACTAAAGTAACAGAGTTCAAAGAGATGCTAGTAAATGAACTATAAAATGTCAGCAGTTCAGTATAAGATTCAGATTATTACCACAGAGTAGATCTCAAGCTTGTTTAATGTGCTGCCAATGCTTGGAGATTCAGTGCACTAAGATATATAATGGAGCAAATGAATACCTGCATAGAGAAATCAACAAAATTGAAGGTCACACCAAAAAAAAAAATGCCAAAAATCTAAGTTGGGAAAAGTAGACAAAACTGGGAAAATCTGGTTTCTGTTGAACACTAAATACCCAAAAACCATACACCAAAGCATTTAGTTCAAAAAGAAATCAAAATATTTGGGAAACTATGAAACATTTATTTAATACAGAACAGGAATATCAAATGGAGAAAAATGAAAATCAACCTGCAGAGTTGAATCGAGACAGAAAGAGAAAAGAGAATTGGATGAGATAAAGCGCACAGTGAAGCTGAAGGAAATCCAAAATAAAAAATAAAAATACATGAAGAAAGAATGACAAAGAAAAACACTTTACAAGATGCAGATCAACCTCCAGAGCTGAATCGAGAGAGAGACAGAGAAGAGAAATGGATGAGATGAAAAGCTCTCACACAGCGATGGTGAAGCTCTCGGCGAATTTTTCGGAATGTTGGAAAACCTAAACAAGTGATGTAATTTATGAAAAGATCCAAGGGTATTTCGTCAGGAAAAAAACCAAAACCTTCTCAACCCCCCGATTTGGAGGGTTAAGAAATGGGGGTTAATGGAGGTTTCTCAACCCTCCATTTAACCCCCTCAAACCCTACCCTTCCCAAAACCTTGGATCCAAACAAGGTTGGATTGATAACCTTACCTTACAAAACCTCCATTTACCCTCTCCCAAGCAAGGCCTTAGTCTACAAATTGGAGTGCAAGTGCCCTAAACTAGTAAAATGGAATAAAAACTATTAAAGAAGGATGCAAATAGGCCAAGATGAAAGAGTGGGAAATCAAGAGGAAAGGATGGTCACGGGCGTGGATTCCCTCGGGGCTACTAATGCTCAAAGAATGCTAAGGTTATAAAGCAGTGGTGATTTTGGACTAAGAGATTCCTAAAGTAGGTAATCCGGAATCCCTCGGTAATTATCCCTAATCCCGTACAAGTATTGGCCTAGAAATTCTTCCAACCAAATCTTCCTACGATTGCAATGGGGACAGGGAATTAACACACGTCTAGGTTCATTCCTAATGGTTGGAGGGGTACAAAATACCCGAATCCTCGGTGTATTTATACATGGATCCCTTTCAAGCTATGTGAGTCTAATACAAGGGTGCATCTCACGCATCCAAGTACAACCTAGGAGTCGAACCATAGAGTTCTCATGTAATTTAACACATCAAATGACACAAAGCTTGAATCACAAAAATCAAACCACATGCATTCAAAGCAAACTAAGCAATCATACAAACAAGTTCACCCCAAGGTTTATCGACATCTGGTGACCTTGGAATTTAACCATCCATACAAGAAATTAGAAAGTTCATCATAGTGAAAACAACTAAAACAATCATAAACAAAACTCCCTCAAAGTTGGAAGCCGAATGACACTTCAGATTGCATAAAAAGCTTCCACACGGGACGCAATGGGGACGGCTTCCCTCATCATCTCCAAGCTTCTATAAGTAGGATCAAGGGTGGATCTTGGTGGATTATACTTCTCCCATCGATTTCCTCTTCAAAAATGTCTTCAATCACCTTCTTTTACCTTGGATCTTAATTATGGAGTTGAGAGCTTCAAAGAGAATGATGAATGATTCCTCAAAAGCCCTAAAAACCCTTTTAAAACCACTCTCAGGTTAGCTTCACGACCTGGTTCATGGGTATGAAGGAACCCGCAAAAGCCTTGGGATTTTTGCCAAAAATTCCGTGAAATGATACAGTGAAACGCTACAATACTACTATAGTGAAATGCTCATTCTTTAGTCGGTTCACAGGCGCCTTCACTGCCGTTAGAAAACCCGTCAATAAACCCGAGACTTCACTGTTTCCTAACTCCTTCATACTATAGTGCTTGCTATAATGTTTCTACAATACACCCCCCCCCCCAAAGCACTCTAAAACATCATTTGCGGTGTCTATTTCTTTCTCATTTATGTTATCAATCTCACTTGGACATCCTTGATGCCTGTAACACAAATAAGACCAATTAAACCACAAAAATGACAACGATTCCTTGATGCTTCACAATCCTTGTCGGATAGCATCCAATGATAATCTTGCCAGCATTTCTCCGCTTCTACAACGATCTCCTCGTCCAAATCTAGTCCAAGATGGCTCCTAGCTCTGCCATAGCCCTTGTCTCCAAGAAAGATAAAGAAGATCCTTTAAAGACCTAGCTTTGGGGATTAAAAACTCCATTCCGGATGCAAGCACGGTTGTGCTCTTGGCAATACTCCTAACTGTGCTCTTCTCTGTGGGTGTCTTGGAGTGAGTTTTTAGCACAACCTATAAAGAGCGCGAGCAGGAGCATGCCCGTGCTTGGGAAGCACGATAGTGCTAGGAATTGGGAAATCGTGCTCTTCATTTTTTGAAAACTCCTGTAAAGTGCACAGACATAAGCACGTTTGTGCTTAATACCCGTGCTTAGAGAGCACGATGAAGCTAGGAACTGAGAGACTGTGCTGAATATTTTCTGAAAGTTCTTGTAAGGTACAAGGTTGGAACCGTGGGTGTGCTTTCCAACTGTGCTCTATGCTCCTTTAATTGGGCTAAAATTTTCTAAGTCCTAGAAATTGTATGGCAAGAAGCACAGGCATGCTTCGCGGCTATGCTTGCCCTAAAAAGTGCATCCTAACTCCATTTTGTGCTGAAATTGATCCTAATTCATTCTTTTTGCTCCAAGACCTGCACCATTTAATGAACATACACAAAGTAGCATCGGTTTATAGTAAATAACTGCGAAAAGACAAGCATTTCATGCAATAGGGTATACAAAGTGGCTATATAAAATGCACTCGTCAAGAGACACTTACATAAGAACTACACGTGCAATAGCTATATCATCTTGGCCAGGATAGTGCTGCTAGATAGACAAAGAAAGAAATGCATTCATACTTATTTGCAGACATTTGCAGACATGGAACTTAGTTATGTCTGTGGGATCGAAAATATGCGCCCGACATCATGTCTGTGAAGAAGACACCAGACGATATATCGAAGCACAAATATCATATTTGTTTCGTGGGTTCTTCCATTCCTAATAGAGGCAAGCCTCTATTATTAATTACCCCAGACAATATCTTGGGAACCTCCGATTAAGGGCTCGAATACAAGTAAAGACCAAGAAATTGTAAATTATAAATTTTGTTATTTATTATATATCTATTTATTTATTACATCATTTATGTGTGAACATATAATTTATATATATATTATATCTTGCCGCCGCTGCCTGTGCTTCGTTGCCACATTGCCTGTTTTGCTGCCATTTTGAAAAATACATATTTCATTCACTTTGCCATTTGTAGGACAAATTATGCCGTTGCCTTTTTTATCGCTTCCGACTAAATTTTCCCAAGGGACTGTGAGTTGTTATAAGGCCATACCAAAATGGTCTTTGCTTAGCCCTTTTCTTTGTTGCTTCATATCCCATAACCATCACGGCCATGATGTTGCCATTTATTCTCCCACTTTGAGTTTTGATTATTTTTTTAAAACTTAAGCCTATCCACGAAATCCAATTCATAGTAACATACTTCTCGAACACATGAGTATGCATGCATTACTGCCTAGTTTCATCTTCATTCACCTTTTGTATTTGCCGACCAACCATGGCACGTGCGAGCATTTCTTGAAGCCACCAAATACAAACCAGGTGACAGTATTCTAGAATAACCCTCATCACAGAGACATCTCCTACGCATCCAACATCATCATTAATGAGGTTAACAAGTGCAGTGTCATATATATATATATATATATATATATATATATATATATATTGTGCAACCTTCTAGATTTATTTCCAATAATTTGACACAGAGCACCAAATTAATGCTGAACACGTATGCATGCTTTTTTTTATTCTTTCATTCATATTTTTTTATTATTTATTTATTTATGTATTTTAATCATGCATGTATGCATGAATAAAATACCATTACATGCTTATCTCTTTTTTATATTATATATTTTTATTTATATTATTATTTTTTAATCATGTATGCATGCATACCATTGCATACTTTTCATTTTTTTATTTTTATTTATTATTTTTTTTATGTCATGCATGCATGCATATAGGCATGCCCCTAATTCATTTTCTCATCATTTTTTATTATCATGTATGCATGCGTAGCATTGCATGCCTTTCTCATTCTTTATTTCTTTATTTTTTTTATATTTATTTATTTTTAAAACCATGCACGTATGTATGGATAGCATTGCATGTTGTTTTTTTTTTTTTTTGCATGCACAACATCTTCTTCACCTAATTCCATAGTTCCACAGCTTTGAATATTTTCCTCCATCTTCCTTGTGGTCACTGCTTCTTTACCATCAAAACAGTGATACGACATTACCAATCAGCCTGGATGATAACCAGAATGATCAGTCACAACCAAAGTTGGTTGATGAGCTCACAATGGTGGAGAACAGCAACAACAACCACGAAACTTCACACGTCCAAGAGATTTCAACAGAAGAGGTGAACACCAATGAGGGGCGTGCACAACGCAATCGCAAGCAACCAGCATGGATGCAGGATTTCGTGACCAGACACGTGGCAACTAGACATCCATAGAATAAAGTTGAGATATTATAGGAAATCTTATCACAATAACTGGCTGGATGGATAAAAGACAGCTGGATTAGTTATTAGGATTATTAGAGTAATTGGCATCTATATATATGTGCTTTTAGTCTTGTTTAGAGGTTATGCAAGTATTGAAACTTTGTGATTCTGTTGAAACAATATCTTCTTCTCTTATTCTTTTTTACATTCTCTAATCTTCTTCCAGGGAGTAAGTACCCACTCCAAGTTGGTACGGTTGGTACGTTTCAGATCTAGCAACATACCAGTGGTGCTTTCATTGAGAGCATTAGTTACCCATCTCTTATGGCAAATCCGAAGATCATTGAAGCAATGAAGCTGTTGACAGAGCAATTCCAGGCACAGTTGCAAAGCAGGCTGGAAGATCAAGCAGCTATATATCATTCAACCTTGCAAAAAAGCGTTGCGGCCTTAGATGCCTGAATTGAAGGGGTTCGGCTTCAGGGGAACGGGGTGGGTACGTCCGCCAGCAATGAGCGATCTTCATATCATCACCGACCACCAGAGATTCTATCAACAAGTGCGGATGTCCATCTCATACCTCGATCTATGAGGTTGGAACTTCCAAAGTTCGATGGAATAGATCCAGAAGGTTGGGCATTCAGAATCGAGGAGTTCTTCAACTTCCACGAGACACCAGCCTCACTTCGCCTGCGCATCGCCTCGTTTCATATGGAAGGAAAGGCTTCCGCTTGGTACCAGTGGATGAAGGGTAATAATCTTCTTACAACTTGGCCCGAGTTCTTTTCCAATGTCAAGCAGCGTTTCGGATCGTCTCCCTACGAAGATCATCAAGGAAATTTATCCAAGCTTTCATAGACCTCTACAGTGGCCGAGTTTCTAACTGAGTTTGAGGAATTGATGAATCGAGTGACGGGCATCTCAGAAAATCTGCTCATCTCTTTCTTCATAGCTGGACTCTGACCCCACCTGCGACGTGAGATGCTGCTCACACGTCCTACCACGCTCATGGAGACTTTTTCGTTGCCGAAAGCTTATGAAGCTCGGCATGATGACAACCCGCAAGATCATCGAGCTGGTTATCGAGGAGGACCAAGATCCAACCAACAGATTATGTTTCCATCAACCCACAAGATTCAGCCATCCATGGCAGGCACAACTACTCCGTCCTTATTAGGTCCACCCCCTAAACCCAGAGATCCACACACAGTGGTGAATCCATTACCGATTCGTCGTCTAACACCAGTTGAGATGCAAGACAAGTGCACCAAGGGACTATGTTTCAAATGTGATAAAAAATGGATAGCGGGACATCGTTGTCGCAGCCAGTGTCTATTGTTGATTAGTGATGTTGAAGATGATACGGACGAACAGCAACCAAGTGAAGATACACCTCCTATACCAGAAGCTGAAGTGGTTACGTCCGATAGCTCAAGTCTGAATTCCTTAGCTGGACAAGATAATCCAAGATCTCTACGATTGCTGGGCAAAATTACAAACCATTTATTCCAAGTGTTGATTGATGGGGGAAGTACACACAACTTCATCAAACTTTCCCTAACTAAGAAACTCGGGTTGCATGTCAAACCCACACATCCCTTTCGGGTCTATATCGGGAACGGTGATCACTTATTATGTTCCCTTTATTGTCCACAAGTTCCTCTATGCTTGCAGGGAACTACGTTCATGATTGATCTATTTGTGTTATCCATTGAGGGACCAGATTTGGTCCTTGGGGTGCAATGGCTTCAAAGCTTGGGAAGAGTTTATCATGACTACAAGGCCCTCACTATGGAATTCAATTGGGAGGAGAAGACCATATTATTGCAAGGAGACACTAAGCTTACCACCAAGGAGATCACTTACAACCAATTACAAGCATTGATTAACCAAGAGATATTGGCGGGGGTGTATGAATTGCAACAAATCCATGCACTAGAAGATAAGAGTGGGGAAAATTCAGATTTTCAGTTACCTGAAGATGTCCAACCCAACATGGGAGCACTTCTGCAGCAATATAAAGAGTTGTTCTTACCGCCCACGCAGCTTCCGCCGCGCAGAGCAATCGATCACAGAATACACTTACAACCCAACACCACACCTATCAATGTACGTCCTTACCGATATCCGCATTACCAGAAAAGTGAAATGGAGAAGTTGGTATGGGAGATGTTAGAGCAAGGGGTCATCAGACCTAGTCAGAGTCCTTTCTCTTTCCCCGTCTTATTGGTGCGCAAGAAGGATGGAACTTACCGTTTTTGTGTTGATTACAGAGCTCTTAACGCTGTCACAATTAAGGATAAGTTCCCTATTCCCACCATTGATGAACTACTTGATGAACTGGGAAGGGCCAAAGTCTTCACCAAACTTGATCTTCGAGCGAGATATCACTAAATCAGGATGCATGACCGGGATGTCTACAAAACAGCTTTCCGAACCCATGATGGACATTTTGAATTCCTAGTAATGCCTTTTGGTCTTTCAAATGCACCTTCTACTTTCCAAGCTACTATGAATCGTATCTTTGCTCCTTACCTTAGGCAATTTGTCATAGTATTCTTTGATGACATTTTGGTCTATAGTCCTTCTTTCTCCACTCATTTGAAACATCTTGAGCAAGTGTTGTAGTGTTTGAAGTCAAATTGTTTCTATATTAAAATATCTAAGTGCTCTTTCGGCAAAGAGACGATTGATTATTTGGGGCACATCATTACCCTTGAAGGTGTCCGTGTGGATCCTACCAAGGTGGAGTCCATGGTCACTTGGCCAATGCCGAAAACACAACGCCAACTGAGGGCCTTCCTGGGACTCACAGGGTATTATCGTCGCTTCATAAAGGGTTATTCTTCCATTGCTGCACCTTTGACGGACTTATTGTGCAAGGAAGGGTTCGAGTGGACTGCAACAGCAACTATGGCCTTTGAGGCTTTGAAGCAATCCATGATCACTGCACCAGTTCTCCGTTTTCCAGACTTCAATAAGCAATTCGTGGTCGAAACGGATGCATCCAAGAGTGGCATTGGGGCTGTGCTAATGTAAGAGGAACACCCCATTTCTTATTTCAGCAAAAAGCTCGAACCACGCCTACAATCAGCTTCAACATACATCCGAGAATTGCATGCCATAGTGGAAGCTGTACACAAGTGGCAATAGTATCTCTTGGGAAGCTTCTTTGTCATCCGAACGGATCATCAAAGTCTAAAACAACTTCTACAACAGGCTATCCAAACACCTGATCAACAAATCTATCTACGGAAGCTATTGGGTTTCCATTTTCGAATTGATTATAAACCAGGCACATCCAACAATGCTGCTGATGCTCTATCTCGAATACATGAGGAACCCACTTACACAACTTTACAAATTGCCAGCCAACCCATCCCAACTTTTCTGGCTGTACTCAAGCATGAGAATCACAGTTTAGCTGATCTGCAGGACAAGCATCACCAATTTGCTAAAGGGACTTTATCTCCAGCATTTTCCATTCATGATGGCATCCTCTTCTACCAGAACAGATATTATATCAGTCCAGATTCCACTCTCAAATCAGCATTATTGCATGAGTTCCACTCGACTCCACTAGCTGGTCATGCAGGGGTGAAAAGAACGCTGGTACGTTTGTCAGCCTAGTTTTTCTGGCCTGGGATGCGCAAGGAGGTTGAAGCCTACATTGCTGCGTGTGTAACCTGCTAACAGACAAAATACTCCACCCAACCATCGGCAGGCCTTCTTCAACCTCTGGTAATTTCGTCAAAAGTGTGGGAGGAGCTTACTATGGACTTTATAGTTGGGTTGCCCGAGTCTCAAGGCTACACAACGATTATGGTGGTGATGGATCGCTTGTCTAAAATGGCACACTTTGCACCCCTCCCTACTGGTTTCACAGCCACCCAAGCTGCTGAGCTCTTTGCCGACAGAGTTGTGAAATTGCATGGATTTCCTAAGACAATCGTGTCCGATCGAGACCCCATTTTTGTTAGTCATTTCTGGAAGACATTGTTTATGCTAAGCGGTACCAAGCTTTATCACAGCACGGCATATCATCCCCAAACGGATGGACAGAGTGAGGTGGTTAATAGAGGCCTTGAACAATATCTACGTTCTTTCACTAGTGCCAAACCATCCAAATGGGTCAAGTTTTTGGGTTGGGCTGAACTGTGCTATAATACAGGGTACCATAGCGGCCTCAAGATGTCTCTGTATCAAGCCTTGTACGGGCGACCACCGCCATCCATACCGGTTTATCGACCGGGCTCTTCTGATCTCCAAGCTATCGATGAACTCTTGACTGAGCGTGACAAACTCATGCGCACTTTAAAAGAGAATTTACTTCAAGCGCAACATCGGATGACACAAAAGGTGAATGCTCATCGACGGGAACTCGAATTAGCGGTGGGCGACCGGGTTTTAGTCCGTCTGTAACCCTATCGACAGGGAACAGTAGCTAAGCGCCAATATGCCAAATTATGTCCACGTTATTATGGGCCCTTCGAAGTGCTTGAGCGCATCGGACCGGTGGCTTACCGTCTACAATTGCCCCAGGGGAGCAGGATTCACCCAGTGTTTCATATCTCTGTTCTTAAACCATTCAATGGTTCCATGGTGACAAAAGCATGTTCCCTTCCTCCAGTTTCCAGCACCTGGACACAAACTCCTGAACCATTGGTGATCTGTGCTTCACGTGAGGTCCTTCGGCGTGGCAAAGTTGTTCGTCAGATCTTGGTTCAATGGCGAAATGTTCCTCCTGAAGGTGCCACGTGGGAGTCCTTTGATGACTTCTGTAAATCTTATCCACAATACAACCTTGAAGACAAGGTGTTGTTTTAGACGGGGGGAGATGATACGACATTACCAATCAGCCTGGATGATAACCAGAATGATCAGTCACAACCAAAGTTGGTTGATGAGCTCACAATGGTGGAGAACAGCAACAACAACCAGGAAACTTCACACGTCCAAGAGATTTCAACAGAAGAGGTGAACACCAATGAGGGGCGTGCACAACGCAATCGCAAGCAACCAGCATGGATGCAGGATTTCGTGACCAGACACATGGCAACTAGACATCCATAGAATAAAGTTGAGATATTATAGGAAATCTTATCACAATAACTAGCTGGATGGATAAAAGACAGCTGGATTAGTTATTAGGATTATTAGAGTAATTGGCATCTATATATATGTGCTTTTAGTCTTGTTTAGAGGTTATGCAAGTATTAAAACTTTGTTATTCTGCTGAAACAATATCTTCTTCTCTATTTTTCCTTCTCTTCTTCTTTTTTACATTCTCTAATCTTCTTCCAGGGAGTAAGTACCCACTCCAAGTTGGTACGATTGGTACGTTTCAGATCTAGCAACGTACCAAACAGCTAGATCCATTCATAGAATTTGTATTCAGTTAATGACCAAAAAGGGGAAAACTGCTGTAAGTGGTGAGATGAACTAGCATCTGCAAATGCATCTCTCCTCAATGAAGCTTCGGTTTCATTGTCATTGGTAGTTGAATCAGGTAGTTCTCTTCTTCTACCATAACAGTTCAAAATATTGAACAATGGCCTTTTTTTTATTTTCTTGTGGAGCTAGGGGCAAGCTGGATTCTGACCGGTACATTACAGTCAATACATATTGAAGAGAACTCCCAATCAATTTCCATGATTTCTCAGACCTTGACATATAATCAAAATGGAGGAATTCTACTTCAGCGATTGCCACACCTTCAAGGATGTAAACTGATTGATAGCAATTATAGCAAAGAAAACACCACAACTATAAGCACTCTATTACTAAATGAAAAAGGAATACAATATTCTTCAGACTCACTCACCCACACTTCATACAGTAACCATACTAATATGCAGTGTAACTGCAGACCCATAAACACATACACATTACCCACGTTCTGGAGAAAAGATAGCCACGTTAACCTACACTATGTTCATAAAATTACAAATAAAGACATGATGATTAAACTAATTACTTTGACTGCAGTTGAAACCACTTTACTCCAAGGTTCCATGTCAGCATCTCATCCACCTTCTGCCTTCAATCTCCTCCTTGGGCTCAAACTGCACATTCCAAGCCTTTGTTTGAGTGCTTCAAACCTAAACTTGCTCAAGGGTTTAGTAAAGATATCTGCAAGTTGTTCATCTATACAGCAGAACGCAACTTGAATCTCATTCTTCTCCTTATAGTAGCGAATAGCATGATATTTAACTTTGATATGTTTCGTCTTGCTGTGTAAAACTGGGTTCTTTACAATAGAAATTGATGCACAATTATCACATAGTATAGTTGTAGCTTCAGATATATCAAGATATAAATCACTCATCAACTTTCTCAGCCAAATAGCTTACTTAACAGCTTCAGATAACCCAATGTATTCAGCCTCAGCAGTAGATTGAGCTATTGGTCCTTGCCTTTTTGAACTCCAAGTAATCACTCCAGTACCCAATGTGAAACAACTACCTGAAATGCTTCTCATTTGTTCATCATTCCCAGCCCAATCACTGTCTGAGAAACCAAGTAATCTCACTGATGTAGCCCTGTGATACTGTACACCATAATTAACTGTACCTTTGACATAACGAAGAACCCTCTTTGCTGCTATGTAATGTTGTTCAGTTGGTAGTTGCATAAACCTTGATAAATAATTCACTGAGAACACCAAGTCTGGTCTGGTAGCACATAAATACAAGAGACTTCCGATCAAGCTTCTATAAATCTTGCCATTTGTCAGAGGTGTTCCATCATTTTTGGTCAGCTTCACTCCAATTGCAAACGGTGTACTCACTGGCTTGCTATTTTCCATACAGAATTTTGTCAATAACTCTTCTGCATACTTGCTTTGTTGAATGAGAATACTAGTTTTAGATTGTGTCACCTCCATTCCTAGAAAATATGACATTCTCCGAAGATCACTCATCTCAAAAACTGATTTCATCATGTGTTTAAACTCTTCAATTTCAGCTTCTTTGCTTCCAGTTACTAGTATATCATCAAGATATATTGAGACTACTAGTAAATCACTGTCTTTCACTTTGACATACATTGTTGCTTCATTTGAACTTCTCACAAACCCAATATCAAGTAAATGAGTATCCAATCTGCTATACCAGGCTCTAGGTGCCTGTTTCAATCCATACAAAGCTTTCTGAAGCTTGTAAACTTTTTCTTCTTCATTTTGCTTCTCAAAGCCTTCTGGTTGGTAGACATATATGTCTTCATTTAGAACTCAATTTAGAAAGGCTGACTTAGCATCCAATTGATGAACAAGCCAACCATTTTGAGCAGCAATAGCCAACAAAAACCTAATTGTATGCAATCGAGCCACAGGTGCAAAAGTATCAAAAAAGTCTACTCCAGCTTCTTGTGCATACCCCTTCATAACAAGCCTAGCTTTATGCTTTCTTATTGTTCCATCAGCATTCAGCTTTAGTTTAAACACCCATTTGACTCCTAGAACTTTCTTATCAACTGGTGGATTAACTAGAACCCAAGTATTATTCTTTTCTATCATCTTCAGCTCCTCCTCCATTACATTCTTCCAATCTTTAGACTGTAAAGCTTCAAAGCATGTATTGGGTTCCAATGTAGCTACATTGCAACGGCCATAAATCTCCTCCAAGCTCCTGAATCCCTAGCTGGCATATGATCATAAGTTTCTTCATCATTTAACTCCTCTTCAGAATCTCCACTTAACATATCTTCATGCACTTCATTTGCTGAATTTTGATTCTGAACAAATTGTTCAACAACCTGAGGTGGTGTCTCATGTGAAGTTGCTCCTTGATCTTCCCAATTCCACACTAAATCTTCATCAATTTTGACATCTCTGCTAATAATTATCTTCTGTAAAGAAAGATTGTAAATTCTGTAACCTTTGGAGATAGTGCTATAACCAACCAGAATTCCCATTACTGCTTATTTATCAAGCTTTGTCCTTTTCTCCTGTGGAACATGAGTATAACAAACACTACCAAAGATCTTCAAATGTTTTACCTTTGGTTTGAAATTTGTCCAAGCTTCATATGGAGTGATGTTATTCAAGGCTTTTGTGCTTAATCTGTTATGTAGATAAATGGTTGTGTTCACTGCCTCAGCCCAAAAGAATTTTGGCATGTTCTTCTCGAAGAGTAAACACCCTGCCATATTTAAAAATGCCCTATTTTTTCTCACATACTCCATTCTGCTGAGGAGAGTAGGGTGTTGTAAGTTGATGAAGAATTCCACTCTTTTGCAAGTAATCTTGAAATTGATTTGATAAGAATTCTGCTCCATTGTCTGATCTTAAAGTTTTGATTTTAAGTTCAGTTTCATTTTCAACAAGAGCTTTGAACTTCATGAATAATTTGAATGCTTCCCCTTTCATCTTCATGAAATACACCCAAGTATACCTGCTGAAATCATCAACAAATAGAATGAAATATTTGCTGCCATTTATTGAATCAGTATTCATAGGTCCACAGATATCTGTATAGACAAGCTCAAGCTTCTTTGATGCTCTCCTCTTTTGTTGTGCTGGAAAAGGCTGCCTCTGTGACTTTCCTTCTTCACACACACCGCACAGCTTCCTTTCTAAATTCAAAGAACGCATATTATCCACAATTTGCATATCTGCCATATGCTTAAGTGTTTTATGATTGCAATGCCCATATCTCTTATGCCACAACAAAGTTTCATCCATAAGAACATGATAAGCAGCTACATCATTTAATTTCAAAGGGAAACTGTGACCATGCATCTCCACATCCATTTGTTTTGTACCATTTTGATCAAAGACATCACAAAACTTGTCATGAAAATTCAGTGAAAACCCAGATTTGATCAATTGACCAACACTTATCAAGTTATGTGTAAGTGCAGGTACAAAAAGAACATTAAGTAACTGCAAATTACCTCCAATTGTATTGATAGGCACCACTCCTCTTGCTTCTACTACAACATACTCTCCATTGCCAATCTTGACCTTGGATTTATAACTCCAATCTATCTCTTCAAAACTTTCAATATCTACACACATGTGATGAGTGCATCCACTATCAAGTAACCAATCTTTCTTGCATATATCTTTTGAGTTTTTATCAGAGAGAGCCATAAACATCATCTCCTCCTCTTCCTCCTCCTATTCTACTTCTTCTGCAACTTGGGCTCTGTGTTGTTGTTGTTGCTCAGCCTTGCAAACCCTTTCTATGTGCCCAAATTGTTTACATCTCCTGCATTGTACTCCTGGCCTATACCAACAGTAACTCTGTGAATGATTTGTTTGCTAGCAATGAGGGAAAAGTGGGTATTCCTTCCATCACTTCACACTGCTGCCTTGGTTGCTGACTTGATATTGTTGTTCTGAAACCCCTGAAGAGTTCCCAACTGATTTCTTGAATATTTTCTTTTGGTACTTAGTTCTCTTAGCAGCAACTAATGCAACATCTACATGCTTTCCTTTGCTTTCAACCATTTCTTTTCTCATATTTTGCCTTTGCTCCACTGCTTGAAGTGAACACATTAGCTCTGCAATGCTCATGGTAGTCAGGTCTTTAGAGTCTTCTAAGGATGCTATTTTGTGTTCAAATTTTTCTGGTAAACTAACCAGAACTTTCTCCACCACCCTTTGATCTATCAAGTCTTCTCCAAGCAATCGAATTCGATTAACAATACTCATAACTCTATCAGTGAACTCTCTCACTGATTCTTCATCTCTCATCCTCAGCATTTCAAATTCTCTTTTAAGATTAAGAATCTGAGCCCTTCTTGCTTTCATATCACCCTTGTACTCCTCCTTAAGTTTAGCCCAAGCTTCTCTTGCAATTTTACAAGTCATCAGCTTTGTAAACAGCTCTTCACTGACTGCTGAATGAATAACTGTAAGTGCTTTGTATTTCTTGCTCATTGCTTCATTATAACTTTTTTTCTATGCAGCTGTAGGATGCTCTGGTAATGAATCAGCTTCATGTTCCTTCTCCACTGCATCCCAAAGATCATACGCCCTGAGATAAGCCTTCATCTTTACTTCCCATGCTGCATAATTCTGCCCATTGAACACAGGTACTTTAGTACTTTAGTAACAAGACTTGATGCATCTCCCATCTCCACAGCCTTCAAGGATCATAGATGTAGCTCTAGTACCAATTGATAGCAATTATAGCAAAGAAAACACCACAACTACAAGCACTCTATTACTAAATGAAAAAGGAATACAATATTCTTCAGACTCACTCACCCATACTTCATACAGTAACCATACTAATATGCAGTGTAACTGCAGTGTAAGTGCAAACCCATAAACACATACACATTACCCACGTTCTGTAGAAAAGATAGCCATGTTAACCTACACTATGTTCATAAAATTACAAATAAAGACATGATGATTAAGCTAATTACTTTGACTGCAGTTGAGACCACTTTACTCCAAGGTTCCATGTCAGCATCTCATCCACCTACTGCCTTCACTGATGACAGATTCCCATGCTTTAGCAAGAAGTTTTTTTTTTTAATGCACGCATTGAACATCATAATCCTCATTAATTAATATCAAATCTTCTTGCAATCTTCCATGCTTTTGGACTCACGAAAACAGCTAAGAAAACTCTTACAGTTTATTATTATCATTTTTTCCTTTAATATCTTGTGATTCCTCAAGAAGTTTCACATGTTTGGTGGGGAACGTACATGCATGCGTGTGAAGAGAATTTTTTTTAATAATATCTTTCTTCAGTTGAATTATATTTCAGACAAATAGTGAAAGTCAAACATTGGCTGTTAAACAAAGAGAGCTTTCACGTTTGGCTTATGTTGAGGAGCAAATGGCATAACTCAGAATATATAATCATTGTACACTATCTCAAAGGTAGAAACAATAATTCAAGAACCGCTGTTTACAGTTTACACAATTACTAAAAGTAACTCTACAGCAGAGAGGAATATATATATATCATTTATTGCTATGCTTGGAGAGAATTGAGATTATCTTTGAGAATTGGGATCGCTTAGAGGGGCAATTGTTTCAATACTCCTTGGAACTTGAGGGCAATCTTTGGGTATATCCGGTCTTAGTCCACATGCCGCAATTCCGACTGCTGCATGAACTAGGGAATATGGAAGATATATTGCCTCGACGGTGACCATTTCCCCAAATCACCATTCCGAAACTGTACACATTGCTCATCCAAGTCTCACTTGCTCTTTCAGGATCCCCAGCGATATTCCTACAAGAAGTGACAATGCCTATGTCTCCCAGACAAGCATTCCCCTGCCTGTCCAACAGGATCCTACGTGTGTTCAAATCTCTGTAAGCAACTCTACGGTGGTTCATGAACATGAGACCTTCTGCAGCATCCAAAGCAATCTTGATGACATCCTTACAGGCCAACTTCTTGTGCAAATGCCATTGAATTGGAGAATATTCTTATGCCCACGGCTCATGAGTTGAAGCAAATCCTTGCGGATTTCTATCCCATAAGCACTTTCTCTTTTGCATTCTCTTAGCTTTTGGATGTGCACTCTCTTTGCTTTGAGATTCCCCTTGAATTAATTGAGACTGGCGCATTTGGCAGTCTCGACTTTGTCGGAGTTCAGCAGCCATCGCCCGAGCTCTTCCCCTCCTGATCAAATGGTCTGCCATCCGTCAATGGTGACGATAATTGAGGTTTTAGGTAAATGAACTTGGAAATCAACACGCCGACTTCGATGGCAAGCCCGGAATCAGCATCCTCCTCCCAAGTGTTCAAGTTCTCGTCTTGGCACACGCAAAACCCGAATGGAAGCTTCACACCGGCGTTCCTCTGCTTCTTCGCGGCCGATTGCTTCTCACTGCTTGATTGAATGAGTACCATGATGACACTGAGGGAAACCCACTTTTTCTCGAAGATCTGAATCCTTTTGCAGCAGATCAAGGAGTTCTCGAGTTGTGCCGAACATCGCAGGCCATGAAATAGAAAAGTTGCTGGTGAATGGCATCTTGAAGACAACGCCCTCCTCCCAACATCGTTCTGGTCTCGTTGAACATGGAGCGCGGGGTGATCATCAGAAATGGCTTGATCCATCAACCGAACGTGGAGGAGCACGCCCTTCATCTTAAACCCCGCCTGCGAGCAGCTGGTAAGGGGGAATCGAAATGGCGGTGGACATTGGCGATGCGTACTTTCTCTTCCTCTCTTCTATGTTTCTCTGGCTCGAGAGCTTTTGCGTATTATATGTGCGTCGGATTTCTGTTGGTAATCGAAGGACAATATTGGGGCTTCACATGGGATGATTTCCGGCGGATCTCCTATCGCTGGCGATCGGAGCCAGTGATGCAAACTCGCAAGCTCTTTTCAAAGCTTCACTCACAGGGCGACAAACAACGGCGGCAATAGCAACATTGGGCAATCATCGGCAACGGCGGCGGCAGCATTAGGTAGCGGCAACGACAGCAAATTTTTTTTTTTTTTGTATAAGTATATATGTTGGTGTGGGAACAAAAAAAAACCTTCTTTTTCTTCTTTTTCTTCTTTTCCATTTCTCTCTTCTTTTTTTTTCACTTTCTTTTTCTTTTTTTTTCTTTTGAATTCTCTCCCCAAATTCCTTCTCTCTCCAAATTTTCCTCTCCGTCCCCCCTTTTTAAAGACTCTTGTTCTTATCTTTACTCTAAAACCACCTCCGTAAAATCAAAAAAACTCCCTTGCTGAATCATAACCCCCATGGACTAAATAAAAAAAAAGGATAGGATTAGATAGGGTAAAATTTGAATTTGAATTTGAATTTTTTTTAATTAATTTTTTTTAATTTAAAATTTAAATCTAAATTATCTCGAGATATGTGCTTAGGTGACTCGGCATTTATACTTTCTCGGTTTGCCTCGAGATTTGTATTTTTCAATTAGGATTGCCTCGGGATGTGTATTCGGGCTAAGATTGCCTTGAGATATATATCCTCAAGGGCAATTTTGTAATTTGTCATTTCGCCTCGAGATATGTTCTCAGGGGCAATTGTGTAATTTTTGCATTTTTGTTTGCCTCGAGATATGTTCTCAAGGGCAATTTTGTAATTTGCATTTTGCCTCGAGATATGTGTTCTCGGGGACAATTTTATAATTTGCATTTTGCCTCGAGATATGTTCTCTCGGTTGATCTTGAGATTTAAATATTTTATATCGCCTAGAGATCTGTGCTCTCGGCTGATCTTGCGATTTAAATATTTTAGACCGCCTTGAGATATGTGCTCTCGGCTGATCTAGGGATTTGAATATTTTAGATCGCTTCGAGATCTGTGCTCTCAGCAAATATTGAGATTTGAATATTTTAGATCACCTCGAGATTTGTGCACTCGGCTGATCTTGAAATTTATGTATTTAGATCGCCTTGAGATCTGTGCTCTTGGCTAATCTTGGGATTCGAATATTTTAGATTGCTTCGAGATCAATGCTCTCATCTGATATTGAGATTTAAATATTTAGATCGCCTCGAGATCTGTGCTCTCGGCTAATCTTAGGATTTGAATATTTTAGATCGCTTCGAGATTTGTGCTCTCTACTGATCTTGAAATTTATGTATTTTGAGATCTATGCTCTTGGCTAACCTTGGGATTTGAATATTTTAGATCGCTACGAGATCTATGCTCTCAGCTGATATTGAGATTTAAATATTTAGATCGCTTCGAGATTTGTGCTCTCACCTGATCTTGAGATTTAAATATTTAGATCGCCTCGATATCTGTACTCTCGGCTAATCTTAAGATTTAGATCGTCTCGAGATCTGTGCTCTCAGCTGATCTTGGGATTTGAATATTTTAGATCATTTCGAGATCTGTGCTCTTAGCAGAGGGATTTGAATATTTTAGATTGCTTCGAGATCTGTGCTCTCAGCTGATATTGAGATTTGAATATTTTAGATCGCATCAAGATATGTGCTCTCGGCAGATCTTAAGATTTAATTTTTTATATTATTTCGAAAATGTCTTCTACGCTTATCTTGAATATTGTCCTAATTTGATTAGAATTTGGCTATATGTGATTTTAAAAATTTTATTTGATTTAAATAGGGACATGTAATTTTTTATATAAACAATGTCATAAATCAACTATTTAAACTGATACCTACTTATTGAAGACAATGCAGAAATTTTGAGGAGATTGATAATTGTCTAAATGTATGTTTAATCTTATATGTATTTTATACACTTAGCACATACTTGTGCAAGAGTTGATACCCGTTTCAAGCTTAATCGTGTATTATTTGTTTTGTAGGGCATAAAGAAGCCATGGAAAACACAAGGATACGATTAGGGCAAGTGAGATAGAAGATTCACACACACTCCACTAACATATAAGAAGGCATAGAGAAGCCATGGAGAACACGAGGACACAATTAGGGCGAAAAAAGGAAAAAAGCAAGTTGTACAGCACTGTAGCGTATTTACTGTATTTGGAGTACTATAGCAGATTACCATTATTGGAGTATGACAGGGGCCCGAAAGTGTACTGGTTGTCGAAGTAATAAAATACCCCGGTGAGTGGGTAGTTGAATCCACAGGGAATAGGTACTTAAGATACAAGATTTCACTATTTAGTTATCGCGTTGTGTGCAAAGAAATTGGTGAGTGAGTGCGAAAATAATTGGTAAAATCAAGAATTAAAACAGAAGTGTGGAAGAGGAGAGAGTGCAAGTAAGAGTAAAAGAGTAGGACTAGCAATGGGAAAAGTGGGTATCCGGACAAGCTACCCCTGGGACTTATGCTTCTAGTGCAAGACAATGCTATTATACCTTCCTATTAATATTAATTGAGTCGAGGAAATCCTTAAATACACAGTCCCAAACCTAAGGTCAACCGTGACTAATCCCAACACTATGTTCTGGTCATTAGGTTTCACTACGACCCTTGACTCTCGTTGACTTGTCAACTAAGCCCTAGGGGAGTCTATCTACCTAAGCCTCACACTATGTGGAATTGCCTTAAGTTCTAGGGACTCCTAGTGATTAACACTGTTCTTATGTATAGTTCTAACCCTTTGGTCCAGGTGAGAGAACCCTAGTCTAAATTAAGTCCCGGTGCTAAGATTCACTTCAACCCTATACTTTGGTATTTGCGCAATAAAGCCCTAGGGGAGTTTATCGCCTAGCACCTAACTCTATCTCGACCGCGAATAAATCATGGAACATGGTGGTAGGGAGAATCACATCGGAGGGGAAAGGGGACGTTCCGCTACCTCACGACTCACCCTCTCAACCCTCTTCAACCCTAAGTAGTCTAATCCTATAGGAGTTGTCACACCTCCAAAGGATAACCTAGATTGTTCTCAACCCTAGTGTGACGGCCAAGGGAAAACAATAATAAAAGAAAAGAATTTAAGATTGAAACTCAACTTTATTCATCAATTATGGAAAAGCATAATAGCAATGTCAAAGAAACATAATAATCCTAGGGTTTATAAGTCCCAATACCCACAAGGGGTTTAGCTCCTCATGGAGCTATACAAATCCATGAAAATAATAATAAGAACACAATTTGAATGCATAGATGAAAACCCCCTTGTGTGCGATGTGGCTGTGGTCTTGTGCCGCCGTCGGACGTTGATGTCGACGCCGATGACGCGCTTCAAACCTTCACGAAGTCCTCTCCAAACCCTAGCCGCGCCTCTGCAGAAGTTAGGGCAAAGAAGATCCAAAAAGATCCCTCAAAACAGTCTCCAAAACGGGCTTTTATAATGTTGAGTCGCGGCTTTAAAATTGAACTTATCGGGATTTCACAAGGCCGTGTGGAATTTCACACGCCCGTGTGAACTTTCTGGTTTTCTGAATTTCGGCCGAAAATGAACAGTAGCTTGCTACAGTGTTTTGCTGCAGTAACTATCTACAGTACTCGCGAAACGCTCCCAAATTCGTTGTTCTTCAACGAGGCCATTGAATTGGGCACACAATCAACGGTAGATCGTGATGATTGCTTAAGATCTCCTAATTGGTGAAGTTCTCCTTGTTAGCACAAGCTAGACTTATTGTGAATGTGACTGCCTTTGTGCCCCTCCAAAGGAGGTTGGCACACACTCACAAGTCTATGCCCATGCCTTGCTCCTTGCTTAGTGCGAGAATCTCCCCAACAACGGCAAACACGATCTAACTTTGTTCCTTTTCTCCAATTTATCTTCACAACCCTACAATGCACAAAAGTAAACAAATGCACACTTTTTAGTGATAAAATCTGATTAAATCAATGCTCACTACAAGATAATAACGCTTCGCATTACTATAACACGAGCACTTATCAGAGTACTACAGTAATTCCACTATAGCACCTAGAGAGTTTGGCCTAAGTCATAGGCCTCCATACGGGTCCTTATCATACCTGTATGGACCCTGGTATTGATGCCGGTATGCATTGAATTCTCAAAGTTTTGGGGTTCATACAGTCTTCATATGATCCCATACGGCCAGTATGACCTGGGGGTATAAAAGAAAGATCCTAGGACTGGAAAAAGGAGCTTTTGCCACCATTTGGAAAATAAGAAGAATTAAGAAACAAAGAAATCTTGGAAGGCAAAGTTAAAGGGCTCTAGGGGCTTCAAGACATCATCACTCAAGGGGGAGATCCACCACCAAGAAAGGAAGGAGTCTTAGAATCGAGAAGCGGCCTTCAGCTAAGGGAAGCGTCATTCTGCAACCCTTGGATGGGGGAAGCATCATTCGGCCTAATTACCACTTCCTTCTTCATCATTTTACCTAGGGAGTGTCATCTATGAACTTCAATTGTGTTTGATTTACATTCTTGTTTGCATTTGTTTAATGGCACAGTAGACCCCCAAGGCCACCCGATGTCGGTGTTCTCTTTCTCTCTATATATATAATCAACATGAACACATTTTCTCTAAACCTAGCCATGAAATACCAAAACAAATATAGTTCCTTCATGCAGTCATATAAATGGAGGATAAGATCTCTCTCTCTCTCTCTCTCTCTCTCTCTCTCTCTCTCTCTCTATAATCAACATGACCACATTTTTCTCTAAATCCCTCTCTCTCTCTATAATCAACATGACCACATTTTTCTCTAAATCCTAGCCATGAAATACATTATTTCAACCAACATTATGCCATTTGACATTGTCTTTTTATGATCATAAGCTCCTAATAAGTTTTTGAATATTTGTTCTTCTCTCAATGAATTACAACACAAAGTCATAAGAGTTTAGCAGGATGCAACATGACCAATGAAAAGAATATAAACAAAATTGCTCCTATTTATATGTACAAAGGAAAACATATATCTAGACTCATTCTCTTTTCATTTATTCACATACAACAAACAAGGTGCCACAAACCTAAGACACTCTTCAGACAAACCAACTCAAATCCCAAGCCTTCGTAATACTACTTGCATCCATATCTGCAGTTTATTTCACGGTTTTTCTTTTTTACCAAAACATCACATTAGAGTGATTGAAAAATTACTAGATTAGGAAGAAAACTGGGTTGAAAAATACTTATAAAAAATGTAGTCACATGGGTGAAATCCAGGTGAAGTGATCTCAAATTTCTCAATAGTTTAAAATGTCACAAACTAGCAACAGTGACGACAGTATGTGAAAGGTTCAACAAACACAGGGCAGGTGGCAATGTACAAGATAAGGGAGGTAGATAAGCATCAGGAAACCAAAAATGGAGACCCAAACAACATCAATATCATCAAGCAATCTCCAATTGAAGACCTAGACAATTTGTATATTTATATATTTGGCATAGTGTTTGGGCCGGAATTAAAAAAACATTTTAAAAAATTTATACAGTTGACACAGTTTGTTAGTTTCATGCAAAAATGTTGTGACAAATTTGACACAATTTTATTTTTGTGCCAATTTAGGATTTTTCATGTAGTGTTGCAAAATACCAAAGTCATGATTTTTTCTTATAAAAGTATATTTTTGTTAAAAAAAATTGCATCAAAAGAAAAATAAATAAATAAATACATTTTTTTTAATTAGCATTTAACAAAAATAATCCCAACCATTTCTAGGAACAATGCATTTTTTTTTTTAATTATTGTTAACTTGGGACTAGTCTTAAGATCAGTACGGTCTAACTAGAGAATATGAATTTTAAAATACCGCCTATGATGTCCAAGTGCTTGGTCCGAGTTTGTATCTTTTAAAGTCAATAAAATGTTTAAGGATGATAAAGTATTTTATTCTTTATTTTGTTTGCACGCCCTTTACATCTACTCATAGCTCAGTTAATTAAAGTAATTTTGTGATAAGCATATGATGCAATTGTTGTAGCATTATATATATATAACACGATTTGTATAATTGAAATAGCATATCAAATAAAATTACATGATTTTGTCCATAATAATTAAATGCATTCAATTTATTGGAAAATTTTATTTTAACTAATTATTAAATAATAATTTTTCAATATTACAAACTCAATGATCATTGTAAACATTAGTTTAATCTTTGTAAATAATTTAATATAAACAATTATTATTAACTTATTGTAAATATCTCATGTTGAGCTAAATTATCTCTCCAAACTTTCTAGCAGTCCTATCCTTCTCCAAAATCATCTTCACCATTGATCCTACGGCCACAAACCTTTGGTTCACATGAGAATCCACTCCAACCTTTCTCTCTTCAATAAACGCTAACTTTTCTTCATCATGGTCTCCATTGTCGCTTTGGCTCTCCTCTCTCAACCTCAACAATCATCGACGATTGTGATATCTTGGCGAAGTTTTGACCACTCGAAGTCAACCTACAACATCATCTTCATAATTTGAGTGTTACTGTGTCCTCGATGCTCTTGTTTTGCTCATTCATCTCGATGAAGTTAGCCATCGTGCATTATATTCAAGGCGGGTCTAATGAATGTACAATGTTCCATTATTTTATATCATTTTGTAGACTCATTAGGCATGTATTAGAGTCATATCATGGAATTTGACGCTAAACATAGTGTATTTTGCATTATCAGGCTTCGAGTATCACTTAAAGATGAGAGAGAAAGAGAGCCAAAAGAAGTATTCTAGACCCTAAACGAAGAAGATGGAGCTTTTTCGACATCAATTGGATAAGAACAAAGAAAATATGATGGCTTATAGGCAACTTACGTCATGGCTTACGGCCGTAAGCCTCTTTTAGAGAACCTTGCGGGCATGCTTATGCCAGTAAGGAAAAGTATAGAGCAAAACCAGATGACCTTATGGGTAGAACTTACGCCCGTAAGGACCATCTAGAGGAGTTTACAAGCAAAGCTTACGCCCGTAAGGGTGGTCGCAAGGGCAACACAGAGAAGCTAACAGTCCAGTGCTTATGCTGTTAGCTAGACCATAATACAAGACAGATGACCTTATGGGTGGTCGTAAATGTTCCTGTAAGGCTCTTGACCCCTCATCTCTAGCTCCTTACGACTATGTCCTTACGCCCATAGCAACTTGTAAGTGGCTTAGTATAAATAAACCTGATGAGGATCTTTTATTCCAATTTGGAAGCGAGGCTAATGGAAGAAAGGGGTGAATCTTCAAGGCTTTGGAGGAAAATCTAGAAGGAGGTTCCATCACACCATTGAGGAAAGGAAGATCGTAGCCTTCAAGACTAGCTTGGCGGCATTTGTGGAAGGTCCTTTGGAGTTTTCTGGTGATCAACCTTCGGTGCGATTGAGAAGGGGGTTTCAATATTTTGTTTGATTCTCCCCGTATCTTGTAATTTGAATGTTTTCCCTCCATTAATGGAGGGATAATTTCATAGATTTTTAGGCATAGTTGAACTCCAGGGTTTTTCCTTATTTTGGCATTGGTTATGGATCCTTATGATTTAGTTGTTTCTTAATTGCAATAAATGCTATTTGAATCTAGTTGCGTGTTTGTATTACTTGATTACTATCATGGTGAAAGCCTTAGTTATCATATTTGATGTGTTTTACAATGAGTAGAAATACCCACCTAGCATAGACATGCCACAATTAGAGTGGATTCTGAGTAAGCCTATCAATGGGGTACTTTGGAGAATTCTTCTTCCTCAATCCTCCCTAGTAGCTTAGCAAGTTATTTCTGTACTTTTTGCAATCATGTGGAATAGATTTTAAGAGAAATCACATTTCTATTCTGCATTCAGATTAGGGGTAATCCCTTTGTAATAAGGATTACCTATTTAAGAAATTCTTGTTAACTCACATTGAGATTTCCCAAAGTGTAAAGCGATTATATGGTGATTGTATCACCACTGCACTGATTCATTTACTATTCATCCTGATAATAGGGGTTTACTATTATTTAGAAAATCTCTCAGTTTAAGTAGGATTGCATGACTAGGCAACATTTGTCCTGAACTTAACAAACCCTAGAGAGATGTTATTCTCGGGCAGTGCTTCTTCTCTTGATTTCTTTACTCGTTTATCTCGTATTCCTTGCATTTGTTCTCTAATTCTTTTACACAACATCACAACTGCGATTAGGCTATTTTTTGGGATTATGATTAGTACTATTAATCTCATTCTTCTCTATCGATTGATACCCTATTTCACACACAATTTACTACTTGATCAGCATGTACACTTGCATCCCTATCAAGTTTTTATCGCCGTAGCTGGGGAAGTTTTGAGATATTAGGAACACTTTGTGTTTTCCGTCTCTTTAGCCATTTATTTTTCTTTGTATTATTTCTTACTTTGCTTATTTTTGTTCTCTTTGATTTCTTTTCTTTTGTTTAACTATAGTGCATATTACCCAAGGGCAAATCAACATGACTAGTGGAAAGTGAAGGCATTATAGAGAGAGTTATTGGAACTAGAATAAGAACAACATTATTGTCTAAAACAGGTTTATTGACAGTGAGAGTTAAAGAAAAGTGGTTAGATTACATGGCAGATCAAGGGAACTGGTAGAGAACCCTTTCTGATTATGCTCGTCTAACTCTTGATGGTTCTGAGTCTAGTATTGTTCATCCACCAGTAGCTACAAAACACTTTGAGCTCAAGCAACCTTTGTACAGATGGTCCAACAATTAGTACAGTTTCATGGTTTGCCGGATGAGGACCCAAATAGTCACATTGGAGGGCTTCTCAAAGTTTATGATATGTTGAAGATCAGCAACATCTCTAATAACACTATCGAACTCTGACTGTTTTCTTTCTCTTTAAAGGGTAGAGCCAAGCAGTGACTACAAGCCCTTCCCCGTGCTTCTATCATGATATGGGAACAGCTCGTTTAGGCTTTTTTGGCCTGCATTTCCCACAGAAAAGGATGACCAAGCTATGTTAGGAGATTACTTCTTTTGCATAGTTGGATTCAGAGTCATTTTTCAAGGCCTAGGAGAGATGCAAGGATTTATTGAGGAGGTGTCCGTACCACAACCTTCCAGAATGGATGAAATGTAGATATTCCATCAAGGCCTCAACCAGAACACTAGCCAGCTCATCTATTAAGTAGCTAGTGGAATAATTGGTAGTAAGACCCCATAGGCGGCCAAACAGTTGATATAGAATGTCTCCATGAATAACTACCAGTGTAAATCCACGGAAAAGTGACATGGCAAGCCCGACAGGATCTTGGAGGTTAATGAGGTTGCCGTGTTGGCCACAGAGGTGGAGGGTTTGAGCGAAAAGATCGATAACCTATCCACTGAGAAACCAACTACAATTATGGTGTGTGACACATGTGGGGGAGGACATACATCGACTGATTGTCCCATTACAGGAGTGTTGCATGGACCTACCGAGCAAGTTAACTTCATTGGTAGTGCCCTCCGACCATAGGGGAACTCCTACAACAACATGTATAATAAAGGGTGGAGGAATCACTCCAATTTCTTTTGGGAAAATAAAGGGAAATAGCAGAAGCACACAAAGTTGGTGAAGAATGCCACCAAATTCGCCAAAGACCTCCTCTTCAAACCCTAGCCACGTCACACTTCAATCACTAGCAAAAAGCCTCCAAAGAATTAGGCAAAAGGGCTATTTATAGTCATAAACCGCGTCTATCACGTGCCTCTAAGCGACGGTGTGAGATGTAGAAAATACCACACGACCGGGTGGAATTTTCATGCGCACGTGTGAATAGTAAATTTGCTACATTGCTGCTACAGTATTGATGTTGTGCTTGCTACAGTGATTTTCATAAATACGGCTCGCACACTCTTCTCTTGAGTCCACATGGTCAGGCACATGTCCACATGATAGATTATGAGGCTTTTCGTCATTGAATCATCATTCGGAAGCTCTTGCATCCTTCACACAAATAAGGACATAGAAGTGTGCCTATCTTTGTGCCCTTCCAACTCACAAATTTACTTGAAATTCTCTTGGAATTTGGCACACACCCCTATTTACATGAGCTCTTCTTGTCTGTTGATTCTTGTGTTGTATAAAAACTCTAAAATGTCCCTTCATAATCTATCTTTGCTTTCTTTTCTTCCTTCAAGGCATACACAACCTAATTGTACAAAGAAACACCAAATAAACTTTATGAGACATAAATCATGGTAAAAATGATGCTCAATGCATGTAAAACATTTAGATAAATATGTCTACTCAAGCACTTATCAATAACTAATGACAAGAAAATAAGTAAAGGGCAAGAAGAGGAGACAATAAATGATAAAGGGGGGGTAGCCGGACAATGTTCCCCCTGTTATTCTAGTTTCAAATGCAAGATTAAAATTATGCTTCTCTAATTGAGATTTAATGAGTCATAGAAATCCAAAAAATACAAGATCCTAGTGGAGAGAAGACTCTCAACGCCTCACACCACATATGACTGCTTAAAGCTCTAGGGATTCCAAGTGATAATCTCTATTACCAAATCTAGATCAAATACTTTGGTCCAAGAGAAAGATCCCTAATCACAACTAAGCCCAGCTGAGAGGAACTCTTGACGCTTCACTCGGTTGTGATTACAAAGAACTCTTAGAATGTGGAGGTAGGATGAATCACATTGGATGGGAAAGGGGACTTTCCCGCTACACTACAACAAATTTGATGATTAGTGACAGTTTTCTACATGACGCATTTTGGAACCGTCATAACACATGCATATATTGTGACGAACATCATAAATTGTCACTCAATTCCACAAAATGAAATATTGTATGTGACGATGTTTGACAACGTTGTTTATATAAAAAAAATTGCATGTTCTAATTGCAAGTCAAATAAAAAATTTTTAAATCACAAATAACCATCAAATATTCATTTTTTGAGATAATATAAAAAATATATAAATCTCAAGATCAGCTGAGAGCACAGATCTCGAGGCGATTTAAAAAATATCAAAAATTTCTAGATCAGCCGAGAATACACATTCCGAGGCGATCTAAAATGGCAAATTACAAAATTGTCCTTGAGAACATATCTCGAGACATAATTGCAAATTACAGATTGTCCTTGAGAACATATCTCGAGGCAAAATGCAAGTTACAAAATTGCCCTTGAGAACATATCTCGAGGCGAAATGAAAATTACAAGATTGCCTTTGAGAAAACATGTCTCATGGCAATCCCAAATCTTAGGATAGCCCGAATACAAATCCAGAGGTGATTCTAAATCTCATATAGCCTGAGAACATATCTCGAGACAACATGAGAAAGTGCAAATTTCGAGGCACCCGAGTACATATCCCGAGGAAAAAAAATTGAATTTGAATTTCAAAAATTTAAATTTTAAATTTAATCCTATCCTCGTTTGATTTAAAAAAAATTATTAAAAAAATATAATATAAAATAAAAAAAATAAAATAAAAAATAAAAATAAATAAATTTGAATTTGAATTAAATTTTAAATTCGAATTCGATTTTTTTTTTAATAATTAATAATTAATTTCGGATTTAATCATCAGAAGTTATGATTCTACGGGACGTTGAGATCGAGGATAGGAACAAAAAAAAAAAACTTTTAAAAGGGGCCGGGGTTAACTTCTCGGAAAAGAATTTTTTTTGAGAGATTGGAAAAAAGAGTGGAAAAAAAAAAGAATTTTGAGAGAATTCGAAGAGAAGGAGAAAGAGGAGAAAAAACAAAGGAAAAGGAAATTTGAAAAAAAAAAAGGTGTTTTTTTTTTTTTTTTCTTTCTCTCCCATCTACATATATTTCCATATATATTATAAATATAAAAAAAAAAAAAAAGCTGTCGCTCGCCTGCCGCCTGCCGCCTGCCCCCTGCCGCTGTCGTTGCCTACTACCGCCGCCGTCGCTGTTAACGCCGGCGAGGGTGGAATACCCCTCGCTGGACGTTGACTCAAAGCCGCCTGCTGCCGTTGTCACCCACTGCTGCCACTGTTAACGCCGGCGAGGGTCGAATACCCCTCGCTGGCCGTTGACTCAAAGACGCTTGCCACCGTTGTCGCCCAAGGCTGCCACTGCTATTATCGCTGTTGTTGTTGCTGTCGTCATCGGAAAGACAACAAACGCCGATGGAGAAGAAGAAGAAGAAGAACTAGAAAAAGGAGAAGACCAGCAAAGAGAGGCCTCAACGTGTGGATGGCTCTGAAAGAAAAGGAGATAATATGCAGATCTCTACTGCAACGCAATACCCATGCCAAACAGCTCTCTGGACAAGAACGAAGAAGAAGCTGGACACTCGTTTCCCTGCGTCTCGAATTAAAAGATTATGCAAGCCGATGAATTCCTCCAAAGAATATGCCAAGCAACTGGCTGAAGAGACATGGGGCAAGCAGAAAAGTGCTGAGAAGGCAGCATTTGATGAAGCTGAGAAAAGAAAGTGGATGAGGAAAATGCTAAAGATGATGATGATGATGCCTCAGATGATGAAGGAGATGAAACTGATGCCGAATCTGAGACTGATGAAAAGGAAACAGATGTTGGACCTGAATCTGAACCTGAAGAAGCTGAGAAAGAAGATATTAAAAAAGATACGATGAGCTTTAAGAGAGCTTCTAATGAAGAGCGCAGAAGTGCTATTTTTGGCTTCTGACTTCGGTTACTTATAGAGATAATGATTTGGGCTTTCAAGTCGCCTTGTTTAGCTTCCTTTTAAATTTATATATCTTGTTTTGGAACAACTGTTTGAAGTTCTGTCATGGGAGCACTTTCATTATTTAGGAAAATGCAGATGGATGCTGATAAAAAAGGATGTTCGTGCCATCACTTTCTTTGGGCCAATTCATTCATGATGTCAAGTTCATTATGTTAGCCAACAAGAGATAGGTGCCACTTCACAGGAAAGGTTCATTATATGTGAACCCATTCTTGGTCTAGCCCCTTCACCAAAGTACATATTCTTGGTCTATGCTTCACGTATTGGTAACTATTTCAAAGAGGGTTTAGCATCAATAAAATTTATTAGTAGCAAATACAGTTATGCTTGGTGGAACTGGTGGTGTAAAAATAATTTATAATTATGCACCGGTGTTGAAGGCACAAATGCAAGAGAAAAAAAAAATCAAAAGGATTCAATGATGTTTTATTTCTTAATGCTGTGAAATGAATAACAAGTATTTGGAGGAGACATCATCATGCAACATATTCCTAGTCAAGGGAAATGTGATATCAAATGGAACCATTCTTCCTGGCATCACTAGAGAAAGTATAATTGAAATTGCTAGTGATCCGGGCTCCATTTCTCATAATGATAAGAGGTATACATTCAAGAAAGGGAGGGGAACAGGGTCTAAAAGATCATACAATATCTTAACAACAATTTAAACGGGCCTCATTCATTTAGTCGTGAGCTGTTAAAACCTTGTGTGATGCGAACGGAAAAAAGGAGATTATTTTCAAACTTGTGAATAAATGAATTTTTTTTATTTATAAAATACAAAAAAAAATATAATAAACAAAATAAAAAAAAGAGAAATCATGCATGGGTCCCCTCATTAAAGAGGTATGGGATGAGCATAGAGTTTATCTCAAGGCCAAAAAAAAAAAAAAATAATAATAATAATAATAATAATAATAATAATAAATAAAAAAATAATTGAAAGGCATCCATTTCTATCCATGCATACGTGCATGACAAGAAATAAAGGAAACATGTGTACGTGCATGCATACATGTATGATGGATGAGAAACATACATGTATGCCAAAAAAAAAAAATAATAATAATAAAGAAATGATGATGAATGTGGAGCATGCCTATGTGCATAAATAAAAATAATAATAATAAAAAAAAAAGCATGTATACATTGTCATAAAAAAATGCATTAAAGGACTCAAGATTAAAAATGGGGTCCCACCATGAAAGAGATGTGCACCAGGATAATCACTAAAAATGGAATTGTTTTGATGAAGTATGATAGGAAATTGGAAGCATTAAAGGACTCAAGATTGAAAAGATTAATGGGAGGATTAATGAAGTAATTCAATGGGTTTATTAACAAATAATATGATATATCATTCACTAAGTCAACCCCTTTGGAGTGCATCTCAAGTCTTGGCTCACGGAACTATGACCTCTCTTAAGCCTAAGAAGCCTTCTGCCATGACATCGAGAGAGTTGGTAGAAATTGATAATGAGAATTATCCAAGTGGAAGTTCATAAATGATGTTTCAGAATTTTGGTTGCTTTTTAGCTGCTTCTAGCTCTGTATGGCTGGATGATAGCTACCCAAAGGGAGAAACAGATACTTGCTCGGTCAGCGGTGGTGGTGAGCAGATGAAATCCAGTCATAAATCCATATCTAGTGAATGGAAGATAATCGAAATTTTTATTGGCCATTCAGACATGAGGAATGAATGCAAAAAAAATTCAGAGCTTATAGATGGGTGAAAAGAAACATTCTTCATCGGCTCGTAAAAAAAAACATACTTTGAAGCAATGATAAAGCTACTAATTTTGAGGCAGCGGCAGAATTTTAAATTTCACAACAATGAAATATGTCTTTCAAAACGGCAGTGAGGCAGGCAACACAGTGACAAGGCACAGGCAGCGGAACACTATAATATATATAAGTTATATTCCCATAAATATGTATATGTATATATATAAATAAATAAATAAATAAATAAATAAATTGATAGTTTTCAATGTTCTCGTCTTTTTTTGTACTTTTGCCCTTAATCGGAGGTTCCCAAGACACTGTCTGGGGTAATTAATAATAGAGGCTTGCCTCTATTAGGAATGAAGGACCCACGAAACAAATATGATATTTGTGTTTCGATGTGCCGTTTGGTGTCTTCTTCATAGACACGATGCCAGACGCGTATTTTCGATCCCACAAATTCTGGCACGCCCGGTGGGGACAGCATTTCTCCTCCCATCTTTGAGGCAAAAGTACAAGTAGAGGCATTGTTTCTACATCCTGTGAAAGAAATCTAATATTGTTGATTTTTTTATTGCAGAAGAAGAAATGGCACTCAAGAACTCAACCACCTCTGGAAGTCCAAAACTCACGATCTTCCTTGGCGAAGGAACTGAAGTTCAACTGCCCAATTGCATGTTCAACACTGGAGCTGCAAGAGCTGAGCTGACCTTCGGCACAATATCCGAGTCAGTACATTTCATAAGGAGACCTACACCTTCGGAGGAAAACCTGACGGTCCCACGGCTTCCATCTAAGGGTCGTCGCCCTAATGTAATCATTCCTGCAACTGGCGAGGACGTTGCTGTCAAAGAGTCATCAAGAGTATCTTCATTTGAAAGGCTATCTCACTCCAAAAGGACAGTCTCTATGAATGATGATAATGATGAACCCACCTTCACTATTACTGCAAAGGGGCGGGAAAGTGGAATCTTCCACTCATCTGATGAAGATACGCCAAAGTAGACAAGTGTGTTTTCAAGGCTCACTCAAAGGAAAGTAAAAATTCCAAAGCAAAAGCTGGATTTTGTGTCATTCCAAGGACACAAGAATAATCAAATGGGTACTTTCAACAACTCGTTTGAACCTCTTAAGCTGGTGAAGAAGAATGCAACCACTGCAGACTTGCGTCTTCAACTAACTGAAAACAAGGTTGGTAGACCTCCAAGATCCTATCACAAGAACTCATTTGACCAAGATGTTTACAAGACTTATGCAGCATCAAAGAAATTGCAGTCAGAGAAGATGAGGCCGAAAGAATTTTATCAAAGGAAGAAGCAATTGATCTCAAAAGCACGGAAGACGGTATTTGACCGTTTAACTCCAACAAGGAATCAACTTAGGATTTCCTGCTCTAAATTTCAATGGAGAAGGGAAATGAAAGATGAAGACATGTCTGATGCAAATGAAGAAGCAAAGAGTCAACCCAAGGTTTTCCGCTCTAAATTCCAATGGAGAAGGGAAATGAAAGATGAGGAAATGCCTGATGCAGATGTGGAAATACACACTTGTCGAATGGTTACTGAGGCAAGAGGAGACCCCGCACCAGAACAGGACCAACCGGGACCTTTTACGATATCTCGTAGAAGAGCAGCAGACTCCTTAAATGGAGAAGAAGGCTCCAACCATGTGCCACCACATGATGGGCAAGGGATAGGAACTAGCATTCCTCTACTCCACATGCCAAGGAAACACAAAGAAGTAAATCCCCTAAATGAAGATGATGAGGATGAACCTGTTTTTGTTCCTCAAAAGGGACACTGTGATGCTGAATATAAAAGACTCAATGACAACATGACAATGTTGATGGAGTCGATGTTACAAATGCAGAAACAAATCAAAACTCTAATGGAAGATCGACCTGAACAAGTAGGAAGGTCGAGGAGTCCGACCCGAAGGCCGAGAGAAGCCCTTAGGCCAGCTGAGCAGAGGTCGAGAAGTCCAACGCCTCATCCAAGGGAAACCTTCAGGCCGGTGGAACATGGGGGAACATCTTATATTCCTGTTCAAGAACAATCAGTTGTAATGACTCGGGAAGAGATACAGCGGATGGTAGTTGCTGAACTAAAACAAGCCAAAGGGAGTGAGACAAACCCTATCCTAGTTACCATGACTTGGTACCCTACCCCAAAGGATATAATGTGACGGCCTGTGGAGATACAAGTGTGAAACCATCACTCCTCCTTAGACAATTCTCTGCAAGTCTAGCAGGAGTAGCATTTGAATGGTATGCGAATCTACTACCCGAGTCTATTCAAACATGGCAGCAGCTGAAAGATGCCTTTCGAGTACGGTTCGGGGGCATAAGTGACAAAATCACAATTGCTGACCTCGCGGCCACTCGCCAATACAAAGATGAAAAAGTGGTCGATTATATTATGAGATGGAGGAACTTGAGCATTAAATGTGAACAACCACTTGATCAGCCACAGGCTGTGGGTTTATTGCTCGGGAACATTGATAATTGGATGGCACCCTTTCTGAGTACATCTGGCATCACAACATTCCAAGACTTGATTTCACAAGCCAAGAAATTAGAGAGGACTAACCCAAAGGTGTTGACTAATTTCCAGTCGACTTCAAGGAATGATAGAGACAAATCGAAGAGGACAGAAGGTGTCAAGTACACTGCCACAACCTTCAATGTTGAGAAAGGAAAAAGCGTAGCTGAGCCCCATAAGCCGAAACAAGTTAAGGCATCTGCCTTAGGTATTACTGGTAATGAATCAAGACCTCTCCCCTCCTTGAAGGATAGGATGAATAAGAAGTATTCTTTCAGAAGAGACAAAGTACATAAGATCTTCAAAGATGCTGTAAGAGAAGGTCTGCAGCTCCCTGAATGCAAAAGGCCTGAAGAACAAAGTAAGAAGGATCATCCCAATTACTGTCCATATCATAGGGTGTTGGGACATACAATAGAAGATTGCTATGTTTTCAAGGACTGGGTGGAGCGACAGTACCAAGAAGGCAAAATCACACTCTCAAAGAATGTCTTGTCCGAGCAACCAGCTGAACATACCCGCTATGTGACTACCCTAAACTCACAGGGATCATCCCAAGGGGAAGTTATAGTGGTTGGCAACAAAGTGATACTCCCATCGACAGAAGATGATAAACTTTCATCTATTCCAGAAGAGTTATGGGAGGTATTTATATCCAAAAGATCAATGAAGATGTTGAAAAGGTTGGCTGAACTCCCAGGGATATCTTGGAAACGCTCTCAAGAACCTCCTAAAAGTCCCCAAATAAAACAATCAAAGAAGAAGACTAAGAAGAAAAAGCGTGAACAATCAAAGCGCAAGAAGTCCATTATTGAGGAGTATATAGAGACTCTTGATGAATATGAACAGAAGGAAAGGGTTCTGATTACCCTCAAAGATTATTTTCCTGAAGAATTCAAAGAATTACGTGGAGAATTAGCTAAGGAAATTCATGAAGATGTGCAAGTGGAGACTTGCAGGGTTATTTCGGGAGGAGAATACCCTCTAGACAACCCAGAAGATGTTGACGATGATGATTATGATAGTTTCTCTGAGCCAGAAGAGTCATATGACCGTTATGGCCGACCATATATTAGCAAGAAGCAAAGAAAGAAGATAGCATTTAGGGAGAGAGTAAAGAAGGCGAACGCCAAGCTCTTGGAGCCCTACCAACAAACAAAGCCCAAAGAACCATATTACACCCCGAAGACCCCAAAATATAAGGTCTTGAGGAAAGTTATGCCTGCTGAAGACATCCCTGCTTTCATTCAAAGGGTGACGGAGGAGTCAACTAATAGGTTGTTGCAGTTAGATATTGAAGATGCTGAGTGGGATGAATCTGGGAGGCACCCTCCAGAAACATCAGGACAAAATTTTGTCTCTGAAATCATAGATTCTTTGACTCCTGCCAAAACAACAAATGCTAAGGAAATATCTGTCTCTCAGGTTATCAAAATTAAAAAAGACAAGAGAAAAGAGCTTTTTGATCAAGCTATAGAAAAAGGGTTGGATTTGCCTAGACCCAAAAGGCCGTGCTTGACGCATCTTGATAGTCATCCAAACTACTGTCCATATCACCGGCTTGTAGGACACACCATAGAAGAATGCAAAACATTCCAAAACTGGTTGCAAAGACAGGTCTCTATGGGAAATTTGACACTCACAGACGACTACTTTGAAGAAAGAGGAGAATGTTGTGCCATAGCCGTTCTTGATGATTCAGAAGACGAGCTGAACTTTCCTGATGAGGAAGAGGGAGTACCACAACAGGTACATCAAATGCAACTCAGAACTGGGAAGACATTTCAACCAAGACAGGCTTCTAGCTCAAATGACAGAAATAAAGGAAAAATAGTTGAAGAAGGTAATGTATCCCCGAAGAAATCCTCATAAAAGCCAAATTATAACATTTTGGCACATTTGAAGAAAGTCCCAGCACTTCTCAGTATGTACGATGCATTGATAATGTCAACTGAAGTCAGGGAGTCCTTAATACATGCTCTACAAAATCCTAAGGAGTATCAAGCATACTTTGCCGAGGTCAACATCAAAGATGTTTTGCATGCAGTCCATACACTTTCAGTGTCCTTCACAGATAAAGACCTGTTGCTTGGAACTACAGCGCACAACAGACCGTTATATGTGACAGGGTTTTGTGATGGAATAAAGATCAACCGGGTTTTGATTGATCCAGGGTCTTCTGTGAATTTAATGACCCTCAACACTCTGCGAGCATTGGCCCTTGAAATATGCCACTTATCTCCAGAGAAGATCATTATCCAGGGCTTCAATCAACACAGCCAAAAGGCATTGGGGTCCATTACTCTTCCCATTAAATTTGGAAAGATGACATCTGATGTGAAATTCCATGTGATTAATACTGATGCTTGCTATAAAGCTCTCCTCGGAAAGCCATGGATTCATGAAAACCAGATGGTTCCTTCAACACTTCATCAATGTGTGAAGTATCTGGTTGACGGGGAAGAGTTCAGAATTGATGGAGAGATCCAGCCCTTTGGTATCCATGAAATACACTATGAGGACGCAAGGTATTATCTTAGTGCATCCAAAGGGGGCAAATCAACCGAAGAGGGTAAATTGCCAAGTCCAAAAGAAGGTTCTTTGATGAAGACGATCAGAGCTACTCCAGTGCTCCAAAAGAGGGAACCAGTACTACCTCACTTTGGTAGCGACACTGAGTCATCAGAAGATGAAAGTGATGAGGATATACACCAAAGCAAGGGTCAAGATGAAAGATCTACTCAAGAAAGTGCGTTGCACATTACAAGGGTTCCTGATGGACTCTACAAGTCCTTAGAGGATTTGAATGTGAATACAGTTGAGCATATGAAGACATTCTATGTACCAGCTCGGCATGAAAATGAGAGAGGTATCCTCTTTTACGAGGCCAAGAGCAAAAAGATTTCAAATGATGATGTCATAAATATTAAAGAAATAGAAGATGATGAAGTTCAACCCATAAATTTCCCATGCTATTACCCTAACAAGCTCAAAACGATAATTGAGAGGTTTGGGGGCAAAATCAAGTGGTCGAGGAAGTCACAACAGGACTTTCATCGATTGTGGAATCCTGCACATGTGGATAAGAGAGGAATAGGTTACTCTGAGTCTTCCATGCACTCATGTTACATGGTAACATCCCAAGAGGAGGAAGAAGAAATCAAGATGAAGAATGCGCCACTTGAACTAGAAGACGGGGGGCAAGCAACAATCGATGAGCTGGTTGAAATCAACTTGGGAAGCGATGAGGATCCAAGGCCGACTTTCCTAAGCACACAGCTATCAGAAGAAGAAAAAGTATCATTCAAGGCTCTCCTGAAGGAGCATATTGACTGTTTTGCTTGGAACTATAATGAAATGCCCGGGTTAGATGACGAGGTAGCTATTCACAGATTGGCCATTGACCCTAATGCTACTCCAGTCAAACAGGCACCGAGAAAGATGAAGTTTGACCTGGAAGAAAGGGTGATAGAAGAGACAAAAAGGTTGATTGAAGCTGGTTTCATCAGAGAAGAGAAGTACCCTGATTGGATAGCTAGCATAGTCCCTGTGAAAAAGAAGACTGGGCAAATTCGGATATGTGTAGACTTCAGAGACCTGAACAAGGCATGTCCCAAGGATGATTTTCCCCTTCCAGTTATGGAGATCATGATCGACAACACCTCAGGGTACGAGATGTTCTCCTTTATGGATGGATATTCAGGATACAATCAAATTAAAATGCATCCAAATGATGAGACGAATACTGCCTTCCGAACACCCATGGGCATCTACTGTTACAGGGTAATGCCGTTTGGACTGAAGAATGCGGGAGCAACATATCAAAGGGCTATGACCAGGATATTTGATGATTTAATTCACAAAGTTGTCGAATGCTATGTGGATGATCTTGTGGTTAAAACAAGTTCCAAAGACAAGCATCTTGATGATCTGAGGACAGTCTTCACACGCCTCAGAGAATACAAGTTGAAAATGAATCCCATGAAGTGTGCTTTTGGAGTCCTCTCTGGGAAATTCTTAGGCTTCATAGTGAGGCACCGGGGGATAGAGATAGATCCCTCCAAGATAAAGGCGATCCTGGAAATGCCACCTCCTCAAACACTGAAGCAGCTGCGCTCCTTCCAAGGACGTTTAGTATATATTAGAAGATTCATCTCCAACCTCTCTGGAAGATGCAAGCCCTTATCTAAACTGGCCAAGAAAAATGCGCCTTTCAAATGGGATGATGAATGTCAGAGAGCCTTCGAAGACATCAAACAGTACTTGTTGAAGCCACCGGTATTGGCAGCCCCAATCCATGGAAAGCCTCTGATCTTATATACTGCCGCATTGGAAGGGTCTTTGGGAGCTATGTTGGCCCAAAACAATGAAGAAGGCAAAGAAAATGCGTTATATTACCTCAGCAGGATGTTGATAGGAGTTGAGAGTAAATACACGCCAATTGAAAAGCATTGCCTAGCTTTGGTGTTTGCAGTCAAGAAGTTGAGACACTACTTGCTAGCACATAAAGTAATACTTATATCAAAAATAGATCCACTCAAATACCTTATGACGAGGCCATTGCTTACTGGAAGACTCGCAAAATGGGTGCTGATTCTGATGGAATTTGACATAACATACACTCCACAAAAGGCTATTAAAGGGCAAGCGTTGGCAGACTTCCTAGCAGCGCATCCTCTCCCTGATGATTCACCACTGAATTTTGATCTCCCTGATGAAGAGACATTAACAGTGGAAGAAGCAAGGTGGCGACTATACTTTGATGGAGCGTTATCTATAAAGCCGGCACTCATGTCCCAAATACCGCAAATCAAAGCTGGGATAGGACTCGTGTTCGTCACACCAGAAGGAGGAATCCTCAGATATGCTCTCTCCCTTACAGAGCCATGTACAAACAATGAGGCAGAATATGAAGCTCTCATAGCTGGTTTGGAAATGGTAATCAAAATGGGGATCCAAGACATATACATATTTGGAGACTCACAACTCATAATCAAGCAAGTCGAAGGAGACTATAAGATATATAAACCTGAACTTCTTAAATATTACAAGAAGGTCAAAAATCTGATGAAGAAAATCCCCCATATACAATTGAGGAGGGTTTCAAGATCAGAAAATGGAGAAGCTGATTCTTTGGCAAAAGTAGCAAAGGAGCTGGCAAATCCGAATTATGAAGAAATCCATATAACCATAAGAAATAGAAGACCCATTAGTACGATCCCCGACGAAGTCGAAGAGGAAAGTGCTGGGGGCAAAGCGGAAGTCTTCGCCCTCGAAATGCCAGAGGAAGATTGGAGGCAACCGTTCATAGAATATTTGAAATATGATAAACTCCCAGGGGATAAATCAGAAGGCCTGTAGATAAAGCGAAGAGCCCTAAGATTCACCCTCATAAATGATATATTGTACCGCAGGTCATATGATCAACTACTTCTGCGGTGCCTCTCACATGAAGAAGCCCAAGAAGTTATGCATGATATTCATTCCGGGATATGTGGTGCACACCAATCCGGACCCAAGATGCGACTCAAGATCAAGCACTTGGGATATTACTGGCCAACCATAGTCGGAGATTGCATCAATTATGCTAGAAAATGTCATCTATGCCAGATACATGGAGATTTTATTCATCAACATCCAAATCCTTTACACCCTACAGTCTCGTCATGGCCCTTTGAGATATGGGGGACAGATGTAGTCGGTCCAATTGAACCACCATCATCTTTGGGACATCGGTTCATTTTGGCTGCAACAGATTACTTTTCTAGATGGGCAGAAGCAATCCCGCTGAGAGAAGTCAAGACGGAAAATATCTTCAAATTCTTCAGGGAAAACGTCATATATAGATTTGGGACTCCAAGAAGAATTATTTCAGATAATGGCCCTGCTTTTAGAAGCTTCAAGATTGGGAGGTTTGCACATCACCATAAGATAGATTGGAGATATACATCTATCTATAACGCTAAAGCAAATGGGTTGGCAGAAGCATTCAACAAGACTCTCTCAAAGTTGTTGAAGAAAGCAGTGTCCAAGAACAAGAAGGATTGGCATGAAAGACTCCCGGAGATGCTATGGGCATATCGCACCACCTATAGAACTCCAACACAATGCACGCTGTACTCTTTGGTGTTTGAAACTGAAGCGGTCCTGCCTCTCGAAATCCAGATACCCTCATTGAGAATTTCAGTGCAAAATGAAATCTCAAATGAAGATAATGTTCGGCTTCGCTTGGATGAGTTGGACTTTCTTGATGAGAAAAGGTTAGGTGCACAACAGAATCTTGAAGTCTACAAAGCAAAAATGTCTCAAGCTTACAACAAGCTGGCTCGTTTCCGGACTTTTACTAAAGGAGAGATGGTCCTTGTCCTTAGAAGACCCATCATCACCAACAAAAAAACCGGTGGCAAATTCAAAGCAAATTGGGAAGGCCCTTATGTTGTGGAGATCGTCTACGAAGGAGGCGCTTATCAACTTATTGACGCCAACGGAGAAAGACCGATGCCGCCTATCAACGGCCAATTCCTGAAGAAATACTATGTTTGATGTAAAAATGTTTGCCTATGACGGAACGTCTAGTCCCTCACAAGGGTAGACTGGTCATGTACAATTAAATGTGTTTCCTGAGGCAAAACATTATATATATATATATATATTTTCGTACTAAATTCACTTTTGTATTGAGTTTTATTTAATGAAATAAAGAGGCATGTGTTTGTCTATGACGGAACGTCTGGTCCCTTCAAATAAAAAAGGTAGACCGGTCATGCACAATTAAATGTGCTTCCTGAGGCTAATACATCAGCCCTTGTGTTCTCTAAAAAAAAAAAAAAAAAATCGTGATGGAAAATTTTCAAAATTTTTGAATTAAAAAAAAAGAAGAGAAAATAAATCATGCAAAAATAAATTTTATGAATTTTTGAATTTCAAATAAAAAAGAGCAAAAAAAAAAAAGAAGCAAAAAAAAAAAAAGAGAGAGAGAATGAGAAAGAAAAAAAGTTTGAAGAAAATCATGAAGGGAAAGAAAAAAAGAAATTGTAAAAATTTCCCAATTTCAAAAAATAAAAAAAATAAAAATAAATAAAAATAAATGTTCAAATTTCGGGATAAGGTGAATTTGTGCTAGGAATATGACGCATACAAACTTAATGAACCTCATTACAATTTTGAGCCATATCCCAAAAAGGTTGAGAGATATTGGCCATGACAAAATAAAGAGTAGGGGATTCATACTTCTCCCACTCAATCTTACTAAAATTCTTCGTGAGAGAAGTATGAAGGGGGCATTTGTTTATATAAAAAAATTGCATGTTCTAATTGCAAGTCAAATAAAAAATTTTTAAATCACAAATAACCATCAAATATTCATTTTTTGAGATAATATAAAAAATATATAAATCTCAAGATCAGCTGAGAGCACAGATCTCGAGGCGATTTAAAAAATATCAAAAATTTCTAGATCAGCCGAGAATACACATTCCGAGGCGATCTAAAATGGCAAATTACAAAATTGTCCTTGAGAACATATCTCGAGACATAATTGCAAATTACAGATTGTCCTTGAGAACATATCTCGGGGCAAAATGCAAGTTACAAAATTGCCCTTGAGAACATATCTCGAGGCGAAATGAAAATTACAAGATTGAACTTGAGAAAACATGTCTCATGGCAATCCCAAATCTTAGGATAGCCCGAATACAAATCCCGAGGCGATTCTAAATCTCATATAGCCTGAGAACATATCTCGAGACAACATGAGAAAGTGCAAATTTCGAGGCACCCGAGTACATATCCCGAGGAAAAAAAATTGAATTTGAATTTCAAAAATTTAAATTTTAAATTTAATCCTATCCTCGTTTGATTTAAAAAAAATTATTAAAAAAATATAATATAAAATAAAATAAAATAAAATAAAAAATAAAAATAAATAAATTTGAATTTGATTTAAATTTTAAATTCGAATTCGATTTTTTTTTTTAATAATTAATAATTAATTTCGGATTTAATCCTCAGAAGTTATGATTCTACGGGACGTTGAGATCGAGGATAGGAACAAAAAAAAAAGCTTTTAAAAGGGGCCGGGGTTAACTTCTCGGAAAAGAATTTTTTTTGAGAGATTGGAAAAAAGAGAGGAAAAAAAAAAGAATTTTGAGAGAATTCGAAGAGAAGGAGAAAGAGGAGAAAAAACAAAGGAAAAGGAAATTTGAAAAAAAAAAGGTGTTTTTTTTTTTTCTTTCTCTCCCATCTACATATATGTCCATATATATTATAAATATAAAAAAAAAAAAAAAAACCTGTCGCTCGCCTGCCGCCTGCCCCCTGCCGCTGTCGTTGCCTACTACCGCCGCCGTCACTGTTAACGCCGGCGAGGGTGGAATACCCCTCGCTGGACGTTGACTCAACGCCGCCTACTGCCGTTGTCACCCACTGCTGCCACTGTTAACGCCGGCGAGGGTGGAATACCCCTCGCTGGCCGTTGACTCAAAGACGCCTGCCACCGTTGTCGCCCAAGGCTGCCACTGCTATTATCGCTGTTGTTGTTGCTGCCGTCATCGGAAAGACAACAAACGCCGATGGAGAAGAAGAAGAAGAAGAACCAGCAAAAGGAGAAGACCAGCAAAGAGAGGCCTCAACGTGTGGATGGCTCTGAAAGAAAAGGAGATAATATGCAGATCTCTACTGCAACGCAATACCCATGCCAAACAGCTCTCTGGACAAGAACGAAGAAGAAGCTGGACACTCGTTTCACTGCGTCTCGAATTAAAAGATTATGCAAGCCGATGAATTCCTCCAAAGAATATGCCAAGCAACTGGCTGAAGAGACATGGGGCAAGCAGAAAAGTGCTGAGAAGGCAGCATTTGATGAAGCTGGGAAAAGAAAATGGATGAGGAAAATGCTAAAGATGATGATGATGATGCCTCAGATGATGAAGGAGATGAAACTGATGCCGAATCTGAGATTGATGAAAAGGAAACAGATGTTGGACCTGAATCTGAACCTGAAGAAGCTGAGAAAGAAGATATTAAAAAAGATACGATGAGCTTTAAGAGAGCTTCTAATGAAGAGCGCAGAAGTGCTATTTTTGGCTTCTGACTTCGGTTACTTATAGAGATAATGATTTGGGCTTTCAAGTCGCCTTGTTTAGCTTCCTTTTAAATTTATATATCTTGTTTTGGAACAACTGTTTGAAGTTCTGTCATGGGAGCACTTTCATTATTTAGGAAAATGCAGATGGATGCTGATAAAAAAGGATGTTCGTGCCATCACTTTCTTTGGGCCAATTCATTCATGATGTCAAGTTCATTATGTTAGCCAACAAGAGATAGGTGCCACTTCACAGGAAAGGTTCATTATATGTGAACCCATTCTTGGTCTAGCCCCTTCACCAAAGTACATATTCTTGGTCTATGCTTCACGTATTGGTAACTATTTCAAAGAGGGTTTAGCATCAATAAAATTTATTAGTAGCAAATACAGTTATGCTTGGTGGAACTGGTGGTGTAAAAATAATTTATAATTATGCACCGGTGTTGAAGGCACAAATGCAAGAGAAAAAAAAAATCAAAAGGATTCAATGATGTTTTATTTCTTAATGCTGTGAAATGAATAACAAGTATTTGGAGGAGACATCATCATGCAACATATTCCTAGTCAAGGGAAATGTGATATCAAATGGAACCATTCTTCCTGGCATCACTAGAGAAAGTATAATTGAAATTGCTAGTGATCCGGGCTCCATTTCTCATAATGATAAGAGGTATACATTCAAGAAAGGGAGGGGAACAGGGTCTAAAAGATCATACAATATCTTAACAACAATTTAAACGGGCCTCATTCATTTAGTCGTGAGCTGTTAAAACCTTGTGTGATGCGAACGGAAAAAAGGAGATTATTTTCAAACTTGTGAATAAATGAATTTTTTTTATTTATAAAATACAAAAAAAAATATAATAAACAAAATAAAAAAAAGAGAAATCATGCATGGGTCCCCTCATTAAAGAGGTATGGGATGAGCATAGAGTTTATCTCAAGGCCAAAAAAAAAAAAAAAATAATAATAATAATAATAATAATAATAATAAATAAAAAAATAATTGAAAGGCATCCATTTCTATCCATGCATACGTGCATGACAAGAAATAAAGGAAACATGTGTACGTGCATGCATACATGTATGATGGATGAGAAACATACATGTATGCCAAAAAAAAAAAATAATAATAATAAAGAAATGATGATGAATGTGGAGCATGCCTATGTGCATAAATAAAAATAATAATAATAAAAAAAAAAGCATGTATACATTGTCATAAAAAAATGCATTAAAGGACTCAAGATTAAAAATGGGGTCCCACCATGAAAGAGATGTGCACCAGGATAATCACTAAAAATGGAATTGTTTTGATGAAGTATGATAGGAAATTGGAAGCATTAAAGGACTCAAGATTGAAAAGATTAATGGGAGGATTAATGAAGTAATTCAATGGGTTTATTAACAAATAATATGATATATCATTCACTAAGTCAACCCCTTTGGAGTGCATCTCAAGTCTTGGCTCACGGAACTATGACCTCTCTTAAGCCTAAGAAGCCTTCTGCCATGACATCGAGAGAGTTGGTAGAAATTGATAATGAGAATTATCCAAGTGGAAGTTCATAAATGATGTTTCAGAATTTTGGTTGCTTTTTAGCTGCTTCTAGCTCTGTATGGCTGGATGATAGCTACCCAAAGGGAGAAACAGATACTTGCTCGGTCAGCGGTGGTGGTGAGCAGATGAAATCCAGTCATAAATCCATATCTAGTGAATGGAAGATAATCGAAATTTTTATTGGCCATTCAGACATGAGGAATGAATGCAAAAAAAATTCAGAGCTTATAGATGGGTGAAAAGAAACATTCTTCATCGGCTCGTAAAAAAAAACATACTTTGAAGCAATGATAAAGCTACTAATTTTGAGGCAGCGGCAGAATTTTAAATTTCACAACAATGAAATATGTCTTTCAAAACGGCAGTGAGGCAGGCAACACAGTGACAAGGCACAGGCAGCGGCAACACTATAATATATATAAGTTATATTCCCATAAATATGTATATGTATATATATAAATAAATAAATAAATAAATAAATAAATTGATAGTTTTCAATGTTCTCGTCTTTTTTTGTACTTTTGCCCTTAATCGGAGGTTCCCAAGACACTGTCTGGGGTAATTAATAATAGAGGCTTGCCTCTATTAGGAATGAAGGACCCACGAAACAAATATGATATTTGTGTTTCGATGTGCCGTTTGGTGTCTTCTTCATAGACACGATGCCAGACGCGTATTTTCGATCCCACAAATTCTGGCACGCCCGGTGGGGACAGCATTTCTCCTCCCATCTTTGAGGCAAAAGTACAAGTAGAGGCATTGTTTCTACATCCTGTGAAAGAAATCTAATATTGTTGATTTTTTTATTGCAGAAGAAGAAATGGCACTCAAGAACTCAACCACCTCTGGAAGTCCAAAACTCACGATCTTCCTTGGCGAAGGAACTGAAGTTCAACTGCCCAATTGCATGTTCAACACTGGAGCTGCAAGAGCTGAGCTGACCTTCGGCACAATATCCGAGTCAGTACATTTCATAAGGAGACCTACACCTTCGGAGGAAAACCTGACGGTCCCACGGCTTCCATCTAAGGGTCGTCGCCCTAATGTAATCATTCCTGCAACTGGCGAGGACGTTGCTGTCAAAGAGTCATCAAGAGTATCTGCATTTGAAAGGCTATCTCACTCCAAAAGGACAGTCTCTATGAATGATGATAATGATGAACCCACCTTCACTATTACTGCAAAGGGGCGGGAAAGTGGAATCTTCCACTCATCTGATGAAGATACGCCAAAGTAGACAAGTGTGTTTTCAAGGCTCACTCAAAGGAAAGTAAAAATTCCAAAGCAAAAGCTGGATTTTGTGTCATTCCAAGGACACAAGAATAATCAAATGGGTACTTTCAACAACTCGTTTGAACCTCTTAAGCTGGTGAAGAAGAATGCAACCACTGCAGACTTGCGTCTTCAACTAACTGAAAACAAGGTTGGTAGACCTCCAAGATCCTATCACAAGAACTCATTTGACCAAGATGTTTACAAGACTTATGCAGCATCAAAGAAATTGCAGTCAGAGAAGATGAGGCCGAAAGAATTTTATCAAAGGAAGAAGCAATTGATCTCAAAAGCACGGAAGACGGTATTTGACCGTTTAACTCCAACAAGGAATCAACTTAGGATTTCCTGCTCTAAATTTCAATGGAGAAGGGAAATGAAAGATGAAGACATGTCTGATGCAAATGAAGAAGCAAAGAGTCAACCCAAGGTTTTCCGCTCTAAATTCCAATGGAGAAGGGAAATGAAAGATGAGGAAATGCCTGATGCAGATGTGGAAATACACACTTGTCGAATGGTTACTGAGGCAAGAGGAGACCCCGCACCAGAACAGGACCAACCGGGACCTTTTACGATATCTCGTAGAAGAGCAGCAGACTCCTTAAATGGAGAAGAAGGCTCCAACCATGTGCCACCACATGATGGGCAAGGGATAGGAACTAGCATTCCTCTACTCCACATGCCAAGGAAACACAAAGAAGTAAATCCCCTAAATGAAGATGATGAGGATGAACCTGTTTTTGTTCCTCAAAAGGGACACTGTGATGCTGAATATAAAAGACTCAATGACAACATGACAATGTTGATGGAGTCGATGTTACAAATGCAGAAACAAATCAAAACTCTAATGGAAGATCGACCTGAACAAGTAGGAAGGTCGAGGAGTCCGACCCGAAGGCCGAGAGAAGCCCTTAGGCCAGCTGAGCAGAGGTCGAGAAGTCCAACGCCTCATCCAAGGGAAACCTTCAGGCCGGTGGAACATGGGGGAACATCTTATATTCCTGTTCAAGAACAATCAGTTGTAATGACTCGGGAAGAGATACAGCGGATGGTAGTTGCTGAACTAAAACAAGCCAAAGGGAGTGAGACAAACCCTATCCTAGTTACCATGACTTGGTACCCTACCCCAAAGGATATAATGTGACGGCCTGTGGAGATACAAGTGTGAAACCATCACTCCTCCTTAGACAATTCTCTGCAAGTCTAGCAGGAGTAGCATTTGAATGGTATGCGAATCTACTACCCGAGTCTATTCAAACATGGCAGCAGCTGAAAGATGCCTTTCGAGTACGGTTCGGGGGCATAAGTGACAAAATCACAATTGCTGACCTCGCGGCCACTCGCCAATACAAAGATGAAAAAGTGGTCGATTATATTATGAGATGGAGGAACTTGAGCATTAAATGTGAACAACCACTTGATCAGCCACAGGCTGTGGGTTTATTGCTCGGGAACATTGATAATTGGATGGCACCCTTTCTGAGTACATCTGGCATCACAACATTCCAAGACTTGATTTCACAAGCCAAGAAATTAGAGAGGACTAACCCAAAGGTGTTGACTAATTTCCAGTCGACTTCAAGGAATGATAGAGACAAATCGAAGAGGACAGAAGGTGTCAAGTACACTGCCACAACCTTCAATGTTGAGAAAGGAAAAAGCGTAGCTGAGCCCCATAAGCCGAAACAAGTTAAGGCATCTGCCTTAGGTATTACTGGTAATGAATCAAGACCTCTCCCCTCCTTGAAGGATAGGATGAATAAGAAGTATTCTTTCAGAAGAGACAAAGTACATAAGATCTTCAAAGATGCTGTAAGAGAAGGTCTGCAGCTCCCTGAATGCAAAAGGCCTGAAGAACAAAGTAAGAAGGATCATCCCAATTACTGTCCATATCATAGGGTGTTGGGACATACAATAGAAGATTGCTATGTTTTCAAGGACTGGGTGGAGCGACAGTACCAAGAAGGCAAAATCACACTCTCAAAGAATGTCTTGTCCGAGCAACCAGCTGAACATACCCGCTATGTGACTACCCTAAACTCACAGGGATCATCCCAAGGGGAAGTTATAGTGGTTGGCAACAAAGTGATACTCCCATCGACAGAAGATGATAAACTTTCATCTATTCCAGAAGAGTTATGGGAGGTATTTATATCCAAAAGATCAATGAAGATGTTGAAAAGGTTGGCTGAACTCCCAGGGATATCTTGGAAACGCTCTCAAGAACCTCCTAAAAGTCCCCAAATAAAACAATCAAAGAAGAAGACTAAGAAGAAAAAGCGTGAACAATCAAAGCGCAAGAAGTCCATTATTGAGGAGTATATAGAGACTCTTGATGAATATGAACAGAAGGAAAGGGTTCTGATTACCCTCAAAGATTATTTTCCTGAAGAATTCAAAGAATTACGTGGAGAATTAGCTAAGGAAATTCATGAAGATGTGCAAGTGGAGACTTGCAGGGTTATTTCGGGAGGAGAATACCCTCTAGACAACCCAGAAGATGTTGACGATGATGATTATGATAGTTTCTCTGAGCCAGAAGAGTCATATGACCGTTATGGCCGACCATATATTAGCAAGAAGCAAAGAAAGAAGATAGCATTTAGGGAGAGAGTAAAGAAGGCGAACGCCAAGCTCTTGGAGCCCTACCAACAAACAAAGCCCAAAGAACCATATTACACCCCGAAGACCCCAAAATATAAGGTCTTGAGGAAAGTTATGCCTGCTGAAGACATCCCTGCTTTCATTCAAAGGGTGACGGAGGAGTCAACTAATAGGTTGTTGCAGTTAGATATTGAAGATGCTGAGTGGGATGAATCTGGGAGGCACCCTCCAGAAACATCAGGACAAAATTTTGTCTCTGAAATCATAGATTCTTTGACTCCTGCCAAAACAACAAATGCTAAGGAAATATCTGTCTCTCAGGTTATCAAAATTAAAAAAGACAAGAGAAAAGAGCTTTTTGATCAAGCTATAGAAAAAGGGTTGGATTTGCCTAGACCCAAAAGGCCGTGCTTGACGCATCTTGATAGTCATCCAAACTACTGTCCATATCACCGGCTTGTAGGACACACCATAGAAGAATGCAAAACATTCCAAAACTGGTTGCAAAGACAGGTCTCTATGGGAAATTTGACACTCACAGACGACTACTTTGAAGAAAGAGGAGAATGTTGTGCCATAGCCGTTCTTGATGATTCAGAAGACGAGCTGAACTTTCCTGATGAGGAAGAGGGAGTACCACAACAGGTACATCAAATGCAACTCAGAACTGGGAAGACATTTCAACCAAGACAGGCTTCTAGCTCAAATGACAGAAATAAAGGAAAAATAGTTGAAGAAGGTAATGTATCCCCGAAGAAATCCTCATAAAAGCCAAATTATAACATTTTGGCACATTTGAAGAAAGTCCCAGCACTTCTCAGTATGTACGATGCATTGATAATGTCAACTGAAGTCAGGGAGTCCTTAATACATGCTCTACAAAATCCTAAGGAGTATCAAGCATACTTTGCCGAGGTCAACATCAAAGATGTTTTGCATGCAGTCCATACACTTTCAGTGTCCTTCACAGATAAAGACCTGTTGCTTGGAACTACAGCGCACAACAGACCGTTATATGTGACAGGGTTTTGTGATGGAATAAAGATCAACCGGGTTTTGATTGATCCAGGGTCTTCTGTGAATTTAATGACCCTCAACACTCTGCGAGCATTGGCCCTTGAAATATGCCACTTATCTCCAGAGAAGATCATTATCCAGGGCTTCAATCAACACAGCCAAAAGGCATTGGGGTCCATTACTCTTCCCATTAAATTTGGAAAGATGACATCTGATGTGAAATTCCATGTGATTAATACTGATGCTTGCTATAAAGCTCTCCTAGGAAAGCCATGGATTCATGAAAACCAGATGGTTCCTTCAACACTTCATCAATGTGTGAAGTATCTGGTTGACGGGGAAGAGTTCAGAATTGATGGAGAGATCCAGCCCTTTGGTATCCATGAAATACACTATGAGGACGCAAGGTATTATCTTAGTGCATCCAAAGGGGGCAAATCAACCGAAGAGGGTAAATTGCCAAGTCCAAAAGAAGGTTCTTTGATGAAGACGATCAGAGCTACTCCAGTGCTCCAAAAGAGGGAACCAGTACTACCTCACTTTGGTAGCGACACTGAGTCATCAGAAGATGAAAGTGATGAGGATATACACCAAAGCAAGGGTCAAGATGAAAGATCTACTCAAGAAAGTGCGTTGCACATTACAAGGGTTCCTGATGGACTCTACAAGTCCTTAGAGGATTTGAATGTGAATACAGTTGAGCATATGAAGACATTCTATGTACCAGCTCGGCATGAAAATGAGAGAGGTATCCTCTTTTACGAGGCCAAGAGCAAAAAGATTTCAAATGATGATGTCATAAATATTAAAGAAATAGAAGATGATGAAGTTCAACCCATAAATTTCCCATGCTATTACCCTAACAAGCTCAAAACGATAATTGAGAGGTTTGGGGGCAAAATCAAGTGGTCGAGGAAGTCACAACAGGACTTTCATCGATTGTGGAATCCTGCACATGTGGATAAGAGAGGAATAGGTTACTCTGAGTCTTCCATGCACTCATGTTACATGGTAACATCCCAAGAGGAGGAAGAAGAAATCAAGATGAAGAATGCGCCACTTGAACTAGAAGACGGGGGGCAAGCAACAATCGATGAGCTGGTTGAAATCAACTTGGGAAGCGATGAGGATCCAAGGCCGACTTTCCTAAGCACACAGCTATCAGAAGAAGAAAAAGTATCATTCAAGGCTCTCCTGAAGGAGCATATTGACTGTTTTGCTTGGAACTATAATGAAATGCCCGGGTTAGATGACGAGGTAGCTATTCACAGATTGGCCATTGACCCTAATGCTACTCCAGTCAAACAGGCACCGAGAAAGATGAAGTTTGACATGGAAGAAAGGGTGATAGAAGAGACAAAAAGGTTGATTGAAGCTGGTTTCATCAGAGAAGAGAAGTACCCTGATTGGATAGCTAGCATAGTCCCTGTGAAAAAGAAGACTGGGCAAATTCGGATATGTGTAGACTTCAGAGACCTGAACAAGGCATGTCCCAAGGATGATTTTCCCCTTCCAGTTATGGAGATCATGATCGACAACACCTCAGGGTACGAGATGTTCTCCTTTATGGATGGATATTCAGGATACAATCAAATTAAAATGCATCCAAATGATGAGACGAATACTGCCTTCCGAACACCCATGGGCATCTACTGTTACAGGGTAATGCCGTTTGGACTGAAGAATGCGGGAGCAACATATCAAAGGGCTATGACCAGGATATTTGATGATTTAATTCACAAAGTTGTCGAATGCTATGTGGATGATCTTGTGGTTAAAACAAGTTCCAAAGACAAGCATCTTGATGATCTGAGGACAGTCTTCACACGCCTCAGAGAATACAAGTTGAAAATGAATCCCATGAAGTGTGCTTTTGGAGTCCTCTCTGGGAAATTCTTAGGCTTCATAGTGAGGCACCGGGGGATAGAGATAGATCCCTCCAAGATAAAGGCGATCCTGGAAATGCCACCTCCTCAAACACTGAAGCAGCTGCGCTCCTTCCAAGGACGTTTAGTATATATTAGAAGATTCATCTCCAACCTCTCTGGAAGATGCAAGCCCTTATCTAAACTGGCCAAGAAAAATGCGCCTTTCAAATGGGATGATGAATGTCAGAGAGCCTTCGAAGACATCAAACAGTACTTGTTGAAGCCACCGGTATTGGCAGCCCCAATCCATGGAAAGCCTCTGATCTTATATACTGCCGCATTGGAAGGGTCTTTGGGAGCTATGTTGGCCCAAAACAATGAAGAAGGCAAAGAAAATGCGTTATATTACCTCAGCAGGATGTTGATAGGAGTTGAGAGTAAATACACGGCAATTGAAAAGCATTGCCTAGCTTTGGTGTTTGCAGTCAAGAAGTTGAGACACTACTTGCTAGCACATAAAGTAATACTTATATCAAAAATAGATCCACTCAAATACCTTATGACGAGGCCATTGCTTACTGGAAGACTCGCAAAATGGGTGCTGATTCTGATGGAATTTGACATAACATACACTCCACAAAAGGCTATTAAAGGGCAAGCGTTGGCAGACTTCCTAGCAGCGCATCCTCTCCCTGATGATTCACCACTGAATTTTGATCTCCCTGATGAAGAGACATTAACAGTGGAAGAAGCAAGGTGGCGACTATACTTTGATGGAGCGTTATCTATAAAGCCGGCACTCATGTCCCAAATACCGCAAATCAAAGCTGGGATAGGACTCGTGTTCGTCACACCAGAAGGAGGAATCCTCAGATATGCTCTCTCCCTTACGGAGCCATGTACAAACAATGAGGCAGAATATGAAGCTCTCATAGCTGGTTTGGAAATGGTAATCAAAATGGGGATCCAAGACATATACATATTTGGAGACTCACAACTCATAATCAAGCAAGTCGAAGGAGACTATAAGATATATAAACCTGAACTTCTTAAATATTACAAGAAGGTCAAAAATCTGATGAAGAAAATCCCCCATATACAATTGAGGAGGGTTTCAAGATCAGAAAATGGAGAAGCTGATTCTTTGGCAAAAGTAGCAAAGGAGCTGGCAAATCCGAATTATGAAGAAATCCATATAACCATAAGAAATAGAAGACCCATTAGTACGATCCCCGACGAAGTCGAAGAGGAAAGTGCTGGGGGCAAAGCGGAAGTCTTCGCCCTCGAAATGCCAGAGGAAGATTGGAGGCAACCGTTCATAGAATATTTGAAATATGATAAACTCCCAGGGGATAAATCAGAAGGCCTGTAGATAAAGCGAAGAGCCCTAAGATTCACCCTCATAAATGATATATTGTACCGCAGGTCATATGATCAACTACTTCTGCGGTGCCTCTCACATGAAGAAGCCCAAGAAGTTATGCATGATATTCATTCCGGGATATGTGGTGCACACCAATCCGGACCCAAGATGCGACTCAAGATCAAGCACTTGGGATATTACTGGCCAACCATAGTCGGAGATTGCATCAATTATGCTAGAAAATGTCATCTATGCCAGATACATGGAGATTTTATTCATCAACATCCAAATCCTTTACACCCTACAGTCTCGTCATGGCCCTTTGAGATATGGGGGACAGATGTAGTCGGTCCAATTGAACCACCATCATCTTTGGGACATCGGTTCATTTTGGCTGCAACAGATTACTTTTCTAGATGGGCAGAAGCAATCCCGCTGAGAGAAGTCAAGACGGAAAATATCTTCAAATTCTTCAGGGAAAACGTCATATATAGATTTGGGACTCCAAGAAGAATTATTTCAGATAATGGCCCTGCTTTTAGAAGCTTCAAGATTGGGAGGTTTGCACATCACCATAAGATAGATTGGAGATATACATCTATCTATAACGCTAAAGCAAATGGGTTGGCAGAAGCATTCAACAAGACTCTCTCAAAGTTGTTGAAGAAAGCAGTGTCCAAGAACAAGAAGGATTGGCATGAAAGACTCCCGGAGATGCTATGGGCATATCGCACCACCTATAGAACTCCAACACAATGCACGCTGTACTCTTTGGTGTTTGAAACTGAAGCGGTCCTGCCTCTCGAAATCCAGATACCCTCATTGAGAATTTCAGTGCAAAATGAAATCTCAAATGAAGATAATGTTCGGCTTCGCTTGGATGAGTTGGACTTTCTTGATGAGAAAAGGTTAGGTGCACAACAGAATCTTGAAGTCTACAAAGCAAAAATGTCTCAAGCTTACAACAAGCTGGCTCGTTTCCGGACTTTTACTAAAGGAGAGATGGTCCTTGTCCTTAGAAGACCCATCATCACCAACAAAAAAACCGGTGGCAAATTCAAAGCAAATTGGGAAGGCCCTTATGTTGTGGAGATCGTCTACGAAGGAGGCGCTTATCAACTTATTGACGCCAACGGAGAAAGACCGATGCCGCCTATCAACGGCCAATTCCTGAAGAAATACTATGTTTGATGTAAAAATGTTTGCCTATGACGGAACGTCTAGTCCCTCACAAGGGTAGACTGGTCATGTACAATTAAATGTGTTTCCTGAGGCAAAACATTATATATATATATATATATATATTTTCGTACTAAATTCACTTTTGTATTGAGTTTTATTTAATGAAATAAAGAGGCATGTGTTTGTCTATGACGGAACGTCTGGTCCCTTCAAATAAAAAAGGTAGACCGGTCATGCACAATTAAATGTGCTTCCTGAGGCTAATACATCAGCCCTTGTGTTCTCTAAAAAAAAAAAAAAAAAATCGTGATGGAAAATTTTCAAAATTTTTGAATTAAAAAAAAAGAAGAGAAAATAAATCATGCAAAAATAAATTTTATGAATTTTTGAATTTCAAATAAAAAAGAGCAAAAAAAAAAAAGAAGCAAAAAAAAAAAAAAAAAAAAAAAAAGAGAGAGAATGAGAAAGAAAAAAAGTTTGAAGAAAATCATGAAGGGAAAGAAAAAAAGAAATTGTAAAAATTTCCCAATTTCAAAAAATAAAAAAAATAAAAATAAATAAAAATAAATGTTCAAATTTCGGGATAAGGTGAATTTGTGCTAGGAATATGACGCATACAAACTTAATGAACCTCATTACAATTTTGAGCCATATCCCAAAAAGGTTGAGAGATATTGGCCATGACAAAATAAAGAGTAGGGGATTCATACTTCTCCCACTCAATCTTACTAAAATTCTTCGTGAGAGAAGTATGAAGGGGGCATTTGTTTATATAAAAAAATTGCATGTTCTAATTGCAAGTCAAATAAAAAATTTTTAAATCACAAATAACCATCAAATATTCATTTTTTGAGATAATATAAAAAATATATAAATCTCAAGATCAGCTGAGAGCACAGATCTCGAGGCGATTTAAAAAATATCAAAAATTTCTAGATCAGCCGAGAATACACATTCCGAGGCGATCTAAAATGGCAAATTACAAAATTGTCCTTGAGAACATATCTCGAGACATAATTGCAAATTACAGATTGTCCTTGAGAACATATCTCGGGGCAAAATGCAAGTTACAAAATTGCCCTTGAGAACATATCTCGAGGCGAAATGAAAATTACAAGATTGAACTTGAGAAAACATGTCTCATGGCAATCCCAAATCTTAGGATAGCCCGAATACAAATCCCGAGGCGATTCTAAATCTCATATAGCCTGAGAACATATCTCGAGACAACATGAGAAAGTGCAAATTTCGAGGCACCCGAGTACATATCCCGAGGAAAAAAAATTGAATTTGAATTTCAAAAATTTAAATTTTAAATTTAATCCTATCCTCGTTTGATTTAAAAAAAATTATTAAAAAAATATAATATAAAATAAAATAAAATAAAATAAAAAATAAAAATAAATAAATTTGAATTTGATTTAAATTTTAAATTCGAATTCGATTTTTTTTTTAATAATTAATAATTAATTTCGGATTTAATCCTCAGAAGTTATGATTCTACGGGACGTTGAGATCGAGGATAGGAACAAAAAAAAAAAGCTTTTAAAAGGGGCCGGGGTTAACTTCTCGGAAAAGAATTTTTTTTGAGAGATTGGAAAAAAGAGAGGAAAAAAAAAAGAATTTTGAGAGAATTCGAAGAGAAGGAGAAAGAGGAGAAAAAACAAAGGAAAAGGAAATTTGAAAAAAAAAAGGTGTTTTTTTTTTTTCTTTCTCTCCCATCTACATATATGTCCATATATATTATAAATATAAAAAAAAAAAAAAAAACCTGTCGCTCGCCTGCCGCCTGCCCCCTGCCGCTGTCGTTGCCTACTACCGCCGCCGTCACTGTTAACGCCGGCGAGGGTGGAATACCCCTCGCTGGACGTTGACTCAACGCCGCCTACTGCCGTTGTCACCCACTGCTGCCACTGTTAACGCCGGCGAGGGTGGAATACCCCTCGCTGGCCGTTGACTCAAAGACGCCTGCCACCGTTGTCGCCCAAGGCTGCCACTGCTATTATCGCTGTTGTTGTTGCTGCCGTCATCGGAAAGACAACAAACGCCGATGGAGAAGAAGAAGAAGAAGAACCAGCAAAAGGAGAAGACCAGCAAAGAGAGGCCTCAACGTGTGGATGGCTCTGAAAGAAAAGGAGATAATATGCAGATCTCTACTGCAACGCAATACCCATGCCAAACAGCTCTCTGGACAAGAACGAAGAAGAAGCTGGACACTCGTTTCCCTGCGTCTCGAATTAAAAGATTATGCAAGCCGATGAATTCCTCCAAAGAATATGCCAAGCAACTGGCTGAAGAGACATGGGGCAAGCAGAAAAGTGCTGAGAAGGCAGCATTTGATGAAGCTGGGAAAAGAAAATGGATGAGGAAAATGCTAAAGATGATGATGATGATGCCTCAGATGATGAAGGAGATGAAACTGATGCCGAATCTGAGATTGATGAAAAGGAAACAGATGTTGGACCTGAATCTGAACCTGAAGAAGCTGAGAAAGAAGATATTAAAAAAGATACGATGAGCTTTAAGAGAGCTTCTAATGAAGAGCGCAGAAGTGCTATTTTTGGCTTCTGACTTCGGTTACTTATAGAGATAATGATTTGGGCTTTCAAGTCGCCTTGTTTAGCTTCCTTTTAAATTTATATATCTTGTTTTGGAACAACTGTTTGAAGTTCTGTCATGGGAGCACTTTCATTATTTAGGAAAATGCAGATGGATGCTGATAAAAAAGGATGTTCGTGCCATCACTTTCTTTGGGCCAATTCATTCATGATGTCAAGTTCATTATGTTAGCCAACAAGAGATAGGTGCCACTTCACAGGAAAGGTTCATTATATGTGAACCCATTCTTGGTCTAGCCCCTTCACCAAAGTACATATTCTTGGTCTATGCTTCACGTATTGGTAACTATTTCAAAGAGGGTTTAGCATCAATAAAATTTATTAGTAGCAAATACAGTTATGCTTGGTGGAACTGGTGGTGTAAAAATAATTTATAATTATGCACCGGTGTTGAAGGCACAAATGCAAGAGAAAAAAAAAATCAAAAGGATTCAATGATGTTTTATTTCTTAATGCTGTGAAATGAATAACAAGTATTTGGAGGAGACATCATCATGCAACATATTCCTAGTCAAGGGAAATGTGATATCAAATGGAACCATTCTTCCTGGCATCACTAGAGAAAGTATAATTGAAATTGCTAGTGATCCGGGCTCCATTTCTCATAATGATAAGAGGTATACATTCAAGAAAGGGAGGGGAACAGGGTCTAAAAGATCATACAATATCTTAACAACAATTTAAACGGGCCTCATTCATTTAGTCGTGAGCTGTTAAAACCTTGTGTGATGCGAACGGAAAAAAGGAGATTATTTTCAAACTTGTGAATAAATGAATTTTTTTTATTTATAAAATACAAAAAAAAATATAATAAACAAAATAAAAAAAAGAGAAATCATGCATGGGTCCCCTCATTAAAGAGGTATGGGATGAGCATAGAGTTTATCTCAAGGCCAAAAAAAAAAAAAAAAAAAAAATAATAATAATAATAATAATAATAAATAAAAAAATAATTGAAAGGCATCCATTTCTATCCATGCATACGTGCATGACAAGAAATAAAGGAAACATGTGTACGTGCATGCATACATGTATGATGGATGAGAAACATACATGTATGCCAAAAAAAAAAAATAATAATAATAAAGAAATGATGATGAATGTGGAGCATGCCTATGTGCATAAATAAAAATAATAATAATAAAAAAAAAAGCATGTATACATTGTCATAAAAAAATGCATTAAAGGACTCAAGATTAAAAATGGGGTCCCACCATGAAAGAGATGTGCACCAGGATAATCACTAAAAATGGAATTGTTTTGATGAAGTATGATAGGAAATTGGAAGCATTAAAGGACTCAAGATTGAAAAGATTAATGGGAGGATTAATGAAGTAATTCAATGGGTTTATTAACAAATAATATGATATATCATTCACTAAGTCAACCCCTTTGGAGTGCATCTCAAGTCTTGGCTCACGGAACTATGACCTCTCTTAAGCCTAAGAAGCCTTCTGCCATGACATCGAGAGAGTTGGTAGAAATTGATAATGAGAATTATCCAAGTGGAAGTTCATAAATGATGTTTCAGAATTTTGGTTGCTTTTTAGCTGCTTCTAGCTCTGTATGGCTGGATGATAGCTACCCAAAGGGAGAAACAGATACTTGCTCGGTCAGCGGTGGTGGTGAGCAGATGAAATCCAGTCATAAATCCATATCTAGTGAATGGAAGATAATCGAAATTTTTATTGGCCATTCAGACATGAGGAATGAATGCAAAAAAAATTCAGAGCTTATAGATGGGTGAAAAGAAACATTCTTCATCGGCTCGTAAAAAAAAACATACTTTGAAGCAATGATAAAGCTACTAATTTTGAGGCAGCGGCAGAATTTTAAATTTCACAACAATGAAATATGTCTTTCAAAACGGCAGTGAGGCAGGCAACACAGTGACAAGGCACAGGCAGCGGCAACACTATAATATATATAAGTTATATTCCCATAAATATGTATATGTATATATATAAATAAATAAATAAATAAATAAATAAATTGATAGTTTTCAATGTTCTCGTCTTTTTTTGTACTTTTGCCCTTAATCGGAGGTTCCCAAGACACTGTCTGGAGTAATTAATAATAGAGGCTTGCCTCTATTAGGAATGAAGGACCCACGAAACAAATATGATATTTGTGTTTCGATGTGCCGTTTGGTGTCTTCTTCATAGACACGATGCCAGACGCGTATTTTCGATCCCACAAACGTCACATTGAAGTGTCACATAACGCATGGCGCCAAATTTTCACTTCAATGAAGATGGAGGGAAATTTTTTTAGTGACATTAACAATATTTTGTAACTCTCTCATTTCGTCATCCATGTATTACATTACTTGTGACGAAAATATAACGTCTTTGTTTCGAAACAGATTTTGACGTTTTATCACTAGCATCACATATTGTGTGGGGCCAAATTTTCACTCAAAATGAAGATGGAGGGTAATATTTTTTTTTTGTGACACTAACAATATTTTGTGACACTCTTTTTTCGTCATTAACATAGTGCATTTTGTGTGACGAATATATAGCATCATGTTTGCTAAGCAAATATTGGCGTTTCATTACTAGCATCACATATATAATGTGTGGCGCCAAATTTTCCCTCCAAATGAAGATGGAGGGTAATATTTTTTAGTGACACTAACAATATTTTGTGGCACTCTCATGTCGTCATCAACATATTGCATTGTTTGTGACGAATATGTAACATCATTTTTTTAAACAAATTTGGAACGTTTTATTACTGGCGTCACATAATGTGTGGTACCTTCCTCCAAAAGAAGATGGAGGGTAACATTTTTTAGTGACATTCCCATTCCATTATCAAAGTATTGCATTGTTTATGATGAAAATATAACGTCATTTTTTTAAATAGATTTTGACATTATATCACTAATAACATTGTACATTATCCGTGACCATTTGGTTTTGTCATACATCTTAATTATATCACGACGTGTATATATATTACTAAAGTATAATAATTTAGGACAATCTCATTTGTCGTGCATACATATAACATTTTTATAAGAAATTGTATAATGTCACATTAGTTTAATTAATGTATGACAATAAGTTTTTGTCATAATGATAAATCACTTTCATTCTAACGAGAATACTTATCAGTGAAATTAATGGTTGAACAAGAAAATAAAATTAAGGGTTGCTAACTTTACATTAAAGAGAGATGGGTAATATAATATTCGATAAGCTAATGTAGGTATTCATATATAGTTTCATAAAGAAGCTAAATTAAAAAATATATATAAAATTAACAATTTGTTTTAAATTTTTTTTACGAAGCAGACAAGTCACATGTCCGACGAGTACACAGATTTTATAAATATATCACACATTCTCATCATGCAGAAGGAGGGTTCAATTCCCAATATTGCCAATTGTATAAAGAATCACACACCTTAAAATATATTAGAAAATTTTAGCTTAAAAATTAATTTATAAAAAAAATTTTTATATCTTTGACAAATTCTGTATCAAAATAATTTATAAATATAAATAAATGATAACCTTTTGTTACAAACAGTGCAAATGCCCTCATTTTAAAAATAACTTAATTTAATTAAAAATAAAAAATATCCAAGCTTTTGTAATATCTAATCATCTATATTAAAAAATTATATAAAAAATTACATGTAATTATTGAAAAAATAACAAAAAAAAACTTTCATAATGAAAAATATTTTTACAATACCCAATAACGTCCTTTTATAATGCCATTATAAAATACAAACAATTAAATTATAAAATAAAAACAAATTGATATGACATCAATTAAATTATGAAATTGAAACAGTGGATATGACATCAAGGACACCTTGTATTAAAAATAAAAAATAATCTTAGTGTTTATAATATCTAATCATCTATATTAAAAAATTATATAAAAATTACATGTAATTATTGAAAAAAATAACAAATAAAAAACTTTGATAATGAAATTTTTTTTTACAATACCCAATAATGTCCTTCTATAATGTCATCATAAAAATCTTATATGGAAATACAAACAATTAAATTATAAAATAAAACAAATTGATATGAAATATCCTAATAAGGTGTGGTTTTACCTAAGTTCTTATTATCCTAGTTTTTTTAAAAGATTATTTAATATGCGGTTCTGCTATCAATTTGGAAGTATAAATATAATAATTTGTTACCCCTAGCAACATGCATATTTTCTCCACTCTTGCCAAAAATTGTAGCTAAAATTTTGTATAATCAAGATCCTAAATATTTGCATTAATTATGATATGCCTTTTTTTAGTCCTCCAACTTTTACCTAATCTTCTTATATCTTTATTTTTACTATTTTTTCCACTCCCACTAAACATGATTTCTAAAAATTTGTACAAATTAGGAAAATCTAACCCTTTCTAAATTTTACCCAATATTTTTGTAACTTAAAAAGAAAAACCCTTCTCTTCACAATTCATCTTCTTCATTGCCTATGCAAGAGAGCTGTTGAAAATTTTCTCCAAAGACAACACTTCACTAAAAGAAGACAAGGTATGAATTAAAGTTATATTATTTTGATTTGTAAAAGCATTTAGAAGTATGGTTAATTTCAATGATGTTTGCTGGAAATATACCTTTAAATCTTGAAAATCAATTTCTACCTTCAATGATGTTTGCTCTATTAATGAATCTTTTATTCTCTTCTATCATGTTTATGATGAGTCATGTATTATATATATATATATATATATATATATATATATATATATATATATATAAGTACAATATCATATTCATATTATATCCATGTATTGTGAGCACCTTAGAACTGTTTAATTCATTTCATCCCACTATTTTCTCTAAGTGCACTATAATCTACTCCTCCAATTAAACATTGGTTTCTTAATTTCAAATGAATTTGTAATTATTGTCTCCTCAAACTCAATATATTTGTTCTCTAAACACCTATTAATTCATCTAAACTTCAATTATGATTTTTTTTTGTTATATTCTTCAATTTGATTATATTTAATTCATATTGGGATGACACCCGGGTTGAAATTTAGAAGTAAAAAAAGAGTTATACAACAAACTCAAAATAATGAACAATCGGGACAACCTTCAACAATCTAAAAGTAAGCTTAAGCAACATAAGTTGAATTTTGAACTCGTGCGAGATCACATGGAAATAATGACTCAAACTATGGTTGGCTATGGAATACAAGTGCATATGCCACAATTTGCAGGCAATAGTATGCTTTAGATTTATTTTACCATGCACTGTCATTATTTAATTCTTAATTTACTTATCATTGCATTTTTTTTTATTTTTTCAATTAATTCTTTTTTATTGAATGTATTACAGTTTCAAGTGAACCGCGTTCTCCATCAATGGAATCATTGTCATTAGAAGAATCGGATTGAAAGCTATCAAATAAGTTGCAACACCTATCAATTTGCTTGGACTTTTTTTTTTTTTTTTTGTTAAAGGATGTTAACTTTATCAATATGTGAGGATGTTTTATTAATTTTTGGATTACTTAATAGTTGAATATTTTCATAATATTTTATGACGATTCATGATATTGTGTCACACTCTATTATTTATTGTATGACAAAAATAAGTGTCACCCAAACATAAGTATAATGTGACATTTATCTATAGTGTCACATATAATTTAGCATTTGATGACGATAATGCGCATATTGTCATAATATATCTTTAGCTACGGTGCAAAGGTGACGAGTGTTGTGACGCCATGGTAAATGTCATCAAATATGATATGTGATGAGAATTTGATATTGTGTGACGCGAACGTGTGCGCCAGTAATAATCAAATTTGTTGTAGTGCTACCTCTCGACTCACCCTCTCAACCCTCTTCAACCTTGGTAAATCTAATCCTAATTGTGATGGTCATTTGTCAAAATGATGATTAGAATAGGTTCTCAACCATAGTGTCACTCTAAGGGAAAGCCAAGCGTCAAACACACAAGATTGAAACTCATAAATTCTTAATCAAAGGAAAAGCTATAAAAGTCAAAGAAATAAATACATTATAGGGTTTACATGTCCAAGTACCCACTAGGGGTTTAGCTCTCCATGGAACAATACAAAATCAAAGATTTGTTCAAATGAAAGTGAAAACAATCCATAAAGATAACCTTATTTTGTCCTGTGATGATGGTCTCCTAGTACCGCTCCTCCTTCTCCAAAAACTCCTATGTCTAGCCTAGGGCACACCTAGGTAAATCGATGTCATCAACTGCTTCCCCAATAACTCTCCTTCGAAGGAAATTGATGTTTAGCAATGTAGAAAAGCTTGAAAATCTTGCAAAAACTTGCTCCAAACCCTAGCAGTGCTCCCTTTCCAAGATAGAAAAAAGATCCCCAAATAACTCTTCAAAGCAGCTATTCAAACCCTCAAATCAGGAATCCACACGCCTATGTGAAAAATCCACACGGCCATGTGGAATCCATAGGGTATTTCTTGGTGCATAAACCAATGTGGAGAGCTTTTGAAATTTCTGAACAACCCGAAATATGGCGTGTGATTGCCTTAGTTCCCTTCTACATCACCCATTCACTTGAACTCTTTAGAAGTTGTGATACGCTTGTGCAATCACGCAAGAAAATGGGTCGTCAAGTAATACCTCTCGTGCAAGCACGAGAGAATCGTATTCCCAAGGGCCCAAGAATTTACCCTTACTTCCTTATCTCGATGTTGTTTAACCTATAAGTCCGAATGATTGAGAGAATGCAAGAAAGCTAAACAAATGCAAATAAAATGCTAGTAACAAAGGTAAAATATGGGGAGTAATCAGGGTAAGGAAATGGTCACGGATGAGGATCCCCTCAGGGGCTACTAAAGTGTGTGGGATGATAGAACTAACATGCAAGTGGCTAGTTGAACAGAGAAAACCCTAATTTAGGCCAACGCGATGGTCACGGCAATTGACCCCTATCTTGGTACGACTATTGGATACAGAATCTCTTCCGCACAAATCCTCCTACAATCACAATGGGGGAAGTGGTTTTCTCAAGCTAGGGTTGAAACACAAGCTAGTACTCAACCCTAGAAATAGAGGGGTACAAATACCCACAGGGACCACAGGTCACTGACATACTCTCTGACAAAAGGCTCATGCTGCTGGATGTGAGTAAAATCCTGCAAAATGGCATACTGACGAGCAGAGCTGGAATGCTCAAACACATGACATAAGTGTTCCCACATTGCTTAAGCAGTAGGAAGATGTCCAATTTCTATACGAACATCAATCTCACAAGACTAACATATAATGGTCATGGTACGGCGATCAACAAGTGTCCATGATGCATCGGGGGTGGAAGGTTGGGGAGAAGTGTCGTCGACATGGCCAAGTAGATCCATACCAAGTAAATAGATACAAACGGTAGTAAACCATTCTCTGTGATTATAACTATTTAATTTGATGTCGATTAGAGCTAGGAAATGTGGAGCAAAGACTGATGATGTCATTTTTTTTAATTTAAAAAATAAACAGGAGGAAAAACAATTTGGGAAACAGTGTTTATTTTTTTAATTTGAAAATGGGAGGGAAACATAATTTGAGAAACTTTTTTTTTTATTTAAGTATAATAAACACTGTAAAGGAATAAAGGAATGAATGAAATCAAAGAGATACTGCCAAAGCTTAAGACGCACGCTTGTCGGGGAATCAAAGGTTGTAGATCAAATGAAGAGAAATGAAAGGAAGATGCTCGTCGGGGAATCAAAGGCTGTCGATCATGGCGGGAAAAAAATGAAAGGAAACTGCTAAAGAAGAACTGAAAGGCTGTGGATCACGGTGATGAGTTCACGTTGAGGCGTGACGGGGTTGTCGGTGACGAGTTCATAGTGAGCACAGAGATCATGGCGGGCTATCAACAATTACGGCTGCGAGCACAGAGGTCACGGTGGGGCTGTCAACAATCATTGCTGGGATGTCAACGCTCGTCGATGAGCAAAACAAACCCGTGAGGATTTTATCAACACTGCCGGGGAGGAAACAACGCACGTCGGAGAACGAGGGCATGAAGATGATAACACCGGAAGAGAACGGAGAAGGCCCAACGGATGACGAATTTCGACAAAGGTAGACCTAGCAAACGTCAACATCGACGTCACAGATCAGACTAGATTCCGGCGTTTGATACCATGATATACAAAGTATGAGAGAAAGAATGAGTGTGTGTTCATTAGATAGAAACCACCGCATATAAATACAAGAGAGGTATACATATGAGTATGTATACACAATAGTATCTGTGTAAGTACACAATATATGTATAAGTACTCTAACAATATATAAAAAGAAATTAATAAAGAATTTCAAAGCTCAGCAGCAAGTCCTCATATTTGGCTAGATAATAATAATAATAGACTGATAAAGAAAATGTATGTGTTTATTATAAATTGTCAAAGAATTTTTACAATAGTAAAAATAACTTTTAAAAAAATAAAATCTAGTTGGTGACTGAAGCAGGGCTATGAACAAACCTTTTCAAACGGAATACTTGGTTTGACAATACTATGTGCCCCAAATCTGAACATGGTCTTATTCAATAGGAATTAAAAATAAAAGACAACAATTAAAATCATTAGCTTAACTAGCACCATAAAATAACTAAAAGCATCATCTTACATTTTGTGTTTCTTTATATTGACAGACGAATGTATTTTATTCATGCTTGTTTTAGTAATTAGTTCACGAGATTAGTTAATTTATGTTTCCCAAACTTGTTAGAATTCACATAAAAATAACAAGTAAAATAAAATTGTGCCTTTGTTTCAATCATATTTATTATTTTCAGCATTAAGTATAAAAATGATAGTAAATTGATTTGTCTACATTTGAATATATACCTCAACATATAATAATTTATGTTTAATTACATGTTTCATCATTACCTAACAAGATATAATAATCAAATCAGTTAGTTTATTGGCAAAGTGATTAGCTAAAATTACTAATAATCTGAATATCACATTTGTTATAACTTCTGGGTTAAATTGAGCTGTGGTAATATATGTTGGGTATATATACCCAAAAGGCATGCAATAATCCGCATTCAATAAACCTTTTCAATATCACATTCAAAGCAAGCAAAAACCAAACAGTGAAAACCAAAAGAGAGCATTAAAGAGAAGAGACAACCTCTAAAATAACCCGTCAAAGTGATGCTCATTCTTCCTTATGGTTTTCTTCCTAATATGCACTCTAACAAGGCTTGATTAGAACCCACAATCACCTGATCCTCATCTTCAATCCACGGACCAGATACAAAGTTTGATAGGTAATTGTTCCACATGGCCTCACCTAGTTACATCCATGGACCATGTTGCTCAAGTTTATCAAGTGTGTGATACACAAAAATGCCAAATTAGAGCCCTTCTATTATGAGTGCATCCACTCATTACCCCACCTTCATCATTTGATCTTTTAAGCATCCCCAAGGCTCTGCAAAATGGACAAGCAAACATAAATGCAAACACCTTCTCTTACCTCCAACAAGTCATGGATCAGCTTTGGTTCTCACAAAACATTCTCTTGTGCAAGACCAGGACTGCTCACCTCCTTTTCCTCTTAACCTAACAACCAACTTTATCTTCAGAACCACTTCCAGGAAACAACAGTACATCACAGGTAGTTAATGCATCATAGTTTATGATTAGTCAAATTCATTGTTTCATGTCTATTAACCTGTATTGTGTACTTTACAGAGTATGAAAAATCATGGAGTATACAAAGGTAAGAAGAAACAAACTGTGCTGAATATCGTCATAGGCCAGCCTCTTTTCCAGTTGCAGTATCCTTCAGCACCTACTTTGAAAATCCATATAATAAAGAAGAGACGTAAAGAAATGAACTTTCATTGGCCAATAGAAATCCAAAAAATATATGGAAATTTCAAATAAGAACATAGATGCACGGAGTACAGTTTAGTTTACCAAACAACTAAATTTTTTGTGATTCATTTTTAAAAACAGAAAGCTTCATAATCATTACAATGACTCGAGAAAACAAAAATATAGCAGTTCCTTAGACAGGCCTGTGATTACACAACAGAACTAGTAGTGTAAAGTATGAACCGCCAAGAAAGGAATATGGTTAACGTTGCATGGATGGTTTTAATGGCTGAAGCAATAACTATAAATATAACTTAAAAATTAGAAAAGTAGGTTTCTGAAGAATGACTAAAGTATAATTTAAAAAATAACTCAATTTGAAAACATCTTAGAACCAATCATATGTTTATTTGAGAAGAAATTCCAACCCAATCAATTTATTTGAGAAAAGTAGGGTATTTCTATTTTTGTTTGTTAAAAAGAAATTCCAACACACTCGATAAAAAATGAGAATATTTAACATGTAGGTTTCTACAATACAACAAAACATAAAACTAATACTTCACATTAATCATCTTAGATCCATATTTTGCACAAAAACGGTTAAAAACTCCATACTACCAGCTGTACTTGACAAGAATCAAGCACAACTACCTAGATGAAATTAAACAAAAACGGCTCAACATATGAGTTGAGACAATAAAAAAACCAATAGCCAGTGGTCAATGTACTTCACATGAAGCAAAGGGATAGAGATCTGATAAATCTAACACATTTTACACTCAAGCTGATAAACTAAGGCCATAATCGAGTTTGAGTTATACAGCCAGATAAACTATGCATTTAATTCAATTTTCCATTTCACATGTTAGTACTTTTATTAAACAATAAAGCCAAACGTAGTGTTTGCGCAATAGGTGTGCTAGTCATAACCTTGTCATTTAAAAACTTAAATGCATCATCCACAAGCTTTCTCAATACCTGAAATCCAAACTAAACATTCAATATTGAACTTAGAAATAAAACATATATGATGATAGATCAATAAATCCCCCTTATTATTCCCATAGTCATTGCATCAAAATTATTGACTGAATAAAAGAAAGCCAGAATTGATATAAATGCATTAAAAATTAGAGAATAAATATGGCGTTTTGATCAAAGAGATAGAAAACCTGATCTGAGATTTCCCAGTGGAAAACTGCTTCCCAATGGCTGGGGAACTCGAGCTTCACATTCCCATTATCATCCTTAACAACTCTATAAGAAACCTACTTGGATTCCTCATCGACCTTCAACATCTTCCGCTTATTAATGAAGCGCTTAACAGAGAAGATGTATTCTCTGTTAAGCATTTCGAGATCAAATGAAAGAGCTTCGAGATCATTCTATTTATAAGCTTGAGAAAAAAAAAATGGACGAAGGATGATGAGGATGATTGTGCAGGCAATTTAATGAAGTGATGAAATGCAGTGGAGAAGCAGGAGATGCAGATCACCTATTTGCTGGGATGACGTGGGAGAGAGAAGATTGTTAGGGCCAGAGATTGTGCAAATGACAGTAGAGAAGGTCCGATTGATCAGAGATCGTTTACGAGCAGCTCAGAGTAGACAGAAGAGTTATGCAGATAACAGAAGAAGAAGTTTGGAGTTTCAGGTTGGAGATCATGTGTTCTTGAGGGTTGCTCCAACCAAAGGAATAATTCGCTTTGGAGTCAGAGGAAAGCTTAGTCCTCGATTTATTGGCCCCTTTGAGATTGTAGAGCGCATTGGCGAGGTGGCATATCAGCTTGCACTGCCACCAGCTCTTTCTCGTGTGCATAATGTATTCCATGTCTCCATGTTGAAAAAGTTCATCGCAAATCCCGATCATGTGATTCAGTTTTCAGACTTTGAACTTAATAATGATATGTCATATGAGGAGCGTCCTGTGAAGATCGTGGATGTCAAAGAGCAAACTTTGAGAAAACGGATCATTCCATATGTAAAGGTCCAGTGGACCAATCATTCAGAGCGTGAAGCGACATGGGAGTTAGAATCCGAGATGAGGGAGAAATACCCGCATCTTTTCTTATGATCAGGTAATAGTTTAGAGGACTAAACTTTTTTTTAGTGGGGAGGGGTTGTGGGCCCCACACCATTATTTTTATTTTATTTTTTAAAAGAAATTCGTTTTGTTAGTATTTATGTAATTATTTAATAAGGGAACTTTTTAAATTCTTTCTTTTTCAGTTTCCAAACCCTAGCCGACTTCTCATTTCTTCGGTTCTAGATCTTTGATTGGTTTGAGGAAGAGGAAGAGATCTAGCGTTTTTTCCTTTTCTCTTTTGCTCTTTTTTTTGGTGTGTGGTGTCGACGGTGAGGACGGGGTTTGGTCTCTTCGTCAAGAGTGTTGTGTAGTTCGTTGAGGTAAGCATACCCTTCATTGGATCTTTTGTCGAGTGTAGAATCGTCTCTATTCTCTTTTAGATTTTGATTTAATATAGTTTGATTAGATTAATGGGTTATCTATTTAAAAATTGAGTTTTGTTTTGTTGTCTACATCGGTATATCATCCTCTTTAATTGAATATATTTTTATTCTTTGTGATTCTTATGCAAACGATTAGATTTATAGCCAAGAATGAATTAGTCTTATAGCTAATCTCGGTTTAATAATAATAATTATTATTTTTATAATCAATTATAATGTTATGCTGTTGTTTATGATAGAAAAGGTCTGCATACTTTTCATGGATTTTTGTTTTCAAAGCAACAGTACTGCTGGACTTTAAAATGTATGGGTTCATCTCCATCTTTTGATAGGATAGTCATCATCATGCCAGTACATCAACATTTACTTTGATAGTTATTGTTTTAGTTGTGGGATTACTCTAAAAATCCCAACCAAACATCATTGGTTATTTTACCAGTTTTTGTACAAGAATTAGATTATTTAATAAATAATTTAATGATTAATTCTAAAGATACCGAAACTAATATTAATAAAAAAAAAAAGATTTGATTGTTTCGTGTTGAGTGTTGACCATGTTAATGCACATTGTTTTAATATGTTTTGATTTCATAGGTTTTAGGAAAAAAATTTGGGTTTAATTGCTTAAGACATAATTGCTTAATATATATATATATATCCAGTGGAGTTCTGGCGTCCATTAGTTTTTATATATATATATATATATATATATATATGTGTGTGTGTGTGTGTTATTTATTTAAGCCATTGTTATGTATTTATTTGTGTGCTGGCGTCCACTATATATTTATGTGTTTATATTAAATCCATATGTTAGAATGGTTGATGTTGTGTATTGAGTTATTTTATTTTATTTTTTTTTATGTTGATGATGTTGATTATTTTTGGGATCTTAAACCTATAAAACTGGTATTAGAGATTATAGTACTTATATCTAAGCTCCGTAGCTTAACTTTGTCATAGTTGTCCTTAAGACTTAGTTTAGAGAAAATTGTCTTTTAATGAGTGAGGTTAGACTGGTATAATTTTTAGGCCTGTGTGGTCAGTGTTATTGATATCCTAGGAATATGTTCTCAAATATAGGGTATTTCGTGGAAGCTTAAATTCGGGGTGTATTTAATTTTTGGCGAGTTTTTGGCGTTAGACAAGTAAGTAAACCACATATAAATCTGTACATATATGTATATGCAAATTTCTGATTTTCAATAATGATTTACATAATTATTTAATTCAGTTAAATTTTATTTGTTAAATATTAAAATGTTTACTGCTCATATATTGTGATATACGTGAGCATGTATGAAAAGTTTTATTTATTTATTTATTTTATTTTTGTTTAATCAGATTTAACAATCATGTATGATTTGACTTTTGTGAACTTTTATAATTCTGTTTTATTTATTTACTTTATATCAGAATTACAGCTTCCATAATTCCTCATACTATAGAAACAATTGGAATTATCTTCATTAGAAAACGGGATCACTGAATTTCAGTATTACTGCGTTGACGATGAATTTTTAGATCTGACATACTTTTGCTATAAAAATTCGTAGTCCCCAATTAACTGTGCAATAACCCTGTCACTGGGGGTTAATCACTGACCGTGTCGACACGTATCTGACTTAGAAACTGCAGTTTCCCACCGTTCCGTCGGTGAAGAATAACGGCTTCTGATATTCTGGCTCGGGTCACCGAGGGTAAACATATGAACTCTGTAATCTGACTCGGGTCACCGAGTTTAAATAAATGAATTCTGATGTTTTGTTTTGGCATTAGTTGTTGGGGGACTTATATGATACTTATTTAATTAAAATTAAATCTGTGTGAATTATTTTTGATTTCTGGGTTTCATATTGATTTTTATATCACTATGCATTTTTATGCTATTAAAATTATTGTTTATTTTTGTGATCCCGATATTTTTAGTGGTTACTTACTGAGCTCCCAAGCTCATTAAGTTGTTCAATTTCTTTTTCAGATCAGGAGTAAGGTTGAGTGGTGGACAGCTTAGCGGAGTCGTTGAGCAAGTCACTGTCTAGCTTTCATCGAGTTAATAAAACTCCTTTGATGTGAACTTAGTTCTTTTGCCTTTGTTTAAGAGTGATGTCAAACTTTGATTATGTGTTTCTTTGTGTTACAAACTTTGTGGTTTCTTTTGTTTTAAACTAAATACACTTGTTAGATATTGTTCATATTTGTGAGACAGGTTTGAGGCCTTGCGTGCCTACTTGGTTACGGCCTTGTAGGTAGGCGGCCGTTTGTCAACGCTTCGGGTTCGGGGCGTGACAAATTTAGTGGTATCAGGGCATTATGAGTTTCTTGTGATGCCTTTCGGGTTGACGAATGCCCCAGCTGCTTTTATGGATTTAATGAATAGAACCTTCCAGCCTTTCTTGGATAGGTTCGTAGTGGTATTCATTGATGATATTCTGGTGTATTCGAAGAGCCAAGAAGAGCATGAGGAGCATTTGAGGATTGTACTAAGCATCTTGAGAGAGAAGAAGTTGTTTGCAAAATTCTCTAAGTGTGAGTTTTGGTTGGACAGGGTGGCTTTCCTTGGTCATGTGATAACCAAGGATGGGATTTCTGTTGATCCCAAGAAGATAGAGGCAGTTGTTGAGTGGAAGAGGCCCACCAATGTGACAGAAGTTCGTAGTTTTCTGGGGCTAGCTGGTTATTACAGACGATTTGTGGAAGGGTTTTCAGTGTTAGCAGCACCATTGACTAAACTCACCAGGAAAGGAGCAAGTTTTCAGTGGTCAGATCAGTGTGAGCAGAGTTTTCAGGAGTTGAAGCGTCGATTAGTGTCTGCACCCATTCTCACACTCCCATCTCCTGGTGGAGGGTTTGTCATTTATAGTGATGCTTGTAAGACTGGTTTGGGGTGTGTCCTAATGCAGAATGGACATGTGGTGGCATACGCCTCAAGGCAGTTAAAGCCTTTTGAGGTAAATTATCCAACTCATGATCTGGAGTTGGCTGCTGTGATTTTTGCCTTAAAGATTTGGAGGCATTACTTGTATGGAGAGGCTTGTGAAGTTTTCACAGATCACAAGAGCCTTAAATATATTTTCACTCAGAAGGAACTGAATATGAGACAGAGGAGATGGCTGGAGTTATTGAAGGATTATGATCTAACTATCAGTTATCATCCCGGGAAGGCAAATGTGGTGGCGGATGCTCTTAGCAGGAAGTCTATTGGCAGTGTAGCTGCGTTGGTTACTTCCCAAAGGCCAATCCTTGAGGATATGAGGAGGATGGAGCTACATGTGTTTTTACATGGTGCAGGTGGTTCTTTGGCAAGTTTAGTGGTGCGGCCTATGCTTTTGGAGAGAATTAAAACGGCTCAAGCAGAGGACAGCTATTTTCAGAAGATTCGACAGGAGATAGAAGCTGGTACTCAAGTTCAGTTCAAGATCCATCAGGATGATTCGGTGAGGTTTGGAGATCGGATTTGTGTTCCAAATAATTCAGATTTAAAGAAGGAAATCATGGAAGAAGCTCACTACACCAGTTATTCGGTTCATCCTGGCAGCACTAAAATGTATAAGGATCTCAAGAGTACTTTCTGGTGGAATAACATGAAGAGGGAGATTGCTCAGTTTGTGGCACAGTGTTTAACCTGTCAGCAGGTTAAGGTGGAGCATCAGAGACCAGCGGGACTTCTTCAACCACTTCCAATTCCAGAGTGGAAGTGGGAGAACATTGCAATGGATTTTGTGTCTGGATTTCCAAGAACCAGCAAGGGTACTGACAGTGTGTGGGTTGTGGTTGATAGATTAACTAAGTCAGCACATTTCTTGGCTGTAAAGACTGGTATGTCTTTGGAGAAGCTAGCAGAGTTGTACATTGAGCAGATCGTGAGGCTGCATGGTGTTCCAGTGTCAATTGTGTCAGATCGAAACACCCGATTTGTAGCACATTTCTGGAAAAGTTTGCATAAGGCTTTAGGAACCAAGTTGACCTTCAGTACAGCCTTTCACCCACAAACTGATGGCCAATCTGAGAGGACAATTCAAGTTTTGGAGGATATGCTCCGGGCTTGCATGCTTGATTTCGGGGGTTCATGGGATCGACACTTGCCTTTGATTGAGTTTGCTTATAATAATAGCTATCAGGCAAGCATCCAGATGGCTCCCTATGAGGCATTATATGGCAGGAGATGCAGATCACCTATTTGCTGGGATGACGTGGGAGAGAGAAGATTGTTAGGGCCAGAGATTGTGCAAATGACAGTAGAGAAGGTCCGATTGATCAGAGATCGTTTACGAGCAGCTCAGAGTAAACAGAAGAGTTATGCAGATAACAGAAGAAGAAGTTTGGAGTTTCAGGTTGGAGATCATGTGTTCTTGAGGGTTGCTCCAACCAAAGGAATAATTCGCTTTGGAGTCAGAGGAAAGCTTAGTCCTCGATTTATTGGCCCCTTTGAGATTGTAGAGCGCATTGGCGAGGTGGCATATCAGCTTGCACTGCCGCCAGCTCTTTCTCGTGTGCATAATGTATTCCATGTCTCCATGTTGAAAAAGTTCATCGCAAATCCCGATCATGTGATTCAGTTTTCAGACTTTGAACTTAATAATGATATGTCATATGAGGAGCGTCCTGTGAAGATCGTGGATGTCAAAGAGCAAACTTTGAGAAAACGGATCATTCCATATGTAAAGGTCCAGTGGACCAATCATTCAGAGCGTGAAGCGACATGGGAGTTAGAATCCGAGATGAGGGAGAAATACCCGCATCTTTTCTTATGATCAGGTAATAGTTTAGGTGAGAGGCGCTCACTTTAAGTGAGACAAAAGGCTTAGGTCGCGGGTTCGACTCCGGGGGAGTGCGAATTATTATGCGGCTAAGCAAAACAATACCTGGCTTGTGATGAGTTCTGTTCCGAGTCTCACTGAGGTGGGTCGGTCTCTCACAAAAAAGGCGCCTTTTTTGTGAGAGAGACCGACCCACCTCAGTGAGACCTGAAACAGAACTCTGCACAAGCCAGGTATTGTTTTGCTTAGTCGCACAATAATTCGCACTCTCTCGGAGTCGAACCCGCGACCTAAGCCTTTTGTCTCACTTAAAGTGAGCGCCTCTCACCAATTGATCCCGAAGCGTTGACAAACGGCCGCCTACCTACAAGGCCGTAACCAAGTAGGCACGCAAGGCCTCAAACCTGTCTCACAAATATGAACAATATCTAACAAGTGTATTTAGTTTAAAACAAAAGAAACCACAAAGTTTGTAACACAAAGAAACACATAATCAAAGTTTGACATCACTCTTAAACAAAGGCAAAAGAACTAATTTCACATCAAAGGAGTTTTATTAACTCGATGAAAGCTAGACAGTGACTTGCTCAACGACTCCGCTAAGCTGTCCACCACTCAACCTTACTCCTGATCTGAAAAAGAAATTGAACAACTTAATGAGCTTGGGAGCCCAGTAAGTAACCACTAAAAATATCGGGATCACAAAAATAAACAATAATTTTAATAGCATAAAAATGCATAGTGATATAAAAATCAATATGAAACCCAGAAATCAAAAATAATTCACACAGATTTAATTTTAATTAAATAAGTATCATATAAGTCCCCCAACAACTAATGCCAAAACAAAACATCAGAATTCATTTATTTAAACTCGGTGACCCGAGTCAGATTACAGAGTTCATATGTTTACCCTCGGTGACCCGAGCCAGAATATCAGAAGCCGTTATTCTTCACCGACGGAACGGTGGGAAACTGCAGTTTCTAAGTCAGATACGTGTCGACACGGTCAGTGATTAACCCCCAGTGACAGGGTTATTGCACAGTTAATTGGGGACTACGAATTTTTATAGCAAAAGTATGTCAGATCTAAAAATTCATCGTCAACGCAGTAATACTGAAATTCAGTGATCCCGTTTTCTAATGAAGATAATTCCAATTGTTTCTATAGTATGAGGAATTATGGAAGCTGTAATTCTGATATAAAGTAAATAAATAAAACAGAATTATAAAAGTTCACAAAAGTCAAATCATACATGATTGTTAAATCTGATTAAACAAAAATAAAATAAATAAATAAATAAAACTTTTCATACATGCTCACGTATATCACAATATATGAGCAGTAAACATTTTAATATTTAACAAATAAAATTTAACTGAATTAAATAATTATGTAAATCATTATTGAAAATCAGAAATTTGCATATACATATATGTACAGATTTATATGTGGTTTACTTACTTGTCTAACGCCAAAAACTCGCCAAAAATTAAATACACCCCGAATTTAAGCTTCCACGAAATACCCTATATTTGAGAACATATTCCAAGGATATCAATAACACTGACCACACAGGCCTAAAAATTATACCAGTCTAACCTCACTCATTAAAAGACAATTTTCTCTAAACAAAGTCTTAAGGACAACTATGACAAAGTTAAGCTACGGAGACGAAGGATGATGAGGATGATTGTGCAGGCAATTTAATGAAGTGATGAAATGCAGTGGAGAAAATGTGTATTATTGCATTATATAAAGATTATTTTTATATTTGATGATGAGCCATGGCTGATAAATTATTACATTATGTTTGTTGTGGTGCCATCTGTGAGAGACCGACCCACCTCAGTGAGACTCGGAACAGAACTCATCACAAGCCAGGTATTGTTTTGCTTAGCCGCACAATAATTCGCACTCCCCCGGAGTCGAACCCGCGACCTAAGCCTTTTGTCTCACTTAAAGTGAGCGCCTCTCACCAATTGATCTACGGATCAATTGGTGAGAGGCGCTCACTTTAAGTGAGACAAAAGGCTTAGGTCGCGGGTTCGACTCCGGGGGAGTGCGAATTATTGTGCGGCTAAGCAAAACAATACCTGGCTTGTGATGAGTTCTGTTCCGAGTCTCACTGAGGTGGGTCGGTCTCTCACAAAAAAGGAAGTGAGCGCCTCTCACCAATTGATCCGTAGATCAATTGGTGAGAGGCGCTCACTTTAAGTGAGACAAAAGGCTTAGGTCGCGGGTTCGACTCCGGGGGAGTGCGAATTATTGTGCGACTAAGCAAAACAATACCTGGCTTGTGATGAGTTCTGTTCCGGGTCTCACTGAGGTGGGTCGGTCTCTCACAAAAAAAGGCGGATCAATTGGTGAGAGGCGCTCACTTTAAGTGAGACAAAAGGCTTAGGTCGCGGGTTCGACTCCGGGGGAGTGCGAATTATTGTGCGGCTAAGCAAAACAATACCTGGCTTGTGATGAGTTCTGTTCCGAGTCTCACTGAGGTGGGTCGGTCTCTCACAAAAAAGGCGCCTTTTTTGTGAGAGACCGACCCACCTCAGTGAGACTCGGAACAGAACTCATCACAAGCCAGGTATTGTTTTCCTTAGCCGCACAATAATTCGCACTCCCCCGGAGTCGAACCCGCGACCTAAGCCTTTTGTCTCACTTAAAGTGAGCGCCTCTCACCAATTGATCCTTTTTTTGTGAGAGACCGACCCACCTCAGTGAGACTCGGAACAGAACTCATCACAAGCCAGGTATTGTTTTGCTTAGCCGCACAATAATTCGCACTCCCCCGGAGTCGAACCCGCGACCTAAGCCTTTTGTCTCACTTAAAGTAAGCGCCTCTCACCAATTGATCCGTAGATCAATTGGTGAGAGACGCTCACTTTAAGTGAGACAAAAGGCTTAGGTCGCGGGTTCGACTCCGGGGGAGTGCGAATTATTGTGCGGCTAAGCAAAACAATACCTGGCTTGTGATGAGTTCTGTTCCGAGTCTCACTGAGGTGGGTCGGTCTCTCACACCATCCATGAGCGGTTCATGCAAATAAAAAAATTCAATCTTTCTATATTTGCATTTAGGTTATCGTAAATTACTTTTTTAATTACATTTTTTATAGCATTATCGAATCAATTTTTTACCGCATCATGATATTTGAAACCATATTAGTAAATTATTAAATTTTTATTTTTAGTTAAATATTTAGCACGATTCTAATAAATTATTAGATTTGGATGTTTGGCACGAGATTCGATACTGTATTAATAAATTATTATATTTGTATTTTTGACACGGTATCAATGTATTATTGTATTTGTTTTTTTGGCATGATATTAATAAAATTATTATATTTATAAATTTAACGTTGTATTAATATATTATAATATTTGTGATTTTGACACGATATTTGGCATGATATTATTAATTTATTATATTAGCATATTTGACACAGTATTAATAATTAGTTACATTATATTTGTATATTTTGTACGATATTTGACATAATATAAATAAATCATTACATTTATATATTGGGATGATTTTAGTAATTATTGTATTTGTATTTTTGCACAAAATTTGGTATGAGATTGTTAAGTTATTTTTTTAAAAAAATTATTGTCTTTGGCACTGCATTTGACACAGTCTTGTAAAATTATTAATTCTGAAAATACTTTAAAAGTCCCCCCAAGTTTCACTTATATACAGATCGTCTAGCCAAATTTGAAAATTTCCAAAAAGTCATTCTTTTTTTTTGACACCTTACTTTTCAGTCCTTCTTTCATAAAAGTAGCTGATGTTGACTGAAATATCCATTAGTTTTTTAAGTGCAAACACATAATATTAAACAGAAAAAATCAGATATTAAACGTCAAAAATAAATATTAAATAAAAAAGTAATATATTAAGTGAAAACTTATGTTTATGTGGTTATACATAAATACAATATTAAACGAAAATTATACTTATTAAGCTGGAAGTACATATTGTAAAATAGAATAAATTGACCGAGTGAGCTATAGTGAAAGAAGTCTAGGAAGTAAACTGAAAAAGGAAGGACTGTCTAGGAAATTCAAATATCAAAGAATTTGTCTGAGACGTTTTGAAACTCTTAGGGACATATAAATAATTTTATCTTATTAAATTTGTATATTTTGCACGGTATTTGGCAAGGAATTAAAATATTATTTTTTAAAATATTATGTATTTGGCAGAATTTGTTAGTTATGTATCAAATGTTATGATAAATTTAGTAAGATTTTTTCCATGCAAATTTTTACATGTCAATTTAGCATTTTTCTAGTAGTGTTGTTATTCCCAGTTGACATTAGCAATGGCCTTGATCTGGCTGTGATACCAAGTTAGAAAAATAAAAGTATCTATTTCTCAACCTTTTCTGTATTTGTGAGCCATGCCTAGTCATTTTATAGGTGTAATTCCCAAAATGATCACTCTACTTATGTACGTGTGCCCTTTTGGTCCATCTACTTCAATTTATATTTTTCATGTTATAGATAACCTCTAAGATTGCCTGGATCATCTCTTTCTTCACTCTCATACACACATGTCCCACATCAATACTTACCAAATACTATTTCTTAATTTGTCATTATTTTTGTAAATTATGTCTAATTCTCATACACAGGTGCTTAAAGAACCTCAATATTATAAAAACCAATAAGCTTTTGCTGTTTTCTTTGAAACATATAAAAATCAGGTAGAGATCCAGATTGTAAACAAATTTAAAAAAAATAATAACAATAACAATAATAATAAAATAAAATGATGAATTTGGATATGAGAATTATGTTTATTTAACTGTGGACCTATTTATCTAATCCCAGTCTTTTCAATCTTTTTTAGTTTTTGTTTCTAGTTTTGTGGCTCTTTTTTTGAGTCACTTTCTCTTGTTGTTCTTATTTAGCTTTGCTTTTCCTTTCTTTTTCTGTATTTTTCAGCCGTTTGTCCAGTTTTTCTTTCAATAAAAGCCTTTGGGGCTCCTTTCAAAAAAAAAAAAAAAAAAATGATAACACTTATTCTCATCACTCTTGAAGTCATGAAATGAGAAAATACAACTAACACGCGAAGATGTAATTATCCTAGATTGAGTGAGCATTATATTACAGTTGAAGGATCCTTGTTTTACTTTTATTTTTAATCTATTCTTCTAAAGTTCAAAGTTATTTTAATGTAATTATCATTGAATTTGAATTATTTTACTAAACAATCTGAATTTGAATTTAATATGAAGTGCAGCTTCCAATAAGTTTCATCCAATCAAACATTCTTTATTAAAATTAAAGTAGTTCACAATTACATCTTTGTCACACTGACAATAGATTAAAAAAAAAATTCAAAGGGCCAAACAACAGATTTTTTTTTTTTTAAAAAAGGATTGTTGATAATGTAGCCTAATTTCTAAAATATCAATCGGTCAAATAATAAATTTTTTTAAATATGTTTTGAAAAATATTATTTTTTTTTAAGTTATAGGCTTAATTTGTTACAAAATTAATAATTTTAAAATACAAATCAAAACTGAAAGGGGAGAGAAAGAGAGCGAGGTGGGAGAGAGGAATAAGAGTGTTGAGGGGAGTCTCCCTGACCAAGAACATCCCTTGCCCTCCTGCCAATACTTATAGCGTCAAATAAATTTGTTGATGTAACATAATGCACTGAAATCCAAATGCTATGAGTCCTCTTTCTTGCAAGGAAACTGTCCTACACTAACTATTATATTTTGTCAAATTGTGTTTTATTCATGTATTAAAAAATTTACCATTCTAGTATTATAATTATATACTAATTCATTTCCTAAAATTTTTTTATATTAAAATAACAAGAGTTTAATAAATTTGAATAGACAAACACTTATCTTTTATAAGATGTGCTCAGCAGTAAGGTTGTAAACAAGTCAAGCCGAGCTTTGCCATGCTCAAGCTCGGCTCGTTACTATTTCAACAAAGCTCAAGCTCGAGCCAAGCTTATTTCAAGCTTTATTAGTGAGGCTTGGGCTCGACTGGTTAGCTCGATTAAGGTTCAGTAATTTTTTTATTTTTTATTTTTGTATTCAATAGTGTATCATTTGAAGTTCGTTTAATGAATCATTATCAAGCTTAGCTCGCCTTGATTTAAGCTCGAGGATCATTTTAGTAAAATAATAATTTAAGTTTTTATATGGAATCATTTAAACCTTTGGCCACTTGGCATGAGTTTAGGCTCAAGTTCAAGCTCATTAGAAACCTCATTAAATAAAACTGTTAAAATTTTTTATAATACAATTATTTTGATAGTATATAATTTTTTAGAAATTATAACATTATTAATGATTTTGTAAAAATGCTTGTTAAAGATGTTATAAATAGCTCTATTAATTATTCTCATAAATACATGTGTAAATGATGCTATTAATGAATCCCTTAACGATTCTGATAAACAAGCTTTTGCATATAATAAACAAGTTTTTTTTTAATGATTTTTATAAACAAGCCTCTAACGATACAATAAATGAGTCCTTTAACAATTCTTGTAAACAAGCTCTTAACGATATAATAAATGAGTTTGTTCATACGCCTTAACTAGCCAAGCATGGTGGTGTTTAGATTTGACTCATTTATCTTACGAGCTCAACAATTAGGCTTGAGACTCACTCATTTAGCTCAATGAACGAGCTAAGCCGAACCCTTAACAAGCCGAGTCTTCGAGTTTTTAATGAACACATTGGTTTCATTTACATTCCTACTCAACAGCTCAATAGCTCAGAGTTGGTCCAGCAACAATCCATCTTGAATGACTACAAATACAAACAGATAAATCAACTTCAGGAATAAAAACAATCTAGGAAGTACTCAAGTTGCCAGTGTATTTTGTAAACAGTGTCATTACTAACGTGCTTAACCAACCATTAAAGCTCGTAATGCCAGACTTAGAATCCAACTACTCTCAAGAAATTGATTCAATTGAATAAATAAAAAAAAATTATCAATCAAAAGAGGAAGTTAAATGTCTAAATACCTATCAAGTAGTCGTAGAGTAGAGTCTAAGCAACTTGCTAGTATGCAATTAGCATCATTTGATAATGAAACACGGTTGATAGGCTGCATCAAGTCATCAACAAGCTCTCTAGTTTATCAAGTAAAAGAAGTTTTATCAGAACAACAGAAACTCTTTTTGCTAAAAGTAAAAGACAAGATCATGCCTTATTGAATTTCGATAAACTCATACCTACCAATCCGAATATCAAATGTGCGAACAGTTCCATCAACACTTCCAGCAATAATTTCACTCTTTGTCAAGCAAACAAACATCACACTATCTTGAAATGTAGTGATTATCTAGAACATGAATCTCAACTTCTAAGTAACACTTCAAGAGAAAAGTGGATATCTATAAAATTCATAAGAAAAAAATAGGAGACAAAAATTTCACCTGAATCGGCTCTATACTATGAGATCTACAATTCCATGCGCACATAGACTGGTCATACCCTACAAAAACAACCATTGTGGCATACTCATTAAACTTAATAGAATTGACCTGTGAGAAGTAAAGAAGTATATGATACTAAAACCAAACTTTTGCCCACACATCACATCTTTGCATCAAACATTCATTAATCTCAATTTTCTTATCATTTCTAAGCGGAGACTAAAAGGAACCTTGTTGGAAATGTCAGAATTTAATAAAACAAAGTAAAATAAGTTAAATTTAATTCTAGTTGCCTAACCATCTAGAGTTGAATTTAACTTATTTTACTTTGTTTTATCAAATCCTGACATTATTCCTACTCCTATACTACTAGAAATCTGAGAGAAAGTAAGCTAAAAAAAATGATTCATCACTTGTACCACCATCGCCAAAGATAAAATTTTCTTCCAATAACCAAGGCAAGAAAAAGAGGATTAGTGAAATATTTCATCTTCCTTTCATTTTAGACACCCTTTCTGATATATGAAAGGACAAAACCTCAAGATATATGTACAAACCTCGCATAACAAGAAACCTTCATTAATACAAAAGTTAGAAGCAAGGATACCTGTAGTGGCAACTCAAAGGGCAAATAAAAAATTGTTCATACTAAAAAAAAAGTGTTTATAATTGTTCACTTGATAAGAGAGATAAATTTTTGGAATCAATTGAAATTGGGAAGTAATATCTGAAATGTTGAACTAATTCCGGAGCTTTGTTGCAAACCTGAAAATAATAAAAAAAGATAATGACCCATTATAAAAAGAAAATTTGGTTTTGTAAAAAAAAACTTACCAAGAAAGGATAGAAATACTGTTGTTGGAAAATGAAACCATAACTTTAATTCCTAGGCATTATATCTGTGAAATAAATATGAATAAATTAGTTCAAATTTGTAGGATATAATAAAATTTTTTCTCCCAATGAAATTGATTACCAGTAGAAGCTATATGATATTCATAATCTTCATCGGGATGTGATGATCCAACATCATTGTTTTCTGAGTGAGATGTCCCAGGATCCTATGACATATATTTGTAGTTATTAACACATAAAACATCCTACTATAATTAACTTTTTTCTTATATTAAAAACATACCTTTTTAGATATGGTAGATAATATAACTACAGCACCACTTTCCACACCACTCTGATGACTAGCAACTTGAATTAAAATATCAACTTTGCTCTTCAAATCAGAAATATCCTTCTTCATCAAGCTATTTTGACTTTCTAGACATTCACATTTTTCCATTAGTTGCCGGCGAGTGGGATTAGGTCCATGAAAATCTTTAGCTGATGCACCTAAACCATACATCTTGCAACACCCACGGTTATCTTCTCCCATTACTTGCAAGAAAATTTTATCCTTTAGCATAATGCTACTTTGTGATTCCTCTGGTAGTTGAGATACCAAAGTATTCAATTGGGCCTGTAAAATAATTATAATATCTATGAAGAAAGAACAAGTTAATGCCTTTAATAGATATAATATATGCAAAGTAAAATATATATTTTCAATGCGTACACTTCGTTCTGCAGCAGTGGCATTAACAAATGTCCCATCTTTTTTTTATGCAATTTGTAGAACATATCAAGGCGTGAGGGTTGACACACCCTTTTGCGTGTGTGTACCGCAAGTGCACGGGTTGTCGAAGTAATAATTACCCCGGTGAGTGGGTAGTCGAATCCGCAGGGAACGGAAGTACTAGTAATGACTGATTCTTAGTTATCTAGTCGAAACAATAATATGGAGCAATTGAATGTAATATGTAAAGTAAGAAAATCGCAAGAAAGAAAACAAATAAAAGGAAAAGGTAAAGGAGATCTCAATCAATGAAGATGAGATACTCGGGCAATGATCCCCCTAGGTTCTATCATGAAGTGCAAAACTAACTAAATGCTTCTAAACCAAGTTCTATGAGTCGAGGTAATCCAAGAACAATCGATCCCTGCTTCCAGGCCACCGATACTAGTCCCCTACAAGGTCCCAGCGGAGAATTTACTCAATCTCAACACCTCACACCCTATATGACCGCAATGAGTTTTAGGGATACCTAAGAGTGAAACCGATTCCTAAAATTAGATCTAACCCTACTTCTAGGCGAAAGATCCCTAACCCCTTACAAAAGTCCCGGCGGAGAAATCTATCAATCTCACGCCTCACACCCCAAATGGTTGCATAAAACTTAGGGAATACGGAGATAGGAAACACTCAATCGGAAGGGAAAGGGGACACTCTTCTATCTCAAGACTCACCCTCTCAACCCTCTTTAATCTCGTATGTTCTAATCCCTAATGGAGATCTCTCTCTCACCAAGGAAACAAATCAAGCATACCAAACAACCATACGAATTAATAAGGCATGCAAACAATAATTAAACAAGATTAAAACTCAAATAAACTTGGAATTAAAAGAAAGCATAAAGAAAGTCAATACATGAATCGAAACCTAAGGTTCACATGCCCAAGTATCTACTAGGGTTTAGCCCTCCATGGGACTTATTACAAAGCAAAAGATAATGAAGTAAAAAGCAATGTAATCCATGAAAATAAACCCCCTCAAATTCGTGATGATGGCCTTGATGAATTGTTCAACGTCTCGAAGGAACCTTCTCCGAAGCTAGGTCGCCAATGGCTCCCCGATGCTATCTCGTCGAAAGATCTATCGAAGTTGGTGAAGAACAACTCCCAATATCGCCAAAGACCTCCTCCTAGAAACCCTAGCCGCTCTTCTCAAAAGCCACACAAAAAGATATCAAAAGAATCGGCAAAAAGGGCTATTTATAAGCCTGAACCGCGTCAGCCGCGTGTCTGCACGCGACCGCGTGAGATCCCACGCGATCGCGTGGGCTGCAGAATTTCCACGCGGTCGCGTGGGATTTTTTGACGCGGTCGCGTGAACAGTAATTCTGCTACAGTACTGCTACAGTGAAATAAACAGTGTTTTTGCTACAGTATTCTTCATAATTATGCTCCAAACTCTCTCATATTGAGGCCACATGGTCGGGCACACGTCCATGTGGTGAGTTATAAGACTTCTCCTTCTTCGAATCATCATTTGAGAGCTTTAACTATCCTCACACAAGTTGGGACATGAAGGTGTGACTGCCTTTGTGCCCTTCCATCACATAAATCATCTTGAATTCTTCAGAAAGTTGGCACACACCCTCATGTGCGTGATCCCCTCTTGTGTCTTGACACTTGTGTTGTACAAAAACTCCCAACAATAGGTCTTTATAACCCATCTTTGCTTCCTTTTCCTCCTTTAACACTTCCACAACCTAATTGCATAAAAGAACACCAAAATACACTTTATGAGACATAATCAATGGTAAAATGATGCTCAATGTATGTAAAACAAGTCGGTAAAACATGTATATTCAAGCACTTATCAAGGGTTCTACTCCATCATTACGGATACTCTAATGCAACAAAAATTAATTTTATATTAATACTAATATTTTATATTGAATGGAAAATTAAAATAGCATGACCACTACCTCTTCATAAAATCTTCTTGCAAAACTTTTTGTACCAGGTGTGTGAGGCATATTCTGCTTGCCTCGATTTATTATGCTTTTTTCCTCACGCATCTAAAATTTCAAATGGTTAAATATGAAACATATAAATAAAATTTCATAAATTGAAAAATATGATCATTAAACATGTTATGAATATCTTTCCGGCATCACTTTCCCAAAAATCTACCAACCAATCCCATTCTACTTTCTCTAGCTCCACATGACGATTTCTTTTTGCACCCACTTTATCACCCTTAAAAGAATTGTAATGTGTCCTTTTAAGTTGACATTTAATGTCTTTCCATTTCTTGTTAAATGATAGAAGCACCCACTCTTTCAGAGCACACTCAATATCAAAAACATCATATAACATACGAAAAATTAAATATCATAAATTTGATTTAGTTATCAACTAATAAGTTTCTAGACCTATATTATTATTAATAATACCTACAGTATTTGCCACAGTTTCTTCTTATCTTCTTGTGGTACATGCCTCCAATCCATGTATTGGAAGGAAAACAATCTAGGTCTACATACCATAGTACCTAGAAATTGATCCAACTCTCGAGCACCATCATCGACTGGTTGTCCTCTACTATTGGCAAGGACTACCCTTTTTGATGAGTTTTCATCATTGTTCCATAATTTCTCAAGTCTTGGACGCGCGACCTCTAACATTGTTTTGAATACTTGAAAAATGATTGAAATTATAAGTCAAATATTGAATTTTTAAAATTACATGAAATTTTTGAGTGATCAATATAAATTTGAATAATATACTAACCTAAATCAAAAGTAGACCCATCATGTATAGGATCAAGAGTATGCTCTGTGCTTATTGAGTGACTTAAGCTTGGATTAGACTGAGTGGGGTCTTGTACTCTAGCAAGTGGCCTACCACGTCTTTTATTAGGCCACATTTAGCTGCAACGCAATAGAGACAATATCATTTGAAAGTTAATAAAAGTTAATATTGATGAATAAAATACTTTTTAAATTAATTTCAAAAGATAAATACAAATTATGAAATACCAACAAACCTTTATAAATCAAATTTCTTAATTAGTTTCTTCATCAAAGTCATCATTTGTATCCTCCATTAAAGCATCCATGTCATCAAAAGCAAGAGATTCATCAACCATTACTCCTTCCATATCTGTCCGCTCCCAGTTTATGTCATTTTCACCATTAAGAATGTCATCCTCTAGATTTGATTCATTGCATTGTGACAACGCCCCAAAAGTGCACGGGTTTGTTGAAGTAATAAAATTTACCCCGGTGAGTGGGTAGTCGAATCCACAAGGAATAGGGAGTTAAAATACGAGATTTCACTATTTAAGCTATGTGGAGTATGGAAAGATAAGAATGGAATCGATGAGTGAATATGGAAACAAATATAATAAAAGACAAGAAATCAAATAGAAAGCTGGAAGATAAGAAAGTACAAGTAAAAGAGAATAGAGAAAAACTGGCAATGGATGAAATAGGGTATCCGGACAAGCTACCTCTAGGATCTATGCTTCTAGTGCAAGACGATGCTATTATACTTTTCTATTGATGTCAATTAAGTCAAGGAAATCCTTAGATACACAGTCCCAAACCTAAGGACAACCGTGACTAACCCCAACATTATGCCCCGGTATTAGGATTCACGTCAACCCTTCACTCTGTCGCTGGCACGACTAAGCCCCAGGGGAGTATATCTACATAAACCTCACACTACGTGGGATTGCTTTAAGTTCTAGGGACTCCTAGTGGTAAAACCTGTTCCTATGTGTAGTTCTAACCCTTTGGTCCAGGTGGAAGAACCCCAGTCTAGATTAAGCCCCAGTGCGTAGGATTCACTTCAACCCTTCACTCTGTTACTTGCGTAACTAAGCCCCAAGGGAGTTTATCTACCTAGCACTCCACTCTATCTCGACCGCTAAGAAATCAAGGAAACGGAGGTAGGGAGAAACCACATCGGAGGGGAGAGGGGACGCTTCGCTACCTCACGACTCACCCTCTCAACCCTCTTCAATCTTAAATAGTCTAATCCTATAGGAGTTGTCACACCTCCAAAGGACAACCTAGATTGTTCTCAACGCTAGTGTCACGTCTAAAGGAAAACATTAACAAGATGAAATTAAGATCGAAACTCAATTTTTATTCATCAATAATGGAAAAGCATAATATCAATGTCAAAGAAACATAATAACCCTAAAGTTTACAAGTCCGAATACCCACAAGGGGTTTAGCTCCTCATGGAGCTATACATGTTCATCAAAATATGAAAGAAAGCACAAGGTAAAGACATCGATGAAAACCCCCTTGCGTATGGTGTGGCCGTAGTCTTGTGCGGCCACCGGATGTTAGTGACGATGCCGATGACGCGCTCTAAACCTCCACGAAGTCCTCTCCAAAACCCTAGCTGCACTCTCCAGAAGTTGGGGAGAAAGATAGGTCAAAAGATATATTAAAAGTCTCCAAATCGCTCTTTATATTGTTGAGTGCGGCTTAAAAAATCAGACTTATCAGGACTTCACACGGCCGTGTGGAAATTCCACACGCCCGTGTGAATTCTCTGGAATTCTGAATTTCAGCCGAAGATGAACAGTAGCTTGATACAGTATTTTTGTTACATTGCTGCTACAGTAATTATCCCGAAATGGTAGATCGTGCCGATTGCTTCAAATCTCCTAATTGGTGAAGTTCTTCTTGTTTGCATGAGTTAGACTTATTGTGAATGTGACTGCCTTTGTGCCCCTCCGGAGGAGGTTGGCACACACTCACAAGTCTCTACTCATGCCGTGCTCCTTGCTTAGTCCAAGAATCTTCCCAACAATGGCGAACACGATCTAATTTCGTTCCTTTCCTTCACTATATCTTCACAACCCTACAATGCACAAAAGTAAACAAATGCACACTTTTTAGTGATAAAATCTGATTAAATTAATGCTCATTGCAAGATAATAACGCTCCGTTGAATTGGGCACACAATCAATGGTAGATCGTGCCGATTGCTTCAAATCTCCTAATTGGTGAAGTTCTTCTTGTTTGCATGAGTTAGACTTATTGTGAATGTGACTGCCTTTGTGCCCCTCCGGAGGAGGTTGGCACACACTCACAAGTCTCTACTTATGCCGTGCTCCTTGCTTAGTCCAAGAATCTTCCCAACAATGGCGAACACGATCTAATTTCGTTCCTTTCCTTCACTATATCTTCACAACCCTACAATGCACAAAAGTAAACAAATGCACACTTTTTAGTGATAAAATCTGATTAAATTAATGCTCATTGCAAGATAATAACGCTTCACATTATTATAACACGAGCACTTATCACATGGTATGCTTTGCAAATAGTCTTCATTTGAGGGATCATTTTGCATGTCATAAAAATCCCTTGGTTTTGCTTGAATAGCCACATGCCAAATTTGAAGGATCTTCAACATAGAAAGCTTGTAATGCTTGAGATGCCAAAATAAAGGGCTCGTCATATTCATTTGCTCCACTATTTGACAATTGATTTAAGTTCACAAGAGTGAACCCTAAATCATCCTTCTTTACTCCTTTTGTAACATCAATCCACTCACATTCGAACAATACAATACATTTCCATTCAAGGCAGTTGAGCTCGATAATATTATTCAACACTCCAAAATATGTTATATCACTTTTGATAGGGTTTTTGTCCCTTACACTTGCAAAACTCATAGTTGACGCAACAACAACCACCCCACTATTCTGTGTTTTCCTATTGCGCGCCTGAGATTTCACATGGAATTTGAAGCCATTAACAATGTAAGCATTATAACTTCTGGCTACTACATCTGGACATTTGGCAAAATGTGCAACTTCAGCAGGAAAGGAAGCATTTTGCACATTCTGAATTTTGTGAAATATCCACTCATCAAATTTCTGGTGATGTGTCTTGTCAAGCTCATAAGCACTAATCCGCCGATTTTGCCTTTTCAGTTCTGATTTATGTTCATTGAATAAATAGACAATTTGTTTGTTACATTTTTTTAAAACTTAGTACATGTAAAAATTAAGCCATAAAATTCTAACTTTTACTGAATATAATACTGAAGCCATTCAAAATTGAGTAGCATGTAACGATGTGCTTATTTCCACTCAATAGGATCAAGTGTAAATGCTGTAGATTTTCCTATATAGTGACCATTGATTGGGTCTCGAAAATCATCATTGTGAGGCAGCTTTCAAAACCTTGTATTAATACCTTCAAAATATATTGAACAAAAAGTAATACATTCCTCCACAATATAGCCTTCAGCAATTGAACCTTCTGTTCTACTCTGATTGCGAACATATGATTTTAATATGAGAAGATATCTAAAACACAACAATTAGTTATAAAGAAAAAATCAGATAAAGAGCATATTATAATCTAATATGAAAAAAACTAAATATAACCAACAAACCTCTCAATAGGATACATCCAACGATATTGCACTGGTCCAGCAAGTTTTGCCTCACTAACTAAGTGTACAACTAGGTGTATCATCACATCAAAGATTGCTGGCGGAAAAATCCTTTCTAGACTGCAAAGGGTTCGTACAACTGACAATTACAATTTTTCAAGTTCCCTTATGGATCCTTTCTTTGTACACAACTCTCTAAAAAATGAACATAATTCAACAAGAGTTGTTACAACTGGCTTTGATAATGCTCCTTGTATTGCTATGGGTAGCAATTGCTACATTACCACATGACAATCATGGCTTTTCCGACCGACAATCTTCTGATCTTTCAGATTTATGCAACGAAAAATGTTTGAAGAATATCCATCTGGAGCTCTCACATTTTTCAACAAAGCACAGAATTTCTCCCTTTCTTGCTTATTCAAAGTGTAGCATGTAGGAGGAATATACATTTTATTTCCAACCCCAATTGGATGAGAATTTGTTTTTATTTTCATCTCACACAAGTCTAAGCGAGCCTTCAATGTATCTTTACTTTTTCCAACTACATTAAGTAATGTTCCAAGCAAACTATCACATACATTTTTTTCAATATGCATCACATACAAATCATGGCATACTAAATTGTGCTCTCAATATGGTAGTTCAAAGAATATACTTCTTTTCTTCCAATTGTAGTAATTTTTAAAATCTTTTGGTTTTCGTCTCCTCTTTTTTGAAGCAATGTTAGAGTTTTCTTTCCCAAATTCATTTTGAAAACCTTCCAACTATTTTAAAATTTAAGTAGCAGATGGAGGAATTGGCATGACCTTGAACTCTTCTATTCTATTAAAAAACTTTCTATCTGATATGAAGTCATGATTAGAATCAAGAAATTGATGATGACCAATATAGCAAAATTTTCTACTATTTTTTAAATATTGTGAACATGTATCCTTATTACAATAAGGACAAGCAAATCGCCCTTTAGTGCTCCATCCTGATAACATAGCATAACCTGGGAAATCACTGAGGGTCCACAACAAGGCAGCTTTCATTTCAAATGATTGATTAGTGTGTGCATCATAAGTACTGACACCAAATTCTCATAAATTCTTCAACTCATCTATCAGAGGTTGTAAATACACATCAATGTCAGGCCCCGGTCCACGTGGACCAGGTATCAATAATGATAATATAAGGTTTGGTTGCTTCATACACATCCACGGAGGTAAATTGTATACAGTCAATATGATAGGCCATGTACTGTGAGAGACACTCATGGTTCCAAAGGAATTAAAACCATCTGTTGCTAAACCAAGCCTTACATTTCGGCGCTCTGAAGAAAATAACATGTGCTTAGCATCAAAATCTTTCCATGCTACTGAATCTGCTGGATGCCTTAAAAGTCCATCTTTCACCCAATCTTGATCATGCCATACCATTAGTGAGGCTGTTTTTGATGACATAAACAATCTTTGTAATCTAGGAACCAAACGAAAATGCCGCAACACTTTTACAGGAATTTTTTTTTTCTTTTACCTCATAAGATGTTGTAGCTCCCAAATTTTTTTTGCATTTGCTTCCACCTAGAAACTCCACAAACCTTACAAATCTCATCATGTGTAGCTTCTTTCCAATATAGCATACAATCATTAGGGCATGCATCTATCTTTTTGTAATCAAGACCCAAGTCTTTAATAATCTTTTTCAATTCATAAAAGGATTCGGGTAATGTCTCTCCCTCTAGGAATCCTTCCTTCAAAAATGCCAACAACAAATCTAAAGATTTATTAATCCATCCCAATAAGCACTTTATATGATAAAGTCTAACAATAAATGTGAGTTTTGTGAATTTAGAACATCTTGGGTACATCTCTTTGTTTGCATCTTCAAGAAGTTTAAAAAATTGACTAGCATCATTAGTCGGCCCTCCCAAAGATGAAGTAGGAGATGTTTCATCTCTCACGTCAACATTTGATATACCAAATGAATCTTGCAACATTTCATGAACAACATGGCTTGACAAATCATCATGATGTGAAATATTTAGATTTGAAGAAGATGATGGTTGTTCTCCATGTTCATACCAATTTTTGTATAATTTTAGGATACCAATTAATAATGAGATGCTCGTACACCTCATCCTTTGTCAAAAGCACACTATTGACACATCGTCGGCATGGACACAAAATTTGATTTGATAGTGTATTAGAAAATGCAAATTCCAAGAATTCCCTAACTCCTTGTTCATATTCAACACTCAACCTACAACATATAATAATGTAATGCTAACTAAATATAGCACATAAAAAAATTAATGAAGTTTTATGGTATTTAATATAATAATTACCTCGACTTGGACATCCATGCTTTATCCATGCCAGCAACACAATTGACCTTTCTTAATAATAATAGCTTTGTTGATTTACAATTTGTATGGGATAATCAATAACATTTTTCTGAATATTGAAACTTAACATCATTTTTATTGTATAAAGTTCACGTTGTCATATCAGTACAATAACATGATTTCAATGCTCAATTAATGATAATAGATGTACCAAGGAATAAGAAAAATAAATTATGTATGTTTACATTACACTTGATCAATAATCTAGCTGCAAATATTTGATTAATCTTATGATAAATTAGCAAATCATACTCCCAAAGAGTGCACTATTTTTGTTCTAACTATTAATCTGCTTATTTGTTAGTACAATCTTCATTCTTTTAGTTTAATTTATATGACATAAATTTATGACTTATATAGATAATTACCTAATTTGATACATATATAAATTATTCAGAGTGATAATCACGCAAATAATACAAAACAAATTATATACCTCTCCAGTGCTTATATTGAAGTTAGCAAAGCCAAATGAGTCTTTTACTTCAAGTTGCAATAGCTGCTTTCTAGGATTTACTGCTAGCAAATGAAAATCCTGCAATGATAAAAGTGTTTGATTAAGATTTATTTGATTAATTCATAATATTTCCAAAAAAGAGGATTTGCATATATACGTATGCAAAGCATAATATTTAAAATAAACAAAGAACATTCTCATATTTCCATTGCTATTAAATTTAAAGAATGATATGTCTATGCATATATATAACATTCTCATATTTCCATTGCCATTAAATTTAAGTTTAATTTATATAACATAAATTTATGACCTATATATATGTGCATGCAAAGCATAATATTTAAAATAAACAAAGAACATTCACATATTTTAAATTTAAAATAAATAAAGAATGATTTACTACTAGCATGTTAAGCATCATGCTTAACATGCTAGTAGTAAATCACACCACACACACTTGATTTTACTTGTAGAAGCAATTTTGGAGAAATTGCTTCTACATAGTATTTATCTATGAATATATTCACCTGATTGTGTGTATATATATATATATATAGCATTGTATTCCCCTAATTAGATATATTTTAACAGTTTAAAATAAATACATAAATAAATAAGGTATTCTATATATTATTTATCTAGGATAGAAGTCATTAAGCATGTATGAACCATTAATCCGAACAAGCTAATGATATTTATCTAAAGTCTAAGAATCTATTGATAATAATATTTCATTGCCTTAATGTAAGATGTATTAATTTACCTTAAAATACATGTCAATATAATAATATAAGATACACACATTGCCATCTAAACAACAACCTTCTTTTAGTCACCTTGTCTCCATTACCTCTTTCGGGATCTCTTGCATGCCTTCTTTGATTCCTTGGCCATGATTCTCACACTCATTTAACAAGTTTGTTAACTTAATTAATTATGTTTTTAAGAAGTTTCTAATTAATGATAAAAAAAATAATACCATAACACTATGACTACTACTACTACTACCACACCATTATACACAAAAGAAGCTTCTAGCATATGAATTGTCACATCAACTTGTTCTCATTTTTAAAGTTGAAAACAATGTACGTATTGTTACTAATCTTGCATTATTTTTGTGCTACTGAGAGTGACAACTCTACACAAAAGAAGCTTCTAGCATATGAATTGTCACATCAACTTGTTCTCATTTTAAAGTTGAAAACAATGTACGTATTGTTACTAATCTTGCATTATTTTTGTGTTACTGAGAGTGACAACTCTACACAAAAGAAGCTTCTAGCATATGAATTGTCACATCAACTTGTTCTCATTTTAAAGTTGAAAACAATGTACGTATTGTTACTAATCTTGCATTATTTTTGTGCTACTGAGAGTGACAACTCTACACAAAAGAAGCTTCTAGCATATGAATTGTAATATCAACTTGTTCTCATTTTTAAAGTTGAAAACAAGGTATGTATTGTTACTAATATTGCATTATTTTTGTGCTATTGACACTGGAAACTCTCTCTCTCTCTCTCTCTCTATATATATATATATATATATATATATATATATATATATATATAAAGAACAAAAGAGAATGTAAGTCCTACTTTCCTCAGTTCTCTTTATGTCCAAGTTTGGAGAAAAGCTTTCAAAGAGACAATCTTTCAAAGAGATCTATATATATATATATATATATATACACAAACACACACACTTCATATTTACGTGAATATATACTTCTTTTATCTCTACTTTTAGATAAATGCTTTGCACATAAACATCAAGTTAATGACCTTGAATTTCTCTAACTTCAGAGGAATGCTTTTACGAAATATATGAAAGTAATAATAACTTTATGGGAACGCTTTCAAGAGAGACATGTGAAAGTAATGAGTTTAGAAACACTAGAAAAGAAATATATATATATATATATACACACACTCAATGTGAAAGAATAGAGAAAACAACAGACATCATTGTGCTAGTGACCAGAACAATACATGGAAATTGTCATGTTAATTAGTCCTCAAAACACCAGAGATCATTTGATGATTTAATATAAGTAAATGGAATGGCTACAAAACAACAAAACCAACACAGATCGACAGCAAAGATCAAGAAATCAAGCCAGATCTAACCTCAAACCATAGAAAAACCTAAAAACATCAACACAAATCCAAGATCCATGAACCAAAGTGATCAATACAAAGAGATTAGCCTCAGATAAAAATGGATCACCAGATCCAATACATCAAAATCAAGATCAAAACCGAGAGAAATCTAGATCTAGATCAACATCAAGAGAGAGATGGAGGGCTTATCGAAAGATGGACGAATTCGAGATGGCGAAAGATGTTGTGGTTCTCGGATCTCTCTACGACTTCAGCGGTTCTCAGATCTCTCTACAACTCTATCTTTGAAGAGGAACGGAACTCGGGAGGAGAGACACGATGAGAGAATGGGTTGAAAATGGAAGCAATGGGCAGTGGTTTATATGATAATTTACTATAAAATATCTTTTAGTTATTTAACAAAACACCCTTTTGTAACCACCAGATTTATATTTTTTTAAATTAATAAATTATTAAAACTTTTCTTTTGTTTATCTAACTATTCTTTTGTGATAATTTTGTTAGGTTGAATTTTTTATCGGCGAAAATTTTTTGTCACTAATAATTTTTATTTTAATAAATGATAAGTAGCGGCTAATACATGAATTAGCTGCTATAAAATTATTATAAAAATAATAAATAAACTTGTGTCCATAGTTGCTAATTTAAAATTTATCGCTAAAATAACATTATAGAGGCTAATATAGAAATTAGCCGCTACAAATATTATAGGGTGCTCATCTATAGCGATGAATTTGAAAATTTGCTGATATAGAGATTAAACTAATTGACTTCATGAAAAATTGATACACAACTCTATTAGGGTGTTCTGATTTATTATGAATAGATAAAATAAAATAAACATATTTAGTATTTTTAAAAAGTGTACATCACAAAGTTTTCAAAATATAAAATTATCCATAAAATTCGAGATAATAGAACATCTAAATAAATAAATACATACATAAAATTTTAAAAATTTTTTAAGATAAAAGTTTGTGATAAAAAATTATTCATAAAATTGGGGATAATAAATTTTGTCCGTTAATAATTTTTATTTAAATAAATGATACAAAATACTTAATATCATTTTTTATCCCTATATATTGTTTTTAAATTTAATATATATATATATATATATATATATATATAGTGGCTAATACATAGATTTAACGCTATAAAAACTATTGTTAAAAAAATAATAAATAAACTTGCGTCTATAGTATCTAATTTAAAAATTTGTCGTTAAAAACATATCTATAGCTGCTAATATAAAAAATTCTCCACTATAAATATTTATAGTGACAAATTTATAAATTTGCCACTAATTTTTCTTATAAATTAAAAATTATAGTAGTGCTTATAGTAGCTAATTTAAAATTTTGCCACTAAAAACACATGTATAATAGCTAATATAAAAATCAGTCGCTACAAATATAATGGATGTTAATCTATAGCAATGAACTAGAAAATCTTCCACTGTAGAGTTTTATAGCAACAAATTTATAAATTTGCCACTAAATTTAGTCGCTATAACCCAACTTTCTTGTAGTGAAAATGAGAAGGTTTTCATTACTAGTACTATAAACATCACGTAACAGATAATTAAAGTTTATGGATTTTGTATAGTGTTTTTAAAAATAAAATATTATTTGACTCCTTAATTTGTATTGAATGTTTACGATTGATAATACAAATTATTCTAGCAAAAATACTTATTTGATTTATGTATATAATTAGTTTGTTGCTAGTGAAAATTAAAAGCTGCAAGCTTTTAAATAGTCCCGAAAAGAATGATATCAAATTTTAATAAATTGAACTCACATGAGAAGGCACGCAACTTTGAATCAAATCTTACCCTAACAATAAGGACATACACGGCTTTATTAATATTTTGTGAATGGTGTAACGTTTGGAATTGACATCTAATATACATGGGTATTCCTTAAAAAATAATAAAATAATAAAATAATAAAATAATAAAATAATAATAAGAGATGGATATATGTTGATATATCAGATGTCTAACCATGAGAGTATGGTATCGATTTAGCATGATTGAGATTACAATATTATCATGTCCAACTTATTAATTTTCACCACATTTATCAAATATGCTTATGCTTTTTGAGGTATACTTTCTTTTAATTAAAGTATATTGAATGATTGTGTAATAAATGGAATATTTTAAATTAAATTTCCATTAAAAACAATTCCTTAAATTTGTTATAATGATTTGAAAGACTTGATACTATCACATATATTACTTTTTATTTTACTTATCTAATTGTAACTCATCTATTTCTATTTTTAATCTTAGATTGCAAAGTCAAATCTTCCAAGATAGAAAATCGGTTTTCAGCATCTTTATCTCTTGAATGAAATTTTCATCCATGGGTGGCAAACTTACTCTGATCAACTCTATTTTAATCTCCATGCCAACATATTGGATGCCTATTCAGGTTACAAAATTTATTAACTATATTAGAAGTGATTTCCTGTTGGGCACAAACATCAATAAGCCCAATCATCAGTAAGTAAATTAGGGGTGCTTATGCAAACCACTTGATCAAAGATGGGGGGACTTAATCTGGAGATGTGAGCTAATGTTGTTCTTGGTAAATGATGGTGGAAGGGTGGTCTAAGTATTCATGGTGTGTTTTCCAAATGATTCAATTCTTTCTTTTGCTAAAGTATCTTAAGTTCTCTTACTCTGTTCATGACTTTTATCCAATTAGTTATCAGGGATGGTGCTTTCACCATTTCCTTGTATGATAATCGATTTGGATGTTGCTACAATTACTACAGTTTATTGGTGTTTAAGAGTTGTTAGTGTTGTTCTATTTGGATGTTATTTAATCAATGTTGGAGTGTTTGCCATTTGTTGTTGTATGTGTATATAGAAAATATTGTGGTCTTGCAAGGTAATTTTCTTTAATAGAGTTTCTATAGTTGATTTAGGTGACCAATTGAGCGTTGATGGACATTTCAAGTTTAATATTTGTTGCAGGTCTTGTTTTGACACTTTCATTATGGTTGTAGTTAATTTATTGCTGCTAGTATTAGGCCTCATTATAAACTTCTTTATTTGCAAATGAAGTTTGAATGGTTTTACTTAAATGCAAGATGTGATGCTAGTTTGTTTTGTTATATTATGATTTTTATTATTAATTCTTGAGTTTTGAAAATGATTAATGATCCTATTATCCTTTATTTTTAAATTTCATATTTGATTGAGAATTAATATAATATGTCATTTGAGTTACCTAAATATTTAATTGAATCTTTTTGTTTTCCTCTTGTCAATATCCTTTTGTGGTTCTTAAAATACTTGTCATCTTTTTAAAAAATTATAGATTTTCACTTGATCTTCTAACATTATGTCATTTTTTTCAGACATGAGCTGTGGAAACCAATGGTGTCATTTTGTTAGATCTTTCATGTTCATGATGTTTAAATTTTTGGTAGTTATTATCATTTGCTATCAAGAGATAAATTATTGTAACATTTGATTTATTTTTTGGTTAAAACTTAGTAAATGTTTTATTAAAATGTTAATATAGTTGTATATATCATTCTAATCAATTTCTATTCAACTTAGTTATGTATTGTATCTTGTGAATTGGTAGTGATTTTTAAGAAACTATTTTTTGAAGCATCACATAGTTCCTGCCCTTTTCTCCGATTCAGTGAGCTTTAGCAAGTGTTTATCGCAAATGCTAAATTTCACCGATAATTTAATGTACAATATAGCCAGAACAAAATATGTAATTTCTTTTTCACATTTATAAAAAAATACCTAGTTAAGATGTGGTTATGATATATATCAATCTTACAGCTGAGCATTGTTCTTCATATTTTAAGAATCTTGCTAGCAACTTGTCAGATTCATGAATTTTTTATTCTTATTTTAATGTTTGAGAAAAATTCACTAAGATATTATTAAATAAATATATTATAGATATACATTTTAGATTCTTGAGCTGTTTTTCTTCGGTTAAGCTTTGGCTCTCGCAAGTTCATTTGCCTAATAAAATAAGCTCAAATAGATTTAGCTTGTTTCATAAGGCTAAAAAATATTGATGCTGATACAAGTGTACACGACAATCAAGTAGTAACAGTGTGCACAAAAGCAAAGTATCAATCCATAAGGAAGAATAAGAGTACTAGTACGTGCCCTAATCCCAAAAACTAGCCTAAACCAAAGTTGTGATGTGTGTGAGCAAACTAAGAACCAAGATAAAAGAAAGCAAGAGAATGAAAATAAGATCGGTCAAGAAACAAGGAAAGAAAGGGATGCCCAGTGATAGTATCCTTTAAGGTTTGTTAAGTTCAGTACAAAGGTTGTATAAGTATGTAATTCTATTTGAACCGAGGAAAATCCTAAATTATACTAAACCCCACTTGCAAGGACGATTAGTAACTGATTCAGTATATTGTTGATATAGACACTACACAATCGCATTGCATTCTATGAGATCTCAATGTGGATTAACAAAAATTTCTAAAGTAGATAATATTTCTTGAGGAGAGATTATCCCTAATAGCATACAAAATAGAAATGTGATTTCTCCTAAAATCTACTACCTATGATTGCAAAGAGTATGTAAATCACTTGTTAATCCACTCAGGAGGATTAAGGAAGGAGAACTTTCGACTTTAAAGTACCCTATTACTACACTTACTCACAATCTTCTACAATTGTGGCATGTCTATGCTAGATGGATACTTTTACTTGTCACAAAACACATCATATATGAGAACTAAGGATTTCACCTCATTAGCAATCAAGCCATACAAAACAAGCAATTGGATTCAAATAATATGGTTTGCAATTAAGAAACAATTAAAATAACATGATTCACAACTAATATCAAAATATAATAAAACTTTAGAGTTCAATTATGCCTGAACATCCACAAAATTAGCCATTCTATTAATGGAGGGCAAGCATCCAAACAACAAGACACAATAACAATCAATAAAGACATGAAAACCTCCATTTCAATTGTGCCAAAAAATTATTGTAGAAGAACTCCTGAGGACCTTCCACAAATGTCTCCAAGCTAATCTTGACGGCAAAAATCCTTTTTCTCCAAGATAGAAGGGTTGAATCTCACACTAGAATTGCCTCCAAAGCCTAGATATTTGTCCCTTTCTTCCCTCAACCTTGCCTTTAAAATAGAACAAAAGATACCTTAAAACCCTCATCGGGGAGATTTATAATGTGCTGCTTACAAGCTGCTTATGGGCATAAGGATGTGGTCGTAAGGAGTTGGGGATGATGGGTCTCGAGCATTATGAGATCACTGACGACCGTAAGTTTCATCCCTAAGATCTTCTATATTACCTCAGAGTCTAGCTTACGCCCATAAGCACTAGACCATAAGCTTATTTGTATGCCCTTGCGACCACCCTTATGGGCATATACTTTACTCGTAAGCTCCTTTGGATGATCCTTACTATCCGGCTTACCAGCGTAAGTCCTGCCAGTAAATCCCTCTGAATGTCTTTATGCTCCTTCTTACTAGCATAAGCATGTCCACAAGGTTCTTTGAAAGTGGTTTACGGTCATAAGGCCGTAAGGTGTCCATAAATAAATCTACTTGGCTTGTCCTTAGTTGATTGATCCCAAGAAAGCTCAACATTTACCATTTCAGCTCTAAAATGCTTCTTCTCTCTCTCTCTCTCTCTCTCTCTCTCTCTCTCTGTCTCTCTCATCTTGAAGCATTGCCTGAATCCTAATAATGCAAAATACACTATATTTAACATCGAACACCAAAATATAACTCTAATACATGCCTAATGAGTGTACAAAATGATCTTAAATGTTATATAATTGTACACTCATCAAATGTATATGCACATTAATATTTTTGTGTATAGGTTTATTATAATTATCTAAATATTTCGTATTTTACGATAATCAGTCAAAATTTTAATTATATATTTTATTTTAAAAATTTTGAGTTATGAAACATTTAAAGTGAATGGCCATTAAGTTTCTCTTAACTCGTCTTGACTTTTGGCATTTCATTTGCCAAAAGTTTTTTTTCGGTTTCTAATTTAAGGCATATATATGATGTACCAAAAGAATGACATAGTAAATACGAACAAGAAGGAGAACTTCCTCTATTTTCTTATGCTCTACTTTTGTTTACTATATTATATGCTATATAGTTTTATAATATGTTATCAGCACGAGGCTATAACCAAGCTTTGCCTAATCCAATTTCTCAGCAAATCTTTGTGTTGGAGATTATTTTCACGTAAGTGCACAAACATTCCTTTTGTCATATCAAATCTTGCAAAACTTGATTTTGTTGCCCATGAAATTTTGGGAAAAAAATTATATTTCATGGGTGCTTGATGCTAAAATACATCTGAATGCTAATGGACTTGGAGAAACCATCAAGGATGGTAGTTAAGAATCCTTACAAAACCATGGAAAAGAAATGATTTTCCTATGACTTCATTTGCATGAAGATTTAAAAATTGAACATTCAACGGTGAAAGATCCACTTGAATTACGGAAAAATTTGGACGAAAGGTATAACCACCAAAAGATGGTAATTTTACTAAAAGCTCATTATGATTGGATGCATTTATGATTACAAGATTTCAAAACAGTAAGTGAATTTAATTCAGCCTTATTTCAAATAAGTTCTCAATTGAAATTATGTGGAAAGAGGATTACTGATGCTGGTATGCTATAGAAAACATTCTCTACTTTTCATGCCTTGAATATACTTCTGCAGCAGCAATATTGAGAGAAAATATTCACAAAATATTCTAATTTAATTTCATGTTTGCTTGTGGTTGAACAAAATAATGAGCTACTAATGGAAAATCATGAATCTCATCCTACTAGCTCTACTCCATTCCCTGAAGTGAATGCGACGACATATGAAAACTTGAAATGAGAATGTGGTTGAACCCATGAGTTTGATCACGGTCACGATTGTGGTTTTGGAAGAGGCCATGGTTGGAATAAATATAAGAAAAATCATAGTGATCATAGAGATGCATCTTATCGCCAGAAGTGGACAAATTATGAAGAAAAAGAGTTCAAAGGCAAAAATGGATCAAGTAGCATCTCAGAAAATGTATGTTATCGATGTGGTGTACAAAGGCACTGGTCACATACCTGTCATATACCAAGGCACCTTGTTGATCTCTATCAAGCGTCAATAAAAGAGAAAAATGATGAGACAAATTTTATATACCAAAATGATGACTTTAACAATAACCCTCTTGTTGGTATGTCGTCGCATTAGATGTTGCTTATTTTCTTGAAGATTCTCAACTTAATGGTGCCCACTGATATACTTTTATTTATTTTGTGATGAATATATCGATACTACCAAATCCATGGTTGGATTGAACATCAAAGATGAGGATGTATGCCTTGTTGATACTGCAATGACGCACTTAATATTTAAAAGCAAAAAAATATTTTTCTTATTTAATAATAGATAAAAATAGTGTCAATACAATATTGGGGAGTATAAATTTGATTGAAAGCAATGGAAGAGCAAATATATTATTTCCTAGAGAAATAAAATTTATTATAACTGATGCATTATATTCTCCAAAGTCCCACCAAAAGTTATTGAGTTTTAAAGATATACTTCTGTATGGGTATCACATAGAGACGTCAAATATGGGAAATACTGAATATTTATACATTACTATTGTTACTTTGGATAATAAGCATGTATTGGAGTAACTATCTGCATTCTCTTCTGGCCTTTATTATACATATATTAGAACAATTAAGACAAATGCTATCATAAACCAGAAGATTACTGACTCAAATTAAATTATTCTATGGCATGATTGGTTAGGCCATCCTAGATCAATAATGATTCAAAAAGTACTCAAAAGCTGATATGGGCATCCATTGAAGAACTTAAAGATTCTTCAATCAAATGAATTTTCATGTCCAACATGCGCTCAAGGTAAATTTATTATCAGACCATCATCAAGTAAAATTGGAACTGAATCTCCTATGTTTTTAGAGAGAATTCTTGGTGATATATGCGGACCAATTCATCCATAATGTGGGCCATTTAGGTATTTTATGGTTTTAATTGATGCATTAACAAGATGGTCACATGTTTGCCTATTATCAACTTGAAACCTGGCACTTGCAAGGTTGTTGACTTAAATTATTTAGTTATGAGCACATTTTCCTGATCATGTAATTAAAATAATACGGCTTGATATTGTTGGTGAATTTACATCTCAAGCATATGATGACATTGCATATCCATTGGAATAAAAGTTGAGCATCCTATTGCTCATGTTCATACACAAAATGGCTTGGCAGAATCATTTATTAAGTGCCTCCAATTAATTGCTAGACCATTGTTAATGAAAACAAAACTTCCAATCTATGCTTAGGGACATGCAATTTTACATGTTGCATCACTTGTGTGCATAAGTCCAACAAGTTATAAAAAATTCTCACCCTTAAATTGGTTTTGACAAGAACCAAGTATATCTCATTTCAGAGTTTTTGGATGTGGAGTATACATCCCAATTGCTCCCCTACAAAGAACTAAGATGGGACCTCATAGAGGATTAGGAATATATATTGGATATGAATCTATTCCTATTATTAAATATCTGGAGTCGTTGGCAGGGGATGTTTTCACAGCTAGATTTGTTGACTATTATTTTGATGAGACAGTTTTCCCAACATTATTGTGAGAAACTGGTAAGATAAAAATGTTGAAAAAAGAAATTACATGGAATGCTTAGAGTTTAAATTATTTTGATCCTCGTACAAAACAATGTGAACTAGACGTTTAATGAATACTTCATTTACAACGAATTGCAAAATCAACTACTTGATCTATTCTCTGATCCACAAAGAATAACAAAATCACATGTACCTGCGGAAAATGTCCCTATTAGAATTAATGTCCCAAAAGGATCTTATTTAACAAATGGATCTAAAGTACACCAAAAGCGTGCAAGACCAGCTAGTTCAAAAGATAAAAATCCTTAAAAGAAAAGAGAAACAAAAGATCATAAAGAAAATGCAGATAAAATAAATATTGAAATAAATAATAGAAAACTTATAGAAGGAGTTCAAGATCCTGAAATTAAAGAGAAAAATTAGGAAATTTCCATAAATTATGTCTCAAATGAAAAAATATGGGATAGAAAAGAAACAACTGTTGACAATATCTTTGCATATAATGTGGCAATTGATCTTTTGAAAAAAGATAAGGATTATGAGCCTAAATCTATTGAGGAATGCCAAAAAAGAAATGATTGGCCAGAATGGAAAAATGCAATACAGATAGAATTAAACTATCTCACAAAATGAGTAGTTTTTGGATCCATAACTAAAACACCTGAAGATGTTATACCAATTGGTTACAAATGGGTATTTTTGAGAAAAAAAATGAGCAAAATGATATGGTTATTCGAAATAAGCAGAAAGAAATTGATTAGAATGCATCCCGGTTGCATACATATGATCCTTGTATGAAAGAATGTGAACTTGATGTTCAAAGGTTCATTGAATTGTAGAATATTGCAAAAGAAATTACTAATGTGTTCATAGATACAGAAAGGGTAACCAAGTCATATATACTAGCTTTAAATGATCCTACAAGAATTGATATACCTATTACTCAGTAAAAGAAAAAAAAATAGAAAACAAACCATGCCAAAAATGTGGAAGGCCAATAGTGCCAAAGATTCATCTCCTAGAAAAAAGAAGCAAAAAAACAAAGCTCTTGAAGAGAGGGATCTCCCATGTGAAAAGGGAGAGGAAAATATGAAGCCCTCAAAGGATATCAATGAAAAAGAATTAATAGGGAATGATATCTTTGAAAATATTGAAAACTCAATTTGTTATATAGATGATTGTGAAAAAATAAATCAGTGTGAGACCGATATAAATGATATATTTATCTATAATATGGCTATAGACATAGAAATAAATACAAATATTGATCCAAAGCCATGATGAGTGCATTGCATATCATATTTATATGCTCTCATTTTATTTTTTTTAGTAGTTCTCGAGCATATTTTTGTATATATATTCAGTGCTATTCTGGGTATGTGTGTTCCTTATGCAAGAATTTTGTGGCTCAAGGTGAATTGGAGTGAAACCGAGGGTGAATTAAGCAAGTATAAAGAATACGGGAACTGTTCAAGCCGAACACGGGCATGCTCTGTCTCGCTGATTGCCCAGCCTGGAAGCCAAGATAGTGAATTCCAAACACGGGGGTGCTCCCAGGCAGAACATTGGCTCAACATGCCTGTGTCACTCCCACTGATTTTTTCAGCTGAAAGATGAATTCATTTCATCAGGGCAGACACAAGCATGTCACCCTCGACACGGACTGACACGAGAGAAGCACGATCGTGCTTCTCCCTCTTATTTTCCCAGGTGTTTAACTCATAAAGTCCTGAAGACAGACACGGCCTGAACACACTCGTGCTCAGGCCGTGTGGAGCCCAAGATCTATCTTTTTAACTTCATTTTTCACTGTTTCTCTCTTATCTTTGTTCGGGGATTCCATTCTCCACCGGGAGGACTTTGAGGAGAACGAAGATCAAGCTTCACCACACTACCTAAGGAGATCAAGGATGAGCTGGAGGCAAGAGGGAATTGGGATTAGCATACGAAGCTCAACAAGGAAGATTATCTCGAGTGAAAAGGGAGTCATGTCTTCTCTCTTTAGATCTATTGTTGTATCTTCCTTTTTGTACCCATTCATGAGAGGCTAATCATCCACGATGCCCCTGGATGTGAACTATGACACTTTGAATGCTTTGAATGCTTGCCTTTAATGCTTTGAATGCTTTGAATGCTTACAACAGTTCATCAGAATCATCCTAGGGCATTGTTCCCTTGCTGTTGAAACACTCATTCCTGTTCTACCTGTCATCTCCATCATTCACCTTTTTTTCTTATTTTAATCTTCTTTTAAAAATCAACCTTAATTTGCATTTAACTAGAGATCAGAAGTTTAATTAGTATTTTAAGTCCAGTCTCTAAAGCTCGACAACCCTACCCCTTTGGGGGTACCACTGTATTACTTGTGTGCGACCTGTACACTTGTGGAGAACACATCAAGCCCCGATCTATTGATGAATGTCCACAAAGAAAGGACTAACCAAAATGGAAAAAAAGCTATCAAGGTTAAGCTAAATTCTATTTCAAAACATGAGGTGTTTGGGCCAATAGTACCAACACCTGAAAGGATAAAACTAGTTAGTTATAAATAGGTATTTGTGAGAAAACAAAATGAAAATAATAAAATTATAAGATACAAAGCAAGACTGGTTACTCAAGCATTTTCCCAAATGCCTGATGTTGACTATAAGAAGACATATTCTCTTGTAATGGATGTGATTACTTTTTAATTTCTGATTGCCATGGAAACAAGTAATAAATTAGATATGCATTTGATGCATGTTGTCATAGCATCTCTATATGGATTAGTTGAAAAAGATATATATATATATAATCCATGAGGTATACAAAATGGCAGACGCTTCAAAGCTGTGGCATTTGTACTTTATTAAATTATAGAGATCTCTTTATGGCTAAAGCAATTTGGATGGATGTGGTATAACAGTCTCAATGACTATTTGATAAAAGAATGCTACTAAAATGATAATAGATCTCCATGTGTATTTATTAAAACTTCTACTAATGGATTTGTTGTGATAGCAATATATATGGATGATTTAAATCTTGTAGGTACTGCTTCTAAAATTGCAATTATAGCATCATATCTGAGGAAGGAGGTTGAAATAAAGAATCTGGGAAAGACAAAATTTTGTCTTGGTATACAAATTGAGCACTTACCTATTGGAATATTTATTCACTAGTTAGCTTACACAAGAAAGGTGTTGAAGAGATTTAATATGGATAAGGCTTATCCATTAAGTACCCTAATGGTTGTCTGGAGACTTGATGCTCTGAAAGATCCATTTCATCCACCTGGTGAAAAGAGACAATTCTTGGCCTAGAAACTTTGTATCTAAATGCAATAGGTTCATTATTATATCATGCAAATAATACCATACCAGATATAGCATTTACAGTAATCTCCTGGTAAGATATAGTTCTATACTGACATGAAGATATTGGAAAGGGGTAAGAATGTGCTTCATTATTTACAAGTAACTATATATATAGATTTATTTTATCCCAAAGAGTCTTCATCTAATCTCACAGGTTTTGCTGATGTTGAAAACTTATCTGATCCTCATAAAGGATGATCTCAAAATGGATATATATTCTCTTATAATGGTACAGCTACCTCATGGTGTTCTATAAAGTAAACTCTTGTGGCTACTTCATCAAATCATGCTAAAATCCTAATTCTCCACGAACCTAGTCAGGAATACCAGTAGTTGTGATCTATGATTGGACATATATAGTCATCATGCAAACTACCATCAATTACAACAAATTCTATAGTAATTTATGAAGACAATAGTGCTTGTATTTCTCAGATACAAAGGGGATACATTAAAGGAGATAGAAGAAAACATATATCACCATAATTTTTCTACATTCATGACATCTAGAAGTTTAGAAGATTCAGTCTAATAAAAATCAAGCTAATTTATTCACGAAATCACTTCCAAAATGTATTTATTAGAATCTTGTGCACAAAATCGGGATGAGAAGATTCAAAAACATCATAGCTGAAAGAAGCTTATAGTTATTTTTATGAGAGAAGGATGTACTCTTTTTCTTTTGCTACAGTTTTTATCCCAAAGGGTTTTCCGGGGCAAGATTTTTAATAAGGCAGCAATTACTCCATATACCAAGGATCATGTACTCTTTTTCCTTCACTAGGTTTTTATCCCTTTGGGTTTTTCCTAGTAAAGTTTTAATGAGGCATATCCTTTGGTTATATGCATCCAAGGGGGAGTGCTATGAATGGATGTGTTATGAAAGCAAACATGGATGCTGATAAGTGCCTGTGCATAAGTATTACTAAGTATACTTTTCTTATATCGAGTATCACTTTTATCAGATTTAGTGGCTCATTCCTGTGTACTTGTGCATTTCTGTACATTTAGGGTTGTAGAGACAAGTTTGGAAGAAAAGAAGTACAAATAGATCATGGACGCAATTGTTGAGGAAACTCTTAGGCCAAACAAAGATCAAGGTACAAGTTGTGCTCATAGACATGTGAGTGTGTGCCAATCTCCAAAATGCTGAAGTGAATATACAAATTGGAGGGGCACAAAGGCAGTCACACTCATATGTTCCGACTTGTGTAACATTGTTAAGAGCTTTATTAATGTGCTTAAAAGCAAGACGCGACATGATCTATAGCAAAATCACTATAGAAGTTACTGTTCACAGCGCGTAGGAAAAACGAAGCCTAAAAATCCACACGCCCGTGTGGAATTTCCACAAGGGCATGCGGATGCTCGACTTTAGCCCAATAAATACTGCTTTGAGAGTTTGATTTGACGATCGTCTTCCTATCTTTTGCCTATTTTTTGGGGAAAGCTCGGCTAGGGTTTGGAGAGGTTTTTACTGTGATTTTGGAGCGGTTCTGCAGCATTCGACATTGACGTCCTTCGGAGGAAAGTTATTGGGGGAGCTTTGGACGGCCTTAATTCGGTGGGGTGTGCCCTAGGCTTGACGAAGGAGTCCTTGGAGAAGACGAGGCGGCTCTTGAAAACCATCAACATGGATGAAAAGGGGGTTATCGCTATGGATTTCTTGCATTTATCTTTGATTTTATCTTTGTATTTGTATTGCTCCATGGAGAGCTAAACCCATAGTGGGTGCTCAGAATTATAAACCCTAGGACGATTTTATTTCATTGACTTCTGTTATATTTCTTTAATTGATGTTTTAATCGAGTTTCAATCTTGCATGTTTATTGTGGTGATTTTCCCTTAGAGTGACACTAAGGTTGAGAATCCATCTAGGTAATCCATTGAAAAGGTGATAACTTCATTAGGATTATACTTAGCGAGATTGAAGAGAATTGAGAAGGTGAGTCGAGAGGTAGCAGAACGTCACATTTCCCTTCCGACATGATTTATCCTACCTCCATGTTCCAAGTGTTCTTTGCGATCATGATAGAGTGAAGTGCTAAGAGATAAACTCCACTGGGGCTTAGTTGTGCGAGCAACAGAGTGAAGTCTTGAGTAATCCTTAGTGCTGAGGCTTAATCGTGATTAGGGGTCTTTCACCTGGACTAAAGGGTTAGATCTACACTAGGGAATAGGGTTTATCACTTGGAGTCCCTATAACCTCAAGCAGTCCCACACAGTGTAAGGTGTTGAGAGTATTCTTTTTCGCCAGGGCATAGTGTAGAGGGCTAGTCACAGTTAACCTTAGGTTTGGGACCGTGTGCCTTTAGATTTTCACGACTTATTAAATGTCAATTAGGAGGCATAATGTTAGTCTAGCACTTGAAACAATAGTCCAAGGGTGAGCATTGTTCGGGTACCCCATTTCACCATTGATTATCCTTTCTGATTACTCTTGTTTGTTCTCTTTTCTCTTTTATTTTTCCTTACATTGATATCTTAAATCAAATCACAACTTAGTGTTCACTCTAGCTAAATAGCAATACTTTGTGTTTCTAAACAGCTATTCCTTGTGGATTCAACTACCCACTCACCAGGGTATTTTATTACTTTGATGACCTGTGCACTTGTGGTACACACACACAAGAGGTGTGTCAAGTTTTTGGCACCGTTACTAGGGAATAGGCGTTTTAGAAGCATTTGCACTTTGCTATTTTAGCTATCACTTGTTCTATTTCACACTATCTTATTCTTCTATTGTTCTGATTTGTTTTTCTTTCTTTGATTGCAGCTCCAGGTAATGACCTGGGGCAACCCTTCAACATTAGTTGAAGGTGATCCAGAAATTGGAAAACTCATAGACAGGGAAAGGAACCTGTATAAGAACAGTTAAATCAAGCTGAGATAGAAGTTGAAGGGCCTGATAATATGGCTGAACAACATGAGCAGCAGAGGACACTCTCAGATTATGCAAGACCTGTAGTTCTTAGCACGTAGTCTAGTATTGTGAGGCCACCGATCATGGCTCAGTGTTTTGAGATTAAGCCAAGCTTCATCCAGATGTTACAATAGTCAGCACAGTTTAATAGGTATCTCAAAGCTGCTCCAATAGCTAACTAATAAGGTTTGCTCTCTAATATTCATTGTTTAATGGATTTAAAATATTATAGTAGTAATTGTTTTGTTTTGCTAAATTTATTCAATTATTTCAATTTTACTCAATCACCTGTTAGTTATTACTACTATACCCAAATTATATAGTGTGAACTTATTTACTTTACTTATTATTTTTATTAAGTGTTAATTCTACACTATTTTTAGCACTGTTTATTTTTCAATTTTAAATTTAATCATTGATGCTTTAAATTTTAAATTATTCTGTTTGGTATTTAATTTTTCCTATATTTAATTAGCAATTTAGTGTGAATTTATTCATTTTACTTGTTATTTTTATTTAGTGTTAAATTTACTCTATTTTCTAGCATTGTTTATTTTTCAATTTTACATTTAATGAATGATGATGCTTTAAATTTTAAATGATTTTGTTCGGTATTTAATTTTGCCTATATTTAATTAGCATTGTTTAAATTTTTTTAGTTATGCATTTAGTGTTATTTATTCATTTTAGTTGCTGGATTAATTTTTTTTTTTAATTTCATCTATAACTCTCCCCAAGTTCCTAGGTCCTTAAAAATATTTAATTTTGTTGATTTTGCATTTAGTGTTAATTTGTTCTTTTTTCTATTTATTTAAATTTCTTTATAATTTCCTAGCATTGTTCTATTTTGTTACTTTTACCCTTTTGTCGATTTAATATTATTCTGTTTATTTAATTTTTTATTTAATTTCTGTTAATTCCTTGGCATTATTTAATTTTATTAATTTTTTTAATGTTATTGTGTTTTTTTTTGTTTGTATATTGTTTTCTATAATTCTTCGGTAATGTGTAATTTTAATAATTTTATATTTCATGCTCTTTTAATTTTTTTTGTCTGTCTGTTATTTAATTTTTCATATAATTATTGAATTTTGTTTTTTTATTTTCATTGGTTTCAGTTTTATAGCTTTAAAAAAAAATTAAAAATTGCTTCACATGGTGGAAGCTCGAGTGAAAATAGAGTTCACCTTCCTTGCCTACCATAGGGAAACAGTGAATCATATGAATAAAAAAGTTCAAGCTAGGAACCACCCCGTTTATCGTGCCCTTAGAGGCCAAAGCCAAAAATCCCACAGCAAAAGCAATCACCCCTAAATCAGATATACTTTTAAAGTCTATTTTACAAATATCTCAAGCCAGGTGTAATTATTATAATTCAGAATTTAAGCATAATAAAGAAGGAAAGTATGGCATGTTTACTAGATATGTGGAGAAAAATCATTCAAATAACTAGGACATCCTCAGACACAATCTCAAATGGGATTTATCGTGGAGGAAGGTATAAGCTCTCATTCTTCTTTATTTAGATTTTCTCAAGCAAGAGACATAGACAAAATAACAAAAACAATTTTTTGTGGAGCACTTGCCCTTGCCATTTAACCTCTTGGAGAGTTGCTAAGTGTGAAAGTGCATCAATGAGACATTGTTATAGACCCCACACATGTCCCTTTTATCCTTTGTAAAGGTTTAAGCTTTTGGGGTTCCCAAGCCCTTTTTCAATCACCTTGCCTTATTTCTATACCATTCTATGAACCTTATTTTTGAGTCATGTTGTTTTCCTCTTCTTCCTACCAAATCATCAACTCACCTTTAACTTGTCAACACCTAATAATCTAGCATGTCTCCTCTTTTTATAGCTACTCATCAGCCATGGTTCTTGCTGTATCAAGTCCTTGTCACTTGGTCTCGCTTTAAATGGACAAATGAAAGTCGGCAACGTCTCCCTCCATAGGTCTTGGGAACCCAAAGTTTGCTATGCATTCTAAGACCGGAAACCCTTTGAGCCCTAGACACACCTCACAGTCATGGTGGCTTTCCTCCAATCTATACTCCAAGTACTTGTTCTCTCTCATATTTGCATCCTTGATCATGTTATTGATTTTTTGTTAGTAATTGTCATTTTAAATATGTTTGTTTTTTAGGTTTGGTCTAATCGTTTGCTTAAGGACCTTGCTAATTAGTTGATGGTTTGGTTTTGATATTACTTGGAAGAATAGATTAATTCATATAGCATGTTTGACAACTTTTCAATTCTTTTCATGATATTTGCTAGGTGTGTTTGATAAGTGTCTAAATGTATGTATTTATACATATGTTCCATGTACCATTTGCATGCATTTTCAATGAATCGATGCCTGTTTTGTATTAAAATTAGTTTTTTTATGTAACAAGACTTGAAGAAGACAAGCTGAGCTAAAGAACACATTTGGCAAGAAATCTACATCAAAAACAACACTTTAATACTTCAGGGGGGGTACTGTAGCTGGTATCGTAGCGTGAAGAAAAGAATGTTTGCGGCTGTAGGGACTTGGCAGGAAGCCTCATAGGCTATCATGCACTCATATGGATGCCTATGAGGTTCTCAGGAAAATTTGGCATCGCCTACTATATCTGGAACTATAGTGTGAAGACCGTTTGCAGTTGTAGAGACTTAGCTGGAAGCCTCACGGGCTACCATGTGCCTACATAGATGGCCGTTAGTTTCGCGGGAAAATTTGGCCTCAACTACTGTAGCACCACAGAAGAGTTTTGTGCGACAAAGGCTGGGGGCCTCATGGGCGTCCATAAGCCCACATAGATGCTTGTAAGGCTCGGGCAGAAAGGGTTTTAAAAGGCCGCTAGGGCTAAATGTTGGGTTTGGGGGGGAGGGCGCTTGGAGCTTGAAGGCAAGGAGGAAGGTCCAGGAAATAAAGGTTGGATTGTTGACATTTGAAGGGTGGAAATTAGTTAGAGAAATTGAATTAAGCAAGTTCTTTCGCTAATTTCATTTTGAGGAAGTGTGTAGACGATGAGAAAAGCCACTCTTATTGTGCCATTGGTGGAAGCTTTCGCCAGTTATCTAACTCTCCATTTCATCATCAACACTTGGCGGAGTTTTGTTATGAGTGATTTAGTTGTTTTCATAACTTTATTCTTGTTCTTTATTGTTATAGACAACCAAACCCCAAGTCACCAGATGTCGGTGAACCTTGGGATGAACTTGCTTGTTTAGATGCTTTAGTTTTTATTTAATGCAATTGGTGTGGTTTGTGGTTCATTCTATGTGCACTTGGTTGTCCTGGATTGCATGAGAACTCTATGATTCATTTTTTTTTATTGTACTTGGATGTGCCAGATGCATCCTTGTATTAGATCCACATAGTTTGAAAAGGTTTCATGTATTAAAATGTTAAGGGATTCAGGTATTCGGCACCCTCCAACCATTTGGTTCAAACCTAGATATTGTATTTATCCCTAATTAGAGATTTTCCTAAGTGTAGTGCAATCGTAGGAGGAAATGACCCAGAAGGGATTTCGATCAACACACTTATGGGATTAGGGGTTAATCATTGAGGGATTCAGGATTAACCTAATTTAGGAATCTCTTGGTCCAAACTATCATCGCTATTTTAACCCTAGCATCTTTCTAGCTTTAGTAGTCCCGAGGGGATCCACATCCATGACCATTTTCTCCATTGATACTTCTATTTGGTATTCCTGCACTTTGATATTTTTTTCTTAGCTCCATTTAAGTTGTTTTAGTAGTTTTCAACACCTGAACCTAAACTTGTCGGTTAGACAATAGGTGAAAAAGAAGTAAGGGTTGATCATTGGGCCTACGCTCCTGTGTTACATATAGGGTATTACTTGACAACCCTGTGCACTTACAGAAGACTCATCAATGTTGTGCATCTAATGTTTGATTGTAATATGTCATGCCTATAAACTTGTATTATTTAGTTTTTTAAGGTGTTACCAGGAATAGTGTTGATCATGTGTAATCCCATCTTTAGCACCTTTAAAATTACTATGGCTAGGTAATGCTTTGTTGGTGAGCATTTAATGTTTCTGTAGAACGTTTTCATTTTTCAAACCATCTGAGAAATATGCAGTCATCTTGATACCTTAGCATTTAGTAATCTAATCTTTCATCTGGATTGAGGATTGTCGAAGTATATTGTTAAGGTTTAGCATGGCTCCATTTAGCTCCTACTCTATATAATGAGTTAAGACCTTTTCTAATAACTTAGTTTTCATTGACTATACAATAAAACCTCAAATAATGAATATTCAATAAATTAATAATCTCAGTTAAATAATATTCTTTTCAAGTCCCAATTCGGTAAATTAATAATTTTGCTAAATGAATAAGATAATAAGTTTTTTTAAAACTCTTTGGGGCCCAAAGAAAATGCAAATTAATAACTTATTGAATACTAGAAAAATACCATACAAAATTCATGATATATTAAAGTTTTTTTTAAACTAATTCTATTTTAAAATTTTACTCTCTTTTTTTTTTTAAATATGCATCTAAACTCATTTTTTTAGTATGTCTATGAACTAAACTTAGCCTCATCTTTAAACTTTTGCAAATTATACACCATATTTATATATTTTTCTCATGTTCAAAGCTTCTATTGCTAGAAATTACTCGTTTAAATAAATATTTAATAAGCATAGCTATTATCTGGGTCTTGATCGTTATTAACTGGCGTATCCATTGCCCTTTAAATAATCTCTTCATCTGTAGATGACTCTATCACAGTATCATTTTTACTAGGATAGTTCTAAACCTACTTTTTTCTCCCCATTTTATGTCTATACAATAGACTAGAAACAACTTTTATTTTGTAAGACCATAATTGCATTCCTCTTCACTAACTTGCCCAAATATCATTCATTCTTTTGATCAAATTTTTTTATATGGAAAACACTTTATAATAGTTGTTTGTACATCAATGTTCCAAGCTGTATTAATAACATTACTAGAATTTAATATGTTAATTTTTTCAGAGTTTGTTGCTGCTACTCGATTATATTAAATATAAAATTTTTCTTAAATTAGTAAATATTCACTTATCGATAAATAAATAACCTCTATAAAATAATAATTATTCTTGGTCCCAAGAATATTATTTTATAGAAGTTTTACTGTATTATGTTTAGTTCTTTAATGTTTCCGTAGGGGATCTTCATTTTTTTTTTTTTTTTTTTTTTTTTTGGTGTGTATGTACTTCTAACATAAGCTTGTTTGTTTCCTGGTTAATTGCATTGAAATTCTAGTACTAGTCTTTTACCCAATTGAGACTTGTTTTGATTCTTAACCATTGGATTGAGTTGATTTGATTGTGGACTCATTCTTAATACATGCTAGCAAGATTATGCAACATTATCGCACAATATATCTTCACTATAAAGTCATGCAGCATTAGTGTATTAGCCAAGTTAATTGCAGGATTTTTGTTAGTTGCCAACATAGCCTTCTCTAATCTCAGGGTAGTCCCAATCTTTTGAAATTCAGTTTTGTTGCCAAGAATGTCATATTTTAGTTTATGTTTGTAGTTTCAATCTAGTTGCTTGTGTCAAACGATTTGAATTGCCATGTTTTGTCTCATTTCTACATGCATAGGTGAACTGCACACTAGGGTTTTGTAGGGATGCTTTGCGACAATTTTGGTTATATTTTTCTATATTAATTTTCTAATGTCCAAGTTGGAGGTGTTGGGAGTTTAGAAATGGCTTCCTCTTGATTGTAGATGGAGGATTGATTAGACTACTATTGATGTTAATCACAATTGTTTCCTTAGTCATTGTTTGACATGCACCTCTGTTCTATGGTTCTTCTTCTCAGTGGCGGAACCAAGGGGGCAAGCAGGGGCTTTAGGCCCCCCCCCCCCTGCTCCGGTGAGGTTGCTTTTAGACACCTATGAAGTTAGGTTTATATATATATATATATTAGTGTTAGATAATATTTTGTTTGTATATAGTCATTATGTAATATCAATGTGCTTGAGTTGTGGGAATTTCATAATTTGAGCCCAGCCAAGTTCAAATCCCATGGGGTGCAATGTTGAGTTTTTTATGCTTTTACTAATTAAAAACAGTTTTTTTTTATTTAATGAGACATTGAAATCTCAAATTTTCAATAAAAATTTATGAATATTATTAATAAAATATATACAAATAAATTAATAATTAAAAAATTAAGTTGATAATGGGTTACAATGTTAAGTTTTTTATACTTTTATTAATTAAAAATAGGTTTTCTTATTTTCAAAAAGTTGTTGAAATTTTAAATTTTAAACAAATTTAAGGAATAAATTAAATTGATAATGAGTGATTGAAATTTCAAATTTTCAATAAAAATTTATGAATAAAATTACTAAAATTTACAAAAATAATTTAATAATTTTAAAAAAAATTAAGTTATTAATGCGTTGTAGTGTTAAGTTTTTGATATTTTTACTAATTAACAAGTTTTCTTATTTTCAAAAATTTGCCGAAATTTTAAATTTTATAAAAATTTAAGGAAAAAAATTAAGTTGATAATGTGGCATTCAAATTTCAAATTTTCAATAAAAGTTTCTGAATAATATTAATTAAATTTATAAAAACAATTCAATATTTTTTTAAAAAATTAAGTTGATAATGTGGCATGGCAAATATAAATTAGTTATAATATGATAATGTACATGTTAGAGTGAATGAATGATCGTTTAGTTGTCTAGTTGAACATACTTTTTTTAGTAAGATACATCATGACAACAATAGTAGTTCAAATTATAGTTAATGTTTTTTTTTACTATATGTATATTCAAATTATAGTTATATTATTGAACTATTTTTACTGTAGATAATTATTTTATTTCATAATTTTTTTACACTTTGACTTTAGCCCCCTACTGGTAAGTTCTGGTTCCACCACTGACTTCTTATTGATTAAATTCTAGAGTGGAGAGTTGTTAGATATGAGTGTTTGAATTGGTATATGATGGTGTAATCCTTGAATTTTTAGAAGGATATTTCAAGCTTGATTCCTGTGTTGGTGTTAGAGTAATTGTTTTAAATACTTTATGTATTGAGGATGCAATGTTATGTTGGAATTATATTTTGCTCTAAAACTCAATATGGCATAGAATTAGTCAGATTTTAGATTGTGATTTGGAAGTATTTTATTGAGCTATTAGAATTGATTTTATGTTTAAAGGACCTTTTGCTTGGGGTTGAAATTGGTGTTCAAGTTGGATTTGGAGTTTTAACAAGTAGCAGGTAAGTAATCCATATACAAATTTTTGTATTTTATTTAATTATAAAATTTTCGGTAATTTATGCATGGCTTATACCATCATGTATCATGTGCCTATTCTTTTGCTTAATTATTTGATAAAATAGTTATTTCATTATTTTTTTGTTTATTTATTCAACTATTCAATTACTTAGTTATTTATCTCTCACTTGTTTAACTATTATCTCTTGATCATTTATTTACCTACATTGATTGCCTATAAATTTATTTATTTATTTTGAATGCAATTGGATTATTTTCTTTAAATAATGAGATCATGCTAAATTATGTACTTCTTCTGCCATTTTTATTTCTATTGTATAGAAATTTAGAAAACCTATAGGATTTAAATATGCTAGGAATTATTTATTTCTATGACCCTTGACATTTGTGTAGATATTTCAGCACTTTGGGTTTGACATTTGTTTGACTTGCAAATCAACTATTCTCCAAATCAACTAACTCAAGCCACACAAGATAAAATAAATAGGTTTAGATATTTTTGACTTGGACCACCGAGATAAAAACAGATGGACTCTTATGTTCTAACTCGGATGGCCCAAAGATAAAATAAATAACCATAGTAAATTTGGAAGACATATAATTAGAAAACATTTCTATTTTAAAATTTATATTTATGTTGAATTACTTTGTCACAAGGCTTTGCCTCTACCATTTCTAGCTTTGTTTGAAGCTCTAACATTACTTATTGCTCTAACATCAGTTATTTTTTGGAATATACATGTAGATATATATTTTGAATTTTGGAAGAATTGTAAATAGGGGTGGACATGGGATGGGCTGGGTCGGGTCTAGGTTGGGCTAGACTCAAAAATACAATCCATATATTCAGGCTGGGCTAGGTCTGGCCATGTTCGGGCCAAATTGTCTTGGTCCAAATCTGGCCCATTTGATTGTCATTAAGCTCAGACCCAGCCCAGCCCAACACAAAAAAAAAAAAAAAAAAAAAATTTTTATGAAATAATTGAAATAACTAAATAAAACTACTACTACAACCCCTAGAATTTTTTCAAAAAAAAAAAAAATACAACACAAGTATTATAAATGGTTCAAATAAATTCTATAAATAAGTAGTAATATTATCAACAAATATTACATCAAGTACAAATATACCATTTATAAAAAAACAAATATTAATAAGTAGTGCAAGGGTTCAACATGAGTTTCATAAGTAGCAAATATTGCATAAGTAGTATAATGATTCAACAAGAGTTTCATAAGTAGTACAATATTACATAAGGAGTACAATGGTTCTACAAGAGTTTCATAAGAAGCAAATATTACACAAGTAGTACAATAGTTCAACAATTGTCCCATAAGAAGCAAATCTTACATAATTAAAATCACCAAAGAATTAATTCTTGATCCCCATCAAATAGATTAAAGAAGGTAATAACCTATGCAAAACAACATTAAACAAAATGTTAATATAAACATATATCAAAAAGTAGCCTAAAATTTAAAATATTTAAATAAAATACCTATGTTGAAAATTCATCCACAGAATCTAAACTTGAAGATAAATCATCTTCTTCAACACCAACCACCCCGTCAGATTTTCCTTTAAATTATTAATGACAACCATAATTCAATATTTTAAAATATTTAGTTAAAAAATACTAACATAACTTTTTAAAACATAATTAACTTACTTGGTTCAAAGGATGCTCGCAATCAATCTCAAAGACACATTATAGCTTGTATTGTCTTTGAATTTAATGAAGCTCAATAAGGACTAATCACTCATCGGCTTGTGCTAAATGTGCTCTCTAAGGCAACAGTGGATATTGGAATAGTTAAAATATCATGAGCCATGCTTGAGATGTCTAGGAATCTCATTGAACAAGACTTCCAAAAGTCCAAAACATCCAACTCCACATTTTGATCCAAACATGGTTCTTCCAAATAAAGATCCAACTCTGATTTTTACATTTGAACTCTAGTAACATGACCTTCAAATGCATCTAACTCTTGCATTTCATCATAATCTTCATCGTTCATAGTCAAATTGCTTTTGGAACTCATAGTATATTGTGAAGAAGATGCTCGATCTTTTTTGTAAGCTTCAAAGCATTTATAAAGAGTAGTAATCACATTTGAAGTGTATCCTCTAGATTCCATCCCATATACTTTAGTATAACAAAATTCAACAAATTTGACTTTATAGCGAGGATCCAAAATCACAGCACAAAATAAAATTTATTCAGACCAATATTTATTAAACTTCCTCTGCATTTCTTTAACCATAGTTGTCAAGAAGCTTTCTGGTTCATTAACCACATTTAACAATTTATGATGAATTTGCCACACACCTTTAAAATATAAATTAGAAGTTGGATATTTGACACTAGAAAATACACAAGTCACCTCATGAAAATACTTCAAAATATTGCACAAAGCAGCAACATCACTCCACTCTTCATCAGTTAAGCTATATATAAAATTACTGTCTCTTTCACCCAAATACATGAAAGTAGCTTTGTAATGAAGTGCCACAACAAGCATGTCATAGATAGAGTTCCATCTAGTTGGACAATCAAGGCATAAATTCTTTCTAATGTCCAAATTTAACTTCTTTGCAATATCATAAAATTTATTTCTTCTATAAGTGGATTGCTTCACATATTTTACACCAAGACGCAACTTGCCAATAGTCAACATAATAAGATTAAATGTTGATTGCACAACCAAATTTTAATATATGAGCACAACATCGTATATGAAAGAATTCACCATCACAAGGAAGAAAACCCACTGGTTAAGACGACTCTTAAGCAATGAAACAACACAGTTGTTTGTACTTAGATTATCCAAAGTGATACTGAATAGTTTATGTTGAATGCTCCATTGAGCAACACATGTATTAATTTCATCTACATATGGAGGTGGAATGAGTTTAAATTGGATAACCCTCTTATGCAACAACCATTCATGATCAATAAAATGCGCTGTAACACAAATATAGTGATCCTTAGTGATAGATTTCCATGTGTCTGATGTTAAGCATATTCTACTAGGGCACTCAATTAATATGTCTTTCAAATTCTGTCTTTCCCATTTATATAGCAACATAATATCTCTTTTGATTTTTTTTTCTACTCATCATTTTAAATTTAGGACATGCAGCTGCCATCACATGTCTAAATCCAATATTCTTAACCATCATGAAAGGTTGTTCATCAACAATAATCATCATAGCAATTTCTCTGTGAATGATCTCAACATCAATTTTATAATTTGAGATTGACGTACCGCTAGTTGTTGTTTGATGAGAAATTGTGTATTGTCTAATGTCACGACAAACACATTTCGGACATTTAACCAAGTGCCTCCTCCAGCGAGATGTTCCTCCTATGCTTTTGCAAGAATATGCCTTCTTACAATATTTACATTGAGCTCTTTGTGAATTTGCATCAATTGGTGGTAATTTGTCAAAATGCTCCCACACATCCGATCTACTATGCTTTGATTTAGGCTTAACATTTTCATCATCGAGATTTATTCGTGTACTTGATTAACTTTCCATATCTATTGAGTAAAAAATAATTTACAAACAAAATTAAAAAAATAAAATTCATGTCGTGTAACAAAAAAATTAATTTATAAATAAAAATCTAAAAGCTGAAGTATAAGAGTGAATATATTACTTGGATGGTTAGACCTTCACTTGAGAATGAAATGGATGAAGTGAAAAATCAAATGAACACAATGATTGCTTAAAGTAGGAGAAAAGCTTGATCATGGAACCTAGAGAAAGCTCATGAAGTATGAATTCAAGATTCCGAAAAAAGAAGAATACTTGCACAATCATATTTAAGTGACTTGACTAAAATGAGGCAAAACACTAGTTCTAGTGCACATCAAAAGAAGAAAAAAAAAGTCTAAGAATATATTACCTAGATGGCTGAATCTTCACCAGAGATGAAATGGATGAGTGAAAAAAAATAAAAGAACATGGCGGTTGGTTAAAGCAGGAAGAGAGAAGCTTGATAATGGAAGTAGAAATGAAAACAAACACATTTTTTCATTGTTTGAATGTCATTATGTCAGCCCTACGCCCTCAAACGAAAAAAACAAAGACACAATTAGATGAAAGCATGCCATGTACAGATCCCAATACATTTTATATATTAAAAAATCAAAATCAGAGGCTAAAAAGCTGCCTAATTTTGACTATTTTCAAACCTATTATATATATTATAAATAATATATGGAAAATTACTGTTTACCCCTCGGTAATTTCAAAACTTCCCAATCAGCCCTTGCCAATTTCTAATACCCCAGACATCCCTTCCATTATTGTTTAACTTCTTTTTTGCCCCCTGTGGGTCACTTAAACAAGGTCCATGTTGTGAAATTCCTTGTTTACCCTTGTAAATGGTGGGAAAAAACCGCTTAGTCACATCATGTGAAACATTTTTGTTTGGCTTTTGACAATCTTTTTTCATTCCTTCTTGCTTTGCTTTATCTCAAACAAAGTTTGGAAGACTCATCCTGTGAGAGAGTAACAATCTTTGGTCTGCATTTGTTTGAACTCTGCCGGTTACCCGATAAGGTGAGAATCTCTTCCTTTCCCTCACCTTGATCATCCTTCAAGAGAGAGTAACAATTTATATTTATATGCAGGTTTATCATGGAGAGTTTTTTTCGCAATTACAAGATACAACGAGGAGGGACGAGTGCTGGTGTTCACGGCACAAACTTGTTGGGATTCAGTCTTAGCGAAGATATGCGGGCGATAAGGTCTTGATGTTTCCCATGTCAGGGTAAAGTTTATCACACCCAATGGACATAAAACGATTTGTCCAATAGAAAATGAGGTTGATTTCCAGTGCATGTATCATGTGTACTCCCTCTTCAAATGCTGTGCAGTCGATCTCGTGGTTGAGACAGATGATGTGCCATTGTCGCATCATAGTCAAAATGAATTCTTGTCATTGTAAAGTTCTTCTCTTTTATGTTTACTCTTAAAATCATATGTTTCTGCTTAATTATTATAGTTTCCATTTAATTATTATAGTTTTCGATTAATTATTCCATTTTCTATTTAAACAAATAAGTTCCCATTTAAAACAAAGAAAAACCATAAGTTTTGCTTTGTTATCCCATCCCATCCCAGTTTCCGTTTAAAAATGAATGTTTTCGCTTAAATTTTTTAGTTTCCATTTAAAATATTGAGTTTCTATTTAAAATATTATGTTTCTGTTTAAAATTATATGTTTCCATTTAATGTGTTTTGTTTCCACTTAGCTTAATGATGTTTTTCGCTTAAACTGAAGTGTTGGCAGGTTTTCTGTTTCTGCTAGCGCACCTGTTCCATCTCATGGTGACCTTGATGGTGTGGTAGGCCTTCTGTCCTTGTCGGATCAATCCGAAGTGTTGTCGTTGGATATCGGACAACGTTTTGTAGGTGTTGAACATTTTAGAGACGCACTTCAGAATTTTGCAATCAAGCAGAATTTTGACTTCAAATTCATAAAGAATGAAAAACACAAGGTGACTGTAGAATGCGCTACCGTTGTTGTGATTGCCACCTTCATGCATCACAGCAATATAATAAAAAACTTTCAGAATCAACACAATACACCTGTCATACACTTGCGGTGGTAGAATTAGCTCGGTTTCACATCCAAAAGTATCCAAAAAATGGGTATGCACACGAGTGATTCAGAAGCTTAAAGACCAGCCCTTATATTAGGGTCATTGATATTCAGAAGGACATGTTACGGGAACATGATGCCCACATCCCATACAAGCAAGCTTGGTTGAGTAAAGAGTGTGCCAGGGTGATCCTTGACGACAGCGATGTCTCCAGCTACGATTTGTTGCTTTGGTACGTGGATAAGGTGGCCGAGACAAACCCCTGCAGCATTGTGATTGTGGAAAGAGACTGTGAGCATTTTAAATGTGCATTCTTTTTCATTTCGTGCGTGTATCATGGGATTCAAACGGGGTTGTGGGCCGCTGCTGTTTCTCGATGGTACCCACCTTCTTGGAAAATATCAGGGTACACTGCTGGGTTCCATAGGCAAAGATGGAAATAATGGTTTTTTCCATGTGACCTTCGGTATTGTCGACAACGAGACAGATGCGAATTGGACATGGTTCATTTTCAAGTTAGGTGGTGCGTTATACGATGAGGGAGATTATGAAGAGATTATTACATTTGTCTCGGATAGGTCTAAGGGCCTTGTGAATCCCATTGCAATGGTCTTCCCTTTATCTCCACATGCATACTATCTTCGACACTTGGAGGCCAATTTTATGAAAACCAATGTCAGAATTGGGAAGGCATTGAAGGATGAGTGCTGGTCCATATGCTTTCCTATTGCGTGGTCATCAACGGCTAAAGAATTTGATGATACGGTGAATGAACTATAGGCCACATTACTAGAAGCGTACCGTTGATTGCTTCAAAAGTCAGATATGTCACATTGGTGTAATTATTTGTTCAAAGGTCAACGTTGGGGCGAGATGTATTCAAATGTCGCAGAGTCCTTCAATGCGTGGATCAAAGAAGCTCGCCATTTACCGATGACAAAAATGGTTGGCTCCATACGGTATTTGAATGTTTGATTGTGTTTAGTTGAAATTTCTTTGTTTCTCTGTAAATATGTTTGTTTTCATATAAGTATATATGTTTATGCCTAAATATCTTTGTTTCTATTTAAATATCATGTTCTTCATTTAACATAGTTTGCTATCATTTAAAAATATTTGTTTATGTTTAACTTTGATTGTCTTGGCTTAATAGTCACTTATAATGTTTAACTATACATGTTCAAACTAATGCGCATGTTATGCACCCATCGTGAGCAAGCAAAAAATTGGGAAACTTACTTATGCCCCGATATACATAAAAAGGTAGAGGAACATGTTGCGGAAAGCCGAAATCTTTATGTTGGTTATTGTGTCGATGATCGTTATGAAGTCATTGACCGGTTCAGCAACTCCGTAGATCTATCGGGTAGAACATGCTCATGTCGCAGGTGGTAAATTTATGGTATCTCGTGCATACACGGTTGCACTGCGATAATGCAGATAGACACCAACGTTCACCAATTTATTAGCGGCTACTTCACCGTGGACACGTATAATTGGCGTATGAAGAAGCTATTTTCCCCATATCAGATGATGACAAGCCTACGGACGACAATCAAGAACTCCATTTGCGTTCGCTTGTTACAAGAAGGTAACCTAGGCATCCGAGACAGAAGAGGATCGAGTCGCAAGCGTCTGAGGTCTGCGAGTTACGTTGCAGCCACTGCCACGCGTCCGGTCATAATCATAGATCTTGTAATGAAACTGTCACTGACTAGGCATTGCGAATAAACACCTATTTTAACATAAACAAACTTATTTATGTGTCCATGTTTGATATTTAAACATAAACTGTCATATTTAACCAGAAACCTCTTAATTCATAGAGTAAAATAGTTTCTTAAAAGAAAACATTGATATTTACACTGAAACAATAAAAGTGAAGCACTCTTTTATACGTAAACACTTTTATATTTAAACAGAGACACTTAAACGGAGACACTTATAGTTAAACTGGAACAAGAGAATAAGAAACAGGGACTTTAATATTTAAACAGAGACACTTAAAGTTAAACAAAAATGTTTAGTTTCAAAGGTTAACATAGATAGTTAAACAGAAACATTGGTTTTTAAACGGGAAAACAGTTTTAAATTACAATGACAATGAAAACCTTGCCATGTCAATGGAAAACAATGAATGGAACTGAAATTATAATGACAAAACTGTTTACATTTTAAAACAATATTAAGTCAACTCAATTCCCCCCTCCCCCCTCCCAAATCGAAGATTCACTTTTTCTATGATGCCGACAGTGCACCCTGCCATAAGTATGTAGGCAACATACTTTAAACTTAAATAAGGGACATCCAATTGTGGTAGCTATTGCTTTTCACTGTCAAGTATCTGTTCGATAAACCGCATGACATAGATAGCGCAGTCAACAATTTCTCTTTTTTGACATGGGGTTTCACTATCGTGAACTAGCGGGTATAGTAGAGTCACCATCTCGCCGAACTCCATATCCACACAATAGTCGAATAGTCTCCGCTGTCGAGCGATACAGTTTGACATTAGAATTTTAATTAATAAAGTACTATTCATGAAACTATATTTATCAAGCACTGCTGTATTCGTCACTTTGCCATGAAGAATAATGCATGTATTCTTGTTTGTCATTATAAAAAACCATCACATGGAAGTGGCCATTCATGACTATTAGGAGGATAACTATGTCAACTTCATGCAGGTTACGCGCGGTATCTCCGATCATAGCGAGAGTCGTGTCAGACGCGTCTGACTTCTTGGACATAAACAGTGCCAATGGTCGTTTAATGGAGGCGTGCTTTTTATACGGATATGGTACTTTCTTCAGAGACTTTTGAACTATGCATACGAATGCGTCCATCACATCATCTGTCACCATTTTCTTTCCGTCAAGCAGTGTGAATAGTCTTCATCGTGTAGTGCTGACACAGTCATTCTTCCAAACAACAGTTCTGCGGTTAAACGGTAACAGATACAGTTATACAAAAACACTAGTAGTTAAGTGGAAAATATATATAGTTTTAAATGATAACTTAAATATTTAAATGGAAACAAGGTAAGTTAAATGGTAACTCATAATATTAAATGATAACAGTGATTTTTAAATGGAGGCTACAAAAGTAAATGGTAACATAAATATTTAAACTTTAACTTAAAAACTTCATACATACTTATCCATACAGCAGTTAAGGAAGATCGTAATTAACTCTTGCTCGAATTTGTCGAGCCTCGCGTGTCTGGGCTATTTTTTTTTTTGTTCTGAATAAAGTCCTCCCGCACGACGATAGCATCAACCGGAGACACATCCTTTGTTGGTTCTTGTTGTTGAGGAATTGTGTCTACCGTCGATGCTACTATTGTCTCATCGTCAGCCGGTGGAGAGAGAGGCACTTTTGTTTTTCTTCTTTTCGCACGCCTCTTCAAATGTGACCCTCTTCGAATGGACATCCCAATGATATCATCGTTGTCAAAATCCGAGCTAATCCCATTGACGGCGTCGACATTTGTCGAGGCTACCTCCACTGCATCCAGGCTATCCCTAGTAGCGTCCATGCAGGGTACTGCATTTGTTTGTAGGGATGGCGTATTCAATTGTGATAGTCCTTCCAATGCTTCAAACCGAGCAACAAGCCAAGGGAAGTCGGTCATCAATATCTAGTACGCCTGGAGTAGATGTGCAGTGACATCATCGCCTTTTGCCATCAGGAGGTTGTCGCGGTCTAAGAGGATGTCAACATCAGGGGAGTGTTGGCGTCTGGCGGGATGTTGGCGTCTGGCGGGGTAGGGGGGCTTCGCAGATGCCAAGGAATGTGTGCGCGCGTTGGGTTGGAAGTAGGGGAATGGCGTCCAGCATGCACAAAAGAGGTTATTTTCTCATCTTGCCTTCAAGCAAGTGGTTCCGGAGGAATAGCATCCCCCGTGCAGGTGGCCCTAACAAATAAAGATTCATTCACATTTGCGGCGACCAGCTCAGGAAAATAACATATGTAAGTAACATAATATCAGCGAAATCATACAATTTATACAATAACAAATATTTTTAAACATTTAACTCGTATATTTAAATAGTATCGCTATTTTTAAACATAAAACCAAAATTGTAAACAGGTATTATTATTGTTAAACACCAACTACTAATGTTAAATGATACCTACTAAGTTTAAACAGTGACTACTATTTTTAAACGCTAAATGCTATTGTTAAACACATTGTTCATGATTTATTACCTCCTTTCCTTCTAGAGATGTCAGAATGGTTTCTATTGACGCTTATTTCCGGTAACTACTTTCACCGTAACACAACATCCTTGAGGTCTTGCCAAAACGTACCTTCTTCCTGGTGTCGGTCAGCTCATAAAACCAGATGTTCAGTGCGACAAAGCAACCCTTAATATACCCCGTGTTGTTCTTCTCCCCAGCGCATCTTGATTGCACTCTTACGGCAGCTTGTGGAACATCCTCCATAAGCCACTTGTATGTCGCATGTGCCTAAGCGTATCGGCCTATGCCAGGTAGATCATCGACATAACCAATGATCCAATTTGGAACCGAGCATGACGTATTTGGGAAGAGGATTGTACCCATGAGGTACACCATGAGGAGTTTGATAAAATTTTCTTATTCTCTCCTCTGTCGAACAAGTTGCTCAAGAGTTTTCTTGATGGAGTCTCTATGTCTCTCGTAGGTTTTTGATAAATACCTCTCTTCAAACGATGAGAGTGATTTCTTCTTCTGAAATACGACTGCGTCTCCATCACAATGCAGACCAAGCACGAGGGCCATATCTTCAGGGCTGAAACTCAGCAAGCTTGTCCAGATTCTAAATTTATTGGTGCAGTCATCGTACCTTTTCAACAGAGAATCAAGAAGGGCCCTCTTTTGGAATACAGCTTCCAACTCAGTGAATGCTGCAAATGGTGTCCTTCAGATAAGCTCCTAGTGGTGTACACTCATGTGAACTTTCAATTTAGCCATGGTCTCCATGATTGCTGCAAAGTAGCATCGCCTATTAACTAAGTTTGCCACCATAATCATAAGGCTACGACAATAAACAGCACTGGTGGAAAGGGAAATTCTGGTTCTACAGAGGCAAATAGAAAAGCTGGAGAGGAGAAGAGAGGAAAAACATAAACGGCGCCAAAATTGATTATCTTTTGGGATTACCCTCGGATATGGTCAAACCACGTCGCACTCCCATGACTTCCCATGAATATTCGTTACAAACTGTCGCATTTATTGTAAATAAGCATATATTTCGAAAAGACAAATACTTATTTTTGTGTTAATTGGTGTTTATTAAATAGAGACAATGATAGTTAAAGGAAACATTGAAAGTTAAACATAAACTGATAAGTGCTTGTGTTATAGTACCGTGAAGCGCTATTATCTTACAATGAGCATATCTTTTATCAGATTTTATCACTAAATTGTGTACATTTGTGTGCTTTTGTGCATTGTAGGTTTGTGGGGTTATTTTGAAGAAGAAGAATGAAGTTAGGTCGTGTTTGCCATTGTTGGAGAGTTTTCGGACCAAGCAAGGAACAAGGCACGAGCCTAGACTTGTGAGTGTGTACCAACCTCCTTTGGAGGGGCACAAGACCAGTCACATTCACAATAAGTCTAACTCATGTATTTTAGGAGAACTTTACCAAGAAGGAAATTTAAAGCAATTGGCACGATCTACCATTGATTGTGTGCCCAATTCACTGGGCTCGATGAAGAATAACGAATTCAGGAGCGTTTCGGTGAGTTACTGTAGCAGCACTATCTACCATTGATTGTGTATCCCGTAAGTGCACGGGCTTGTCAAAGTAATAAAATTACCCTGGTTAGTGCGTAGTCGAATCCACAGGGAATAGGGATTTAAGGCACAAGTACTCACTATTTAGCTAAGCGATGTATGGTGAGTGTGAAGAGAATCAATGAGTGAATATAAAAGAAAATATAAAGAGACAAGAAATAAAATCGAAAGATGGAAGGTAAGAGAGTGCAAGAATAAGTAAATAGAGAAGGACTAACAATGGATGAAATAGGGTACCTAGACAAGCTACCCCTAGGACTTATGCTTCTAGTGCAAGACTATACTATTATACTTTCCTATTGATGATAATTGAGTCGAGGATATCCTTAAACACACGGTCCCAAACCTAAGGACAACCGTGATTAACCCCAACACTATGCCTCGGCATTAGGTTTTTACTACGACCCTTGACTCTCGTTGACCTGTCAACTAAGCCCTAGGGGAGTCTGTCTTCCTAAGGCTCACACTACATGGGATTGCTTTAAGTTCTAGGGATTCCTAATGATAAATCCTGTTCCTATGTATAGTTCTAATCCTTTGGTCCAGGTGGAAGAACCCTAGTCTAAATTAAGCCCCAGCACTAAGATTCACTTCAACCCTTCACTCTGTTGCTCGCGCAACTAAGCCCCAGGGGAGTTCCTCTCCTACCACTTCACTCTATCTCGACTGCTATGAAATCATGGAACATGAAGGTAGGAAGAATCACACCGAAGGGGAAAAGGGACGTTCCGCTACCTCACGACTCACTCTCTCAACCCTCTTCAATCTTAAGTAGTCTAACCCTATAGGAGTTGTCACACCTCCAAAGGATAACCTACATTGTTCTTAACCCTAGTGTCATGGCTAAGGGAAAACAATTACAAGAAACAATTAAGATTGAAACTTGAATTTATTCATCAATAATGGAAAAGCATAATAACAATGTCATAGAAACATAATAATCCTAGGGTTTACAAGTCCGAATACCCACAAGGGGTTTAGTTCCTCATGGAGCTATACAAATTCATCAAAATATGAATGAAAGCGCAAATTGAAAGCGTCGATGAAAACCCCCTTGCGTATGATGTGGCTGTGTTCTTGTACGGCCACCGGATGTCGATGACGATGCCGATGACGCGCTCCGAACCTCCACGAAGTCCTCTCTGAAACCTTAGCCGCGCTCTCCAGAAGTTGGGGAGAAAGATTGGGAAAATGATGTGTCAAAAGTCTCCAAATGGGGCTTTTATAACGTTGAGTCACGGCTTAAAATCAGACTTATCGGGATTTCACACGGCCGTGTGGAATTTCCACACGCCCGTGTGAACTCTCTGGTTTCCTGAATTTCGGCTGAAAGTCGTTGTTCTTCATCGAGGCCATTGAATTGGGCACACAATCAATGGTAGATCGTGCCGATTGCTTCAAATTTCCTTTTTGGTGAAGTTCTCCTAAACTACATGAGTTAGACTTATTGTGAATGTGACTGGCCTTGTGCCCCTCCAAAGGAGGTTGGCACACACTCACAAGTCTAGGCTCGTGCCTTGTTCCTTGCTTAGTCCGAAAACTCTCCAACAATGGCAAACACGACCTAACTTCGTTCTTCTTCTTCAAAATAATCCCACAAACCTACAATGCACAAAAGCACACAAATGCACACAATTTTGTGATAAAATCTGATAAAAGATATGCTCATTGTAAGATAATAGCGCTTCGTGGTACTATAACACAGGCACTTATCAGAAACAATGATAGTTAAATGGAAACATTGAAAGTTAAACAGAAACAATGATAGTTAAATGGAAACATTAAAATTTAAATAGAAACAATGAGAGTTAAACGGAAACATTGAGAGTTAAACAGAGAAATTGCTGATTAAACAAATACTACCAACAATACAGACAACCGTTCTTCATTATATGAAAACAATGATATTTACATGAACAAATTTAATAAGTTATTGGAAACGAATTTATGTTAGCAAGTTTACCTTATAATTAACAAACATAGTTATATTATGTCGAATGTGTGAGCTGTATCGGCTTTATCGGATGTGTGAGTTGTATTGGCTTTGTCACCCAAGCCGGTTGTGCTCCCATCCAAAAGTATGCGTGTGGCATACTTCAGTCTTAAATAAGGGACGTCCATTTGTGGTAGCCGTAGCTTTTAATCGTCAAGAATTTGTTCAATGAACTGCATCACATAGACGGAGCAGTCGATACTTCCTTGTTTTTATCTTGAAGCATCCCTTTCATGAATTAGGGGGTACAAGGACATCACCGACTCAATTTCATCTCGACGCAATTCTTGAATAGTTTCTGCTGTAAAGAAACAAAATTTAACACTAAGATTGACAAATAGGAAGTACGATGTGTGTGCTATAGTTAACATGTAACTTACCATATCGTTGGCGTCTCTGTCGTATTCCTCGCTCTGGCAGGAAGAGTAATGCTTATACTCTTGTTTCATGTTGTCCAGAACGAGGACATGGAAATGACCATTAGAAATTATTAGCATGATTACGATGTCGACATCATGGATGTTCCGCACAACATTGTCAATCATGGCTAGAGCCTTTTTTACCTCGTCTTCCTGTCTGGACAGGCATAGTGCCAGTGGATGGAAGATGGAAGCCCACTTCTTATAAGGATATGGCACTCTCTTCAGTGACTTCTGAATGATGCAGATGAAAACGTGAACACGCTGGCTCGTGTAGTGTAAAGAAACTCATTCCTCCATATGACAGTCCTAATGTTAAATAGTAACACACTTATTTAAATGATAACATAAGTACTTAAGCGGAAATAATACAAATTTAAACGATAACATCAATAGTTAAACAGAAACTATATTTGTTAAACAATAACGTAAATATTTAAGCGGAAACTTAAAATATTTAAATGCTAACTTGGATATTTAAATGGAAACTACAAACATTTAAATGATAATGTGACTTTTTAAATGGAAACTGTATATATTTAAATGATAACATAAATACTTCATACTTACGAGTCCATCCAGCAGTTCAATTAGATTCTTAATATCTCCTGTTTGAATTTGTTAAGATGCCTGAATCCTGCATATCTTTTCTTCTTCGGAAGAAAATTCTTCTGCACATCATCGAACTGTTGATTTACAAGGAGTGTACTGTCAACTTGAGTGATCATTGTTTGCTCATTGACGTTTCGTTGCCCTTCATTAGCAGCATCTTTATTTTGTCCGTTACCGGCATAAGCAGAAACATCTTTGATTCCGGTAGCTGCTGTAGCGTCTTTATTCGACTCTGGTAACGCCACAACATCTTTATTCGGTGACGATACCGGTAACGCCACATCGACTTTATTAAACTCTGGTAGTTACTGGAATGTGTCTTTTTTCCACGCGCCACTATCGTATACCGGTGCCAGTACCTCTAATATAGAGATTTTACTGGCAAGAGATTCAATGATCCTCTCAACATCGGCAGTGACATCATCAGCCGAAGACAAATTCATTGCAGCCGGCGGAGCCACTGTTTGGCCTTTTTCTAATGGCGCGCTCGGAGCTAGTGTTTGTTGAGGCTCTGCCATTATTGATTCAACAGTGGATGGCGCTTCTGTTGGCATGACGTTAGCCGGCGAAGGTAGAGACATTGATGACTTCCTCCACACAAGCCTTTTTCCGATGCGGTCCTCTTCGGAATGCTTTGCCAATGACGTCGTCGTCGCCAAATGCCAAGGTTATTTCCGTAACATCGGGGCTATTGGAAATGGTATCATAGTCACCCGGCAGAGGGAGCAACGATGTATTGGCCTGCGCACGTGCCTCCAGAGCCTCCACACGAGCAAAAAACCGAGGGAACTCTTGCGTCAATATCTCGCACGCGTGCAAGAGACGTGCGGTGACATCGTCGACTGTTGCTCTCGGGGGTGGAGGGGGGCTTGCCCGTCGCCGAATAGTGCGTGCCAGGAGTAGGCTTCGAGAAGGTGATCGGTGTCAGATATGCCTTGAGGATGTTGGCCGCTCGTCTCTCTTTCTCGGTAGCGAAATGGGAGAGGGAGCAATATCACCTCCGTGGCCGATGGCATCTCCGCGATGGGTGGCCCGAACATATGTTTCTTCATTTGTGTTCGTGGTGACCAGTTCAAGAAACTAACAATTGTAAACAACCAATAGTGTTAAACACTAAACAAATGTTTTTAAATGTTAACCTAGTAATTTAAACAATAACCAAAATTTTTAAACATTAACAGATATTCTTAATCACTAACCTATATACTTAAACAGTAACTCAAAAACTTAAACAGGAAAATCGAATCTTAAACACTAAACCCTTTGTTAAACATAAAATAATATTTTTAAATGACAAAGAGTAAACTTAAATAAATTTATTACCTTTTTCCTACAAGAGATGACAATATAGTTCCTGTGGACACTTACTTCCGGTAGCTGTTTTCACCATAGCACAGGATCCTTGGGGTCTTGCCAAAATGAACCTTCTTGCCGGTGCAAGTGAGCTCATCGAACCAAGTGATCAACGCAACTGAGAAATTTGTGACGTACCCCGTGTTGGTCTTGTTCCCTGGTACATCTCGCTTGCACTCGAGTGACCGCTTGCGGAACGTCCTCTATTACCCATTTGTCGGTTGCTTGCGCCTATGCATATTGTCCTATGGTTGGTAGGTCATCGAAGTAGTCAACGATCTAGTTTGGAACATAGCAGGAAGTGTTTGGGAAGAGGATAGTACCCATGAGATACATCATAAGGAGCTTTACAAAATTCTCCTCTTCTCCCATCTACCAAACTATCTGCTCAAGTGTTCTCTTGATAGAGTCTCTATGTCTTTCGTACGATCTTGATAAATACTTCAATTCGAAAGATGAGTGTGTTTTCTTCTTCTGGAATATGACTATGTCTCCATCACAGTGTAGCCCGAGGATAAGAGCCACATCTTCAGGCCTGAAACTCATCAGGCTGGCCCTGATCCTGAATTTGTTACTGCGGTTATCATACCTTTGCAGTAGAGAATCAAGGAGGGCCCTCTCTTGGATTACGGCTTCAATCTCTGTCAAAGCTACAAATAGTGTCCTTCTGATGATCTCCCAGTATCGTCCAATCATGTAAACTTTCAATTCAGTCAAAGTCTGGACAAACGGTGTCAAGTAGCATCGGCCATTAACTATGTTGATCGCCATGACCATAAGCCTAAAAGAAGAACAATACATTAAGCAAGTATTCAGAAATCTTAAACGGAAAGCTATTTTTAAATGGAAACTTATCTGTTTAGAGTCATGTACTAAACAGAAACCTCATTAGTTAAGTAGAAATCTCAATTGTTAAACGGAAACCCTATTTCTTAAATGGAAATGACATTTATTACACAAAAAACCACATTTATTACACAGAAACCTCAATTCTTACATTGATACTGCTAAACACTACTTAATGAAGCCATATCAAATTAAAAGGGAAACATACATTATAAACATTACACGACACAATGAGATTGCATGACAATCTAAAAATCTCCTTTAGCACAACAATGAGATTGCTTTCGACCCTGTACAGAGATGAAACAGAAAAACAAAACCCTAGCAAAAAAATCATGCTAGAAACTACAATATCATATAATAATAAAACCATAAAACCACAAGGCCATAAACAACACATACTACTTTACAAACCAAACGGGCAAAAACAACCCACAGAATGTAAAAACAAAAGAAAAACCGCACAACTTCTTCAACGGCGTCCACCTCGCCTCATTACCTTGGTGGGAAAACTGATGAAATTCTGAAGAGATGAGCAGGAGTTCTCCTTCAAGATAATGGTGAAGAGGCGATGAGAGCAAGACGCCCAGGCAATGACAACTTCGGAAAGGGAAAAGGTGAAGAGGCGATGATAGAAATAACCGGCGCTAGTAATGGTGTTCTCTCGGGATTAAACAAAGAAAAATAAACCGTTTTCTCTAAAAGCGGAAAAATCATTCCACCCTAGGGCATTATCGTCTAACCAAGTCGCAATTGCCACAACTTCCCACGCAAGGGCAATTTCATCCAAAGAAATTCAAAATTAACTCTGTCAATCACCGTTATAGCTCTGAGGGGTTTGAAAATCATTCTATTCAAAAGAAGGAGTTTTTTATAGATATTGAAATTTAGGAGGTGTTTTTGTGCATATTGCAAACTTGGGTTTTTTTTTTGTAATTATCAGATAATATATTATATATACTATTTATTTATTCGGGTCGGGCAGAGTCAGGTCGGGTTAAAATTCATCTTACCCAAACCCAGCCTGAAATTTAATCAAGCCAAAGCATTTGAGCCCAACCCAGCTCTTTGGGCCAACTTTATAAACCTAGGCCTTGTATTTTTCGGGCTGGGCTCGGTCCAGCCCATGGGTCGCCCGACCCATGTCCACCCCTAATTGTAAATGTTTTCTAATTCAAACTATAAATATTTAAATTGAAATGCTCTATATATAGGGCCAGTTGTTTATGAAGATCCTTAAATAACACATCTTCTCAACAATGTCTAGTGTGATGAACAGTATCTGTATAGTGCTATCTAGAATATTGTGTGTGATATATAATACCTACATAGTGATGCATTTACAGCCATTTAATCAGCATCCAAATAGTACCTATGCAATATTGACTATTAAATCCCATTTGTATACCCCCAAATAATATAAACAAACAACACTGCACTTAGCCCATTGTAACATAAGTATAGTTGGGAGGACATTGTTCATGGCATTGTTTATCTCTATGTTGTGTATGCCTCTCTCTTCTGCATTATCTCTCTTGTTTGTTTTTTCTACCGATGTTCTACAAACGTCGTTAGTTGACATTTTGCCACATATATATAAATGTTTGTTCTATCCTGGAACTATATTTTGTTGAATCACTCTGGTTATGAGACTTGTATTCTAATAACACTGCAATTTGAAATATTGTATTTCCATATGCCCCCAAGTATGTGACTATGATTATCTCTTGATATTTAAATCTAAGTTTCTAAAATTTGTATGATCCCAATATTTTAGTAGATTACTTACTGGGCTATTAAGCTCATAAAGTTATTGTTAATTCTTTTTAGATCAGGAGAAACATCTGTTAGTAGCTTAGCGGGTTGTCGAGTATCATGTTTTCCCCAAGATAGTCAAGTTGTTATTTCTATCTTGGTGTAGTCCTTAAATCTTGTATTTTGAACTTTGTTGTTTTTCTATTATTTGAAATTGTTGTCTTGTTGAATGTATTTTATTTTTGTTTTTTATTTTTTGCTATGGAGCAGGTTTTGAGGCTTGCATGCTTATGGGATCCCCGCTTTGTAAATGTGTGACTGTTTGTCTACACTTTGGGTCTACTAGTCAAGTTTTGTGGCGTGACAATTGTGACTAGCATGCAAAATGGGGTTCAAGAAGGAATATCCAAAGAACAATCTCTAGACAATACAAACACGACAAAGAATAACTTTCTGAGTATTTTTACTCTTATACCTCTTCTACTACTTTATGTGATGATATTTGGACTGATGTATTCTATGAAAATTCTTTTATGGGTATTATGGTGCATTGGATTGATGACTCATGGAATATCCAAAAGTTAGTCATCATTTTTAAGATATTCAACAAGGCTTATACAACCAATAATATTTTTAGGATGATTTGTGTGATCATAAAAAATTATGGTTTCACTTTGAAGATTTTTTCAATTTCGCTTGATAATGCCTTTGCTAATGTGTTCTCGATCTACAAAAGAATATTTGAGGCCTTCATGTGGGGGCAAATATTTTCATATTAGATGAGCTTGTCATGTATTGAACTTATATATGCAGACTAGGCTATGTTCCCTAAAACAATTTGTATGACCAATTAGGGATTTGGTATCATTTATAAAGAGGAACATGACCCTCATGAAACAATGAGATTTTTGTTGTTGAGCAAATAATATGAAAGCTATAAAATTCTTGAAAGATGTTAAAACCAGACGAAACTCTACTTATTGGCTTTTTAGTGCAGCATTTCCTCATAAGACTTTGTTGATTGCTTTTGTTAATGATGCTCTGCATGGTTTTAATTTATTTGAATATCAACATAATATTGCTGGATATGGTTTCTATGTTTAATACATGTACAAATTTATTTTCGTAAGTTTATTTTTTCATTGCACATTTATTTTTTGTATGGTGCTATTGATGTTGTTGAACAATTGTGAAAGTTTAGATTAGACGCTCAATTAGTTATGACCCTTATAGAAATGAAGCCCAAGTAGTTGAGCTATTATAGATGTATACCTCCTATTACTTTAGTTGCATTTATGTTAGATCCTGACACTGAGCAATAGCTAGAATTTGACATCGATGAATAGGTAGTGGGTGATAACTCCTATTTAAGGTAAATGCACTAGGCTGGCTTTGTTTCTTCTCACACAGTCACACCAAATAGAATATATAGGCAACTTAATTCGATAAGTAAAAATATTAAGTGCAAGTTTATTATTTTTTTAAATTATTTTGAATTTTTATAAGTTATTTTGAGTTCTTTTATTTTCTTTTAATGATTTTTTTAAGGATTTGTAAAAAATTTCACTTAATTTATTAATTTTTTGGTTATTTTTTTAATTTTTCGTTAATTTTTTTAATTAGATTTCATAACTGCAAGCCGAAACTCATCAATTATTTTGAGTTTATTTTATTTTATTTTTATTATTAAAATATTTTATAATTTTCCTCTTAATTTTTAATTGTTTTATTTCTTACATGCTTTTATTTTTTAAATTATATTTTATAATTATATATTTAAAAAAAAATAGCTGGCCAGCCCGTTTGATTTGTTCCCGTCGTTCCTTCGGTTTGGGCCGGCCCGTGCCCACATTAGCAAATAACTTTTTTGGTAGTTTATTGTGTCACCTTTAATAAATATTTACATTCAAAACTACAGAAGAGCTCTTGGCTGAAAAGTTTCCATTGTTTTAAGAAAGTTCTTTCTTCTCTCTCTTTTCTTGTAAACCACTCCGATGTGGTGCTCTCCGTCAGGCCCTCGGCAAGCGTTTGCGACGGTTTGCTTATTCGCCGCCGGCACGGCCCTCTTCGCCGCTGGTGCCCATCTCTCCTACGTCAACGTCGAGCCACAGCGTGCTCGCACCATCGCCCGCGACAATCTCCTCCGTGAATACCTCCGCAATAAGTACGGCTACGGCGAGAAGTAGCTTGTGCCTACATGAGTTTCTCTCCAACCGCACATCTTCGCCATGCTAGGTATTTGTCTGTTGGATTTCATTTGGACAACCTTTTAAACATACATGTATTCCAATTTGTTTGTTTGTGTATTCATCTCTCTGAATTATTCTTGAATTATAAATATTTTGGGATTTTAGGGGCTAATTGAGCATGAGAGTGAGAATTTGAGTTATCCATGTGATTCATTTATTACTAATAATTAGAGATTTGTGATCTTTAGGATTAAGGAATCATTGTTTTGGGGCAAGGAATCAAATTTTCCTCTTGCTGAAAACAAGCAGGAGTTTTTTTAGTACTAATCAAACTGCTTTAAAGTCAAGTATCATCCTTGAAGTATAAGGAGTGGTTATAGTTCTAATTGAGCATGAAAGTGTTAGAATTGGGGGTATCCAATTCAAGTGTGTTTCTTTAAATGTGTCAATACTTATGGTTTGATGTAGCTTTGCATCAGCCAATTGACTTTCACCATACTGATATTCTGAAGCAAATCCCATGCCTTTTCTTTTAAACACAAATATACAAAAATTAGAAATTTTCATGATATAAGAAGAGACAATGCATGGACATGTCAAATTATGTGGCATAGAATGCATGACAAGCGTTTGGAAGATATGATATTTATCTGCATAAACACAAACAATGTGAATCTTAATCTTAACCTTTGTGGATATTCATTTTCACTTTGATTATAATCATTTTGTTTAAAATAAAGGCCATCCTTCATTTTCTGTCTCTTGGTGTTTGTAAAAACCTTGTTTGTGAGAGAATCTTGAGTTCTCATCAATTCCTTCCAAGGAATACAAGGAAAATTATGCTTCAACCAAGCCTGTATCTCTATTACCTCTGAATCATTTTAATTGCAGTGATTGTGTGTCTGTAAATTATATTCACAAAAATATGACCTTTGTAAACAATTTTAAATAAATCGGATCACTTTTAGCCAAGTTCAAATGCACTGACCATGTTTAAGATCAGCTTGTCTTGTGCAAATGTAGCTAAAATTTAGCTTCATATGATGTGGGCTTGGGGTATTTGTGAGTCAGTTGTTTATTTGATTGCCCACTCGCCGCTAGGAAAAATATCAAATCACATAGAATATGTCAAAGGTGATCTTAGACTCTTAGTTAATTTGTGAAATCCCATTGTTTTCGGATCTCTTGGCGTGATCAATTAATTATTCATCCATTGTTTGTTTCGTATTAGTATTACTGCTGTATTTATTATTATTTATGAGTATGCATAATTCCAATTGTTACTTTTTTTCAAGTCAAATATTCATCTCCTCTTCATCTGTTTTTTTTTTTTTCATTTATTCCTTCCTCTTGTACCTTATGTAATTTCTATTGAATGTGTTATTCTTCACCTGGGGATGTATGATGCCATAAGAGATCTTTTGATTCGTTCCTGTCATTCTCCCTATAATGGAAATACTTTACAGATGATGGCGAAATAAAATGAAATGGCAAGTCTAAATATGGTTGAAGTTAGCTATAGAAGTTCCACAATTGAGATTAAAGTTGTGTGTGGGTAGAGCTGTAGAACTGTGAATGAAATGTAATTTCTATTTTTCATTCTACCTTTCAGAGCCTTTTATTTATTTATTTTTGTTCGTTTCCCTTGATCATATTATTTAGTTCGTTATTACCTGGATCCAGCGCAATGGTGAGTACTGGAAGCCCTTGAGGGTCAGTTGTGGGTTATATGTGCTATTTGTAACATTCAATTTAAAAGTTATTTTTTTGTTAGCACAAAGAGAGCAGAGATCAACTATTTGCTTCAAGCATCTTACATGCTAATGTAAATACTGCAGTTGTAGATGGGCATTTTTATTATCATTGGAAATTCATTAACTTCATTTCTTTCAGCTACAACTTTGGGTAATTTTGATACAATTTAAGAAAACTTCTAGGCTATTGAACTTATAGTTTCGTTATATCATCTGGACCATGAATGCGTTGTAGGTAATACTGTTTAATATCACCAAGTTTTCTTTAGTTTTATGATGGCAAACAGGTAATTTCTGAAATATATTTTTGATGGGATGTTTCAATTTGCAGAAATTTGTCTTTGCTGCAAAGATTCTTTTGTTTGCAGTTAAGTATTTAACTTGCTCACCCTTACATAAGATAGAGTTTAGCTCTCTTACATTGATAATTTTCTCAATAGATAATCAAATGCTTTTTCCCTAAATGTTGCTCTATGTTTGATGTGTTTGTTGTGATTTAGCAGATATTTAATTAATTATTATAAGTCACATCATGGTGTGTATAGACGTGCAGTTCAACGGTATCAAGAGCTTGAGTTAGAAGATGAAATTCACACAGTAAGTGTAAATAATAATGATAGTGAACATGATGGTGACATTTGTAGAATTTTGGAGATTTACATTTTTTTTGCCATATACGTGCATCTGATAATGTTTCTGATATTGCAAGGGTATAATCCCAGCATTGTAGTTACCCTTGTAACCACAGCATTGTAGTTACCCTTGTAACCACAGCATTGGGGCCCGATGCCAAAGTTACTACTAACCCCAACATAATATATATATATATATATATATTAGTGATAGTGGGTTAGTAACCCGGTATCATGGTTACACCTTTGTAACATAATTAATTTTATTTAAATATTTATCTAGTGAGAAAGGATTAGATGAAATCATATTTATCCTGTGTGCAAATTTTATTTTTAATTTTTTTAAATATGTTTTAATTTTTAAAATAATTTTAGTTATTTTAAGAGGATTATAATCCGTTTGTGTTGATGCAATGAAAAACTCTCACTCTCGTTCTGAAAATTCTAGTGAAGTTTTCTCACTTGAATATTTGTTTATTTCAAGTAAAATTGATTAAATTGTATTTTTTTAATTAAATCATATAAATTTAAAAATTAAATTGGAAAATGAACAGATCGGTGAATTGATTTTAAACTTTTAATTAAAAATATTTTGTACGGATAATACTCACTATGGAGGTAGAAATTGAAGTTATATAATAATTATTTCTTTTATATAAAAATAATTAAAATATATTATTTGATTAAAATATTAGAGGGTAGAAAAGTCATTTGATCCAATTTCTTTTCTATATCACTTCCTCTATTCCTATATTCATTCCCTCCAATTAAACAGTATTTTTTGTTCATATCTCCAATCCCCCATCTCCATCTCCATCCCCTCTACATTCCCATTTCTATTCCTTCAATCCAAATGGGGCCTAATAACCTTGCTGAATTAAATAGCTTAATAGATTATGAAGAAGCTTGTGGAAACCCAGAATGGATAAGAGAATGAGTTTAACTTACAACCTAGATAATAAACCAAAATTTATGCTGGAACAATACAACTTGGTAGAAGAATTCTTTAAGTGCTCTAGTAATTTTCAACCATTTAAACTTATAAAAAAATATAATAAATGTTATAAATTTCATATTTTAAGACAGTTATGTGAATTGTCTATTTGTAGAAGATGTGCTGAGGAATTATTCAATTATATATTTGAAGAAAAAGAAAAAATTTAAATAGTTCAAATTATAATAGTATAGATAAAAAAGTGATAGCACAACTACTAAAAAAGAATAAAGGATCTAGAAGATGAAATAGGAGAGCTGACTCTAGAAAACCAAAACTTAAAGACAAAGGTTAGGGAATCCAGATAAAAGAGTCTATAGAGCAAGAACTGAGATTTGAAGAAGTTGAGCTCCAAAAGAACATGACTTGTATAGTTATCCTATTGGACATAGAAATAATAATTTATGAAAAATAGAATGCCTTTTAGAATTTTTAGATAGATATAACTTCCCTGTAATAGGAATAATAGACACAGGTGCTAATAGAAATTATATCTCTAGAGAAATAGTTTCTCAACAATATAGAGAAATAGCTACTCATAAATAAATGAATAGAGATGCTTTTGGGAACCAAATTATCTTAAAAGATAAACTAATAGAGTATACAATCATTACTAACCAAATATATACACTCCCACACACAAGGTTAAAACCTTTTAACAAAGAAAGGCAACACAATTTATTTTAGGAATAAGCTTTATTATAAATCAATCAGGAGGACTTATAGTACAAGGAGAATTAGTAACAATCTTAAAAAAGATAGATGTAATATACACAATCCTTTTTGTAAGAGAAATAATTTTTTGTATAGAGGAAAAAAAACGAATTAGCATATAAAAAAGAAGATGATTATAAGTTCCAGATAGAATATAATCAGTTAGAACCTTTAAAAGAGAAATTAGAACTAATAATAACAAAACTTAAATTAGATGGAACAATAGGAGACAATTTTGTGAAAAATATACATAGAATAAAAGAAGAATGTGTTTTACAATTTTAAATCATGATATTAGATTAATCTGCTAAGTCAATAAAGCAACTCCATATGAACTCCAAAGTCAAGGCCAACACTAATAATGAATTACTAATATGGTTTTTAACTTTAAATATACTAATAGTTCTGGAAATAATAGTATATATTTTACTAACCACCATTGGAGTATCAGTTCTAACAAGTACATCTTATATGCCATCAAGTGGTGGTTAGAAGACCAATATGTTCCTCTGAGTGTTTATTATGGTGGGAGTCATGCCTCCCGTACCCAAAAACCCATAGTTTGCCATTCGCACTTAGGAGAAACTCTGACTACACGACTAGTAGGATCATTTGTGCACTCTCTTAATTGCATGAACTATGCCAACCAATGCTTATCGTAGTAGAAAACAAAGGTTTGTTCATTTGTATAATAAGGGTTGTGGTTACAATATAAATGGGACCATTTGTGTCCCTTATTACGATGAAAACCTCATTATATAGGTTAAGATTAATGAGGTTTTCACCGTAATATTTATATAGATGAACAAACCCTTATTAACAATAAAAGGCAGAGTCCTAAGTGGACTTTGAGTTTCCTATATGATATCTAATTGTTTTAATTCTTTAATATGTTTTTCAAAATTTTGTTGTTCATACGGGGTTGCCTTCATTTATGTAAATATGCTTAACTAGATTTTCTCCTATGGTGCCATCTTGTTATCATTTTTTTAAGATAGACTAGGTTTTTTTTCCTTAAAGGTTCTAATTGATTTCATCCAATTTGTATTTCGTTATATTCTTCATCTTCCTCAGTGATGTAATGATTTCTCTTTCCAAAGGAGAGGCTTATATTAGATCATGCTTTTGAAAAATAGTAACTACATCACCTTGAACTATGAGACCTCTTGATTGATGTTTAATAAAGTTCATACCTAGGAGAAACTTGATACTCTTGTCTTGATTAAAGGGTTTTTGACCATGTTATAGGCAAAGTGTATTTTTGAGAATTTATTCCTATGATACAATCTACTAGTTTTTTTAATAGAATTATCTGATTTCCAAATGCATCTTTTACTAAAGACTTATGTAAGGCTTCTTTTTTATATTCTTTAGTAGCGGTTTCTTCTAAAATATAACTTCTACTAGCTCCGGTATCAATTATATCACTTACAAGGAGTTTAAATCCATCATGAAATCCTATTAAGAAATCTATATTTAGTAATTTATTATATCTATATCCTATGGGATAAATTCTTAAATTATTTTGATCTTGGATTCCTATTTCTTGTAATCCATATTCTTCTTCTATAATTTGAATTCCTTTTCCTTTATCTTTTAATTTAATATTTTCTAAACTTAATCGTTCTACTTTACTTTCAAGGTCTTTAATTCTCTTAAGCAATTGAGTTATTGCTTCAATAGGTAATTTTTTCGGAATTATCTTAATTTCCTATTATCCTTTCTCTTATTTCAAAGATGAAATTAAATAATTCTTTAACACATTTTCTACATATGGATAAGTTGCATATTAGTTTACTACATTTTACTCTGTCTTATTACATGATACCTATAACACTTTGTCACATTTTGTTTTAAAATTTGCTTTAAATGGTTAAAGATTATGAGTACATTTATGGAAATCTTCAACCTAATTATATTTTTCTAATAAAAATTTTGGAATTTTATCTAGATTATAAGTATTATTCAATTATCTATTCATTCAGGATTTCCATAGGCTTTTTCAAAGTCTATCATTTGTCTTGTTTTTATGAGACTATTTACTTGATTTCCTTCAAAAATACTACATGTATCACTATCATTTTTACTATCAGTACTTACTATGTCAATTTGTTTAGCTAATTCTAATTGTTGATACATATTAAGTCGTTCCTTTTTAACTTTATCATTCTAACAATTTTTTTTTAGCATAATGTCCTTCTACTCTGCATATATAACATTTATATTTTCTTGGTGTTTTATGTTAAATTTTTTGACATGATTTGACATAGGTCTTCCTTTCTTGTAATAAGTGCTTTGTTTTAATATTCTATTTTTCTTGTATTCCTTGTGTATAGAAGAGATATGTATTTTATTACAATAACTATAACTTGCTATTTGCCTTGTAGCTTCAGCTTCTAGATATTGTTTTCTTTTAGGGGATATTTGGTAACTTGCAACTAGCTATAACTAGTTGTACAACAAGTGGAGTTACATGTAAAACATTGTTTGGTTACCTGTGAAATGCATTTTACATGTAAAATATTTTACATGTTATTGTATTTTTGCAGTATTTCAACTTACATCAACTTTTGCTGTAAATCAAAATGCTGCAAAACAACTTGATTAAATTCAGCTTCTTTTCAACAAAAAGCATAGCATTTCAACTTACCCCATTGCTTTACCAGCCCACCGATAGGCTCGTCCTCCAGTACTGCTCCTGTAGCCTCACGTTCTAGTCTTGCCCCTCGCTCCGGTAACCTTGGATCCAAGTCCTGCCCCTCGCTCTAGGAGCTTGCTCTTGAGCTGAGCGTGAGGGAGGATCCGGAGGCCTGTGCACATTAAGGTGGTTAAGCAGACCAGCCTTGGCCTGTGCCCTTTTGTGAGGAATCCTGTTGAAGTTCGAGGTCTGAAAACGTCGAAAGGTACCGCATTTATCGTTTCGCCTCCTGTTCTTGATTTCTAGGGTTTCTTGATTAATTATTATGTTGCTGAAATTAATGTGATTGTGATTATAGTAGTGGGGTAGTTCATTCATTGATATCTTATGATGTTTATTTCACTTCTTTGTGGTGGCAATGGTGGTGGATTACAAGTAGTTTTAGATCATTTAATTAAATTAATAATTAAATGTTATTTCATTATCACATAACAATTGATGTTCACTTTATTGAAGCGCATATTGTATACATATATATATCCATGAAAATAAATATTTTTTAATATATATATATCTATATATATATATATATATATATATATATATATATGGAAAGTACTCCATATATCCACTATAACCATGTCCTTCTCAACCTAGAATTTTCTCAACCGAGAACCATAACATATTTTCTCACAATCATCTCTGTGATACTTATATTTTTTTGGCATGCATTTTAATTATCTTACTTAATAGCTTTTGCAATATGACTTATAGATGGAGTCAAAATCTAAAGATGAATATCCCGCAATTGCTTCCACTTTATTTACCACTATTTTTTGCGTTAATGTGGTTTAGGAGAAGAAAACTTAGTTTGCCATGAGAGCCTTATTACAATAGAGATGCACAATGAGCAAATTATATTTCAAGAATAATAAATAACTTCGATGAGACTAGTATATCTATGTTGAGAATGAAAAGAGTATCATTTTTTGAATTGAGTGATCTTTTAAAAGCGAAAGGATTGTTATACAATACTTTACATGTAAATGTGAAAGAGCAAGTGGCTATGTTTTCTTCACATTGTTAGTTATAATGTGAGAAATAGGGTCATTGGAATTAATTTTCTAAGATCAGGAGAAATAGTTAGTCGATATTTCAATCATGTCTTGTATGCTAGTGGAGAACTTTAGGGTAAATTAATCCAACCACCTAATATAGGCCTTGTTTGGGTAAGCTTTTAAAAAAAGTGCTTATTTGTTAAGTTGTAGAAGTACTTTTTAAAAAAGTGCTTTTTGGGAGTAAGTTAAAGTGCTTTTGAATATTTTATGTTTGGGTAAGTTAATACAAAAGCACTTTTATATGTATAAAACAACTTCTCTTAAGAGCTTTTTTGAGAAGCACCTCTTCAGCAGCTTCTCAAAAAAGCTGAAATTCAGCTTTTTTACAGCTTCAGCTTTTGCCCAAAAGTCAATACAAACATAAATTTTAAAACCCAGAAGTGCTTAATTTATAAAAAAACACTTCTGAGCTTTAAAAAAGCCAATCCAAACACCCCCATAGTTAAAAGTCCAATCATCACTTAAGATCCAAGGTTTATGCCATATTTTAAGATAAGAAATCTATATTTAACTCTAATTAATTTTTTAACTAATTGGTGCAAGGTGTTAATAATTTTTCATTAATTAATAGAATTGCATTGGAGCACTTGATGGTACACATATTCACGTATCTGTTCCACATGATATTGTAGCATGTTTTTGTGGAAGAAAGCCTTACCCTAGTCAAAATGTACAACCTGCAATTTATTTTGAATTAAAATTTACATATGTACTAGTCGGTTGGGAAGGTTCAGCACATGATGCACGTGTCTTTTGGAATGCTTTGGAAAGAGAAGATGGGCATGTAGTGACGGAAGGTATCATATCATTATTTCAAAATTAAAATAGTTAATTTAATACAATTGTGTAATAGGTTGTGTCTATTTTGTTATAGGCAAATGCTACCTTGTACACGCCGGATACTCCACCTGACTAGGTTTTATATAACCATTTCGTGATGTTTGATACTATCTCAAGGAATTTAGTGCATGAACTCCATCAAATAGCACGGAGTTGTTTAATTATAGGCTTTCCTCTTTGCGTACATCAGTGGAACGAGCATTTTGTGTTTTGAAAAATCGGTTCAAAATTCTAACATCTAGACCATTTTTTTTATTTCAAACACAAGTGGATATTGTTATTGTGTGTTGCATACTTCATAATTACATTTTACAAAGAGATAATGACATGTATGTTCCAAATATTGAAGATTGGGAATTAAACACAAATGTACGTGAGGTGAGAACACAAGCCCAAGCTCATGAAGAAACAAGGGAATGGTGTGCAGTACAAGAAACAATTATGAATGATATGTGGATTAATAGATAAATCTAACTTCCTATGTTTTCTTTTAAGCAAAAAAATTTTGTGTGGCTTATGGAACACTATATGTTTTGTAAATTTTGTTGTTTAATTATAGAAAACAAATCATGGGGTGAAACTTGTTTATGTGGTGTTTTGTTTGTGATCTAATTGAATATTTCCTTATATTTTGAAATGAGTTTGTTATGCCTTGCAAATTATTGAATATTTTTAATTGTGAAATAATTACTTCAATGCTAATTATGTGATATAGATGGAGTCTCAAGACCTAACATAAGCAGCTATGACTCTGTTGCAAGGAAAACATCAACTAATTTTTGATAGACCGCTATCATGACATCTTTCATGTTGGCATCTTTGGTTGAGCAAGCAAATATTGGGCTTAAATTTGACTAGGGATTTAAAAGTGTTGCCATTAATGTTGTTGCTAGGGTTGTGGGTGAAAGGTTCAATTTAACCATAAGTGACACACATGTTTTCAATCGGCTTAGGTATGTAAGAAAAATATGGCTAATAATAAAGAAGATCAAGAATTTAAGTGGTGCGTCATGGGATGATGTGGAGAAAAAAATAATCATGGGAGAGGAAGAATGCCGAATATTCATACAAGTAAGTAGTGCCTTAGAGATGTTTTATAATATATTTTAAATATTTGTGCATTGACTCTAATTAGAGCATGTACATTTATCTTTATAGGCGTATCTCAGGGAAGAGATTTATATCAATAAGCTAATTCAAGACTATGAAGAGATGGCAATTGTATGTGGAAATGATCCAGCAACGGGATCTTTTGCGAGAACAGGTGCTCAAAGTTTTAGAAGCCTAGGTACATAAATGGAACCACCACCATACTCGGCAGTAATCAATCTTGATAATCAAAGTCTAGGCTTCGATGATTTTGACGACGTCGCACCAACTCAACCTCCTACCAACGACACACCGACGAGCTCCACCTCCAAAGCCAAAAATTGTTAAAAATGAGAAAAAGGTGCTAAAGCAGAGGAAGAAATTATGTGAAATGTTGAGGACCAATTAGGAAGAATTGTGTTAGTACCCAATTTTTTGGCCCATCACTGTAATGGCCTGTTTCTATAGCAAACCATTACTGTAGCAGTCCAAGAGTTTGTTTAAATCTTCAATCTTTTGTCTTCTCTAACTCCATTTCATATTTATGAGTTACAAACTCTAACTCTATGATCTTTCTCCATCCTTGGCTGTTGATGGTTATAGATCCTTTAAGTCTTGCATATTGTATTTACTTGATTTGGTGTGGATTTGGTTTGATCATGTTGAAATATTGGTTTTGTTTTGTTGGAGTGCATACCATGCTTAATTGGAAGGCCTACATGAATTTAATTGATGTTTTCATCTGACATCCCAGGGTTTTGTTATATACATTTTGGCTCATCATTACTCAGTTTGCCAAAATTCTATTTGATGTATAATACACTTCATACTTGATGTCAACTTGGTTTTTTTGAAAATTGAAAACTTTTGGGAGTTAGATTTATTGTTATCCATGGCAAGATGATTATGTGGATCTCATGTATTAGATGGAAAGAATGGTTGATTAGGGTGAAAGGAAATGCTAGAGGATTAGTGTATGTAAATTGGTCAAGAATGGTTATGTTGGAACTCATATGTGAATATTTGAATGCTGCATGCCAAATGTTTGACATAATGTTTTGAGAATTAATTGTAATCAATAACCATATGATTGTGAGATAGGTGGTGAAAATGATGTCATTAATGAAGTGAAGATATGGCTAGAGGAACTTTTATAGTTGTATAAATTTTGGATGAATGTTTAAAATCATACTTTTTAACTGATTGTGAAAACTTTGAAAATGATATCTCATATGCTTGCATGACTTGAGTTAATAGAGTTGGTTTGAGACTAGATGAATGTATCTTGATATCTGGAAATGATAATGAGATGACTGAAAATTGTGACTTAAATTTGGAGGCCATAGAGGTAGAATTTGTAGAAGATTAACTGAAAAGTTGTAGTGAATTGTTTAATCTATTTATCTGCCAAATTTCGTATTTATTGGACATACATTCTATGAGATACGATCCATTCAAGTTGACATGTCCTGGAGGTATTATTGTGTAGACTTACAGATTTAGAGGCAAATTCCGGACTCACTAAATGTAATTAGACAAAGTGCCCAGTATAGAAAATATTCCTTATCATGTTAACTTTCAACCTGCAAAATTTTGAGTTTATTGGATTTGTAGATTATGAGTTATGATCTATTAGAAAGGGCTTGTGAAAGATGATGGTTCTATGCAGAATTTTTAAATTTAGAATGATTTTTCTCATTCTTGGAGGCTGAATTTGGGAATGAATTAAACAAGAAAAATGTTCAAGATTGTCCTAATTTTGTTTCTGCAAAATATCTTTATATTTGATAGTATATTTTTGGAGTTATGTGTTATGGAATGAAGCATGTTTAGAGGTGTTTTTATGCAAAGAAGTGTGAGATGTAAATTTATAGAGTGAATTGTGTAGAGCTCAATACTTTGTGACTTTTGAATATGTTGAAGCCCTATGTGTGTCATTAAAAGAAAAAGTTAGGTGATTTGTAAAGGTGTAGAAATGATATGTGAGGAAAAATTTGTTGGTGTCTTAAGAAGTTGTTTAATTAATATTTAAAAACACTCATATGAGACTATTTCAATTATATTGTACTAGTGGGGTTGAAATCTTGAATGGGAAAGATAATAAGCTAAGTGATTATCTTGTGACTGTTTATATATAAATTATATAACATATGTCTTAATAGAACTCAAATTCCAATTTAATTAAAATTCAAATATATGGATATATTTAGAATTTAAAATTTAAATGTCCTAGTCTTAATTGATTTTGGATTTCTCCGTTTAAAATAAATCATTTGGTTGTCTTGGACTAGAATGCAAATTTCGAGAAAAAAAAATCAAATTACAAAATTGCCCCTGAGAGCATATCTCGGGCAAAATGGCAAATTATAAAATTGTCTCCGAGAGCACAAATCTCGAGACAATATAAAATATTCAAATCTCACGATCAGCTAAGAGCACAAATCTCGAAGCGATTTAAAATATCCAAATCCCACGATCAGCCGAGAACACATATCTCGAGGAGATCTAAATATTCAAATCTCAAGATCAGCTGAGAGCACAGATCTCGAAGCGATCTAAAATATTCAAATCTTAAGATCAGCCGAGAGCACAGATCTCGAGGCGATCTAAAATATCCAAATCCCAAGATCAGCTGAGAGCACAGATCTCGAAGCGATCTAAAATATTCAAATCTTAAGATCAGCCGAGAGCACAGATCTCGAGGCGATCTAAATATTCAAATCTCAAGATCAGTTGAGAGCACAGATCTCGAAGCGATCTAAAATATTCAAATCTCAAGATCAGCCGAGAGCACAGATCTCGAAGCGATCTTAAATATCCAAATTCCAAGATCAGTTGAGAGCACAGATCTCGAGGCGATCTAAATATTTAAAAATTACAAAAAAATTGCCCCTGAGAACATATCTCGAGGCAAAATGCAAAGTACAAAATTGCCCTTGAGAACATATGGAGGCAAATAAAAAAAAAAAAATTTTACAATTTGCCCCTGAGAACATATCTCGAGGCAAAAATGCAAATTACAAAAAAACTGCCTTTGAGAACATATCTCGAGACAAACAAAAAAAAGGCAAATTACAAAATTGTCCCCGAGAACACATATCTCGAGACAATATCAAATCTCAGGATAGCCCGAATACACATCTCGAGGCAATCCTGGATTTCATATAGCCTGAACACAAATCTCGAGGCACCCAAGTGCAGATCGCGAGGCAACATGGGATAGTACAAATCCCGAGGCACCCAAACACGTATCTCGAGGCAAATTGAATTTTGAATTTTTGAAAATTTAAAATTTTAATTAAAACTTATCCATTTGATCCGCGAAGAGATTTGGGGTTTGGATTTTACGGAGGTGGTTGGGGATTTTTGGATAGGAATTGAAAATTTTTTTTAAAAGGACAGGGGTTTCTTCTGAGGAGGAGGATTTTTTTTTTTTTTATTGATCTGTTGGCGACCAGGAAAAAAAAAGAGTGAAAAAGAAAGGTAAAAAAGAGAGTGCGAAAAAAAAGAAAGATTTTTCCCTCCTTTTCTCAATCTGTCAAAAAAAAAAAAAATCAGACAAAAGAAAAAAAAACATCACCGAATCCTATTTGTCTAAAGGTAATTATTATTATTATTACGGGGAAGTACCCAAAAGTCCCCATGAAGATTCGTTATTCCAGAAAAATCCCTGTAAGTTTGCATTTTCCTGCAGGGTCCCTCTTTTTTGAAATATTTCTTTTTGAGTCCAAACCACATTGACGGTGTGAAGTTTAGGGTTAAGTTCGATTGGAAATGACCATAATGCCCTTGTGAAATCCAGCCATCATTACGTGTGTGAAATGACAAATTTGCCCAGCTTTTTCCTTAGGAACTCGCGAGGGCCAACGAGGCCTTGGGATGCGCGCACGAAACCCTACGAGCGAACGGGCGCAACCCTAAAATATTATACACATAAACCAATATTATACATAGAAAAACCAATATTATACACAGGAAAGCCAATATTATACACAGGAAACACGAATATTATACACAGAAAAGTAATAATATAACACACCAAATTATTCACATAAAGTAATAATATATTTCATGGACGTACTTACATTAAATGAGATTTGACATAAAGTTACTTTTTACTTTTTGGTACATGGGCATTTATGTAATTTCCACCCGTATTAAATGATGGAAGTAACACCGGGGACGAAATTGAATTTGTTTTTAAAAAGGAGGGATCTAAAGAGAAATCAAAATGTCAGAGGGACTGCAGTGGAAGTTTGAAACTTTTCAGGGACTTTTAAGTAATTTTCCCTTATTATTATTATTATTATTATTATTATTATTATTATTATAAATATGTATTAAAGCCTTAGAACCCCTCCCTTTTTATTTTTTTTATCGGGAAGCGTCACAAGGGACATAAGTAAACCTAGATCTGAGGGAGTGTCAGGATGGGAGTTATAAGGCAAAAAACAAAAAAAAAAAAAAAAAAAAAAAAAGTGATATGAATATTATATATATATATAATAAATATTAAAAAAAAGGCCTAAAAAAAAAAGAATTGAAAAGAAGGTAAAAGATCAAAGAAGAAGGTGATTTCCTTTCAAGAAAATAAAAAAAATAAATGAGTGATATAAAAAAAAATAAAAATAAATCGTTGCTGCCACTTGCCATCTGTCACCGTCGCTGCCGCTGCCTGATGCAGCCACTGCTGTCGCCGATGTTTGAAGTTGGTGCTGCTACTGCCATTGATGTTACCCGAGGTTGCTGAAGCCTGAGAAACTAGAAGATGGTGTGAGGGCAGTGAAACTAAGGCATGAAGAGGCGGTGAAGATAGACGAGCCCGAGGTGTTGTTGCCATCGCCAACATAGCTGCCATCGCCATCCTTATCCGTTGACTGCGGTCGTTCTCGACGACATACCCACGAAAACGGAGAAGGAGAAACGAAGAATTTGAAGATTTAAAAAAAAAGGATTTCAAGAAGAAGAAAGAAAGCTACAGCCGTCATCATCACACTGTTATTGTCTTTGCCGTTGCTGCTGTTGCCGATGTTGCCCGTGGTTGTTGCTTCTGTCATTGCCGCCGAAGCCATGGCCATGTGCAACAACATCCAGAGAGCTAAAAAAAAAAGATTTCTTTAATCGCCTCCAACTGCCAACCTCAAACCATTGACGTTCGCCGCACCTGAGTTGAAGGTTTTGACCTCAAGGTCGTCGTCAAGGATCTCAAAGACTTTGATTATCGCTCAAATGATGTTTGTGGTGTCTTCGTTCAGTACCCAGGCCCTGAAGGAGAGATCTTAGACTATGAGAAATTTATTAAGGATGCTCATGGTCATGATGCCAAAGTTGTCATGGCCGTAGTCTTGTTGGCTTTCACCGTCGTGAAGCCTCCCGGTGAATTAGGGGCAGATATTGTCATCTGTTCTGCGCGGAGGTTTGGAATGCCGATGGGTTATGTAGGACCTCATGCCGCCTTCTTGGCTATTTCACAAGAGTATAAAAGGATGATGCCTAGAAGGATCGTTGGTGTTAGCATGGACTCCACCGGGAAGCATGCACTTCGCATGGCAATGCAGACCCGAGAGCAGCATATTTGCCCCGACAAAGTCACCAGCAACATTCGTACTGTTCAGGCATTGCTTGCAAATATGGATACAATGTATGCAGTGTGTTGCGAACCAGAAGGTCTGAAGGCTATTGCCGAGAAAGTGCAAGGTCTTGCAGGGGTGTCTGCTCTCGGCTTGAAGAAATTGGGAGCAGTTATTGTCCAAGATTTTCCTTTGGCCTTGTTGCATCCATCAGCAATGAAGGAGACTTGGCTCCAATTGTTCGGCATGCTTTCGAAATCGGAAAGCCGCAAGGTCTTATTCATCAATTCAAGAAGGTTGAGATTGAAGATCTCTGCAAACTTCAATATCAAGATTTTATCCATGCAATAAACGAGCTTCAAGGAGATGTTGATGATCTAAAAAGCAAGCTTTCCGACGAGAATCACCATATTCAAGACGTTGCAAACTCTCTCCCTCTGTAGCTTGATGGTCTTCTTCAGATGAATTCAATCAAAGAGAATGTTACAATGGCAACCAGGACATTGAAATTGTAGTGTTTATGCCGAATTTGCAACAAACCACATCCCTACCGGCCATTCTTATCCTGCATTGAAGAATTTGAACTTGTTTTAAAGGGACTGCATTCATAGCATTCCTGTTAAGAATCTCAAGAGATTATTGAGCAAAGCATTCCTCAAGTGAAGTTTCACATTAAGGAAAAGTTTGTAGTAAGTTCAATGACTGGTCTGTTCACATCGGTAGAGAAATGCGGACTTGACAAAGAAAAGCTGAAGAGCAAAGCAAGCACACTTGCCTCGGCATCGAAGAACGGTTTCATGATTATCATTACAAGAACAGGATGATGCAGCTGGATTTGAATTTGCAGATTAGCACAGTTCAGCCATTTCTTGAATCTCATCAGCCATTCCTCGCTTAGTTTGCTGATTATTGCTGATTATTTCATGGTTAAGGAGCGAATTTATCATGCTGCTGGTAGCTGGCTAATTTGATACACAGGTTCGACACTAAAGCGATATGGATACCGAGTTGCTCCACGTCTCCAGCATGCCAATTGTGATGTTGTTTTCCTGCTGTCGAGATGATTCTTCTGCAAATGGAATTCATTACTAGTCCTGATGTGGTTCGAAATTTTTGCAAGAAGATGGCACTTCTTCTGCAGAACCTGAAATACACAATCAAATTGTTCAAAAAAAATGACACACAATCCTTGCACATGAAATTAAGGTTTACTTTTGCAAGTACAATGACCCAATTTATGTTAAGATGGAGAAGTTAGAGAGACTTGTCCAGACCAGGACATGGACTAGGTTTTGTTCAAGGGGTATCACTACAAAAAAACATAAGCATCACTGACGGAATTTTTCCAACGGAATTTTTTCCGTTAGTAATATCAACATCACTCACGGAATTTGCGACGGAATTCCAACAAACAGTTTTTAAGAACTCAGAACATATTAGTGACGGAATATAATTTTATCACCAACGAAAAATTCTGTGGGTGATAGTTTCCGTCAGAAATTTCGTTGGTAAAAATAATTAATTTTATTTTTATGATTTAAAATAAGTTATTATATATTAGGGATGAAATTAGAATTTATTACGATAGAATTTTGAATTGTCATCAACGAAATTAAAAAAAATTGAAAATATAAATTTTTGAGAATTCTATAAGTTTGGAGGAAAATTGAAAATATAATTTTTTTGAGAATTAAAAAAATAAAAAAAACCACACACATGCTCAAAAACAAGATTCATGCCCCATTATTTATTTATTTATTTTTGTGGTGGTAAAGCCGGCTTGATGATGATGTTACTTAACTCTAAGTAGCACCCCATTATGTTTTTTAAATTTTTTCTGAATGAATAATGATTATTCATTAGTATTTTTAAATAACTATTAATCCTACTTATTTAAATAATTAAAACTTGAAAGAAAAAAAAAACTTGTACTCAAAAATTAAAATGAGGTATTATATATTTAAATTATTTTATTTTTTATAATAATTTATCCACTACATTATTTTTGGACTTTAAAGGCAGCTAAATAAGGGGTTTTAAAACACTACCTCTATAATAAAATAGAATATTTTTTTTCATATTTTTAGAGCCGATCTAGTTAAACACCTCCATATTAATTTTGTTTTAAAAAATAATTAAAAAACCTCTCTCTCTCTCTCTCTCTCTCTCTCTCTCTCTCTCTCTCTCTCGTGTGCGTCCCAATTCCCCAACCGAGAAACCCAGGACAAGCTTTCTCTCTCTCGCCCTAACTCCTGAGAAACCCGGCCACCATCCCTTCTTCTCCTCTCCAAACCCTAACCCCAACCAAACAAGGGGTAAAGCGCTTCCTCTCAAGCCCTTGCATCTCCATCCCCTCAAATCCTCCATCCCTTCGTCGCCGCCCATCATCGCCTCCACTACATCACCTCTGTGCTCCACTCGATGGTCATATCCCGGCAACGAGGGTATTCCTTTGCGCGGTTATGGATTTGGGTCTGGGATTTCGCACAGAACGCTGCCGCGTTGTCCAATTTCTCAGGATGATAGAGGTGGATTAGGGTATCTAAAGGGCTATCTAACTTCAATTGGAGCGGAGAGTAATGCTGTGACGAGGGGCCAGTTCAACGATTGCAGGTTCTTGCTTGCCAATCCTAGCTTCAGGAGATTCTTTTCCAGCGAGTCTCCTAATAAGAAGAGTAAGAAGAGGTGTTATATTCTCAGTGCTGTATTCTTTCTCTCTAGACCTATAGAATATTATTTTTGAGATTTTTATTTTTCATCTTGGATTTGGTTGTGTTGTAGATTATGAAAACTACTACCCCAGGGATTAGATGTGTACTACCGAAAAGTAGTGGGGACAAGAAGTCAGAATCAAATGGTAATTTTTTTTAATTACTTTCATGTTATGGATTGAGAATACCAGCTCTGCAAACCCATGATTCAGGAAGCCACACCCTTTACAAGCATGAATGATATTAGTTTGTTTAAGAATGACAGAGATTAGTAAACTATATTAGTTTGTTTCAGGAAAACTTCATGAGGCAATTACAGAACTACCTGACTCCTTTATTATTTATTGGATTGTTGTTCTCGTCATTTTCTCTTGGTTCTCATGAACAGAAAGAGGTTAGCTTGCTGATAACTTTCTAACTATATCCATAATGTAAAAGAATATTCTTAAGCTGGTTGTGCACTTGCTTTCTTGCTTGTAAGAGTTGGTACTAATTTCCAAGTGGTGAACCTAAAAGGATTTTCTAGAATTCACTGGTATCTATAGAGCTATTTGGCAACAGTTGAGATGCCTGCCATGTTGGTCCCATAGCTTATAGCAAGTAGATATTCTGTTAGTTTATGTCCAAGTCGAGTGGACTACTTTGATTAAGTTTACCTGGATTCACAAATGCCATAATTTGTGTGAGATGATAATAGAACTTACTTTTGGCCTGAGATCCAGATGTTGCTCTCTCATCTGTATGAGAATATTTGGTCGAGGTCCTCATGCTCAGCTTATTGCATCACCCCAACCTTGTTAACAACGATTGGCTATTGTGCAGATGGAGATCAACGCCTTCTGGTATATGAATTTATACCCCTCGGATCATTGGAAGATCATTTACATGGTATGACTGACATGCTCACATAGTTTATCTTGTTGCTTATTCATTTGTGAAGTTAGTGTTTTCCTAGTATTTCTTTGGTTGATTAGATGTGTACTGTCAGATAAATAAAAGCACATATATTTGGACAAATGGCATCATATCTTCACATCCTATTCCCTCTGCTTTTCTTAAGAATTTTTTTTCCTTCTTTTACTTTTCTTTTGCAAAAAAAGATGTAAACAGCACACTACCAGCTCCCATCCCTTCATAATTTTGACCTTTCTACATCTCATGAGTTCAATATCAGCTTCTAAATCAAGTGATTATTTATTAGTAACATTTTTTTTTGGCAATATCTTCTCAGAGAAAGGTGATTATGTGAATATCAGCTTCTAAACCAAGTGATTATGTTTACTTGGTGGTCACTATCATCATAAGGATTATGTGAGCAAGCCAATGTTTGATACCTAATTTGATACTCATAATAGGAGCCATTTTGTTGGTGGGCACTTGGGAAGGTGTATCATGTCTAGAAGAACAGAGTTTCTGCCTGGTAGTTAGCATTCACCTCTTGATTTCACTATGCTTATGCCTGGACACAAATGGTCATTTTGTAATTGCAAAAGACATGCTGGTATTGTATGAACTTTACTGTTATAATTGTTGTTTGTCAGGATTAGTATATAATAAATATATCTGTCTTTCTAAACTTAGGCCTATTTGTTTTAGAAAGTTCAGGTCCCTCACCAGTGAAATTAAGAGTTCAAAATTATATGATATGTATATCTCTGCAGATCTCCCACCCGACAAGGAATCACTGGATTGGAACACAAGGATGAAGATTGCAGCTGGAGCTGCTAGAGGGTTGGAATATCTCCATGACAAAGCTAATCCTCCATTCATTTACAGGGACTTCAAGTCATCCAATATATTACTGGATGAGGGGTTTCACCCTAAACTCTCTGATTTTGGGCTTGCAAAACTTGGTCCTGTTGGTGATAAGTCTCATATCTCAACAAGAGTGATGGGAACCTATGGTCATTGTGCACCAGAGTATGCTATGACTGGCCAGCTGACTGTGAAGTCTGATGTATATAGTTTTGGCGTTGTATTCTTGGAGCTCATCACCACTTTGAATATTAAACAGATTGATATATGCTATATATATATATGGTACTGTTTTTTTATATATATTTAGTACTTGTTAAGACTTGTTAATTATCAGTGATGTATGTACACTAAGTATGGTATAGGAAATTAATTACATGTAGTTGACGGAATTTAATATTTTGTGTTTGCCATATGAAATTTCTTATACGTATTGCTACAGGGAAAACAAGTAGGATAAATACACCACATCAGTGACGGAATTTCGTTGGTGTTAAAGATCTTTATCGACAGAATTTCGTGGGTGAAGTGAGTATATCTGTGACGGAATTCCGTCAGTGATATACACTATCAGTGACGGAATTCGTTTGGTGGTAAAGAGACTCAAATACCGAATTCTGTGGGTGATAATTTTTTAGTGACGGAATTCCGTGGGTAATACACCTCATCAGTGACGGAATTTCGTTGGTGTTAAAGATCTTTACCGACGGAATTCCGTGGATGAAGTGAGAAAATCTGTGACGGAATTCCGTCGGTGATATGTATTTTCTTATCATTAATTTCAGTTTTTATTTTGGCTTTACTGACAGAATATTCTGTCGGTGATGCTCTAGCATCACCCACGGAAAAAAAAATTTCCGACGGAATATCATCAGCGACACCAAATTTTCCAACAGACGTTTCCAACGAACATTTCCGTCACTGAAGATTATCAGTGACGGAATTTTAGTTTTCAGTGACGGAAAATTCCGTCAGTGATGCGCCTGTTTTCTTGTAGTGTATATTACTGAAGTTGGTGTGAATTTTGTTAGAAAGGCTGCTCGTGCTATTGGCTGTTGTGTCATCAAGTTTGAAAGAGCTGCAGAAAGATGCATCAGTGTTTTGCTTGAATTGATAAAAATAAAAAAAGTAAATGCTATGGAAAGAGTGCTTGCATGTTTGGTTAAATGTTCTTGATGAGCTGCAAAATAGTTGAAGAGTACTAGGAGATGTGAACATGCTTGTGCATGAATGGATGATGCAGTATATTCGTTTTCCTTGCTTAAGGAATGAAATTACTGTTCTAATTTCATTGCTTTTATTTCTGATGTATTTCATGAGCTATGTATTGCAGCTCCTTGCTTGGTTTATCATATTGCTGTGTTTTGGAATGAAGAATTTCTCGGTTCCTCTAAAAAAATAGAAGCAAATGATCAGAGTTCTTCTTCAATTTGTTGCAAGGATTCATAAGCAATGGTTTCTTCATATCATCATTAAAAAAATAATAATTAATCTTACAAACTTCAGAAGGTTAAGTATATAAAGGAGGGCATCCAACTTAATCATTGATGTTAACATTGTTTTCACAAAGAATTAATATGCCTGTGAAAATTAAATATCCCCTTGGATCTAATGGCCGGAAATGCGTGATAATCACTATATAGATTCTAGATGCCAAGAGAAACAACTTTAATATTCATGACGAAGCTTAAAACTCAATCAATATTACAGGAAAATTCGTACAAGATGAGAATTTTTCATGAAAACAGCTCTTTTAACTCAATCTGTCAAAGTTAAGTAACCAAACTGAAACGGGTTCACTGAGTCATGTGCAAAGTGACTGGATCACTTAGTCTACTTGCCTCGAACTTAAACACTCATCTTTGATGATCAGATCCTGGCCACACATCAAAATCCGAATCTTGAGGTTGCCTCGAACTTAAACACTCATCTTTGATGATCAGATCCTGGCCACACATCAAAATCCAAATCTTGAGGTTGCCTCGAACTTAAACACTCATCTTTGATGATTAGATCTTGACCACACATTAGAATCCACATCTTGAGGTTGCCTCGAACTTAAACATAACTCTTTGATGATCAGATCTTGGCCGTCCATTAAAATTCAAATGTTATGGTTGCCTCGAACTTAAACACTCATCTTTGATGACTAGATCCTGGCCGTCCATCCAAAACACAATCCTTGCCTTGAACTTATGCACTTTTCTTGATTAAATCAATCTCGGCCCTTGATTCGCTTCATGCCAAATTCCTTGATGATGAAATCCTGGCCCTCCATCAGAATACTAATCTTGGAGTTGCCTAGAACTTAAATACATCTTTTGATGGATGAGATCTCAGCCGCCCATCTTTCTCCTCTCAAATTCCAAATTTTGGAAAAGACCTAAATGTCCTCTAATCAAATTCAAATCTTTCATCCCACTTCGCTTCGAACTTAGGTTATTTTTGCTTGATAATGGAATCAAGGCCTTCCAATCGAATTAACACTTACCCTTTGATGATCAAATTTGAATTATTCATTATCAATAATGATCTCAAGATTATTTCTGAGATTCTTCCATGAGAAAATTCATACCGAAGCGAATGACAAAAATTCCTATCTCAAGGCAATGGCAAAAACTTTGTTCTGAAAATTGCAAAGTGTTCAAGGTGGTAAACAAAGAGTACAAATTTTAAAGGTGGCATGAATTTTGGGGCGGTGGTGAGATATTCAATCTCAAGGCGGCAATGAAGCATGAGACGGCGACGAAGCATGACGACGGTGTCAAAAAAATAAATAAATAAAATAAATAAATAAAATAAAATAAAATAAACAAAAAAAATGAATAATAAATTATAATAATAAATAAATAAATAAAATATGTATGCCTATATATATGGCGATATTCATATGTAATGATCACCATGTTTTGACAAATAAATTTATTATTTGTCTTTGCCTTTTTATTTGTACGTTTGCCCTTAATCGGAGGTTCCCAAGACACTGTCTGGGGTAATTAATAATAGGGGCTTGCCTCTATTAGGAATGAAAGAACCCACGAAACAAATATGATATTTGTGCTTCGATGTGCCGTCTAATGTCTTCTTCACAGACAAGATGCCAAACGCGTATTTTCGATCCCACAGTGACATATCTTTACCTTGGCTTCTTTGTATATTTAGGTTGGTAAGCATGATGGATGGGTGTGAGGTAGATGTATGCATGTAATCAAGCTTGATAATGGGAATGTTTGAATAAGCTTCTTCCGTATTTGAAAGTATTTAAAGGTTTTCCACTTATTTTCACCCACTCACTGAATAACCGAGTTACTTAGCTAACGAAGGGAATGAGTTTTGTTCATAAACCCATTTTCTAATGGAAGATTTTGAAACAAATAATCATATGCCCGTCCAAGATCATATTTGGTATAGTGCTCACTTAAAGTCATAATCTCATCAAGCAATTGCTTACTAATAAATCAACTTTTGTCTCTTTCTAATGCATTTGCAATTTGTCACGCAACGAACCTGGCCCGGTCAGACCTGGTGAGCGGACAAATGGCCACAGAACCATAGGGCGTGAACCCTATAATCCTGCAAGACCTCAGAACCTAATTCAGAGAAGATAAAAATAAACTATAACTTGAGTTGTAATATTATATGGATTATCTGCCAAGTCTATTAAATGCTGGTAATCATTTGGAAGCTATTTTTGTATGTCTTTCTTATTTCAACTATTTATTTTTTTCTTTTTATAATAATATTATCAATTTTGGGTTAGTATTTCAGTTACTAGCTTGGTGAAAGTATACAACTATATTTAGGTGCTTCTCAATTCAAATATAGATATAAATTTCATTAGTATGTTTTGTCCATGAATGAGTCCAAGTTCTTTACCAACACATAAACTAAATTATAACTGATATAGTTTTTGCATGGTTTATGGATGCTTTGGTATGATTCATTGAAAAATTAACTTTCATTAGAACAATAATCTTAATTTGTCATAAATTTTATTTGGTGTTTTGAACAAAATATATATATAAAAAATTGAAAGTAAATAGGATTGTTGGAGCTATTTCTGATAAGTTTTCATGTGTCTTTTCTATCCATGATTTAAATATTATATCTCCTAAAGGTTTTGGAAATTTACTGAATCATCTTTTAATTAATTCATTATTAGTAAATGTTTTTCATGTTTTAGCTACTAAGATTAGACTTACTATTTCATTAAAATTACTTACTGTAATAATAATAATAATAATAATAATTTGGATTGATGGAAAAAGATTTAGAATTAAAGGGGGACAAAATACAACCAAGATATTATTAAAATGAGTGAACAACCTATTATAAAAGTAATAAAAATGTTAATAATATTAGAAGGATTTTAATATGGAATTTGTCTTTAGGTAAAAAAAAACTCAATAAGAACTATAGAAAACGTATTATCCCCACAATAACAAATGAAAATAATAAGAATAAAAAAATAAACAATTACTTTCTGGAGAACAACTTTATAAACATGGGACATTATAGTGAAATCCAAATATGTAGTCTATGTGTAGGAAATCAAATTTTATTAGATTTAATATAAGAAGAATCATATAAAAAACTTACAAAAGCTGGCTTATCTTGGATTAATATTAATAAGAATTATAGGCATGCATAGAAAAGGATTATGAATAAAAGTATTAATAAGCCTAGTAGATACTAGACATTCTTAAAAAACAATTGATGCAATAATAGATTTAATGGAGGTAGATATGAGCAAAAACTTAGAATTGGTATATATAACTCTTGACTTTTTTAGTATCTCAAGTACTTTATATAAGCATATCAAAATTGCCATTAAATCTAGAGGATATAATATGACAATAACATAACCTAATTTCCATATTACAAAAGCATTCATAGGGTAAGTGTCCAATAATAGTGGAATTAGATGCACTTTAAAACCTGTTTTAAAAGTAAGTGAGATACTCGGGAGAGAAGGTATTGCAGCTTTAAAAGCAAAACATAACCCTTTAGAATTGAGAGCAGAATTAGAATGGGATTTAGATATAATTAATACATTAAAAAAAGGAACATTAGTCCCCAATCAAGTAGAATATTATGAACACTAAGGAGGACAAGTAAGTTTTAAGATGACAGATTATAAAAATTAGCCATCTACTAGCCAAGAACAAGAAGAGGATGGAGGAATTACTTAAAGATTTTAATTTTTCTTTGATCAAAAAAGAAATTGACTATCATTTTAAAATAGTTCTTAAAAAAAGTTTAGCTTTTACAAAGATTATATTGATTATAAAAAAAATGAATAGAAGATTAAATTGGTTATTAGAGTTAGGAAATATTTAGAAGATAAACGAGATTTGGAAGAAGAAAAAAGAACATAGATTGAAAATGAACCAGATCCTATAAGAAAAAAGCTTTTTTGAAAAGTGGTATAATACTGATTTAGAACAACTTGAACAACAAAAGAAATTTTGGAAGAACAATTAGAATTTATAGAAAGTTATTATTGTTAAAAACAATGGGAAAAAAATAGAAAATTTATATCCAGGATATGGCTAAACTATAGATTTTGAAGAATTATCAAAAGATATAGATGATGTAAGCTTTTCAATAAAGCTTAGATATAAATATGAGGATTGCCCAATTAAATCTCAAAATTAAGTCATTCAAAAAAATGAGAATAAAAATTATTATGTAGAAGAATTGTACAATGAAAATGAAGAATATCAAAATTTTATAAAACAATTAGAAGAAATAAATGTAGAAGAATTATTAATGAATACAGAATCATCTAGAGCAGGTAATAGAGGTAATAATCAAGCTATCAATTCTTCAACCACTCTAACAAATACACCTATAACTTTAACTTTCATAGAACGTATTAGTAGGACAACCCGACCTCTTCAAGCTCCTTCTAGTTATGAATTTACTTCATGTCAAGAGCAAACTTATCAAAAGGGAAGAGGAAGACCGGATCATTTAGAAGTTATAAAAAAAATTGTCACACCCACCCCTTCTACCGAGGTAAATGTGGCACCCATCAGTTAAAATTTCTTTTAACTGGAAAACTGACACACTTGACAACCCAAACCAGACTTACAATTCACAAATAACAATTTTTAAACAAACTACAGGTTCAAATACAGGAATACAACAATCACAATCACTCCAACATGCGGGTACAACCGCTACAAAATCATGACACCAAACAGTAGAAAGGAAAGAGACCCACTGAAACTCTGAACTCAACACTGCCTGTATCTATACTCGCATATGCAATCTATAAGGGTCCTGCTCCTGCAACTGTAACACATTTTAGTCGGTCGATAGTGGCTTAATAATTTCAAATAATTAAATATAGCGTATATAAAATATATAAACATCAATTTTCTCAAATAATTTCCAGCTTTCACAAAATATTAGAATTTTGGCAGAATACAACTTTAAAGAGCTTTTAAAACATAAATTCATCATAAATCACTTTCTAAGAAAAAATATAACATTTTGTGAGAGACTGCCCTTCTAAGAACGACAGCTGGGCTTCGCCCCCTCATCACAATCCAAAACAACATCTGAAAAACGTACTCAACCCACAATACGCACCCAGCATGAAATGGTCTAGAAACCTCTCTAAACCTTTGCCATGGCCATGGCTAGGTTCAGAGCCGTCAAGGTACTCATGCCCTTGACGTTGACCCATCAGTTCACCGGTTGGTGACTCCAGTTACCCAATGAATATCCAGTCAGGCCTCTACACTCCCACCTGAACCTGGCCCTCGTAGATTATAATCAGTCTAGCACGCCACCTCAAAAGGCTGGCCGTGGAGACCACCTACTGCAGTAAGATATCACCATAAAATCTGTACAAGCTCTACAGTACAGTCCATGCATAACACCAGTAAAAATCCAGCTCCACAATACCATTCCTATACCAGAAATGAAAACCAATTCCACAAACATTGCCACTAAAATCATTTAAATACGCATACATAGCTTTCACATATCATTCCAAATCAAAGCATACATACCCATTAGAAATAAAATACATGAATTTAATAATTAACTCATATATACATGTATTTCCACTATTTAAAAATACATATAATTATACCAAAAGTAGATGTGTCAATACGATTGTCATGTATCAATATAAGTATCATTTACCAATATTCGCAATTAAACATAATAAAATGAAATAATCAAACAATTATTTTCAAGTTACTAGCTATTAAATAATTACTTTAAAATAATAATAATTTACCAATTATTTAAAATAATTGCCACTATCAACTCACCTGGTCCCCCCTTGGGTTCTTGCTAGACCCGGAACTCTTTCCCAAGCCTGATCAACACCTAACAGGATAACATAATAAAATAAATACATATAACAATCTAAGGGTAAAACTAAACCCAAAACAAAATACAATAAACTAATAACCGACTCTCTAATTGGGCCCACTCACTCCAATCGATTAAAACTCGGCCTTGCATAAACAAATCAATCTCCAATTGCACTTAAACCCATCCAATTTAGGCCAAGCCCTCCTGAACCAACCTGAACCAGCCTCAATCTCACTGAACCAAGTTCAATTTAACAAACCAACATTGAACCAATTCCAATTCTTCTACAATTCTCTTGAACCAGCTTGGTTCAACTGAACCCAATCCGATTTAATGAGCTTGACTCAACCAACTCAAATCCACTCCACTTGATTTAATCAAACCAATTTAACCAAATCGATTCAATAGAACCCAACCAACTTCAATTCTCATCCAAACCCAACACAACCAAATTACTCCAACTTGGCTTGATCCAACCAAGTCAATTTCCCTAACTCAACCAAATCAATTCTCATATATCATAATTACCATCTTAATCATCATCATCATCATCATCATCAACTTAATTACTCAAACCAAACCCTAATCTCGGTTGCTACAGTAAATCTACAGTAAAGCCGAAAATACATCATCCATTCCAAGCTAAATCTCACTCAAAAATACAAGTATTCACAAACAAATTTGAAGTAACAATCAAAACTAACAACAATCTCATCATTTCCATCATACCCTTCTTCTTCCTCGAAAAAAAAAAAATTTTTTCAATCCAAAATACACACACATGCATCCAAGTATACCAATGAATAAACCATCAAAATACTTACCAAAGACCAAAGAATACTTCATCCTATTCTCCCTCCATCAAGCATCATCTCTCCCATTTTTTCATTCTTTCCTCTTTTCCTCTCGGGATACTGTAGCAGCCAAGGGAGAACAAGGAGGAACAATTTCCAGACTCTTCTTATCAACTCAAGTTTTCTGCCGAAATTCACATTTAGTCCCCGAGAATATAAATTTATTACAAAAAGGTCCCTATAAAATCCACCAATGATCCCTGAAATATTATTAGTATTTTCAAAAGGTCCCTGCAAACTTACCTTTCACTCCTTAGTCTTTGGAAACAGTTTCGATCAAGTCCTTTTTATTATTTCTGAACCCAAAATCTACTATAAACTATCACAATAAAGTTCTTGCTATTTCCACTTGGGTTTCTCAGCAAAATTGATCTGCAAGTAAAATCTTACTGTAACTGTGATAATACCCTGAATGTACTTACTTACAGATATCCAAAGGTACAGGGTATTACAAAAATGCCTAAACAAACTAACGAAAGAAGGATGTTAATACTTAGTGTAGTGCACCAGCCAAAATGGCTAGAATTAATTGATAAATAGGAATTGGACACTATAAATGCAATAGAAAGAATATCTCATACTTTAGATAATATTAGCATTACTAATTTTATAGAAAATTTAAGTAAACTTTAAAATAGTTGGAAGATAAATTATTAGTGAGTATCAAAATATGATAGATATGGCCGATAATCGATCGATATCCATTACCTAATAAGGAATCATTAATAAATAAAATTAGAAATACTTATCTTTATAGTAAATTCGATTTGAAAAGTGGTTTTTGGCAAGTAAACTTGCTGAAAAATAGCAACAAATAGACAACATTTATTACTCATAATGGGCATTATGAATGGAAGGTAATGCCATTTGGATTAAAAAATGCTCCTCAAATTTTCCAACGGAAAAAGGATAATATATTTAGAAATTATGAGTTTATAGTAAAATATATAGATGACATCTCAATTTTTAGTAAGATCTTGAAAGAACATGTAGAACATTTATTAATTTTCTTTCATAAATGTAAAGAGATGGACTAGTTCTTTCAGAAAAGAAAAACAAAGATAGGATGTAGAAAAGTAGAATTTTTAGGAGTAATAATATGACTAGGACAAATAGAATTACAAAAACATATTTCTATTAGTATATTAGAAATGCCTGATAAGTTGGAAGGTTTAAAACATGTTCAATCTTTTTTAGAAAAATTAAATTATGCAAAAAAAATTTATTCCTAAATTAAGCCAGTTAGTAGGACCACTTTATAATAAAACTAAACAAACAAATGAGAGAAGATTTAATAATGAAGACATTAAATTAGTTCAAAAAATAAAAGATGCCATTAGAAAACTTAAACCTTTAGAATTACCTCCACCACATTCATATTTAATTATAGAATTTGATGGCAGAATTAGAGGATGGGGAGCAGTCTTAAAATTTAGACCTACTAAAGAAAGTCCCATAAAAGATGAAAAGGCAAGTCAGTATGATAGTGGAATATATAACACTAGTATTTCTAGCACGGATGCAGAAATAATGACTGTTATCAAGGTCTTAGACAAATTTAAATTATTCATAATATCTTCCTCAAATTCACTTTAATAACACACTGTCAGGCTATTGTTTCATTATGTTATAAAAAATCAAAAAATAAGCTATCAACTAATATACGGTTGTTTTTTAAAGAATGTATAATAAGAAATGACTTTCATATTAACATAGAACATATTAAAGGAGTAGATGATATTTTAGCAAATAAATTAAGTAAAATGATTTAAGAAACATATAATAATCAATAAGTGGAAGAAACAATTTCTATACTGTATAGAACTAAAAGTAGAAAAAAGGATAGGAAAAAAGAAACTTTAGAGCAATTACATAATCTGATAAATGATTTACAAGAATTTAAGGGAAAAATCATCCAAAGATATCCTATAGTATACTCCAAAATTAGAATAGTAGAAAATACACAATGGTTAATTGATATAATAAAAGGAAGGATCATAAGAAAAAATATAAAAGAAGGAGGAGAAATAGATGCTCCGGACAATCCAGACAAAAAAAAAGGAAATAACATTGGAACAAAGGATTATTACTTTAGAACAAGAAGTAGAATGGCTTAAAATAATTTAAGTACATTAGAATATGATATTTATTTAAGCTCAACAATCATACAAAACCCATAGTTTGTCCATTCAAATTAAAATAAAAATGTTGTTGCAAAGCGAGCAGGTCCATTCGTGAACTTTCTTGATTCTAGGAACTATGTATCCTGATCCTATCAAAAAAGGGACGTGTTCATCTAAATTAGCAAGAATTGTAGCCACAAGACTAGTAGTTCCATTTGTGTTTCTTACTATAATAAAAGTCCTACAAACTTAAGAAATCTAAGAGTAGAAATGTAGAAATAAATTTATTAAACTAACTAATTAAAAATCTTTGCAGGTACTATTATGGAGAACAAAAGAGGTTTTCCCTTAGATCTAATCCTGAATTACCTATATATCCCCCAAATTCAAGATTAAGATTTCGAACTACATACAAATTAACCACACAACAACATGTCCTACTTGACAATCTTTGGGCCTCGAAAAATAATCCAAATCATTTCCTTTATACTATCTGAACCCATGATAATCATTTCCTTAACTCCTCTCTTCTTCACTTTTTCCTACACAAAAAACGCAAAACACAAGAAATTCTAAGAAAAATTGCATTAAAAGTAGAATGTGTCCCGAGATTTGCTATCACTGGTCTTGCGTATAAAGAAGATCCTCATAGACATCAAGATTGTTTATGTGAAAAAGAATTTGCTGTTATCAGAGTCTCACTGGATAGAAGACAAAGGTAAGGGAATCCGAATAGAAGAATTTATAGAGCAAGAATAGGGATTTGAAGAAGTCGAGCTCCAAGTAGAACATGACTTGTATAGTTATCCTATTGGACTTAGAAATAATAATTAATTAAACAAAGAATTTCTTTTAGAATTTCCAGATGGATATAAGCTTCTTGTAATAAGAATAATAAACACAGGTGCTATTAGAAATTATATTTCTGAAGAAATAGTTTCTTAACAATATAGAGAAATACTCCCTCCGTTCCTTTTTACTTGTCAAATTTATCTATTTCACACTCATTACGAAAATCAGTTGAAGTTAGTTGACAATCTAAATTTTATAAAAAATTTCATTACTTTTTAAAACTACCCATATTTAAAACTCCACTAAGTGGATTATTTGATTTAATGCTTAGTTGATTGTGATTTATTGAAAATTGTACAAGTATATTAAATTAAAGGGTTAATTTGGAAAGAATTATTTAATTCTGCACAAAATTTCTAATGTAACAAGTAAAAAGAAATAGTAGCACAGGTGGCTTTTAAGCTCAATTAAGTAATCTTCTCTTAAACAATTGAAAAGAAAGATACTTGTGTAATGAGCCGAATCGGTTGAGGACAAGCTATTAAGTAATCTTCTCTTAAAAGGATTGGAGAAACATAAATTTTAAAACAATATCATTTCATCTTAAGAAGAAACCAAGGGGGATCTGGAAAGGGGTCTACCCCTGAGGGTTCATATATCACAAATGAGTGAAGTTTTAATCTATAATAATAATTTTACCTTAAAAAACCAAACACAAGCTCTGATACCACTGGAGAAAGGTGATACCCTTCAAGTTATTGAAGTAAATAAACCCAATGAACTATAAGTTAAAAGAAGAAAGGTGGAAGCAATGGGTTTTCAAAAGACTGGATTGTTATTTCAAATTCTCGATGATCCTACAACAAAGGAGAAGGCTCTATTTTCTAGACACAGGAAAGAACTCTTCTATGCTTGAAAAGACTAAAAGAAAACAACTTACAACCCCAAGGGCTAATATCATGAGCTCCCATGGTTTTTAAATAGTAAAAGCAAACAGTAGAAAGTACTTGCTAAGACCAAACAAAAAAAGTGCTTGATAAAACCAAGGATTGAGCCCATAGTTCCTACCGTCCTAGGCTAAAAATCTAGCATTCCATTATGTTATATAAATTTTGTTCTCCAATTTCATCTAGACATTCAGGTTAACCTTGAGGGCTTTGAGATAGGACCATTAATTCTTTTGATGGGATACTTGTTGTCACACCCATCCCTTCTACCGAGGTAAATGTGACACCCATTAGTTAAAATTTCTTTTAACTGGAAAACTGATACCCTTAAAAAACCAAATCAAACTTACAAACACGATTAACAACCTTTAAACAACTAAAGGTTCAAATACACGAATACAACAACATAATCACTCCAACATGCTGGTACAACCGTTATAAATCACGACACCAACAATAGAAAGAAAGGGTCCCACTGTAACCCTTGATAAGTGCTCGTGTTTAAGTAATACGAAGTGTTATTTTTTTTTTATATTGAGCATTACTTTTCTCGGATTTTATCATTGATTAGTGTGCATTTGTGTTTTTTTGTGCATGTAGGGTTGTGGAGAAGAGTTTGATGAATAGGAGCAAGATTAGGTCATGTCCGCATTTGTTGGGGATGTTCTTGGATCAAGGCATAGGTTCTAGACTTGTGGGTGTGTGCCAACCTCCATTGTGCTCAAATTGTATATGATTTGGAGGGGCACAAAAGCAATTACACACATAAAGTCTAGCCCGTGTAACATTGAAGAACTTCGTTAATAAAGAGAAAAGAAGTAAACGACATGATCTACCATTGGTTGTGTGCTCAATTCAACGGCCTTGATGAAAAACATGAAGCCGAGAACAATTTGGGAGCGAGTACTGTAGTAGTTAATGTAGGAAAAGCACTGTAGCAGTTTACTGTTCACTGCGCGCTAGAAATTTGATTCCAGAGAATCCACACAGGTGTGTGAAAATTCCACACGGCCGTGTGGATGCCTGATTTTAGCCTATTTAAAGTCGCGACTAAGATTTATTCAGGGACTTTTTGACCTATTTTTCGTCCAACTTTTGGAAAGTTCGCGGCTAGGGTTTGGAGAGGATTTTGTGGAGGTTTGGAGCAAGTCTACGGCATCAACATTGACGCTCTTTGGAAGATAGCTATTGGGGGAGCTTTCGTCGGCACCGATCCGGCGAGGTGTACCCTAGGCTTGACAAGGGCTTGGTGGAGAAGACGGAGCGGCCTCACAAGACCATCGCCACGCATCACAAAGGGGTTTTATTCATGTTTGCTATGCTTGTTGATTCATATACATTGATGATTTTGTACAGCTCCATGGAGAGCTAATCCCCTAATGGGTATTCGGACTTGTAAACTCTAGGATGACATTGTTTCTATGACTTTTATTATGCTTTCTTAATTGATGCTTTTAACTAAGTTCCAATCTTGCATGTTAATTGTATTAGTTTTCCCTTAGCCGTGACACCAGGGTTGAGAATCATCTAGGTTATCCTTTGAATGTGTGACAACTTCTATAGGATTAGATTACCCGAGATTGGAGAGGGTCGAGAGGTAGCCAAACGCTTCCTTTCCCCTTCGGCGTAATTTTCCCTACCTCCGTGTTCCACGAGTTCTTTGCAGTCAAGGTAGAGTAAAGTGCTAGGTGATGAACTCCCTTGGGCTTAGTTACGCTAGCAACAGAGTGAATGGCTGTAGTGAATCATAGCGCTGGGGCTTAACTGAGACTAGGGTTCTTTCGCCTGGACCAAAGGGTTAGAACTATACTTAGGGACAGGGTCTATCATTTGGAATCCCTAGAACATCAAGCAGTTACACATAGTGTGAGGTTTAGGAAGATGGACTCCCTGGGGCTTAGTTGAGAGATCGACAGAGTGAAGGGTTGTAGTGAAACCTAATGTCGGGGCATAGTGTTGGAACTAGTCACGGTTGACCTTAGGTTTGGGACCGTGTGCTTAAGGATTTCCACGACTCATTAAACATCAATAAGGGAGTATAAATACTAGTCTTGCACTTGAAACATTAGTCCTAAGGGGACCTTGTCCGGGTACCCCATACTTGCATTGATTGTTTCCTCTCTACTCTTTGCTTACACTATTCTCTCTTTCATATTTCTCTTTCGTTTTATTGCACACACATTAATTTCTCTCACGACCATTATTTTTGCACTAGCTAAGTAGTAATTCCTCTTGTCTTGAATCACTACTCCCTGTGGATTCGACTACCCTCTCACCGGGGTACTTTATTACTTTGACAACCCGTGCACTTTTGGGCCCCTGTCAACCCTAGAATCAACCTTGATTGGCTTTACAAGCATTCTAGTAGGGTCCTTCCCCTGCAACTGTAGCACATTTCAGTTGGTCGATAATGGCTTAATAATTTCAAATAATTAAATATAATGTATGTAAAGTATGTAAAGATCGATTTTCTCAAATAATTTCCCAACTCTCCAAAATACTAGAATTTTGGCAAAATACTACTTTAAAGAGCTTTTAAAGCATAAATTCATCATAAATCATCATTAAATCAATTTCTAAGGAAATATAAAATTTTTGTGAGAGACTGCCCTCCTAAGAGCGACAGCTGGGCTTCGCTCCCTCATCACAATCCAAAACGACATCTCAAAAACATACTTAACCCACAACACGCACCCAACCTGAAATGGTCTAGAAACCTCTCTAAACCTTCGCCGTGGCCATGGCTAGGTTCAAAGCCGTCAAGGTACTCATGCCTTTGACGTTGACCCATCGGTTCACAGTTGGTGACTCCGGCTACCCAATGAATATCCAGTCAGAGCTCTACACTCCCACCTGAACCTGGCCCTCATAGATAATAATCAGTCTAGCATGCCATCTCAAAAGGCTAGCCATGGAGACCAACTACTGCAGTAGGATAGCACCATAAAATCTATACAGTACATGCATAACACTAGTAAAATCCAGATCCATGATACCATTCATATACTATGAATGAAAACCATTTCCACAAACATTGCCGGTAAAATCATTTAAATTCGCATACATGGTTTCACATATAATCTCAAAATCATGGTACACAACCATTAAAATAAATACCTTAAATGAATAATCAAATTATATGCACATGTATTTCCACTGTTTGAAAATATGTATAATTATACCAAACTAGATGTATCAATATGATTGTCATGTATCAGTAAAAGTATCCTTTACCATTATACATAAGTAAACATAGTAAAATGAAATAATTAAACAATTATTTCCAAAATACTAGCTATTAATTAATTACTTCAAAATAATAATAATAATTAACCAATTATTTAAAATAATAGCCATTATCAACTCACCTGGTCTTCCCTTGGGTTTCTTGCTAGACTTGGAACTCTATCCCAAGCCTGAACCCCACCTAACAAAATAACAAGATAAAATAAATAAATATGACAACTTAAAAAATATAATTCAACCCAAAAGAAAATACAATAAACGAATAATTGACTCTCTAATTGGGCCTACTCACTCCAATCGATTAAAACCCGACCTTGCATAACCAAACAGGTCTCCAATTGCACTTAAACCCACTCAATTTAGGCCAAACCCTCCTGAACCAATCTAAACTAATCTTAATTTCACTGAACCAAGTTCAATTTAACAAACCAGCATTGAACCAATTCCAATTCTTATACAAATCTCTTGAACCAGCTTGGTTTAACTGAACCCAATTCTCCTTGAATTGGTTCGGTCCAAAGTCCTTAGCCCAACATCTAAACCAGCCCAAATCAATTTCAACCACTTAACTTAAATTCAACTCAACTCAACTTGATTTGATCAAACCTAGACCAAATCAATTCAATTGAACCCAACCAACTTCAATTCTCATCCAAACCCAACTAAACCAAATCAATTAAACTCAACCAATTCCCACTTGACTTGATCCAACCAAATCAACTTGGTTAAACTCAACCAGCTTCATTCCAACCATCATCATTACCATCTTAATCATCATCATCATCAACGTAATTAACCAAACCAAACCCTAATCCGGTTGCTACAGTAATATACAGTAAACCCGAAAATTTCTTCATCATTCCAAGCAAGATCCCACTCAAATACAACATTTTTCCAATTAAATTTGAAACATTCCAAGCAAGATCCCATCATCTTTTTCATCAAAATAACCATATATGCATACATACATACACACATACACCCAACAATGAAAAATACACTAAGAAAGATTCTTACCAAGCCAAACCAACCGTTCGGCGAGCTCTCTCCGACGATCTCCAAGTTCCTCTCCTTAAATCCTCCATTTCTTCTTTTTTTTTTTTTTTCCAAGAATAGTGTAGCACTAATGAAGAAGGAGAAAAAGACCATCCAATTCCAGATTTTTCTTCTCAAATTAAGTTTTCTGCCAAAATTTATTAATAGTCCCTGAAAATACAATTTCTTACAAAAAGATCCCTAAAAACTTCACCAATAGTTCCTGAATCATGAAATAATATTTCCAGAAGGTCCCTGCAAACCTACCGTTCAATCCTTGGTTTTTGGAAACAGTTTCGATCAAGTCATTATTTCTGAACCGAAAATCTATTGTAAACTCTCACACTTAGCTCCTTGTTCTTTCCACTTGGGTTTCTCAACAAAACTGATCTGCAGAAAAATTCTTACTGCAACTGTGATAATACCCTTAATATATATTCCATCAGGTATCCAAAGGTTCAGGGTATTACACTTGTCCTTGAGTATTTGCCAAATCGATATTCTAGAGCCTATGCAATAACACACTTTATATGGTGTTCTATTACAGGCATTTGAGAGACTAGGTTGGGAAAGGGACAGTATAAAGGGTACATGTAATGATCAACATATATCTTCACTAATTTTGTCTGCAAAATTAAGCAACATTTTTGGTTGCCAACAATGATTGGATCCACTCTTTTACAATATCTAGAAATAGCGCAAGCCCTCCATAATTTTAGATGAGTCTTGACGTCTTATGGAACAATAAGATTTTGCATGTCTCTTAGAGTAAGTATTGTCTGACATGGCTTGTGATGTCTTAGGAGAGTCATCTTAATGTAGTGTTTGGCTTCATCTATTTGCTTGCTTCAGACTGGTCAGGATGTACTTAACAAATATCCATGTTTTAAAAGATTTAGAGTCTTCATTTGGCATTAATATCTTGATCTCTCCATTGTGTAAGATTCATAGAACACTTGATAACTGTGAAGCCTTCTTCATAATAACATCCCGAATCTTGATGTCTAGGTTCTTTGAAGGTATTTCTTGCCAATGCCATTCTTGCAAGGAGATCTTCTTCAGTTGTTAATTGTCACAAAACTTCTTATTCTACTATGATTTTTTATATTAAGAGCCATTATTTTTTAAAAATGATTTGCTTAGCTTTTGAAATGGATTCTAGAAATAGTTCAAATTTCTCCATTCTTTGTTATCTGTTTTCTACAATCATTTTTTTCATGCCTTCTGAATCATCTGAGACTTCTTTGAACTGGGACTTGACTTTCATTTCTTCTTCTGTAATGAGTGTGATTTATGTTTGCAACTTCTTGATTCTACACTCTTGGTTAACCATATAATCAAGTGCTTGAGGTCTCAAAGAAAATTTGATTCTAGATGATTCTGATGATGATGGAGGTGGAGTGTACTAGTGATCTTCATTGTTATAGTGGAATAATAGGGCTAAATTATGAAGCAATGGGACTAGGCTTTTTGGATCATGGTGATTAGCCTATATGTTGTTAATTATGACATGTTGTTGGAGTGTAAGGTTAGCTTGAGTTCAAAATCACCCTCATTTTCTTCATGAAAAACCAACATAAATGTATTAATATTTTACTTATTTTATATTTTAAACATTTGGAATTTATTTTGTGTGGGTTGAAATCATTAAAAATTGAGGGTTTTTGCTATAATTTTCTTTTAATATGGGTAAATTTTTATTTATAGCTAAATGGTCAAAATATCAAAATAGTCCCTCCAATATGAATTGTGCCTTTTCAGTCCCTTTATTTTTACTTTTGGGAATTCCAAGTCCAAACTATAATGGGCGTTAGTCCCGCTATTTGGTTTGTGCTGACATAGCTCATTTTTTATTAAAAAAGATGCGGAAAGTTAGCACTAAATAATAAATTAATCATTGAGGATTCAGATCTCTTCGCATTCATATGAAATCCCTAACTAATCCAACCCCATTCATATTAAATTCCTAACCATGAGCCGCCTCCTCGCCCGATTGTGAAGAACCGCCAGCAACCTCTATCTCCATCCTCCTACCACCACTGTTTCTGACACTCAACCACCGTGTACGAAGGTCTCACTAATGAAACTAGAGTTCCTCTAACATTCTTGCGCGGTTATGAATTTTCCAATACAACAAAGCAAGATAAGTGATGTAATTAGAAAAAATCCTCAACCCTGAAGGAAGGAAGAAAGATGTTTTTGTTTGTTTGTTTGTTTGTTTGTTTGTTTTTGTTAGAATGGTTTAAATTTGTTCCAACTTGATAGATGTCAGTGAAAGTTTAGTTGCTATTTTTATTCATGTTTGTTCTTACATAAGGCATCTTGCATAATAACTGCAAATAAATTGAACCATGTTTACAGTGAACCAATAAAGCTTACTGTTAAATTAATATCAAAATTGTTAAATTAACATAAATTTAAGGGAAAAGTACAAAAAAAACCTTTGTGGTTTTTGAGATTTGCAAAATAAGGAGTGAGGTTTTTTTTCCGATTCTATGATGTGTGGTTTCCTACATTTGCAAAAAAGAGGAAAAACCGTTAACAGTGTTAACTTTGTCTTTTTTGATAGGGGCAAAATCACCCATTCATATAAAAAATTGCCACGTGGCATAAAAACATGATTTTTCAATATAATTTTGTTTGATTTTTGGAATTTAAGTTTTTTTGTATAGTAGAATTTTAGAAGAGATTAATAAACATAATATGTGTGTGTGTGTGTGTGTGTGTGTTATGAGTTAGTTTTTAAATGAAATGATAATTTTGCCCATGTGAGTTAACACCGTTAATGGCTTGGTAATGGTTTTTTCTCCTTTTGCAAATCTAGAAAACCGCACATCATAGAATTGGGTAAAAAAAAACCTCACTCCTTATTTTGCAAATCTTGGAAACCACAAGGTTTTTTTTAATACTTTTCCTAAATTTAATTGTTATTTACGGTGAACCATGCTTACAACATTGATAAAATTAAAATAAAAAGAAAAATCAAAGACTAAACCAACATCATGCATAGTTTTGTGATGGTGATGACTCCTATATGAACGTAAATCACAAACACATTTTGAAACCCCTAGCAACACTACAATAAAAAGAGAAAATACTAGTATATCAACCTAATTTCTAAATTAATCACTGTTGAATGCAACTGTAAATTACAACCTCCACAAAAGCACCCAAAGAATTACAATATCCAGACTTGCAATTGGAAGAGATCCCTCACAAAATTAAAGTGAAGAAAATAAAAAACCAATATGATCCATAATTCAAAGTCATACCTCACCGAAGAAGCACTAGGGAAGGTCGTGTAAGACTGTTTGAGGAACTCTGGCGTCGTTTGTGAGACCTTTACTCACAATGGCCAAGTGTCTACTGTGGCAATGGCAACGAGAGGGCAGAGTTTATGGTTACTTGTGATTCTTAGCTATCAAGCATGGAGTAGCTTATGGTTAGGGATTTCATATGAATAGGGTTGATTTAGATCCTTTCTTTTACTAATTTTTATTTATTATTAAATGTTAACTTTTCTCACCTTTTACGAATTCTTTTAATCAAAACAAGCCACTTCAGCAACAACCAAATAGCGAGACTACCACCAGCTATTATTTGGACTCAGAATTCTCATAAGTGAAAATAAAGTGACTGAAAAGATAGTTTATATTAGAGAGACGAAGGGCATGGTTGGCTCACTCCTTTTTGGGGTGAAGTGACTGAAGTTCTCACTTCGGCGCAACTTCCATGCGTTTGGTTCGTTGAAGTCGTGAGTGAAGTGGTGATGTGACACTTCCAAATACCTTTACTTCAACCTTTCCACTTTCCTGAGAAAAACTCCGAAGTCAGAGTTTGGTGATTTTTCTATAACATGCTAAACTTGCACTTCCACCATATGCACCAACATAACCTCGCTATTATCACCTCCACTTCATTTGGTTTTGACACAGCCTTTGAGTGTGTCCGTAAGTGCATAGGTCATTCAAGTAAGAAAGTGTACCCAACAGGTCAAGTAGTTGAATCCACAAGAAACAAGATTACTAGTAAAACCTGTAATCTAGCTATCTAGTCTAATCAATTATATGAGTGTGGAAGTGATCAATTTCACAAACAAGTAAACAAGGAAAGAGAAGCAGGAAAATAGAGAAATATAAAGGAATCAGTCAAGATAGATGGTGTACCCGGACAATGCTCCCCCTAGGATTCTTAAGTTAAGTGCAAGACTAAAATTACTCTCCCTAATTGAGATTAATTGAGTCATGGAAATTCAAAAGCACACTGGTTCCTAACCTAAGGTTAACCGGTGACTAGTCCCCTATGAGGTCCCGGCGGAAAGAAGGCTCTTGACGCTTCGCACCACATATGACTTCTTGAAGTTATAAGGATTTCTAATGGTAGACCCTATTCCTAGATGTAGATCTAACCCTTTGGTCTAGGCGAAACATCCCTAATCCCATACGAGGTCCCGACGGAGAATTCTCTCACCCTCTCAACCCTCTTCAACCTTGGTAAATCTAATCCTAGTGGTGATGGTCACTTGTCACTAAGATGATTAGGTATAGCTTTCAACCCTAGTGTCACTCTAAAGAAAAGCAATTATAAAGCACACAAGATTGAAACTCAAATGAATACTCAATTAAAGGGAATGCAATAAAAGTCAATAAAAATAATAAATCCTAGGGTTTACATGTCTAAGAACCCATTAGGGTTTAGCTCTCCATAGAGCAATATAATGTGCAATCAATCAATGAATGAAAATACATGAAAAACATAAAGAAACCCCCTTTTAGATCCGTACTGATGGTCTTCAAGAGATGCTTCATCTTCTAGAAGAGTTCCTCCAACGACGCTAAGGCACACTCCTCCGAATCGATGTCGTTAGCAGCTCCCCCGATGGCTATAACAATGAAGGAATCCTTGAAAGCTCATGAAGAAGCTCTCCATTGAGTGCGAAGACTTTCTTTCCAAAACCCTAGCCAATTTCACCCCAAAACTTATGGAAAAAGATCTATAAAAACCCTTTGAGCGGTTTTTTTGTAAGTGAAACTAGGGATCCACACTGCTTCGCCAAACCAGTGATGAGGGTGTGTGAAAATTTGCCAACTTCTATAGTGTTTTGCTACAGTGTTTAATAATTTTCTCTTGGAGGCCACACGGCCGTGTGGAAGGGTGTGTAGGGTTCTATCACTCCAAAATGGCTAAGATAACTCCTGAAAACTGCTCCAAGTTGGTATACGCACACAAGACTGCCTCTATGCCCTCCTAATATGTCAATTGGCTTCTAAAATCTGAAGAGTTGGCACATATATGCTTGTAGATGATCCAACTTGAGTGTTTATCCTTGAAGCTTGCTAAATCATCTTAGAAATGCCTCCACAACCCTTTCTTTGCTTCTTTCTCATTAATGCCCTTCGCATGCCCTAATTGTACAAAAGAACTCAAACACATGCTATCAATCAAAATATCTGAATATAGTCATGCTCAAAGTGCATAAAAGATGTGAACAAATATATATCAAAGAAACACTTTTCAGGTTTCTCAATTTTTGCTAAGGTTTTCCCACTGTTCCCCTTTCTCTCCTGCACTCTTGCTAGGGTTCTTCACCCACCGCCTCTCATAAATCTCCTGGCCGCCTCTTCTTGGGACGTTGAGGCATCCTCCTCATTTCCTAGATCAATAATTTCACTAGGTTTGTTCCTTTTCTTTGCAGGTTTTGGAAGACAGCTTTCCTTTCTTATCGGAGTTTCCCTGATATTGTTGTTTTTAAGGGTTTTTTGTTTGATTTTTAATTGTGGTATGTTGTTGTTTGTTTTTCAGGTTGTTATCCTTGAATCCATGTGTAGGGATTGGTTTGGTTTTTAGGTTGTTTTTAGGGGTTTTTCGTTTAGTTTTAGGTGTAGTTTCCCTGAGTTCTGTTTCTTTTCCAAACTCATGATCCAAGGTTGTCCTTTTTTTTTTCTTGTTGTCGTTTGTTCTTTTGTTTTTGGTTAGTTTGCTAATGCTTCACACTTCTTCCTAGTAGATTTTTTTTGTTTTAGGTTCCATTGACTTATGTTTCATCCCTGAGTTCTGTTTGTTTTTGAGATAAGCAGATCAAAGGGTGTTCTATTTTTTGGTTTTTTTTTTTTTTTTTTAGATGTTATTTTTTCTTCGATTTACTGTCATTTCTCTTTCATTTTAATTCATGAATGTTATTTCATGCTTCTTACCTTTGACTAGATCCAAGGCAGTTCTATTTTTCCCATGACTTTTTTTTACTGTTGATTTTAGACACTCTTCATACATGAGTTTTTTTTTACACTTGCTTCACAATGGAATTGGTTTGTTGTCTGTGGGTTATTGTTGTTGTTTGCTCATTTCATTTTGTCTGACCCAAGAATTGTGCTTGGAATGTTGGTTACTAGTAATGTTTATCTAATCTGCAATAATCTCTATACCTGTTAGTTGTTTTTGGCTATATCATTGTTTTACTGCCTTTTCTTCAAAGTATACATTTTTGTTCTATTGCTACAAACTATACAACCTGCAGTTATGTTTACATTCTTAGTAATGTTTATATGCTCTTCTCATAGACTAATTCCTAGTGTTTGTTGGTGATGTTAGTCAATGTTCATTTTGCAAAATTTTCTCCCTCTAATTATGCTTATTTGTTGGTGGTTGTCATCTGCAAAATTATGCGATCTATATAATTATCAATTATGCTTTGTTTTATGGATATGTTTTTGTTCTTTTAATGCAAACTATCTACCTACCAATTATGCTTACATTGTTGCTTGTGTTTATCTGCATTATACCTGGCAATTCTGTTGAGTTAGTTGATGATGTTATCTACAATTATACTTGTTGGATATGTTTTTTTTCTCTTGCTGCGAACTATATATTTTCATGTTATGCTTATATGCTCTTTATGCAAACTAAATACTTGACAATCTTATAGAGTTTGTTGGTTATGATAGTGAATGATATATTTTCAAACTTTTTTCATGCTATGCTTATTTTGTTGGTTACAAACTATATAATTGTCAATTATGCTTGGGTTGTTGGATATGTTTTTGCTCTCTTTCTGCAATCAATATTCTTACCAATTATGTTTAGATTGTTAGTTAATTTATTTGCTCTTCATGCAGACTACATATAGCACAAGAATTGTAGACTTTGTTAGTGATATATATATATACTCCAAACTATTTTACATATCACTTTTCCTTAAATTGTTAGATATGTCTGTTATTCTCTTTTTACAAAGTATATACCTGCCAATTATGTTTACTTTGTTGGTGATGATTATATGTTGTCTTTGCAGTTAAATTCTTTACAGTTTATAGAGATTAATATTGATGTTTACCAATTCTTTTTAATTCTTCATTTACTTGTGAATTATGCTTACTTTGTTAGTTGTTGTTAACTGCAAATTCTTCTAAATTATGCTGATGTTTCATATCAGACATGTTACCCTTAATTACAATGTATGTGTGTGCTTGTAATACACTAATGCTATGCAATCTTGATGCATTATATAATTTGCAACCTCGTTATCTTGTACCATGTTCAACTTGGCCAGTACAGGTTACACCATATCTTTTTAATTCTGTTACACAGTCCGATGAATCATACTTTTTTTAAATAAAATGTATAGATGGATAGTTAGGCATTAGATAAGGGCACATGGCTCGTCGTAGCAGCTTTTACCACAGTTATTGTCATTTGTTCAATTATATTTGAAGAATTGAACATACCTAGGATATCAAGGTGTCATATTGCTTCGTTGTTCAAAGACCTAACTAGGAAGAGGCACATGAATCTTGAGGGGTGGTCGAGACTATTGTGTTAGATATCTTAGGATGGAGCATTTGGCTTCTATTATAAGTGATAACCACCATCTTGTTGACAAGAGACATGTCTCGATCAAGGAACAACTTGCCATATTCCTATACATTGTTGGTCACAACGCGAAGAATAGGACCATGCTCATATAGTTCCTTTAGTCTGAGGAAACAATTAGAAGGTACTTTAATAACGTATTGTGTGCAGTGTGTGCATTGAGTGATGATTTTGTTCAGCCCCCTACTGGCACCTGCCACCCCAAGATAGAAAACAACCCTAATTGGTATCCCTTCTTCAAGGTAAACTTAGATAATAATGATAATTACTTTTGCTAGTGAGTCATTCATAACATTAAGGTTTCACAAAAAATTTTGTTTGTTATATAGGAATGTATTGGTCTTTTGGATGGCACACATATTGATGCCTCCGTCCCACTTTATGAATTGCCCTATTTTAGGGGCAGGAAAGGCCCAAATCAAAATGTGCTAGCCATTGTGAATCCTGATCTCAGATTAATGTACATGCTAGCGGGATGGGAAAGATCAGCAAACGATTTCACCATCCTTAGAGATGGACTCTCACGGCCACAACTTGAGGGTTTGAAGCTAATAGAAGGTTGACACTATTAAATTGTGAATTATGACATGTTTAAATGAATTGTGTTTGATCTTAGTGGTTTTCATGTAGGGAAATACTACTTGGTAGACGCTGGGTACACTACTATGAATGGTTTCATAGCCCCCTATCTGGGGGTTAGATAGCATCTAAAAAACACCATTGAACCCGAAGGAATTATTCAATCTTAGGCACTCTATGATATTATAAATGATGGAGTGAGCATTTGCTATGCTTAAAAATTGATTCAAAATCCTTACTTCGCATCCCTTTTTTCCCTTACAAGACACAAGTCTTACTAGTAATTGCTTGCTATATTGGTTAATGAAATGTGGCGAAAATTTATCTCTCATGTCTGACCTTCATGATTTCATTTCCATCAGGATTTTCTTTGAAACTTTGTGTTATTTTCCTATTAGTTTTCCTATTTCCTAAAAATCTAGCTTTTTCCTTGTTTAATTATCTCTTCTGACATGTGCATTGGTTTTCCTTATCGAAAAACAAATTATTAATATAGAACTTTTCATGGTTTTGATTTATCCAATAGAGTGAGAAGCACAATGGAGGGTAGCAATTGCCCACTTGATGCTGCCATTAGAAAGGCTCTAAAAGGCAAATGGGGTACTTCCAACAAGAGCTGGAAGAATAAATTTGACAATTTCTTGATTGCTTTGCTGGTTGACCAAGCAAACAAAGGGCTCAAGTGTGATAAATCTCTCAAAAGAGTAACTTTTACACATGCAGCTACTGTTGTAAATGCAAAATTTACCACCGACTTCACTCCCGAGAATGTGGAAAATCATTATAGAATATTGAAGGACAAGTATGTTGAAATTAAAAAGGTTAGGGAATTAAGTGGGGCAGGATGGGATGATGAGAACAAAATGATCACTCTCGATCCAATTGTCGCATACACATACACTAAGGTTAGTTGCTAATTTTTTGGCCTTTGGGTTGTTTGACTATAATTAGTAATGCACATATCATACATGTAATTTTTGTTGACAATAGGCGCATCCATCTACAAAGCCATTTATCAACAAACCCATATAGAATTATGAAGGTTTGAAAATCATTTGCGGAGATGATATAGCAACAAGGTCATACACAACATCTCTTTACTCGGATTTTGAAGAGAAATATTGGAATAAGGACAATGAAAATGATAACAGTGTATCACCAAACGAGCATGCAAACAGTGAGGATTAAAAAGATGGCAACTTAGCCCTCCTATCACAAGTAGCCTGGCGACGTCTTCTACTTTAAGGCCACAACAGGCCAGGGGATCTATAAACAATTTGATGATGGCTAAGTTAGTCAATGTTGTGGGGAAATGGCCTCCATAATTAGGTGCCCCACCCACTGGTCAAAGATTTTGTATGACAAGGTAATGGAGGTTGAAGGATCATTGAATAGATTCTCGATCAGGTGTTTGATCACCTCGTGGAGAGGAAAAATGAAGCCAGTAGTTTCATGGCAAAGAAGATTGGAGATGTGACACTTTTGGGTTGAGAAGTATCTCTCCTATTATGGTTGATTAAAGCTGCAAGCTTGAAGACTACTTTGGGGGTTTTAGATGTCTTGACAAGTAGTGCACCTATTTTTTTTTTTTTTTGTTTTTTTTTTTTTGCTGACTACTTTATGCCTTATCTACATCCATGCTTTTCATTTCTGCACCATGCATTATTTGTGTTGCATACATGCAACCGAACAATCATGTGTGCCATCTTTTGTTGAGTTTTCTGCTCATGTTTTGTGATTGGGCTCTATGTCTGTCGCATGTAGTGCGTAGCTGTTACGAACTGTGGAGTATGCATTGGTATGCATGTTTAACTTTATGTTCATGTTTTCATTAGATTTCTTGCTTTTTATAGGATGTGTTCTCACTAGGTTTTGTGGCTATGCACTGTGTTCTCATCTATTGTTGGTTTCATGTTCTGCTTATGTTTATAGTTATTTATCATAATGTGTTGATGTCTATTGTTTATTTATTTCCATGCCCTTACTAAATGTTATCAATTTATTACCCTTTAGTGATTTGTATGCTCTGTATATTGTTAACAAGAATTTTGTTTTTATACATGCAAATAAATTGGTACTATGATCTCACCTTGTTTGTGTAATTTTTGCAAGAATTGGTATTGTGGTTGTGATGATGACATGAGAAACATTGTGCACTGAGGCATTGGTTCATTTTATGTTTATATCAAATTGTTGCATAGCCCACTGTTGACTACATTTTTAAACATCTAGATGCCTGGGCAGGGCAATGCATTGCAACCAGAAAGCATAAACAGTTGTGGAAAGTGGGTCAAGGGTATGTCATCTGTTTGCTATTGTCATTGGGAATGAGCATGGCAGGATGGTGGGTATTCAATACCTCCACTATAGCTAACTCATTGCCAGTTACGAGCAATCAGTGGCATGGGGCTGCTTAATTCTTTATTTTTATCTTTTGTTGTTCCTTGCACATGTTGTATATGATCTGATCATTGTCGGATAACTTTGATGTTTTCTTATGCTCATGTGCAGTCATTTTGTATGTTTGGTCTTTTTTTTTTTTTTTAATTTTGTTTTAAGAAGTATATATGGGCACCTTTAATGCCAATGAAGTGATGTATGAATATGTCCTGTCACCTAAGACATGATGGGAAAATAAAATGGAGGTGGATTCCAAGCCTGAGGACTGTGCAAGTAGCTTGGCAATATTAGTTGTTGTCAACAGAAATAAGCAGTCAGTTGTTTATTGAATCGTACTTGTGAAGTTTTTTGTTGGGAAATGAATATTTTAGAAGCTGTTTGTTAGAGCTGAAAGCCTAAGTTGGCATTATTTGACAAGCAAGGGGCTGCTGTGGCAAAGGTAATGATTTGGTAAACAAGGTGTTAAGGATGATGCATGGCGAAGGCACTTGATGATGTGGCTAAAGTGGTTGACACACCCCTTGCGTGAGTGTTCTGCAAGTGCACTGATCATCACAGTAATAAAATACCCCGGTGAGTGGGTAGTCGAATCCACAAGGAATAGTTGTTTAGAAACAAGAGTTATCACTACTTAGCTAGAACAGGAAACAATGGTGAGTGAAATCAAAATATAAATGCAAAGAAAAATAAAAGAGAAAAGAAAGCAAGCAAGAGGAAATAGAGAGGATAACCAATGATAAGATGGGACACTCGAACAATGCTCATCCTCGGACTATTGTTTCAAGTGCAAGACTAATATTATGCCTCCTAACTGATGTTTAATGAGTTGTGAAAATCCAAAATCACACGGCGGAAAGGGATACTCTTAACACCTCACACAGTGTGGGACTGCTTGGAGTTTTGCGGATGCCAAGTGATAAACCCTATTCCCTAATATAGATATAACCCTTTGGTCGAGGAGAAAGGTCCTTAATCAAAATTAAACCCCAACACTAAGATTCACTTCAACACTTCACTCTATTGTTCGCACAACTATGCCCCAGTGGAGTTCATCTCTTAGCACTTCACTCTATTGTGATCGCAAAGAACTCTTGAAACATGGAGGCAGGATAAATCATGTTGGAAGGGAAAGGGAACATTTTTCTACCTCTCGACTCACCCTCTCAACCCTCTTCAATCTCACTTAGTCTAATCCTAATGAAGTTGTCACACTTTCAATGGATTACCTAGATGGATTCTCAACCCTAGTGTCACTCTTAAGGGAAAATGAACACAATAAGCATTCAAGATTGAAACTCAATTAAATCATCAATTAAAGAAGCATAATAGAAGTCAATGAAAAAAAATCATCTTAGGGTTTACAAGTCCAAGAACCCACTAGGGGTTTAGCTCTCCATGGAGAAATACAAAATCAACAATGAAATCAAATATAAGTGCAAGCAATCCATAAAGATAACCCCCTTGTCGTCAGTGTCGATGGTCTTCAAGAGCCGCCTCATCTTCTCCAAAAACTCCTCCGTCGAGCCTAGGGCACATCTTGCCGAATCAATGTCATCAAAAGCTCCCCTAATAACTCTACTTCGAAGGATGTTGATGTCGATGCCGTAAAATCACTCTTAAAGCCTCACAAAAATCTCTCCAAACTCTACCCATGCTCTCCCCGAAAGATTGTCGGAAATAGAAAAAAAATCCCCAAATAAATCTCAAATCACGGTATTTATAGGGTTAAAATCGGGCATCCACACGACCATGTGGAATTTCCACACGCCCGTGTGGATTTCCAGGAATCGGTTTCCTACGCGCTGTGAACAGTAACTGCTACAATGATATTACCACATTGTTTTCCTATAGTAACTGCTACAGTATCCCTTGCCAAAATGCTCCCGACTTCATTTCTTCATCGACGCCGCCAAGTTGGGCACACAACCATACGATAGAGCACGCCGCCTCTTGCTTTCAAACACATTGATAAAGCTCTTCAATGTTACACAAGTCGGACTCTATGAGTGTGACTGCCTTTGTGTCCCTCCAATTTGTATATTCACTTGAGCACTTTGGAGGTTGCCACACACTCACATGTCTACAACTTGTGCCTTGATCCTTTCTTAGTCCAAGAGTTTCCTTAACAATTGCGTCCATGGTCTATTTTTGCTTTCTTTCTTCCAAACTTGTCTCCACAACCCTAAATGCACAAAAGACCACAAATACACGAATGAGTGATAAAATCTGATAAAAGTGATGCTCAATGTAAGAAAAATATACTTCGTATTACTCATACACGAGCACTTATCAGCGGTAAAGAATAGTAACATGGCAAATGACTAGGAACATGATGACAAAGATATGAAGACTAGAAGATCATGGTAGAAGCTTATGATTGAAGGATCTATCTCAATGTACCATATGGAGAAAATCTATTAGGAAGTCTATCTTAGGAAAGAGCATCAAGGTAAAAGAATCTCTTTTAATTTAAGAGCAATTTTATCTTAGATATGATTTAATCTATCTTTGGTAAGATCCAAGATGATGAAATCTATTTTTGATAAACTCTTTTCTTATGAGAGGTTTATTTCAAAAGAGGGGAATAATCTATTGTTGGAAAGAAATGAAGATCATCACTAGGAGACCAAGGATTGCATGGAGCTTAGTTTGGTGTAAAGTTATTTGAAGACACAAACTAAGAAAGGCAAGATAAGCCAACATGATTCTCAAGACCATAATTGGCAATAAAATTTGAAGAAAAGATCCAAAGCTATTTATCGGCAGAGTTATTTGAAGATATAATTTATTCAGGGACACAAGATATCTATGGCAAGATTTGATAGAAGATTGAAGACCCAAGCTTGGATAAAGGAAGGTCATACTTGGAAGATATTGAGGAGCTAAACTTGGATGAGAGAACATCAACTTTAGTACAACATATTGAAGACCAAACTTGGATGAATGAAGATCAAGTTTGATGATTTTGTGAAGACCAAACTTTGACTAAGTTTTAGAAAGAAGATCGAGGAGATCTTTGAAAACCATCTTTGGTGAGATGGATTCACGCCTTGGTGGGTGCGATCCTCGGGAGAGGGACCTGTTGATATGACGTGAGGAAGAAGGCTAGTTGCTGGTGGCAGGAGCTCAGGAGCGAAAGGAGTGGACTGTATCAACCTGAACTGGAGCAATTAGGATGATTGGAGGTATCGAATGTCATGTTGCAATGGGATCTTGAACTCAATCAGGATTAGTAAGCGGGCCGCATTGCAAGCTCGATTGCAAAATGAGTTGCAACGTCTAACTTTGGAAGGTGTCCAAGTTAGGAAGCCATGGAGAATCTAAAAAAGGAAGCTTTGTTAGGACGTAGTAACGTTTACAAAAGATACCTTGCTTGAAGATTTAGGATGAGACACTAGTGAGAGACCCTAGTGTATGGGTTGAGGAGAGTGGGTATCGGGTAATCTAGAGAGGGTTATTCTCTGTTATTGTGAGAGTGAGAGTATGTATTGTACACTTCATTCTTTTTTTCTTTTAGTGGATTGTTTTCTCCAGGCTCGACCCCCCAAACGTAGGCAGGTTGTGCTGAACATGGTAACCATTTTATGTGTCTTCTTTCTCTTGCATATTTGATTCTGTGTGATAGCATTACATTAGAGTTTGAGCGAAAGTTTATCACACTTCTACCCCTCCAGAACTAACATTGTTGATTGATTACTTAGGGGTGGTTTTAGTTTTTTTGTGTATTTTCTTAAGTCTTTCAGAAAATGCGTACTATTGGGTTAGTTGTATATTGTAATAGTTGATCATGTACAAAAAAACTCTCTCAATGTTGTTTTTCAATGAAATATCAAAGTTGTATCTATTATGCATGTGCAGTTTTTTAACATTTGTCTCTTATGTGATTTTGCAGTGCAACCACTTGAGTAAGATTGTTAGTAATCTATTACATTGTGAGGAATCATTAAGTTTGAATTAGTCAACAGCTAATGTATGTTTTTATTATTTGATGAAATTATACAAGTTAAAACACAAAAAACTCCGAGTTTATTCCTATGCAAATTGAACTGAAGAACAAAAACTTAGCTAAATTTTAGCTAGGTTTTCAAAATTTAAATCAATGATAAAATAAAAAAAAAAGAAACAAAAACGAAAAAAAAAGTTAAAGATTCAACTCTAAAGCAATCCCCCAACAAAGTTGAAGGGGTAAACTCACCACATACTGAAGTGGTGATTGGATTGCCACTTTTATGCAAACCAAACACGATGAACTTCCAAAGTGATAAATTCCAGATTTCGACTTTTATTATCCAAACACACTGGTCACTTTTCTCACACTTCCTACTACAACCAAACACATTAAACTGGGCATTTCACCTAAACTCTTTACTTCTACTAAAGTGACACTTTTAGACTTTGGCCACTTCGATGGAGCACTTCCGAACCAAACACCCCTAAAGGGGTTGGACTGATAAAATAAAAACACTATTTAGATATTTTGACCAAAAATCAATTAAATAATAATAATAATAATAATAATAATAATAATAATAATAATAATAATTGAAACCCCTACTCAAAACCCCTCCGCCGGACCGGAAAGTCCATGCTATCAAACTGGTCATTTCAATGGCTCTCCGAGCAACAATAATACTGAGGAAAAATTCTCCTCCTTTCCCTTCTCTCTTCACCATCTCCACCCCCTCCCTTGCCCATCACCTGCTCCACCATTTCTCCCGACCACCTCCTCTCCGTGATCCCGCCCACCTCCAAACCCTCGCCTCCGCCCTCACTCCCGACGCCGTCGAGGCCGTACTGCGCGACCTCCAGAGCTGGCGATCCGCCCACGAGTTCTTCCTCTGGGTGTCATTGCAACCCGGCTTCCGCCACTCCTGCTACACCTACAACGCCATGGCCTCCATCCTCTCCCGCGTCCGCCAACCCTCACTTCTCCGATCACTCCTCCATGAAATCCTCTCTCGCAAATGCCCCATGACCCCTGGAGCTCTGGGTTTCCTGATTCGCTGCGTCGGGAGTCAAGGATTGGTCGATGAAGCTGAATTCTTGTTCGATCATGCTGAGGAGTTGAGCTGCGTTCCCAATTTGTACACTTATAACTGTTTGATCGAGGTCTTGGCGAAGGTTGGTAGGGTGAGGATGGTGGAATTGAGATTCAGGGAGATGAAGAATCCTGATAAGTATTCTTTCACTGCGATGTTACAGGCTTACTGCAATGCTGGCATGTTAGATCATGTTTGGAGGGTTTTCAAGGAGCTACATGGTAGAGGATGGGTTGATGAGCATGTTTTCACTATTCTTGTTGTAGCATTTTGCAGATGGGGAAAGGTTGATAAGGTTTTTGAGTTGGTGGAAGCTATGGAGGGTCTTGGAATGAGGTTGAATGTAAAGACCTTTCGTGTCTTGGTTCATGGGTTTGCAAAACAGGGGAGTGTGGAGAAGGCAGTTGAGATGTTTAAGAAAATGAAGCTTGCAGGTTTTGATGGGGATTTGAGGCTGTATAGTGTTCTGATTGAGGGGTTTTGTGCGGCGAAAGCTGTTGAGAATGGTTTGGCATTGTATCGAGAGATGAAGAACAGTGGGATCTGTCCTGATAATCGATTAATGAAGATGATGATCTCGTCACTCTGCGGAGCAGGTGACATGGCGAATGCGAACTCTTTGCTTGAGGAAGAGGGGGATAAGGCAAGTTTGGCTAGTTTAGTATCACTTTATAATACAATTCTTGATGGAATGATCAGGTTTGGTGACGTTGAAAGAGCTCATTTGCTATTAAGGTCAATGATGGCCAACCGGAACTCCTTGGTGGCACAGAAGGATGGAGATGAGTGTGAGAGTAGGGAATTTGAAGGGGCTGTATCTGAAAGTTTATTTAGGATCAAGAAATCTGTGTTGCCAAATGATGAGTCTTTTAGCATTGTTCTCTGTGGTTTGTGTGAGGGTGACAAGCTGGATAAGGCCTTGGTGCTATTTGATGACATGATTAGTAATGCTTGTAAAGGGAATCTATTGATGCATAATAATTTGATCAATAAGCTTTGTAGTGTTGGTCGATTAGAGGAGAGCTATAATATGCTCAATAAGATGAGGGAGCTTGGTTTTGTGCCCACGGAATTCACTAATAATTCTATATTTTATTGCTTATGCAAAAGAGGAGATTCATCCACTGCCATAGATTTACTTAAGGAAATGCGACATCAAGGCCATGTGCCATGGATAAAGTACTGTACCTTAATGGTGCAGCAGTTAAGTAAGCAGGGAAAAGTGGATGAAGCTTGCTCTTTTCTAGAGGAAATGGTTCAGATTGGTTTTCTTCCTGATATGATTGCATATTCCGCCGCCATTGATGGAATGTGCAGGATTGGAGAAATGGACAAAGCCTTGAAAGTTTTCCGAGATGTTTCATCAAGCTGTTACCTCCCTGATGTTGTTGCACATAACATTGTGATCAATGGATTCTGCAAGGCAGGAAGATTAGCTGATGCGGAAGCAATTTTGAATGAGATGATAGATAAGGGGATCGTTCCTTCCACTGTTACCTACAATTTAATGATTGATGGTTGGTGCAAGGCAGGGAGGATGGACAAGGCACTTGCTTGCTTGTCAAAAATGAATGATGAATCAGAGCCACCTTCAGTGGCCACATACACTAGCTTAATAGATGGATTTTGCAGTGTTGGGAGAACTGAAGATGCTTTGCAGTTGTGGAATGAAATGCAGGAGAAGGGATGCCTTCCGAATAAAATTGCTTATAGTGCTCTTGTGTATGGACTATGCAAGTGTGGTAGGGCAGATGTGGCCCTTTCATATTTCCATGAGATGAAGGAGAGGAAGTTTGAGGCTGATGCTTCTTTATGCATTTTGATGGTAAACTGTTTGCTGTTGAAACGAAATTTAGTCAGTGCAACGGAATTCCTAAAACAAGTACGACCAATGGTTGAATCTATCACAACTGATTCTAAGGATTACCGCCTGATGAGAAAAGCAGTGTATGAATTGTCCAAAGATGTTATTTCCTTGGATAAGAAGACTCCACTGATTCAAAGTGTTTCTGGCGTTAAGGAGGATAATTATAACTAAAATGTACTTCCAATGCCTACTACATTAGCATTCGCTGCTAGCAGCCATGTCCAGTGCTTTTCCTAGTTTTGGATGCTAGATCAATTCTACCTGCACAGTTTTTTGGATTCTAACTGGTTCCTGAGAAGAAAAGACTTCGTCATGAATTGCTTTTTGCATTCAGTCACTTGCCACAACACCAATCAATAGCCTTCACTATGACAAGAGGTAACTACTACTTTTGATCTATTGTCTTAATTAAAATGTCCAGAAATTGCTGTGTTATGCAATTGCATGCTTAACTAAACCCTTTTTTCCCCCACAGAAGTGCACTTTCACCCAAAGAAGAACTTTTTCCTTTAAATTTGTGATTTCTTATCCTAGATGAACAGGTTCTCGAGCCACACTTTTTCTGTTTTTATCATCAGGCAAATCAGCATAAAATCTAAAGTCCTTCATGCAGCCTTCTGTGACACTATTTCAATGGCAACATTTTGGTTATTTACTTATTTAGAAGTTAGGATAAGATACTGTTCTCATCCACAATGTCAAAATTCAGGACAGGGCCTTGTTAGCTACCACAAGAGCTCTACCTTAAGCAAATATGAGTAATAATTCTGTAATATGCTGAATGTAATCTACATTTATATGTAAAATTATTCTGAAATTCTTTAAAAGATATTTTTAATTAAATCATGCCATTATACTGATGTTATTACAGACACAGGGTGTTGTTGTGCGCATCCCACAATCTTCTTATGGCAAATGATTTTGTCTGATACTTGGCTTTAAAGGTAAGATTAGGTAGTTGGAAAAGCTTTGGTCCTACAAGTTTCATGTTCTTTGTATTTTACAAGTTGAACCTTGATCTATAACAATCCTCTCTTTGTTGGTATCTTGGATATACAGTTGCACTGCTATATCCAGATTTTCAGAAAGTAGGATAGTTATCCTGACTAACCATTAATGGTTTTAAAAAAGCTAATGTTTTGATCATGCTGAGTTTTCTTAGCCATATGTTTATTCTGTATTCAAACTGTATAAACCATTCATTGTATTGTTCAGAAATTATACTGACGTAGCCAAAAGATTCATGCTAAATACATTAATAATAAATTTTGCAAATAGATGCATCTCCAGCTAGCGGCCAACTTGATTGCATTAAGGTGATTTCAGCTAAAAATGTCGAACTATATCATGCTTGAATATCTTTGTATTCAGTAAGACATAATCACCTACATCCTGCACATGCTGAGCAGAGTCCGCAGAAGTTTTATGTTTGTGTCAAAGTTCATATGGAGAGGTTCCTGATGCATTAAAATGCGTATGTGTTTGCCATCTGCTTGTATAACTTGCTTCACCATCATTATGGATTTTTGTTTTTTAATCAAGTTATGTGGATGAAAATCATGATTATCAATGTTCCACTGCATTTGACATCTATTTTGGTTTCTTTCCCAGGCAAGTTGTGTTAGTTTGATTACATGCAGGAAGACAAAACATCAGTAATATTTTTTGTCACATTGCTATCTTCAGAAGAAAGCAAGCAGTTACACACGTACACCTCATATTATAGAAATGAGTAGTGAATATAAGTATTTGGGATTAGCCAGTCTATAATAGTCATCTTCATATCATTACCCTCCATGATTTGGACTCTTTGCTTGGACCATTCAATTGACTTTCTCACTCTTTAAATGTCTTTTTATTTCAGTTATAAATCACAGTCATAACTGTGTCCTTCCTGATTTCTGTCGATTTTTATATTGTTGTCCACAATCCTAATGTTCAACTTAGTCAAACAAATTCTCCCCCTTTTGACCTCTTGTTTGGTTTTGGTTTGGTTTCTTCTGCAGATGACAGTGGTAATGTGAAATCCTATCAAGAAGCTTGACCTTCAGCAATGCGCATAAGCGGGTATGTTTGCTGTGCACAAGCTAGGTTTTCCTAATAATCCTCTCTTTTGTGGAATCCAACATCAACCACTTAGATTGCTTGGTGAACGTGAATCTTGAGCTTTACCAGATTGGATTGGTTGATTTCTCACATATAAAGTTCACTTTGTCGTTCAGTAACCTTGTCTCTGTTTTATATCTGACAGTTAAAAGAAGAATGGATCATCAACAACATGAAGGAGAACAGCTTTCTGACCGAAAACATGTCAATTTTGCATGAGACTTGACACTGTGAGTTTCAGCCAATTATAAATACGAAGCATCTTTTTTTCCTTGGTAAACTATATGGATAAGCCTCTCTGCTGATACCAAGTGCAGACCAAGTGCAAGAACTTTTGCGTTGAATCTCTTCAATGATACAACATGCAGAAAGGGCCTTGCTTGATTTACTTTCTCAAGCTTCTCTTCTAAATATTGCCATGCCGGCAATTTACATGGCTCCCGAAGTTGCAGCTAATGGGTCTAGTTTGTCAACCAAGCGCTCTAAAATTTATCCATTGATTATATATATATATAGATATAATTTAAATAATATATTTTTACTTATATTAAAATATGTATAATTAATTAGAAAACAAAAATTACCTCAGTTTTTTTTAAAGCTCAACGAGTATTTATTTTCTCTTTGGCTTCTTCTACAGATGATCGCACAAGTCAGGAAGCTTTATCTTCACTAATTTGCTTTTAGTGTATTTTCTGTGGCTCTCCTGTGCATTGGCTTGAAGTTGAGCATAAAGTTGTACCTCTTTCGAGCAATATCAACCTCGAATCTAGCCCCTCATCTAGTAGATTTTTTTCATCATGGAATGCTTATGAAATTCATCGTCACTTGTGGTTGATTGTTACATTTTTTACATTTTTCAAACATGTCCAATATTTCCAAGAAATAAGAAATCTCATGCTAACATTTTAAATATTTTGGCAGCTCTTGTAAGTTTCAATTAAGTATTCAATAATTAGGATGCAAATATAAATTATATTGCAGGATATACTTGCATGAATTATGAAATATAGACCTTGCAAGTATGTGCATGTAGCAATTAAGCCCTTCAAGTGCTCTTTTTCTCTTGTCATCAACGAACTCAGCAATCTTGTTTGGTGTTAGAGGACTTCCGCTCTAGAGCTCGCCCAGTTTTCCACTCACTCTGTCTAAGAAGACGCCTCCCTCACTTGCCATGGCAGGTGGTGGTGCACTCCCTGCCCAGCTAAAAGAAAGGAACCGATGGCAATGCAGCATGGGATGCGCTCCTGGGCCAACGTTGTGGGAGAAACTTCAGAGTCCAACTAGTACCTCAAACGTAGATCCCATGGCTCACATGGAGAAGCTCAAGGCTGTGGTGAAAGACACGGTCACACTAGATCCTGAACTAGTATGCAGACAGCCTTGTTTGGTAAATCCTTAGGCAAGGCCATCATGTTGGATCAAGTTAGTCAAGCGTTATACCGATTGTTGGGGGGTGGGGAGGCCTTCGGCAACTTTTCGGTAGCCAGCATGCCAAACGACTTCTATCTCATACTTCCAATGGAATTATGGAATGGAGAAATGTTGCAACACCTTGGATCCTACCTTGGAAGGCTCCCCAAAATCGATGAGTACATAGAGAAAAGAACGAGGTCAAAGTCCGCCCGAATTTGTGTTGAAATGGATCTGTATGAAAAGCTTAACCCTTAAAACAAGTTGTTTGGGTCGAAACAACTACCAAGAAAGGTAATGGTAGTGATTCTATATGAAAAACTGCTAGTGTTTTACTATCGTCGCGGCCGGCTTGGTTATGGCAAGACAAGATGTAGCTCTATTTCATACTTGGTTAGCAGTATTTTCCATTTGTATTTGGTTTTGAGTTTTCATATTTACATTTTCACTCTATTATTTGACTAGGTAAATTTTCGGGCTTAGAATCAGTACTGATACTCTCTAGTTTACCATTGATCGATACACTTCTTTCCAGCACACTATATTATTTGATAGGCACGTGCACTTGCATTTTATAGGTGACATTCGTCTCTACCAAGTTTTTGACTCTGTTGCCGAGGATACTTAGAGATATTAGGAACATTCTTTTATTCTGCCAAATTAACCATTTCTTTTTTTTTTGTTTCTTGTTTCTTACTTTTCTTCTTTTATTCATTCTAATTTGTGTTCTTGTGCTTGTTTGCAGTGTATATCAAAGGTCAAAGATATAATTCATATCATGTTATGTACAATCCGAATATTAATGCACCGGTTAGAGGCCATGAATGCTAAGATGGATAGCATTTCACATCGAGAACATTGGACTGGATCCGATTGGTTTATGTGGCAGAATGAATCGGAGGACACTTGTATAACATTCGAGATGAAAACTATGAGTGCCCTACTTGAACGGTTGTTTCAGCTAGAATCAAGACAGCCACTAAGCGAGACCTAGCTTACTCTGGAAGAAGCACTTGATCATTTTATGAAATCCCTTGATATGTGTGGTACATGAGATGGGAAACAAGCAGGGGTAACCCAAACTTCATCTTACCTAGAATCATAGTATGTGATGTCAGTGTCGGTTTAGGATTCGAAGGGATTATAAAATGGCCAAGCAGATTCTCCCATCCCCTTTGATGAGAGTGGCCTAATGGATGATGAGAGCATGGAATAACTGATAGATTCAAGACATCAACAACAAGATATTAGCATGGATGTTGGGAACAAGAAACTAAAGTCATCTAATGAAGAACCCCTCTTTTTGCATATGATTGGAAGATTGGAAGATTTCTGATATCAAGGGTATCAACTCCTCTTTTTGCACTCATAAAATCTTAATTGAGGAAAACTTCAAGAAGGTGGTTCAATAGCAAAGAAGGTTGAATTCAAACATGAAAGAGGTAGTTAAGGTGGAGGTAATCAATTGGCTTGATATTGGTGTGATATACCCGATATCCGATAGTTCTTAGGTTAGTCTTGTTTAGGTAGCACCAAAAAAAAGGGTCATGTAGGTGGTTTCAAAAGAAAGGAGTGAGGTTATCATGACAAGGACTGCCACCTAGTGGAGAGTTTGCATTGGTTACAAACAATTGAATGATGTTTGATAAGTACTCGTGTTATAGTAATACGAAATGTTATTGTCTTACATTGAGCATTACTTTCTCAGATTTTATTGTTAATTGGTGTACATTGTAGGGTTGTGGAGTGAGTTTAGAGAAGAAAGAGCAAAGTTAGATCATGTTCGCCGTTGTTGGGGAGTTCTTGGACCAAGCAAGGAACAAGGCATGAGTTTAGACTTGTGGGTGTGTGCCAACCTCCTTTGGAGGGGCACAAAGGCAATCACATTCACAAAAGTCTAACCCATGTAGCATTGGAGAACTTCGTTAATGAGAAGAAATGAAGCAATTAATATGATCTACCATTGATTGTGTGCCCAATTCAACCGCCTCAATGAAGAACGATGAAATCGGGAACATTTGATGCGCGGGACTGTAGCAATTCACTGTAGTAGTTTACTATTCACTATGCGCCAGAAAACTGATTCCAGAGAATCCACATGGGCATGTGGAAATTCCACATGGCCGTGTGGATGCCCGATTTCAGCCGATTTACAGCCGCGACTCAGCACTATTTAAAAGACTTTTCTGGACTTTTTCAAAGATTTTTTCGCCTATCTTCTGGAGAGTCACGGCTAGGGTTTAAAGAGGACTTTGTGGAGGATTGGAGCGAGTTCTCAGCATCGACATCGAAGCTCGTTGGAAGATAGTTATTGGGGGAGCTTTCGTCCACACCGATCCGGCGAGGTGTGCCCTAGGCTTGACAAAAGAGCTTGGTGGAGAGGACGGAGAGACCTCACAAGACCATCGCCAGGCATCGCAATGGGGTTTCATCTATATTTATCTTTCTTGTTTATTTATACACATTGATGGATTTGTATAGCTCCATGGAGAGCTAAACCCCTTGTGGGTATTTGGACTAGTAAACTCTAGGATGATCTCGTTTCTATGACATGTTATTATGCTTTCTTAATTGATGAATTTAATTGAGTTCCAATATTGATTGCTTATTGTATTGATTTTCCCTTAGCCGTGACACTAGAGTTGAGAATCATCTAGGTTGTCCTTTGGAGGTGTGGCAGCTCCTATAGGATTAGACTACTCAAGATTGGAGAGGGTCGAGAGGATGAGTCGTGAGGTAGCGAAACGTCCCCTTTCCCCTCCGGTGTGATTTTCCCTACCTTCGTGTTCTAAGAGTTCTTAGCGGTCAAAGTAGAGCGAAGTGCTAGGAGATGAACTCCCCTGGGGCTTAGTTGCGCGAGCAATAGAGTAAAGGGTTGTAGTGAATCTTAGCGCTGGGGCTTAACTAAGACTAAGGTTCTTTCACCTGGACCAAAGAGTTAGAACTATACTTAGGGACAAGGTCTATCACTTGGAATCCCTAGAACGCCAAGAAGTTCCACGTAGTGTGAGGCTTAGGATGATGTACTCCCCTGGGCTTAGTTGAGAGATCGACAGAGTGAAGGGTTGAAGTGAAACCTAATGCCGGGTATAGTGTTGGAGCTAGTCATGGTTGACCTTAGGTTTGGGACCGTGTGCTTTAGGATGTCCACGACTCATTAAACATCAATAGGAGAGTATAATTCATAGTCTTGCACTATAACATTAGTCCTAGGGGGAGCTTGTCAGGGTACCCCTTATTCACATTGATTGTCCTTCTCTTTACTCCTTACTTGCACTCTCTTGTCTTCCATATTTCTCTTTTATTTTTTTGCACACACATTGATTCTTCTCACCATCATATTTTCACACTAGCTAACTAGCAAATTCTCTTGTCTATAATCCCTACTCCCTGTGGATTCGACTATCCTCTCACCAGGGTACTTTATTACTGCGACAACCCGTATAATTTCGGGCCCCTGTCAATACTACTAGGAAAGACCACTTTCCTATCCCTTTTATTGATTAGATGCTGGAAAGCTTGTCATGGCACATGTATTAATGCTTTTTGAATAGGTTGTCAAAATATTTCCAGATTCCGATTGCTCCAAAAGATCTAGTACTTTTGCATACTACCATATACCTTTTAGGTTATGCAATGCTCTTGCTACTTTTCAAAGGTGTATGATGATTATTTTTGATGATTTTATAAAAGACATTATGGAGGTGTTCATGGATAATTTCTCTGTTTTTGGTGATTCATATAACTTGTGCCTCCATAATTTAACAAGGGTCATGAGGAGATATGAGGAGACCAATTTAGTATTGAATTGGGAAAAATGCAATTTCATGGTCCGGGAAGGCATCGTACTAAGGTGTAAAATATCTCAAACAAGGAATAGAAGTGGACAAAACTAGGATTGATGCCATTGAGAGGCTTCCATCCTCTTCTTCGAAAAAATCCATTCCAAGTCTTTTAGGCCATGTTGGGTTTTATCGTCGATTCATAAAGGATTTCTGGGAAATAGCTCGACCACTCACCAAGTTACTTAAGAAAGACGTACCTTTGGAGTTCACCACTGAATGAATGTCTGCCTTCAAAGACACTTGAGCAAAAGTTTAGTGTGCCAATCGTAGTAGCACTCGATTGGAGTCTACGTTTGAGATTATGTTTGATGCTAGCGGTGATGCTATTGGAGTCATACTAGGGCAAAGGCGTGACAAGCATTTTCAACCCATTTACTATGCGTGCAAAACCCCAATTATGCTGACACGACCCTTTGCGTGTATCCCGCAAGTGCACGGGTTGTCGAAGTAATAAAATACCCTGGTGAGTGGGTAGTCGTATCCACAGGGAATAGTGTTCAGAAACAAGTGTTATCGCTATTTAGCTATGATGGGAATCGATGATGAGAAAAGTATATATGTATAGATGTAAAAGAAAATAAAAGAGTGCAAGAAGAATAATGAGGGTAGGAGAGGTAATCGATATAACGATGGGGTACCCGGACAAAGCTCCCCCTAGGACTAATGCTTCTAGTGCAAAACTTGTATTATGCTCTACAATTGATGCCTATTGAGTCGAGGATATCCTAAAACACACGGTCCCAAACCTAAGGTCAACCGTGACTAACCCCAACAATATGTCCCGGAAATAGGATTCACTTCAACCCTTCACTCTGTTACTTGCGTAACTAAGCCCCAGGGGAGTATATCTACTTAAGCCTAACACTACGTGGAATTGCTTTAAGCTCTAGGGATTCCTAGTGATAAAACATGTTCCTATGTGTAGTAGTTCTAACCCTTTGGTCCAGGTGGAAGAACCCTAGTCTAAATTAAGACCCAGTGCATAGGATTTACGTCACCCCAAAGCCTTGGGGGAGTTTATCTACCTAACACTTCACTCTTTTTCGACCGCTAATAAATCAAGGAATCGGAGGTAGGGAGAAATCACACCGGAAGGGAAAGGGGTACATCGCTACCTCACAACTCTCCCTCTCAACCCTCTTCAATCTTAAGTAGTCTAACCCTATAGGAGTTGTCACACCTCCAAAGGGTAACCTAAATTGCTCTCAACACTAGTGTCACGGTTAGGGGAAAACAATAGCAAAAGATAATTAAAATTGAAACTCAATTAAATTCATCAATAAAGAAAGCATAATAAAAGTCATTGAAACAATATCATCCTAGGGTTTACAAGTCCGAATACCCACTAGGGTTTAGCTCTCCATGGAGCAATACAAAATCAATAAAGAGATTAAGAACATATGCAATAAAACCATAAAGAAAACCCCCTTGTAGATTGTATCGATGGTCTTGTGGAGTCGCACGTCTTCTCCAATGAATCCCTTGTCAAGCCTAGGGCACATCTCGCCGAATCGATGCCGATGAAAGCTCCCCCAATGGCTATCTTCCAATAGATGTCGATGCCGATGCCGTATAATCGCCTCCAAAAACCTCCAAGAACCTCTCCAAACCCTAGCCGAAAGCCCCCCAAAAGTAGGCAAGAGATAGAAGGGGGGTCCCCAAATAGATTTGAAAACGGGCTATTTATAGGCTGAAATCGGAGTTCCACAAGCCCCTGTGGATTTTCCACACGGGCTGCAGAATTTCCACACGCCCGTGTGTTAATTCCACATGGCCGTGTGGAAATTCTGGTTTGATGATTTTCGGCGGAATATGAACAGTAACTCGATACAGTGTTTCTGCTACAGTACTTTTGCTACAGTACGGCCGTGTGAAATTTCCACACGCCCGTGTGAACTCTCTGTAATTCTGAATTTAGACAGAAAGTGAACAGTAGTTTTGCTACAGCAACAAAGCTACAGTGCTGCTACAGTACTCACCGAAAAGCTCCCAAATTCATCGTTCTTCATCGAGGCCGTTGAATTGGGCACACAATCAACTGTAGATTATGTCAATTACTTCATTTCTCTTCATTGGTGAAATTCTGCAATCCTACACGAGTTATAGACTTTTGTGAGTGTGACTGCCCTTGTGCCCCTCCAATGGAGGTTGGCACACACCCACAAGTCTAGACTCGTGCCTTGGTCCTTGCTTGGTCCGAGAACTCCTCAACAATGGCGAACATAACCTATTCTTGCTTCTTTTTCTCTAGATCTTCTCCATAACCTTTCAATGCACAAAAGAACACAAATATACACTAATTAGTGATTAAATCTGAGAAAAGTAATGCCCAATGTAAGATAATAATACTTCGTATTACTATAACACAAGCACTTATCATATGCACAAGTGAACTATACCATTACCAAGAAAGAGTTATTAGCTGTGGTTTTCATGTTTGAGAAATTTCATCCTTACCTTATTTTGTTGAAAGTTATTATGTTTATAGATCATTCTGCACTCTCTTATTTATTTAGCAAAATTAATGCTAAACCGAGATTAATTCGTTGGGTGTTATTTTTGCAGGAGTCTGATGTAGAGATCAAGGATAAATGTAGCAATGAGAACCCAACGGCCGATCACCTATCAAGATTGGAACATCCGAATTTGAGTTGCAACATGAAATGGACATAAATGAATCATTTCCAAAGCAACATCTTTATACCATTCAAGAAGCAGGTAAACTCAAGACACATTGGTTTGCAGATTTTACTAATTATTCTGTTGGTTAGATTTTTCCCAGGGACCAATTGTCAAGATAGGAGGTTGCACTAGCTAGTTCTTTAATGAAATGTTGAATCCCACAAATGCAAGTACTTGCAAAAACCTCTACTGGATTTCAACAAACAACAATTTTAGAGAAGTCCCATAGAATGTGCCAAGTTGTTTCCATTATAAGTCCACAAATATAAACATTACATACAAGGACCAGCATTAATGACATATAAAAAAATTCAAAAGTAGGGAGCTTACCATGCATCACTTTCCAAATAAAATATTTAACCTTGAGCATTAGCTAAGGTTCCATAGAGCTTTTCAGCCACTCCAACTATCCTATGGATGTGGGCTCTAGATTAAGGGGGTGTTTGTTTGATGGTATTTAAAACTCCTTGTAGTTGGAATTACAAGATTTTTTGAAGTAAGATGTTTGGTTAGGTGGATTTAAAAAAGTAACTGGAGTTGCAAATACTCTTTCATTGGATTTTGGTGGATTTGGAACTACACCCAAATTGGATGTAGTTCCAAATCCAGTATTTGGATTTCTAATTAAAATTATTTTTTAAAAAATTAGAATATAGTTGGAATTTAAACAAATAAAATTAATTAATTAATTAATTTGACAAATGATTTTTTTGTTGGTTATATATATAATTATTTTTTATTATAATAAATTAATTTTATATTAATTATAAAATATAATTATAGTGCAATTAATATTAGTAATATACTTATATTATATTAATTATTTTAATAAACAATTAATATATAATATTTTACTATAATAAATTAATTATATATTAATGATATTAATTACTCATAATATTTGAAATTTGAATTCATATTTATTATATTAATTACTCATAATATTAATTACACTATAATAATATTTTACTATATTTTATAAAATATAATTATAATGTAATTAATATTAGTAATATAGTATATAATTGATATATTATATTATATTAATTGTTTTAATAAATAATTAATATATTATATTTTATTATAATAAAATAAGTATATATTAATTATATTAATTACTCATAATATTTGAAATTTGAATTCATATTTACATAAAATATAATGTATATTTTATAAGATATTAATTATTACATCAAACCAATTTTCCAAATCCAAATTTACAAATCCCTCTAACCAAACACAAAATTCTGTGTTTCAACATTACAAATGCATCCAACCAAACACTGGATTTGGCTCTCCTGAATTTTCAAATACAAGGATTTGTAAAAACAAATCCACCGCATTTTCAACTACATCCAACCAAACGCCCCCTAAATGATTATAAACCACTCCAAAATTTTTTTTCAAAGGTAATAGACTACCAAACCTAGCATTTAGGATCATCTTCATAATAAGTCATTTACTCTAGTATTTCAAAATGAATATCATCTCCTAGAATATGTTGAATTGAGATCTTGTCAATATGAATGCCAAAGACTAAATTAGAAATAGATAAATTCTCAAAAGGCAAATGCATATTTATAAAAGTAGGTTTCATATTCAAAAGTATTTCAAAAATCCAAGGATCAAACCACACATCCGTGCAGCTAGGATTTCATGCATTGATCTAAAGGTTTTTTCTAATAATTTTGGCACCTTTGCACAAAGGTTTATAAAACTCAAAGTGTTTTGGGATTTTGACAAAGTTCTATAAGTTAAAACAACCATATTTAGGATAAAAGTATCCACCTAAACTTTGTCATCACCATTTAATCCATAAAAGAAATTTTTACATTCCTAAGATCTTAAACACCTTGCCTTGGATCAAATTTTCCAAGTGTAGTACAACTCCAAGCTATCGTGTGAATACTACTACCATTGTCATTTTTGGAGCTAAAGAAGTTCATGGAAATCATAGAAATTCTATGTAGAGTTATATTAGGAATGGAGATGGAAGCGAGGAGATAATTGGGTATAGAAAGAATTGTTCTAATCAATAACTCAATAGCTCTATGATTGATGGAAAGTAGAAGCACGCAAGCGAACACGTCAATCAAAGTAATACATGCAATAACAAAGTCGAATCCATAGAGACTAGATAACAGAAGTACTAACTCTATCTTCATTAGCTAACTAAAACATGGATCAAGTTCACTTTCAATGATTAAAAAGAAACAATAAAAGCAAGGAAAAGACCTAATTAAAGAAAGTAAAGAACTAAACTCATTGAATGAGGCAGTGCCTAGATCGATTTCACTTGGGAATTTAAAGTTTAAGATGATTTCAAATTAAAAAAGATTTAAACCTTAGCTAACCGGAACAATACCAAAATTATACCAAGTTCTCTCTCAAGACTCCCTAGTGTCTAATCATATACAAAAGGTTGAAGTGAATCTCTCTTACTCCTATCCTTGCAAGAATGCAATGAGCTCTAGGGTTTTTATGTCAAGAATCGGAGGTGAACCACCGAAATTCCAATCAAAAGGTACATGGCACCTTACTATCTCTAGTGAGCATCAGTGATACCTATTCATCCAAGTGTGATCTAATCATAAGGATCTCTCAATACACAAGCAAAACCAAAATGGTCAAGCCATTTTTCGATACGCAAAATCAACAATGAAAACAAGGATGAATCTAGAAATGAAAGATAAATATAAATTAAAAAGCAATCAAAAGATAAAGAAATCCCAAGCTACATCAATCCGGGTACCCAAGGAAGTTAGCTCTCCATGGAGCTCATGTTCATCAGTACATGATAAATCTCAATCTCTAAAACCCTAAACATGTAAAGAAAAACTCCCTTTCTCAATGTCGTGTGGTTGAAGATGATGTGAACCACTATTGTCACAATGGATCGTCACTCCAAAGACTTCTTCGAACTTCTTCGAACTCCCTCTTCAATACTTTAAAGCCTCCTTCTACCACAGCCAAAGAACTCCAGAACATTTTCCCCCAAATTCAACCAAAATTGGGATACCCTAAAAAGCTCTACAAATATTCTATTTATACTTATAGGGCCTGACCGTTACATGGGCAAGTACATGGGTGTGTACTTTGCCCGTGTAACTCCTAGGAGACAACCCAAACTCGGGAATCAAAGATGCACACGGACTACTATAGATGGTCTTGTACTTCGGTCTCTGGCTATGTATCTCCTAGGTTTTCTTCTTCTCCATGTTCTTCAGTTACATGCTCATGCAACCTTCCCTCTGCCCGTGCTATTGTCTCAGACGGGCTATGTAATTTTTCAAATGTACACGAACATGTGCTTGGTTTACAAGGGCGTGCTCTTCTACAAAATAAATGTACACGCGCTATGTAATTCCACTCAAACATATTATAAGCCCTTTTAATATTTATTTTAACTATCATCCTAGGGAGGTGCTAGGTATCTTTCTCTAAGGAATAAAATACTTCATGAATGGCAATAATTAATACTATCCATTGAAGACCTCCCAGCCAGAAAACCACTTTGTTCTAGATCCATGAGGTTGTGGATAATCTTTTTGAGATGATTGGTGAGAATTTTAGAGATAATTTATAAGACATATTGCAAAGTGAAATAGGTATAAACTGTGAAACTAGATTGAGTGAATTTACTTTGGAAGTAAGAGTAATGTAGGTTCTACCCCAATAATTAGGCAACACAGCATTATAAAAGAAATATTTAATAGCCTTGTAAAGATGTTGACCAACAATTTTCTAGTAGAAAAGATAAAATTCCACACTCAAATTATTAGCTCCAAAGCTTTTCCCTTTAGGCATAGATTTAAGAGTTTGGTAGATCTCCAGAATAGTCACTAGTCTAACCAACATATCTAAATCCATTGGCGAAAGCTTAGGAAGGTCATTAGGCAAGGCATTAAAAATATCATTAATGGTATGGTTCAAAGAAGAATTCCAAATATGAGAATTAAAAGCAATTAAACAGTTTACAATATCGAAGTTACTAGTATGAATTATCCCATAAGCATCTTTATTATTGGAGTTCTATTAGTATGTCTACAAATCCAGGTAGTAGTGTGATAAAACTTGGTATTCAGATCCCTTTTGTTGAGCCTAAAGAGTTTGTCCTTTGGGCCCATATGATGGAATTTTGTCTAAGGAGAGCTAAATGGCTATTGTGGAGACTTCTAAGGTCACTTTGAGTACCAAGATTACTGCTAGTAGGGGCCTCAAAGGATTCAAAATTATAAATAGCCTGCTCAATGTAATGGATATCAGCATCTAGAGAAGACATGCCATTAACCCTCCATCTATTAAAGTTATGTTTAGTACAAGAGACAGAGTGGGTAAAAGCATGGAATGGAGAGGCATTAGAAGGGATATTCCAAGCTCTAAGGTTATGACAACCAGTATAATCTAACCAACAATTATCAAACCTAAACACCATATTGTTCTTGTAGGAATAGAAATAAGCATTAAGATATAGAATAACAGGACTACAAAAGGTTTTCAGTAAGTTCTTATTAACATAATAATCAAAGAAACCAATCCAAGAAGAATTGATATACTATCTATCCAAGCTAGCCCAATGGCGAGTAAGACCCTGTTGGCAATTTCACAATGTAAAGACAAAGCCTACATACCTATATCAACAAGCTGATTATGCATAATGAAATCATTAAAATGCAAAGCTTTAGGAGCATAGTGAGAAAAACTCTCTTCCCTATGCTCAGCTTTAGAGATAATAGCATTGAAGTCCCCAAGAATGAGCCAAGGGATATTAAGATAGGTTATAATAGATAAATGATACCAAAGCAATTTTTTTTAAATTCAAATACTAAGAATTACAAACAATGGAAAACACCTACTATTGAGGAATTCTAGCAAAAATAACTAGGTGCAAAGAATACCTGCAGAGAGTTATTGATGTAGCCTTAACAACGTTCTTACCCTAGAAGGCATTAATGCCTTCCCTCCATCGAGAAACAGTCCAGTCCAATATTTGTTGAATTTCTTGTAGAACCTTAAGCTTTGACTAGAGTCTGCTCTAGTTTCAACTAAGCAGATGATACGCAGCTTTAAATTAGAAATGTAGCTTTTGATTCTGCCAATCTTATAGGGATTTGATATGCCCCTTCAATTCCAACATAAAACTTTCAAAGAATTCATAGAAATATAATTAAAATATTTAGAGTAAAGTGAGGATCAAAATTCACAAAATTAATCAACTTTAATTAGGTTGCTTTGTACTATGATCTCTCTTCAAGCAAGCCATAGCTCAGAATTTGGTATCGTTCCAATGTCATGGCACCCTCTAGTTCTTGCATGCTCTCCAAGTCATTTTTTCCTCAAGTTCATCATCCATCTGATCGTTTTCATGGAATGAGAGTTAATACTTGGCAGGTTGTAGAGCCATTAGTACACTGTCTACAAGTTTCCCATGTGACTGAGAATCTGGGGAAGCTTCACTACGAACTCCAGCAGTCTCCATAACGTCAAAGAACATTGAAGATAGACGTTGAGAAAGATTAGCTTCTCCAATGTTCATTAGACCTAGGTTATCCCTTAGAAGCTTTCCTTCTCCCAACACATGGAGACTATTGAACTAATTCCCATGTAAATTTAATGAGTGCTAGATTGTTCCATGTCCTTGGGATTATGTGGGATGCAAAATGATTGAGAGAAATCATCTTTGCCTTGGAGTAAGCTTGAGCTTGTTAGAGGACGCAAGAATGGAACCCTAACTTACGTATCCTCCTGATGATAACCCATTTTAGATGTACCTTGCATATCTATATGATTTACAAAGGCTATTTTGTCTCCACATGGTGAGAAAGCAATGCCCTCTCTAGCCACTTGTTGCAAAGTAACACCTTTTTTCAGGAAAGGTGGCCTCTTCCTGTTGATCTGGTTTACACCAGCAAGGAGTTGTCGAAGTCCATTCTCACTTTCTTCCTTGGTGTTGTTCTAAAACCATCCACAGTTCATAGTCATCTTTGGCTTCGTGCTCTCCTTCATCTTGCAAGATATGAGATTTTGAGTTATCACGATCGTCCGCCATCTTTGAGCTCTACCTTGCCTCACCATAATGGTCAAGATGTGGCCCCGGAACCTGGTCACTAGGGGACCTAATCAACATAGTCCATAATCCCTTCCATTGGACTGCTGGAACCAGAGTCGCAAGATGCCTCTCAATGGCCTATAAGGCCACACCGATGATAGAACACATGGAGTTTCTCATAGATAATTGCTACTATAACTTTCTCATCTTCTTAATGGACCTAGATCTTTTCTTAAACAGCTTAGTAAGATCTATTTCAACACATATTCTTGTGTACTTATCTCTAGTGACATTCTCAGTATGTTCATCTATTTTAATGGGCCTGTCAATATGAGATCTGATATTCTCTAGCATCTTTGATAAGTGCTCATGGTTAAGTAATACGAAGTGTTATTTTCTTACATGAAGCATTACTTTTCTCAGATTTTATCATTGATTAGTGTGCATTTGTGTTTTGTGCATGTAGGGTTGTGGAGTAGATTTAGAAAAGAAAGAGTAAAATTAGGTCATGTTCGCCATTGTTGAGGAGTTCTTGGACCAAGCAAGGAACAAGGCACGGGTTCTAAACTTGTGAGTATGTGGCAACCTCCATTGAAGGGGCACAAAGGCAATCACACTCATAAAAGTCTAGCTCGTGTAGCATTAAAGAACTTCATCAATAAGGAGAAACGAAGCAAATGACATGATCTACCGTTGGTTGTGTGCCCAATTCAATGGGCTCGATGAAGAACATGAAATCGGGAACATTTTATGCGCGAGAACTGTAGCAGTGCTATAGTAAATCAATGAAGCAATTACTGTAGCAGTTACTGTTCACCGCGCGCCAGAAATTCGATTCCAGAGAATCCACATGGCCATGTGGATACCCGATTTCAGCTTATTTAAAGCCGTGAATTAGATTTTCTAGAGGACTTTTCGACCCATCTTTTTCCCAACTTCTTGAGGGTTCGTGGCTAGGGTTTGGAGACAATTTTGTGGAGGTTTGGAGCGAGTCTTCGGCATCAACATTGACGTCCGTTGGAAGATAGTTATTGGGGAAGCTTTCGTCGGCACCGATCCGACGAGGTGTGCCCTAGGCTTGACAAGGTACTTGGTGGAAAGGACGGAGCGACCTCACAAGGCCATTGCTACGCATCATAAGGGGGTTTCATCTATGTTTGTTATTCTTGTCGATTCATATATATTGATGATTTTGTATAGCTCCATGGAGAGCTAAACCCCTCGTGGGTATTCGGACTTGTAAACCCTAGGATGACATTGTTTCTATAATTTTTATTATGCTTTCTTAATTGATGATTTTAATTGAGTTCTAATATTGCATGTTAATTGTAATTGATTTTCCCTTAGCCATGACACTAGGGTTATCCTTTGAAGGTGTGACAACTTGTATAGGATTAGGCTACCCGAGATTGGAGAAGATCGAGAGGGTGAGTCGTGAGGTAGCGAAACGTCCCCTTTCCCCTTCGGTGTGATTTTTCCTACCTCCGCGTTCTAAGAGTTCTTTGCAATCGAAGTAGAGTGAAGTGCTAGGAGATGAACTCCCCTAGGGCTAAGTTGCGCGAGCAACACAGTGAAGGGTTGTAATGAATCCTAGTGCTGGGGCTTAACTTAGATTAGGGTTCTTTCGTTTGGACCAAAGGGTTAGAACTATACTTAGGAACAAGGTCTATCACTTGGAATCCCTAGAACATCAAGCAGTTCCACGTAGTGTGAGGCTTAGGATGATGGACTCCCCTGGGACTTAGTTGAGAGATCGACGGAGTGAAGGGTTGTAGTGAAGCCTAATGCCGGAGCATAGTGTTGGAACTAGTCACGGTTGGCCTTAGGTTTGGGACCATGTGCTAAAGGACTTCCATGACTCATTAAACATCAATAAGGGAGTATAATACTAGTCTTGCACTAGAAACATTAGTCCTACGGGGAGCTTGTCCGGGTACCCCATTTTACATTGATTGTTCCTCTCTTTACTCTTTGCATGCACTCTCTTGTCTTCCATATTTCTCTTTCACTTTCTTGCACACACACATTGATTGTTCTCATCACCCGTATTTCGCACTAGCTAAGTAGCAATTTCCTTTGTCTCTAATCACTACTCCCTGTGGATTTGACTACCCTCTCACTGGGGTACTTTATTACTTCGACTACCCGTGTACTTTCGAACCCCTATCAATCTCACCATCTTGGCAATTTATTGGTAAGTGATGTAACTAAATTCACACAACAGGGGAGTTAAGCTTTACTAAGGCTGGTTGGAAGTTAGTCACCAGGAGATTAACTGCATCACCATACTGATTACAAACCAAAACCATCCCAAAGAAGCTTGTCAAATGTCTCTTTTGATTTGCAATTAATAAAATAAAAATCATTGAGCACTCCAAAACTTGGCCAAAAGCTTCATAAACTTGTTCAAGGGACAAAGTTGTCACGCTCCAACCCAGAGGCCAAGCACGCGACAACCGCCACGACATCCCAAGGAGGGATACCCATACCACTCAACCTTCATGTTGCCTCAAGGCTAATAAAATCCTTAGAATAAGCAATACTGAACAGAATATACAAAAATAAGGAATACATAAATACACAGGGAAAGTAACAATATAATAACCTGGTAGAAGAGTTCAATGAAATATGCTCATCGCAAGTACAACAAAGTATCCAAGAACTAGAGAAGCAAGCAAACCAAGCATATATAGTTTAAACACACTATTGGATCAATGTCCTTATGTAACATGTTCATGCTCAAAGGATAACATACATGATACTGGAAATGAGTAATGAAAGAAAGATGATGAATGCCTAGCACTTTGCCTCACCGCCACGCTATTGACCACTAGAGCTTGGAAAGAAAGGAAAGAGTGAGTAACCTAAGTCACGCAGTGAGTAGGTTAGCACAATTTTGATAGAATACACCAACATAATCAATAAAAACTTCAAAGCTAGGTTTTTTTGCCATAATATAAAAAGATTAGAACATATTAGAATATAACAGTATATACAAGTGTAATAAAATGATAGATAGCATAAAAAAATCCTTGCTCAAATGAGTGTTTCAACATTCAAAACTCATGAATAGTAAAATATGAGTTTTAAACTATAAAACATACTCATCATCAAATCAATTTACTTTCAAATAATTTACAAGAGATCACTTCTCAAGGTTTACTTTGCATAAAACATAGGTTCTTTAAAAAAAATATGAAGTTTGCATCATAAACAAAACTTGATATCGACCCATTGGTCCACCAGGTGGTGACTCCAGCTTTCCGATGAATATCCAATCAGGGCTATACACACTCTCACCTGAACTAGACCAATAACTTATCCAGTCCTCCAAGCTACCTCAACAGGCTGGCCATGAAGACCGCCTACTGCAGTAGGATGTCACCAACAAAATAATGCAATACATGCATAACCTCTCAAAAATTCCATATCCAGGATAACATTCAAATATTAAAAATAAATGTCATTTCCACAATTACCAATGTTAGAAGCATGTTTGAATAACCAAAGCCTCATAACTCAGCTCAACTTAAAATATAGATATATTCATAAACATATTCATTCAATCATCAAAAGCTTTATATATAATTCAATAGCTTGGAATTCATTTTCCAAACTGATCAAACCGTCAATGCATAATGATAAAACCATGGAAAAACTATCAAGTAAAGGAATGGATATCTCAAGTTATATAATTCAATTGCATAATGATAAAACCATGGAAAAACTGTCAAGTAAAGAAATGGATATCTCAAGTTATATAATTCAATTGCATAATGATAAAACCATCAATGCAATCTCAAATCCCACTCACTGCTCAGGTGAGAAAAACACAAGCAAGCTACTCCTCAGCGGTTCCTTATCTCGCAATGAGCCCTCACCACCTAACCAACCAAACACACACACACCACACACGCAAAGCAACAAAGTAAGCAAAAACAAATACCAAGAAACTCTAAATTTAAGCATACAATGCAACCTCAAATGATGGCTAAACAGGGCTCTAGATTTTTCAATGAACACTTAAGGGTTTCTGCTTCACTCTAAACCAAAGAGGTCAAAGAAACAACTAAAGTTCACTATGCCATAGCACTGCTGTAGTAAACCTAAACTACAATAATCACTATTTTTCTACAAAAAATTTGGTTCAATGTTACATGCAACTATGGAAGAACAACAATGTAAAACATCCTCTCAGTTATAACAATCAGCAAGCAAAAAAGAAGGATGAATTTTAAGCTTTTTCCAATACACAACTCAAGCCCTAGATCCAACTTTCCGTCCAAGCATCAAGGAAACCGAGAGGGAATGGAAGCTAACCTTGAGGTTCAAGGAGAAGGAATGAAGGACTTTGAAACTTCAAACTAGCAAGAAAGCAAAAATCAGCCCACCTTCTTCTCCTCCAAGAAAAAAAAAGCTAAGCAAGATGAGAGGAAGAGAGGAAAAAGGACTGAAGTTGCAAAGAAAACCTCAGGTTGCTACAATACCCAGTTAACAGTACCGCATAAAAAACTACAATATTGGTTGAAAATGTTATAGTAACAAGCTTGGAAAGCTCGGTTATAACAAAAGCTTTGCCTAAGAATCTCCCAAAGAGGGCCATTTGGAGTTTTGAACAAACTCTACATTAAAACTATTAATCAACATTAACGGTGTTGGTGACTGTGCCTTCTAATTTCTCTAACATTGCCTTCAAAGCTTCATGGTTTGGTGTATTTGTTTGAGCAATCCTAACTTTCCATACTAGATTAGTCCATGATCTGAGAGGGGCAAGCTTATCCAAAGGATTAGTTTGGAGACCTCCATCCCCACTTGTCATGGTCAGTAGCGGAAAAGGTGAGGAATGCTCTCTTCAGACAAAGGGATAAGCTTGTAGGGGTTAATGGTCTATTCTTCTTCTAAGTATGATAGAAAAACTTCTTGGTAGAGATTTTTTATGATGAAGGCGAAAGAGAAGGAGATACTAATTAACCAAGGAATAAGAGATACAACTATAAGAAAACAAATAATAAAAATAAAGGCAATTTAAGAATTTTGCAACTTAGATGTGAACATTTTTGGTATTTTCCTGGTATGACCAAATTTGATCAAACATAAGATCAAATAGTGACATCGTCTCTAATCTTATTGAAATTTTAACTAAAGATTCAAGACATATTTTCCAATATAGTAGTGAATATTATCTTTCAAGTTTAACATAATTTGAGATTGGTATTCCTCTATTCCAATTAATTTTATCAAATAATCAAATGGTAATATAATATCTGATTTTTTAAGAAATTTTATTTAAATATTGAATGCTTCTTGCTTTTAAATTTAGACTGTGATGATCGTGTTTTGAGCTCAGCATACTCACTAGAAAATTCAAGAACATGAGCTATCATGACTGTGAAGTTTGATGTCGTTTCATACTGTAAACAGTCTCAATATTTTCTTTGATTTTGTTGAAGCTTAAATAAACATTCAAGACATGTATTTCTTCAACGTGAATGATGGAGATTGTTCTTCAAGCACTGATGATTCCTTAGAAAATTCATGAATTGAAGCTATTTTTAATGACGCTTGGTGCTTCTTCCCAACACTATCATGTCATTTATGATATTAAGGATTTTTGGTCGGTGTTGTTTTCTATTTGTGGGTGTTCTTAGTAGTGTTTTGTTTAGTTGGTGGAGTTCATGGTTGTAAAATGATTATTTCTACATGTTCTGTAGAATATATGCCGGAAATCCACATGGGGCATGTACACGGCCATGTGGATGGCCATGTGAACCATTCTTGGGCACCTGGGAGGCACACCATCACTCACACGGTCATGTGTTAGGTTGTGTGACATTCCTAGGAGCTATGCAGGCATTCACACTCCTATGTGGGTTCCTTTGTGGCTTCCTAGCATTTGGGGGTACTGTAGCAAGAGCACTGTAGTACGACACTGCAACAATCAGTAGAAAGACATGGGTGATACATGCCCATGTGAAAAATGAAACATAGGAGGGTATTTTGGTCTTTTACCCATTCCCCCCCCCCCCTTTAACCATTTTTTCCCATTTCTCCTTCATTTTTCTTGGATGAGAGTGTTCCCCATCATCTCCACCTCCGTTGCTTATGGGTTGAAGGATTACTTCTTCTTCTTCTTGAAGTGATCAAGGTATGGTTATCTCATTTTTTTTATTTTATTATCCATGTGTCTTGCTAGTTGACAGATCTAGGGGTTGTAGTGTATAATGGTTATTAAGCTTTTATTCTTGCATTTGTTTTCTTGTATGATGTGAAGAATGTTGATGAAATTAATACCCTTTTGTCTTTTCCCCATTCTTGTTAAAATCTTAAGTAGCCTTCATGCTTGAAATAGTTGGTGATAAGTGTCTAAATGTACATATTTTAGTACATGTATTTTATACACTTAGCATGTATTTTTATAGGAATGGATGCCCGTTTTATGCTGATAAGTGCTCGTGTTATAGTAATGCCAAGCGTTATTATCTTGCAATGAGCATTAATTTAATCAGATTTTATCACTAAAAAGTGTGCATTTGTTTACTTTTGTGCATTGTAGGGTTGTGAAGATAAAGTGAAGGAAAGGAACGAAGTTAGATCGTGTTCGCCATTGTTGGGAAGATTCTTGGACTAAACAAGGAGCACGGCATGAGTAGAGACTTGTGAGTGTGTGCCAACCTCCTTTGGAGGGGCACAAAGGCAGTCACATTCACAATAAGTCTAACTCATGCTAACAAGGAGAACTTCACCAATTAGGAGATTTGAAGCAATCGGCACGATCTACCGTTGATTGTGTGCCCAATTCAACGGCCTCAATGAAGAACGACGAATTCGGGAGCTTTTCGGGACAATTATTGTAGCAAGCTACTGTTCATCTTCGGCCGAGATTCAGAATTCCAGAGAATTCACATGGGCGTGTGGAAATTCCACACGGCCGTGTGAATTAATTTTCCAGCAAGCTAGAGAATTCACACGCCCTTGTGGAAATTCCACATGGCCGTGTGAATTAATTTTCCAGCAAGCCAGAAACTTCACACGCCCTTGTGGAAATTCCACACGGCCGTGTGAAGTCCCGATAAGTCCGATTTTTAAAGCCGCACTCAACAATAAAAAGAGCGATTTGGAGACTTTTAAAATATCTTTTGACCTATCTTTCTCCCCAACTTCTGGAGAGTGCGGCTAGGGTTTCGGAGAGGGCTTCGTGGAGGTTTAGATCGCACAAGACCACGGCCACACCATACACAAGGGGGTTTTCATCGATGTCTTTACTTTGTGCTTTCTTTCATATTTTGATGAACATGTATAGGTCCATGAGGAGCTAAACCCCTTGTGGGTATTCGGACTTGTAAACTCTAGGGTTATTATGTTTCTTTGACATTGTTATTATGCTTTTCCATTATTGATGAATAAAAATTGAGTTTCAATCTTGATTTCATCTTGATTTTGTTTTCTCTTAGCCGTGACACTAAGGATTGAGAACAATCTAGGTTATCCTTTGGAGGTGTGACAACTCCTATAAGATTAGACTATTTAAGATTGAAGAGGGTTGAGAGGGAGAGTTGTGAGGTAGCGATGTACCCCTTCCCCCTCCGGTGTGATTTCTCCCTACATCCGTTTCTTTGATTTCTTAGCGGTTGAGATAGAGTGAGGTGCTACGTAGATAAACTCCCCTGGGGCTTAGTTACACAAGTAACAGAGTGAAGGGTTGAAGTGAATCCTACGCACTGAGGATTAATCGAGACTAGGGTTCTTCCACCTGGACCAAAGGGGTAGAACTACACATAGGAACAGGTTTTACCACTAGGAGTCCCTAGAACTTAATGCAATCCCACGTAGTGTGAAGTTTAGGTAGATATACTCTCTTGGGGCTTAGTCGTGCAAGCAATAGAATGATGGGTCGATGTGAATCCTAATACCGGGGCATAATGATGGGATTAGTCACGGTTATCCTTAGGGTTGGGACCGTGAGTCTAAGGATTTCCTCGACTCAATTAACATCAATAGGAAAGTATAATAGCATAGTCTTGCACTAGAAGTATAGATCCTAGAGGTAGCTTGTCCGGATACCCCACTTCATCCATTGCTAGATCCTCTCTATTTTCTTTTACTTGCACTTTCTCATCTTCCATCTTTCTATTCAATTTCTTGTCTTTTATTATAATCGCTTCCATAAGTCACTCATTGATTCTATTGTTACTTTTCCATACTCCGCATAGTTTAAATAGTGAAATCTCTTATTTTAAAACCCTACTCCCTGTGGATTCGACTACCAACTCACCAGGGTAAAATTTATTACTTCGACAACCCGTGCACTTGCCGGTACATACGCAAGGAGTCGTGTCATATGCTCAATCGAGTATTATTTGCTTTGTAGGGCATGGAGGAGCCATGGAGGACATGAGGATACGATGAGGGCGCGTCACTGTAGCACCTGGAGAATTTTCGATACAGAAAGTTTGGCCTAAATCATACGGCCTCAATGATGCCCGGTAGTGATCTCGGTATTGACCCCGGTATGCCTCAAATTTTGTAGATTTTGGGTCCCATTTCACTTCTATACGGCCTCCATATGACCCGTATGCCTACGAGGTATAAAAGCACATTTCTAAGGCTTGTTTCAAGGACGTTTTGCCAGCATTTGGAGAGGAGAGGAGAAAGAACGAAGACATCTTGATAGGCAACATTTCAAGGCTAGAGAAAGGAGGCAAGGGTTAGGTCATCAAGGGGAGAGCTTCATCATCAAAAGGAAGGAAGGTTTTAGGACCGGGAAGCAGCCTTTGGCTAGGAGAAGCGTCATTCGGCACTTCTTGGACGGGGGAAGCATCATTTGGCCGGATCTTCACCTTCTTCCTCATCATTTCACCTAGAGAGTGTCATTTATGAACTTTATTTATGATTTCCTTTACTTTGTTGTTAACATTTGTATGATGGCACAGGGGGGTATCATGTATTTTGGATGACTTTTATTTAAATGCAAAGCTTGGGTTGATTTATGGTTTAGTTCATTGTTCTTCATGCCTAGAACTACTTAATGGAGAGATCCATAGTTCTTTCTTAAGTTATACATGTACATGTGACCTACTCACGTGTATTAGATCATTAATGAACTAAAAGGGGTTTCTTGTATCGATATGCCAAGAAATTGGATGTCCGTAGCCCTCCAATCTATAAGGGTAGACTAGGGCTTAGTGTATCCTTATCTTGGGATCTTCTTGTACTTAATACAATCGTAGGGATGTTGGTTAGGGAGAAATTGATCAACATTCGTATGGGATTAGGGTTCAATCGCTGAGAGATCGGGGTTGATCTAATCTTGAGATCCTTCGGCCTAAATCACCCTTGCTATCTTTTATTGTTCATCCATGCATCATGATGATCCCCTGAAAGGGATCCCCATCCATAGGAATTTGCACATTATTGTATTTCTTGCAATCACTTATCTTGCTCATTAATTCATATAATCGTATTTTTTATATTTTCTTGTGTCTATTAGAGTAATTCTTCATGCTTAAGATGCTAGGTTAGATAATAGGTTTGGAAGGAGTAATAGGAGATCCTTAGCCCTGAGGAATATGATCCTTGTGTTTTCACATGAGGTATTACTTGGTGATCCTGTACACTTGCGGGGAATCACACAACCAGTTGGTCGGTATAGCATTATTGTAGCACCAATGAAATCACTATATTTCCATTGTTTTCTATACCTTGAATTGAGATTTCTCTCAAGGGAATTCATAGGATCTTTTGAGCTCAAAATTGAGCCCCACCCAAGCCTTGATTGGAGTCGCATTGCATTTTAGGGTTAGAGTTGCATTCATGCATTTCACCTTGTTTTCAATCATTCTTTTGTTGAGTTTTTTTATATTGTGTTGGTGTGGTCTTAGGCTATGAATCTTTGGTTAGAGACAAGGAGTCAGAGGAGGTAGCCCCATTGCGATCCCCTGACTTCCTAAGTTTGTGAGTGGGATTAGGTTGTATTGCATAACTCCATTAGTTTTCTAATGATTTCAGTTGCATGTATTATCATGTTTATATTTCCGTGTTACTTTTGTATGCTTTTAATTGATATTTGTGATGGTTTTGCCTGAGTTATCATCCTATTAATAAGGGTATTTAACATAATTGATTATATGTTTAAATATATACATATACCTATATATACACATATAATGTTAGATGCATAAAGCTTACAAATCCATCATAGATGACACTTTTGAATTGATCTTTCATGATCAAAAGAATGGCTTCTTTATGAAGCTTGAGTTTTTCAAATTTTTTGTTATGAAATGTGGAGAAATTGAACTCTTTACTATTATTGTGACACTTGATGATGCTAACATTTTATTGTAATGTGACATGACCCTTTGCATGTATCCCGCAAGGGCACGGGTTTCTCGAAAAAATAAAATTTACCCTGGTGAGAGGGTAGTCGAATCCACAGGGAATAGGGATTTAGAATATGAGATTTCACTAATAAAGCTATGCGGCGTATGGAAAAGCAATAATAGGATCAGTGAGTGAATATAGAATCAAACAGAATGAAAGACAAGAAATTAAATAGAAAGATGGAAGATGAGAGAGTGCAAGTAAAAGAGAATAGAGAGGACTAGCAATGAATGAAATAGGGTATCCGGACAAGCTACCTCTAGGATCTATGCTTCTAGTGCAGGACTATGCTATTATACTTCCCTATTGATGTTAATTGAGTCGAGGATATCCTAAAACTCACGGTCCCAAACCTAAGGACAACCGTGACTAACCCCAACACTATGCCCCGGTATTAGGATTCACGTCAACCCTTCACTCTATCGCTCGCACGACTAAGCCCCAGGGGAGTATATCTACCTAAACCTAACACTGCGTGGGATTGCTTTAAGCTCTAGGGATTCCTAGTGGTAAAACCTGTTCCTATGTGTAGTTCTAACCCTTTGGTCCAAGTGGAAGAACCCTAGTCTACATTAAGCCCCAGCGCGTAGGATTCACTTCAACCCTTCACTTTGTTACTTGCGTAACTAAGCCCCAGGAGAGTTTATCTGCCTAGCACTTCACTCTATTTCGACCGCTATGAAGTCAAGGAAACGGAGGTAGGGAGAAACCACGTCGGAAGGGAAAGGGGTATATCGCTACCTCACAACTCTCCCTCTCAACCCTCTTCAATTTTAAGTAGTCTAACCCTAAAGGAGTTGTCACACCTCCAAAGGGTAACCTAAATTGTTCTCAACCCTAGTGTCACGTCTAAGGGAAAACATTAACAAGATGAAATTAAGATTGAAACTCAATTTTTATTCATCAATAATGGAAAAACATAATAACATTGTCAAAGAAACATAAAAACCCTAGAGTTTACAAGTCCGAATACCCTCAAGGGGTTTAGCTCCTCATGGAGCTATACATGTTCATCAAAATAGAAAAGAAAGTACAAATCAAAGACATTGATGAAAACCACCTTGTATATGGTGTGGCCGTGGTCTCGTGCGGCCGTCGAACGTCGATGACGATGCCGATGACACGCGCTAAACCTCCACGAAATCCTCTCCAAAACCCTAGCCGCACTCCCCAAGTTGAGGAGAAAGATAGGTCAAAAGATCCCCCAAAAGGTCTCCAAAAATCCCCTTTTATAATGTTGAATAGCGGCTTTAAAATCGGACTTATCGGGGGCTTCACACGGCCATGTGGAATTTCCACACTCCCGTGTGAAGTTTCTGTCTGGCTGAAAAATCAATTCACACGGCCATGTGGAATTTCCACACGCCCATGTGAATCCTCTGAAACCCTGATTTTCGGCAGAAAATGAACAGTAGCTTGCTACAGTATTTTGCTACATCAACAAGCTGCAGTGCTGCTACAGTGCTTGCCGAAATGCTCCCGAATCCGTTGTTCTTCATTGAGGCCATTGGTTGGGCACACAAACAATGGTAAGTCGTGCCGATTACTTCAAGTCTCCTTCTTTGTGAAGTTCTTCTAAGCTACACAAGTTAGACTTGTTGTGAATGTGACTGGCTTTGTGCCCCTCCAAAGGAGGTTGGCACACACTCACAAGTCAAGCTCGTGCCTTGTTCCTTACTTGGTTCGAAAACTTCCCAGCAACGGCGAACACGACCTAATTTCGTTCTTCTTCTCCAATTTAACTCCACAAACCTTCAATGCATAAGAGTACACAAATGCACGCTATTTAGTGATAAAACCTGATAAAAGATATGCTCAATGTAAGATAATAACGCTTCGCGGTACTATAACACAAGAACTTATCATAATGATATGAGTTCCATCCTATTTCTATGAATATTGTTTGATGGTGATGGGGTTCTAGCCCTCCTATTGTAGTAGTGGGTTCTCATAGTCCTGCCTTTAGAGGCTGCATGGTGGACTCGGATCATGTTTTCCCTTTCGGAGGTGTGGAGAATTTCCTAAACGGATGTTATTGCACTGAGATATGAGGTCACCACACGAGTCTCAGTGGGCCAACGTCAAGGTGATGATGGCCTTGGCGGCTTCAGACCTAATTGCGGACACAACTAGGGTCACAGATTTTTTATGTTATTACAAATCAATAACGAACATTTTTCTCCTTTCAATCAATATTTTTTTTAGAAAGCAAATTTTTGAGATATGGTTAGATTTCCTAAGTGTTCGGAAAGCTTATGCTTTTCCTTTGAGATGTTTAAAAGTATATTTTATTATATGATTTCAAAATTATTATTATATTTTATTATTTGTAAATTCATGTGACTCTTTTGGTGCTATGTCATTCCACACATTAAGTGACTTTGTTACTCACCGCTCTCACCATATTACAGGCTTTATTGCTTAGTGTCGGTGGGACAAGACGCAGTGCTTAGCAAACTTTTGTGTTCACATATTCTGTTTCTCTTATGCAAGTTTATTTGGTGTGTTCATGGTTGCATATGTAAGCACCTTGGATCCACTAATGAATTTGGTGTACCTATTGTTGATCTTCTTGTTATCTTGTAACACTTTGAAAATCTTTATATCTTTGTTAAACTTTGTTATCATATTGTATGGAAACCTGTTCATGATGTATTATCCATAAATCTCATATTCGTTGAAATTTATTTCCATATTCCTATTGTCTATATCCATGAATTATTAAGCCTTGTTCCGATTTGAGGGTTGGATGGTGTGTATCCTTATTCGGGATTACCGTGGTGGTTGTCACGTGTCGGTCCTGCGAGACTGGGCGTGACACCATTGCTCATATGATTGTTGTCCTTATTACCTCACATGGAGCTTATAGCTCGCGATTGTATACAAACCCTACTTAGAGTTTATTTATATTTTTTTGTAATTTACAAAAATAAAAAAAGAGGGTTTATGTGCTAAAGCATAAAAACAAAATAAAAAACAATTTTTTTATAAAAGTTAATTTGGTTGGGACTAATATGGATGATGGTTGGCCTCGAGGTTCATCTTTTGAGATACTATGTTCCAACCAAGCATCTAGTTAAAGTTCTCCTTCGAATGATCATATTAGCAAAGCATTTACATCTTAAAATTAGCTCGTCAAGTTCATTTTTCAAGGTAACATGCTCCATTTTAAATTTTCCATGTACCATCTATCTTTCTAAGTCTTAATTTCTAACTAAGTGTTAATACAATGGAGCTCAACCTTTGATGGGATTACACTCATATAATACTGCCACTTTTAATGTTGGCCAATGGAGTTCACCTTCCACAGTCCACTCGCGAACTTAAGATTGGCGTGTGGAGTCCATCTTTCAAAATGCTACACTCCATTTTAAAGTTGGCCCAAGACGTTCACATTTCAAGGTGTCATGCTCCAACCCAAATGTCTAATTAATAAATTCTCCTTGAAGAGATTATGTTGCCAAAACATTCTATTTATGGTTCTTTTGTCTTAAAGTTTACACATGGAATTCACTTTTTACGATAGCATTGACACACACCTTGCATGAGTGTTCCGCAAGTGCACTGGTCGTCTCAGTAATAAAATATACCCTGGTGAGTGGTAAATTGTGACTAGCCCTCTACACCATGCCCCGGTCGAAAGGAGTACTCTCAACACCTCACACTGTGTGGGACTGCTTGGGGTTCTAAGGATTCCAAGTAATAAATCCTATTCCCTAATATAGACCTAACCGTTTGGTCCAGGCGAAAAGTCCCTAGTCATAATTAAGCTCCAACACTAAGATTCATTACAACACTTCACTCTGTTGCTCGCGCAACTAAGCCTTAGTGGAGTTCATCTCTTAGCACTTCACTCTATTGCTACCGCAAAGAACTCTTGGAACGTGGAGGTAGGATAAATCACGTTGGAAGGGAAAGGGGACGTTTTGCTACCTCTCAAATCACCCTCTCGACCGTCTTCAATCTTGCTTAGTCTAACCCTAATGAAGTTGTCACTCCTTCAATAGATTACCTAGATGGATTCTCAACCCCAGTGTCACTCTAAGGGAAAATCAACACAATACACATTTAAGATTGAAACTCAATTAAGTCATCAATTAAAGAAACATAATAAAATTCAATTAAATAAAATCATTCTAGGGTTTACAAGTCCAAGCACCCACTAGGGGTTTAGCTCTCCATGAAACAATACAAAATAAACAATGAATCAAAGTCATATGCATATAAACCATAAAGATAACCCTTTTGTAGTCCGTATCGATGGTCTTTTAAAGCCGCCTCGTCTTCTCCAAAGGTTCCTGATAAGTGCTCGTGTTATAGTAATGCGAAGCGTTATTATCTTGCAATGAGCATTAATTTAATCAGATTTTATCACTAAAAAGTGTGCATTTGTTTACTTTTGTGCATTGTAGGGTTGTGGAGCCAATTTGGAGAAGAATGAAGCAAGAATAGATTATGTTCGCCATTGTTGACGAGTTCTTAGACCAAGCAAGGAACAAGGCACGAGTTTAGACTTGTAGGTGTGTGCCAACCTCCATAGGAGGGGCACAAGGGCAGTCACATTCACAAAAGTCTAACTCGTGTACCATTGGAGAATTTTGTCAAAAAAGAGAAATGAAGTAATCGACATAATCTACCATTGATTGTGTGCCCAATTCAATGGCCACGATGAAGAACGATGAATTCGGGAGCATTTTCGGCTAAGTACTGTAGTAGTTACTGTAACGAAAGTACTGTAGCAAGCTACTATTCACTGTTGCAAAAAATCAGGATTTTAGAGAGTTCACCTGTAGCAAACACTGTAGCAAAGTTACTGTTTACAGTGCCGAAAAATCACGATTTCAGAATTTCCACACGGCCGTGTGGAATTAAGACACGGGCGTGTGGAATTCTTGGTTTTTCACAGGGCCGTGTGGAATTAACACAGGGGCGTGTGGAACTCCGATTTCAGCCTATAAATAGCCCGTTTTCAGATCTATTTGGGGACTTTCCCCTTCTATCGCTTGGATATCTTTTGGGGGGCTTTCAGCTAGGGTTTGGAGAGGTTTTTGGAGGTCTTTGGAGGCGATTAAACGGCATCGACATCGACATCCTTTGGAAGAAAGCTATTGAGGAAGCTCTCATCGGCATTGATTTGTCAAGGTGTGCCTTAGGCTTGACAAGGGATTCGTTGGAGAAGACACGCGACTACACAAGACCATGGATACGATCTACAAGGGGGTTTTCTTTATGGTTTTCATGCATATGTTCTTAAACTATTTATTGATTTTGTATTGCTCCATGGAGAGCTAAACCCTAGTGGGCATTCGGACTTGTAAACCCTAGGATGATATTGTTTCTATGACTTTTATTATGCTTTCTTAATTTAATGTTCTATTATTGAGTTCCAATCTTGCATGGCGATTGTATGAGATTTTCCCTTAGCCGTGACACTAGGGTTGAGAATCTATTAGGTTATCCTTTGAGGGTGTGACAACCTCTATAGGATTAGACTACACAAGGTTGGAGAGGGTTGAGAGGGAGAGTTGTGAGGTAGCGATGTACCTCTTTCCCCTCCGGTGTGGTTTCTCCCTAACTCCGTTTCCTTAATTCATTAGCGGTCGAGATAGAGTGAAGTGCTAGGTAGATAAACTCCCCTGGGGCTTAGTTACGCGAGTAACAGAGTGAAGGGTTGAAGTGAATCCTACGCACTGGGGCTTAATCTAGACTAGGGTTCTTCCACCTTGACCAAAGGGTTAGAACTACACATAGGAACAGGTTTTACCACTAGGAGTCCCTAGAACTTAATGCAATCCCACGTAGTGTGAGGCTTAGGTAGATATACTCCTCTAGGGCTTAGTTGACAGGTCAACGAGAGTCAAGAGTCGTAGTGAATCCTAATGCTGGGGCATAGTATTAGGGTTAGTCACGGTTGACCTTAGGTTTGGGACCGTGTGTTTAAGGATATCCTCGACTCAATTAGACATCAATTAGAGGGCATAATACTAGTCTTGCACTAGAAGCATTAGTCTTAGGGGGAGTTTTGTCCGGGTACCCCATCTTTATATCGATTACCTCTCCTACCCTCATTATTCTTCTTGCACTCTTTTATTTTCTTTTACATTTATATATATATATATATATATATATATATATACTTCTTTCATCATCGACTTCTTTCATAGCTAAATAGCGATAACACTTGTTTCTGAACACTATTCCCTGTGGATACGACTACCCACTCACCAGGGTAATTTTATTACTTCGACAAGGCCGTGCACTTGCGGTACACACGCAAAAGGTCGTGTCAGTTCCCTTGTCAAACCTAACGCACACCTAGCCGAATCGATACTGACAAAAGCTCCCCCAATAGTTCTCCTCCAAAGGAACTCGATGTCGATGCCATAGAACCACTACAAAAGCCTTGCAAAAACCTCTCCAAACCCTAGCCACGCTCTCCCCTAAAGATGGGCGAAAGATAGGAAAAAGATCCCCAAATAAATCTCAAATCACGGTATTTACAGGCCAAAAATCAGGCATCCACACGGCCGTGTGAATTCTATGGAATTGGATTTCCTAAGCGCTGTGAATAGTGACTGCTACAGTAAATTGTTACATTGTTTTGCTACATTAAACTGCTACAGTACTCACACCAAAATTACTCCCGACTTCATTTTCTTCATCGAGGCCACCAAGTTGGGAACACAACTACGCGGTGGATCACGTCACCTCTTGTTTTCAACACATTGATGAAGCTCTTCGATGTTACACAAGTTGGACTATATGAGTGTAACTAGCTTTGTGCCTCTCCAATTTGTATATTTACTTGAGCACTTTGGAGGTTGGCACACACTCACATGTCTACAACTTGTGCTTTGATCCTTGCTTAGTCCAAGAGTCTCCTCAACCATTGCGTCCATGACCTATTTTGCTTCTTTCTTTCCAATTCGTCTCCACAACCCTAAATGCGCAAAAGAACACAAATACACATGAATGAGTGATAAATCTAAGAAAAGTGATGCTCAATACAAGAAAAGTATACTTCGTATCACTTATACACGAGCACTTATCAAGCAAGCTCCAACCAAAATATTTAATTAATGAATTCTCCTTGAGGTGATCATCTACCAAAACACCTTATCTTAAAATCAGCCTATGAAAATCAATTTTCAAATTACCCAGCTCCAATATTAAAGTTGACTCATTGAGTTTCATTTTTCAAGGAGTCATGCTTCAACATAGATAACTAAGTAAGAAATCTCTTTAAGGCGAGCATACTACTAAAACATCTCACCTTAAAATTGGCTTATGATGTTCATCTTTCATGATGTCACACTTCCACTTAAAGTTAGCTTTGGAGTTTACTTTTCAACATGCCATGCTCCAACCCAAACAATTAATCAAAATTCCATTTGAGGGAATTATATCGGCACAACACATTGTCTTAAGATCAGCCTATAGAGTTTACCTATTTACATGCCACACTTTGTCTTAAACTTTTCTGAAGACTCTAACCAAAATGTCTATAAAAAGTCCCTCTTGGGTGATCATATTGCTAACACATTATCTTAAAATCAAGGTATGGAATTCACCTTTCATGGTGCCATACTTTGTCTTACAGTTGGACCATAGAGTTCATCTTTTGAGCTACCATACTTTGTCTCAAAGTTGGCTCATGGAGTTCGTCTTTCGAGATGCTATGCTCTAACCTTATTTCAACATTGGGAACTCGCCTTCTAAGGCACCACACTATTAACCAAATCATAACAATAAGTCAAAACTAAAAAACATAAATGAATCAGGATTTGTAAATTTCAAATGCAAAAGAAATATTTCTAAAGATTTATATGAAATGAAAAGTCATGATCTGAACAAATCTTCAAGTTAAAGATTTAAAAACTTTTAAACACAAAGAAAAGTCAACGCCTTTCTATGTAAAATCAAAAGAGACCAAGTATGTAACTCATTCATGTAGAGAAGTTACAACTAGAATTCCAATATATATATATGTATATATATCAAGATGCCAAATTCAAAGATATAAAGAAAATCAATCACTACAAATAAAAAAATATATATTCAATCATGCATGTTCTTCAATGAGAAGATTGGGGAAGGACTTCAAGAAAGTTAACAAGAGAACAAATTAACAAAGAATGGCCTATCGCACTCTTAGCAAGAACACTTGAAGAAGTCAAAGCATAATGGTCCTTGATGAGATGAATTGGGTGTTGCTAGCAAATGCACTAATGGTACAAGTAATAAAAAGATGAACAGAGTATCATTTCCCATGAGGACTATAAGTACCAAGAAGTCAAAATGCACTAATTTTGATTGTTATTTGATAGTTCAAATCTTTGTTCATTGCAAGAAAAGTAAAATTTCAGGCGAATTTATGAAATTAAAAGAAAAGGAAACAATCAAAGGCCTTTTGAAAGTTCTGTATATGATGAAAACCTTGGGGTTTGATTTCCTCTTGTGCTTTGAAGAATTGGATAATCAATGTTAAGGATCAATGAATTGGCAAGATTCAAGAAAGATTTCAATTAAGCTAAAGATCTTTATTATAAGCATCCAAAGTTTAAGTTGGGACATAAGTATCTCAAGCAGAATTCAAATCATGTTACAAAATTTTCTAAAATTTAAATTCTCATTAAGAATCCCTACTCCGAGCATCTCCAAAGTGAATTCAATGATTAAGAAGAATTCTATAACCCAAACTCTAGATTCGCTACTCTAAGTAGCCCAATTAATCCACAATATAAGTGATTAGATCCTTATTTTAGGCATATTAAACTTGTGTTTTTTTGCAATTAACTTAAAAAGTAACTATCGCCCTAGAATCTCTACTTCAAGCACCCTACCTTTGAGAAACTATGCCTATGAGATTCAAATCTATCATTAGTATTGATCATCTACTTACCTATGTTTCCAAGATTCTTGCTTTGGACATCCAAGATCATCCACTAAGGGCGTGTTTGGTTCAAAAATGGTCCACTGAAGTGGGAAAAATCTGGAAATGCCACTTTAGTCAAGTGTAGGTTTCAGTTGGAGGTGTGTAATTCCATGTGTTTGGTTGTTCGGGGAAATGTCATATTAGTAACCACTTCCAGTGTTTAATTGGTGGAAGTGAAAGTCTAGAAAATACCACTTCAAGGGTTTATGGTGTTTGGTAATATGGAAGTGGTAGTATAGTTACTGCTTCACGGAGGGGGTAAGATTACCCCCATTACATTTGTAGATAGAAATTTATTATAATGTCATAATATTTTGAGTTTTTTATAATCAACATATTACTTGTATTAATTAAATTAAGAAGAATATCTTGTGAAGTATTTTAGTATATATGTTTTAATGTGAAGTTAACTTTTTTTTGTGTTTATATCAAACTTAACTGTCAATATATATTAGTGGGCTAATTTTTTGGAATTCAACTATGATTGCATTGTTTTTATAGTTGATTAAAATTTCAAAGTATTGCAAATCAAGTTATTGCTAATAGAAATGCAAAAAATAAAGTAAAATGCAAACACATGGTGAGAGATAAAACACCTGCTATTTTATTACACATTCAAACAAGAGATCATACATCTTTGGAATACAAAAAAACAATTCAGAGTATATACAGATGCTAGTTCAACATCTTTTTTACTTGTTCTTATTCATGTCTCATATTGAAAAAACAACTGAAGAGACTAATAACATAAACAACATTGCTACAATGGTGGTACTCTTTGCCCCCTGATTGACTCGCAGCACTTGTAAAAATTGATTAAAAACAAAGAATCTCATGAAAAATTGATTACACCTTGAAAATAAAATAATACAAAAAAACATACAAATACTAGCCTGATAGACAACTTTCAAGAATATATATATACATGCATTCAGATAATTGTAACCATACATAAGAAAACCAATTTCAATACTACCTTAACCATCAAGCAAACAGATGCGCAATGGCTGTAAAGGATTGGCAAGAAAACCAATTTATTATTTGTGTCATATTACAAAACTGTGACTTAATGCAATGCACAAAGTGTGCTAATCTTTCATCATTACCATCCTATCTTAAGTTGAAATCGAATAAAAAAAAAAAAGAAGGAAAGCCATGTTAGTGGCAAACACATTTAGATCCAAACCATGTAGGGCAACATAAAGACAAGCAGGTCCACAAAGACGTACACATGTCAACAAGTACATGAATGACATAAGAACATGACAACATGAAATGAAAAAAACCAAAACAAATGAAATGCGGGAACAAGTGCTACCACAGCACAGAGTCCCATGCTAGGTGCGTCCATCGCAAAACACAATGCAATCATGATGCATGAAATGCAGAAAACATGCAATAAAATAACTAGGTACTAGATGCAGGAATCAGTTAAATAAGGGCGACGAGTAAGCATGCATGGTAGGTGCTGAATCAATCCATCCTAGATAGAAATTTTTCAATCCAATCCTTCTCAAGCTCCATCTTCTTTACTATGAATACTGTTACCTCACTTTCACCCAGTTACAGATAGTCAAACACATCAACAAGCCTCTTCTCATCAAATCCCTCAACCTCCATAACCTTTGCGTACAGGGTCTCTATCTAGTAGTTGGGGTTCTTAATGACAGATGTTGTTTCTCCCACCACAATGATGAGATCACCCATCATTGAAGGGTTCTTTAAACCCCTGCTTGAACATTGTGACCTTGGGGTAGATGACATGGCTAGGCTACTAACAACCGGTGGGGTAGAGTTTGCATCAACATCATCATCGCTCAGCTATTTTGCTAGGGCTTTATTAAAGTTGTCCATATTGTTGTCTTCGTGTTGCGATTTGTCACCAAAATCAGTGAACAAAGAAGTCACATACAAGCCCATTGCAGTGTCTTGACCACTGACCTTAGTGCTCCATAATGTTCAATTGGTTTGTTTATAAAAGGCCTAGCTACCGGGTGGACCTATACAGTGACGTTGACAAGAAAGCACGCATGTAAACATGCCGATGTCATGCTATTATTATCATGAAAGGTGAATCATCTTACCTCGATGTATGTCAAACCATAGGTTCAAGGGTGATGGTCCTCGTGGCATCATCCCAACCTACACCACTGAGATCTTTCACCTTCTTTATCTTAGCGTATTGTGATTTTAAAGTTTTGCAATGATTTTCAACATTCTTAGCATTGAACTTAGTATTGAACCTAAAATTGACAGCGATAGCAATAAAGCCAAATGCTGCTCTTTTAAATGATTTGTCACATTTTAGCCTTTTTCTCACTTGGTCCACAAGAAGTAGAATAAAAAAAATTGTCATATTCAGCCTTCCATCTCTTATTAGAAGTTCCACACTTGTTGCCAAATGCCTTAAATTAGGATTTATCATTTACACAATCGAGACCCTCTGTAACTACTGGAATGCTAATGGAGAAATGGTAGTTATGTAAGATAATGCATCTATTTGATTTAAATTGTAGCAGTTGCACATTCTACTTGAAAAAATAACGACTCAGATAGCAACTAGAATATAAGCAGCTAAGCATTGATACAAACTAAACAATTGGTTACAAAATAAACAACAACATGAAAGAATACATCAATTTCAGCAATGCAATTATAATTGAACAAAGACAACAACAAAAAAAATAGGTCCCTCATTTTAATTTTGAGGAATATTAGTGGAAAATATATGAATCAATTAATTTGCAAGAACACATAAAAGAAAAATAAACTTGAAACTATAAATATAATTAGAAAAATACATAGATAAAAACAAGTGAAACATATGAGTTAAAGAACAAGTGAAAAAGTGGATCATTTCAATTCCATAGAATATACAAGAAAACATCTAAGTTAAAGAACAAGTGAAACAATAAAACTGGAAACCTCCAAAATCATGAATCTATTCAGATCTGAATTAATAACTGTGATAATCATCAGTGGAAAAAACAAGTGGGGCATTTCAACCTCACATAACATACATGAAATACATATGAGTGGAGCATTTTAATTTCATAGAACATGCAAGAAATCAATGAGTTAAAGAACAAGTGGATCAGTTAAATTGGAAAACCCTGAAATCATGCACATATTCATATCTGCATTTATATATGTGAGAATTGACAATGAAAAAAAAAACAAGTGGAGCATCTTAATTTCACAAAACACGGTAGAAATCATATGAAGAACGAGTGGATTAGGTAAATTGTAAAAGTCCAAAATCATGCACCTATTCAGATATGCATTTGAATTTATGAGAAAAAACAATGAAAACACAAGTGAATCATTTCAACTTCACAAAACATACAATAATTAATATGAGTTAAACAATAAGTGGATCAGTTACATTGGAACAGTGAAAAAAAATTATGCGGATCATTTCAACATTAGCATACAGGACAAACATATGAATCATTTCAAACATGTAAATATGTAAAAAAAAACTTCAAGTTGTAAATCTAATTAGGAAAAAAATGGATGTTAAAGAATAAGTGAATCATGGATACAAGGAAAGACATACATTACAACTAATAAATTTTGCAATTGTAAGTGAAAAAATGCATAATATGAATAGTTTAGTCTAGCCATTCTAGTTAAAAAAAAAACATGCAAAGACAAGTCAACCAATAAACAAGTATGAAACGATAAAGATGGCTCAGTAATAAAGTTACCAAAGCTGAAATAATTGATGTACACTCTGCAAGTGCACGGATCATAGCAAGTAATACAGTGGTACCCCGTGATGGGTAGGGTTGTCGAACCACCAAGACTAGGACTCTCAGTACTAATTTCTCTCCTAATATCTAGCCTAATTAATGATTTGGGTAAAGAAGATAACTAATAACCTAAAATGAGAAAGAGCTAGGTGAGAACACAGAGATAAAGCAGTACCCGGGACTAATCCCTTGGGGAGACATGTATGGACACTTCTACAAAAACCATCAGGTATATCCTACAGCTCCTATGTGTGTTCTAAAAGCAATGTTCCATCTATGACACCCAAATACGTCGAGTTTTGTAATTGTAACTACGGGAATCAGGCATGTCAAGTTTTGCAATCACACGAATGCAACTACAACTACGACAACCAATACATGTCCAGTTTTACAACTACAACTGTGTGAATCATTTATGTCAAGTAATGAAACTCAAGGTTTAACATAAGAACAAACAATAGGACTCCGTAGCCAAAGCAAAAGAGTAAGCCAACATAACACATAAACACCAAGTTCATAGATCTGGGGCACAGGAGAATGGTTAGGCCCTCATAGTTTTACAAATCCATAAAATACTAAAGGAAACAAAAGAAATAGAAGCTATGAAAAACTCCACCCTTTGCCCCTCAAACCACTTCGACGGTGCTCCGATGAAGTCCCACCGGCTAAGCTCCGCTCCACTCATGTTCTTGCACCATAGACTCACTCCAGCACCAAAGAAAGTGAAGGGAAAGAGCTTGGCAATCGTCCCCCAAAAGAAGAAGAAGAAAAGATCCCCTAGAAAATGACCTAGATCTGGCTTGAAAGGTGTTTTCGGGCACAACACATCCTAAGCATGGGTGTGCTTAAGCTGTGCTTTACACATGATTTATTTAGCACTTGAATTCTCCAAGATAGAGAAAAGCACAGCCTAAGCATGAGCATGCTTAGGCTGTTCTTCCCAGAACCACACCCGTGAAAGGAGCTCTGAATCGTGCTTTTTCTCCAGTGTGTGCTATAGTAATCTGCTACATTAATTCTACTATAGTGCTTCTCCTACAATAGTTTGGGTATAGTACTTTTGCTTCTCTTTTCTGATAAATCTCTTAAAAACCAACAATAAGCACAGTCAATAAGCACGGCCGTGCTTAGGCCGTTCTTGCCTAGGAAACTTAGAAATTTGTGTTTCTTTGTCTATTTTAGCTCCAAATCTTCTTCTAATGTCTGTTTGTCTGCACATTTAAGCACATATACCCTAAGTAGCATCAAATCACAACAAATAAATGCTAAAATACAAGCTAAATACATGAAAGAGGTATAAAAATATCTATATGAAATGCACTCATCAATAATAGTCACACAAAGTCTTCGTATTGAGTCCACATGTTGTTTCCTATCTTGTCTCTAAGTTCGATCCATTGTCGATTTTCTTCCCGCTGTTCTCACAATGATCGGGTCTGCGATGACATGATTTGGTCATCATGGTGTGTGCTTCCTTCATGTAAGAGCATGTCTCTTATGTCAACACCTGCTTTGTAGTTATGCAATATGCAACATGCAAGAACTAACTTAACCTGTGTCCTGAATGGGAACAATGGATGTGATGTAAGAATCTTGAAACAATTCATTCAGGTTTGTTGGTGCCCTTCCACTATGCACTTTTAAGTGGTACTTAACACCTCGATAAGGCGCTATGAACCCTTGCATTGTGGTATAACCAGCATCTACAAGATAATATTTCCCCACAATAATGGCATCCGTCAAGTGGACTTCTTTTAATATTTTAATTATTAAAATATAAGGTTTTCCTATCTTCTATCATCTTTAAGCCTTTGACTTGTGGTCTCGATAGTGCATCTTTTAGGGCAGTGAAGTCATTAGCTGATCCCTTCCAGCCCGCCAACACATAGGTGAACTGCAAGTCAGGGTTCACTATAGCCAAGGCATTCTAGGTTGGGCCTTTTCGACAACGAAACGGGGATAGTTATTGAGGGGGACAAACGCATCAATATGCGTCTTGTCTAACAAACCTATACAATCATATATGACAACAGTAGATAAAGAAACATAGCAAGAGTGATTTAAGAGGAAATTATTAAAATTTTGTTATATGTAAAATTAACTTACTTTGAAAAATGGATACCAATTCAGACTACTCTCAATTTTCGAATGACAACTGCGGCTAGGGAAGTGAACAAAATCATCTCGAAAGGCACAAATAGCTCTGAGGACACTATTAAAGTATTAACTAATCATTTCCCAAGAATAAATAAATTCTCATGGTCCTATTCTTGGTGTTGTGACCGACAACATGCAAGAACATGGTTAACTGTTCCTTAACCAACACATGTCCCATGTCTAGATGCAAGATGCATAAAAGGCCCTACAACTATCCTAAGGTAGCTTATGCAATAGTCACGGCCACTCCTAAAACAAGTTCCATATATATTTTTTTTCTAGTTAGGTCCCATAACATGGGTTGCTCCTTACTTCTCCCTTCCCTAGAGACATGTATTTCCTCAAATAGGTAGGTAATAATCATAACAATTATAGTGAAAACTGCAACCAATGGCCTCACATGCTCATCAAGAGTCCAGCTATCCATCTACATAATTAAGAATAACGTTATTGATTTCAACAGGCAGCTACTAGCTGAATTCAATACACACCACTCATGAACAGTTGACTACTAACTTAGTTTATCTATGTGTACATAGATCTCTACAAAATGGGCATGCCTATAAAAAAGAAACAACAAATTTAGAAAAACATAAAAAAAGCATCATGGTATTCAGAAAAAGAAAATAAAACAAAATAAATATGGAAAACATATTGCTAACACTGCAACACATTTTAAATAAATGAAGGACAGTATTAAACTTAAAGATCCAGGCATCATGCAAAGGAAAATGGGTACTCATTTCATGAGGAAATCAAAAGAAACAACAAATTTATCAAAAGCAATATTAATAGCATCATGGTATTCAAAAAAAGAAAACAAAATAAAATAAATATGGAAACCATATTGCTATATAACACTGCAACACATATTAAATAAATCAAGGACATTATTAGACTTAAAGATCTAAGCATCATGCAAAGGAAAAATGGTACTCATTTCATGAGGAAATCAAAAGAAACAACAAATTTACCAAAAGCAATAGCATCATGGTATTCAGAAAAAGAAAACAAAGAAAATAAATATGGAAACCATATTAATATAGAACACTACAACACATTTTAAATAAATAAAAGATAGTATTAGACTTAAAGATCCAGGCATCACGCAAAGGAAAAATGGTACTAATTTCATAAGGGAATAAAAAAAAACAACAAATTTAGCAAAAACAATAGCATCATGGTATTCATAAAAGGAAAACAAAAGAAAATAAATATGGAAATCATATTGTTATAGAACACTACAACATATCTGGGGAAAAAATATGTTATAGGCATGAAGAACAACATGAGAACTAAACAATTAAGTCATTGAGTCAAATAAACCAAATAAAATGCAAGACCATAAGAAAAACAAGGGTAAATCAGACAAAATGAGATGAAGGGAAAAAACAAGCAGACAACTAATAACTAAAGTCTGAGGATAATCATCAACGTAAAGAAAATACCAAATAAGAGCAACTTTTACACCTTGTTGGCATAGTAAACATAACTTAGATAAAAAAAATAATAAAATCAATGATGTATGATGAATGCATTTCATATCATATTTATTTATCCTCAATCCATTCTTCTATTCGTTCTCTAGCATACTTTTGTGTATATTCGGTGCTATTCTGGGTATAGTTGTTCCTTGTGCAGGACTTTTGGGGCTCGAAGCAATTTGGAGTGAAATCGGGAATAAAACAAGCAAAGTGTGAAGAAATAGCTACGTACTCAAGCTAAACATAGGCAGAGCACGGTCGTGCTCTGTCCCACTAATTATCCCAGCTTGGAGAACAAACTAGTGAAAATTCAAGTACGGGGGTGCTCCCAGGCCAAGCACAGGCTCAACACATCCGTGTCTCTGCTCCTGATTTTCTCAACCTGAAGACAGTTTTTTCAATCAGGGGAAGCACGACCACATCACCCTCAGCACGGTCGTGTTCATGAGCATCACGGGAGAAGCATGGCTATGCTTCTCCTCCTGATTTTCCCAGGCATTTCACTCAGAAATCTCAAAGGAAAACACGGCCTAATCATGATCGTTCTTAGACCGTGTCGAGCCCGAAATCAGCCTTTTTAACTCCAGCTTTTAGGGGTTCACTTTCATCTTTGTTCGGGGATTCCACTCTCCATCGGGAGGACTTTGATGAGAGTGAAGATTAGGCTTCACCACGCCAACTAAGGGGATTAAGGACGAGTCGAAGGCACAAGGAAAGTGGGGCTAGCATACGGAGTTCAACTAGGAAGAGTATCTTGAGGAGAAGGGAGTCATGTCTTCTTTCTTTAGATCTTTGATTGTTTCTTCCATGTTGTACCCATCCATGAGGGGCTAACCGTTCATGGTGTCCTGGGATGTTGAACTATAATGTTTTGTATGCTTTGAACACTTGCATTTGATGATCTACGGAGTTCTTTTGGTTTTTGTGTTAAATCTTGTGTTTGTATAACTTGATGAGTTTGATTTGCACAGTTGCTTGGGTAAAACTTGGTGTGTGGATTGACATATTTGTAGTTGCCTTGTGTGATTGCAAAACTTGATATGTATGAAACCCACAGTTACCTTAGCAAAACTTGGTGTATTTGAGAACCATAGCTGCAACATTGCTCTTGAGCACACACCCGAACCGTAGAATGTACCTGAAAGGCATTAAGGGTAAGTCAGCATACAATAGCTCATAGAAATCATCCCGGGGCATTGCTCTCTTGTTGTTGAAACACTCAATCCTAATCTACATGTTTATTCCACCCGTTTTTTCCTTTTCTTATTTTTAAATTCTTTCTTTAAAACAACCTCATTTTGTGCTTGCCTAGAGATCAAAAGAAGGATTAGTACTTTAAGTCAAGTCCTTGTGGTTTGACAACCCTACCCCTTACAGGGTACCACTTTATTACTTGTGTGCGGCCAGTACACTTGCGAAGAACACACCAATGTATAAGGCAAAGATAAAACAACAAACACCATGTATAAGTAAAATTGATAGTCGCTGAATGAATGAGGATTTCATGGAAAACAACATTGAATGTAAACAATCCAAAGCATGTTATGAAGATTTGAACAAGAAAACAAAAGAACACAACAATGAAAAGTACATGCTAGGAAGATATTTATAAGAAATAGAAAAATACACCTCAAAATAAATTGCATGTTATGTAGATATGCTGAAAAATAAATCAAAAATCAAAATAAACAATGGAAGAATGAATACTACGAAGATCTACAAGGAAATAAGAAAAATACACACTAAACAAATTACATACTATGAAAAATCTATAGAGAAATAAATCATAAATAAACAAAAAATATAAAAAATGGGAAAAAAAATACATGTTATCAAGATCTGTAAGAAAAATATAAGAAAACATGTTGAAAAAATTTACATTATATGAAGACCCACAGAGAAATAAATTAAAATAAAAAACCATAGAAAAATGAAGATCTACAGAGAAATAAAATAACACACCAAGAAAAATTTACATGCTATGAAAATATCCTAATAAATAAAACAAAAATTAAAAAAAATAAGAAAAAAAATGCATGCTTGCAAATCTACAAGAAAATACGAGATCGGGGAGAAAACAAACTATGGAGAACAATAGAGATGTTGTTCACATCATAGATAGCAAATGAAAGTTGAAAGAATAAAATACAATTACCAGAAAACCATGAATCAAATAAGAAACCTCATGTAAGAACTCAAATAGGCTAAGATGCCTCTGAAAACCAAAAGGAAACCACAAAACGTAAAAATGGAAAACAATGGACAAGCTACAAGCCACTAAGAGATAAAGGAAAGAAAAAAGTAAAAATCAACCCAAATAGCATTATTCAAACCTAGGACAAGCTAAATTTTGGAGGAGAAATGTCTACCAAATTGGATCTGAATGGATGGTGAACAAAAAAGGTGGAGCAGTTGGGAGATATGGTGAGGGTGAACCAGCAAAGTAGATGGCAACAAATAGAGACTGGAGCAAAGTGAGGCGATGGCAAGAGTGGCGGTGAGTAATGAAAACCCTATCTTGAAGCCAGAAAAAGTAAAATGGGAAATGGCAAGTGGGGGTGATCTCAAGCAACGCATGTGACAACAAGTAAGGAAAGTCAAATGGCCCAAATCCCAATTCAGCTATTTTCATCCGGAAGTCAAAAGGGGGAAGTTGCTTCTTTTGGAAGTTGTCAAATCATGACTTCGGCCTCCACTTCAGTGAACCAAACACATAGAAGTGGTGTGGAGCTCACCGTTTCAGCCACTTCGGAGGTGACTTCAACGAAGGAAACACTCCCTAAGTGAATTAAAGAATTAGACTCCCTACTCATGATAACCCAAACCTAAAACAATTAGGAATTAAATAAGATCTGCCAGAATATAATCAAGTCTATAAATTGAAAATTCTAAATCAAAACTGTAAAAATCTTTGGTCCAAACTGCCTAGATATTCCCAAACTACAATCCAAGACTTTGATTTCCTACTCTAAACAACCTAATCTCGTATGCTAGTGGGACAATTTTCAATTTCAACTTGAAAAACAAGATTAATTTCAACCCTCTCATCATGAATAAAAACATAGAATTAGGACAAAAGGATCCATTCACCAACTAGCCATTCAAAATCAAATTCAACTTCAAAAGCTCAAGAAAATTTTGATATCTATGAAAGATTAAAAGCACAAGAAAATCAAACTCCAACTACAAATATTCACACCATGAAAGTTTGAGAATTCATAAAAATACAAGGGATCAAAATACAAATCTCAAAATACAAATCATCATGAACTTGAGAAACAGAGAAGCAAACCCAAGGGTTGATGGTAATTTTCAAGCTTTTTCCCTTGTTTACCTTGATCTCCAATCCAATGGAGCTTTGTCATCTCCTCCAAGCCCATCCAAAGTCCAAAAATTCAAAAGTTTGCAAAGAAGTCCCTCTCTAGATCTTTCTATCACTTATATAGACTCCTCATCTTCTAGAAACTCCTTAGATTCAAATTTCACACCATTCTTAACTAATTCAGTTAATTGGTTAAGTCACTTGCTAATAAATGATGTCGTAATCCACCCAGAAATCTAACCAATTTGAGGCTTGGACTTCAGTTCAAGCCAAGGCTGGGTCATTAACAGCTACAAATTGCATCCCATTTTTCTCTATGATGCATAATGATTCTCAAAAAAGCTCTGAATACAAAACTTGCTATGCTTTGAATTATGTTTTCAACAAGCCTAGGAGCACTACATTCTTATCAGGAATGAGGAAGATCAAACTACTTTAGTGAAGTTGTGCAAAATCTCCAAGCAAGATTACACTACACAGCTTTCTTCCCTTTGTTTTTCCACTCTTTGGCGGTTGTTTTCTTCATATTTTCACTAAAACCCTTCAAAAGTTTATCAAAAGAATTTTTACAAAAGTACAAAATTCAAGCTAAAGTATGAAAAATAAACATTAGAAAAAGGTCATATATGTCATATATTCATTGGTGCTTTCATTGACTTCATGACTACAACAATATCAGTCACATATTCTCCCTCTCCTCTCTTCTCTTCCCCTTTCCTCCTTTTCTCTACAATCAGCTCATCACTACAACAATATTGGTGCTTTCATTGACTTCATAACAAACGGCATGATGACTTGATCACACGTAGTTGATGAGCAACTAGTGTTGATTGCCGATCAGTTTGCCCGCCATAACTCTGTCTTTGCCAAGCTTGAATCCCTTTGCTCTACCATCCAAGCCACTCCAAGCCCATTGAACTCATCCACAAAACTCATTACGAGTAGATCGACTTCTTGCACAGCTCTTTGGCATCTCAGCAAGTAATGATGGGCGAGATGATAATTAAGTTGCAGCAACTTGACAAAACCTCCCTACCTCCTGCATTACCACCACTCCTTCAACTTCCTGCAGCCCCTCCACTATCTTTTCCCAGTCTCATTCCCCATTAACTCCACCTACACTCCCTGCATATCCCTCCACAAACCCTTCCTATTTACCCAAATTAGAGGTTCCCTTCTTTACAGGCGACGGTGTCCTCAGTTGGTTATCCCAAATCACACATTTCTTTACCTTCCATCATAACCCTGATGACCAACGTATCGCCATAGCCACTTTCTACATGACCAATCCAACCCTTCAATGGTTTCACTGGCTCCAGTCAACTTCTAAGCTGACCGACTAGAACGACTTTGTAAAGAAAATTGAACTGTGATTTGGGTCTTCTTCCTACAATAACCATGAGGTAACCCTTTTTCAAAGTTTGACAAACATCCACCATTTCGGCCTATCTCCATGACTTTGAAAGCCTTGCCACTCATATTACATGGTTGATCAAGCGAAGCCTTCTCAATTACTTCATCTCGGGGCTTCGGGATGAGATTCAGTGGGAATTCGACCTGCTTAAACCCCGCGACCTGCACGATGCCATGGGAATACCCAAATTAGTAGAAAATAAATGTAATTCCGGTCGATCATTTCTACCCCAGACCCCATTCATCCATCTATTAGCACCATTCCCACCATTAGCCGCGCATTGCACAGCATCCTTGCCGATCAAACGTCTTTCTCCATCGGAGATGGCCGCTCGGCGTCACAAGGGCCTCTACTTCAACTGTGACTCCAAGTTTACCCCTGGCCATAAATGCAATCCAGCTCTGTTCCTCTGCTTAATGGTTAAGCCATAGAATCTTGTTTCGCTGGACAAGGATCCACCTCCTGAGGTCACCAGCTCCCTACCCAAAGCCCTAGTTGCAGAATCTTCGTCGTAGGAGACTCCTTGCATAACCTTCCACACCTTGATGGGCCAGGTCGTTTCGTCTACCCTCAAATTCGTTAGATCTATTAATGGTCAGGATGTTACTCTCTTGGTCGATGGGGGTTCAATGAACAATTTCATATAGTCTCGTTTAGCCGATCATCTACGATTAGTGGTGCAACCCTTTTCTCACATGCGGGTTACCGTCGAGAATTGTGATGCACTCACCCGCGGAGGAGAAAGCTCTAGGGTACCATTAAAGATTGGAGAAGAGCTCTTTGTCATTGATTTAGTTCTCTTGCCAATCTATGATGTCGATCTCATTCTCGACGTTTAGTGGTTATTATAACTAGGGCCCGTACTCTTTGATTATGCAAACCTATGGATGGAATTCAATTTCCAAGCCACTCTCATCAAGTTACATGGTCTGAAGCACCCATAATCCCACTTTGTACAACCTGTCTCTTTTCGCAAAGTCAGACCTAATGGAGCCCAATATCATCAATTAACCATCGAGTCTACAAACCCCACACCTGACCTGACGATAGGACCTAAGGCACCCACCATATTCCTGGTTGCTTTTCATTTTCTTCTTCATCAATTTGGTGAAATATTTCACATTCCCAAATGGTTACCACCAATAAGAGTCCATGACCACCAGATTCTGCTTATTTCAGGAATCTCGCAAGTGAATGTCCAATCTTACCAGTACCCCTATTGTCAGATGTCTGAAATTGAATGACTCGTTTGCGAAATGTTAGCCGAGGGAATTATACGCCTGAGCACAAGCCCTTTTTCCTCTCCGGTTATGCTCGTGAAGAAGAAGGATGGCACGTGGTAATTCTGTGTGGATTATCGAGTGTCGAACGCTTTGACGGTGAAGGATCATTTCCCGATTCTTACCGTGAAAGAGCTGCTTGAGATCGCCGGCTCGCAAATTTTCTCCAAACTTGACCTGCGCTCCGGATATCATCAAGTCAAAATTCACCCAAATGATATAGAGAAGACGACATTTAGGTCTCATGAATGGCGCTACAAATTTCTCGTTATACCCTTTGGCCTATCAAACACTCCATCGACCTTCCAGTCCCTTATGAATTCCACATTCCGGCAAATTCTCCTCTTTGCTCGACTTCTAATTCACCACCTCTTCGCCAAGCTCTCCAAATGCGAAGTTAGATGTACTTCAATCGGCTATTTGGGGCATATTGTCTCCAGAAACGGTGTCTTTGTCAACCCAGAGAATATTCAGGTGTTCAAAGAATGGCCAGTACCCACAACAGTGAAGGCATTGTGGGGATTTCTTGGGCTCTACGGATACTATCGATGTATTGCTCTTCACTATGCCTTCTTGGTCTTACCACTAATAGAGCTATTAAAGAAGAACTCATTTGTTTGGAAGCCAGCAACTACCCAAGCTTTCCACTCATTGAAAGAAGCCTTGATGCACACCCCTATCCTTCAATTGCCTGACTTCACTATGTCATTTATAAGATGCTTCTAGTACTGGTGTTGGCGTAATTCTCTAGCAAAGAGGTCATCCCCTGGCCTATTCTAGCAAACAGTTATCACCACAATTATAGGCTACCTCTACCTATGATTGTGAGATGTTTGCTATTATGGAAGCAGTGAAGAAGTGGCGCCATTACTTGCTTGGTCATCCCTTACTATACAAACGGATCATCGCAGCCTTCATTCTCTACTTCACCAAACTATTCAGACTCCCGAGCAACAAAGGTGGGTATGCAAACTGTTGGGGTATGACTTTGACATTAAGTATAAATCAGGTACTCTCAACGGGCCGGTGGATGCCCTGTCTCGGATGAATGGTCCATCTTGTAATGCCCTATTCTCCAACTCTGGGTCTCAACCCGTTTTGTGGGACGCAATCCGTAAGGACTATACTACTCATTTAGACACTGAGAAATTGTTCACTACCATGACCGATAACCCAAGACAACATTCCAATTTCATGATCCGAAATGGCGTTCTATTTTTAATGGAAAGGTATGGATTCTAGCTACTTCGGCATTACAACCCTTATGGTCATGCGAAGTACAACGCATCCTATTACGCATCGCGAATATCTTCTACTGCCCGAGGCTCCGGCATTCTATCCACAACTTTGTGGCTCAATGCGCAATCTGTCAAACCACCAAGCCATTTAACAAAGCTCCTCAACAGTTATTGCAACCTTTGCCCATTCCTGGGAAAATCTAGCATTCGGTGTCAATGGACTTTATAGTGGGCCTTCCTCCATCTCACGGGAAGACAACCATTCTGGTTGTGGTGGATCGCTTATCTAAGCATGCTCATTTCCTTGCATGGGTCCTCAATTTATTGCCCCCAGGTTGCTGAACTAATGGTGTAGTGTTTCGGGTTTTCCCTCTTGTGTAGATCGGTGTTTTTCGATCGTTCCTTGTTTAATTACTTGTAGTTTTGGGTGAGTTCCTCTTTGTTTTGAGTTGGTGAGGCTTGTCGAGGGTTTTAGGTTGAGTTTTGAGAGTTTTAAAGGGGGTTTGGGCCGTGTACAGGCCGCACAGCGCCTGCACACCCTTGGCAGAAGGGTGTGCGGCCACTGTGCGGGGCCGCACACTGGCCGCACACCCTAGGCTGAGGGGTGTGTGGCCACTGCGCGGGGCCGCACACCGGCCGCACAACCCTTCGTTTTTCCCTTTATAAACCCGATTTTAACCCTTTTCTCTTCATTTCTTCTCCCTAAAACCCCTCACTCCTTCCCCTTCTCTTCCTCCACCATTCTTTAAAGTTTATGGCTGGTTTTGGAGGAGATTTTGGGCTTGGTTGTGGAGCTTGCAAACCAATCCCTTGGTTGCTCTAGGTAAGCTCTTCTCCTCTTCTTTGTTTCTTGTTTCTTCTTCTTCTTTGGATGACGAGTCTAGGGTTTGTTGGGAACCTTGAGAGAAGTTTAATCCTTGTTTTCATCCTTGTTTATTGTTTGTGGATCTTGAGAGAAGCTTTTGGCTTGATTGCTTACCTTTGATCTCAAGAACCCTTGAGTGTTCTTCTTGATTGTTTTCGAGCTGCTGTAGCTCCGGCCCTCTCCCCTTGTTTTCTTGGTTTTTTTGGGTTAGAGAGTGAGGCTTTAACCCTTAGGATCTCTTTGGGAGCCTCTAGGGTTAGTGGAGCAAACCCTAGAGCCGGTTAGGGTTGTTGGTAGGGGAAACCTAGGATTTCCTTGTGTTGCTTGTGCTAACATTGTGTTTGTGGTGCTTTGGCAAGGAAAAGATGCTTTGACTCGAGGCAAGGGAGTAGCCGAGGAGTAGCTTGCGAGGAAGGTGGATCGCCAATTTAGTGAGTGGGATATTTATGCATTGCCTTATTGGATGAATGCCGATAGCTAGATATAACTCATGAACACACACTTATATTGCCTTCATATACAATCGTATCATCTTTTGAGTAGAGTTTTCTCAACTTATACTTGTTTGGCATTTTGGTGAATGATAATTTCTATTGAGTTGATCTTGAATGTCTTATTCGATAATTGATTCACAAATGTTCGGGTTGTGTTGGATTATCACTTCATCGAGGTTGTGAAACCTTTGTTTGTGTTAAACTTAGGATTTGTTGTGGAATTATTGGGTTTTTGAGAATTCTAAAGCTTGGAACTTGTTTTGGAATTTGTTGAGGTTTTCCATGTTATTCCTTGTATTGGGATTTGCTTATCCCTTTGTGTTTAAAAACTTGAGTTTCGATTGTGCTTCTATTGATTCCTCTCGGGAATGCGAAAGTATTGTTATTGGTTGGGTGTTTTTGTTAGCTTTTGTGCTTCGTGTGGCAATTGTTTGTATTGTTGATTTTGTTAGTGAATTTACTACGAGCCCATCTCAGACTAGACATTTACTATGAGGGTCAGCTCAGACTAGACATTTACTACAAGGGCCAGCTCAGACTGGACATTTACTATGAGGGCCAACTCAGACTGGGTATAGTGCCCTGGACATTTACTACGAGGGCCAGCTCAGACTGGACATTTACTACAAAGGCATGTTTGGGTTGATGTTTGACTTATTCTTCTTTATATTGAATCAACGTTCAGTATTTTATCGGATTTGAGGTGATTATAATCTTGCTATGTTAAGTTTGCTATTGTATATAATTATGTTCTAAATGTTTATCTTGGTTTTGGTAAAATGCTTATTTTGATGCTTTATTGTTATCTTTGATATTGGTATTTCTGGTGAGGTTGTGCTAGTCTCCCCTCACTAAGTAACGCTAGTTGTTCACCCTTTTTTCTTCTCCTAGACTGTTGTAGGTAATAGGTGAGGCGGTGCGCACTATGCTGAGCATTTGTTGCTGCTCCATCTTCTGTGTATTTTTTCTGTTTCATGTATGTTTCTTTTTGGTCATGAACATGTAGTCCTATCTTTTGGATCCAGTAGTTTGTAGTAAACCCTGTTGTATGTTTTGTATTTATCTCAACTTTGAAACTCTGATGTATTAAGACTTGTTATTGTTGTTATAGCTTTCCTATGCATTTGTGATCTTATTTACTGTTATATATCATCATTGTCGTCGTTATTGTTGTTGTTACTTCCGCTCTTATGTTTTTGGTGGAATATTGTGGAATTCCAGGTTGTTGTTCAGCCTTGCGCTGTCCCGAGGGTTAAGTGGCGGAGCATCCCTCCTCGCGATAGTCGCGGCGGTTGTCACGTCCCGTGGCCCCGCGGGTCGGGGCATGACAAATGGTGAAGTAGGTTATCAAGCTCCATGGGATCCCTGTTGAAATTGTCTCCGACTGAGATCCGATATTCATGAGCAAGTTCTAGCAAGAACTTTTTCGGCTTCAGGGCACCATGTTAGCTCACAACACGCCATACCATCCCCAGGCTGATGGTCAGATGGAGGTACTCCACATTTGCCTAGAAGATTACTTGTGGTGCTTCACGACCAACAACCCTCGACAATGGTTGCGATTCTTGCCAAGGACCAAATGTCACTACAACATGGCATGGCATTCGGCGATTAAAATGACTCCATTTGAGTCATTTTTTTATTGTTCTCCACCTTTGTTGTCAGATTACTGACACACCCCTTGCGTGTATCCCGCAAGTGCACGGGTTTATCGAAGTAATAAATTTACCTTGGTGAGAAGGTAGTCGAATCCACAGGGAATAGGGAGATAGAATATAAGGTTTCACTAGTTAAGCTATGCAGAATACGGAGAATGATAATAAGATTGATGAGTGAAAATAATGCAAAGCAATAAACTAAATAGAGAGATGGAAGAAAGAAGTGCAAGTAGGAAAATCGAGAAGGACTAACAATGAATAAAAGAGGGTATCCGGACAAGCTACCTCTAGGGTCTATGTTTCAAGTGCAAGACTATGATATTATACTCTCCTATTGATGTCAATTGAGTCGAGGATATCCTAAGACTCACGGTCCCAAACCTAAGGACAACCGTGACTAACTCCAACACTATGCCCGGTGTTAGGATTCACAACACCCTTCACTCTGTCACCTAGATGACTAAGCCCCAGGGGAGTCCATCTGCCTAAACCTCACACTATGTGGAGTTGCATTATGCTCTAGGGATTCCTAGTGATTAAACCTGTTCCTATACGTAATTCTAACCCTTTGGTCCAGGTGGAAGAACCCTAGTCTAGATTGAGCCCCAGCAAATAGGATTCACTACAACCCTCCACTCTATTACTTGCGTAACTAAGCCCTAGGGGAGTTTATCTACCTATTGCTTCACTCTATTTCGACCGCTATTAAATCAAGGAATCGGAGGTAGGGAGAAATCACATCGAAGGGGAAAGGGGTACATTGCTACCTCACAACTCTCCCTCTCAACCCTCTTTAATCTTGAGTAGTCTAATCCTATAGGAGTTGTCACACCTCCAAAGGAAAGCCTAGATTGCTCTCAACCCTAATGTCACGTTTAAGGGAAAACAATATGAAAGGATAATCAAGATTAAAAACTCAATTTTATTCATCAACGATGGAAAGCATAATAATCAATGTCAAAGAAACATAAGAAACCCTAAAGTTTACAAGTCCGAATACCCCACGAGGGGTTTAGCTCCTCATAGAGCTATACATGTTCATCAACGTGAGAAATAAAGCATAAAACATAGACATCAATGAAAAACCCCCTCGAATTGGTGTGGCCGTGGTCTTGTGCAAACGTCGAACCTCGAAATCGATGCCGACGACGCGCTAGACCCTCCACGAAATCCTCTCCGAAACCCTAGCCGCGCTCTAGAAAGTTGGGGAAAAGATAGGTCCAAAGATTCCTCCAAAGGTTGCAAAAATCCCCTTTTATATAGTTGAATCGCGGCTTTAAAATTGGACTTATCGGGGGCTTCACACGGCCGTGTGGAATTTCCACATGCCCGTGTGAAGCTTCTGTCTCGGCTGAAAAATTAATTTCACACGGCCGTGTGGAATTTCCACACGCCCGTGTGTCTTCACTGGATGGCTGAAATCGCAAAACACACGGCCGTGTGGAATTTCCACACGCCCGTGTGACTTCTCTGTCTGGCTGGAAAATGGCTCACACGGCCGTGTGGACTTTCCACACGCCCGTGTGACTTCTCTGGAACACTAATCTTCAGCTAAACAGGCTTGGTAACTTGCCAAAACGCCTCCCGGGTCCATTGTTCTTCATCGAGGCCATTACTTGGGCACACAAGCAACGGTAGGTCGCGCCGATTGCTTCAAGTCTTCTTCTTTCGCGAGATTCTCCTAAGTAACACGGATTGGACTTGTTGTGAATGTGACTGCCTTTGTGCCCCTCCAAAAGAGGTTGGCACACATCCACAAGTCCAAATACGTGCTTCGTTCCTTGCTTGGTCCGAGAACATCCCAACATTGGCGAACGCGACCTAATTTCATTCTTCTTCTCCAAATAGGCTCCACAATACCTTCAATGCACAAGAGAACACAAATGCACACATTTAGTGATAAAACCTGATAAAAGGTATGCTTAATGTAAGATAATAGCGCTTCGCGATACTATAACACAAGCACTTATCAATTACCTAGTTGGCACATCCCTTGTGGCTACGGTTGACAACTTGCTAACGACCTGCATAGACCTACTAAAGACTTTGGGCGAGAATTTAAGTCGCGCCCAGCAATGTATGCGAACTCAAGCTAATTCAGGCAAGACTGATGTGAATTTCTAGCCCGGCGAATGGGTCTTATTGAAATTATAACCCCACAACCAATCATCTATCAACAGCCGACCATCTCAAAAGCTCTCTAGAAGATTTTTTGGGTCGTTCCAGGTTGCTGAACGAATAGGCATAGTAGCTTATCGTCTGAGTTTACCCACCACTGCCAAATTGCATAATGTCTTTCATGTTTCAAAGTTATTGGCAACCCCACAGTTAGAACCAAGCCACTACCAAATGAATTCATTGACCAACATCCACTGTTGACACCCAGTGCAATACTGAAGTACTGAGATGTCATTAAGAAAGGCAGGGTTTTCTCTCAAATTCTAATCCAGTGGGGGAACCATGCTAAGTGACGCCACCTAGCAAGATATTAGCGAATTCCGTGAGTCGTTCCCTTATTTCACCCTTGAGGACAAGGGTCTCGATGAGGCGGAGGCAAATGTTGCAAGCAACAAGACTGGAGACGTCAGGAGAAGAAAACGCAACCACCTGGGGATCCCAAGCAATAGGTTCAGGGATTTCATGGCATAAATGAAGTAGAGAAATCATTTTGATTAGTAGTTAATAGTATAATTAGCATAATGATTAGTAATGAATGAAAACCATTATAATTTGGAGAATCATGGGTGTTAGAGAAAGAGACAACTTGTGATCAATTGTTCTGGCAGACAACATGTTTGTTAAAATGCTACACTGGCATAGATGTTACAATGGGTGTAGTAATCCAATAAAAAAAAAGTACAATGAATGAAAAAGTAAGGAATCTTTCATCAATTCTCTATCTTCTTCTTCTCTCTCTCTCCTCTCTTCCCTTCCCCTTTCCTCCTCTTCTCTACAATCAGCTCATCACTGTAACAAAGGACCAAACTACTGTTAACTTGAGGGCAGTTAGTGCGCTTGCACCTTAATCTCTTTGCTCTACCTGAAGTGCTTACTTTAGGCAATGTGTGATGAAAATAACATAAAATCATTTTATGAAACAACAATAATCATCAACGTAAGTTGTGTTATGTTTTGAGAATTTTCCTAAAAGTACATGCAAAATATTTATCGCCAATTATTAGAAAAATAGGGCATTTTTGTTTGCTTTGTTGGCTAAATAAGAAATCTTGAACAATGTTCATGGCCAAGTCAGTTGAAATATTAAGATAAAAACGGTCATATAATATCTTGTTTCATCATTTTTAAACCGCACCTATGAGAATTTTGGGTAATAATTCAAAGGAGAGGTGCCCGAGGGGGGATTATATGATTTCTTAAGTTTAGATTTAAAAACAAAAATCGAAGGAATAAAACCTGAATACCTTAACGTAGCATGAATCCCCAATAAATCCCCAATAGCAGATGGATGGTGTGACTTTCCAAAAGCAAAAAAAAAAAAAAAAAATTGCCACAGTGATTAAAGTGGTTGAAAATTCTTTTAGAACTTTCTCAAAGGGACAATAAATCAACTAACAGACTGTATGGTTTCCCACCCTTCACCAAACTACACCAGGCCAGCAATCCAGCATGGCATTATGGCCGCATAATATACATAAGACAAAATGTCAAAGATGAAGTCAAAACTGTCACTTCTTATATAAAGATTAAACATTTTCAAACACTGGAAGAGATATGCTACTTCTGCATGAAAAATAAAAACAATTATTTAAAACAATCCTGTCATAAAAAAAATCATATTCTAAAATTTATACCCTGAAAATCCGTTCAATTGTTGCTTTACAAAGACAATTTGTGCAAAAATTATGAGTGTTTTTTAATCATGCCACAGATTTTATAAACACTCAAAGAATCTAATGATTTATCCAAAAATAAAAAATAAAAATAAGTCAAATTATTACAACAGGAATCTATCCCTTGCAATTTTTCACTCTTGACTCTCACAGGTTCTCTCTACTTCTAATACAAATTCACAGGTTCTCTCCTAGTCCAATCCTTCACTAATAACAAAATTTAGTCACAGTGAATAATATATTTGAATTGCCAAATATTCAATATCATAATGGGCATATAGAGCTCATGTTCACAAAATGAACTAAAATTGATCTTACCTGAAAACCAATAGCGGTGTGGCTGTTGAAGGGTGGCTATTTTCACATTGTCTCTGGTGACTGGTGTTGACCTTGTCATGACATGAATTGGCACATACGTCTCTGAAACAGATGCTTGAAACTTGCAATACCAAGTAATCTTTCCACAAGCAGTGCAATAATGATGATCAACGTTCCGAACAATCTGATATTGCAAAAATTAGCAAGCCAAGATGCTGATTGATGCTAAATAGCAGCCTCACAAAGGACAACAGAACCAATAACCAAAAGGAAAGCCACCAAGTTTGTGAATCGTAGACTTCCCCATATGTTTTTCAGGATTGATTTTTCCAAGGACCGACTCTAAAGAATTCCTAAACATGAGGCCTTGCAATACTTCAAGCATATTACTTGATTCTATTTTGATTCTATTCCCAGTTTAGTCATCTGCCATATCAAACTACCAATAGTCCTTACAAGAGCAAGCACCACGGATAAAATGGTGGAAACGGTTCCTATCCCTCGTTATAATTTCTCTACAATACACCTTAGATATAATCTTCATTACATGGTGGCAGTCTCGGCACACCCGAAGGTTCTTCACCACTCTAATGGTCTCATCTGGACTAGTGTACAAGAGGCCAAAAGCAATTGCTAATTTCTCACTATGGAAGAACAGAGCATTTTCCTTCTCCTCTTCCTCAATATCAAGTAGGACCTGCTTTGTGTCTGGTAAATACCCAGCTTCAACCTTCAATCTGTCAAATATTTCAGCAAGCTTCGAGTAGATTTTCTGTGTCTCAGGATGAGACTGGTCACCAGCAACAAATTGGTGCATGGCTCCCTTCAATTCTATCATGCTCAAGCCTGGTATTTTAGCAACTCCATTAGCAACCATCATGCTTCTGACATTTCTAGCATCTTCCCATCTATTAACGGTAGCATAAATGTTGGAAAGCAGAACATATCTGTCATAGAAACAACAAGAACGAGGAATGAGCCCTGAGGTAATTCGAGTTCTAGTGGTTGGTATCATCTGGAAAAATCCAATTCGCATGACATCTTAGCTAAGTCGTATTTAGCATATGGTAAGAAATACAAGTGAACAAAAAAGATTGTGAATGCTATCAATCTGGAAGAAGGCCAAGTCTTGCTAATTTGGACATCAAAACATAGGCTCAAGTTGGCTTATCCTTGACGTCCTGGTACAATTTTCTAACTACAATGAAAGGTTGTCAGGGAATTTATTTGATCTGAATTCCATTTCCTGACATCAGTACTTTGAACTCCAGGAAAAACCAAAGTTTTTAGGAAAACGAGATTGCTTGCAGTGCTGCAATAGACCAGAGATCTATTTACTCCAGCAAATCATGCAACTAAGCTGAGATACATCCACCACAACTCTTGTGACTATAATTTCTTCAGCAAAATAAGAAGAGAAAACTATAGCAATTAATTACAACTTTAAATAACAATCTGACATAACTTGAATGTTTGGTCACTTTCAGTTTAAACCCAAGACATTTGTTGCTAACATGCAAGATCAGGTGATGTTTTTAACAGATAATTTGATGTGCAAAATTTCATAGTGAAGTCCAAGCTGCAAGTGGAAGAAAATTTCAGAGCTCCTATTCATGTAGACCAGCAATGATATATCCCAATGAAAGACATCGAAACAAAAATCAATATTTTGCACAAGTACTCATTTTATATGCATATATATCAGGACACAATTCTTACTTTGAAAAGATTGACTTATTACATGAGCTACAGAGCTGCAATAAGGTGTTGACTTTTGTGCAAGTATCCCATATCATATTTTCACTTTTACTCTAAGGTACAAAGTCAAAAAATTCTACCAATGAATTTAAACAAAACAAATGATGTTTTAAGGGCGAATAGTCACCAGTCCCCTAATTTCAATATGCTAAAAAGTAGGCTAAACTATTTAAGTAGAGTGAGATGAGCATGAAAAATATCAAATTGACAAATAAGTGAACAATTTCCAAAAAATAAAAAAAGAATAGTACAAAGAAAAATGTGGGCCTGACTATCAATGATGGCAAACTTGAAGTAGTAGTATGATCAAGTTTAACTTACCGACCACTATGACATGGCTGAATGTTCAGAAGGCGTTTTCCAACATCTTCAGCTACCTTGATGTTCTCATGGATCCTGCATCCACCAAGCAATGCACCCCATGCAGGGGCATTGGGTTCCATGGGCATTGCCCTGGTGAGCTCCATAGCCTCCTCCAACAATCCTGAGCGGGCTAGAAGATCAACGACACATCCATAATGCTCAAGCTTTGGGTCAATTCCATATTTTTTCTTCATGGAATTAAGAAGGTAGCAGCCTTCTTTGACCATACCAGCATGACTACAAGCACTAAGTATGACAACAAACGTTATATCATCTGGCATGGTACCATTCTCAGTCATCTCACTAAAAAGCCGAAGTGCATCTTCAGCATACCCATGCATGGCCATACCTGCCATCATAGTATTCCATGCTAGTAAATCCTTTTGCTCAATTCCATGAAAGATTTGCCAAGCCTGAGCAAAGCTCCCACATTTCGCATACATGTCAACAAGTGCAGTAGCAAGAATAGTACTGAGCTCAATATTATTCCTATCAATGTAGTCATGGAGCCGCCTCCCTTGATCCAATGCTCCCAAATGAGCACAAGCCGACAATAAGCTCACAATGGTCGCATCAGTTGGCTTCATGCCCACACTTTTCATCCTATCAAAAAGCTTGAGTGCTTCACTAGAATGACCACTTTGAGCATAACACGCCAACATTGTGTTCCATGACACAATATCTCGTTGAGGCATTTCCTCAAAAACTTTACACGCACCCTGAACATCCCCACACTTGACATTACCAGCAAGCATAGAATTCCAAGACACCACATTTCTGACAGGCATTTGAGCAAACAACTCTTGCGCATCATCCAACTCACCAAGAATCGCCAATCCATTGATCATAGTATTCCAAGAAATAACATCTTTGCATCCCATCCTCTCAAACAACACTCTCGCCTGGCCCATTTCTCCTAATTTCACATACCCATCAAGCATCGAATTCCAACAAACAGTCTGCCAATCAGAACATCCATCGAACACCTTCCGTGCAGAATCAATATCCTTACCACCTGCATACATACAAATCAACGCACTCTGGATATACGGATCAATCTCAAGCCCAGATCTAACAACATGAGTATGCACCATTACTCCACACCGGAAGCTCAAGGCCGCAGTGCAGGACTTGACAAGAAAGGGATAAGTGAAGTTGTTCGGGCGGGGCCCTCGGCGGAGCATTTGGCGAAAGAGCACGACGGACTGGTGAGGATGGTTGGAGACGGAGAGAGCACGGATGAGGGAGTTGAAGAGGAAGGGCGTGGGGCAAGGGAGGAGAGCGAGGAGGTTCAGGGCGGAGCAGAGATGAGCGCGGGCGTAGGAGGAGAGGAGGGGATGGAGGGGATGGAACGATGAGCATTGGAAGGAGGGGAAGTGTTTGAGGATGTGAGCGTGGGCTTGCTTGAGGTGGCCGAGGTTTTTGCATGAGCAGAGGAGGGAGTGAAGAGTGCTGCAATCAGGAAGAAGCATGAGACATGATTATAAGATCGGTGGTCAACCAGTGGACGGATATATCAGCGTTTGACCAGCACACGCACGGCCCTCATTTATGGAGTCATGCTTGCTGAGTTTATTTTTTTATTATTATTATTATTTTTTTTTTTTTTGTTTTTTTTTGGAGGTTACCAAACTTATGCCTTTTTTTTTCCGGAGGTATCCAAACTTTGATTTTGTATCAAAACGGTATCCCATTTTTGACATTTGCTACACCGGCAGGTTAGCCAGTTAATTCCGGTAAGTTCCTTCATTACGTGGCTTCCAAATCAGCATCAAGGCAAGCTGCTTTCCACATCAACGGGGGTTCACATGGGTGACAGACATTGTTTGCCACGGGTCCGTAAAGCCCCAATTCTAAGTTTGGACAAGAGAAGAGCTCCATTCTCATATCCAAAAATTACCTTGCTGGCCGGAGATCATTGTTGGCTTCGAGAAGGTCGTTGAGCAGAGGTTAACTCATCGGTGAAGATGGCCGTTAACTGGGAGGTTCGATGTGAGGTAAAGGAAGGGCCGACGTACTGTAAGTTCCCTCCTCGGAAACCCTAACTTCTCTTAGCCAGGGATATGTTTTTTATGGTAGGAGGCTTATTTTTTTCACTAGGCCTAGTTAATTTTATGCATCTTTTGTTTTTATTATACTTTGAAGTTTCTTGGAGCTGAGATGAGGTAATTTTGGATTGAATGTTCTTTGCTTTAATTCCTATGTTAAGTAGAGGAAGTTCGTAAATGAACTGTTTATGTTATAGTATTTTTGAAATTTTTTTTTTTTTTCTAATCTTGGTTGAATTAACATATATATGTAGATTGATTGATTTTGATTTGGTTATACATATATATATATATCTTTGTTGAATTGATTTGGTTCTTCTTGTTCTATCTTGTTTATGTTGTGATAATACAACAATTTGAACTATATAATAGTTACTAAGATACAAGGAAGAAAGGATTTTCCATTTACTAATTACTTTTCTGAAGAAGCAGTTTCAAATTAGATCTATATGTCTTGCAATTATCTTGATAGTTAGATTTGACAATAAAAATATCTTGAAAATTTGATTTACATTCCTTTTGTCCTGGCTTGCAGTTATCTTGATAGCTAAATTTGACAATAAAAATATCTTAAAAATTTGATTTACATTCCTTTTGTCCTGGCTTACATGGGATTCTAAATGTAATTACATGCTTGAAGAAGCTTAGATTAAGGAATGGAAATTTGTGTAATTTTTGTGGTTCTTTCAACCTGCTGCCCCTCTCAGTACTATATAGCAATAAGTTTGGATTGTTAGTTTGTTACAAATACTTGAGCAAATTATGAAATTGGCCAAGGATTCAATTAATCCTATCTACTCATTAATTTTCTAAAGATTTTGTTGATACATCTTGTTTTACTGTGGTTAAAACCATGACCATCTTGACCGATGTGTACATTTGTCACCACTTTCTTATATACTTGTGTTTTGGGTTGGCTTCATGGTATTAATACAAATCTTCAATTAATTGAAAGACTAGTAGGTATAGTTGCTCAGTGTATACATATATATCTATATATTTATACTGTTCATGAGACAAAATCATATATTTGTAATTAGTATCTATATCTATTAATTGAAAGACTAGTAGGTATAGTTGCTCAATTTAATTTAGTTATTCCTGCATTAATTTAGTTGCTTATACATGTACACAACTTCTTTTCATTGTCTTCATTGTTTTAATGATCCTGCATGTTATTTAGTTTTTGTCATTTACAAGAGGCAACCAGGATACATTTGTCTGCACTGTTTTATTGATAATGCAATTTTTTTCATTGCCTAAATAGTACTTTTCCTTGAGCATACATTTGATACATTTACCATGTTTATAGTGCCAGATGCTGAATTATTCACAATAAGGCTTCATTACAAATTGGATGAGATAGAAGGGTTTGCTGGGTATATAGACTATTACTGTGCTGACCAAATGTCAAAAATAGAACTAGTTAGCATGGCCAAGTAATTTGGTTTGGATGTAGAAGGGTTTTCAATTGGTTGGTTAGATGCAAGGAGTGGTGTGGGAGTTCATAAAGAAATTAGAACTGACTTAGAAGCTCTAGAAATGGCCATGTCTGTGGATTGTAGTAGGGAGATATATGTGTGTATTACACTTCCTAGTGGTGTGAATGTAAGTAATGATGCAACTGTGGGACTATTGAAATATGTAGGGCTAGATATCCTGAATGAGTAATGCTTTATAGAGCGAAGCAACCACACGACAGATGTGGCTAGTAACATGACTCCATTTTAAATTTTTTTTATTTTAAAACTTAAAAAAAAATTAAATAATAAAAATAAAAAGATGGAATGTGTTGTACCCTGTTCCGATTTTAGACCTCTGGCCTATTAGATCCTTGTGCATGCATTAGGGGTAAAATGGTCATTTAGCATTAAGGGCATCTTTGCATAATTGCATAGTAGCTATAGTGTGAAGTTAGGCTAAAACCAGGGGCAATTCGGTCTTTTGAACCTATTCTTACTTTAAATTTTTCTTAAAGGGCATTTAAGTCATTTGGTATATATATATTAAAATAATAGAAAATAGAGTAAAGTAAACCAAATGTCCAGACTCTTCTTTCACTCTTTGTTTCCTTCTTCTTCTTCCTCTTTACTTCTTGAAGCTTCGGCCGACGACCAAAACCTAGAAAAAAAAAAAATCAATCAATCAAATTCCGGCGAACCAAGCGGTATTTCCTCTTCTCCTTCACTTCTAAATCCGGTGAGGTCTTTTGATCCATATATTTTGTTCCATATATCCATTGTTTTCTAGTTTTTCGAAATTTTCTAAAAACCTAGAGTTCGGTTTGGATTGTGATGTTTTTGGCTCAAATTGAAGCCATTGCGTTGTTGATGATTGTATGAGAATGTATACGATGAAATTTCTGAGTCTATTGTTGTAGAATGAGAGAAAATTCATGTATTATGGACGGACCTTACTGTAGCATGTCCTTAGTTACTGTAGCAATTCCCGAAATTACTGTAGCACGGGAAATTTTGATGTTTTCTCATATTTTCTTGATCCACATCGAAGCTCTTCTTGTTTGGAATTCATTGGTACTAGATTTCCTCCAGTTTGAGTCTGTTTGGGTCCAAATGACGTCGTTTTGCCCTAAAACCCTAGGATTTCATGTCCAGTTGCATTCGCATGCATTGTAGTCCTCATTCATGTGTTCATTAGTCTTAGAATTCCTGCTTGTGTTTAGGTGGCGAAACGTCTTCCAAGGGGAAGGAAGTCGCCGACCTGTGAGCGCGTCTCGAGACGAGACGACTGGTTCAGTGAGTGGTTTAATTCTTCAATGCATAGATTTAATATGAGTATTATAGTATTTCTTTATGTGTTTTGTAACCTAAATTTGATAATATGGTATTTATCCTGAAAGGGACATGTTTTCATGTTTAAACTTAGTATGATGAAATCCCTGAATTGGGAATTTGAAACAATTTTATTATTGCACTTGATTTTGATGGTGACTACGGACTTTAGTCCGACACTGCAGTGGGGGTCCCACGGTCCGGCCTGATGGGAGGCGGCGTGGTTAACCCTGAGTTTACCCTGATCAAGAGGTGCGTAGAGCCATTGACAGGGGTTCTTTCATGTGAGAAACCCGGGGTCACCACACGGGAAATCTCAGTGGCTAACACCAAGGAAGGAAACATTTTACAGTTTTAAAATGGTTTTAAAATCACCTTGGTGGTCCCGTAGCTAGTTGCGGCCACGATTAGCTTGGGGAATTGTTTGAGGCCAGCTTGTGTTTACTTGGATACATGGAACTACTTTTACATGTTATTACTATTGTGATAAATTCAGAAATTGAAATATCTTATTACTCTATTTTATCTATGCTGTCACCACTCACTGGGTAACACATGTTACTCACCACTCTCTTTTTCTCCCTTCTCAGATTGCGACGTTGGACTAGGTTGTGCTGGACAGCCAGTAGAGTGACCTGTCGGTTCTCCTTGTCTAGGTCTGTTCTTAGTGTTCATGTGAACCTTATGGATCCACTAGACTTGGTCTTTTATATTTTGTTCTGGTATTTGTATTTTTTGGTTGTATTTGCAACCCTAGTTTATGTGGTTGTTAAATTTCTGCTGGATTTAGGGTCCCTAGTGTAAGGGAACCCTACTACTGTTTTTATTATCGGTATTGTCTTATTCTTCAGTTTATTGTGTTTGCATGTTTGTGTTGAGCCTTACGACAACCTGAATGTGGGGCCGTTGTGAGACCCACTTCTTGTTGTCGTGGCGATTGCCACGTGTCCGGCTAGGATCGGGGCGTGACAATTTTAGTGGTATCAGAGCTAGAGGTTTAGGTTGATCTTAGTCCAAGTCTTAAACCTGTTGATTTTGCTAATAATTAGTGGATCCAGTTACTGATTTGCATTTAGTAAGTGCATATAGGAGTTAAGTCTGAAAATCATCCTTTTATGTTCTTTTCAGTTAGAATGCCAGCACAACGTCCACGTACGCGTCGAGGAGCTGGTGTTCCTTCTGAGGAACCCACTCCTGCCCAACCCCCTTCTCCCCCTAGGCAAGAGGTCAGTTCAGGACATGAGCCTGCTGTGGCAGCATCAGTGCATGTTCCCGGAATCCCAGACCCTGTGCCTCATACTGTAACTCCAGAAGTAGCACCACCACCTGAAGCTCTCCAAAGCTTTAAGGCATATTGGGATACTCAAGGCCGCCAGCCGACATACCAAGAATACCGCGATTTCCTTGGTTATTGGAATCTGTTTGGGGGACAGCCTCGTACTGAGCCAGTATCTGTACCACCACCACCACCCCCATTACCCTCAGTTCAGCAAGCACCAGTAGAAGATAGTAAAATTAGTCAGAGCCTAGTTTTGTCCAAGTTACTGAAGGAAGCAAGGCAGTTGGGATATAATGCTTTTGATGGCTCAAGTGATGCCATGGCTGCCAAGGAATGGTTAAAGAGGTTACTTGCTACTTTTGAGGACATGGGCATAGAGGATGACTTGAAACTAAAGGTTGCAGTTAGACTTCTGGAAAATAGAGCAAGGATCTGGTGGGAAACCCTTAAGAGCCGTTCAGATGTACCGTTGACTTGGTCAGATTTTCTACAAGAGTTTGATGAAGAATACTACACTCGATTTCATAGTGACCAGAAGCGACAAGAGTACATGAAGTTGGTTTAGTGAAACAAGGCAGTGACAGAGTATGAAACAGAGTTAAAAGATTTAACAAATTTTGTGCCTGAAATTGTTGGTGGTGAGGAAGCCCTATGTTCCAAGTTTGAGGCAGGACTGAATCTCAGCATCAGAGAAAAGATGGCAGTTACTGGGAATCAAAATTTCAAGGAAGTGGTTCAGTTGGCTTTGAGGGCAGAGAAGCTGGTCATTGAAGGTAAACGTCTTCGTGAGAATCTAGCCAAGAGAAGAAACCCAGATTTTTCAAGGGCATCCAAGCGCAGCAAGAGTGAGGACACCTCTACAGGATTTTCAGGGTCCAGCTCAGTCAAACTGTCGACAGGGCAAGCTGGCAGTCAGAAAGGTACTACATCTGCGAGTGGTAGTTTTGGGGGAAAGTCAACTGTAAACGTTCCCAAATGCCCGAACTGTAACAGATTTCATCCGGGTCCATGCCATCAGCCACGCAGATGCTATCAGTGTGGGCAGACAGGTCACCTTAAGTCAGCATGTCCAGAGTTAGGCCGTGGAACACCAGGGTCAGCACCTCCTCCTGCAGGACGACAGAGTCAGTTTAAAGGTGCACCGCCTGCTGTTTCTGCACCCAATGACCCGACGAGATCATTTGCTGCTAGTAACACTCCATAAGGTGGAACATCACGACCTCAAACCCGTTCTCAGACCCGAGTTTTTGCCATGACCAATGAAGAAGCTCAGGACAGACCCAACGTGATTACAGGTACTGTATCTATTTTTCAGCATGATGCATATGTTTTGATAGATTCAGGAGTAGAAAGATCTTTTGTTAGCACTGCATTTTCATATCATGCCGATAGGATAGCTTCTCCTTTAGACTGTGGACTTCTGATCCAAACAACTTTAGGCGAAGAGGTTGTCAGAGAGGTATTTTTTCAGGGATGTCCCATCAAAGTGAAAGGTATAGACTTTGAGGCAGATCTGATTCCATTGGAGATACGATATTTTGATGCCATACTCGGTATAGATTGGTTAAATAGGCATAGAGCTGCCATTGATTGCTTCAGAAAAGAAGTGACCTTGCAAACCTCCCAGGGAGTTGGTGTTGTACTTGAGGGTGAAAAGAGAGTCCTCCAGAGGTGTGTGATATCTTCTGTGGAAGCAAGGAAACTTATGCGTAAGGGATGTGAAGCGTACCTGACTCATATAGTGGACACAAGAGTTGTTGAATCAAATTTCAAGAATGTCCCTATGGTACAGGAGTATGAGGATGTATTTCCTGAGGAATTGCCTAGATTACCTCCAGATAGAGAGTTTGAGTTTGCCATTGACTTGCTACCGGGTACCGCTCCAATCTCCATTCCTCCATATCGCATGGCACCAACAGAATTGAAGGAACTAAAAGTACAGTTACAGGATTTGGTGGACAAAGGGTTCATACGCCCGAGTGTGTCACCATGGGATGCGCCAGTTCTTTTTGTGAAAAAGAAGGATGGTTCCTTTAGATTGTGTATAGACTATCGACAGTTGAACAAGGTGACTATTAAGAACAAGTACCCTTTACCCAGAATAGATGATTTATTTGATCAGCTGCGTGGGGCAAGAGTGTTTTCGAAGATTGATCTTCGGTCTGGTTATCATCAGTTGAAGATTAAGGAGAGTGATGTGCCGAGGACAGCGTTTCGTACACGATACGGACATTATGAATTTCTGGTTATGCCTTTCGGTTTGACTAATGCTCCGGCTGCTTTTATGGATCTAATGAACAGAGTCTTTAGACCTTATCTTGACAAGTTTGTAATTGTCTTTATTGACGACATTTTGATCTACTCAGAAACTGAAGAAGAGCATGCTCAACATTTGCGTATAGTATTGCAAATCCTTCGGGAAGAGAAGTTGTATGCTAAATTCTCAAAGTGTGAGTTTTGGCTGCATGAAGTGATCTTCCTAGGACATGTGGTATCTGGAGAAGGAATTTGTGTGGACCGAAAGAAAGTCGAAGCAATCATGGATTGGGAACAACCGAAAAGTGTGTCTGAAATTCGAAGTTTCCTTGGTTTGGCAGGTTACTATCGGCGTTTTGTTGAGGGATTTTCTCAGATTGCTGCACCTTTATCACGGTTGACTCGAAAGGATGTAAAGTTTGTTTGGGATGAGAAGTGTGAGAATAGCTTCCAAGAGTTGAAGAATCGCCTGACTTCAGCGCCAGTGCTCACTCTGCCTTTTAGTGGTAAAGAGTTTGTGGTGTTTAGTGACGCTTCACGACAAGGTCTTGGCTGTGCATTAATGCAAGATGGGAAGGTAATAGCTTATGCTTCGCGACAGTTGAAGAAACACGAGTTGAATTACCCTACCCATGATTTGGAGTTAGCAGCAGTGGTTTTCGCCCTGAGGATTTGGTGACATTATCTCTATGGAGAAAAATGCTTGATTTACACTGATCATAAGAGCTTGAAATACTTGTTTACTCAGAAGGAGCTAAACTTGAGACAACGTAGATGGCTAGAGTTGATCAAGGATTATGACCTGGTGATCGACTACCACCCAGGGAAGGCCAACGTGGTAGCAGATGCTCTAAGTAGAAAGACTTCGACTTCTCTAACTTCTATTACAACATCTCATCAGTCTCAACTTACAGTTCTTCGAGACAGGGACGTGAGACTTAAGACGGAACCAAAGGGAATCCTGTTGGCAACTTTTGTGGTAAGACCGTCATTACTTGAGCAGATTCAAACATCTCAGAGAACAGATGCAGAATTTATGAAAGAAATACAAAGGCTGGAAAAAGGGGAACCTAGCGAATTTAGGCTTCGTAGTAATGGTATTCTTATATTTCAGGGAAGAGTTTGTATTCCAAAGGATGCAGGGCTCAGAAGAGCTATTCTAGAAGAAGCTCACTCCTCAGCTTACGCGATACACCCAGGCAGTACTAAGATGTATCGTACGATCAGAGAAAATTATTGGTGGTTTGGAATGAAACGTGAGATTGCAGAGTTTGTAGCAAGATGCTTAGTTTGCCAGCAAGTAAAAGCAAAGCATCAGCAACCAGCTGGACTATTGCAACCTTTACCTATCCCAGAGTGGAAGTGAGAGCATATTACTATGGATTTCGTGGTTGGGTTACCACGTACTCTTTAGGGGCATGATGCTGTGTGGGTTATTGTGGACCGTTTTACGAAATCAGCCCATTTTCTGGCCATTCATACAAAGTTTCCTCTGGAGAGGTTAGCAAAGCTATTCATAAACGAAGTTGTTAAACTTCACGGGGTACCTGTTTCAATAGTGTCTGATCGTGACCCGAGATTTACATCTCAGTTTTGGCCGAAGTTTCATCAGGCCCTTGGCACAACTTTGACATTTAGTACTGCATATCATCCTCAGACAGATGGTCAATCAGAGCGTACAATCCAGACACTCGAGGACATGTTGAGGGCTTGTGTTCTTGATTTCCAGGGAAGTTGGGACAAGCATTTACCTCTGGTAGAATTTGCTTACAACAATAGCTTTCATGCAAGTATTGGTATGGCTCCTTATAAAGCTCTGTATGGACGTAAGTGTCGAACACCTCTCTGTTGGAATGAAGTCGGTGAAAGGAAGTTACAAAGTGTGGAATTGATTGAAGTAACCACAGAAAAGGTGAAGGTAATTCAAGACCGGTTAAAAGTGGCCAAAGATCGACAAAAGAGCTATGCTGACAACAGGAGGAGAGATTTAGAGTTCCTAGTGGGTGATAAAGTTTTTCTGAAAATATCACCTTGGAAAGGAGTGATACGGTTTCGTAGTAGGGGAAAGCTAAATCCTCGCTACATTGGGCCGTTCCCGATACTTGAGAGAATTGGGCCAGTGGCCTATAAACTGCAGTTACCACCAGAATTAGAGAAGATTCATAATGTTTTCCATGTTTCTTTGTTGAAGAAATATGTGTCAGATCCGTCACATACACTTGAAACACCCCCAGTAGAACTTCGAGAAGATTTGACTTTTGAAGTTAGGCCTGTTCGTATCCTTGACCGATTAGAGAAAGTGCTACGGGGAAAGATGGTGCCAGTTGTAAAAGTTCTTTAGAAAAGTGATCGGATTGAAGAGTCGACTTGGGAACCTGAACGATTCATGAAAGAGAAATATCCTCATTTATTCAGTGAATACGGTAAGCTGAAATTTTGAGGACAAAATTTCTCTAAGGAGGGTAGAGTGTTGTACCCTGTTCCGATTTTAGACCTCTGGCCTATTAGATCCTTGTGCATGCATTAGGGGTAAAATGGTCATTTAGCATTAAGGGCATCTTTGCATAATTGCATAGTAGCTATAGTGTGAAGTTAGGCTAAAACCAGGGGCAATTCGGTCTTTTGAACCTATTCTTACTTTAAATTTTTCTTAAAGGGCATTTAAGTCATTTGGTATATATATATTAAAATAATAGAAAATAGAGTAAAGTAAACCAAATGTCCAGACTCTTCTTTCACTCTTTGTTTCCTTCTTCTTCTTCCTCTTTACTTCTTGAAGCTTCGGCCGACGACCAAAACCTAGAAAAAAAAAAAATCAATCAATCAAATTCCGGCGAACCAAGCGGTATTTCCTCTTCTCCTTCACTTCTAAATCCGGTGAGGTCTTGATCCATATATTTTGTTCCATATATCCATTGTTTTCTAGTTTTTCGAAATTTTCTAAAAACCTAGAGTTCGGTTTGGATTGTGATGTTTTTGGCTCAAATTGAAGCCATTGCGTTGTTGATGATTGTATGAGAATGTATACGATGAAATTTCTGAGTCTATTGTTGTAGAATGAGAGAAAATTCATGTATTATGGACGGACCTTACTGTAGCATGTCCTTAGTTACTGTAGCAATTCCCGAAATTACTGTAGCACCGGGAAATTTTGATGTTTTCTCATATTTTCTTGATCCACATCGAAGCTCTTCTTGTTTGGAATTCATTGGTACTAGATTTCCTCCAGTTTGAGTCCGTTTGGGTCCAAATGACGTCGTTTTGCCCTAAAACCCTAGGATTTCATGTCCAGTTGCATTCGCATGCATTGTAGTCCTCATTCATGTGTTCATTAGTCTTAGAATTCCTGCTTGTGTTTAGGTGGCGAAACGTCTTCCAAGGGGAAGGAAGTCGCCGACCTGTGAGCGCGTCTCGAGACGAGACGACTGGTTCAGTGAGTGGTTTAATTCTTCAATGCATAGATTTAATATGAGTATTATAGTATTTCTTTATGTGTTTTGTAACCTAAATTTGATAATATGGTATTTATCCTGAAAGGGACATGTTTTCATGTTTAAACTTAGTATGATGAAATCCCTGAATTGGGAATTTGAAACAATTTTATTATTGCACTTGATTTTGATGGTGACTACGGACTTTAGTCCGACACTGCAGTGGGGGTCCCACGGTCCGGCCTGATGGGAGGCGGCGTGGTTAACCCTGAGTTTACCCTGATCAAGAGGTGCGTAGAGCCATTGACAGGGGTTCTTTCATGTGAGAAACCCGGGGTCACCACACGGGGAATCTCAGTGGCTAACACCAAGGAAGGAAACATTTTACAGTTTTAAAATGGTTTTAAAATCACCTTGGTGGTCCCGTAGCTAGTCGCGGCCACGATTAGCTTGGGGAATTGTTTGAGGCCAGCTTGTGTTTACTTGGATACTTGGAACTACTTTTACATGTTATTACTATTGTGATAAATTCAGAAATTGAAATATCTTATTACTCTATTTTATCTATGCTGTCACCACTCACTGGGTAACACATGTTACTCACCACTCTCTTTTTCTCCCTTCTCAGATTGCGACGTTGGACTAGGTTGTGCTGGACAGCCAGTAGAGTGACCTGTCGGTTCTCCTTGTCTAGGTCTGTTCTTAGTGTTCATGTGAACCTTATGGATCCACTAGACTTGGTCTTTTATATTTTGTTCTGGTATTTGTATTTTTTGGTTGTATTTGCAACCCTAGTTTATGTGGTTGTTAAATTTCTGCTGGATTTAGGGTCCCTAGTGTAAGGGAACCCTACTACTGTTTTTATTATCGGTATTGTCTTGTTCTTTAGTTTATTGTGTTTGCATGTTTGTGTTGAGCCTTACGGCAACCTGAAGGTGGGGCCGTTGTGAGACCCACTTCTTTTTGTCGTGGCGATTGCCACGTGTCCGGCTAGGATCGGGGCGTGACAGAATGTGTGTCTGTGCCATAGCTGGGAAGAGCCGCTTCTCTCCCCAGCTCCCGGCCGCCGCCTCCCCCCCGTTCCCAGCCGGCGCTTCCCTCTCCTTTCTCGTGTCTTTTCATGAGTCATTTTTTTTTTCATTGTTTTGTTATAGAGGGAGAGTGAAAGATAAAAGGTTCATGGAAGGAGATCGAAGAGGCCTTCACTCGAACTGGTGGAATTAAGGAGCTTGAGAAATCATTTCATATATGTAAGTAGGGATGCAATATTTCGTTCATAATTGTTAAGAGATTTTATTTTATTTTACTTAGCTCGATTAAAGAATGCTCATCCACATCTGAAACAAAAATAATTGATAAAAGATTTTGATTCTGTTTGATTTGGTTTAAACAGAAGAACACTGAATGATTTGAAACAAAAATAAATAAAAAAGTTTGAATGATAAAAGGTCATCCACATATTCATTATTGATGCAACTGAACACAAAATCTCAACTTGCAAAGCAAATTCATCAGAAAACATATAACAAAAGTTATTCATCCATCCAAGCAAACAACATAAACTTAATCCCAGTACAAGATTGCTGCATTTATTAGAAACAACAATGGAAATCGCACTACTGCATAATTTTACCAGTAATCATCTACTAGAAAAAGCTCAAAATTTTACCTTAAATTAAAGCAAGAAGATGAAGAAAGGAAGCATTCTTGAGCCCAAACGCAATCAAAGACTTGTCGAAGCCGGCACGACGAAATCCACGACGATGACGCTCTCAAGCAAAGGCCTGAGCTTTTTCTTCTCCTCCTCCACCAAAGCCTCATCCTTCTCCACCCTGTTAAGCGTCTCCACGCCGTCAAACACCGCTATGAACCCAACCTCATACCCTTTCACCCACGCTGGGGAAAAGTTCTCCCCGAAGCTCACCTGCACGGCGAGCTTTATCACTGCCGACCCTTTAACTTACTCTAAAGCCGCCATCAGTTCCAGCTTCTTACCCTCCTTCGGCTTGGCGAGGGTGAGCCGCACGGTGGATCCCGGAAGCGGGGCGATCGGGCCGGAGGAGAGATCGGAGGGGGAGGAGTAGTGGCTATGGAGAAGATAAGTGAAGGCACAGCCGTGACAGCGCCGGAACGGAGGCGAAGGAGGGGGAGGGATAACGGCTGCTTCTCTTCCAAGCTAGGGCACAGATACGCATTCCATTTTTTTATTTTTATTTTTATTTTTAAATTTTTTTTTAAGTTTTAAAATAAAAAAAATTTAAAAAAATGGAGTCACGTCACTAGCCACATCAGTCGTGTGGCTTGTTCGTGTGATTGCTTCGCTCTATATAGCATTACTCATCCTGAATTTAATGGTGAAGTTGACATGAAAAACCCCCAATTCAAAATTGGCATGAAATTTAGGGATTTCAAACAATTTAAGGAGGCAGTCAGAAATTATGAGATACAAAATAAATACGTGATGAACTTTAGGCCCAACACCAAGAAGAAATGCAAGGCTTTTTGTAAAAGGGGTTGTCTTTTCTACTTGTGGGCATCACCAATGGTGGGAGACAAGAACACAGTGCAGATAAAAACTGGAGTGTTTGAGCATGAGTGTTCTAGGGATCATAATAATAGACATGTCAACGCAATTGGATAGCAATGAATTACCTTGAACAATTTAGGGCAGACCCAAATTGGGCCATATCTTGTATTGTACAGGCTGTGAAAACAAATCAAGAAGTTAATATCAGTAGGTTGAAGGTATACAGGGCCAAGTGCATAACACACAAGTGTGTTGGCCTCTACTCTTTTTTGTTATTATTATTACTACACATGTATGGCATTTAATTATTAAAATTTGCTTGTTTGTTATGTTCTAATATGTAATTATTGTGGATTTTATGCTTTCAAGGATGATAGATGGTGATGAGGAGTCCCAAATCCTTAGGTTGCATGACTACAGGCTAGATTTGATGAGGACACATCCTAGATCAACTGTTATCCTTGAGTGCAAAGAAGATGTGTTCGAAGGAATGTATGTTTGCCTTGCTCCTCTCAGAGCTGGCTTCCTGGCAGGCTGTAGGCGACTAGTGTCACTTGATGGGTGCTGGCTTAAAGGGCTATATGGAGGGCAGTTACTATCTGTTGTTTGGATAGATGCAAATGACTGCATCTATCCTATAGCATGGGCTGTTGTTAGTAAAGAAACCATGGACAGTTGGACCAAGTTTTTACAAGTGCTTGCTCAAGACCTCAGAATCAATGATAGGCAACAATGGGCCTTCATGTCTGATAGACAGAAGGTAAGAAATTGTTTTTAATTAATATGTTATACCTTTACAAACTAATGTAGTTTGTTTGTTTTTTCTTTTTAACTAATTCTTATTCGTATTGCATGTTCTGTGTGTGTGGGTGATGCTTTGATCTGCAAATGGGCCTTTTAATTAATATGTTCTATTGGACAATCTACACTTGGGTTTGATGCCTGCAATATCTGAATTATTCCCAAACAGTGAACATAGGTACTGCGTTAGGCATATCCACACCATTTTCAAGAAAACCTATAGGGGAAAAGCACTTAAGGACCAGCTTTGGTCCTGTGCTAAGGCAACATACCTTTCTGCATATGAAAAAGCAATGGAAGGTTTGAAAGGAATGTCATTAGGAGCATTTGAGTACATGAAAAGGATTTAACCCAAACATTGGAGTAGATCACACTTCCATACCCAATTTAAGTGTGACATTTTATTAAATAACCTGCGTGAGGTTTTTAACAGCCAAATCTTGGAAGCTAGGGTCAAGGGAATCATTACAATGAATGAAATGATTAGAACACAATTGATGAAGAGAATCCAAAAGAGGAGAAATGCTATGCAAAGCATAAAACCCACACACTACCCTAAGATATTAAAGAAACTTGAGAAGTCCAAACAACTTAGTTGGTTTTATAATAGCACATGGTCAGGTGGAGATAAGTACCAGGTAGTTGGTCCTGATGGACAATTTATGGTGAACAAGGCAGAGGGCAAATGTTCATGCAGAAGATGGCAGCTTAGTGGGATACCCTGTAGTCACCCAATTTCAGTCTTGTATTACAATAGGGAGAAGCCTGAGGATTACCTTCACCCATGCTATAGGGTTAGTACTTTTATGGCAACAAATACCCACATCTTGTACCCTACACATGATAGAGATTCATAGACAAAGAGTGATCATATCCCTATCTTCCCACCTCAACCAATAAACAGGAGAAGGGGCAGAAAAACAATGCTAAGAAGAAAAGAGTTGGGTGAAACAAGGGCCTATACCAAGGGGAAGGTCAGCAAGAAAGGAGTCAAGATGACCTGCAACATTTGTGGTGCACAAGGCCATAATAAGAGGTTCCATGGAGTGCAACAGGTATTTATTTAGCAATTTTCCTTGACTTGTATTTTTTTTTTATTGAAAATCAAACCAATTCATATAACAATCATGTCTCAATTATCTTTCTGTTTCAGAATAACACCACCTAGGACCTGCGAAAACAACAACAACGACAACAACAACAACAACAACAACAACAACATACAGGGCCTTGTCCTAGTTAGACTTCATTAGGAGTGGAGATACCTGCTAGAGTTAGCCAGAAAGGAGAAGTATCTAACTTAGGAAAACTAGCTCAGTTAAAAGTGAGTGATGGTAAGCCTTCCTTTTGATTGTTTCTGTTTGGTTTCTGAAGTTATGATTTTTTTTTTTATCCTGATCAATAGTTTATAATACCACCCAGGACCTGCAAAAACAACAACAACAACAACAACAACAACAACAATAACAATAACAATAACAACATATAGGGCCTTGTCCTGGTTAGACTTCATTGGGAATGGAGATACCTACTAGAGTTAGCAAGAAGGGAGAAGCATCTGACTTAGGAAAACTAGCTCAGTCAAAGGTGAGTGTTGGTAAGCCTTCCTTTTGATTGTTTCTGTTTGGTTTCTAAAGTTGTGAGTTTTTTTTTATCCTAATCAATAGTTTACAATACCTGTATTTGATTACCTTTTATGTAGTTTTTTACAATTCCTGTAGAAGCAGCGTATGGGACAACACCTTGCTCTCAAACACAACAGCCCAAGTCACAAGTGGTTGATTGCAAAAACTTAACTGAATTTATTTTGCGTACTTAATTTAGTTCTTAAAATGTTTACCCTATCAACCTTTGTAATGTCATGCTAACATTGCAGGTGGACACTGAACATATGCAAGCATTTGATGTGGGCTCATATAGAAATGCAGATGAATTTAGTAGGCCATACATGGGTGGAGAAAGGTGTAAAAACTCATAGGATCCGGAGATTCCCGAATAGGTCAACCTTTCGAACTGCTGCCGAATCCATGTCTACCCCAAGTAAGTGCTTAGTCAGTTTTTCCTTGTGGTTAAATTTTTCAATGCTTCTTGGGAGGAATTGAATTGATACAAATATTTGTAGGATTCTGGACCCACAGCAGTAATGGGATATAGATTGATTTGTATATTGTTTAATCAAATATGTAGATACCAGTGAAAGAAGTTTCAGGGGGGAAAAAAGGAAACTTCAACACTTGCAATGGAAACACATCATTATGGAAGAAAACCTACAACCAAATCATCAACAACTCAAGTAAAAACCAAAGATGGAGGAGAATCCAACAAGCTAGGAGGTGCTGAAAAAAGGAGAAAGATATGGTTGCCACAGAGAATTGGAGGTTATTCTGGTTCAGTTGATCCTTACAAAAAACATTCTTAAGATGGAAAAGTGTTTGCCTTACCTTTTTTTTGGAAATTTGTTGCTTCGTTGAAGCTGGGGTTTTAGTATTATCAGTTAACTTATTTTTGTAAAGCATTGTTTTGCAGTGCCTTTTTTTAGTTACAGTTTCAATGAAGATATGCTTTATGTATTATAAATCAATAACTTTGTAAAGCCTTGTTTTGTAGTGCCTTATTAAGTGCAATTTTTTGTTACATGTAAATTCAACTCTTTCATATAGTTTCAACAAAAATTTAGTATTATTTCTCACATATTTGATCTATGTTTACATCCAAAAAATTGAACAATACATACTCTCCAATGTTGTGATTGCATCCAAAAAATTGAATAATTTGTGTTACTGACAATGCAACCAATGTTGAGATTACATAAAAAAAAAGAACATTTTGTGTTACTCACAATGCAACCAGTGTTGTGATTACATAAAAAATAATGAACAATTTGTGTTTCTGGCAATGCAACCAGCATAACTGGAAGAAAGATGGAAGGAGAGAAGAGATGAGAAAGAGGGAGACAATAGAGAATTCTGGCCAAATGATGTTTTTCCTTTCATTCATTATGCAATCTTATAGGATTATATTACATAATTGTAACAAACTCTCCAACTGGCATTCTAACAAACACCTACTATGCCATGACCAAAACTGTAAACCATTAACAACCTCTTTAACAACCCATGACTCCTAATTACAACCATTTATCACCATGTAATCAATTCACTACTGAATACAATTAACCTTTTCATTTCATTATATTGTCATTACACTTAAACCAAAGACACCATGTAATCAATACACTATCTAATTACAACCTTGAGTATTGCGAGAGCTCCTCCTGTCAGCTAGAAAGCCTTCATGTGCAGGCTTCTTCGCAACAAAACCGTTCAATAGGAATTGGCCAACATGACCAAATCAACCAAACAAAACCAAAAAAATAATAACAAAAACATGCAAGATATAAATAAAAAACAAAAAAATAAAAGAAAATACATCCCTTTCATACACTCACTCCATCCCTCCTCGAAATGTTGACTCGTGTTTCTCTTTCTCCATCTCCATTCCTGCCCTTGCCTTCGTCAAGGTGTTGAACAAGGCCTTGGCGACCGGTAGAGAAAAGGGATGGGTTTCTTCTTAATGTGTGTAATGACATCGTAGCCCTTCAAGTGATGACGTGGAATTGCTGTCGTGGCAAACACCTGTGCTGATAATGAAATCCGGCCTCCACATCAGCGTTATGTTGCCAGAATTAGCTGGGTAACCTGCCAGTGTAGTAAAAGTCAAAGATGGGATACCATTTTGATACAAATCAAAGTTTGGATACCTTAAAGAAAAATGCAAAAGTTTGGTAACCTCCAAAAAAAATTAACTCAAGAAAAGTGACTAAACTATAAATTATGTGAATACATCATTTGATCATAGATTTGCTTTTATTGTTCAAGTTTCCATTTTATATATTTCTCAAAGTGTGGAATTACATATTCCACTCCACCATGTACTGTGTAGTTTGCCCATAAACCATCTTAGTAGGATGAATTGCATGAAAAATCACAAAACTAGATACATAATTATAAAACCACGTACTTATGGTGTCCAATCTCAAACAAATTGAGATTATGGGCCCATAAATATTGTGGCATGGTTTTGTTTGTGTATTATAAAGGTTTTTTTTTTTTCAGTTTTTTTTTTAAGAATGGAAGAAAACACCTTTTCACTTCCCATAAAATATAAATACACATTTATGTTTGTTTTGTTTTGTTTTTTCTTTAAATGAATTAGAGGGATTAATGCGGAATTTAAATATGAACAAAAAAATTCACAAAAATCTTTTTAAAAAAACACGGATAAATCATGGGTAAAATTCTAATTCTTTGTCTTGAGTTGGAAAAAAAGTAAGTAACCAATTTTCTTATGAAAAGTAGTCTCTCATAAAAGTTTGTATTTAAAATATAAAACTTAATCATCGTTATTACTATATATATTTTTTTAATAAAGTAGATGTTATTTTATCTTCGAACTATTGTTTTATTTCTTTCATTTTTGTTTTTGTTTGGAATTTTTTCCAAATTCCATATGTGATTATATATATATATATATATAACATAAATTTTATTTTATTATAGCTTATCACATCTAATCAGCTTATTTTTCACAATACTGAGAATATACCCCACCTATGCATGATGCAGATTTATTGATAGTTCCACATATTTGATTAAAGTATCTTAAAACTCCAATATACAATATGGATTATTTTTAGTAAATAGCCTTGCGAGATAAAAATAATTTATTTTTTAAAAACATAAATAAACCACTTAAATTAAATTAAAAAAGAGTATAAGAGACTATAACAACAAGAATGAAATAGAAACATACAACGAACAGTGAGAAAGTTTCTTAATATTGTTGAGATTTCGCCTTCTATTCTTGTTCTCATTTGATTTTTGAGATAGTTTAGCGAGTTATGTTCATGATTCGGAGTAAATAAATATTTTTTAATCATATAGATTTATATATTTTTATGCCAACATTTATGTGATTGCTCCTTGGATTTATTTTTAAATTTTTTGTAATTTTATAAGTATTAATTAAATGGAGGTGGTAGAGAAGAGCTGTATCATAAAGCTACAATATATTCAACAAGCCCCAAAAAAGCTAAAGGGCATTTTGGTTAAACGGTGATTTGGAAAGCTTACCATATTTGGTATTGTAAGCTGTAATGAGGGAAGCCTATCACATTTGATACTGTAATAGTGGTAATATGAGATTACCAATAATAATAAGGTTTTTGCTTCGGCAACCCAATGATTTTTAATAGTAAGGAATTTGAAAGTCAGTTACCCAAGTATCTATCAAATTAATATTAACATTGAATATGAGAGATTTTTAGCCACAATTATATCATTGAAAATACTTGGGGGGAAATAGAGAACCATCATGCACAAAATCATTTGGTTTGAAATAATTTTGGAAATTATCTTTTTGTTGATATTACAAACGAGATAGGCCGGTAGTCCTCAATGGACTTCGGGGCTTTATCATGCTTAGGAATCAATGTGATAAAAGTGTGACTTCATTCTTGAGGAAATTAATTAGCAGTTTTAAGGAAATGGTCAACAACAGCAAAAATCAAAATTCTAACAGTGGGCCAAAACACATGAAGGCCATCAGGTCTATGATTTGTATCTGCTAAACACAAGCTAAAAAAACAATATATATATATATATATATATATAAATTAGTGAGAACGCTCAATAAGACACCAATTAATGCAACCATAGTTCAGGCGAGATAAACTGAGTGCAAAACAAATCATACAACTTTGTGTTTGTGAACCCCTTAGGGATTTTTTCCTTAAGGGCTTCTTTATTTCGGTTTGTTTTTGTTGTTTTTTTTCTGTTTTTTCTTCACTCCTGGTGGAAATTTTTATAGAGCTTGGGCTCCTATTGTCGTTGTTGACTTTCTTTTAATGAATACGGTTAATCCATCTTTTCAAAATAAATAAATAAATAAATAAATCTCATACATTATTCTTTGATTTGTAGTGCATAGATAGGCTAGTTACATAGCAAAATATCTGCATATTTACATGAAAATAGCCTACTGCTTAGACTTGGAAAACATGGAGAAAGAGGTAATGCATCCTTACAGAGCAGGAACTACTAATATACCAAGTTTGCTTAACTTATTCTCAACACTTTGTTCATGTTTTGAACAGCCCACTCCAGTTTGGTGAAATCAAAGCTTATTTCGATGTGATCAACACCACATATAGTTTGATTTGCAACAGAAATACAATTGAAAAAGAGCCAATCAACACTGCTAACAAGACTGACAGAAAAAAGTTCATCCATATTTCTTCTCAGATTTGAGTAATGAAATCTTGAACCTCCAGCTGAATAACAATTGACTCGAATCTCTGAAGAGTGACAGAATATTTACGCTATTAATTCAAATCCAAGCAGCATGTTAAAGAGAGTACCAACCATTGAGAATTTGCTGGAGAAAATTGGATTCTGCTTGCCCTTGCTTCCAGAGACAAGATTATTCTCAAATGAAGTCTGCATTGGGTCGAAGAAATTATATATAAGATATACTTTTCATTCTTATTAGAGAGGGAAAAAAAGCAGTTCATCAATTTGCATCATAACTAAAGTGCTTTGAAACAATGACAAAAGCTATGAATGTGGTGGTGAGGCAATAAATTTAAACTCATGATAAGTGGTGAAGTAGAACATGATTGTAAATTGTATACTAACTTAAGACTAACATTTTCTTTCAAAAAAGAAAACTTTAAAGAGAGAAGCGAGTAAGCCACAATTTCATTAAAAGAAGTGAGAACCAGATATTAAGTTGTGTTAACAAATAAAAATAAAAACACAAGCTGTTAAGGCGCATACATGATGAACCAACCTTAATGAGAAGAATATTGATTATACAACATCAAACAGTCATAAAATGGATGCTATTTAAAATGACAACAATCATGTATCTCATTGAACAAAAATACTATTTAATAGTCAACTTACTTGTAATTTGCACAAGGTTTCTTCATATTCTGCCATCAGCAATCACAATTAATCTGAAGAGCTTCCAACATGGAAAGGTTGAGAAGAAGTTGATAGAAAAAAAAAGATGGATTTTTTCCCTGACATAGCCTTAGATTGGTCAAGTGAAATTGGAGATCATATTATAAACAATTCAAATGAAAAAAAAACAGTGACAAATGAAGGAAGGATGGATGCATACCCCTCAGATATTTTCACCAAGTATACTTTCGATGCGGGATGTGTTGATTCATTTGCCATTCAAGAGACCCGTCTTGCTGGCACCGTTCAGTCAAGCTTCGTGCACATTCTATCAAGTACAACTTTTCAAGTGAGGAAGGAAGGTTGTCCTGCGGCAGTGAATGGATCTTTGGACATCCTATAATGATCAATTCGTTCAATGAAGGAAGATGAGGCAACCAAGCAGGCAGAGTTTCAAATCTTTGCACCAATTTATTTTCATATACTGTAGGTTTGGCAGCGATGTCATCTCCTCGTCCGTACCCCAGGATATGAGTTTGGGACAACGACTAATTTCCAATCTGTTCAATAAAGGAAGACGAGGCAACCAAGCAGGCAGAGTTTCTAGAGCATTGCAACAATCTATTTTCATATACTCTAGGTTTGGCAGTGTTGTCATCTCCTTCTCCGTACCCCAGGATATGAGTTTGGGACACCGACTAATTTCCAATTTGTACAATAAAGGAAGACTAGGCAACCAAGCAGGCAGACTTTCCACATCATCGCAACGATGTATTTTCATATACTCTAGGTTTGGCAGCACTGTCATCTCCTCCTCCGTACCCAAGGATATGAGTTTGGGACACCAACTAATTTCCAATTTGTTCAATAAAGGGAGACGATGCAACAAAGCAGGCAGAGTTTTTAGATTTTTACAAGAATGTATTTTCATACACTATAGGTTTTGCTTCTTTGTTATCTCCTCATCCTCTGTACCCCATTCGGTCTCTATTATCTCCTCATCTGTACTCAATTCGTCCTCTGTTATCTCCTCCTCCCACTACTACATAACTGCACTTATGCAGCGGTTATCTTGCAACGATTATGAAATTGCTACAATATGCTATCTATTGCAGCGGTTTTGTAGCGATTTTATATCGTTACATGCAATTTTCCAAGTTAGTGTTACATTTGACCCAAACCGTTGCAAAAACCGCTGCATATTAGGATAAATATGCAGCGGTTATACAGTCGTTGCAAATGTTAACAAAAGCAGCGGTTCAAAACCGCTGCATATGCATTTTATTACAGCGGTTTGTAATAACCATTGCCTATTGGTTATGATAAGCAGCGGTTTTTTATAACCGCTGCGTATGTGTTATGATAGGCAATGGTTTTTTAAAACCGCTGCATATGTGACAAAAATGCTTGAGTTCCATAATTGTAAATAATTATATATTGTGTAAAAATATATATTGTAATTTATATAATTAATATTGTGTAAAAATATATATGGCATGATATGTATATAATAATTTTATATTTAATAGAGAACATGCATAATATATATAATTGTAATTTATATAATGAATAATTTACTTAAATATTTTGATTGTGCTCAAATAATTTAATTTTAATTATTATTACCATATATTAATAATATAAAACAACAAATTATCTTAAAATAATTATTAATATTTTAATGTTTATTTATAAAATATTTATTTATCTTAAAACATGCATATTATAATTATTTTTCCTAACCCTTATAATTTTGTTGAGAAAATTTAGGCATACAATTATTTTCCCAAATTCTTATAATTTTGTTGAGAAAATTTAGTCATACATTTAATGGCATACAATTATTTTCCTAAACGTTGGAGTTGAGAAAATTTCGCAAACCCTCGCACTGAGATCCCCGTCGCATTTCCTCCGCCCATCCCTGCCGAGGTCCCTACCCAACTCGTTCTCTTTCTCCGATTGCCTCTCCTTCTCTGGCTGCCACACTACAAGAAAGTTACTATTTAGAAAAAGAATGTTAGAAACAGATTTTTTCTCTCTTTGTAATTGCAACAACAGAATAACAATCGTTTTAAATAAAATTTTAATAACAACAGCTTCCAAACCAACATTTAAAAATATGATTTATCAAAATTTTAAAAATTAATATTTTATTAAAATAGTATTAAAAATTAATATTTTATTAAAATATTATTAAAAATTAGAAAATATCTGTTCTTAATCCCTTTCTAATAGAAAAGGACTATAAACGAATTTAAATATTAATATTTTATTTAAACATTATTAAATATTATGTGTTATTAATAATTTTTTTAATAAAATTTAAATAAAATTTTTCACATTTAAGATTTTATATAATTTTTTAATAAATTTTAAATAAATTTATATTTATAAATATATTTTATAAAATATTTTTTAATAAAATTAATTTTTGAGGGTTTATGTGAAAAAACCAATTAAATAGAAACCTTTTTTTTCTCTCTCTCTTCTGATCCTCTTCTTCTCTCTCGCTTCTTCTTCTCTCTCGCATTTTGGCGGCCTGTTTTTCTCCCTCGTCTTGTTGTGGTCGATCGTCTCTGGATCTAGTCAGGTATCATTTCTATTTCTTCTCTATGGTATTTGATTTCGCCAGTGCTTCGCCGCCATGGCCTCATCGTGCGCTCCGCCATTGATCTCCGCCCAATCTCCCAGAGGAATGCTGGTTCCCTAACGTAACACTCGATTCATGGCTTCGTGGATGCCCCCTTGCCTCTCGAGGCCACGATCTTTGCGGATTAGAGGGCTATCGATTGGGTGTGTTTTGGATGATGCGGTTTGGGAGATTGTTTCCTCTGGTGATTCATTCTCGGAGAAAGAGCTGTTCGTTTCGTGGTTCTGGCAGGCTTGGCCGTACATTAGAGGCCACCGGGGAAGTATTTTCGTGGTGGTGATATCGGGGGAGATCGTGGATAGCCCTCATTTGGATAGCATTCTTCAGGTATTAATCTTTTTTTCGGATATGTTATCGTTGATGTGTGGCTAGATTTGGGAAAATTGGATACAGTTGCGTGATTCTGTTAGCAAGGCTTGAAATCGGGGTACATTGTTATTTCGAGCCAGTTTATTTCATAATTTCGATTGTTAAGGGCATTTCAACAGATAAATAAACCATCTTCTCTGATTAAGATGTATCCCATTTTTCTGATAATTTCATTTGGATAACCTATATTATAACTTAATGTCTAGTTATGAAAAGCTTGAACAATTAATATGAAATCTGTTCTTTTCTCTAAGAAATGGGTTTCTTGAAAAAACTGCTTAAATACTCGACAATGTAAATTACTGTTGCATTCTTTTGTCATTCATGCCAGCGGTGTTTATGAGGGAATTTGGACTGCTAGAGTGACAGATCTTCCTGGAATAAGACAACTTATCAGCCTTTAGAGGTTTCTGGGACATTGGTTCAAAGGACTGATGAAGAGGTCTATGCCCTTCATTTTTTCCCTAAATTCATTTGTATTTCCATGCACTTTTTTTTATATATCTTGGACATGCTTACTGTCTATTATATTATTTTTACTTGTATCCATGGCCGAGCATGGGTACCAACATGCTTTTAATATATTATTGTGATTTCAGCTTCTTCAAACATTAGATTCCTTCATAGTTGTGGAAAGAGATGGCTCGATCATTGCCTGTACGGCTCTCTTTCCTTATGTCAAGGAGAAGTGTGGTGAAGTTGCAGCTATTGTTGTGTCTCCAGAATGCCGTGGGAATGGGCAAGGGGACAAATTGCTTGGTATGTTTATTAAAATATGATAAGGGTCAGCAAGTTTTATTATTATTATTTTTAGCTTCAGCAAAAATAGTTCAGGTGATGGCTTTGAGCTAATACACAAATAGCTTTATCCTATGATTCAACTACATCTAATAAACTATTGTGTAACATATGATTCAACTACATCTGCTGTGCAAAACAAGAGTTTTGGTTGGCAATGTCTCATTAAAAATTGTTGGCGTTATTATCATTGATATATAACATTGATTTAACTTCAGCATTTCCAAAGGATTGGCTGGATGAAATGTCTGCATATATATATATTCAGACATACGTACATACTCACACACACCATCATTCTTCATGTGCATCCATGAGGACAAAAGAAGTGTAAGACAAACAAGATTTTGATGTTTTCTTTTGAAACTTGAATTACCACAATTGCTCAGCACTAGTCTCACATCTATCTAATCAATCATTCACACTTTCCGCTGCACCGAGCTTTTATATAAAATTAAATACACATAAATGAATAAACCATGTATGCATGGTTCCATATTCCATTATAAATAACGGAAGATTAATGTTGAACATGTATATAATCGAAGAGGACATTAATATATGTGGAATGAGAGGCTCAGCTGGCAGTAAGAAGTAAGAACAACAACGTTTTTGTTTTGAATAATGAAGGTAGGATTCAGGAAGCAAATCCATTCACATGGAGTCATTGGAAATTGCTGTGATGTCATTGGGCCAATTGCTGACACAAGATCCAATGTCAACAAAGATTATTATATTAATTAGCAAAACTCCACTTCCTTTCTGAATTCTAATTGCTGCACCTGCAGCATGCTGTGCAGTTGTAGTATATGACCAATAGCTTAGTCCCATGAATGATCAAACTGCAAACACTTTCCCAGCATATATAGCTAGCACTAGCAGACCTTTTCATTGAGCCATCTAATCCTAACCAGAAACAGAGTAAATATATGCATGGCTAATTTGTACTGGCTGATGGTGCCTTAAGTCAAGTAATTACATGATTTTTTTTAAAATATGTTGGTAGTACTGCTTAAATCACTTTGTGAAGGCTTGTCAGCTTTTACTTAGATGATGCACTTGTAATCTACCTTTTTTTTCTTTTTTGCTTTTTGGACAAAAAGTGGGTAGAGCACAATTTCATTAATTTAGATGTTTCCTTGTATGTTGCTAAGTTAAAAAAACTTAGTATGTGCAGATTATGTCGAAAAGAAGGCATCATCCCATGGCTTAGAGAAACTTTTCCTGCTTACAACCCGGACTGCAGATTGGTATGCTACTTGACCTTGAAATCTTGAATGATGACACAAATTTTCAACAAGTTTTTTCTTTAGTACATATGTCAATTTATTTAATATTTTAGTTTTGCTTGTTCTATGGAATCTAATGGCCATAGCTTGTAGATTCTAGCTGTTGCTTTTATATTTCTCTTGGCCTCTCTATGTCGCCACTACATAAAAATTTCTGCAGTCAGAGCAACATGTCTTTGTTTCTAAGTGTCCTTCCTTCATTCACACTGAATAAAATCAATCTATTGAGCGGGAATTTGGTAATGCTCCCTCCATTCCCAACTAAGTGTCCTTCTAAGGTTTTAGTATTAGGATTAAGGAGAACATTTAATAGCCTAAATCATAGGACTTTTTTATTAAAATACTCTATTAGGGAAAATATTCCCAATTATTACTGTACTAATTCTCGCCCACACAACATCACTCTCACCCATCTCATTTAATTTTGTGTCTCAAAAGTTGATTGTTTTAAGGAGTTTGATAATTTTAATGAGCAAGTTAGAGAAAATTGGCACAGTTGAGTTCAGGAATTTAAGGAGTCTGAGAATTGTTGAAGCAAGGGTAAAGTCGGAAAAAAAGTTGAAGTGCTATCTTCTTTTTCTAAAACATCCTTCCAGGAGCAAAGTTTCCTTCCTAAAATGTCACTTACTTATTCAGGAATGGAGAGAGTATTAGTTAATCTCGTCTCAAAAATTTATTGGATTTACTAGATATTGGTAAATGCATTTCCCTTCAGGGAAATCTGATGGATAATCAAGGGCCTAGGAACATGAAACAGTAGTTATTTTAGGAAGAAATAGCATCTAAACCATGAAAATATTTTGTAATACAAGTTATCTTTTGACTATATTCAATTATTCAAATATCCAAATGTTCGTTGTTATTTTTGGTAGGTATATATTGAAGCACCTTTGTCATGCGGTTGTTCAAAAGGATGTGCGTGACTATTATTATTGTTGTTATTGTTGTTGTTGTTAAAATATGGTACAGGTTTGTGAGACGAGGATTCAAAGAATGTTCAGTTGAGGACATACCAAAGGAAAGGAGGGATAGGATAAACTTTTCCCGTGGATCGAAATATTATGTGAAGCAGCTTCAGTGAGAACTTGGCAGAATCAATGTCAATGGCTCTGCTCGTCGATATTATGTGAATATTTTTGTCAATTTCAATGTGATGTTGTTGGATCTAAGTGTTTATTACATTTTTGGATGATGTTTGATAATGTTATTATTTTATTGAATTGAATTATTAAAATTATTATTTGTAAAATGGTACACGATTACAAACCACTACAATGGATTTTATTAACTGTTGCAGGAGATATTGTAAACCGCTGCAATAGATTAGATGAAACCATTACAATAATTTGTACACAACCGCTGCTATAGCTATTTCGAAACCGTTGCAATATACATTCCAAAACCGCTGCAATATATATTAACAAATCGCTACTGTAGTTATTCTCAAACCGCTGCAATATATATTCCAAAACCGCTACAATATATATTAACAAACCGCTGCAGTAGGTATTGTGAAACCGCTGCATTATATAAAATAACTATTGCAAACTAAACCGCTGCAGTATTTGAAGCAACCGCTGTATAATTAAAACCGCTGCAAAAACTAGTGCTAATTGGAACTGTTTATGCAACAGTGTAAAACCGTTGCAATAGGATGTATAGAACCGTTGCAATAACCTATTGCAGCGGAAGCAGATGCAGCGGTTGCCAAACCGCTACAATAGGGCTTGTGTAGCGGCTTTAAGGTCTTTTGCAGCGGTTTATAACCGCTGCATAAGTGCAGTTATGTAGTAGTGTCCTCTGTATCCCATTCATCCTCTGTATCTCATTCATCCTCTGTTATCTCTTCCTCCACTATACCTGATTCGTCCCCTGTTATTTCCCCCGCCTCTATACCCCAGGATCTGAATTTGGGACATGCTTTAATTACTATTTTTAACTTCACGAGTGCGTGCAAAGTGGCCATGACTTTTGCAGGAAAGGTTTGAATCTTTGCCCCATTCAAGACCAAAACTGATAGAGAAGATATGCCATTGAGACATCCTGCCAACTTGTCAAACACCACACGACTATTTTTAATTACTAGGTACTTCAGTGCTGAAAACAAGGGCAGATGTAATCCATTCAGTTCATTATCCTTAATTGTGAGGCTAGTAAGCTTGGGAAAGTGATTATGATTTTGTCCCGTCGCTGATGATGATGATGATGATGATGATGATGATGATGATGATGGCATGCCCTCAAATGATAGTGTTGATTTTATCAATTCAAGGAACTGAAGGGAGGGATACATCTCAGTCTTGGAATAATCAACCTCAATTGTCATGTTCTCAATGCCTGATAACTCCAGTGATTCAAGGGAGGGTAACAACCCAAGTGCTGCAAGTAGACGTGCCCATTTTCTGCATCCATTTAACTTTATTTCTTCTAGTCTCTGAAATTCAGTTGTCATAAGCCAGTTGAGACCCATATACCCATCAATTCTCAAATATTTTAAGTAAGTAGGATGAGGTTCAAGAGCTTCAAGAGTTTGTTCTTGGAGATCATGCTTGCAATCATCGGATGTATTTTTCCATATTAAACTTAAGACCTTAATGTGACATTTTTCCTTCAAATATTTGGCCATCATTATTTCTTCCATATTGCTAATATTCTCCAAGCCTTTAATCAAAAGTTCACCTCTTAGTTCATTCAAATTCCTAAATTGTGCAATCTGGTAACCTTTTTCTCTATTTACAGGAAATATTGAATAGTAAGATGTTTGAAGGTCATCCTCAATGTAATAGGAAGACAAGAAAAATCTTCGAAGGCTTATGAGATTATGAAATTGACTGGGCAATCTAGGTGGTGGATGCCTTAAATCTTAATACTCTCAACAAATAAAGCGTGCATAGTGATTCTAGTATTGATTCGATGCTAGTTTCCACCAAATCCAGATATTGTAAGTGTTTAAGATGAGCAATATTATCTGGGAGTTCTTGCACATTAGTATGATCGATGACCAGCACTCGGATTCTTTCAAATGCTTTGTGGCTGAGGATGGCTTGTATGTCACCGACTCCATATAATATGAGTGTGCGCAAGTTATTAGTTTTGCGCACCAACTCAACATCAAAAAAACCATGCACATATAAATGGCAAACATCTTTTGGGATTTCTTCATCTTTTTGACCCTCATAAAAAAACCAATAATCTTCTCCTATATCTTCCAATGTCTTTGAATTGCCTTCGGTTTCTTGTATATAACCATGGGCTACCCGCATGCCAATAACATCATGCATATGATACATAAAATCTTTAGGAAACACTGAACAAAATGTAAAGCATAACTGAAGAGGCTGGCGTAGATGATAGTAACTCAAGGCAAGTGCAGACATAATACCCTGTTCATCTGTTTTTAATTTCCACAAATCACTTTCCAATATGTCCTTCCAAAATTCTTTAGTTAAACAGCTTCCTAAAAGTCTTCCAACTGTCTTTGCTCCCAATGGTGACCCTTTGAGCTTTCCCACTATCTGCTTTCCTATAGCATGTAGTTCAGGAGAATTGTCAGGATTCTTATCGGCAAAGACACATTTCACGAAAAGCGACCAGATGTCTTCATAAGATAACCCTTTCAAAGTAATTTGATTATGCCCATCAACCAGACCTCCCAATACTTTAGGATCTCTACAAGAGACAATGAGTTTAATAGCCTCTGCCTGCGTAGATCGGAGAAAGTTAAGGAGTTCTTGCCATTTATCAGACCAAACATCATCTAGCACCAATAAAAATTTCTTCCCTGTCACCCGCCTTTTGATTTCCCTCTCAAGAGCATCACAGCTGGTGGTGACGGTTGAGCTGCTACCTTCACCGATACATAATGAATCTAATATTTCTTTGGTGGTTCTGAGTCTATCGAAGTAATCTGATACACATATCGATGCTTTCTTCTCAAAATGATCTGCTATTTCTGTGCTGTTGAAGACAAACTGAGCTAGAGTGGTTTTGCCAATACCACCCATCCCAACTATTGGTACAACAGAAACATTATCACTGGCATTTGGCTCTTCGAGAAGCACCTGAATCAACTGACTGTGTTCATTATCCCGGCCATATATCTTGCTTTCAGTTGGTGATGATGTGGTGACACGTTTGTTTTCTGCTACTTGATGTTGCCCACATGAATTACAACCGCCCTTCAAAGCATCCGGCTTAATTTCTGAATAAATGCAATTAATTTGTTCTGTAATAGCCCTCATCTTATTCACTATATCATCTGCAATATAAAAGTCCAAAGTTTCATTTCCATAAATTAAACCTGGCCTGATTTATCCAGCATGCAAATATATATAGAGAGAGAAACATGAAAAACATACTGGATAAATTAAGACAAATATAAAGGCAACAAACCGGTGGACTCGGATGAAGAAAGCCGGCGTCTATTGTCACTTGATCCTCCGGTTGTCCAACTTTTAATCCTAGACAAGAGTTGCCGTATTTTAGATGGGTTCTTGTCAGCAGCTCCATCCTGCAGGTTGATCTCCTCCACCTTTCGCTGCAGCTCCATGTACTCCAAATCATCTTTCAAGTCTTTAATCTGGTAACTCACATCTCTGAGTTTGTTGTTGATATCAATCAGCCTCTTTTTTTGTTTATCTCGTTTATGCAACTCTCTGACTTCATTTTGTAAATCCTCGAACTTCAGATTGGCCTCTGCAAAGGCTTGCCGCTCATTATCCAGTTGTTGAAGCTTATCAACATGACTGGAGGATGATGGCTGGTCTCTAGAAAGATACTCAAATAAAGAGTGGAGCAATTTGTTCAGAGCAAACAGAGGCAATATCGGTGCAAGAATGGCTCCTGCTATGGCTGAAACAATGATGGATGGATTGGCTGCAACGGCTGCAAGGTTGAAGCTTGGACAGGGAAGAGAAGACGTAGAGATTCGCTGTTCTTGCTCCAAGCGGATAATCCGATAAACAGCTTTTACTTTTCTTCGTCGGGGAAGAAAGCAGGTGCCTTGCAGCACATTTTGGCAAAAGTTGAAGAGATGCTGCCGAGAAGATCCGCAATTCATGGGTTTTGGTAAATGATTACTCCAATAATTCATTGACTTAGACTGCGTCTTTAAAATGGAATATATTTTATTTAATTAATATTGATCAATATTAAATAACTTAAAATTAATTAATTTATATTTTTATTAGTATTAAGTCTTTATTAAAAATCATCTTTTATAAATAATTAATAATTATTAAAAAAAATGCTAAGTTGACAAACAATAGCATAATCATATTATCGATTTTTGAGTTTTTTTAACGAGAAAATTATTTATTAGTTCTTGTAACTTTTCAAATATCCCCTTGAGTTCCTCTAACATTTAAATTTTCCCTGCAATCTCTCTTTTTTCAATTTACTTATTTTTCAGTCCTTAATTTATTTTTTTAAAAATTCCATTTTGTCTCATTTAATAAATGTAAGTATATTTTTTTATTTATCATTGTGTGTTTACATGTGACTATTTATGATATAACATTTGTGTTTAATATTTGTTTTTAGTGTTTAATATTTTAGTTTCTTATTTATTATTTTATGTTTCTGTTTAAAATCGTTGAGGGACATTTCTAATAAAAGTACTAAAAAATAAGTTGTTAGATGGTGTCAAAAAAAAATAAAAAAAAGAAAGATATTTTGGAGATCCAGGCTGTTTTGATCAAGTGAGAAAATTGGAGGGATAATATGAACAATTTATCTTTTTAAAATTATTAATGATAATAAAAATGAGTTTTTTTTCTTGTGACAGATAACAAAATGAGTGTATTTTTATATCTTGTATTGAAAAAATTAACATTAAATTATTATTTTCATAAGGATGGTCCATGACAGTTTTTTTTTTTAAAAAAAATGAATAAATTATAAATTCATTCAAAAATTAACAAGAACAGAGAAGAAAATAGGGAAAACAACATAGAGAGAAATGCGGGTCACAAAAAGTGAAACACAACAAGCGAAAAAATAAAAAGGGGAAGCAACAAAAAGAGACAAAACGCAAAAAAAAAATATATATCATTCGAAAACCGATGATCCAGTGTTTAAAAATATGTACCAAGTTATTTAAATTACTATGCAACTTGGCGTGGTCCATGATAGTGTTTGATGGGATTTATTATGCAAGTTGGGGGGATCAACACCAAATAATCCACCCAATCCACTGATTCCAACCCTAGATGGACATTAGTTTACATAAAATTGGCCTCCAACCTTGGCCTCTATATTTAAATAAAATTGTTGAATCACCAATTACATTAATTAAAAAAATAAAAACAAGTGTGAATAAAAAAAACACAATTGGCCTCAATTTTTTAACCAATAATCTAATACAAGTGAATAGGCTTGACCCGGGTGGTCATGTTCCTATTTCATCACCCGGCTAATTCACTCCATAACTTTTGTTAATTTTTTCTAGGAGGAGATCTTGTTTAGGCCCTTCTAAATTTTTTTTTAATAAAGACAAACGCCGCCCCACAAAAAGTATCAAGGGATAGTGTGAGCCCCACCCCTTAATTAAATCCTAGTCGTTGTTGCTATTTTTAATCCTAGCTGTTTGATTTTATTTTTAATTTTGAAACCCTAGCTGTCTCTTCACCTCCTTCAGTTTTAGATTTCCGTTTAGGGAAAAAAAGAGACCTAGCCTCATCTCTTTCTCTCTCTATTTGCGGGTGGTGTTGGCGGCAAGGACGGGAAGATGGTGTCGTTGTCAAGGATTTGTTTCACTACTATATTGTTGAAGTAAGGTTCTGATTTATCTTGTTTATGCTCTTTCTTATGACTGTTGTGATGTGATTCTAGTTAGGGTTAGGGTTTGGTGAGAATGCTGAATTGTTTTCTTTGAGGATAAGATTCAGAAATTTCCTATTAGCATAGCAGAGAGCCCTCTTTAATTTTGGGAGACCTAAAGATTGAGATCAAAATAGAAAAATTGTAGATTAAGATCTTATTTAGCTTACTGCAAAATTTTATAATTTTTTCACAAATATCTTGTAAATTATAGCTTTTGAATATAGGTGCCTCGGGTATGATTTCAGTGCATGCCTTTAAGCGTTTTTTTTTATTAATGTTATGGTTTTTGAGTCTGATTTAGATTTAGATTTATATAGAAAAATTGTAGAAATCGACATTATACATAGATATGAAAAATTTCAGAATTTATGCCTCTATAATGGTTGAGTTATAGCCATATTACTGTACTTGTACTCAAATGATATTTCTGCAGAAAATATGAACTTTGGTTAGAACATTTCATTATCTTATAGGTGGAATTTGGATAAGAGTGAAATAATAAAGTTATATAGTTTGTTGTTTTCTATATACCTACAAAAATTCAGATTCTTTGGATTAATAGTTTAAAAGTTATAGCATTATTAGTGTAGTTGTGCCAACTGATATTATTGTGCAGAATCCGAAGTTTGTTTGGTGATTTTCATGGTTTTAGATGTTGTATCTGGTAAGTATAAAATAAGAAAGTGATGAATTATTGAGTTATCTGACTGTACATAAAATATTATTGCTTTGAAGTTGTATATTGAGAGATATGCATGTTTGAAAGGGATGCGTCTGTATTACAAGTCTGCAGAAATAGTTGGAAATTCATTTAATTGGTATAGATTGAGTAGTATTCTAAACAATGTGAATTTTGGCTATGTCATAGTTTTAGGTGTCTAATTTTCACATTATCTTGAATTTTGTGATTTCGAAAAGTATAGAAAAAGTTATGCTAGATTCAATTCTCAGTTGTACTAGTCCTACTTGAATCATCCATTTATTAATCTTTTTATATGCATTTCTATTCTATTGAGATCCTTTGTTATGGTATTTTTGAAAATTTTTTTTTCTAATCTTGGTTGAATTAACATATATATTGCTTGATTGATTTGGTGAATTGATTTGGTATTTCTTGTTGTATCTTGTTTGCTGAATTAACATATATATGTAGATTGATTGATTTGGTTATATATATATATATATATATATATATATATATATATATATATATATATATATATATATATATATATCTTTGCTGCATTGATTTGATTCTTCTTGTTCTATCTTGTTTATGTTGTGATAATACAACAATTTGTATTGGATAACAGTTACTAAGATACAAGGAAGAAAGGATTTTACATTTACTAATTACTTTTCTGAAGAAGCAGTTTCAAATTAGATCAATATGTCTTGCAATTATCTTGATAGCTAGATTTGACAATAAAAATATCTTGAAAATTTGATTTACATTCCTTTTGTCCTGGCTTACGTGGGATTCTGAATGTAATTACATGCATGCAGAAGCTTAGATTAAGGAGTGGAAAATTGTGTAATTTTTGTGGTTCTTTCAACTTGCTGTCGCTCTCAGTACTATATAGCAATAAGTTTGGAATGTTACAAATACTTTAGAAAATTATGAAATTGGCCAAGGATTCAATTAATCCTATCTACTCATTAATTTTCTAAAGATTTTGTTGATACATCTTGTTTTACTGTGGTTAAAACCATGACCATCTTGACCGGTTTGTACATTTGTCACCACTTTCTTATATAGTTGTGTTGTGGGTTGGCTTCATGGCATTAATATAGATAATCGATCTGTTATATACTTGTGTTTTGGGTTGGCTTCATGGCATTAATACAGATCTTCAATTAATTGAAAGACTAGTAGGTATAGTTGCTCAATTTAATTTAGTTATTCATGCATTAATTTAGTTGCTTATACATGTACACAACTTCTTTTCATTGTCTTCATTGTTTTAATGATCCTGCATGTTATTTAGTTTTTGTCATTTACAAGAGGCCACCAGGATACATTTGCCTGCATTGTTTTATTGATCATGCATTGTTTTTCATTGCCTAAATAGTACTTTTCCTTGAGCATACATTTGATACATTTACCCTGTTTATAGTGCCAGATGCTGAATTATTCACAATAAGGCTTCATTACAAATTGGATGAGATAGAAGGGTTTGCTGGGTATATAGACTATTACTGTGCTGACCAAATGTCAAAAATAGAACTAGTTAGCATGGCCAAGGAATTTGGTTTGGATGTAGAAGGGTTTTCAATTGGTTGGTTAGATGCAAGGAATGGTGTGGGAGTTCATAAAGAAATCAGAACTGACTTAGAAGCTCTAGAAATGGCCATGTCTGTGGGTTGTAGTAGGGAGATATATGTGTGTATTACTGACACACCCCTTACGTGTGTACCCCGCAAGTGCACGAGTTGTCAAAGTAATAAAATACCCTGGTGAGTGGGTAGTCGTATCCACAGGGAATAATGTTCAGAAACAAGTGTTATCGCTATTTGGCTGTGAAAGAAGTCGATGATGAGAGAAATATATATGTATAGATAGAAAAGAAAGTAAAATAATACAAGAAGAGCGATAGAGGTAGGAGAGGTAATCGATATAAAGATGGGGTACCTGGACAAAGCTCCCCCTAGGACTAATGCTTCTAGTGCAAGACTAGTATTATACACTCTAATTGATGTCTAATGAGTATTGGAAATCCTTAAGCACACGGTCCCAAACCTAAGGTCAACTGTGACTAGTTCCAATATTAGGCCCCGGTATTAGGTTTCACTACGACCCTTAACTCTCGTTGACCTGTCAACTAAGCCCCAGGGGAGTCCATCATCCTAAGCCTCACACTACGTGGACTGTTTGGGGTTCTAGGGATTCCAAGTGAAAGACCATGTTCCTAAGTATAGTTTTAACCCTTTGGTCCAGGTGAAAGAACCCTAGTCACAGTTAAGCCCCAGCACTAGATTCACTACAACCCTTCACTATGTCAGGGGAGTCCATCTCCTAGCACTTCACTCTACTTCGACCGCAAAGTACTCTTGGAACATGGAGGTAGGAAAAATCACACCGGAGGGGAAAGGGGGCGTTTCACTACCTCAAGACTCACCCTCTCGACCCTCTCCAATCTCGAGTAGTCTAATCCTATAGTAGTTGTCATACCTCCAAAGAACCTAGATGACTCTCAACCCTAGTGTCACATCTAAGGGAAAATCAATACAAGAATAAATTAAGATTGAAACTCAATTAAATTCATCAATAAAGAAAGTATAATAAAAGTCATAGAAACAATATCATCCTAGGGTTTACAAGTCCGAATACCCACTAGGGTTTATGTAATACCCTGAACCTTTGGATACCTGTTGAAAAGTATATTCAGGGTATTATAACAGTTACAGTAAGAATTTTCCTGCAGATCAATTTTCAGAAAAACCCAAGAGGGACTAACAAGGACCTTATTGTAAGAGTTCATATAAGATCTTGGGTTTAAAAGTAATTAAAAAGGACTTGATCAAAACTGTTTCCAAAAACCAAGGACTGAAAAGAAATTCTACAGGGACTTTTTGGAAATGTTATTTCATGATTCAGGGACTGTTGGTGAAGTTTTCAGGGACCTTTTTGTAAGAAATGTGATTTTCAGGGACTAATGCCAAATTTTCGGCTAAAATTTAATGGAGAGAAAAGTCTAGAATGTCCTCATCACTTCATCTTCTTCTTCTTCTTCTTCTTCATACTTGCTACAGTAACCCGAGAGGAAAAAAAAAAAAAAAAAAGAAAAAGAGAAAGAAGAAATGGAGGTTTTAAAGGGAGATTTGGAGATCGCCGGAGAGAGAGTTCACCGGAGTGGGGCATCCTTGGTGAGTAATCTTTTTATGAGTTTTATTTTGGTTGAGATGTATGTATGTATGTATGTATGTGTTGTTGGTTTAATGGAGATTAAAAAAACGATGGATTTTATGAAGGAATGTTGATGGAGTAGATGAAAATGATGATTTTGTGTTGAAAAATTTCTTGTATTGGAGATGGATTTGGCTTGAAATGGTAGAGAAATTTTCGGTCTACTGTAGATTTACTGTAGCACCGAGATTATGGTTTGGTTTGGTTAATTAAATTGATTAAGTTGTTGATGATGATTAAGGTGTTAATGAAGCTGGTTGGGTTTAACCAAGTTGTTTTGATTGGATGAGAATTGGAATTGGTTAAGTCAAATTGATTTGAGTTGGTCAAGGCTTGATCAAATCAAGTTGAGATGGGTTTGGACTTGGTTCAGGTTTTTGGTTAATTGGTTTGGGCTGAACCAATTGAAGGAAATTGGGTTCAGTTGAACCAAGTTGGTTCAACAGGGAATTATATAAGAATTTGATTGGTTTAATGTTGGTTGGTTTAAATTGATCTTGGTTCAGAGAAATTGAGATTGGTTCAGGAGGGTTTAGCCCAAATTGAGGCGGTTTAAGAGCAATTGGAGACCGGTAATATGCGAGGTCGGGTTTTAACCGATTGGAGTAAGTGGGCCCAGTTAGAGAGTCTGTTATTTGTTTATTATAATTTCTTTTGGGTTAAGTTGTGTCTTTAGATTGTTATATGTATTTATTTTATCTTGTTACCCTGATAGGTATTGTTCAAGCTTAGGATGGAGTTCCAGGTCTAGCAAGAAACCCAAGGGAGACCAGGTGAGTTGGTAGTGGCTATTATTTTTGAATAATTGATTAAATATTACTATTATTTTTGAATAATTGATTAAATATTATTATTATTTTTGAATAATTGGTTTAATATTATTATTATTATTTTGAATAATCGGTAATTGTTATTATTATGAAATTATTATTTAACAGCTAGTATTTTGGAAATTATTATTTAATTATTTTATTTTACTATGTTTAATTGTGTATATTGTTAAAAGATACTTATATTTATTTGTCGTTGACTTGTCATGACCATCGTATTGATTTGTATTTTTCGTATAATTATACATATCTTCAAATAGTGGAAATACGTATATATATGATTTAATTATTTTGGAAACAACTGTTTAATTATATCATTTTTATTATGTTTGATTATGTATAATGGTGAATGATACGTATATTGAAATATTGGCAATCGTATTTATACATCCGTTTGGTATAATCATACGTATTTTTGAATAGTGAAAATATGTACGTGCGCATGATTTTAATTATTCATTTCATATATTTATTTTAATGGTTACATATGCTTTGACTGGGGATGAATTGTGAAATTATGTGCGTATATTAAAATGTTTTACCGACAATGTTTGTGAAACTGGTTTTCATTCCTGGCATAGAAATGTATGTATTGTACGGTGGATATTGTTCGGATTTGGATGGTGACTACGGACTTTAGTCCGACACTGCAGTGTGGGGTCCCACGGTCCGGCCTGATGGGAGGCGGCGTGGTTAACCCTGAGTTTAACCCTGGTCAAGAGGTGCGCGGAGCCATTGACAGGGTTTGGTTCTGTTGAGAAACCCGGGGTCACCACACGGGGATCTCAGTGGCCAACGTTAAGGTTACGAAGACCTTGATGGCTCTCAACCTAGTCGCGACGGCGGCTAAGTTTGGGAGGGTTTTTAGGCCAATGTTTTGAGAATGGTTTTATAGTTTGTTTTTGCAAAAGATGTTTTGAATTGTGATGAGGGGGCGAAGCCCAGCTGTCGCTCTTAGGAGGGCAGTCTCTCACAAAAAGTTTATATTTCCTTATAAATTGATTTAATGATGATTTATGGTGAATTTATGTTTTAAAAGTTCTTTAAATTGGTATTCTGCCAAAATTCTAGTATTTTGGAGAGTTTGGAAATTATTTGAGAAAAATTGATGTTTATATATTTTATATACGCTGTATTTAATTATTTGAAATTATTTAGCCACTACCGACCAACTAAAATGTGCCACAGTTGCAGGAGCAGGACCCTGATAGATTGCCTGTGCGAGTATAGAGCCAGTCAGGGCTTGGTTCAGAGTTTAGTGGGTCCCTTTCCTTTCTACTGTTGTTGTTATGATTTTGTAGCGGTTGTACCCGCATGTGGGAGTACTTATGAGTGTTATATTCGTGTATTTGAATCTATAGTTTGTTTAAAAAGTGTTAATAGAGTTTTTGTAAGTTTGATTTGGTGTTTCATGAGTGTCAGTTTTCCAGTTAAAAGAAATTTTAACTGATGGGTGCCACATTTACCTCGGTAGAAGGGGTGGGTGTGACATCTTTTGGTATCAGAGCTGTAGGTTGAGACATCCTTGATCGGTAGAGATCACGGGTTGTGATCTGAGTCTAAGTTGAGAAGTCAAAGTCTAAGTTAGAGATTTAGTAGTGATTAGACTGTAGAGTAAGGGCCCAGTAGAAATTTGTGAGACTCTCCAATCGGGTTAAAGCCTAGGTTGCATATCACAAATGAGGGCTAATAGTAGGTTTTGACATTTTAGACAGAGAATTGAGCTTGGCACTGTGATCAGAATCACGGGTTGTGATATTTTTCAGAGTTGGTTTTATTCCAAATAAGTTAACCTGAATATGCCAAAGAAGAGTGTTTGGTGTGCTTCATGTTGACTGGCTTGTAGTGAATTGCAGGATGATTTGAAAGGTGCTTTGGACATACCCGTGCTTAAGATATGGGATTTAGCACGTGGGTAACCAGTCTTCTTTATCACCTTGCTGTGTTTCTTAAAAGGTGTGTCACAATGCGACATTGATTCGAGTTTTGATTTGTCAGACTTTGGACGAATTATAACCAGCTCCTCTGTGTGGTTTAGTCGTGGTTTAAATAGAGGAGAAGATCAGACTTTCCTTTTTCATCAGTGAAATTTTGAGTGTCATAAGAATTTTTGAGTAATGGAACCAAGGCGATTGAGACGACTGAGACGAGGGCCTCCTCCGATGTCTAATAGAGAAAGAGTGGAGAGATATTTCTTGGAGGAGCGGCAGAGAGAGGAAGAAGAGCAGAGAAGAGAAGAGGAGGAACAGAGGAGGAGAGAGGAAGAGCGAAAGAGGGAAGAAGAGAGTGAAAATCGGACTGACGCTCAAGTACCCTCTAGCTCCACTCTTATTGCCTCAGCATCTTCTAGTTCTACTACTATACCTGGTAACCATGAGCAAGCAATGACTGATGTTTATGTCCCACGATCTCGTTATGTGGTGAGCATGAATACCAGAGATTTTAGCTCTATAGTTGCTTCAGAGTTGAGGAATATTTACATGGAACGTTTTCACCTTGATGAGACACACATGCCAGAATTAAGAAGGAGGTATGGAATTCCTGAGGAGTTTGCAACGGCATATGATGATGCCCATGCAGTTCTTAATTATGGTGCAGCAGTTGAGCAATGGAACCGGGAAAGGTTGCACCGCTATCGTAGACAAGAATGAAGTTCAGTACTTGTATGAGGACTTGTGAATAGTGGAATAATGTGTTTGTATTATTGCTTGTGTGCTTGAGATGTTTGTACTCCATCAGTGTATCTTCAGTATGCTTTATTCCTACTTTGTGAATAAGAACTTGCTTTTCTCTTGGATTGTGGAAAATTGCAGGACTGTTTTATTATTTGAGTGCTGGAAATAAGAAAATCAGAGTAGCGCAGCGGAAGAGTGTCGTATACCGTGTACAACACCGTATAAGAGATATCAGGTTTACCTTGATCATCAGCAGATACCTGATTGTATCTTCAGAGGATTTTGTGTACTGTTGAGTAGATTTGGAACAAGAGAACAAATGTTGGAACAAGTGAATTCATTGATGTCAGATTTATGCATGCCAAGGAAATTTCGAGGACGAAATTTTCTTAAGGGGGAAGGATTGTAATACCCTGAACCTTTGGATACCTGTTGAAAAGTATATTCAGGGTATTATAACAGTTACAGTAAGAATTTTCCTGCAGATCAATTTTCAGAAAAACCCAAGAGGGACTAACAAGGACCTTATTGTAAGAGTTCATATAAGATCTTGGGTTTAAAAGTAATTAAAAAGGACTTGATCAAAACTGTTTCCAAAAACCAAGGACTGAAAAGAAATTCTACAGGGACTTTTTGGAAATGTTATTTCATGATTCAGGGACTGTTGGTGAAGTTTTCAGGGACCTTTTTGTAAGAAATGTGATTTTCAGGGACTAATGCCAAATTTTCGGCTAAAATTTAATGGAGAGAAAAGTCTAGAATGTCCTCATCACTTCATCTTCTTCTTCTTCTTCTTCTTCATACTTGCTACAGTAACCCGAGAGGAAAAAAAAAAAAAAAAAAGAAAAAGAGAAAGAAGAAATGGAGGTTTTAAAGGGAGATTTGGAGATCGCCGGAGAGAGAGTTCACCGGAGTGGGGCATCCTTGGTGAGTAATCTTTTTATGAGTTTTATTTTGGTTGAGATGTATGTATGTATGTATGTATGTGTTGTTGGTTTAATGGAGATTAAAAAACGATGGATTTTATGAAGGAATGTTGATGGAGTAGATGAAAATGATGATTTTGTGTTGAAAAATTTCTTGTATTGGAGATGGATTTGGCTTGAAATGGTAGAGAAATTTTCGGTCTACTGTAGATTTACTGTAGCACCGAGATTATGGTTTGGTTTGGTTAATTAAATTGATTAAGTTGTTGATGATGATTAAGGTGTTAATGAAGCTGGTTGGGTTTAACCAAGTTGTTTTGATTGGATGAGAATTGGAATTGGTTAAGTCAAATTGATTTGAGTTGGTCAAGGCTTGATCAAATCAAGTTGAGATGGGTTTGGACTTGGTTCAGGTTTTTGGTTAATTGGTTTGGGCTGAACCAATTGAAGGAAATTGGGTTCAGTTGAACCAAGTTGGTTCAACAGGGAATTATATAAGAATTTGATTGGTTTAATGTTGGTTGGTTTAAATTGATCTTGGTTCAGAGAAATTGAGATTGGTTCAGGAGGGTTTAGCCCAAATTGAGGCGGTTTAAGAGCAATTGGAGACCGGTAATATGCGAGGTCGGGTTTTAACCGATTGGAGTAAGTGGGCCCAGTTAGAGAGTCTGTTATTTGTTTATTATAATTTCTTTTGGGTTAAGTTGTGTCTTTAGATTGTTATATGTATTTATTTTATCTTGTTACCCTGATAGGTATTGTTCAAGCTTAGGATGGAGTTCCAGGTCTAGCAAGAAACCCAAGGGAGACCAGGTGAGTTGGTAGTGGCTATTATTTTTGAATAATTGATTAAATATTACTATTATTTTTGAATAATTGATTAAATATTATTATTATTTTTGAATAATTGGTTTAATATTATTATTATTATTTTGAATAATCGGTAATTGTTATTATTATGAAATTATTATTTAACAGCTAGTATTTTGGAAATTATTATTTAATTATTTTATTTTACTATGTTTAATTGTGTATATTGTTAAAAGATACTTATATTTATTTGTCGTTGACTTGTCATGACCATCGTATTGATTTGTATTTTTCGTATAATTATACATATCTTCAAATAGTGGAAATACGTATATATATGATTTAATTATTTTGGAAACAACTGTTTAATTATATCATTTTTATTATGTTTGATTATGTATAATGGTGAATGATACGTATATTGAAATATTGGCAATCGTATTTATACATCCGTTTGGTATAATCATACGTATTTTTGAATAGTGAAAATATGTACGTGCGCATGATTTTAATTATTCATTTCATATATTTATTTTAATGGTTACATATGCTTTGACTGGGGATGAATTGTGAAATTATGTGCGTATATTAAAATGTTTTACCGACAATGTTTGTGAAACTGGTTTTCATTCCTGGCATAGAAATGTATGTATTGTACGGTGGATATTGTTCGGATTTGGATGGTGACTACGGACTTTAGTCCAACACTGCAGTGTGGGGTCCCACGGTCCGGCCTGATGGGAGGCGGCGTGGTTAACCCTGAGTTTAACCCTGGTCAAGAGGTGCGCGGAGCCATTGACAGGGTTTGGTTCTGTTGAGAAACCCGGGGTCACCACACGGGGATCTCAGTGGCCAACGTTAAGGTTACGAAGACCTTGATGGCTCTCAACCTAGTCGCGACGGCGGCTAAGTTTGGGAGGGTTTTTAGGCCAATGTTTTGAGAATGGTTTTATAGTTTGTTTTTGCAAAAGATGTTTTGAATTGTGATGAGGGGGCGAAGCCCAGCTGTCGCTCTTAGGAGGGCAGTCTCTCACAAAAAGTTTATATTTCCTTATAAATTGATTTAATGATGATTTATGGTGAATTTATGTTTTAAAAGTTCTTTAAATTGGTATTCTGCCAAAATTCTAGTATTTTGGAGAGTTTGGAAATTATTTGAGAAAAATTGATGTTTATATATTTTATATACGCTGTATTTAATTATTTGAAATTATTTAGCCACTACCGACCAACTAAAATGTGCCACAGTTGCAGGAGCAGGACCCTGATAGATTGCCTGTGCGAGTATAGAGCCAGTCAGGGCTTGGTTCAGAGTTTAGTGGGTCCCTTTCCTTTCTACTGTTGTTGTTATGATTTTGTAGCGGTTGTACCCGCATGTGGGAGTACTTATGAGTGTTATATTCGTGTATTTGAATCTATAGTTTGTTTAAAAAGTGTTAATAGAGTTTTTGTAAGTTTGATTTGGTGTTTCATGAGTGTCAGTTTTCCAGTTAAAAGAAATTTTAACTGATGGGTGCCACATTTACCTCGGTAGAAGGGGTGGGTGTGACAGTTTAGCTCTCCATGGAGCAATACAAAATCAATAAAGAGTTTAAGAATATATGCATAAAAACCATAAAGAAAACCCCTTGTAGATCATATCGATGGTCTTGTGGAGCCGCGTGTCTTCTCCAATGAATCTCTTATCAAGCCTAGGGCACACCTCGCCGAATCAAAGCCGACGAAAGCTCCCCCAATAGCTTTCTTCCAAAAAATGTCGATGCCGATGCCGTATAATCGCCTCCAAAGACCTCCAAGAATCTCTCCAAACCCTAGCCGAAATCCCCCAAAAGATAGGCAAGAGATAGAAGGGGGGTCCCCAAATAGATCTGAAAACGCGATATTTATAGGCTGAAATCGGGGTTTCACACGCCCTTGTGGATTTTCCACACGGGCCTGTGGATTCTCTGTTTTGCTGATTTTCGGCAGACTATGAATAGTAACTTGCTACAGTAATCAACTACAGTGCTGCTACAACACTTCGCCAAAATGCTCCCGAATTCATCGTTCTTCATCAAGGCCGTTGAATTGGGCACACAATCAATGGTAGATCATGTCGATTACTTCATTTCTCTTCATTGGCAAAGTTCTCCAATGTTACACGAGTTAGACTTTTGTGAATGTGACTGCCCTTGTGCCCCTCCAATGGAGGTTGTCACACACCCACAAGTCTAGACTCGTGCCTTGTTCCTTGCTTGGTCTGAGAACTCCTCAACAATGGCGAACATAACCTATTCTTACTTCTTTCTTCTCCAAATTGGCTCCACAACCCTACAATGCACAAAAGCATACAAATGCACACAAATTAATGATAAAATCTGAGAAAAGTAATGCTCAATGTAAGATAATAATACTTCATATTACTATAACACGAGCACTTATCAATTACACTTCCTAGTGGTGTGAATGTAAGTAATGATGCAACTGTGGAACTATTGAAATATGTAGAAGAAGATGAAGATCAGGTTATGGATGATGAAAAATTGGAAGAAATAATAACTAGGGATAAGGGTAAGAGAAGAAATGTTGATGAGGAGGAGGATTTCCATGACTCAAACTATAGTTTCAATGATAGGTCAAAAGAAGAAATCATAGGCAATGAGGGTAGGTCTGCAGAACAGTCTAGCAATCGTGGTGAAGCTGCACAGGTGGGAACTGAACTAGATGAAGAGTCTAACTATGCTGATTCAGATGCCTTACAATCTGCATCTTCTACTGATGAAGAGGAATTAGCTCCATCTAGGGCTAGATATCCTGAATTTAATGGTGAAGTTGACATGAAGAACCCCCAATTCAAAATTGGCATGAAATTTAAGGATTTCAAACAATTTAAGGAGACAGTCAGAAATTATGGGATACAAAATAGATACATGATGAACTTTAGGCCCAACACCAAGAAGAAATGCAAGGCTTTTTGTAAAAGGGGTTGTCCTTTCTACTTGTGGGCATCACCAATGGTGGGAGACAAGAACACAGTGCATATAAAAACTGGAGTGTTTGAGCATGAGTGTTCTAGGGATCAAAATAATAGACATGTCAACGCAAACTAGATAGCAATGAATTACCTTGAACAGTTTAGGGCAGACCCAAATTGGGCCATATTTGGTATTATACAGGCTGTGAAAACAAATCAAGAAGTTAATATCAGTAGGTTGACGGCATACAGGGCCAAGTGCATAGCACACAGGTGTGTTGGCCTCTACTCTATTTTGTTATTATTATTACTACACATGTATGGCATTTAATTATTAAAATTTTCTTGTTTATTATGTTCTAATATGTAATTATTGTGGATTTTATGCTTTCAAGGATGATAGATGGTGATGAGGAGTCCCAAACCCTTAGGTTGCATGACTACAAGCTAGAGTTGATGAGGACACACCCTGGATCAACTATTATCATTGAGTGCAAGGAAGATGTGTTTGAAGGAATGTATGTTTGCCTTGCTCCTCTCAGAGCTGGCTTCCTGGCAGGTTGTAGGAGACTGGTGTCACTTGATGGGCCTTCATATCTGATAGACAGAAGGTAAGAAATTGTTTTTAATTAATATGTTATGCCTTACAAACTAATGTAGTTTGTTTATTTTTTCTTTTTAACTAATTCTTATTACTATTGCATATTCTGTGTGTGTGGGTGATGCTTTGATCTGCAAATGGGCCTTTTAATTAATATGTTCTATTGGACAATCTTCACTAGGGTTTAATGCCTGCAATATCTGAATTATTCCCAAACAGTGAACATAGGTACTGCGTTAGGCATATCCACACCAATTTCAAGAAAACCTATAGGGGAAAAGCACTTAAGGACCAGCTTTGGTCCTGTGCTAAGGCAACATACCTTTCTGCATATGAGAAAGCAATGGAAGGTTTGAAAGGAATGTCACTAGGAGTATTTGAGTACATGAAAAGGATTTAACCCAAACATTGGAGTAGATTACACTTCCATACCCAATTCAAGTGTGACATTTTATTAAATAACCTGTGTGAGGTTTTTAACAGCCAAATCTTGGAAGCTAGGGTCAAGGGAATCATTACAATGAATGAAATGATTAGAACACAATTGATGAAGAGAATCCAAAAGAGGAGAGATGCTATGCAAAGCATAAAACCCACGCACTGCCCTAAGATATTAAAGAAACTTGAGAAGTCCAAACAACTTAGTTGGTTTTATAATAGCACATGGTCAGGTGGAGATAAATACCAGGTAGTTGGTCCTGATGGACAATTTGTGGTGAACAAGGCAGAGGGCAAATGTTCATGCAGAAGATGGCAGCTTAGTGGGATACCCTGTAGTCACTCAATTTCAGTCTTGTATTACAATAAGGAGAAGCCTGAGGATTACCTTCATCCATGCTATAGGGTTAGTACTTTCATGGCAGCATATACACACATCTTGTACCCTACACATGATAGAGATTCATGGCCAAAGAGTGATCAGGTCCCTATCATCCCACCTCAACCAGTAAACAGGAGAAGGGGCAGAAAAACAATGCTAAGGAGAAAAGAGTTAGGTGAAACAAGGGCCTATACCAAGGGGAATGTCAGCAAGAAAGGAGTCAAGATGACTTGTAGCATTTGTGGTGCACAAGGCCATAATAAGAGGTTCCATGGAGTGCAACAGGTATTTATTTAGCAATTTTCCTTGACTTGTATTTTTTTTTATTGAAAATCAAACCAATTCATATAACAATCATGTCTCAATTATCTTTTCTGTTTCAGAATAACACCACCCAAGACCTGCGAAAACAACAACAACAACATATAGGGCCTTGTCTTGGTCAGACTTCATTAGGAGTGGAGATACCTGCTTGAGTTAGCCAGAAGGGAGAAGCATCTAACTTAGGAAAACTAGCTCAATTAAAGGTGAGTGTTGGTATGCCTTCCTTTTGATTGTTTCTGTTTGGTTTCTGAAGTTATATATTTTTTTTTATCCTAATCAATAGTTTATAATACCACCTAGGACTTGCGAAAACAACAACAACAACAACAACAACAACAACAACAACAACAACAACAACAAAAACATATAGGGCCTTGTCCTACTTAGACTTCATTGGGAGTGGAGATACCTATTAGAGTTAGCCAGAAGGGAGAAGCATCTGACTTAGGAAAACTAGCTCAGTCAAAGGTGAGTGTTGGTAAGCCTTCCTTTTGATTGTTTCTGTTTGATTTCTGAAGTTGTGAGTTTTTTTTATCCTAATCAATAGTTTACAATACCTGTATTTGATCCCCTTTTATGCAGTTTTTTACAATTCCTGTAGAAGCAACGTATGGGACAACACCTTGCTCTCAAACACAACAGCCCAAGTCACAAGTGGTTGATTGCAAAAACTCAACTGAATTTATTTTGTGTACTTAATTTAGTTCTTAAAATGTTTACCCTATCAACCTTTGTAATGTCATGCTAACATTGCAGGTGGACACTGAACATATGCAAGCATTTGATGTGGGCTCATATAGAAATGCAGATGAATTTAGTAGGCCAGACATAGGTGGAGAAAGGTGTAAAAACTCACAGTCTCTTCTACCCCAGGTAAGTGTTTAGTCAGTTTTTCCTTGTGGTTAAATTTTTCATTGATGATGCTTCTTGGGAGGAATTGAATTGATATAAATATTTGTAGGATTCTGGACCCACAACAATAATGGGATATAGATTGATTTGTATATTGTTTAATCAAATATGTAGATGCCAGTGAAAGAAGTTGCAAGGGGGAAAAAGCAAACTTCAACACTTGCAATGGAAACACATCATTATGGAAGAAAACCCACAACCAAATCATCAACAACTCAAGTTAAAACCAAAGATGGAGGGGAATCCAATAAGCCAAGAGGTGCTGAAAAAAAGAGAAAGATATGGTTGGCATCGGGAATTGGAGGTTATTCTGGTTCAGTTGATCCTTACAAAAAAAATTCTTAAGATGGAAAAGTGTTTGCCTTACCTTTTTTTTGGAAATTTGTTGCTTCGTTGAAGCTGGGGTTTTAGTATTATCAGTTAACTTATTTTTGTAAAGCATTGTTCTGCAATGCCTTACCTCTTTCATATAGTTTCAACAAAAATTTAATATTATTTCTCACATATTTGATCTATGTTTACATCCAAAAAATTGAACAATTTGTGTTACTGACAATGCAACCAGTGTTGAGATTACATAAAAAAATGAACATTTTGTGTTACTAACAATGCAACTAGTGTTGTGATTACATAAAAAATAATGAACAATTTGTGTAATGAACAATTTGTGTTTCTGGCAATGCAACCAGCATAACAGGAAGAAAGATGGAAGGAGAGAAGAAACGAGAAAGAGGGAGACAATAGAGAATTCTAGCCAAATGATGTTTTTCCTTTCATTCATTATGCAATCTTATAGGATTATATTACATAATTGTAACAAACTCTCCAACTGGCATTCTAACAAACACCTACTATGCCATGACCAAAGCTGTAAATCATTAACAACCTCTTTAACAACCCATGACTCCTAATTACAACCATTTATCACCATGTAATCAATTCACAACTGAATACAATTAACCTTTTCATTTCATTATATTGTCATTACACTTAAACCCAAGACACCATGTAATCAATACACTATCTAATTACAACCTTGAGTATTGCGAGATCTTCTCCTGTCAACTAGAAAGCCTTCATGTGCAGGCTTCTTCGCAACAAAACTGTTCAATAGGAATTGGCCAACATGACCAAATCAACCAAACAAAACCAAAAAAATAATAACAAAAACATGCAAGATATAAATAAAAACCAAAAAAATAAAAGAAAATGCATCCCTTTCATACACTCACTCCATCCCTCCCCGAAATGTTGACTCGTGTTTCTCTTTCTCCATCTCCATTCCTGCCCTTGCCTTCGTCGAGGTGTTGAACAAGGCCTTGGCGACCGGTAGAGAAAAAAGATGGGTTTCTGTTAGTGCAAATGCACTTTAATGATTAGCATAATTTGACACCTAGTCAAGGTGACGTGGCAAGCATGATGACATGGCATGAAGAATGATGTGGAATGAAGGATGACATGGCAAACAATCTTGGCTAGGTGGAATATATCATGGGAGATCTTGGAGAAGCTATTTTTGGCAAGAAGTTACAACTCTCATGAAGATTAAATGAAGATCTTGTTGAAGTTATTTTAGGCAAGAAAATCAAGCAAGCAACAAGATGATATCAAGATCTCATCAAGACCATATTTAGAAGATGTGATTGAAGACTAAATATGGGTGGAGCTAAATGAAGAGAATCCTATCAATGGAATGATTCTTAAAGACTATTGAAGGCAAGATTTGAAGATCCTTGTTGAAGATTTGAAGAACCTTAATAGAGATGATATGAAGTCTATTAAGGGTATGTTTGAAGATGCGCCTATTGATGGCAAGATTTGGATGATGGATTGAAGATCCTTGAAGACCAAACTTGGGTGAAGTGAAGACTAAGTTTGGCAAGTTCCATGAAAACGCACATAGGACGTGCGCCCCTTGCGAGGGGGCTGTGTGGTGAGGAGCTGAAGAGGGAGGTTAGTTGCTGGTAGGTTCGGATCAGGTGATCGAGCTACATCGACTCAGATAGGGTGTCTTGAGGTCGCTTAGCAATGGAGCCAGAATTCAGTCAAGCCAACAGTCAGGGTCAATGTCGCAACAAATGTTACAACATAAGTTACGACATCTAATTTCGGAAGGTTCCAAAGTTAGAAGCCGCGGAGATTCTAAAAAGGGTATGCGCTATATTTGGGACGTTGAGGCGTCTATATATACAACCTTGGTCTAGGATTGGGTACGACTCTTGAAAGAGGGAGTAGGGAGGTATCGGACAATCTAGAGAGGGTAGTATTCTTTGTATGTGAGAGAGTGACAAGTGTGTTTTGTACTCTTCTATCTTTTACCCCTTTTTAGTGGATTGTTGATCTCCGGACATGGCCCCCCAGATGTAGGCAAGTGGATGCCGAACTGGGTTATCAACGTCTTGTGTCTCCTCTTTGTGGTTTGTGTTTATTTTTCTTGAGTGCTTAAGTGAGTGAGTGTTCCTCTTATTTCACAAACCCTAACCGGCGGAACTAACAAGTGGTATCAGAGCTTAGGTCATCGTGTTAACTTTGTTTTCAAGGTCGGCGAGATCCTATCTAGTTCCTTGATGGCCGGAATAGAAGGTGCCTCCGTCATACGTCCTCCATTGCTCAACGGCTCCAACTACCCATATTGGAAGGCTCGAATGAAGGCTTTCATCAAGTCCATTGATGAGAATGCTTGGATGGCTGTTGAAGATGGATGGTCTCCTCCAACTCAAGTTGATGAAGACAAGAACGAGATTGTGAAAAAGAAGATCAACTGGAGTGCTGAAGATATGAAGAGAGCTAATGCAAATGGTAAAGCTCTAAATGCAATTTTTGGAGGTGTAGACGAAGATCAATTCAAGTTTGTGGCTACTTGTGAGAATGCCAAAGAAGCTTGGGAGATTCTTCAAACAATTCATGAAGGAACAAACTTGGTAAGAACCTCTAAACTTCAAATGTTAACTACCATGTTTGAAAATCTCAGGATGGGAGAGGAAGAAACAATAGCCATCTTCAATGCAAAGCTGATGGATATTGCGAATCAAGCCTATCAACTTGGGAAGAAATACTCCGATAAAAAGTTAGTGCAAAAGACTCTTAGGTCTCTTCCAAGAAGATTTGATGCAAAAGTAGCTGCAATAGAAGAGGCAAGAGACATCACAACTATGAGACTTGATGAGTTGATAGGGTCTTTACAAGCATATGAGATGAATCTAAATCCTGAACGAAAAGTGGAAGATTTTGCTTTGAAGGCTAAAGCAACCAGACAGAAAAAGTTACAACAAGCTGTTGTAACAGAAGATGAGGATGAAGAAGATAATGAGTTTCTTTCTATGTCAAGGAAGCTGCGCAACATGTTCAGAAAGTATAAAAAGAAAGGTAGCAGATTCCAAAGGAGAGAGGTTCCTAAAGAAGAGAAGGAAGAAGCAGAAGATAATCAACAAAAGATCAAGTGTTGGGAGTGTGGTGGTGTTGGACATTATCAATTGGAGTGTGCTAACACTCTTAAAAAGAAAGGGAAGTCACTCAATGCCAAATGGAGTGATGACTCAGACTACAGTATGGGGGAAGAAGAAGATGAAGACAACTGCAACCACCATATCTCTTTTCCAGCAGTCATAAGTGAGGCAGCCTGCAAATTGAAACATGTTGCAAAAAGTGTTACAACATATGTTACAACATCTGCAGTGACAGTGAATTCGATGAGGTGACTGAAAAAGATCTTATCTTGAGTTACAAACTTATGCTCACAAAATTTGATAAGATGATGATACGAAACAAACACCTGGAGGAAGAACTTAAAGTTTGTCAAGGGAAGTTGAGCCATGCCGAAAAGGTTCTAGATTCCATGAACAAAGGCACAACCAAGCTTGATGAAATACTTTCAGTTGGAAGATCAAGTGAAGACAAGAAAGACATTGGCTATGTTGGAGAAACTTCAAGTGCCAAGGCGGAAGGCTCAGGAGTTATGTTTATTAAGGCAACTACTCAACAGAAAGTGAAGCAAGTCAAAATCAAAAAGAGGCACATTAGAGAAGCCCCTACATGTTTTCATTGTGGAGAAACCGGGCACATAAGACCTAAGTGCAACAAATTGAAAGAAGACTTGAGGGATGGAAAAGTGGTTGGACATGAGCAAGCAATTATCAAAAGGAAAGTCAGAGGAAAGACCATTGTAATAAAGAAGCTTTGGATCCGAAAAGATGAAGTGCCAAGAAATGAAGCAGAGTGCTCAAGTGCAAGTCAGAAGATTATAGAAGAAAGAAGAAAACAGAAGGTTTCAACATTAGTATGCAACATGAAGTGCTTTGACCGAGGACCTTGGAGGTCAACAAGTAAAATACCCCAATGGGTGAAAATCTCTTGATATCTTTCGAAGTTTTTTTTTTAAAAAAAAAAAGAAAGAAAGAAAGAAAGAAAATATAAAAAAAAAGGAAAAGGAAATATTGAAAAAAAAAAAAGGAGAAAATGGAGTCTAGAGAAAAAAAAAATAGCAAAGGAAAGAGTCTAACAAATTTCGAAGAAGATGAATGCTTAAGCTCCAACATTAAAGAAGAATATAAGAAGCTCTAAAAAGAGCAGCTTAAAGACTTGGAGGAAAAATGGCAGGGGGAGCTGATGCCCAAGAGCTATGAAGATAGGGGGAGCTGATGATCAAGAATCCTGAAGATAGGGGGAGTTGCAGAAAAAGTTATAACATGTTTTGCAACAACCAGTGAAGACTTTGGCATCATTATGTCACAAAGGGGGAGAAATTGAAGAGTTGAAGTGCTCCAGACTGAATTGTCCAGTTGTCTTACTTTTGTATTTTTTACATTTATGCTGAATTTGTAAATCACTAGTTGTAGTATCTTGTAAGCAACTAGTTGATATGTCAGTCTGTAAAGTCTGTGTCCCAGTTAAATGTTGTAACAGGGTGTTGTAACAGTGGTCAGTCTGGGAGCAGAAGAAGTTGTGTCAAATTATGCCAAAGGGGGAGATTGTTAGTGCAAATGCACTTTAATGATTAGCATAATTTGACACCTAGTCAAGGTGACGTGGCAAGCATGATGACATGGCATGAAGAATGATGTGGAATGAAGGATGACATGGCAAACAATCTTGGCTAGGTGGAATATATCATGAGAGATCTTGGAGAAGCTATTTTTGGCAAGAAGTTACAACTCTCATGAAGATTAAATGAAGATCTTGTTGAAGTTATTTTAGGCAAGAAAATCAAGCAAGCAACAAGATGATATCAAGATCTCATCAAGACCATATTTAGAAGATGTGATTGAAGACTAAATATGGGTGGAGCTAAATGAAGAGAATCCTATCAATGGAATGATTCTTAAAGACTATTGAAGGCAAGATTTGAAGATCCTTGTTGAAGATTTGAAGAACCTTAATAGAGATGATATGAAGTCTATTAAGGGTATGTTTGAAGATGCGCCTATTGATGGCAAGATTTGGATGATGGATTGAAGATCCTTGAAGACCAAACTTGGGTGAAGTGAAGACTAAGTTTGGCAAGTTCCATGAAAACGCACATAGGACGTGCGCCCCTTGCGAGGGGGCTGTGTGGTGAGGAGCTGAAGAGGGAGGTTAGTTGCTGGTAGGTTCGGATCAGGTGATCGAGCTACATCGACTCAGATAGGGTGTCTTGAGGTCGCTTAGCAATGGAGCCAGAATTCAGTCAAGCCAACAGTCAGGGTCAATGTCGTAACAAATGTTACAACATAAGTTACGACATCTAATTTCGGAAGGTTCCAAAGTTAGAAGCCGCGGAGATTCTAAAAAGGGTATGCGCTATATTTGGGACGTTGAGGCGTCTATATATACAACCTTGGTCTAGGATTGGGTACGACTCTTGAAAGAGGGAGTAGGGAGGTATCGGACAATCTAGAGAGGGTAGTATTCTTTGTATGTGAGAGAGTGACAAGTGTGTTTTGTACTCTTCTATCTTTTACCCCTTTTTAGTGGATTGTTGATCTCCGGACATGGCCCCCCAGATGTAGGCAAGTGGATGCCGAACTGGGTTATCAACGTCTTGTGTCTCCTCTTTGTGGTTTGTGTTTATTTTTCTTGAGTGCTTAAGTGAGTGAGTGTTCCTCTTATTTCACAAACCCTAACCGGCGGAACTAACAGTTTCTTCTTAATGTGTGTAACGACATCGTAGCCCTTCAAGTGATGACGTGGAATTGCTATCGTGGCAAACACCTGTGATGACAATGAAATCCAGCCTCCACATTAGCGTTATGTTGCCAAAATTGACTAGGTAACCTGCCGGTGTAGCAAAAGTGAAAGATGAGACACTGTTTTGATACAAATCAAAGTTTGGATACATTAAAGAAAAAAGGCAAAAGTTTGGTAACCTCCAAAAAAATTAACTCGCAGGCAAATATAATTTTTTGAAAAAAATTTTAAGAAAATAAGAAATTTGTAAAACAAAAATGCTTAAAATCAAATTTTCTTTTAAAAAATGAATATTATTGGGAATTTTTTTGGATGATAAAATACAAAATTTTAGAATTCAGGCAAATAAATTGAAAGTGTATATTAGATATTTATATGTGAAAAACGTTATAAGTCTATTTGCTATGATACCTCTTAAATTTATTTTAAGTAGTAAATGCTGACCGGGCATTTAAAAAGTCAAAAAATGTGGTATTTTTCATTTTGACCCTTTTTTTATAAATTATTAAAGTCACTTATTTTTAGCTTTTCTTACACACTTTTTTAAATATTATTATTCTTTTTTCAATTTTTTATTTTTTGAAACACGTTTATCTTTAAATAATATATTATTATTTTTATTAACTTATTATTTTTTAAAATCGGTTTATTATTAATTCTTATTAAATAACATCCATTTATGCATATTTTTAAAGTCTAAAGTATATTAATTTATCTAAAAAATATTTATTTTAATTTTATAATACACATTAGATGTGATTTCTTTTAAATTTCGCTCCCCAATCAACCATATTTTTGTTTTGTATGCATGCATAAATATTTTTATATTAAATTAATTATTATATAATTATTATTTTTATACATTGCAAATGGATTAGTTAATTATTATTTGTTAATAATTTTTATTTAAATAACTTATTTTGCATTCAGTTGTAAAATTAAAACCAGATTACTTAATCACCATAGTGGGCACTGATCAAACTGCTGATTTGGATATGCAAACTGTTAATTTGGTATACTACGTGACATATTTTTTCTCAGAGCTAGCATTTGACCTAACATATGCCACATGTAATCATCGTTAACGATGTATACTCGGGTGACCAAATTGTAACAAAAACTAAAGGCAAGTACCAAATCGTAACTTTTTAAAGGTGGATGACCCAAATAAAAACACATGAAAAAGTAGAGGACTATTAAAGTTGTTTACCCAAAAAATTATAATAAGCGGGGAGTGAAATTAAAAATTATTATCTCCCAATAAATAGGCTTCAAGAAAATTAGAATAAAATAGGTTTAAAAATGTGAAAAATACTTTCGTGTTTTAATAATGATATATTTTTTTAATTAATATGTTTTTTAAAAATTAATAAGTTTAGAAAAACAACAATAATTTCTTAAAAAATTAATTTAAAAAAGGAAAAAAGAAAAGGATCACTTCAATAATTATAAAAAAGGATGAAAGTGACAAAATACCATGCTCTTTTAGCCTATAGAAATGGCTAGTCAATACATTATACATGGATATGATGACCTACTATCATTAAGGCAACTTAAAAAAATGAAAAAGATAAAAAAAGAAAAAATAAAAAGACCGCCATGCTTGAGAAAAGCTCAAAAGGTTATATGCTATAAAACAAGAAATTTTTTTGATGATATATTACATCTTGCAAAGTATAAAGGTATAAATATCAAAATGGTCCCTCTATTTTACGATTTCTACTCTTTTAATCCCTCTAATATAAAATCCACCTTTTTGGTCCTCGTAATTGCACATTTTCTTCCTTAGATTGTAAAATCTGCCATTTTTGTACTCGTATTTGTGCATTTTCATCCGTTTTGGTCCCTCTGATTTATTAGCTGAAAGGACCAAAAGGGTTAATCCGTCAATTAGAGTGACTAAAAGAACAAAAATGTGCAAATACGAGGACAAAAAAGGCGGATTTTATATTAGAGGGACTAAAAGGGTGGAAAACGCAAAATAGAGTGACCATTTTGATATTTTGACCAAGTATAAAATATAGTAGTATATCTTAAGATCTTGTTGAATTTTTTTTTTTTATAAAAGTGGATAAACCACTGCTTTATTAAGAAAAAAGAACAGAAAAGATAGTATAACCAAAGAAACAAAATAAAAATATGGTCTCTCACATCACAAGAAGTGAGAGATACAAGAAAACAAGAAAAAAGAAAAGAAAGAAATATAAGCTAGACAAAAATGATGGAAGCTAGAAAGAAAGGGCTTGAATAGCGAACGTCTAGTAACAAGGCCTTCCAAGACAAGGGAGGGGCAGAAGACTACTCCTGGATTATGTTGGGCTCTGTATCGCCAGTGAGGTCTGCTTCTCTTGAACTCAAGAAATTGAGGGAATGCTTGATCCTTTGAGATGCGTTTGTGAGGGAAAGTTGCTGGGGATCAGTTCCTGCGGAAATCCAAAAAAGAAGCAAATTAGCAATTTTAAAAATGATTGAGTGAATAGGTAATGCTAAGGATTGAAAACGGTGGTTGTTTCTTTCTAGCCGATATGCCAGAAAATGGATATGACATAAAGATCCCAGAGAGTTTGAAGTCCAGCGTTGAGCAATGGGAGCCAAGAAGTCCAGATAGTAGAGATCATAGGTGGTAATGTTTGGGGTTCGAGAGATTAGTAGAAGAAGGACCAAATTCGCTTGGTGAACTCGCATTCTATAAAGAGATGTTCCACAGTTTAGGAGTGTTTGTGACAAAGAACACAAGTGTCAGTGGAATTTTGATTACATCCTTTTTTGAAGAGGTTTGTAAGAGCCATAATTTTGTCTTCCCTCACTAGCCAGCAAAATAAAGTAAATTTGCTAGGAAATGTATTTTTCAGAATTGGTGATCGAGAGGGCAACGAACCCCTCCATCCAATAGGAAATTGTAGAAGGTTTTAATTGAGAAAATTATGTTTTTTTTCTAAGGACCAGAAGTTGTTGTGTTCCTCAGAAATATTACAGTTCGGAATAATATTCAGGAATTGGGAGAGATCCTCGATTGAAGCTGAGCAAAAAAAGGAGTTTGTTGAGTCAAGAAGAAGGATGAATTGTCTTAGAGTAATTATAGGAGAGATGCAACCTTGAAAGAGATTTGGCCATAGATCTTTTAGTATACGGCCATCATACCATTTGTCTAACCAAAGTAATGTGTTAGCATCATTTCTGACAGATTTGGAAGTGCATGCTTGCAACGAATTCAGGGTAGAGAGAACACCCGCCCAAAAGAAAGATTTATTTCTTAGTAGCGTTTGGAGTAAATCTCCTTGAAGGTCTCTTGAGGAATAGTTGGCTTTTATGATTTTAATCCAACAACCTCTTGGGTTGTAGTGGATCTTCCACCACCATTTTTCCAGCAGAGCTCTGTTGAACTTTATTTGAAAGGTGATGATTTATATTTAAATTGTTGTTTTAGTGTTTCTAGCCATAATTTATGCAACTCTTTTATTGGATTTAGAGATGCAAGTAGGGCGGGGAATCCCCGTTCCCCTCGGGGCCCGCCCCAACGGGGCGGGGATTCCCCGAAACATCCCCCGCTGGGCATGGGGGTTCCCAGTGCCCCACGGGGATTCCTCAACAAAAAAATATAATATATATAATTAGTGTATTTATTAAAAATTATTTCAACATTAATATAATATTATATATATATTCAATAAATATTTATTTGATAATATTTTTTAGTTATTAATAAGTTTTAGTAAATATGACTTTCCTATTTAATAGAAAATTAATTTAAAATAACTGAGTTTAAATATAATTGTAACAATAAATTTGAAATAACGTTTTATATTATTTATTTAGTGATAAATATTATTTTTTCAATCCATTAAACATTAAAACTCTAGCTCATTAATTTATCTTTATATTATAAAGTGGGACTCACAAGTCACAATTATTTCATACAACTTATTGACTATTTATATTTATATATTTCATTAAAACATATTTATTTAATAAAATTTTAAATTATTTTAATAAAATTATTGTATAATATATTTACAAAATTAAAATTCAATCTTCTAATTTTCAAATTTCTAATATTCATAAAAACTAATTATTTATCTTTAAAATAACCCCGATGCTGGGGTTACAACCTCATATAATATAATTAATTTTATTTATAAAATTTATGTTTAAATATTTATTAAAATATCAAATTTATCATGCCATGCAAAATTTATCTTTAATAATCAAATAAAAATTTAATCTTTTCTTGCCTTGTGACACTACGAGAAATCCAGCAATAGGTAACAGAAAAATTGCTACCGAAATATTCCGTAGCTATTTGTGGACTTTAGCAACGGAATTAGCATCGGATTACCAACGGAACAAGAATTCATACATTCAATTTATTTCTTTTAACTTCCCGACAGAATTTTAAGACATAGCAACAGAAAAAGTTGACTAGCAACGGAATATAAACAACGAAATATGTTCCATTGCTATTCAGTTGCTAAAATTTACCCGCGCTAAATTTGCAGGGAACGTCCGTTGCAACGGAATATGAGCAATAGAATATTTATAAAATTTATATTTTTCTAAGAATTTTTTATTTTACTCAATTAATTTACATTTAATTATTGTTACTATAGATTTATAATACATCAATTTATCGAAAACAAAATTATAAAATATTTTAATGTTCATCTATAAAATATTATTTTATTTCTTATAATTATAAAAAAAATATAATATGAATGCAATATATAGTGTTAATTTCAAACCTCCTATATTTATTATAATTATATTATATTTTTAATAAAGGATTAAATGATAACAACTCATTAAAAAATCAAAATTTTTAAAAAAGCTAAGCCCTAAGGGCAGCCACTTCCTCCCTTTCTTTTTCTCCCTTTCTTTTTCTCCCTTTCCGTCTTCCTCCCTCCCGCCATTCGCAGGCCCGTCGTTCCTAACCCCAGCGTCATTGTCCCAAACACAATTGATCACCGCCGACCTCTCCAATCCTAGTATCCTCCTCACCTATGTTTTATTTTTAGAGAAACTTACAAGAAAAGTTAGCGTTTTATTTTTAGAAAAATTTTGCTTTCACCTGTGAATCCATTACAATGAATTATCCAAAGTGCTATCATATATTATATGCTTATTTATAGCTATTATGGAGATCAACATCTTTAGGGTCATATATTAAACTGTTTGTATGATGAACATTCTTGTGCTTTAGAAATCTTGGTTTTTATTCTCATTCTAAGACGTGCACAAGAGTAGAGTAGATGTGGTTTTCTTCTAGTTTTCAGGTTGTATCATGGATGACGCAACTAAGCCACTGTCGGTTGAATCTTTCCACTGAACTTACATCTGACTAAGTATGTTGATATTTTTGAAATCCAATTTGTTTTCTATTCCAAATTTGCCCCCCATTTTTGCCCTAATTTTGTTGGTGATGGCGTGATTTTGTTGTGTTATATATATATAGTAAGCGTTGGTCACTTATTTTTCCAAAAAAAAAAAAATGTACCAAACCCCTGCTTCTTCTTCTTCTTCTTCTTCTAAACCAATTGCATCATGATTTCATCATGATTTCCTTTATTTTTTTCTCATTCATTAAAAACATTGTTGACTGAGCACCAAAACTAGCACCCATAATAATTCCTCATTTTGGGCTATGTGGCAAGTGATCCTCTAGTTTAACTTTTTCTTTAAAAAAAATATTCTATTAAAGTGTTAAATGATAAATGAGATTTATTTGAATTGATAGCTAAAAAATGGCCGATAATGCTATTCAATCTATGCAAAATAATGACACACTAATGCATAGTGCTACACAATCTACACCAAGAGAAGAAAATGACTCGACTACAGCTGGATCAATACCTTCTACATGCCAAACGATCCAAAATGAAGAATTAATTTTGAGTGGCAAATGAGGGTTAAAATCACTAGTATGGAATCACTACAAGAGACAAAAGATTGATGACAAGTGGAAGGCGATATGCAATTATTGTGGGAAAAATCTTGGAGGAGACAAAAAAAAAAAAAAATGGGACAAAACATTTACATGATCACTATATTATATGCCCACGAAGGAAAGGACAAGATATAAGACAATCATTGTTGAAATCTAATGTCAAGGTTGGCGGCAAGCGGTCACTTGGAACTTATGTTTATGATCAAGAACTTGCGAGGAAGAAGATGGCTATAATGATCATCATGCATGAGTATCCTCTGAAAATGGTGGAGCATGTTGGATTTCGGGATTTTCTTAGTTCTGTTAAACCACTATTCAAGCCCATTTCTAGAACTACATTAAGAAGCGATATATTGAAGATTTTTGAGCATGAAATTAAGAACAATGAAGTTTTTTTTATCAAAGTCGGAGTAGATTTGCAATAACTACAGATATATGGACTTCCAACAATCAAAGGCATGGATTCATGTCTGTCACTGCAAATTACATAGATGATGAGTGGATTTTGAGAAACCAAATTATAAGGTAATAATCATTGTCATTTATAATTTAAAAATAATATGTTATTTGTTAATTGCATTCTTTAATTATCTTTAAATGATTTTCATAAATAGGTTCATTTATGTGTCATGTCCACATACTTCTTCAGTTTTGTGTGAAGTACTTGTAAATTGTTTGATGGATTGGAATCTAGATAACAAGTTATCTACATTGACTTTGGATAATTGTTCTACAAATGATTTTCTTGTGAGCTTGATTGTGAATAAATTGTCAAGTAGCAATCTTTGGATGGATGGAAAATTCTTGCATATGCGCTGTTGCGCACACATCTTGAATTTGATTGTTAAAGATGGGTTAGATGCGATTAATGATGCAATTAAAAATATTCGTGATAGTGTTGAATTTTAGGTTGCTACACCCAAAAGAATTGAGAAGTTTGAAGAAACTATGCACCAATTGAAAATGAATTTCACTAAAAAATTGGTCTTAGATTGTAAGACAAGGTGGAATTCAACTTTTTTGATGCTTAATGTTGCCATTGGCTATAAGGATGCTTTCAAACCCTTGAAACAACGAGAATCTCTTTATACATGTTGTCCACCAGATGCAGAACGGGAAAAGGCTAATGAGATTTGTGAAAGATTGAAGATATTTCATAGTGTGACCGGGTTGTTTTCAAGGACCAAGTATCCTACAACAAACCTATATTTTCCTAAGATTTGTCAAATTAGCATTGCTTTGGAAAAATGGGTTAGTTGTGGGATTGACTATATTGAATTAATGACATTGAGAATGAAGTCAAAATTTGAAAAGTATTGGAACAAAATTTATGGTATTATGGGAGTGGTAATTGTTTTGGACCCCAGATTCAAGTTGATGTTGTTAGAAATGTTTTTTCCCATTATATATGGTGAGAATAAAGCAAAAGATGAAATTCAAAAAATTCGAACTCTTTGTTATGATTTGGTGGGAGAATATTCTTCTAAAGCAAATTTGAATGAAGCTAGTGGGTTTGTGGATAATTCTTCACAACTATTGGCCAATGATGATGATGACGCGGAATTTATCAATAATTATAAATTGTTTGTTGCTTCTCATGGGAGTCTATATTGCCAATGAAAACTGATTTTGATATTTTGAGTTGGTGAAAAAATGCATTGAAGTATCCTACTTTACAATTAATTGCAAGAGATATTTTGGTAATTCCTGTGTCTACCGTGGCTTCGGAATCGGCTTTTAGCACTAGTGGGAGATTCATAAATCCACATAGTAGTAGACTTCACCCAAACACAATAGAAGCGTTAATGTGCACACAAGATTGGTTGAAAGGTATTATTAATATTATTACTTGAATTTATTTCTATTAAGTTAATGTTATTTGTGAAAATATTGCTTGTTTATTTATGTATTTATTTATTTTTGAAGATTCATGTTTATTGTCAACAATTCAAGCTATTTGTTCTACATTTGATGAAAAGGAGGATGAGAATGATGAGGTAAATATGATTTTTTTTTATTATAAAATTTTATCTTTAATCTTGATATTATTTATAATCTTATTATCTATTTACAATTTTGTTTATCATTGAAGGAGGAGTTATCATGTCAAGATGCTAGTGGTAGTGGAATCAGATTCTCAATATAAATGATTTGGAGAAAGAAGAAACAATTTGATGGAAGCATGAAATTATTGTGCTAGTTTTGCATTATGAATTTTAGTTAATGGATTTGTAATTTTAATTTGGTTTTAAACTTTATGTTGTTTGTATTACTTAATTTGTACCTTAATGTTGTTGTTTCATCATACATTATATTATGACTTGTTAGGAGAAATATTTTGTGTGAATTTTTATTTTATATATGATGTGTATGTTGTAAAAAAAACTTTGGTTGAGAATTTTTATTTTATTTCATGATACATTATATTTTTTTATTTTCAATTGTATATAGCATATTTAGCATATGTGTAACATAAATGCATTAGAAATATTATAGTTATTTACAAGAAATTCTTCTATGCATTTTTTTAGTTTAGTGTTTAAGTATAACCCAAATGAAAATTTTTGATGGCTTTTAATTACAATTTTTGGATCAATGTTTTAGGCGGGGTGGGGATTCCCCGTGGGGCGCGGATTCCAGCGGGGAAGTGAGCGCGGGGGTGATTTTCCCCACGGGGAATTTTAAACCGGGGAATCCCCGCCCCGTGGAGAGCGGGGATGGGGACGGGGATCCCATTCCCCGCCCCGCCCCGCCCCACTTCCATTGTTAATTGGATTGGTCATCTTCTGCCTAAATTTGTTGACACGATCCCTTGCGTGTATCCCGCAAGTGCACGGGTTTGTCGAAGTAATAAATTTACCCTGGTGAGTGGGTAGTCGAATCCACAGGGAATAGAGAATTAGTATACGAGATTTCACTAATTAAGCTATGCGGAGTGCGGAAAAGCAATAGTGGGATCAATGAGTGAATATAGAATAAAGTAGAATGAAAGACAAGAAATTAAATAGAAAGATGGAAGATGAGAGAGTGCAAGTAAAAGAGAATAGAGAGGACTAGTAATGAATGAAATAGGGCATCCGGACAAGCTACCTCTAGGGTTTATGCTTCTAGTGCAGGACTATGCTATTATACTTTCCTATTGATGTTTAATCGAGTTGAGGATATCCTAAGACTCACGGTCCCAAACCTAAGGACAACCGTGACTAACCCCAACACTATACCCAGGTATTAGGATTCACGTCACCCTTCACTCTATCGCTCGCACGACTAAGCCCCAGGGGAGTATATCTACCTAAACCTCACACTACGTGGGATTGCTTTGAGCTCTAGGGATTCCTAGTGGTAAAACCTGTTCCTATGTGTAGTTCTAACCCTTTGGTCCAGGTGGAAGAACTCTAGTCTAGATTAAGCCCCAGCGCATAGGATTCACTTCAACCCTTCACTCTGTTACTTGCGTAACTGAGCCCCAGGGGAGTTTATCTGCCTAGCACTTCACTCTATTTCGACCGCTATGAAATCAAGGAAACGGAGGTAGGGAGAAACCACGTCGGAGGGGAAATGGGTACATCGCTACCTCACAACTCTCCCTCTCAACCCTCTTCAATCCTAAGTAGTCTAACCCTAAGGAGTTCTCACACCTCCAAAAGGAAACCTAAATTGTTCTCAATCCTAGTGTCACATCTAAGAGAAAATATTAGCAAGATGAAATTAAGATTGAAACTCAATTTTATTCATCAATAATGGAAAAGCATAATAACAATGTCAAAGAAACATAATAACCCTAGAGTTTACAAGTCCGAATATCCTTAAGGGGTTTAGCTCCTCATGGAGCTATACATGTTCATCAATGTATGAAAGAAAGCACAAAATAAGGACATCAATGAAAACCCCTTGCGTATGGTGTGGCCGTGGTCTTGTGCGGCCGTCGAACGTCGGTGACTATGCCGATGACGCGCGCTAAACCTCCACGAAATCCTCTCCGAAACCCTAGCCGCACTCCCCAAGTTGAAGAGAAAGATAGGTCAAAAGATATCCCAAAAGGTCTCCAAAATTGCCTTTTATAATGTTGAATCGCGGCTTTAAAATTTGACTTATCAGGGGCTTCACACGGCTGTGTGGAATTAACACACGGGCGTGTGAAGTTTCTGTCTGTTGAAAAATTAATTCACACGGCCGTGTGAATTCTCTGGAATTCTGAATTTCGGCCGAAAGTGAACAGTAACTTGTTACAGTGTTTTTGCTACAGTAACAAGCTACAGTCTGCTACGGTACTCGCCCGAAACGCTCCTGAATCCGTCGTTCTTCATCAAGGCCATTGAATTGGGCACACAATCAATGGTAGATCGTGCCGATTGCTTCAAGTCTCCTTCTTGGTAAAGTTCTCCTAAGTCACACGAGTTAGACTTGTTGTGAATGTGACTGCCTTCGTGCCCCTCCAAAGGAGGTTGGCACACACTCACAAGTCCAAGCTCGTGCCTTGTTCTGTGCTTGGTCCAAAAACTTCCCAACATCGGTGAACACGATCTAATTTCGTTCTTCTTCTCCAATATAGCTCCACAAACCTTCAATGCACAAGAATACACAAATGCACGCCATTTAGTGATAAAAACTGATAAAAGATATGCTCAATGTAAGATAATAACGCTTCGCGGTACTATAATACAAGCACTTATCATTTGTCCAAAAGCCAGGTTACCTACCTAAGTTAGAAAACCCTCCCTAAAATTTGTAGGATTTGGACATATGTAAGAACCAAATGATTGGGCCCTTGGTCAGAAAAGAGGTACGCTTTTAAAATAGGCCGGGTCTTGATTTCAGAACTTTAAACCCTGGCTTAGATTGAAATAATATATATTAAGTTATAATATAATAAGTATATGTTATCTAATATCTAATATATTAGCCATTACCTAAACTTTTTGATTGGGATTGCTTTGACCAACCACCACTGTTAGATCTCCAAGAAGATACTAGATTACAATGTACTATTCATAAGAGCCCAAAGTACTAAGTATATATATTACATTTTAGGAAAAAGAATTTTATGAAACGGGATACCATGCCACCCTTTATCACCATCCAATCAATTTTTGCCACATCATAATTTTTGAATGTGTAACTCATTCACTCTTTAGTCCACATCATTTTCTTATATTTTTAATTCTTTTTTCAAAAATATCATAATCTTATCTCTATGGAAAATGAAAATACCAAATTTTAGGCTAGCCTCATTGTCTTTCTTCATGGACATCTCTTGGCTCTCTGATGCTATCTCAAATAAAAGAAAGTGCAAATGTTACCTCATTCCTCATAATTATAATGCCCAGTTCTCTTCTCAACAAGGCCCCTTCACATCTTCTTTAGATCCTGATAGTTCAAACGAGATGCCCCTCACTCTATGTTGATGACATTGGTGATTGCGAGACCCATTAGGTTGAACGTCGCCGATGTCACCAGGCGCCAAATATTGCTTGGTGTAAGACCGATCTAGTTGAGACCATTCGCGCTAATGTCGTAGGCACCTGACTTTAGCTAATGTTTGCTAGCTGGGGGAAGGGGCTCATGCTTATCAACTATGCTACGGGCTACATCTTTAAATATGATGAGCAACATCTTGAGGGATATGGGATCGACTTTACGAAGGAGGGCACACCGAACTCTATTGGATCCTCTCTTTTTTCTTATTAGCTTGATTTCGATTCTACTTACATGCTTTGATCTTACTGAATTGATGGTTATGATATGATGTACTGCATTGATATCATCTTAATTTGTTCAATGTCTTGCATTTTTAGTGTGTTCAATTTGATTACTAATGGTAGAGTGTTGTAGGATATAATCTATACTTGTTTTAATAACGATGCTAGCAGTGTCATGTAGGATGTATTGTTCTGTAGAAATGTACATCAAAGTGATAAACCATTGACAAAGTTTATGTTCTCCACTAATGGTGGAAGATTAAATCTGGGGTTCAAGTAGGGTGCATCAAGGAGCCGTGGTTTTCAATTCTCATGGTCAATGGTGGATTGGTTTTGAAGAAACATTGCTAGTTATCAATTCCTAGATTTGGATCTTGGGCTTGTAAATGTGTACATCTAATATAACACCGATGCTTTAAGTTGAATTTGTGAATGTTTAAGTTATTATTGTTGTTTGTTGTGCTCTGAATATCCATGAGATGACCAGGTTAAGTGCACTGTGATTAGTGCATGCCATGCACATTGATTGTGGATGGCGCTATCTAGTCTAAGTAGAGTTAATGCATGTTTACTTGTGTTTTATGAGTATGTGTGTAAGTTTGTCTTGTTTCTCTTGTAGCTGTTGTTTGTGGATCTCATAATGTATGCTGTTATTTATCTAGTGAAGAAAAGTAATGTAAGTCTGTGGTGAACTGAAGAGCACCAGTTCAAGTTGTTGGTATTCATCTTCTCTCTAATAACATCTGCTCTTTCTCCTCAATTTCAGGCCCTTAATCTTTACAACAGTGGTATCAGAGATGGCAAACCAAGGCACCAGCTCAAGCAGCTCATCCCAAACCAATGTACCACTCTTCAGTGGAGAAGGTTATGGGTTGTGGAATCTCAAGATGGAGACCATTCTTGTTTCTCGGGACCTTTGGAAGATTGTTGATAAGGGCTATGATGAGGAAGAAAAGGATGAGCATAAGTTGAATGAGAATATCAAGAAGAATGCTAAGGCACTTGTCATTATTCAACAAAGTTTGGATGAGAGAGTCCTCAACGGAATTTCTCAGACGAGAAATGCTAAAAAGGCTTGGGATATATTGAAGAAAGAGTATCAAGGGTGTACAAAGAGTTCAGTTGCAAAGTTGTACTCATATCGGCAGGAGTTTGAGACCATGAGGATGAAGAATGGAGAGTCCATTCAGGATTATATTAGCAGAGTGCTAACTGTCACTTATCACATGAGAAGCCTTGTAGAGGATCTCATTGAGCAGACGGTGGTTGGTAAAATACTTCGCAGTCTTTCACCGAAGTTCAGACACGTAGTCTCATCTAACATAGAAGCCAAGGATCTCTCTACCCTCACAGTGGATGAACTAAGTGGTTCTTTGAAGGGCCATGAGAGTAGACTTGACATGGAGACGGGTCAAGTTGAAGTGAAGGCATTTCATGCTAAGGGAGAAGGCTCTACATCAAGTCCTAATGTCATTACACGCAGAGGAAGGGGATGTGGAGGCTTTAGAGGTCGCTGGAGGGACAGAGGAAAAGGTCGTGTGACTGAACAAAAGAAAGCTCAAGTTGAAGACAGGCGAAGCAAAGCTCACATCCAATGCTACAACTGCAAGAATTACAGTCATTACAAATCCTAGTGTTGACAAAAGGACAATTCAACTAATGTTGTGGAAGAAGATACTGAAGTTACTCATTTATTCATGGCGGGTAACTTCTCAGAAGATCAGCTTGAAGACGTATGGTTGCTAGACAGTGGGTGCAATAATCACATGACAGGTATGAAATCTCTATTTTAGGTCTTGGATATATCTTATCAACAGGTTGTTCAATTGTGAGACAATCGAATGATGAAAGTAGAAGGAATGGAGACTGTGAGATTCAAGACAAGAGGAGGGTAAGGGAAGGAACTTGACAGAGTTCAATTTGTACCAAAAGTTGCTCACAACCTTCTCAGTGTTGGGCAACTATTGGAAGGAGGTTACACTCTTTTCTTTGATGATCAAGAGTGTGTTATTAAACACAAGCAAACAGATGTAGAGCTGGCTCAAATTTGAAAGTCAGAGCATAATTTGTTTCCCTTTTCAATCAATGATGTTGAATCAGCACATGTAGTAGCAAACAAACTAGACAACTCCTTCATATGGCATGAGAGGTTTGTGTCGCATTAATTTTATTAACTTGCAGAAGATGGCGAAGGACAAATTGGTTCATGGACTTCTAGATAGTATTACAGCACATCCCTGTAAAGGTTGTGTATATGAGGCAATTCATAATTCATGCTATTGGTTGATGATTGCACCAAGTATGCATGGGTATATTTCTTGCAGGTTAAGTCCCAAGCTCTAGAATTTTTAAGGTGTTTAAAAACCATGTGGAGAAGCAGTTTGAACACTGAGTGAAGACCTTGAGAACCGATCACGGAGGTGAGTTACTTCTAGCAAATTCCAGGCTTATTGTGAAGCTCATGGCATTAAAAGATAAATGACAACTCCTCACTGACCACAATAGAATGGAGTCTTCGAACACCGGAATAGAACAGTAGTGGAGATGAGCCGTTACATGTTGAAGCAGTGCAATCTTCCTACTGATCTTTGGGCTACAGCAATCTATACTCTAAATCAGTCCTCCACTAGAGCACTCAAGAACACTACATCCTATGAAGCATTAATGGGAGTGAAGCCATCTGTCCAACATCTCAGGACCTTCGGCTACTTGGTGTTTGTTCTCAGCCCAACTCAGCAACGAGACAAGTTTGAGAGCAAATAAGAGAAGAGGGTGTTCATTGGGTACAGAGGAGAGTCAAAGGGATACAAGTTGCTCAATCCAATGACTAGAAAAGTACAAGTCAGCAGAGAAGTAATTTTCCATGAAGGGAAGTGCTGGAATTAGAGTGATCCCGTTGGCTTGTCTCATATCTCTTCCGCATTAATGAAGCACTGGACCAATGTGATGAAGACATAGCAACAGGAGAAAACTCAATGTCTCCACAAGATCAACTAGTGCAGCAGTAGAATACTCTCTCTTCACCTATTGAAGCTTCTCCTGATAACCCTACTCCAAGGTACAGAACATTACATGAATTATATAATTCATGTTCTTTGCTCTTGCAGCTGGAGATCCTAGCTCATTTAAAGAAGCTAATTAGCATGATGACTGGAAATTGGCTATAGATGAAGAAATGGCCAGCATTGAAAAGAATAAGACATGGACTTTAACTACTATACCTAAAGGAAGGAAGCCCATCGGCCTAAAATGGATCTTCAGATTGAAGTTCCTGTCTGATGGCACTCTGCACAGGAGAAAAGCATGCCTTGTCAGAAAAGGTTATTCTCAGGTGAGCGGAGTAGACTTCGACAAAGTGTTCTCCCAGGTTGCAAGGCTTGAAAACGTGAGGTTGTTCCTTGCTGTTGCAGCTCAGAAACATTGGCAGGTATTCCAGTTGGATGTGAAATCCGCTTTTCTCAATGGCAAGCTTCTCGAGGAGGTGTATGTAATGAAACTCCAGTGATACACTCAGCCAGGCAATGAAGGTCTCATGTATAGACTCAACAAAGCTCTCTACGGGCTCTGGCAAGCTCCATAAGCTTGGTACACAAAGATCAACCTTCATTTTGGCAAGCTTGGATTTATAAGAAGTCAAAATGAGCCCACTGTGTATAAACAAATCGATGAAGACTCTAACATTTTGCTTCTCTGTTTATACGTTGATGATATCCTAGTTATGGGTTCATCACAGTTGACGGTGAATGATTTCAAGAAGAACATGATGCATGAATTCGAGATGACTGATCTCGGATTATTACATTATTTTCTTGGCCTCAAAGTGAAGCAACAACCATGTTTAATTCTCATCTCTCAGAAAAGATATGCAGAAACTCTATTGAAAAAGTTAGGTATGATGAACAGCAAGCCTCAGTCAACTCCCTTAAATACTAATGAAAAACTTCAATCAGAGGACAATTCAGGAAAGGCTGATGAAAATCGGTTTTGAAGCATGGTTGGGAGCTTATTATATCTAACACACACTCGGCTTGATCTCATGTTTGTTGTGGGTTTAATCTCAAAGTTTGTTCAAAGCCTCACAAAACATCATCTTGGGACAGTGAAGAGAATTCTTCATTATGTATCAGCAACTATCAACATGGGACTCAAGTATGAGAGTGTTGAGGGTTTTTGTCTACAAGGATACATTGATAGTGATTGGGGAGGCTCTGTCGACGATCGCCGAAGCACCACCGGGTGGGTTTTCCATCTCGGTTCTGGTGTAATAGCATGGGCTTCAAAGCAATAGGAGATAATCGCTCTTTTGAGCACGAAAGCTAAATACGTCGCCGCAACTTTGGCTGCTTGCCAAACAGCGTGGATGCATTGCCTACTAGCTGACATGGAAATTCCTTAAAGAAGTGCAATTGTTCTACATTGTGACAATCTAGCAGCCATTGCCATTGCCATTGCTAGGAATCCGGCACAGCACTGGAGAACTAAGTACATCAATGTGCTGTTTCATTTTATCCGAAGTCTCATAACTAATGGGGAAGTGGACATCATCCACTGCAGCACACACAAGCAGCTGGCGGACATTCTCACGAAAGCTCTTTTAGGACCAAAGCATGAAGGACTAAGAAATCAGCTAGGAGTTTTGGATTTTCAGAGCATGGGGAGCGATTGTTGTGTGTTGTGCTCTGAATATCCATGAGATGACCAGGTTAAGTGCACTATGATTAGTGCATACCATGCACGTTGATTGTAGATGGAGCTATCTAGTCTAAGTAGAGTTAATGCATGTTTACTTGTGTTTTATGAGTATGTGTGTAAGTTTGTCATGTTTGTCTTGTAGCTGTTGTTTGTGGATCTCATAATGTATGCTGTTATTTATCTAGTAAAGAAAAGTAATGTAAGTGTGTGGTGAACTGAAGAGCATAAGTTCAAGTTGTTGGTGTTAATATGTCTCTAATAGTATCTGCTCTTTCTCCTCAATTTCAGGCTCTTAATCTTCACAACAATTATGCCTAGTTTGGATGGGATGAGGTAGTAATTTTATAATCTCTATTATCCTTTCCTCTAGATTGTAAATGGTCAAAACCATTGCATGTAGTTGGATTGTTATTGTAATTTCTTGGTTCATGTAATTTGTAGAACTTGGTTTTGGAGTAGGGTAAGTTGTTGAACTTCTTTTGTCCATTATTCTATAAGAAATACAACTCCCTTGAAACTTCTAGGAGAGAGTCATACAATATTTTTTATCTTATCATTCTTCTTTTTGTTTTTGTTTTATTTTTCTTTTTCTTTCTTGATACACTTAGTGGAGTGCATCTATTTTGATTGTTTCTATTGTGCAAGACAAATCTAGCATCTAACAATTGCATCTTGAATCGGTTTTTTTTCCCCAATTTTTAACAACTCTAGAAATTGAAAGTTTTTTTTTTTCTTTTTTAATCTCATCCATTCTTTACGAACTTTTGCACTACATTCTCTTTGACTAGAAAATGTGATATCCATTGTGGACTCTTACTTTTTAATTGAGGCGAAACTTTTGTACTATTTTCATATGGTGATTCCAATCATTACAAGGAAATGGAGTTTTTCGATGGTATCCCTTTTTTTTTTTTTTTTTACTTATAGCTGGAATAATGATTTTCTAGATCATATGTTATCTGTGATCATGATCATTTTTACACTTCTAAAATTCAGTTACTCTTCAAGTTATAGAATTTTTTAACTTTTTCAAAAAATACTAATGAAGTGCCATCTCCAGAATCCAATTGTGATGCAAAAAAAAACAAAAAAAACAAAAAAATCCCTTGGCCATCAGATTGTATTGCCTCACAAAGGATTATGGACACCATACATACTTGTTGTTTAGGGGTTTCAGTGGAGGTTGTATTAATGCTAATCTATGTATTTGTTGGAACATGTATTTAAGTATAATATCTCTGTTAGTAATTTTGTAAGGGTCCAATCAGAGGACTTTACTGTAACCCTTGTTCTACAATGAACCTTTTATTGTTTTCTAGTGTTTGTACATGTGTGCTACTATTCACTCATATACAAACAATAAATGTAATATTTCCCAATTGCTTTTGCTTGTTGTGATACAATGTTGTGAAGCTTTTGAAGCATGGATACCAAAACTCTTTCAATTATACAAATTAATATAAGCATATACCCTACTGTTTCAATTTTGCAGATTAATATAAGCATATACTCTACTTTTAAAACAGTGATGTTATTCTTCATCCAAAAGTTGAACAATAAAATTTAACACAAAATGAAATTGAAATCTTTTATTTATATAGAGATGCATCCTTAAAGCACTATAACCACAATAATGAATTCTGTGAGAACCATCTTTAAAACAACACAATCTTTCACAAAAATGGGTGTTGGGAGAAGCATCACCAGCTAGAAATATAGTTCTACAATTTTTATCAGTTCATAACCAATAACTTTAATAAATGAAGGAATACTGAAACTAGAAGAAATCACTATCCCAATTGGAGGTCCCTTTATTCCCGAACAACTGCTTCATCAATTTTGAATCATAATTGTTTAAAGGTTCACACCAAACAAAATATAAAAGGATTCCAATTCTTTCTTTTTGTTGAGCTGGCATGGATAGACTTAACATCAGTTTGATTTCAGTTCTGAATTGGCAGTTCCGATTATATAAATCTTGGAACTGAAACCAAACTGTAGTTAGACCGTTCCTGTTCTAGTTCAGGTTCCAACTCGGATTAGGTTTAGGTTTTGGTTCCAAATATTCAATTTTTGGTTCAACTTTGGTTCAATCTCCAATTTTAAACAAACCACCAAAGAATTCAAAAAAGGGGTTAAAAAATATGGCTTTTACTGGAAAATGAAGCTTGAACAGTAGATCCATCTCTAAAAGTCCATCAGTCTTCATTTCCCATGGAAATAACAACTACAAACCCTAATTCTGTCATAAATCCACCAAAAACAATCCAAACATTCACATTCATATCACATAAAAATGAAAAAGAATCTCATTTTTAATAGAAAAGAAGCTTAAACCAAATGTTTTATATCAAAACGTCTAGTTGTCTTCAATTCCCACTAAAATCACAACTACAAACTTTAGTCTCTAATCCTTTCACAAATCCACAAAGAAACCACAAAGAAACCAACGAAAAGGAGGAAAGAAAAAAAAACTAAAACTACAATCATATAACTTATGAGAATAAAAATCTACATAAACACGAAGTACAGCTACAGAAATGAAGACACGAAGACGAGAGAGTTGAGAAGAGCTCCTTGAACCTTTGCTTTTTTTTTTCTCACCGGTCAGGAAACCCACCATGGATGAAGGACTGAATCCTGAAGGTATGAATATATGAAACAATATAGAAAAACTTTTACTTTTATAGCTCTTACCGCTTGCACAGTTGGACTTGAGATATCTTAATTGGCCTTTTTATTTTATTTTTTTTGCCAAGACGAGCAGCCTAGCCGCTAAGACAGGGTCGTGCACAAGCCTCGACAGAGCAAGTGGGAGTGGGGACCTGCGCACACATGGGCATAGAGACCACCCGCACATAACCACTACTTACACTCCCTAAAATATGCCCTCACCCAAGATTCAAACTCTCACCACTTGTGAATGGTTCTATTGAGGACCCAGCTACCAATAGACCACTTGATCGTTGGTCTTTGATTTAATAGGTGGATTAAATAGTTAATTAAACGATTGAACCAGCAAAAGATAAGATTTGTTCTTATCTTCTTGCTTTGAAATCAAGCATAAGAGACCATCTTTGACAATGTCACAAGAAATTCTTAAAAAAAAAAAAAAAATCTTTCATTTCATAAAAAGCAACATAAATATTTAAAATAAAATTTATTGAAAAAATAAGTTTAAATGTTTTTCAAATTCCAATAACCTCACTCTCCATACAAAAATTAAAACCAATCAAATATCAAATATTAAATTAAATAACTATTTCCAATATTAATTTTTCTAATAATGCCTTACATCTCATATTTACTCACTACCCGTGGTGCCATCCATGGTCTGATTATAAGGAACATTGTAACTTAGGACATTTGGCATCATTTTTGGTTTTTGGTTTTTTATTTTTGTTTCGCTTTTTTTTTTTTTTTTTTTTTTGCTTTCTTTTATGTTTTGTACTAAGTTTTTTTGAAAACAAAAATATGGTTAGATAGACTAACTGTTGTGTATTTTAAAAAGTTGAAAACAAAAATACATTTAGCTAGCACAAAATTATCATGACACTTTTTTATCATTTTTTTCAAATTCATATTTTTTATACTAATTTATAAAATATCAAAGCCAAATAATAAATTTTATAAATATTTTTTTAGACTATTGGTATTAATTTGTATAAAAATTGATATCTTTAAAAATTAAAAATTAAAATGTGTGTGTGTGTGTGTGAGTGAGAGAGAGAGAGAGAGAGAGAGAGGAGTAGAATAGGAAGGGTTTTATGGTGGGAGGAAGAGTTTTGAAAACGTTTCCAAAAAAGTTGAAAACATAAAAATGTCGTTTCATCTTTTTTTTTTTTTGTGAAACATGAGGATTATCGCCAAAATTTTAAAACAAAAATAGTGTGCCAAACATGTTTTTCCAGTTTTGTTTCCAAAACATGAAATTAAAAACAAAAAACATGAATTGACAGCAATGCACCATTTAATTTTTGCTCCAGTTGTTGTTGTTGCTAGAATTCTTGTTGTTTATATTTTGCTAGTTAGGATCTTATTAACAAACAAGGGAATTAACATGTGAAAATATACATACCGATACATAGCGGATAGCAAAATTTAACTGCAAGTAAACATAATAAAACCCTATTGTATGCCAGAACTAGGATTAAAAGTTTTTTTTTTACCTTCCTTTTGGTGACGATTCTAAATGTATCCTTGTTTCCCCGAAACTGAAAAAAAAGGACTGCGAATCGCGACTCCCCTCTACAATTATGTACACACAAACGCCTCTATGAATCAAGCAGGTATGCTAGTACCTCGAGAAACAACACTTATTTCTTGGTTCGAATAGCAATCCTCCGAGATCGATCAACGAGACTCAGGAGAAAAAGGGGTTGTAGGCGCGACGACAGCAGGATCCGACGGCGGGCACCAGCGGCAGAGGCCAAGGGAGAAGAGGAATGGGTGGCAGTTAGGGTTTCTTAAGAAACTATCTCTCAATCACTCTACTTTTTCTCTTCTTCTCATATTAGGGTTAGACCATCTATTTATATTGGAAACCCAATACCCTAATTTATGATAAAACCTTTTACTCCTAATCAAATTAGGAATCTCTTCTTTACTTGATTAATTAAATCATTTTAATTAACCAAATCAATTAGATTGGATCAACACTTAATAAGACCCAACCTGAATAAGCTATTCAGTCCACCTAATTAGGTTTTTCACCAAAACCCTAATCAGGTAGTCCAATAAGTAACAAATACTGAACCTTGATCCCAGTATTCTTTGTGTACGATCTCGTAGGTCCATTTAACATTGTGACACACCCCTTGCGAGTGCTCCACAAGTGCACGGGTGGTTCCAGTAATAATACCCTAGTGAGTGAGTAGTCGAATCCACAGGGAGTAGTGATTCAAGACAAAAGAAGTTACTACTTAGCTAGTGTGAAAGTAATGATGGTGAGAGAAAACAATGTGTGTGCAATAAAAGGAAATAAGTAAAAGAAAGAGAAGAGTACAAGCAAAGAGTAAGGAGGAAACAATCAATGCAAATACGGGGTACCCGGACAATGCTCCCTATAGGACTATACTTCTAGTGCAAGACGAATATTATACCTTCTAATTTATGTCTAATGACTCGTGGAAATTCTAAAGCACAAGGTCCCAATCCTAAGGTCAACCGTGACTAGTTCCAACGTAGAACTGTTTGGGGTTCTAGGGATTCCAAGTGATAAACCCTGTCCCTAAGTATAGTTCTAACCCTTTGGTCCAGGCGAAAGAATCCTAGTCTCAGTTAAGCCCCAGCACTAGGATTCACTAAAACTCTTTACTCTGTTGCTCGCGCAACTAAGCCCCAGGGGAGTTCATCTCCTAGCACTTCACTCTACTTTGACCGCAAAGAACTCTTGGAATGTGGAGGTAGGGAAAATCACACCGAAGGGGAAAGGGGACATTTCATTACCTCTCGACTCATCCTCTCGACTGTCTCCAATCTCGTGTAGTCTAATCCTATAGAAGTTGTCACACTTTCAGAGGATAACCTAGATGACTCTCAACCCAAGTGTCATGGGTAAGGGAAAATCAATGCAATTATCATTCAAGATCGGAAATCAATTAAAAGCATCAATTAAGAAAACATAATAAAAGTCATAGAAACTTTGTCATCCTAGTGTTTACAAGTCTGAATACCCTCTAGGGGTTTAGCCCTCCATAGAGCTATACAAAATCATCAAAGTACTTGTATCAATAAGCATAGCAAACATGAATAAAACCCCCTTGTGATGCGTGGTGATGGTCTTGTGAAGCTGCTTTGTCTTCTCCACCAAGTCCCTTGTCAAGCCTAGGGCACATCTCACCGAATCGATGCCGGCGAACACTCCCCCAATAGCTATCTTCCAAAGGACGTCGATGTCGATGCTGTCGACTTGCTCCAAAGCCCCACAAAATCCTCTCCAAACCCTAGCCGCGAGCTTTCCCGAAGTTGGGCGAAAGATAGGTCAAAAGTCCCCGAATAAATCTGAAGCTGCGGTATTTAAAGGGCTGAAATCGGGAATCCACATGGCCATGTGGAATTTCCACACGCCCGTGTGGATTTTCTGGAAATCTGAATTTTCGGCGGACTATGAACAGTAACTGCTACAGTGAATTTCTATAATATTTTGCTACAGTACTGCGCCAAAGTTGCTCCTGACTTCATTTTCTTCAACAAGGTAACTAGGTTGAGCACACAACCAAGCGGTAGGTCATGTCGTTTCTTCATTTCTCCTTATTGGCGAAGTTCTTCAATGTACATGAGTTAAACTTTATGAGTGTGACTGTCTTTGTGCCCCTCCAAATTATAGAACAATTTGAGCACATTGGAGGTTGGAACACACCCATAAGTCTAGAACCCGTGCCTTGATCCTTGCTTGGTCCAAGAAACTCCTCAACAAACCCGGACATGACCTAATTTTGCTCCTTTCTCCTGAACTCTTCTCCACAACCTTACATGCACAAAAGAAGACAAATACACACTAATTAATGATAAAACCTGAGAAATGTAATGCTCAATATAAGATAAGAATACTTCGTATTACTTATACACGAGCACTTATCATATTGGCAATGAGTTGAAACAACTTTAACGCTCATAAATTATAATTATTCTCTAGCAAGATAATACGATTACCCAATATTAAATGAAGGTCAATTTCAAGAATTAACGGAACCTATCGCAACCTCATACAATCCTTTGCCACTGAATATCTTAATTAGCATAAGGCATGAAATGAAGCGAGTCACCCTTATTTTAATGCTAATTAATTTTTTGATCTCTTAGTGAACTGACTAGTTAAGGTAAATGATAACTCTTATCATTTCCCTTAGGCATGGCCATGCACTACTCAGTCTCACTAATCAAGTGGCCGGTGATATTCACTCTCTCTATAGAGAGGGGCAATCCTTTCATTTCACTCATGTCTCTCAGCATGAACTGCCACATGCCCAAACATACCCGTACTTGCCACTCAGTTACGAATGACGTTAGGCGTAAGTCAAAGCATGTAAGGATTCATCCAAGATCTATAGTGATTTCAGGTCAAAGGATTCAAGTATAAGAATTGTTTGAGAAAAACACTTATGACTTTTCAACCATGTAGTGTTCTCAAGAGCGGATTGATCTAGGCATACTATTCCCTAACATGTATCTATGTCCTTTGACTAATATCCCATATCCTATGACCTGTAAAACAAGGCCATCTCACGAAAGACATACTAGTCTTAATTTATTTTCATGAAAATAATTGACTAGGGACATTTAGAATATTGTTCTAGTTAATAATTCTTCAAGGTTTTACTATCCAAATCAAGCATTTGATAACTTGAGCAAAATCAATATTCAAGGATGTTTTATCTTATTAACTATGCACAGAAATAACAATAGATAAAATAATGCCTCATAATAATTATCCAAATAATAACAGTTCAAACAACGCATTGGGGCTAGGGCTTACACTAACATTGTTCTAGTCCAATCATCGATGCAAACTCAAGCTTTAATCAACTTCGGGCTTGACAAGACCCCGAAAGTGCACGGGTTGTCGAAGTAATAAAGTACCCGGTCAGAGGGTAGTCGAATCCACAGGGAGTAGTGATTCAAGACAAGAGGAATTGCTACTTAGCTAGTGCTGAAGTAATGGTGGTGAGAGAAAGCAATGTGTGTGTAATAAAAGAAAGAGAAATATAGAAGAAAGAAGAGTGCAAGCAAAAAGTAAGGAGGAAACAATCAATGCAAAGATGGGGTACCTGGACAAACCTTCCCCTATAACTAATGCTTCTAGTGCAAGACTAGTATTATACCTTCTAATTGATGTCTAATGAGTCGTGGAAATACTTAAGCACACGGTCCCAAACCTAAGGTCAACCGTGACTAGCTCCAATACTATGCCTGTCACTAGGATTCACTACAACCCTTCACTTTGTTGATCACTCAACTAAGCCTCACACTACGTAGAACTGCTTAGGGTTCTAGGGATTCCAAGTGATAGACCCTGTCTATAAGTATAGTTCTAACCCTTTGGTCCAAGCGAAAGAACACTAGTCTTAGTTAAGCCCCAGCACTAGGATTCACTACAACCCTTTACTCTGTTGTTCGCGCAACTAAGCCCTAGGGGAGTTCATCTCCTAGCACTTTACTCTACTTCGATCGCAAAGAACTCTTGGAACATGGAGGTAGGGAAAATCACGCCGAAGAGGAAAGGGGACGTTTCGCTACTTCTCGACTCACCTTCTCGATCCTCTCTAATCTCGGGTAGTCTAATCCTATAGAAGTTATCACACCTTCAAAGGATAACCTAGATGATTCTCAACCCTAGAGTCATGGGTAAGGGAAAATCAATTAGAATTATCATGCAAGATTAGAACTCAATTAAAAGCATAAATTAAGAAAGCATAATAAAGGCCATAGAAACAATGTCATCGTAGGGTTTACAAGTCTGAATACCCACTAGAGGTTTAGCTCTCCTTAGAGATATACAAAATCATCAAAGTGTATGTAATAACAAGCATAGCAATCGTAGATAAAACCCCCTTGAGATGCTTGGCGATGGTCTTGTGAAGTCTCTTCGTCTTCTCCACCAAGTCCCATGTCAAGCCTAAGGCACGTCTCGCCGAATCGATGTCGATGAAAACTCCCCTAATAGCTATCTTCCAAAGGACGTCGATGTCGATGACATAGAAGGCTTCAAAAGCCTTTCAAAATCCTCTCCAAACCCTAGCCGCAAGTTCTCCTGAAGTTGGGAGAAAAATAGGTCGAAAAGTCCCTGAATAAATCTGAGTCGAGGCTATTTAAAGGCTGAAATTGGGTATCCACACGGCCGTGTGGATTTTCTGGAAATCAATTTCTGGCGTGAAGTGAACAATAATTTGCTACAGTAATTTTGCTACACTAACTACTACAGTACTTGCACCCAAGTTGTTCTCGACTTCATGTTCTTCATTGAGGCCGTTGAATTGGGTACACAACCAATGGTAGATCATGTCGTTTCTTCTTTTCTCCTTATTGACGAAGTTCTTCAGTGTTACACAGGCTAGACTTTATGAGTGTGACTGCCTTTGTGCCCCTCCAAATCATAGAATAATTCGAGCACATTAGAGGTTGTCACACACCCACAAAGTCTAGAACCCGTACCTTGATCCTTGCTTGGTCCAAGAAACTTCTCAACAAACGCGGACATGACCTAATTTTGCTCCTTTTTCTCTGACTCTTCTCCACAACCCTACATACACAAAAGAACACAAATGCACACTGATCAATGATAAAATCTGAGAAAAGTAATGCTCAATGTAAGAAAATAACACTTCATATTACGTAAACATGAGCACTTATTAGGGCTCAAACAAGAATGGCTTACATCTAATACGTTTCTGTTGGGATCTTATCATCAAATAAGGGAATTATCATGCAAAAATACGTACCGATACGCAGCGGATAACAAATTTTTTAATGGCAAGTAAACATGATAAAACCCTAACGCATGCCAGAACTAGGATTAAATTATGAACAAATAGATAATTATAAGTTATACCTTTCTTTTGATGACGATTTTGAACATACCCTTGTTTTAACGAAATTGAAAAGTGACTATGAATCGTGACTCCCCACTACAATCACGTACACACGAATGTCTCTGGGAATCATGCAGGTATGCTAGTACCTCAAGAAACAAGACTTGTTTCTTGGTTCGAATAGCATGCATTCAAGATTCAAGTGAAAAAGGGGCTGTAGGCGCGGCGGCTGTGGGACTTGACAGCGGCGACCAAGGAAGAAGAGTGGATGGCGGCTAGGGTTTCTTAAGAGGCAATCTCTCAAACACTCTATTTTTCTCTATATCTCTCATATTAGGGTTAGACCATCTATTTATGTTGAAAACCCAAAACCCTAATTTATGTAAAAACCCTTCACTCATAATCAAATTAGAAATCGCTTATTTACTTGATTAAGTAAACCATTTTAATTAATCAAATCGATTAGATTGGATTAATACTTAATAAGACCCAACCCGAATAAGCTACTCGCTCTACCTAATTTGGGGTTTTCACCAAAACCCTAAACAAGTGGTCCAATAAGTAACAAATACTTAACCTTGATCTCGGCATTCTTAGTGTACGATCCTATAGGTCCATTTAACATTGGCAATGAGCTTAAACAACTTTAACACTCATAAACCATAATTATTCTCTAGCAAAATAATACGATTACCCAATATTAAAGGAAGGTCAATTTCATGAATTAACGGAACCTATCGCAACCTCCTATAATCCTTTGCCACTGAATATCTTAATTAGCATAAAGCATGGAGCGAGCCACCCTTATTTTAATGCTAATTAATTTCTTGATCTCCTAGTGAACTGACTAGGTCAAGTAAATGATAACTCTAATCATTTCCCTTGGGCGTGGCTACGCACTACTCAGTCTCACTAATCAAGTGGCCGGTGAAATTCACTCTCTCTATAGAAAGGGTCAATCCCTTCACTTCACTCATGTCTCTCAGCATGAGCTGTGACATGCCCAAACATACCTATACTTGCCACTCAGTTACGAATGATGTTAGGTGTATGTCAAAGCATGTAAGGATTCATTCGAGATCCATAGTAATTACAAGTCAAAGGATTCGAGTACAATAATTGCTTAAGACACTTATGACTTTACAACCATGTAGTGTTCTCAATAGCGGATCATTCCATTTACACTGTTCCCTAACATGTATCTATGTCCTTTGATTGATATCCAATATCCTATGACCCGTAAAACAAGGCTATCTCACAAAAGACATACTAGTCTTAATTTATTTTCATTCCCATGAAAATAATCGACTAGGGACATTTAGAATATTGTTCTATTTTATGCTTCAAGGTTTTACTATCCAAATCATGCATTTGATAACTTGAGCAGAACTAATATTCAAGGATGTTTATCTTATTAACTATGGACAAAAATAATAATAAATAAAACTGTGCCTCATAATTATTATCCAAATAATAAGAGTTCATACAATCTATTGGGGCTAGGGCTTACACTAACAGTTTCTACCGGCACTGAACTCTTATTCCACGACAACTGTAGAGACTGTCATTAAAAGGATTTGCTTGGCTATAATAGCTAAAACTGGAAAATGTTTTTGTTGTTTTTCCCATCATTGTAAAATATTAAAACTATTACCATCAACAAACCAAAAGAAGTTGTTAGATAACTTTGAAGCTCTGGTCTTGAGCTTGTCGATGATGAAGATAAACCTTTTTTTCCCCCTTTTTAGAGTTGATACCCCTTAGTAAGTGATGGAGATGGAAGTTCAGAAGGGGTGACACTTTGTTCAAGATTAATACCATAAATTCTATCATAATTATCATATAATTCAACAAATAAAGTTCTAACATTAATACCATGTTTATATTGAGGGTTGAGGAGGGAAAGTAAAAGAAAAGGAGGATTACGGACGGTCAAAGTTAGTCATCCCCTTGTTTGAAAATTCTTTTTTAATTTAATGAAAGGAAAATAATGGTTAACTCTGACACTCCAAAACCTCCACAACCTCACATTTTCTGGCCCCCTTATTTGGGGTACCGGGGGAGGGAGAACCCCCTAAAATTTTATAATTTTTAAATGGATCTTAATATAATGCCTTCAATTTTTATAATTAATTACATAGCATCACTTTATAAAGTTCTTCTTCCACTTTCTATGATCTAAGTTTATTGTAATCAAAGGTTCATTTGGTGCCAATTATCTTGTTTAAAAAGCAAGATTCTTACACCTTATTTTTTAACTCTTGATTCAATCCTCGTTGTTAATTCCACATATCTTAGTTGATTTAATCTTATGTTTTTTATATATCTCTTTCTACTTATCAATGTAGATTATACATTTATATTACCTTGAATGCTATATCACTTGTAATACTTTGAACTTTTGGATATCTGTTGGAAAATATACTCAGGGTATTATCACAATTGCAGTAAGATTTTCCTACAGAGCAGTTTTGTTGAGAAACCCAAGTGGAAAGGTCAAGGACCTAAGTGTGAAAGTTTATAAAAGATTTTAGCTTCACAAGTAATAACAAAGGTTTGATCTGAAGTTTTTCCGGAGACTAAGGACTAAAAGGTAAGTTTACAGGGACCTTTTGGAAATACTATTTAATGACACAGGTACCGCTGGAGAGTTTATAGGAACCTTTTTGTAAAACTCTTTTCTGACAAGGATTGAAAGTGAATTTCGGCAGAAATCAAATTGGAGATTAAAAGTTTGGAAATGGCTGGCTTTTAAGATGGGCTTTCATCTTCTTCAATGGCTGTAATAGTATTCCCAAAAAGAAAAAAGGAAAAATGAGAGGTTTTGAGAAGGAGGATTTGGAGATCGCCGAAAGGAATTCGCGGGAGAGTTGTATTGCTTGGTAAAAATCTTCTTGGTTGAAATAATGCATAATGTTTGGTTAAAAAGCATAAGCAACCATGCTAGAATTTTTAACATGTTTTTGTGAGATTTGTGCTTGGATTTGAGTGGTAAAAGCATGGTTTATTGTTGTAGTTGATGGATACTTCAAATTGTTTTGGAGAAATTCTCAGTTTTACTGTAGATTGCTATAGCAACTGGAATTATGGTTTGTTTTGATTAATTAAGTTGATGATGATGATGATGATGATGATGATGATGGGTGGAGATTAAGTGGTTGAGCTAAGCTAAATTGGTTGAGTTGAGCTTGATCAAATCAAGTGAAGTGGGCTTGATTTGAATTAGTCAAGTTCATTCAATTGGATTGGAGTTGGGTTTGGCTAGCCAAGTTGAAGTAGGCTGTGTTCATTTGCGTTTGAATGAGTGTAAAGAATTAGTTTGGTGCAACCAATTGAGAATTGATTTGATTTGGTCAATGTGTAATTGAGTTGGGTTGAATTTAGGTTAAGTTGGTTGAGATTGATTTGGGCTTGGTTTAGATTTTGGGCTAATGACTTTGGGGTGAACCAACTCAAGGAGAATTGGGTTCAGTTGAACCAAGATGGTTCAAGAATTGGAATTGGTTCGATGTTGGTTGGTTAAATTGAACTTAGTTCAGTGAAATTGACATTAGTTTAGGTTGGTTCAGGAGGGTTTAACCTAAATTGAGTTGGTTTAAGTGCAATTGGAGAGCAGTTTAATTATGCAAGGTCGAGTTTTAATTGATTAGAATGAGTGGGACAAATTAGAGAGTCAGTTATTGGTTTTTTGTATTTTCTTTTGGGGTCATTATCCTGCATTTTATTTATTTTATTCCATTATCTTGTTAGGTGGGGTTCAAGCTTGGGAGAGAGTTTCACGTTTAGCGAGAAACCCAAGGCAGGCCAAGTGAGTTGGTAGTGGCTATTATTTTGAATAATTGGTTAATTGTTGCTATTTTGAAATAATTATTTAATAGCTAGTATTATGGAAATAATTGTTTAATTATTTCATTTTATTATGTTTAATTGTGTATAATGTTAAAGGATACTTATATTTATTTGCCATTGTTGTGCCATGACAATCGTATTGATACACCTGGTTTTGTATAATTATACACAGTTTTAACTGTGGAAAATACATTTATATATGTTTTAATTATTCATTTTAGGTATTTATTTTAATGGTTATGTGTACCTTGACTTTGAGATGATTTGTAAAACTATGTGTGCATATTAAAATATTTTACCGTAAATGCTTGTGGAATTGTTTTTCATTTTTGGTGTAGGAATGGCGTCCTGAATCTGGACTTTACAAGTATTATGCATGTATTGTACTGTGGAGTTTTTATAGATTTTGATGGTGACTACGGACTTTAGTCCGACACTGCAGTGGAGGTCCCATGGTCTAGCCTGATGGGAGGCGGCGTGGTCAACCCTAAGTTTACCCCTGGTCAAGAGGTGCATAGAGCCATTGACATGGTTTATTTACGTGAGAAACCCGGGCCACCACACGGAGATCTCAATGGCCAACCTCAAAGTTATGAAGACCTCGACGGCTCTCAACTTAGTCGCGATGGCGGCTAAGTCGGGGAGTATTTTTAGGCTATTGATTTGATAACGGTTTTACTTTATCTATTATTTTGGATTGTGATGAGGGGGCGAAGCCCAGCTGTCGCTCTTAAGAGGGCAGTCTCTCACAAAAATTATATTTTCTTGGAAAATTGATGTGATGATGATTTGATGATGAGTTTATGTTTTAAAGCTCTTAAAACTTGTATTTTACCAAATTCTAGTATTTGCGAAAGTTAGGAAGTTTTATGAGAAATTGATTTGTATATACTTTATATCTTATATTTAATCATTTGATATTATTGAGCAACTCTAAACCAACTGAAATGTGTTACAGTTGCAGTTGTAGGACCCTATTAGATTGCATGCGCGAGTAAAGAGCTAGTCAGGGTTGAGTCCAAGATTGCAATGGGTACCTTTTCTTTCTATTTGTTGGTGTTGTGATCTTGTAGCAGAACCCGCAAATTGGAGTAATTATGTTTGTTGTATTCGTGTATTTGAACCCGTAGTTTGTTTAAAAGTTGTTAATCGTGTTCTATAAATTTGATTTAGTTTTTTAGGGGTGTCAATTTTCCAATTAAAAAGAGTTTTTAACTGATGGGTGCCACATTTACCTCAGTAGAAGGGATGGGTGTGACATCACTAGTATATCCTTTTCTTTCCTTTCCCTCCATAAAATTTGACAATTCAAACAAATGTTCAACCTTTACTTTCCTTATTTTAGATTTAAACATCCATAATACACCTCTAAATAATCTTTTAAAACCATTAATTTACAACATGGATAAAAAACAAATGCAAACCAATAAATAATTCGAATATTTGTAAAATAATCAAAACCATTTTAACTTTATAACAGTACAACAATGTAATATTTGTGTGTAACTAACAAAATTAGACAATGCACCAACAACATTAACACTTTCAGTAAGGAATAAATACATTATAGGATTATAAATACCAGATAAAATACTAGTAGCATTATTAAAAAATTTTAACAATTGATAAGTTTTTGTACGAATATCCAATGATGAAGATAAAGAATAATATTAAGAGCATTATATTGCATAAAACTACAAAATATAGTTTTACATTCTTTAGTTTAGGAAAGTAATTTATACATAGAATTCCAATAAGTAGGAACATCATGAGAAAATCATATAGGATGTTTGACATGAGTAATGCAAAATTTTGACCATGCTTTCATTTGTGATGGATTCCTCCACAAATAAAGAATTACATTCCAACTAGCTTTAATAAAACATTCAAGTGATTGTAATACAGCCTGAACAAATAAATTTAAAACCTGACAAGTGCATATATCTTTGATGGAAAAAATTTACAACCAAAAAAAGGTTTGCATAAAGCTGTTAAAGTAGGAATAGTTGTGGTTTTATTTGCAACATTATCAAAACCAATTGCAAAAAAATTATTTTCAATTTTATACTCTTCAAAATTAGTTTTAAGCAATCTAAAAATATCATCAGTAATATGAGATTGATCAAAAATTCTAAGTACAATAATTCTTTCTTACATGCTCCAATCATTATCAATAAAATGATAAGTTACACCCATGTAAGAATGCACTCACCAATAGTCACTTCAAATATCAAAACATATAGAAATACAATCTTCAAAATTTGTGAAGTATTTAACCAATTTTTTTCAAAAAGTGCACTTGTGTGAGTGGTTCTAGGAATAGGGCATGTGAGAAGATTTAATACTTTATGACAATAACCACTGAAAGCAATATTTTCACCAAAAGAAAATGATAAATGTCCAACCACAACCATTCTTGCTTATTCTTCTTTATTATTTGCATCAATATAATTAAATAATTTATTGCTAGAAGTAGCGTACCTTAAAATTTGTGCTTTGTGATGGTGCTTTTGTAACTTCAACTTCAATAGGATGATACTTCTCTATATGTTTTCTATATGTACCATAACCTCCAGATTTGATCCAAGAATAAGTTTTACCACTATAATTGCAAACAACCACAATGGTTCCATCTACCATCTTCATGTGCTTTTGTGAATAAATCAAATTTGGGGCGCTTCTCATGCTCATTTTGAGATTGATCTATGCTTGGAATTATTGAGTTGGACATGGCTTCGTTATACAGATATTTTGAATGTTTAAAAAATCATCAAAATTTTGAGGGGAAGTAGGAATGGGTATATTGACATTTTTACCTTTGTGATAAGAAGTAGAAGAGTTTCTACTAGCCCTTAGAAAACTTAATTTAAATAAAAATAAAAAATGTGTAGAATTATTTAATTTACAAGAATTAAACATAAAAAAAATTAAAATAATTATAAAATAAACTTAAATAGAGAAGTAAAGAAAATAAAATAGAATGAACAATATGAGAGAACTTAAGAGGGAGATAATTGAAGATTGTAAGGAAATTTGAGGAAAAAATGTTGGGTGGATAGATATTTATAAAGTAGAAAATAATACAAGAAAATTAGAAAAAAAATTCTATAACAATTCTAATTTTTAGAAAAGGGCTAAATGGTCATGAGGACCGTTGGGCGCAACTGTCTTGAAGATTGTTGGAAAGAATGTTGGGATAATAGTTTTCTCGCAATGGTTTTCCCAACCTTCTTCTCAATGAGCCTAGCATTATACTTTGAATGTGTTTTTAAGTTTGATTAATTTTGATTTCTAATTTACATGTAGTGTAGCCAGTGTAGCCGTGCTTTTAGTCATAGCCTCTTATGTGGGTTGTAAGCCAAATTCTAAAAGGTCTGTAGCTTGTAGCTTTTGTTTCAAATTAGTAATATTAATCAAAAGTTTTGAATCTAATTTCTGTAAGATATTAATATGAGACATTCACAAAGTACTTAAGCACATGAGTAAATAGGGAAAAATTGCACATGACCCATGCAAACTTTTATTAATAAATATAATTTTATATATTATATAATTTTTAATTAAAAATAAAAAAGAGAATTGAAATTGGTTGTTCGTTTCTCATTCTGGTTTACAAGTCTTAAGAACCTTAACCGAAACCTTAAAGGTACTACAAGAAAAACTACTTTTTGCTATGACTAGTTACCATCGCAAGATATTTTTTGCGAAGGTATATGGTTATCGTATGTCATCATATCTGCTTTCATAACAAAAGATAGTTTTTGCAACCAACCATTGCACAAAATAATTATTGTGACACCAAACTGCCGATTCCAAAAATTAAATATCTAGTCACAAAAACATTAATAATGTGACGGATAAAGGCAAAGTAATGTTTTTCGAATTGTCAATGCTATTTGGAATGATATATTATTCGTTGCAAAAAGTATTATTTGCAACAAATAGTAAACTGTTGCAACAAATTATTATTTGCAACCAACTATTATCCGTAACAAATGAATATTTTTTACAACTAATTTTGGATCATCACATATGAGTGTTATTTGCGACAAATGGGCAATGGTCACAAATGAATATGTTTGCTACGAATTGGGGTCCATTGCTGCTAAATATTATTTGTAACCAAGTCATCGCAAATGATTTATGAATAAATGCGTAGAACACACCTCATTAATTAGGCTCCTACATTACAATATAATTTAAATTATATAACAACAAGCTTACACATAACAAACTTATTTACCACAACATTGACTCAATTTAAAATTTGAATCCAATAGTAAGTTAACATTAATTCATGTCTAACAAAATTAAATATTGTACACTTCTACAAAACATTGACACAATAAAAGTTCAAAACATGAAACTAAGTAAGTGTATGAAATTAAGTATTATAGAATTTTATAAAACATTGAATCGATAAAAGTTTGAAAAATGAAAATCAATGAGAGTTGAAAACATTCAAAACATTTAAATCTTCAATGATCATCATTGTTGTCACACCTCGACCAGTGGGCGAGCATGTGGAAATCACTCACTGCGTTGCCCTATAGTAGGTGACATGGATGTGGCCACCTTACCTCAAGGCACCACAAGGCAAAATCATACTGTAAAAGCTTATTACAAGGACACGTGACGACACGCACACACACACACACACACATTCAAATACAACACCAAGAAACTTAAAATCAAATATAATAGTTTGACTTTGTTGAAAATATTGTGAGAAATCAAATATTAACTACTAATTATTCACTAGTGGATACACTTATAACAAGTTTAAAAATATAATTATAGTTTGACCTAGTAACAAACTCCAAAGGAAAGATAATGAATATGGTGACCAGCACAACGCCCTAACGTGAACAACTCTAATAATCACCACCTGGAAACAAAATAAGAAGAAGAGTGGATGAGTAACATAGTTATATGTTTCTCAGTGAGTGGTTAAAATAGTTTCTTGGTGTAAACAAAAGAAAATTTATCATCTTAAAACATCACATTTCAAAAATAGTATAATAATAATAATAATAATAATTCCATAAATAAGTTTTTCTATATGATAAACCATTCAATATAAAGCTTTATGTAAACAAAGGTTCAAGAGCCATTTGTAAACTCAAATATGGAGAAATGGTTGGCCATGAATCGTCCCTAAACCAAATGCATCTTCGCGATGAGAATAAAGACCGCCAAGGCTTGTTATCCATTGCAAATATAAAGGCAAGCCCACCTTGGCTTTAGCATCTAAAATCACATGTGAAGTGACACACGTAGTTTGGAATTAGTGGGGATACCCACCCACTTTCAATACAGGTTCTCTGTGTGCCTCCTGAATGTTTAAGCAATGTCACCCAGTCTATCACGCCACCTTTTACCAGGCTGGTCAGTGGAGACCGTTACTGTAGTAGTCGAGTCATAGGCTTGCAGTCACCAAAATTCAAAATATCACATGCCAATATAATTGAAATAAAGGCCTTTTTAAAACAAATCATAACGCAACATAACTCAAGAATAACCACATATAGAAATTCAGTATAGCATAGTATATAGTAGTAGCATAATCGTTAAAAAAACAAATGGGAAAAACAATTTTGAAAATAACTTTTAGGAAAAGACATCGACTTACTTTACTTAGACTTGTAAGTCTAAGAGATTAAATGCATCACTCCTCCACAAGTTCCTTATCCTTACTTGAGGATTCCCCACCTAAGAGAAAATACAATTAAATACAAAAGTTTTCCTAAAAAGAACATGCATGCTAGATGAATACGTGCATTTTAAATCATACATGCAATGCATAAAGAATGAGGGTTCGATTTGGCTTAAAATCGATTTCAATTGACTCAACCTACTTTCAATTAAGGTTAGAACGAGCCCAACATTAAAAACTCAAAAAAATAAAAAATTAAAAAAGGCTTATGTTGCTACAGCAACAAACCGACCTAGAGTAATTACTCTTTTACTACAGTGGTGGCCAATTTATAGTTCTGTTGTGGTTGCTACAGTTATGCCACCCCCACAGTGTGTGTTGTTTACTATAGTACTAGTCACTCACAAGCTCATAAATCATTGAATTAATGAAAGATTAACAAATCCATAAAACGCCAAATCTAAGTTATCATTCAAGAAATTTCTCATATTTGGTTCCAAATCCCTAGATCTGTTAAAATCCATAAAGTCAAAAATAAAAATCTCCTAATTTCAAAGATCTTCTATCAAAGCATAAAAATCAATAAAGTTAAGCAGGAAGATGCATGATGGTGCCAAAACGAGAAAAGTTATTATGAAAAAGATAGGCCAATCAATTTTACCATAAATCTTCAATCTAAGTAGAATGAAAAGAAAGGCGATCCTTGCTCAAAGTTTGCTCCAAGAGGACTTGGAAGAGAAAAAGAGGATTAATTGTAGAACATAGTGCTTAGGTTGAGAGATTTGGGTTTTTATAAATAACAAAATTCTAAACTCTCTCTAAGGATTACCACAACCAATGTATAGGTCCTAGTAAAATAAGGATTTAATATTTGAATTCAAGAAATATCCAAATTTAATTAAATTAGTTTGAAATTATTTTATCTAGAAATAGTTCACTACAAATGTAAAGGTCCTAGTAGGATAAGGACTAATATTTGAATTTAAGTTTATCATAATTTAACTAAAATTTAAATTTCCCAATTCGCCCCTAAGATTAGTTCTAAGTCGAAGGCCAGGTATTACAGTCGTCATCTTCACCACTATCTTCATTTTTGTCGGCATCATCATCATCATCATCATCTTTTTTTTTTTGGAATCTTACTTCAAGCTATTCTCATTGTTATCTTTTTTACTAGCATTTTCATGAAGGACAACTTTTATATTTTTTTGAGAATTAGCTATCACATCTCTAACATCATTATCACCTCCTTACATACAAACATAGTAAATGAAAACAATTTAGGAATTAATATTACACTATTAAAAAAATGTGCATTAAAGCACAAGATGCATATAGATTAGGTATGGGTATTAAATAATATTATTGATGAGATAGTTAATTATAGGGTATTGATATACTATATAGATAATAGTATTAAAGGAAATGCAATAAGATGGCATAAAGACAATGGATATATAAAATTTGAGATGTGATCATTTTTTAATAGTACTTAATGTCAATCATTATTAACTATCACATCCCTAATGATTACTAAGGAAAAAGAATAGGAGATCATAAATTTAAATAACATAAAGACATACTTTACATTAGCAATAATCTAAATATCATGTAAACAAAATAATTAAAAACATTAAATGATATTATTATACCTGAGTAGCTAATTGTATATTACATAACCCAAACTTTGCAACACTGCTTGAACCATAATGGGTAGTTGTTATTGAAATCTATCAAAAGTAGACTCCATTTGCGGCTCTCCCATTCTTTTTCCTTCCTCTTTTGAATTTCTTTGCATCTTTTGCTACATATTTGAGAAGAACCACTGCTATACACATTTTTTCCTTGAATACTTGTACCTAAGCCAAGTATGCAACCATGGCTAGGTTCTCTTGTAACATCATGATATATTTCTCATTCATTTACAATTTAACCCTCAAATGTTGCACTTGACTTAATATTATCCATTTGAGCTTAACATTGAAAAATAATTATAAGGAAAGGCTCGGCTTCAAAACTGTATATGGAGCTTCCGCCTCATACGGCTCCTCTAGTATTCATTATAATAGTAAGAGTTAAATGATTAAAAAACCATATATGCCCATAGATCTGTTGTTTTCTCAATAGCCCAAGTTTCTCCATCCATTTTAGTGTGGAATTTTTTAAAGCAATCAATTGGGCCTAGCTCTGAATCTATCTCTTTAACCTGAGGTAATTAAAAAAAAATGCTCAATTTGAAAGGCACAAAATATGTATTCATAAGAAAATATTAAATACTTTGACACAAATATTAATTACCATATCACTCATATGCTTGGCCATCGAAATCTGCTAGTAGCATAAATGATTTGAAATTGTGATCGATTAACTTTATTCTTATCACTTTTGTGCTGCATGCATGCTAACAATATAAGAATTTTCACTCGCTCTTAATAGAATGAAAATCCAAAACAATTTATATATACATATATATCTATATTAGACCTGTTAATTATCTCACATCCATTTGTCTACAATTTCTTTCCACACATTAGTAGGAATAAAAGAAGGTGTGTGTTTGTAACGATCATCTTGAGTTTCATGCTTCTCAAAAATTGGTTGTCTTATATGCAACATCTAATCAGAATATTGGCACTTTATTGAATTCTCAAATACTTTCTTCACATTTTCTTCTGGTTGATAGTATGAGAATCCACTGCCAAATATCAAGCAAAAAGAGTATCTAGCTCTGATTTTGGATATTGAGAATAAGATATCCATGGCCCATTAATTTTTTGATGGAAGAGAACATGTATCTCACTAATGACTTTTGGTGTTATAATCATGTACATATGTGGCCAAATAATACCATAAATTAGGATGTCTAAATGATTGATGTAAGCTAGAGAATTATAACAAGATATTTTAACAAATCCTAGAAAATAATTTAAGCTATCAAAACATTAAATCAATAATTTATACATGAGTTACTATAAAGATAAAAATATTTTACCTGTCATCACATATCTCAACTTCAATTCCTTCTCTTGATTTGACACCTTTAGTTTTTCGTCTCACATTTACTTTTCAACAAAGCCTTTCTGCCTCTACCACTATCTTCATCTACACTATCTTCTTCACCATGTAAATACAAGAAAGTATAACTCCACATGATTCTTATGTATAATAAATGGATGTGTACTTCTTCTCTACGCAGTAGATATCTATTGCAACATTCCACACAAGGACATTTAATTTTCATGTCTTTATCTTTCACATGATGAAATGCATATTGATATAGTCTGCTCGATACAAGAGACAGTTGTCTACTACAGTACACAGGTCGTACAAGTAATAATAGTGTGTATTTCAAAGTGAAATGCAAGATGTCAATCATACAAGGCATGAGAATATTAGAACCAACTAAATTTCTAATATCTACTCTATGAGTCAAAAGGGTTTTAGATTAAAATTCTAAATAACAAATTCAGAAAATAAAGTCAACGAATTAGAAGGGTGAGGGTTAGAGGTACTCAATATATGGAGAGGGTTCCGGAATTGATTTCCCCAGGGAATTCTCAAGTACTAAACCTTAAATTCGGATTTAAATAATGGTTGAAATGAACCATGGAAATTCTATAAGCACACCAATACTTCTCTCGAAGCTATTAGAGCCTAAATCAAAGAAGATTTGGATGAGATCTTTCTCTAACCCTAATCTAATATGAAAGCATTAAGAGTAAGGAATTTCTCGCCAAGGGTGAGCACATGTCTAATTGCTCAAAGGTGAGCACCCGGCTTCTAACCTATGAGTAACCCTACGACAGAGGAGAAAAATGCTTAATCTCTTTATGCACCTTCAATCCCCTTTTGTCTCTAAGGATCTAATCAAGTGAATTTCTCAATCTCAAACATAAAAATCAAATCATGAACTCAAGCTCTTGATATTAAAATCTAAGCATTGAACATACATAGAAGAAACACAATAATCAAACCTCTATTAAAACCAAAATATTAAAATTCGCATATAAAATTCATCCTATGGTTCCTCAATTCGAAAACCTGAGGAAAGCTTAGCCACTTAATAAGTGCTTGAAAGTGAATATTTTTCATAATATTTATACTGCATTTAGCATAAGAATTGACATGTTTAGCACCAAATTAGTACATAAGTTCATTCTTTTGTTAACCATGAGCATTTATTCTGTTTTAGGGCTAGAGAAGCGAATACAAGGGTATTTTGAAACAAAATAGACTAGTTGCTGAATCAAAGTTTCACCACTGCTCACAACGGTCATGATGGCATCTCACCAAGGCTATTGTCCACTCTCAACACTGCTATTATCAAGCTGTGGCAGTATGGAATTGTAGACAGTAAAATAGAAGCCACAACGGCCTCACCAAGATAGTTGTGAAACCATCACGACTAAAATTCACCCACACAACACCCAGAAAAGCTATGCCAGGACGCAACTTGGAACCCAAGTAATAACTTACTCACCACGGGCATCACAAGGCCCGTGGTGAGGCCATTGCTGACTAGATAGTATAAAAACCCTAGGGTTTTCTTTTCAAGGGGGTTCTTTTGCCGAATTTGGTAAAGCGGCCAAAGTTTTGGAGATCTGAGTGGCTAGAGATGAATTTCACCACAATTTTAGCAGATTCCAATGAGTTTTCCAAAGGAGATTCAACGTGCATCAATAGTGGAGGGAGCATGAAGAAATTCAATGTCGTCTTGACAATCTTGGGATTCTCTCAACCTCAACCTTTGGAGATCTTTTGGAAGGAGTTAGTCTAAGAGTTCTTAATTCTTAATTCTTTGTTTCTGTTGATTTATCTTTATATATATCTCTATTCTTGATCCATAGGACCCCAGTTTGAGATGAATTGCATGTCTAGGTATTTTGATTATTACTTATGAACTTTGATTGATAATTTTAATAAATCTCTCTAGAACTTTGTAATTCATTGCATGTTGATTGTATTCTTATTATGTTGATGTTGTGAAGAAGATATGCCCCTACATTAGAACACACATGTCTTGTTAGATCTATCCATGCTCTAAGAGATTAGGCATAACTAGGTTTCTAGATTAGGGTTTGATCACCACTTAGGCTTACGACTTGATTTGTCCCTTCTAGAGGAATTCCTGAACTTAAGGCAAACATAAGAGGATGGGATAGAAAGAGATTCCATCTTAAGTTTCTAGTGACCTAGACCTGGTTGCCAAGAGATTGGGACCATTAGGCCTCTAAATTCTCCCAGCCCAATACTAGAACATGATTGTTATAACTGAACCCATATCATAAGTAATAGTTAAGAAAATTGTCATACGGTTACCTAACTCCTTTCAATTGTGCTTAACGATCCTTAACTGTATTGTTTCAATAAATTTGTAGAAGTAGACTTAAAAAACACCGTAGATGTTTAGGTTATTAATTAAGTGAAAAGGAAGTAATAGGAGCCTCTTGCCGTTCCCTGAGGAATACGACCCTCATGCTCACCCACGAGGTATTACTTGAAGATCCATGCACTTGCGGTATTCACAAACTTAACTTTATTTACTTACATATTTTTACACCCACACTCTAGAGGCTATCACCACTCATATTAAGCATAAACAAACAACAAGCCAAGAGTTCTAAAACAAAGAAATAAATTATTGCAAACACTCCATCAAACTCCAATATCAAATCAAGAACCCTCCAAGCTTGACGAAGGAACCAAGTTTTGTAAACTTGAATCTCTTCTCTTATAACTCATTTGAGATCATTAAGCTTCTCCTAGCCCAAATCCTCCAAAACCAGGGAAAGATTATTCCTCTCAGCTCTAATGGCGAAGGTGGCAACTGAAACCCTCAAAAAGTCCCATCTAGAATCGAGTTTAGGGCTTAAATAATCATCTTAATTGGGTTCCGCCATAGGTTGTGTGAATTGGCACAGCCTGCGCTGTCACCAGCCCAAAAATCTGTAACAAACCAAAATCCCCATAGCCTGTGAGAAATGACACAACCTGTGCCAAATTTTCTTGAGCCCCTTTCTTCATAGATTTCTTTGTTTTCTGCATGAAAGTTATTGATTTCACAACTTGGGTGCTTTTAGGATTATTTCACATTAGTTCTATTCCTTTTTGCCCATGATGATCAAATGAGGCCTATAAACAAAAAGAAACAAAATAAACACAAAAATGATAAAATAATGGCTTGAGAACAAGTTAATTCCTCCAAAATAGTAAATGAAAACATGTATAAATTAGAACTAATAACATACTCAAGGAAATTTTTTACCCCAATATAATATTCTATACATGATCTGGTAGAAAAGACTCATCCAAGACTTATCAATAGGTATGTTGATTTCTACAAATTCAAAAACATTAAAAAAAAACACTTTTTAGCATATGATTAACCTATCCCATATTTGATTGATGCATTTTTTAATGCATTAAGACTAAGAATATAAAGAAATACATTTAAATGTTAATGCTATATGTATCTTTACTGTATAAATAGTTATTGTTATAATAGCATCATTCACAAACTATAATATTATGGAAGTCTAAACAATGAATACATAGCATTTATTCAAATTAAAGAAGACATAAAACAAACTAACCTTAATAGAAATAAATCCCTGCAAGTTCCAATCAAGTGAGGTGCGACAATTAGCAATTGTGATGTATCCCTGCAACAGAGAAACAAGTATGGATATTCAAGCCGGATGCAATGTGAAAGACAGAATGACAACTAAATCACTACAATTTGAAATATTATAATTAGTTTAGTGGGGTTAAAATGAATTTCTTTATAACTAATACTAACAACTTATAAATCAATTAAAAAAACAAGCTATTTTTTATGCAAGGGTGACAGGGTCCCGAAAGTGCACGGGTTATCGAAGTAATAATATACCCTGGTGAGTGGGTAGTCGTATCCACAGGGAATAGGGATTTGAGATACAAGAATTCACTATATAGCTAATGCGATGTTTGGAAAGAAATCGATAAGTGAGTGCGAAAGAAACTAATAAAAACCAGAATTAAAATAGAATTTTGGAAGGTGAGAGAGTGCAAGTAGTAATAAAAGAGTAGGACAAGCAATGAGAGAAGATGGGTACCCGGACAAGCTACCCCTAGGACTTATGCTTCTAGTGCAAGACAATGCTATTATACTATCTTATTGATGTTAATTGAATCGAGGAGATCCTTAAACACACGGTCCCAAACCTAAGGTCAACCGTGACTAACCCCAACACTATGTTCCGGCCATTAGGTTTCACTACGACGCTTGACTCTCGTTGACCTGTCAACTAAGCCCTAGGGGAGTCTATCTACCTAAGCCTCACACTGTGTGGAATTGCTTTAGGTTTAGGGATTCCTAGTGATTAACCCTGTTCCTATGTGTAGTTCTAACCCTTTAGTCTAGGTGAGAGAACCCTAGTTTAAATTAAGTCCCAGCACTAAGATTCACTTCAACCCTTCACTTTGTTGCTCGCACAACGAAGCCTCAGTGGAGTTTATCTCCTATCACCTAACTCTATCTCGACCATGAATAAATCATGGAACATGGAGGTAGGGAGAATCAAATCGGAGGGGAAAGGGGACGTTCCGCTACCTCACGACTCACCCTCTCAACCCTCTTCAATTCTAAGTAGTCTAACCCTATAGGAGTTGTCACACCTCCAAAGGATAACCTAGGTTGTTCTCAACCCTAGTGTCACGGCTAAGGGAAAACAATAATCAAGAAGAAATTAAGATTGAAACTCAATTTTATTCATTAATAACGGAAAAGCATAATAGAGATGTCAAAGAAACATAATAATCCTAGGGTTTACAAGTCCGAATACCCATAAGAGATTTAGCTCCTCATGGAGGTATACAAATCCATCAAAGGTAGATCGTGCCGATTGCTTCAAATCTCCTAATTGGTGAAGTTCTCCTTGTTAGCACGAGCTAGACTTATTGTGAATGTGACTACCTTTGTGCACCTCCAAAGGAGGTTGGCACACACTCACAAGTCTATACTCATGCCTTGTTCCTTGCTTAGTGCGGAAATCTCCCCAACAACGGCGAACATGATCTAACTTCGTTCTTTTTCTCTAATTTACCTTCACAACCCTACAATACACAAAAGTAAACAAATGCACACTTTTTAGTGATAAAATCTGATTAAATCAATGGTCATTGCAAGATAAAAACACTTCGCACTACTATAACACGAGCACTTATCAAATCCCCCCACACTTAAGCTTTTGCTTGTCCTCAAGCAAAATAGAACGTGAAAGTACTTGGGAAGAACAATTGAAAGTGCTCGACCTTAGGTTCACCAAAAGTGTGCAAAAGAAGCATTCTACAAGTAAGGGGAAATCAAAACATTGCACAAGGTTATCATTGCTCTAGCTAAAAACTCGAATAAAAAAGGATAACAACTCGAAAATGTGTAAGTGTGTGCGAATTCACTCAAGAGAACCAACGAGTACTCCTCAAACTCTTGTTATAAGGACTTATTTATATACACAAAGTAAGGAAGTAGTAGCTTCACTCAACCTCTAAGGTAGCCCTTTCCTAGGCAGCCGTCAAAGGTGGCTTTCACACTTTCGAGGAGATAGCTGTTTCTACCGGGGTAGTAGCTTTCACGCTTCCCATGAGATAGCTCTTTCTCTCATTAGGGCTTAACTTATATCCGACTTATGATAGTAGCTACATACTTCATAGGCGGTAGCTCTTTCCACCCCAAATGCAAAGCTTAAACTAATATTCACAAGCTCACAAGTTTTTTTTTTTAAGCTACATAGAACTTCAACACTTACTAAAGTAATACTAAACTAGTCCTTAAAAGTTCGAGTTCAAGTTTCCAAAAGATTTCAAGAGTGAGTAGTGCAATAAGAGGTAATCGAGAAAAAATCCCCTAAAATTCAAGTAAAACTAAAGAATGATAGGATAAAATGTTGAAAATTCTCCTAAACCCTAAGAATACAACCGTTGCAACTAAGGTGAACCGCCACAGGCTACATGAGCATAAGCAATTGAACGCACAAGTAAAGGTGTGTGCAAAGTGAACCCCCTCGCACACTTAAGATGTACATTGTCCCCAATGTACGCATGTAAGCATAATAAAAATACTAAAAAAGTTGTAAAACAATTAGTGTGGAAGTAGGCAATTGAAATATTACTCCCCTGAACTCTAAGTGTTGCGTTTGATGGAGCTATGTACATTGAGAGTTGAGTCTCAATAGGTTGTGAAGCACGCACGGTCCCATGACCGTGCCTATGACTATTCCTTAGATTCCTTACATCCAAGACCATCTGCGCACACACACACACACAAGGGTTCAGTATAGCTCAAGAAAAACCAAAATAAAGCTCGAGTATATAAAATATGAAAATGAAATACAACTCGAGACAAAATAAAGCAAAATAAAGATAAACTCAGAAGGAAGATCCTTTCTGAGTACTACAAGTCCAAAATATAAAAGAAAAAGTACAACTGAAGTAAAAATAAAAATAAAACTACGACGCCTCAGCGTCGGTGTCTTGCTGTGGACCTTCTGGTGCTGCTGCAGGCTATGAAAGTGGTGGGTCTGCTGCTGATGGAGCTGGAGAAGGTGGTGGAGTAGGGGCCCGGGGCTGGACCATGAATGATGATGACACGGCCTGCTCAAATAGATGCTGTATAGTGTCAAGCTGTGCCATCGTCTCCGTGTGCTGTGCTGTGTGTGTAGCTCGCAGCTCGGCTACCTCTGTCTAGAGGACACCCACAACACTCTCGAGGTGCTCGAATCTATCCTGGCCTCGAGATGGAGAAAATATGCGCATTGGAGGTGGCTCCGGTGCTGTGGGTGGTGCCTCGGCCTCTGTTTGCCCTGGCGGTGGCTCTAATGCTGCCTGTGAGCCCAAGGCCTGATCCCCCTATGCGGCTGCAGTCTGGGGGATGATCAGTGTATAGACTCCTGGCCCTGATCTGCGGACCATCCCCATCATCCTCAAAGTCTCTCTGCTAAGCAGAGCTAGGGCAGAAATCTTCTCGGCCCTGCGCACTCCATCTTGGAGACCCATCCCGATGATGAGTCTCGTGATGTAGGGCCCTAAGAAGATCACTCCCACCCTAGGGTACTGGCCCTGGTGGCACAGGTACTCAGCTAAGATGTGCCCTAGGTGGAGTGGCTCGCTCTGTACCATGGAATGCAGGTAGAGTAGCTCCTGTCGGCTCAAAACACCTGTACTATCCCTACGGCCGTTCACTGATCGGCTGAGTACTGCGTGAATGTATTTGTAGGCTGGGCGGGACAGGCATGTAGCGTTCGAGACCCCCGGCTCATACTACCCGTCCCCGCAAAGAGCACTGTAAGCTCTCTGAGGTGTCAAAATCCCTGGATAGTCCGTGGGCAGTAATGAGTAACGCTCAGACTGAAATGTTGACCGAGAGTACGAAACTGTATGGTATCCGTATCTGTAAAGCTGTCGTACTTTCGGTCGAACTCGAAGGCCGATAAGACCTCAAGTGTAAGTGCTCGAATGGCCGGGTTTCGGATAGACAGCAGACGGTCCCAACCACCTATTGCTAGCAGCTCCTCTACCTCGACAGCAATAGTGTTACCCCCTGTATCTCTCTAAGTGCGCTCAGATCAGGGTAGTGCGACTGACCAAAGTGGAGTGTCGAGAGTCACTTGTACCTCTCTCGATGCTCAGGTCATGGGAAATCTACCTCCTGGGGGTGGGGAAGGCTCATGGGGACGCTTCCCTGCCGATTTCTTGGACCTAGAAGCCATATCTGCAAAGTTGAAAAAGAAAATAGTCAAAATCAGTTCAAAAACACAATCTACATAAATCCACACGACTGTGTGGAAATTCCACACGCCCATGTGGAGCTTCTGGCGGACAAAGCTCCACGGCCGTGGAGGCCAAAAATTTTGTTTTTACATTCTAATTCGTTCTAGATTCCTTCTAAGCATGTTCGCATATACTTTAATCGTTTACTACAAGCGAGATAACTAAGAAGAATGAATTATATCAAGGATTGATGAAGAAAAAGGGTTTGAAGTTCTTACAGACGGTGTATATGACGAAACTTTGAAATCGGCCGGAAAACTCCAAATAAAACCTCTAGAAAACTCAGAGAAGATTGGGGAAGCGAAAGAGAGAGTCGGAGAATGTTTAGAGTGGGAAGGAAAAGAGGCAAAAGAGAAATCTAAAGAAAATGCGTGGCTTTTGAAGTTCTGGGAATCCACACGGCCGTGTGGAAATTCCACACAGTCGTGTGCCTCTGAAATTAGGGTTCACAGGGGCTCACACACGCCCTGTGTGCACTCTGGTCACTCTTTGGACTACCCCACACGGTCGTGTGAGGCTCCCACACGAGCGTGTGCCTTCACAGTAGAGCTCCACAGGGGCTGGTACACGCCCCTGTGGATTCACGGGAAACACAGAAGGTCTCTGAGAAATTCCACACAGCTGTGTGTCCAACCTGGCCAAGAACATATGGCCAGCCACAGGGGCACCTCACACCCCCCTGTGGCCTCTCTGACTTGCTCGAGAAACCCTAAGTATCTCACATGGCCGTGTGCCATGCACAAGCTCTTCACAGGGGCAGCACACACGCCCCTATGTATTCTCCGGAAGAAAGGGGGTCTCTGCAGAGCTTTCACACGGCCGTGTGAATAATCCACACGGCCGTGTGAATAATTTACACGGCCGTGTGCCTTAACACAAGGTTTCCCACAGGGGCAGCCACGCGCCCCTATGGACTCTCGGGAAAGAGAGTTCAAGTCCTGCAGGATTTCACACGGCCGTGTGGAAATTCCACACGGCCGTATACCCTTTCTGAATTTTTTCACAAGGGCTAGGTCACGCCCCTGTGCCCTCTCTGGTTGAGTCCTAATTGGTAGCACACGCCCGTGTAGAATTTCCACATGGCCGTGTGTTTTCTCTGGTTTACTTAGAAAAAATTCACAAACTCCCAAAACAATTCAGAAACATAAATACGATACTTAGAGCCTGTGAAAACCATCAAAACACGACCAGATACCATGGAAAACATGCTCAACCGACTCAAACTTCGTTAATAATCATTTAGGCACACTAAAACATCAATAATCCACAATAATATCGCAGCACATGCATTAAAAATTCAGGATACCAAAACTAAGACTCTTATTCATGCTAACACTAAACTAAGTCCTAAAAAAAACTGTAAAACCTTGGGTTGGCTCCCAAGAAGCGCTTGTTTAACGTCACTTAGCTTGACGTACCTGGTCTTACCTTGTGGCGGTTTGAGAAAGAATACTTCCTTATCATCAGTGCCCACTTCGCCACCAAAGTATGGCCTCAATCGATGCCCATTCACCTTGAACGTACCCTTCTCCGGATGAGTGATCTCCATTGCCCCATGGGGTAATACCTGAGTAACCGTACATGGGCCAAACCATCTAGATTTTAACTTCCCGGGGAAAAGTCTCAACCGCGAATTGAAGAGTAGAACTTGATCGCCCACTTTGAATTCTTTGGGTAGCTTGATGTACTTGTCGTGCCACCTTCTAATCTTTTCTTTGTAAATTCTCGCATTCTCATATGCCTTCAACCTCCATTCATCTAGTTCATTAAGATGAAGCAATCTTTGTTCACCGGCTCTTTTTGAATCAAAATTCATTGCCTTGATTGCCCAGTATGCTTTATACTCGAGCTCCACCGGTAAATGACATGACTTCCCATAGACCAAATTGTATGGAGTAGTTCCGATAGGAGTCTTGTATGCTGTTCGATAGGCCCAAAGTGTATCATCCAAACGCTCAGACCAATCTCGCTTCCCTTGTTCTACGGATTTTCTTAGGATCCTCTTAAGCTCTCTGTTAGTTACCTCGACTTGGCCACTAGTTTGAGGATGTTATGGAGTAGCTAAGCGATGACGTACCCCATACCTCTTCAACACTTTCTCCAGTTGGTAATTGCAGAAATGAGTTCCTCAATCACTAATGATAACTCGCGGAGTTCCAAACCAAGTGAACAACCTCTTCAAGAATTTTACCACCGTTCTAGTATCATTAGTTAGTAGTGCCTGAGTTTCAACCCATTTGGATACATAATCAACCAGCCACTAGTATGTATCAGTTCCCATTGGACTTTGGAAACGGCCCCATGAAGTCAATACCCCAAACATTGAATACCTCATAGAATTGCAACCGGTTCTGAGGCATCTCGTCTTGCCGAGATAGATTTCCTGCCCTCTGACAACTATCACATCGAAGAACAAACTGATGTGCATCTTGAAAGAGGGTCGGCCAATAAAATCCCATAGCCAAGACCTTTTCTGCGGTCCTCCCTGATGCATAATGGCCTCCAACTGGTCCTAAATGACAATGGACAAGGATATCCCATCCTTCCTCCAGCGATACACATCTCCGAACTACATGGTCTGCATAGATGCGGAAGAGGAACGGATAATCCCAAAAATAATTCTTCAAATCACTAAAGAATTTCTTCTTTTCCTGGAATGTAAGCCCTTGTTTCAAGAACTTTCCTGATAGTTAGTTGGCAAAATCAGCAAACCATGGAGTATCATCTGATGATGCTAGAGTTTGTATTGAATACAAGTGTTTTCTCTGGAAAGGAATCATTGATTTCTGATAAGTGCTTGTGTTATAGTAATGCAAAGCATTATTATCTTACAATGAGCATACCTTTTATCAGATTTTATCACTAAATGTTGCGCATTTGTGTATTCTTATGCATTATAGGTTTGTGGAGCTAATTTGGAAAAGAAGAAAGAAGTTAGATCGTGACTGTAGCAAAACACTGCCGAAGTTAGATCGTGGCTGTAGCAAGCTACTGTTCACTTTTTTGCCGAAAAACAAGATTTCAGAGAGTTCACACGGGCGTGTGAAAATTCTACACGGTCGTGTGAATTAATTTTTCAGCAACCCAGAAACTTCACACGAGCGTGTGGAAATTCTACACGGCCGTGTGAAGTCCCGATAAGTCCAATTTTAATACCGCGACTCAACATTATAAAACCCCGATTTTGAAGACTTTTTGGTGGATCTTTGGACCTAACTTTCTCCCCAACTTTTGGAGAGTGTGGCTAGGGTTTCGGAGAGGACTTTGTGGAGGTTTGGAGTGCGTTAACGGCATCGTCATCGACGTTCGGTGGTCGCACCAGACCACGGCCACACCATACGCAAGGGGGTTTTCATCAATGTCTTTAATTTGTACTTTCTTTTATACTTTGATAGCTCCATGAAGAGCTAAACCCCTCGTGGGTATTCGGACTTGTAAAACCCTAGGATTATTATGTTTCTATGACATTGCTATTTGCTTGTCTATTATTGATGAATAAATTCGAGTTTCAATTTTAATTATCTTTTGTAATTGTTTTCCCTTAGCCATGACACTAGGGTTAAGAATAATCTAGGTTACCCTATGGAGGTGTGACAACTCCTATAGGGTTAGACTACTTAAGATTGAAGAGAGTTGAGAGGGTGAGTCGTGAGGTAGCGAAATATCCCTTTTCCCTTCCGGTGTGATTTCTCCCTACCTCCGTTTTCCTTGATTTCTTAGCGATCGAAGTAGAGTCAAGTACTAAGAGATGCACTCCCTTGCGAAGGGTTGAGTGAATCCTAGGACTGGGGCTTAACCTAGATTAGGGTTCTTCCACCTGGACCAAAGGGTTAGAACTACAAATAGGAACATGTTTTATCACTAGGAATCCCAAGAGCTTAAAGCAATCACACATAGTGTTAGGCTTAGGTAGATATATTCCGCTGGAGCTTAGTTGCGTGAGCGACAAAGTGAAGGATTGACGTGAATCCTAATGCCGGGACATAGTGTTGGGGTTAGTCACGGTTAACCTTAGGTTTGGGACCGTGAGTTTAAGGATATCCACAACTCAATTAACATCATTAGGAAAGTATAATAGCATAGTCTTGCACTAGAAGCATAAGTCCTAGAGGTAGCTTGTCCGGATACCCTATTTCATCCATTACTAGTCTTTCTCTAATTCACTCCTTTTTGCACTTTCTTGTCTTCCGTCTCTCTATTTAATTTCTTGTTTTTTTATCATATTTGCTTCCATAATTCACTCATCCATTCTATTATCACTTTTTCGTACACCGCACAACTAGATAGCAAAATCTCGTGTCTTAAAACCCTATTCTCTGTGGATTCGACTACCCACTAACTAGGGTAATTTTATTACTTCGACAAGCCCGTGCACTTGCGGGATACACGCAAGGGGTCGTGTCAATTTCCTTACTCGATGGTTCTTGTCCAATGCTATTCTCTAACCGAGATAAATGATCCGCCACCACGTTTTCAGTTCCTTTCTTATCCTTTATCTCCATGTCAAACTCCTGTAACAATAATATCCAACGGATCAATCTTGGTTTTGCATCAGCCTTGCTCATGAGATAACGGAGAGCTGAATGGTCTGTAAAGACAATGACTCTTGACAGGATGAGATACGGTCTTAATTTATCGAGGGCGAAAACAACTGCCAATAACTCCTTTTCTGTAGTAGTGTAATTTTCTTGTGCACCTGTGAGCGTCTTATTGGCATAATAAATAGGTTGGAACTGCTTGCCCTTCCTTATCTCAGAACTGCTCTGATAGCATAGTCACTTGCATTACACATGAGCTCAAACGGTTCATTCCAATCCGGTGTGATCAAAATTGGGGCTTGAACTAGTTTTTCTTTGAGCACATTAAAAGCTACCGTATATTCTTCCCCAAAATCAAACGGAGCATCTTTTTGAAGGAGCTTAGTCAATGGTTGTGTGATATTCGAAAAGTCCTTGATGAACCACCTATAAAAACGTGCATGTCCTAAGAAACTCCGAATTCCTTTAACATTGGTTGGCGGAGGGAGTTTATCTATGACTTCGATTTTGGCCTTGTCTACCTCCATAACCATCCAAGAGATCTTGTGCCCCAGAACAATGCCCTCCTGAACCATGAAGTGGCACTTTTCCCAATTTAGCATAAGGTTTGTCTCCTCACATCTCATCAACACTCTCTCCAAATTCTTCAAACATACGTCGAAAGAATCACCGAAAACAGAGAAATCATCCATGAACACCTCCATTATATCCTCCAACAGGTCATCAAAGATAGCCGTCATACAGCGTTGTAATGTAGCGGGTGCATTACATAGTCCGAATGGCATCCGTCTATATTCAAAAGTCCTGTAGGGACAAGTAAATGTTGTCTTTTCTTGATCTTCCGGAGCTATAGGAATCTGAAAATATCCTGACATCCCATCGAGGAAGCAGTAAAACTGATGCCCTGCTAATCGCTCCAACATTTGATCAATAAAAGACAACGGGAAGTGATATTTCCGGGTTGCATCGTTCAATCTTCTGTAATCAATACACACCCTCCATCATGTGACTGTCCTAGTTGGGATGAGTTCATTCTTTTCATTTTTTATCACTGTCATCCCCCTTCTTTGGAACCACTTGTGTCGGGCTCACCCAAGCACTATCAGATATAGGATAGATAATCCCCGCATCTAGTAGTTTTACCACCTCTGCCTTGACAACTTCCTTCATATTCAGGTTTAGTCTTCTTTGAGGTTGGATCACTGACTTCAAATTATCCTCCATCAAAATCTTATGCGTATAGAAAGAGGGGTTTATTCCTTTTAAATCTGCAATTTTCCACTCGAGGGCGGACTTATGTGACTTCAGCATATTCACCAATTTAGCCTTTTGATCCCCAGAAAGATCTGATGCTATAATCATGAGCAGCTTCATCTCTTCTGCCAAAAATGCATATTCCAGGTGTTCCGGAAGTGTTTTCAACTCCAACTCAGGTGGTTCTTCAATGGATGGTCGAAGTCGGTTCTCCTTTAATTTGTCAATTTCTTCAAATTGATTTGTTCGCTGTTCAGTAACACAGTCTGAAATCTTCTCCGAACCATGCAAATCGAGTTGATCTTGAGATCATATTGCAATTCCCAACTCACAAGTTTCCTTTGTCAAGTCTACAATCCCTACTGAAAAGATTTCTTGCCTGTGTTCCTGATAACATGATTCGAATTGAGCAAGAACTTTCTCTAGACTTTCTTCCGAATCACTACTAGAAAAGGCTATGGCTGATTTCTCAAATTCATCCAATACACCGCTCAGTTCACAATTCATGAGCTGCTCCCTATAAGAATAATCAACATTTATTTCTTCTTTTGTAAAAAGAATGCCCACCGGTTGCTCATACTCAAAGTAATTTGTCGCTAATTGTGTTGTAAACAACTGCATTTTCTGCTCCACTTCCTCAAATGCTCCTGTAAGTGTATCAAACATTTCAGTTGTATCAAACATCCTTTCTGAGCTAAAATCCAAGAAAAGAGATCAAGTAAGAATGATGATGGATAAAAGAAGTGTGAAATAGAAAACGAAGTGATTTAGCTAGAATAGCGAAAAACATATATCTTAAATACGCCTATTTCCCCGGCAACGGCGCCAAAAACTTTGACAGGGTCCCGAAAGTGCACGGGTTGTCGAAGTAATAATATACCCTGGTGAGTGGGTAGTCGTATCCATAGGGAATAGGGACTTGAGATACAAGAATTCACTATGTAGCTAATGCGATGTATGGAAAGAAATCGATAACTGAGTGCAAGAGAAACTAATAAAAACCAGAATTATAATAGAATTGTGGAAGGTGAGAGAGTGCAAGTAGGAGTAAAAGAGTAGGACAAGCAATGAGAGAAGATGGGTACCCTGGACAAGCTACCCCTAGGACTTATGCTTCTAGTGCAAGACAATGCTATTATACTATCCTATTGATGTTAATTGAATCAAGGAGATCCTTAAACACACGGTCCCAAACCTAAGGTCAACCGTGACTAACCCCAACACTATATTCCGGTCATTAGGTTTCACTACGACCCTTGACTATCGTTGACCTGTCAACTAAGCCCTAGGGGAGTTTATCTACCTAAGCCTCACACTGTGTGGAATTGCTTTAGGTTCTGGGATTCCTAGGGATTAACCCTGTTCCTATGTGTAGTTCTAACCCTTTGGTGCAGGTGAGAGAACCCTAGTCTAAATTAAGTCCCGGCACTAAGATTCACTTGAACCCTTCACTTTGTTGCTCGCACAACGAAGCCTCAGGGGAGTTTATCTCCTATCACCTAACTCTATCTCGACTGTGAATAAATCATGGAACATGGAGGTAGGGAGAATCACATCGGAGGGGAAAGGGGACGTTCCGCTACCTCACGACTCACCCTCTCAACCCTCTTCAATCCTAAGTAGTCTAACCCTATAGGAGTTGTCACATCTCCAAAGGATAACCTAGGTTGTTCTCAACCCTAGTGTCACGGCTAAGGGAAAACAATAATCAAGAAGAAATTAAGATTGAAACTCAATTTTATTCATCAGTAATGGAAAAGCATAATAGCGATGTCAAAGAAACATAATAATCCTAGGGTTTACAAGTCCGAATACCCACAAGGGGTTTAGCTCCTCATGGAGCTATACAAATCCATCAAAATAAGAATAAGAAAACAAATTGAATGTATAGATGAAAACCGCCTTGTATGCGATGTGGCCGTGGTCTTGTGCGTCCGTCAGACGTTGATGTTGACGCCGATGACACGCTCCAAACCTCCACGAAGTCCTCTCCAAACCCTAGCCACTCCTCTCCAGAAGTTAGGGCAAAGAAGAGCCAAAAAGATCTAAAAACAGTCTCCAAAACGGGCTTTAATAACATTGAGTCGCGGCTTTAAATTGTAGAAATCTGGATTTCACACGGTCGTGTGGAATTTCCACACGCCCGTGTGAAGTTGCTGTTTTGCTGATTTTTCGGTAGACAGTGAACAATAACTTGCTACAGTATTTTTTACTTCGGTAACTTGCTGCAGTGATCGTGCCGAAACTCTCCCGAATTCGTCGTTCTTCATTGAGGCCGTTGAATTGGGCACACAATCAATGGTAGATCGTGTCGATTGCTTTAAATCTCCTAATTGGTGAAGTTCTCCTTGTTAGCACGAGCTAGACTTATTGTGAATGTGACTGCCTTTGTGCCCTTCCAAAGGAGGTTGGCACACACTCACAAGTCTATGCTCATGCCTTGTTCCTTGCTTAGTCCGGAAATCTCCCCAACAACGGTGAACAGGATCTAATTTCGTTCCTTTTCTCCAATTTACCTTCACAACCCTACAATGCACAAAAGTAAACAAAGACACACTTTTAGTGATAAAATTTGATTAAATAAATGCTCATTGCAAGATAATAACACTTCGCATTACTATAACACGAGCACTTATCGAAGGGTATCATGAATCTATTGGAATTAGATCAAATCAATCATGATCAAAGCTAGAATTGGAATTAAAAAGTAAGTTATTATATTTTGCAAGACTATCACTTTGATATGTGATGGTCTCAAAAAAGAAGATAATATTTCAAGGTAAAGAGCCTTTTTAAAATGGAAATTCAGCGCAATTAGGTTCACAATGAAAAAATTATTCTTGTGAATATAAAAAATCACAATAGCAATGTGAGTTTAGCTAAACGAACTGAAACCTGGAAATCGTGCAATTGAATGAGTATTTATAGAGGGAGAAAAAAAAATTTTGTTTGAAAATTTTTATTTTAATTATATACATATAATTTGATGAATGAGTTAATGAATGAAGTATGGAGGGTTAAAAGAGAGGAAAGAAAGACTAAAGCATAAAAGGGGTTTAATTTTAAAATAATAATTAAGAAATTTTTAAATATGAAGAATTGACCAACTGGTTTGAAAATGAAAAGCAATGTTTTAACGGAGGGGACTAGTGGGTCATTGTTTGTTTTAACGGCAGAGCAAACGAAAATAGAAAATAATTAAAAGAGACAGAGGCCTATGTTAGTTAATAGTAGGCCCCACTGTGAGTGAAATAGGTAAAGACAATTAATTAGCAAGGCTTGATTAAGGACAAAGACAAATGTTGGCATTACTGTAACTCAATAGCTTAATATATTGACGACACTGCCAAGTGGCAAGCATCTCTTATCCTAATCCTGGCGGGAAGAGGGACACAAGTTGTTTTTGGCACGCCCAGAAACAAACCCGCCGTAATTTGCCGAGTCAGCTAACCCAACAGGCCAATTCTATGACTCGTAATTGGCTTGTACTATAGTTGGCTTAGTTATGGGTAGTACGGGCCAGTTACAGTGAACGTTTCTATAACATGTGGCCCGGCTGGCCAACGGAGTTCAGCCCGCCAACCCAGTGATTTATCATTTTATTTAATTATTTAAAAAAATATTTTCCAAAAACTTGATTTTTTTGTGCAATAGTAGACAAAATCTGTGTTTAAACAAAAAATAATAGTCCATCTGTTGTAACCAAGCTTTTTAGAGCTTATTACTATAGTACTTTCAGCCCAGTATCATATCTCATATGCGGCACAGTGGCTAGATTACTGTAGCAACCAGAGGTTTTCCTTGCTTTCTTCTTCTTCTTCTTCTTTGGCCGAACACAACATTAACCCTTGGAAAAATTTCCGACGACCGATTCTGACGAACAAAAGCTTGAAACTTCTTCCTCTTTTATTCTTGAATTCGGTAGGAGCTTTGATCCAAATTTTTATACCGCATTTGTTTTATATTTCTTCATATTTGATTATTTGAAAACCTAGATCTAACTCAGAGTATTCTTGATTTGTGGGAGACTATGAGCTTTAAGTGAATCCATTGATCCTGTGATTCATTGTTGCCGTTGATTGTAAAGAAATTTCCATTTTTAATGCTGCAAAATTGAGAAAAAAAATCCTTTGTTAGGGTCGTGTTTACTACAGTAGTTCTTGATTACTGTAGCACCAGTGAACTTTGACTTTTTTTTTCCTTGTTTCTTTGGTCTAGAATAAAGTCAAGAACCATAAGAAATCTTTGAGAACATTGAAACAATATAAATGAAATGCCCTAATACAAGTATCCTCGTTGCCATTCGAGGGCATAATCCCAACAGTTAGAACATCTAGCTTCTTAGTCAGTGATTCTACTTATGCCGCCAATGATGTAACTGCGTCAACCTCATGAATTCCGGCCACTTTCTTTCGGTCTCTTGTGTTCCATTGATAGCTATTCATAGACATATCTTCAATAAGGTGTCGGGCTTCACCGAGAGTCTTGCTTCCTAGAGTTCCTCCTGCCGCCGCATCTAAGAGTTGCTTGGTACTCGTATTCAACCCGTTGTAGAAGGTATGAATGATCATCCACTCGGGGAATCCATGTTATGGGCATTTACGAAGGAGCTCCTTGAACCTATCCCATGTCTCGAATAGAGACTCCAATTAGTGATAGATGCTCTCGGTAATGAATGTAGCCAATGCCTTGCTTTTCCCTTCAATGAAAATGGGAAGGCTCTCAAACGAATTGCGTCGTCCGTTACTCCATTGATCTTCAACATGTCGTACACTTCAAGGAAGTTCTCTATATGGTTGTTGGGATCTTCATCGGCCAACCCATTAAATTGTGCGGATTGTTGCAACATTTGAATGAACGATGGCTTCAACTCAAAGTTGTTTGTGGTAATTGGGGGCCTCACAATGCTTGATTGGGTCCCCATCACCGCGGGTCTAGCAAAATCGGACAATGTCCTATGTTGTTCATTCTGTTCTGCCATTGCTTCTGACCCTTCTGACTCAATGTTGGCTTGCTTAGACTGTTCTTCCACAACTTCTTTCCCTTTACGGTGTGTTTTTCTACCAATGTCCGGGTCACCTTCAACAAGAATCGAAGGGTTACGTGGGTCATAACCTGAAGCCAAGACAAAGAAAAGAAAAAATAAGAACAATGATAGATAAAGAAGTGTTAAATAGAAAACGAAGTGAATAGCTAAAATAGCAAAAACAAGTATAAAAAATACGCCTATTCCCTGGTAACGGCGCCAAAAACTTGGTACGACCCCTTGCGTGTATCCCGCAAGTGCACAGCCTTGTCGAAGTAATAAATTTACCCTGGTGAGTGGGTAGTCGAATCCACAAGGAATAGAGATTTAAGACACGAGATTTCACTAATTAGCTAAGCGATGTATGGTGAATGTGAAGAGAGTTAATGAGTGAATGTGAAAGCAATGTAAAGAAACAAAAAAATAAATAGAAACATGGAAGGTAAGAGAGTGCAAGAATAAGTAAATAGAGAAGGACTAGCAATGGATGAAATAAGATAGCCGGACAAGCTACCGCTAGAACTTATGCTTCTAGTACAAGACTATGCTATTATACTTTCCTATTGATGTTAATTGAATCGAGGATATCCTTAAACACAAGGTCCAAAACCTAAGGTCAACCGTGACTAACCCTAACACTATGCACCGGCATTAAGCTTTCACTACGACTCTTGACTCTTGTTGACCTGTCAACTAAGCCCTAGAGGAGTACGTCTTCATAAGCCTCACACTACATGGGATTGCTTTAAGTTCTAGGGATTCCTAGTGATAAAACCAGTTTCTATGTATAGTTTTAACCCTTTGGTCCAGGTGGAAGAACCCTAGTCTAAATTAAGCCCCAGCATTAGGATTCACTTCAACCCTTCACTCTATTACTTGCGCAACTAAGCCCCAAGGGAGTTCCTCTCCTAGTACTTCGCTCTATCTCGACCGCTAAGAAATCATGGAATATGAAGGTAGGAAGAATCACACCGGAGGGGAAAGGGGACGTTTCGCTACCTCACGACTCACCCTCTCAACCCTCTTCAATTTTAAGTAGTCTAACCCTATAGGAGTTGTCACACCTCCAAAGGATAACCTAGATTGTTCTCAACCCTAGTGTCACGGCTAAGGAAAAACAATTACAAGAGATAACTAAGATTGAAACTCGAATTTATTCATCAATAATGGAAAAGCATAATAACAATGTCATAGAAACATAATAATCCTAGGGTTTACAAGTCCGAATACCCACGACGGGTTTAGCTCCTCATGGAGTTATACAAATTCATCAAAATATAAAAGAAAGTACAAAGTGAAAGCATTGATGAAAACCCCCTTGCGTATGATGTGGCAATGGTGTTGTGCGGCCGCTGGACGTCGGTGACGATACCGATGACGCGCTCTGAACCTCCAAAAAGTCCTCTCCGAAACCCTAGCCGCACTCTCCAGAAGTTGGGGAGAAAGATAGGTCAAAAAATATCTGAAAAGTCTCCAAATCAGGCTTTTATAATGTTGAGTCGCGGCTTTAAATCGGCTGAATCGGGGCTTCACACGACCGTGTGGAATTTCCACACGCCCGTGTTAACTTTCTGGGTTGCTGGATTTTGTTCACACGGCCGTGTGGAATTTCCACATGCCCGTGTGAACTCTTTGGAATACTGATTTTCGGCTGAAAGTGAACAGTAGCTTGCTACAGTATTTTACTACAATAACTTGCTGCATGTCTGCTACAGTAGCTCACCGAAATGCTCCCGAATTCGTCGTTCTTCATCGAGGCCATTGAATTGGGCACACAATCAATGGTAGATCGTGCTGATTGGTTCAAATCTCTTTCTTGGTGAAGTTCTCCTAAGCTACACGAGTTAGACTTGTTGTGAATGTGACTGTCTTTGTGCCCCTCCAAAGGAGGTTGGCACACACTCACAAGTCTTAGCTCGTGCCTTGTTCCTTGCTTGGTCCGAAAACTTCTCAACAACAGAAAACACGATTTAATTTCGTTCTTCTTCTTCAAATTAGCTCCACAAACCTACAATGCATAAGAGTACACAAATGCACACCATTTAGTGATAAAATCTGATAAAAGAGATGCTCAATGTAAGATAATGACGCTTCGCGTTACTATAACACAAGCACTTATCAAGTCCCAAGGGGTAAATATTATCTTGTAGATGCAAGATATGCTAATACCTTGAATTTTATTGATCCATACAGAGGTGTCCGCTACCATTTGCAAGAGCAAGGTCGACCGCAATCTAGACTGAGCAATTATAAAGAACTGTTTAATTTGTGACATGCTTCATTACGGAATCATGTTGAACGCATCATTGGCATTTTAAAAATGAGATTTCCGATACTTAAAGTAGCAACTTTTCACCCAATCAACTCTCAGACTGACGTAGTAATTGCTGCTTGTATGTTGCATAACTTCATCCATATACATAACGGTGCAGATATTGTTGATGATTTTGATGGTGAAGCTGAAGAAACTATTATTCTTAATGGAGATGAGTCATATGGAGAGGATGTCGACACCATGAACTCTGAGCGAAATACAGGTGCTCGCAAAAGAGATGAAATAACAATGCAAATGTGAAATGATTATTGTAGCTATTGCTGAGCTAGAGCATAGGTTTATTTCAATCATGAAATTGTTTCTTTAGGTCCTTTGGATGAAAAAATGTTGGGTCTTGTTAAAAAGTCATTGCCTATGTTGATTTAATGTTAGAAAATAATCTGAAAGTTTCTAAAATTTGCAAGTTCCTGAATAGCCTTGTAGAGTATATTACAAGCCAAAAGGGTACTTATTAACAAATTGATTTCACAAAAAAAAAATTACCTCAAATCAAAGCATTCCCATAACAACAAAAAAAAAAAAAAAAAAAAAAAAAACAAAAAACAAGATGTCTAGCAAGTTTTTGATAAAAGATACACCTATAAATCAAAACATTCATACAACAATCATACAAAAAATTACACATAATCAAAACATTCCCATAACAACTAGAAAATTAACATGTTCAAGATAACAAGTTCATAAGCAAAACATTCAAAATAACCCATAACAATGTCACACTCATAATCTTTTACTCAATTTTGCTGAACATCATTCTGAGCCATGGCACTCTATGGTCTTCCTGAAGACATAAGAAGAGTTCATGATAACTCTTATCTTTAATGAAAATTTGGGTAGCTTTGAACATTTCTTCTTCTATGAAAATGGCACTCATTTCGTTGAACACCTTCATGCAATCTTCTATCGTATGCTTTTCCACTACTTGAGTGCCCTTGAGAACATCCAGATATTCTTTATTCTCACACTCTCGAAATGCAATGTATTTATCCATGTTGAATGATGAATCTTGGGGCTTTTTCCCTTTTCGCTCCCTTTTTCTTCTTTGTCTGTCTTGATCTCTTATTCCCCGAAGAACATCATTGCTTGAACTTTGAGTTTGAGGATTCCGTTATTGAGAAGAAGGAGGTTCCACTTGCATGATATCATCATCCTCCATCTCGTGTGTAGGTGATGCTTGTCTTGAATCGTTTGGAGTAAAAACACTTGGAGTTGGGGTGTGCACTGGTGATTGAGAAATATCTTCATAATCTTCTATACCATGAGATCATTTACCTTCAGTATATATCGCTACATAACAAATGTATAATATGTTAGTAAAATAAAACTTTATACAAATAAAACATTAGAAAATATTTGCTTACCCTCATAAACCTCCTGCAATGCCGTAAAATATGGAAACGTTCTAGTATGCCACTTCCTTACATCTTTATTCCTGTTTGATTTGCTCCAAACTAGATGGTTGTAATTAATAAAGTCATTCATTATTTGTTTACATACCTCTAGTAGTGGTGCCCAAACATCATTAGGAGCCGATACAATATGTCTTTCGTAGTCCCATCCAAAGCCACTTAATTCATAAAACCCTTTCAGAAGTTTGTATGTTTTTTCAACTCTTGTTCTAATGCTTTGATTTGGCTTGTGGTGATACTTGCATTGGAAAACTTGGTTATCATATCATGTACCATCTTGTTCCATGCTTCTTTGGTCCATCCATTTTATGAACAGTGTGCAAGAGTATTATACTCACCCAATAACCTTACTAGGTGAGCCTTGTGAATTTCATTCCACTTTGCCCTATTTTCATTTCTACCTTCACTTGCCATACCTTCACTTGCCATAATGGATCAAACACTACAAAATATAATAAAAAGCAATAACATATCAAAACTGCAAACAAAACAAGTAACAAAATATTTTCAATAAAAAAATAAATAAAATAAGATAAAGAAGAAGTCACACAATGTACAGAAACGAATTCATAATCCCGCATGATAAGGTGATGCAAAAAAATATGATTGAATATGTGAGGCATATGTTTTCCTCGTTATTGGTATTGTATGGATTCCTCTCTGGATAAATCAACACTAACATTACTATTTATCATTTTATTTATTCACATGATAAATATGTTTGATAATAACTCTGAAGATTAACACAGCAGTCAACTATCTCATACTCCTTAAGTAACACATAGCATGTCGAAATGTCAACACATAAGCCATCACCAGATAAGTAAAAAAATTGCTTTGAAGAAAGAAAATCTTGCCTAATTGTGAAATCTATATATATGTATATACATGGCACTGCAATTAAAGTAAACATCCTGGAGCAGGATGTGAAAAAAATGCCAACCAACTCTTTTAAAAGGAATAAATCATAAAGATGAACATAAAGTTGCAACTACATTCTAGTTCTTTTCATGATAAGTCCTCTAAAAATGTATGTGCTTCCCATTTCCACTGCACCACCTCTATTTTTTCCAACCTTTCATTTTTCAACAGACAGCTCCATCTCACAAATTCAACCAGAAGTCCAAAACTAAGAACCTTTGAGATCCCTCAGGAATATTTGATATGGAAATCTTGTCAATGTCACTATAAGCTTGTCAATATCAATAAAACAGAGATTTTTTTTTAAATTAATTTCCCAACTGGCAAAATTCAACTAAAAAAATGGCACCATAAAACATTGAGTTAATTGTTTCAAACAAAAGATCATTCTCATTTCTCATGGAAACCAAAAATTCATATCACACACAAAATGAATCAAAACCTAATCCACACAATCTAATTGCAATGCAGAAAGGCACTAGTAATCATAGAACTAGTAAAGGCAAATGGTGAAAACAACATGAGCTTTCTCCCAAATAGTTATCTAACTACTTATCCCTTCATCAAAGCATGATCCTTTCAACGGTAGACCAAAAAAAAAATAATCAATTAATGAAACAAAGTTAACACAGAAGTCACAAATCAATCAGATTCCTCACAAGAACTACTAAATTCAAAGAAGAGGGTAGAAAATCTCCAACAAAGCCAAAGATCAGATTTTGATGATTTATGCGAAACAGACCCAAACATAAACACATCAAAAGACATCTTTCCTGATGAAACCATGACACAACCCCTTGCGTGTGTCCCGCAAGTGCACGGGCTTGTCGAAGTAATCAATTTACCCTGGTGAGTGGGTAGTCGAATCCACAGGGAATAGGGATTTAAAACATGAGATTTTACTATTTAGCTATGCGGTGTACGAAAAGTGAGATTATAATCGATGAATGAATATGAAAGCAAATGTATAAAGAGACAAGAAATTAAATAGAAAGACGGAAGGTAAGAAAGTGCAAGTAGGAGTAAATAGAGAGGGACTAGCAATGGATGAAATAGGGTATCCGGACGAGCTACCCCTAGGACTTATGCTTCTAGTGCAAGACTATGCTATTATACTTTTCTATTGATGTTAATTGAGTCAAGGATATCCTTAAACACACGGTCCCAAACCTAAGGTCAACCGTGACTAACCTCAACACTATGCACCGGCATTAGGATTCACTTCGACTCTTGACTCTCGTTAACCTGTCAACTAAGCCCTAGAGGAATACATCTTCCTAAGCCTCACACTACGTGGGATTACTTTAAGTTCTAGAGATTCCTAGTGATAAAACCTGTTTCTACGTATAGTTCTAACCCTTTGGTCCATGTGGAAGAACCCTAGTCTAAATTAAGCCCCAGCACTAGGATTCACGTCAACCCTTCACTCTGTTGCTTGCGCAACTAAGCCCCAGGGGAGTTCCTCTCCTAACACTTCACTCTATCTCGACCGCTAAGAAATCATGGAACATGGAGGTAGGAAGAATCACACCGGAGGAGAAAAGGGATGTTCCGCTACCTCACGACTCACCCTCTCAACCCTCTTCAATCTTAAGTAGTCTAACCCTATAGGAGTTGTCACACCTCTAAAGGATAACCTAGATTGTTCTCAACCCTAGTGTCACGTCTAAGGGAAAACAATTACAAGAGATAATTAAGATTGAAACTCGAATTTATTCATCAATAATGGAAAAGCATAATAACAATGTCATAGAAACATAATAATCCTAGGGTTTACAAGTCCGAATACCCATGATGGGTTTAGCTCCTCATGGAGCTATACAAATTCATCAAAATATAAAAGAAAGCACAAAGTGAAAGCATTGATGAAAACCCCCTTGGGTATGATGAGGCCGTGGCCTTGTGCGGCCGCCGGACGTCGGTGACGATGCCAATGACGCACTCCGAACCTCCACAAAGTCCTCTCCGAAACCCTAGCTGCGCTCTCCAGAAGTTGGGAAGAAAGATAGGTCAAAAGATATGTGAAAAGTTTCCAAATCCGGCTTTTATAATGTTGAGTCGCGACTTTAAATCGGCTGAATCAGGGGCTTCACACGGCCGTGTGGAATTTCCACACGCCCGTGTGAAGTTTCTGGGTTCCTGGATTTCTATTCACACGGCCGTGTGGAATTTCCACATGCCCGTGTGAACTCTCTAGAATGCTGAATTTTCTGCTGAAAGTGAACAGTAGCTTACTACAGTGACTTGCTACAGTAGCTCGCCAAAACGCTCCTGAATTTGTCATTCTTCATCGAGGCCATTGAATTGGGCACACAATCAATGGTAGATCATGCCGATTACTTCAAATCTCCTTCTCGGTGAAGTTCTCCTAAGCTATATGAGTTAGACTTGTTGTGAATGTGATTACCTTTGTACTCCTCTAAAGGAGGTTGGCACACACTCACAAGTCTTAGCTCATGCCTTGTTCCTTGCTTGGTCCGAAAACTTCCCAACAATGGCAAACACGATCTAACTTCGTTCTTCTATTTCAAATTAGCTCCACAAACCTACAATGCATAAGAGTACACAAATGCACACCATTTAGTGATAAAATCTGATAAAAGAGATGCTCAATGTAAGATAATGACGCTTCGCGTTACTATAACACAAGCACTTATCAAACCAGATGGATAAGATCAAACCTGAGACCGATTGTGATTCAACAGAAAAGGGACTGGAGAAATGCTTCATCTCCGGCGGGTGCTCCGGCGTTGTGTTGCTGCTCCGGTGGAGGAGGAGGATGGATTGGGGTAAAGACCCCGGAAGATGGCCAGGGAGAGGACAACCGGTGGAGAGACGGACGATGGAGAGATGAGATCGTTGAAGAAGAGAAGACCGAGAGAAAGAGAGAGCGAGAAACACAAGACACGGCTTCACGAATTTTGGCATAAAAATTTATTCCAGTCTGACTGGAATATTTTTTATGCCATTTTCCCACTTATGGCATAATTTTGTAATGTAAATTAGATACCCAAACAGCCATTATGCCATAAGTTTGTCAAAATGTAAAATTATGCTATAATGTACGGATTATGGCATAATTTGGGGTTACCCAAACAAGGCCTAAGTGATTGTTTGATGATGTATGAGCCCTGTAGAAATATTGAAATCTGGAGTGGAAGATTTTATTGATTTCTTGGCATGCATAGATACTTGTACAAACTTAATTATATTTATATGCTCAATGTGGCTTTTGTATATGTGAATTGGTTTAGTTGATAATCACTTGCCGGTGGATGAGTAAATTCGTATTTTTTTTTTTTAGCAATTGAGATGATTATAACTTGGGCATTGTTGAGAATCTCTTATGAATGTATTTTTGTCAAATTGAAGAATGTCACAAAAGTGATATCGAGTTTGAAAGGAACATAAGAAAGGTGGTATAATCATGCTATTCATGGAAGACTTAGTTGTATGCTTGAATGGTTCTTGGGCTTACTATTATATCTGGATGATATTTAGTAAATTATTTAAGAGGCAAAGCTAGTGCTGATATGCCGCTTGTGTAACCGTAAGTGTCGTACAAGTAGTAAAGTGTACCCAATAGGATTGAGTAGTCGAATCCACATGGACTGGTGATAAGAGCCTAAATATATGTATTTTATATATATAAGTTATGTACTATTCACTTATATTTGGATGAATCGATGCCCTTTTTGTGGTTTAATTGGTTGTATTTGGGTTGCGGGCCTTAAAGAAGCCAAGGCGAGCTTGACAACGCATTCTATGACAAAAATCGATACCGAAAATGGCTTTTTAGAGCTCCAAGTGCTGTAACAAAACACTATAGCATGGTACTATAGCACTTAAATGCAAAATATGACAAAAATCCCGAGGCCTATGCAGGCAGTCATACGCCCGCATGGCCACCCGTAGGACCATCCTGAAAAGTTATTAAGTCACATCTAAGGTAAAGAAAGATGGGGAAGAGGAAGGACTTTTGGAGAAGAAACGTATGGCTTGAAGGAGGATCATCACCTTCAGCCAGAAGGAGCTCGTAGAGAAGGTTTTTGCAGTGGAAATTAAGAGGAGAAGTAAGATTTGGCAAGATCTCCCATCATTTCTTTGTGTAGAAGCTTGTAAAGAACAAGGAAGCCATCCCTTTGGTGGCGTCAATGGAAGTTTTCTACGGCTTGTTACATCATATTCATCACTTGAGGGAGTTTTATGTTGCTTTGTTTAATTCTTTTTATGTTTTTTAGCATGTATTTTGTTAGTATGAACAACTAAACCCCAAGGTCACTAGATACTGGTGAGCCTTGGAGTGAATTGTGTAGTTGGATGGTTTGATTTACTCTTATTGTAATTGGTGTGTTTTCGGATTCAAACTTTATGTATTGTGATGTGTTCATATACATGAGAACTCTGTATGTCATTTTCTAGGTTGTACTTGGTGGTGTAACCAACGTCCTTGTACTAGACTCACTTAGCTTGAAAGGGATTCATGTACGAATACACCATGACCATCGGGTATTTTGTACTCCTCCAACCATTAGGATTGGATCTAGTTTGAGTACCAACCCTAATTAAAGAATTCCCGGCTTTTAACGCAATCATAGGAGAATGTGGTAGGAAGATATACCGTGCCAATACTCATATGGTATTAGGGGTCAATTGGCATGACCATCGGGTTGACCTATCATCAACTGGTAAAAGCTCTCAATACTCATTCGTTTCCTAATATCTAGCTGGTTCAAAAGATTAGATTTGTAATACTTAAAACTACTAAAGAAGAAAGAAAGAAGAAAGGAGAAAGAGACAGGGTTTTTGGGTTACAGAGATAGCAATGGGAAAGATAGTGTCCCGGATGAAAGACAGTCTCCCTTATCGCTTCACAATCGCATCGGAGAAGGCTTGACGAAGATCTTCACCGGTAATCCTCCTATCCTACACCTATCTCCACTTTGAATCTGGCCCTAAATGATGTCGTCGGCTGCCCTAACCCGTGCCTCCAGAAAGAAAGAAGAAGATCCCTCTAAAAATCTAACTTTAGGGCATAAATACCCCTTCCCAATCAAGAATTGTGTTGCCGGTCATGTTGATGACCGTGCTCAGCTCCAAATGCTGGGAAGTGATCTTCAGTGCGATACTAGTAAAATGCCTGGGGCTCAGTACGCCCGTGCTTACTGCCCATGCTTGCTGAGCAAGATGGTGCAAGAAGCTCTATAACTGTGCAAATATTTCCAAGATATTTCTAGTAAAACGAACAGGAATAAGCAAGCCCATGCTTACCGACCATGCTTCCTCAGCATACTAGTGCTAAGGAAGGTGAAACCATGCTTCCAAGCCTTATCCAAACTCTAGTAAAATGCATGGAGCTCAGCAAGCCCGTGCTTTTAACCATGCTTCCAAGCACGGGTGTGCTTCAGACCATGCTTGTTCTGAAAATTGCATTCCAACATTGTTTTGCATTAGAATTATCTCTATTAAGTCCTTTTAGTCCAAAGCCCAATTATCTGCAACAATTAGCAAACCTACCTTAAGTAGCATCGGTTTATAACAAAAACATGCTAAAAAGACAAGTAAAATACACAATATGGTATATAAAATATCTATATAAAATGCACTCATCAAGAGCAATCATAAGTATTGTGTGAGTTTTAATAAGGCCAAATGCCAAGATTTGTTCTAATGAGTTTCATTTATTTAAAGGTATCCCAAAAGTGTGTTTAATGTTTTTTTATGGTACTATTGATATTTACATTTGGAAAATGGTTTGTGAAACCTGTATTCATAAAATTGTACGGTTGGCATTTCTGAATCTGAAAGAGTTTTGCTTTCTAAAATATGGATATTTGTCCTGGATTTGCATCGTATGTTGATTTATGAAATTCTGTATACATTATTGTGCTTTTAATATCGGTACACATGAAAATGATTTTCATTTGTGAAATATGAACATTATCCTGGTTATGGACCAATTGCTATATTGTTGTGGTTTATATTATTATTACACCTACTGGTGGTTGATGGTGACGTGGTTGTAACCCACCTATTGCAGTAAGGAGTGCCCACAGGCCAACCTATGGAGGGAGCATGGAAGACCTGATTTTGCTTATCCATCTTAGGTGACGCGGAGACCCTTAACTGGATGATACATTCAGAATCCAGCGCACCATAAGGAACTGGTGGGTCAACATCAAGGACATGAGGGCCTTGATGGCTCTGAGCATAGCCGCGGCCATGGCTACAGTTTAGAGGGTTTCCAGACCATTCATCGACTTGCTATAATGCAGTACATTATTTGAGACTTCTTGATTATTATGAAAAAACACTTTTGTGCAATGTTCCTTCTTATGTTTGGGACGAATGAGTTTTATGTCGAGTTTCAAAGCCTGATGTTTTATAACTCATATTATTCGTGAAAATGATTATTTTGAAAGTGAAACCTTGATTTAAGGGAAATGAATCATATTCTATTTATGGATGTAATATATATATATATATAGGTTATGAAAATTATTGTATCTTTCAAAGTTGTGTACTTATACAAAAGCTTGACTATTGATGTTTATACTACTTGGTTTGATATTTTTTTTTGGAATTGTGCTAACCCACTCACTGAGTGACATTAGTTACTCACCCTCTCTCTCCCTTCCAGGCTTTAGTAGGTGGTCATCTATAGTTTTTTATATGTGTATCTTTGGGCATGTTTGCATTGTATAAAGTGCATAAATCCACTAGCATTTTTGGGGTTTGAAAATTAATACTGTTGCTACTTGTTGTACTTTCTTGGAAACTTGGTTGTATGATGTCTTGTTTAACTCTTGAATTCCTTTTGCCCAGTTGTTGAGTGGGTGGCTGATAAGTGCTTGAAAACACATATTTTACATATCATTTCTACTACATTTAGCATGAGATTTTACATGTTTTGCATCAAATTAGTACATAATTTTATTCTTCTGTTCACAAATGGGTTTTTTATTTCATTTCAGGGCTAAAAAAGTGAATATAGAGGTGTTTTGAAGCAAAATAGACCAACTTGATAAATTAGGGCACCATCATGACTTACAACGGCCTTGGTAAGATGTCACCACTGTCGTTATCCACTTCTGGCACGTCTATGACCCTAGCTATAGCAGTGTGGAGTCACAGAAGACAGCATAGAAGTCACAATAGCCTTCACAATAGCCATTGTAGATCATAACTCTCCTCTCAATTCACACAACGTCAAGACAAACCGTGCCAAGATGTGACTTACTGCCCAAAAAACAAAATTTACTCACCACAACCTTCGCAGCAAGCATGGTGAAGCCATGGCAGACTCGGGTTATAAATACCCTATGTTTTAGAATTAAAAGAGTATTCTTTGGCCATAATTGGTTAAAGGTAGCTAGATTTCTGGAGACCTGTGTCGCTAGAAATGAGATTAATCTTTATTTCAATAGATTCTGACAAGTTTCTCAAGGAAGATTCAACGAAAATTGATAGTGGAGGACGCGTGAGAGATTCGTCACCGTCTTGACGATGTTGGATCTTCTCAACCACAACCATCAGAAACCTATTGGAGGGAGTTATCTTTAGGATTATTTATTCTTTTCTTTTCGATCTTTTATTATTTCAATATTTATTTTTTTATCCATGGGACCCCAATTCGAGAGGAATTGTATGTCTATGTACCTTGACTCTTGTTTGTGAACCTTTATTGGCAATTTTATTAATCTTTCTAGTTGATTGTGATTCAATGCATGATTATTTAATGTTATCTTGTCAATGTTGTAAGAAAGAGATTCCTATGCATTAGAACATTCATGCCCTGTTAGATCTACACATGCACTAAGAGATTAGGTATTTGTAGATTTCTGGATTAGGGTTTTTATTATCTCTTCTAGAGGAGTTCTTGATCTTAAGACAAACATAGGAGGCTAGGATGGAAGAGATTCCATCTTAAGTTCCTAGTGTTTAGAGCTAGTTGATAAGAGATTGGGACCTGTAAGCCTCTGAATTCCCCCAATCTAACACTATATCACAAATGTCACATCTTTTTGCGCAAGTAATTGTTGATCGGATTCCTATACAAAATCTCCAACTCCTTCCAATTGCACTTCATTATCGACAATTTTATTTCATGATCCTCAATTGTATTTTATTAATTAGTTTATAGAAGTAGGTCTAAGAAACAATATAGACGTTAGGCTATTGATTAAGTGAAAAGGAACTAATAGGAGTCTCTCACTGCTCCCTTAGGAATACGACCAATGATTGAGCAATGGGAACACCCGTAAGTGCACGGGGTTGTCAAGTAATACCTTTCGTACAAGCACGAGAGGGTCGTATTCCTAGGGCCCAATGAGCTACCCTTACTTCCTCTTCGCATGTTGTCTAGCCTATAGATTCGAATGAGTGCTTTAAACTATAAAAGAAATAGAAGGAACTCTAGGATGGATACCTACAGTTGAGGTAAAGTGGGGGTAAAATTCAAGGGATGAAGCTGGTTACAGATGTAGATTCCCCTGAGGCTACTAAAGTGAGAAGGATGCTAGAACTAACATGCAATTGATGGTTTGGACCAAGAGATTCCTAAGATAGATCAACCCAATGGTCATGGTAATTGACCCCTAATCCAGTACGAGTATTGATACGGATTTTCTTCTGACAAAATCCTCTGATAATGTCATTAAAAGCGGGAAAATCTCTAATTAGGGCCGATACTCAAACTAGATCCAACCCTAATGTTGGAGGGGCACAAAATACCCGATGGTCATGGTGTATTTGTACATGAATCCCTTCCAAGCTAAGTGTGTCTAGTACAAGGGTGTTGACCACACCACCAAGTACAACCTAGAAATCAACATACAGAGTTCTCATGTATACCAATACATCAAAGTACACCAAGCTTGAATCTCAAACACACCAATTGCAATAACATAGATCAAAGCATCCAACTACACAAGTTCACCCCAAAGTTCACCAACATCGGGTGACCTTGGGATTTAGTTTTACAGCTCAGGAATACAGACCCAGAGTTCCATACCCTTCCATGCTGAAAGCTGATAAAGAGGATGCACAGTATAAGAAGTTCATGAATGTTTTTAAGCAACTCCATATAAACATCCCAATTGTTGAAGCATTGTCACAGATGTTGAAATATGCAAAGTCTTTGAAGGGCTTGTTAACCAACAAAAGGAAACTGGAAGAGGTAGATATGGTGGCTCTTAATGGAAATTGCTCTGTCATTCTAGACCAGAAAATTACCAATGAAGATGAGAGATCCTGGGAGTTTTGTGATCCCAGGAATGGAACTTTAAGATTTTTTAAATCATACTCAGCATAGATTTTTAAGATGTGATCTTCAGTTAGTTAATAAGAAGTTTCATTTGTTTGAGAGTGAAATTTTCAAGTAGGGTTTGTTGATAATTGAAAATTTTATCTTTGCCTCTCGTTGAGGAGGGCAAAATTATTCATTCATAAAAATTGAAGGGCATGTGTTGAATATTACCAAGATGTATTGCCTGTGATCTAATCCTCCTGCAAAAATATCTTGCAAGATTTTCTTGAGCCTTCATTGTAAGGTGACAAGGTTTAATTGTTCTCCACTAGATATGATCATATTTCTTAATAAACCATACTCAAATAGCTTATCTAGAGTCATTTCAATATCACCAATCTTAGCAAGTTCTTTCCACAAATATAAACCTATCATCCCTCGGATGATAGAAAATTTTTCATTGTAATGACAATATTTTGAAAATTGGTGTATTTGATCCTTAAACCTTGTTATAGTGAAGCTCATCCCTAAAGGTTTTGGAAAATTACTTATTGCAAGTTCTTCAAGGGCCAAGACAAGATTTTCCATTTCAAGTTGTTTAGTAGAAAACACCATGTTCTGGATTATTCTTTTAACTGGCTTAATCTTCTCTTGGAATTTATCTTTGTTTTCCTTCCATTGGACCTTTATTTCTTTCTTCTATTGTTTTTCATTATTCTCCTCTTCCAATTCCCTTGTTTTCTTTTTGTACCTTTCACTTTGTTATTTGGCCTCCCTTACTTCATATTGCAATATTTCCATAGTATGTTTCACCTCAAGGTAGGCATATAAGGATTTGGGTCGTAAACATGGTCCTGCAAATTTGGATTAGATGTTTTTGTGGTGGAGGTAATTGGCAAACTTGGTCATGATACCATAAAATGATGAGTTTCTATTATTTTCCCAAAGGTTGTCAAAGAAGATTTTTTTTTCATTCTTATCTAATGACATAAAGAAGGGAAGGTTAAATGATAGTGGGTTGTGTGTTGGGATGACTGTCAAACAAGTATCTCTATCTTTTGGAAAGGCTGATGTCATCTTTAAAATAAAAGCTAATTAGTAATAAGAAGAAATACTAAAGTTTACCTACTAGGTTCAAGTTTCATGATTGCCATAGTTGCACGAACTCATAGGAGTTTACTAGTTGTGCAATCCCCATTCTTACTAGCGCAAATGAACCAATCATGGGTTTTTTTATGGTGGTTCTTCTTTAATATTTCAAGATAATTTACCTGCTAAGCCATTATATGATCATTTAATATGTTCAAATCTAATATTATAAGCAGAATTAATAATCCTATCTTTGAATGCTAATTATCTCCTTTGGCTAATTCTTTTGCTATTTTTATTTTCATAAAACTTAACTATTCCCTCACAATCATTTCGAACTAAAATTTCTTTTTTTATTAAGTTAGAACAATCTAAAACTATCAAGGTTATAAATGATAGCTAAAATCTCCTGATCTATATTAGAAGTTAAGTTCTTTTCCTTATTTTCCACTATTATATCTACAAATTTTTTTCTTCTATTTTAGAAGAAGATTTAGGTTTACCTAATACTTTAGATATCAATCTAAGTAAAATGTATAACTTGTTGAGTAGCGGAAATTGAGAAATTGATGATATAATTAGCAAATTAGAAAAATAAAATATTATAGGATAAAATCCTTAATTACAATGGTCAAGGAACAAAATAAAATGTAAACTGAAATTAAAAGACCCAACTATAGAATAGTATCCAAAAAAAAAAATGAAGCTACTAATGAAAATTATAAAGAATTTGAAATGCACATTCAAGAATTAGTAAAATTAGGAGTTATACAAAAAAAATAATCTAACTTAAATTTTAGTTGCATATCATTTATAATAACTTAACTATTATTAATAAAACACAAAAAGTGCAATAACCTAAACGAAAGGAACATGTTAGCTCTATGTTTTTTAAAGGTTCCCAACTCTTCTCCCATCTCTTCGCCAATGTGATCACCTCTACCATTGAGAATGGAAATGAAAGGGATTTGAAGGTGCCGAGGTGCCGAGGTGGTCAATGAATCAATGGTTCATTATTGAGGATTGTTGGAGTTATTATGGACTATAAATGAATGAATAGATCATAGATCTATTCATACAACTGACAAAAATAATTTTTAATAACTAAATTATCATTGTATTATCAATTATAATGAATTTAAGTATATATTTAAAATATAAAATATAAAATATAATCTGGATTTATAAGAAAATATGTACATATATTTCAATGTACATTTTTTTAACAAAATATATTTCAATGCAATATTAATTATATTATTTGAACCCCAAACGTTCAATAATAAATAATATATTATTTATTAATATTTGTAATTTATATATTTTTCAATTATTCATTTCCATTTTTAAATAATATTTTATTTTCCAATTTATATATATATATATATATTATAAGATAAAGAAAACTGAGACTTAAGCAAATTCTCAATCCCTAAAACCTCCCTTTTCCTTTTCTCTCTTTTCCCACTTTTTCTCTCTTGTGCAGCCTTCTCCTCTAAAACACTCACTGTCGTCACCGCCGCCGCCACCATTGCCTTTTTCTCTCTATCTCTCTATTTTCAAGGTTCAAGGTTCCTCTCTTCACTCACTCATTAGGCTATAATAAATGACATTTCAGCCAGCCCACCCAAGTTCCTTGGACAGTGTGATTTGATCTATGTTCATTGTTTGATAAACATCATAATATGATTTTTTTTTTTTTATGTATTAAAATGTAGCACGTGGATCGAATGGACATTAATGAGAGAATTTATATATGGCATTTGCATTAATCAATTCGTTCTGATTTATATTCGTGACTTCAGAATTAGTGAGACTTTTCTATCTGTTGTCATTTTGACAAAATAAAAGTAGTATCTAAATCTAGCAATACATGATCTTAAAATGTATCTAGAAACAAATATAGATATATCACATAAACTAATAATGTTATAAAGTTTGCACTTATCAAAATCTGAGAATATTCTATGAATCAATGTTTTTCCTTATATAGCTAACCTTATACACTTGCACTAGTTGCTTCATATGTTGAATAGATCTGTATGATTAATTGCTTTAGGTAATTCAAATTATTGTGAATAGATCTATATTCATGTGTGAATGATGCAATTATTGATTTATATGTTATTCACTTGAATTGATAGGTTAAAAATGGTTGACAATGATAATCAATCTATACAAAATAATGATTCACTAATGCAAAATGTTGCACAATCTACACCAAGAGAAGAAGATGCGCCGACTACAACTGGATTATCAATCCCTTCTACATGCCAAAATGAAGAATTAATTTTAAGTGGTAAACGAGGGTTGAAATTAGAAGTAATGGAATCAGTACAAGTGACAAAAGATTTGATAACAAGTAAAAGGCTATATGCAATTGTTATGGGAAAACTTAGAAAAGACACAAAAAATGAGATAAAGAATTTACATGACCACTATACTATATGCCCAGGAAGGAAAGAACAAGACATAAGGCTAGCATTGTTGAAATCTAATGTCGAGGCTAGTGGCAAGTGGTTACTTGGAACTTATGTTTATGATCAAGGAGTTACGAGGAAAAAGATGGCTACCGATAAATGCTTGTGTTATAGTAACGCGAAGCGTTATTATCTTATAATGAGCATTACTTTTATCAGGTTTTATCACTAAATTGTGTGCATTTGTGTGCTTTTGTGCATTATAGGTTTGTGGAGCTAGTTTGGAGAAAAAGAACAAAGTTAGATCGTGTTCACCGGTGTTGGGGAGTTTTCGGACCGAGCAAGGAATAAGGCATGAGTCTAGACTTGTGGGTGTGTGCCAACCTTCTTTGGAGGGGCACAAAGGCAGTCACATGCACAATAAGTCTAACTCGTGTAGCACAGGAGAACTTCACCAATGAGGAGAATTGAAGCAATCGGCACGATCTACCGTTGAATGTGTGCCCAATTCAACGGCCTCGATAAAGAACAACGAATTCGGGAGCGTTTCGGCAAGAGTATTGTAGCAGCACTGCAGGGAAAATACTATAGTAAGTTACTGTTCACTGTCTGCCGAAATTCAGCAAAACAGAGACTTCACACGGGCGTGTGGAAATTCCACACGACCGTATGAAATCCCGATTTCAGCAATTTAAAGCCGCGACTCAACATTATAAAAGGGCGTTTTGGAGACTTTTTAGATATCTTTTTGCCAATCTTTTCTCCTAACTTCTGGAGGGTTGTGGCTAGGGTTTGGAGAGGACATTGTGGAGGATCGATGCGCGTCATCGGCATCGACATCGACGTCCGGCGGCCGCACAAGACCATGGCCACACCTTACATAAGGGGGTTTTCATCTATGCTTTTGATTTGTTCTTATTCACATAGTTTAATGGATTTGTATAGCTCCATGAGGAGCTAAACCCCTTGTGGGTATTCGGACTTGTAAACCCTAGGATGATTATGTTTCTTTGACTTGTTATTATGCTTTTCTTCAATTGATGAATAAAATTGAGTTTCAATCTTAATTGCATCTTGTATCGATTTTCCCTTAGCCGTGACACTAGAGTTGAGAATCGTCTAGGTTATCCTTTAGAGGTGTGACAACTCCTATAAGGTTAGACTACCTAAGATTGAAGAGGGTTGAGAGGATGAGTCATGAGGTAGTGAAACGTCCCATTTCCCCTCCGATGTGATTTTCCCTACCTCCATGTTCCACGAGTTCTTAGCGGTCAAAATAGAGTGAAGTGCTGGGAGATGAACTCCCCTGGGGCTTAGTTGCACGAGCAACAGAGTGAAAGGTCGTAGTGAATCCTAGTGCTGGGGCTTAACTGAGACTAGGGTTCTTTCACCTAGACCAAAGGGTTAGAGCTATTCATAGGAACAGGGCTAATCACTAGGAATCCCTAAAAACTTAAAGCAATCCCACATAGTGTGAGGTTTAGGAGATGAACTCCCCTGGGACTTAGTTGACAGGTCAACAAGAGTTAAGGGTCGTAGTGAAACCTAATGTCGGGGCATAATAATTAGGATTAGTCACGGTTGACCTTAGGTTTGAGACAGTGTATTTAAGGATATCCTCGACTCATTTAACATTAATAGGAGAGTATAATAGCATTGTCTTACACTAGAAGCATAAATCCTAGGGGTAGCTTGTCTAGGTACCCTATTTCTCTCATTGATTGTCTTTCTCTTATCACTCTTGCTTGCACTCTCTTACCTTCCATATTTCTTTTTATTTCGTTCTTGTTTTCGATTACCTTTGCACACACACAATTGATCTTGCTCATCGTTTTCCGTATTTCGCATTAGTTAGATAGCAATCGCTTTTATCTTTGATCCCTACTCACTGAGGATTCGACTACCCTCTCACCAGAGTACTATTATTACTTCGACAAGCCCGTGCACTTGAGGGATACACGCAAGGGGTCGTGTCAGCTACAATGATCATCATGCATGAGTATCCTCTGAAATTGGTGGAGCATGTTAGATTTCGAGATTTTCTTAGTTCTGTTCAACCATTGTTCAAACCCATTTCTAGAACTACATTAAGATGTGATATATTGAAGACTTTAAGCATGATAAATCAAGAACAATGAAGTTGTTTGATCAAACTCGGACTAGATTTGCAATAACTATGGATATGTGGACTTCTAACAATCAAAGGCATGGATTTATGGCTGTCACTACACATTACATAGATAATAATTGGATTTTGAGAAGCCGATATATGAGGAAATAATCATTGTCAACTATCATTTGCATTTTTTTAAATAATATGTCCTTTGTTATTTGCATTTTTTTTAATTATCTTTTAATGATTTTCATAAATAGGTTCATTTATGTGCCATATCCACATACTTCTGAAGTTTTGTGTGAAATACTTGTAAATTGTTGGATAGATTAGAATCTAGATAACAAGTTATTTACATTGACTTTGTATAATTGTTCTATAAATGATTTACTTGCGAGCTTGATTGTGTATAAATTGTCAAGTAGCAATCTTTGCATGGATTTAAAATTCTTGCATATGCGTTGTTATGTATACATTTTGAATTTGATTATTAAAGATGACTTAGATGTGATTGAGGATATTCATGATAGTGTTGCATTTTGGGTTGTTACACCGAAAAAAATTGAGAATCTTGAAGAGACTGTGTGTCAATTGATAATTAATTTCACTAAAAAAAATTGGTCTTAGATTGTAAGACCAAGTGGAATTCAATTTTTTTTTTTTTATGCTTAATGTTGCCATTGGCTATAAGGATGCTTTTAAACGCTTGAAACAATGAGAATCTTTTTATAAATGTTGTCCACTAGATGAAGAATTATAAAATGCTAAAACGATTTGCAATAGATTGAAGATGTTTCGAAGTGTGACTGAGTTATTTTTAAGGACCAAGTATCCTATAGCTAACCTATATTTTACTAAGATTTGTCAAATTAGCATTGTTTTGAAAATGGGTTAGTTGTGGGATTGACTATAATGAGTCAATGACATTGAGAATAAAGTCAAATTTTGAAAAATATTGGAACAAAATTCATGGTATTATAGGTTGGCAATTGTTTTGGACCCCAAATTCAAGTTGATGATGTTGGAGATGTATATTCCCATTGTTTATGGTGAGGATAGAGCAAAAGATGAAACTCAAAAAATTCAAACTCTTTGTTATAATTTTGTGGGGAATATTGTTCTACATCAAAATTGAATGAATCTAATGTTTTGTGGATAATTCTTCACAACTATTGGCCAATGATGATGATGCAGAATTCATCAATAATTGTTAATTGTTTGTTGCTTCTCATGGGTGTCAAATGGAGAATGTGAAGTCAAAGTTGGATAATTATTTGTAAGAGTTTGTATTGCCAATGAAAGCTAATTTTGATATTTTGAGTTGGTGGAAAAATACTTTGAAGTATCCTACTTTGCAATTAATTGCAAGAGACATTTTGGTAGTTTCTGTATTTACTGTGGCTTTGAAATCAGCTTTTAGCACGAGTGAGAGATTCATAAATTCTATCATAGCAGACTTTACCCAAACACAATAGAAGTGTTGATGTGCACACAAGATTGGTTGAAAGGTATTATTAATATTATTACTTGAATTTATTTCTATTAAGTTAATGTTATTTATGAAAAAAAAACTTTATGTTTATTTATGTATTTATTTATTTTTGAAGATTATTGTTTTTGGTTAACAATTCAACCTATTTTTTCTACATTTGATGAAGAGGAGGATGGAAATGATGAGGTAAATATGTTTTTTCATATAATTTTATTTTTAATCTTGATATTATCTATAATTTTATTATGTACTTACAATTTTATTTATTATTGAGGGAGGATTTATCATGTCAAGATGCTAATGGTAGTGGAATTGGATTCTCAATCTAAATAATTTGAATAAAGAAGAAAAAAAGTTGATGGAAACATGAAATTATTAAGCTAGTTTTGCATTATGAATTTTATTAATGGATTGTAATTTTAATTTAGTTTTAAACTTTATGTTATTTGTATTACTTAACTTGTACCTTAATATTGTCGTTTCATCATACATTATATTTTGACTTGTTAGAAGAAATGTTTTGTGTAAATTTTTATATATATATATGATGTGTATGTTGTAAAAAAATTGGGTGAGAATTTTTATTTTATTTCGTTCTACATTATAATTTTTATTTTCAATTGTATATAGCATCTTTAGCATATATGTAACATAAATGCATTAGAAATGTTATAAGTCATAATTACCAGGAATTCTTCTTTGAATTTTTTCAGGCTAGTATTCAAGTTGTAGCCCAAATGAAACTTTCTAAGGGCTTTTTGTTATCTTTTGCATATGATGGTTGTCGTACTAACAGAGTAAGAGAATGTATATCAGAAATCTAGTGTGATAATTTTATTTTTTGTTATTTGTTTTTACCCCTCCTTCAACATTAACAGCTGGATTTCCAAAATGGTATGTTTGGTTGTCTATTTGTGTTCAAGTACAGTAAAGTTAATAATTTTTAGATTTTAATTATATGCTCCTTTTCTTTCGAAAGAAAATAATATGGAGTATATAAGTACATATATTTTTTTGTAAAAATATATTAATAATTAATTATTTAAAAAAAATGCAAATAAATATATAATTTTTAATCAATGTTTTTGGGCGAGGCAGGGATCCCCGCGGGGTAGTGACCGAGGGGAATTTCTTCCTCGTTGGGAATTTTGGGCTAGGGAATCCCCACCCCGTGGGGAGCGGGGATGGGAACGGGGATCCCATAGCCCGCCCCACTATCATTCCTACCCCTCTATCACCAATGAATTTCATACCAAGCTATTACTTTCTTAAATTTATCAAATTATCAAAATTTTCTTCTAAATACTCTTAATCTCTTACAAGCTCTCTTCCACTCCTCCAATTGAAAGTTACTAAGGTTAGATTTTTAGTTTGTATTCTTTAATGAATTTAAATTTGCATGCTAATAATTATTTTGTTTAATAAATTCATCTAACTACTTCAATTTTATTCTATTAGTTAGTATTTAATTTATGTCTATTTTACTTGTCATGATTAATTATTTTAATTTTTAGTTATTCTAAAGTAATTTAATGCGATTTTTTTTTTATTTTCATTGTTATTTTGCTTTAGTGCTAATTTAATTTTTTTACTAGCATTATTTAAAAAATTTATGTTTAATAAATGATGTTTAAAGTTTAAATTATTTTTTGTTTGATATTTAATTTTGCTTATGTTTAATTAGCATTATTTAACCTTTCTAAAGTTGTTTATATTTAATGTTGTTTACTTATTTTATTATTGAGCTAAATTTTCAATTTTGCATATAACTCCCCATGACTCTGTAGCCCTAGAAATATTAAATTTTGTGGACTTTATTTTCAATGTTATTTTATTTATTTGGTAAGTTTAGTTTTTTCTATAATTCTTTTGGAGGGTGTAATATTAATAATTTTGTATTTAGTATTTTTTTTAATTATTTCATTTCGCTAGTTATTTTTTCTTTATCGGCATTGTTTATTTACTTTTTATTATGTTTGTTATTTTATTTTTTATATAATTTTGTAATAATTGTTATTTTAATTATTTTATTTACTTATTATTTTAGTTTTTCATTGATTTTATTTTTCTCAACTTTAGAAAAATTAAAAATAGCATAACGTGGTGGAAGATTGAAGGGAAAGAGTGTTGTTGGTTTAGCCTCATTAGCTACCGGAGAGAGCAATGAATCGCAAGAATATGAAAGTCTAGCCAATGATGACACCATCTACTATGCCTTCAAAGACTGGAAGAACAAATCACACGACAGAATCTACTGTGCCTTCAAAGAAAATGTATAATAATGATGGTAGTGTAATCCATGCTAAATGTAATTATTGTAATTCCGAATAACTTTTCTATTTCTTTATGTTATGATACATCAAGCAATGTATTCCATGAAATTCTTTTATGGGTATTACAGCACATCAGACTCGTGGAATATCCAAAAGCGTGTCATTGCTTTTAGGGTATTCAATGAGACCCATACCACTAATAATATTTATAGGATGATTCGTGGAATCATCGAAGAATATGGCTTGATTTTTAAGATTATTTTCAATTCCTTTTGATAATGCTTTTTTATGAGTGCATTTTGTATCATGTTTTATGCACCCCCAAATTATACTTATGCTCTTCTTTTAGCACTTTTTGTATATATATAATGCTATTTTGGGTATGTTGTGTTCATGGTGCAGGATTTTAGGGTTCAAAACAAATAGGAGTGTAATCGGAGAAAAAAATCAACCAAAGAACACAATTTTCTAAGTGTCCAAGTCAAGCACGGCCAGAGCACGGTCATAGGTGTGTTTCCAAGGAGAGCATACGCAAAGCATGGGCTAGCTCCCTCCCTGTGATTATCACTGGATTGAAGTGCTTCTTTCTCTTAAGGGAAGCACAATCTGCATGCTCCGTTCATAGGTGTGTTCTAGCAGAACACGGATTTATCATGACCGTGCTCTCTCCATGATTTTCTCTGGATAAAACTTAGCCGATTCTCTCAAAAATCCCAAGGAAAACATAGCTTGAGCACCACTGTACTCAGATCGTGTTGAGCCCAAAAAGTCCTTTTTATCTCCTAGATCTAGGTTTCGAGGAGGAGTTTTATTGAGGGTTTCTTCTCCAACTTGGGGGTGATCGTCAGGATTGATGATTAGCCTTCACCACACCATCTAAAGGATCAAGGTTGAGTTAGAGGCAATTGAGAAGTGGAGTTGGCTCATTCCATGAAGTTTTTGAAGTACAACTGAAGAGATTTTGTAAAAGGAGGGAAGTCATGATTTCTCAACTTAGTGCATTTATTCCTTTCTCTTAGTTGATGCTGAACTATGTTGCTTAGTGTACTTTGATTTACTTGTTTTTAATGTTTATGGAGTTTTATTACGTTTTGTGTTAATTCATGTGTTGTATAACTTAGCGTGCTTGATTTTCGTAGTTGCTTTGTAAAACTTGGCATGTGTTGATTACCGTAGTTGTGATTGCCTTGTGTAGTTTCAAAACTCGGCATGTATGAGACCCGTAGTTACAATAGCAAAACATAATGTATTTGAGAGCCGTAGATATGACATTGCTTTTGAGCACCTATAAAAACCTTACAATATACTTGGCAGATATTAGAAACAAGTCAGTACACTAAAGCACATAAGGATTGTCCCGGGGCATTGCTCTCTTATTGTTAAAAACTCAACCCTAGTCTACCTGTACTTCCATCTTCTTTTTCCTTTCTTTGTTTAGTTCATCTTTTTACCAATCATCTTTTGATTGACTAGAGATTAGAAGATCAATTAGTACTATAAGTCCAGTTCCTATGATTCGACAACCCTATCCCTCACGGAATACCACTTTATTACTTGTTACGATCGGTACACTTGCAAAGAGTGCATCACTTCTGCTAATACTGCCTCAATTAGACCTTTAGAAGAATATTTGAGACCTTCTATTGAAGGTATATATTTTTTATATTAGATGTTCTTGTCATGTATTGAACCTATGTGTGCAAACCAAACTATAGTCCCTAAAACAATTTGTAGGACCAATTAGGGATGTGGTATCATATATAGGAATGAACATGACCCTCATGAAATAATGGGCTTGTTATTGTAGAGCAAATAACATGAGAGCCAAAAAGTTCTTGAAAAATGATGAGACTAGATGGAACTCTACTTATTGACTTATTAATGTGATATTTTCTTATAAGACATTATTGATTGTTTTTGTTGATGAAGCTTTGCCTGGTTTTAGTTTATTTAAATATCAATGAATTATTGCTACTAGAGTTATGGATTTACATTTGTGTTTAATACATGTACATATTTATTTTCTCAAGTTTATTTTCCCATTGCACATTTATTCTTATGTGGTGTTGTTGATGTTGCTGAACAATTGTGGAAGTTTAGATTAAATGCTCAATTAGTTATGAGCCTGATGAGTGTCTCGCAAGTACACGGGGTCGTCAAGTAATACCTCTTGTGCGGGCACGAGAGGGTCGTATTCCCTGGGCCCAAGGAGCTACTCTTACTTCCTCTTTACTCGTTGTCTAACCTATCAAATCACTTTGAAATTATAGCTACTAGCATAATTAAAACTAAACAAATATATGTGAATGTGCTAAGTGGGGAGGTATAAATCAAGAGGTGAAGACGGTCACGGATGTGGGTCCCCCTGGGGCTACTAAGGGTTAGAAGAATGCCAGAAATGCTAAGCATGCGGTAGTTCATGCCAAGAGAAATCCAAGGATAGATTATCCCGATGGTCACGGTGATAATCCTTAATCCCATATGAGTATTGACACGGAATCACTTCCGTCCAAATCCTCCTACGATTGCAATACACACAGGAAAGTCTCTAATTAGGGCCAAAACTCAACCTAGGTCTAGCCCTAATGGTTGGAGGGGTACGAAACACCCGAAGGTCACGGCGTCTTCATACATGAATCCCCATCAAGCAGGGTGTGTCTAATACAAGGGCGATGGTCACGCGCCAAGTACAACCTGTTTACATAAAAAATTGCATGTCCTAATTTAAATCAAATAAAAATTTTAAAGTCACTTATAAGACAACATTCAAAATAAGTCTAGAAGACATTTTCGAAATAATATAAAAAAATTTAATCATAAGATCAGCCGAGAGCACAGATCTCGAGGCGATCTAAAATGCAAAAAAATCTCCAGGATCAGCCTAGAGCACAAATCTCAAGGCGATCTAAATATTTAAATCCCAAGATCAGCTAAGAGCACAGATCTCAAAGCGATCTAAATATTCAAATCTCAAGATCAGCCGAGAGCACAGATCTCGAAGCGATCTAAATATTCAAATCCCAAGATCAGCCGAGAGCACAGATCTCGAGGCGATCTAAATATTTAAATCTCAAGATCAGCTGAGAGCACAGATCTCGAAGCGATCAAAATGCAAATTACAGGATTGCCCTTGAGTACACATATCTCAAGGCAATCTCAAATCTCGGGATAGCACGAATACACATCCCGAGGCAATCCTGGATTTCATAAAAAAAAAACTGAGAACATATCTCGAGGCAACTTGAGAAAGTGCAAATCTCGAAACACCCAAACACATATCCCGAGGCAAATTGGATTTGAATTTTGAAAATTTAAATTTTAAATTTAATCCTATCCTCTTTTAAATAAAAAAAATTAATTAAAAAAAATAATAAAATAAAATTTAAATTTTGAATTTTTGTTTAATCCTATCATTTTGTTTGATTGGGTCGCTGAAGTTAAGATTTTAAGGGAAGGGGTTGAGATTGGATAAGAAGAGGCTAAGCTTTTAAAAGGAGGGGTTTTCTTCTAACGTGAAGAGATCTTTTTTGCTTGGGATCAGACAAAAAAAAAAAAAGAAAAAAAGACAGAGAGAAAATTAAGAGAGAAAAAAGAAAGAAGATTTTCTTCTCTTCGCAACCAGACAAAAAAAAAAAAAGAGAGAGAAAATCGAGATTGTTAGAAGGTAAATTTTTTTTCATTTCCTTTTATTATTATTATTATAATATATATATATATAAAGTAAATCTAGTTCGAGGAAGTGTGAGGATGGGAGTTATAAGGAGTAAAAAAAAAAAAAAATTAATTGAGTGATATAAAAATTATATGGTAATACATATTCTATAATATATATATATATATATATATATATATATATATATATATATATATATATATATATATAATTTAAAAATAATAATTATAAAAAAAAAAGAAAATAAGCCCCATCTGCCTGTCGTCCGCGAGGCATCGCCTTCTCCTCTATCGCCGCCTCTTCACCGGTCTTCTTCCAGCCGCTCTTCGACCTCAACCTTGACATCGTCACCCTCGTCAAGTGCGAGCCGAAGGAGGAGCCTTTAGAGGATCTCCCAATCGCCACCGCCTCAATCGCCGCCGTTGTTGCACTGTGCCTTTTGTATCTAAAGCTATTCTAGCGTTGCAGTTGCTGATCTCTTCCAAGACTTTGCCGGCGGAAAGGAGCTGCCGTCATTCTCATGGCTATGCATGCTTCCGGAAGTTTTCCTGTTATGCCAAGAAGAGTTCCGGGTGTTTTTTTTTTAGTAATCGAGCTATCATTGGCCATGCCCCCGGTCAACCGCCCCGTCACCAACTTCTTTGACCGCAGTGTCAAGGCCCTTAATGTCTGCAACGCAATCTGCGATGGGATCGAGCAGTTGAGGCAGTGGCATAAGCACCTCAATATTGTCATCCTCGCATTTGACCCTACCCAGAAGATCGTTGGTGAGGGCCAGGTCTGCCGTGCCAGGAAAGCCCTCGTGGATCTCGCCATCGGGATGCTTGATGAAAAGGAAACTGCTTCTTCGCTTGCTCAACACAATCACTCGTCTTCTCTTCTCCGCAAACTGATGATTGGGACCCCATTAGCCCTTTCTATGTATGCTTTTTGATTCTGATGGAGGCTGCTGCAATCTCAATTTTTGCCTGGTTGTGAGTGATGGTTAGGAAAGCAGTGGGGATCCAGAGAAGCCTCACAAAAATGGTTGGCCAAGCACACACAAGAAGGCTTGTTAGCTTCAGCAGAAGGAATAAAAAAAATGCTCTTAATTCCGAGTGAAGTTTGCATCACCGAAGACAATGCTTCTAAACATATGTCCTATATCAAGATAAGCAAGAAGTAGTTCCAGCTTGAGTTCAAGGCTGTCCTGTTTGTCCCCAAAAAGGCGCCACTTGATCTGTTTGATACAAGGAAAAAGCCCAACAATATCAAGCTCTATGTGCGACGGGTTTTCATCATGGATAATTGTGAGGAACTGATGCTAAAATATTTGAACTTTGTAAAGGGAATTGTGGATTCTGAGGATTTTTCCCTCAACACCTTTAGGGAGACACTTCAGCAGAACAAGATCCTTAAAGTTATTCCAAAAAAAAAAAAAGAGGTGAAGCTGGTAGAGTTGCTAAGATACCACTCTACCAAGAGTAGGGAAGAGATAACAAGCCTCAAAGATTACGTGACAAGGATGAAGAATGAACAAAATGACACCTATCACATCACCGGTGAGAGTAAGAAAGCTGTTGAGAATTCTCCATTCCTTGAGAAGCTGGAAAGGAAGAGACATGGGATGCTGTACTATGGTGTTGTGCCATGGCGGATCAGATTGGTGACAAGGTCAACACTGAAGATGGTTGTCGCACATCTGTGGAGCTGCCATGAGCAAGGTTGTGTTAAGAGCCGCGGGAGATAAAGTCCAATGCAGTCACTGTACTTAGCTTGCTCTTCGGAATCTCATTGCTTGCATAGATTCACAATACGAATGTGGACTGGAGATGGATATCATTCTAGCCAATTCTCTGATGAGTGCGTATGCGAAATTGGGAAGAGTAGAGCTTGCTTGCAAGTTGTTAGATTCAATGTCTCTGAAGGATATTGTGTTGTAGAACTTTTTTGATTACTGGCTACTTACAGTACAACAGCAGTGGCTTTAAAAAAATATATGCTCTTGTTTGATAGAATGAAACTTGAGGGAATAGAACCGAATCATCAAATATATGTTTCTATGGTATCCTCTGTTACAAACAGTGGAGATGCATTTGTCCAAATGGTAGAGGCAGTTCACGCTCAAGAGTTGGATGGCTGCGTTCCTGCTGTTTGATCGAGTCTCTGAGAGGGATGCCATTGCATGGATGGCCATGATATTAGGCTTAACGCAAAAAGATGGAGCGGACAGAGCACTAATTGTTTTCCATGAGTACTGGTAAATTCTAGTGTGATGCCAGTAATAGCAACCATTGCTTGTGTCTTGGCAGTTTGCTCGCAGCTTGGTTTGCTTAATATAGGCTCACTTGTGCCTGGTTTCACAATAAGGCATTATGGACCTGCCACCAAAGAGTTTCTTAAATAACAATGAATACTACAAGCTCCCAAAAGAGGCTCTTTGAAGACGTTGATTCTGAAGATTGTTCAAGAGGGAGATTATGATTCTCATGATAATATTGATGATGTGACTCACGTTACAACTGATGAAGCTATGTCTATCATAAAGCATGAGAAATTGGAAAATTATATTAACGTGGATATTTTACTCCATTAATTGTAAATTTAGACAATGGTGTTTGTTGCCATGTCTTACTTTGAATATATATGCTTGCATGGTTTAAAAAAAAAAGCGTGCATTGATATTAAGGAAAGTACGTGACATATGGTTTGAATATTAAGATATATATAATAATGCATGTGGGACCCGTCCCCAGTGGAGTCGCCATTTTTTTTTTTTTAAAATCTTTTTCCAGGATAAAAAGCAATAGCCATGATAATGTGAGCTTTAAAATAATGGAATATGGGGCCTACCATAAAAAAAGACATGCAAATGAATACATGAAATGCATGTAATACCCTGCATGCATATATATATAGACTCATGGGCTATCATTCGGTTAAAGAGAAACATTTTTTTAAAAGAGCCGGTCTCACCATCACATAGAAATAAATAAATGATCAGCATGAATTGTGAGGTTAAAATCCAAACATTATGTACGGTAAATAAGCAAAATAATGTTGATCTTTTGAAAAGAGCATGCATGTTTGTCAAAGGTTGCTCTCATTGGCTAATGTGGCTCAAGTAGAGAGCAGCATTCAAGCCAAGATGCGCAAAAAGTGATCACCTCTATCTCATCACTGTCTCTTGGCATTGCCTCTCGTGGTCACAAGCATCATCATACCCATATATCTAACGAAAGAAGAAAGATTAACGATGAAAGAACTACTATTCTTCGGTTGTTTTTTTTTTTACGATGAAATCCAATTAACCCATTTACCGACAATGAACTGGTAATATCATTGACAATGACTATGGTGGCTATGAGACATGAAACAATGGAGAAAAGCCTAGGCAAAGGCCAATTGGTGCAGCATTATATCAACATCTAACAACCTGCATAAAAAAATTTATTATTCGGAAGCGATAAAAGTGCTTATTTCGATGCAATATTGGAATACATATCTCGAGACAGTTGATGAAATCCATATCTTGAAGGGATATAAATTTTAAGGCGATACTCAATATACATCTTGAGGCGATTAATGAAATATGAAATGGTGGAAGGGTACAAACCTTGAAGCGACAATAAACACACATCTTGAAGCGGCAAATAAAAGATATACAAATAACACAAATCTCAGAATGACGATGAAACCCTGGTTTCAATATAGTCAAAAGCGGTACAAAATAGCAACAAGGCCTGTATTTGAAGTGGCAGATGAAACGGCGGCGAAGCATGTTCCCCAAGGCGGATAATGGCGTCATAAGAAATATAATAAAATAAATAAATAAATAAATAAAATATGTATGCCTATATATATATATGGCAATATTCATATGTAATGATCACCATGTTTTGACAATGAATTTTATTATTTATTATTGCCTTTTTATTTGTACTTTTGCCCTTAATCGGAGGTTCCTAAGACACTGTCTGGGGTAATTAATAATAGGAGCTTGCCTCTATTAGGAATGAAAGAACCCACAAAACAAATATGATATTTGTGCTTCGATGTACCGTCTGGTGTCTTCTTCACAGACACGATGCCAGACACGTATTTTCGACCCCACAAATTCTGGCACGCCCGGTGGGGACAGCATTCCTCCTCCCATCTTTGAGGCAAAAGTACAAGTAGAGGCATTGTTTCTACATCCTGTGAAAGAAATCTAATATTGTTGATTTTTTTATTGCAGAAGAAGAAATGGCACTCAAGAACTCAACCACCTCTGGAAGTCCAAAACTCACGATCTTCCTTGGCGAAGGAACTGAAGTTCAACTGCCCAATTGCACGTTCAACACTGGAGCTGCAGGAGATGAGCTGACCTTCGGCACAATATCTGAGTCAGTACATTTCGTAAGGATACCTACACCTTCAGAGGAAAACTTGACGGTCCCGCGACTTCCATCCAAGGGTCGTCGCCCTAATGTGATTGTTCCTGCAACTAGCGAGGATGTTGCTATCAAGGAATCACCAAGAGTATCTGCATTTGAGAGGCTATCTCACTCCAAAAGGACAGTCTCTATGAATGATGATGATGATGAACCTACCTTTACCATTACAGCAAAAGGGCGGGAAAGTGGAATCTTCCACTCATCTGACGAAGACACACCAAAGAAGACAAGTGTGTTTTCAAGGCTCACTCAAAGGAAAGTAAAAATTCCAAAGCAAAAGCTTGATTTTGTGTCATTCCAAGGACACAAGAATAATCAAATGGGTACTTTCAACAACTCGTTTGAACCTCTTAAGCTGGTGAAGAAGAATGCAACCACTGCAGACTTGCGTCTTCAACTGAATGAAAACAAGGTTGGTAGACCTCCAAGATCCTATCACAAGAACTCATTTGGCCAAGATATTTACAAGAATTATGCAGCATCAAAGAAATTGCAGTCAGAGAAGATGCGGCCGAAAGAATTTTATCAAAGGAAAAAGCAATTGATCTCAAAAGCACGGAAGACGGTGTTTGACCGTTTAACTCCAACAAGGAATCAACTTAAGATTTCCCGCTCTAAATTTCAATGGAGAAGGGAAATGAAAGATGAAGAAATGGCTCATGCGAATGAAGAAGTAAGAAGTTAACCCAAGATTTCCTGCTCTAACTTTCAATGGAGAAGGGAAATGAAAGATGAGGAAATGTCTTATGCATATGTAGAAATACACACTTGTCGAATAGTTACTGAGGCAAGAGGAAACCCCGCACCAGAACAAGACCAACCGGGACCTGTTACGAGATCTCGTAGAAGAGCAGCAGACTCCTTAAATGGAGAAGAAGGCTCCAGCCATGTGCCAACACATGATGGGTAAGGGATAGGAACTAGCATTCCACCTCTCCACATGCCAAGGAAACACAAAGAAGTAAATCCCCTAAATGAAGATGATGAGGATGAACCTGTTTTTGTTCCTCAAAAGGGACACCGTGATGCTGAATATAAAAGACTCAATGACAACATGACAATGTTGATGGAGTCGATGTTACAAATGCAGAAACAAATCAAAACTCTAATGGAAGATCGACCTGAACAAGTAGGAAGGTCGAGGAGTCCGACCCGAAGGCCGAGAGAAGCCCTTAGGCCAGCTGAGCAGAGGTCGAGAAGTCCAACGCCACATCCAAGGGAAACCTTCAGGCCGGTGGAACATGGGGGAACATCTTATATTCTTGTTCAAGAACAATCAATTGTAATGACTCGGGAAGAGATACAGCGGATGGTAGTTGCTGAACTAAAACAAGCCAAAGGGAGTGAGACAAGGGTCGATGGAGACAAACCCTATCCTAGTTACCATGACTTGGTACCCTACCCCAAAGGATATAATGTTCCAAAATTCAAGCAATTTACTGGGATCGGCAATCTTGACCAACATTTGGCTCATTTTGTGACGGCCTGTGGAGATACAAGTGCGAAACCATCACTCCTCCTTAGATAATTCTCTGCAAGTCTAGCAGGAGTAGCATTTGAATGGTATGCGAATCTACTACCCGAGTCTATTCAAACATGGCAGCAGCTGAAAGATGCCTTTCGAGTATGGTTCGGGGGCATAAGTGACAAAATCACAATTGCTGACCTCGCGGCCACTCGTCAATACAAAGATGAAAAAGTGGTCGATTATATTATGAGATGGAGGAACTTGAGCATTAAGTGTGAACAACCACTTGATCAACCACAGACGGTGGGTTTATTGCTCGGGAACATTGATAATTGGATGGCACCCTTTCTGAGTACATCTGGCATCACAACATTCCAAGACTTGATTTCGCAAGCCAAGAAATTAGAGAGGTGACACGACCCCTTGCGTGTATCCCGCAAGTGCATGGGTTTGTCGAAGTAATAAATTTACCTTGGTGAGAAGGTAGTCGAATCCACAGGGAATAGGGAGATAGAATATAAGGTTTCACTAATTAAGCTATGCAGAATACGGAGAACGATAATAAGATTGATAAGTGAAAATAATGCAAAGCAATAAACTAAGTAGAGAGATGGAAAAAAGAAGTGCAAGTAGGAAAATCGAGAAGGACTAACAATGAGTAAAAGGGGTATCCGGACAAGCTACCTCTAGGGTCTATGTTTCAAGTGCAAGACTATGATATTATACTCTCCTATTGATGTCAATTGAGTCGAGGATATCCTAAGACTCACGGTCCCAAACCTAAGGACAACCGTGACTAACTCCAACACTATGCCCGGTGTTAGGATTCACAACACCCTTCACTCTGTCACCTAGATGACTAAGCCCCAGGGGAGTCCATCTGCCTAAACCTCACACTATGTGGAGTTGCATTATGTTCTAGGGATTCCTAGTGATTAAACCTGTTCCTATACGTAATTCTAACCCTTTGGTCCAGGTGGAAGAACCCTAGTCTAGATTGAGCCCCAGCAAATAGGATTCACTACAACCCTCCACTCTATTACTTGCGTAACTAAGCCCTAGGGGAGTTTATCTACCTATTGCTTCACTCTATTTCGACCGCTATTAAATCAAAGAATCGGAGGTAGGGAGAAATCACATCGAAGGGGAAAGGGGTACATTGCTACCTCACAACTCTCCCTCTCAACCCTCTTTAATCTTGAGTAGTCTAATCCTATAGGAGTTGTCACACCTCCAAAGGAAAGCCTAGATTGCTCTCAACCCTAATGTCACGTTTAAGGGAAAACAATATGAAAGGATAATCAAGATTAAAAACTCAATTTTATTCATCAACGATGGAAAGCATAATAATCAATGTCAAAGAAACATAAGAAACCCTAAAGTTTACAAGTCCGAATACCCCACAAGGGGTTTAGCTCCTCATAGAGCTATACATGTTCATCAACGTGAGAAATAAAGCATAAAACATAGACATCAATGAAAAACCCCCTCGAATTGGTGTGGCCGTGGTCTTGTGCAAACGTTGAACCTCGAAATCGATGCCGACGACGCGCTAGAACCTCCACGAAATCCTCTCCGAAACCCTAGCCGCGCTCCAGAAAGTTGGGGAAAAGATAGGTCGAAAGATTCCTCAAAAGGTTGCAAAAATCCCCTTTTATATTGTTGAATCGCGGCTTTAAAATTGGACTTATCGGGGGCTTCACACGGCCGTGTGGAATTTCCACACGCCCGTGTGAAGCTTCTGTCTCGGCTGAAAAATTAATTTCACACGGCCGTGTGGAATTTCCACACGCCCGTGTGTCTTCACTGGATGGCTGAAATCGCAAAACACACGGCCGTGTGGAATTTCCACACGCCCGTGTGACTTCTCTGTCTGGCTGGAAAATGGCTCACACGGCCGTGTGGAATTTCCACACGCCCGTGTGACTTCTCTGGAACACTAATCTTCAGCTGAACAGGCTTGGTAACTTGCCGAAACGCCTCCCCGGTCCATTGTTCTTCATCGAGGCCATTACTTGGGCACACAAGCAACGGTAGGTCGCTCCGATTGCTTCAAGTCTTCTTCTTTCGCGAGATTCTCCTAAGTAACACGGATTGGACTTGTTGTGAATGTGACTGCCTTTGTGCCCCTCCAAAAGAGGTTGGCACACATCCACAAGTCCAAATACGTGCTTCGTTCCTTGCTTGGTCCGAGAACATCCCAACATTGGCGAACGCGACCTAATTTCATTCTTTTTCTCCAATTAGGCTCCACAATACCTTCAATGCACAAGAGAACACAAATGCACACATTTAGTGATAAAACCTAATAAAAGGTATGCTTAATGTAAGATAATAGCGCTTCGCGATACTATAACACAAGCACTTATCAAACCCCCCCACACTTAAGCTTTTGCTTGTCCTCAAGCAAAATAGAACGTGAAAGTACTTGGGAAGAACAATTGAAAGTGCTTGGCCTTAGGTTCACCAAAAGTATGCAAAAGAAGCATTCTACAAGTAAGGGGAACTCAAAACATTGCATAAGGTTACCAATGCTCTAGCTAAAAACTCGAATCAAAAAGGATGAAAACTCGAAAATGTGTTAGTGTGTGCGATCTTACTCAAGAGAACCAACAAGTACTCCTCAAACGTTGGTTAGAAAGGACTTATTTATATACAAAAACAAAAAAAATAGTGATGGAAGTAGTAGCTTCACACATCCTTGAAGGTAGCCCTTTCCTAGGCGGCCGCCAAAGGTGGCTTTCACTCTTTCGAGGAGGTAGCTCTTTCTACCGGGGTAGTAGCTTTCACGCATCCCATGAGATAGCTCTTTCTCTCATTAGGGCATAACTTGTATCCGACTTATGAGAGTAGCTGCATACTTCATAGGCGGTAGCTCTTGCCACCCCAAATGCATAATTAAAACAAAGCTTATATTTACAAACTCATATATATATATATATATTTTTTTTTTTCTTTTTCTTTTTTTTTTTTTATATATATGCATTTTCCAAAGTAAAACTAAGAACAACGATAAACTTGTCCTTAAAAACTTCAAGATTGAGTTTCCAAAAGATTCCAAGAGTAAGTTGTGTACTAAGATGATTCGAGCAAAAATTCCCTAAAATTCAAGTGAAAACTAGAGTATGATAGGATACAATGTTGAAAAATCTCCTAAACTATAAGAATACAACCGTTGCAACTGAGGTGAACCGCCATAGGCTACATTTAGCATAAGCAATTGAACGCACAAGTAAAGGTGTGTGCAATGTGAACTCCCCCCCACACTTAAGATGTACATTGTCCTCAATGTACGCATATAAGCTCAATAATAAGTGAAAACGATAAAAGCAATTAGTGTGGAAGTGGCAATTGAAACATTACTCCCCTGAACTCCAAGTGTTGCGTTTGATGAAGCTAGGTCATTGAGAGTTGAGTCTCAATGGTTCGTGGAGCACACACGATTCCATGACCGTGTCAATGACTATTCCTCAAAATCCTTACATCCAAGACCATCTGCGCACACATAAACGAGGGTTCAGTAAAGCTCAATAAAACTCGAGTATATAAAATGTAAAGCAATGAATACAACTCGAGATAAAAAGAAAAAGCAAAATAAAAGCTATACTCAGAAGGAGAATCCTTTCTGAGTACTACAAGTCCAAAATAAAGTAAAGATATACAGAAATGACAAATAAAAGAAAAGAATCTAAAATCTAAGACGCCTCAGCGTCGGTGTCCTGAATGGTGGCCTCTGGTGCTGCTGGAGGCTCTGGATCTGCTGGTGACGCTGGAGCTGCTGGTGCTGAGGGAGATGGAGGTGGTGGAGTGGACACCCGAGGTCGGACCACGAAGGAGGAGGAGGCGACAATCTGCTCGAAGGTCTGTCGCAAGCTCTGGAACTGCGCCATCACCTCCTGGTGCTGTGAAATCTGTGTGGCCCTAACCTCGGCCACCTCGGTCTGTAGGATCCCCACTGCGCTCTCGAGGCGCTCCAGTCTGTCCTGGCCTTGAGACGGTGAAAACATCCGCACTGGAGGTGGCTCCGGCGCGGTGGTGGGTACCTCGGTCTCTGTGTCCTGCGGGGGTGGCTCCAATGCTGCCCGGGATCCCTCGCCCTGCTCTGTATGGGGTATAATCCAGGTATACGTCCCTGATCCTCCTCTGCGGATCATACCCATCATCCTCAAGGTATCTGTGCCCAGGGGAACTGGTACACTCGTCTTCTCTGCTCCCCTGACTCCATCTCTGAGCCCCAGGCCAATGAGAAGTCTGGTGATGTAGGGGCCTGCAAAGATAACTCCTACCCTGGGGTACTGGCCCTGATGGCGAATGTAGTCGGCCACAATGTGCCCCAGGTGGAGTGGCTCATTCTCCACCATCGAATACAAGTAGAGGAGCTCCTGGCGACTCAGAACACCAGTACTGTCTCCCCTGCCACTAATAGATCTGCTCATAACTGCGTGTAGACATCTATAGGCAGGTCGAGAAAGGCATGAAGCCTTAGAGACACCCGGCTCGTACTGACCCTGACCACAAAGTCTGCTATACGCCTGCTGCGGTGTCACGGTACCCGGGTAGTCTGTGGGGAGCAATGAGTACTCCTCTGTCTCAGTGTACGCCTCATCATATAGACGCATCCCAATCGAAAACTGGCTCATACTGAGGCTGTAATGTCGACCGAGGGCTCTGAACTGAACTGTGGTGCCCTCGGTGAAACTGCTGTACCCCCGGTCGAACTCAAACGACGCCAGGACCTCTAAGGTGAGCGGTCGGATCACCGAGTCCCGGATAACCATCAATCTCTCCCAGCTACCGACTGAGAGCAGCTCGCTAATCTCATCTGCGACGCTGTCTCCCCCCTGAATACTCCTCACTATACTCAAATCCAAATATCTCGTCTGTCCAAAACGGAGTCCTGATAAACGCTCGAACCGAACCTGATGCTCGGCTATACTGAACTCTGTCTCTGCTGGAGGAGGTGTGGGCTCACGTGGGCGCTTCCCTGTCGATTTCCTGGGTCTAGAAGACATTCCTGTAAGATTGGAAAAGAAAACAATCAAAAACAGTTCAAAATAACTAATCTGCAGAAATCCACACGGCCGTGTGTTAATTCCACACGCCCGTGTGGAGTTTCTGACGGGCAAAGCATCACGGCCGTGGGGTTAAAAATCCACAATTTACATCTTAATTCGTTCTAATTTCATTCTAAGCATGCTCGTATGTAATGTAAACATTCAAACCAAGCAAAATTGTATAAAAGAACGAATTGAATCAAGAATTGACGAAGAAAAAGGTATTGAAGGTCTCACCGGCGGTGGAGATGAAAAACAAAGTAATACGGCCGGAAAACTCGAACAAAATCCTTCAAAAACCTCAGAGAAAGTCGGGGAAGTGATAGAGAGGGTAGGAGAGAAGTTTAGAGTGGGGAAGGAAGAGGCACAAGTGATTTCTATAAGAAAAACGCGCGGCGTTTGAAGTTCTGGAAATTCACACGGCCGTGTGAAGTAACCACACGGCCGTGTGCCTCAGAAATTAGGGTTCACAGGGGCCAACACACGCCCCTGTGCGCACTCTGGTCACTCTCTGAACTACCTCACACGGCCGTGTGTTAATTCCACACGGCCGTGTGCCTCCACAGGGGTATACACAGGGCCACCCACACGGGCCTGTGGATTCACGGGAAAATACAGAAGGTCTCTGAAAATTTTCACACGGCCGTGTGTTAATTCCACACGGCCGTGTGCCCAACTTGGCCAAGACACAAGGCCGGCCACATGGGCCAACACACGCCCCTGTGGTCTCTCTGACTTGCCCGAGAAACGCTAAGTATTTCACACGGCCGTGTGAATAATCCACACGGGCGTGTGCCTTGACAAGCTCTCCCACAGGGGCTCACACACGCCCCTGTGGTTTCTCGGGATGAAAGGGAATTCCTGCAGAATTTTCACACGGCCGTGTGGAAATCCCACACGGCCGTGTGCGTTAGCACAGTGGCACTCACAGGGGCATCCACACGCCCCTGTGGACTCTCTGGAAGAGAGTTGAAGTTCTGCGAAATTTCACACGGCCGTGTGTTAATTCCACACGGCCGTGTGCCCCTTCTGAAGTTTTTCACAGGGGCAAAGTCACGCCCCTGTGCCTTCTCTGGTTGAGCTCCAATTGGTAACACACGGCCGTGTGTTAATTCCACACGGCCGTGTGTTTTCTCTGGTTTACTTAGAAAATTCTACAGACTCTCAGAAAAATTCAGAAATTCTTTTAAAACACTTAGAGCCTGTATAAACCATAAAAACACGACCAGAGACCATCGAAAACACACGCAACCGACTCAAACTTCGTCAATTAACGTTAAGGCACACGTAAATAATCGAAAATCCACATGAAAACTCAGCATATGCATATGAAAATTGGGACACCATTGCTAAGACTTTTATTCAACCCTAAAACTAAACTAGGTCCTAGAAAAACTGCAAAAACGCTTGGGTTGCCTCCCAAGAAGCGCTTGTTTAACGTCACTTAGCTTGACGTACCTGTCTTACCTTACGGAGGTTCATGAGTGGAATTTTCCCTCTTCCCTATAATTTGAAAGCAAGCATTGCATAATCGTTGCAAGGTAGAGGGAGAATTATCGAGTTTGTTACCACACATGGGTGAAACACCCTTACTTCGTGAATGCTCATCCCCTTTCTTGTTGGGGTTCTTTTTGTGGCGACGTCTCGACCTCTTCAATCTCCGAAGGACTTTCTTTCTAAGCTCCTTCTCCTTCTTGATGTCTGTTTCAACTGAAACAAGCGCGAGTACTTCTTCCTCTTCAGTCTCCATGTCTTGATCCGGCCACCCTTCATATGGATCCGGGTTAAACATATCCTGCATATATTCATCAATGCAATCATCAGTGACATCAAGATAATATAGAGCATCATCAAAATCAAGAGAATGTCGCATGGCTTCGGCGAGGCGGTAAGTGAGCTTGTCGTCCCCAACCCTAAGTGTGAGCTCTCCACCGTCCATGTCTATCAAAGCTTTGGAAGTGCGCAAGAACGGCCTCCCAAGGATCAGCGGCACCTCGACATCCTCGTCTACATCGAGCACTACAAAGTCGACCGGGAAAATGTACTTATCCACTTTCACCAACACATCTTCAACAATACCCCTCGGATGCCTCACCGATCTATCCGCAAGCTGAAGTGTCATCCGGGTAGGTCTAGGCTCGCCCAAGCCTAGCTTTTGGAAGAACGTGTAGGGCATGACATTGATGCTTGCCCCCGAGTCGGCTAGTGCCATCTCCTCACCCATATCACCAATATTGCATGGTATGATAAAACTTCCGGGGTCCTTCCTCTTGCTTGGCAAATTCTTCTGTAGCACTGCCGAACAGTTTGCATCGAGGATGACGGATGCACTTTCCTCTAACTTCCTCTTATTGGTCAAGAGGTCTTTTAAGAACTTCGCGTACTTGGGCATTTGGGCTAATGCTTCCGCGAATGGAATGTTGATGTGCAATTGCTTGAAGACACCCAGAAATTTCTTGTATTGCTCATTGTCTTGGTCATTCTTCAATCGTGAAGGATAGGGAATTCTCGGCTTGTAAGGTGGGGGTGCCACCTCTTTCTCCTTTGGTGCTCCATCCTCTATTTCCACGACTTCGGGTGAGTTCTTAGTCTTCTCAAGAGGGAGATGTCCCTCAACCTCCTTACCACTTCTCAAGGTAATTGCCTTTAGTTGTTCTCTTGGGTTGGTCTCCGTATTGCTAGGCAAACTACCTTGAGGTCTCTCCGCCAAAGTCTTCGCAATTTGCCCTACTTGGTTCTCCAAGTTGTGTAGGGAGGCGGTGTGATTACGAAGAGTAGCTTCCACCGATTGGAACCTTGCGTCCGAAGAAGAAACGAACCGTGTGAGGGCTCTCTCTAGGTCAGTCATCTTTCCCTCCAACCCGGTCACTCGGTTTTCTAAATTCGGAGCTTGTTGACTTTGAAATCCCGGTGGTGCACTATTTTTGTTCTGTTGTGACTGTCCTTGATTGCTCCAAGAGAAGTTCGGATGGTTCTTCCATCCCGGATTGTATGTACCACTATACGGGTTGCCTTGGCCTTGTCCTCGATATGAATTCCCCACAAAATCGGCCTGCTCTACCGCACTAGTGCCTCCAATAGCAATAGGACAATCGCTTGAAGCATGTCCTCCCCCACAACCGTTACAAGTAGTGATGGCCGCAACTCTTGGCGAAGCTAGAGCATCTAGCTTCTTACTTAACGATTCCACTTGTGCTGCCAACGATGTAACCGCATCAACCTCATGAATTCCGGCAACCTTTTTCCTATCCCTTGAGTTCCATTGATAGCTATTCATAGCCATCTCCTCTACAAGGTGCCGAGCTTCACCGGGAGTCTTGCTTCCAAGAGTCCCTCCGGCCGCCGCATCTAAGAGTTGCTTTGTACTCGGATTCAACCCGTTGTAAAATGTGTGAATAATCATCCACTCGGGAAATCCATGTTGCGGACATTTGCGAAGGAGCTCTTTGAACCTGTCCCATGTCTCGAATAGAGACTCCAATTCCATCTGTACAAAGGAAGATATCTCATTCCGGAGTCTTGCAGATTTCCCCGGTGGAAAGTATCTAGCCAAGAATGCCTCGGCCATTTCCTCCCACGTAGTAATGGAGGCTCTAGGTAATTAGTGCAACCAATGCCTTGCTTTTCCTTTCAATGAAAATGGGAAGGCTCTCAATCGAATTGCATCGTCCGTCACTCCATTTATCTTCAACATGTCACACACTTCCAAGAAATTTTCTATGTGACTATTAGGGTCTTCATCGGCTAACCCATTAAACTGTGCGGACTGTTGCAACATCTGAATGAACGACGGCTTCAATTCGAAATTCATTGCTGTAATTGGGGGCCTCACGATGCTTGATTGGGTCCCCATAACTGCGGGTCTAGCAAAATCGGACAACGTTCGCTGCTGCTCGTTCTGTTCTGCCATTGTCTCTGACCCTTCTGTCTCAATATCGGCTTGATTTGATGCTTCTTGTACAGGTTCTTTCCCTTTACGATGTGTTCTTCTTCCAATGTCTGGGTCTCCTTCAACAAGTATTGAAGGGTTCCCACGGGTCATAACCTGGAGCCGAAAACAAAGAAAAGAAAAATAAGAACAATGATAGGTAAAGAAAATATGAAATAGAATGCGAAGTGAATAGCTAAAATAGTGAAAAACAAATATCTAAAACGCCTATTCCCCGGCAACGGCGCTAAAAACTTGACACGACCCCTTGCGTGTATCCCGCAAATGCACGGGTTTGTCGAAGTAATAAATTTACCTTGGTGAGAAGGTAGTCGAATCCACAGGGAATAGGGAGATAGAATATAAGGTTTCACTAATTAAGCTATGCAGAATACGGAGAACGATAATAAGATTGATAAGTGAAAATAATGCAAAGCAATAAACTAAGTAGAGAGATGGAAGAAAGAAGTGCAAGTAGGAAAATCGAGAAGGACTAACAATGAGTAAAAGGGGGTATCCGGACAAGCTACCTCTAGGGTCTATGTTTCAAGTGCAAGACTATGATATTATACTCTCCTATTGATGTCAATTGAGTCGAGGATATCCTAAGACTCACGGTCCCAAACCTAAAGACAACCGTGACTAACTCCAACACTATGCCCGGTGTTAGGATTCACAACACCCTTCACTCTGTCACCTAGATGACTGAGCCCCAGGGGAGTCCATCTGCCTAAACCTCACACTATGTGGAGTTGCATTATGTTCTAGGGATTCCTAGTGATTAAACCTGTTCCTATACGTAATTCTAACCCTTTGGTCCAGGTGGAAGAACCCTAGTCTAGATTGAGCCCCAGCAAATAGGATTCACTACAACCCTCCACTCTATTACTTGCGTAACTAAGCCCTAGGGGAGTTTATCTACCTATTGCTTCACTCTATTTCGACCGCTATTAAATCAAAGAATCGGAGGTAGGGAGAAATCACATCGAAGGGGAAAGGGGTACATTGCTACCTCACAACTCTCCCTCTCAACCCTCTTTAATCTTGAGTAGTCTAATCCTATAGGAGTTGTCACACCTCCAAAGGAAAGCCTAGATTGCTCTCAACCCTAATGTCACGTTTAAGGGAAAACAATATGAAAGGATAATCAAGATTAAAAACTCAATTTTATTCATCAACGATGGAAAGCATAATAATCAATGTCAAAGAAACATAAGAAACCCTAAAGTTTACAAGTCCGAATACCCCACAAGGGGTTTAGCTCCTCATAGAGCTATACATGTTCATCAACGTGAGAAATAAAGCATAAAACATAGACATCAATGAAAAACCCCCTCGAATTGGTGTGGCCGTGGTCTTGTGCAAACGTCGAACCTCGAAATCGATGCCGACGACGCGCTAGAACCTCCACGAAATCCTCTCCGAAACCCTAGCCGCGCTCCAGAAAGTTGGGGAAAAGATAGGTCGAAAGATTCCTCAAAAGGTTGCAAAAATCCCCTTTTATATTGTTGAATCGCGGCTTTAAAATTGGACTTATCGGGGGCTTCACACGGCCGTGTGGAATTTCCACACGCCCGTGTGAAGCTTCTGTCTCGGCTGAAAAATTAATTTCACACGGCCGTGTGGAATTTCCACACGCCCGTGTGTCTTCACTGGATGGCTGAAATCGCAAAACACACGGCCGTGTGGAATTTCCACACGCCCGTGTGACTTCTCTGTCTGGCTGGAAAATGGCTCACACGGCCGTGTGGAATTTCCACACGCCCGTGTGACTTCTCAGGAACACTAATCTTCAGCTGAACAGGCTTGGTAACTTGCCGAAACGCCTCCTGGGTCCATTGTTCTTCATCGAGGCCATTACTTGGGCACACAAGCAACGGTAGGTCGCTCCGATTGCTTCAAGTCTTCTTCTTTCGCGAGATTCTCCTAAGTAACACGGATTGGACTTGTTGTGAATGTGACTGCCTTTGTGCCCCTCCAAAAGAGGTTGGCACACATCCACAAGTCCAAATACGTGCTTCGTTCCTTGCTTGGTCCGAGAACATCCCAACATTGGCGAACGCGACCTAATTTCATTCTTTTTCTCCAATTAGGCTCCACAATACCTTCAATGCACAAGAGAACACAAATGCACACATTTAGTGATAAAACCTGATAAAAGGTATGCTTAATGTAAGATAATAGCGCTTCGCGATACTATAACACAAGCACTTATCAAGAGGACTAACCCAAAGGTGTTGACTAATTTCCAGTCGACTTCAAGGAATGATAGAGACAAATCGAAGAGGACAGAAGGTGTCAAGTACACTGCCACAACCTTCAATGTTGAGAAAGGGAAAAGCGTAGCTGAGCCCCATAAGCCGGAACAAGTTAAGGCATCTGCCTTAGGTATTATTGGTAATGAATCAAGACTTCTCCCTTCCTCGAAGGATAGGATGAATAAGAAGTATTCTTTCAGAAGAGACAAAGTACATAAGCTCTTCAAAGATGCTGTACGAGAAGGTCTGTAACTCCCTGAATGCAAGAGGCCTGAAGAGCAAAACAAGAAGGACCATCCCAGTTACTGTCCATATCATAGGGTGTTGGGACATACAATAGAAGATTGCTATGTTTTCAAGGACTGGGTGGAGCGACAGTACCAAGAGGGTAAAATTACACTCTCAAAGAATGTCTTGTCCGAGCAACCAGCTGAACATACCCGCTATGTGACTACCCTAAACTCACAAGGATCATCCCAAGGGGAAGTTATAGTGGTTGGCAACAAAGTGATACTCCCATCGACAGAAGATGATAAACTTTCATCTATTCCAGAAGAGTTATGGGAGGTATTTATATCCAAAAGATCAATGAAGATGTTGAAAAGGTTGGCTGAACTCCCAGGGATATCTTGGAAACGCTCTCAAGAACCTCCTAAAGGCCCCCAAACAAAACAATCAAAGAAGAAGAATAAGAAGAAAAAGCGTGAACAATCAAAGCGCAAGAAGTCCATTATTGAAGAGTATATAGAGACTCTTGATGAATATGAACAGAAGGAAAGGGTTCTGATTACCCTCAAAGATTATTTTCCAGATGAAGTCAAAGAATTGCTTGGAGAATTAGCTAAGGAAGTTGATGAAAATGATGAAGATGTGCAAGTAGAGACTTGCAGGGTTATTTCGGGAGGAGAATACCCTCTATACAACCCAGAAGATGGTGACAATGATGACTATGATAGCTTCTCTGAGCCAGAAGAGTCATATGACCGTTATGGCCGGCCCTATATCAGTAAGAAGCAGAAAAAGAAAATAGCATTCAGGGAGAGAGTAAAGAAGGCAAACGCCAAGCTCTTGGAGCCCTACCAACAAACAAAGCCCAAAGAACCATATTACACCCCGAAGACCCCAAAATATAAGGTCTTAAGAAAAGTTATGCCTGCTGAAGACATCCATTCTTTCATTCAAAGGGTGTCAGAGGAGTCAACTAATAGGTTGTCGCAGTTAGATATTGAAGATGCTGAGTGGGATGGGAGGTATCCTCCAGAAATATCAGGACAAAATTTTGTCTCTGAGATCATAGATTCTTCAGCTCCTGCCAAAACAACAAACGCTAAGAAAATATCTATCTCTCAAGTTGTCAAAATAAAGAAAGACAAGAGAAGAGATCTAGCCATAGAAAAAGGGTTGGATTTGCCAAGACCCAAAAGGCCGTGTTTGATGCATCTTGATAGTCATCCAAACTACTGTCCATATCACCGGCTTGTAGGACACACCATAGAAGAATGCAAAAAATTTCAAAACTGGTTGCAAAGACAGGTCACTATGGGAAATTTGACACTCACATAAGACTACTTTGAAGAAAGAGGAGAATGTTGTGCCATAGCCGTTCTTGATAATTCAGAAGACGAGCTAAACTTTCCTGATGAGGAAGAGGGAATACCACAACAGGTACATCATATGCAACTTAGAACTGGGAAGACACTTCAACCAAGATAGGCTTCTAGCTCAAATGACAGAAATAAAGGGAATGCTTCTAGCACAAATGACAGAAATAAAGGGAAAAAACTTGAAGAAGATAATGTCTCCCCAAAGAAACCCTCAAAAAGGCCGAATTATAACATTTTGGCACATTTGAAGAAGGTCCCAGCACTCCTCAGTATGTAAGATGCATTGATGATGTCAACTGAAGTCAGGGAGTCCTTAATACATGCTCTACAAAATCCTGAGGAGTATCAAGCATACTTTGCCGAGGTCAACATGAAAGATGTTTTACATGCAGTCCATACACTTTTAGTGTCCTTCACAAATAAAGACCTGTTGCTTGGCACTACAGCACACAACAGACCATTATATGTGACAGGGTTTTGTGATGGGATAAAGATCAACCGGGTTTTGATTGATCCAAGGTCTTCTGTAAATTTAATGACCCTCAACACTCTGCGAGCATTGGCCCTTGAAATATGCCACTTATCTCCAGAGAAGATCATTATCCAGGGCTTCAATCAACACAGCCAAAAGGCATTAGGGTCCATTACTCTTCCCATTAAATTTGGAAAGATGACATCTGATGTGAAGTTCCATGTGATTAATGCTGATGCCTGTTATAAAGCTCTCCTAGGAAGGCCATGGATTCATGAAAACCAGATGGTTCCTTCAACACTTCATCAATGTGTAAAGTATCTGGTAGACGGGGAAGAGTTCAGAATTGATGGAGAGATCCAACCTTTTGGCATCCATGAAATACACTATGAGGACGCAAGGTACTATCTTAGTTCATCCAATGGGGGCAAATCAACCGAAGAGGGTAAATTGCAAAGTCCAAAAGAAGGTTCTTTGATGAAGACGACCAAAGCTGCTCCAGTGCTCCAAAAGAGGGAACCAGTACTACCTCACTTTGGTAGTGACACTGAGTCATCAGAAGATGAAAGTGATGAGGATATACACCAAAGCAAGGGTCAAGATGAAAGATCTGCTCAAAAAAGTGCGTTGCACATTACAAGGGTTCCTGATGGACTCTACAAGTCCTTAGAGGATTTGAATGTGAATACAGTTGAGCATATGAAGACATTCTATGTACCAGCTCGGCGTGGAAATGAGAGAGGCATCCTCTTTTACGAGGCCAAGAGCAATAAGATTTCAAATGATGATGTCATAAATATTGAAGAAATAGAAGATGATGAAGTTCAACCCATAAATTTCCCAAGCTATTACCCTAACAAGCTCAAGAAGATAGTTGAGGGGTTTGGGGGCAAAATCAAGTGGTCGAGGAAGTCATATCAGAGCTTTCGCCGATTGTGGGATCCTGCACATATGGATAAGAGAGGAATAGGCTACTCTGAGTCTTCCAAGTACTCATGTTACATGGTAACATCCCAGGAAGAAGAAGAAGAAGAAGAAATCAAGATGAAGAATGCACCGCTTGAACTAGAAGATGGGGGGCAAGCAACAATCGATGAGCTGGTTGAAATCAACTTGGGAAGCGATGAGGACCCAAGGCCGACTTTCCTAAGCACACAGCAATCAGAAGAAGAAAAAGCATCATTCAAGGCTCTCCTGAAGGAGCATATTGACTACTTTGCCTGGAATTATAATGAAATGCCGGGGTTAGATGATGAGGTAGCTATTCACAGACTGGCCATTGACCCTAATGCTATTCCAGTCAAACAGGCACCGAGAAAGATGAAGTTTGACCTAGAAGAAAGGGTGATAGAAGAGACAAAGAAGCTGATTGAAGTAGGATTCATCAGAGAAGAGAAATACCCTAATTGGGTAGCTAGTATAGTGCCTGTGAAAAAGAAGAATGGGCAAATACGGATCTGTGTAGACTTCAGAGACCTTAACAAGGCATGCCCCAAGGATGATTTCCCCCTTCCAGTTATGGAGATCATGATCGACAACACCTCAGGGTACGAGATGTTCTCCTTTATGGATGGATATTCTGGATACAATCAAATCAAAATGCATCCAGATGATGAGAAGAATACTGCCTTCCGAACACCCATGGGCATCTACTGTTATAGGGTAATGTCATTTGGACTGAAGAATGCAGGAGCAACATATCAAAGGGCTATGACCAGGATATTTGATGATTTAATTCACAAAGTTGTCGAATGCTATGTGGATGATCTTGTGGTTAAAACAAGTTCCAAAGACAAGCATCTTGATGATCTGAGGACAGTCTTCACACGCCTCAGAGAATACAAGTTGAAAATGAATCCCATGAAGTGTGCTTTTGGAGTCCTCTCTGGGAAATTCTTAGGCTTCATAGTGAGGCACTGGGGGATAGAGATAGATCCCTCCAAGATAAAGGCGATCCTGGAAATGCCACCTCCTCAAACACTGAAGCAGCTGCGCTCCTTCCAAGGACGTTTAGCATATATTAGAAGATTCATCTCCAACCTCTCTGGAAGATGCAAGCCCTTATCTAAACTGGCCAAGAAAAATGCGAATTTCAAATGGGATGATGAATGTCAGAGAGCCTTCGAAGACATCAAACAGTACTTGTTAAAGCTACCGGTATTGGCAGCCCCAATCCATGGAAAGCCTCTAATCTTATATACTGCCGCATTGGAAGGGTCTTTGGGAGCTATGTTGGCCCAGAACAAAGAAGAAGGCAAAGAAAATGCGTTATATTACCTCAGCAGGATGTTGATAGGGGCTGAGAGTAAATACACGCCAATTGAAAAGCATTGCCTAGCTTTGGTGTTTGCAATCAAGAAGTTAAGACACTACTTGCTAGCGCATAAAGTAATGCTCATATCAAAAATAGATCCACTAAAATACCTTATGACGAGACCATTGCTTACAGGAAGACTCGCAAAATGGGCACTGATTCTGATGGAATTTGACATAACATACACTCCACAGAAGGCTATTAAAGGGCAGGCGTTGGCAGACTTCCTAGCAGCACATCCTCTACCTGATAATTCATCACTTAATTTTGATCTCCCCGATGAAGAGACATTAACAGTGGAAGAAGCAAGGTGGCGACTATACTTTGATGGAGCGTCATCTATAAAGCCGGCACTCATGTCCCAAATTCCGCAAATCAAAGCTGGGATAGGACTAGTGTTCGTCACACCAGAAGGGGGAATCCTCAGATATGCTCTCTCCCTTACGGAACCATGTACAAACAATGAGGCAGAATATGAAGCTCTCATAGCTGGTTTGGAACTGGTAATCAAAATGGGGATCCAAGACATACATATATTTGGAGACTCACAACTCATAATCAAGCAAGTCAAAGGAGACTAAAGATATATAAACCTGAACTTCTTAAATATTACAAGAAGGTCAAAAATCTGATGAAGAAAATCCCCCATATATAATTGAGGAGGGTTTCAAGATCAGAAAATGGAGAAGCTGATTCTTTGGCAAAAGTAACAAAGGAGCTGGAAAATCCGAATTATGAAGAAATCCATATAACCATAAGAAATAGAAGACCCATTAGTACAATCCCTGACGAGGTGGAAGAGGAGAGTGCTGGGGGCAAAGCGGAAGTCTTAACTCTCGAAATTCCAGAGGAAGATTGGAGGCAACCGTTCATAGAATATTTGAAATATGATAAACTCCCAGAGGATAAATCAGAAGGTCTTCAGATAAAGCGAAGAGCCCTAAGATTCACCCTCATAAATGATATATTGTACCGTAGGTCATATGATCAACTACTCCTGCGGTGCCTTTCGCATGAAGAAGCCCAAGAAGTTATGCATGATATACATTCCGGGATATGTGGTGCACACCAATCCGGACCTAAGATGCGACTCAAGATTAAGCGCTTGGGATATTATTGGCCAACCATAGTCGGAGATTGCATCAATTATGCTAGAAAATGTCATCTATGCCAGATACATGGAGATTTTATTCATCAACATCCAAATCCTTTACACCCTATAGTCTCGTCATAGCCCTTTGAGATATGGGGAACAGATGTAGTCGGTCCTATTGAACCACCATCATCTTTGGGACATCGGTTCATATTGGCTGCAACAGATTATTTCTCCAGATGGGCAGAAGCAATCCCGTTGAGAGAAGTCAAGACGGAGAGTATCCTCAAATTCTTCACGGAGAACATCTTATACAGATTTGGGAATCCAAGAAGAATTATTTCAGATAATGGCCCCGCTTTTAGAAGCTTCAAGATCAGGAGATTTACACATCACCATAAGATAAATTGGAGATATACCTCTATCTATAACGCTAGAGCGAATGGATTGGCAGAAGCATTCAATAAGACCCTCTCAAAGTTGTTGAAGAGAGCAGTGTCCAAGAACAAGAAGGATTGGCATGAAAGACTCCCGGAGATGCTATGGGCATATCGTACCACCTATAGGACTCCGACACAATGCACACCGTATTCTTTGGTGTTTGGAACTGAAGCAGTCTTACCTCTCGAAATCCAGATACCCTCATTGAGAATGGCAGTGCAAAATGAAATCTCAAATGAAGATAATGTTCGACTTCGCTTGGATGAGTTGGATTCTCTTGACGAGAAAAGGTTAGGAGCACAACAGAATCTTGAAGTCTATAAAGCCAAAATGTCTCAAGCTTACAACAAACTGGCTCGTTTCCGGACTTTTACCAAAGGAGAGATGGTCCTTGTCCTCAGAAGACCCATTATCACCAACAAAAAGGCCGGTGGCAAGTTCAAAGCAAATTGGGAAGGCCCTTATGTTGTAGAGATCGTCTACGAAGGAGGCGCTTATCAACTTATTAACGCCAATGGAGAAAGACCGATGCCGCCCATCAATGGTCATTTCCTGAAGAAATACTATGCTTGATGTAAAAAATGTTGGCCTATGACGGAACGTCTGGTCCCTCACAAGGTAGACTAGTCATGTACAATTAAATGTACTTCCTGAGGCAAAACATTTTTTTTCATATATTTTTGTACTAAATTCACTTTTGTATTGAGTATTATTTAATGAAATAAAGAGGCATGTGTTTGTCTATGACGGAACGTCTGGTCCCTCACAAGGGTAGACTAGTCATGTACAATTAAGTGTGCTTCCTGAGGCAAATACATCGGCCCATGTGTTCTTTAAAAAAAAAAATCAAAAAATTAAAAAAAAATTAAAAAAAAAGAACTTAAAAAAAACAAAACAAAACAAAACAAAAAAAAACAAAGAAGGAAAAAACAAAACAAAACAAAACAAAACAAAACAAACCAAAGCAAAGAAGAAAAAAGGAAAAAAAAACAAAACAAACAAAAAAAAGGGAAAATTTTAAAAATTTTTGAATTTGAAAAAAAAAAGAAAAGAAAAAAAAGAGAGAAAATAAATCATGAAAAAATAAATTTTCTGAATTTCTAAATTTCAAAAAGAAACAAAAAAAAAAGCAAAAAAAAATTGAGAAAGAAAAAACAAAATTTGAAGAAAATCATGAAAAAAAAAATTATCAAAATTTCCCAATTTCAAAAAAAAAAATCTCTATAAGAAAATAAATTTTCAAATTTCGAGATAAGGCGAATTTGTGCTAGGAATGTGGCGCGTGAAAACTTGATAAACCTCATTACAATTTTTGGCCATATCCCAAAAAGATTGAGAGATATTTGCCATGACAAAATAAAAGGTTGGGGATTCATACTTCTCCCACTCAATCTCACTAAAATTCTTCGTGAGAGAAGTATGAAGGGGGCATTTGTTTACATAAAAAATTGCATGTCCTAATTTAAATCAAATAAAAATTTTAAAGTCACTTATAAGACAACATTCAAAATAAGTCTAGAAGACATTTTCGAAATAATATAGATCAGCCGAGAGCACAGATCTCGAGGCGATCTAAAATGCAAAAAAATCTCCAGGATCAGCCTAGAGCACAAATCTCAAGGCGATCTAAATATTTAAATCCCAAGATCAGCTAAGAGCACAGATCTCAAAGCGATCTAAATATTCAATTCTCAAGATCAGCCGAGAGCACAGATCTCGAAACGATCTAAATATTCAAATCCCAAGATCAGCCGAGAGCACAGATCTCGAGGCGATCTAAATATTTAAATCTCAAGATCAGCTGAGAGCACAGATCTCGAAGCGATCAAAATATTCAAATCTCAAGATTAGCCGAGAGTACAGATCTCGAGGCAATCCAAAATATCCAAATCCTAAGATCAGCCGAGAGAACAAATCTCGAGGCAAAACGCAAATTACAAAATTACCTTTGAGAACATATCTCGAGGTAAAATAAAAATTACAAAATTGCCCCTGAGAACATATCTCGAGGCAAAAATGGCAAATTACAAAATTATCCCCGAGAACACATATCCTGAGGCAAAATGCAAATTACAGGATTGCCCTTGAGTACACATATCTGAAGGCAATCTCAAATCTCGGGATAGCACGAATACACATCCCGAGGCGATCCTGGATTTCATAAAAAAAAAAACTGAGAACATATCTCGAGGCAACTTGAGAAAGTGCAAATCTCGAGACACCCAAACACATATCCCGAGGCAAATTGGATTTGAATTTTGAAAATGTAAATTTTAAATTTAATCCTATCCTCTTTTAATTAAAAAAAATTAATTAAAAAAAATAATAAAATAAAATTTAAATTTTGAATTTTTGTTTAATCCTATCATTTTGTTTGATTGGGTCGCTGAAGTTGAGATTTTACGGGAAAGGGTTGAGATTGGATAAGAAGAGGCTAAGCTTTTAAAACGAGGGGTTTTCTTCTAACGTGAAGAGATCTTTTTTGCTTGGGATCAGACAAAAAAAAAAGAAAAAAAGACAGAGAGAAAATTAAGAGAAAAAAAAGAAAGAAGATTTTCTTCTCTTCGCAACCAGACAAAAAAAAAAAAAGAGAGAAAATCCAGATTGTTAGAAGGTGAATTTTTTTTCATTTCCTTTTATTATTATTATTATAATATATATATATAAAGCCTTAGAACCCTTCCCCTTTTTGTTTTGTTTGATCGGGAAGCGTCACAGGGGACATAAGTAAATCTAGTTCGAGGAAGTGTGAGGATGGGACTTATAAGGAGTAAAAAAAAAAAAAATTAATTGAGTGATATAAAAATTATATGGTAATACATATTCTATATATATATATATATATATATAATTTAAAAATAATAATTATAAAAAAAAAAAGAAAATAAAAAGAAAATAAGCCCCATCTGCCTGTCGTCCGCGAGGCCTCGCCATCTCCTCTATTGCCGCCTCTTCACCGGTCTTCTTCCAGCCGCTCTTCGACCTCAACCTCAACCTTGACATCGTCACCCTTGTCAAGTGCGAGCCAAAGGAGGATCCTTTAGAGGATCTCCCAATCGCCACCGCCTCAATCGCCGCCATTGTTACACTGTGCCTTTTGTATCTAAAGCTATTGATCACCCCTTAGCGAAATATGCTTCACCGATCGTGGACCTCGGGCGAGACAAGGTCCACTCGATGGATAACTATCATGAGCCAGAGTTTGGCCAGGAGTAGTAAGCGCCCGAGGTGTTCTAGCGTTGCAGTTGCTGATCTCTTCCAAGACTTTGCTGGTGGAAAGGAGCTGCCGTCGTTCTCATGGCTATGCATGCTTCCAGAAGTTTTCCTGTTATGCCAAGAAGAGTTCCGGGTTTTTTTTTTTTAGTAATCGAGCTATCATTGGCCATGCCCCCGGTCAACCGCCCCGTCACCAACTTCTTTGACCGCAGTGTCAAGGCCCTTGATGTCTGCAACGCAATCTGCGATGGGATCGAGCAGTTGAGGCAGTGGCATAAGCACCTCAATATTGTCATCCTCGCATTTGACCCTACCCAGAAGATCATTGGTGAGGGCCAGGTCTGCCGTGCCAGGAAAGCCCTCGTGGATCTCGCCATCGGGATGCTTGATGAAAAGGAAACTGCTTCTTCACTTGCTCAACACAATCACTCGTCTTCTCTTCTCCGCAAACTGATGATTGGGACCCCATTAGCCCTTTCTATGTATGCTTTTTGATTCTGATGGAGGCTGCTGCAATCTCAATTTTTGCCTGGTTGTGAGTGATGGTTAGGAAAGCAGTGGAGATCCAAAGAAGCCTCACAAAAATGGTTGGCCAAGCACACACAAGAAGGCTTGTTAGCTTCAGCAGAAGGAATAAAAAAAATGCTCTTAATTCCGAGTGAAGTTTGCATCACCGAAGACAATGCTTCTAAACATATGTCCTATATCAAGATAAGCAAGAAGTAGTTCCAGCTTGAGTTCAAGGCTGTCCTGTTTGTCCCCAAAAGGGCGCCACTTGATCTGTTTGATACAAGGAAGAAGCCCAACAATATCAAGCTCTATGTGCGACGGGTTTTCATCATGGATAATTGTGAGGAACTGATGCTAAAATATTTGAACTTTGTAAAGGGAATTGTGGATTCTGAGGATTTTCCCCTCAACACCTTTAGGGAGACACTTCAGCAGAACAAGATCCTTAAAGTTATTCCAAAAAAAAAAAAAAGAAGAAGAGGTGAAGCTGGTAGAGTTGCTAAGATACCACTCTACCAAGAGTAGGGAAGAGATAACAAGCCTCAAAGATTACGTGACAAGGATGAAGAATGAAAAAAATGACACCTATCACATCACCGGTGAGAGTAAGAAAGCTGTTGAGAATTCTCCATTCCTTGAGAAGCTGGAAAGGAAGAGACATGGGATGCTGTACTATGGTGTTGTGCCATGGCGGATCAGATTGGTGACAAGGTCAACACTGAAGATGGTTGTCGCACATCTATGGAGCTGCCATGAGCAAGGTTGTGTTAAGAGCCGCGGGAGATAAAGTCCAATGCAGTCACTGTACTTAGCTTGCTCTTCGGAATCTCATTGCTTGCATAGATTCACAATACGAATGTGGACTGGAGATGGATATCATTCTAGCCAATTCTCTGATGAGTGCGTATGCGAAATTGGGAAGAGTAGAGCTTGCTTGCAAGTTGTTAGATTCAATGTCTCTGAAGGATATTGTGTTGTAGAACTTTTTTGATTACTGGCTACTTACAGTACAACAGCAGTGGCTTTAAAAAAATATATGCTCTTGTTTGATAGAATGAAACTTGAGGGAATAGAACCGAATCATCAAATATATGTTTCTATGGTATCCTCTGTTACAAACAGTGGAGATGCATTTGTCCAAATGGTAGAGGCAGTTCACGCTCAAGAGTTGGATGGCTGCGTTCCTGCTGTTTGATCGAGTCTCTGAGAGGGATGCCATTGCATGGATGGCCATGATATTAGGCTTAACGCAAAAAGATGGAGCGGACAGAGCACTAATTGTTTTCCATGAGTACTGGTAAATTCTAGTGTGATGCCAGTAATAGCAACCATTGCTTGTGTCTTGGCAGTTTGCTCGCAGCTTGGTTTGCTTAATATAGGCTCACTTGTGCCTGGTTTCACAATAAGGCATTATGGACCTGCCACCAAAGAGTTTCTTAAATAACAATGAATACTACAAGCTCCCAAAAGAGGCTCTTTGAAGACGTTGATTCTGAAGATTGTTCAAGAGGGAGATTATGATTCTCATGATAATATTGATGATGTGACTCACGTTACAACTGATGAAGCTATGTCTATCATAAAGCATGAGAAATTGGAAAATTATATTAACGTGGATATTTTACTCCATTAATTGTAAATTTAGACAATGGTGTTTGTTGCCATGTCTTACTTTGAATATATATGCTTGCATGGTTTAAAAAAAAAAAAAAAAAAACGTGCATTGATATTAAGGAAAGTACGTGACATATGGTTTGAATATTAAGATATATATAATAATGCATGTGGGACCCGTCCCCAGTGGAGTCGCCATTTTTTTTTTTTAAATCTTTTTCCAGGATAAAAAGCAATAGCCATGATAATGTGAGCTTTAAAATAATGGAATATGGGGCCTACCATAAAAAAAAAACATGCAAATGAATACATGAAATGCATGTAATACCCTGCATGCATATATATATATATATATATATAGACTCATGGGCTATCATTCGGTTAAAGAGAAACATTTTTTTAAAAGAGCCGGTCTCACCATCACATAGAAATAAATAAATGATCAGCATGAATTGTGAGGTTAAAATCCAAACATTATGTACGGTAAACAAGCAAAATAATGTTGATCTTTTGAAAAGAGCATGCATGTTTGTCAAAGGTTGCTCTCATTGGCTAATGTGGCTCAAGTAGAGAGCAACATTCAAGCCAAGATGCGCAAAAAGTGATCACCTCTATCTCATTACTGTCTCTTGGCATTGCCTCTCGTGGTCACAAGCATCATCATACCCATATATCTAACGAAAGAAGAAAGATTAACGATGGAAGAACTACTATTCTTCGGTTGTTTTTTTTTTTTTTTTTTTTTTTTACGATGAAATCCAATTAACCCATTTACCGACAATGAACTGGTAATATCATTGACAATGACTATGGTGGCTATGAGACATGAAACAATGGAGAAAAGCCTAGGCAAAGGCCAATTGGTGCAGCATTATATCAACATCTAACAACCTGCATAAAAAAATTTATTATTCGAAAGCGATAAAAGTGCTTATTTCGATACAATATTGGAATACATATCTCGAGACAGTTGATGAAATCCAAATCTTGAAGGGATATAAATTTTAAGGCGATACTCAATATACATCTTGAGGCGATTAATGAAATATGAAATGGTGGAAGGGTACAAACCTTGAAGCGACAATAAACACACATCTTGAAGCGGCAAATAAAAGATATACAAATAACACAAATCTCAGAATGACGATGAAACCCTGGTTTCAATATAGTCAAAAGCGGTACAAAATAGCAACAAGGCCTGTATTTGAAGTGGCAGATGAAACGGCGGCGAAGCATGTTCCCCAAGGCGGATAATGGCGTCATAAGAAATATAATAAAATAAATAAATAAATAAATAAAATATGTATGCCTATATATATATATATGGCAATATTCATATGTAATGATCACCATGTTTTGACAATGAATTTTATTATTTATTATTGCCTTTTTATTTGTACTTTTGCCCTTAATCGGAGGTTCCTAAGACACTGTCTGGGGTAATTAATAATAGGAGCTTGCCTCTATTAGGAATGAAAGAACCCACAAAACAAATATGATATTTGTGCTTCGATGTACCGTCTGGTGTCTTCTTCACAGACACGATGCCAGACACGTATTTTCGACCCCACAAATTCTGGCACGCCCGGTGGGGACAGCATTCCTCCTCCCATCTTTGAGGCAAAAGTACAAGTAGAGGCATTGTTTCTACATCCTGTGAAAGAAATCTAATATTGTTGATTTTTTTATTGCAGAAGAAGAAATGGCACTCAAGAACTCAACCACCTCTGGAAGTCCAAAACTCACGATCTTCCTTGGCGAAGGAACTGAAGTTCAACTGCCCAATTGCACGTTCAACACTGGAGCTGCAGGAGCTGAGCTGACCTTCGGCACAATATCTGAGTCAGTACATTTCGTAAGGATACCTACACCTTCAGAGGAAAACTTGACGGTCCCGCGACTTCCATCCAAGGGTCGTCGCCCTAATGTGATTGTTCCTGCAACTAGCGAGGATGTTGCTATCAAGGAATCACCAAGAGTATCTGCATTTGAGAGGCTATCTCACTCCAAAAGGACAGTCTCTATGAATGATGATGATGATGAACCTACCTTTACCATTACAGCAAAAGGGCGGGAAAGTGGAATCTTCCACTCATCTGACGAAGACACACCAAAGAAGACAAGTGTGTTTTCAAGGCTCACTCAAAGGAAAGTAAAAATTCCAAAGCAAAAGCTTGATTTTGTGTCATTCCAAGGACACAAGAATAATCAAATGGGTACTTTCAACAACTCGTTTGAACCTCTTAAGCTGGTGAAGAAGAATGCAACCACTGCAGACTTGCGTCTTCAACTGAATGAAAACAAGGTTGGTAGACCTCCAAGATCCTATCACAAGAACTCATTTGGCCAAGATATTTACAAGAATTATGCAGCATCAAAGAAATTGCAGTCAGAGAAGATGCGGCTGAAAGAATTTTATCAAAGGAAGAAGCAATTGATCTCAAAAGCACGGAAGACGGTGTTTGACCGTTTAACTCCAACAAGGAATCAACTTAAGATTTCCCGCTCTAAATTTCAATGGAGAAGGGAAATGAAAGATGAAGAAATGGCTCATGCGAATGAAGAAGTAAGAAGTCAACCCAAGATTTCCCGCTCTAACTTTCAATGGAGAAGGGAAATGAAAGATGAGGAAATGTCTGATGCATATGTAGAAATACACACTTGTCGAATGGTTACTGAGGCAAGAGGAGACCCCGCACCAGAACAAGACCAACCGGGACCTGTTACGAGATCTCGTAGAAGAGCAGCAGACTCCTTAAATGGAGAAGAAGGCTCCAGCCATGTGCCACCACATGATGGGCAAGGGATAGGAACTAGCATTCCACCACTCCACATGCCAAGGAAACACAAAGAAGTAAATCCCCTAAATGAAGATGATGAGGATGAACCTGTTTTTGTTCCTCAAAAGGGACACCGTGATGCTGAATATAAAAGACTCAATGACAACATGACAATGTTGATGGAGTCGATGTTACAAATGCAGAAACAAATCAAAACTCTAATGGAAGATCGACCTGAACAAGTAGGAAGGTCGAGGAGTCCGACCCGAAGGCCGAGAGAAGACCTTAGGCCAGCTGAGCAGAGGTCGAGAAGTCCAACGCCACATCCAAGGGAAACCTTCAGGCCGGTGGAACATGGGGGAACATCTTATATTCCTGTTCAAGAACAATCAGTTGTAATGACTCGGGAAGAGATACAGCGGATGGTAGTTGCTGAACTAAAACAAGCCAAAGGGAGTGAGACAAGGGCCGATGGAGACAAACCCTATCCTAGTTACCATGACTTGGTACCCTACCCCAAAGGATATAATGTTCCAAAATTCAAGCAATTTACTGGGATCGGCAATCCTGACCAACATTTGGCTCATTTTGTGACGGCCTGTGGAGATACAAGTGCGAAACCATCACTCCTCCTTAGACAATTCTCTGCAAGTCTAGCAGGAGTAGCATTTGAATGGTATGCGAATCTACTACCCGAGTCTATTCAAACATGGCAGCAGCTGAAAGATGCCTTTCGAGTACGGTTCGGGGGCATAAGTGACAAAATCACAATTGCTGACCTCGCGGCCACTCGTCAATACAAAGATGAAAAAGTGGTCGATTATATTATGAGATGGAGGAACTTGAGCATTAAGTGTGAACAACCACTTGATTAACCACAGGCGGTGGGTTTATTGCTCGGGAACATTGATAATTGGATGGCACCCTTTCTGAGTACATCTGGCATCACAACATTCCAAGACTTGATTTCGCAAGCCAAGAAATTAGAGAGGACTAACCCAAAGGTGTTGACTAATTTCCAGTCGACTTCAAGGAATGATAGAGACAAATCGAAGAGGACAGAAGGTGTCAAGTACACTGCCACAACCTTCAATGTTGAGAAAGGGAAAAACGTAGCTGAGCCCCATAAGCCGGAACAAGTTAAGGCATCTGCCTTAGGTATTACTGGTAATGAATCAAGACCTCTCCCTTCCTTGAAGGATAGGATGAATAAGAAGTATTCTTTCAAAAGAGACAAAGTACATAAGATCTTCAAAGATGCTGTACGAGAAGGTCTGCAACTCCCTGAATACAAGAGTCCTGAAGAGCAAAACAAGAAGGACCATCCCAGTTACTGTCCATATCATAGGGTGTTGGGACATACAATAGAAGATTGCTATGTTTTCAAGGACTGGGTGGAGCGACAGTACCAAGAGGGTAAAATTACACTCTCAAAGAATGTCTTGTCCGAGCAACCAGCTGAACATACCCGCTATGTGACTACCCTAAACTCACAGGGATCATCCCAAGGGGAAGTTATAGTGGTTGGCAACAAAGTGATACTCCCATCGACAGAAGATGATAAACTTTCATCTATTCCAGAAGAGTTATGGGAGGTATTTATATCCAAAAGATCAATGAAGATGTTGAAAAGGTTGGCTGAACTCCCAGGGATATCTTGGAAACGCTCTCAAGAACCTCCTAAAGGCCCCCAACAAACAAAACAATCAAAGAAGAAGAATAAGAAGAAAAAGCGTGAACAATCAAAGCGCAAGAAGTCCATTATTGAAGAGTATATAGAGACTCTTGATGAATATGAACAGAAGGAAAGGGTTCTGATTACCCTCAAAGATTATTTTCCAGATGAAGTCAAAGAATTGCTTGGAGAATTAGCTAAGGAAGTTGATGAAAATGATGAAGATGTGCAAGTAGAGACTTGCAGGGTTATTTCGGGAGGAGAATACCCTCTATACAACCCAGAAGATGGTGACAATGATGACTATGATAGCTTCTCTGAGCCAGAAGAGTCATATGACCGTTATGGCCGGCCCTATATCAGTAAGAAGCAGAAAAAGAAAATAGCATTCAGGGAGAGAGTAAAGAAGGCAAACGCCAAGCTCTTGGAGCCCTACCAACAAACAAAGCCCAAAGAACCATATTACACCCCGAAGACCCCAAAATATAAGGTCTTAAGAAAAGTTATGCCTGCTGAAGACATCCATTCTTTCATTCAAAGGGTGACAGAGGAGTCAACTAATAGGTTGTCACAGTTAGATATTGAAGATGCTGAGTGGGATGGGAGGTATCCTCCAGAAATATCAGGACAAAATTTTGTCTCTGAGATCATAGATTCTTCAGCTCCTGCCAAAACAGCAAATGCTAAGAAAATATCTATCTCTCAAGTTGTCAAAATAAAGAAAGACAAGAGAAGAGATCTAGCCATAGAAAAAGGGTTGGATTTGCCAAGACCCAAAAGGTCATGTTTGATGCATCTTGATAGTCATCCAAACTACTGTCCATATCACCGGCTTGTAGGACACACCATAGAAGAATGCAAAAAATTTCAAAACTGGTTGCAAAGACATGTCTCTATGGGAAATTTGACACTCACAGAAGACTACTTTGAAGAAAGAGGAGAATGTTGTGCCATAGCCGTTCTTGATAATTCAGAAGATGAGCTAAACTTTCCTGATGAGGAAGAGGGAATACCACAACAGGTACATCAGATGCAACTTAGAACTGGGAAGACACTTCAACCAAGACAGGCTTCTAGCTCAAATGACAGAAATAAAGGGAATGCTTCTAGCTCAAATGACAGAAATAAAGGGAAAATACTTGAAGAAGATAATGTCTCCCCAAAGAAACCCTCGAAAAGGCCGAATTATATAATCGACCACTTAAGGTCAACCGTATTCTTTGGTGTTTGGAACTGAAGCAGTCTTACCTCTCGAAATCCAGATACCCTCACTGAGAATGGCAGTGCAAAATGAAATCTCAAATGAAGATAATGTTCGACTTCGCTTGGATGAGTTGGATTCTCTTGACGAGAAAAGGTTAGGAGCACAACAGAATCTTGAAGTCTATAAAGCCAAAATGTCTCAAGCTTACAACAAATTGGCTCGTTTCCGGACTTTTACCAAAGGAGAGATGGTCCTTGTCCTCAGAAGATAATGTCTCCCCAAGATATCCTTAAACTCACGGTCCCAAACTTAAGGTCAACCGTGACTAACCCCAACATTATGCCCCGGCATTAAGATTCACTACGACCCTTGACTCTTGTTGACCTGTCAAATAAGCCCCAGGGGAGTCTATCTTCCTAAGCCTAACACTACATGGGATTGCTTTAAGCTCTAGGGATTCCTAGTGATAAAACATGTTCCAATATGTAGTTCTAACCCTTTGGTCCAGGTGGAAGTACCCTGGCCTAAATTAAGCCCTAACACTCTATCTCGACCGCTAATTATCCAAGAAAACGGAGGTAGGGAGGAATCACACCGGAAGGGAAAGGGGACGGTCACTACCTCACGATTCAGCCTCTCAACCCTTTTCAATCCTAAGTAGTCTAACCCTATAGGAGTTGTCACACCTCCAAAGGGTAACCTAGATTGCTCTCAACCCTAGTGTCACGGCTAAAGGAAAACAATAGCAAAAGATAATTAAAATTGAAACTCAAATTTATTCATCAATAATGGAAAAGCATAATAGCAATGTCATAGAAACATAATAATCCTAGGGTTTTACAAGTCCGAATACCCACGAGGGGTTTAGCTCCTCATGGAGCTATACATGTTCATCAAAATATAAAAGAAAGTGCAAATAAAAACCATTAATGAAAACCCCCTCGCGTATGGTGTGGCCGTGGTCTTGTGCGGCCGCCAGACGTCGGTGATGATGCCGATGACGCGCTCCAAAACTTCCACGAAGTCCTCTCTGAAACCCTAACCGCACTCTCCAGAAGTTCAGGAGAAAGTTAGGTCGAAAGATGTCTTCAAAGTCTCCAAATCGAGCTTCTATAATGTTGAGTGCGGCTTTAAATTTGAACTTATCGGGACTTCACATGGCCGTGTGGAATTTCCACACTGGAGTGTGAAGTTTCTGGCTTGCTGGAAAATTAGTTCACACGGCCGTGTGGAATTTCCACACGCCCGTATGAACTCTCTAGAATTCTGAATTTCGGCATAAATTGAACATTAGCTTGCTACAGTGTTTTGCTACATTGATAAGCTACAGTGCTGCTGTAGTAGCTCGCCGAAACGCTCCCGAATCCGTTGTTCTTCATCGAGGCCATTAATTTGGGCACACAATCAATGGTTGATCGTGCCGATTGCTTCAAGTCTCCTCCTTGGTGAAGTTCTCCTAAGCAACACGAGTTAGACTTATTGTGAATGTGACTGCCTTTGTGCCCCTCCAAAGGAGGTTGGCACACACTCACAAGTCTAGGCTCGTGCCTTGTTCCTTGCTTGGTCCGAAAGCCTCCCAACAACGGCGAACATGATCTAACTTCGTTCTTTTTTCTCCAAATTAGCTCCACAAACCTACAATGCATAAGAATACACAAACACACATAATTTAGTGTTAAAATCTGATAAAAGATATGTTCATTGTAAGATAATAACGCTTCGCATTACTATAACAGGAGCACTTATCAGGCAAGCAAAGAAGAAGCCTTCGGGCTCATAGTACACGAAGGTCGACCTATACTTTACCACTACCTTTTCGGTTCTCTAAAGGTATGAATGTAGATATGACCTTCGACATTCTTCAATGGTAGCAAGGAAATGGAAATCTATATCCTATTATTGCATTAATTGTAAAGGATATTTTTGTGTACCCTATGTCTACAGTAACATGAGAGCAAACTTTCAATGCAAGTGGAAACATGTTGGACACTACACATTCGCAGTTGTTGGAGTCAAACATTAAAATTCAAGTTCGCACAAATGATTGGAAAGCGTGCACAAATTTGACAACAAGAAACAGAGACGGAAAATCTAGAAGCGAGTGAATTTTTTTCACCGATAACATGATGAGCACAACAACAACCCCCAACACCAAGCAAGAGCTAGAACCTGATGGCAATGAATAGGTAATTAGGTGATAACTCCAGTCTAAGGTAAAAGAACTATGTTGACTTTGATTATTCTTACACCCAAGAGGATGCGCATGCAAGTTAACTTGATTAATCAACAAATTAAGTGTAAGCCATAACATTATAGCTTTTATTTTAAATTATTTAAATGTTACGATCTTATGTGTGTATATATATATTTTGTTTATTTCTTTGTATTCATGGAAGTGAACTAATTTAAAAAAACATTAAAAAAAAATTTGAGCGGCTATGGTAGTGGATAGCACCAGATCTAGACAACACATTAGATTCAAATATAAATATATACAAAAATAATATCATGTTCTTAATATATATAATTATATCTCATTTTTAATTGTTTTTATACAAAAAAAAACAGGAACAAAGTCTAAGATGTAAGCTTTTTCTTCTTGGTTTTGTCATCCGGCCCATCTCTCCCTATTCTCTCAATTTTTCTAATAAATATATAAATGTATCTCATTTTTTAAAAAAGAGTGAGACTTATTTTCTCCCATCTTTCTCATACTCTTTCTTCTTGGTTTGATTTATTTGCTTGTGAGGTATATTTTGGGTATCAGTTTGTTTGTTTATTTTTATTTTTTATATTTCTATTTTGCTTTCTCTATGTTGTGTGGGGTGTTAGTGATGAGCATTGGTGAAATTAGCAAGGAGGAGATGAAGATATAAGAGCTAAAACTTATGAAGTTTTCTGTTTTTGTTAAAGAAGATAAATTTCGAAGTGAAGCTTTTTATCAATGGTTCTTTTATGTTGATTTTTTCTCTAGTGATCATCTCTCTTTTTTTATTTTTTTTATTTTCAATTATTTTATTTTTTTAATAATTTTCATAGATTTTGAGGTATATTTTGGGTATGTGTTAGTTTGTTCCTGACACACCCCTTGCGTGAGTGTTCCGCAAGTGCACAGGTGGTAGCAGTAATAAAATTTTACCCCGGTGAGTGGGTAGTCGTATCCATAGGGAATAGTATTTAGAAACAAGAGTTATCACTATTTAACTATGAAGAAAATCAATAGTGAGAGAAATTAGTGAATGAGTGCAAAAGAAAATAAAAGAACACAAGAAAGACTAATAATATACCTCCTAATTGATGTTTTAATGAGTCGTGGAAATCCAAAGACATACGGTCCCAAACCTAAGGTCAACTGTGACAAGCCCTCTACACTATGCCCAGGTGGAAAGTTATACTCTTGACACCTTACACTGTAAGGGACTGCTTGGGGTTCTATGGACTCCAAGCGATAAACCCTATTCCCTTATATAGACCTAACCTTTGGGTTTAGGCGAAAGGCCTCTAGCCACAATTAGGCCCTAGCATTAAGATTCACTACAACACTTCACTCTATTGCTTGCGCAACTAAGCCCCAGTGGAGTTCATCTCTTAGCACTTCACTTTATCGTGACCGCAAAGAACTCTTCCAGTGTGGAGGTAGGATAAATCACGTCGAAAGGAAAGGGAATGTTCCGTTACCTCTCGACTCACCCTCTCGACCCTCTTCAATCTTATTTAGTCTAACCCTAATGAAGTTGTCACACCTTCAAAGGATTACCTAGATGGATTCTCAACCCTAGTGTCACATCTAAAGGAAAATCATGCAATTGACATTCAAGATTGAAACTCAATTAAAATAATCAATTAAAAAAAGCATAATAAAAGTAAATAAAACAAAGTCATCCTAGGGTTTACAAGTCCAAGCACACACTCGGGTTTAGCTCTCCATGGAGCAATACAAAATCAACAAAGAGTTTGAAATCATATGCATAGAAACCATAAAGAAAACCCCCTTGTAGTCCGTATCAATGGTCTTGAGGAGCCACCTCGTCTTCTCCAAAGGTTCCCTTGTCAAACCTAGGTCACACCTCACCGAATGGATACCGACGAAAGCTCCCCCAATAGTTCTCCTCCAAAGGAACTCGATGCCGTAGAACCGCTCCAAAAGGCTTGCAAAATCCTCTCCAAACCCTAGTCGCGCTCTTCCCCGAAAGTTGGGCGAAAGATGGGAAAAAGATCCCACAAAATAAATCAAATCACTGTATTTATAGGCTTGAAATCGAGCATCCACACGGCAGTGTGGATTCTCTGGAATTCAGAATTTTTGCTCGTTCTAAACAGTAACTTCCTACAGGGATTTGCTACGGTAAATTGCTAAAGTACTCATGCCAATTATGCCTTTGAACACGAATTGTGCCTTGTTCCTTGCCCGGTCCAAGAGCTCCCTCAACAATTGCGTTCATGACCTATTCTTGATTCTTTTCTCCTGAATTCGCCTCCACAACCCTGTATGCATAAAAGAACACAAATACACACTAATCAATGATAAAACCTGAGAAAAATAATACTCAATGTAAGAAAAGTATACTTCGTATAGCTTATACACGAGTACTTATCACTTCCTTTCTATTTTTCTTTCTCTATGTGGGTGGGTGGTATAAGTGATGAATATCAATGAGATTAGCAACGAGAAGAAGATACTAAAGCTAAAGTTCACTAAGCTCTTTTTTTCATCACTTCATCAATGGTTCATTTGCTAACCATCTCTCTCTTTTTCTTTATTTTCAATTATTTATTTTTTAATGATTTTTACGGATTTTTAAAAATTTCTCCTGGTTTTGTTTGTTAATTTTATAATTTTATAAGTGCTTTGAGTTAATTTTCAGTGATTTTTAAATGATTTAAAAATTTTCTCTTAATTTTTTAAGTTTTACTTTAATTTATTTTATATTTATCTGTTATTACTTTTAAAATTATATGGTATAATTTTTAAAAAAAACTTGCAGGCTGGCCTATGAACTGACGAGTTTTAGCTTGAGAGGTCAGTTATAGAGGTGGCCTTAGCCAAGTCTGGGTCAACTTCTGGTGACCCGTAACCAACTAGGCCTATCAGGCCAACTCAACCCACAGGGAGATACTATTAGTTGGGTCAATTCTAGGTTGGGCTTGCAGGGCCCAATTACCTGGCCCATAGCCACATCTACCGGTGGATAGCCTATATATATATATGATAAATGCTTGAGTAGACATGTTTTATCTACTTGTTTTACATGCATTGAGCATCATTTTACCATGGATTATGTCTCATAAAGTGTATTTTGGTGTTCCTTTGTGCAATCAGGTTGTGAAAGTATTGAAGGAGGAAAAAGGAAGCAAAGATGGGTTATAAAAGCCTATTGTTGGGAGCTTTTGTACAACACAAGTGTCAAGGCACAAGAGGAGATCATGCACATGAGGGTGTGTGCTAACTTCTAGAAGAATTCAAGCCAATTTGTGTGATGGAAGGGCACAAAGCAGTCACACTTTCATGTCCCTACTTGTGTGAAGATAGCTAAAGCTTCCAAATGATGGTTCGATGGAGGAAAAGTCTTATAACTCACCACATGGACGTGTGCCCGACCATGTGGCCTCAAGATAAGAGAGTTTGGATCGCGTTTTATGAACTGTACTGTAGCAAAATACTGTTTATTTTTACTGTGGCAGTAGTGTAGCAGAAATCACTGTTCACGCGACCGCGTGGGAATTCTGCAGCCCACGCGACCGCGTGGGATCTCACGTGGTCGCGTAGAGGCACATGACTGGCGCGTTTCAAAGTTATAAATACCCCTTTTTGCCGATTTTTCGAGACTTTTTGGCGCACGATTGAAGGCAAGAACGGCTAGGGTTTGAAGGACGAGGTCTTTGGAGATATTGGGGGTCGTTCTTCACCAACTTCGATAGATCCTTCGACGAGATAGCATCGGGGAGCCATTGGCGACCTAGCTTCGGAGAAGGTTCCTTCGAGACGTTGAACGATTCATCAAGGTTATCATCACGAATTCGAGGGGGTTTACTTTTATGGATTACATTGTTCTTTATTTCATTATCTTTTGCTTTGTAATAAGCCCAATGGAGGGCTAAACCCTAGTAGAAACTTGGGCATGTGAACCCTAGGTTTCGATTCATGTATTGACTTTCTTTATGTTTTCTTTTAATTCCGAGTTAATTTGAGTTTTAACCTTGTTTAATTATTGCTTGCATGCCTTATTGATTCGTATGGTTGTTTGGTATGCTTGATTTGTTACCTTGGTGAGAGAGAGGTCTCCATTGGGGATTAGAACATACAAGGTTAAAGAGGGTTGAGAGGGTGAGTCTTGAGATAGAGGAGTGTCCCATTTCCCTTCTGATTAAGTGATTCGTATCTCCGTTTTCCCTAAGTTTTATGCAACCATATGGGGTGTGAGGCGTGAGATTTATAGATTTCTACGCCGGGACCTTGTAGGGGGTTAGGGATCTTTCATCTAGAAGTAGGGTTAGATCTAATTTTAGGAATCGGTTTCACTCTTAGGTATCCCTAAAGTTCATTGCGGTCATATGGGGTGTGAGGTGTTGAGACTGAGCAATTTCTCCACCGGGATCTTGTAGGGGACTAGTATCAGTCGCCTGGAGGTAGGGACCGATCATTCTTGGACTACCTCGACTCATAGAACTCGGTTTAGAAGCATTTAGTTAGTCTTGCACATCATGATAGAGCCTAAGAAGAGCATTGCCTGGGTATCTCATCTTCACTGATAGAGATCTCCTTTACTTTTTTCCCTTTACTTGCTTGCTTGCGATTTTCTTATTTTACACATTATATCCATTGCTTCATATTATCGATTCGACTAGATAACTGAGAATTAATCACTACTAGTACTTTCATTCCCTGTAGATTTGACTTCACCCATTGCTGCAGGTGATTCATTTAAACTATACTGTCGAAACACTTCCTCTGTAGAAACAACATACCACCCCCATTTTGCACAAAATATGATCATCTTGATATTTGTAAAACTATCACCACTACCTTCAGCTATAAGTGATTAATTAGCTAATAAACATAACAAGATAAAGATAAAAAAAAAAAAAAGCTTCAAGCTTCAATATTGAATTTGACAAAACAAATGCAAAATTTATGAAGACGGCATCTAGAAAAATTTTAGTATAAACTGAACAGCATGCACTGAAATTCTTGTGTAAATCAATGCATTGCAATAAGATAAGCATTTTTTTCTTTTTTTTTTTTTTCAAGAGTGTACACACAAAAGTTGTTAGAGAAACACATAAAAATCATTTGCAAGATATCAGAGAACAAAAAAGGACAAAAAGGACAAAAAATTATCCACCTCTAATCAGATATTCTTTTGTTTTATTTGCAATTGATTAAAGCACTAAAAAAACAAGGAAAACAGCTGTTGGAAAGAAAGGACATCACATGCATATATAATTCAAATCAAAAGACCCAAGCCAGAAATCCGATGAAAACAACCTCTACCTTCAACTTAACACCAACATGCATACAAAACTCTTAAAAAACCTTTCTTTACAACATTAAACGGAAAATAATTCATAAATTCAAAAACAAAAATTTGAGACATCCTTCACATAGGACACAAATTCAGAAACAGATCTATAGATCTAACATAAATCTCATCCAATTCAAAGACAAATCCAACCCGATTCTAAGAAATAACATAAAATACATTGAGATCCCAAAGAAATCACAGTAAGAACACTGCATCAAATCAGGATTTAGATCAAGAATACACCTCCATCAAGAAACAACTCGAAATAATAAAAACAAAGATGATGGATCACAAGAGAATTGAAGCTCACCCATGAAGAAGAGAAGGTGAAAAGCAGCAACAAACGATCCTCGAAATCCTAGATTTTTCTTTGAGATTATTTACGGAGCTCATAAAAGATGAGTACGAGATAGTAAAATGAGGTGAGGGTGAGGGTGGCAGCAATGGTAGTGATTAGGGACGAGGCTCTTCGTACACAACACAAAAGAAATAAATTTAGAGGACGCTCTTAGATGGAAATGGAGATGCAGATGGAGATGGGGTTAGGGTAATGTTCCACTATGAACAATGGTAGAGATTGTCAGAAGATCCGAACTTTTGACATATCTTAATGTGTTTGGGTGGTTGTGTGTTCCCATCATACGTGCCCTCATTTTTTCTTCCTTAGAAAAAATGAGATATCAATGTAATAATTTTCATTGATGCATTTTTTTGAAGAATATTTTTTAAATAAAGAAGTGGGTTAAAGTCAATATAAACAAGTACCTGAAATCTCTATATATAATGCCCTTAGCTTTTGGAGTTAATGACAAAATTTCGGTCTTCCATAACTCTAATAGTTTTTGTGACGTTATTTGAGTTGGTAGCAAAAGCTAATAGTTTTTTCGAATGGGCATATATTTTGGTTACAAAAGCTTATAGTTTTTGTGACGGATATTTGTTTGGGTCACGAAAAGTAATGGCTTTTGCAATGGATGTATGTGTTGGTTGTAAAATCTTATAGTTGTTGCAACGAGTATTTGAGTTGGTTGCAAAAGATTCTTGTTTTGTGACAAAGATTTTTTATGGTCTCAGAAAACTTCTTTTGTCAAGCCGTTGTAAGCCATTTCAAAAACATTTGTCGCAAAATCATATTTTTCTTGTAGTGGGTCCAGTTCAAGGTTCCAATTTGAAACTAGAACCATGTTACTGTTCAGGTTCGGTTCAAACATTAACAATTATGGTTTGATTCGTCAGTTTGAACCGAACTTGGGCCATGTCTAGGCATGGATCACAAAGCAAGAAAATAGCTATTAGTGCCTTGTCGAATTTTTTTTCTAAGAACAACACATTACACTCCATCATATAAACTCCACTATACAAAATCTAAAACTTTCATAAGCAATGGAGCCAATGTAACAATATGCTTGTTTATACCAAATCCCATATGATCATCACTAGATAATAATATGCTTCAAACTAAAGTAGGAGATTAACTTTTGCAAAATTTTCACATCTACCTGAGCAAAAAAGAAGTTATACAATAAGTCTACAAGATTACAATCACTGTATATGATGCCCACATCTTCCAATTTGAACAACAAAATTCAATGCATAATGAAACTAAAATCTTTCATTTTTGCAAAGATACATCCTTAAAGCATTACAATTATGGTTCTATTCGCTTTTGTTGAGGTTCCTAACAATTAAATTTCTCATTTTGGTAGAAAAGCATCCTTAAAACAACATAATAGAAAAAATGATGGATTTCTTTCTAAGAGTTTAAATTTACAGAAATGGATACCGCTACATGATCTTCATCACTTTTGTTGAGGTACTAAACCACTTAGCAAGGATTCTTATATAAAAGATACTATGCAATTAGGAAAATTCTAAAGCAATGCATAAAATAGTTTTAGACTATAAGTAAAACCACCATGTTTTACTTGACTAATAAATTGAGATGAAGTATTTTCTTCTAGCATTCTTGTAAAACTCATGCTAGCTTGAAGGCTGAACCCTCAATTTGAAGAAAAGGACTATGTAGAACTCATGTTAAATTGAAAATTGAACCCCAAAATGCAACAATGATAAGAAAAAATTATAGAATATTGAATGAATACCTGCGAAGGATGAATAAATTGGCACTTTGGAGTTATTACCACTCCAAAATCTTGGCATAAAGGATGAGAATTGATAAGTGCTTGAGTAAACATATTTCTTTATATATTTTACATGCATTGAGAATCATTTTTATTATGTTTTATGTCACATAAATTGTATTTTGTATTCTTTTGTGCAAATAGCTTATGAACTCCTTAAGAGAAGAAAAAGAAGCAAAAATAGGTTATGAAGGCACTTTTTGGGAGTTTTTGTGCAACATAAGGATCAAGACATAAGAGGAGCTCATACACGTGGGGATGTGTGCCAACTTCCAAGAGAATTCAAGCTAGATTGTGAGTTGGAAGGGGCACAAAGGTAATCACACTCCCATGTCCCGACTTGTGTGAAGAATTCAAGAGTCTTCCCAATGATGATTAGATGATGAGAAGCCTCATAACCTACCACATGGACGTGTTCCTGTCCATGTGGCCTCAATAAAAGAGTGTTGGAGCCATGTTATGAAGATCAGCGTGGTAAAACAATGTAGTGAATTATTGTAGGAAAACACTGTTCACGCAACAGGGTGAAAATTCCACTCGGCCATGTGGCTAATTCTGCAGTCCACATGGGTACGTGAAGGCTCACACAGTCGTGTAGAGGCACATGATAGCCCTGATTTCAAATTATAAATAGTCGTCTTACCCTATTCTTTTGATATCTTTTTGTGCAGTTCTTAAGATGTGAGGCGGCTAGAGTTTGGAGAAGAGGTCTTTGCGGCTTAGGAGATATTTCTTCACCAACTTTGATCGATTCCTTCTCCGTCATAGCATCAAGGAACCACCGGCAACCCTAGCTTCAGAGTGGATTCCATCAAGACGTTGAAGCTCTCCATTAAGGACATCAGTTCAGATATAGGGGGATTTATTTCTAAGGCTTTTATATACTTTCATTCATTGATGGTTTGTTTTATATATTGCTCCATGGAGAGCTAAACCCCTATAGGGTATTTGGTCTTCTGAACCCTAGGATTCTAATCTTGTATGGATTTGCTTTGTATCTCTATTTAATCCGAATTTGGTTAAGTTTCAATCTTGTTTGCCTAATGCTTGCTTGCTTTATTGATCTTATAGTTGTTTGGTTTACATGATTTGTTCACCTTGGTGAGAGAGAGGTCTCTATTAGGGTTAGAACCTCAAGATTGGAGAGGGTTGAAAGGGTGAGTCATGAGATAGTGGAGCGTCCCCTTTCCCCTCCGATTGGTGTATTCAATCTGCGTATTCCTTAAGCTCTAAGCAACCATATGTGGTGTGAGGTATTGAGATTGAGAGATTTCTCCACTAGGACCTCGTAGGGGGTTAGGGATCTATCACCTAGAAGTAGGGCAAGGTCTATTCTTAGGACTCGGATACATCTTTTGGAATCCCTAGAGTGCTTTGCGGGCATATGTGGTGTTAGGTGTTGAGAATGAGAGATTTCTCCACTGAGACCTCGTAGGGGACTAGTATCGGTGATCTAGAGGCAGGATCTGATTATCTTTGGATTTCCATGACTTAACCTACTCTTTCTAGATACACTTTTTACACCCAGTACTTAATACCTGAATCCTAGGGGGGCATTGCCTGAATACCCACTTTTATTGATTGAGATCTCCCTCTATTTTACCCACACATATTCATCTTTGGTATTCATTTCTTTGAACACTAGATCATCACATCATCCTATTGATCATTAGGCTAGATAGTAGAGAAGCAGTTAGTACTAGTAACCCTGTTCCTTGTATTTGACTACCCGACTCGTTGGGTACTTTATTATTTCAACACCTGTGCACTTGCATTACATGCATGCAAGAGGTGTGTCAAGTATAGCTTAGTTGAGGATACATCACTATAAAATTTCCATTTGTAGATGATTTGCGTATTGAACTTCATAAACAATTAGAAAAATAAGACATGTTAATTGATAAAATATTAGAAAAGAAAAAGTAGATGATTTTCTTCAGTTGTTTTTTGGTTAGCATTTTTCAATTCTTGGACATCTTTCAAGGTCACCATTTCTTTGTCAACTAGTTGTAATGCCTTTATCAATTTGTTTTAAACAATTTTTGTATATTTTGAAGTCAAAGAACTTCAATCAAAAAGGTTGTACCCTAAATAGAAATGGGCAAGTACAAACATATTTTTAGGGTAATACATTGATTGAATTCTCAAACAAAACAAAAAGGGACAAGTACAAACCTGTTCTCAGCCCTATTCACAAAGCAATAAAAGAGGAAATTATGGTTTGCAGCTTTATGTCGTAGTTTGCTTTGATTTTGAAATTTATTGTTCTTTAGATTTGGTTGCTTAATCACAAAAAAAAAGTCCATATCTTTAACAAAAACTCATCGGGCATTGGGTAAAGTCACTAGTTTCGGCCAAAGGCACTTTAGTTATTTCTGTATTTTTTTTTTTTTTGTGATTTTTCTATAATCATGATAGATATAAGCAAAAATACAAGGTTTAATACTCTAGATGTTAGTGGGAAAGTATTAAGTACATAACTTCATTGGTTAATTAGAATCGGTCACAATGCATTGATTTAAATATAATAGAAGAGGAAAAAACTAAAGGAAAGAAATGGCCTGAGAACTTGTTAATCAAGAAATTTCTACTTTATTAGATTAGTGCTAGTGAAGGTAATTAGATCTTGTCCGAGATTGATGAAGAGGTGATCAAGTTAACCAGAGATGAAGAGTTAAACATTCTTGAGGAAGACCCAAGCGTCAATAGCTTTGTCATATTAGAGGACCACAATCATTTATATTGATGAAGTGTTAATTAAATTGAACTAGCCCATCAATCTCAATGAGAGAAAAAAAATAATCAAGGCTATTAAAATTTTCTTTATAATTATTACATCTACTCACTAGAGAGGAAAACCATCTATACTAGGTAAAAGAATAAACAAACTTTATTTTGGATTGCAACCTCACAATGCCAAGAGATTAACTACAGCCTCAACATACAAGATAAGTAACAAAGCTTTCTACATTTGCACTGATCTATAAGTGGGGAAACAATCTAATTGATTTACGAAACCAAAACAAATGCCACATTTCATTCCATACAACTCAACACTAAGGTAATCACAAAACATCATGAAAATCAAATTCAAACGAAATCAAATTCAAACATAAAGATAAAACTAAACCCTAATGCCAAAATCAAGAATGTTTGCTTGGTTTGGATAATTAAAGTTATATGTGGAAGGACTGTCAAGTTATAAATGGGTTGAGAAGGCTCTGCTTTAGCAATTGCGGTTGTGGATGGCAAGAACGATCTTCTTCATTGGTGGTGGTAGTGGCTTGTTAGGGGAAGACATTGGATGAGTTAGCAGAGATTGGATGCTGTGGTAGGTTGTAACGTCGGTGGGCCTCATCACTGTTGGGTGGATGAATGATGGAGTGGAGAGGGGGATAGATTAATTTTACTTTCAAGTCCAAATTGGGATCTAATTCTGATTTGGCCCGATTATACAGTGAGGTCAGTTAGCATGTTAAATTAGGCTAGTTAGCTGAGTAAATAGTTCATCAAATATTTTTATGTTATTTTAATATTATTTTGATTACGTTTAATGTCATGTCAGCTTCTTAAATTGAAATATGACAGATAACAGAGGGGGAGCAGGGATGCAAGTGGGGCAGGGCAGGGAGAAGCGGGGAATGGGATTCCCATCCCCATCTCTGTTTCCCGTGAGATGGGGATTCCCTGCCGCAAATTTCCCCGCGGGGGAGAAAATCTACCCACTCACTCCCCCACGGGGATCCCCGCTCCACCTTTTTCCTGATTGAAAGAGTTTCAAATTTTGACAATAAATTACTCACCTCCTGCCCTTCAAACCAAACTCTGTATGGCACTGTTGTATTCAATCCTAGATCTTTCGCCAAAAAAAGCAATTAGTTGAACATAGAAAATATAGTAAGAGTTATACTAGTACAAGAAACTAATTATTATAAATAACATAAAGTTTGAAAGTGAATTAAAGGTACAAATTCATTATACAAAAACTAGAGCAACAATTTCATATTTCATTAATATTTTCATTCTTCAAATCTTTGAAGTTGAGAATCCACTACCACTACCATCTTGAAATGATATCTCCACCTTCAATAATATATAAAATTGTAAGTACATAATGAAATCATAAATAATATCAAAGATTCAAAGTTAAAAATTAAATTATATGAAAACCATATTTACCTCATCATGCTCATCCTCCTCTTCATCAAATGTTGAACAAATAGGTTGAATTGTTGATCAAGAATCTTTAAAAAAAAACAAAGAAAATAAAGAAACAAATTCCTCATAAATAACATTAGCTTAATAGAAATATATTCAAGTAACAATATTAATAATACCTTTCAACCAATCTTGTGTGCACATCAACGCTTCTATTGTGTTTGGGTGAAGTCGGCTACGATGTGGATTTATGAACCTCCCGCTTGTGCTAAAAGCCGATTCCAAAGCAACGGTAAACACGGGAATTGCTAAAATGTCTCTTGCAATTAATTGTAAAGTAGGATGCTACAAAGCATTTTTTTTTCCACCAACTTAAAATATCAAAATCAGCTTTCATTGGCAATATAGACTCATCCAAATAATTGTCCAACTCCGATTTCACATTCTCCATTTGACATCCACGAGAAGCAACAAATAATTGATAGTTGTTAAAGAATTCCGCATCCTCATCATTGGCCAATATTTGTGAAGTTACCCACAAGACCACCACCACCACCACTAGATTCATTCACTTTTAATTTAGATGAATACTCTTCCATCATATCATAACAAAGAGTATGAATTTTTTGAATTTCATCTTTTGCTTTATCCTCACCATAAATAATGGGAAAATGCATCTCCAATAACATCAACTTGAATCTAGGGTCCAAAACAATTGCTACACCCATAACGCCTCCCAATATTTTTCAAATTTTGTCTTCATTTTCAATGCCATTGATTCAATATAGTCAATGCCACAACTAACCCATTTTGTCAAATGACAGGGGCCCGAAAGTATACAGGTTGTCGCAGTAATAAAATACCCCTGTGAGAGGGTAGTCGAATCCATAAGGAGTGGGGATTGTAGACAAGTAAATTTACTAGTTAGCTAGTGCAAGAATATGGTGGTGAGAAGAATCAATGTTTGTGTGCAAGAGTAATAAAAAGAAATAAGAAAATGAAAGAGAAGTATGGAAGACAGGAGAGTGCAAGTAAAAAGTGAAGAGAGGAACAATCAAGTGTAAAATAGAGTACTCAGAGGAGCTCCCCTAGGACTAATGTTCTAGTGCAATACAATGTATTATACTCTCTTATCAATGTTTAATGAGTCGTGGACATCCTAAAATACACGGTCCCAAACCTAAGGTCAACCGTGACTAATCCCAACATTATGCCACGGCATTAGATTTCACTACAACCTTTAACTCTCGTTGACCTGTCAACTAAGCCCCAGGGGAGTCCACCTTCCTAAGCCTCACTCTATGTGGGATTACTTTACGTTCTAAGGATTCCAAATGATGGACCATTTTCCTAAATGTAGTCCTAACCCTTTGGTCCAGATGAAAGAACCCTAGTCTCAATTAAGCCCCAGCACTAGAATTCACTACAACCCTTCACTCTATCGCTTGCACAACTAAACCCCAGGGGAGTTCATCTCCTAGTACTTCGCTCTATTTCGACCGCTAAGAACTCTTGGAACATGGAGGTAGGAAAAATCACACTTGAGGGAAAAGGAGACGTTTTGCTACCTCAGGACTCACCCTCTCGACCCTCTCCAATCTCAAGTAGTCTAATCCTATAGGAGTTGTCACACCTCCAAAGGATAACCTAGATGATTCTTAACCCTAGTGTCACGGCTAAGGGAAAATCAATACAATAAGCAATCAAGATTGGAATTCAATTAAATGCATCAACTAAGAAAGCATAATAACATGTCATAGAAACAATATCATCCTAGGGTTTACAAGTCCGAATACCCACAAGTGGTTTAGCTCTCGATGGAGCTATACAAATCCATCAATGTGTATGAATAAACAAGAAAGATAAACATAGATGAAAACCCCCTGGCGATGCGTGGCGATGGTCTTGTGAGGTCGCTCCGTCCTCTCCACCAAGCCTTTTGTCAAGCCTAGGACACACCTCGCCGGATCGGTGCTGACGAAAGCTCCCCCAATAGCTATCTTCTAACGGGCTTCGATGTCGATGCTGAGAACTCACTCCAATCCTCCACAAAGTCCTCTCCAATCCCTAGCCGCAACTCTCCAGAAGATAGGCGAAAAAGATCCCTCAAAAAGTCCAGAAAAGTCCTTTAAATAGTGTTGAGTCGCGGCTGTAAATTGGCTGAAATCGGGCATCCACATGGCCGTGTGGAATTCCACACGCCCGTGTGGATTTTCTGGAATCTATTTTGTGACTCGCAGTGAACAGTAAACTGCTACATTAATTACTACAGTGCTCGCACATCGAATGTTCCCGATTTCATCGTTCTTCATCGAGGCCGTTGAATTAGACACACAATCAACGGTAGATCATGTCGATTGCTTCATCTCTCCTCATTGACAAAGTTCTCCAATGCTACACGAGTTAGACTTTTGTGAATGTGACTGCCTTTGTGCCCCTCCAAAGGAGGTTGGCACACACCCACAAGTCTAAACTCGTGCCTTGTTCCTTACTTGGTCCAAGAACTCCCCAACAACGGCAAACATGATCTAACTCTGCTCTTTCTTCTCTAAACTCACTCCACAACCCTATAATGCACAAAAGAACACAAATGCACTATAATTAATGATAAAATCTGAGAAAAGTAATGCTCAATGTAAGACAATAACACTTCGTATTACTATAACACGAGCACTTATCATCAAAGCAATGTTAATTTAACAAATCTTAGGAAAATATAGGTTAGCTATAGGATACTTTGTTCCTGAAAATACTCAGTCACCCCAAAGAATAACTTCAATCTGTTACAAATCTCAATTGCCTTTTCCCATTCTTCATCAGATGGACAACATTTATAAAGAGAATCTCATTGTTTCAAGTGTTTGAAAGCATCCTTGTAGTCAATAACAATATTAAGCATAAAAAAAAATTGAATTCTACCTAGTTTTGCAATCTAAAACCAACTTTTTAGTGAAATTCATTTTCAATTAATGCACAGTTTCTTCAAACTTCTCACTTCTTTTAGGTGTAGCAACCAAAATGCAACACTATCACGAATATTCTCAATTGCATCATTAAGCACATCCAAGCCATCTTTAACAATCAAATTCAAAATGTGTACACAACAACACATATGTGATAAGTGCTTGTGTTATAGTAACGCGAAGCGTTATTATCTTACAATGAATATACTCTTTATCAGATTTTATCATTAAATAGTGTGCATTTGTCTATTCTTGTGCATTGTAGGTTCGTGGAGCCAAGTTGGAAAAGAAGAACGAAGTTAGGTCGTGTTCGCCGTTGTTGGGAGGTTTTCGGACCAAGCAAGGAACAAGGCACGAAGTTAGACTTGTGAGTGTGTGCCAACCTCCGTTGGAGGGGCATAAAGGCAGTCACATTCACAACAAGTCTAACTCATGTAGCTTAGGAAAACTTTACCAAAAAGGAGACTCGAAGCAATAGGCACGATCTACCATTGATTGTGTGCCCAATTCAATGGCCTCGATGAAGAAACAATATATTCGGGAGCATTTCGGAGAGTTACTATAGCAGCACTGTAGCTTGTACTGTAGCGAATCACTGTAGCAAGTTACTGTGCACCTCTGCCGAAAAATCAAGAATCCAGAGAATTCACACGGGCGTGTGGAATTAACACACGGCCGTGTGAATTAATTTTCCAGCAAACCAGAGATGTCACACGGGCGTGTGGAATTAACACACGGCCGTGTGAAGTAATTTTTCAGGAAAGACAGAAACTTCACACGGGCGTGTGGAAATTCCACACGGCCGTGTGAAGTCCTGATAAGTCCAAATTTAAAGCCGCACTCAGCCTATTTAAAGCCCGATTTGGAGACTTTTTGAGACATCTTTCGACCTATCTTTCTCCCCAACTTCTGGAGAGTGCGGCTAGGGTTTCGGAGAGGACTTTGTGGAGGATTGGAGCGCGCCATCGGCATCATCACCGACGTTCGACGGCCGCACAAGACCACGGCCACACCATACGCGAGGGGGTTTTCATTGATGTCTTTACTTTGTGTTTTATTTCATACATTGATGAACATGTATAGCTCCATGAGGAGCTAAACCCCTTGTGGGTATTCGGACTTGTAAAACTCTAGGATAATTATGTTTCTTTGACATTGTTATTATGCTTTTCCATTAATTGATGAATAAATTCGAGTTTCAATTTTAGATTTCTTGTGCTATTGTTTTCTCTTAGCCGTGACACTAAGGATTGAGAACAATCTAGGTTATCCTTTGGAGGTGTGACAACTCCTATAGGATTAGACTACTTAAAAATTGAAGAGGGTTGAAAGGGAGAGTTGTGAGGTAGCACCGTACCCCTTTCCCTTCCGTTGTGATTTCTCCCTACCTCCGATTCCTTGATTTATTAGAGGTCGAAATAGAGTGAAGTGCTAGGTAGACAAACTCCCCCAAGGTTTTGGGGTGACGTGAATCCTACGCACTGGGGCTTAATTTAGACTATGGTTCTTTCTCCTGGACCAAAGGGTTAGGACTACTACACATAGGAACAGGTTTTATCACTAGGGGTCCCTAGAGCTTAAAGCAATCCCACGTAGTGTTAGGCTTAGGTAGAAATACTCCCCTGGGGCTTAGTTGAGCAATCAACAGAGTGAAGGGTTGACGTGAATCCTATTGCCGGGACATAGTGTTGGGGTTAGCCACGGTTGACCTTAGATTTAGGACCGTGTGTTTCAGGATTTTCCTCGACTCAATTAACATCAATAGGAAGGTATAATAACATAGTCTTGCACTAGAAGCATAAGTCCTAGAGGTAACTTGTCCGGATACCCTATTCACACTTATTACTAGTCCCTCTCTTTTTACTCGTTGTTTGCACTTTTCTCTCTTTCATCTTGCAATTTAATTGCCTTGCATCTCCTCTAGTTCCCATAAATTCACTCATCACTCCGATCATTGTTTCTTTTCGTATATCACACGACTCAATAGCAATTTCGCGTATTTTAAATCCCTATTCCCTGTGGATTCGACTACCCACTCACCGGGGTAACTTTTATTACTTCGACAAGGCCGTGCACTTGCGGTACGCACGCAAAAGGTCGTGTCAATATGCAAGAATTTTCCATCTATCCAAATATTGCTACTTGATAACTTATTCACAATCAAACTCGCAAGTAAGTCATTTGTTTAACAATTATCCAAAGGCAATGTAGATAACTTGTTATCTAAATTCCAATCCATCAAACAATTCACAAGTACTTCACACAAAACTTGAGAAGTATGTGGACATGGGACATAAATGAACCTATTTATCAAAATCATTTAAATATAATTAAAGACATACCATTTATAAAGTATATATGACGAAGAACTAGTTGACAAAAATTATTTCCTAATAAATCTACTTTTTAAATTTTAGTCATCATCTATGTAACACGCAGTAACTGCCATAAACCCTTTTTTTATTATTGGAAGTCTACATGTCCGTAGTTATTGCAAATCTACTCCGACTTTGATCAAATAGCTTCATTGTTCTTGATCTCTCATGCTCGATCATCTTCATAATATCACTTCTTATTGTAGTTCTTGAAATAGGCTTGAACAATGGCTGAACCAAATTAAGAAAATCTCAAAATCCAACATGTTCTACTACTTTCAAAGGAGACTCCTGCATAATGATCATTGTAGCCATCTTCTTCCTTGCAACTTCATGATCATAAACATAAGTCCCAATTGATAATAAAAGCTTTTGATACCGCGAGTAGGCAAGCCACGTACCCGTATGGGCCACTCAGGGCCTAAATGCAGCCTACCTGGTCGGGTGGCTGACTTAGGGTGCACAACTCAGTGGCTAGGCCACCCGCCCAGGTGGGCGGGTTGTCAAAAACCACATGTCCACGCTGTCGCGTGGGCCACCGGCCATGGCAAAAATGCCAAAGCCGGCCCCATTGACACACCAAAAGCCTTATACAACCCTTCTGAAGAATTTACATGAATTTTTCATGAAAAATAGCCAATAAAAACCATGAAATCTACAAAGATCTAAAAATGAAGGCAATAGAGAAGATGGGATAAGTGATGCATTATCCGCAAGTGTACGGGTTACACACAAGTAATAAGGTAGTACTCCGTGAGGGGTAGGGTTGTTGAACCATAGGTACTGGACTTAAAGTACTAATTTATCTTCTAATCGCTAGTTAAGCACAAGTTGGAATTGATTTTAAGAAAGAAATTAAAATAAAAAAAGGGTGAATGATGGAAATGTCAGGTAGAACAAGAATGAGTGTTTCAACAGCAAGAGAGCAATGCCCCATGACGATTCCTATAAGTTATTATATGCTGACTTACACCCTAATGCCTACTAGGTACATTCCACGGTTCAAGTGTGGGCTCAAGAGCAATGTTGCATCTATGGTTCTCAAATACACCAAGTTTTGCTAGGGTAACTATGGTATAATGCTAAACAATCTACACACCGAGTTTTACCTAAGCAACTGTGCAAATCAAACTCATCAAGTTATGAAAACACAAGATTTAACACAATAACCAAAAGAACTCCGTAGAACATTAAATGCAAGTGTTCAAAGCATACAAAGCATCATAGTTCACATCCCAGGGCACCGTGGACGTTTATCTATTCATGGATGTGTACAAAAAGGAAGAAACAACAATAGATCTAGAAAGAGAAGACACGACTCCCTTTTTACTCAAGATAAGCTTCCTAAGCTGAGCTCCGTATGCTAATCCCACTTTTCTTGTGCCTCTGATTTGTCCTTAATCTCCTTAGGTAGTTGTGAAGCCTGATCTTCTCTCTCATCAAAGTCCTCCCGATGGAGAGTGGAATCCCTGAACAAAGATGAGAAAGAAACCGTAGAATCTGAAGTTAAAAAGGCAAGTTTTGGGCCTAACATGGTGACACACCCTGAAAGTGCACGGGTTGTCGAAGTAATAATACCCTAGTGAGAGAGTAGTCGAATCCACAGAAAATAGTGATTCAAGGCAAGAGAAATTGCTACTTAGCTAGTTTGGAAATAATGGTGGTGAGAGAAAGCAATGTGTATGTAATAAAATAAAGAGAAATATGGAAGAAAGAAGAGTGCAAGCAAAGAGTAAGGAGGAAACAATCAATGCAAAGATGGGGTATTCGGACAAAGCTCCCCCTAGGACTAATGCTTCTAGTACAAAACTAGTATTATACCTTCTAATTGGTGTATAATGAGTCGTGGAAATCCTTAAGCACACGGTCTCAAACCTAAGGTCAACCGTGACTAATTCTAACACTATGCCACGACACTAGGATTCACTACAACCCTTCGCTCCGTTGATCACTCAACTAAGCCCCAGGGGAGTCCATCTCCTAAGCCTCACACTAGGTGGAACTGCTTGGGGTTCTAGGGATTCCAAGTGATAGACCCTGTCCCTAAGTATAGTTCTAACCCTTTGGTCCAGGCGAAAGAACCCTAGTCTCAATTAAGCCCCAGCTCTAGGATTCACTACAACCCTTCACTCTGTTGCTCGCGCAACTAAGCCCCAGGGGAGTTCATCTCCTAGCACTTTGCTCTACTTCAACCGTAAAGAATTCTTGGAACACTGAGGTAGGAAAAATCACGCCAAAGGGGAAAGGGGATGTTTCTCTACCTCTCGGCTCACCCTCTCGACCCTCTCCAATCTCGTGTAGTCTAATCCTATAGAAGTTGTCACACCTCCCAAGAATAACCTAGATTACTCTCAATCCTAGTGTCACGGATAAGGGAAAATCAAACAATTATCATACAAGATTGGAACTCAATTAAAAGCATCAATTAAGAAAGCATGATAAAAGTCATAGAAACAATGTCATCCTAGGGTTTACAAGTCCGAATACCCACTAGGGGTTTAGCTCTCCATGGAGCTATACAAAATCATCAAAGTGTATGTATGAACAAGCATAGAAAACATAAATAAAACACCCTTGTGATGTATGGTGATGGTCTTGTGAAGTTGCTTCGTCTTCTCCACCAAGTCCCTTGTCAAGCCTAGGGTACGCCTCACCGAATTGATGCCGATGAAAACTCCCCCAATAGCTATCTTCCAAAGGACATCGATGTCGATGCCGTAGAACGCTCTAAAAGCCTCCCAAAATCGTCTCCGAACCCTAGCTGCGAGCTCTCCAGAATTGGGGCGAAAGATAGGTCGAAAAGTCCCCAAATAAGTATGAGTCGCGGCTTTCTAAAGGTCGAAATCGGGCATCCACACTGCCGTGTAAATTTTCTGGAAATCAATTTTTGGCGCGTAGTGAACAGTAAACTTCTACATTAATTTTGCTACAGTAAACTACTACAGTACTCGCGCCCAGGTTATTCCCGACTTCATGTTCTTCATCAAGGCCGTTAAGTTGGGCACAACTAACGGTAGATCATTTGTTTCTTCTTTTCTCCTTATTGACGAAGTTATTCAATGTTACACGGGCTATACTTTATGAGTGTGACTGCCTTTGTACCCCTCTAAATTATAGAACAATTTGAGCACATTGGAGGTTGACACACACCCACAAGTCTAGAAACCGTGCCTTGATTCTCTCTTGGTCCAAGAAACTTCTCAACAAACGCGGACATGACCTAATTTTGCTCATTTTACTCTAACTCTTCTCCACAACCCTACATGCACAAAAGAACACAAATGCACACTAATCAATGATAAAATCTGAGAAAAGTAATGCTCAATGTAAGAAAATAATACTTCGTATTACTTAAACACGAGCACTTATCACACGGCCTGAGCACGGTCATATTAAGGCCGTGTTCATCTTCGAGAATTCTTGAGTAAAACACCTGGGAAAATCAGGGGGACATGCCCGTGTTGAGGGTGACATGCCCATTTCTTCCCTGATGAAAAGAAATCATCTTCATGTTGAGAAAATCATTGGGAGTGACACGGGCGTTTTGAACCAGTGTTTTGCCTGGGAGCAACCCCATGCTTGAATTTCATTAACTTGTCTTCCGGGCTGGGAAGATCAGTGGGACAGAACACGGTCGTGTTCAGCTTGAGTAATTCCCGTATTCTTCATACTTCACTCATTTCACCCCTGGTTTCACTCCAAATTGCTTCAAACCTCTAAACTCCTGCACAAGGGACAAATATGCCCAGAATAGCACTGAATATACCCAAAAGTATGCTCGAGGACTAATAAAGGAATATATTTAGAGCATATAAACATGATATGAAATACATTCATCAAATACCCCCACACTTGAACTGTTGCTTGTCCTCAAGCAATCACAAAATACTCAATAAAAGAAAGAATGAGTGCATTACTTCTGATCTCAGGGAAATGGGGTTAGTTAAACACGAATGCTTAATAACAAGCTACACTTTTACTTCAAAGACCTTGTGTGTGTGTAGAAACCCTAGATTGTGTGCCCCGTAGTCTTGAGGAGTCTAACCAATATAATTAACCTTAATCACACTTGAAAGGGTGGGTAGTAGCTTCATACACTCTAGAGGTAGCCTTTTCTCCTGGTAGGTCATCAAATGTACACTTTTAATGACCAAAATTCGACTACTCAAGAGTGGCTTTCATTCTTCTAAGGTGATAGTTCTTTCTACCATCTTTTTACAAACAAAATTTCAAAATTTTGATTGGTAGGGCATTCGAACGAAGAAATCCGACTTTCTAGTTTTTTTTTTTACAAGGTAATCATCCTAAACAAGTTACTCCACAATTAGGATAGAGTGATGAAATTTTAGGTCTTAGAAGTAAAAGTGAGCTAACAATTAAGTCCTAACGGTCACTAACGCACACATGCCCCCCAAAGCTTAAGAATTACCAAGAAGAAAATATAGGTCATCATTAGCAAGGCACTCATCATAAGCAAGCATGCAACCCTCTCCCACACTCGAGTTTTATATTGTCCTCAATGTCAACATATAAGAGATGCAATGCGAATATGAGGCACAAAGATTGAAAGAGGAGGATCATTCAACTTCCCTGACATGGAGAGTGATGGTGCCGCTCTCAACATATGTGTTATTCATCCACACTATTTGTTTTGAAAAACACTGAGAGTGATGTTGATGCTCTCAACTTGTTGCCAAGTAAACTCTAGGCACCCACAGAACCCCTGAGATACATGGAGACACAAGTAAAGCTCATACATTTAATCAAAAGATAACTGAAATAAAAGATTAAAGATGAACAGGCCAAAATGCCAGTACATCAGGGGGCTCCCCTTGCTAACTGGACTACAAAGTGTAGTAAGAAAATAAAAAAAAAAGCTACAAAAAGAAATCTAAAAGTTGTTGTCATCTAGATCAAAAAGAAGTGCTCTCAGTCAGAGAATCATCATCAGAAAGGCTGACAGCAACCTCAGCAAGAGTGGCATCAATATCGGAGATATGCACCACGATATGATGAGTTGGGCACGCTGGGGAGGAAGGCTCAAGTGATAATTGGACTCCCAAGTGCTCTGCGATGTGAGTCACACTCCTCTGTAGCCAACAGGAAGCTGCTTATAAGAAGTAACTTGATCCGATTGGCGAGGAGGAGCACTTATGCGTTCTCCATAAGTGTACTGGTCGCACACAAATAGTAAAGTGTTACCCCGTGATGGGTAGGGTTGTCGAACCACGGGGACTAGACTCAAAGTAGTAATTGATCGTCTGATCTCAAGTTAAGCATAAATGTGGATTGATTTGAAATGAGAAATATCTATGAAAAGATAGAATGGTGAAGGTGATAGTTAGATTGGAATCAAGTGATTCAGCAGCAGGAGAGTAATGCCCCTGGATGATTCCTAAGAACTATTGCACACTAACTTACCCTTAGTACCTACCAGGTACATTCTATGGTTCAAGTGTGTGCTCAAGAGAAATGTTGCATCTATGGTTCTCAATTATACTGAGTTTTGCTAGAGTAACTGTGTGTTTCTTGTTAAACAAGCCACGCACCGAGTTTTACCCAAACAATTGTGTAAATCAAACACATCGAGTTATGCAAACACAAGATTTAACAAAAGAACCAAAAGAACTCCATAGAACACTAAAATGTAAGAGTTAAAAGCATACAAAGCATCCAAGTTCACACCCCAGGGCACTATGGCTAGTTAGCTCCTCATGGGCGGGTACAACAAGGAAGAAATAATGAAAGAACTAAAAGAGGAAGACATGACTTCCTTTACTTCTCTAGGTACTCCTCCTTATCGAGGTCCTTATGCTAAACCCACCTCTCCAATGCCTCCGACTCATCCTTGATCTCCTTAGGTGGTGTGGTGAAGCCTGATCTTCGCTCTCATCCAAGTTTTCCCAGTGGAGAGTAGAATTCCCAGTGTTTTGAAAATAGCAGTTATGGACTTCATAATGGCCGTTGTGAGGCTGTTATGGCTTCTATGCTTCTACTAGTGAGCTCATGCTGCCACGGCTTGATCATAGTAGTGGTGAGTATAGATAACGGGTGTTGTGTGTTGCCATAATGCCCATTGTGAGTCGTAATGCAGCCTTGATTCAGCAACTTGCTTCATTTTGCTTCAAAACATCCTCAAATTCACTTCTTTCTTCCTAAAATAGAAATAAAGGTCAGTGTGAACAAAAGAATTAAATTTCACCCTAACGAGATGCTAAACAAGTACAAATTCATGCTAGATGCATTCTGCCACACGCCCGAGTGGACTGCAGAATTGCCACCCAGTCAGGTAGAATTTTCACCGGTCACGGGAACAATGTTTTGCTATAGTGCTTTGCTATAGTGCTCCTCAATAACAAGGCTCCAAAACTCTTCTCTTAATGCAACATGGACGGAAACACATCCGCGTGGTAGGTTATGAGGCTTCTTATCGTCTAATCATTATTAGGAAGGCTCTTGAGTCTTCACACAAGTCAGGACATGGGAGTGTAACTATCTTTGTGCCCTTCCAACTCACAATCTAGCTTGAATTTTCTTGGAAGTTGGCACACACCCTCATGTGTATGAGCTTCGTTTGTGTCTTAATCCTTATGTTGCACAAATGACTCCCAAAATGTGCCTTCATAACCTATTTTTGCTTCTTTTTCTTCCCTTAAGGCCTTCACAACCCTATTTGTATAAAAGAATACCAAATACAATTTATGAGATATAAAACATGATAAAAATGATGCTCAATGCATGTAAAACATATAAAGAAATATGTTCACTCAAACATTTATCACACGTTATAGTGCTAATAATATAATGGATCACTCTATCAGAAGGTCGACCTTCCTTTGAAAAAAAATGGATCTTCTTCTTGAAAAAGTCTCATAAAACATACTAGTTGAGGTACTATTCTCATATCAAATCTTCTATCTCATTCTACATGTTCTACCATTCCTCCATATTGTACCCCTTCTCATGAGGAAAACCATAGTCTTCCAAGAGTTCCTTTCGCTTGCCAGGGTTTTCTTCTAAGGGGTTTTCATATTCAAATTTAGTGGCACAGTTACAAGTAAGAATCCTCTTATCTCTTTCATCAGTTTAAGGCTTCATTTTCTTGAAGCGTATTTGTGGTGTATAATTATCTTATGTTTTTTTTTCTTAGTTTCTCTCACTTGAACTCATCTCATTCGGCCGCTTAAATCAACTCGGTCTTCGCATCGGATAGGAGTTGAACTAAATCTTCTAGTATTTCTTGGATAAAGAGAATTGAATTGAAATTGTTGAGGTCCATCCATCCAAGAGTGACAACAAAGACTAATTGATGGTAGGAATTAATTAACTTGAAGCATCTTGCAGATTTAGGCAGTATAAATCACTTCAAATTAAGGATCTCACCTTCCTACTATTTTACGTTCATCATGATCCTTGGCACACCCCTTGCGTGAGTATTCTGCAAGTGCACGGGTCGTCATAGTAATAAAATTTACCCTAGTGAGTGGGTAGTCGTATCCACAAGGAACAGTATTTAGAAACAAGAGTTATCACTATTTAGCTATAGAGAAAATCGATGGTGAGAGAAATCAATATATGAATGCAAAGGAAAGTAAAAAAACGCAAAAAGAGCACTAAAAGTAAAGAGAGTTAATCGATGGGAAAATGGGGCACCCGGACAATACTCACCCTAGGATTATTGTTTCCGAAGGATTCAGCTTCCACCCATTTTCTGAAGACTTTCTTAAGGGAGAGGGAGATAGTCGATCAGAAGGTCCAGTCTGGACCGATCCATAGGAGACTAGTATTATACCTCCTAATTGATGTTTAATGAGTCATGGAAATCCAAAGACACACGGTCCCAAAGCTAAGGTCAACGGTGACTAGCCCTCTACACTATGCCCCGGTAGAAAGGGAACCTCTCAACACCTCACACTATGTGGGACTGCTTGGGATTCTGGGGATTCCAAGTGATAAACCTTATTCTGTAATATAGTTCTAACCCTTTGGTCCAGGCAAAAGAACCCTAATCACAATTAAGCCCCAGCACTAAGATTAACTACGACACTTCACTCTATTACTCACGCGACTAAGCCCCAATGGAGTTCATCTCTTAGCACATCACTCTATTGTGACCGCAAAGAACTCTTGGAACGTGATGTTAGGATAAATCATGTCAGAAAGGAAAGAGGACATTACGCTACCTCTTGACTCACCTTCTCGACCCTCTTTAATCTTGCCTAGTCTAACCCTAATGAAGTTATCACACCTTCAAAGGATTACCTAGATAGATTCTCAACCCTAGTGTCACATCTAAGGAAAAATCATGCAATTAACATTCAAGATTGAAACTCAATTAAAAGCATCAATTAAAAAAGCATAATAAAAGTCAATGAAACAAAGTCATCCTAGGGTTTAGAAGTCTAAGCACCCACTAGGGGTTTAGCTCTCCATGGAGCAATACAAAATCAACAAAGAGTTTGAAATCATATGCATAGAAACCATAAAGAAAACCCCCTTGTCGTTCGTGTCGATGGTCTTGAGGAGCCGCCTCGTCTTCTCCAAAGGTTCACTTGTCAAACCTAGGGCACACCTCGCCGAATCGATGCCGGCGAAAGCTCCCCCAATAGTTCTCCTCCAAAGGAACTTGATGTCGATGCCATAGAACCGCTCCAAAAGCCTTGTAAAAATCTCTCCAAACCCTAGCCACGCTCTCCCTGAAAGATGGGTGAAAGATAGAAAAAGGATCCTCAAATAAATCTCAAATCGCTGTATTTATAGGGCTGAAATCGGGCATCCACATGGCCGTGTGAAATTTTCACACGCCCATGTGGATTCTCTAGAATTATGATTTTCGCCGCGCTGTAAACAGTAACCTGCTATAGCGAATTGCTACACACACATGTCTACAACTCATGCCCCTCCAAATTGTATAATCCCTTGAGTACTTTGGAGGTTGGCGCGCACTCGCATGTCTACAACTCGTGCCTTGATCCTTAATTAGTCCAAGAGTCTTCTCAACCATTGCGTCCATGATCTATTTTTGCTCCTTTCTTCCATATTTGTCTTCACAACCCTGAATGCGCAAAAGAACACAAATACACACGAATTAATGATAAAACCTGATAAAAATAAGAGTAATGCTATATGCAACGAAAAAAAAACACACGAACCAGCCACACAACTGATGTGGCTGGTTACGTGTAAATTTTTTTTAAAATTAAAAAAAAACTTTATTAAAGTTAAAGTCTCTCTCTCTCTCTCTCTCTCTCTCTCTCTCTCTCTCTCTCTCTCTCTACTACTACTACTACTATCTCACTCTCTCGATCGGTCCTCCCGGCCGCTGTTTCCCACTCCTGCTCCCGCCGTCGTTTCCCCGCTCCCGGCTACCTCTTTCTTCTCCCTGTCCCGGCCGCCGCTTCCCTGTCCCCGGCCACCACTTTCCTCCCCCGGTCCATGCCGTCGCTTCCTATCAAGCTCAAACACTGGAATAGAGTTGGTGCCAAGCTTCTCAAAGGATTGCTTCCCTTGTTGAACAGAGTCCTCTGCAACTTCAACTTCATTCAGCTTCAAGCCCTTAATCTCCTCGCCCTCGCTTCTATCCTCTCTAGGTTCATCTCCACAACTCATATTGCACAAAAAAAATAAAAAGTAAAAAAGAACTCTCCTCTGGGCTAAATTGAACTAAAAACTCATCCAAAAATGCTAATTTTGGAATACGTCCAATAAAAGGAAATGCTTTTACAACCAGACATTGGTTCTGTCTTAACAAATCAGAACATGGACATCATTGTTCCACAAACCAAAGCTCAAGGCCAAAGGAAACACTCAAAAACATCAACCAATCCACTAAAGCATTTCCTCAAACATCACCTCGCAACCCAGAATGAATTTCTCAGGAACTACACAAAAGCCACACAAGCGTTCATTGAACAAACTCCGAGCACCAAATCAAACATCATAATCATAGAAACCTATTAACTTTAGAATCTCAGTTTGACACCATATCAACACAACACCACTACAAATCAGCAAGAAAAAAAAAATCAAAAACTGAACTTGAACTCCATTCCTAGCTTAATCTTCACAATACATCGATCATCACTATAAACCCTAACCCTAGCTTCCTCTGCCTTCATCTTCCCCTCTCTGTCTACCGATAAAGCAGAGGCATCTTCTTGAAGATATGCGAGCAAGTATGAGTTCTCGCACGGCGGCATTTGGTGAGGGAAACGGCCAGGGGAGGGAAGAGGCGGCTAGGACCGGGGGAGGGAAGCGGTGGCCCGGGGCGGGGAAGTGACGGCCGGGACAGGGAGAAAAAAGAGGCGGCTAGGAGCGGGGAAACGGCGGCGGGAACCGAAGTGGGAAGCGGCGACCGGAAGGACCGATCGAGAGAGAGAGAGTGAGAGTTACTCTAAAAATAATGCTCAAGGTAAGAAAAACATACTTTATATAACTTATACATGAGCACTTATCAATGCTAGAGTTTTCTTTTGTTTCTTTTTATTAATGAAGTGTTTGAGAAAATTTTCATTTTGCCAACTAGTTATTACATTATAATCGATATTGCCAACAAGTTCAAAATTTATAATAGATCCTAGATCATTACTAAACATAGAATATAACTTAATAATAATGGCACCCAATGTGCAAAACATCATAAATAATAAATAATAAATAAGAAGAATACTAAAAATAGAGTTACCAAATAAACATTGGCAAATTAAATAAGATAACAAGGATCGTGAAGCTATCCTAGTTATAAGAAAATAACACAATTGTCATCAAGCAATAGTCCTTCAAACAAATAATCTAAATAAGATATTAAAACCAACATTATTGCACCCAACCTCAACTACGCTGGCAAGACGCAACCAGCTTCTCCAAAGCATTCAAATTTTTTGTTGAGCTCCCACCCGGCTTTATTGCTTGCAATGCTATTGACTTGAGCTCATTTATCTTTTCCTTCATTGTCTTTCCTCTCTTGCTCCCTAAAATGACATTCAGAGCATTCGCAATTTCGTCTTTTTTTATAACACCACCTTCAAAACCCACTCCAATTTTCCAAACATCGGAAACCACCCTCGCATCTAATTGTTGGTCGCCAAAGAAAGGTCTGAGTATCATTGGCACGCCAGCAGTGATACTCTCCAAAACAGAGTTCCAACCACTATGTGTTAAGAATGCTCCCACAGCTGAGTGCTCCAATACCTATTCTCATGTTGTCATTGGAATTAATAAAAATTGTTCACTGAATATTTATGTTTATAATGAATGGAAGAAATATAGAATAATTGGATAAGAAGAGAAGAGATTAGGCACTATCACTTGAGAAAAAAATAAGATGAAGTTTCAAGATTAGTTTAAATGTTGGCTTTCTTTTTTTTTATCAAAGATTTATAAAATAGGTTTTAAACCCTAATAACCAAATAAGACATGTCGGTTTTTTTATATGAAAGAGTAAAAGATAATTTTAAAAAAAAACTTTTACATGCCACCTCTACAAAGGGGTTACTTGACAATTTCTCATTTTCCATACCTCTGACTTTATTCTATTTGTCACCTTTTTAAAAACCTTTTTATGGTTTAACTTATGTTTAAATAATTTGTTTAAACATTCATTTAGGTAAACTCTATTTAGAATAATAATTGATTTTAACAAATTAAATTAATTTTTAAGAAAAAAAATGTGTTTTCAATTAAGAACAAAAAAATTATATTTTATTTCAAATTAATCACCACTAAAATATACTTAATTTATGAAAAGCATTTTTGTAAAGATTTTTCCATAACCACTAATTTACTTTAAAAAAAGAAAAATTTTAATTTTCTAACGTGATTTTGTTTTTGATAAATCAGTCTAGACATGATGGTTTAAATCAATAAGTGCTGTTATTTTCGACGAAAACACTTTTAGAAGTAAAATAAGTGAATCCAAAATAAGCTCCAAAACATTTAAAATTATTTTAAAAAACAAAAGCAACTTAAAAAAATGTCTAGTAATAATTTAAAATAAGTGGTCGTCAAGTAATTTCTCTGCATTTTTTTTCCCAAGGGTTCAGTCTGCAAATGAAAATAATCTCAAGATATTGTAACAAAAGCATGAGCTGAGGTTTCATACCTGAGGTTGAGGAGCCCACGGCACAACCAATCCTCTACTTGCAACATAGTCCAAAAAGTCAGCAGGCAAATGCCCCCATGCAATCTCCTTCAATGACCACAAGAAAGGAGTTGCACTAGCCTGCAAACCTTCTGCAATCTCTACCAACTCTTCTTTAGGAGGCAATGCTGATGACCCAAAGCTAATGTACACCACTGAGCCTGCCACCTGACTGTCCAACCATGCCAAACAACCATGTTCATCATCAACTTTTGACTGGTTTGAGGACAAGAGACTGAAAGGCATTATGTTGAGACATCTTTTGAATTTGGTTTGGAATTGTGTGTCTAGTGTTGGGTCAAGTCCTTCAAAGCTGTTTAGCACCACTGCTGCTGCATTCGTGATCATTTGAGACATGTGGTGGAGTTGGAGGGCCAAGGATGACGTAGTGTCACTGAGGACAATGCCTTCTGGCAAGTCTTCAATACGCAAAGATGAAAGACCGGGGATGCTTTCCAAAGCATCTTGGGCTCGAGCTGGCCATTAAATGAAATATAAAAAAATCTTTTACAAATTAAAAAAAATAAGGAATAATTAAGTTGTTGAATATTTTGATACTGATTAATATAAAAAAAATCGCAGAAAAAAAAAAACAGGGCAGATAGGTGAGACAAACACTTACCACGATCACCATCAGTTCCGGCACTTTGTCGCAGTAAATCAGTGCACAGATGGGCCAGTAGAGCCGTGGGAGCGCTATTCCAATATGAGACCCACAACGCCCCTCTCTCCATTGCTAGATCACCGGCAAAACCCCAGAAACCATCACTAACAACACAGGTGATCCTCCCACTCTCCTCCTCCACCGCCATCATCCTCTCGGAAAAGTTCCCCGGTACCAGACCTAAGAAAAGGTCAATCTCCTCCAACGGCGATAACTGAAGGGCCCCATCCGGCAAGCCATCATGAACATCGTAAGACCTGAGATTGGTTGGCCAGAGATTGTTGGATCGGACCAGGCCGGAGTTGGACCGAGCTGTGCTAAAGAAGGAGAAGGTGCCTGAGGGGAGTGATGTGGCGAGGTGGCGAGCAAGGGAGAAGAGGACTGATGCGTGAGAGCCGAACGGAACAGCAAGAAATGCTACATGGAAGGATGAGCTACAAGACTCCATGATGAAGGAAGATAGACTGGAAGGATGATAAGGAGCGTTGTCTAGTAGCTATAGAAGTCAATGAGTGGTGGGTGTGTTTTTATAGTATAGTGGGTGGTGGGTGTGTTTTTAACTTTTTATGTCTCTCAAACCTTGTGGTCCCTTGAGGACTTTATATTGTACAATGGGTGGTGGGTGTGTTTTTATGGGGAGGTGGACAAGAAGGGCTAGTGCTTGGCCGCACAAGGGCCTCATTTACACAGAGCAGCCTACCCGGTACAACAAATTCTTTTTTTTTTTTGTTCTTGTTGTTGTTAATGTTGAATTCAATTCACACAGGAGTTATTTTATTATTAAATCTCAACTACAAACCAATGGATCGAGGATAAAAAATTGAAATTTTGATTTTTGAGTCGATAATTAAATAGTCCAATGATATGTGTCACACCCTACAATTTTCTCCATCACCATAGGAGGGCAAGGATGACATTTTCATTACTTGTCATAACTTGGTGGTAGGTAGAGAATGAGAGTGGGGGTTGGTGGGGATTATTTTATTGTATTTGGTGGTAGGTGCCACCTACCCCCTTAATGTGAGCCCTTGGATCAAATTGATCCTAGCTCTTGCTTTGTTAGGTGGAGGGCTATATAAACCCCTCATGACATTTATAAAGACACACAAGTTTGCTTCATGATAAGCATCTAATATACAAGAGAGAATTCTCCTCATCTTCTTGCTTATTCTTTTACTTGTGTTCTTGCATATTTACAGTATTGCTTACTTGCTTTACTTTCTCGCCTTACTTTGCATTTTCATACTTGCAAGCTTGTAATCTTTAATATTCTGAGTGGGAAGGCTGCCTTGGTTTGGTTTGAACCCCTTGAACAAACACGTGTAGTGTGAACAAAAACCAACCAAGAGCCGCACAGAACCTTGAACGAAATAACAAGCCCGTGACAAGTGGTACCAGAGCTTTGGTTTTTCTTTACATCTTGCTTTTGTGAAAATGTCAGGATCTCAAAGTGACATGACCCAAGGCATCAAGGAGAAGCAACCAAGGAAGGAGAGGGCAAGCTCAAGAGATATCATGGCGGAAATGAATACAAGGTTCTCAAAGATGGAGCTTGTGGTGGCCGAGGGGCAAGAGCGTATTGATGATGTTGAGCATCTCATCGAGGGACTTGAGCATCGCGTCGAGGGGATCGAGCATGTGGGTGATGAGTTCCGGGAGGAGATGCAAGGGGCTCTCAACATCACCGCCTCTAAATGCCTAGACCATGTCAAGAGCTTGGAGGATTCCCTCCAACCCCGAGCTGTTCATACCGAAGGCGAAATTGGAAGGGTCTACACCAAGTTGTGTGCAAGGTTGAAGCAAGTTGAAGAAGAGCTTGCAATATGCAAGAGGGCGATTGCCCAAGGAGCAAATTTGAAACTTGTAATATAAATTTTGAACAATTAAATTGAGTGATATTTATGTACTGATTAAATTTGAAAGTTAGTAAAATTTATTTTATCTAGAACAATTGACACCAATGTTGGGTTAATGTAATGGATAAAATATTTACTCTTATACAACTCTTGTGCAATAATTTGGGTGTTCAAGTCTTTCCCAACTCATGATGAGTAAAAATTCACTATTCAGATATGGTGAGGAATCTCTCCTGGACAGAAATGTTTATTTTTTTTTAAATTATGCTTGTCTCATTTGTCCCAAAAATAAAAAAATAAAAAAACAAAACAATACAAAACACAATAGGATGTAGAGGGGGGCACGGGCCGAGAATTGGATTGGCCCGGCCCGGCAGAAATTGCCGGGTCAGCTGACCCGGCGGGCTGGGCTGGTAACCCGTAACCGGCCCGCACTGTAGCGGGCCCACCTGGTTATGGGTTAGCCTTTTATTGGCCCGTGACCCGCCGGGCCAACCCGGCAGGTTGGCCTTTTTTTTTTTTTAAATAGTAGGTTAAAAGATCAAAATATGTTACTTCCAAGATTTGAACATTGGTCTTCAAATAGCAAATTTCATTGAGAAATCAATTGAGCTAACTTTTCTTGGTGATGATTTAAGTTTTTTTTTAAACAAATTTATAATGAAGATATGAATTTGAATTCAAATTCAAATTCAAAGCTAATAAGTTTTAAATTTTATGTTAATAAGTTTTTTATCCAATTATTTTAATTTATTTTATTACTTGAATTTTTTACTTTTTACTTCTATTTACTTATCAAATCTATATATTTATCATAACTAGTGTTTTTAATTTTTAGTTATAATATAATAATTTAGTATTGATTTCCCTCATATTTATATATATATTGTTTTATTTGATTATTTCAACCACCAATTAATAAGATTAATTTTTTTTCACATTAAATTCATGAGTTTTAAATTTTATGTTAATAAGTTTCATATGACATAATTTCAATCACCAATTAATAAAATTAGTTATAATATAATTTCCCTAATATTTTATGTCAACCATCAAATAAATTTTATGTTAATCTCTCAAACAAATAGATAGTAAAATTTCAATATAAAGTAATACATTTTTATGACTATGATTTTCATATAATATAATTCTATAACTCAAAAGAATATATAAACTATTTAATTCAATAAATAAACAAACTTAGTGTAATTTTTTATTACTATTTTGTTAATTTATTTTGTGTCATTTCAAATTCTTCCAATTTATTAAAGTTGTTTTAAACTATTTCTTATTTTTAAATTTTTTTAAAAACTTATTTTGAAGTCTTCTTTTTTTGTTTATAATGTTTTAATATAAATACATAAAATTTTCATAGGGTAATTGGTAACAATGTTTGTTGGTGTTATGGCTGACTTAAGTTCAAATCCCACCCATAACATTTAAATTTATTTTTCATTTATTTTTCAATTTAATTAATAACAAATTAATTAAAAACCTGGCGGGCTTGGCCCGGCCCACCGGGTCAGGCTGGCCCCCCTGGCCCGGCGGGTTCTTGACTGTTCCGGGCTCGGGTCTGGATCACATATTGGTGACCCGTGACCCTAGCGGGCCTGCCGGGTCAACCCGGCCCGGCGGGTCTTCAACAGTGGTTTGGCCGGTTCTGGGTCCGGCCAAACCCGACCCGGACCTGTCGGGTCGGGCCCGCCAGGCCCGGTTAATAAGATGGTTGTGTTTACACGATGTCACCAAGAAAGAAGTTGGTTGGGAATTATCCATATTAATTTTGCATGATAACTACGGATAGATTATATTGCAACTCAATGTTTAAAATTCCTAAATAGAATTTTGAGAATTGATTTGTGAGTCATGCAACTGATGCATTAGATATACAAAGTTCTCCAAATGAATTCTATATTAATTGGAGATTTAATTATAAAGATTACCAAATATATGGATTTCTGAGTCACGCAACTGATGCAATTGATTTGGGAATTATCCATTTTAATTTTGCATGATAACTAGGGATAGATTATATTGCAACTCAATGTTTAAAATTCCTAAATAGAATTTTGAGAATTGATTTGTGAGTCATGCAACTGATGCATTAGATATACAAAGTTCTCCAAATGAATTCTATATTAATTGGAGATTTAATTATAAAGATTAACAAAATATATGCACTAATGGTAAAAAAGATCTTTAATTAGAGATGACAACAAGTAGGGTATATCAAAACACTTATCCATACTCGTAACCCCTACCCCATACCCAAACCCTTACCTATACCCTTTAGGGGAAAAAAAAAAATCACACCCTTACCCCTTACCTGCAGGGTACCCGCTTACTCGCTGTTCAAATTACCTAATTAAATTTAAATTTAAATAATAATAATAATAATAATAATAATAATAATAATAATAATAATAATAATAAAATTCACAATCCATTGCAATACACTATTTAAACACATGTCCATAAATTGAAAATTACATAACATATCACAGAAAATAATAAAAATGACATTGGAATTTACTTGATATGATTAACTATCCGAAGAAAGTGAGAGAATTTATAAATAATTTTTAAAATTTAGATTGAGTGTATTGTTTTTAAAAATTTGAGTGAAAATATACTTGGTTAAGTTTCAAACATTATTATCAAAATCATGACAATTACGTTGATGCGAATATTATTTTTAACATATGTTTATCTCTTCTGTGCATAGCTCGGGCATAACACTAGTAAATTATTATGACATTATTTTTATATTTGTTTTATAATTTATAATTTTTTAATTTAATTATGATGCTAATATAAATCCAAAATTCAATTTTAATAATATTATGCTCTATCAAATATAAATATAAAAATAAAATAAATTCAAAATAATATATTAAGAGAAAATTTAAAGTATTATTTTCAAATTAATCACCACGAAATAGATCTTGAGTAAATTGTGGCTAAATATTTAGCTTATATATATATATATATGAGGATATGGGTATGGGTACTTCAGCGAGAAGGGTACGGGTAAAGTAGAGGAATACCCTTTACCTGAGCCGTACTCCACTCAAAAAATAAAGGGTAATGCCTTGAGTAGGGTACAGATTGCCATCTTTATCCCTAATTGTGTGAGCAGGTTTGTAGCCAATTCTCGTATTTATCAAGTGAGTGCACACAAGCAAATGATCAAATTCCGGTGATGTGCATGCTCCTAACATGTGACTTATCCAATTTGTCATATATATATATATATATATATATATATATATATATATATATATATATATATATACACACACACCCAAAGATGGGCTTAATATTCAAAATCACATAAAAAATTTTTAAACTCAGTTGATATCTAATCAATCATATCAATTATATGGCGGGCTAAAATAAAATTTAAATATGATTGTGACTTAATTTGTATTATTAAACTAGAATAGTTACTTTAAAATAATTGATCATGTTAAGTATAGGACTGATTAAAATGAAGTTAAATCCAACTATCTATAACCGAACAAATTGGTTGAATTAACTTAAATCTAATTACTCATATCAAATAAACGACAAATTTCGACTTCAATTTAACTTGCAATATCAAAATTCACCGGTTGAATTGAGTGATTATGTTTATCTATTTGAAAACTATTTCTAATTTGACTTCATATGAAATTTGATTTGTTAAGATAGATCAAACTTTTGAGTTTTAATTCAACATGAATTCAAGGTACATTCAAATTCCATAAACCCAAGGCTCCAACAAGCGCCAACATCATAAACCGCCGAAGTCCACTAAAAACCCAATCTATCTTGAAAAGGGCAAGATACCCTCTTGTCATGGTCGCATCAGACCCAGCTTTACTTGCATAAATAGCTTTCTATTCTGAGGTTGCCTTTGTTAGAATCCACATTCACCTCAAAATTAAAATTGAATCATGACATGCTTTGTTTCATGATCTCAGTTTTAATGGTTTGTTTAACAAAGGGAAATAGTTCGTTTTAAGACATAAAACAGTCAAATACCTTGTAGTCTTTGAAAAGCTCGGAAAATCAATACTTTCTTTTTCCAATTCCAATTTCTCTTTACTAGTGCTGGATACAAAAAAAAATTAAAAATTTATCTTATCCACTGAAGCTATTTATATTCAAACCCTATAGTAATTTCAAAAGTAGATGGGCAAATAACGCTTTTAGCAAAACGTTCATCAACGTGTTTCAAGCATATTCATTATCTACATAGTTTTTACTAACACCAATAATTAAGATGTAAAATCAAACATTAGTATATGGGCAATGTCAATTATGTTGGCAAAAAGCAGCCATCTTTTAGAAAATATCAAAATTTTTGCTTCAGCTTCCACCTTCTTGTTGTTTATTATGCTAATAACTTGCTCCCTTCATTTCAAAATATATGTTTTTTAAGCATGGTGCAAAAGAATTAAGGATAATATTATTTTTTTAAAAATTTAACATAAAAAATAAACGAAGATACTTAGTTATCTTTTCTTAAAACCATATATATTTTTTTGGATTATGAATAAAACTTTATTCATTCTATAACTTATAAAATTGAAGAGAGAAAATATGTAAAAAAAAGAAAGAATAAATACAACTTTGGTATTATAAAATGGCAACTATATTGGATCAATTTTTTTTTTTTTAAATGACTAGTATTTCAAAATGGAGGGGGTAAGTTCACATATCTTTTCCTTCGTTTTGTTCCCTTTTTGATTTATCAGTCCATCTTCAAATCCTACTCTAATTTCCCAAACATCAGGCACCATCCTTGCATCTATGCGGTGGTCCACAAAGTAAAGTCAATGTAGCATTAGCACACCACCACCGATACTCTTCAAAATATAGTTATGACCACTTTATGTGAAGAATCTCACAACTGAGTGCCCCAGTACCTACTGTCATGTTGTTATTTGTAACAATTAAGATCATCAATAAAAAAAGCTTATGATAATGGTCTTAATTAAAAAAAAACAACTTAAATTTTATGCCTAAACCACAAATTGTTTGAATATAAGGCATGCATCATAAATTTGTATTCCCATTTGCTTGTATTTTCTATTAAAAATAGAAAATCTAATAAAAACTATTTTCTCAACTATAGTTTTTTTTATATACAATGTGGACAACCTTTCATTGCTTAAAACATTTTCCTTTTTTTTACACTCTAATGTATATATTTTTTGTTTTTTTCTTTATTTTTATTATTTTATTATTTATTAGATTTTGATAAAGTGGAAAAATTACCAACCGCAAATAACATTAGGAAATGGAATTGATCCCCCAACCTCTCACTTGACAAATAAAAGAGTTATCATCCTTCTAATGTCAATATTTATAATCAGTTAACACCTAAATTGTCAATAGATAATAAAATAGGGCTTGCATCATTAATTTCATTTACATTTATAAAAAAAAAATACAAATAACCTCTCTCTTGTAACCATTCACAAAATATTCTGAGAATATTGTTTGTTTTAAATTAATTTATAAAGTAAATGTTCAAATTACTTTTGTCCTTTGCTCATAAAGGCATAACATAGAAAAAAGAAAAAAAAATTATTTTTGCATTTAGATAAGAACAATAGGGCAATTAAAATTTATACATTTGAAGAATTCACTGAAAATGCCCACTGTGGTTTCTTCAAGTGTAAAGATTTCAATTACATTGTCAATATTGTATAAATTGCTATAACCAAAGGTATGTGTCGACCTAATATGCATAGATGTCTTTCAAAGTTAATTTATCAATAATATTAATTAGTTTATGCAGTACTCTTGATGGAACAGATTGGAATTCCTAGCCTATAAATAATGCTTTTATTATCAATTAGAATTAATTTAGTTTTCTAAAGATAAAGTTATTGATAAACAAATATTTAAATTAAATCTAAATTTAAATTAATATCATCTTGTTAATCAAATGAGGTTTGAATTAGGGCAAATATCAAAAGCTATTTGAAGAATGCTGAGTAATATTTTATTTCTTTGTATTCATGCAAGTGAACTAATTTAAAAAAACATTAAAAAAAAATTGAGCGGCTGTGGTAGTGGATAGCACTAGATCTAGACAACACATTAGATTCAAATATAAATATATAAAAAATAATATCATTTTCTTAATATATATAATTACATCTCATTTTTAATTGTTTTTATACACAAAAAAAAAAAAAAAAAAAAAACAGGAACAAAGTCTAAGATGTAAGCTTTTTCTTCTTGGTTTTGCCATCCGGCCCATCTCTCCTCTTTCTCTCAATTTTTTTAATAAATATATAAATGTATCTCATTTTTTTAAAAAGAGGGAGACTTATTTTCTCCCATCTTTCTCATACTCTTTCTTCTTGGTTTGATTGATTTGCTTGTGAGGTATATTTTAGGTATCAGTTTGTTTGTTTATTTTTATTTTTTATATTTCTATTTTGCTTTCTCTATGTTGTGTGGGGTGTTAGTGATGAGCATTGGTGAAATTAGCAAGGAGAAGATGAAGATATAAGAGCTAAAGCTTATGAAGTTTTCTGTTTTTGTTAAAGAAGATAAATTTCAAAGTGAAGCTTTTTATCAATGGTTCTTTTATGTTGATTTTTTCTCTGGTGGTCATCTCTCTTTTTTTATTTTTTTTTTATTTTCAATTATTTTATTTTTTAATAATTTTCATAGATTTTGAGGTATATTTTGGGTATGTGTTAGTTTGTTCCTGACACATCCCTTGCATGAGTGTTCCGCAAGTGCACGGGTGGTCACAGTAATAAAATTTTACCTTGGTGAGTGGGTAGTCGTATCCATAGGGAATAGTGTTTAGAAACAAGAGTTATCACTATTTAACTATGAAGAAAATCGATGGTAAGAGAAATTAGTGAATGAGTGCAAAAGAAAGTAAAAGAACGCAAGAAGAGCAATGAGAGTAAAAATAGGTAATCGATGGGAAGATGGGGCACCCGGACATTATTCACCCTAGGATTGTTGTTTCAAGTGCAAGACTAATAATATACCTCCTAATTGATGTTTTAATGAGTCGTAGAAATCCAAAGACATATGGTCCCAAACCTAAGGTCAACTGTGACTAGCCCTCTACACTATGCCCTGGTGGAAAGTTATACTCTTGACGCCTTACACTGTATGGGACTGCTTGGGGTTCTGGGGACTCCAAGTGATAAACCATATTCCCTAATATAGACCTAACACTTTGGTTTAGGCGAAAGACCTTTAGCCACAATTAAGCCCCAACATTAAGATTCACTACAACACTTCACTCTGTTGCTTGCGCAACTAAGCCCCAGTGGAGTTCATCTCGTAGCACTTTACTCTATCGTGACCGCAAAGAACTCTTGCAATATGGAGGTAGGATAAATCATGTCGGAAGGCAAAGGGGATGTTCTGTTACCTCTCGACCCTCTTCAATCTTGTTTAGTCTAACCCTAATGAAGTTGTCACATCTTCAAAGGATTATCTAGATGTATTCTCAACCCTGATGTCACATCTAAAGGAAAATCATGCAATTGACATTCAAGATTGAAACTCAATTAAAATAATCAATTAAAAGAAGCATAATAAAAGTCAATGAAACAAAGTCATCCTAGGGTTTACAAGTCCAAGCACACACTCGGGTTTAGCTCTCCATGGAGCAATACAAAATCAACAAAGAATTTGAAATCATATGCATAGAAACCATAAAGAAAACCCCCTTGTAGTCCGTATCGATGGTCTTGAGGAGCCACCTCGTTTTCTCCAAAGGTTCCCTTGTCAAACCTAGGTCACACCTCGCCGAATCGATACCGATGAAAGCTCCCCTAATAGTTCTCCTCCAAAGGAACTCAATGCCGTAGAACCGCTCGAAAAGGCTTGCAAACTCCTCTCCAAACCTTAGCCGCGCTCTTCCCCGAAAGTTGGGCGAAAGATGGGAAAAAGATCCCACAAAATAAATCAAATCACGGTATTTATAGGGCTGAAATCGGGCATCCACACGGCCGTGTAGATTCTCTGGAATTCAGAATTTTGGCGCGCTGTGAACAGTAATTTGCTACAGTGATTTACTACGGTAAATTTCTACAGTACTCACGCCAAAGTTGCTCCCGACTTCATTTCTTCATCGAGGCCGCCAAATTGGGCACACAATCGTGCAATAGATCACGCCGCATCTTCAAGTTACCCGCATTGGTGAAGTTCTTAATGATGTTGCACAATTCGGAACATGTGAGTGTGACTGCCTTTGTGGCCCTCCAAGTCACATATTCTGTTGAACTTAGTTGGAGGTTGTCACACACTCACATGTCTTTAAACACAAATTGTGCCTTGTTCCTTGCCCGGTCCAAGAACTCTCTCAATAATCCCATTCATGACCTATTCTTGCTTCTTTTCTCCTAAATTCGCCTCCACAACCCTGTATGCATAAAAGAACACAAATACACACTAATCAATGATAAAACCTGAGAAAAATAATACTCAATGTAACAAAAGTATACTTCGTATAGCTTATACACGAGTACTTATCAGTTGCTTTCTATTTTTCTTTCTCTATGTGGGTGGGTGGTATAAGTGATGAGTATCAATGAGATTAGCAACGAGAAGAAGATACTAAAGCTAAAGTTCACTAAGCTCTTTTTTTCATCACTTCATCAATGGTTCATTTGCTGACCATCTCTCTCTTTTTCTTTATTTTCAATTATTTTATTTTTTAATGATTTTTATGGATTTTTAAAAATTTCTCCTGGTTTTGTTTGTTAATTTTATAATTTTATAAGTGCTTTGAGTTAATTTTTCAGTGATTTTTAAATGATTTAAAAATTTTCTCTTAATTTTTAAAGTTTACTTTAATTTATTTTATATTTATCTGTTATTACTTTTAAAATTATATGATATAATTTAAAAAAAAAAAACTTGCAGGCTGGCCTATGAACTGACGAGTTTTAGCCTGAGAGGTCAGTTATAGAGGTGGCCTTAGCCAGGTCTAGGTCAACTTCTAGTGACCCGTAACCAACTAGGCCTATCGGGCCAACTCAGTCCACAGGGAGATACTATTAGTTGGGCCGATTCTAGGTTGGGCCTGTAGGGCCCAATTACCTTGCCCATAGCCACATCTACCGGTGGGTAGCCTATATATATATATATTGAACATATACTTTTGTAATGTAAGTAAGAATGGGCAATTGATGGTTGTGGATTGGAGTTGGAAGAGATATGAACCTCAAAATCATTCTGATTCTAAATGATTTCAATAAGAAAGACGTAAACCGATCATTGTTATATTACCCCACACACGCAAACAACTTAATTACCCAACAGAACACCCATTAGAAATAACATCACCCATTGCTGCAGGGGATTCATTTAAACTATATTGTCGAAACACTTCCTCTGTAGAAACAACATACCACCCCCATTTTGCACAAAATATGATCATCTTGATATTTGTAAAACTATCACCACTATCTTCAGCTATAAGTGATTAATTAGCTAATAAACATAACAAGATAAAAAAAAAAAAAAAGCTTCAAGCTTCAATATTGAATTTGACAAAACAAATGCAAAATTTATGAAGACAGCATCTAGAAAAATTTTAGTATAAACTGAACAGCATACACTGAAATTCTTGTGTAAATCAATGCATTGCAATAAGATAAGCATTTTTTTTCTTTTTTTTTTTCAAGAGTGTACACACAAAAGTTGTTAGAGAAACACATAAAAATCATTTGCAAGATATCAGAGAACAAAAAAGGACAAAAAGGACAAAAAATTAGCCACCTCTAATCAGATATTCTTTTGTTTTGTTTGCAATTGATTAAAGCACTAAAAAAACAAAGAAAACAGCTGTTGGAAAGAAAGGACATCACAAGCATATATAATTCAAATCAAAAGACACAAGCCAGAAATCCGATGAAAACAACCTCTACCTTCAACTTAACACCAACACACATACAAAACTCTTAAAAAACCTTTCTTTACAATATTAAATGGAAAATAATTCATAAATTCAAAAACAAAAATTTGAGGCATCCTTCACATAGGACACAAATTCAGAAACAGATCTATAGATCTAACATAAATCCCATCCAATTCAAAGACAAATCCAACCCGATTCTAAGAAATAACATAAAATACATTGAGATCCCAAAGAAATCACAGTAAGAAAACTGCATCAAATCAGGATTTAGATCAAGAATACACCTCCATCAAGAAACAACTCGAAATAATAAAAAAAAAGATGATGAATCACAAGAGAATTGAAGCTCACCCATGAAGAAGAGAAGGTGAAAAGCAGCAACAAACGATCCTTGAAATCCTAGATTTTTCTTTGAGATTATTTACGGACCTCATAAAAGATGAGGACGAGATAGTGAGATGAGGTGAGGGTGAGGATGGCGGCAGTGGTGGTGATTAGGGACGAGGCTCTTCAAACACAACACAAAAGAAATAAATTTAGAGGACGCTCTAAGATGGAAATGGAGATGCAGATGGAGATGGGGTTAGGGTAATGTTCCACTACAAACAATGGTAGAGATTGTCAAAAGATCCGAACTTTTGACATATCTCAATGTGTTTGGGTGGTTGTGTGTTCCCATCATATGTGCCAAATGAGATATCAATGTAATAATTTTCATTGATGCATTTTTTTGAAGAATATTTTTTAAATAAAGAAGTCGGTGAAAGTCAATATAAACAAGTACCTGAAATCTCTATATATAATGCCCTTAGCTTTTGGAGTTAATGACAAAATTTCGGTCTTCCATAACTCTATATATATATATATATATATATATATATATATATATATATATATATATATATATATATATATATATATATATATATAACTTAATGAGAAAAGTCTAAATAAAAATGATATTGATATATATTACTACTTGTTACTAGTTGTGGGCAAGGGCTAAATTCAAATTGGCCCATCAAAACCCCGACAAGTCATCAAATTAGGGATTAGGAATAAAGTTATAGTTAAATTTGATCAATGAAGAGGAAACGAATCATGACACAAAATGGTTGGCTTTGATGGCTTCATTGCTTGAACATGTTTATTTTTTTTTATATATATAATTAACTATTTAATTATATGAGTAAAGGTATCATTAAAAATATAACTAAAGATCATTTTACTAATTATAATCAAGTTATCTAAGCTGGTCACTCTTATATATTTTTTCACCATAACCACTTAATTTTAATTTATTTTTTTTATGGATTACTTAAAATACTATAATATTTTTAATATATTATAGAAAAGATTTACTCGTTAATGTTTTCAAAATTTATAATACTCTCTAAATAAAATTAAACTTAGTTTCCCTTTTTTATTTCTTTAACAATTAAACTGTTTATTTCATCTTGGATTTTTTTACTGCACCATTAATCATAAATTAAATTAAACTAATTCATTAAGTAATTATTCCCACTATTAATTACATATCTAATTGAAGATTTATCTTTAAAGCAAGCATTTTTAATTAAATTATAATGTTTATTAATTAATCTTATTTTGTAAATATTATTGTTGCTATTATTTATTAAAAGAAATCAAATCATTTTTCACTTATATGGCTCTATGGAAAAAAGAAATTACCTAAAAACTAATTAATTTATATTTTAATATAATTTGCTAGTTTTTGCAATTTGGTCATAAAATCCCATCATTTTTCACACAAGCTCATAGTTTTTGTGATGGCATTGGTTTTGGTAGCAAATACTCATAGTTTCTGCAGTAGAAGTATATGTTGTTACAAAAGTTCATAGTGGTTGCGACAAGTATTTGTGTTGGTCGCAAACAGTTATAGTTTTTGTGACGTTATTTGAGTTGGTAGCAAAAGCTAATAGTTTTTCGACCGGGCATATATTTTGGTTACAAAAGCTTATAGTTTTTGTGACGGATATTTGTTTGGGACACAAAAAGTAATGGCTTTTGCAATGGATCTATGTGTTGGTTGTAAAATCTTATAGTTGTTGCAACGAGTATTTGAGTTGGTTGCAAAAGATTCTTGTTTTGCGACAAAGATTTTTTATGGTCTCAAAAAACTTGTTTTGTCAAGCCGTTGTAAGCTATTTCAAAAACATTTGTCGCAAAATCATATTTTTCATGTAGTGGGTCCAGTTCAAGGTTCCAATTTGAAACTAGAACCATGTCACTGTTCAGGTTCGGTTCAAACATTAACAATTATGGTTTGATTCGTCAGTTTGAACCGAACTTGGGCCATGTCTAGGCATGGATCACAAAGCAAGAAAATAGCTATTAGTGCCTTGTTGAATTTTTTTCTAAGAACAACACATTACACTCCATCATATAAACTCCACTATACAAAATCTAAAACTTTCATAAGCAATGGAGCCAATGTAACAATATGCTTGTTTATACCAAATCCCATATGACCATCACTAGATAATAATATGCTTCAAACTAAAGTAGGAGATTAACTTTTGCAAAATTTTCACATCTACCTGAGCAAAAAAGAAGTTATACAATAAGTCTACAAGATTACAATCACTGTATATGATGCCCACATCTTCCAATTTGAACAACAAAATTCAATGCATAATGAAACTAAAATCTTTCATTTTTGCAAAGATACATCCTTAAAGCATTACGATTATGGTTCTATTCACTTTTGTTGAGGTTCCTAACAATTAAATTTCTCATTTTGGTAGAAAAGCATCCTTAAAACAACATAATAGAAAAAATGATGGATTTCTTTCTAGGAGTTTAAATTTACAGAAATGGATACCGCCACATGATCTTCATCACTTTTGTTGAGGTTCTAAACCACTTAGCAAGGATTCTTATAAAAAGATACTATGCAATTAGGAAATTCTAAAGCAATGCATAAAATAGTTTTAGACTATAAGTAAAACCACCATGTTTTACTTGACTAATAAATTGAGATAAAGTATTTTCTTCTAGCATTCTTGTAAAACTCATGCTAGCTTGAAGACTGAACCCTCAATTTGAAGAAAAGGACTATGTAGAACTCATGTTAAATTGAAAATTGAACCCCAAAATGCAACAATGATAAGAAAAAAATTATAGAATATTGAATGAATACCTGCGAAGGATGAATAAATTGGTACTTTGGAGTTATTGCCACTCCAAAATCTTGACATAAAGGATGAGCATTGATAAGTGCTTGAGTAAACATATTTCTTTATATGTTTTACATGCATTGAGAATCATTTTTATCATGTTTTATGTCACATAAATTGTATTTTGTGTTCTTTTGTGCAAATACATTATGAAGGCCTTAAGAGAAGAAAAAGAAGCAAAAATAGATTATGAAGGCGCTTTTTGGGAGTTTTTGTACAACATAAGGATTAAGACATAAGAGGAGCTCATACACATGGGGGTGTGTGCCAACTTCCAAGAGAATTTAAGCTAGATTGTGAGTTGGAAGGGGCACAAAGGCAATCACACTCCCATGTCCCGACTTGTGTGAAGAATTCAAGAGTCTTCCCAATGATGATTAGACGATGAGAAGCCTCATAATCTACCACATGGACGTGTTCCCGTCCATGTGGCCTCAATAAAAGAGTGTTGGAGCCATGTTATGAAGATCAGCGTAGCAAAACAATGTAGTGAATTATTGTAGGAAAACACTGTTCACGCAACAGGGTGAAAATTCCACTCGGTCATGTGGCCAATTCTATAGCCCACATGGGTACGTGAAGGCTCACATGGTCGTGTAGAGGCACGTGACAACCCTGATTTCAAATTATAAATAGCCATTTTACCTTATTCTTTTGATATTTTTTTGTGCGGTTCTTAAGATGTGAGGCGGCTAGAGTTTGGAGAAGAGGTCTTTGCGGCTTAGGAGGTGTTTCTTCACCAACTTTGATCGATTCCTTCTCCGTCATAGCATCAAGGAACCACCGGAAACCCTAGCTTTAGAGTGGATTCCATTAAGACGTTGAAGCTCTCCGTTAAGGCCATTAGTTCAGATATAGGGGGATTTATTTCTATGGCTTTTATATACTTCCATTCATTGATGGTTTGTTTTATATATTGCTCCATGGAGAGCTAAACCCCTAGAGGGTATTTGGTCTTCTAAACCCTAGGATTCAAATCTATTGTGGAATTGCTTTGTATCTCTATTTAATCCGAATTTGGTTAAGTTTCAATCTTGTTTGCCTAATGCTTGCTTGCTTTATTGATCTTATAGTTGTTTGGTTTGCATGATTTGTTCACCTTGGTGAGAGAGAGGTCTCCATTAGGGTTAGAACCTCAAGATTGGAGAAGGTTGAAAGGGTGAGTCATGAGATAGTGGAGCGTCCCCTTTCCCCTCCGATTGGTGTATTCTATCTGCGTATTCCTTAAGCTCTAAGCAACCATATGTGGTGTAAGGTGTTGAGATTGAGAGATTTCTCCACTAGGACCTCGTAGGGGGTTAGGGACCTCTCACCTAGAAGTAGGGCAAGGTTTATTCTTAGGAATCAGATACATCTTTTGGAATCCCTAGAGTGCTTTGCGGGCATATGTGGTGTGAGGTGTTGATAGTGAGAGATTTCTCCATCGAGACCTCGTAGGGGACTAGTATCGGTGATCTGGAGCCAGGATCTGATTATCTTTAGATTTCCATGACTTAACCTACTCTTTCTAGAAACATTTTTTACACCCAGTACCTAATACCTGAATCCTAGGGGGGCATTGCCAGAATACCCACTTTTATTGATTGAGATCTCCCTCTATTTTACCCACGCATATTCATCTTTGGTATTCATTTCTTTGAACACTAGATCATCACATCATCCTATTGATCATTAGGCTAGATAGTAGAGAAGAAGTTAGTACTAGTAACCCTGTTCCTTGTTGTGGGATCGAAAATGCATGCCTTGGCATCGTGTCGGTGAAGAGACACCGGGCGATATATCGAATCACAAATGTTATTTATTATTTTTATATTTCATTTTTGTGGACTCTTCCATTCCTAATAGAGGCAAGCCTCTATTATTAATTACCCCAAATTGAAATATTGGGAACCTCCGATTAAGGGCTCGAGTGCAAGTAAAGACAAGAAAATTATAAATTACTATATTATTATTATTATTATTATTATTATTATTATTATTATTATTATTATTATTATTATTATTACTGCTTATCAAATATATATATCAATTATACTCCTATCGCTGCTTATGCTTTGTCACTGCGCTGTATGCCTCACTACCATTTGAGATATATATCTCATCGCCGCCTTGCTATTTTTTTTTTCACCACAAAACTAATAATATTCACATATATAATGGGAGGCCCACTTAAACCTTTGCTTATAAACCCAATGAATGGCCTCATGTTACTTCCATGTGTCACTTCCCTTTAACAAATAATATGACATGTTGCTTTTGCAAGGATGACCATATCATAGCTCTCCCATTAATCTTTTCACAGTTTTAAGTCTTTTGATTTTTTTTTTTTACACACTAATATGTCTTTCAAAAAAAATAATATAACAAAATAATATTGTTTGAAGTGTGTGTATTTTAGACAACAATCACATGCTCTAACCACCAAAATCCTTCAATGCTTCCCAATTTCCCATTATATTTTATCAGGACAAGTGCACATCTCTTTCATGCATGGTGGGATATGCTTTTTGGGTACGTGAGCATACATGCATGCATTCATGCCATTGCATATTGATGAGTGCATTCTATATCATGTTTCTTGCCTTCTATCATAGTCTTTTCTCTGTCCTTAAGCATATTTACTGATTGGAATTGGTGCTATTTAAGGTATTTTACTCCTTGTGTAGGAATCTGGGGGCCCGAGTCAATTTGATATGAAACCGAGGGCGTTTCCCGCGTGTGCAGTGGCCAAAGGTTCAGAACTGGCTAACACGGGCATGACACGCCCGTGCCCCTAGTGCTGCAAGTCCCAGCCTGGAGTGTAGAAGAACTAAAATCCTGACACGGAAATGTCTCAGGACGGACACGGTCACCACACACCGGAATCCCAAGTGCTGCAAACCTCAAGAGACGTTCTCTCAAAGAACGATACGGGCACGTTGCCCAGTACACGGTCGTGTGCTAGGTAACACGAGGGACGTACGCCTGTGTCCCAACTGCTACAAACCTCAGGAGCGTCACCCCAAGATTTTCTAGAAAAGTACACAGTCTGAACACGCCCGCGTCCAGACCGTGTCGGGCCCTGAATCAGCCTTTTTAACTCCAAAAATTAGGGTTCTTTCTCATCTTTTGTTCGGGGATTCATCTTTCCATAGGGAAGACGCTGATGAGATCGAAAATCAAGCTTCACCAAACCGCCTAAGGAGATCAAGGACTAGTAGGAGGCATTGCAAGAGGTGGAGAGTTGGCGCAAGGACACTACAAGGGAGGACATCTTGAGTATTGAAGGGGGTTCTTTCTCTCTTTCTTTGTTCCATCTTTTGCCTCACCTTGTGTACCTGCCCTCAGGGGCTAACTGGCCATAGTGCCTTGGTTGTGGACAATCGTCAGACTGTATTGCTTATAAACTCATTGTATTTGACTATGGAGTTCTAATTGATGCTTGTGTTTAATCTTGTATTGCATAACTGTAGTGTGTTTGGAGTGCATAGTTGTTAGGTTGTCCTAGCAAAACTGCAGTGTATCTATGAACACATAGATGCAATATTGCTATTTGCACACACGAACGTTATTGGAATGTACCGAGGTAGTCAACTAGGATGAGATAGTGTGCACGAGTCATTGGAGACTTCCGAAGGAATTTACTCTTGTGATTGCTGAGTACTTAGTCCTAATCTCCTCCGTTATCATCACCATTACCTTTTATTCATTGTTGTTATGATCCCATACCTGTTCTATTTGTTTTACTAGACATTAAAGGATCAACGAGTACTTTAAGTACAGTTCCCTGAGGTTCGACAACCCTACTCTTAATTGAGTACCACTTTATTACTTCTTGCGACCCGTACACTTGCGGAGAGCGCATCACATATTTTCCATATTCTCCTTCACTTCATGATGGGGCCCATTCTTTTGATATACATATATTTTTTTAGCAAAGTTTCATGCGCCTGGGTAGAGTTCATTTCCTTTTGAACAAGGATTTAAAAACCGGACCGGTCGGCGAACCGGTTGGCCGACCGGTTTGCGGTTCAACCGGTCCAACCGGTTCGACCGGCCGGTTCAACATTTTTTTATTTTTTTTAATAAATAAAATTTAAAAAAAGGAAAATTTCATAAAATTATAAACAATCCAAAAAATCAAGAAAAATAGGGAAAATTATAAATTTAATAAATATAACTATAAAATTAAAATTTTATTACTTTTACTAGCTCACAAGTCACAATTCCTACAAAAAAATGAATTTTATTTTTAAAATACAAATATACAACTACATGGCTAACTCTCCATCACAAGATTTACAACCACAAGGTACAAGCTTAAAGAGAATTCAACTTCCCCTTCTACATAAAATTTAATTTCTCAATATGAACAAAGTACCAAATAAGTCCACATGCATCAATTGATTCAATTCACAACTTCTACAAAATAAAATTCAAAATTTTCAATGTTAATACAACCATGAACCACCAAATAAATTCACAAGCATTAGTAATTCAAACTCCAACATAATAAAATTCATTGTTTCAAAATACAACATTCAAATTCAAACAAGTCCAAAATCATAAGGAATAAGATATAAGTCATAGAATATAACACCACCACAAAAAAAGTAAACTCAAGTTTTTCATCTTCTCTCATTCATGTTTCATTAGTCATTACCATCATTTCCATGAATTTCATCTTCTTCATTGCCTTGGTTGACATCAAAGGATGAGAAATTAAGTCCATCTTGAACAATGACAACATCCTCCTCTTGAACCCCCAAAACATCATCATCATCATAATTTGTTGAATCTATAAAAAAAGAGTATTTTGTAAATTATAAGTAATTAATGTTAAATAGAATATAAACTTTAACTTGCAATCATACTAGTCACTTATTTGTTAGTAACTTAGTACTAACCATGAATATTATGGACAAATTCATTTTGCCCTCCTTCTCTTTGTCCTTGTCCTCCTCCTTCTCCTTCTACTTGAGCAACCATATTTTCCAAATCCTCAAGATTAATTTCGGGTTCCCGTGGAGGCTCATTCTCAACAACCCAAGTGTCAATTTTATCAATACACTTGTAATCGATCGGATCTAGATTGTTGCTTTTGTTGAAGTTCCTACAAATGGAAAACAGTTTATCAAAATTTTAAATTTATAATAGATAAAGTCTCACATTACTTAAATAAATGAACAAATTACATATCTATTCTTCAAACGAAGATTGTAATGTATATAGACGAGATCGTTTAACATTTGATGCTCCAACCTATTTCTCCGTTTTGTGTGTATCCTTTCGAATGCACTCCAATTTCTTTCACAACCTGAGGAAGAATATGTTTGGCTAAGAATTCTGATAGCTAGCTTCTGTAAATTAGGAGCACTATGCCCAAAGAACCTCCACCATTCGTCTAAAGAAAAAAACATTTACATATCTGATGAATAATTGAATATGTAAAACTCTAGTTAACAAATAGAAGTTATTTATCTATTATCATACCTGGCCTTGTATTTTTGCTAGAAGATTGGGTCAAGGTATTTCCAAAGCTACCCAATCGCTCTCGAAAGGTAGAAGATTCAACTATCATTTTGTTATGGTTCGGAGCGACATTAGGATTGCTAATTATAGTTATAAACCCATCTATAACATCCGGTGATTGGCAAACCCCAACCTTGTCTTTATCATATTGAAATGTTGGATTCAACCAAAATGCGGCCGCATGAATATCTTGACGCATTTGATGCTCCCATTTTTCCTCCAAAATTGAGATGTAAGGTTGTTACAATCTCCTTACATATTTAAATGTCTCTTTTATAGCTTTGCTTGCTCTAATCATTCCTTCATAAATATAACCCAAAGAAGGTCTTTCATCAGAATCAACAATGCGTAACAATCGCACAAGTGGAGAGGCTATTTTGACTACTACCAAGCAATCGTTCCAAAATTGATTATCCAAGACAATATTGCAAACATCTTTTGCTTTTTTTGTCTTAGACCCATTCCAACCATTAAAGTCTCTAGAAGTAACCATAGCTTGCAAGTCAGACTTATGATCATGAAGACTCTTCAAAGCAATGAAAGTTGTTGCAAATCGAGTATCACCAGGTCGAAGAATCTCTGTCCAACCTTTTATATTTCTTAGCCAACTCAAAGTCCACTTGTGATTGTACACAAAAACAGTAATTGAAGAGGCACGATTCGCCAAAGTCTCTATATGAGGAATTTTAGCAATATCCTCGAGCATCAAATTCAAACAATGAGCTGCACATGGTGTCCACAAGATACTGGGATACTTCTCATTAAGCAATCTTCCCGCGGCTTTGTAATTTGCTGCATTATTTGTCACAACATGAACCATATTTTTCCACCCAACAATCTCCACAATCTCTGCAAATAAATTACAAAGCGTTGAAGCATCCGAAATCATGTCCGAGGCATCAACAGATTTGATGAAAGATGTTTCTTTTGGAGAATACATAAGAAAGTTGATCAAAGAACTTTGACGAATATCCTTCCAACCATCGGCCATTAATGTGCATCCACAATCTTCCCAACTACTGCGATAAGTGTCAACAAGCAATTGCAATTCTTTCTTTGACTCCTCCAACAAGTTGGTTCGCAAAGCATGATATGTAGGACCTTTATATTCCAAACCCATACATGCTATAGCATCTATCATTGGTTGGAAATAAAATGAATTTGAAGCATTCATTGGGATACAAGCATCATAGAAGAATCTTGTAATAGCCAAATCCACCTCATGCCATCTTTCTTTGCTTTTCAATGCCGCTTTAATAGTGGGTTGTGTTCCAAGTTTGTTACCACTTGGAAAATAAGATGCAATACCGGCTTTTTTTCTTTTTCTTGGTAAGTCACTAGGCCCACTATCTTGGAGACTTTCATTATCCGGGTCTTCATTCATGTCACCTTCAAATTGATGCACACTATGTCCGAATGGATTCACCGGTTCCCGCTCATTAGCAATTTTTTGTTCGTGAAATTCCCTTAAATTTTCTTGCGATTTATAACGAACATCTGCAGGAACTTTTTTGCATGGCCCTATATCACCCCTTTGCCCGGCAAGATGCAATTTCATTCTATGAATGCCTCCACCTTTCACCACTTTAGAGCAAAAATTACAAATGAACATTTTTCCCCCATCATTACTTCTTGATTCACTGATATAACTCCATGCTAAATCTGATTTTGCACGGACAGATCGGGAAGATTGCTCAAATGAAGATTGACTAGGTGGAGTCGATGTTGACGATGGTGTTGCGTTTGCCGGGTTTGAGCTGCCTTCTTCCATTACCAAACCAAATAATCTATTGAATAACAATACATAATAAAAGCAAGATTAGATATGTTTTAATTTGGAAGCCATTTCATTTAAAACAACAAAATACACTAACTTATGCCATTATAAATAATTCTAAGGTTATATATATATCACTCAAGTATCACAGCTTTAGATGGTATACATTAATTCACAGTTTGCTACTAACAAGAATGAAAGAAAGAGATACAACCAATTGAAATTTCTCACATTAACGGAATAACAAAATATCCAAAACCTCAAAATAAATAAATAAATAAAGACTATGCTTTGGAAATTACGATGTCCATGACTCCATGCTCAATTGAATTTGCCGATGCAATTTCATAAAAAAAAATTTTTTTTGCTGATGCAACTAAAATAAATTATGGAGTCCGTGCTCAATTGAATTTGTTGATGCAAATAAAATATATATATAAGGCAAAAAGAAAAATCATGAGATTGTGAGATGAAGGCAGGCCTCATAATTGTGCTCACACATGTAGGGGCAGCAGAAATAATTTACACCACTCCAAAATACTTTGGTATGTTTGTTCGGTAGAGCATAAGGGGCAGCAGAAATAAATATTTGAATATCATAGTGAAAGTGTTCTCATTACTTGTGGCCAGAACATCAATACTTCAATAACATAGTGAAAGTGTTGTTCTCATTAGAGGTTGGTATTTCAAACTCTTACTACTCTAATGATAATAGTTTCATCCTCCTTTGTTTCATGTTATAACTTAAGAACTTCATAAAGAGGCCTTGTATTCCTGATAGTCAAGCCAATAGAACTCACACAATAACTTCTTGGCAAACAAGATTGCAATCAAATCAACCAATCAATCAAACTAGATCACACACACAAACATATATATACATACAGAAAACTGAGAAAAGCATCAGCAAATTTGGGAATTTTGTAAGCAACCACAAAACAAAAGAACATGCTGACAATTCATCAAACAAGTTATGGTAAATGTAACATATCAATGATATCATTGCAAAACTAGAGTTATAAACCAAGAAACTTGATATAATCCAAAAGAGTCACCAATACATCAATCAAATCCATTCATTATAAGAAATATACAAACAAAAGAGTGGCAGAGAGACCAACCAAACTACTATTATAAGAACATTCTTCCAAATACACCGGAAAAGGGAAAAGAGAAACATTTAATAATACCAACAAGAGGGCGATGCAATCTTTAGATCGAGGAACTCAACATATAAATCAAACAAGATTCCCAAGAAGAAGAACCTGAAAAAGATCAGACAAGATTCCCAAGAAGAAGAACCTGAAAAAGATCAAACAAGAAGAAGAAGAAGAAGAAGAGATTAGAGAAAAAGATCAGACAAGAAAAAGATCACTCAAGCTTTCCCAAGAAGAAGAACCTGAAAAAGATCACTTGAGAGAGAGTCCGTTCGGCCAATTCTTCACTTCTTCTTCGTCGTTCTTCTTCTTCTTCTCTGTGGAGCTTGAGAGAGAGTCATTCTGGCCATCCGTGAGAGAGAGAGAGAGTTTGAAACGAGTTGTGACATCAGAGTTTAGAGTCTTCAGACTAGGTCATAAGGACTCATAATCAATTAGTCATTGAGATTGAGTTGAAAGTGAAACTTGAAAGTTGAAACTTGAAAGTTGAAACAATGAAATTTTTAATTTTTTTTATTATTTTTTTAAACCCGGTCCGGTCTAACCGGTTTGCCAGTTTCCAGTTTAATTCCGGTTCATAACCGGTTCAATCCAAATCCGGTTCAATCTATATGATTGAACCGGACTGGCGGCCGGTTCCCGGTTGAACCGGTTGAACCGGACGGTCCGGTCCGGTTTTTAATTCCTTGCTTTTGAATAATGTTATATATATATATATATATATATTGCTTAATTAGCATTTTTTTTTTGCATGAGTATAAGAAGAAACCATGATATTGTTGGCTCTTGTTCCAAGTTGGAGGTCTTATTAGTGCCATGCAAGGCTACCAAATAATTAATAACTTCATACGGTGATAATAATGTTTACTTGGATTATGGTAATCTTATAGTCGTATGTGTCGAACATGGAGAGGTTTAGTTATAAACATTTGCAGGTTTCCACTTTTGCATTTCAGTATACTTCATCCAAAGTGACTCCTTGACAGCTTATAATAATAATAATAATAATAATAATAATAATAATAATAGCAAGTATAATTATCATTACTATTATTATATATTTTTTTATATTTCATTGGAGGGTGATCATTAATTCCATAAGTTTGATCAAACCTTTTTTTTTTTTTTTGAAGCCATACAAATAAGATTCCATTCCATATTATTTCAGTTCACTGAATACAACATCCTTAACCCTTCCTTTCACACACACACTAATCAAAGTGTTGTATATATGGTGATTAACATTTCATTCAAAGCTCTGACTTAAATGTTTTTTCTTTCTTATTACTAGCTGCACGTGGATTGTTCAAGTGCGGCTCTAATTTCAGAATCCGTATTTAAACTCACACGTGTTTCTTGTCATATATGATTCCTATAGTTCATTACATCATCATTAATCTTTGAATTCCGTTTATTAAATAAACACCTACATCTTGATGTTGATCCGGCGTTTATATGACCTCCGCGATGTAATCAAAATCTTGACCGTCACTCTGGAGCCCATCCTTTGATTGTTCTTTGAGGACCAAAGAATGCTTAAGGATTGATGAGGAAGAAAGCTTATGGCAGTGAAACAACAAACTGAAACTGCTGTTCTCAGTGGAGACATCATCCTCTGCGAGTGAATATACACATTCCTTGTGGCTGAACTCCGATCGCGTACGACGACTCCGACGAACAGCTGGATATCTTTGAGCATGATCATCATATATTTTGTATGGGTTGCACAAAGATTAGTGTCTTTGAACAACCCCATGAGGTATGCATCAACAGCCTTCTTGCAAGGAGGGAATGACATGGTTCTGAAATCCATTTTTGAAGTATTGTGTGATTTCTCTCACTAGCATCTAGCAGGGTAGCTTCTTCATCAGCAACTTCGTGGCCTTCTGATGCTTCCTGATTTCATGCAAAACAAAGGTAATGATAGTGGTTGCAACGGCAGCAGCCATCTCTAATTAGCAGCAAAAAGGAAGCCAGCGAGGGATATTCCACCCTCGCTGTCGTTGGTAGCGATTGTTGCGTAACGGAGACTGCAGCACGGCAGTGGCAGCCACTCTCCGATTAATAGCAAAAGGGAGGCAAGCGAGGGATATTCCACCCTCGTTGCCGTTGGTAGCGATTGTTGTGTGACGGAGACTGCAAAGACTATGGCAAGGCAGCGGCAATCACTCTCCGATTAACAGCAAAAGGGAGGAAAGCGAGGGATATTCCACCCTCGCTGCCGTTGGTGGCAATTGTTGGGTGACGGAGACTGCGGCGAGGCGGCGGCAACCATTCTCCAATTAACAACAAGAAGGAGGCAAGCTAGGGATATTCCACCCTCGCTGCCGTTGGTAGCAGTAACAAATGACAGTAGCAGTGATGGCAGCAAGCGGCAAGCTACGGCAACGGCAATAGCAGCAACAAGGAGCAACGACGGCAATTTTATTATTATTTTTATATAAATATATAGGTATAGATGTTTGGCAAGGGGGAAATCATGACCTTTGTCTTCTTCTTCTTTCTTTCTCTCGCTGATTCTCTTTTTTTTTTTTTTTTATTTCTCGTTGATTCTCTTCTTTTTTCTTTTCTTCTCTCGTTGATTCTCTTATTTTTCTTTTTTTCTTTGTTTGGCCTGTCTCTTCTTTTTTAAAGCCTCTCAACTGTGCTAGATGGTGGGTCATTATGTTGGTGATGGGGTGGGTTGCGTTGATCGTGGGGAACCACGACGCGACTGTTTTTATTTTTTTATTTTTTTTTTTATTTTTTTAATTTAATATAATTTTTTAATTATTTTTTAATATTTATTTTAATATTAGTTATTTAGTTGTTATTATTATTATTATTATTATTTTAGTTTAACTATTTTTCGTTTATTATTATTATTTATTATTTATATTTGATATATATATATATAATAATAATAATACATTTTTATCTTATTAGTATATTTATTTGATTTTTTTATTGATTTTTTTATCCTAATCTGATTTGGATTATTATTATTATTATTATTATTATTATTATTATTATTATTATTATTATTATTATTATTATTATTATTATTTCTATTATTTCTTTATATTGATTTATATACATTTATTATTATTTGTTTTTATTATTATTTTTTTAATATTATTATTTATTATTATTATTATTATTATATTTATTTTATTATATTATATTTATTTAATTTTAATTTTAATTTTTTTATTATCTTTATCTTGATTTATATATATATTTATTATTTTTTGTATATATTCTTTTTATATATATTTATTATTATATATTTATTGTTTTATTTTATTTTATTTTTTTGCCTCTTGATTTGCGTTCATAAAAAAAATCTTGAGATTTAAATATTTTAGATCGTCTCGAGATATGTGCTCTTTGCTGATATCGAGATTTGGGTATTTTTTTGTCGACTCAAGATCTGTGTTCTCGGCTGATCTAGGGATTTGAGTATTTTAGATTGCCTCGAGATCGGTGCTCTCGGCTGATCTAGGGATTTTGAATATTTTAGATTGCCTCGAGATGTGTGCTCTTGGCTGATCCTGAGATATGTGTATTTTAGATCACCTCGAGATCTGTGCTCTCGGCTGATCTTAGGATTTTTAATATTTTAGATCACCTCGAGATCTATGCTCTTGGCTGATCTTAAGATATGTGTATTTTAGATCGCCTCGAGATTTGTGCTTTCGGCTAATCTTAGGATTTTTAATATTTTAGATCGCCTCGAGATTTGTGCTTTCGGCTGATCTGAACATTTGAATATGTTTAGATCGCCTCAAGATCGGTGCTCTTAGCTGATCCGGAGATTTGAATATTTTAAAATTTTGATTTTGATTTAAATTAGGACATGTATTATTATTTTATATATATATACTTGTATTTGACTACCCAACTCGTTGGGTACTTTATTATTTCAACACCCGTGCACTTGCGTTACATGCATGCAAGAGGTGTGTCAAGTATAGCTTAGTTGAGGATACATCACTAGAGAATTTCCATTTGTAGATGATTTGCTTATTGAACTTCATAAACAATTAGAAAAATAAGACATGTTAATTGATAAAATATTAGAAAAGAAAAAGTAGATTATTTTCTTCGGTTGTTTTTTGGTTAGCATTTTTCAATTCTTGGACATCTTTCAAGGTCACCATTTCTTTGTCAACTAGTTGTAATGCCTTTATCAATTTGTCTTAAACAATTTTTGTATATTTTGGAGTCAAAGAACTTCTATCAAAAAGGTTGTACCCTAAATAGAAATGGGCAAGTACAAACATATTTTTAGGGTAATACATTGATTGAATTCTCAAACAAAACAAAAAGGGACAAGTACAAACCTGTTCTCAGCCTTATTCACAAAGCAATAAAAAGAGGAAATTATGGTTTGCAGCTTTATGTCGTAGTTTGCTTTGATTTTGAAATTTATTGTTCTTTAGATTTGGTTGCTTAATCACAAGAAAAAAGTCCATATCTTTAACAAAAACTCATCGAGCTTTGGGTAAAGTCACTAGCTTTGGCCAAAGGCACTTTACTTATTTCTGTTTTTTTTTTTTTTTTTTTTTTGTGATTTTTCTATAATCCTGATATATATAAGCAAAAATACAAGGTTTAATACTCTAGATGTTAGTGGGAAAGTATTAAGTACATAAGTTCATTGGTTAATTAGAAATGGCCTGAGAGCTTGTTAATCAAGATATTTCTACTTTATTAGATTAGTGCAAGTGAAGGTAATTAGATCTTGTCCGAGATTGATTAAGAGGTGATCAAGTTAACCAGAGATGAAGAGTTGATCATTCTTTAGGAAGACCCAATCGTCAATAGCTTTGTCATATTAGAGGACCACAATCATTTATATTGATGAAGTGTTAATTAAATTGAACTAGCCCATCAATCTCAATGAGAGAAAAAAAAAATAATCAAGGCTATTAAAATTTTCTTTATAATTATGACATCTACTCACTAGCAAGGAAAACCATCTATACTAGGTAAAAGAATAAACAAACTTTATTTTGGATTGCAACCTCACAATGCTAAGAGATTAACTACAGCCTCAGCATACAAGATAAGTAACAAAGCTTTCTACATTTGCACTAATCTATAAGTGGGGAACAATCTAATTGATTTACGAAACCAAAACAAATGCCACATTTCATTCCATACAACTCAACACTAAGGTAATCACCAAACATCATGAAAATCAAATTCAAACGAAATCAAATTCAAACATAAAGATAAAACTAAACCCTAATGCCAAAATCAAGAATGCTTGCTTGGTTTGGATAATTAAAGTTATAGGTGGAAGGACTGTCAAGTTATAAATGGGTTGAGAAGGCTTTGCTTTAGCAATTGCGGTTGTGGATGGCAAGAACGATCTCCTTCATTGGTGGTGGTAGTGGTTTGTTAGTGGAAGACATTGGATGAGTTAGCAGACATTGGATGTTGTGGTAGGTTGTAACATCAGTGGGCCTCATCACTGTTGGGTGGGTGAATGATGGAGTGGAGAGGGGATAGATTAAGTTTACTTTCAAGTCCAGATTGGGATCTAATTCTGATTTGGGCCAATTATATAGTGAGGTGAGTTAGCATGTTAAATTAGGCTAGTTAGCTAAGTAAATAGTTCATCAAATATTTTTATGTTATTTTAATATTATTTTAATTATGCTTAATGTCATGTCAGCTTCTTAAATAGAAATATGACAGATAACAGAGGGAGAGTAGGGATGCAAGTGGGGCGGGGAGGGGCGGGGCGGGGAATGGGATTCCCATGCCCATCTCCGTTTCCCGTGAGATGGGGATTCCCTGCCTCAAATTTCCTCGCGGGGGAGAAATTCTCCTCACTCACTCCCCACGGGGATCCCCGCGGGGTCGAGGAATCCCCGCTCCACCTTTTTCCTGATTGAAAGAGTTTCAAATTTTGACAATAAATTACTCACCTGCTGCCCTTCAAACCAAACTCTGTATCGCACTGTTGTATTCAATCCTAGATCTTTCGCCAAAAAAAGCAATTAGTTGAACATAGAAAATATAGTAAGAGTTATACTAGTACAAGAAACTAATTATTACAAATAACATAAAGTTTGAAAGTGAATTAAAGGTACAAATTCATTATACAAAAACTAGAGCAACAATTTCATATTTCATTAATATTTTCATTCTTCAAATCTTTGAAGTTGAGAATCCACTACCACTACCATCTTGATATGATATCTCCACCTTCAATAATATATAAAATTGTAAGTACATAATGAAATCATAAATAATATCAAAGATTCAAAGTTAAAAATAAAATTATATGAAAACCATATTTACCTCATCATGCTCATCCCCCTCTTCATCAAATGTAGAACAAATAGGTTGAATTGTTGACCAAGAATCTTAAAAAAAAACAAAGAAAATAAAGAAACAAGTTTCTCATAAATAACATTAGCTTAATAGAAATATATTCAAGTAATAATATTAATAATACCTTTCAACCAATCTTGTGTGCACATCAACGCTTCTATTGTGTTTGGGTGAAGTCGGCTACGATGTGGATTTATGAATCTCCCGCTTGTGCTAAAAGCCGATTCCGAAGCAACGGTAAACACGGGAATTGCTAAAATGTCTCTTGCAATTAATTGTAAAGTAGGATGCTACAAAGCATTTTTCCACCAACTCAAAATATCAAAATCGGCTTTCATTGGCAATATAGACTCATCCAAATAATTATCCAACTCCGATTTCACATTCTCCATTTGACATCCACGAGAAGCAACAAATAATTGATAGTTGTTAAAGAATTCCGCATCCTCATCATTGGCCAATATTTGTGAAGAGTTACCCACAAGACCACCACCACTAGATTCATTTACTTTTAATTTAGATGAATACTCTTCCATCATATCAAAACAAAGAGTATGAATTTTTTGAATTTCATCTTTTGCTTTATCCTCACCATAAATAATGGGAAAATGCATCTCCAATAACATCAACTTGAATCTAGGGTCCAAAACAATTGCTACACCCATAACTCCATGGATTCAATCTCAATATTTTTCAAATTTTGTCTTCATTCTCAATGCCATTGATTCAATATAGTCAATGCCACAACTAACCCATTTTGTCAAATGACAGGGGCCCGAAAGTATACAGGTTGTCGTAGTAATAAAGTACCTCGGTGAGTGGGTAGTGGAATCCACAAGGAGTAGGGATTGTAGACAAGTGAATTTACTAGTTATCTAGTGCGAGAATACGGTGGTGAGAAGAATCAATGTGTGTGTGCAAGAGTAATAAAAAGAAATAAAAAAATGAAAGAGAAGTATGGAAGACAGGAGAGTGCAAGTAAAAAGTGAAGAGAGGAACAATCAAGTGTAAAATAGAGTACCCGGAGGAGCTCCCCCTAGGATTAATGTTCTAGTGAAATACAATGTATTATACTCTCCTATTGATGTTTAATGAGTCGTGGACATCCTAAAGTACACGGTCCCAACTAAGCCCCAGGGGAGTCCACCTTCCTAAGCCTCACACTACGTGGGATTGCTTTACATTCTTGGGATTCCAAATGATGGACCCTATTCCTAAATGTAGTCCTAACCCTTTGGTCCAGGTGAAAGAACCCTAGTCTCAATTAAGCCCCAGCACTAGGATTCACTACAACCCATCACTCTATCGCTTGCACAACTAAGCCTCAGGGGAGTTCATCTCCTAACACTTCGCTCTATTTCGACCGCTAAGAACTCTTGGAACACGGAGGTAGGGAAAATCACACTTGAGGGGAAAGGAGACGTTTCGCTACCTCACGACTCACCCTCTCGACCCTCTCCAATCTCAAGTAGTCTAATCCTATAGGAGTTGTCACACCTCCAAAGAACAACCTAGATGATTGTCAACCCTAGTGTCACGGCTAAGGGAAAATCAATACAATAAGCAATCAAGATTGGAATTCAATTAAATGCATCAATTAAGAAAGCATAATAACATATCATAGAAACAATATCATCATAGGGTTTACAAGTCCGAATACCCACAAGGGGTTTAGCTCTCCATGGAGCTATACAAATCCATCAATGTGTATGAATAAACAAGAAAGCTAAACATAGATGAAAACCCCCTTGCGATGCATGGCGATGGTCTTGTGAGGTCGCTCCGTCCTCTCCACCAAGCCTTTTGTCAAGCCTAGGGCACACCTCGCCGGATCGGTGCCGACGAAAGCTCCCCCAATATCTATCTTCCAACAGGCTTCGATGTCGAGGCCGAGAACTTGCTCCAATCCTCCACAAAGTCCTCTCCAATCCCTAACCGCAACTCTCCAGAAGATGGGCGAAAAAAAAACCCTCAAAAAGTCCAGAAAATTTCTTTAAATAGTGCTGAGTCGCGGCTGTAAATTGGCTAAAATCGGGCATCCACACGGCCGTGTGGAATTTCCACAAGCCCGTGTGGATTTTTTGGAATCTGTTTTGTGGCTCGCAGTGAACAGTAAACTGCTACAGTACTCACACATCGAATGTTCCCGATTTCATCGTTCTTCATCGAGGCCGTTGAATTGGGCACACAATCAATGGTAGATCATGTCGATTGCTTCATCTATCCTTATTGACGAAGTTCTCCAATGCTACACGGGTTAGACTTTTGTGAATGTGACTGCTTTTGTGCCCCTCCAAAGGAGGTTGGCACACACCCACAAGTCTAAACTCGTGCCTTGTTCCTTGCTTGGTCCAAGAACTCCCCAACAATGGCGAACATGATCTAACTTTGCTCTTTCTTCTCTAAACTCACTCCACAACCCTACAATGCACAAAAGAACACAAATGCACCACAATTAATGATAAAATCTGAGAAAAATAATGCTCAATGTAAGACAATAACACTTCGTATTACTATAACACGAGCACTTATCATCAAAGCAATGTTAATTTAACAAATCTTAGGAAAATATAGGTTAGCTGTAGGATACTTTGTTCCTGAAAATACTTAGTCACCCCACAGAATAACTTCAATCTGTTACAAATCTCAATTGCCTTTTCCCATTCTTCATCAGATGGACAACATTTATAAAGAGAATCTCATTGTTTCAAGTGTTTGAAAGCATCCTTGTAGTCAATAACAATATTAAGCATAAAAAAAAATTGAATTCCACATAGTTTTGCAATCTAAAACCAAATTTTTAGAGAAATTCATTTTCAATTAATGCACAGTTTCTTCAAACTTCTCACTTCTTTTAGGTGTAGCAACCCAAAATGCAACACTATCACGAATATTCTCAATTGCATCATTAATCACATCCAAGCCATCTTTAACAATCAAATTCAAAATGTGTACACAACAACACATATGCAAGAATTTTTCATCTATCCAAAGATTGCTACTTGATAACTTATTCACAATCAAACTCGCAAGTAAGTCATTTGTTTAACAATTATCCAAAGTCAATGTAGATAACTTGTTATCTAAATTCCAATCCATCAAACAATTCACAAGTACTTCACACAAAACTTGAGAAGTATGTGGACATGGCACATAAATGAACCTATTTATCAAAATCATTGAAATATAATTAAAGACATACCATTTATAAAGTATATATGACAAAGAACTAGTTGACAAAAATTATTTCCTGATAAATCTAGTTTTTAAATTCTAATCATCATCTATGTAATGCACAGTAACTGCCATAAACCCTTTTTGTTATTATTGGAAGTCTACATGTCAGTAGTTATTGCAAATCTACTCCGACTTTGATCAAATAGCTTCATTGTTCTTGATCTCTCATGCTCGAACATCTTCATAATATCACTTCTTATTGTAGTTCTTGAAATAGGCTTGAACAATGGTTGAACCAAATTAAGAAAATCTCGAAATCCAACATGTTCTACTACTTTCAAAGGAGACTCGTGCATAATGATCATTGTAGCCATCTTCTTCCTTGCAACTTCTTGATCATAAACATAAGTCCCAATTGATCATTTGCCACTAGCATCAACATTGGATTTTAACAATGCTTGCCTTATGTCTCTTACTTTCTTTTGTGGACATATAGCATAGTGATCATGCAAATGCTTTGTCCCATTTTTTGTGTCTCCACCAAGTTTTTGTTCCACAATAATTACAAATAGCCTTCCATTTGTCATCAATCTTTTACCTCTTGTAATGACTCCATACTTATGATTTCAATCCCCGTTTACTACTCAAAATTAATTCTTCTTCATTTGGACCTGTAGAAGGGATTGATAATGCAGCTATAGTGAGGCATCTTCTTCTCTTGGTGTCAATATTGTAGCACTTTGCATTGGTGAAACATTATTTTGTGTAGATTGAGTAGCATCATTGGTCATTTTTAGTGAGGTGAAGACTGTGGACTTTTATGGAAAAAGTTTCAATTAATGCATGTACATAATTCACATGATATTTATAAAGGAAAGATCACAGAACAAAATAATATGCATAATTCTCAAAAAAAAAATAGTGGAAAAAGTTGTATAAATTTGCACAAAGAAGCAAGATGTGACTGTGGGGTGCCCTATGACTGTATTTCAATAACCTGATGAATTTGGGGTGGAAGGCACGAACAGAACATGTGAGCTATCATCACCAATTAATGATCTAGATTGACTAACTAAAACAGATTCTGTAGGTATAAACATAAGGTCTAGATGCATTAATAGTCATAGCATAAATATAAACATATTCTTATTTTTTTTCCAAGTTCTCATTCAAGTCAGAGCATCCTTTAATAGTGAATTATTAAAAAAAGAAGCATCAGGATTCAAAGCAAATGCCATCAAGTTTCATCTTTTATATATATAAAAGAAAACATTTCCAATCATCCAAAAGCCAAAAAAATAAACTCTAAACCTGTTCATAATTCCTAAGCCAATAAAAAACAATAGCTTTGAATTGGGGAAAAAAAGTTAGCTTAGGATGTAGAAGCTCACCTTGACGAGATCCCCGGTTGATCAATCTCACAGGCTATGTATGAATCAGTAAAAGAAGAAGCATAAGGATGCAGAAGCTCTGAATTAGAGGCAGTGACACCAAGCCAGAAAGAGAGAGAGAGAGAGAGAGAGAGAGAGCTCAAAGAGAAAAGGAGTGAAATGAAAGTATGAAACTCAAATTGAAATGAAAATGAAAATGAAAATGAGATTCTCGTTTAATGAAAATGAAATGGAAACATTTGTTGGCGACGTGGCGTCAATGGAGTGGCCTTGTCGGATAAAAAAAATATATATTCTTTTTTCTTTCGGAATCTTTCTTTTCCCTTGAATCCATCTCAAGTGCTTCCCGTATGCCACATCTAGATAAGGGAAAAATTGAGTCTTAAAAAAATTCAGAATTTAAATAAAATTAAAAAAAAAATAAGTTATGTGAATAAACCTAAATTTGCTATGTTAATAAATGTGGATTAGTTTAAAAATATTTAATTTAAAATTTACAAATATTATGAGAACTTTAAAAATCTTTAATAGTTTAAAAATATCCTAGCTTATAAAAACATGGGTCAAACAATAAATTTTTACCATTTTTTTATAAATATAATTTTTATTCTATATAAACCGATTTCTAATAAATAGAGGAGCCAAATAATAAATTTTTGAAAAAAAATAATTTTTTTATATTATATAAATAGATTTGTAAAATATTGAAATAATAAATTTTTGGTTTGAATCCGAGCATTATTTTTTTAAAAACTATCTGTATTAATTTATAAAAAATTGTTATTTATATATATATATATATATATATATATATATATATATATATATATTATAGAGAGAAGTAAAGAGAGATGGTCTTTCTAACAAAATATGAAATGTACTAACAAAATCTACTAAAAACCTTACTCATAAAAATCTCATAAATAGTTTAAAAATATTATAGATAGTTTAAAAACCTTTGTAATTTAAAATTCACAAATATTATGAGCGGTTTAAAAATCTTTAATTTAAAACTTAAAAAATTTTATGGATAGTTTAAAAATGTTATAGATATTTTAAAAATCTTTAATTTAAAATTTAAAAAACTTTTAGATGAAAAAAATGAAATATATTAATAAGTAATCAATGGTATGAAGAAATGAAGAAGGAAAATAATAAAGTAATGGATAGTATGAAGAATTGAAGAAAGAAACTAATGAAGTAATGGATAATATGAAGGACTAAAGAAGGGAACTGCTGACTGAGGAAGTTGGGATTTGAGAAGATGTTTTACTTTTACAAAAGTCGATAAATATCTTATCTTATTTTATCTGATCTTAAATTCTTAATTTTAATATAAGATATTTATCTATAATAGGAAATTAAAAAACTTTTGATTAAAATTTTAAACAATTTTTCATGCATTTATTTTCGAGCATTTCACGAGAGCAATATAATTTTACTAAAAATCTAAAACATTATAAATAAATCTAAAAAAAATTGAAAACCAAATATTTTTAATAAATAAAATTAATCATATTTTTTAATATATATATAATTACAAGTCGGGGAATCCTCGCGCCCTACGGGGATTCCCCACGAGGAGCATCGTGGGGAGCGGGTCGGGAATCCCCTCGAGGAGAACCGTGGGAGCGGGGCGGGGAATACACTCCCTGGGGAAAGGTTTTTTCCCGTTCCACACTCTAGGTGATTATTTTTGGGGAATCCTGCCCCGCCGGGGCTGGTCTCCACGGGGTACGGGAATTCCCCGCCCCACTTGCATTCCTAAAGGAGAGAGATGAACTTTTTCCAAAATGAATGACATTTATATACCTACTAAAAATCCTCGAATATTTGAGTAACAGAAAAAGGATTTTCTTAAACCAATCTAATGAATGTGCCCTAAACTTTAATAGAAAGAAACTAAATAAATTTTAGAGAAGTAAATAGTCCAAGCAAGCTAAACAGTGATTAACTTACATTAAGGTCCACTCTAGCAACTTACTATTTCACTCAACATAACAATTAATAAATGACTATAACATAATAATACTTATTAATACTTAACATGATATATACTAAAATATAAAAGTCATGTAGTTCAAAATCCGATGAATTTTTCAAGAAAAATGGGACTAGGGCACACAATCCACATATATCTAATCAATAATTCATACGACAGAATAAAGATGACCCTCAATTCTGAAGATAACAACATCCACATAAATTTAAATTAAAGAGGAGAGCATAGGGATATACCTGGGCAGCTTTGATTGAAGGTGATAATTGAGTCTACTCCTCTTTTTTATTTTACCGAGCTTTTTCAAATGCTTTAAGAAAATAAATTCATCAGTTACATACAAATATATAAAACACACACATTAAAATAAATTCAAATATTTAATCTTGATTTACAGATCGATAAAGCACACACATTAAAATTGACATTACCACAGTACGTAATTATTTTAAAAGTCTTTTGGGGTTTTCGGCATTAAAAAAAAAATCTCACTTTCTTTTATGGCTTAAGTAAAATATATTTTCATCAATGATTTAGTTGTGAAAAAAAAATTAAGAACCGAATATAATACTAAGATTTTACAAAGTTTTATACATAAAAAAACCCTTCAAAAATCAATCACTCATTTTTTATTACAACAACATAAATCTTAAAATATATATATATATATATATGAAGTTCCACAAACCAATTTTCAAAAGAATGTATGAAGTTTGCAAGCAAAACCCTAAAATGTTGATGAATTACATTGAATTGCATTAACTTTTTAAATATCAAAAGGCATCTTTTTCGTTTACATAAATTTTACGAAGTTAACAAAAATTAGCAAAACATGGAATTTATGAACATAAGAAAAAGGTTTGCACCATTATATCTACAATAAAATACCATAAAAATAAAAATATATGTTATGCAAGGCATGATAAAAGAGACGAGAAACAATATTGTTAAACTAAGAAATTAATATTTTGATTTGAATGCTCCTACTTAATATTTATTTATATATCTCATAGATTTTAAAAACTTTGATTCACAATAAATACAAGACAATTTTTTGTGGGAATTAAAAAAAAACAATCGTGGACAACAAAAGGCAAATAAAATATATATGTCTCATGTTCTCATCTTATCATGTTGGATTATTATATCACATAGATTTGATTCAATCAAAATAGAGATTCTCCCATAAAAATATTATCCAAACAATATGAAATTTATTTGTCTTTGATCCAATTAAAACATGAATTTTACACCAAGAAAAACTAAACCAAAATTTAATATTAAGATAATCTAACAAACTTGACAAAAAAAATTACCAGATGATTCAGAAGAAGCGACAACTCTATGCCGAATTGGGGAATACGATCGTGTCAAACAAGGAAGAGTTTTATGTCATATAGGGTGGTTTGATAATTTGACAATTACCAAACTTTCTCATCCAAAAGTGTAATCACTTTCACACCACCTCCCTTATGAATCACTTTCCTTGGTCAAATAGAAAGTGTTTACAAAGAGACCGCCCATTTTTTAAGAACCAAACGGTTGAAATAGATTCACCCTTCTTACTTTGCAGGGAAAGTAACAATTTTACATCATACCAAATGGGCCTTGGTATTAATGTGGCTATCATACCAGAGGTAAAAAAAAATACAGACATCCGATAGGGATGGGCACGGGGCGGGAACGGGGAGTGTCTCCCCACTCACTTCCCCATCCCAAGCGGGGATTCCCCATCCCCGTCCCGGTTGGGGAATCGGGGAGGAGGAAGTCCCCACTCCCCACCCCACGGGGATCCCAACGGGGTGGGGGATCTTCACCCCGACCTCCCAACACAATTTAAAAAAAAAATTAATAATTTAATACTTAAATTCATGATATTAGATTCCAATTAAGACCTATTTTTATTACTAACAAACATGATATTATATTATATATTTATTTTAATTTTTTATTTTAACACATTTCTTAAAAAAATCCAATAATCTAAAGGAAAAAAAATCTATGAAATTAGATATTAATTGAAATTCATCATAAGTAGCAAACATGATATTATATTATATATATTTTTTATTTTTTTAATTTGGGCATCCAAAGATTTCTCATCGAACGTACATAGATGATGTTTTTCCATATATATATATATATTCAAGGCAAGGACTCTGTGGGGGCAGGGAGCGGCAATAGTGGTAAGGGAATTTTATTCTCCCATCCCCGCCCCACAGAAGAGGAAATCGGGATTCAGGGACCCCGCGGGTTGGGACTCCCCGTCTCATGCCCAACCTTGACGTCTGAGGGTAAATATGTAATTTAGAGAAATAAGTGAAGTAGGCAAATTTTGAAGTTTCTCGCTGCTTCAAATCAGGACGCCCTTCTTCCTTCTCTCCCCAACCTCTCTCCTCATGCCTGTTTCTCCGTAATCAACTACCGTGGTCATGGTTTGGGGCCTCTTCCCATCCGAATCCCTCAGAGGTACATCCGTCTTTTCTTCTTCCTCTGTCTCTGTCTCTGTCTCTCTTCATTGAGATTCCATCCTTGTTGTTTAATTCTCAAGTCCTCAATGGTCTTCATGGCAGGTACCCAGAAGTACTACATCTTCTCCAAAGGATCTTACAAAGTTGGCCGAAAAGGTTCCCCTTTTTCATTCCTTTGGTTATCTTCAGAGTTTCAGCGTTAGCTCAGTCCAAGATGCTCTCTTTCTTTGCAGAATGTGATGTCACTGTCCAGACAGACACCGCTGTGTCAAGACTTCATGCTGAGATTATCTTTGATGCAGTTGATCAGTCCTGTGTTCGTATTGTGGATCGTTCGAAATTTGGGACCTGGATTAACAAGGAATTGGGGGCGAAGGCTGTTCGTCTGCGGGAGAATCAGGAGGCAATTATCAATGATGGGGATTTGGTAACTTTTGGGACTGGTAATGCGACCTTCAGGTAAACCATTGGCGTTATGTTGTTTTGGTTGTTATTTGGTTGATTATTCTAAATTACGGGTATTCTTTTGCAGATTTTGTTTTGTTCCCTTTTTGTTTTATGTTCATGGTTATGATAGCGACGGAGTGAATTGTTCTCTTGAGTCTACCATTTCTTCTATCGGTTGGTATTGGATTTATTCAGTTTTGTTTAAAAGTGATAGAGTTTTGTTGTTGAGATTGTTAGTCTTCAGAAGTTGTATGTTTTTATGCTTGTTGAGTTATGTGTTTCATATGTTTTTTTTTTTTTTTGCTTATTAGAGTTCTTGATATAGTTATACTGAACAAATTTTCAAATAGTGAGAATGTTTTCTACTTTTGAAGGGATTAAAAACGTGGATGCTATAAAACTAAGTATGCCTTGCTTGGTCACAAGTTGTTTGCTTAGGATCCATCATTTTAGTGATTTGGCCAGTCCTATTTAGTTGATTACAATTGAAACTTGACTCAGAGAGTATCTCAGACAGGTAGTTCACATATAGGGCTAAAGTGATACTTGATGGAAGGAGAAGAATTATACAGAATGCTTAATGCGCTTGTGTCCTTAAAAAAACGATTTGTACTGTTAAAAATTCTTTTCATTTAGTTTAAAAATCCAAATGATGTATTTGTTATTTATGGCACATTCATACAAGGGACATAAGTTTATGGATATATGCTTCAGTATATATATTTCAAATGTTGCAGGAAAATTTAGTTGGTTCTCCATTGACTTTTAAGTTTAATCATGTTTTGAAAGTTTATGCACTTCTTTCTTGGTTCTCTATTGATCAATATGTTGATTTATATTATTGACACCAACCCTAGTACATCAATCTCTTTGTCTAATTCCCCTTCAAAAGAAATTGTACTAAACCTTGAACACTTGTTTGTTTTCAGCTTTTAAGCCAGTTCTAAATCATGTGAAATCATTGTGTTTTTTCAGTTTATTTTTATTCTCCATATTATGGATCCTATATTTATTTGCATACGATATATATATATATCTACACACACATGAGAAAACAAAGAAAAGAGTTGCTAGCTTTGGGTAAACTCTATCCTGCATTAACCAGCATTTTAAAATTACTTTTGCTCCAAAGTCCCATATTAAGCCTCTCCACTAATTTGTGGTGGATATTGTTATTAAAGGTGGTTCTGCTGCATATAATTGGAACGCATTGTGTACACATGCTGTTGTTGAACGGACATCTCCTGTTACAAACGCACTCATTGAAGCAGTTATTGCAAAGAAGCCTATTGTTCTTTGTGATTGGCTGCAGGTGCCTTTTCAATTTTTTAATTTTATGTTCTCACTTCATGCTTAAATCCTCTCAGGCAACATGATTCTTCGGCTATACTCTTAGTTTTGCAAGAAGTGTTTCTTGTTGGTTGTATCCAAAACTTTTTTGAGAAATATTAGTGTTTGTTTCTCTAATCACTGTCACAAGAATGAGAAACCAATTTGAGCATAATAACATGAGCAGAAAATTATTGGCCTGATGGTATCTAAGTACCAATTTTTTTGAGATGAGGAACAATATTTAAGAAATTAGATCTATGAAATTTAGGTATTAGTAGGCTTTGCATATGAATACATCGGGAATGGGTTATTGGATTCTATATATCTACACGTATATTTTCTCAATTTTCATAAGAATGTTTCCTAAAAATTTTAGAAGTAAAATGGTGAACAACTCAAAATCTGGGAGTTACTTTGAACATGTTGAATTCATGACCTGATTTGTTTTTCCTAAGATTTGAATGAGCCAAACCATCATCATACTCATGGGTCAAGAGCTGTGCATATTTTCCGTGCTTTTTGTAATTCATTAATCTGCCACTAAAGCGCATAAGTTTTGTTGGTGGGTTTCCCTCCAGGATTCAACAAACTAGTCAGTTCTTAAGTGTTTACTCACCTAAGGATCTTATGAATGTGGTCTTCAAGATCTTTTTGTTTTTTCCCTTTCCTTTTTTTTCTAGCACAACATCGAGGCTTTTATTAAAATCAATCCATTTTCATGCCTTATAATTTAATATATCAAATATTGTCTTATACTCTTGGGTATTATTCATCTTTGACATTTCATGGGCATTTGCAGGCTTTTCCAATCAGAATATTCAAGTCTGCATCCATTAATTGAGATAGTCTGATTACGTTGTGCAAATTGAACATATGCCATGTGGGAATCTTTGTATTGGCCATTATGACTTTAAGTGTAAACTATTTTGTAAGATGTAATGAAGTTAACTAATCACAATAATGACCTTAATGTATTTGTCCAAATTTGATTGGGGTTAAAAAAATGCTATGAACAATGTGGTGCATGCAGAAAGTAAAGGTTTGTTGTGTTGGAATAATGTGCACAAGAATTTGGTTTTTGAAATTGGTGAAGGAAAACTTTTTTTTTGCCTATATATTATGTTTGAATTTGATCAGTGTTAATTATATCAGTTACTTTTTAATTCAAATGATATGAGCTTTACTTGGTGGTAATAGATTTCAACTTAATGTTATGTTTTTGATGGGTTAATGTATATTAGGGTGTTTGGATCATGCATATGGTGGGGATAAGTATCCAAACAGCCCTTAGAGGGATAGCATAGGAGATGCAGATAAATCCAAATGCTGCTTACAATCTGATTTGATACTGTTAGAGGGGGATAAATTTTCTCCCACCCCCTACTTATTATTTTAACCCTTACCCTTCTATACCTAATCCAAAAACCTCTTAGCTTCACTAATCATCTCAGAGAAGAAGAATTCTTGTGCTTCTGCCCTTATTACAGTTTATTTTCTTTGGTCTTTTATTCAATAGTTAGTGGTTAAGCAATACCAAATTGATTACCATGATCAATCCGCATCATCATCGCAACATATCTCTTGGTATGATATATAAAATTTTAAGATCAAGAGTAGATGGCTCATCTATTTCTGGGTCAGACAGAAAGCTGATGTCAAACAATTATACTTGAGTTGATTTGAGCAAAGTCAGAACAAGAACTTAGAGTGGGTAGAGATTTTTTTTATTTTTTTTATTTTGCATTAGGCTCTTATGGGTTCTATTTATCAGCCTTCAGTGGGCCAAAAAGTTTTACAAATATGCTGGGCGTGTGGTAGCCCTTCTCCACCCATGGATTGGTAATTGAGCATCAGCATTATGGCAGCAAAGGAAGAGAGTTTTGTCCCCTATTCTAGCTGGGTAGTGCCCATTGCTATTTTTCTGGTTAGATCATATGGCCTCAAAATTGCTGTGGGCTATGTCTCTAAAATTTGAATTATTTGCTAAAAATCCCTGAAGCTCCAAGATCAAAAGTTACGGCTGTTTGACTTTAAATCATGGGCATACAGAAACAATCACTGAGCCTCATTTTGGGGTCTTTAATGGCCATGCTTTACAAGCATGACTACATTATATTCTAATCAAATATTAAAACAGATTTGCTGCTACTAAGGAATCTTGACAAATTTTTTAGGGGTAGTTCACTGAAAATCTGATGAAGAATTAATAGGGTGAGTTGAAAGGATGAATGAACTTAAACAATCAAACATCTGGGTTTCCAATTGCTCACACGTAGAAGAAGAAACCGGTCCTTAGAAGATAATGTAATGATGACAAAAGAACTTTAAGTGGGGTGGGGCAGTCAGGGACCATTCTGGCTTTCCTTAATTATTTTGAGGTAAATGACACAGCTCCTTATTTTACGTCAATTAGATATCTTTCCTATGAATTTAATCATGTTTTGAGTCCTAGAGAACCAGTAGGAATTATATTGAGCCAAGATCCTAAAATTGAACTTACTAATCCTGGAACTCTCTGACATCTAGACATCCTAATCATCTTAAACTGGAAAATGATCTTCATAACAAACCTGCTTGATGTGAACCCCGCTTAGCTCCTGCTTGTCGGAAATGGCCTTAATAGCAAGAAGATACAAAAATATAAGTCCTTACACACATTTTCGTCCCGATAATATATATATATATTCAATCGTTGGAATATAAGGTGCGTCATGTAGTCTCATGGGTCATTCCATTTCCTTTATGAGATTACACTAACTTCCAAACAAGTGAACAAATTTGTCCTTGTCTATATAGAAAATTTATGTTCCAAGATGTCTGATGCTATTTCTCTATTGTAAAAGATGTACTGCTGTGGACTTCTTTTATTGTTTTGTGGATAGATATTATAGCTATATACTTTCCTTGATGTGCTTTTTAGGTTCTCAAGGAGAAAAGCATTCGCATGGAAGTTCCTAGTTGCGCATCGTAAGTTCATTTTCAGCCATTCTTCAATGTCTTGCATCTCCTTAAACACGTGGTTGATGAACTTAATGAACTGATGACTCTTTTTATCATAATAATGCTTCAATTATTAGATTGGTTTGCTTCATACTCATTCTTCCCAGGTACACTGCCACATTGGTACTTGAAGGTACACCAGTAAAGATTGCTGAGTCAAAGGCTAGGGACAAATGTCTAGAAGGGTACACATTTATACTGGGATCATCATGCAACAAGGTATCTGCTGTTCCTGTTGCTTGCTTGGTCTGGAAAATTGTTAGACTGCTAATTTTTCAACTCAATGCAGTATAAATTCTGGGATAAGCTTGAAACATTGCTAGAAGTGGTTGGAGCAAGGTTTCTCAGTGTTGATGAATTTTGTTCTGATAGCCAGGTTAGTAAAACCTCTGTATTTTTACCGTTTGGAAATTTCTACACAATGCACGTGCTATGCAATTTGTTCAATAGCGCATTAATAACCTCTGCTAGGTTGCCCTGTTCTTTGGTTTCTATTTCATGTTTTCTATTTTATGTGCCTAGTTTTGATTTCCCATTTTCTCTTTCTTGCCTATTTATCCTTGGATTTCCCAGTTTGACCAATCACCTCTTTTCTTCAAACTTTTTTTTTTACTTTTAAAATAGTATTTAATTATAATAAATAATATGTTTTCAGAAAACTAAAACGGAAACTGAGAACTGAATATTATTCTTAACCAAACAACCCTAAGAGTTCTATCATGCACAAAACAAGTTCAGAAATTCAAACGTTTTCAGATAAATATTAATGGTTGTGTTCTTTGTTCTAATGGTTGTCTCAACCAAATGGATAAGGCATATGAGCCTTAGACTTTTTGATAGTTATATGAGCTTCTTAGAAGTCATAAATAAAGGATTATCTTGGGAATTTTCTGAATGGATTGAAGCCTTATCAGGCTTTTTCTCCCCTTCAAATATAGTCTTTGTTTTATGGATTTGAATTTTGAATTTATGTTGCATAGCAGCAGTGCTAGAAGCTTTTGCTGATTGTTTATGTTTAAATTGATGCTTTTTATTCTCTGCAGCTGTTATCTGACTCTTAAATACCACAAGGAAAATGATTCATTAGTGATTGTTATCTTTTCTTCATATAGTTTTCTCAGACAGAAGCTTCCCACCATGTTATTTATTTCAATCTGAGACTTGATGCAAAAAGAAGAGATTTACATGTCCTTTTAGTTTGGGGACCTAATGTGCTAAAAGATTTTTTTTCTAGAATTAAATATTTGAACAAAATGCTGTAAGTTATTATTATTTTTCTTTCTGCTCCGCAAATGATTATACCTTTTAGTCATTTATAGATTCTTCTGGGTTGTAATTCCATATCTGTGAAAAACTTGTAGACTTCTACAGATGGAGAAAATTGCCACTTTGTTTTAGTAATTCCTGAAGAAGCAAGAAATGAATTCAATCACCATAAGCAGCTCACTTCTTTGTCCAGAATCAGTGATGTGAAACTGGTAGCTGCCATTTTATCTGGGCGTTTAGAGCCATCTAACATTGAGCCAGCTTCCAGTAAGTATTGTGTGCTATTTGTACAAATCTATTGTCTGGAATTTTTATTTTATTTTATTTTTATATTTCTTGTAAGCGCAAACTTGTATCATAAGTTTGCTTCTGAAAGCAAGGTCAATGTCAGGGACAGTTCGTGGTTCTGTGGAAGTCCATAATTTTATGCTGATGCTTTTGTTCTGCCTTTTTTATGGTATACAGATGTTAGAAGGATAGGGATATTAAGAATATAACAACTTAAGAGTTTCATACTCTCGAATTATTTAATGCCTTTTGGCTTTTCTAAAAAGATACATTCCTTACTATGACAATTCCTTAGCTTTATCCTCAGGGAGCAGTTAACTGGCATGTGCAGAGCATTTGGAATGTGAAAGTGCATCAAGATGTTGGAAAATAAATTTAGGTGAAACTGTAAAATCCTTAGTCATTGTTTGGTTGGTTGAACCTGAAGATCCTGCATTTGTATTTCATAAAAGAATTTTCTGATTTCTGATTTCTGAATTGATTTAATTTAGCATTATTTTAAAAGACAATTGTCAACTTTCGAGCTTTAACTCATGGTAGTTGCATCAAATCAGGCATGTTATATAGAAGAGGTGGTTTTGATAACTTGCATCAATGTAGCATGCAATATAATTGTTTGCCTTTAACTGAAAATGCCAATTACTCTGCTAAATGGAATTGTACTTGATCTGCGTCTTGGTTTCAGTACAGGTGACAACTTTTTGAATGTCCATTCATGCAAAAGAAATTCTCTCTTTTTTTTTTTGGCATGTGTATGTGCCTGCCGGTGCTCGCCACCTACAAGTAATGATTAATAATCTGCTATAAGTATAAGTCAGAAAAACTAAGTATGAATGTGTAAAATACTATCATCTGAATTATATTTGCTTTGACAACAAAAATTTTGAGATTCAAGTCTTGGTCTTGTATGAAGGTAGCAACTACCACATAGTCACAATTTTAGGTCCTGAGTTGGAGCATTTTATACAAGTGGACTGCACCCACCCATTAGTGAACCTAGAGACTTTGCTGTCAAAATTTGTTTGTTTTCATATCATTCCTTTAATTGGGCAAACCATTTCCTATATTCTGTTTCCTATTGCCTACTTATAACAAGAACTACAGTATGAAGGTTATTTACCTTTCTCTTTGCAAACACAGGCAATTTTCTTGAGCGCATTCTGTTCTTACACATGTTCTGAGCACCCTACTTCATACTGACCTGATGATGATGGGAAGTTATTCATTTTATCCAAATCATTTATTAAATGTTCAAGATGAGCCTAATTCAGTGCTCATTTAGTTGATCATTAGTGAACATAGTTCTGTAATTCAGTGCTCATTTAGTTGATCATTAGTGAACGTAGTCCTGTATCTCCTATACAAGATAAGAAACTATCAGGAAATATAACTATTATCCTCTATAAGGTAGTAGCATTGGTTTTTCTTTCTGTGATACTTTAATGGGTCATTATGATTATCAGAGTTTTTATCCCTCCCATGTAGTCTTGGCCATTACCATGAGCTTTGCATTCAACAGTCTGATATGGGCCATATCTTGGATTGTATCCTGGGCTAGAGTGATGCAGATCTTTTCTTCTTGGCTTTTTGTTTTTTGAAACAACCATTTATTCTCACAGAATTCAATATTGGAGTGGTGTGGTGCTACTCTCTCAGAAGGCGGGGAGTATGGTTTTCTGTGAAAATCATATACTAAACAATTTTTTATATGCACCAAGCTGTAACTATGATCTTTAATTGTAGCAGACCTGATAATATGCAACCCTATTATTGCTAGATCAGTGTATATTGACCTTGATAAAATACTTGGCTTCTGTCTAAATCAGGCATGGACTACAACCAAAGTGCTTTGCAATATATCCTTACTGTGGCCAGTTGTAGTGATTATAGCACATTGGTGCAATCAGAATTTTGAACTCAGCAAATCAAATGATGGTGCCTATCTTCTTTTCTTAAAGTCTATTAGAGTTGGTATTCATGACTTCTTTCCTGATATATTGGTTTATATATTTGAGATGCTTATTTATAGGTACTTTATCTTTGATTTGAACTGATTGCAAAATGAGTGACTGACCAAGAGATTAGGATGTTAGGCTTTTCTTGTTGTCCTCTATTGAAATTTAAGCATCTCATCAGAGCTACTGTCATATCTTTCTGTTAATGCATTTGTACATTACTTTCAAGCCTATAAAGAAGTAAATAATTTATTTCCATTCAAAATTATGATTTCTACACATAATGATAGCTTATATTAATCTGAAATACAATTTGGAAAAAAGGAGATGTGGGGCTGACTGGAATAGATGCTTTATTTCTTTCATGTAGTCATCTTACATTCTATTTCCAGTGCTAAAGCTGAATAAGTGTACTGGGCCAAGTATCATTCACAGACCTAAACTTTAACTATTCTTCTAGGATGTTTTTCTTTCCTTTTTTGCATCTCGCTGGCCATCTTGTATGTAGTTTCTATTATAGAGCATGCATTGATCTTTGCTTTTGATTCACATGGGATTTGTTTTTTATTTCCAGTTTTGTTTTATTGCTGTGCAGTTGTAGTTTCATCCTCACATTCCACTGATGATACTATAGTTGCTGATTCTGATGTTGAAATAGACACCGCTGCATCTGATCATGTTGATAACTCTCGCAAACTTGAGGATGTGATGAAACATGAACATGAAGGTGAAGGTTTTGTAGGACCTCCAGACGAGAATTCTGCCAGTGAACATGAAATTGAAAATGTGGTAAGATTTCCAGACAAAAATTCCTCCAGAGCACATGAAGTTGAAGATGTGATTAGATCTCCAGAAAAAATCTCCGCCACAGAGAACAAAGGCACAGATGAGAATGCTGTGAATTATGATATCTCTAAAGACAAGACTGGAATTTCTAGTTCAAGGGGTGCGGGCACTATCCTTCTGAAGAAAAAGGACAAGATTGATGCATCAGTGACAGATGAATTCCGAAATTCTGATATTATATACAATCCGGACTTGATTGTGAGAAATATCACAGCTCCAGTGCTACTTAATTCAAACTCAAAGAATGTTGTCAACTTTAAAAACTTCAGAAAGGTATAACAACAATTCACTGAAGTGATGAGCACTTTTCGTTCTTTCTGTTCTAGTAGAAATTACGTGCTACTTCTTAAATGCAGAAGGATATTGTGTCGGGTAATAGCTTCAGAGACCTTATACCCTTCTCGAAAGACTATTACAAGTAAGTAGCCTACTACTACTCTGCTATGCCTGCAGTCCAAGTGTAAAGTTTTAGATTACGGATTGACTACCAGAAATTCAATTGGGTAATCTAATCATTCAATGCGTCTGGCTTGAATTGTCCAAATCTTCAATTGGTCAGCAACTTAAGCTAGATTAGTCCACTTTTATTTGTTTTGATGCAACATCAAGTAATTTTCTTGGTAAATTGGCCAAATTTTATTCATGAAATAGATTGGATTGTGTATATCACAAAATCATACTATTTGATCTATTATGTACCTTGTGTCAGAATTGAGATGTTATGTTAGTTGAATTTTTAGAGTTGTCTTATTTATCACCTTGCCATGCCATGATAATATAAATCTTATAAACACAATGGTAATATAGGGAAGGAGATGACAGAACAACTGATTACACGAGGGAAGAGAGGAAGCGGAAACAAATGGAAGCCATTGCAGAAGATTTATTCAACAATGAAAAGGTATCAATTGCATTACTTCAATTTAGGTTGGTGTTAAACTGTGGATTTTAGCGTCATCCATGTGACATTTGCAGGCAAGGAAGCGCGCCGGTCCGGGTACTTCTCTTCAGGCCTTGTTTGCTCGCCGATGACATATATTGAATTGCTGTTGGTTTGCTTGCTTTGAAGTTCATCAGGAATATTAACGGCTAACGTAAGCAGCCATCCAGTTCGGCCCTAGTGAAGTATTAACATGACCAATGTTGGATCGGGTGTCTTGACAAGCTGACAACTAGGAACAAGTGTATACCAAGTAAACATACATCTCATCAGTCAATCAAACCGCACAGCTTTTGCAATTTATAAAGCCATTCTGATTGTTTTCTTTTGGGACAACTTTTTAATTAAAGGTTGAAAAAAAAAGAAATAATGCAATAAGCAATCCTTAGTGATGTGAAAAATTTATGTACAGGCGGCATGGTTTACACATTTGGCATGATTTAGACTTGCGCATCTGGATTTAAGTGTCTAGTCATCAAGAGAGACGGCAAAGTTTGCTTTACCATTTAATGGAGGAGGTTGAATTTTAGGAGGTAGCAAAACTTTGCCTAGCCGTTTAATAGGAAAGAGTGAACCTTTAGGGCGTGTTTTGTTGACATGATAAAAACGATAGAAAATGATAGATTATTAAATCCTGCTAATTTCTTTTGTTTGGTGTGTCAATAAGATATCAAAATTTTATCCTATTGACTCATTTTTTACTGCTGGCCATAGGATAATATTATGAGGGATTAAGATAGAAACATGTAAGATATGATAAAAAATTTAATTTACTTTTTTGTTATATTATTTGGTTTTTCACCCTTATCTAGTGTTTCATTGTATATCTTCTTTTGATCTTGTAAACATGATGCTTTGGATAAGAAGCTTGCCAACGATTAGATATGACATTAATTTTACTATATTAAGTAGGGGTTTTCGCATTTGGAGTGGTTAAAGGGTTTATTCGTTGATCTCGTGCTTAAGTAGGTTATTTTTCATCTAAATCACTTTTTTCATCTAAAATTTGATTACTACAACAAGTTAATCACTAGTGAATTGAATTTCTGTCCAAAGAGTAGTTTTAATGTGTCGCATCGATTAACTTGAGCATGGGTTGTTATTTGTATGTTTGATTATTAGACTTATGGTTAATTAATTGTGAGCTAATTATACGTTATTTCTCTCGGTATAGTTGACATTATTAGTGTTGATAATGTGTTTTTTACACTCAATGGCGTTCTCATGCTTAATGACACAAACTTCAAAACTTGGAAAAATAAGGTGACACTTGTTTTGGGATGTATAGATCTAGACTGTGTTATGGGAAAGATGTCATGCACCTCTGACAGATCAAAGCCTATTCATGATAAGAGAGTTTAGAGGTTGGAACGGTTTAACCGCATAGGTCTAATGATTATGAAGAATACAATCCCATAGGCTTTCTTGACACTATAGAAGAACGCTTCATAAGAAGTAATAAGGTGGAGACTAATGCTATTTTATAAAAACTAGTCTTTATGAGATATAAAGGAGGTGATGGAAGTATATGAGAGTTGATAGGGATGCAAGTGTACGTGCCGATTGGGTAATAAAGTATCTGTAAATGCAGAGTGTTGGTCCATAGGGAAGGAGGTAAATATTAGTAATGACTCTAGATCCGGAAAATAACCTCAACGATTGAGTGATGTGTGTGAATAAAAGTAAATGAACACAAGAAAATACATGAAGTGATAGGAGAAAAATCAAGGAAGAATGCGATATTCGGGTATAGCATTCCTTTAGGGTTATGAGCCACATGACAATGGTTGTCTAAACATGCAATCCTATTTGAATTGAAAGGTTTCCAAAAATATACAAAATCCTGATTTCTTAAGCGAAGTGTAACTGAATAGGTGAAGAGCTGATACAAACATTCATACAATCGCATTAACACTATATGAAACCCTATTATGGACTAATGATAATCTCTTAAGTAGATAATCTCTCACAAAAAAAAAAAAAAAAATTAACCTTGATCAGAATACAGAGCAGAAATACAATTTCTCTTAAAATCCGCTCCACATGATTGCAAAGAGCACATAAATTATCATCAATCAACTTGGAAGGATTGTGGTAGACAAAGTTTCCTTGATACCCTAATCTGAGGTGTATCCACTATCTTTTCGAATTGCAGTATGTCTATGCTAGGTGGGAATTTTCTTCTCATCACGTAGCAATACCAAATATGATTCTTAGGGCTTTCGCCTCTTTAGCAATCAAGCATTCAATCACATAATTAGACTCATATAGATATGATTGTAACTAAGAAATCAATGAAGTATAAAAGCTCCAACAACCAAAGTCAAGAAAAAATAAACTCGAAAGTTTAACTATGTCCAAACATCTACAAATTAGCCCTTTATTAATGGAGAGCAAGCATTCAAGACACAAATAATGGGCAAAAACATGAAAGCCATGAACCAATCCCAAGGATGAAGAATCGCTGGAGAAGTTTTCACGCACGCCGCCAAGATGAGCTCGACGGCTACGATCTTCAATCCCCTTGAATGTAGATCCGAATCCCTCTCTAAATCGCTCCTTAGGTGCTGTAGATTCGTTTATTTTCTTTCTTAACCTCACCTTGAAGAATTACCCCCAAAAAATAGAAGAATAGAATAAAGAATGCCCTAAAAATTCTCATAAGTTCTATTTATATCCGATCGCTTATAGGCGTAAAGGCTTGGCTGTAAGGAAGTTGGAGAAAATGGTCGCGAGCGCCTTATGGGAAAACTTACGGCCGTAAGTCGCATTTGTAAGGTCTTCTATTCGTGTTGTGGTCCATCTTACGGCCGTAAGCTTCACTGTTCTGCTTCTTATGACTGCCCTTACGGGCGTATGCTGTGATTGTAAGCTCCTCTGGATGGTCCTTATAGGCATTTTTAAGGGCATAAGCCTTGCCTGTAAAGTCCTCTAAATTGGCTTTGAATCCCTTTTACGGGCATAAGCATGCCTGTAAGGTCTTCTAAAATTGACTTACGACTGTGAGGACGACTTTGTCCTTGTTTTAATGATGCCAAGAGAGCTCAAACTTCATTGTTTAAAGTTTGAAATGCTTCTTTTAGCTATCTCTCGTCTTTAAGCGCTGCCCTAAGGCTGTTAACGCACAACACACTATATTTAACATCGGATTCCACAATATGGTTCTAATACATGCCAATTGAGTGTACAAATTGATATGAAATACATGAACATTGTACGCTCATCAGGAGTATGTTCTTGATATGTGTCATTTAGTTGCGAAATTAAAGGGTTTACAAATTAAGGTAGCAAAAGATGTTCTAGTGCATCTAGTTTGTTTTTCCTTCCTCCTGATTTCAGTCAGTTTGAAATGAGATATAATTTTCAAAATGAAAAATAGACATTAAATAAACTCATCACACATTTAGCTCAGGAGGAAGACTAGGTGAAACAACATAAGGTTGAGCATGCTAATTTGGCATCTTCAATCTCTTAGAAGAAGAGTTCAGAGTGGTTATGTGCGTGTTGAACTTATAAGGATAAAATCTATTGTTGTTAATCCACTTGCATTGGCATCTATAGTTTTATTTTATAAGCATGTTGCTTTTATGGGGGTCATTAGTAGAGAAGCTTTGATTAGTGGTAGTTTATATTTAGTTAGATTAATGCTTGTATTAATGTTATGACATTTTTAATAAATTTTAAATTTAAACTATTATCTTATAAACTTTTTAAAGTTGTACCAGTTGAAAATAGACAAGTGTAGATCACATTGGCTTGTATTTTCCATGCTACACATCCACATTTGATCTATGTCGTAAGGTAAGTCGACATATGTGATCATTGTGGGTTTAGTTGCATTGTATTTGTGACGACTGCTCTTTTGTTCCATGTATAGATGAGGCTGATGGATAAGATTGAATTAGATGATCTTTCAGTTGTGCTCAAATTTAGGTTGTTGATGGTAATTTATACACAATTTTTGAATTCTTGAAGGTGCATGATTATATGGTTAAAGTAGAAGATTGTTGGATTGTGGACCACACATCATGTAGCGATATAAGGATATATATGCATAAATTTGTGTAGATATACACAAATAGCATTTGTAATCGTGTATATCTTATCATATTTAATTTTAGGGCCCAATTGTAGTGATCTAAAGAAAGTCTGTATAGTGTCTTAATTATCTAAACCAATGTTCAAAAAAACGCTAGGCGCTATTCGGGCGGTCAGCCACCTTCTAGGGTCCAAAGAGCCTAGGCAGGGCCTAGGCTGTTTTACCCTTTTAGAATATATATATATATATATATATATATATATATATATATATATATATATATATATATAAAATATAATTTTAATTCTATATAATACTTAAATAGACATTTATCACCAACCAAATTGATGCATCAACAATCAAATAATAATACAATAGCTTCTAGAATCCAAACAACTCTAAAACGAAAATTTATCATAAAAACAAAAACATACATATAAAATTATAAACTCAAGTGAATCAAGTATTACTACCATAAAGTAAAACTGATTAATTTGGGGGGGTTTTAAATTAGTTAAAAACATTTAATTTTAAATTTTTTTCCGAAAGTCACCCAGCCTGACTTAGCCCGCCTAGGCGGTGCCTGGGCGTCCGTTCTTTTGATGGAAAGCAAGCACTTATTTTTCACCGTTTTTCGCAAAAACGGGTCGGCTTGCCACCTTCCAGCCGCCTAGGCCGATTTTTCGAACACTGATATAAACTTAGATGTGTGGATTTACTGAATAATAATATGATGTGTAGAATTCTTGGGGACAAAATTCTCAAGGATACGATGGGAAAATTTGTAATTAGCCCCATAAAATTTTTTTATAAATAGGGTGTGGTCAATAACTGAACATGCAATGATGAAGACTCAGAATTAGGGTTTCTCTTTGAATTAGAGTTTCCATCTCCCTTCCTGTGTGATCAGTTAGAAGAATCACAAAACCGATTATCCACATTAATGAATTTAAGTGTAGGTATGCTTCCGATATTTTTTTTTGTTCTTAAATAATTAAAAGATCCTCATTTTTCATAAGGATTATTCTCATCAACTTTAGCGTACCTTCTAAAAAATATTTAAATTTTAGTATGATTTTTGTTAGGGTAAAATTTATGAAAGCCACAATGATGATGACAATATTATGTATGACAACTAATTTTTGTCTGATAACATAAAGAGTTAATATTTTATAGTCTTGTTAAAATAACTTTGCAAATGTTGGAAATACAAATGGTTGTTTGTTTTATACGGAAAAAAAAAGAGCTTTTTAGAGTGACAAGTGGCCTCCAAATTAATTTTCACTCTTTAAAATACTATAAAATATTCGATCAATAAAAAATAGAGCTTTTTTATTTCATCGAATAGCAAGTTGCTGTAATTTTCGATCAATGATAATTAAAAATTAGTATTCTCAGTTTCAACAACACGATTTTCGAAATAAAATTCTAATCTGTAATTGATTTGAGAATTAAAATTCATTTTGCCATTAGAATAAGAATTTTACTTCCTCCGTTTTCAAAATGTTTTGTTTGAGCTTTGACACTCATGCATTGGTGATAGGTTTAAAAAAGAGAATTGAATATTGGGAGAAGTTTGCAAATAGCTTATCTAAAGACAACGACAAAGTGCCTCTTCATCTCTGTACTTGGAAACAAAAACAAGTGTTTTAGAATTTTCCCCTACTACATCTTTCTATAGTGAATTTTCAATAAACACTCTAATTTAATTGTTATTAATGAAACCAAGCTTGAGATCTTTTTTAATAAACATAATATGATAGATCAATATTTTTGTTATAAGTTATATTTACAATAATTCTCTTATCTTTTTTTTTTTTAAAGAACTATCCTTTAATATGAAATATATGCAAGGTTCAAAACATAATATATGTGTGAGAATTCAAGGAGAAACGCACAAGCCAAATAAAATGCATGACAAACATTTTTTGTTTTTATTTATTTAATTATTTATTTTTGTAGGGGAAATATATTTTTTTATAAGTATAAAAATGTTGGCAATTTCAGTAATTTTGGCATATTATTATGATTATGTTAATTATTTGAGTAATTTTGACTTATTATCATTGTTCCATCGATTATGTTATGCCAAGCTTATTATTATTGTTTAATGAAAATTTGTTAATTATACTCAATTTTATGCTAATTCCAAATTTAAATAGTCCAAATAATGACTTGAACCGCTCATCAAGCATACATTTAAAATTTAACGATAACTTTAATTAAACAATTTGTTATTTATTAATCAATGACTGATTAGAGAATTAAAATTCTATTCCAAGTTTAAATAGTCCAAATAAAGACTTGAACCACTTATTCGTCAATTTAAAATTTAACTATGGCTTTAATTAAAATAATTTATTATTTTATTAATCAATAATTGATTAGAGAATTAAAATTCTTTTTTGTAATTAGATTAAGATAATAATTACTTTTCTTATTTAAGTTTTTGTCAAAATATTTTTTTTAATTTAATATATTCAAATAGAAGAGTCAAGTTGAGTTCTGTGTTAAATAAAGCTACAATTTAAAATTTTTAATCTTTCACTTGGATTCATTTAAGACCTTTTTGTCCAAATGAAATATACGATACATATATACCTTATGAATTATTTATTTATTTAAATTTATTACCAATAATTTTTAATTAAAGATTTTATTATTTATTTATCAAGATGTCATGGGATAACACCAATGAATATATTGTTTCAAGATTCATTTAAGTTAAACTAATTATTCAGTGATTAATATTCGGCAAATTTTGTAACATTTTATTTTATTAATACTATTTAAATAAAATATTATGATTTCCTTCCTAACCAAGTTCAATATATAATATCAGTAATGCTTATCATTATGTCATAAATTCTATTTTTATAATAAGTTATACATAGATCGGAGGATTTATATAGATATTAATAAAACACTTTTAATAAAGTTTGAAAATAAAAAATATTATCACGATTCGCCATAAACCCTATTCACTTTGATCAGATTTGTTGTTGAGCGTTGTTTTATGAGTATATTGAAAAAAATTTAATTTATTTAATTAAAGTTGTTAAATTGGTTGTCATTATCATTGACATATTTTCTTAATTAAAAATGTTGATTAAATCTGAAATCTCAAAAAATATTCTATCAAATTGAATTTCAAGTAATTTGTTTTAAATTTTAACAAATAAAAATTAATATTTAGTAAAAGAAGAATATTTAAGTCGTTATTTATATATAAAAAATATTAGTTTAAATAATTAAGGTGTGACAAATCATCTATATTTTATTCTATTTTTTTTATTTTTATAATTAAATATAAGTTCATTTTAATGAGACGGTTGTGTTATGGCAATATATTTTATTTATTTCGAAGTTAAAGGGTTCATGAGACAAATTGTTATGGAGCTTCTAAATATTATTTTTACAGGATGTTTTATTAAATCATTTAAATAATGCAAAGATGTTTTGCTACATTCATGTCTATTTATTGTTAAAGGGGATGGTTCTTTCAAGGTATAGAGAAGAAAAGGTACTAAAGAAAAATAGCACACAAGGGCAACATTTTCATTAAGGCTTAATTTTCCTTCACCTAATTTCATGCCATAGATGCAAATTGGATTGAATGACCAATCTCCTTTATGACACAATGAAGACCTTTGAGTATGTTTTGCACTTCCAAACTTAAGCAAAAACAATAATTGTTTGTACAAAATGCCAGTTTACTTCTATCTTTTATACTCGTAAAGAATAAAATGAATGAATTTATAAAGTGTTTGGTTTTCTTAGATTGTTTAAATGGTGGTAGGAGATGCTTTTTTATATGACTGAAATAGTGTTTATTAAAGAGACACATCTCTTCAATAAAAAAAATATAACTTTTCAAATAAATAGCTTTCATAAACTGACAAACTTTTCACTAATTATATTGCAAATAATGTTTATAATACCTTTACATCTTATATCTTTCCAAAGTGTTTTTTGGAGTTTTAATTACTTTTGTTATTTTGATGTTGTGTCTTTTGGAAAAGTCATATATAATTTCTTATGACTCTTCGTACATGTACCTTAATTTAAAGTATGACTAAGAGACACATCTTTATATATATACTCTTCATACATGTACCTTAATTTAAAGCATGACTAAGAGATGCATCTTTATATATGTATATTCATTTTTAAAACCCTCATAATTTCAGTTTGAATATGAACACAAACTCTAATGACTTTGGAAATCTCATTCTTTAAAACTTGAACTTTCACCTAGCAAAACGTGGTTTCACTCATCCGAAATAATGTGGTATACAAGCTTTCAACTAATTATCCTATTTATACAGGTGTACATGGTGTGCCAATAAGATCTTGGATCATTGTATGTCACTTAAGTTGACACAATTAAGATGATTTTTGATAAGTGCTCGTGTATAAGTAATACGAAGTGTTATTTTCTTACATTGAACATTACTTTTCTCAGATTTTATCATTGATTAGTGTGTATTTGTGTTATTTTGTGCATATAGGGTTGTGGAGAAGAGTTAGAGGAAAAAAACAAAATTAGGTCATGTTCGCATTTGTTGAGGAGTTTTTTGGACCAAGCAAGAATCAAGGCACGGGTTCTAGACTTGTGGGTGTGTGCCAACCTCCAATGTGCTCGAATCGTTCTATGATTTGGAGGGGCACAAAAGCAGTCACACTCATAAAGTCTAGCCCGTGTAATAGTGAAGAACTTCGTCAATAAGGAGAAAAGAAGAAATGACATGATCTACCGTTGGTTGTTTGACCAATTCAACGGCCTTGATGAAGAACATGAAATTGGGCACAACTTGGGTGTGAGTACTATAGCAGTTCACCGTAGCAAAACACGGTAGCAAAATTACTGCAGCAATTTACTGTTCATTGTGCACTAGAAATTCAATTCCAGAAAATCCACACGGGCATGTTGATGCCCGATTTCAGCCTTTATAAAGCCGCGACTCAGATTTATTCGGGGACTTTTTCGATCTATTTTTTGGCCACCTTCAGAAGAGCTTGCGGCTAGGGTTTGAAGAGGATTTTGTGGAGGTTTGGAGCAAGTCTACGGCATTAACATCGATGTCCTTTGGAAGATAGCTATTGGGGGAACTTTCGTCGGCATTGATCCGGCGAGGTGTGTCCTAGGCTTGACGAGGGACTTGGTGAAGAAGACAGAGCAACTTTACAGGACCATCGCTACACATCTCAAGGGGGTTTTATCTATGTTTTCTATGCTTGTTATTACAGACACTTTGATGATTTTGTATAGCTCCATGGAGAGCTAAACCCTAGTGGATATTTGGACTTGTAAACCCTAGGATGACATTGTTTCTATGACTTTTATTATGCTTTTAATTAAGTTCCAATCTTGCTTGATAATTGCAATTGATTTTCCCTTAGCCATGACACTAGGGTTGAGAATCATCTAGGTTATCCTCTGAAGGTGTGAAAACTTCTATAGGTTTAGACTACCCAAGATTGAAGAGGGTCGAGAGGGTGAGTTGAGAGATAGCAAAACGTTCATTTTTCCCTTCGGCGTGATTTTCTCTACCTCTGTGTTCCAAGAGTTCTTTGCCGTCGAAGTAAAGCGAAGTGCTAGGAGATGAACTCTCCTGGGGCTTAGTTGCGCGAGCAACAGAGTGAAAGGTTGTAGTGAATCATAGTGCTGGGGCTTAACTAAGACTAGAGTTCTTTCTCCTAGACCAAAGGGTTAGAACTATACTTAGGGACATGGTCTATCACTTAGAATCCCTAGAACCCCAAGTAGTTCCACGTAGTGTGAGGCTTAGGAAGATGGACTCCGTTGGGGCTTGGTTGAGAGATCGAGAGAGTGAAGGGTTGTAGTGAAACCTAATGCTGGGGCATAGTGTTGGATCTAATCACGGTTGACCTTAGGTTTGGGACCGTGTGCTTAAGGATTTTCACGACTCATTAAACATCAATAAGAGAGTATAATACTAGTCTTGCACTGGAAACATTAGTCCTAGGGGGAGCTTGTCCGGGTACACCATACTTGCATTGATTGTTTCCTCTCTACTCTTTGTTTGCACTCTTCTCTCTTTCATATTTCTCTTTTATTTTGTTACACACTCATTGTTTTCTCTCACCACCATTATTTTCGCACTAGCTGAGTAGCAATTCCTCTTATCTTGAATCACTACTCCCTGTGGATTCGACTACCCTCTCACAGGAATACTTTATTACTTCGACAACCCGTGCACTTTCGGGCCCTTGTCAATCTTGTGTTTAGTATCCTTTTCATGAGAGCTCTGTTGTGAGTTAAGTCGCTAGACTCAACAAGAAGCTGCCAAACTTCACTTTCACATAGGTAGACTCTATCAAGAGCACCACCATGACAAGTACTATATCAAATATACTTATAGTTCTATTGAGAGCTAAAGCTCAATCTTTCTTTTATAAACACATGGTAACCAAGTACTTTTCAACCTTGGAATGTATATAAATATCACGTGCAATCACTCTAATAGTGTGCTTTCCATCTTTTAGGGGCTATTTGGTAACTTGCAACTAGCTGCAACTAATTGTACTACAAGTGGAGTCACATGTAAAACATTGTTTAGTTAATTGTGAAAAGCATTTTACATGTAAAATATTTTACATGTTATTGTACTTTTGCAGCATTTCAACTTATAGCAAAAGTTGATGTAAGTTGAAATGCTGCAAATCAACTTGATTAAAGTCGCCTTTCTTTCAACAAAAAGCATAGCATTTCAACTTAGCCTTGTTACTTGACTAGCCCCACCGATAGGCTCACCGCTCCGGTAGCCTCGCGCTCCAGTCCCACCCTCGCTTCGGTAACCTCGCAATCCAATTCCTCTCCTCAGTCCGGTACCCTTGTTTTGGTAACCTGATGATCCGGGCCTAAAAAAGTTGAAATGTACCGTCTTTAACGTTTCGTCTCCTGTTCTTAAGTTCTAGAGTATCTTGATCAATTATTATACTGCTGAAATTATATGTTGTTTTAATTATGCTAGAGTTTAATTGTTTGAGATTTATGCGTCTTTCATTTGAAAGATGGGGAAAGATCATTGACCTGCGATTTGTTCTTGCCTTCTTATGCGCTTCAAACAGAAAACACATTTCTCATAAATCACACTTCTCACATCCCAATTCAAGAGCATCCCCATTGTTTTAAAAAAGTCTTTCATTATTTTTAGTACCTTTTTTTTCTTTTACTCTCTCTCTCCTGGCTTCTCTTCGTTGTTCTCTTCATTTTTTTTGGATCCTTTTTATTCAATTTTTCTCTATCTTTTTATCATAAAACTGGTGAATGATCTCTCTCTTGAAGGAAAAGTGAGAACTTGATGTATTTTTTTTTTTTTGCTAAATTTCATATTTTTTTGTATTTTTTATGTTTATTTTGGTAAACAATAAGCAATAGAGGTTTTGTTTGTGTTTTTTCAGCGAAAAGATTGTAATCGATGGTAATCTTAGCGTGATGAGAAAATATTTATGTTCTTGTTTTGTTGAATTTTTATTATGTTTCTGAGTTAGATTTGATTCGTATGAAACCTCACTATGAGCTAATGACAATCTCTTATATAGATAATCTCCTTGAATAAAGAGATTACACCTAATCCGAATACAGAATAGAAATGCGAAAGAGCACGGAGATTATCACTAAGTCACTCGAAAGGATTGCAGGACAGGGAGTCTCCAAAGTATGCTAACTAGAGGTGTACTCACTATTCTCTCGAATTGCGGCATGTCTATGCTAGGTGGGAATTTCTTCTCCTCATGTAGTACACCAAACATGATAGCTAGGGCTTTCGCCTCGTTAGTAACCAAGCATTCAAATACACAATTAGATTTAAATAGAAATGATTGCAATTGAGAAAACAAATAAAGCATCAAAGATCCAACAACCAATGTCAATGAAATAAATCCTAGAGTTCATGAAGTATGCCCAACCACCATGAAAATTTGTTCTTCATTATTGGAGAATAACAATCCAATCTAAATGGAATAAAATACATAAAGAGAATAAGAAAACTCCCTCAAAGCTCACAATCTCCTTGGATAGATGAAGTTCTTCGAAGATTCTATAAAAATCAACACTGAGATCTCTCCACAAGGGGCTCCCTTGAAGTTTTGAGCCTTCTCCCAATATCTCCCTCTTGCCTTCTTCCTTCTCCGGCAAGATATCCAATGGAAAACCCCCCAAATCACTGCCCAAAGGGTGGCGAAACAGTAGAGAAGAAGATCCCCCTAAAAGCCCTAATTTCTGGCTTTATAACTTAGGAATCAGGGGTTCTTACTATCGCTATAGTAACTCTTACGACAGTAACAGTTGCTCATAAGGTTCTCTAGTTAGAGCTTAAGATCGTAACCAGCTTGTAATAGTGCTTATGAATAGTGATTTACTATGGTAATCATAAACAATGCACTACTATAGTAACCCTTTCGACCCGAGGCTTATGCCCATAACAATACCGGTAAAAGTGCTGTAAACAGTGATGTGCTATAATAGCATGAATGGGGTACTGCTATAGTCACCGCCCGTAATAGAACACGTAAGCTCGCCCGTAAGTCACTATAAAAACTTTATTCTTCCACCAAAATTAGCTCAAATCACCTCAAACTTGTTCTTCTTGATCAATCTGTCCTCATTCTAGCCTAAATACAAAATAGAAGCGAATTAAGCACCAATTCAATCATATATTCAATAATTACATGCAAAGTGCTATGAATAATAATAATAATAATAATAATAATAATAATAATAATAATAATAATAATAATAATAATAATAATAATAATAATAATAAATATACTCATTCAAGCACTTATAATGGCCTATCTTCCCTATCGGACAGCGCAACACCAATGAAGTTCATTGGAATCTTGAACAAATAAGTTTAGCCCAAGTCAGTCCCTATTCTAAGCCTATGTTTAGATTTTTTGCTTTGTTTTTTGAGCTTTAGATATAATTTTCTTGTAGTTTAAATTCCTTTCACATTCATTTCTTCCCTCTTATAGCACATATTGAATTTCTGTTGTAGGGGAAAAAAGTTTCGCTCCCTATTACCTCTTCTTCCCATGTGATTCCAACTCAGTCTTTTATCATTTTGAATTCTTTCTCAAACCTTATTATTGCACTAGAATACATACTGACGCTATGGCCTCTTATGTATTAAAGTAGTCATATTTTCATAAATATTCTACCAACATTAATGGGTCAAAATGCTTGCAGACAAGAGGTTGCTAATGACATAAATGAAATCATTTGACAAGGCTTGTTTGATATAGTACGCGCATGCAATGCTTGGACTTAGTTTGGAACCTCATCATAGATGTCCAAATAAACTATATATCTGAATTAATTGAGGACAATGATCCTAATGTATAATCAATATGAGTGTTTAACTTAGTTAGAGGTGTCATATCCACTATAAGCCCATTTGGATTGCGGAATAACAATGAGAAGAGGGGGAATGAAAAAAGGAATGAATGGGAATGTGAATAGGGGGAAAGTGGATGATAATGAAGAAGGTGTTTGGTTGAAGCAAAGGGGAGTTAAGAATAGGGGAAAGTAAGAGAGAGAAATATAGTAAAATTACAATTGTACCCCTTATATAAATATGATGATATTATACAAAATAATAGTTTATATTCAATAATAAATAATTAACATGATTTGTTATTAAATATTTACAATATATTTAATTATTTATTTTAATTTAAAATAATTAAATATTTCAACTAATTAATATAATTTAACAAATGCTTGTGTTGACTTATTTTAATTAAATATAGTTATAGATAAATTATATCTTTCAAAATGTAATTTTGATATCATTAATCAATTTGATAAAAGTTATTCAAATTGTTTACTAATTTTGATTATTATTGTTTTAGATGAATTATCAAAAAGATTGATGCTTCCTAGCTAAGATTAATATCATGTGTATCAAGATCTTCCAATAGTAAAATGGTGGCACAAACCATAATGGTACACCATTAGTATCTCATTTCACATCGTTGATATCAACAATTGTGACACAATTTTTTCCTCGCCAAAATCTGTTAAAAATAATATCCTTCACAATATTGCATCATCAATTATCATGACATATGCAAGCAACTACAATACAAAATATAAAACAAAGAAATATTACCAAAGAGAAGACAACATAGTTTTAATCATTGTTATTAAACCAGTACCGGCTTGGCAGTCAGATCGGTTAATCCAATAACCCGGTGGCTAATCTAGCCCGGGTCTCTAATTAGACCGTTTATGTAATCAACCCGCTTTGACCCCGTCAAACCCGGTGACCTGGCCGGGTTTCAATAACCCGGCTGGGTCAATGATTTTTTGTTAAATGACCTTTTCATCCTTTGATTTTTTTTATTTTTCTAATAAGTTGAAGGTATATATGTAATTTTGTCAAGTTTGTGTTTTTTTTCCCTTTTCTACTACTTCCAAATAAGATACTAACTAGGGATGGCAATAATACCCAAACCCGATCCAACCCGACCCGACCCGACTCGAGTTTGACGGGTAAAACCTGGTTTGACCGGGTTTCGGGTCGGGTTCGTGTAAAACCTGACTAATATAAAGCGGGTGGGTGCAGGTATGGGAATCCTGATACCTGACCCGAACCCGAACCCGAACCCGACCCGAAATTCAATTAATAAATATTCCCAATTATATATATTCAATTTTTTTATTAAGGTTTTTTAAATTCCCACTCTATGGTGTTGAATTTGTCTATTTTTTGTTATTTTGAATATTTATTTATAATTTCTATTCTATGATGTTCATTCAAATAAAAAATTTATGATTTTAGATTGATATTTTAATTTTTACTTTGTATTTTAATTTTATTTTAAATATTTTTAAATAGGGTTATGGCAGGGCGGGTATACCCGCGGGTACCCGATTACCCGTCGGGTGCGGGTGTGGGTTGAGGTTTTGAAAACCCGTTGGGTTCGGGTACGGGTTCGGGTATGGGGGCGGGATAACGGGTTCGGGTATGGGTATAGCAAAACCCGCACCTGACCTGACCTGTTGCCATCCCTAATACTAACATTTGTTTTTTTTTTTTAATTTTTTCCATCAAATTATGTATTTGATAACCAATAATTTATTATTATTATTATTATTATTATTATTATTATTATTATTATATATCATTATATAATTAAAAATAATATTTTAAAATATTTTTATTAACTCCGCATTATCTAAAGATATGGGTGATGGAGGCTCTATAGGTTCATCCATGGGTATAAAAAATCATCACTTTGAAATTAAGAGAAAGCAGTATTATCTTCCAAGCTAATGTTTTCATGCATATATTGGTCCACATCAATCTAAGGTCACTCATTGCATTGCCTTGGGCCCTACCATTTGTGAAGACAGGGACGAGATCATTAAAAAATGGAAAGAACTTCCCATAATGGCCCATTGTTTTCTTGTGATTATGTAACCAATTTCAAGTGAGTGTCAACAATAGTAATGACAAATTAAGCTTCCAATATAATTGGCAAATGTTAGTAAGCTTACCCTAACATATACATCATATGCGCTTTTCTCACACTCAATGTTATTGTGCTCATTGTTCCAAACAAAACCACTAATGTAAAGTATATTTGCAATTGTTGTGGTTTTGGTTTTAAAAAGTTTCACCCGAGACTCTATATTTGGCACAACCTTCAATATAGTATGTGGGAATTTATCTTTTATCATTTTCTCTAATTGATATAAATAGCTTTTTATGAGCTCATTCTCTCCTTGCCACATTGTATTTATGGATAACTCAACTAGAGCTTCAATCAAGGCCTTATCTTCTTGTGTTTTCCAGTAGTGTTTGTTTAGACCTCTACCCTTTTGTTGTGATTCATGATTCATTCTAAAAGAAAAAATTTAATAAAATACATATTAAGCAAATAGTCGGCATGAACACATGATGAGTGCATTTCATATCATATTTTACATACCTCCAATGCACTATTTTGCTTGTTTTTAGCACCTTTTGTTTATGAATGATGCTATTCTGGGTATGGTTGTCTTTGTTGTAGGCTTTTAGGGATCAAAGCACTTAAGGAGTGAAATCAGGGAAAAAAAATCAACCAAAGAAGATGATTTCTCTAACTATCCAAGGGAAGCACGGGCAGAGCACATGCTTTCCATTTCCCCATGATTTTCTCTAAATGGGAACACCTCTACTCTTTGGGGAAGCATGAGAAAAGCAAGGAGGTGTTATCTCCCCGTGATTATCTCTGCATGGGAGTTGTTTGTGCTTTCATGGCAGGCTACTTTCATATGCGTCCTTAAGCTGAGCATGAAGGGAGCACAACCGTGCTCTCCCTATGATTATTTCTAGATGGCACTTAGCCCTTTTTTGTCAAAATTTCAAAGATTAGCACAGTCTAAGCATGACCGTTCTCAAACTATGTTAAGCCCAAAAAGTCCTTTTTATCTCCCAAATTTAGGGTTTGGAGACATCTTTTATTTAGGGGTTTTTTTTCTACAAAAGGGGAGTTCTCAAGAGGATGATGATCAAGCTTCACCACACCGTCTAAGGCGATCAAATTCGAGTTGGAGGCACAAGAGAAGTAGAGTTAGCTCATCCATGAAGCTTTGAAGCACAACTAAGAGGAATTTGTAAAAGGGAGAATCGTGTTTTCTTACCTTAGTACTTTCAATCCTTCTTCTCAGTTGTATGAAATCATGGGGGGCTAACCATTCCATGGTACCCCGGGATGTTGAACTATGCTGTGTTTTGTACTTTAACTACTTGATTTTAATGCCTACAGAGTCTTGTTGCATTCTTATGTTTAATCATGTGTTTGCACAACTTGGCGTGCTTGATTTTCGCAGATGTTTGTGTAAAACATAGCATGTGTGGATTACCGTAGTTGTGATTACCTAGTGTAGTTGCAAAACTTGACGTGTATGAAGCCCATAATTGCACTTGTAGTACTTGGAGTATTTGATAGCTGTAGATGCAACATTGCTTTAGAGCACCCACAAGGATCTCAGGATGTACTTGATAGACATTAGAAGTAAGTTAGTACACTATAGCACATAGGAATCGTCCCGGGGCATTACTCTCTTGTTGTTGAAAACTCGATCCTAATCTGCCTAATCATTTCATCCTTATCTTTTTATTCTTTTTTAGTGATTATTCTACCAACCAATTCTTGATCTACCAGCCATTAGAGGACTAATTAGTACTATAAGTCCAGTCCTTGAGGTTTGACAACCTTATCCCTCTCGGGGTACCACTTTATTACTTGTTATAATACGTACACTTGCGGAGAGTGCATCAACACATATGCTAACCTATTCAAATCATTTCATCATAAAATCATTCGTAGATATCCATCATTAATGTAGAAATATAATAATACAAAATAAAGGTTCATCAAAAGGACTAAAACATAAAAGTATTCATAATAAGTACATGCATATAAATTATTGCAATTAATTTGATCGCCAAGTGTTAAACATTTTTGTAGCCATATCTGGCCTTAATTGGGTCCATTCATCCATTGGATCAATAAACGTAGTGATATCAGTATCATCTTTAATGTTATCCTCCATCATTAGATTATTAACTTCATTCTCTCTAGGATCTTCTATCATTTCTCTTCAAATAAAATTATGTCGTAGATAACATGCGCTAATAATATACCTTTGAGTGATTATATTGTAAAAACTTAGACTTAATAAAATTTAATAATGAATTTTTAAAAGACCAAATGTTCTCTCAATTACATTTCTAGCAATATCATGCTTCTTGTAAAAAAAAAATCTCTTATGCTATAACTGGTTGTTGGCCATTAGGCCATAAACTTAAGTGATAACATTGTCCCCGAAAAGGTGCAAGAAACCCTGATGAATTTACATATCCAGAATCAACCAAGTAATAGCAATGTACTAGGCAAAGAAATGTGTCATGCCCTGTCCAGTGGCCCCCACACGTGACATACCGCCATGACAACCCAGGGGAGGTCCAACACTGTCTCCACCCTAGATTGTCGTAAGGCTAACTTGTTCCCTGTACAAACATCTATAATCACAAGGAATAACTCAATAATAAATACATATATTACTCATCTTACTCAAGTTCATTAAGGAAACACCAAGGTAATAAACATAAGTAATCACCCTATAACAAGGGTAGCAACAACAATAACAACAATGTCAACCACCATAAGGCCAAAAACATAGAGTATACCAACTCCTACATGACATAGATCAGACTGAGATACAAAAGTATTTCAAATAAAGAGAGTTATAATAGGGTTTAAAAACACATAGTGGATCCTTGAAAATACATGACAAGGAATAAGCAACATACACAACTCTTGCTAAGCACTTCACGCCTTCACCCTTATGCTGTGCTATCACCTGGGAAGAAAAAAGAGGGGGTGAGTAACTAGGTTAGTCAGTGAGGGGCTAAACACAAGACTACAACTTAAGCATGATCAAATGAAAATAAAATATCATAAAATATTTCAATTCACAGTAAGAAATAAGATAATTTAAATAATAGTTATTACATAAGAAAATAAGCTTTCTCAATGAAATGCAAAATAAAATTCCTTTAAAATCATCAAGAAAATCCATACCATTCTGGAATATAATATTCGCACATGCTTTTTGATAGTTTCAAATATCAATATGCTTAGAAATGAGCAATTCAACAATCACAAATAATCAATAGTATCCAGAATGGCCTCGAAAACTCTCCATCACTAACCATGGCCTCAGTTAGGTCTAGAGCTACCAAGATGTGTGTATCTTGGCATTGGCTGCGGGGAAGTTCATGTGGTGACTCTGAACAACCCAACTATATCCAAGTCAGGGCTTTATGCTCCCACCTGATATGGCATAACCGGTTTGACAGTTTTCCACACCACCTCTGTATAGGTCAGCCCGTGGAAACCGTCAACTTCTTACTGCAGTAAGTGTTGGAGCTCGGCTCGTATGTCACCATTAAAGCATTTAAACAATAACCCAGCCCGTAGGCTCAATATATACTTCATCATGGTAACATAATTCTCATTTAAGATATCTTAAGCGTTCACAATTTCAATTCTCACTCCAAGAGTGAATAACTTGATTATAACATTTGCCATGAAATCATTCTCATCAAAAGTATCATACAAAGGTGTAGTTTGAGGATACACTTTAAACATTGTATCATCATAATGAAATTCAATTTGATTTTCACATGCCTTGTTTGTCATCATAACAAGGTTTTCAAATCATTTAAAATCGCATAATTTGAAACATGTATTTCAAAGCATAAGGTTTTCAAATCCCTACAATATATGCATATACATGTATATACTTTGCAAATGTTCAAGAAATGAACCAAATCATAAATCATCATGATTTCTAAACTCCATTAAAAATCTTTAATGAGATTTTGTAATAAAGAGTCTATCATTCAAAGGTAAGCAACTTAAATATCAAAACCAATCATGCATGAATCATAGTCCAAACTTTAGAAATTCCCACTCACAAACTTGGTGAGCTAGAAATCTCCATTGCTACTTCTCCACCGGCTCTTTCCCTTTGCTTGAAGTTTTGTCTCATAGAAGCAATTAAACAAACCAAACCAATAACCAAACAACATCAACAACTAGATCAATTGCAATGGAGGATTATGCTTAAAATGAGAATGATTGCTTCTAGGGTTTCCTAAACTCTCTAGCTAGGATATCTAACAAGAATAGATCTCTCAAAACCCTTAGAACTAACAAGAAAAACAAGGAAAACCAAATTTGGTCCGAGCTACTGTAACCCCAAAATCAAGGAAGAAGAAGGTTCAAGGGTTTCTTGATAACAAGGTCTTACAAATCAACACTAATACTCCTCTCAAGTTTTACCAACAAAGAGGAAGAAAAGGAGAAAAAAAATCAAACTCCCACTTGAATCCACAACAAAACCCTAGCTATATACATTCAAAGAACAAGGAAGAACAAGCAAAGAAGAGGGCATACCTTGAGTCAAGGGATGATCACTCTTTAGGATGCAAGAACTAGCCCACAAATCTCTCCAAAATCAGCCTTTAAACCCTAAGAATGGAGGAGGAAGAGAGGAGGAGAGAATGGGAAGGTTTTGAGGGAAGAAAGGTGAAGATACGGGCTCAAATGGGGTTTTAAATAAACAAATGCATGATATTTCAGGTAAAACACAGCCTGAGCACGACCATGTTCTTGCTGCTGATTTTTCAAGGAAATTCTGGAAACAGGCAGAACACGGGCGTGTTAGATCTGGCATGGGTACTGCAGGAAAGCTAATGTAGCGAAAAACACTGTAGCACCGACCTGAAGAAAGAACACAGTCGGAGTGCTCTTGACATGGGCGTGTCAGATCTGACACGGCACATAGCACACCCGTGTCCTTGCCACTGCAAATCTCAGGAAAAACTCTTTCAGAAGTGACATGGGAGTGTTCTTCCTGACACAGGCGTGTCAGAGCTGAAATTCAAAGTTTCAATACTTGGATTCTTCTGAGAAAGTCAGTGGCACCAACATGGGTTGAGCACGACCGTGCTCACCTTGAAAACCACTTTTAAATCCTAAAAACATCAACAAACACTCGGCAAGATGGCCCTAACCAATGACAATGAGAAAACGACTAAAACAACTAAGATAACAACGTAACAAACAAGGGAAAAGACCAAAGTATCACACTCTACCCCCTTTACAGAAATTTCGACCTCGAAATTTCACATATCTCTCTCCACAAACAAAAGAGGATGCTTTTACTCCAAAGCACTTTTACTATAGTAATGGCCTTCCGTCGAAGAGTTTTCACTTCTCGGTCAAGAATCATCATTGGTTGCACTTCAAACTTCAAATCTTCTCTCAACTCCACTGGTGGTGCTTCAAGACAATGAGAAGGATCGGGGATATACTTCTTCAACATGGATACATTGAACACATTACGGATCTTCTCTAACTCGGGCGGTAACTTAAAGTCGATATGTCATTGGTCCAATCCTCTCTAGGATAAAAAATGGACCTATATGGGGATTCAACTTTCCCTTACCTAGAAAACGAATTACCCCTTTCCATGGAGAGATCTTCAAGAATACTCTATCCCCAACCTCAAACTCCAAGAATCTTCTACGGTTGTCAGCATAACTCTTTTGCTGGTTTTGAGCTGCTTTTAATCTATCTTTAATCACCTTCACTTTCCCAATAGTCCGATCAATCAATTCCACACTCTGAAGCTTACTTTCTCCCACTTCATCCCAACAAAGAGGGGCTCTTGATAAGTGCTTGTGTTGTAGTAATGCGAAGCGTTATTATCTTACAATTGAACATACTTTTATCAGATTTTATCACTAAATAGTGTGCATTTGTGTATTCTTGAGCATTGTAGGTTTCGTGGAGCTAAGTTGGAAAAGAAGAACGAAGTTAGGTCGTGTTCGCCGTTGTTGGGAGGTTTTCAGACCAAGCAAGGAACAAGGCACGAGGTTAGACTTGTGAGTGTGTGCCAACCTCCTTTGGAGGGGCACAAAGGCAGTCACATTCACAACAAGTCTAACTCGTGTAGCTTAGGAAAACTTCACCAAGAAGGAGACTCGAAGCAATAGGCACGATCTACCATTGATTGTGTGCCCAATTCAATGGCCTCGATGAAGAAACAAAGTATTCGGGAGCATTTCGGAGAGTTACTATAGCAGCATTGTAGCTTGCTACTGTAGTAAATCACTGTAGCAAGTTACTGTACACTTCTGCCAAAAATCATGATTCCAAAGAATTCACACGGGCGTGTGGAATTAACACACGGCCGTGTGAAGTAATTTTCCAGCAAGACAGAGACTTCACACGGGCGTGTGGAATTAACACACGGCCGTGTGAATTAATTTTCCAGCAAGCCAGAGACTTCACACGGGCGTGTGGAATTAACACACGGCCGTGTGGATTAATTTTTCAGGAAGACAGAAACTTCACACGGGCGTGTGGAAATTCCACACGGCCGTGTGAAGCCCCGATAACTTCAAATTTAAAGCCGCACTCAGCCTATTTTAAGCCCGATGGGGAGGCTTTTTGAGACATCTTTTGACTTATCTTTCTCTCCAACTTCTGGAGAGTGCGGCTAGGGTTTCGGAGAGGACTTTGTGGAGGATTGGAGCGCGCCATCGGCATCGTCACCGACGTTCGACGGCCACACCATACGCGAGGGGGTTTTCATTGATGTCTTTAGTTTGTGTTTTATTTCATACATTGATGAACATGTATAGCTCCATGAGGAGCTAAACCCCTCGTGGGTATTCGGACTTGTAAAACTCTAGGATAATTATGTTTCTTTGACATTGTTATTATGCTTTTCCATTAATTGATGAATAAATTCAAGTTTCAATTTTAGATTTCTTGTGCTATTGTTTTCTCTTAGCCGTGACACTAAAGATTGAGAACAATCTAGGTTATCCTTTGGAGGTGTGACAACTCCTATAGGATTATACTACTTAAAATTGAAGAGGGTTGAGAGGGAGAGTTGTGAGGTAGCACCATACCCCTTTCCCTTCCATTGTGATTTCTCCCTACCTCCGATTCCTTGATTTATTAGAAGTCAAAATAGAGTGAAGTGCTAGGTAGACAAACTCCCCCAAGGTTTTGGGGTGACGTGAATCCTACGCACTGGGGCTTAATTTAGACTACGGTTCTTCCTCCTGGACCAAAGGGTTAGGACTACTACACATAGGAACAGGTTTAATCACTAGGAGTCCCTAGAGCTTTAAGCAACCCCACGTAGTGTTAGGCTTAGGTAGAAATACTCCCCTGGGGCTTAGTTGAGCAATCAACAGAGTGAAGGGTTGACGTGAATCCTATTGCCGGGACATAGTGTTGGGGTTAGTCACGGTTGACCTTAGATTTGGGACCGTGTGTTTCAGGATTTTCCTCGACTCAATTAACATCAATAGGAAAATATAATAGCATAGTCTTGCACTAGAAGCATAAGTCCTAGAGGTAACTTGTTCGGATACCCTATTCTCACTTATTCCTAGTCTCTCTCTTTTTACTCGTTGCTTGCACTTTTCTCTCTTTCATCTTTCTATTTACTTGCCTTGCATCTACTCTAATTTTCATAAATTCACTTATCACTCCGATCATTGTTTCTTTTCGTATATCGCACGACTGGATAGCAATTTCTCGTATTTTAAATCCCTATTCCCTGTGGATTCGACTACCCACTCACCGGGGTAACTTTTATTACTTCGACAAGGCCGTGCACTTGCGGTACGCACGCAAAAGGTCGTGTCAGCTCTCCACTTCCTTCCATACAAAGCTTCATATGGGGCCATAGCAATGCTTGCTTGAAAGATATTATTGTAGGCAAACTCCACCAATGCTAGGTGTTGATCCCAACTCCCTTGGAAATCTATTACACAAGCTCTACACATGTCCTCAAGGGTCTGAATGGTCTTTTTGGACTGACCATCCGTTTGAGGATGGTATGTAGTGCTAAACTTCAAAGCTGTACCTAGAGCCTCTTCAAAGTTTGGCCAAAAACGGGAAGTAAATCTGGGGTCTCGATTTGAAACTATAGAGACTAGCACCCCATGCAACTTCACTATTTCATCAATGTACAACTTCGCCAATTTCTCCAAAGAATACTTTGTATGCACTGCTAAGAAATGTGCTGACTTTGTTAGCATGTCCACTATCACCCACACGGCATCAAAACCTAGAGTTGTTCGGGGTAAACTCACCCTAAAATCCATCGTTATATGGTCCCACTTCCATTCTGGGATTGGAAGAGGTTATAATAGTCCTGAAGGTCTCTGGTGCTCTTCTTTGACCTGTTGACATACCAAGCACTTAGCCACAAATTCTGCTATCTCTCTTTTCATCCTGGACCACCAATAATTCTCCTTGATTGTTCTATACATCTTGGTACTTCCAGGATGAACTACATAAGGTGAAGAATGGGCTTCTTCCAAGATAGCTTTCCTTAGCTTTGCATCTATTGGAACACAAACACGTCCTTGAAACTCACTATCTCCCCAGCTTGCAACTTCTGTATTTCTTGCACTAACTCTTCATCATTACTCTGAAGTTCCTTAATACACTCCAACAATGAAGGTCTCATTACAAAACTGGCCACTAATGCTCCACTATCTTCAGTGTCAAGTTCTAATCTCAAACTCTTCATTGCTGAAAGTAGTTGTAGATAGGACACGCTCAAAGAAGATACTGAAGTAGACTTTCTGCTCAAAGCATCATCCACCACATTGGTTTTTCATGGATGGTAATCTATGATCAAATCATAATCCTTGATTAATTCGAACCATCGTCATTGCCTCAAATTCAATTCTTTCTGAGTGAAGAGATACTTCAAGCTCTTATGGTCTATGAAAATATAATGCCTCTAAATCTTCAAAGCAAAGACCACCGCTGCCAACTCCAAATCGTGGGTGGGATAATTCAACTCATGCTGCTTCAGCTGTCTAGAACTATAGGCCACCATTTTCCCTTCTTGCGTCAACACACAACCTAAACCCTGGTGAGAAGCATCACTGAAGACTACAAACTCTTTCCCACTTTATGGCAAGGTAAGCACTGGGATGGATATCAAATGATTCTTCAATGTATGAAAGCTCTTTTCACACTCATCATTCCAGGTGAACTTCACTTCCTTGCGAGTTAACTTTGACAATGGCAAAACAATCAAAGAAAACCCTTCCACAAATCTCCTATAATAACCCGCAAGTCCAAGAAAACTTTGAAACTCTGTGACATTCTTTGGCCTTTCCCAATCAACAATGGCTTCTACCTTCTTTGGATTTACAAAGATCCCTTCTCCCGCGCTACATGGCCAAGAAACCTAACTTCATGAAGCCAAAACTCAAACTTAGAGAACTTGGCAAACAACTACTTCTCTCAGAGGATTTGCAAAACAACTCTCAAATGTTGAGCATGCTCCTCATTTGATGGTGGATAGACCAAAATGTCATCGATAAACAAAATGACAAACTTATCCAAATAAAGTCTGAACACTTTATTCATCAAGTCCATGAATGCAGCAGCACCAAAAACTCATAATGGCCATAACTGGTCCGAAATGCTATCTTTGGAACATCCTCTGGTTTAATCTTCAACTGATGATACCTAGACCCAAGTCAATCTTAGAGAACACCCTTGTTCCCTTTAACTGATCAAACAAATCATCAATCCTTAGCAATGGGTACTTGTTCTTGATTGTCACCTGATTCAATTGTTTGTAGTTGATACACGACCTTAAAGATCCATCTTTCTTCTTCACAAAGAGGACTGGTGCACCCTAAGGTGACTGACACACCCCTTGCTTGTGTGTACCGCAAGTGCACGGGTTATCAAAGTAATAATACCTTGGTGAGAGAGTAGTCGAATCCACAGGGAGTAGTGATTCAAGACAAGGGAAACTACTATTTAGCTAATGTGAAAATAATGGTGGTGAGAGAAAGCAATGTGTGTACAATAAAAGAAAGAGAAATATGAAAGAAAGAAAAGTGTAAGCAAAGAGTAAGGAGGAAACAATCAATGTAAATATGGGGTACTCGGACAAAGCTCTCCCTAGGACTAATGCTTCTAGTGCAAGACTAGTTTATACCTTCTAATTAATGTCTAATGAGTCATGGAAATCCTTAAGCACACGGTCCCAAACCTAAGGCCAACCGTGACTAGCTCCAATACTATGCCCCGACACTAGGATTCACTATAACTCTTCACTCTGTTGATCTCTCAACTAAGCCCTAGGAGAGTCCATCTCCTATAGCCTCACGCTACTGTAGCAACACTGTAGCAAACGGAAATGCGAAGATTTGAAGAAAACTCTAAGGCTGGAAACCCTCACGGGCAAGCTCACGGCCGTGAGGCTATCCGTAAGCAATTCAGTGGCAGGCAGCACTGTAGCAGTGTTACTGTAGGCAGTACTATAGGAATTTTACAACTTTGCGGATTCTTTTGACCCACTTTACAAGCAATGAATTCATCTTTTTATGGGGGTTTTTAGGGTTTCTTTGGGGGATCTTTGGTCTTCTTCTTGGAGCCTTTCACCACCACCTTAGATCTGAGGTTGAAGAAGCATTTGGAGGGCAATTTCGTGAAGGATTAGGCGAGGAGAGCGAGTTCTTGGGTAGGATCTCCAAGTTAGAGTTTTGCATTTAAAGGTTGAAGACAAAGGAAGCCACCCCTACGAGTGGCGTTCTTAGAACTTCTCCGGCCTTCATCTTTGAGGGAGTCTTTCTCATGTTTTCTTTGGTTGTTTCTATGGACTTTGTGTTGTATTTCTTGAGCATGAGCAACTAAACCCCAAGATCACCGGATGTAGGTGAACCTTGGGGGTGAACTTGTGATGTTTTGGATAACTTTGTTTTAATTAATGTTTGTGGCTTGTTTATGATCCATTGTTTGGTGTTTTCACATGCTTGATATATATGAGAACTCTATGTATCAAATGACTTAGGAAATGCTAGGTTGCATGACCATTGCCCTAGTGTTAGACTCACCAAACTTGGAAGTGAAATACGTATAAATACACAATGACCATCGGGTATTTGTACCCCTCCACTACTAGGGTGAAGTACTCATTTGTATTTCAACCCTAGTTTGAGAAAACCATTTTACCCTTTGCAATCGTAGGGGGAATTTTGGGCGGTAGAAATACCGTATCCAATACCCATACCAGATTAGGGCTCAATTTCCATGACTATCGGGTTGGCCGGATTAATCACTAATTTGGCCGGATTCAGCCTAAGAAATACTCCATAAACCCTAGGTTTAAAGTGAACATCTTTTCTTGTGAAGCTTGGGGTTTTCATGACTTTTTGGGGTGATTTTTGCATGGATTCTTGTCTCCTTGGGTGCTATAATCTTGTGATGATGTTTTGGCATGTTTGTATTTCTAGATCATCATGTTTTCAAGCAAGACCCATGAAAAGGTTTTTCGGAGTTACTGTAGCACCACAAAATTTTCATCAATCTTTCATTTTTTTCAAGTTTATTTTGCTTGTAACTTGCTTAATTGTGGTTCTCTTGACCTTGTAGGATGAGAGTGAAGAAAGTTGCCTACAAGAGAGCCCGAAGTGAACCTCTTCCGCCCCCGAACAACCTAAGCTTAAAAAGGAAGATCATAAGAACCGTTTCGCGCAAGAACTTTGACACTATTAAAAGGATTGATTGGGATGTATTGAAGATCCTGGGTTTGGATGAAACCATTTTGGAACTCATATCACACGGTGGGTGGGACAAGTTATTTTCCATTGAAGAACCTACATACAAGGAACTCACACTTGAAGTGTTAAGCACAGTTGAGGTCACCAATTATTGTTCTTTCACCCGTTAGCCCAGCTACATCTCATTCCGTGCTTTTGGGAAAAGGTTCAATCAAGATAAGTTAGGAGTGTATACGGGATTCTACACTGATGCCAACACACATAGGCCAGAATTCAAGGATTTAGGTAAGGATTTCTCGTATCCTATGACTGGTGCCGCGTACTGGAACACCATTGCCACCAGGTCGCGAACCAAGAAGGCCTCCCAGCTGAAGGACCCTGCCCACAGGTATATCCATGCCCTACTGACATGTGGCATAGGGGGCCGACTAGATTCCACCGGGGTGGTATCAAGCACGGACCTGTTGATGTTGTACAGTATCATACTGCAGTACTCCCTTCATACGTGCCACTTGGTTGCTGAAGTCTTTGCTCATTAGGGAAAGTTTTTTTGCCTTGGAGCCATCTATGCCGGACCCTACATCACTTGCATGATCAAAGACATGGAGCTCATTGACAGGACCCAAGGCATGACAGTTGTTGGTGCAGTTGCTCCACTCGGCATGCAGACCCTGGTTTGTATTGGTATAGTTGAGAGGCAGGGTAGCACCCACAGACTTGTACGACGCTAGAGTGAACCAGGCCCATCTTATGGCACAGAGTCTGATTCTCAGTCTGAGTCAAAGCCAGACCATGAAGCTGAACCGAGATGAACCGAGAGAGCATAGGCCTCCACTTGAGGAGAGATTTGAGGTATTCTGTTTCGAGGTCTACGAGCAGTTGCAGGTATTGGAGAGGGGACATAGGGATCTGGCTGCCTCGTTGAGCCGTATTGAGACCACCACTGCCGATATTTTAGCGTTCTTGCGCAGTTTTTCATCATCTGTCGGCACCACCTCTGTGTCCACCGCCTGCGCAGCACCATCATTTCCATCTGGCCCCTAGACTAACACAACATGCTTGCTATTTTACTTATTTCCTGTTGTTTGTATTTTGGTTGCATTTCCTTTTATATGTTGTACTGTGTACTTTTGAGTTAGTCAGGGCTTCGCCCTGGCTAAACTTTTGCTGCTTGTTTTGTGATCTTTGTCTACTTGCTCTCTTCTGCTATTTTGATTTCTGGAGTTGTGATATGTGCTTTTTGTGCTTTCAGGATAATTGTTACAGAGTTTCATACTCCATGCCCTCGTTGCACTGTTTGACCCCAACAATAGAGGATCATGTCACACACTTCATCACCAGTTTGTTGAAGTTTCCTTTACTCCAATTTCTTGTAATTAGCATGTTTGTCCCCCCATGGCCTGCTGACTTATGTACATTGGGGACAATGTACAGCTTTAGGTGTGGGGTTGGATTTTTGGAGTACCTTATATCATTGCATGTTTTGATTACCTATGATAGCTATGATTTACATGTTTAGAACTTCCTGGCTTGGTAGAATGATAGTTGTGAGCTGTACTTTACCTGTGCTTGAATGTAGTTCTGTTTCACCTTTAGTGCACCCCTATATTTGTTCACGATCACTTCTACCTTGTACATTCCAACCAACCCATCATTGTGATTATGGCATTAGATTGTTGAATTCTATCTTCAATACCCTTTTGAGAGCTTTTGAGTTCTTGTATTATTCTCTGTAGCTTAAAGTGCACTATTGCAGTGAGTTGTATATCTGGGGGTTTAAGATACTGTGTGTACAGTAAAAAAAAGTGGAGTCTAGGACAGTATTCCTCTGCTAGTATAGTATGAATGCGTCTATGTAGACTGTAATCAAGTAGGATGGGTGGCTCTTGTGCCTGGCCAACATGTGCATCCGTCTGAAAGATTTTTGTGCAATCTATGTTAGTCGGGGACTCAGAAAGAATAAAAAAAAAGGAATGTATGTCTATATATACGTGAGAGCAATAAAGTATCTTGATCCCCTAAAGCGTGCTGCGCAGTCACTTATGAGCTAGAGGTTTATCCAGGAACCGAAGGACTCTTAACTGAGTATTGAGGATGTATTTAACATTTTAATGCCATCTTCATTGTGTGTGGGGTGAACAGTCATCCTGGGGTTATCCAGGATGTGGAGGTCAAGGTGGGAGTTAGCACACACTCACGGGAGCACTCTAGGGGAAATAGAGCTAGTATTACTTGACTATTTATTGAACAGCTCATTTCTTGATTTCTGTCCATTTGTACTTGTGAAGTTCTTTACTTTTGAGCTTGAGGTCGTACACTTAGCCGTTTATCTTCTTGCCCCTGTTCTTCATGTTTGTTTGCTTGGGGACAAGCAAATGCTTAGGTGTGGGAATGTTTGATAAACGTTTAAATGTACGTATTTTATACGTATACTTACTCATTGTATTTTGATAATGAATCGATGCCCTTTTAGGTCTAAATTGCTTTATTTTTTGTTTCAGGTACAAAATAAGCCCAGGCGAGCTCAACAACGCAATTTGAGAAGAAATCGATGCTGAAAATGTCGTTTTAGGGCCCGGTACTGTAGCAACATTGTACCAATCCGAAATGCGAAGATTTGAAGAAAACTCACGGCAGCACTGTAGCAGTGTTACTGTAGCAATTTTACAACTTTGCGGATTCTTTCGACCCACTTTACAGGCAACCTCACGGGCCATATATGGACCGTGAGATCACCCGTGAAGAGTCACGAATTCATCTTTTTATTGGGATTTTTAGGGTTTCTTTGGGGGATCTTTGGTCTTCTTCCTGGAGCCTCTCACCACCACCATAGATCTGAGGTTGAAGAAGCATTTGGAGGGCAATTTCGTGAAGGATTAGGAGAGGAGAGCGAGTTCTTGGGAAGGATCTCCAAGTTAGAGTTTTGCATTTGAAGGTTGAAGACAAGGGATGCCACCCCTACGAGTGGCGTTCTTGGAACTTCTTCGGCCTTCATCTTTGAGGGAGTCTTTCTCATGTTTTCTTTGGTTGTTTCTATGGACTTTGTGTTGTATTTCTTGAGCATGAGCAACTAAACCCCAAGGTCACCGGATGTAGGTGATCCTTGGGGGTGAACTTGTGATGTTTTGGATAACTTTGTTTTAATTGAGGTTTGTGGCTTGTTTGTAATCCATTGTTTGGTGTTTTCACATACTTGATATATATGGGAACTCTATGTATCAAATGACTTAGGAAATTCTTGGTTGCATGACCATTGCCCTAGTGTTAGACTCACTAAACTTCGAAGGGAAATACATATAAATACTCCGTGACCATCGGGTATTTGTACCCCTCCACTCCTAGGGTTAAGTACTCATTTGTATTTCAAACCTAGTTTGAGAAAACCACTTTATCCTTTGCAATTGTAGTGGGAATCTTGGGCGGTAGAAATACCATATCCAATACCCGTACCAGATTAGGGGTCAATTTCAATGACCATCGGGTTGGCCTAATCTAGGGTTTTCTCGATCCAAGTTAGCCACTTGCATGTTGGTTTAAGCATCCAACTCACTTTAGTAGCCCCTAAGGGGACCCTCATCCGTGACCACTCCTATCCCTAATTTACCTTGTATCTTGTTCTCATCAATTTGCATTAATCAATCATTTATCTAGTTCCTTTGCATTTATTTCACTCACTTAAGTTTCATCGGTTAAACAACATTGCGAAAAGGAAGTAAGGGTAGTTTCTCGGGCCCAGGGGATACGATCCTCTCATGTTAGCACGAGAGGTATTACTTGACGACCCGTGCACTTGCGGGTTAGCACACACTAGAACTGCTTAGGGTTCTAGGGATTCCAAGTTATAGACCCTATTCCTAAGTATAGTTCTAACCTTTTGGTGAAGGCGAAAGAACCCTAGTCTCAGTTAAGCCCCAGCACTAGGATTCACTATAACCCTCCACTCTGTTGCTCACGCAACTAAGCCCCAGGGGAGTTTATCTCCTAGCACTTCACTCTACTTCGACCGCAAAGAACACTTGGAACACGAAGGTTGGGAAAAGGGACGTTTTGCTACCTCTCGACTCACCCTCTTAACCCTCTACAATCTCGTGTAGTCTAATCCTATAGAAGTTGTCACACTTTCCAAGGATAACATAGATGACTCTCAACACTTGTGTCACTACTAAGGAAAAATCAATGCAATTGTAAAACAAGATTGGAACTTGATAAGTGCTTGTGTTATAGTATCGCGAAGCGCTATTATCTTACATTAAGCATACCTTTTATCAGGTTTTATCACTAAATGTGTGCATTTGTGTTCTCTTGTGCATTGAAGGTATTGTGGAGCCTATTTGGAGAAGAAGAATGAAATTAGGTCGCGTTCGCCAATGTTGGGATGTTCTCGGACCAAGCAAGGAACGAAGCACATATTTGGATTTGTGGATGTGTGCCAACCTCTTTTGGAGGGGCACAAAGGCAGTCACATTCACAACAAGTCCAATCCGTGTTACTTAGGAGAATCTCGCGAAAGAAGAAGACTTGAAGCAATCGGCGCGACCTACTGTTGCTTGTGTGCCCAAGTAATGGCCTCGATGAAGAACGATGGACCCGGGAGGCGTTTCGGCAAGTTACCAAGCCTGTTCAGCTGAAGATTAGTGTTCCAAAGAAGTCACACGGGCGTGTGGAAATTCCACACGGCCGTGTGAGCCATTTTCCAGCCAGACAGAGAAGTCACACGGGCGTGTGGAAATTCCACACGGCCGTGTGTTTTGCGATTTCAGCCATCCAGTGAAGACACACGGGCGTGTGGAAATTCCACACGGCCGTGTGAAATTAATTTTTCAGCCGAGACAGAAGTTTCACACGGGCGTGTGGAAATTCCACACGGCCGTGTGAAGCCCCCGATAAGTCCAATTTTAAAGCCGCGATTCAACAATATAAAAGGAGATTTTTGCAACCTTTTGAGAAATCTTTGGACCTATCTTTTCCCCAACTTTCTGGAGCGCGGCTAGGGTTTCGGAGAGGATTTCGTGGAGGTTCTAGCGCGTCGTCGGCATCGATTTCGAGGTTCGACGTTTGCACAAGACCACGGCCACACCAATTCGAGGGGGTTTTTCATTGATGTCTATGTTTTATGCTTTATTTCTCACGTTGATGAACATGTATAGCTCTATGAGGAGCTAAACCCCTCGTGGGGTATTCGGAGTTGTAAACTTTAAGGTTTCTTATGTTTCTTTGACATTGATTATTATGCTTTCCATCGTTGATGAATAAAATTGAGTTTTTAATCTTGATTATCCTTTCATATTGTTTTCCCTTAAACGTGACATTAGGGTTGAGAGCAATCTAGGCTTTCCTTTGGAGGTGTGACAACTCCTATAGGATTAGACTACTCAAGATTAAAGAGGGTTGAGAGGGAGAGTTGTGAGGTAGTAATGTACCCCTTTCCCCTTCGATGTGATTTCTCCTACCTCCGATTCCTTGATTTAATAGCAGTCGAAATAGAGTGAAGCAATAGGTAGATAAACTCCCCTAGGGCTTAGTTACGCAAGTAATAGAGTGGAGGGTTGTAGTGAATCCTATTTGCTGGGGCTCAATCTAGACTAGGGTTCTTCCACCTGGACCAAAGGGTTAGAATTACGTATAGGAACAGGTTTAATCACTAGGAATCCCTAGAGCATAATGCAACTCCACATAGTGTGAGGTTTAGGCAGATGGACTCCCTTGGGGCTTAGTCATCTAGGTGACAGAGTGAAGGGTGTTGTGAATCCTAACACCGGGCATAGTGTTGGAGTTAGTCACGGTTGTCCTTAGGTTTGGGACCGTGAGTATTAGGATATCCTCGACTCAATTGACATCAATAGGAGAGTATAATATCATAGTCTTGCACTTGAAACATAGACCCTAGAGGTAGCTTGTCCGGATACCCCCTTTTACTCATTATTAGTCCTTCTCGATTTTCCTACTTGCACTTCTTTCTTCCATCTCTCTACTTAGTTTATTGCTTTGCATTATTTTCACTCATCAATCTTATTATCGTTCTCCGTATTCTGCATAGCTTAATTAGTGAAACCTTATATTCTATCTCCCTATTCCCTGTGGATTCGACTACCTTCTCACCAAGGTAAATTTATTACTTCGACAAACCCGTGCACTTGCGGGATACACGCAAGGGGTCGTGTCAAGTTTTTGGCGCCGTTGCCGGGGAATAGGCGTTTTAGACATTTGTTTTTCACTATTTTAGCTATTCACTTTGCATTCTATTTCATATTTTCTTTACCTATCATTGTTCTTATTTTTCTTTTCTTTGTTTTCGTCTCCAGGTTATGACCCGTGGGAACCCTTCAATACTTGTTGAAGGAGACCCAGACATTGGAAGAAGAACACATCGTAAAGGGAAAGAACCTGCACAAGAAGCATCAAATCAAGCCGATATTGAGACAGAAGGGTCAGAGACAATGGCAGAACAGAACGAGCAGCAGCGAACGTTGTCCGATTTTGCTAGACCCGCAGTTATGGGGACCCAATCAAGCATAGTGAGGCCCCCAATTACAGCAATGAATTTCGAATTGAAGCCGTCGTTCATTCAGATGTTGCAACAGTCCGCACAGTTTAATGGGTTAGCCGATGAAGACCCTAATAGTCACATAGAAAATTTCTTGGAAGTGTGTGACATGTTGAAGATAAATGGAGTGACGGACGATGCAATTCGATTGAGAGCCTTCCCATTTTCATTGAAAGGAAAAGCAAGGCATTGGTTGCACTCATTACCTAGAGCCTCCATTACTACGTGGGAGGAAATGGCCGAGGCATTCTTGGCCAGATACTTTCCACCGGGGAAATCTGCAAGACTCCGGAATGAGATATCTTCCTTTGTACAGATGGAATTGGAGTCTCTATTCGAGACATGGGACAGGTTCAAAGAGCTCCTTCGCAAATGTCCGCAACATGGATTTCCCGAGTGGATGATTATTCACACATTTTACAACGGGTTGAATCCGAGTACAAAGCAACTCTTAGATGCGGCGGCCGGAGGGACTCTTGGAAGCAAGACTCCCGGTGAAGCTCGGCACCTTGTAGAGGAGATGGCTATGAATAGCTATCAATGGAACTCAAGGGATAGGAAAAAGGTTGCCGGAATTCATGAGGTTGATGCGGTTACATCGTTGGCAGCACAAGTGGAATCGTTAAGTAAGAAGCTAGATGCTCTAGCTTCGCCAAGAGTTGCGGCCATCACTACTTGTAACGGTTGTGGGGGAGGACATGCTTCAAGCGATTGTCCTATTGCTATTGGAGGCACTAGTGCGGTAGAACAGGCCGATTTTGTGGGGAATTCATATCGAGGACAAGGCCAAGGCAACCCGTATAGTGGTACATACAATCCGGGATGGAAGAACCATCCGAACTTCTCTTGGAGCAATCAAGGACAGTCACAACAGAACAAAAATAGTGCACCACCGGGATTTCAAAGTCAACAAGCTCCGAATTTAGAAAGCCGAGTGACCGGGTTGGAGGGAAAGATGACTGACCTAGAGAGAGCCCTCACACGGTTCGTTTCTTCTTCGGACGCAAGGTTCCAATCGGTGGAAGCTACTCTTCGTAATCACACCGCCTCCCTACATAACTTGGAGAACCAAGTAGGGCAAATTGTGAAGACTTTGGCGGAGAGACCTCAAGGTAGTTTGCCTAGCAATACGGAGACCAACCCAAGAGAACAACTAAAGGCAATTACCTTGAGAAGTGGTAAGGAGGTTGAGGGACATCTCCCTCTTGAGAAGACTAAGGACTCACCCGAAGTCGTGGAAATAGAGGATGGAGCACCAAAGGAGAAAGAGATGGCACCCCCACCTTACAAGCCGAGAATTCCCTATCCTTCACGATTGAAGAATGACCAAGACAATGAGCAATACAAAAAATTTCTGGGTGTCTTCAAGCAATTGCACATCAACATTCCATTCGCGGAAGCATTAGCCCAAATGCCCAAGTACGCAAAGTTCTTAAAAGACCTCTTGACCAATAAGAGGAAGTTAGAGGAAAGTGCATCCGTCATCCTCGATGCAAATTGTTCGGCAGTGCTACAGAAGAATATGCCAAGCAAGAGGAAGGACCCCGGAAGTTTTATCATACCGTGCAACATTGGTGATATGGGTGAGGAGATGGCACTAGCCGACTCGGGGGCAAGCATCAATGTCATGCCCTACACGTTCTTCCAAAAGCTAGGCTTGGGCGAGCCTAGACCTACCCGGATGACACTTCAGCTTGCGGATAGATCGGTGAGGCATCCGAGGGGTATTGTTGAAGATGTGTTGGTGAAAGTGGATAAGTACATTTTCCCGGTCGACTTTGTAGTGCTCGATGTAGACGAGGATGTCGAGGTGCCGCTGATCCTTGGGAGGCCGTTCTTGCGCACTTCCAAAGCTTTGATAGACATGGACGGTGGAGAGCTCACGCTTAGGGTTGGGGACGACAAGCTCACTTACCGCCTCGCCGAAGCCATGCGACATTCTCTTGATTTTGATGATGCTCTATATTATCTTGATGTCACTGATGATTGCATTGATGAATATATGCAGGATATGTTTAACCCGGATCCATATGAAGGGTGGCCGGACCAAGACATGGAGACTGAAGAGGAAGAAGTGCTCGCGCTTGTTTCAGTTGAAACAGACATCAAGAAGGATAAGGAGCTTAGAAAGAAAGTCCTTCGGAGATTGAAGAGGTCGAGACGTCACCACAAAAAGAACCCCAACAAGAAAGGGGATGAGCATTCACGAAGTAAGGGTGTTTCACCCATGTGTGGTAACAAACTCGATAATTCTCCCTCTACCTTGCAACGATTATGCAATGCTTGCTTTCAAATTATAGGGAAGAGGGCAAATTCCACTCATGAACCCCCGTAAGGTAAGACAGGTACGTCAAGCTAAGTGACGTTAAACAAGCGCTTCTTGGGAGGCAACCCAAGCATTTTGCAGTTTTTCTAGGATCTAGTTTAGTTTTAGGGTTGAATAAAAGTCTTAGCAATGGTGTCCCAATTTTCATGTGCATATGCTGAGTTTTCATGTGGATTTTCGATTATTTACGTGTGCCTTAACGTTAATTGACGAAGTTTGAGTCGGTTGAGTGTGTTTTCGATGGTCTCTGGTCGTGTTTTTTATGGTTTATACAGGCTCTAAGTGTTTTAAAAGAATTTCTGAATTTTTCTGAGAGTCTGTAGAATTTTCTAAGTAAACCAGAGAAAACACACGACCGTGTGGAATTAACACACGGCCGTGTGTTACCAATTGGAGCTTAACCAGAGAAGACACAGGGGCGTGACTTTGCCCCTGTGAAAAATTTCAGAAGGGGCACACGGCCGTGTGGAATTAACACACGGCCGTGTGAAATTTCGCAGAACTTCAACTCTCTTCCAGAGAGTCCACAGGGGCGTGTGGATGCCCCTGTGAGTGCCACTGTGCTAAGGCACACGGCCGTGTGAGATTTCCACACGGCCGTGTGAAAATTCTGCAGGAATTCCCTTTTCATCCCGAGAAACCACAGGGGCGTGTGTGAGCCCCTGTGGTAGAGCTTGTCAAGGCACACGGCCGTGTGGATTATTCACACGGCCGTGTGAAATACTTCGCGTTTCTCGGGCAAGTCAGAGAGACCACAGGGGCGTGTGTTGGCCCATGTGGCCGGCCTTGTGTCTTGGCCAAGTTGGACACACGGCCGTGTGGAATTAACACACGGCCGTGTGAAAATTTTCATAGACCTTCTGTATTTTCCCGTGAATCCACAGGCCCGTGTGGGTGGCCCTGTGTAGACCCCTGTGGAGGCACACGGCCGTGTGGAATTAACACACGGCCGTGTGAGGTAGTTCAGAGAATGATCAGAGTGCGTACAGGGGCGTGTGTTAGCCCCTGTGAACCTTAATTTCTGAGGCACACGGCCGTGTGGTTACTTCACACGGCCGTGTGAAGTTCCAGAACTTCAAAAGCCGCGCGTTTTTCTTATAGAAATCACTTGTGCCTCTTCCTTCTCCACTCTAAACTTCTCTCCTACCCTCTCTATCACTTCCCCGACTTTCTCTGAGGTTTTTGAAGGAATTTGTTCGAGTTTTCCGGCCATATTACTTTGTTTTTCATCTCCACCGCCGGTGAGACCTTCAATACCTTTTTCTTCGTCAATTCTTGATTCAATTCGTTCTTTTATACAATTTTGCTTGGTTTGAATGTTTACATTACATACGAGCATGCTTAGAATGAAATTAGAACGAATTTAGATGTAAATTATGGATTTTTAACCCCACGGCCGTGATGCTTTGCCCGTCAGAAACTCCACACGGGCGTGTGGAATTAACACACGGCCGTGTGGATTTCTGCAGATTGGTTATTTTGAACTGTTTTTGATTGTTTTCTTTTCCAATCTTACAGGAATGTCTTCTAGACCCAGGAAATCGACAGGGAAGCGCCCCCGTGAGCCCACACCTCCTCCAGCAGAGACAGAGTTCAGTATAGCCGAGCATCAGGTTCGGTTCGAGCGTTTATCAGGACTCCGTTTTGGACAGACGAGATATTTGGATTTGAGTATAGTGAGGAGTATTCAGGGGGGAGACAGCGTCGCAGATGAGATTAGCGAGCTGCTCTCAGTCGGTAGCTGGGAGAGATTGATGGTTATCCGGGACTCGGTGATCCGACCGCTCACTTTAGAGGTCCTGGCGTCGTTTGAGTTCGATCGGGGGTACAGCAGTTTCACCGAGGGCACCACAGTTCAGTTCAGAGCCCTCGGTCGACATTACAGCCTCAGTATGAGCCAGTTTTCTATTGGGATGCGTCTATATGATGAGGCATACACTGAGACAGAGGAGTACTCATTGCTCCCCACAGACTACCCGGGTACCGTGACACCGCAGCAGGCGTATAGCAGACTTTGTGGTCAGGGTCAGTACGAGCCGGGTGTCTCCAAGGCTTCATGCCTTTCTCGACCTGCCTATAGATGTCTACACGCAGTTATGAGCAGATCAATCAGTGGCAGGGGAGACAGTACTGGTGTTCTGAGTCGCCAGGAGCTTCTCTACTTGTATTCGATGGTGGAGAGTGAGCCACTCCACCTGGGGCACATTGTGGCCGACTACATTCGCCATCAGGGCCAGTACCCCAGGGTAGGAGTTATCTTTGCAGGCCCCTACATCACCAGACTTCTCATTGGCCTGGGGCTCAGAGATGGAGTCAGGGGAGCAGAGAAGACGACCGTACCAGCTCCCCTAGGCACAGATGCCTTGAGGATGATGGGTATGATCCGCAGAGGAGGATCAGGGACGTATACCTGGATTATACCCCATACAGAGCAGGGCGAGGGATCCCGGGCAGCATTGGAGCCACCCCCACAGGACACAGAGACCGAGGTACCCCCCACCGCGCCGGAGCCACCTCCAGTGCGGATGTTTTCACCATCTCGAGGCCAGGACAGACTGGAGCGCCTCGAGAGCGCAGTGGGGATCCTACAGACTGAGGTGGCCGAGGTTAGGGCCACACAGATTACACAGCACCAGGAGGTGATGGCGCAGTTCCAGAGCTTGCGACAGACCTTCGAGCAGATTGTCGCCTCCTCCTCCTTCGTGGTCCGACCTCGAGTGTCCACTCCACCACTTCCATCTCCCTCAGCACCAGCAGCTCTAGCATCACCAGCAGATCTAGAGCCTCCAGCAGCACCAGAGGCCACCATTCAGGACACCGACGCTGAGGCGTCTTAGATTTTAGATTCTTTTCTTTTATTTGTCATTTCTGTGTATCTTTACATTTATTTTGGACTTGTAGTACTCAGAAAGGATTCTCCTTCTGAGTATAGCTTTTATTTTGCTTTTTCTTTTCATCTCGAGTTGTATTCATTGCTTTACATTTTATATACTCGAGTTTTATTGAGCTTTACTGAACCCTCGTTTATGTGCGCGCAGATGGTCTTGGATGTAAGGATTTTGAGGAATAGTCATTGACACGGTCATGGAATCGTGTGTGCTCCACGAACCATTGAGACTCAACTCTCAATAACCTAGCTTCATCAAACGTAACACTTGGAGTTCAGGGGAGTAATGTTTCAATTGCCACTTCCACACTAATTGCTTTTATCGTTTTCACTATTGTGCTTATATGCGTACATTGAGGACAATGTACATCTTAAGTGTGGGGGGGAGTTCACATTGCACACACCTTTACTTGTGCGTTCAATTGCTTATGCTAATGTAGCCTATGGCGGTTCACCTCAGTTGCAATGGTTGTATTCTTATAGTTTAGGAGAATTTTCAACATTGTATCCTATCATGCTCTAGTCTCTACTTGAATTTTAGGGAATTTTTGCTCGAATCATCTTAGTACACAACTTACTCTTGGAATCTTTTGGAAACTCAATCTTGAAGTTTTTAAGGACAAGTTTATCGTTGTTCTTAGTTTTACTTTGGAAAATGCATATAAAATATATATATATATATATATATATATATATATATATATATATATATATATATGAGTTTGTAAATATTAGCTTTGTTTTAATTATGCATTTGGGGTGGCAAGAGCTACCGCCTATGAAGTATGCAGCTACTCTCATAAGTCGGATACAAGTTATGCCCTAATGAGAGAAAGAGCTATCTCATGGGATGCGTGAAAGCTACTACCCCGGTAGAAAGAGCTACCTCCTCGAAAAAGTGAAAGCCACCTTTGGCGGCCGCCTAGGAAAGGGCTACCTTCAAAGATGTGTGAAGCTACTACTTCCACCACTATTTTTTGTTTTTGTATATAAATAAGTCCTTTCTAACCAAAGTTTAAGGAGTACTCGTCGGTTCTCTTGAGTAAGATCGCACACACTAACACATTTTCGAGTTTTCATCCTTTTTGATTCGAGTTTTTAGCTAGAGCATTGGTAACCTTATGCAATGTTTTGAGTTTCCCTTACTTGTAGAATGCTTCTTTTGCATACTTTTGGTGAACCTAAGGCCAAGCACTTTCAATTGTTCTTCCCAAGTACTTTCACGTTTTATTTTGCTTGAGGACAAGCAAAAGCTTAAGTGTGGGGGGGTTTGATAAGTGCTTGTGTTATAGTATCGCGAAGCGCTATTATCTTACATTAAGCATACCTTTTATCAGGTTTTATCACTAAATGTGTGCATTTGTGTTCTCTTGTGCATTGAAGGTATTGTGGAGCCTATTTGGAGAAGAAGAATGAAATTAGGTCGCGTTCGCCAATGTTGGGATGTTCTCGGACCAAGCAAGGAACGAAGCACGTATTTGGATTTGTGGATGTGTGCCAACCTCTTTTGGAGGGGCACAAAGGCAGTCACATTCACAACAAGTCCAATCCGTGTTACTTAGGAGAATCTCGCGAAAGAAGAAGACTTGAAGCAATCGGCGCGACCTACCGTTGCTTGTGTGCCCAAGTAATGGCCTCGATGAAGAACGATGGACCCGGGAGGCGTTTCGGCAAGTTACCAAGCCTGTTCAGCTGAAGATTAGTGTTCCAGAGAAGTCACACGGGCGTGTGGAAATTCCACACAGCCGTGTGAGCCATTTTCCAGCCAGACAGAGAAGTCACACGGGCGTGTGGAAATTCCAGACGGCCGTGTGTTTTGCGATTTCAGCCATCCAGTGAAGACACACGGGCGTGTGGAAATTCCACACGGCCGTGTGAAATTAATTTTTCAGCTGAGACAGAAGTTTCACACGGGCGTGTGGAAATTCCACACGGCCGTGTGAAGCCCCCGATAAGTCCAATTTTAAAGCCGCGATTCAACAATATAAAAGGGGATTTTTACAACCTTTTGAGAAATCTTTGGACCTATCTTTTCCCCAACTTTCTGGAGCGCGGCTAGGGTTTCGGAGAGGATTTCGTGGAGGTTCTAGCGCGTCGTCGGCATCGATTTCGAGGTTCGACGTTTGCACAAGACCACGGCCACACCAATTCGAGGGGGTTTTTCATTGATGTCTATGTTTTATGCTTTATTTCTCACGTTGATGAACATGTATAGCTCTATGAGGAGCTAAACCCCTCGTGGGGTATTCGGACTTGTAAACTTTATGGTTTCTTATGTTTCTTTGACATTGATTATTATGCTTTCCATCGTTGATGAATAAAATTGAGTTTTTAATCTTGATTATCCTTTCATATTGTTTTCCCTTAAACGTGACATTAGGGTTGAGAGCAATCTAGGCTTTCCTTTGGAGGTGTGACAACTCCTATAGGATTAGACTACTCAAGATTAAAGAGGGTTGAGAGGCAGAGTTGTGAGGTAGTAATGTACCCCTTTCCCCTTCGATGTGATTTCTCCCTACCTCCGATTCCTTGATTTAATAGCAGTCGAAATAGAGTGAAGCAATAGGTAGATAAACTCCCCTAGGGCTTAGTTACGCAAGTAATAGAGTGGAGGGTTGTAGTGAATCCTATTTGCTGGGGCTAAATCTAGACTAGGGTTCTTCCACCTGGACCAAAGGGTTAGAATTACGTATAGGAACAGGTTTAATCACTAGGAATCCCTAGATCATAATGCAACTCCACATAGTGTGAGGTTTAGGCAGATGGACTCCCCTGGGGCTTAGTCATCTAGGTGACAGAGTGAAGGGTGTTGTGAATCCTAACACCGGGCATAGTGTTGGAGTTAGTCACGGTTGTCCTTAGGTTTGGGACCGTGAGTATTAGGATATCCTCGACTCAATTGACATCAATAGGAGAGTATAATATCATAGTCTTGCACTTGAAACATAGACCCTAGAGGTAGCTTGTCCGGATACCCCCTTTTACTCATTATTAGTCCTTCTCGATTTTCCTACTTGCACTTCTTTCTTCCATCTCTCTACTTAGTTTATTGCTTTGCATTATTTTCACTCATCAATCTTATTATCGTTCTCCGTATTCTGCATAGCTTAATTAGTGAAACCTTATATTCTATCTCCCTATTCCCTGTGGATTCGACTACCTTCTCACCAAGGTAAATTTATTACTTCGACAAACCCGTGCACTTGCGGGATACACGCAAGGGGTCGTGTCAGAACTCAATTAAAGATATCAATGAATAAAGCATAATAATTGTCTTAGAAACAATGTCATCTTAGGACTTACATGTCCGAATACCCACTAAGGGTTTAGCTCTCCATGGAGCTATACAAAATCATCAAAGTATATATATCAACAAGCATAGCAAACATGAATAAAACCCCCTTGTGATGCGTGGCGATGGTCTTCTAAAGCCACTCCGTCCTCTCTGCCGAGTTCCTTGTCAAGCCTAGGGCACACCTCGCCGAATCGATGCCGATGAAAACTCCCCCAATTGCTATCTTCCAGAGGACGTCGATGTCGATGCCATCGAATGCCCCAAAAGCCTCCCAAAATCCTCTCCGAACACTAGCCCCAAATGCCGTCGAGTCACGGTATTTAAAGGCTGAAATCGGGCATCCACACAGCCGTGTGGATTTTTTGGAAGCTGATTTTTGGCGCGCAGTGAACAATAAACTATTACATTAATTTTACTATAGTAACTGCTACAGTACTCGCACCCAAGTTGTTTCCGACTTCATTTTCTTCATCGAGGCTGTTAAGCTGGGCACACAACTAACGGTAGATCATGTTGTTTCTTCTTTTCCATATATTGACGAAGTTCCTCAATGTTACACGAGTTAGACTATGTGAGTGTGACTGCCTTTGTGCCTCTCCAAATCATAGAACCATTTGAGTACATTGGAGGTTGGCACACACCCACAAGTCTATAACTTGTGCCTTGATCGAAGAAACTCCCTAACAACCGCGGACATGACCTAATTTTGCTCCTTTCCTCTAACTCTTCTCCACAACCCCACTTGCACAAAAGAACACAAATGCACACTAATCAATGATAAAATTTGAGAAAAGTAATGTTTAATGTAAGAAAATAATACTTCGTATTACTTAAACACGAGCATTTATCAGTGAAACACTTGGTCGAATGAAACCCTTATCTACAAGATCTTACAATTGAGTCTTCAACTCTCTCAGCTCTGCTAACGCCATCTAGTAGGGTGGTATAGAAATAGGAGTCGTACCAGGTAGTAGGTCTATTGCAAACTCCATCTCTTTGTATGTGGCAAACCAGGCAGTTCTTCAGGAAAAACATCTGGAAACTCCCTCACCACTGGCATCTCCCCTAAAGCTGTCTCCTGAACTCTTGTATTTACCACATGTGCAAAATACGCAGGACAACCCTTACTCACCAATTTCCTAACTTCCAAGGATGAAATCATGTACGAAGGCAAAGTCCTTCTCACATCCTTCAGCACCACTATGGGTTTTGAGGACCCAGGGAAAGTTACTTCTTTCTTGAAACAATCAATGGAAGCGTGATGCCTGTTCAACCAATCCATACCAAGGATGGCATCAAAATCCTTGATCTTCAAAGGAATTAAGTCTGCCTTCTGCACCACTCCACTGACTAGCACAAGACACTCCCTATATACCAAACTCCTGACTTAGTAGTAAATGGGGTAGATGCTACTAGCAGTGGATCCCTAGACTAACTAGAACAGCCCTGGGATGGTGGTACAGATCTACTGCGTCCCAGCTTTGGACAAGCTGATCTCAAATGTCCAGTCTGAACACACTAGAAGCACTTACGAGGAGCTAGGCACTGTCCCTTATGTGACTTCCCACAGTTTCGGCACCTGTTGCTAGCTTCTGGGCCTCTGACACTAGGGGCACTATCAGAACATGAGAATCTCTGCTAATCACTACTCTGAGATGGTGGAGATCTCATGGGGCTTGATGCAGAAGTGCCCTTAGAAGAACCCTCACTCCTGCTCTTCTTGGATGGCTGTTCCATCTCTAAACTTCTTCTCTTAGCAATGTTCTCCCGAACCCTCTTGCCTTCTCTAACAAGCTGGTCTGCCCTCAAGGCAGACTGTACCATCTCCTTGAAACTTTGCTTACTTGTGACTGTTATTCTTTCTCTAATGCCCAAGTTCAAACCAACTTCAAATTTAGAACATAGCACTTCCTCTGTAGGTGCCAACTCTGGAATAAAACTAGCAAAGTCCTTCAACTCTGTCTCATATTCTGTAACTGTTCTATTCCCCTGAACCAATCTCATGAACTCATGCCTCTTCTGATCACGGTGAAATCGGGTGTAGTATTCTTCATCAACTCACGTAAGAAATCTGACCAAGTGACCTGCCTAAAAGATATTCTCTTCAAACTCTCCCACCAAATCTGAGCTCGGCCCTCTAGCAGTTTAGTAGCAGCCCTGAGTCTCATCTCGACACTTAGACTCATATCATCAAAGGTAGCAGTCACCCTCTTGATCTACTCCTTAACAATCATGGCATCACTGGTGCCATCAAAAGAAGCACATCCAAGCTGTTGGTCTTCCTTCAAAAGCTTAGAAAAAACTAAGGTCTAATTGGTTCCACTGACCTCTTCTGGTGCATGCTGAACTGCTGGAGTCTGTGGTGGTGCTAGTGTAGGTGCTGGGGGTGGTCTGAGCCTGTCCCTCAAAATTCGTCCAGTACTCCAAGAAATCCTGATACTCCTGATAAGTAGGCTGCCTTTCTTAGTTGCCCAATGATCCCTGAAGGCTTCTAGTGCTTCAGGAGTTGGAGCAGAAGCAGACATTGGAGCAGCTCCCTAAACCTCGGGGGCATGCACTAAAGCAGCCACGGCAGGATCATGCCCTGCACCGGCTTCTTGCCTAGGGAATAATGGAGATGAGGGCGGGGATGTCTCTCCTCGCCTTCCACCTATCTGAACTCATGGTGTAGCAACAGCAGGGGAAGTGGCTCTCCCATGGAGAGCGTGTAAATGTTGTGGTGGCATTTTACTGAAAGGAAAAACACAAGACAACTTTTAGAAACAATTTCTACATGTAACACTACTATATGCAACTCAACTAGGATCCACTAGGTACAAGGACAAAGAATCACACTTCTGACCCAAATCAAGGAATTGACTCTACAACTGGATTATACTGTCTAAAACTAAGCCTAACTCTAAACCAGGTCTTTGATACCACTAAAAAATGTTTGTTGTTAGCTAGTAGATTTGACTTTAATTTCATTACTAATATCATGTTGAAAATCAGTGGCACACCTCTTGCGTGAGTGTTCCTCAAGTGCACGGGTCATCGCAGTAATAAAATTTTATCCCGGTGAGTGGGTAGTTGTATCCATAGGAAATAGTGTTTAGAAACAAGAGTCACCACTATTTAGCTATGAAAACAATCGATGGTGAAAGAAATCAATATATAAATGCAAAAGAAAGTAAAAGAATGCAAGAAGAGCAATGAGAGTAAAGAGAGGTAATCGATGGGAAGATGGGGCACCCGGACATTGCTCACCCTAGGATTATTATTTCAAGTGCAAAACTAATATTATACATCCTAATTGATGTTTTAATGAGTCATGGAAATAAAAAAACACACGGTCCCAAACCTATGGTCAACCTTGACTAGCTCTCTACACTATGCCCCGGTGGAAAGTGATACTTTTGACGCCTCACATTGTGTGGGACTACATGGTGTTCTAGGGATTCCAAGTGATAAACCATGTTCCATAATGTAGACCTAACCCTTTGGTTCAGGTGAAGGCCCCTAGCCACAATTAAGCCCCAACACTAAGATTCACTACGACACTTCACTCTGTTGCTTGCACAACTAAGCTCCAGTAGAGTTCATCTCTTAGCACTTCACTCTATTGTGACCGCCAAGAACTCTTGGAACATGGAGGTAGGATAAATCATATTGGAAGGGAAAGGGGGCGTTTCGCTATCTCTCGACTCACACTCTCAACCCTCTTCAATCTTGCTTAGTCTAACCCTAATAAAGTTGTCACATCCTCAAAGCATTACCTAGATGGATTCTCAACCCTAGTGTCATATCTAAGTGAAAATCATGCAACAAACATTACAGATTGAAACTCAATTAAAATCATCAATTAAAGAAGCATAATAAAAGTCAATGAAACAAAGTCATCATAAGGTTTACAAGTTTAAGCACCCACTAAGGGTTTAGCTTTCCATGGAGCAATACAAAATCAATGAAGAGTTTGAAAACATATGCATAAAAACCATAAAGAAAACCCTCTTGTGGTATGTATTGATGATCTTGTGGAGCCGCCTCATCTTCTCCAAAGGTTCTCTTGTCAAACCTAAGGCATACCTTGACAAATCGATGCCGATGAAATCTCCCCCAATAGTTCTCCTCCAAAGGAACTCGATTTTGATGCTGTAGAAGTGCTCTAAAAGCCTTGAAAAATCCTCTCCAAACTCTAGCCGCACTCTCCCCGAAAGTTGGACGAAAGATGGATAAAAGATAGGGAATAGATTCCGCAAAATAAATCAGATCGCGGTATTTATAGGGCTGAAATCGGGCATCCATATGTCCATGTGGAATTTCCACACACCCACGTGGATTCTCTGGAATTTTGAATTTCGGCGCATCATGAACTGTAACTTGCAACAGTGTTTTACTACAATAATTGCTACAGTACTTGCGCCAAGGTTGCTCCCGACTTCATTTCTTCATCGAGTCCGCTAAGTTGGGCACACAACATACGGTAGATCATGTCGCCTCTTGCTTTCAACACATTGATGAAGCTCTTCGATGTTACACAAGTTGGACTACATGAGTGTGACTGCCTTCGTGCCCCTCTAACTTGAATAATTACTTGAGCACTTTGGAGGTTAGCACACACTCACATGTCTACAACTTATGCCTTGATTCTTGCTTAGTCCAAGAGTCTTCTCAACTCGTGCGTCCATGACCTATTTTTGCTTCTTTCCTTTCAATTCTTCTCCACAACCCTAAATGCACAAAAGAACACAAATACACACGAATCAATGATAAAACCTGAGAAAATTAATGCTCTTTATAAGAAAAGTATATTTCGTATTACTTATACACGAGCATTTATCAAGCATGAATACATTTTAGTTACGATTTGGAAGTTTTAAGCCATTAGGCTTTGTAACAACATCTCTTAGCACTCAAGCATCATGTACTGAACATTTCCATCTAGATAATACGCATATAAATTGCATGTCTTGAATGTAAACACCAAGCATATTTGTAGTTATTTTAGCTTTTCTCATTCTATGTCTTTATCGATCAACTTTTGGCACATTCACGGGAATATGTGTTCCATCTAATGCTCCGAGACAATTCTACATTGAAGAGAGCACCTTATTATCAACATGGCATCTACCATATTTTTTAAAAATTAAAAACAACTATCAGGTGATATTACCTTAAACATTTTCCATCTAGGGTCATTCAAATCTTCAATAATAGGTTTGGGTTTCTTCAATAATACACCATTTCATAGAATAACTTACTTCAAAATGCCATGAAAATGTCGGCTAACTGTGTCAGCTGATCTGACAAAGTCAAACTTAAGTATCCTATTTTTCATGTGATGTGCCACAATGTTTAAGAACATCATGATCATTTCCTCAATCATAACATTCCTCGTACCACGAAGGCCACCCATAGTGGTTAATAATTGACATAATTTATGAAAGCACCACCGATCCATGTGTAGTTAATCAATACAGTTGACATAGCTTTCATAAACTACATGATACATGTACTTATATTGCCTACGATGCCTAGTAGATGTTGACTCAATCTAATAATGGATAACATCATCTTACTCATTTTCCTTACTTATTGGATAAACAATGATAATGATTCACAACAAAGAAAATGCATTCATACATCAAATAAAGTAAATTGCTCCTCTTGAGTATCTTCCATGTTTTCGTTAGCCATATCTAAAAGTGATAGATGAAATAATGTTCATTTCATATGAAACTTATCTATTTGGACAAATAATTACTGTAACAATATCATGTAAAATAATTCTCATACTATCAAGATACGACACAATGCATACAACAAGGAATGAATTTATTAGTACTAACAATGAATTTATTAATCTAATACATGTATGCCATTAGATATAGAGGAAATAATATCATATATGCCATCAGATATAGAGATAAAAAAACCAACCCAAATCTGGATCCTTGTTAAAAGGTCAAAGTCATGCATTGCCGATAAGTTAGTTGAAGAGTGATACATCCGTTTTTTTCCCTCTTCCTAATGTTTTTAATGGTGAAAAATCAAATGAAACATTAAATCATTCAGTGACTTGACTACATGCATTGATAAATAGCACAACACTTTCCATTCATTCTCACACATAGAACACAATGGTGTACAAGCGGATACAAGAAGAAGATCTCAAGGCAAGGTCAAGATAAACACATCAGACTTAACAATCCAAGACAATAGTACAATCCTATCTCAAACTTAAATAGTAAAGTGATTGGATGATGTATGCATGTAGTATGAGATGTAATATTCATAACTCCAACTTTTTATAATTTTTAAAATTAATTTAATGAAAAATGCAGCCATAAATTCCTAAACATTGACCTTTGCCTATCTAGAGTATCATTTTGCAAGGAAGAGTTAATGAATATAGCATGAATCTCTTTTTTATTATTTTAAACAAACAACACAACTAATATAAGAAGATAAAAAAATTAATACAAGTGCGCAAATGGCCAGGAGACAATGCCCATCACAACACTATAATGAAATTACAAGAGGAGAAACTGGAGTATGAAATATGAAAAATATATAGGAGGAAAGGCATGCAGGTATTGTTGATTAAGCTCTTGCTGTGGTGTTGCAGGTATCTCTGGTGTTATTAGTCAAATAAGGTCATAGGTCCAATACTCCCATTATTTTACAAAAAAAAGAAGAATGCCAATGATGGAAATCATGTTTCCAATCAAACCAATAAACAAGGATTTCACCATTTGTCTTACCCTTTGATAATTTCTAGTAAAACAGATCAAATCTCAAAACCTCACGGCATTACAACAAGGTCCGTCAATCCAAAACAAACAAGAGCAATGTTAGCATTCATCGATCTAATTCAAGAGCCAATCAATCCAAACAAACATCAAAAAGAAAAAAAGTCGAAGAAAATTCCTTTGATACTAGATCTAAAGGGAGGAAGAGAAGGATGATGAGTACCTAATAATTATCGGCGGTGGATCTCAAGCTGGGCAAAGAGAAAGTAGAGGAACAGGAACCAATCATAGAGTAAGAAGATGATGAGCACCTGATCGTCATTGCGGGTTTTGTACCGATAAGGGACAAGGCAATTGGAAAAAGAGAAAGAAAGATGGGAAATTTTTCTAATCGAAGGGTATAAAGGTCATTTTCATACTAAGGAGAACAAATTCCCCCAATTTTGACAGCATTAGAAATAACCCACATGCAGCAATCCCATTACCATGAAAGCCTTCTACTCATATCTTTCTTGGTTACCAAACACGGGTTAAAGCTTGATGGGTGCATGTGATTCTCACGCCAAAGGAATGAATCCATGAGCTGAATGGGCCCTATGCTCCTAGAATCCTCATGGTAGTTGTCATATCTCATTCTAGTGCTCATGAGTAACACATTAATTGAAAGAAAAAATTAGTTCCCCTAATTATATTTGGATATGCTGATTGGACACAGCCCTAGTGCTAGATGTTGGGTCAAGAACTAATCGAAGTGTGTTGAAAACTAAGCAAGTTTAATACTTGATGTGTAAAAATTAGGGAGAAGAGGCGTACCAGTGGAATTGACAAAAGATGTGAAAGGAGAAATGTTCAAAGTCTTAGTTGCAAAACTTTATGAAAAATACAAAAGTGTTGGAGATTTTGGTTTATTTGCAAAATTTGCATAAAACATATAAAAATAGAGAAATTTAAGGGCTTATGTGCAAGATTCATAAAGATGTCAAAAGTGAAAAGTTTGGGGGTTTAATTATAAAATAAAAGTTCGATGATTTAGTTACAAAGAAAATAGTTACAAAATTTGTGGAAAAAAATTTAAGGTATATTGTGCAAAAATAGCATGTGAGGGGTAAACATGCAAAATAAAAGGAGAGCGTAGGGAATTTTGTGAAGAGGAAGTTTGGGGGTTTTTGAAGGTTATATTCACTTATTTGACCCAATGCTGATGTTCAATGCAAGGTGAAAATTCTCATTGATAATTTTTCAATTTCTTGACTCTTAACACTCACAGGGAGATTTTTGGAGACTTTTCTTCTTGTTGATCCACTAATGAAGTGCAATGCAATTACTCATAGAGAGGTCTCTAAAATTTTTGACCCACTAATGATGTCCAATGCAATGTGGACTCTCTTTTGAATGTTTTGTCATTATTGCCTTATGACGCTCATGGAGAGGTCAATGAAGACTCTCTATGGAGATTTTGTCCTATTGATGAGGTCCAATACAAGGTGGACTCTCTATTTTGAAAGTTTTCTCATTCAGCCTCTTGACAACCATAGGGGTCATTGAAGACCCTCCATGAAGATGTTGACGGTGGAGTCTCTCTTTTCAAAGTTTTATCAACCTTGCCTTTTGACACTCACAAAGAGGTCTTTGAAACCTTCTCCTTTTTAACCCATTGATAAGGTCTAATACAAGATGGGTTCTTTTTTTGAGAGTTTTCTGACCTTTGCCTCTTATTCGAAGATGTTGATGCTAAATAAGGTCAAGGCTCAAATCATGGGAGTCGAGAAAATAAAAAATCTTAGCTAATAACAAATTACATTCAAAAATGATTTTCTGCGAAAAAGTCGAGAGAAAGTGAAATCGAATAGGTTCAAACCATGTGTAGATAAAAGAAAATTGGGAAATTAGGGTTATGAGAACTTGACTTCCTAGTTGTTATACTTCTGTTCATTTTCATGTGGTCATATACTTTATGAAATCAATAAAATAATTGTTATATTTTATTCAATAATTTTTCAGTCACACTTGTTTCTAATTGGAGGCTTGCATGACATTATCTGAGGTAATTATTATTAGGAGCTTGACTATAATAGAAGTTATAAACCCGCAATCACTTAAAATTTTTATTTGTGATCTGCTTATATTTAAATGGTCAACTCTCATTAAAGACCCGTTGAGAAATAAAAGAACCCACACTAACCAAACTATTTTGATATAGTTGATGAAAATAAATTAATTTAAATAATAATAATAAGTACAAATTTAGTTGTAAATATTTGTGTTAGTGTTTTTTTTATTTTTTAAAAAATACAAAGCAGTTCACTATAGCAAGTCACTGTTTACTGTTCACCGAAAATCAGAAAAACAGAATTTCCACAGGGTCGTGTGGAAATTCCACAGGGCCGTGTGGAAAATCCACAGGGGCATGTGAAACCCCGATTTCAGCCTATAAATAGCCCGTTTTCAGATCTATTTGGGGACCTCCTCTTCTATCTCTTGCCTATCTTTTGGGGGCTTTCCGCTAGGGGTTGGAGAGGTTCTTGGAGGTCTTTGGAGGCGATTATACGGCATCGGCATCGATATCTTTTGGAAGAAAGCTATTGGGGGAGTTTTCGTCGGCTTCGATTTGGCGAGGTGTGCCCTAGGCTTGACAAGAGATTCGTTGGAGAAGACACGTGGCTCTATAAGACCATAGATATGATCTACAAGGGGGTTTTCTTTATGTTTTTTATGCATATGTTCTTAAACTCTTTATTGATTTTGTATTGCTCCATGGAGAGCTAAACCCTAGTGGGTATTCGGACTTGTAAACCCTAGGATGATATTTTTTCTATGACTTTTATTATGTTTTCTTTATTGATGAATTTAATTGAGTTCCAATCTTGATTTATTCTTGCATTGATTTTCCCTTAGCCGTGACACTAGGGTTGAGAGTCATCTAGGTTGTCTTTTGAAGGTGTGACAACTCCTATAGGATTAGACTACTCGAGATTGGAGAGGGTCGAGAGGGTGAGCCGTGAGGTAGCGAAACATCCCCTTTCCCCTCCGGTGTGATTTTCCCTACCTCCATGTTCCATGAGTTCTTTGCGGTCGAAGCAGAGTGAAGTGCTAGGAGATGGACTCCCCTGACATAGTGAAGGGTTGTAGTGAATCTAGTGCTGGGACTTAACTGAGATTAGGGTTCTTTCACCTGGACCAAAGGGTTAGAACTATACTTAGGAACATGGTCTTTTACTTGGAATCTCTAGAACCCCAAGTAGTTCCACATAGTGTGAGGCATAGGATGATGGACTCCCCTGGGGCTTAGTTGACAGGTCAACGAGAGTTAAGGGTCGTAGTGAAACCTAATGCCGGGGCATAATATTGGAACTAGTCACGGTTGACCTTAGATTTGGGACCGTGTGTTTAACGATTTCCACGACTCATTAGACATCAATTAGAGGGTATAACACTAGTCTTACACTAGAAGCATTAGTCCTAGGGGGAGCTTTGTCCGGGTACCCCATCTTTATATCGATTACCTCTCCTACCCTCGTTACTCTTTTTGTGCTCTCTTATTTTCTTATATATATATTTCTCTCACCATCGACTTCCTTCATAGCTAAATAGTGATAACACTTGTTTCTGAACACTATTCCCTGTGGATACGACTACCCACTCACCAGGGTATTTTATTACTTCGACAACCCGTGCACTTGCGGGGTACACACGCAAGGGGTGTGTCACCCCACGTCCTCCATCCTTTATCTAACCTCATAACCCGTTGTCACCATCCCCATGGCCACTACAACACCAATATCGAAGTTAATCTCTCCCAAAGAATTGTCACAACCAACATCAAAGTTGGCCTCATGGAGCCCTAGATCAAGTGGAGACCACAAGAATGAGTCTAGTTGCGACATCGTACTTGGAGGGGGTAAAAATTGAAGGGCCGGTGAGCATGAGGTTGTATGAAAGCTCATAGAGGGGGAATGGCAGGGACATGCATGATCATGTGGTCGGGATGAGGTTGGTGGTGCCGATGAGGAGGTTGGAAGGCAGCATGAAGGTTGTCACGATGGTTGCCAAAGATCCTTTCTTTGGTACTACTAGGGCTTCTCTCGGAATGATAGCATCTATTTCTAAGGTATTACATACATGTGTGTGTGTGTAAACTATGCAAAATTATGGTTTGATCCATATTCCATTGAATCTCCAATCCATTTTAATTGAGAGGCACAACCAACATCTTCACAAGGATGCTTGATAGGGATGCATGCAAGTGTATGTGCCGATCATGTAATAAAGTGCTAAGAAGCAATGTCGAATTCACAGGCACTACATACTACTACTAATAGCTCTATCTTTGTTATCTAGCTAACAATCAAATGATTAAGAGAGTAAACTAAGATAGTAATCAGTGACAAAGAACTAAAGTCAAGGGAAATAACCAGCAATAGACAATGTGAGAAGACAATGCCCGGATATGATTTCACTTGGGAATTAAAAATTAAAGTAGTTGCAATAAATATAGATTAAGCCTTAGTAGGTTTGACGGAGGGATTTCAAATATATATTGCATGCTCTCCCGAGATGCCCTAATACCTAATCCTATGGTATAGTAGGAATGAATGTCTTCTAATCTTACTTTCACATGACCGCAAAGAGATAACGAGAATCCCTAATTAGAAGCCGGAGCTCTCGCTACATGATCCTAGTTAGAAGAATCACAAGTGACTTATCTCTAACACATACTCTTAATTCACTTCATTATGGGTGATCTCGCATGATAATTCTTTTGATCTCAATCATACAATAAAATATGAAATAGCCACTCTAGTTACGCTAAATCAATAATATAGAGACATAGATGAATCCAGCAAACCAAAGGAAATATATATTAAAAGCAACAATAAAGTCTATATATCCAAAACTACATCAATCCAGACACATAAGAAAGTTAGCCCTCTATGGAGTCAATGTTCATATCAAAGCAATGGAAATAATGCCCTATGACACTATCCATGGAAGAAGAAGTCCCCTCTCAATGTCTTTAGTGTCGAAGTAGATGTGAGTTGATATCATCTTCTTGTGATGTACTCTCCGCAAGTGCACGGATCATTCCTAGTAATAAAGTGGTACCCCTTGAGGGATAGGGTTGTTGAACCACAGGGACTGGACACCTAATACTAGTTGATCTTCTAATGTGACACGACCCCTTGCGTGTATCCCGCAAGTGCACGGGTTTGTCAAAGTAATAAAATTTACCCTGTGAGAGGGTAGTCGAATCCACAGGGAATAGGGATTTAGAATACGAGATTTCACTAATTAAGCTATGTGGTGTATGGAAAAGCAATATTTGGATCAATGAGTGAATGTAGAAGCAAACGGAATAAAAGACAAGAAATTAAATAGAAAGATGGAAGATCAGAAAGTGCAAGTAAAAGAGAATAGAGAGGACTAGCAATGAATGAAATAGGGTATCCGGACAAGCTACCTCTAGGATCTATGCTTCTAGTGTAGGACTATGCTATTATACTTCCCTATTGATGTTAATTGAGTCGATGATATCCTAAAACTCACGGTCCCAAACCTAAGGACAACCGTGACTAACCCCAACATTATGCCCCGGTATTAGGATTCACGTCACCCTTCACTCTGTCACTCGCACGACTAAGCCCCAGGGGAGTATATCTACCTAAACCTCACACTACGTGGGATTGCTTTAAGCTCTAAGGATTCCTAGTGGTAAAACCTGTTCCTATGTGTAGTTCTAACCCTTTGGTCCAGGTGGAAGAACCCTAGTCTAGATTAAGCCCCAGCTCGTAGGATTCACTTCAACCCTTCACTCTGTTACTTGCGTAACTAAGCCCCAGGGGAGTTTATCTGCCTAGCACTTCACTCTATTTCGACCGCTATGAAATCAAGGAAACGGAGGTAAGGAAAAACTACGTCGGAGGGGAAAGGGGTACATCGCTACCTCACAACTCTTCCTCTCAACCTTCTTCAATCTTAAGTAGTCTAACCCTAAAGGAGTTGTCACACCTCCAAAGGGTAACCTAAATTGTTCTCAATCCTAGTGTCACATCTAAGAGAAAACATTAGCAAGATGAAATTAAGATTGAAACTCATTTTTTATTCATCAATAATGGAAAAGCATAATAACAATGTCAAAGAAACACAATAACCCTAGAGTTTACAAGTCCAAATACCCTCAGGGGGTTTAGCTCCTCATGGAGCTATACATGTTCATCAAAATAGAAAAGAAAGTACAAATCAAAGACATTGATGAAAACCCCCTTGTATATGGTGTGGTCGTGGTCTTATGCGGCCGTCGAACGTCGGTGACGATGCCGATGACGCGCGCTAAACCTCCACGAAATCCTCTCCAAAACTCTAGCTGCACTCTCCAAAGTTGAGGAGAAAGATAGGTCAAAAGATATCCCAAAAGGTCTCCAAAATCACCTTTTATAATGTTGAATCGCGGCTTTAAAATCGGACTTATCGGGGGCTTCACACGGCCGTGTGGAATTTTCACACGCCTGTGTGAATCCTCTGAAACCCTGATTTTCAGCAGAAAATGAACAGTAGCTTGCTACAGTGCACACAAACTATGGTAGGTCGTGCCGATTGCTTCAAGTCTACTTCTTGGTGAAGTTCTTCTAAGCTACACGAGTTAGACTTGTTGTGAATGTGACTGCCTTTGTGCCCCTCCAAAGGAGGTTGGCACACACTCACAAGTCCAAGCTCGTGCCTTGTTCCGTACTTGGTCCGAAAACTTCCCAACATCGGCGAACACGACCTAATTTCGTTCTTCTTCTCCAATTTAGCTCCACAAACCTTCAATGCACAAGAATACAAAAATGCATGCCATTTAGTGATAAAACCTGATAAAAGATATGCTCAATGTAAGATAATAACGCTTCACGGTACTATAACACAAGCACTTATCATAATGTCTAGCCGAACCACAAATTTAGGGTAAAGATGATAACTAAGTAACCAAAAAGGGGGGAATGATGAAAGGTAAGGGCTGGAAATGAACTAGGTGAGAAACACGGAGAGAGAGCAATGCCCCAGATTAATCCATTGGAGAAATGTGCATAGACTTGCTTCTAATATCTACCAGGTACATTCTAAGATCACTGCGGGTGCTCAAAATCAATGTTGCATCTACGGCTATCAAATACACCAAGTTCTGTAAGTGTAACAACGGGCTTCATACACGCTAAGTTTTGCAACTAGACTAGGTAATTACAACTACGGTAATCCACACACACCAAGTTTTACACAAGCATCTACACAAATTAAGTATGCCAAGTTATGCAAACACATCAATAAACACAAGAAAGCAATAGAACTCTGTAGACATTAAAAACAAGCAGTCAGCATAACACATAAACATCCAAGTTTATAGATCCGGGGCACCGAAGAATGGTTAGTCACTCATGGTTTTACAAATTAATACAAGACTAAGATAAAAAAAAGAAATAGGAGCCAAAAAAGACACCCCACTTTGCCTTGCAAACCACTTCGACAGTGCTCCAATGAAGTACCACAGACTAAGCTTCCTCTGCTCGTGCTCTTGCACCATAGATTCACTCTAGCCTTAGAAATGTGCTGGGGAAGACCTTGGTAGCTGCCCCCCAAGAAGAAGAGAGAAGGATCCCTAAAAAATGACATAGATCTGGCTTGAAAGGGGCTTTTTGGGCTCAACACGCCTTAGCACGGGCGTGCTTAAGCCATGATTTCGAAAACAGGACCACAGACTTCAATTTCTACAAAGCAGAGAAAATCACAGGGTAAGCATGGGCGTGCTTGGCTCGTGCTCCCACAAGAAAGCTTGTGATCTGGGCATCGAAATAGTGTTTTTCCTCCAATGTGTGCCATAGTGATTTGCTACAATAAATCGCTATAGTAACTCTACTGCAATGTTTTACTACAGTATCTGTGCTTCACCTGATGCAGAATTCCAGAGATTTTCATGGGAAGGAAGCACGCTCGTGCTTATACCGTGCTTCACATGTAACACTGTGTTTTGATCTTTTTTCACACTGTACTTGTGCCATATCCTGTTCTTTTGTACAAGAACTTGAGTTCCTGCACAATTACACAATAATACCCATAGTAGCATCGAATCACAATAAATAAATGCTTACAGATAAGATGAATGCATAAAAATAGTATATAAATATCTATATGAAATGTACTCATCAAATACCCCACACTTGAACATTTTCTTGTCCTTAAGCAAAACACATCAACACATAAGGAAAAAGATGAGTGCATGACCTATGATCTTAGTAATGAAATTTTCAAAAGTGTAGAGGGTAACTAGTTGTTACAGTTTATTCAGCTGATCAAAAAATGATAACTCTCACCCGCACCCTATATTCTCCGTGTGTGTGTGATTACCCTAAATTATGTGCCCCATACATTGTTGGATCAGCTTAGCTAACAATGACCATATTCTACACTATACTAAATGGGTAGTAGCTTCATACACCCTATAGGTAACCTACTCTCCTGGTAAGTCATCAAATGTACACTTGTAATGCCCAAAATTCGACTACTCAAGAGCGGCTTTCACTCTTTTAGGGAGATAACTCTTTCTACCATCTTTTAACAAAAGTTTTACAAATAACTGGTAGGGTATCCCACAAAGAATCCAACTTTCTAGGTTTTCTTTTTTTAGACAATCAAAAAGCACTGATGGCCATTTAGCTAAAGCTTTCCCTAAGCACAAGTGGCTCCACAATTAGGGTAAAGTGAGAAGTAATGGGATTTCCAAAGCAAGAGTGAGACTAACAATTAAGATCAATAAAAATACACTAACACACTAATGCCCCCCTAGACTTAGAAATTCCACAAAACAAAATCATAGATCTTCCAAAGTCATGCCTCATCATAATAAATACAAAAGTAAAACCCTCCCTCATACTTAAACCGTATATTGTCCTTAATGTACAAATGCATGCATGAAATAAATCAATGACACTAAAATTTGGGGAGAACTTTTAGGAACTTTCCTAAGTGTTGGGAGTGATGTGTCCACTATCAACATGTAGGTTCCTTTTTTCCATATGGCTCATATACTACAAGAAAAAAAGGGCACATGTGAAGCTCAATAAAATGAAAATAAGGGACAAGAAAAGAAAAACAAAAATTAAAAGAAAGAAAGGTAATGCTCAAGAATCATCATTGTGGATCTCATTTTCTCTGTAATGCCCTGCAATAAACAATAATAACCAATCAACAATGTCAAGGAAATAGGGTAAGCATGATCGTGCTTTTTGGGAAGCACGCTCATGCAAGGAGCATGCAGATCGTGCTCTTTTGGAGTCAGGCCGTGCTTAGCCCGTGCTTAGCCTGGAATGCTTTAGAAGCTTCAATTCAAAGAAAATCACAACATAAGCACAGGCGTGTGTTGCCCGTGCTCAGCCTAGAAACACTCCACGTTTGTGGCCTACAATCCTACCAGCCAACATAATATATAAACAATGAAAAGCCCACAAACACTGAAAATCAACAAAGAAACTAATCAAAAGCACCACCAACTATTTAAAGAACTCAAAGAAAACAACTAAACATAACTTAGAAAACACGATGAAATAATAATCACCAAAGCTTGGCTTGGCTCCCAAGAAAACTCTTGTTTAACGTCACTAGCTTGACGTACCTGATCATTTACCTTAGGGAAGCTTGAAGAGATTATGCTCCTCCTGACTACTACTAGCATAGCTACTACCATTAAAGCACAAGTTTAATTATTATGGAGCAGAAGACCGATATCCTCCTGTTGAGAAGGAACGCCTCGCATTAATGTGAGCAGTACTCAAGTTGTGACATTACTTGACTTGATGAGCCGTATTCCACCCTAAGAACTCTTTTTTAGGCTCTCTGAATGCACATCTATGATACATGTTAGCGGCTTGAAGCATCTTGTTTTAGGCCTCCAAGGGAACAAGTTTCAAAGGGAATTATCTAAGCTCAATACACGCACAGGTGGGTCTTTAGATGGTTTAAGTTTCATACCCACATTTTCCTCAATTCCAAACATCTTCTTCTTGCCTTGAATGAGTTCATCAACCTTACAAGAAGTTTTGTGTTTCATTGTCTTGGAGTTTGTTTCTTCTTCTAACATTTCAGCTTGAAAACACAAGTGTTCCTACCGGCCATAGCTTGCATGGTTGATTCCAAAAAATGAGAAGTTTGTGAGCTTACCAGGGAATTCCTTGAGAAAAGTTTGGTCAAACTCCAAGATACATGACATGGCTTAAGGGGTTGTCTCCAAATTCTCTATTTTTTTACAATCAACCACCTAATGCCCTTTTCCTTGAGCTCTCACCAACAATAGAAGCTTCAAACATTGATGCTTATGCCTTCAAGGGAACAACCTGAGACACAAGTTGTTCAATTTCAGTATAGGAGGATCTAAAGATTGCTTTAACCTTTTTGCATGACTTAGATTAGCTTCTTCAAGTGCTCTCTTCTTATGTGGCCATTCATCCATGTGAGAAGAGCCTATTTGTTCAAACTCAATCATGTATGTTTCATTCACCTCTTCATTTTTAGATGTGACCAACTCTTAATTCTCTTTATCCAGGGGAATTCTCTTCTCTACAAGCATTTGTTCCTCCACTTGTGGGACTTTAGTCTCATGATGTTCACTCCAAATCATTTGATCAGCATTAAAAATGGCCTCATGAGATTCTTTAAATATAGGATTATGTAATGCCTCTGTCAAATTCTGAATATAAGCTTCATACTATTCACATTCTTGCATGTCCTAAGTTTTAACCAGAATTGGAGCTTCTTCCCTTGAGGAACTTAATCCCATAAAATCATGAAATGTGTTATTCCCAATTGCTTCAACATTATCATTAGAACAATGTAAATATTGATTCTTAGCTGAAACAACTGATTCCAGAATGGGTGCCTCTTATGTCAAAACATCCTCCTGTCTCAAAAATTTCCAATTGTCCAAGTAGAATTTATCTCAGATGGAATTGAAAAATCTAGATTGTGAGTGGAGATGCTTCATAGGGTGCAGGAGTTTCAATAATCCTTAAAAACCAATTTGGATATTCTTCGTTTGTCGGAGGTATCCCATTACCCAAACTCATTGTGCTTTGACACTATTGAGGACACTATGGAGGTGCTTCATAGAATGCAGGAGTTTCATTAAATTTTGAAAACCAATCTGGATATTCTTGAACACTAGTGCATATTTCTTCAAGCTCTTGCATCCTTGTAATATTTTGTTGCTTGTATCTTGTCGGCAGATCTGCCAAATCTTGCTCTTCTTGGGAATGGTTAGGATGATAATCAGAAGGCGCGACTTGAACAATTTCTCAAGATTGAAAGCAATTCATCCATAGCTTGATTCTCCTGAAATGAAGGATGAATTAAAGAATTACGTAACAAAATAAAAATAAATATATACAAAAGAAGACAAATAGCTAGATCACTAGAATCCTAATTTTCCTAAGAGTTGTCAATCCCCATCAACGGCGCCAAAAACTTGATGTACTCTCAGCAAGTGCATAGATCATTACCAATAATAAAGTGGAACACCGTGAGTGGTAGGGTTGTCGAGCCACAGAAACTAGACTCCTAGTACTAGTTGGTCTTCTAATGTCTAGCCGAATGACAAATTTAGGATAAAGATGATAACTAATTAATCTAAAAGAGGGAAGGATGACAAGTAAGGGATGGAAATGAACTAGGCGAGAAACACGGAGATAGATCAATGCCCCAGACTAACCCCTTAGAGAAATGTGTATGGACTTGCTTCTAATATCTATCAGGTACATTTTAAGATCCTTGTGGGTGCTCAAAAGCAATGTTGCATCAACGGCTATCAAATACGTCAAGTTCTGCAAGTGTCACTACGAGCTTCATACACGCCAAGTTTTGCAACTACACTAGGTAATCACAACTAGGGTAATCCACACACGGCAAGTTTTACACAAGTATCTATGTAAATCAACCATGCCAAGTTATGCAAACATATGAATAAACACAAGAAAACAATAGAACTCCATAGACATTAAAAACAAGTAGTCAACATAACACATAAACATCCAAGTTCATAGATCCAGGGCACCGGAGATGGCTAGCCCCTCATGGTTTTACAAATTAATACAAGGCTAAGGTAAACAAAAAACATAGAAGCCACAAAAGACTCCCCTCTTTGCCTTGTGACACGACCTTTTGCGTGTGTACCGCAAGTGCACGGCCTTGTCGAAGTAATAAAATTACCCTGGTGAGTGTGTAGTCGAATCCACAGGTAATAGGGATTTAGAACACAAGAATTCACTATTTAGTTATGCGGTGTACGAAAAGAAATAATCGGAGTGATGAGTGAATTTATGGAAGCAATTGGAATAAAAGATAAGAAAGTAAATAGAGATATGGAAGACAAGAGAAAAGCAAGTAGAAGTTAAAAGAGAAGACTAGCAATGGATGAAATAGGGTATCCGGACAAGCTACCTCTAGGACTTATGCTTCTAGTGTAAGACTATGCTATTATACTTTCCTATTGATGTTAATTGAGTCGAGGATATCCTTAAACTCACGGTCCCAAAACTTAAGGTCAACCGTGACTAACCCCAACATTATGTCCCGGTATTAGGATTCACTACGACCCTTGACTCTCGTTGACCTGTCAACTAAGCCCCAGGGGAGTCTATCTTCCTAACCCTAACACTACGTGGGAGTGCTTTAAGCTCTAGGGATTCCTAGTGATAAAACCTGTTCCTCTATGTAGTTCTAACCCTTTGGTCCAGGTGGAAGAACCCTAGTCTAGATTGAGCCCTAAAACTCTATCTCGACCGCTAATTAATCCAAGGAAACGGAGGTAGGGAGAAATCACACCGGAAAAGAAAGGGGTACATTGCTACCTCACAACTCTCCCTCTCATCCCTCTTCAATCTTAAGTAGTCTAATCCTATAGGAGTTGTCACACCTCGAAAGGATAACCTAGATTGTTCTCAACCCTAGTATCACGGCTAAGGAAGAACAATAGCAAAAGATAATTAAAACTGAAACTCGAATTTATTCATCAATAATGGAAAAGCATAATAACAATGTCATAGAAACATAATGATCCTAGGGTTTTACAAGTCCGAATACCCACGAGGGGTTTAGCTCCTCATGGAGCTATACATGTTCATCAAAGTGTAAAATAAATTGTAAAATAAGAACATCAATGAAAACCCCCTCGCGTATGATATGGCCGTGGTCTTGTGCTGCTGATAAGTGCTTGTGTTATAGTATCGCGAAGCGCTATTATCTTACATTAAGCATACATTTTATCAGGTTTTATCACTAAATGTGTGCATTTGTGTTCTCTTGTGCATTGAAGGTATTGTGGAGCCTAATTGGAGAAAAAGAATGAAATTAGGTCGCATTCGCCAATGTTGGGATGTTCTCGGACCAAGCAAGGAACGAAGCACGTATTTGGACTTGTGGATGTGTGCCAACCTCTTTTGGAGGGGCACAAAGGCAGTCACATTCACAACAAGTCCAATCCGTGTTACTTAGGAGAATCTCGCGAAAGAAGAAGACTTGAAGCAATCGGCGCGACCTACCGTTGCTTGTGTGCCCAAGTAATGGCCTCGATGAAGAACAATGGACCCGGGAGGCGTTTCGGCAAGTTACCAAGCCTGTTCAGCTGAAGATTAGTGTTCCAGAGAAGTCACACGGGCGTGTGGAAATTCCACACGGCCGTGTGAGCCATTTTCCAGGCAGACAGAGAAGTCACACGGGCGTGTGGAAATTCCACACGGCCGTGTGTTTTGCGATTTCAGCCATCCAGTGAAGACACACGGGCGTGTGGAATTTCCACACGGCCGTGTGAAATTAATTTTTCAACCGAGACAGAAGCTTCACACGGGCGTGTGGAAATTCCACACGGCCGTGTGAAGCCCCCGATAAGTCCAATTTTAAAGCCGCGATTCAACAATATAAAAGGGGATTTTTGCAACCTTTTTAGGAATCTTTCGACCTATCTTTTCCCCAACTTTCTGGAGCGCGGCTAGGGTTTCGGAGAGGATTTCGTGGAGGTTCTAGCGCGTCGTCGGCATCGATTTCGAGGTTCGACGTTTGCACAAGACCAGGGCCACACCAATTCGAGGGGGTTTTTCATTGATGTCTATGTTTTATGCTTTATTTCTCACGTTGATGAACATGTATAGCTCTATGAGGAGCTAAACCCCTTGTGGGGTATTCAGACTTGTAAACTTTAGGGTTTCTTATGTTTCTTTGACATTGATTATTATGCTTTCCATCGTTGATGAATAAAATTGAGTTTTTAATCTTGATTATCCTTTCATATTGTTTTCCCTTAAACGTGACATTAGGGTTGAGAGCAATCTAGGCTTTCCTTTGGAGGTGTGACAACTCCTATAGGATTAGACTACTCAAGATTAAAGAGGGTTGAGAGGGAGAGTTGTGAGGTAGCAATGTACCCCTTTCCCCTTCGATGTGATTTCTCCCTACCTCTGATTCCTTGATTTAATAGCGGTCGAAATAGAGTGAAGCAATAGGTAGATAAACTCCCCTAGGGCTTAGTTACGCAAGTAATAGAGTGGAGGGTTGTAGTGAATCCTATTTGCTGGGGCTCAATCTAGACTAGGGTTCTTCCACCTGGACCAAAGGGTTAGAATTACGTATAGGAACAGGTTTAATCACTAGGAATCCCTAGAACATAATGCAACTCCACATAGTGTGAGGTTTAGGCAAATGGACTCCCCTGGGGCTTAGTCATCTAGGTGACAGAGTGAAGGGTGTTGTGAATCCTAACACCGGGCATAGTGTTGGAGTTAGTCACGGTTGTCCTTAGGTTTGGGACCGTGAGTCTTAGGATATCCTCGACTCAATTGACATCAATAGGAGAGTATAATATCATAGTCTTGCACTTGAAACATAGACCCTAGAGGTAGCTTGTCCGGATACCCCCTTTTACTCATTGTTAGTCCTTCTCGATTTTCCTACTTGCACTTCTTTCTTCCATCTCTCTACTTAGTTTATTGCTTTGCATTATTTTCACTCATCAATCTTATTATCGTTCTCCGTATTCTGCATAGCTTAATTAGTTAAACCTTATATTCTATCTCCCTATTCCCTGTGGATTCGACTACCTTCTCACCAAGGTAAAATTTATTACTTCGACAAACCCGTGCACTTGCGGGATACACGCAAGGGGTCGTGTCAAGTTTTTGGCGCCGTTGCCGGGGAATAGGCGTTTTAGATATTTGTTTTTCACTATTTTAGCTATTCACTTCGCATTCTATTTCATATTTTCCTTATCTACCATTGTTCTTAGTGGTTTGCACTGACTTGATCTTAAGTACAGAAAAGAAGGGATGCTTTATGCAACTGAAATGATCGATACACTTACAAGATTTGTAGAAGAGGTGGAATAGAAATTTCAGTCATTCACAGTACAAGCAGTTATGAGTGGTATTGAGTATGAGCAAATAATTCTCACTCCTTTCGTTGAAGAAGACACCAAGGTTTATCAGTCTTGCATGGAACAGCACATAGGATGTGAATTGTATGGGGTATTGGATGAATTTGAAAGGTCTGCAACCACTTCAAGGGAAGAGTCAGGAGAGACTCTAGAGAGAGTTCTCTCCCAGTTTGAATCATATTGTCAAGAACAGAAACAGGAGGTCTTTTCAGTAGAAACAATTGATTTAACCCGTAAAGCATGTAGTATAGAGGTTGCAGTGGAACCCCAAGATCATCTCAATAGCCAAGTTTTACAGAACAACACGGAAAGTGTAGAAGAACAAGAATCATGTCAGTTTGAAGAGATTGATCGATTGAGAGAGAACCGTTTGCGGCCTTCCATTGAAGAACCACCTGATTTGGAGTTAAAAACGTTACCGCAGCATCTGGAGTATGCATATTTAGCAGACGGAATGAAACTCCCTATTATCATAGCCTCTGATCTTTCATTAGAACAGAAAGAGAAGTTGGTGAACATGTTAAAGAAGCACAGGCCTGCTATTGCTTGGAAGATTTCAGATTTGAAGGGAATAAATCCTTCGTTTTGCACACATAAAATTCTAATGGAGGATAATTTCAAGTCAGTAATTCAGCCCCAGAGAAGACTGAACCAAAACATGAAAGAGGTTGTCAAGGCAGAGGTGGTGAAGTTGTTGGATGCAGGAATTATTTATCCCATCTCTGACAGTGCTTGGGTCAGTCCAATGCAAGTGGTTCCAAAGAAAGGTGGAATGACAGTGATCAAGAATGAAAAGAATGAACTTATTCCAACCAGAACGGTCACAGGATGGAGGGTGTGTATTGACTACAGAAGGTTGAACGATGCAACCCGAAAGGATCATTTTCCATTGCCTTTCATAGATCAAATGTTAGAACGGTTAGCCGGGCATGAGTTTTACTGTTTCCTCGACGGGATGTCAGGGTATTTTCAGATCCCTATAGCCCCGGAAGATCAAGAGAAGAGTACCTTCACTTGCCCCTATGGTACGTTTGCATATAGACGAATGCCGTTCGGACTTTGCAACGCACCCGCAACGTTTCAACGATGTATGACTGCTATCTTTGATGACCTTTTGGAAGATATAATGGAGGTGTTCATGGATGACTTCTCGGTGTTTGGTGACTCCTTTGATCTGTGTTTAAAAAATTTGGAGAGAGTGCTAACAAGGTGTGAAGAAACAAACCTTGTTCTCAATTGGGAGAAGTGTCATTTCATGGTACGAGAAGGTATTGTTTTAGGACATAAGATCTCTCGGAAGGGTATAGAGGTAGACAAAGCCAAGATTGAAGTTATAGACAAGCTTCCTCCACCAGCAAATGTAAAGGGCATTCGAAGCTTCTTGGGTCATGCAGGGTTTTATAGACGATTTATTAAGGATTTCTCAAAAATCACACAACCACTAACTAAACTTCTTGAAAAAGATGCTCCATTTTATTTTGGGGAAGAATGTAAGACGGCATTCAATGTGTTAAGGGACAAATTGGTGCAAGCTCCAATTTTGATCACACCTGATTGGAATGAGCCTTTTGAGATCATGTGTGATGCAAGTGATTATGCTGTTGGAGCAGTTTTGGGGCAAAGGAAAGAAAAACAGTTTCAGCCCATTTATTACGCTAGCAAGACTCTCACAGGTGCACAAGAGAATTACACCACCACAGAAAAAAAACTGTTAGCAGTAGTGTTCGCCCTAGACAAATTCAGATCGTATCTTATCTTGTCAAGGGTGATTGTTTTTTCAGATCATTCAGCTCTCCGTTACCTCATGAACAAAGCCGATGCAAAGCCAAGGTTAATTAGGTGGATATTACTGCTGCAGGAATTTGATATGGAAATAAAGGACAAGAAGGGGACTGAAAATGTGGTAGCAGATCATTTGTCTAGGCTAGAAGGTAGTTTTGTTCAAGAGCCATTGAGTAAGGAAATTAATGATTCCTTCCCGGAAGAACATCTATACTCAATCAAAGACCTAGACTCACCATCAAATGATGCGCCATGGTTCGCAGACTTTGCCAATTACCTATCCGGAAAGATACTCAAGCAAGGGCTTACATTCCAACAAAAGAAAAAATTCTTTAGCGACCTGAAGCATTACTTCTGGGATGATCCATTCCTTTTCCGTATTTGTGCGGATCAGGTTGTTCAGAGATATGTCTCAAGAGAAGAAGGATGGGATATTCTTGCTCATTGCCATTCCGGTCCGGTTGGAGGCCATTATGCCTCGAGTAGAACTGCCGAAAAGGTCTTATCCGCAGGATTCTATTGGCCGACTCTATTCCAAGATGCACACCAGTTTGTTCTTCGATGTGATAGCTGCCAAAGGGCAGGGAATCTATCGCGAAGAGACGAGATGCCTCAGAATCCTATGCAATTCTGCGAAGTTTTTGATGTATGGGGCATTGACTTCATGGGACCGTTTCCAAAATCTAACGGGAATCAATATATACTGGTGGCAGTAGACTACGTCTCTAAATGGGTCGAAGCTCAAGCTTTGCCAACAAATGATGCAAGGACAGTGGTAAAATTCTTAAAGCGGTTGTTCACTAGGTTCGGCACTCCACGAGTGATTATCAGTGATCGTGGAACACATTTCTGTAATCTCCAATTGGATAAGGTATTGAAAAGATACGGAGTACACCATCGCCTTGCAACCCCGTATCATCCACAAACAAGTGGACAAGTTGAGGTGACCAACAGAGAGCTTAAGAGGATCCTAACAAAATCTGTAGAGCAAGGAAAGCGAGACTGGTCTGAAAGGTTAGATGACACACTATGGGCCCATCGGACAGCATACAAGACTCCTGTAGGGACTACTCCATACAATTTGGTTTATGGGAAGTCATGTCATTTACCGGTGGAGCTTGAACACAAGGCATATTGGGCAATCAAGACAATGAACTTTGATTTGAAAAAAGCCGGTGAGCAGAGGTTGCTTCATCTTAATGAACTTGACGAGTGGAGATTGAGAGCATATGAGAATGCTAGAATCTATAAGGAGAAGATCAAAAAGTGGCATGATAAACACATTAAATCACCAAAGGAATTCAAAGTGGGCGATAAAGTGTTGTTATTCAACTCGCGATTGCGGCTCTTCCCCGGAAAACTCAAATCAAGATGGTTTGGCCCGTATACTGTTACGCAAGTATTCACCCAGGGGGCAGTGGAGATCACTCACCCGGAGAAGGGTACATTTAAAGTGAATGGGCATCGGTTGAAGCCCTATTTCAGTGGAGAAGTGTGCAATGATGACAAGGAGGTATTCTTTCTCAAACCTCCGTAAGGTAAGACAGGTACGTCAAGCTAAGTGACGTTAAACAAGCGCTTCTTGGGAGGCAACCCAAGCGTTTTTGCAGTTTTTCTAGGACCTAGTTTAGTTTTAGGGTTGAATAAAAGTCTTAGCAATGGTGTCCCAATTTTCATGTGCATATGCTGAGTTTTCATGTGGATTTTTGATTATTTACGTGTGCCTTAATGTTAATTGACGAAGTTTGAGTCGGTTGAGTGTGTTTTCGATGGTCTCTGGTCGTGTTTTTATGGTTTATACAGGCTCTAAGTGTTTTAAAAGAATTTCTGAATTTTTCTGAGAGTCTGTAGAATTTTCTAAGTAAACCAGAGAAAACACACGGCCGTGTGGAATTAACACACGGCCGTGTGTTACCAATTGGAGCTCAACCAGAGAAGGCACAGGGGCGTGACTTTGCCCCTGTGAAAAATTTCAGAAGGGGCACACGGCCGTGTGGAATTAACACACGGCCGTGTGAAATTTCGCAGAACTTCAACTCTCTTCCAGAGAGTCCACAGGGGCGTGTGGATGCCCCTGTGAGTGCCACTGTGCTAAGGCACACGGCCGTGTGAGATTTCCACACGGCCGTGTGAAAATTCTGCAGGAATTCCCTTTCATCCCGAGAAACCACAGGGGCGTGTGTGAGCCCCTGTGGGAGAGCTTGTCAAGGCACACGTCCGTGTGGATTATTCACACGGCCGTGTGAAATACTTAGCGTTTCTCGGGCAAGTCAGAGAGACCACAGGGGCGTGTGTTGGCCCATGTGGCCGGCCTTGTGTCTTGGCCAAGTTGGGCACACGGCCGTGTGGAATTAACACACGGCCGTGTGAAAATTTTCAGAGACCTTCTGTATTTTCCCGTGAATCCACAGGCCCGTGTGGGTGGCCCTGTGTATATCCCTGTGGAGGCACACGGCCGTGTGAGGTAGTTCAGAGAGTGACCAGAGTGTGCACAGGGGCGTGTGTTGGCCCCTGTAAACCCTAATTTCTGAGGCACACGGCCGTGTGGTTACTTCACACGGCCGTGTGAATTTCCAGAACTTCAAAAGCCGCGCGTTTTTCTTATAGAAATCACTTGTGCCTCTTCCTTCTCCACTCTAAACTTCTCTCCTACCCTCTCTATCACTTCCCCGACTTTCTCTGAGGTTTTTGAAGGAATTTGTTCGAGTTTTCCGGCCGTATTACCTTGTTTTTCATCTCCACCGCCGGTGAGACCTTCAATACCTTTTTCTTCGTCAATTCTTGATTCAATTCGTTCTTTTATACAATTTTGCTTGGTTTGAATGTTTACATTACATACGAGCATGCTTAGAATGAAATTAGAACGAATTTAGATGTAAATTGTGGATTTTTAACCCCACGGCCGTGATGCTTTGCCCGTCAGAAACTCCACACGGGCGTGTGGAATTAACACACGGCCGTGTGGATTTCTGCAGATTGGTTATTTTGAACTGTTTTTGATTGTTTTTTTTCCAATCTTACAGGAATGTCTTCTAGACCCAGGAAATCGACAGGGAAGCGCCCACGTGAGCCCACACCTCCTCCAGTAGAGACCGAGTTCAGTATAGCCGAGCATCAGGTTCGGTTCGAGCGTTTATCAGGACTCCGTTTTGGACAGACGAGATATTTGGATTTGAGTATAGTGAGGAGTATTCAGGGGGGAGACAGCGTCGCAGATGAGATTAGCGAGCTGCTCTCAGTCGGTAGCTGGGAGAGATTGATGGTTATCCGGGACTCGGTGATCCGACCGCTCACCTTAGAGGTCCTGGCGTCGTTTGAGTTCGACCGGGGGTACAGCAGTTTCACCGAGGGCACCACAGTTCAGTTCAGAGCCCTCGGTCGACATTACAGCCTCAATATGAGCCAGTTTTCGTTGGGATGCGTCTATATGATGAGGCGTACACTGAGACAGAGGAGTACTCATTGCTCCCCACAGACTACCCAGGTAGTGACACCGCAGCAGGCGTATAGCAGACTTTGTGGTCAGGGTCAATACGAGCCGGGTGTCTCCAAGGCTTCATGCCTTTCTCGACCTGCCTATAGATGTCTACACGCAGTTATGAGCAGATCTATTAGTGGCAGGGGAGACAGTACTGGTGTTCTGAGTCGTCAGGAGCTCCTCTACTTGTATTCGATGGTGGAGAGTGAGCCACTCCACCTGGGGCACATTGTGGCCGACTACATTCGCCATCAAGGCCAGTACCCCAGGGTAGGAGTTATCTTTGCAGGCCCCTACATCACCAGACTTCTCATTGGCCTGGGGCTCAGAGATGGAGTCAGGGGAGCAGAGAAGACGAGTGTACCAGTTCCCCTGGGCACAGATACCTTGAGGATGATGGGTATGATCCGCAGAGGAGGATCAGGGACGTATACCTGGATTATACCCCATACAGAGGCAGGGGCAGAGGCCGAGGTACCCCCCACCGCGCCGGATCCACCTCCGGTGCGGATGTTTTCACCGTCTCGAGGCCAGGACAGACTGGAGCGCCTCGAGAGCGCAGTGGGGATCCTACAGACCGAGGTGGCCGAGGTTAGGGCCACACAGATTACACAGCACCAGGAGGTGATGGCGCAGTTCCAGAGCTTGCGACAGACCTTCGAGCAGATTGTCGCCTCCTCCTCCTTCGTGGTCCGACCTCGAGTGTCCACTCCACCACCTCCATCTCCCTCAGCACCAGCAGCTCCAGCATCTCCAGCAGCACCAGAGGCCACCATTCAGGACACCGACGCTGAGGCGTCTTAGATTTTAGATTCTTTTCTTTTATTTGTCATTTCTGTATATCTTTACTTTATTTTGGACTTGTAGTACTCAGAAAGGATTCTCCTTCTGAGTATAGCTTTTATTTTGCTTTTTTCTTTTTATCTTGAGTTGTATTCATTGCTTTACATTTTATATACTCGAGTTTTATTGAGCTTTACTGAACCCTCGTTTATGTGTGCGCAGATGGTCTTGGATGTAAGGATTTTGAGGAATAGTCATTAACACGGTGATGGAATCGTGTGTACTCCACGAACCATTGAGACTCAACTCTCAATGACCTAGCTTCATCAAACGCAACACTTGGAGTTCAGGGGAGTAATGTTTCAATTGCCACTTCCACACTAATTGCTTTTATCGTTTTCACTTATTATTGAGCTTATATGCGTACATTGAGGACAATGTACATCTTAAGTGTGGGGGGGAGTTCACATTGCACACACCTTTACTTGTGAGTTCAATTGCTTTTGCTCATGTAGCCTATGGCGGTTCACCTTAGTTGCAACGGTTGTATTCTTATAGTTTAGGAGAAGTTTTAACATTGTATCCTATCATGCTCTAGTTTCTACTTGAATTTTAGGAATTTTTTGCTCGATATTCTCATATTGCACAACTTACTCTTGGAATCTTTTGGAAACTCAATCTTGAAGTTTTTAAGGACAAGTTTATCGTTGTTCTTAGTTTTACTTTGGAAAATGCATATATAAGAAAAAAAAAATGAAAAAAAAAAGTGGAAAAATGAAAAGAGAAAAAGAGAAAAAAATATATGAGTTTGTAAATATTAGCTTTGTTTTAATTATGCATTTGGGGTGGCAAGAGCTACCTCCTATGAAGTATGCAGCTACTCTCATAAGTCGGATACAAGTTATGCCCTAATGAGAGAAAGAGCTATCTCATGGGATGCGTGAAAGCTACTACCCCGGTAGAAAGAGCTACCTCCTCGAAAGAGTGAAAGCCACCTTTGGCGGCCGCCTAGGAAAGGGCTACCTTCAAGGATGTGTGAAGCTACTACTTCCACCACTATTTTTTGTTTTTGTATATAAATAAGTCCTTTCTAACCAAAGTTTGAGGAGTACTCGTTGGTTCTCTTGAGTAAGATCGCACACACTAACACATTTTCGAGTTTTCATCCTTTTTGATTCGAGTTTTTAGCTAGAGCGTTGGTAACCTTATGCAATGTTTTGAGTTCCCCTTACTTGTAGAATGCTTCTTTTGCATACTTTTGGTGAACCTAAGGCCAAGCACTTTCAATTGTTCTTCCCAAGTACTTTCACGTTCTATTTTGCTTGAGGACAAGCAAAAGCTTAAGTGTGGGGGGGTTTGATAAGTGCTTGTGTTATAGTATCGCGAAGCGCTATTATCTTACATTAAGCATACCTTTTATCAGGTTTTATCACTAAATGTGTGCATTTGTGTTCTCTTGTGCATTGAAGGTATTGTGGAGCCTAATTGGAGAAAAAGAATGAAATTAGGTCGCGTTCGCCAATGTTGGGATGTTCTCGGACCAAGCAAGGAACGAAGCACGTATTTGGACTTGTGGATGTGTGCCAACCTTTTTTGGAGGGGCACAAAAGCAGTCACATTCACAACAAGTCCAATCCGTGTTACTTAGGATAATCTCGCGAAAGAAGAAGACTTGAAGCAATCGGCGCGACCTACCGTTGCTTGTGTGCCCAAGTAATGGCCTCGATGAAGAACAATGGACCCGGGAGGCGTTTCGGCAAGTTACCAAGCCTGTTCAGCTGAAGATTAGTGTTCCAGAGAAGTCACACGGGCGTGTGGAAATTCCACACGGCCGTGTGAGCCATTTTCCAGCCAGACAGAGAAGTCACACGGGCGTGTGGAAATTCCACACGGCCATGTGTTTTGCGATTTCAGCCATCCAGTGAAGGCACACGGGCGTGTGGAATTTCCACACGGCCGTGTGAAATTAATTTTTCAGCCGAGACAGAAGCTTCACACGGGCGTGTGGAAATTCCACACGGCCGTGTGAAGCCCCCGATAAGTCTAATTTTAAAGCCGCGATTCAACAATATAAAAGGGGATTTTTGCAACCTTTTTAGGAATCTTTCGACCTATCTTTTCCCCAACTTTCTGGAGCGCGGCTAGGGTTTCGGAAAGGATTTCGTGGAGGTTCTAGCGCGTCGTCGGCATCGATTTCGAGGTTCGACGTTTGCACAAGACCACGGCCACACCAATTCGAGGGGGTTTTTCATTGATGTCTATGTTTTATGCTTTATTTCTCACGTTGATGAACATGTATAGCTCTATGAGGAGCTAAACCCCTTGTGGGGTATTCGGACTTGTAAACTTTAGGGTTTCTTATGTTTCTTTGACATTGATTATTATGCTTTCCATCGTTGATGAATAAAATTGAGTTTTTAATCTTGATTATCCTTTCATATTGTTTTCCCTTAAACGTGACATTAGGGTTGAGAGCAATCTAGGCTTTCCTTTGGAGGTGTGACAACTCCTATAGGATTAGACTACTCAAGATTAAAGAGGGTTGAGAGGGAGAGTTGTGAGGTAGCAATGTACCCCTTTCCCCTTCGATGTGATTTCTCCCTACCTCCGATTCCTTGATTTAATAGCGGTCGAAATAGAGTGAAGCAATAGGTAGATAAACTCCCCTAGGGCTTAGTTACGCAAGTAATAGAGTGGAGGGTTGTAGTGAATCCTATTTGCTGGGGCTCAATCTAGACTAGGGTTCTTCCACCTGGACCAAAGGGTTAGAATTACGTATAGGAACAGGTTTAATCACTAGGAATCCCTAGAACATAATGCAACTCCACATTGTGTGAGGTTTAGGCAGATGGACTCCCCTGGGGCTTAGTCATCTAGGTGACAGAGTGAAGGGTGTTGTGAATCCTAACACCGGGCATAGTGTTGGAGTTAGTCACGGTTGTCCTTAGGTTTGGGACCGTGAGTCTTAGGATATCCTCGACTCAATTGACATCAATAGGAGAGTATAATATCATAGTCTTGCACTTGAAACATAGACCCTAGAGGTAGCTTGTCCGGATACCCCCTTTTACTCATTGTTAGTCCTTCTCGATTTTCCTACTTGCACTTCTTTCTTCCATCTCTCTACTTAGTTTATTGCTTTGCATTATTTTCACTCATCAATCTTATTATCGTTCTCCGTATTCTGCATAGCTTAATTAGTGAAACCTTATATTCTATCTCCCTATTCCCTGTGGATTCGACTACCTTCTCACCAAGGTAAAATTTATTACTTCGACAAACCCGTGCACTTGCGGGATACACGCAAGGGGTCGTGTCAGCTGCCGTCGGACGTCGATGACGATGCCGATGGCGCGCTCCAATCCTCCACAAAGTCCTCTCCGAAACCCTAGCCACACTCTCCAGAAGTTGGAGAGAAAGATAGGTAAAAAGATTTTCAAAAAGTCTCCAAATTCGGCTTTAAATAGGCTGAGTGCGGCTTTAAATTTGAAGTTATCGGGGCTTCACACGGCCGTGTGGAATTTCCACACGCCCGTGTGAAGTTTCTGTTTTCCTGAAAAATTACTTCACATGGCCGTGTGGAATTTCCACACGCCCGTGTGAAGTTTCTGGCTTGCTGGAAAATAATCCACACGGCCGTGTGTTAATTCCACACGCCAGTGTGAATTCTCTGGAAACTTGATTTCCGGCAGAAATGTACAGTAACTTTCTACAGTGAATTACTACATTAACAAGCTACAATGCTGCTACAGTAACTCACCGAAACGCTCCCGAATACATTGGTCTTCATCAAGGCCATTGAATTAGGCACACAATCAATGGTAGATCGTGCCGATTGCTTCAAGTCTCCTTCTTGGTGAAGTTCTCCTAGGCTACACGAGTTAGACTTGTTGTGAATGTGACTGCCTTTGTGCCCCTCCAAAGGAGGTTGGCACACACTCACAAGTCCAAGTTTGTGCCTTGTTCCTTGCTTGGTCCGAAAACCACCCAACAATGGCGAACACGACCTAACTTCATTCTTCTTTTCCAACTTGGCTCCACAAACCTACAATGCACAAGAATACACAATTACACGCTATTTAGTGATAAAATCTGATAAAAGGTATGCTCATTGTAAGATAATAACGCTTCGCGTTACTATAACACAAGCACTTATCACCTTGCAAACCACTCCAACGGTGCTCCGATGAAGTCCTGCTGGCTAAGCTCTACTCCACTCACTCTCTTGCACCATAGATTCACTCCAACCCCAGAAATGTGTTGGGAAAGACCTTGGCAGCAACCCCCCAAGAAGAAAAGAGAAAGATCCCCAAAGAAATGACCTAGATCTTGCTTAAAAGGGGATTTTCGGGCTCAACACGCCCTAAATTGGCAGTACTTAGGCCGTGCTTTTGAAAACAGGAATGTGCACTTTAATTTCTCCAAAACAAAGAAAATCATGTGGTGAGCATAGGCATGCTTGGTCTATGTTCCCACAAGCATGCTCGTGATCTAGGCATTGAAACCGTGCTTTTCCTCCAAGCTGTGCCACAATGGTTTGCTACAGTAAATTGTTATAGTACCTCGACTACATAGTTTTTGCTACAGTGTCAATGCTTCACCTGATGTGGAATCCCAGAGATTTTAACGGGGAGGGAGCACACCTGGGCTCAGACCGTGCTTCACCTACAATATTGTGGTTTGATCTCTTTTCACATTGTACTTGTGGCGAATCCTGTTCTTTTGCACAAGAACCTAAATTCCTGCACAATTACACAATAATACCTATAGAAGCATCGAATCACAACAAATAAAATTTTTAAGATAAGATGAATGCATGAAAAAATTATAAAAATATCTATATGAAATGCTCTCATCACCTTGGATCATCACTCTGGCGACTCCTTCGATCTCCTTTCTTTTCCTTTGATTCACCATCAAACCCTAGCAAACAACCACCAACTCCTGGGGTACACGGTCGGGTGTACACAGCCATGTATCTCTTCATCTAGTCATGTATATATCTAGATGGTTCCACTTCTCAGCTCTTAAGATGCATGAAAATGTGCCGTGCTTCAGCCCATATTCTCTTTTGGACCATATTCTTCAAGTTCTTAGATGTATATAGGGATGTACATCATATACATGGTCATGTTCTTCTCAATAGAACTTTGGGTTGGGGAGTGCATGGTCATATACACGGCCATCTGCATGGTCCGTGCTTTTCTCTGGATACTCAGCTTTTTGATGCTTTGAAGGATACATGGGTGGGGACACAGGTGTGTACCTTGCCTGCGTAGTTCTCTGTTTGATGTTTTTGACCCCCATTTTATTCTCAATTTTATTCCTTCGGCTCTAATTTGTGATTATCATGACTTGTAAGTGTAAATAGAACAAACTAATTACCAAATTATCCATAAAAACACTCTTGAAGACCACTTAAGTGCAAAAGATAACCAATATGATATGTATAATATAACAGTTATCAATACTCTCCTCTATCTTGCAAAATCAATTTGAATTGACTCCTTTTAATGTAATGTGAGATTTTTGTCTGTAACTATTTGTAAGGATTTTCTCTTTGATGGTTGTAGTGATCACGTTCAATTTAGAGAAATTGGATAACAACACCAAGTTCCAAGTTTGGAATGTTGTAGTCAATGAGGCAGACAAATACACCAATTCTAACTCACAACTAGAAGGAGTCGCAGGCATGAAGTTCTCTAATATTGTTATGAACTAATGGTGCCAGAATTGGCTAAGATGGTTAGTTATGTTATAAGTAAGTAATTAACATGAAAAGGATGTAATTAGAATAAACGGGGCTATTAGCAATCCTATCATTAGGAGTATAGTTGTCCAAGCACACCACATGTTCGATACAATGCCGGAATGGTGAAAGTTGTACACTTGTCAAGAATTGTTAATGAATTGTAATGGATGGAATGCACAAATGATTTTGTATAGCATTTTTCTCATATCCAATCTCTCCCAGTCTTCTTTTCTCTTCTATTCTCTTCCATTCTCTTGTACTATGAGTTTTGAAATCCTTAAAAACCAATATTTCTGAAACTCCAAACCCAACTACTTCGATTAGAGGAAGGAAATTATGACTGATTTACAAAGACTTGACTTTAAACAAATCTCTTCATGTATTCAAATTGATGAATGAAAAGTCACACAAGAAGTAACGAATTCTCTAGTTTTCATGCTAGATCATATAACTAAACTAAAAGGGAAGTTCATGAATTCAAAGAAATCTATAACAATTTCGTACAACAATATAATATGTCTTTTTACACCTAAAAAAATATAAATGAAAATGACATCTTGTTTGTCCTATATGTCATTGTTAAACTCTTTCCAAGCATCATAAATAGAAAATCATGGGACAAATTATGAGATTTACTGAGCAAACACAGGAAATTCAATTAGAAATCTGACAACCATTCTAGTAACAATTTGGTGGCCTATCATACATCCATGTAAAAAACAGAAAAGGAAAAATAGAGACATTACACAAATTATAAGATGGAATTAGGCACCTAGTCACCATTTGATAATTGTTAAAGTGGAGATCACTTTATTGATTAGTATATAGTGGAGGTGCTGGAGAGAATTAATAATAAGGAATCTTTGCAATACTTGAATTGAATTGTGATATATAACAATATAAACATCTGTCAATGAATCTTAACTACCTAATTTAGCACCCCAATTACCTGATTCAGTAGCTTTTTAGTTTTTGGTTACAAGAACAATAATTGAAAAAACCCATTGGACTTGAATCGCAACAAAGTAATTATTCATATGGTTAAGAAAATAAATTTGTCTAACAATACCGACTCAGTAATTATTCATAATGGAGAAAGGTGAAAATCTAACAATACCGACTCTAACCTAACAACATGAACTTTGTCTTTGAAAAATAAATGGCACCTGAAAGATATATGACACCCCTTGCATGAGTGTTCCACAAGTGCACGGGTCGTTGCAGTAATAAAATTTTACCCCGGTGAGTGGGTAATCGTATCCACAAGGAATAGTGTTTAGAAACAAGAGTTATCACTATTTAGCTATGAAGAAAATCGATGGTGAGAGAAATCAATATATGAATGCAAAAGAAAGTAAAAGAACGCAAGAAGAGCAATTAGAGTAAAGAGAGGTAATCGATTGGAAGATGGGGCACCTGGATAATGCTCACTCTAGGACTATTGTTTCAAGTGTAAGACTAATATTATACCTCCTAATTGATGTTTAATAAGTCATGGAAATCCAAAGACACACAGTCCTAAAACTTAAGGTCAACCATGACTAGCCCTCTACACTATACCTCGGCGAAAAGGGATACTCTCGATGCCTCACACTGTGTGGGACTGCATGGGGTTCTAGGGACTCCAAGTGATAAACCCTATTCTCTAATATAGTTCTAACCCTTTGGTCCAGGCGAAAGAACCCTAGTCTCAATTAAGCCCCAGCACTAAGATTCACTACAACACTTCTGGTACGCGTTTGAATCGCTCACCCGCAAGTGCACGGGGTCGCCAAGTAATACCCCTCGCGCGAACACGAGGGGGTCGTATTCCCAATGGCCCGAGAATCTATTCTTACTTCCTTATCACAATATTGTTTAACCTAATCAATCACTTGGAAGAAGAACTAAAAATAGCCTACTAAAGCAAAGAACATACAAATGACAAGTATAAATATAGAGGAAAGTATCAAGGTGAGAAAATGGTCACGGATGAGGATTCCCTCAGGGGTTACTAAAGTGTCAAGGATGCCCTAACTAGCATGCACATGAGTGGTTTGGACCAGGAAACCCTAAAATAGAGCAACCCGATGGTCACGGTATTGATCCCTAATCCGGTGCAAGTATTGGAATACGGAATTGCTTCCGCCCAAATCCTTGTACGATTGCAATGGGTTTAGTGGATTTCCCCAAGCTAGGGTTGAAACACAATCAAGGACAACCCTAACAATTGGAGGGGTACAAATACCCGATGGTCACGGTGTATTCGTACATGTATTCTCTTCCAAGCTTGGTGAGCCTAATACTAGGGCAATGGTCATGCAACCTAGCATTGTCTAGAAATTGATACATAGATTCTCATACATATCAAGGCAATCAATAACCACCAAACAAGGATCACAAACCAAGCCAAATGCAATAAACTAGAAAAGCATCCAAAATACACAAGTTCACCCCCAAGGTTCACCTACATCCGGTGACCTTGGGGTTTAGTTACTCATGGTCACAAAACAAGTATGAAAATACATGAAAATAACTGAAAGCATAACAAGAACACTCCCTCAAAGGATCAAGGCCGAATGACGCTTCCAAGGACGCCACCCAAGGAGTGGCTTCCTTTGTCAATCTTCCTCTCAAATGTGAATCGAAGGTGTGGACTCGTTGTGTCGTGCTCTTCCCATCGTCCTCATCTCAAGAATCGCCTCCAAAAGCCGGCCTCAAGCTCCCAAAGAAGGTGGTGAAGTGAAGCTCTCCTCAAGACATAGCTCCCTTTCAAAATGCTCTCCAAAAAACCTTAAAAATAAATTCCAGCGAGTTATGCGGCCTCCCATGCGGCCCCGCATGCGGGGAGAGAAAGTCTTTGAGAAATCCCGAAAGTCGGGTAAATGCTACAGTGAAACTACTAAAGTACCATATGCGGCCTCAACAGCACCCGTATGGTAACCCACATGAATCTCCTGACCAAATTCTTCGAACTTTCATGCTACATCGATTGCTACAGTGACTGCTACAGTACCCCCCCCCCCCCCCCCCCCCCCCCCCCGCCGCCGGCTCAGCAACAGTGTTTTTGATGCCGATTTCTTCTAAAATTCTGTCAACAAGCTCAAAGGGGTCTCATTGGTACCTGTAACACGAAAGAAACTAATTCAGACCAAAAACGGGCGTCAACTCATAGAAAAATACGCAATACATACGCCCGAATACATAGAAAATACGTATGTTTAGGCATTTATCAAACATCCCCACATCTAAGCATTTGCTTGTCCCCAAGCAAACACACATGAAGAACAGGGGCACGATGATAAATGACTAAACATACGACCTCAAGCTCAACTGTAAAGTACTCCACTAGCACAGGTGAAAAGAAATCTAGAAAGTGAGTTGTACAGTGAGTGATCGAGTAATGGTAGCCCTGTTTTATTAAAAGTGCTTCCGTGAGTGTGTGCTGGCTCCCAACCTTAACCTCCACACCCTGGATTACCCCAGGGGCCCATTCACCCCACGTATGGTGAGAGTGGCATTAGACAGTTAAAGACATCTTCAATACTCAGTTAAAAGTCTTTTGAGTTCCTAAATAAAACTCTAGCACTTAAGTGATTTTGCAACAAGTTCCAAGTGACGCAGTAGAGACACTTATTTTATTTATTTATTTATTTATTTTATTTTATTTTATTTTTATTTTTATTTTATTTTTTTCTGAGTCCGACTAACATAGACTGCACAACAAATCTTTCAGAAGGATGCACATGCTGATTAGGCACAAGAGCCACCCAACCTACTCAATTACAGTCTACATAGACGCATTCATGCTGTGTTAGCAGAGGAATACTGTCATAGACTCCACTTTTTTTTTTCACACTGTATCTCATGTCCCTTGGAAACATGGCACAAAATTTCACTTAAGGCTACAAAAAACAACGAAGGAACTCAAAAGCTCTTAACAGACTATTGAAGAAAGAATTTAACCGCCTAATGCCAAAATCATCATAATGGGTTGGTTAGAGTGTACAAGGTAGGAGTAATCATGATAGAGAATGAAAAAGCACTAAAAATAAAACAGGGCATCATTCAAGCACAGTATAAGAATACAACTCACTCCTATCATTCTTTCAAGCTAGGAAATACTAAACACTAAAATCATAGCTATCATCGGTATCCATGCATGCAAAACTAGTAAAGTACCCCATCCCCACACCTAAAGTTGTACATTGCCCTCAATGTACATAGATCAGCAGAGTAAGGTGCGAGACATGGCAGAAAAAATAAAGAAATGAGGTAAAGAAACTTCCCCAAATGGTCGATGATATGAACTCCAAATACGCATGAACTGGGGAAAGATGAGGGGTGCAAGGGGCGTGGAGCTTCTACAGTGATCAGTCCTGAAAATAGAAAGAAAGCAAATCACACCCCAAGAAATAAATAGAGAGCGGGACAAGTAAGCACGAATCAAAAACGGGAAAGTACAGTTTAGGAGGGTCAGGACCCTTACTAACTGAAAAGTACAATAATACAAACCAACAAGTCTAGAAATAAAAACCAGTACAAACAACAGAAAAACTAAAGTGGTGCTGCGAGTCTAGAGATCTGGAGGGAGTGATGGTGCAAAGCACGTGGTAACCGTGGAGGAGGTACCGACAGAAGATGAAGCGCCGCGCATGTATGATAAGATCTCGGCCATGCTGCTCTCGATGCGGCCCTGTGATGCGGCTAAATCTCGCACTGATGCTGTCAACGCCTCCTGAGAGGTCCCAAGGGTCTGCAACTGCTGATGGACCTCGATGTGGAACTCCGTAAAACTCTCCTCAAGTGATGGTCGACTCCCGCTAGGTGCTGCGTCGGGTACAAGGGCAGACTCTGAATCAGACTCGGATCCTGACTCAGAATCCCGAGAGGTGTCGGGGTCTTGGGAACTCGTGCCGCCACTGCGCGGGAGGCGGTAAGTGTCTCCCGACCTCTCAACTATCCCAATATGAAGCAGGATCGACAGACTAAGTGGCGTGACGGTGCTCACAACGCTCATGCCCTGGGTGAGCTCAATCAGTCCTAGGCCCCTGATAATGCGTGTAATATACGGCCTGGAAAATATAGCTCCAAGGCGAGTAGAAGTCCCCTGATGGTCAATAAGTCCGGTGAACAGATGGCCCATGTGGATGGGGTACCGCTCAAGAATACTGTACATCATAAGCAGATCGGTACGAGAGACCACCCCAGTAGAATCAGCGTGACCGTTCACACTTCGAGATAGTAAGGCCTGCATGTACCTGTGAACGGGGTCTGCCATCAAAGAAGCCTTCTTCGATGATGATGAGCGAGCAATAGACCTCCAAAGAGAACTAGGGGACACTGAGCGTGGGAAGTCACGAGGTAGATTCGCGAAGATAGAAGTTTGGGTGTCCTCATCAGTGTAGAGCCCAAGATAAACACCCAACTTATCATGATTTATCCTATGCCTCTTTCCGAAAGCCCGAAAAGAGATAGAACTTGTTTGGCGTGCTATGTGACCGGGACCGGTAACCTCAAATGTGCTTAATACTTCCAAAGTTAACTCCCGGTAGGTGGGCTCGTCAATTTCAAATACTTTATCCCACCCATCATGAGAGATGGAGTCCTGGATGGTACTGTCGAGGCCCAAAGTCCTCAAGGCCTCCCAATCGATAACTCGCACCGTGCCAAACCTCCTCTTCGACAAGAAAGCAAACCTTGTCTTGTGGGCCTCGTTCTTGAATGTAGGCTCGCAAACGGGTGGTGGAGAGCTTCTCCTAACTCGCTTGGAAGCCACGTGTTTGATCGGCATCCCTACAAGACAAGAAAACCATCATCAAGCCAAAAAAACTTGAGAAAATTGGTTAATGAAGAACAAAGGCTGATTTTTGGCTAGTGCTACAGTAATTTCGGGGAAATTTTGGTAGAGTTTCTTCTTGTAAAAGTGATAATCTAAATGTACAAATCTTGGAATTCAAGAGAAATAATTACAAGAAGCATTCACCATGTAAAACATCATGTATTCCCATCATTTCAACCATTAAAAACCATAGAATGAGTGATAAGAAAACAAACCTTGAACTAGGGCACCAATGAGAAGATGAAGTGAAAATCGGCTTAAACCTTGATAAAACCTTGAAAATCTTCCAAAAATTTGCTTGCTAGGATGAAGAGAGTGTTTGGATGCAAAAATAATGAAGAAAAATGGTGGAGAGATGAAGGAGAAAAGAGAAGAAGTTTGATGAAAATGGAGTGAATAGTGAGGGTGTGGGGATGAAGAGAGGGACAAGTAGAGGTCGGGTGACCATGCGGCCCCTTGTGCGGCCGCATGGTACCCCGCATAGCTCTCGGGATAAAACATGCGGCCTGCTATGCGGCCGCATAGCAGGCCGCATCGCTCTCGGGAAAAATCATGCGGCCTGCTATGCGGCCGCATAGCAGGCCGCACTGCTCTCGGGAAAATATGTGCGGCCCCTTGTGCGGCCGCATGGCAGGCTGCACAAGGTTCTGGAATTCTCCAGCTCAAAAAATTCTCAAATCAACCATTGAACTCAACCTAGCACTCAAAAATTACATGAAAACAAAGCCAAAAACACTCAAAAATCATTGAAAACATGGAAATTGAAGCACCAACATTCAAGGAAAAATACAATGATCATGAAACCAAGGGTGCAACATGGTAAAATAAATTAAGGAAAACGACTAAACGACCACCACAATCAAAGAAATCAACAACACTCAAACTCAATAGCACCACCACAAAAAAAAATACGAAAAAGACCCAAACACAACAACAACAACTAAAAAAAAAAGAACAAATTGATGCAATGAATTTAAAGACTTGGGTTGCCTCCCAAGAAGCGCTTTTTTAATGTCTTTAGCTCTACATGGCTTACCTCAACTCATGGTGGGACAAAGGGGTGAGAAGTACCTCCAAATTTCGACGACGCATTGTTACCCGAAAAATTAAGTGAGAGACACGAAAAGATCTTGAATTTCCCACGGTCATCAAAGAATAAGTGGTCAACCACCTCGGGTGGCATCGTTAAGATATTCATCTCCCGCTTTTGCTTTTCTTTTCTCTTCCTCCATATCTTCTTCAAGGTTCTCTTCTCATTAGAATGTGGTGAAGATTTAACCTCTACTTGTGCTAGTTGTTGCATTGGTGGAGGGGGGAGCTCAATATTGACTACATCATCTCCAAAATCTTCAAAGTACTCCTCCAAAGGGTTCAAAGCGAGGACTTCCTGCACACAATCAGAGATAATCACATCAGTAGTATCCGTGAAATACAAAGTATCATCATGATCAAGTGTACGCTTCATTGCTTCGGGAAGGGTAAAAACCACTTGTTCGTCCCCAACCCTCAAAATCATCTTTCCTCCTTTTACATCAATTAGTGCTCCGGCGGTATTAAGAAATGGACGCCCGAGGATCAAGGGAACCTCCACATCATCATCCACATCTAGAATTACAAAGTCAACCGGGATGATAAGCTTATCAACTTGAACAAGAACGTCTTCCACAATTCCCCGGGGTCTTCGCACTGAACGATCCGCAAGTTGCAAAGTCATCCATGTGGGCCTCAAGTTGTCTAACTCCAATCTCAAGAACAAGTTGTACGGCATGACGTTTATGCTAGCTCCCGAGTCGGCCAAGGCGCTTTCTTGCACTCCATCCCCAATCACACAAGGGATGATGAAGCTACCCGGATCATTAAGTTTCTTGCGTAGTTTCTTTTGAATTACGGCCGAGCAATTTCCCGACAGAGTCACCGTCTCCAAGTCCTCAAGCTTCCTCTTATTGGTGAGGAGGTTCTTCATGAATTTAGCGTACTTCGGCATTTGTGAAAGGACCTCAACCAAAGGAATGTTTATGTGAAGTTGCTTAAAGATGTTCAAGAATTTCTTGAATTGAGCGTCCTCATTGTCTTGTTTGAGCCTAGAAGGATATGGTACCACAGGTTTATACTCAGGCTCCTTCTTAGTCAAGGAACTTGGAACATTTCCATTGTGCTTCCCCTCCATCTCATCAATTTCATCATTACTTGACTTAGGGTCTTCCCGGTCGGCTACCCTATCGTTGGAGGCACTTGGACCATCCCCGGTCCTTACCCCCAACTGCTTCCCACTCCTTAGTGGCACCGCCTTTAAGTGTTCCCTCGGGTTGCATTCAGTGTTGCTCGGCAAGCTACCCGAGGGACGATCTGACTGTGCCCTAGCAAGCTGTCCCACCTGGGTCTCAAGAGACTGAATGGAGGCTTGGACATTTCTCAATATGGTACCAAATTCATCAAGTCTCTTGTCTACATTCTGGAATTTTGCCTCCGTAGAAATCATGAATCGTGCCAAAACATCTTTAGTCGAGTATTTCTTCTCTTGGACCTGCTGGGGCGGTAGTTGGGGTCCCTGGGGTGGTGGAGGTCTCTGTTGGAACTGGCCTTGATTCCACGACATGTTCGGGGGATTCCTCCATCCCGAGTTGTAGCTATTTCCGTATTGGTTCCCCGGTCCTCGAGGTCCCCCACCAACATAATCCACCGATTCCACGGGTGCAGGGGAAGCAATAAAAATTGGACACTGCGAAGTTGCATGTCCTGCACCACAAGTCTCGCAGGACATCACCGCCTTAGGGGTAGAACTAGACCCCAATATGAACTGGTCAAATCTCTGTATCAAAGCACTGACTGCCGCATTGTTATTGGTGGCATTCTTCGATAAGGCATCAAACTTTGCCGTCAAATGCGGTGGTCTCATTCACCTCGAACAGGCCAGCAACCCTTGGTCCCTTCTGCCGAGTGCTCCAGTGGCACTCATTGCTTGCCATGTTCTCAATCAGTTTCTCAGCTTCTCAGGGAGCTTGTCACTCAAGGAGCCACCCGCCGCGGCATCAATGAGTTGTCTCGCTGCATAATTCAAGCCATTACAGAACATCTGTACTCGCATCCAAGCAGGGAAGCCATGATGAGGGTACCTACGTAACAAGTCTTTAAATCGCTCGTGTGCCTCAAAAAGGGTTTCAGAATCCCCCTGTCTGAAAGAGGAGATCTCTTGTCTCAATCTTGCGGCCTTGCTCGGCGGGAAATACCGAGCCAAGAATTTCTCAACCATTTCCTTTCAGGTGGTGATGGACCCGGGAGCTAAGGAAGTGAGCCATCTGTACGCTGCCCCCCTCAAACTGAATGGAAACAGTCGCAGTCTGATAGCATCATCGGAAACAGAGTTGATCTTGAAAGTAGAGCAAATTTGCAGGAAACGGGATATGTGAGCATGCGGATCCTCATCAGCTAAACCATCAAACTGAACTGAATTTTGTATCATCCCGATCGTGCTCGCCTTGATCTCAAAGTTGTTCACCGGGACTGTGGGGGCTTGCACACTAAACTCTTCCCCGGTGAACTGTGGTCTCTCAAAATCGGATAAAGTTCTCCTTGGTTCGGCCATGACTGATGGTTCACTAGATTCGACCCGAACCTCACGTTGCCTCGAACTCTCGGTGACTTCTCTCAATCGCTGATGCAAAGTGCGTTCGATCTCGTCGTCGGGCTCAACAAGAGTTGCTTGGCCCGCCCGAGTCATACGATGGGTACCTCGCAAAATAATTAAAAGTCAAAAACAAGCAAACGATGGAATGATGAAATATAAACAAGAATGGTGAAAGTGAATAAAATAAAAAAACGGTCAAATCAACACGCTCTAAGTTTTCAGAATATTCCTCGTGGTTCCCCGGCAACGGCGCCAAAAACTTGGTACGCGTTTGAATCGCTCACCCGCAAGTGCACGGGGTCGCCAAGTAATACCCCTCGCGCTAACACGAGGGGGTTGTATTCCCAAGGGCCCGAGAATCTATTCTTACTTCCTTATCACAATATTGTTTAACCTAATCAATCACTTGGAAGAAGAACTAAAAATAGCCTACTAAAGCAAAGAACATACAAATGACAAGTATAAATATAGAGGAAAGTATCAAGGTGAGAAAGTAGTCACGGATGAGGATTCCCTCAGGGGTTACTAAAGTGTCAAGGATGCCCTAACTAGCATGCACATGAGTGGTTTGGACCGGGAAACCCTAAAATAGAGCAACCCGATGGTCACGGTATTGATCCCTAATCCGGTGCAAGTATTGGAATACGGAATTGCTTCCGCCCAAATCCTTGTACGATTGCAATGGGTTTAGTGGATTTCCCCAAGCTAGGGTTGAAACACAATCAAGGACAACCCTAACAATTGGAGGGGTACAAATACCCGATGGTCACAGCGTATTCGTACATGTATTCCCTTCCAAGCTTGGTGAGCCTAATACTAGGGCAATGGTCATGCAACCTAGCATTGTCTAGAAATTGATACATAGAGTTCTCATACATATCAAGGCAATCAAGAACCACCAAACAAGGATCACAAACCAAGCCAAATGTAATAAACTAGAAAAACATCCAAAATACACAAGTTCACCCCCAAGGTTCACCTACATCCGGTGACCTTGGGGTTTAGTTACTCATGGTCACAAAACAAGTATGAAAATACATGAAAATAACTAAAAGCATAACAAGAACACTCCCTCAAAGGATCAAGGCCGAATGACGCTTCCAAGGACGCCACCCAAGGAGTGGCTTCCTTTGTCAATCTTCCTCTCAAATGTGAATCGAAGGTGTGGACTCGTCGTGTCGTGCTCTCCCCGTCGTCCTCTCCTCAAGAATCGCCTCCAAAAGTCGGCCTCAAGCTCCCAAAGAAGGTGGTGAAGTGAAGCTCTCCTCAAGACATAGCTCCCTTTCAAAATGCTCTCCAAAAAACCTTAAAAACGAATTCCAGTGAGTTATGCGGCCTCCCATGCGGCCCCGCATGCAGGGAGAGAAAGTCTCCGAGAAATCTCGAAAGTCTCGTAATTGCTACAGTATAACTGCTACAGTACCGTATGCGGCCTCAACAGCACCCGCATGGTAACCCGAATGAATCTCCTGACCAAATTCTTCAAACTTTCGTGCTACAGCGATTGCTACAGTGACTGCTACAGTACCCCCCCCCCCCCCCCCCCCCCCGCGCTGAGCAACTGTGTTTTCGATGCCGATTTCTTCTAAAATTCTGTCAATGAGCTCAAAGGGGTCTCATTGGTACCTGTAACATGAAAGAAACCAATTCAAACCAAAAATGGGCGTCAACTCATAGAAAAATACGCAATACGTACGCCCGAATACATAGAAAATACGTATGTTTAGTCATTTATCAACTTCACTCTATTGCTTGTGTAACTAAGCCAAGTGGAGTTCATCTCTTAGCACTTCACTCTATTGAGACCGGAAAGAACTTTTAGAACGTGAAGGTAGTATAAATCACGTTGGAAGGGAAAGGGGACGTTCTGCTACCAGTCGACTCACTCTCTCGACCCTCTTCAATCTTACTTAGTCTAACTCTAATGAAGCTGTCACACCCTCAAAGGATTACCTAGATGGATTTTTAACCCTACTGTCACATTTAAGGGAAAATCATGCAATTAATATTCAAGATTGAAACTCAATTAAAATCATCAATTAAAGAAGCATAATAAAAGTCAATGAAACAAAGTCAACCTAGGGTTTACAAGTCCAAGCACACACTAGGAGTTTAGCTCTCCATGGAGCAATACAAATTCAACAAAGAGTTTGAAAACATGTGCATAAAAACCATAAAGAAAACCCTCTTGTGGTCCCTATCGATGGTCTTATAGAGCCGCCTCGTCTTCTCCAAAAGTCCCCTTGTCAAACCTAGGGCACACCTCGCCGAATTAATACCGACGAAAGCTCCCTCAATAGTTCTCCTCCAGAGGAACTCGATGTCGATGCCGTAGAACCACTCCCAAAACCTTGCAAAAATCTCTCCAAACCCTAGCGCGCTTTCCCCGAAAATTAGGCGAAAGATAGGAAAAGGATCCCTAATTAATTCTCAAATCGTGGTATTTATAGGGCTGAAATCGAGCATCCACACGGGCATGTGGAATTTCCACACACCCGTGTGGATTCTCTAGAATTCTGAATTTTGGCGCGCTGTGAACAATAACTTGCTACAACAAATTACTACAGTGTTCTTGATATAGCCTCGCGGCAAGGTTGCTCCCAATTTCATTTCTTCATCGAGGCCGATAAGTTGGGCACACAACATGCGGTAAATCATGTGGCCTCTTGCTTTCAACACATTAATGAAGCTCTTCGATGTTACACAAGTTGGACTACATGAGTGTGACTGCCTTTGGGCCCCTCCAAATTGTATTATCCTTGAGCACTTTGGAGGTTAGCACACACTCACATGTCTACAACTTGTGCCTTAATCCTTGCTTAGTCCAAGAGTTTTCTCAACTAGTGCGTCCATGACTTATTTTTGCTTCTTTCCTTTCAATTCTTCTCCACAACTTTGAATGCGCAAAAGAACACAAATACACATGAATCAATGATAAAACCTGAGAAAAGTAATGCTCAATGTAAGAAAAGTATACTTCGTGTTACTTATACACGAGCACTTATCAATATTAAACATAATTTTTGTATACAGTTCTCCTACAAACATAAACAGCAACTAAACATTCATAATCGCAATATACAAAACTAGGCATTCATAACCACAGTATGATACCCATTCCTAAGACAAAGTTTAATGACAAAATGCATAAGACTCACTGACAAAAGTTCCACTAAAAAAATATACAACACAATACAAGGACATAGTGATAAATAGTGTGAGGACAAAAATTTAGCTAAAATCATCCTTGAACATATACAATAGACAAGATAAATATAATTAACTACAAGGATATAGTGATAAATAGTCCCACACAACCTACAGTCACAAATAGAAAATATCATTAGTAAATAATATAGTTGACAATATGGTTGACTAAAAAAAATGAATCAACTTGGCAAAATGTTACCAAAAAACAAAAAAAAAAAATTGTCTTAATGAGCATGTAGTCATGTAATGACCTTTTTCCCAAATCTACTACAAGTTCTTTTCCACTTAGCTAATAACTGAAGACCAATTCCAGACGTAATCCTTGTGTTCACTCTTGGCCATCCTTTGTTCTTGAAGAGGTTTTGATCAAGAATAGTAATATGTGACCAATAGATATCATCCTCACCTATAAAGGAAGACATAGAAGAATAACCAATAATCTTTTGACTTTCCTCAGTTTGCTCAATGCATAATCTATGTCCTCATGTGCTAGACATATCATTAACCATTCTGTAGATGCCATTTAGCTTAGGAATAATTTTCTCATACATCACTAGACATGAAATAGAATGTGCAAGACGAAAACACATATTTTGTTAACTCTACTTCATCAAAGGTGTAAAGGTATTGTTGCTCATCTAAACTACCCTGTCATTTGCCCTATATCTTGCATCCATAGTCTAGTGCGAAGAATATACCTTTTTTGGAATCTTTGCAACCTTTTTTTTTTTTAATATTTTCAATATATGACAACACAACAAACCCTCTCTCTTAAACTTCTTATAAGAGAATGTAGCGAATGTTTCTCCATCTTCATTACAATAACTACTAAATACAATAACTTGATTGCAAATTGTATATTTAGCATGATGAGATCCATCCTGAATGAGTTCAGCAAGCATACTATCAATGTCTCACAATTCTTCCTGAAAGATATTAAACACAGCTTTTTTATACACTTCTCTTGCATGTCTCTCAATTGGAAGGATTGTGTGAAATTTAGTCATAGAAGTCAAAGTCTTAAGTCTTCATTTTCTTCATCATTTCATTGATCACACAAAGCCTTATCATATTTCATACCAAACTCATCCAATAGAGTTTGTGCATTAACAAAGCCATCAAAAAATGAGTTGATACTTTCACTGTGTTATGTAGAGGTCATTCCTATTGTGAATATATCTTAACAGTATAGAGAAACCAATTTGTGTTGAATTTCATACATTTACTCAACCCATCTTTATCATCAATGTTGTATGTTGCTTTAGGTTTACTCCATCTATTCTCAAATATGTCAATTGATTTACTATGATGCAACCAGTTGTTGTAGTTCCTCATAAAACCCTCTTTTCTCTTCGAATCTACTAAATACTTCATTGAACTTCTCTCAATGTGCCAAGAGTAAAGCTGATGACTAGAATTTGGAAAAGCCTTTGCAATGGGTTTCTCCATAGCCAAGTCTTGATTCTAATAATAGTTTGTGGATGCTTCCCTAGCATACATTTCAATCATGTATGAAATACCCATAAAAAACTTTTTTGCGCTTCATCTGCGATTAGAGCACAACCAAATAAAATAGACTACTTATGATGGTTGACTCCAACAAAATGAGCAAAGGGAAAACAAAATCTATCAATTTGATAAGTTGTGTCAAACACAACAACAACTATAAATTCTGAATATGCCACTCTAGATCTTCCATGTGCCCAAAAAACACATCTAGTATGACCAAACTCATAAAGCTCCATATCAAAGAAGAAAAAACATCATTAAGTTTTTTCTCCTTAAAAAACTTAACAATAGCCATGCATTCTTGTCCAACATTGTTGTTTCGAACTCCCCTCAAATGATTTGAATAGTTATCTCGGGTAATTAATGCATTCCCCGCATTTGAAAGTATTTCATTCAAAATTCAACACATTTGGCTCGACCCCACTCTAGTCTTATGTAAAGTCTCCATCAAATTTCTACATGTCTCATTGATGTGGAAGGAAGACTGCATCTTCTTCAATTTAGAGGGAGTGCATAGGCAATGATGGTTATGTTCATCATCAATGGTCTATGGTAGATAGTCCATTCTTCATTTTTAACACTACCATCCAAGCTTGGCGATTTGTTCTTGTATCTCTACGTCTTTGAATAGTTTTCCCCATTTTCTTTCTATCTGGTATACACTTAGTTCCTTCCTTATAACAAATGAAGTGCCAACATGTAATTAATTAAGAACAAGATGAATGATACATGTGACCTCTTCTTACCCCAAAGCCTTTAGACATTGCATAATCCAAATAATATCAAAATTCTTTATCATCATTTTGGAACTCCATACCAACAAATAGGGTTCTTACAAATTCTTGTTTATCTTGAGATTGTGGACTCATTGCCAATTCTTGTCCATCTTGTCTATCCAATTCATGTACATCGTCAAATTGTTGGCTTTGAATCCTTGTGACACACTCCAACCTTCTTCATTTAACTAGCATAGATTGAGTTCATTAAAATCTATTTCAATATCCTCAAATATGGAATTATCAACATTGATATCCTCAATGATATTCTATAAAAAAAAATACAACTAATTAGAATACATCAAAGAATTAAACCTAAAGAATATTGATGAGTGCATTTTATATAGATATTTTATATACCCTATTGAGTGTTTTACTTGTTCTTTTAGCATGTTTTGTTATAAACAGATGCTACTTGGTGTATATTTGCTAATTGTTACAGATAGTTGTGCTTGGACCAAAAGGAACGAATAGGGATGAATTCTGATGCAAAATAGCGATAGAATATAAGTTTTAGAACAAGTAGGGTTTGAAGCACACCCGTGCTTAGAAGCACAGTCGGAAGTACGGTTGTGCTGAGCTTGTGCAATTCGTGCTTACCCCCCTATGTTTTATTGGAAATATCTTTAAAATATTAGCATGGTCGTAGTGCTCCTTGAACGAATGTGCTCTCAAAGCACATGCAGTAAGCATGGGCATGCTTACCCCTGTGCATTTTGTTGGTATCGCACCAAACTAATTTCCCAGGATTTGGAGCCAAGCACTGATATAAGCATGGTCGTGCTTGCATCAGGAAAGAGTTATTTAAGCCCTAAAGTTAGATTTCAAAGGGGATCTTCTTTTTTTTTTCTAGAGGCATAGATGAGGGCAGCAGTTGGCATCATTTAGGGCCAGATCTAGAGTGGAGTCAAGCATAGAAAAGCATAATCGTCAGCGACAACCATTATCAAGCCTTCTACGACATGATTGTGAAGCAAGAAGGGAGTTTAATGGACAATCTCTATTCTCTTATTGCTTTCCTATAATTGATTGTAAAACTATGAGGAGCTAACTGTCTTTCAGTGCCCTGGATTAATGAACCTTGACATTTGATGCTTTGATTTTAGTGCTATTGATTATTGAGTTCCCTTGTGGCCCCCCTTGTGTTTTTTTGTTTATTCATCTTTGTGTTGATTGCCTTGATGCTTGCTTGTTGTTTACTTGATGTGGGAATTATCGATAGCCATGTGAGTATTGATTTTTCATTGCTAGTTCCCCATAGTTGCAATTGTATTCAAGTCGCTAATTAACCCAAGATTATCTATTTGTTGTCTAGAGGATAGTCCCTATTCGTCTAGCTAGGCCACACATTAGGGAAATGGTTGAGTCCGCTCCAAGCCTTGAGTGAGGATGTACGTTCCACTTGGGTTTTAAATAAAAATGATATCCATGGCACACTAGGTTTGTTTCAAGTATAGGAGGAATTTGAGCAGGTGTGTTGATGCATCCCATGATAATAAATTAAATACATGAATTACATATCAGGTATGTTTCAGATGTAAGGGGAACTTAATTTTCCCCATAGAGTAGGTGTGTGCATCATCATGATAAGAAATGACATGCTTTATGGCATACCATGTATTTTTCAGCCGTAGGAAAAACCCGATTTGCCCTTATAGAGTAGGTGTGTGCATGCTCCCATGACAAGAAATGACATGTATTGATAGCACGCTAAGTATGCTTCAGATGTAGATGGAATCTAATTCATCATATAGTGTAGGTGTGTGTATGCTCTTATGATAAGAAATGGCATGCATTGATGGCACACCAGGTATGCTTCATATATAACGAAAATCATATTTGCCCTATAGAGTAGTGTGTGCATGCTCTCATAGCAACAAATGACATGCATTGATGACACACCAAGTATGTTTTAAATCTAGAGAGAATAGGATTTACCCTGTAGAGTAGGTGTCTACAGGCTCTCATTATATGAAATGACATGTATTGATGGCACACCAAGTATGTTTTGGATGTAGGGAAATCCGACTCACTCTATAGAGTAGGTGTGTGTGCATGCATCACATAACAAAAAATGACATGCATTGATGACACACCAGGTATGTTTTAGATGTAGGGAAATCTGATTTGCCCTATAATGTAAGTGTGTGCATGCATCCCATGTCAAAAAATGACATGCATTGATGACACACCAGGTATGTTTAAAAACATAGCATTACAAAAGGTTAGTAAACATTTACTAGATATATGTATCATATATTGTTTATAATAATTGTCATATTCTAATTTAATTTTTTTTCCCTAACCCATCTATCAACTTGTTTCCAGGATGAGTACTACTACTGATGTAACAATGATTGTTTATTAGGGTGGATATTTACAAGAGACAAATGAAAAAACCTGCATAGGTAGGGGGAAGGGGGATATTTACAAGAGACAAATGAAAAAACAAGCATAAGGAGGGGGGGAGGTGGAGGGGGACTATAACACAGTATTGCCAATTGAACTTTGAATGAGTTGCAAGAAACAGTTGTTATTGTTATTAATTTCAACTTAGGTGATAACTATATAAACATTACTATCATTTGATATTTATAGTAATAAAACAACATCATTAATGCTAAGGTTAATGCTAAGGATTTGTACACTAGTATTATGCATGAATGAAGGAGGACATGTAATCCCAACCACTACATACATTGTAGACACTTTATAAGCTTCTGACACGACCTTTTGCGTGCGTACCGCAAGTGCACGGCCTTGTCGAAGTAATAAAAGTTACCCCGGTGAGTGGGTAGTCGAATCCACAGGGAATAGGGATTTAAAATACGAGAAGTTGCTATTGAGTCGTGTGATGTACGAAAAGAAACAATGATCGGAGTGATGAGTGAATTTATGGGAACTAGAGTAGATGCAAAGCAAATAAATCGAAAGATGAAAAAGAGAAAAGTGCAAGCAACGAGTAAAAAAAGAGAGAGACTAGTAATAAGTGAAAATAGGGTATCCGGACAAGTTACCTCTAGGACTTATGCTTCTAGTGCAAGACTATGCTATTATACCTTCCTATTGATGTTAATTGAGTCGAGGAAAATCCTGAAACACACGGTCCCAAATCTAAGGTCAACCGTGGCTAACCTCAACACTATGTCCCGGCAATAGGATTCACGTCAACCCTTCACTCTGTTGATTGCTCAACTAAGCCCCAGGGGAGTATTTCTACCTAAGCCTAACACTATGTGGGATTGCTTTAAGCTCTAGGGACTCCTAGTGATAAAACCTGTTCCTATGTGTGATAGTTCTAACCCTTTGGTCCAGGAGGAAGAACCATTGTCTAAATTAAGCCCCAGTACGTAGGATTCACGTCACCCCAAAACCTTGGGGGAGTTTGTCTACCTAGCACTTCACTCTATTTCGACCTCTAATGACTCAAGGAATCGGAGGTAGGGAGAAATCACAACGGAAGGGAAAGGGGTACGGTGCTACCTCACAACTCTCCCTCTCAACCCTCTTCAATTTTAAGTAGTCTAATCCTATAGGAGTTGTCACACCTCCAAAGGATAACCTAGATTGTTCTCAATCCTTAGTGTCACGGCTAAGAGAAAACAATAGCACAAGAAATCTAAAATTGAAACTCAAATTTATTCATCAATTAATGGAAAAGCATAATAAAATGTCAAAGAAACATAATTATCCTAGAGTTTTACAAGTCCGAATACCCACGAGGGGTTTAGCTCCTCATGGAGCTATACATGTTCATCAATTTATGAAAGAAAGAACAAACTAAAGACATCAATGAAAACCCCCTTGCGTATGGTGTGGCCGTGGTCTTGTGCGGCCGTCGAACGTCGGTGACGATGCCGATAACGCGCTCCAATCCTCCACAAAGTCCTCTTTGAAACCCTAGCCGCCCTCTCCAGAAGTTGGGGAGAAAGATAGGTCTAAAGATTCTTCAAAAAGTCTCCAAATCGGCTTTTTATAGGCTGAGTGCGGCTTTAAATTTGAAGTTATCGGGAATTCACACGGCCGTGTGGAATTTCCACATACCCGTGTGAAGTTTCTGTCTTTCCTGAAAATTACTTCACACGGCCGTGTGTTAATTCCACACGCCCGTGTGAAGTTTCTGGCTTGCTGGAAAATCAATCCACACGGTCGTGTGTTAATTCCACACGCCCGTGTGACGTCTCTGGTTTGCTGGAAAATTAGTTCACACGGCCGTGTGTTAATTCCACACGCCCGTGTGAATTCTCTGGAATCTTGATTCTTCGGCAGAAGTGCACAGTAACTTGCTACATTGATTCTCTACAGTAACAAGCTACAGTGTTGCTACAGTAGCTCTCCGAAATGCTCCCGAATATGTTGTTTGTTCATCGAGGCCATTGAATTGGGCACACAATCAATGGTAGATCGTGCCTATTGCTTCGAGTCTCCTTCTTGGTGAAGTTTTCCTAAGCTACACGAGTTAGACTTGTTGTGAATGTGACTGCCTTTGTGCCCCTCCAAAGGAGGTTGGCACACACTAACAAGTCTAACCTCGTGCCTTGTTCCTTGCTTGGTCTGAAAACCTCCCAACAACGGCGAACACGACCTAACTTCGTTCTTCTTTTCCAACTTAGCTCCACGAAACCTACAATGCTCAAGAATACACAAATGCACACTATTTAGTGATAAAATCTGATAAAAGTATGTTCATTTGTAAGATAATAACGCTTCGCGTTACTACAACACAAGCACTTATCAGCTTCTAAACTTATTACTTAATAAGAATTTATATGTCATGTTGTGATGCTTTATTTATAACACATTTGTTGTGGTTTCTTTTTCCCTCCAAATCATATCCATCCCGTATATTGTTTCCCTCAACATTTCCATCATTAAGCTTTGAAGGTGCTCCATTAATAAATAATGTTGTCAGAAGCTCCACTAGATATTAGTAATGGAGATGCAATGAAAATACTAATGCATTTGAAAATGATGTTGCTGATACCAATGAGGCTGAGACTGAGACTGAGGCTGAAGCCCCTACAAATGACTTTGATGATGATCATAGTAATGACTATGATCAAAGGGATGATGACAGTGATAATGAAGATGAAAGCAGCGATGATGATACAAGATGTGCAAGAAGGTATAATAGAAAAAGATGATATGAACACAACTAACTCATATATGGAGCAAAGGGAATATGGAACCTCAACTGAGTAAACACAATTTAATCATGTTCCCGGTATGGCACCAACAGATGATTATATAACTCAACAAAAATTGATGATGTAGCTCCACATATATCAATAAGATATGAAGAGTCATTAAGCTTAAAAAATTGGGTTGGTAGTATGTTTAACTCAAAACCCCAATTAATGACTTGTTGAGCTTTTGGTCTAAAAAAATAGTTGCATTTATTCAAGATAAATCCATACTTACTATTAAATGTGCTAATTCATACTATACTTGGCATCTTCATGCTTCGGTTTCATCTAGAACATCCCTCTCGGTAGTAAAAAGTTGTCTGAGGCACCATAGTTGCACCAATGAAATAATCCAATCTAACAATTGGCATTGCATAAGAAAAGTAATATGTGAGTTACTAGTGCCAACATTAAAAGCCAATCTAAGCCTGAACATAGCAAAGGTGCGAGCAATGATGAAAGACATATACCATAGTTGATGTCAATTATACAAAGGCTTGCAAAGTAAAAAATAAGGCTCTCAAATGTATATTTGGATCATGGGAAAAATCTTATACTGAATTACGGATGTATTTTATTTTGGATTTTTGGGCCATCTATCATTGGCTTCAATTCTTGTCGTTTTTTTTTTCTCAGTAGATTGGACATTTTTGTATGGGAAATATAAAGGAACTCTATTAATGGGGACATGAGAAGATGCTAAAGACCATATATTTCCTTATGTGTTTGCCTTAGTTGAAGTGAGAATAGAGAAACTTGGTTATGCCTTTTAAATAATGTATACAGAACATTAAATCCTATTCATCCAATATGCATCATCTCAAGATTCAAAGGCAATGTCAACATCGTTCGTGATGCTTTCTCTCCACAATATGGTCATATCCATTAGTACTATTTACGACTTCTTATTGATAATTTTTTACAACATTGCAAAAGTAAATATTGTGCAACTCTCTTTTGGAGGGCATCCATAGTTGTTTCAACAAAAAAATTTGAAAAGTTTGTCAACATATTGATAGAAAAATATCCCATGTTTTTTTTATTTCACATTATTTATTGGGTCAAGGCAAATATGGACAATGACTCATAATGATGACAGACGATACGAACACCACAACACCAACTTATTAGAAAGTTTTAACTCAGTTCTCAAAGGTGCTTGTGTTTTACCAGTAAGAGCTTTTATATCATTCACTTTCCACTGTATTTTGATATATTTTTTTAAAAAAACTGTGAGAATGGTCTTGCTATGGATCGGACTTTGACGGTAGAGCAAGGATCAAGGCTTCATGATTGTATTGAGAAAAGCAGATATTTCAAGTTACATAATGTGTTAATGGGAGACAATTGACTATGAAGTAATTGTCAATGGAAGTCTCTCCACATGCACGTGTTTATTTATGGTTGCTTGCCAATTTCAATGCATATATGTTTAAAAGTTTGTAATGCTACAAATGCAAATATTAACCCCTGCTTGTTATGCCCTCCTTGGTATATTATAGGCTTCTATAGGCAGACCTATGTTTTTTGTTTTCATCAAGTACCAAGTTTATAGTTTTGGCAACTTGTGCATGGGCCAAAAATGGATCCACCTGTAGGACGATGAACCGCAGGCAGACTAAAGATCAGACATAGACATATGTGCATGGATAGAAACTCAAATCCCACTAGGCATAATTTATACTCTTTATGTAAATAACCTCGACATTATAGAACTTCTTCTCCAAAACAAGGTAAAAGTATATAATGTAAAAAATGTGATGGATGTTTTTTTTTATTTGTACTTGAATACACATGCAAGAGCATATCGTTGGGGTCGACACCTACTATATAGTTATGCAATATGCAACATGCAAGAACTAACTTAACCTGTGTTTGGAAAGGGAAGAAAGGATGTTATGTAAGAATCTTGAAACGATTTTTCAAGATTCCGAAAGCACGCTCTACACGAGAGCGTAGCATCGAGTGTCGAAGGTTGAACAATTTCTTCGGATTTGTTGGCGCCCTTCCACTATGCTCTTTCAAGTGATACCTAACACCTTGGTAAGGTGCTATGAACCCTTGTATAGTGGTATAACCAGCGTCTACAAGATAGTATTTCCCTACAACAATGACACGTGTCAAGTGCTCGATCTTGTAATATTTTAATTAACATAATAGTAGGTTTCCTACCTTCTATCAATTTTAATCCTTCGGGTTGTGGCCTTGCTAGTGCATCTTTTAGTACAGTGAAGTCATTCATGGATCCCTCCCAATCGGCCAACACGTATGTGAACTGCAAGTCAGGGTTCAGGACAGCCACACATTTTGTGTTGGCCCTTTACGACCACGAAACCGAGGTATTTCTTGAGGGGGAATGGACACATAAATATGCGTACCATCTAACAAACCTATACAATCCTACAAAGAAAAATATATGAAACAACATAGAACGAAGGTGTAAGGTGGAAATTATTAAATCTATGTTACATCTCAATGTTACTTACTTTGAAATATGGGTACCAATTTGGATTACTTTCAATTTTTGAATGACAATTGGAACTAGGGGGATGTACGAAATCATCTCGAATGGCACAAACAGCTGTCAGCACGCAATTAAAATATCAGCTGATCTTTTCCCCGGAACGAAGAAATTCAATTCTCATGGTTCTATTTTTGGTATTATGGCCAACAATGTGCAAAAACATGGCTAACTGTTCCTCGACAGATGTATGTCGCGTGTCCTGAAAGAGTTGCTTATCACGCATGATCAATGCTAGATGCATAAAAGGACCTACATCCATCCTTAGGTAGCTCACGCAATAGTTACGACCACTCCTTAAAATACGCTCCATATGTTTTTTCCTAGTTAAGTCCCAAAACATGGATGGTTCCTTACTTCTCCCTTGCCTAGAAACATGCATATCCTCAAGTAGGAAGGCAACAATGACAACAACAGCAGTGAATGAGGCCACCAACGGGCTTACGCGGTCATTAACAATCTAGCTATCCATCTACATAATTAAGGATAACGTTAATCATATGAACTACCAACCACTAACTTAATTCAATACTCACCACTAAAGAATTGACGGCTTCTAACACGTTAGTGATAACAACATAGATGTCTACCTAACGAAGATGTCTAATGGAACAGAACACTACAGATTTCACCATCAAGAAAAGGAACAATAGAAGGCTACTAGTAATGAAAAGAAAAGAATAATGTCAATATACAACAGAGTAGATAAAACATTAGGAAATCATTAACAAATCACCCAATGAATTGGAGAACATGATATGAACATGTGTATAAGCAAATATAAAGAATAACATACTACGGCAAGGATTACGTAATTGCATATTATCATAACAAATAAATCACTAATAAAACAAATTTGCATGAACAGATTGCAAAACACAAGAACTGAATAATGAAAACCAGAAGTTTTTATCGAACATGATGATAACAACACTAGAGACTAATGAAGAACAACTAAGATGAAAAGGATTCTAGAACATGCAATCTTAAAATGTTTGCAGTCAACAGAACAATAAAATGGCAGAGCAATTTGAAATTTAAAAACAACAAAACAAAGTAAACAATATGAGGGTGAAAGTGTTTAAAACCAACATAACATGATAAGGAATATGTATAACAGAACAGAATAATAAAAGAGAATTACATAAGGAATATAATAACTAACAAAATATTGTAAGCAACATGAATTTCATAACATGATTTGAACACGTGTAATGAAAAGAAAACAAGAATGTCAAAACACAACAGAATAGCTAAAACATAAGGAAATGTTTAAAACCAACAGAACATGATAATTCATACGTATTACAGAACAGAATAATAAATCAGAGTTACATAACTAATATAATAACCAGCAGAATATGAAAGCAACAGGAATATCAAAATATGATAGGAAGACATGTAATGAAAATAAAAAAAAAAAAAAGAATGCCAAAACACAATAGAATATTAAAGCATAAGGAAATCAGTAAGAAAACACCCAATGAGTTGGAGAACATGATATGAACATGTGTATAACCAAATATACTACTACGAACAAGGAATAAGAAAATCCATTTTTGCAGATTTGGAAGAAAATACAAGATTGTGAGTGGGAAACAACATAAAATAGTAGCCACTATGATATCATCAAGGATGCTTGTAATGACGAACAAAATGAAAATATCGGGGAAAACTGGACAGGCTACAACGATTAAAAAACATGGGCAAAAACGAAAACAAAAATATGACCAAAATAGCAACACTCACACCCATATTATCGGAGGAGAGAAACCATAAACAGGGGAACCAACAAGCACATGAAAACCCGAACACGAGAAAGGCCAAAGTGGCCTCGTAAATTGGGAAAAATATACATGGCTTCAAGAACATCAACAAAGTATAACACAAAATTTATATAGAAAATAACTACGGCATAATATGATGATAACAAACATCATACTGAAAAATAAACCAGATAACAAACCTGAGATAAATACATAAACCAAGAAAAACCAAGATCTGCAAGAAATAATAAATCTAATACAAAGACAACTACGACAACAAGAAGGTTTTCTTGCTAATTTGCAAGAAAAACCAAATCAGGAAACGAAAACCCATTGAAAACATAATACCATCATAATACCATCATAATATCATCTTAAAAACACGAGGAAACAATAGAATCAAAAATTACAAAAACAAATAACAACAAACGCCTACAATGAAATGGGAAAAACAAAACGAAAATAAAATAACATCGTTATCAACCATTTCTTGGAAGAAAGATGTCTACCAAGATCTGGACGGCTGGCAAACAACAAAAAGCAGAATGACACCCGACAGAGGAAGGGATGATGCTCGGGAGAAGACGAGGGAGAGACGGGAGTGGAGGAGCTGTGAGAGAGAGGCGGAGAACCCTAGAAGTGAATGGTGAGTGAAGACCAGAGGGAGAAACGGGAGTGGAAGAGATGAGAGACGGAGGAGAACCCTAGAAGACCCTTCTCGAAAGTGGGTTTGGAAGTGGGCTTCACACGTGACCCAACGTGAAGGAAGTCAGGCGTTTCAAAACCCACTTCGGGGTTTTTTAACCATAAGTGAAAGGGGTGAAGTCACGGGTTTTAGAAGTTGTCAAATCATCACTTCCAAGTCCATTTCGGCGAGCCAAACAGCACGAACTCGTTCGGAAGTAACCGATTCAGCCACTTCGGACTACACTTCGCCGAACCAAACACGCCCATAGAATGTGAGATAGAGGGGCATGCTAAGGAAGCTGTTTTTTACATTAATGTCAATAACGAGCTTTGTAAACTTTATACTACAAGTGTAGTTTCTAAATATTTATCTAGATACCAACCAAAGTGCCGGCGGTATTAGGGCCAATGACCAACGCGAGGCCCATAATTCATATATATATACATTAAAAATTTATATTTAATATTTTCATTCATTATTATCCCATATATATAATTATCATATTGAAGATTTTAATTTTTTTTACTATAAAATGTGTAACAAATTTGGACAAAGGCCCTATAATTTTCCAAACCTCACAATTCATTTTTTAAGTCATATTTTAAATTTTTATTTACTAATCCTATCCATATAATTATTTTGAAAATTTTAATTTTTTTTAAACTATAACAATTAATTTATTATAATATCAATGCAATACAAATTTTCCTTATAATAGGGTTCCATAAATTTTCACTGTTTCACAATTCATGTTTTTTTTTTAAATTATATTTTAAATTTTTATTTATTAGGATCCTATAATCCTATCCCTATAATTTTTTTGAAAATTTTAATTATTTTTAAACTAGGCCGCGCAAATTTCTAGGGACGCACAATTAATGTTTTCTTTTTCAAAAAATTATATTTAAACTTTTTATTTACTATATCATATGATCCTATCCACATAATTATAGTTTTAAAAAAAATTAGTAAATTTTTTAAACTCTGAAATTTATTTTATTTAATTGATTTTTAATAATATTTTTTTATTTTTATCATATAATTTATTATTTGATAAAAAATAATTAAGAAACATTTATTATGATTTTGCATAGGGCCCTGGTATTTGTAAGGCCGGCCTTGGGTGGTATGGACAAAAAGTTGTTCTATTAGTAGTTCAATAATTTATTGAAGTTTACTTGATATAATATATTTGAGGTTTATTTATATTGAATGCTTGAAAATATAAAAAAAAGAGTTAGTTTTTAAATATTATAAAATAGTAGAGACGTTAAAAAAAATCAATAGAGTAATATTTATAATTTATCATATTTGATGTACAAAATTTATAAAATAATTTTTAGAAAAGTTACAAATCAATTGTGCTTAGTTTACATAAAATAAACCCTTTTTTTTATGTTTTTGTTCGAAATTAAGCATTTATTATGGAAAATAATAAAAAAAGACAGTCAAACTCATGTAACAATATATCTTTTTTTCCTACCATCAAATAAAGGAATGATAAAAAGTACTATAGCAGTTATATAAATAAATAATTAATATAAAAATTAATATAATACCATAGAGGTGGGTATGACAAAATCAGGAGTATATTTGTGAATGTTAGGATGGTGAGATTAGAATTTTATTAAAAAAAAACTTGTTAGATTATAATAAAATGGATGAGAAAATATATTTTCTTATTAATAATATTATTTTATGATTGATTTAAAATAGGGGTTTTTCTAATATAACTTTTTAATTATGAAAATAACTTTGTTTTTATGAAATTTATTCATAAACATTGGTTTCAAAACATAATATCAAGCTATATCATCACTTAGCTGATGAGTTACCCTTTTAAAATTATTAAGATATGGACCTGTTTTTATGTACACCCTTCTCTATTAAAAAATTACAAAAATAATTTTTTTAAAATTGTTTTTGTTGATTCTATGCTTTGAGGCCCATTGTTATAATTTCCATCATTTACATGCTATTTTACAAGTTCTGTCTAGTGGAATATTAGATGTCTGCTATTTCACATTTTCTCTCCTATGCAATTAGTTCCATCTTTCTTTTTTAATATTTTGCATAACTACCTGGTGTATGCTATTTTAAATGTTGTCTCTTGTGCTTCTAATTTTAATTGTCTAGCTTTTGTTTTCTCTTGAAGACCTAGTACTCTGTTATTTTATACAGGTCATGTTCTTCAACGATGAACCAGTTACATTTTTCCATGCTTGCCAGTTTCACTTTGCTTTCTTTTTGCACATGACTGACTTGTTAGCTCTTATCTTTAGCTGCCTGCTATTTCACATTTTCTCTCATGTTCTATCAGTTCCAAATTTATTTTTTAATATTCTGCATAAGTAATCCCTATGTGGTAATTTAAATGTTGTCTCTTTTTCTATTAATTTTAATTTCCCAGATTTAAGCTCCTGTAGAAGACCTAGTTCTCTATTATTTTATACAGGTCATGTTCTTGAATGATGAAACAGTTACATTTTTCCATGCTTGGCAGTTTCACTTTAGTTTCTTTTTGCACATGACTAACTTGTTTTCTGGAATCATAGATGTCTCCTATTTCACATTTTGTCTCCTGTGCTATCAGTTCCATCTTAATTTTTTAACATTCTGCATAACTCCCTATCTTGTGCTATTTTAATTTTTGTGTCTTGTGATAATAATTAAAAATTCCCATCTTTTGTCATGTTTTTTTTCACATGACTATCTTCTTTGCTGGAATCTTTACCTGTATGCTATTTTACATTTACTGTTCTTTTTCCATGCAATTCAGTTTCACTTTCCTTTCTTTTTTTCACATGATTAAATTATTTTCTGGAAACTTTACCGACAGCTATGTTACATTTACTGGTCTTTTTTTCCATGCAATTCAATTTCATTTTTTGTGTGTTTTTCACATGTTTCCCTGATGTTTTGTGCCATCAATTCCAAAATTTTCTTCAGGCCTCTGTATTTCATTTCATACATAGCCTGTATCATAGACTGAAGTGTTTGTCCATGTTGCGTATGGTTTCTGAATTCTTAATTCCATTAATTAGTTTCAGTCAGGACACTTCCTTTCCTTTGTCCATGATTCAAATGTTTCATTGTTTGTTTTTCCATAGTTGCCTGGCTTTGCTTGTCTGTTATTGTTCAGAAGCAGAAGTTTATAATTATAGACATAAGAATCTTACATGCTTACAATTTTGCAATAGAATTCCATCAACGATGGAGGGTATTGAACGTGCCACTTCTAAGTCGGCATCAAGGGCCTCCGGCAGTAAACGCGGTACACCTAACAAGAGATGGAAGTATGAATACAATAGTTTCTTGATCCCACTTCTGGTGGAACAAGTACAAAAAGGGTTGAAATGTGACAAATCATTCAAACGAGCAACATTTGTCTTTGCTGTTATCTTTGTCAACTCTAGGTTTGATACTGAGTTCAATGCTGAGAACGTTGATAATCACTATCAAACTTTGAAATCACAATACAATGAGATAAAGAAAGTGAGATATCTTAGTGGTGCAGGTTGGGATGATGCCACAAAAACCATCACCCTTGATCCCATGGTTGCTCTGACATACGTCGAGGTAAAATGTTCTAACTTTTCTGCTACTAGTAGTACGTTGAAAGCGATTTTATACCTGTACTTTGTTCTGTCTGTCATTGTAAAATAGGCCCACCCGGTAGTGAAGCCTTTTATAAACAAACCTATTGAGCATTATGAGACATTGTGGGTTATTTGTGGCGATGACAATGCAACGGGCGCCCAACTTCTGTGTTCGCCGAACTGGGGGATAATAACTCAGAAAATGAAGGCAACAATATGAACAACTTCAACGATAGCCCAATAGAATAGCCAAGTGATGATGACGCTGATGCAAACTCTGCCCCACCTGTTATGAGCAGCCCTGCCACTTCATCAACCCCAAGGTCACAACGTTCTAGTAGGGGTTCAAAAAATCCTTCAATGATGAGTGATCTCATTGTTGTGGTAGCGGAAATGGCATCTGCCATTAAGAACCCCACCCATTGGACAAAGATTTTGTATGCCAAGGTCATGGAGATCGATGGGTTTGAAAAGAAGGAACTAGTTCAGGTGTTTGATTTTCTGCAGTTTTGTGAGATTGAGGCAAGAGGGTTCATAGCGAAGGATATAGATCTTCGGAAGGATTGGATTGACGTTTTCCTGTCCAGGATGGCTTGATTTAGCAAGGACCAAGCATCGGCCTTACTTAACTGAACCCTACTTCTACCACCATGTTTATTTTACTGCACATTTGTGCATTTGCATGCATCTTGACTGAATCTTAGCTTTATTTCTTTTGTTCTATCTTCTGCATCTTTTGGTATCATGCGCATGTGTGTGTTAAGAACTTGTTGCCATGCGTATGTTTGTCTGGATGTACTAATTGTTATGCTTTGTGCTGTTTTGCTAGGTTTGGATGTATGTCTCATTATGACTGACATTGTTTTCTTGGTTTTTTCTATTTTGTTTGGATTGCAGGGACCGAGTAGGATGGCAATGATGAAGGGCAATCAATGACAATGCACTGATGCACAATCCTATAATATGGTAGACAACTCCAAATTGGAACGCTGGCGGGGCAATATGGGGGCATTTCGATGTCACTCTTTTGCAGCCATTGCGCATCTGATTGGGTTCAATGTCGAGGTAGCATTAAATTCGTGTTTGTATGCATTTTTAAAAATGTGCAATGTCTTCTGTATTCGTTTGTTTTCTGTATGTTTTTTTTTTTTTTTTTTTTTTTTGCAACCTTAGAATTGTTTTCCCACTGAGATTATATACAAGTGTGGCGAGGCAATCAGGAGGCACAGTGTGCCACCATTGCAACCACCTTGTATCTGATACCTTCGGTTGGTTTTAAAAATGGAACTTGTGCCAATGAAAGTGCTTCACATTGTTGCTATTGCTACTACCTGAGCCATGCCAAGCAAGCAATAACTATTTTCTTTCAAAACTCAGATGAAGTGCAAGGTTACATCAAAGGTTTGTTTGTATCACAATTTGCAATATCATTTTTCAATTGAAGAAATTTCTGATGCAATAACAGGTTTTCTACAGTATTGAGATTGGTCTGTGACGAAGGAGACAGCAAAAATGGAAAGCAAAATGGGAAGCATTCAAAGATATGCAAGCTTGTGTTTTGGGTTGTCAGTTATATATTCATCAGGAAAACTGTGTGATACATTTATAGATAACACAGTTTGTGAAACTCTCAGCTTGTATGAAATCTAAATAGTTTGGGATGGTTTTCATAGATAACAGCTTGTATGAAGAACATGTGTTCCCACTTTTGAATTATTGGATTTTCAGTTATATATTCATAAGAAAAACTGTAAAAACGAAACAAGGAAAAAAGTTAAAAAAAACTGAAAAACAAAGAATCAGGTAAACAAAGAAATAGTTAATAAGAAATCAGTATACAACAACAACCATTATGCAATGGTTGTTTTATTTATAACCCAACGTTTATTTTTGGATCAAGAAAAACAAGAATTAAATAACTTAGAAATTTTGGATTGGGTTTAAGAAGAAGATAACAAAATTAAGTTAAATATTGCAAAGTTAAAATTAATCCAATTTATAAAATATTTGTATATATTCGTAAACCATTTTATAAACTTAATTAAGGGGTGATCTTGAATTTTTATTTATCATTCTAATAATATTATGTTTCATAAATAATTAATTAACATATATATAAGGGTAACCTCACCTTAGCACCGAAGTGGCAATCATAACTCCACTTCGGTGTTACCAAACACAAGGAAGTATTGAAGTCACAATTTCTACATTCTCACTTCTACCATCCAAACACCTGAAGTGGTCACTGATGTGATAATTTCCTTTTTTACCAAACACATGGAAGTAGACACTTCCAACTGAACTCCACACTTCTACTGAAGTGGAGTTTTCAGTCTTCCATCACTTCAGTACCTCACTTCCGAACCAAACACGCCCTATATTTTTTCTTGTGTTGTTGGATAATTATTCCAATTGTATTAACATGAGATAAAACTACGATTATTTTTAATATTAAAAATCTAAATTAATTGCTATTAATAAAATCAAGTTTATTTTCTATCACATTCATACATCAATATTTATTTGTTTATTTATAATATATAAAATAGTTTATTTTCTTATTTTTGAAAAATATTGAGTTTTCCAAATATAAACCATTTTTTTAAATAAGCTAATTTTTTGAAACGTTTAAATAATAGCAATTATTTTTTATATTCTTTTCATTAAAAAAAGATAGTACCCTCTTATATGAAATATATGCAAAATAAACAACATGGTGTATGTGTGAGGATTTAATGAGAAAAGTGCAAGCCAAATTAGATGCATGATAAAAATTTAGGTTTTATTTATTTATTTATTTATTTTGGCAGGCGGCTTAGTAAACTATTCTCAAAAGACATAGTAAAAAGCACAGGAGTATCGATGTAGATTAATTCAGATAAATTATCGTTGATCATTATAAACTTATATTGGTATAAAAATATTATTGATTTTCCTCCGCACCTGGATAAACATCTATCACATGCTGATTTATTAATGTGTTCAACAGAGATAAAGTAAATAAAAGGAAAAGAAAAAGGTTACAGGTACTGATATGTTGTTGTGAATGTGGGGCGAATCATATTATATGTGTATGCGGGCTGAGTCATATTATATGTGTATGGCATGTTTTTTTGCTGTGAAAGTGAAATATTGATTGAGAATATATTGTTGCCTATCTCCACTATGACACTTTCCCGTATGGATTATACCAAATATTTGTCATTAATTGTTTCAGTCCATTGATTACATATTATATATATATATATATATATATATATATATATATATATATATATATATATATATATTAATTGTCATTAATTGTTTCATTAATTATATATTATACCAGCAACTGGGAAAATCCAAAAGTCTGAGCTTAGAGAAATGGTTAAGAGCTTCAAGGTGGCAACAATGGAACACCAAGAAGGTTTTTTCAGGTTGACAGCCTGAAACTTTGAGGCAATCTGTTGTCTTTCAACATTCATCTAGGAATTAAGGCTAGTGGGAAATGAAATGACTTCCTCCCGAGAACCTCCCCCTCCTTCTTCTTGGGAGGACATCGCTAGTGCAGTTCACAAATGACCGGCGACGGTGGCCCCCCTTGACAACGCTACGCTAGCCAAACTTAAAGCCTCAGTCACTGACACAGTTCGGGTGGATGCCGAATCGAAGCAGAGAGCCCACCGACGATTCCATCTTGCATTGTATGGCAAGCAATTCGGAAAATCCCCTCCCTTCGACATGGTCAAGTCTTCTCTTTTGGGTCTCTGGAAACTATACAAGATTGTCCATATCTCGGACATGCCAAACGGATATCTGCTCATACGGTGTGAAACCGAATCCACCAAACAGCAGTTTCTATTTGGTGGACCTTGGATGGTGAACGGCCTCACTTTGCAACTAGTGCCCTGGCAACCTTACTTTGAACCTGCTCATACAAAACTTACAAAGGCGATGGTGTGGCTTGAACTCCACAACCTGCCGGTCAAGCTTTGGGATGGAGAAAAGTTCAAAAATATCACCAAGCCTATAGGAAAATTGTTGAATATTGACGAGTTCACGCTATCCTTATCAAGAGCTCGCTATGCCAGGGTTTGTGTTGAGATTGATCTCGCTCGCCCTTTAAAGAGAGGTTTCTGGTTGGAAGACAATGAATACAAGGTGTTTGTCATGATTCTTTATGAAAGAAAGGTTGCCTACGTTTTATTACAATTGTGGTTTGGTAGGTCATGGGGCCAATGGTTGCAGCCGCCGACCTGGAAGCTCACCGGAGGACCAGGTGATGGAGGATGCCCGGAGGGTGGCATTCTTCCAAACAACCCTAGTTCTATGCCGGAGGGTTCACAGGTCAGGCAGGTAGTAGCCAGGTTCAGTGATAATCAGACCCACAATCAGAAAGATGATGACAATCAGGAGTTCGGTTCGTGGATGCTGGCCACTCGGCGGAGAAATAGGGGTAGGGGTCGTGGTGCTGGTTCCTCTTCCACACGTGGATCTCACGTGCATCAACGGGATAGGGATGATGTGCTCCCATCTGTTCAACATTCTCGAGATGCGAGTGGAGGCTTCAACGGGCAAAATGTGGAAGGCAAAGGCATTACTAGTCATACACGTGGCGGCCATCGCGCTCGCGGTGGTGGGCGTGGTGGCTTTTCACATCATTCATCTGATTGTTCGGCACCCTCCTCCATTTCCAAGGATGCCCTGACAGGCGTTGGGACATCTGCTGATCCATGCTCTGACCGTTCAAATATTTTCCCTGCTCCCAATAGAGAGATTTCTGTTTTGGAAACTGATACAGTTCTGTTTCGCAAGTTTCCAAGGAGCTACAACAATTGGACTCTCGTGACACTCAAGGCCCATTGAAACAAGATAAGAAAGGAAAAGGGATCATTATTGAAGCCTCGGGATCCATCTCTGGCCTTCTTGTCTCTTCTAGAGCCAAGGGGAAAAGCGAGACGGCAAAGGGTTCTTCTTCTTCTTTGGAGGAGCCTGAACCACCTCCTTCTCTCCTCATGTGTATTGAAGAACCTTTACATAATCCCAACAGTGTCTCCGATATTCACCCGAAAGCTGTGGACAATTTGGAAAGCATTTTGCCTGCAGAAAAGAAAGAAATAGAGGGTTCTAATGGTTCAATGTCAGAGTCCGAATCTGCTGATTCAAACCAAGAAATGGACTTGGGTGATGAAATGGAGGACTCAACTACACTAAGCAAATTCCATGATGGTCTTCGGAAAGAAAACTTGGCCCGAAAAGCCAGTACTCTGCAAAAACTCTCACCAAAGGAAGGACGGCTAGGGGAAAGTGATGATGGAGACCCCATCAGGATTTCCCGACGCCATGCTTCCTTGCCTTAATTTCTTCTTCTGTTATTTTTTGTTTAGTCATTTGCTAGTGTTTTGAGCAACTTATGTTACTTTTGGTTTCTGATGACAGGGAATCTCAATATAATTGGCTGGAACTGCAGGGGATCCACAGGCAAAGACAAGATCAGTAGAATCTGCAGACTCATAAAAGAGAATCGCATTGATATCTGTGCGTTGGTGGAAACCAGGGCTAACAATGATAGGGTTTTCCGTCTTTGTAATCAATTTTCCAAATTCTGGAACCGGGTAGCCATCCCAACGGATGGATATTCCGGAGGAATTATCATTTTGTGGCGCAAGCAGCTAGGCAATATAACTCTTGGAGCTCGCTCTCGCCGAGTTCTTCATCTTATTTTTTCTTCTTCTGCAGATCACCCTTGGATTATCTCGGTAGTCTATAATGCTCATCACCTTAATCTTCAAAAAAAACTCTGGAAAGAACTGTCGATGATCTCAAAACTAATTTGCCCTAGATAGTCTTGGGTGACTTTTATGCCATAATCTCTGCTTCCGAACATAAGGGGAGTAATTTTTACTATTATGCTCACAAAGCTTTATTCTTTTCTAAATTCATTACTGATAATGCCCTCATTGATGTTAGATTTTCGGGAGCCTCTTTTTCCTGGTGCAATGGGCAACAGGGTCTTGCTCGTCGTTGGGCTTATCTGGACAGATGCTTGGTCAACGACCTTTGGTTAGCTTGCTCTTTTAATGTTTATATCAAATATCTCCCTAAGATTTGCTCTGATCACTCGCCCATGCTTATTACTATAGCTAAAATCAATTTTCCTGCTTGCCGCATTTTCGCTTTGAGAATTATTGGCTAGAGCATGCTGATTACATTTTTGAAATTCATAAAGCTATTGGTCACTTTCCTCATTCTAATCCCATGTTCTATCATGTGTTGGCTCGGGTTAGAAAAGGGCTTTGCTCTATTAGGAAAAAGGGTTTGGGTGATCTTGATATGGAAATTAAAACTATTAAAGTTCAGCTCCAGGCTTTAGAGGTTGATGATATGTTAAACTCAAATGTTAACTTAGACTCTCTTAGGAGCCTTCAGAACAGATACAGAGCTTTGTTGAGACAAAATCACAGCAAATGGATTCAGAAGTCTAGAGTGAATTGGATTATGGGTGGGGATATGAATTCCTTTTTCTTCCACAGAAGTGTTAGGATTTGTAGACACCATAATTCCATTTCTCACGTCTATGACATTAATGGCAGGGATTATAATGATTCTTCATCCATTCACAATATTTTTGTGGACTATTTCTCTAACCTGTGGAACAATCCTGATCCTAGGTCTTTTGATTGGTTTTTGAATGCTATTCCTTCTGATTTACCAACTCTCTCTATTGATCAACAATTAACCTTGAATAGACGTGTATCCATAGATGAAATCCATTTTACTCTTCTATCTCTCTCTGAAGGCAAATCCCCGGGTCGTGATGGCATGAATGTTGAGTTTTTCAAATTCTTTTGGACTGATATTGCGAAGCATTTGGTCCCTGCTATTAATTTATTTTTTCAAAACACTGTGATGGCCTAAAGCCTGGGGCCGGACTTACATTACTTTAATTCCTAAGAAAGATCACCCTAAATATGCCTCTGATTTTTGTCCCATCTCTTTGTGTAATGTGGCTTATAAGATTATTACTAAGATTCTTGCCAATCATATTAAAGATGTGATTGCTTCTCTGGCTGGTAAAGAACAGTGTGGCTTTATGTATGGTCGCTCTCCTGTTGATAACATTATTGCAGTTCAGGAAATGATTCACTCCATTAATCAGGAGAGAACCATCCCCCCTAGGATGCTTGTTAAAGTAGACATCATAAAAAACTTATGATACCCTTAATTGGAACACTATTTTGGCCACCCTCTTCAAAATGAATTTTCCTAGCAACTGGATTGCTTATATTAGAGCTTGTCTTGGTGCCACTTCTTATTCTATTGTTATCAATGGGAAACCCTCTGTTTGGTTTCAGCCTTCTAGGGGTGTTAGACAAGGTGATCTGCTTTCCCCTTATTTATTTATTCTGGTTGCTCAAAACCTTATTGCTATCCTCAACAATGCCAGATTTCTTGGTGTCATTCTAGGTTTTTCCAATAACCTTGTGCATAATTTCAATCATCTCATGTATGCAGACAATTTAATCCTGGTTTCTTCTGCTTCTAGAAAAACTGCTAGAAATATTTGCTTCTGCCTGAATATTTATGCTCATCTTTCTGGTCAGTACCCTAATCATAGTAAATTTGAGATTTTCTTTCCTAATTGGTTTAACAATAGGGTTTCGACCAGTATTTGCAAAAATTTAAATTTTAAACAAGACAAAACTCCTTTTACATATCTTGGTGTTCTTATTTCTCCCAAACGGTTAGCATCTCCCATTTTGATTCAATGAATACTCGTATTAATATGGCAGTGGCTGAGTGGGGCAAAGCTAAATTGTCAAGAGCTGGCAAATCAGTACTCATTAATAGTACATTGATGGCCACTCCTATTTATTACCTTTCAGTCTATCCCATTCCTGATAGTGTTCTTTCTAAGTTTTCCAGAGTTGCTAGGAAATTTCTTTGGACCAACTATGATCAAGGGACTGGTATGTCCTTGGTTAATTGGGACATTATCTCTACTTCTAAGTCTGAGGGAGGTTTAGGAATTAGAAATCTAGTCATAGTCAAGCATTCTTTAATGGCAAAAAAATCTTCTTAATTTTCTTAACACGCAAAACACTCTTTTGGTTGACATTATGCATTTGAAATATGGGGATCACAATTTCTGGACTATGAAAGCTTCCCTCAATTGCTCTGCATTTTTTAAAGGTTTATGCATGAATGCTAATGTCATTAAACCCTTTTTGTGGATTAACTGTGTTAACCCAGTCATTACCTCCTTTTTGTATCATCCATGGATGTTTGACATTACCATTACTTTCAAACCTGTATTTCTCAACATGAACCTCAGTGTGGAAGAGATCACAATTGATAATTTACTTGTCAATTCATCCTGGAACATGAATGCTCTTAATCATCTCTTTGGTTCTGTTTGGGAGTCACCCATCTGTTCTCATGGGTTGATCACCAATGATGACAACAATCACTGGATTTGGCTACCTGAGTCGAAAGGGAATAAGATCTTCAGCTATTTATACTTTTTTGAATGGTAAACATATGATGGATTCAGAGTGGAAAGGTTGGTCTAATATCTGGAAATTGAACATCCCTCCAAAAACAAAAACATTTATTTGGTTGCTTAATCATGGGAAGATCAAAACCTATGAGTTCTTGTATCACGTGAATCTTGGTCCTCCTTAGCCTTGCAAGTTTTGTGGTTTGGTCATAGAATCTGCCAATCATTTATTTTGTCATTGCAGCACAAGTGTTAAAATTTGGAGAATGGTAGAAGCTATTACCAACACCAAGACAAGCCTTGTGAATCTATTGGTGTCTGGTCAGTGGCTTGATTTTCATTACCATGACAATTCTAAATTTGTGGCTTCTTTAATTACATCAACTATTTGGCTAATTTGGAAATGCAGGTGTAGTCTTATCTTCAGACAGGAGACTCCTGACATCCTTAGATGTGCTAACTTAGCTGTGATGCAAGTGCATGAATTCTCTGTTGGGCATAATACTCATAAAATGCAAAACTATTTTATACAGAATAGAGCGAATCCTAGATGTGTGGGAATCTTCTCTGCTGCAGCCTGGAATGAAGCCACAAGTAAGGGTGGGATTGGTTTCTTGATGGTTGATACTGATAGAAAGGTTTGTTGTGTAGGATTGGCCCCAGCTTGTTTGACAACAGACTGGATATCAATTTAAGGGCTGCATGTATGGCTCTTCAACTCTGCTTAGATGCCCTAGAGAGGTGCTCCAATGTCTACATTAGCTCTGAAGATCTTTGGAAGATGATCTTCCATCCTGATGACCTACCCCTTTGGCACCTGAAGTCCTCCACTGACGCTTTCAAGGAGTTGCTTGCATTGCTGAACCAACCTAAGCTTGAACTCATTCCTCATCAATGGAACAAAATTGATGGTGTGCTAGCAGGTTGTGGCATTCATTCAAATCAACTCTCATTATTTCACAAGGGTATAGAAAAACCAAAGTGGTTGATGAAGCTTTTAGATCAAATGGGCATTTCCAACTGATTTTCTTTTTGCTGCCAATGTTTGTATTTTAGTCCTTAGAGTTTAGTTCTGGATAGTTTGTCTTGCTTTCAGGTTGTTTCAAACTCTTTGTAATTTATTTTTGCTTTAATAATACTTAGCTACCTGGTAGCTCTTTCCTTCCCCCCAAAAAAAACAATGGAACACCAAGGCGTGGCTTTGTGGCGTTTTTTATTACATATTAATTATATATATTGTTATATGTAGAAATAAGAGGGCATGCGTGACATGCATGCATAATTGTCTTACACATAATATATTTTATTTGCTAATACATGTTATGTCCTACCATGGAACTTGCAATAGGTTCATGAAGGGAGACATCATGAAGTTCGTGAGCTAGTTAAAAATGTTGGTATCTTTTGTTCATTTATCCAGATTCTTTTAGCTTTTTGCACATAACATGTGATCCATGCTGCATTAAACCAACTATTCATCTTCTAGAGCAAAAAAAATCTAAAAATGCACCAGAATCCTAATAATGAAGTCTTTACTAATGACTTACAAATAACAAAAGTACATGGAAACTTAGCTAATTAATGAATGGACACATAAAACCAGAACATGGTGTATACATTACAAAAGTGCAAAGTTGTTGAGAAACAACAAATTACCTATCTGGCCTACTCTTCCGAGCCGGTTATATCTAAATAATTTTGAACCACAACAACACCGTTGAAACCTGTCATTGGCAAACAAAACATGTGTCATTGGCATGGCTATAAATCAAAGTCAAAAAAGATGAACAACTTCATTGAGAAACAAGTTCTCTGACACTAGATATAATACAGAAAGAATTAGATGATGAAATCTACACAATGCATTGCAAGAAGAGTTTGCATACTCCCCTTATTACAAACAAAAGACAAAACATTTATAGGACAGATCATTGTCTGACTGTAGAAAAAAAATGTCTAAGTGTCGTAATTATAAGGGCTAATTTGGGAAATGTATTTCATTGACTAGAGTCAAAGATCACTAATATTACCAAAAGATAGTATATTAGTAACATCTACAACAAGATAAATAACAAAAAGTAGTATGAGATTTGCATCCTGACACACTTCCTGAACCCAAATTCTCTACACAACAATATAAATATGAAAGCCATTAAATTAAATTATGGGCTTACTCATAAAGATATTAATATTAGAAGAGAAACTGAATCATACAACTTTAGCTTAAAAAAATTAGCAGGAATCCAAGACGAGCAGGTTGAAATAGAATCAGTAACTAAGAAAACATATAAATGAATTACCCAGAACCACATCATCAAAAACCAAACCAATTTAAGCTAAAACCATATAATGGACTCGCAGGAGTTCCTAATTCAATCATTGTGAGATATAATTTACATTAGAAAAAATAAGATATTATGAGGAAATCAGCCACTTTCTAACATCCACATTACCGTGAAGCAAAACAGTAAAAGAGAATATAAATATATAAATGAATGGAAAAGAAAAAAATATCAGAATGAAAATTCAACAAAAAATCCAGAACAGCACACAAAAAACACACAAATAACCATTAAGGCATACTGCAACAAGAAAAGGAACAACTTTTCATAATCTCACACTTTCAAAATCAAATTTTTTTATCTATCTATCAAAATCAAAAACAAGAACAAAAGACCATTCAATTTGTTAAAACAAAGAAAAAGAAAATAAAATGTTAGTTCTTTCACATTTCCACGCAAGGAAGATGAATCAAAAACCCCCAAAATCAACCCTTCGGTCGATCAAGAGGTATGAGATCGAAGAAAGAAGAGATCTTGCCGCTGCCAAAAAGGAGATCTCATCTCTTCCGTAGGAGAGATCCACTTGTAGCTGACTTCGGTGAAGGAAAGATGGTGAGATGGGTGCCCGACTTTAGTGACTTCAAAATAGGTTTTGGAAGTGGGTGGAAGTGGGCTTTTATAAGTGGCTCACTTCCCCATTTCAGTGTAAAAAATGTTGAAGTGGGTTTTAACTAAAATCCATTTCAGAGGAAAAGAACATTAGAAGTGGGGGAAGTCAGTCCACTTCTCCCCACTTACGGCGAAATGAACGCCCCTTAACAAAAAAAGAATGGCTAATTATATTAGGATTTTCTTTTTCAGGGCAAAAAGATTGGAGCAATAAATACATAATCCCATAGTAAAATAATGTTATTTATACAAATGCAACTATTATTTTTCATTAATAATTCGGATTTTAACCAAATTTTGCATTCCAAAAATACCCTTTTCCTTTTTTAAAGTTACAATTATGCCCTTTCAAGCTTTTAACATTTTTATTTGCATTATAACCCCAAATCTATACTAAAATTACAAATTTTTTACTATGAGTTATAAATATACATCATATAGTAACCAAAGTAGAAGATTTACAATGCAATTATGTTGCTTGAATGTAATTCCATAACTATCGCTATGTGTTAGTTTAGATTATACTCCCTCGAACTCTATTTACATATTCTCTTCTCTTGTGTTTTTTATATGCACATTTAGAAAATCAATGAAATATTAAATAATATTTTCACAAATTTATCGTTTATTTTTAATATATTTCTACACTTTTTAATATTATTTTGATAAGCATAAATTTATTGATGGACTTTTAAATTAAGATAATTTTGAAATTATTGTATATTTTTTATAAATTTATGACTGTTAACTAATTTTAATCAATTTTTACTTTGTATAAATCAATTAAATTGAACATATAAAGTGGATAGCAGGAAGTAGCTTATAAAAATAAATTTTATCATTAAAAATATTAAAATTAGTTTTTAATAAAGAAAGTTTTTTGGTAAAAAGAAAATTGCATTTTTGGTTCTTCTCTTAGAAGTGCTTATTTAGTAAATTATGTTTATAAAATATGATAAATCACAAACATTATTTCCCTAATTTATTTTGTTGTCTTTTGTTGTCTTTTTTACTGTGTAATGTTCAAAAACTAATTCTTCCTTATATTTTACATTGTTGAAAATACAAAAATATAATTATAGCAAACCAACAAGAAAAAAACCAAAACTAGAATACACAAGCAAAAAATTTAGCTAATTGAAATGGTAAAAAAGATGGGCCGGCATAATATAATATAATATAATGCATAATATATAATATAAGTTAAAAAACAGTTAAAACCTAATTATTAATAGTTGTGTTTCAATTTTTCTATAAAACTTGTATTTATATACTCTAGAATGAGTTAAAAAATATTTCTTTATTGTTGATCCTTGCTTTAATTTTGTAATCCGTAATATTATTTCTTTTTTCAAAATATGTTTTTATTGGTATAATGTTTAATATTTAACTTATTTGGTATTAGATTTCTAAGAAAAATTTATGATAGTAAAATGGAGATAAATTTTTCTTTTCTTTGGTCCTAGGTAAGTTAGATAACAAAATACAACCCATTTATAGATTTAATATAATGATATTTTTTTAAAAATTGTTTCGATAAACATTCTATTTAAGAGAAATTAAAAATGTGTATAGATGTGGACGTCAGCAATAAATTGAACATGTATCTATGCCCTCACTTTACATGGTTTTTTGGGTTTGATCTTAAGTTATGCCCGAAATGAATACCACACATAAGGGACTAAGCACCAATAGGCTACAAGGCAATTGCTATGCAATTATTGTTGATTAACCTTCTTAATTTTTGTAATAAAAGAAATAGCCATCTAGTTTTAATTCTAGTTATTCTTTACTCTGAATCCATTGGATTTTGACAATATGATTTTTCTAATAAAAATTGAGAAATAAATAAATTATGCACCTAGATTTTTTTGGCCATATTTACTCCACTTTTATATTAATTAATATTACCACCACTTTTTCTGTTTGTTAAAAAATCTAATATAGTATGACAATAGTACGTCTCAGACTATATCATTTTAAACATGTATAATGTTAGATGTTAATTACAACTTTAAACCGCAGAATATACAAATCTCGAGATTTGAAGGCTTTACTTTGTTCCTCTCTCAGGTAGTAAGATATTCAGAAGGATTGGGCTTTAATGTTGGTATACACCTAAACAAGTTAACTATGATTTAAATTTTAAAGTAAATTAATAAAAAATATAAGACAGTTGATTTAAGTTTAAATTTAAATCGATTTTGTTCTCAAGTTAACAAAATAATGAAGATTTAAATTAACACTTCTATAATATTGTTGGATGAGAATAAAGAGAATTTACTTCATATTTATATTTTTATATTATCAAAATTTAACTATCTCTAATATTTGAAATAATTTATTATCATATTTTAAAAAAATATCAAATATTTCATATAATAAATCATTTCATCATAATAAATTAATCATTTAAAACTTAAACAATGATCTAATTATTCATTCCTACAGCAACATGTGTCATGTGCCATGTGTGCACTCGGAGATTGAATTTGTCTATCATTTTTTTTTTTTCTTTTCCCTGTAGCCAACGAGATGTGGAGCTGCTTTATTGTGCTCTTTCAACTCCCGACTGCACCTAGATCCATGTGTCACCTCTGGGGCAATGGAGGTTAGGTTGGCCCAAAATCACCTCTGCACCTAGATTGAATTTTTTCTTTTTTTTTTGCCTGTGCACTGTCTTATTTTGAAATTTGTCCGAATGATCTTATCTTGGGTATCTTCAGTAGCAGTGAGTCCTAGAGAGAAGTGCGAGGAGGATATTTTCATCGTCAGAAGAAGCTTGGATTTTTTTAGCCCTAGAGTGGCGGAGGTTGCTTCGGCTCCGCAAACTAGGGAGAATCATGTTGTGAATGCGGCTTAGGTGATTTCGGTGGCCTTGAGTAGGGGTCCTTGCTCTGTTCCTTGTGCTCCTTTGTTTGTTCGCATTTGTTTTGTAGTCGGTTACCATATCTTGTGGTAACTCTTTTGCTTGTTTGTCGGTTCGTCTCTCTTGGATGTTGGTTGTACAGTTCTTTTTATTTAATTGAAGTAGTTTATCCACATTTTAAAAAAAAAAAAAATTATTCATTTCTGTGCAAGGGAGTAATGTGCATTTATAAATAAAAATAAATAAATAAATAAATATAAGATAACTAAAAGGATGCGAGACAATACAAAACAAACGAAATGCACGACAAAAGCCCTGAAGCCATGGGCTTAGTATGAACTTTGGATGAATAAAAAGTTTAATTCTATTAAACATAGTGGAATGGGAAACATGAAATAATAAACCAATAACGAAATAGATTATCTTTTATAATAATTGAATTAATTTGAATTATGTATACAAGTTCTTCAACCAAACTAAATTGATTATATAGTTAATGAAAATAATTAGTATCTTGTATTTTATAAATATCATTTATAAATGTTTTGACTGTTTTAATTAAGTGTAAATCGAAAATTTTAAGATAAATATCAGTTAATGCTTTTATTAATTTTAATTTGTTTTAAAAAAATCAATAATTTAATTATATCAATTTAAATTTTCAAATCTGATTTGAAATAATGATGGAATAAAGAGTATTATTCTTTTAAGTTGTATACAACAATAAAAAAAAATTGGAATATATCAGGTGAATTACTTAATTATGTAAAATTTATAAACTATAATTCTCGATTAAAGATTTTATTATGCAATATATTGACGAGAAGTACATTTAATTTCATTTCAAGATTGAATTAATTATGTTATTTGATATTATAAAATTTTAAAATATTTATTTTGTTAATGTTGTTTAAATAAAATTTTATATTGTTTCTTTCCCACCAAAATTGAAAAATAAGATAAAAAAACATTTATTATAGCTTGGCTTCAATTTTTGCAGGAGTTTTTTTATAGAGTATATATAAAAAAATGCAACAATATATACAATTGAACAATATTATGGTAAATAATATGTTTGGATTTAAATCCATTCACTTTTATCAACTTTATTGTTTAGCATGGTTCAAGATACCTTAGTTTGTTTAATTGGTCCTGTTACATTGATTGCTTGCCATTAATATAGTTTGAAGTTTTATTCTTAAATATAAATTAAAATTTTGATTATCTCTCGTATATATTTCAAACAATTGTTAGGAAAAAAGAATTTCATCTATAAATTGTTTTTAAAAATGTCTTCACAGATCATAATTAATATTTATTAAAAGAGACCGTTGAGTTATTATTGATAGGAAAAAGGCACACTAATCTAAATAATTTAAAGAGTAAAAATTCATTTATGCTTTGTTCTTTATTTTATCATTAAACATATGTTTATTGTCATGAAATATAGGACTTTAGGTTTTGGCAATATATTTTTTTTAAAACTAACAGGTTTATGAGGATTTTTTTTTTTTTTTTTTAAAGATTTCAAGTACTATTTATTAAATTGTTTAAATAATGCAGGAAGTTTTGCTATAGATATTTATATCTATTCATATAACAATATTTGTTTTGTTATCTCTTATAACTGAAATAATTCATTGTGTTATTTGTTTAAAAAAATTGAACTTTATGTAGTACATCATTTCTTTCAAATTAGTTTATTATTTCAAAATTATACAACCTTAAAATTATTCTATATTTGTCAAGAGGAAATGCTCCTTCATATGAAATAAATGTAAGGTGACTAAAATGATACATACAATACATACACTACTACATAACTGCCTATTTGCAGCGATCAAAAACCGCTGCAAAAGGTCTTAAAACCATTGCATTTGCTCTAGTTGCAATAGATTATTGCAACGGTTCTATACATCCTATTGCAATGGTTTTACACTGTTGCATAAACAATTCCAATTGGCACTAGCTTTTGCAGCGGTTTTAATTATGCAGCGGTTGCTTCAAATACTGCAATAGTTTATTTTGCAATGGTTGTTTTATATAATGCAGCAGTTTCACAATACCTACTGCAGCGGTTTGTTAATATATATTACAATGTTTTATAATATATATTGCAGAGGTTTTGGAATATATATTGCGATGGTTGGGGAATAGCTATAGTAGCCGTTTGTTAATATATATTACAGCAGTTTTATAATATATATTGCAGCGGTTTTGGAATATATATTGCATCGGTTTGGGAATAGCTATAGTAGCGGTTGTGCACAAATTATTATAATGATTTTATCTAATCTATTGCAACAGCTTACAATATCTCTTACAATAGTTAATAAAATCCATTGTAGTGGTTTGTAATCCTGCACCATTTTACAAATAATAATTTTAATAATTCAATTCAATAAAATAATAACATTATGAAGCATCATCCAAAAATGTAATAAACACTTAGATCCAACAACATCACATTAAAATTGATAAAAATATTTAATAACATAAGAATTTAAGGAGAAAACTAGTTAATACAAGACAATTTTGAAGTTAATACAAAACAAGTCATCTTTAATGTCTTGGAATGGAACCAAAAGTATAATATCATTGTCCCTGTAATTATAAAAAATTAGTTAGTAAAAATAATAAGAAGAAACGTGTACCGTACATACAATTTATATTACTTAATGTAATAATAAAATTTGTTAAAAAAACATTGATACTATAAACTATATTCCAACATAATAACATCAACTAAAATAATAATTATTATAAAAGAATACCTAAGGTTCATAGCTACTAGCAGAGGATATATTACGTGCACGTATTGCTTGAGTTTGTGCACTATTAGCATCTCCTGGAGAACCAAAATTCAAATTAAATGCAGGAACTTGGTTGATGTCCATTCCTGGAACCAAGCCTTGGAGTTGTGACATCATAGAAAGAAATTGTTGCTGCACAGATGATTGCAAAGATGATTTATAGGTTGCCATTTGTTCTTCCATTTCTTTTCTCATTTCTTCTCTCATCTATTCCTTCATGATTTCAATAAAATTTTGAGAAACTTTTACAGAAGATCCATCACTAACTCCTTTTCCTTTCAAATCTGTTGGTGTAACACTCCTCCTATACAACATAGCACGACCCGGTCATGTCCCTTCCATCACCACAAAAAATACATCAACAGATTGGTTCTCACTACTTTGTTGTGATTGGACAACTTGCATTTGAGACTATAATAGCAAAAAAAACAAACTTTAGTAAAAATTTATTTTTGATGTTATATTGATCATGTGTAAGACAAAATATCACATTCCAAAATCATATTATAAAAGCATATAAATAAAAGGAAATCCTTACAATCTTGTTGCTAGTATCATCAAAGGACTCCTTGTAGGTCTTGTTCAGTTGTCCTTTTCGAGTTTCAATAAAAAGAGTAGTATTAGTTGGTACCTCATTGTTTTCATTTGCATCTTGCTGTTTTAATTCCACGAAAAAGAAAAAACAATAACAAAAAAAAAAAAACATAACTTTCATTAGTAAGGACTTGTATACGATCTAAAAAGAATCAAATGTAGCACCACACATAGCAATTATCATATGAACAAAAACGACAATACAAATAGAAATAATTTCAAGATAATATAAAATTAAATTCATCGATGATACTAATTATAATTGGTATAATGAAGGTAACCAAAGCAATACTAATCATAATAAGTTTAGTCAAGCTAAGCAAAACATTCCTAGAATATCAATTTAAATTAAAAACAAAATTTTCATTAGCAAGGAATTGTATATGATCCAAAAAAAAAAAAAAAAAAAAAAAAAAAAATCAAATGTAGCACCACACATAACAATTATCATACCAAAGACAATACGATAACAAATATTTTTTTATTCTATTATAGTCAAGGTAAATTTATTGATGATAATAATCATAATATGTATAGTCAAGGTACCCAAAACAATACTAATCATAATAAGTGTAGTCAAGCTAATCAAAACATTCCTAGAATACCAAATTTAAAATATGAATACGTACATTTACCATTTGTTTTCATTGATGATACTAATCATAATAGGTATAGTTAAGATAACCAAAACAATACTAATAATAATAAGTGTAATAAAGTTAACCAAAACATTCTTTGAATATCAATTTAAAATAAAAGCATAATTTTCATTAGCAAGGACTTGTATATAATCCAAAATAAATGTAGATCCACACATAACAATTATCATACCAACAAAAAAGACAATACAATTAAAAATATTTTCACAAGACCGCAAAGTTGAATTTAGTAATGATATTAAACATAATAGGTATGGTCAAGGTAACAAAAACAATATTAATCATAATAAGTGTAGTAAGCTAATCAAAACATTCATAGAATATCAAATTTAAAATACAAAACAAAAAAATACATACGTACACTTACTATTTGTTTTCTTATCCTAGCAAAACTCTTTTTGCCTGTTGTGTGCATATTAATTTGTCTCTTACGATTATTTGCATTTACTTTGGTGATTCTCTACATAAAGATTTTCATCACAATTAGCATAGCTTGGAAAAAGTAGTTTTGACATTATAAAACAATTAAAGACTAGAAATTGTTATACCTTTGCATTTGTTGAATTCCAATAGTTCAAAAGTTCTTTGAATTTATCTTCTCTGATATGTTGTGGGTGATTCAATATTCTAAGCTTATTAGTCTTATACTTATAGTAATGTTCTTATTTCACCCTACACTTATATACTCTCTGATCATCTCCAATAGTAGCTAAAACCACTTTTTACCTTCTTGAGAAACTATGTATTTTTTCTTCACAAATAATTACATTTAATCAAATTATAAAACATGGCAAATGTTTAATATGGAAATAAATAATTAGATGACAAACAAGTAAGATTCTTATAAACCTAAACATTTTTCCATAATGACTCTTTTGTAGCCATTGTGCACCAATTAGTAACTGTAGAAGGTGCAAGTGTTGAATTTCGAGCCAATGTTCCTAAGAAACTGCCGAACTCATTCAAAGTCTTATCATCTAGTACTATTGGCTGATTTAATTCATTTAAGAAAATTGCCTTTCAGTTTTCCTCAGACCGTGCATGAACTACTTTCATTGTTGTTTGACCTCTCTTTTTCAATGTAGAAGGACCTGCATTATATGTAAAAGCATTATAATTGCATTATATATTCATAAACATGATTATATATTGAATTTAGTAACTGAACCTGCTGAGCTTGTAATTTCATCCTCAGTTGCCACTGTTGCAATTGTTGGTGGAGGTCCCAATTTGCATGGTTGAATTTTGATTTATTTCTTGTTGTTTTTCAGAAACTATATGATCTAGATCATGTTGCTCAAGCCTAATCCTCATTTCTTGCTCCATTTGTACTTCATGTTCTTGATCATGATTTGTTTGTGTAGCTTCCTTCAACACATGATCTCTTGTGTGTACTATATTTTCATGAGCTTGACTTCTGCAGAGTTTATGTTGTACCCGCAAATATGAAGCAATAGTTTCTGGTTTCACAAACTTCTTTGTCTTCTTCATTGTCAATATTCAGAAATTTTTTACTCACTAGATTTTTTTTCCCTTCCAAATATGCCAAAATCAAGTTAATCATGAAAATATATATACTATAGCAAGTAATGTGTGAAAGAGTACTTAAAACAATTTTTTGCACTTTTAAACATACGAAACCTAGATATATGACATATAATGTACATTGGTTGCATATAAGACATTAGCTTTTAAAATAAGAAGCTTTAGCATATTAAATCTTATTGCATCCATTTTTTGCGGGAACAAAATCATACCTGATAGAATTTTCGTGAATAGCACTTGAAATAGCTAGCCTCAAAAAACTTTATGTGAGCTTCGTGAAACTCAACCCTACAATAAAAGAAAGAAATATTTTTAGATATGTGAAATTGTCAACTCATCCCTAGTCACATGAAATTATTTTGAAAAAAAAATCACAAATATTATTAGCTTGAAAAGAACACAATAAACTAAATATGCATTAGAATAAAAATGGAAACATGGAAGATGATAAAACCAAAATTTCCAACATCATTTAATATCAACCATCACATTTACAAAAACTAGATATATGATAGAAATGAAAAAGTTTTTCTACTCACTAATATCCATCCAATCCCAATTAGTATCATCAATATCTGAATCTTCTTATATGTCTTCATTTTCTTGAACTTGTAACAAATGTGAAGTTATATCTATAGTTTCAATAGCTTCATCATCTCTTGCACAATTTATAAATTCTGTATCATCATGTGATTCACCAATATCATCCGAATAGTCATTAATCTCACTCCAAAAACTTGCTCAATATTTGGACAATTTTCCTTTTCAAGGCCATATAAATCTCTTGGAACTTTTTTCATAACATAATGTAGCCCAACTTCAATATAATCTTTAATATAGAACACTTGTTGCACTTATGAAGCAATGACAAAAGGATCATCCAAGTAGCATAACATGTTAAAATCTACGCAAGTGAGCCCATAGTCATCTTTCACAACCTGAAACCAATCACACCTAAATAGCACAACATTGAACTTACCCCAATAGTCAATTACAATTATTTCATCTATTGCTCCATAGTAAGCAACATCTCCAATAATTAGATTTTGATCCCTAGCACTTGAAAAACTTGGAGTTAAAGCTTGCAAAGTGACTCCACTATTTTGAGTTTTGCATCTTGCATCACGTTTTCTAGTGTGAAAACGAAAGCCATTGATGTAATACCCTTTATATTTGATAGCAACTAGATTTGGGTCTTTAGAAAACCATATAATATAGTGAGGCACACTTTCATTCTTCACCCTTTCTTCAAACCAAAATATAAGATCTTGAATGTGAGTTTGTGCTCTTTGCCATCTACTTGATTTACTTCTTGAGTTTATCAAGTTTTCATGTTCTCTGTATTCATCAAATACAAACATATTTAAACAATTACAACTCATGCTACTTAAAGAGAGAGAGAGAGAGAGAGCATAGACAAAATCTTTTAAGAGACATGGTTACTTCTTACTTGATGTATTTCTCCACTTGTTTGTCTCCACAATTGAACAAAGCATAACGATGAGCTTGTGCTAAGGCCTCCTGGTTCAAAGTGAAAGTCTTACCAATATTTCTCTTGTTCCCCATAATTGGATGACCAAGCTTAAGGAAAATAGGAGATGCTTCATCATCAATTGTAACCATATTAGTATTCTTCCCATATCTACTGAATCTTGTCTTCACACCATAATGTATATATCTCGAGCAAAATACCAAGCATTCCTCAGCTAGATACCCCTCTATAGTAGATCCCTCCGGACAGCTTCGATTACGAACAAAAGACTTCAACTTGCATAAGTTTTGCTCAATTGGAAATATCCAACGACAATGAACCAGACCACCAAGTTTGATTTCATTAACCAAATGAATAGTCAAATGCACCATTATATTAAAAAAAATTGGGATGAAAGTCATTTCTAGACGATAAAGAATTTCAATAATTTCCTTCTGCAGCCGATGAAGATCCTGCATCTTCACAACTTTACTGCATATACCCCGGAAAAAATCACCCAACTTGATTAAGACAATGGCAACATTTTTAGGCAATGCCTTCCTCACAACAACTCTGAGTAAATATTGCATCATAACATGAGCATCATGGCTTTTAAAGCCTACAATCTTCTTAACATCCAATGGCACACATCGAGAAATATTTGATGCAAACCCTTGTGGCAATTTTGCATTCTTGAAGACTTTGCAAAAAAGAGTTTTCTCATGTGGGTTCATAGAATAACAAGCTTTAGCATATTGAATCTTGTTGCATCCATCTAATCGAGTAGGTTGAAGCTCTTTCCTTATACCCATTTCTTCAAGGTCAAGGCGTGCTTTCAGATGATCATTTGTTTCCCCAACCAAATTTAATAATGTCCCCAACAAATTGTCCCAAACATTTTTTGAATATGCATGACATCCAAATTATGGTACAAAGTATTTTTCTCCCAATATGGCAACTCAGAAAAAATGGACTTTCTTTCCTCCATGGACCATTCTTACCATGTGCCTACTTTTTTTGTGTCTTGCCAAAAACTTTCACATGATTTCATAATTTTTGTGCAACATCCAAACTTGACAAATAAATCTTGGTATCTCTCAACTCCACAGTACCATCAAACGATGTCTTGTTATAACACCAAGGATGATTTTTAGCTAAAAATCTCCGATGACCCATATAACATATTTTTCTACTATGCTTCAAATATTTGAAACAAGTCTCATAATTACAATAAGGACATGCTAACATTCCTTTAGTACTCCATCCAGATAACATAGCATAAGCTGGGAAGTTGCTAATTGTCCATAATAATGCCACCCGCATAAGAAATGTTTGTTTTCTTGTGACATTATATGTTTCAACACCAATTTCCCATAAGTGCTTCAACTCTTGAATCAAAGGCTTCAAGTAGATGTCAATGTCTTTACCAGGTGATCTAGTACCTGGAATAATCATAGACAAGAAAATATATTCAGACTACATATAAACCAATGGTGATAAATTATAATTGATTAACACAACGGGTCAGGTGCTATATGAAATGCTCATCATTTGAAATGGAATGAACTCATCACTTGCAAGTCCCAACCGCACATTGTGAAGGTCTTGAGCAAACTTGGGATGCAAATCATCAAAATCTTTCCAAGCTCTAGCATCAGCCGGATGCCACAAATTTCCATAATTCGGACTATCTGTTGTATGCCATCTCATTGCAGTAGTTGTCTCTTCACACATGAATAACCTTTATAGCCTAGGACTAAGAGGAAAGTATCATAAAACCTTAGCAGGTATAGTGAATGATTTAGCATTATCATTTGTAAATTTGTCCTCCAATTTCCACCTAGAAGCACCACATGCATGACAATTATTTGCTTCTTCATGCTCATCCCAAAGCAACATACAATCATTTGTGCATGCATGTATTTTTTTATAATCAAGACCCAAATCTCTCACTGTATTCTTAACTTCATTAAAAGAATTCATAATTGTAGCATCAAGAAAGGCTTATTTTAATAAATCTAGAAGGTCACCAAATGCCATATTACTTAGCCCATGGAGACACTTGAAAAGATATAATCGAACGATGAAAGAAAGCTTTAAGAAACTCTTACACCTTGGATAAAGCTCTTGTCAGCCTTCCTCCATTAACTTGTAAAATTTCTTTGCCTTCGTATTTGGACCTTCACAAATCCTTGGGAGGTTTTGCTCTCCAATTGCTACATGTCTATACATATCTTGCAACATGTCATCTATGTCATCAAGAGGATCAAGTTCTTCATGACTATATGATGGCAATCCTTCAGAATACATTGACAATCCTTCTCCATGGAATATCCACTCAGTATAGCCTTCTACGAAACCATAGACTATCAAGTGTTCTCTGATTGTTGCTCTATAATATCGATCACAGTTTAAACACTTTTTGTAAGGGCAAAGTATTTCTTGTCCTTGCACTGTCCTTTGAAATGCCATACCCAGAAAACCATCAACTCCGCTAATATATACCCCACTAGCTCTTGGGAGAGCCATCCATTCTCTATTTCTATTACTCATCACTTTCGATTGTTTACAAAAGAAAAGAATTTCATAGGCATTATATATTTTTATTGGATATAGTAATTAGCAAATCATAATTCATAAGAAATTCCAAATAAATTACAATTGCATGCTTGCCTTTAATAACAAAATAACAAAATATTAGATAAGTTATTGCATTAAAGTATAAAGTGATATTGCATTAAACAAGGAATGCAAAAAAATAAAAATAAAAAAAAATATTTTTATAATTATTTTTTTGAACAATATAATATTTTCAATAAAAAAAATATTTTTGTCATAAAAATAATAAGAAACTTGTAGATACATACAATTTATATTACTTAACATAATAAGAAAATTTGTTAAAAGAAAAATGACACTATAAACCATCAAAATTCGTAAGAAATTATGAGGAAAAAAATTCATGGGCATTAGATATATTTATGGGATATAGTAATTTGCAAATTATAGTTCATAAGAAATTCCAAATAAACCACATTTGCATGCTTGAGTTTAATAACAAAATATTAAATAAGTTATTGTATTAAACTAGAAAGTGATAGTGCATTAAACAAGAATTCATCAAACAAATTTTCTCATCCAATTGCAATAAGTGAGAGTGTCCTTATGAACTATTCACTAGTCATGTTGATGAAGGGTAATGTTAGAGATCACTTGTATAATTTCTTTTCAAATAAGAGTTAATAAATCCTAAAAAATAAAAACAAGCATGTCAAAATATGTTACTATAGTAAATGCAACATATCCAAATTATGTAAACAAACACTAATGACAAAAACAAAACTATGAAGAAAACAAATAATAATAATAATAATAATAATAATAATAATAATAATAATAATAATAATAATAATAATAATAATAAAGAAAAAAAGAAAGAATAAAAAAACAAGAAATACAAAAAAATATATAATTAATTAATTAAATTTTGGTATGAGAGATTTTATTTAGATAATTTATCAAATGTTTTTTTTTAAATAAGTACTTTCTTAGTAAAAAAAAAGTTTTTAGATTAAAGAAATATCAAGGAAAAAGCATGCTATTATCTAACAGATTATGGATGATTTTTGGTGATAGAAATTGATGGAAACTTGCTAATTAATATATCATATTTAAATAGATGAGTGCACTGTGTACCGCCGAATACATAGCCATAAGACAAAGTATTGAAATAAAAGCCTAGAAAAATGAAAAATTATGATATGTTGGTATGATACGTTTCACAAGAGTTGCTGATCTTATTATAATTTTATTTGAGCATCTAGCGCATGCATGGGTTATGTTGTTGTGGTCTCCTTTAGAACTGCTTGACTTCCATGTTTTGCCTGCCTTACCGTGTCCAGGGAGTAGAATAAACATCACTCTAGCAGTGATTGACATGAAAAATGACTCCCTTGATCCGATTTTTGTGGCAAAGGTCACTATTTTTCTCCTTTAAGTCCCTGTGCACAAAAGCCAACTACATAGAGCCAAGAAATGATATATTATGGTGGAACTCTGCCATCACAGAATGCTTAAGGCACGATGATGTTCAACAGATAAGTTATTTGATGAAATGCCGCACATAAATCTGGTCACTTAGAATTGTATGATCTCTGGCTATGTTTGAAACTATATGATCGTGCAAGCACTCATGTTATTATCTAACAGATTATGGATGATTTTTGGTGATAGAAATTTATTTCTTCAAATACACACACGCATGCACCTCCTATCTTATATATATATATAATTTGGCATATAATTTAGTTGATGTCATTACCTTCAATTTCATTAATTTTAAATGATGGAAGATCAAGGTAAGAGCATAAATTGTGGCACAATTATAGAAATTGAATTAAAGCAAATCCCAGGGAAATTGCAAAAATTATATACTACCACTGCACTAAAAATTCAATATCGAATTGCAGATAAAAAGGAGTACATGTGAATGGGAACAAGACGAAAAATTTAAGGTGAATGGGACAAGGCTTACCTGATGATATCACAGGAAACAAAACCAGAACTGAAGCTGAAGAAGACGTACGAAGAAAGAGATAAGAATTGGCTAGCTTTGAGATTATGAGAACTTTATTTTCCCTAAGAATAACTTATGATCAGCTCTATTGTGTATCTTTCTGGATTCTCTTTTTCTGATGTTTTATTGTCATGCAAGCTTGATTAAATTTAGCTGTTCATAACAGTCATGTTTCTTCATATATGGTTACACAGCAGGTATTAACTTGAGTATATAATTTAGATCAGATCAGAAGAAATAAATTGCATTAATTAGTACTAATTGTAGTCTGGTTCATTATGTTACACAACAGGTATTAACTTGAGTGTATAATTTTCCTCAAGGTTGATATCTTCCACTATATAAAATAATTAAGCTTGGTAACTAATGAACAAGTTTCAGAAAAATTAGCTCATAGTCTTCTTTAATAAATATATCAAAGACAAAAATGACAGTAGCTTATGAAAACATAAGAATTGCCAAAAATATAAACCTTAAAGCTCACTTTTTACTATGGTGAACTATATAAAACTAAATCTAATACATTCAAGACATTGGTTATCGATTACTTCAATTAATGTTCAATCTTAAAGAAAATTAATGTTAAATTAAAGGATCAAAGATAGTGAAGTTAATGGCATGCTCAATTAGAAAACATCTCCCTCTTTAAACAACTCCTTAATTAGGAACTACAAGGAAATAGACCAACAGTTAATACAGTTGGCACACAAAATATTACATTAATTCTAAGTCGTAAACCACCTACATCATGGAAAATCCATTATTACGGATATTATACCTTGTACTAAATACAAGATGAGTAAATAACTGATCATCTAATACTATAAAACTGAATGTAATTAGGAACGCTAAATTATATCAACAAACTTACAATAAAACTACAATTAGATGAAGAAACTTAGCATCAGCTTATTCAAGTTTATAAATGCATGCATCATATACCAACAAAGAGGCTATCAACAAAAAACATAGAATTAAGTTTAGATAATCTTAATTGTGATGATATCATTTTTCTATGTGTTAATTACAATGTCAGCAAAATCTCACTTTACTCATATATACTTACTAATACTCATTTTAGTTCTTTAGTATTCTTCCATGATAAAAAGAAAGAAAGCAAAACAGCGAAAGTTCTTCATTGTAACCATTTTTTTTTAAATTTATCACATACTTGTTCTTGTGCAATTTGTTGAATTGAAGAACACTTTAATAAATCCAAATAAAAAAAGAGAACTTAGATGCAAATTATTTGACAACATAAGCTCACTTGCATCCTATATGAATGCTCTTAAAATTGTTTGAGTATCATGTTATTATTAGAAAGACATGTCGAAATAAATTTCATACCGATAGGCTTCCTTCAGGCAAAGTTTCTACACTTTCTCACCCAGCGAAAAAGCCCGAACCAAGAGGACTATATGGAACAATACCTATTCTGAGTTCCCTGCATATAAAATTGATTTGCATGTGTGATTCTTGCCTAGTTTTATCGATGTAACAAAAACTCATTAAACATCCAAAATAATAACCAGATAAACACCCTCTAGTTTTATCCTCTAATAAGGACAGGTCTTATTGATGCGCTAACCGCAATTGCACGGATCGCAAGCAAGTAGTAAAGTGATACCCCATGAGGGGTAGAGTTGTCGAACCACAGGGAATTGTACTCAAAGTACTAATTTCTTGTTTGTTGTCTAGTGAAACACAAATTGAGATAGAGTTGAATTGCAAAATAGTAAGGAAAAGATAAAATGGTGGATATGGTAGGAAGATTAGGATCGAGTGTTTCAGCAATATGAGAGTAATGCCCCGTGGTGATCCCTATAGACTATTGCACGCTATCTTACCCTAAGGGCCTACCAAGTACATTCCAATGATCCGAGTGTGTGCTCACAAGCAATGTTGCATCTATGGGTTCTCAAATACACCGAGTTTTGTTAAGGTAACTGTGTGTTTCTTGCTAAACAAGCCCCACACCAAGTTTTACCATAGCAACTGTGCAAATCAAACACATCGAGTTATGCAAACACAAGATTAAACATAAGAATCAAATAGAACTCCATAGAACAAATAGAAACAACTGTTTAAGTAATATAAATCATCTAAGTTCTCAAACCCTCCCCCACACTCGAAATTTACATTATCCTCAATGTATGAATGAATGACATGCAAAACGAGAAATGGGGACTTAAATATAAAGAGAGGGTACAAAAGTCTTCCCTGAACATCGAGAGTGATGGTGTTGCTCTCACATGTGTGCTATTCAATCAAAAGTATACATACACGGAGAGTGATGTTGCTGCTCTCAACGTGTTGCCAAATCAACTCCAAGCATCCACACACACCTGAGATATATGGAGGCACACAAGTGAAGCACACATATACAAAATAGGGTTGAAATAAAGTACTGAAAGTAAACAAACCAAAATGCCAGTGGAGCAGGGAACTCCCCTTGTTACTGGACTACAAGGTACGAAGTGCAGTAAAGAAAAAAAGATAACATGTTGAAAATAAACGAAGTAGACACTGTGATCGAGCAGTCAAGGTGTGGTGCTGTCACCATGAGAGTCGGTCCCGGTCTTGGAGTCGCTACTAGACTGAGACTCATTATCCGAATCATAATCAGTAGCATTAGGAGCAGCAGGGACATCAGTAGGTGGAGCAGAAAGGCCGACAATATCGATGCCTGTGGATGCGATGGGTGCTCAGGGGAAATCGGCTTGGGTGATAGAAGGACACCTAAGTGCTCAGCAATGCGGGCCACACTCCTCTGTAATCAGCGAAACGCAGTTGATGAACAAGTGATTTGACCTGCCTGACAAGGAGAAGTATGGTACGGTGATGATGAGCGCTGGCGAGTAGGGGTGCCTGGTCGAGAAGATGATGGGGTGATAGCCTCAGTGGTAGGTGGATTAGAACTGCGACGGACCCGAAACTCTATCCCCCGAGCTGTCTGAATCCGGTGTAGCATCCCCCTGGATCGCAACGTCTCAATAGTGATAGGGGCTACACCGCCAACCACCCGCATCCTGCTACTGCCCTGGAGAATACCCATGTGTCACACCAAGCGTGTGATGTACGGGCCTACAAATAGTGTGCCAATGCATGGGTTCGTCCCTTGGCAAGAGATGGATACCGTGACCTCGTAGCCTAGGTGCAGATGGAAACCATCCACCATACTCAGTAAAAAGTCAAACTCGTGCAGACTGACAACTCTCGTGTTCTCACCGCGCCCCGTCAGTGTGTGACTAAGTAAGAAGTGTAAATAATGTAGCGTGGGTGAGCTGAGTGCAGTAGCTTTAGTTCGCTGGGGGTCATAGTGCGGCGCAGTACTCAAGCACCTCCAGGTATCCTCTAGAAGCTCTATGGCCGGTTGATAAGTGCTCGTGTTACAGTAACACGAAGTGTTATTGTCTTATATTGAGAATTACTTTTCTCAAATTTTATTATTAATTGGTGTGCATTTGTGTGCTTTTGTGCAATGTAGATTTATGGAGCCAATTTAGAGAAGAAAGAGCAAAGTTAGGTCATGTTCACCGTTGTTGGGGAGTTCTCGGACCAAGCAAGGAACAAGGCACGAGTCTAGACTTGTGGGTGTCTACCAACCTCCTTTAGAGGGGCACAAAGGCAGCCACATTCACAAAAGTCTAACCCGTGTAGCATAGGAGAACTTCACTAATAAGAAGAAAGGAAGCAATCGACACTATCTACCATTGATTGTGTGCCCAATTCAACGGCCTTGATGAAGAACTATTAAATCGGGAATATTTTATGTGTGAGTATTGTAGTAATTTACTGCAGCAGTTTACTGTTCACTCACCTATCTTCTAGAGGGTCGCGGCTAGGGTTTGGAAAGGATTTTGTGGAGGATTGGAGCGAGTTCTCGCCATTGACATAGAAGCCCGTCAGAAGCTATTGGGGGAGCTTTCGTCGGCACCGATCCGGCGAGGTGTGCCCTAGGCTTGACGAGGAGCTTGGTGGAGAGGACGGAACGACCTCACAAGACCATTACCACACAGCACAAAGGTTTTCATCTATGTTTTCAATTCTTGTTTATTCTTATACATTGATGGATTTGTATAGCTCCATGGAGAGCTAAACCCCTTGTGGGTATTCGGACTTGTAAACCCTAGGATGACATTGTTTCTATGACTTTTATTATGCTTTCTTAATTTGATGCTTTTAATTGAGTTCCAATCTTGATTGCTTAATGTATTAATTTTCCCTTAGCTATGACACTAGGGTTGAGAATCATCTAGTTATCCTTTGGAGGTGTGACAACTCCTATAGGGTTAGACTACTCGAGATTGGAGAGGGTCGAGAGGGTGAGTCGTGAGGTAGCGAAATGTCCCCTTTCCTCTCCGGTGTGATTTTCCCTACCTCCGTGCTCCAAGACTTCTTAGCGGTCGAAGTAGACTAAAGTGCTAGGAGATGAACTCCCCTAGGGCTTAGTTGCTCAAGCGACAGAGCGAAGGGTTGTAGTGAATCCTAGCGCTGGGGCTTAACTAAGACTAGGGTTCTTTCACGTGGACCAAAGGGTTAGAGCTATACTTAGGAACATGGTCTATCACTTGGAATCCCTAAAACGTAATGCAATTCCACATAGTGTGAGGTTTAGAAAGATGAACTCCCCTGGGACTTAGTTTACAGGTCAACAAGAGTTAAAGGTTGTAGTGAAATCTAATACCGGGGCATAATGTTGGGATTAGTCACGGTTGACCTTAGGTTTGGGACCGTGTGCCTAAAGATGTCCACGACTCATTAAACATCAATAGGAGAGCATAATACGTCATCCTGCACTAGAACATTAGTCCTAGGGGTAGCTTATCCGGATACCCTACTTTACATATTGATTGTTCTTCTCTCTTACTCTTTGCTTGCACTCTTTTATCTTCCATATTTCTCTTTATTTTCTTGCATACACACATTGATCTTGTTCTCACTTTCCATACTTCACACTAGCTAAATAGCAAGTTTTTGTGTCTACAATACCTACTCCCTGTGGATTCGACTACCTTCTCACCGGGTTACTTTATTACTGTAACAACCCGTATATTTTCGGGCCACTAACACCGGTCTAGACGTCAATAGGGCATTGTAGGCCGGGGTTTGAGTGTAGTCAGCATCATACATGCCCAAGTGAATGGAGAACTCAGTAAGACTCATTCAATACAATGCACTGAAAACCTAGAACTATATGCAATCGGCCCGGTGGAAAGCGATAGTGCTCCGGAACAGCTAGAATGTGGCTAACACTTCAAGCGCCAACTGCTCGTGAGAGGTGTATGTGATCATGAACAACTGTCGCCACGCTAAGCCACTCAATAATTGTTGAATTTCCACTTCTAGACCCGCCTCGCGGAGCATATCCCAGTATATCTCCCTCAACTCGCCGAAATAATGGTGAGAGAGCCGATCATAACGCTCTTAGTGTGCCGGAGTGTGGAAGCGGGGTCCATGGTCAGTGTCGCCAAAGGATGAGTCACCACTGGGTTGCGTGGATGGTCTGGCAGCAATGGATTTTTGAGGCATGATCTGCAATGGATAACATGAGGGGAATCAGTACAAATAGCCAAGAAACAGGGGGAACATGGTCATGCCAGGATCACCCGGACAGTGTTCCTTGTGATGTTAGTAAAAGTGAAGGAAGGGGGAACACGGTCATGTCCCAAGCGATACGCCCATGTCACAAATGGTCGACTTCCCCAGTGAGGTCGCTGTGACCACAAAACCTCAATACAAACCCTATTTTGCTAAAAAAAAAAAGTCATGGATGATTGATATCACAAGCCTTAAATCCACAAAATGGGCAAAGAATTGAAACCATACCTAGCTTGGAGAAGGGAAAAGAGAATGTGACACTTTGAATGAGAGATCGGTGAAGAAACAACTTGTTTTTGCGAGGCTATAAAGCCGAGGAGGAGAGGTGGTGAATGGTTGAGAGGTGAAGAGATGTTTGGTGACGAGGGGTCGCGGTGGCTAGGGTTCCATTCTTCTCAACCCAAGGAATGGCCAAGTCCCAAGGGGCGCGATTTCACACGCCCCTGACACGTTGTGTCTCGAGGCGTGTGCTGAATTAAGGCAAACATGCCCGTATTATACCCGTTTCCCAACCCCTAAAGATTACAAGAAAAGTTTACCAAATTTGTAAAGGTTGTGACATGGTCGTGTCACGTGCTACCTGGCCGTGTTCACAGCTTTACATGCTCGTGTTCTGGCCATGTTCATCCTGAAAGATAATAGAGCTCAAAACCTGTGAAGATCAGTGGCATGAACATGGCTATGTCATGCTTGTGCCAAGGCTGAAAATATCTAGGATGAACGATTCCTCTCCAAAATCGTGTAGAAACCTAACAAAGTCAACAAGACTGCAATAAGGACAGCGAAAAGAATCGATCACAGAGGTATGAAAACAAAGCCTCAAAAACTAAAGAACACTCAAACTAATGGAAAACAAAGTGAAAACATACAAACAAAAAGACTTGGGTTGCCTCCCAAGAAGCGCTTGTTTTACGTCACTAGCTTAGCGTACCTATTTGCACTTACAGAGGCTCATGCAATCGAGACCTCACCCGGTCACCTAGACAACAACAACAAGTATACGGAACTAATGAGTCGATCAAGCTACTCTCACCAAAGGTCCAAGAATGAGTTGGTCTGTATATATTGGGATCCTTTAGTGATGTTATTGCCTCCTCCTTCTTTATGAGCACCTTGCGCCACCTCTTCGCTACACAGAAGAGCTTCTTTATGGTTGAAGCAGGAGGTACTACACTCTCTACCGCTGCTAGTTCTAAACAGTGCAGCTCTTCCTCAACGTCCTGGTCACTCGGGGGATCAGTCCCCAAAAGCTCTAATAGTTCATCCTTCATCTAAGTTTCCTACACGAAATCAATCACAACATCATCAATAACATCAAAAAAATAACAAGTGTCATCAAAATCCATCGTGTGCCTCATAGAGTCCTTGAGCTTGAAGATGACTTCTTCTTCACCCACTCGGAGTGTCATTCGACCATCCTTGACATCAATCAACGCCTTCAAAGTCACAAGGAATGGCCGCCCCTAAAATTAGAGGCACATCTACTCTGTCATCAATATCAAGTATGACAAAATCCACTAGAAAAATGAATTTGTCCACCTTGACCAACATATCTTCAATTATCCCTCTTGATTGCCGAGTGGACCTGTCTGCGAGTTGTAGAGTCATGGTGGTCGCCTTGGGCTCTCCAAGCCCCAATTTCTGAAAGATCTTATAGGGCATCAGATTGATACTCGTCCCAAGATCTGTAAGAGCCTTCTCATCAACTAGTCCCCCGATTGTGCATGGAACAATGAAACCGCCGAGGTCCTTCTCCTTCTTGAGGAGCTTGTTGCTGATCAGGGCCAAACATTCTTTACTAAGTGTCACTGAAGACACTTCTTCCAATTTCTTCTTGTTCGTGAGTAGCTCCTTCAGAAACTTAGCATACTTCGACATCTGAGAAAGAGCTTCAACAAATGGGACATTAATGTGCAAAGTCTTAAACATGTCGAGGAACTTTTTGTACTATTCATCTTGCTTGTCTTTCTTGACTTTCACCGGGTACGGGAGCTTTGGTTGGTACTCTTGCAATGCGCTCTTCTCCTTCCCGGTTCCTTCGTGATTTCCTCTTTAGTTGGGGTCTCAAAATCCACAACAACGGTCAGTTTAGCATGTTCCTCTTTAGGCTTCTTCTCTATAGGGCTCGGTAGGTGCTTTTCCACTCCTCAATTGCATGCCCTTTAGGGATTCCTTAGGATTAACCACCGTGTTGCTCGGGAGAGACCACTGTAGTCTTTCTTCTAACAACTTGGACATTTGGGCCATTTGATTCTCCAAATTTCTCAGTGTCGCATTAGTGTTCCTGATCATCTCCTCATGACTAGCAAAATAGGATTCGGTACTCTTAATAAACTTGGCCATCATGCTAGTGAGGTCAGGGAATGGTTCTGAAGATGACGAGGAGGGCGGTTGATGCACATGCAGTGGTGGAAGAGCATGTTGTTGTTGTTGTGTCCCCTGCCCCTTCTTAGACTGATTCCAGGAGAAGTTAGGATTGTTCCTACATCTCGGGTTATAAGTGTTGCTATATGGGTTGTTTTGGAATTGGCGATTCTGTCCCACATAGTCAACTCGCTCCACTTGTCCCATACTCGAATCAGTTGATGGAGGAAGCACTATCTCACCAGAAGAACCACAATTGTTGCACGAGGGTCCAGAACTAGAGAAAGGAGTTTGCATGGCATCTAGCCTCTTAGAAATTAGCTCAACCTGTGCCACGAGGGTGATAACGGCATCCACTTAATAAATACCGGCAGACTTCACCAGCTTGCTTCCTTCGGCGCTCCATTGGTAGCCGTTATTCGCCATTTTCTCAATAAGGGTAAAGGCGACACTCGGCTGCTTGTTGCACAATGATCATCCTAAGTCTATTGTAAAAATTCTGGATTTGCATCCATTCCACTATCCCATGAGGTGGACACTTCCTCAACAACTCCTCGTATCTCTCCCAAGTGTCATATAACGATTTTGACTCACATTACCTAAATGAGGAGATATCACTCCTCAACTTTGTGATCTTCGCCGGTGGGAAATATCGCAAAAAAAAAAAAATCTATAACTTGCTTCTAATTGGTGAGAGACCCTGAAGGTAAAGAGTTTATCCACTGTTGGCACTCCCTCTCAAAGTGAATGGGAACAACCTCAAGTGTATGGCCTTATCAGTGACATTGTTTATCTTGCAAGTGTCACAAATTTTCAAAAACTTCCGAAGGTGCTTATACGGATCCTCATCTTCGAAACCATCAAAGTGACATTCCTGTTGCACCCATGATAAGTGCTCGTGTTAAAGTAATACGAAATATTATTTTCTTACATTGAGCATTATTTTTTTTTCAGATTTTATCATTGATTGGTGTGCATTTGTGTTCTTTTGTGCATGTCAAGTAGATTTAGAGAATAAAGAGCAAAATTAGGTCATGTTCTCCGTTGTTGAGGAGTTCTTGGACCAAGCAAGGATCAAGGCACGGGTTTTAGACTTGTGGGTGTGTGCCAACCTCCAATGTGCTCGAATCGTTCTATGATTGGAAGAGCACAAAGGCAGTCACACTTATAAAAGTCTAGCCCATTTAGCACTGAAGAGCTTCTTCAATAAGGGAAAAAGAAGCAAATGACATGATCTACCGTTGGTTGTCTGAAAATTATTGTAGCAATTCACTGTAGCAAATTACAGAGAATCCAATTCTAGAGAATCCACACAGGCTTGTGGAAATTCCACACAGCCGTGTGGATATCCGATTTCAGCCTATTTAAAGCCGCGACTCATATTTCTTTGGGACTTTTTGACCCATCTTTTCCCCATCCTCTTGAGGGTTCGCAGCTAGGGTTTGGAGAGGATTTTGTGGAGGTTTTTAGCGAGTCTACGGCATCAACATCGACATCCTTTGGAAGATAGCTATTGGGGGAACTTTCATAGGCACTAATCTAGTGAGGTGTACCCTAGGCTTGACGAGGGGCTCGGTGGAGACGACGCAGCGGTCTCATAAGACCATTGCCACGCATCACAAGGGGGTTTTATCTATGTTTGCTATGCTTTGTGATTCATATACATTGATGATTTTGTATAGCTCCATGGAGAGCTAAACCCCTCGTGGGTATTCGGACTTGTAAACCCTAGGATGACATTGTTTCTATGACTTTTATTATGCTTTCTTAATTAATACTTTTAATTGAGTTCCAATCTTGCATGTTAATTGTATTGATTTTTCCCTTAGCCGTAACACTAGGGTTGAGAATCATCTAGGTTATCCTTTGAAGGTGTGACAACTTCTATAGGATTAGACTACCTGAGATTGGAGAGTGTCGAGAGGGTGAGTTGTGAGGTAGCGAAACGTCCCTTTTCCCCTTCAGCGTGATTTTTACTACCTTCGTGTTCCAAGAGTTCTTTGTGGTCAAAGTAGAGTGAAGTGATAGGAGTTGAACTCCCTTGGGGCTTAGTTGCGCGAGCAACAGAGTGAAGGGTTGTAGTGAATCCTAGTGCTGGGGCTTAATTGAGTCTAGGGTTCTTCGCCTGGACCAAAGGGTTAGAACTATACTTAGGGACAGGGTCTATCACTTGGAATCCTTAGAACATCAAGAAGTTCCATGTAGTGTGAGGCTTAGGAAGATGGACTCCCTGGGGCTTAGTTGAGAGATCGACAGAGTGAAGGGTTGTAGTGAAACCTAATATCGTGGCATAGTGTTGGAACTAGTCACGGTTGACCTTAGGTTTGGGACCGTGTGCTTAAGGATTTCCATGACTCATTAAACAATAATAAGGGAGTATAATACTAGTCTTGCACTAGAAACATTTGTCCTAGGGGGAGCTTGTTCGGGTATCCCATACTGGCATTGATCGTTTCCTCTCTACTCTTTGCTTGCACTCTCTTGTCTTTCATATTTCTCTTTTATTATCTTGCACGCACATTGATTTCTCTCATCACTCAGATTTCATACTATCTAAGTAGCAAACTCTCTTATCTTAAAAAACTACTCCTTGTGGATTCAACTATCCTCTCACTAGGGTACTTTATTACTTCGACAACCAGTGCACTTTTGGGCCCCTGTTAACCCACCCAATGAAATTCAGCTTCAATTCAAAGTTGTTGGCTACAGCAGATGGTCAGACGATACTTGACCATGTTCTATCAAAATTCGCCCGGGCAAAATCTGAGATACTTTGTTATTGGTTACCGGGCATCTCTTCTTCTTGATTCACCTCAATACTGACTCAACTGACCCTGTCTCAAATTGATTTGTCTAACCCTCCTTTTGAAATTCCATTCTACTTTAGGATCAGGGTTCAGTAATATGGAAGATGTGCTTCTATAGGTCATACAAGTGTTTCTGTGCATAGTGTAATTCAATATAAGCTCGTAGGAGTATCATTGACAAGAATAAAATCAAAACTAAAAATAGTTAACCAAATAGTTGAGAAAAATCAATGTTCACACGAATGCAAAGTATTCACAAACTAGATCACCAAAGTCCTAATTTCTCGTCTGATGTCTAGTGAAACACAAACTGAGAAAGAGTTGAATTGCAAAATAGTGAGGAAAAGATAGAATGGTAAATATGGTAGGAAGATTAAGATCAAGTATTTCAGTAATATGAGAGTAATGCCCTGCGGTGATCCCTATAGACTATTGCACGCTATCTTACCCTAAGTGCCTACCAGGTACATTCCAATGATTCGAGTGTATGTTCACAAGCAATGTTGCATCTATGGGTTCTCAAATACACCGAGTTTTTCTAAGGTAACTGTGCGTTTCTTGCTAAACAAGCCCCGCACCGAGTTTTACCATAACAACTGTGCAAATTAAACACATCGAGTTATGCAAACACAAGATTAAACACAAGAATCAAATAGAACTCTGTAGAACAAATAGAAACAAGTGTTTAAGCAATACAAATCATCTAACTTCTCAAACCCCAAGGCACTATGGCCAATTAGCCCCTCATTGGCGGCTACAATAAGGAAGAAATGATAAAAGAACACAAAGAGGAAGACATGACTCCCTTCTTTACTTTGGATGATCCCCTTTGTCAAGCTTCATTTACTAACCCTACCTCTCTTGATGCCTCCAACTCGTCCTTGATCTTCTTAGGCGGTGTGGTGAAGCTTGATCTCCACTCTTATCAAAGTCCTCCCGGTGGAGAAGAGAATCCCGGAACAAAAGATGAGAGGAAACCCTAAAATCTGGAGTTAAAAATTCAACTTCGGGACTCGACACGGTCAGGACACGATCGTGATCAGACCGTGTCCATTTCTGAGAATTCCTTGAGTGAAAAACCCGAGATAATCAGGGGCAGCCACATGGCCGTGTAATCCCCGTGTAACCAGCAGCGTGACCATGCTCCTCCTGAAGAAAAAGAGATGACTTTTCTCTCGAGATTTGTAGTGGAAGGAACACGGGCGTGTAGTGATTGTGTTCTACCCGGGACACTCCCGTGTCAGGATTCTGCTAGTTTGCTCTCAAGGTGGGAAGATCAGTGGCTGTGCTCTTCCCGTGTTCAGCTTTCTCTTTTGTCTTGGTCAACAAACACGCACATTTTGCTCTCGGATTCACTCCAAAATGATTCACGCCCGAGATTTCTGTACAATGAACATTATACCCTGAATAGCATCGATTATACACAAAAATATGCTAAAGGACAAATAAAACGATGAAGTAGAAGGCATGAAAACATGATATAATATGCACTCATCACTTATACTGCAATAAACTAAAATGGCCATATGCAAACAGTACAGGTTTGTGTTCTGGAGGAAGAAATATTAACGATTAAGCAAGGAAATGAAAATACTTTTCTCTCTAATTTGCTAATCAATCTAGTTTCTTCATTCAATGAAACATAGGTGGACAATTTTAATTCTTTTACTTGCAAATCATCACCAAAGTAGTAAAACCACAAAATGCACAAAAATGCAAATGCAATAAGACATCAAACAAAATTTAAAAAATCAAGCAGAATAAGTATAGAAAAAAAGAGAGTTTTGAATAAGAAATTCAAAAGCTAGCATACTTGAAGAGAGGAACAATCTCCGGTTCGATATCCCGAGTCCAAAGAGACTTAGATTTTGAATGTTCTATTACTAGTGTGGCAAATCATATGGTCAAATAGAACCTGTTGAACTTCAAACACATTGAATCTTGGAGACGATATCGCAAGGCAAGCAAAAACTAGATGACAAGTGTTGACAACTAAGAAAAATAGAACATGGAGATCAATTGCTTGTTCTTTAGACACAGAATCAAATACCCAGTTAGTGCTATAGATTCCTTGATCTACGGAGAACTAGATGACAACCGTCTAAGCTATGACAATCGAGAAAATGAGAAAAGGACTTTAGGATATACCAAGGGTTGTCAATGACCTGGGCTCAGCTCGACCAAAGGAGGGCAGAGCAGTGGAGGATGATCCAGGCGGCGGAGGGTGGGCGACGACCGAAGATAGTGATGGATAGTAGTGTGGGAAGCAGGCAAAATAGGGCACTCTCTCAATCAGAGACGAAAAGAGGATGATTAGAAAGGACCAATTAGAGCTGGGTCATTTCTAATGAAATATTTAAAACTAAAAAAAAATTATAAAACCTGTTGTTATATATATATATATATATATATATATATATATATATATATAACTTATCTAATAAAATTTTTATTGGTTATCAGTAACAAGTATTTTAAAAAAAATTTAAGAATTTTAGTAATATTGTGAGAAAAATAAAAAAAGTAAAATTTTATTTTTAAAAATATTTTGCTGGCTCACATATGTTTGATTTTTTTCAATTATATTCAGAGTTTTTGCTAACATTAAATTGTTGGACACTTACAACAATCTGGTGATTATAAAAACAATCAATGCCTTGATTATAAAAACAATCAATGCCTTTATATATATATATATATATATATATATATATATATATATATATATATATATATATATTGAACTAGAACCTCTCAACAATTCATTGGTTTTAGTGAACGGTTTTTTTTTTAATTAATAAATTCTTCAAAGTTATCATTTTAGTTTTTAATAGATTTTTATATTTTTTTGACAAAAAATAACTTTCATTATTATTATTTAAAAGATAAACCATGAATGAATATATATATATTAAAAAAACAATATAGTAATAAAATATTGAATTTAATGAATGCAGGTGGAGATGTAAAAATACTTTTGTAAATTATTTATTCATATAATTTGTATTAAACAAATGATATTTTTTTCTTATTTATTAGATTTATTGTTATCGTTAAGTATAAATTTTATGAAACTTAACCATTTTTGTCACATATGTAGCAGTTGTGAAAAACCGCTGCCTATCATAACACATAGCAGTGGTTATAAAAAACCGCTGCCTGTCATAATCCATACGCAACGGTTATTATAAACCGTTGCAATAAAATGCATATGTAGCGGTTTTGAACTGTTGCATATCTATCTCAATATGCAACGGTTTTTGCAACGGTTTGTGTCAAATGTAACACATACTTGGAAAATTGCCTATAACGATATAAAATCGCTACAAAACCACTCAATAGATAGCATATTGTAGTAGTTTTATAACTGTTGCAAGGTAACCGTTGTATAAGTGCAGTTATGTAGTAGTGATATGTGATAATATAAAACAAATAAATTTGATTTTATGAAACATAATGTAGTTAAATGAAATAATAAACCAATAATTAAAAAAATAAACCACATTCATAAAAAATAATTGATTATATTATTTCTTACAATTTTCGCTAGCCAAATTATATTGAAATGATATAGTTAAAGAAAATAAATCAATATCTTCACTTGAATAAAAATTCATAAGTACAAATTTGTTCTTAAATATTAGTTTTAAAGTTTATTCTATTTTCGCAATTAAAAAATTTATTCAATATAGTTCATGAAAAAAAGAATCAATTTGGTTTATTGGAATAATAATTGTGGTTTTGTTGCTTGAAATTGTTTTAATGTGAAGTCTTATGTTGATTGGATGATGATTTGATTAGGTGTAAGATAAAAAAAATTAAGATTAAATTTCTATAAATTTTAGTTAATAGTGTATTTTTATTAATATTAATATTTTAAAAAATAACTATTAATTATATTAATTTAAATGATTAAATATTTGGGAAAAAGTTATTAAACGGTAAAACGATATTAAGCGTATGCTTTTCACATTTTTACCCAATTTGAGTTTATTATTTTGTACATATTTATTTTCACTGGAAAAAAAAACTTATTGTCATGATATATTCAACATTTTGGTAAGAGATGGTAAAAAAACCCTAAGCCAATCAAATTATTTATCTAATTTCGTGTAAAGCTGATAATATTTAAACAAATTCAAATTTTTAAATATTCATTAATTATAACTTAAAATTTTTCTTGTCTCTAATACCTCAAATAAGTTATTTTTCATTAAAAAATTCATAATAGTTTACAATTTCTAACCTTGTCAATCAAACAAACAAAAATCTACAAAGTTGAAAAGTTGGAAAATCTGAATTAGATTTATTCTTCTGTTCCAAGCGATATCTTTTAATTAGATAATTCATATAGAAAATATTGGACTACTTGGATGCATGATTAAACAAAAAAAGCACAAACCAAATTTTAATTTTTCTAGGTTTTCAAATAATTATGGGTTCATGACTTCTATTAGGGGCAAGCCCCTAATGTTAATCACCATAGACATTGTCACAGTAATCTCCGATTAAAAACATTTGTGAACAAGAAATAATTGGACAAACATAAAATTAATTTTTATTAATTTCAATTTCAACAAAAACATATGAGTATATGAACATGAGCAAAAATAAAAAAATTAAGAAAACAATTTTTTTCTCAATCTTGTTTTCCATTGTTTATATTTGCATAATTTGGCTCGCGCTTTTGACTTCTTTGCTACAAGCATGCTAGAGAGGCTTTTTCTCGGTGACTATGACCCTTTTTGTTTTTCTTCTTTTGTTTATTTATTTTGTGTTTTGCATCTTTACTTATCACATAGATCTCAAGTTGTGGTAGCTCTACATTTGTAAGTCACATACTTGATTCTTTTTTATTTTCTGATTGTTGACGAGTTCAACAATTTATGCTTGTGAAGTACTTAGACCTCTGACTTGTGGAACACCTTAGGTCTTTTTATTTCTTTATGTCTTGAGACTTAAGAGTTACATTTGTCTTTAATTTGAGATGTTTAACTCTTGACTTTCCCATGCTTTTGAGCCTTGGACATCATATTGTCAAAGTATGACCTCCTACATGACTGCGTTAATTACTTGATTGTTTTGACTAGCTTGCTTTTGGAATGAATTTTAAGTTGTAATCATAACTTGATCTTCTTTAATTGAACCTTAAAAGGTCTTTTCCAATGCACCCTTATGAGTGTTAAGAGGTGTTCAACCTCAAAGAGGGTTTCAAAGAATTCTTGAATAGGTTTTATTTGTTCCATCAATTCTTTTGAGTGTCAAGCATTGGACCTCACAATAAGTTTCAAGAGAAGACTTTAAAATTTTCATCAACCCTGTGAATGTCAAGCATTGGACCTCACAGTAGGTTTCAAGGAATTCTTCATAGTTTCATCACTCCTATAAAGGCAAGCATTAGACCTTATAGTAGGTTTCAAGGGAAGTCCTATAGGGATTTTATAAACTCCATCCATCATTGTGAGTGTTAAGCATTGGACTTCACACTGGGTATGAAGAGAAAACTCCAAAGATTTTAATCATCTCTATGAGGGTCAAGCATTGGAACACATTGTAGGTTTGAAGAGAAATCTTCAAATGGTCTCAATCACCCCTGTGAGTATCGAGCATTAGACCTTGTAATATAATTGAAGAGATTATTTAAAAATATTTTCATCACCTTATGAGTGTCAACCGTTAAGATCTCATAATTGGTTTGAAAAGAAGACATGAAAGCTTTTCATCACCTCTTTGAGTGTTAACTATTGGACCTTACATTAGGCTTCAAGGAATTCTTCATAGGTTTTAACTTCACTATGAGTGTCAAATATTGTACCTTACAGTGGGCTTGAAGAGAAACCTTCAAGAATTTTCATAACCCTGTGAGTGTCAAGCATTGGATCTCACAGTGGGTTTTTGAATGTCAAATATTGGATCTCTCATTGGGTTTTGAAGAGAAAATCTTCCAAAATTTTCATTGCTCAAGTGAATGTCATCAAGCATTAGACCTCACGGTGGGTTTTGAGGAGAAAATTTTTAAAAATTTTCATCGCCCCTGTGAGTATCAATCATTGAACCTCATAGTGGATTTGAAGAAAAACCTTCAAGAATTTTCATCACTCTTCTCAGTGTTAGACATTGGTCCACACAATAGGCTTTGGTGATGAAAATCTTCAAAAATTTTCATCGTCCCTATGAGTGTCAAGCATTGGATCACACTGTAGGCTTGAAGAGAAATTTTCAAGAGTTTTCATCAAAAGTTTTCATCACCTATGTGAATGTCAAACATTGGACCTCATAGTGGGTTTCAAGAGCTTTCATAGAAAGTTTTCGTCAACTCTTTTTTTACACCTATGAATATCAACATAGAAAGCTTTCATCAACTTTTTCATAGCTATAAGTGTCAATAGACCTCATACAAATTTCATGAGAGTTTTCATATAAAATTTTCATCAATTATTTTTTACCCCTATGAGTGTCAATAAACCTCATAGTAAGATTCAAGAGAGTTTTCATACAAAGTCTTCACCAACTTTTTCTCATAATAAGTTTCAAGAGAGTTTTAATATAAAGCTTTCATCAATTTTTTGTTTACCCTTATAATTGTCAAGAGACCTCATACTAAGCTTCAATAGAGTTTTCATAAAAAGCTTTCTTTAGTTCATTTTTTATTCCTATGAGTGTGAAGAGACATCATAGAATGCTTCAAGAGAGTTTTCATAAAAAATTTACATCAATTCTTTTTACACCTATGAGTGTCAAGAGACCTCACAGTAACTTTCAAGAGAGTTTTTTATAAAATGTTTTCATCAACTCTTTTATACTCATATAAGTGTTAAGAGACCTGATAGTAAACTTCAAGAGTTTTTATGATAAACTTCATCTAAGTCTTTCTACTCCTATAAGTGTGAAAGACCTCGTGATAAGCTTCAAAAATGTTTTCATAGAAAGCTTGTATCATTTCTTTTATACTCCTATAAGTTAAAAAGAAAAAAAAAAAACACGTCATACTAAAGAGTATATCCTTTCATATGTCTGAGTTTGATGAAAATAAATAAATATAATTATTGTTTTCGAAATTTTATTTCTAATTGGATAAATGCTCTCGTTTAAGTTTGAACAATATTTGTTATATTCTTTGCTGTGAAAACATTTTTAAAAAACTTAATAATACAAAAATATTACTTCCACATTTTTTTAGAAAGAGCATCTTATCAAACATACTTTTACATGTTTTATTTAAAAAAAACATTTTATCAAACATACTTTTACATGCTTTATTTCCAAAATATAAAATTGTTAAAAGAAAACATACAAACTAACAACAATGCCTGACAAAACCACAGCTCTATAAAGAAAAACATGGTCAGTATTTTCATTGAGACATACGCATTGAAGGATTTGAAAATATTTTTATTTTTATTGTCGACTTAAATTTAATTTTGTAATTAATTGCCCTTTATTAGATTATGGATTTCGTGGTGGTATAATATTAATTTTTCGATATAATTTTCGACTGTTAAAATTTAAAAAGGAAACCTGTTTTATATTTTATGGAATATGGACTTTTTAAGAAAAAAATATTATTACATAATTAAATTTTCAAATTAATTTAAAAAAACAAAAACACATTCAATTTATAAATGGATAGATAAAAAAAGATATCTCAATATAAATTTAGATTCTTAAAAAATCTTGCTCTACCTTCATGATATTCCATTGAAAATTGGTACTTGTTATGAAATATGGATGGATTTTATCCCTATAAATATAACTTAATCCTTTTGTTATATTTCCAATGGACATCCATGAATCCTATATATAAAAGTAAAACTCTTCTGGTCATTATTATTGATTACTTATTTTTTTTATTTAATTTCGGTTATAAAGTTTACTTTTATTTATCTATTTTATAACTTATTTAAACACTAGAAACAGCACCGCAACCGCTACAACTTCGACATCTTCTCCACTCCTCTCTCCTCACCTCCCCCTCCCTCTAACTCACCGATGACCTCTCTATCAACTTCAACGGCTTCCTGGTCCTCTGACGACTCCACCCACTTCTTCCATTGTTTCTCCTCCTCCGACTGGTGGAGCATCTATCGTGTCGACGATGATCAGGTACGCATCCTCCTTGTCTCCCTCTCCGTAGATTTGAACTCAAGCTTGCTTAATTATAATCAATTCGAAGTCCTAGTTTCTAGATGTTCTATTCCTATTTCCTCCTTTGTTTAAATATTCTACACCATATATGACTTGTGATGCCGGTCTGTAATTGTCCACAAACAAAAGCATACATTTCGACTCATACTTCTGATGCCTTAAATTTCTTACTCACCAGCACTCTAGCATGCTTAAGTTTAATCACATTGTTTTTGTTCTTTTATTCGAATGCAAATCATCGTGAAACTGCTGCATTTGTAACTTGTGTTGTTTTTTATGAGATATAATTGTCTCATCAACTGCTTGCTTGATTTATATTCAGTGTGCTTTTGGAAGAAGCAACTTAATACATCACATGATTGATACAAAGTGATATCTGAAATAACTTGAATCATGGAAATCTTGTTTTATTTGTAAATTATATCATTACAGTGGAGACAGAAACAAGTTTGAATGAGTTGTATATGTTATCATTCTCAAAATGATTGTATTTTTTTTTCTGAAGCAGTTTGAAAAGAAAAATTCAGTATGAAACTTGATATGTTTTATTGAATCATATTTTGCAGAACACTACAGGCAAAAAATGGCAGCACTGTTTGGTGACACATAAAAACAAACATCACATCCGTTATCACCTTATCTATCAGTTGATCTAAAAAACCGTGAACATTTCTTATTTATTTCATTGTTTTATTGTATAAATTTCTAATTTCAGTGATAATAAAACAAGCTTTGTCTCAATGTCTTTTATGTCAAATTTCTAATAATAATTCATTTTTGACACACACTGAACATACATATATACATATGTACATGTAATGGTGACTCATTGCTATCTAATGACTCATCCTTGCTATTCTGCTTTGCAACCTCTGCTATTATGTAAATTTGCTATTGTTGCTATTGTTCCTATTGTTACTCACACTACAACAAAATAGGATTTTTATGACGTTTGACATATGTCGTAAAATAGTAAAAAATAATTGGAATAACTCTATACCAACTTTTGTAACAAATGTGATTATATGTCATAATTGCCACAGTCGGTATACTTTGTTATAGCATTTCCAAGAATCTTCAGTACCTATATATTCCAACATTTATTTTGATATTTTCTCAACATTTATAAATAGTCTCAATTTGCATTTTATTTCGACATATGTATATGGTTTAAGCAACACTTTTTTTTTAATAACATTTGTAAATGTCGCCAAAAGTTTTTATCACATTAATTTTGAAATATTGCAATATTTATAATTGTTGTTATAGAGGTTATAAAATAACATTTGTTAAAGGTCTCTTAAATTACTTATATTGACTATTTGTAAACATTGGGTTAATAAAATAGCAATTATATATAAATACCAATTTAAGTCGATATTTGTAAATATTGGTAAAAGTTATTCATCTTATCTAATTTTAAAATTAAATGTTATAAATGTTGGTATAAGAATATTGTATAATTTTTCACAATATTAATTTAAACAATATTTACATATGATTTAATTAAATAAAATATGAGATATAATTTAAATTCTAGAAAATTAATTTGCATAATTTAACAAAATATTAATAAAAATTATTCATCAAAAATTTAAAAATCTCACGTAGCACTAAAACACTAATTAAAATAATGTCAACATGATCTGCAAATATTTTAAAAATAACTTTCAAACATTCTAATAAAGCTAAGGCTTCAATCCATATAATTGTCTTTAAATTTGTCATGATGATCTCTTATCTGCAAAATAAAATATATAAATACATTAGTGTCTATATAAATCAATTAATAAAGAAAAAGAGATAAATAAATAATACAATTTATAATTTTAAAAATTTAAAAATAATTAAAACAATGTCAACACGATCTACAAATTTTTAAAAAATAACTTTCAAATATTATAATAAAGCTAAGGTTTCAATCCGTAGAATTGGCTTTAAATTTTCATTGTGATCTCTTATCTGAAAAATAAAATATACAAATATGTCCGTGTTTATCTAAATCAATTAAAAAAAGAGATAAATAAATAATATAATTTATAATTTAAATAATTTAAAAATATAATAAGATGATATTATAAAAATTGTACATGATCATTATCACTAAAATGAAATTGAGTGGCTTATTGAGAACGAGGACTACTTGTAGCATCTCCCACCTACAAAAATTTTTACATTTAATAAAATAAAGGTAATATAACAATAAAAGTTAAATGTAAACATATATGATATATTAGAATCAGTGATACAAATTTGAAATACAAATAAAAAATAAAAATAAAAAATAAAATAAAACCATGTGCAGCATATATGATTTGTATAAAAAAAGAATACAAATAAACTATTTTTATATCCAAGGAGAATATATAATTTGTCTCATATGTGTGTCATAACCATAATAAGAACCTTTAAATAATATAACTTGGAATAAAATGATGAAATATAAAACTTCAACAAAGTTATGTGTGAGTCATAATTGTAACAAGAATACAATAAGAAATAAAAATTATATAAGGGGTAAATTGTAAAACTTCACCAAAACTGTATGTGTGTTCCCTTAAGTATAGCAAGAACCCTATAAAAAATAAAAAAAATGGGCAAATTATAAAACTTTAACAAAACTAAGATTAAATAAAAAAAACACAATTTCAAGGATTGAAGCATCGCATCCATGTCATGACCACCCCATCACCACTGTCGACAAGGAGAAAAACCAAAACATATTTTAATTTTCAATGAAAAGGGGATGTTTTGGAGATCTCATCTCAATTAAATTCAATCTTCTTCTTCTTTTTTTCTTTTAAAAAATATTCTCAAACACTAAGATTAGATTAATTAAATTCTCATACTTGTTTTCATAACAAAAAATTAAAATTAATAAACTATATATTATTTACCAAAATGAATAACAAGTTAAATATTTAAATAATATTGCAAGAAAAACAATGCTAAAAAATATTATGAAATAAAAGAATCGAGATACTTACTTTATCTCCTGACAAGAACTTTATTTTAGGCCTTTTGCACTATTAGGGTGTTTTTCTTGTCATTTATATAGATCATGAATCTATAAGCCGCGTAGGTTTTAGCGCTCATTAAAAAAAATTGCGGCATAATTTTTGGCACTCTTTAAAATTAAAATATTGATGCTTTTATTTTTCCTTAAATACTATTTTTTTTTCAATTTTAAATTATCGCTCATATTTTTTGAATTTAGATATATACATATCCTAACTTAAAATTGTGTTTTCAAATATATCATAATAAATTGATGCAATTAAAGTCATAACAAGCGTCTTAACAAATAAAATTGTACTGACATTTCTTTCAATGTCGCTAAAATCTTCAAAAATATCACAAAATAATACCTTTTGTGACTATAAGTAGAAATGTCATTATAAATGTAGGAATAAATAAAAGCATACCAACAGTTATTACAATTATCACTTAAAAGTCATTTTAATGGTTTGCAGTGACATTTGCCAAAAATGTTACTTTAAAAATGTCACAATAAGTGTTTTTTGTTGTAGTGTCATTGTTATCTTGTGACTCATATGTACATGTAATGGTGACTCATTGTTGATATTGTTGTTGTTATGCTTTGCAACCTTCCTGCAAACATGTTGTTGATGACTTCTTTATTTATTTACAAAAACAACAGTTAATTAACTGCCAACTTAACCTTCCTATCAATAAACACAATGATAAAATAATGAGATAACCATAAGGAACTTAGAAAAGCACCTGATTATCTCAATATTTATTAGTCCATGGATCTTGGTGTTCAATCATACTTTAAATCTTTATTAATCAAGTTAATAAGATCATGTGTGCACATATATAAGGACCTGACCATATATATTAATCTTTTAGGTTTTTGTTCAAGTGTGTACATGGAAGCAAAAATAGATCATGGACGCAATTGTTGAAGAGACTCTTGGACCAAGTAATGATCAAGGCACAAGTTGTAGACATGTGAGTGTGTGCCAACCTCCTTAGTGCTTAAGTGAACATACAAATTGGAGGGGCACAAAGGTAGTCACACTTATAGGGTCCGACTTGTGTAATATTGAAGAGCTTTATCAATGTGTTTGAGAGCAAGAAACGACATGATCTACCGCATGGTTGTGTGCCCAACTTGGCGGCCTTGATGATGAAAATAAAGTCGGGAGCATTGTAGCGAAATCCTTGCAGTAAATTACAGTAGCAAAGCATTGTTTGTGAGTTACTATAGCAGTAATGTTCACAGAACGCAGGAAAACACAACCTAGAAATCCACACGGGCGTGTGGAAATTTCACACAGCCGTGCGGATGTCCGATTTCAGCCCTATAAATACCACGATTTGAATTTTATTTCCGGAATTTTATCCTATCTTTCGGTGATCTTTTTTGGGAGAGCGCGGCTAGGATTTGGAGTGGTTTTTGCGAGGCTTTAGAAGTGGTTCTACAGCATCGACATCGATATCCTTCGGAGGAGAGTTATTTGGGGAGCTTTCGATGACATCGATTCGGCGAGGTGTGCCTTATGCTCGACGGAGTAGTCCTTGGAGAAGGCGAGGTGGCTCTTGAAAACCATCGACACGGATGACAAGGGGTTATCTTTATGGATTGCTTGCACGTATATTCGATTTCATTGTTGATTTTGGATTGCTCCATGGAGAGCTAAACCCTTACTGGGTGCTTGGACTTGAAAATCCTAGGATAATTTTCTTTCATTGACTTCTATTATGCTTTTTTAATTGATGATTTAATTGCGTTTCAATCTTTAATGCTTATTGTGTTGATTTTCCCTTATAGTGACACTAGGGTTGAGAATCCATCTAGGTAATCCATTGAAGGTATTAGGATTAGAGTAAGCGAGATTAAAAAGGGTAGAGAGGGTGAGTAGAGTGGTAGCGGAATGTCCCCTTTCCCTTTCCAACGTGATTTATCCTACCTTCATGTTCCAAGAGTTCTTTACGTTCACAATAGAGTGAAGTGCTAAGAGATGAACTCCACTGGGGCTTAGTTGTGCGAGCAACAGAGTGAAGTGTTGAAGTGAATCTTAGTGCTGGGGCTTAATTGTGACAAGGGATTTTTTGCCTAGACCAAAGGGTTAGAACTTTATTAGGGAATAGGGTTTATAACTTGGAGTCCATAGAACCCCAAGTAGTCCCGCACAGTGTGAGGTGTTGAGAGTATTTCTTTCCACCGGGGCATAGTGTAGAGAGCTAGCCACGGTTGACCTTAGGTTTGGGACCATGTGTCTTTGGATTTCCACGACTCGTTAAACATCAATTAGGAGGTATAATCCTAGTCTTGCACTTGAAACAATAGTCCTAGGGTGAGCATTGTCTGGACACCTCATCTTACTCTTGATTACTCTCTCAAGTAACATCTCTTATTTCTCTAAACATCTATTCCCTATGGATTCGACTACCCACTCACCAGGGTATTTCATTACTGTGACGACCCGTGCATTTGGAGAACACTCACGCAAAGGGTGTGTCAAAGTTTTTGGCGTCGTTACCGGGGAATAGGTGTTTTGGAAACATTTGCAATTTGCTATTTTAGCTATTTGTCATTTATTTAATTTCACACTTTCTTATTCTTCCATCATTTTGATTTGTCTTTCTTTGATTTCAGCTCCAGGTTATGACGCGAGGCAACTCTTCGACATTAGTTGAAGGTGATTCGGAAATTGGAAGAAGAACGCAAAGCCGTGGAATGGAACATGTACAAGAATAGTCAAATCAAGCTGAAATAGAAGTTGAAGGGTCTAACAATATGGCTAAACAACACGAGCAACAGAGGATACTCTCTGATTATGCAAGACCCTCAGTTCTTGGCACACAATCTAGCATTGTGAGGCCACCTATCACGGCTCAGAATTTTGAGCTCAAGCCAAGCTTCATCCAGATGTTACAGCAATTAGCACAGTTTAATGGTTGGCCGATGAGGATCCAAACAACCACATTAAGAATTTTCTGGAAGTGTGCGACATGCTCAAGATTAATGGAGTTTCGGATGATGCTATAAGATTAAGGGTGTTCCCATTTTCCTTAAAGGGGAGAGTAAGACATTGGTTGCACTAGTTACCTAAAGCATTGATCACTATTTGGGAGGAGATTCTCGAAGCTTTCTTGGCCTGATACTTTCTTCCTGGCAAATCTGTGAAGCTCAGGAATGAGATATCTTCCTTTGTGCAAACAGAATTGGAGGCTCTTTTCGAGACATGGAACAGGTTCAAGGATCTCCTACGGAAATGTTCTCAGCATAGGTTTCCAGTGTGGATGATTATCCACACTTTCTACAATGGGTTGAACCCGAGCATGAAGCAATTACTTGATGAGGAAGCAGGAGATACCTTAGAAAACAAGACCCCCGAAGAAGCCTAACAACTCATTGAAGAGATGGCTATGAATAGTTATCAGTGGAACACACGAGATAGGAAGAAGATAGCCGGACTTCATAAGATAGATGCAGTGACATTATTGGCGGCCTAGGTTGAGTCTTTGAGCAAGAAGTTAGACACTCTAACTTCTCCTTGAGTGGCGACAGTGATGAGTTACACTGGATGTAGCGGAGGATATGCTTCTACTGATTACTCGATTGCTATTGGTAGCACAACTTTAGTTGAACAAGTGGATTTCTTAGGAAATGCAATGAAAGGTCAAGGAAATCCGTATAGCGGCACCTACAATCCGGGTAGAGGAATCACCCGAACTTACCTTGGTGTAATCAAGGGCAACAATAGACTAATGCACCGCCTGGTTTCTGACACGATCTTTTGCGTGCGTACCGCAAGTGCACGGCCTTGTCGAAGTAATAAAAGTTACCCCGGTGAGTGGGTAATCGTATCCACAGGGAATAGTGTTCAGAAACAAGTGTTATCGCTATTTAGCTATAAAAGAAGTCGATGATGAAAGAAGTATATATATATATATATAAATGTAAAAGAAAATAAAAGAGTGCAAGAAGAATAATGAGGGTAGGAGAGGTAATCGATATAAAGATGGGGTACCCGGACAAAGCTCCCCCTAAGACTAATGCTTCTAGTGCAAGACTAGTATTATACCCTCTAATTGATGTCTAATTGAGTCGAGGATATCCTTAAACACACGGTACCAAACCTAAGGCCAACCGTGACTAACCCCAACACTATGCCCCGGCATTAGGATTCACTACGACTCTTGACTCTCGTTGACTTGTCAACTAAGCCCTAGAGGAGTATATCTACCTAAGCCTCACACTACGTGGGATTGCATTAAGTTCTAGGGACTCCTAGTGGTAAAACCTGTTCCTATGTGTAGTTCTAACCCTTTGGTCCAGGTGGAAGAACCCTAGTCTAGATTAAGCCCCAGTGCGTAGGATTCACTTCAACCCTTCACTCTGTTACTCGCGTAACTAAGCCCCAGGGGAGTTTATCTACCTAGCACTTCACTCTATCTCGACCGCTAATGAATCAAGGAAACGGAGGTAGGGAGAAACCACACCGGAGGGGAAAGGGGTACATCGCTACCTCACAACTCTCCCTCTCAACCCTCTCCAACCTTGTGTAGTCTAATCCTATAGAGGTTGTCACACCCTCAAAGGATAACCTAATAGATTCTCAACCCTAGTGTCACGGCTAAGGGAAAATCTCATACAATCGGCATGCAAGATTGGAACTCAATAATAGAACATTAAATTAAGAAAGCATAATAAAAGTCATAGAAACAATATCATCCTAGGGTTTACAAGTCCGAATACCCACTAGGGTTTAGCTTTCCATGGAGCAATACAAAGTCAATAAATAGTTTAAGAACATATGCATGAAAACCATAAAGAAAACCCCATTGTAGATCGTATCAATGGTCTTGTGTAGTCGCGTGTCTTCTCCAACGAATCCCTTGTCAAGCCTAAGGCACACCTCGACAAATCAATGCCGATGAGAGCTTCCCCAATAGCTTTCTTCCAAAGGATGTCGATGTCGATGCCGTTTAATTGCCTCCAAAGACCTCCAAGAACCTCTCCAAACCCTAGCCGAAAGCCCGCCAAAAGATATCCAAGTGATAGAAGGGAAGGGTCCCCCAATAGATCTGAAAACGGGCTATTTATAGGCTGAAATCGGAGTTCCACACGCCCCTGTTTTAATTCCACACGGCCCTGTGTAAAACCAGGAATTCCACACGTCCGTGTTTTAATTCCACACGGCCATGTGGAAATTCTGAAATCGTGATTTTTCGGCACTGTGAACAGTAACTTGCGACAGTGTTTTGCTACAGTTTTGCTACAGTACTTAGCCAAAATGCTCCCGAATTCATCGTTCTTCATCGAGGCCATTGAATTGGGCACACAATCAATGGTAGATTATGTCGATTACTTAATTTCTCTTCATTGGCGAAGTTCTCCAATTCTACACGAGTTAGACTTTTGTGAATGTGACTGCCCTTGTGCCCCTCCAATGGAGGTTGGAACACACCCACAAGTCTAAACTCATGCCTTGTTTCTTGCTTAGTCCGAAAACTCCTCAACAATGGCGAACATAACCTATTCTTGCTTCATTCTTCTCCAAATTGGCTCCACAACCCTACAATGCACAAAAGTAAACAAAAGGCACACTTTTTAGTGATAAAATCTGATTAAATTAATGCTCATTGCAAGATAATAACGCTTCGCATTACTATAACATGAGCACTTATCAGTTTCCAACAACAACAAACACCAAATGTGGAGAACCGAGTTTCAAGGTTGGAGAACTGGATGACCAACTTAGAGAAGACTTTGACCAAGTTTATTCAATCATCAGACGCAAGATTTTAATCAGTTGAAGCCACACTTCGCAATCACACCACATCATTAAACAACTTGGAGAACCAAGTTGGTCAAATTGTGAAGTCTCTTTCGGAAAGACCTGAAGGGAGTTTGCCGAGCAACATGGACACAAACACAAGAGAGCATGTGAAGGTGATCACTTTGAGAAGTGGTCGTGAGGTTGAGAGTAAGCTCCCTAATGAGAAGGCAAGGAATGAATCACCCAAAGAAATGGAGGTTGAGGAGATACCTAAAGGGAAGGAGGTGGCACAACCACCTTACATGCTAAGAATTCCTTGCCCTTCAAGGTTGAAGAATGACCAAAATGATGATCAATACAAGAAGTTTTTGGATCTATTCAAGTAGTTGCACATCAACATCCCATTTGTGGATGCGTTATCGCAAATGTCTCGGTATGCAAAGTTTCTTAAAGACCTCTTGATCAACAAGAGGAAGTTAGAGCAGAGTGCATCTGTGATCTTAGATTCTACTTGCTCGGCGGCGTTGCAAAAGAATATGCTGAGCAAGAAGAAAAACCTCAGTAGCTTCATCATTCCTTGTAACATTGGTGATTTGAGTGAAGAGAAGGCATTGGCGGACTCAGGAGCAAGCATCAATGTCATGCCTTATACATTTTTTTTTCAGAAGTTAGGTTTGGGAAAACCTAGACCCACTCGGATGACACTCCAATTAGCCAACCGATAACTTAGACTTCGAGGGCTATCATTGAGAATGTGCTCGTGAAGGTTGATAAGTATATCTTTCCTATAGATTTTGTGGTATTGGATGTTGATAAGGATGCCAAGGTCCCATTGATACTTGGGAGGCCGTTCTTACACACTTCCAAAAAACTTATTGATATTGATGGTGGGAAATTGACTTTGAGAGTTGGAGATGACAAGCTTACCTACCATCTTGCCGAAGCCATGCGACACTCCCTTGACTTTGATGATACCTTGTATTTTCTTGACACTACTGATGAGTTGATTGATGATTATGTGTAGGAAATGATGTATCTGGACCCGTTAGAGGAATGGCTAGACCAAGACGCAGAGAATGAAGACATATCGTCCATTGGTTTAGTGGAGAAGGTGCAACCTATCCTGGGAGTCATGAAGAAGATGATCCGAAAGCTTAAAAGGACAAAGAGAAGCCACAAGAAATTCCCAAATGCTAATGGGGATGAGCATTCACGGAGCAAGGGTGACAAACCCTTGTGTGGTAACAAACTCGATCATTCCCCCTCTAACTTGCAAAAATTATGTTCATCATACTTTCTAGTTATAGGTAAGAGGAAAACTTTTCTTCATGAACACCCGTGAGGTAAGAGCAGGTACACCAAGCTTAGTGACGTTAAACAAGTGCTTCTTGGGAGGCAACCAAAGTCTTTATTGTTTTTCTAGGCCTTATTTTAGTTTTAGCATGAATAATTGCCTAGTGTGGGTGTTGTGATCTTATTATGCGTATGCTGTGATTTTCTCCTGGATAGTTGATGTTTTCATGTGCTTTATTGGGTTTGGCAAAGTTTCAGGTCATTTGAACATGTTTGTATGATTCTCTGGTCATAATTTTATTATTTATGTAGTCTCTGTACATTGTATGAGTGTTGCTGAAATTTTCTGCAGAGTCTACTAATTTTTTAGTAATCCAGAGAAGACACACAGGCATGTGTCTCTACTGTGAGCATGTTTTCTCCATCTAGAGAGAACACAGGGCTATGTGAATGCCCCTATGAACGACCTTGTGAAGGGCATATGGCCGTGTGGATCTCTGCAGAGCCAAAGTTCTACATCCAGAGAAGATACAAGGGCGTGTGAATACCCCTATGAGAAAGCTTGTGAATGGTACACGGGCGTGTGAAACACTTAGGAGAATTTTCTCAAGTTGCAAAAAGGCCACAAGGGCGTATGGATGCCCCTGTGGTTGGCCTTGTGCTTGGCCAGGTTGGGCACATGGCCATGTGAAATTTTCACACGATCGTGTGGACGTGTTCAGAGGCCAAAATGGCCATCTCGAGAGTACACAGGGGCGTGTGACTGCCCCTGTGAACTCCCTCTGTAGAGGCACACGGCCGTATGGATGTGCAGACCTTCAAGAGCCGCGACTTCTCTTTAAAAACCTATTCATGCTTCTTCATTTCTAAATGCTATCACAATCAAAGAATTATCACTATTTAGCTATAGAGAAAATCGATGGTGAGGATGATCAATATATGAATGCAAAGAAAAGTAAAAGAGAGAAGAAAAACGAGCAAAAGTAAAGGAGAGGACAATCAATGATAAGATGGGGCACCCAGACAATGCTCATCCTAGGATTATTATTTCAAGTGCAAGACTAGTATTATACCTCCTAATTGATGTTTAATGAGTCGTGGAAATCCGAAGACACACGGTCCAAAACCTAAGGTCAACCGTGACTAGCCCTCTATACTATGCCCTGGTTTAAAGGGATACTCTCAACACCTCACATTGTGTGGGACTGCTTGGGGTTCTCGGGACTCCAAGTGATAAACCCTATTCCATAATATAGTTCTAACCCTTTGGTCTAGGCGAAAGAACCCTAATCACAATTAAGCCCCAGTACTAAGATTCACTACAACACTTCACTCTGTTGCTCGCGCAACTAAGCCCCAGTGGAGTTCATCTGTTAGTACTTCACTCTATTGTGACCGCAAAGAACTCTTGGAGCATGGAGGTAGGATAAATCACGTCGGAAGGGAAAGGGGACGTTCTGCTACTTCTCGACTTATCCTCTCGACCCTCTTTAATCTTACTTAGTCTAACCCTAATGAAGTTGTCACACCTTCAAAGGATTACCTAGATGTATTCTCAACCCTAGTGTCACATCTAAGGAAAAATCATGCAATTAACATTCAAGATTGTAACTCAATTAAAATCATCAATTAAAGAAGCATAATAAAAGTCAATGAAACAAAGTCATCCTAAGGTTTACAAGTCCAAGCACCCATTAGGGGTTTAGCTCTCCATGGAGCAATACAAAATCAACAAATAGATTGAAATCATATATATGGAAACCATAAATAAAACCCCTTTGTTATCTGTGTCGATGGTCTTGAGGAGCCGCCTCGTCTTCTCCAAAGGTTTCCTTGTCAAACCTAGGGCACACCTCGTCGAATCGATGCGGAAGAAAGCTCCTCCAATAGTTCTCCTCCAAAGGAACTCGATATCGATGCTGTAGAATGGATTCAAAAGCCTTTTAAAGACCTCTCCAATCCCTAGCCGTGCTCTCCCTGAAAGTTGGGCGAAAGACAGAAAAAGGATCGCCAATAAATTGCTACAGTTATTTTGCTACAGTGCCCTGCTAAAGTACTCAGGTTAAATTTACTCCTGACTTCATTTTCTTCATCGAGGCCATCAAGTTGGGTACACAACTACATGGTAGATCATGTCACCCTTTTTGCGTGTGTGTACCGCAAGTGCACGGGTTGTCGAAGTAATAATTACCCTGGTGAGTAGGGTAGTCGAATCCACAGGGAACAGGGCTACTAGTACTAACTTCTTCTCTGCAATCTAGCCTAATGACCAATGTGATTTTGTGGTGATCTAGTGTGCATAGAAATTAATACCAGAGATGAATAGGCAAAAGGTAAATAAAGGGAGATCTCAATCAATGAAGATGAGATACCCGGGCAATGCTCCCCCTAGGCTCTATCATGAAGTGCAAGACTAACTAAATGCTTCTAAACCGAGTTCTATGAGTCGAGGTAATCCAAGAATAATCGGTCCCTGCTTCCAGGCCACCGATACTAGTCCCCTACAAGGTCCCGGTGGAGAAATCGCTCAATCTCAACACCTCACACCCCATATGACCGCAATAAGCTTTAGGGATACCTAAAAGTGAAACCGATTCCTAAAATTAGACCTAACCCTATTTCTAGGCGGAAGATCCCTAACCCCCTACAAGGTCCCGGCGGAGAAATCTCTTAATCTCACACCTCACACCAAATATGGTTGCATAGATCTTATGGAATACGGAGATAGGAAACACTTAATCGGAAGGGAAAGGGGACGCTCCACTATCTCATGACTCACCCTCTCAACCCTCTTCAATCTCATATGTTCTAACCCTAATGGAGACCTCTCTCTCACCAAGGCAACAAATCAAGCATACCAAACAACCATACGAATCAATAAGGCATGCAAGCAATGATAAAACAAGATTGAAACTCAAATAAACTCGGATTTAAAAGAAAGCATAAAGAAAGTCAATACATGAATCGAAACCTAGGGTTCATATGCCCAAGTATCTACTAGGGTTTAGCCCTCCATGGGGCTTATTACAAAGCAAAACATAACACAATGAAAAGCAATGTAAACCATGGAAATAAACCCCCTTGAATTCGTGATGATGGCCTTGATGGGTCGCTCAACGTCTTGAAGGATCCTTCTCCGAAGCTAGGTTGCCAATGACTCCCTCGATGCTATGACGGAGGAAAGAACTATCAAAGTTGGTGAAGAACGGCCCTCCAATTCGGCAAAGACCTCCTCCTCAAACCCTAGCCGCTTCCTCTCTCAAAAGGCACACAAAAGATATCAAAAGAATCGACGAAACGGCCTATTTATAAGTCTGAATCGCGCCAGTCACGTGTCTTCACGCGACCGCGTGAGATCCCACGCGATCGCGTGGGCTGCAGAATTCCCACGCGGTCGCGTGAACAGTAATTCTGCTACAGTGAAATGAACAGTGTTTTTGCTACAGTACTCTTCATAGCCATGATCCAAACTCTCTCATCTTGAGGCCACATGGTCGGGCACACGTCCATGTGGTGAGTTATAAGACTTCTCCTTCTTCGAATCATCATTTGAGAGCTTTAACTATCTTCACACAAGTTGGGACATGAAGGTGTGACTGCCTTTGTGCCCTTCCATCACATAAATCATCTTGAATTCTTCAGGAAGTTGGCACACACCCTCATGTGCATGATCCCCTCTTGTGCCTTGCCACTTGTGTTGTACAAAAGCTCCCAACAATACGTCTTTATAACCCATCTTTGCTTCCTTTTCCTCCTTTAACACTTCCACAACCTAATTGCATAAAAGAACACCAAAATACATTTTATGAGACATAATCAATGGTAAAATGATGCTCAATGTATGTAAAACAAGTAGGTAAAACATGTATAATCAAGCACTTATCAGTTACACAAGTTGAACTATATGAGTGTGACTGCCTTCGTGCCCCTCCAAATTGTATAATCCTTTGAGCACTTTGCCTACAATTTGTGCCTTGATCCTTGATTATTCCAAGAGTTTTCTCACCCATTGCATCAATAACCTATTTTTGCTTTTTTCCTTCCAACTAGTCTCCACAGCCCTAAATGTGCAAAAGAACACAAATACACACGAATGAGTGATAAAATCTGAGAAAAGTGATGCTCAATGTAAGAAAAGTATACTTCATATTACTTATTGGCATGACCCCTTGCATGTGTCCCGCAAGTGCACGGGCTTGTCGAAGTAATAAAATTACCCTAGTGAGTGGGTAGTCGAATCCACAGGGAATAGGGATTTGGAACACAAGAATTCGCTATTTAGTTATGCGGTGTACAAAAAGTGATAATCGGTTTGATGAGAGAATTATGGAATCAATTAAAATAAAAGACAAGAAAGTAAATAGAGAGATGGGAGACAAGAAAGTGCAAGTAAAGGTAAAAGGAGAAAGACTAGCAACGAATGAAATAGGGTATCCGGACAAGTTACCTCTAGGACTTATGCTTATAGTGCAAGACTATGCTATTATACTTTCCTATTGATGTTAATTGAGTCGAGGATATCTTTAAACACACGGTCCCAAACCTAAGGTCAACCATGACTAACCCCAACACTATGTCCCGGCATTAGGATTCACGTCAACCCTTTACTCTGTCACTCACGCAACTAAGCCCCAAGGGAGTATTTCTACCTAATCTTAACACTACGTGGGATTGCTTTAAGCTTTAGGGATTCCTAGTGATAAAACATGTTCCTATGTATAGTTCTAACCCTTTGGTCCAAGTGAAAGAACCCTAGTCTAAATTAAGCCCCAGTGCGTAGGATTCACGTCAACCCATCACTCTGTCACTTGCGCAACTAAGCTCCAGGGGAGTTTATCTACCTAGCACTTCACTCTATTTTGACCGCTGATAAATCAAGGAAATAGAGGTAGGGAGAAATCACATCGGAAGGGAAAGAGGATACGTCGCTACCTCAAAACTCTCTCTCTCAACCTTCTGCAATCTTAAGTAGTCTAACCCTATAGGAGTTGTCACACCTCCAAAGGATAACCTAGATTGTTCTCAATCCTTAGTGTCACGGCTAAGAGAAAACAATAGTACAAGATAATTAAAATTGAAACTCGAATTTATTCATCAATAATGGAAAAGCATAATAACAATGTCATAGAAACATAATAATCCTAGGATTTTCAAGTCCGAATACCCATGAGGGGTTTAGCTCCTCATGGAGCTATACATGTTCATCAAAATATGAAAGAAAGAACAAAACAAAAGCATTGATGAAAACCCCTTTCGTATGGTGTGGCCGTGGTCTTGTGCGGATGTCGAACGTCAATATCGATGCCAATGACGAGCTTCAATCCTCCACAAAGTCCTTTCCGAAACCCTAGCCGCACTCTCTAGAGGTTGGGAAGAAAGATAGGTCAAAAAGATAGGCCAAAAGATCCCAAATCGGGCTTTTATAATGCTGAGTACGGCTTTAAATTTTGGACTTATCAGGACTTCAAACGGCCGTGTGGAATTAACACACGGGCATGTGAAGTTTCTGTCTGCTGAAAAATTGATTCACACGGCTGTGTGTTAATTCCACACGCCCGTGTGAATTCTCTGGAATTCTGAAATTCGGGCGAAGTGAATAGCAGCTTGCTACAATGTTTTGCTACAGTAACTCACCGAAATGCTCCCAAGTCCGTCGTTCTTCATCGAGGCCATTGAATTGGGCAGACAATCAATGGTAGATCGTGCCGATTGCTTCAAGTCTCCTTCTTGGCGAAGTTCTCCTAAGCTACACAAGTTAGACTTATTGTGAATGTGATTGCCTTTGTGCCCCTCCAAAGGAGGTTGGCACACACTCACAAGTCTAATCTCGTGCCTTGTTCCTTGCTTGGTCCGAAAACCTCCCAATAACGGCGAACACGATCTAACTTCGTTCTTCTTCTCCAAATTAGCTCCACAAACCTACAATGCATAAGAATACACAAATACACACTATTTAGTGATAAAATCTTATAAAAGATATGTTCATTGTAAGATAATAATGATTCGCGTTACTATAACACAAGCACTTATCAAACTCCCCCACACTTAAGCTTTTGCTTGTCCTCAAGCAAAAATAAAACGTGAAAGTACTTGGGAAGAACAATTGAAAGTGCTCAGCATTAGGTTCACCAAAAGTGCAAAAGAAGCATTCTACAAGTAAGGGGAACTCAAAACATTGCATAAGGTTACCAATGCTATAGCTAAAAACATGAATAAAAAGGGTCAATCAACTCGAAAATGTGTAAGTGTGTGTGAACTCACTCAAGACAACCCAATGAGTACTGCTCAAACTTTTGTTAACAAGGACTTATTTATATATGAAAAACAAGAAAGGAAGTAGTAGCTTCACACAACCTCGAAGGTAGCCCTTTCCTAGGCGGCCGCCAAATGTGGCTTCCACTCTTTTGAGGAGGTAGCTCTTTCTACCGGGGTAGTAGCTTTCACGCATCCCATGAGATACATCTTTCTCTCATTAGGGCATAACTTGTATCCGACTTATGAGAGTAGCTACATACTTCATGGGTGGTAGCTCTTTCCACCTCAAATGCATACATAAAACAAAGCAACTATTCACAAACTCATATATTTTTTTCTTTTTCTCTTTTCCATATATATTTTTTTATATGCATTTTCCAAAGTTTATATATGCATTTTCCAAAGTAAAACTAAGAACGATGATAAACTTGTCCTTAAAAACTTCAAGATTGAGTTTCCAAAAGATTCCAAGAGTAAGTTGTGCAATATAAGATAATCGAGCAAAAATTCCCTAAAAATTCAAGTAGAAACTAGAGCATGATAGGATACAATGTTAAAAATTCTCCTAAACTCTAAAAATACAAACGTTGCAACTAAGGTGAACCACCATAGGCTACATGAGCATGAGCAATTGAACGCGCAAGTAAAGGTGTGTGCAATGTGAATCCCTCCCACACACACACACTTAAGATGTACATTGTCCCCAATGTACGCATGCAAGCACAATAAAAAAGAAAACATATGAAAAACAATTAATGTGGAAGTGGGCAATTGAAACATTACTCCCCTGAACTCCAAGTGTTGCGTTTGATGCAGCTAGGTTCATTGAGAGTTGAGTCTCAATGGTTTTGTGGAGCATACACGGTCTCATGACCGTGCCTATGACTATTCCTCAAATTCCTTAAATCCAAGACCATCTGCACGCATACGCAAGGATTCAGTATAGCTCAAGAAAAACCAAAACAAAGATTGAGTATATAAAGATACGACAATGAAATACAACTCGAGAAAAAATAAAAATAAACGAAAAATTAAAGCAAACCTAGAAGGAGAGTCCTTTCTGGGTACTACAAGTCCAAAAGAATATAAAAATAAAAGTGCAACAGAAAAAATGAAAATAAAACTATGACGCCTCAGCGTCGGTGTCCTGCTGTGGATCCTCTGGTGCTGGTGCTGCTGCTGCTGGATCTGTAGGTGGATCTATTGCTGATGGGGCTGGGGACGGTGGTGGAGTAGGGGCCCGAGGTCGGACTACAAAGAGGAAGGTAATGGCCTGCTCAAATATCTGCTGTAATCTCTAGAGCTGGGCCATCACCTCCTGATGCTGTGTGGTCTGAGTGGCCCTGACCTTGGCCACCTCGGTCTGAAGGACACCCACGGCGCTCTCGAGGCGCTCCAGTCTATCCTAGCCTCGAGAGGGCGAGAACATGCGCACCGGAGGTGGCTTCGGTGCTGTGGGTGGTGCATGTGCCTCTGTATCTACTGGAGGTGGCTCTATCGCTGCCTGTGAATCCTTGGCTGGATAAGCTTCGGGCCAGTTCAACGAGTAAGTTTGATAATGTTTCCTGGCCATGCCCATTTGTCTCAACATCTCCAGGCTGATTGGAGACGGTATGACTGTCTTCTCCATCCCTCTAATTTCCGCACGAAGGCCTATCCCTTTCATCAGTCTCGTAACATATGGTCCTGCAAAGATAGTTCCCAATCTGGGGTATTGGCCTTGATGACGCATGTAATCTGCGAGAATATAACCAAGATGGAGAGGCTCTTTCTTCACCATTGAATGTAGGTACAGAGGTTCCTGTCGGCTAAGGACCCCTGTACTATCACCTCGGCCGCTCACCGATCTACTAAGAATGGCATGAATGTATCTATAAGTTGGCCGTGATAGACAAGTAGCCTTCGATATCCCTGGCTCATATTGCCCTTGCCCGCATAATATTTGGTAAACTCCTTGAGGAGTCAAATTACCGGGGTAATCAGTCGGTAGGCTCTCATACTCCTCTGTTTCAGTGAATGCCTCGTCATAGAGCCTCATGTGAATAGAGAATTGTGTTACTGACATACTCTAGTCCTGCCCAAAAACCCTTAACCGGATAGCATCTGCACTTGTTAAACCCGTACTCGATCTGTCAAACTCAAAGGATGTGAGCACCTCCAAAGAAAGTGAGAGGTTGGCTGGATCTCTAATAGAAAGTAAGCTCTTCCAATTCCCCGTTTCTATAAGTTCTTCAATCTCGTCCGCCATATCATCACCCCAATAGGCCGGACTTATGCAACTCAAATCTATGTATCGAGACTGTCCGAACTTGAGTCTCTCCAACCTTGTATATCTTGTTCGGTGTTCCGTCATGGCGACACTCAACTCTTCGTTAGAGGGTTCAAGGGGCCTCTTGCTAGCTAATTGCTTCTTTTTAGGTGCCATTCCTGCAAAATGTAAAAACTAATCAAAACATCATTGAGTTATGCAGGATTCCACACGCCCGTGTGGATCCTCGGTACGTTGAAAGCAAATAGTCGTGAAACCAAAATCTCGAACAGAATACACCCACGTTATTCTAAAACTTTTCAGAACTTTTGCAGAAGTAAATACACAAGTAAAACTTGTGTAAATAGTTAAAATCAACTAACAAGTTCGGATTAATGAAGTGGAAGGAGCAAAAATGATTTACCAGTGGTGAATTAATCTAGAAATCAAAATCCGGCCGAAAATCCCTCTTAAACCAATGGATATCACCAGAGAAGTAGTAACGATTGCAGAAAAGAGTGTTCTTTCGTGTGCAAAGGGGTTTAGAATTATAGGGCAAGAAGAATCTGAACAAGGGTTTCGGCCCTATTTAATTCTGCGCTTTCACACGGCCATGTGAATATACCGCACAGCTGTGTGCTTTTGCTGAGAAGGTTCACAGGGGTAGACACACGCCCCTGTGCGTACTCTGGTGTCTTACAGAAATCCTCCCACACGGGCATGTGAACACCCCACACGCCCGTGTACCTTCACAGGGGAGTTCCACAAGGGTTGGTTCACACCCCTGTAGATTCTCGGGAAAGACAGAAGGTCTCTGAAGTATTATCACACGACCGTGTGGTAATTCCACACGGCCGTGTGCCCAAGAACACAAGGCTGGTCACAGGGGCACGTCACACGCCCCTGTGCCTTCTCTGGTTTGTCCCGAGAATTCTAAGTGTTCCACACGGCCGTGTGAATACCCCACACGCCCGTGTGCCTTTTACAAGCCCTCCCACAGGGGCAGCCACATGCCCCTGTGGATTCTGGGGAAAAAGAGGGGTTTCTGCAGAGTTTCACACGGCCGTGTGGAAATTCCACACGCCCGTGTGACTTAACACAAGGTTTCTCACAGGGACACCCACACGCCCCTGTGAATTCTCTGGAATGAGAGGTTAGTTCTGCAGGATTTCACACGGCCGTGTGAAAATTCCACACGCCCGTGTGCCCCTTCTGAGGTCTTTCACAGGGGCAAGGTCACGCCTCTGTGCCCTCTCTGTTTGAGCCCTAATTGGTAACACACGGCCGTGTGGAATTAAGACACGACTGTGTGTGTTCTCTGGTTTACTTAGAAAAATTCACAAACTCACAGAAAAATTCAGAAACATATATACGATATGTAGAGCCTATGAAAACCATCAAAACACGACCAGATACATGCTCAACTAACTCAAACTTCGTCATTTATCGTTTAGGCACACGAAAATATCAACAATCCACAGAAAAATTGCAGCACATGCATTAAAAATTTAGGACACCAAAACTAACACTTTTATTCAACCTAAAACTAAACTAAATCCTAGAAAAACTGTAAAACCCTTGGGTTGCCTCCCAAGAAGCGCTTGTTTAACGTCATTTAGCTTGACATACCTGTCTTACCTTACGGAGGTTGAAGAAAAAATATTTCCTTGTCGTCGTTACAAACCTCTCCGCCAAAGTATGGCTTCAGCCGGTGTCCATTTACTTTAAATGTACCATTCTCCAGATGAGTGATCTCGATTGACCCATGGGGTGAAACTTGAGTAACTGTGTATGGGCCAAACCATCTAGTCTTTAGCTTTCCGGCAAAAAAGTCGTAATTGGGAATTGAATAGTAGAACTTGGTCACCGACTTTGAATTCCTTAGGCAATTTGATATGCTTGTCATGCCATTTTCGAATCTTCTCCTTGTAAATTCTAGCATTCTCATATGCTTTCAACCTCCATTCATCAAGCTCATTAAGATGAAGTAGCCTTTGTTCACCGGCTCTTCTCAAATTGAAGTTCATTGCCTTGATAGCCCAATATGCTTTATGTTCAAGTTCTACAGGTAGATGACATGATTTCCCGTAAACCAGATTGTACGAAGTGGTTCCTATTGGGGTCTTGTACGCTGTACGATGGGCCCATAGTGTATCATCCAATCGTTCCGACCAATCACGCTTCCCTTGTTCCACAGACTTTGTCAAGATTTGCTTGAGTTCTCTATTTGTGACTTCCACTTGACCACTAGTTTGCGGATGATACGGGGTGGCAAGGCGGTGTCGTACCCCGTATCGTTTCAACACTTTTTCTAATTGGGTGTTGCAAAAATGGGTCCCTCGATCACTAATGATGATCCGTGGAGTTCCAAACCGAGTAAACAACCTCTTCAAGAATTTCACCACAGTTCTGGCATCATTACTCGGCAATGCTTGGGCTTCAACCCATTTGGAAACATAGTCGACTGCCACTAATATGTATTGGTTCCCGTTAGACTTTGGAAACGGTCCCATGAAATCAATGCACTAAACATCGAAAACCTCACAGAATTGCATATGGTTCTGAGGCATCTCATCCCACCGAGATAAATTTCCTGCCCTCTGACACTTATCACATCGAAGAACAAACTGGTGCTGCATGATGCATAATGGCCTCCAACTGGTTCTACTTGATGCGGTTCTACTTGATGCATAATGGCCTCCAACTGGTCCTGCATGACAATGAGTAAGGATATCCCATCCTTCCTCCTGCGATACACATCTCCGAACTATATGATCTGCACAAATGCGGAAGAGGAATGGATCGTCCCAGAAATAGTTCTTCAAATCGCTAAAGAACTTCTTTTGTTGAAATGTGAGCCCTGGTTTAAGGACTTTTCCTGACAAGTAATTAGCAAAATCTGCAAACCACGGAGTATCACCTGATCATGTTAATTTCTGAATTGAATACAAGTGTTCTTCCGGGAAGAAGTCATTGATCTCCTTGCTTGATGGCTCTTGCCCAATGCTCCCTTCTAATCGCGACAAGTGATCCGCCACTATGTTTTTGGTTCCCTTTTTATCCTTTCTCTCCATATCAAACTCCTGTAAGAGTAATATCCAACGGATCAATCTCGGTTTCACATCAACTTTGTTCATGAGGTAATGGAGAGCTGAATGATCTGTAAACATGATGACTTTCGACAAGATAAGATACGGCCTGAACTTATCGAGAGCAAACACCACTGCTAATAATTCTTTCTCTGTGGTAGTGTAATTCTCCTGTGCATCTGTGACAGTCTTGCTCGCATAATAGATGGGTTGGAATTGCTTGTCCTTCCTTTGTCCCAGAACCGCTCCGACAGCGTAGTCACTAGCATCGCACATGAGCTCAAACGGTTCGTTCCATTCAGGGGTGATCAAGATTGGAGCTTGAACTAGTTTTTCTTTTAACACATTAAAAGCTGCTGCACAGTCTTCCCCAAAATCAAACGGAGCATCTTTTTCGAGAAGTTTAGTCAACAGTTGAGTGATCTTCGAGAAATCCTTAATGAACCGTCTATAGAAACCTGCATGCCCCAGGAAACTCCGAATTCACTCAACATTCGTTGGTGGAGGAAGTTTATCTACAACTTCGATTTTTGCCTTGTCCACCTCCATACCCATATGGGAAATCTTGTGTCCAAGAACAATGCCTTCTCGAACCATGAAATGACACTTCTCCCAGTTTAGCATGAGATTTGTCTCTTTACATCTTATCAGCACTCTTTCCAAGTTTCTCAAACATATATCAAAGGAGTCACCAAACACGGAGAAATCATCCATAAACACTTCCATTATGTCTTCGACAAGATCATCGAAAATAGCAGTCATACAGCGTTGGAATGTAGCAGGTGCGTTGCATAACCCGAACGGCATTCGTCTATATGCAAAAGTCCCGTAGGGACAAGTAAAAGTCGTCTTCTCTTGATCTTCCAGGGTAATAGGAATCTGAAAGTATCCTGACATCCCATCTAGAAAGCAGTAAAATTAATGTCCCCCCAATCGCTCCAACATTTGATCAATAAAAAGTAAAAGGAAGTGATCCTTACGGGTTGCATCATTCAGTCTTCTGTAATCAATGCAAACTCTCCACCTTGTGACCGTTCTAGTTGGAATAAGTTCATTCTTTTCATTCTTGATCACTGTCATCCCACCTTTCTTCGGAACCACTTGTGTTGGGCTCACCCAGGCACTATCGGAAATAGGGTAAATGATCCCTGCATCCAGTAATTTGACCAATTCCTCTTTTACAACTTCCTTCATGTTCGGGTTTAGTCTTCTTTGAGGTTGGATCACCAATTTGAAATTGTCCTCCATTAAAATCTTATGTGTATAGAATGAAGGGTTTATTCCCTTTAAGTCTGCAATTTTCCATGCCAAGGCAGACTTGTGCTTCTTCAACACATTTACCAACTTTGCCTTTTGTTCCAAAGAGAGAGCTGACGCTATAATCACGGGCAACTTCATTTCTTCTTCCAAAAATGCATACTCTAAGTGCTCTGGAAGTGTTTTCAACTCCAGATCAGGTGGCTCTTTAATGGATGGTCGAAGTCGGTTTTCCTTTAATCTATCAATTTCTTCAAATTGAGTAGCTTGCCGTTCATTAACCCAACCTGAAACCTTCTTCAAATCACACCCTTTTTGTTGTTCCTGCGGATCCACTGCCGTTCCCAACTCACAAGCTTCTTCTGTCAGGTCTATAATTCCCACTGAGAAAACTTCTTGCTTGTGCTCCCAATAACCTAATTCAAACTATGCAAGGACCTTCTCTAGGGTTTCTTCTGTATCACCACTTGAGAAAGCTAGGGCTAATTTATCAAATTCGTCCAATACATTGCCTAATTCATAATTCTTGGTCTGCCCCATGCAAAATTGATCAACAATATTCCCCTTTCTGTAAAAGGATGTCTCACTGAATACCCAGACTCAATATAGTTTGGAAATGGTTGTACAGCAAACAACTGCATTTTCTGTTCTACGTCCTTAACCAGTTCTGCAAGTGTATCATAGGCTTCGCTTGAGTCAAACATCCCTTCGGAAACTAAAATCAAAGAAAAGAAAAATAAGAACAATGATAGATAAAGAAAGTGTGAAATAGAAAACTAAGTGAATAACTAAAGTAGTAAAAACAAGTATTAAAAATACGCCTATTCCCCGGCAACGGCGCCAAAAACTTGACACGACCCCTTGCGTGTGTCCCGCAAGTGCACGGGCTTGTCGAAGTAATAAAATTACCCTGGTGAGTGGGTAGTCAAATCCACAGAGAATAGGGATTTGGAACACAAGAATTCGCTATTTAGTTATGCGGTGTACGAAAAGTGATAATCGGTTTGATGAGAGAATTATGGAATTAATTAAAATAAATGACAAGAAAGTAAATAGAGAGATGGGAGACAAGAGAGTGTAAGTAAAGGTAGAAGGAGAAAGACAAGCAATGAATGAAATAGGGTATCCGGACAAGTTACCTCTAGGACTTATGCTTATAGTGCAAGACTATGCTATTATATTTTCCTATTGATGTTAATTGAGTCGAGGATATCCTTAAACACACGGGCCCAAACCTAAGGTCAACCATGACTAACCCCAACACTATGTCCCGGCGTTAGGATTTACGTCAACCCTTCACTCTGTCACTCACGCAACTAAGCCCCAGGGGAGTATTTCTACCTAATCTTAACACTATATGGGATTGCTTTAAGCTTTAGGGATTCCTAGTGATAAAACCTGTTCCTATGTATAGTTCTAACCCTTTGGTCCATGTGAAAGAACCCTAGTCTAAATTAAGCCCCAGTGCGTAGGATTCACGTCAACCCTTCACTCTGTCACTTGCGCAACTAAGCTCCAAGGGAGTTTATCTACCTAGCATTTCACTCTATTTCGACTGCTAATAAATCAAGAAAATGGAGGTAGGGAGAAATCACATCGGAAGGGAAAGGGGATACATCGCTACCTCACAACTCTCCCTCTTAACCTTCTGCAATCTTAAGTAGTCTGACCCTATAGGAGTTGTCACACCTCCAAAGGATAACCTAGATTATTCTCAATCCTTAGTGTCACGGCTAAGAGAAAACAATAGTACAAGATAATTAAAATTAAAACTCGAATTTATTCATCAATAATGGAAAAACATAATAACAATGTCATAGAAACATAATAATACTAGGGTTTATAAGTCCGAATACCCACGAGGGGTTTAGCTCCTCATGGAGCTATACATGTTCATCAAAATATGAAAGAAAGAACAAAACAAAAGCATTGATGAAAACCCCCTTTCGTATGGTGTGGCCGTGGTCGTTGTCGTTGCCAATGACGCACTTCAATCCTCCACAAAGTCTTCTCCGAAACCCTAGCCGCACTCTCCAGAGGTTGGGGAGAAAGATAGGTCAAAAGATCCCAAATCGGGCTTTTATAATGCTGAGTGCGGCTTTAAATTTTGGACTTATCGGGACTTCACACGGGCGTGTGGTTACACACGGGCGTGTGAAGTTTCTGTCTGCTGAAAAATTGATTCACACGGCTGTGTGTTAATTCCACACGCCCGTGTGAATTCTCTGAAATTCTGAAATTCGGCCGAAGTGAACAACAGCTTGCTACAATGTTTTGCTACAGTAACAAGCTACATTGATGTAACAGTAACTCGCCGAAACGCTCCCAAGTCCGTCGTTCTTCATTGAGGCCATTGAATTGGGCACACAATCAATGGTAGATCGTGCCGATTGCTTCAAGTCTCCTTCTTTGTGAAGTTCTCCTAAGCTACACAAGTTAGACTTGTTGTGAATGTGACTGCCTTTGTGCCCCTCCAAAGGAGGTTGGCACACACTCACAAGTCTAATCTCGTACCTTGTTCCTTGTTTAGTCCGATAACCTCCCAACAATGGCGAACACGATCTAACTTCGTTCTTCTTCTCCAAATTAGCTCCAGAAACCTACAATGCATAAGAATACACAAATACACACTATTTAGTAATAAAATCTGATAAAAGATATGTTCATTGTAAGATAATAACGCTTCGCGTTACTATAACACAAGCACTTATCACTTATACATGAGCATTTATCAAACTTAACTCCCCCACACTTAAGCTTTTGCTTGTCCTCAAGCAAAACTAAAACATTAAAGCATTTAGGAAGAGCAATTAAAAGTTATTGGCCTTAGGTTCACCAAAAGCATGCAAAAGAAGCATTTTACAAGCAAGGGGAAATTAGAACATTGCATAGAGAGAATCATTGCTCTAGCTAAAAACTTGAATAAAAAAAGACACAAACATGATATTGTGTAAGTGTGTGTAAACTCACTCAAATCAACCCAAAAAGTACTTCTCAAAGCTCTTATTAGAAAGGACTTATTTATACACAAGAAGAAGGTAGTAGCTTCACACATCCTCTAAGGTAGCCATTTCCTAGCCGGCCGCCAAAGATGGCTTTCACACTTTCGAGGTGGTAGCTCTTTCTACCGGGATAGTAGCTTTCACTCATCCCATGAGATAGCTCTTTCTCCCAATAGGGCATAACTAGTATCCGACTTATGGGAGTAGCTTCATACTTCATGGGTGGTAGCTCTTTCCACCCCCAATGCACTAATAAAATCAACAATATTCACATTTTTTTTTCAAAGCTAAAACTCAAAACCAACTAAAATTAAACTAAACTAGTTCCTTAAATGTTGAGCTTGAGTTTCCAAAAGATTTCATGAGTGAGTAGTGCAACAAGAGATAATCGGGCAAAAATTCCCTAAAGTTCAAGTACTAGAGCATGATGGAATACAATGTTAAAAAATTTTCCTAAACTTAAGAATACATGACACGAACTTTTGCGTGCGTACCGCAAGTGCACGGCCTTGTCGAAGTAATAAAAGTTACCCCGGTGAGTGGGTAGTCGTATCCACAGGGAATAGTGTTCAGAAACAAGTGTTATCGCTATTTAGCTATGATGGGAATCGATGACGAGAAAAGTATATATGTATAGATATAAAAGAAAATAAAAGAGTGCAAGAAGAATAATGAGGGTAGGAGAGGTAATCGATATAACGATGGGGTACCCGGACAAAGCTCCCCCTAGGACTAATGCTTCTAGTGCAAAACTTGTATTATGCTCTACAATTGATGCCTATTGAGTCGAGGATATCCTTAAACACACGGTCCCAAACCTAAGGTCAACCGTGACTAACCCCAACACTATGTCCCGGCATTAGGATTCACGTCAACCCTTCACTCTGTTGATTGCTCAACTAAGCCCCAGGGGAGTATATCTACCTAAGCCTAACACTACGTGGAGTTGCTTTAAGCTCTAGGGATTCCTAGTGATAAAACCTGTTCCTATGTGTAGTAGTTCTAACCCTTTGGTCCAGGTGGAAGAACCCTAGTCTAAATTAAGCCCCAGTGCATAGGATTCACATCACCCCAAAACCTTGGGGGAGTTTGTCTACCTAGCACTTCACTCTATTTCGACCTCTAATGAATCAAGGAATCGGAGGTAGGGAGAAATCACAACGGAAGGGAAAGGGGTACGTCACTACCTCACAACTCTCCCTCTCAACCCTCTTCAATCTTAAGGAGTCTAACCCTATAGAGGTTGTCACACCCTCAAAGGATAACTTAATAGATTCTCAACCCTAGTGTCACATCTAAGGGAAAACAATAACAAGATAAAATCAAGATTGAAACTCAATAAAAGAACATCAAATTAAGAAAGCATAATAAAAGTCATAGAAACAATATCATCCTAGGGTTTACAAGTCCGAATACCCACTAGGGTTTAGCTCTCCATGGAGCAATACAAAATCAATAAATAGTTTAAGAACATATGCATGAAGACCATAAAGAAAACCCCCTTGTAGATCGTATCGATGGTCTTGTGTAGTCGCGTGTCTTCTCCAACGAATCCCTTGTCAAGCCTAAGGCACACCTCGACAAATCAATGCCGATGAGAGCTTCCCCAATAGCTTTCTTCCAAAGGATGTCGATGTCGATGCCGTTTAATCGCCTCCAAAGACCTCCAAGAACCTCTCCAAACCCTAACCGAAAGCCCCCCAAAAGATATCCCAGTGATAGAAGGGGAGGTTCTTCAAATAGATCTGAAAACGGGCTATTTATAGGCTGAAATCGGGCTGAAATCGGAGTTCCACACGCCCCTGTGTTAATTCCACATGGCCCTGTGTAAAACCAGGAATTCCACACGCCCGTGTCTTAATTCCACACGGCCGTGTGGAAATTCTGAAATCGTGATTTTTCGGCACTGTGAACAGTAACCTTGCTACAGTCTTTTTGCTACAGTACGCAGCCGTGTGGAATTTCCACACGCCCGTGTGAACTCTCTGAAATCCTGATTTTCGGCAACAGGAAACAGTAGCTTTGCTACAGTACTTTCGCTACAGTATTTTACTACAGTACTTAGCCGAAAATGCTCCCGAATTCATCGTTCTTCATCAAGGCCATTGAATTGAGCACACAATCAACGGTAGATTATGTCGATTACTTCATTTCTCTTCATTGGCGAAGTTCTCCAATGCTACACGAGTTATAGACTTTTGTGAGTGTGACTGCCCTTGTGCCCCTCCAATGGAGGTTGGCACACACCCACAAGTCTAGACTCGTGCCTTGTTCCTTGCTTGGTCCGAGAACTCCTCAACAACGGCGAACATAACCTATTCTTCCTTCTTTTTCTCTAGATCTTCTCCACAACCCTTCAATGCACAAAAGTAAACAAATGTACACTTTTTAGTGATAAAATCTGATTAAATTAATGCCCATTGCAAGATAATAACACTTCGCATTATTATAACACGAGCACTTATCAATACAACCGTTGCAACTAAGGTGAATTGCCATTGGCTACATGAGCATGAGAAATTGAACGCCTAAGTTCCTCTGAACTCCTATTATTATGTTTGATGGAGCTATATTCATTGAGAGTTAAGTTCCAATGGGTTGTGAAGCACACACAGCCATGTGAAATGTTACATGGCCGTGCCAATGACTATTCCTCAATTCCCTTACTTATAAGACCAACTGCACTGATAAGTGCTTGTGTTGTAGTAACGCGAAGCGTTATTATCTTACAAATGAACATACTTTTATCAGATTTTATCACTAATTAGTGTGCATTTGTGTATTCTTGAGCATTGTAGGTTTCGTGGAGCTAAGTTGGAAAAGAAGAACGAAGTTAGGTCGTGTTCACCGTTGTTGGGAGGTTTTCAGACCAAGCAAGGAACAAGGCACGAGGTTAGACTTATGAGTGTGTGCCAACCTCCTTTGGAGGGGCACAAAGGCAGTCACATTCACAACAAGTCTAACTCGTGTAGCTTAGGAAAACTTCACCAAGAAGTAGACTCGAAGCAATAGGCACGATCTACCATTGATTGTGTGCCCAATTCAATGGCCTCGATGAAGAAACAACATATTCGGGAGCATTTCGGAGAGTCAAGGTTCCAGAGAATTCACACGGGCGTGTGGAATTAACACACGGCCGTGTGAACTAATTTTCCAGCAAACCAGAGACGTCACACGGGCGTGTGGAATTAACGCACGGCCGTGTGGATTGATTTTCCAGCAAGCCAGAAACTTCACACGGGCGTGTGGAATTAACACACGGCCGTGTGAAGTAATTTTCAGGAAAGACAGAAACTTCACACGGGCGTGTGGAAATTCCACACGGCCGTGTGAATTCCCGATAACTTCAAATTTAAAGCCGCACTCAGCCTATTTAAAGCCGATTTGGAGACTTTTTGAAGAATCTTTTGACCTATCTTTCTCCGGAACTTCTGAAGAGGGCGGCTAGGGTTTCGGAGAGGACTTTGTGGAGGATTGGAGCGCGTCATCGGCATCGTCACCGACGTTCGACGGCCGCACAAGACCACGGCCACACCATACGCGAGGGGGTTTTCATTGATGTCTTTAGTTTGTTCTTTCTTTCATAAATTGATGAACATGTATAGCTCCATGAGGAGCTAAACCCCTCGTGGGTATTCGGACTTGTAAAACTCTAGGATAATTATGTTTCTTTGACATTGCTATTATGCTTTTCTATTAATTGATGAATAAATTCGAGTTTCAATTTTAGATTTCTTGTGCTATTGTTTTCTCTTAGCCGTGACACTAAGGATTGAGAACAATCTAAGTTATCCTTTGGAGGTGTGACAACTCCTATAGGATTAGACTACTTAAAATTGAAGAGGGTTGAGAGGGAGAGTTGTGAGGTAGCACCGTACCCCTTTCCCTTCCGTTGTGATTTCTCCCTACCTCCGATACCTTGAGTCATTAGAAGTCGAAATAGAGTGAAGTGCTAGGTAGACAAACTCCCCCAAGGTTTTGGGGTGACGTGAATCCTGCGCACTAGGGCTTAATTTAGACAATGGTTCTTCCTCCTGGACCAAAGGGTTAGAACTATCACACATAGGAACAGGTTTTATCACTAGGAGTCCCTAGAGCTTAAAGCAATCCCACGTAGTGTTAGGCTTAGGTAGAAATACTCCCCTGGGGCTTAGTTGAGCAATCAACAGAGTGAAGGGTTGACGTGAATCCTATTGCCGGGACATAGTGTTGGGGTTAGCCACGGTTGACCTTAGATTTGGGACCGTGTGTTTCAGGATTTTCCTCGACTCAATTAATATCAATAGGAAGGTATAATAGCATAGTCTTGCACTAGAAGCATAAGTTCTAGAGGTAACTTGTCCGGATACCCTATTTTCACTTATTACTAGTCTCTCTCTTTTTACTCGTTGCTTGCACTGTTCTCTCTTTCATCTTTCGATTTATTTGCTTTGCATCTACTCTAGTTCCCATAAATTCACTCATCACTCCGATCATTGTTTCTTTTCGTACATTACACGACTCAATAGCAACTTCTCGTATTTTTAATCCCTATTCCCTGTGGATTCGACTACCCACTCACCGGGGTAACTTTTATTACTTCGACAAGGCCGTGCACTTGCGGTACGCACGCAAAAGGTTGTGTCAAGTTTTTGGCGCCGTTGCCGGGGAATAGGCGTATTTTTTATACTTGTTTTTCCTATTTTAGTCATTCACTTCGTTGACTATTTCATACTTTCTTTAACTATCATCGTTCTTATTTTTCTTTTCTTTGTGTTGGCTTCAGGTTATGACCCGCGGGAACCCTTCGATTCTTGTTGAAGGAGACCCGAACATTGGAAGGAGAATACACCGTAAAGGGAAAGAGCCTGTGGAAGAACAATCCGAGCAAGCCAGCATAGATTCAGAAGGGTCGGAAGCTATGGCAGAACAGAACGAACAACAAAGGACATTGGCTGATTTTGCTAGACCCGCGGTAATGGGGACCCAATCAAGCATTGTGAGGCCCCCAATTACAGCAAATAACTTTGAGTTGAAGCCGTCGTTCATTCAAATGTTGCAACAGTCCGCACAGTTTAATGGGTTGGCCGATGAAGATCCCAACAGCCATCTAGAGAATTTTCTTGAAGTGTGCGACATGTTGAAGATCAATGGGGTAACGGACGACGCAATCAGATTGAGAGCCTTCCCATTTTCATTGAAGGGGAAAGCAAGACATTGGTTACATTCATTACCGAGAGCATCTATCACTACATGGGAAGAGATGACCGAGGCATTCTTGGCTAGTTATTTCCCGCCGGAAAAATCAGCAAGGCTCCGGAATGATATCTCATCCTTCATGCAAGTGGAATTGGAGTCTCTATTTGAGACATGGGATAGGTTCAAGGAGCTCCTCCGGAAGTGCCCGCAACACAGATTCCCCGAGTGGATGATCATTCATACTTTTTATAATGGGTTGAATCCAAGCACTAAGCAACTTTTAGATGCAACGGCAGAGGGACTCTAGGAGGCAAGACCCCCGATGAAGCCCGGCACCTTATTGAAGAGATGGCGATGAATAGCTATCAATGGAACACAAGGGACAGAAGGAAGGTAGCCGGAATTCATGATGTTGATGCAGTTACATCTTTGGTGGCACAAGTAGAATCATTGAGTAAGAAGTTGGACGCTCTAACTTCACCAAGAGTTGCGGCCATCACTACATGTAACGGTTGTGGGGGAGGTCATGCTTCAAGTGATTGTCCGATTGCTATTGGGGGCGCTAGCACGGTGGAGCAGGCTGATTTTGTGGGAAATAACTACAGAGGACAAGGCCAAGGCAACCCGTATAGTGGCACTTACAATCCAGGGTGGAGGAATCACCCAAATTTCTCATGGAGCAACCAAGGACAGTCACAACAAAAGAATAACACACCACCAGGATTTCTGAACCAACAGGCACCGAATTTAGAAAGCCGAGTGACAGGGATAGAAGGAAAGATGACTGATCTAGAAAGAGCTCTCACACGGTTTGTTTCTTCATCGGATGCTAGATTCCAGTCGGTGGAAGCTACACTTCGCAATCATACCGCCTCCTTACATAATTTGGAGAATCAAGTGGGGCAAATTGCGAAGACATTAGCGGAAAGGCCTCAAGGGAGTTTGCCTAGTAATACGGAGACAAATCCGAGGGAACAATTAAAAGCAATCACCTTGAGGAGTGGGAAAGAGGTCGAGAGAAATCTCCCTCTAGAGAAGGCCCAAGAGACACTCGAGGTAGTGGAGGTAGAGGAAGGAGTAACAAACGAAAAAGAGGTGGCATCCCCACCCTACAAGCCAAGGATCCCCTATCCTTCACGATTAAAGAATGACCAAGACAATGAACAATACAAGAAATTTCTGGGAATTTTCAAACAGTTGCACATCAACATACCATTCGCGGAAGCATTAGCCCAAATGCCTAAGTACGCGAAGTTCTTGAAAGACCAACTAACCAACAAGAGGAAATTGGAGGAGAGTGCATCTGTGATACTCGATGCCAATTGCTCGGCCGTATTGCAAAAGAACATGCCTAGCAAAAGAAAAGATCCCGGGAGTTTCATAATACCATGTAACATTGGCAACATGGGTGAAGAGATGGCATTGGCCGACTCAGGGGCAAGCATCAATGTCATGCCTTACACGTTCTTCCAAAAGCTAGGCTTGGACGAGCCAAGACCCACTCGGATGACACTTCAACTCGCGGACCGATCAGTGAGGCATCCGAGAGGGATTGTGGAAGATGTGTTGGTGAAAGTCGACAAATATATATTTCCTGTTGACTTCGTAGTGTTGGATGTCGATGAGGATGTCGAGGTTCCATTGATCCTTGGAAGGCCATTCTTGCGTACTTCCAAGGCCTTGATCGACATGGACGACGGGGAGCTCACATTGCGAGTAGGAGAAGACAAGCTCACATACTGACTCGCCGAAGCTATGAGACACTCTCTCGATTTTGATGACACTTTATATTTCCTTGACACCACCGATGAACTAATAGATGATTATGTGCAGGAAATGATGAACCCGGATCCATATGAAGGGTGGCCGGACCAAGACTTGGAGATTGAAGAAGAAGTGCTCTCCATTGGTCTAATCAAGGATGACTTCAAGCAAGAAATGGAGCGTATGAAGAAAATGCTTCGGAGGATGAAAAGGTCGAAAAGACGCCACAAGAAGAACCCTAACAACAAGGGAAATGAACATTCAAGGAGTAAGGGTGATTCACCCTTTTGTGGTAACAAACTCGACAACTTCCCCTCTACTCTACAAAGGTTATGTAATGCATGCTTCCAGGTTGTAGGGAAGAGGGCAACTTCCATTCATGAACCTCCGTAAGGTAAGCCAGGTACGTCAAGCTTAGTGACGTTAAACAAGCGCTTCTTGGGAGGCAACCCAAGGCTTTACAGTTTTTCTAGGACCTAGTTAGCTTTAGATTGAATAAAAAGTCTTAGTTTTGGTGTCCTGAATTTTTCATGTGCTTACGCTGCGATTTTCTTGTGGGTTTTTGATGAATTTCGTGTGCCTTAACGATAATTGATGAAGTTTAGGTTGGTTGAGTGTGTTTTCTTTGGTTTCTGGTCGTAATTTTATGGTTTTTACAGGCTCTAAGTATTTTTAAAAAGTTTTTGAATTTTTCTGAGAGTCTGTAAAATTTTCTAAGTAAACCAGAGAAAACACACGGCCGTGTGGAATTAACACACGGTCGTGTGTTACCAATTGGAGCTCAACCAGAGAAGACACAGGGGCGTGACTTTGCCCCTGTGAAAACTTCAGAAGGGGCACACGGCCGTGTGGAATTAACACACGGCCGTGTGAATTTTCGCAGAACTTCAACTCTTTTCCAGAGAGTTCACAGGGGCGTGTGGGTGTCCCTGTGAGTGCCACTGTGCTAAGGCACACGGCCGTGTGGAATTAACACACGGCCGTGTGAAAACTCTGCAGAAAAATCCCTTCTTCCCGAGAAAACACAGGGGCGTGTGACAGCCCCTATGGAAGAGCATGTGATTGGCACACGGCCGTGTGGAATTAACACACGGCCGTGTGAAACACTTAGATTTTTCGGGCAAATCAGAGAGGCCACTGGGGCGTGTGTTGGCCCCTGTAACCGGCCTTGTGTTCTTGGCCAGGTTGGGCACACGGCCGTGTGGAATTAACACACGGCCGTGTGATATTTTTCAGAGAGCTTCTGTGTTTTCCCGAGAAGCCACAGGGCCGTGTACCAGCCCCTGTGGATATCCTTGTGAAGGCACACGGCCGTGTAGAATTTCCACACGGCTGTGTGGGGGTAGCCAGAGAGTAAACAGAATGCACACAGGGGCGTGTGTTGGCCCCTGTGAAACCCTAATTTCAGAGGCACACGGCCGTGTGGCATTGTCACACGGCCGTGTGAATTCCCAGAACTCCAAAAGCCGCGCGATTTCTTTTGGTTTTCACTCGTGCCTCTTCCATTTTCATTCTAAACTCTCCTTCTACTCTCTCCACTAGTTCCCCAACCATCTCAAAGGATTTTTAAGGCTTTTATTGTAGTTTTCCGGCCGGTTCTTAATATTTCTTCATCCACTCCGTCGATAAGGACTTCAAAGCCTTCTTCTCCGTCAATTCTCAACTTAATTCGTTCTTTTTGATGATTTCGCCTATATTGAATGATTAATGAGTATGCGAATATGCTTAGGAATGAATTGGAACGAATTAGATTGTTAATTTTAGAATTTTGGCCCCGCGGCCGTTATGCTCTGCCCGCCCGATGATCCACACGGGCGTGTGGAATTAACACACGGCCGTGTGGATTTCTGCAGATTGTTATATTTTAATGTTTTTGATCAATTCTCTTTTCAATCTCGCAGATATGACTTCCAGGTCCAAGAAGTCGGCTGGGAAGCGACCCCGTGAGCCCACACCCCCTCCAAAGGAGACAGAGTTCCGTATACCTTAGCACCAGACCAGGTTTGATAGATTATCCACACTCCGTTTCGGACAGTCACGATACCCCGACCTGAGCATTATCAGAGAGATCCAGGGGGGTGACGGTATTGCCGAGGAGGTTGAGGAGCTACTCTCGGTGGGTGGCTGGAGGAGATTATTGAGGATTAGAGACCCAGCCATTCGAGGGGTGCACTGGAGTTCCTGGCTTCATTTGAGTTTGACAGATCATACAGGGATTTTTCCACTCCTGATACCATTCAGTTCAGGGTATTAGGCCAGCATTTCAGCTTCAGCTTGACCCAGTTTTCGATCCATCTGGGACTATACGATGAGGCCTATACACAGACCGAGGAGTACAGGGATCTTCCTACAGACTACCCGGGCAGTCTTACCCCGCAGAGGGCATACAGAGATTTGTGCGGAGAAGGCCAGTATGAGCCAGGGATCTCAAAGGCCACGTGCTTGTCTCGCTCGGCCTACAGATACTTACATGCCATTCTTAGTAGATCAGTGAGTGGCCGAGGTGATAGCACTGGGGTTCTGAGTTGCCAGGAGGGCACATCTTAGCAGAGTATTTGCGCCATCAGGGCCAGTACCCTAGGGTTGGAGTGATCTTCCCAGGACCCTACATTTCGAGACTCCTGATAGGGATGAGTCTCAGAGACGGAGTACGACGGGCAGAGAATACCAATATACCGATCCCTCTGGGCACAGATACACTGAGGATGATGGGGATGATCCGCAGGACAGGGCCAGGAGTATATACATGGACCATTCCCCAGACAGAGCAGGCCGAGGGCTCACAGGCAGCCTTAGAGCCACCACCAGTGGACACAGAGGCAGGGGCAGAGGCCGAGGCACCACCCACAGCACCGGAGCCACCTCCAGTGCGTATCTTTTCTCCTTCTCGAGGACAGGACAGGTTCGAGCGCCTCGAGAATGCTGTAGGTATCATGCAGCAGGAGTTAGCCGAGCTGAGGGTCGCACAGGCATCAGGGTTTGCCGAGTTGAGGACTACTCAGGCATCACAGTTCGCTCACTTATCAGCACAGCTTGCCACAGTGATTCAGTTGCTTGAGCGATCTGTGGTGCGACCCCGACGGGTTCCCTCACCGACTCCGCCTCAGACTCCATCAGCATCAGATTCACCACCAGCAGCAGCAGCACCAGAGGATACACATCAGGACACCGACGCTGAGGCATCGTAGATTTTATCTTTCTTTTATCGCACTTTTATTTTCTTATTTTTGTTGGACTTGTAGTACCCAGAAAGGACTCTCCTTCTGGGTATGTTTTTATTTGTTTTGTCTCGAGTTGTACTTCATTATCATATCTTTATATACTCGAGCTTTATTTTGAGCTATACTGAACCCTTGCGTATGTGTGCAGATGGTCTTGGATTTAAGGAAATTGAGGAATTGTCATAGGCACGGTTATTGGACCGTGTGTGCTCCACAAACCATTGAGACTCAACTCTCAATGACCTAGCTCCATCAAACGCAACACTTGGAGTTCAGGGGAGTAATGTTTCAATTGCAACTTCCACACTAATTGTTCTTCATTGTTTTATTGGTTATAATGCTTGCATGCGTACATTGGGGACAATGTACAACTTAAGTGTGGGGGGGGAGAATTCACATTACACACACCTTTACTTGTGCGGTCAATTGATCATGTTCATGTAGCCAATGGCGGTTCACCTTAGTTGCAACGGTTGTATTCTTATAGTTTAGGAGAATTTTTAACATTGTATCCTATCATGCTCTAGTTTCTACTTGAATTTTAGGAATTTTTTTTCTCGATATTCTCATATTGCACAACTTACTCTTGGAATCTTTTGGAAACTCAATCTTGAAGTTTTTAAGGACAAGTTTATCATCATTCTTAGTTTTACTTTGGAAAATGCATATAATAAAAAAATATATATATATATGAAAAAAAAATATGGAAAAAAGAAAAAGAAAAAAAAAAAAAAAAATATATATATATATATATATATATATATATATATATATGACTTTGTGAATATTTGCTTTGTTTTATGCATTTGGGGTGGAAAGAGCTACCACCTATGAAGTATGTAGCTACTCTCATAAGTCGGATACAAGTTATGCCCTAATGAGAGAAAGAGCTATCTCATAGGATGCGTGAAAGCTACTACCCCGGTAGAAAGAGCTACCTCCTCGAAAGTGTGAAAGCCACCTTTGGCGGCCGCCTAGGAAAGGGCTACCTTCGAGGTTGTGTGAAGCTACTACTTCCTTTCTTGCTTTTCGTATATAAATAAGTCCTTGTTAACAAAAGTTTGAGGAGTACTCGTTGGTTGTCTTGAGTGAGTTCACACACACTACACATTTTCGAGTTCTTCTTCCTTTTTGATTCGAGTTTTTAGCTAGAGCAATGATAACCTTATGCAATGTTTTGATTTCCCCTTACTTGTAGAATGCTTCTTTTGCATACTTTTGGTGAACCTAAGGCCGAGCACTTTCAATTGTTCTTCCCAAGTACTTTCACGTTCTATTTTGCTTGAGGACAAGCAAAAGCTTAAGTGTGGGGGGATTTGATAAGTGCTTGTGTTGTAGTAACGTGAAGCGTTATTATCTTACAAATGAACATACTTTTATCAGATTTTATCACTAATTAGTGTGCATTTGTGTATTCTTGAGCATTGTAGGTTTCGTGGAGCTAAGTTGGAAAAGAAGAACGAAGTTAGGTCGTGTTCGCCGTTGTTGGGAGGTTTTCAGACCAAGCAAGGAACAAGGCACGAGGTTAGACTTGTGAGTGTGTGCCAACCTCCTTTGGAGGGGCACAAAGGCAGTCACATTCACAACAAGTCTAACTCGTGTAGCTTAGGAAAACTTCACCAAGAAGGAGACTCGAAGCAATAGGCACGATCTACCATTGATTGTGTGCCCAATTCAATGGCCTCGATGAAGAAACAACATATTCGGGAGCATTTCGGAGAGTCAAGGTTCCAGAGAATTCACACTGGCGTGTGGAATTAACACACGGCCGTGTGAACTAATTTTCCAGCAAACCAGAGACGTCACACGGGCGTGTGGAATTAACGCACGGCCGTGTGGATTGATTTTCCAGCAAGCCAGAAAGTTCACACGGGCGTGTGGAATTAACACACGGCCGTGTGAAGTAATTTTCAGGAAAGACAGAAACTTCACACGGGCGTGTGGAAATTCCACACGGCCGTGTGAATTCCCGATAACTTCAAATTTAAAGCCGCACTCAGCCTATTTAAAGCCGATTTGGAGACTTTTTGAAGAATCTTTTGACCTATCTTTCTCCGGAACTTCTGGAGAGGGCGGCTAGGGTTTCGGAGAGGACTTTGTGGAGGATTGGAGCGCGTCATCGGCGTCGTCACCGACGTTCGACGGCCGCACAAGACCACGGCCACACCATACGGGAGGGGGTTTTCATTGATGTCTTTAGTTTGTTCTTTCTTTCATAAATTGATGAACATGTATAGCTCCATGAGGAGCTAAACCCCTCGTGGGTATTCGGACTTGTAAAACTCTAGGATAATTATGTTTCTTTGACATTGCTATTATGCTTTTCCATTAATTGATGAATAAATTCGAGTTTCAATTTTAGATTTCTTGTGCTATTGTTTTCTCTTAGCCGTGACACTAAGGATTGAGAACAATCTAGGTTATCCTTTGGAGGTGTGACAACTCCTATAGCATTATACTACTTAAAATTGAAGAGGGTTGAGAGGGAGAGTTGTGAGGTAGCACCGTACCCCTTTCCCTTCCGTTGTGATTTCTCCCTACCTCCGATTCCTTGAGTCATTAGAAGTCGAAATAGAGTGAAGTGTTAGGTAGACAAACTCCCCCAAGGTTTTGGGGTGACGTGAATCCTACGCACTGGGGCTTAATTTAGACAATGGTTCTTCCTCCTGGACCAAAGGGTTAGAACTATCACACATAGGAACAGGTTTTATCACTAGGAGTCCCTAGAGCTTAAAGCAATCCCACGTAGTGTTAGGCTTAGGTAGAAATACTCCCCTGGGGCTTAGTTGAGCAATCAACAGAGTGAAGGGTTGACGTGAATCCTATTGCCGGGACATAGTGTTGGGGTTAGCCACGGTTGACCTTAGATTTGGGACCGTGTGTTTCAGGATTTTCCTCGACTCAATTAACATCAATAGGAAGGTATAATAGCATAGTCTTGCACTAGAAGCATAAGTTCTGGAGGTAACTTGTCCGGATACCCTATTTTCACTTATTACTAGTCTCTCTCTTTTTACTCGTTGCTTGCACTTTTCTCTCTTTCATCTTTCGATTTATTTGCTTTGCATCTACTCTAGTTCCCATAAATTCACTCATCACTCCGATCATTGTTTCTTTTCGTACATTACACGACTCAATAGCAACTTCTCGTATTTTAAATCCCTATTCCCTGTGGATTCGACTACCCACTCACCGGGGTAACTTTTATTACTTCGACAAGGCCGTGCACTTGCGGTACGCACGCAAAAGGTCGTGTCATGCACGTATATATAAGGGGGTTCAATATAGCTCAACAAAAACCAAATAAAATCGAGTCTATAAAGATATGGAAATGAAATACAACTTGAGCACTGAAAATAAAAAGATAAACTCAGAAGGAAAATCTTTTCTAAGTCATACAAGTCCAAAATAAAATGCAAACGATAAATAAAAGAAAACAAGTAAAAGAAACTAGACACCTCCAGCGTCGATATCTGTCTCTGGTAGCTCTGGTGCTAGTGATGCTGGTGGAGCTCTAGGCCTCATAATGAAAGGTGAGGACATGTCTCGCTCTAAGATTTGTTGTAGTATGTCGAGACGTGCCATCACCTCACTGTAGTTCACAGCCTGTGTAGCGCGAATCTCAGCCAAATCCGCTTGTAGTACCCCTACAGCACTCTTGAGCCACTCTAACCTATCCTAGCCTTGAGAAGGAGAAAATATCTGCACTGGAGGTGGCTCCTATGCTATAGGGGGTACCTCTGTCTCTGTTTGCTGTTGCGGTGGCTGTAAAGTGGCTTGTGAACCCCCTGTCTTGTCACTGTCGGCCTTGCTGTCTCCGGTGGGGGCATGATCATAATATAAACACCTGGCCTGCATCTATGGATCATACCCATCAGTCTCATCATCTCTATACCGAGGGACGATGGTACGATAGTCTTCTCGGCCCCTCTGATCACTTGAAGTTAACTCATCCCTATGATGAGTCTGCTGATGTAGAGGCCCGAGAAAATCACTCCAATAGTGGCATGCTGGCCCTAGTGGCGCAAAGTACCCTGCCACGATATGTCCCAGGTGGAGTGGCTCGCTTTATACCATCGAGTATAAGTAGAGCAACTTTTGTCTGCTAAGAACTCCCTTGCTATCACCCCAGCCGTTCACTGATCGATTCAGAACAGCGTGAAGATATTTGTAGGCTGGTCGGGAAAGGCATGTGGCCTTGGAAACCCCAAGCTCATACTGTCCCTACCCACACACCGTCCGATAGGCTCTCTGGGGGGTCAAGCTACCCGGATATTCCATCAGAAGCTGCTCATACTCCTCTGTCTTAGTGTATGCCTCATCATACAACCCCAATCGGACTGAAAACTGTGTCACGCTCATGCTATAATGCTGACTGAATGCACAGAACTGAATGGTATCGACATCTGTGAAACAACTGTACGCACGATCGAGCTCGAACGAGGCTAGCATCTCCAAAGTGAGCATGCAGATAGCTGGCTCTCTGATCGGCAGTAAACGACGCCAACTACCTACTGAAAATAGCTTGTCAATCTTGTTAGCTATATCATCACCAAAATGAATCCCTCGTACTGCATTTAAGCTAGAAAACGCTACTGTCCAAACTTGAGCTTCGACAAACGAACAAATCTTGCTTGATGTTCAGGTATCGTGAACTCAAGCGGCTTAGGAGAAGATTCGCAGGTGCATTTTTCGGCTGCTGTCTTTGATCTGGAGGCCTACCGTATTCAAAGTCTTAGAGTTCAATTTTGAAGGTAAGCCCTCCTTTATATTCTTCATCAATCTTTTCAACTCTTTTTCTTATTTTGATGAATGTTGCTTGGATTGTATGCGTATCTTGCTGGTCAATAGTTGTACAACACTTTCAGAATAATTTGGAATGATTTGTATAAATTTTTGAGGAACATGGCTGTGTCTCTGTCGTACCTAGTTAAGTTTGATATGGGAGCCATTCCTGCAAAAATTGAGAAGAAATCGATCAAATAAATCACATGATTCATTCTGTAGGTATCCACAGGGCTGTGTGGAAATTCCACATGCCTGTGTAGATCTACGGGGTGTAACAGCCGCACGGCCTAGATATCCATTGAGCTCAAAATGTATAATAAATCCTTTTAAAACCTTTCTAAACACATTCATCAATAATTTAAACATGAAAATCGTGCGCCATTGACCAAATTAAGCAAAAGAAATATAGATTGATGAAGAAAAAGAAAAGAGACAGCTTACCGATGAAGTGAGACTCAAAAACCTTGATTACGGTCGGAAAACCACTCTAAAACCCCTACATTCGACAGAGAGAAGGTCGGAAGTATGAATGGGAGTATTCTTTGAGTAAAGAATCGTTTAGAAATGAAGAGGCACAAGTGGAATATAAAGAAAGGCCACGGCCTTTTGAGTTCTATACATCCACACGGCCGTGTGGAAATTCCACACAGCTGTGTGCCTCTACTGGAGTTGTTCACATGGGTAGTCACACGCGCGTTTGTGAGTATTATTTATGTATTTGTATGTATTTATTAAGTATTTTTGTATGTGCGGATGTTTGTTTTCAGTCTAAGTTGATTCCTTTCGTGTTACAGGTGGAAATGAAGCCTAAGTGAGCTTGACAATGGGATTTGAGGAGAAATCGACACAAAAAACACCATTTCAGAGCCCGTACTGTAGCACAACTGTAGCATGAAAACTTGATGAAAACGCTAGGTTTGGAATTTCATGCGAGCAACCATATGGGTGCACAAATGGTCGCATACAATCCTGTAGTAGTCACTGTAGCGGAGGTACTGTAGCACTCCACTTTGGCAACTTACGTGGAATTCAGGGAGCTACAGGAGCCGTATACTGCCCGCATACCAAGCCGCATGGCATCCCGAAAGTGGTCTTTTTAAGGGTTTTTAGAGTTCATCTTTGGGGGAGAAGTTAGCCTCTTGGAACCTCTTGCCACCACCTTCAGATCTGAGGTAGGAGAGGACTTTGGAGGCCATTTCTAGGGAGATAACTATAAGGAGAGTGAGATATAACGAGATCTACCCTTCTGATTCACATTTTTAGAGGAAGATTGATGAAGGAAACCACTCCTTGGGTGGCGTCTTTGGAAACGTCATTCGGCCTCTACCTTTTGATGGGCGTTCTTATTATATTCTTTGGTTGTTTACATGTATTTTCTTGAGTATTTTGTAGCTATGAACAACTAAAACCCCAAGGTCACCTGATTTAGGTGAACCTTGAGGTTAAACTTGTGTAGAATGGTTGTTTGACTTGTTTTATGCGTGTGGGTTTGTTTGTGATCCTTGTTTGGTGTATTTGAATGTATTGGTATGACCTTGGTGTTAAACTTGTGTAGAATGGTTGTTTGACTTGTTTTATGCATGTGGGTTTGTTTGTGATCCTTGTTTGGTGTATTTGAATGTATTGGTATGCATGAGAACTCAGTATATCAATATCTAGACAGTGCTAGATTGCATGACCATTTCCCTAGTATTAGGTTCACCAAGCTTGGAAGGGATACATGTACGAATACGCTATGACCATCGCGTATTTGTATCCCTCCTTTGTTAGTGTTTTCCTTGGTTGTCTTCCAACCCTAACTTAAGAAACCGATTACTCTTTTTTCAATCATGCGAGGATTTAAGTGAAAGAAATTCTGTATTCAATACTCATATCGGATTAAGGACCAATTGCCGTGACCATCAGGTTGGTCTAATTTAGGGTTTCTTGGTTCAAACTCCCCATTTGCATGCTAGTTAAGGTAACCTTCACACCTTAGTAGCCCCCTTAGGAATCCTCATCCGTGACCCATTCGTTGCATTGTTTATCCCCCGAGTATTGCCTTCACTTTATAGTTTTCTACTAGCAATTATAGTTGTTGTTTTATTATCTTGTCACATTACTCGAATTGGTAGGCCAAACAATCATACAAAGAGGAGTAAGGGTAGATTCTCGCGCGAGGGGTATTACTTTGCGGCCCTGTGCGCTTGCGGAACAATCGCGCTACATCAGAAATCACCAACAACAGCAATGAGAAAGTATAATATTCTATTATAACATTCAATATAGGTACTTGATTAATGGGGCCAAATTTTCCAATACTTGAGGAAACAAAGCCCCTGAATCACCATTGGTGCGTGACTTTCTTTGTACGCTTGGCTATAGATGGGATACATCAAACTTTGATGAAGGCTGATGAACATTTTCCTCTCTTGGCAGAGTTGGTGAGGTGGTAGGGTATACCAGGCATCTCACGTGTCATGTTCACCTAGACATTCATAGAATTCTCCAAGTTAACATAAAACCCACTACGAAAGTCAGGCCACTTCATCATTGTCACCCATCCTCTAATTGGGCTTGTAAACTAGTGATCAATGAGGGGGCATTTGCTTTTGATTGGGAATGGATGAATGTTTAAGACGTCCCTTCCTTGGTGGCTCCCTTTTGGTTTTTGCTCTTGCTTTCCTAGGGCCATGCCTATTGTCCTTTATCTTGTTGGAGACAAAATGCTCTCGACAATGCTTTTTTTTTTGTCTCACCCACATCAATCAAGTTTGACCTCCAAAACACCTTCCTCATTCCAAATCCCACTACAGCAACCTCTTTATTTTTAGCTGGGACAAGTTGAAAGAACTGTACACCACTGAATGATAAATTCCAAACTCATTACAACACACTGAACATGTAATCAATATAATTTATAGGAAACACATATCATACACATGAAACACCAATTTTACACAGCAAAAAGAGTAGAGCACACAGAAAAAATGGAATAATACACAAAAACACTAGATAATACACATGAAGGAATAAACATACTTCTTCCCCTTTGAGGGATTTTAGCAAAGGCCTGATGGAATGCCATTTTTATGAAACTACTAACTATAGCACATTATTCATGATGCCCTTCCTAGGTGCAATTTCTTCATACTTTTAGTGAGTTCGTAAAACTAGATGATAAGTACAACGACACATCCATTCAAGTAGCCCGCTATTGTTGACTTTTCTTTGGACTCGAGCTACACACTGGCCATTGTTGCTAGGAAATCGGGCATTAGTCACCTGTGTGTGGCATGTGCCCATGCACAATCGCCAAGTAAGGCCAAGTCATCCACATAATGTGCAATCCATGTTGGTGCGTTCAATGATATATTGGGGAAAGAAGATAGTGGTTGATAAGTATCTAAATATATATATATATTTACATACATTTTATATACTATGCATATATTTTCATTTGATAAATGTCCAATTTATGTGTTAATTCATTTTATTTGCTTCGTAGGGCATTAAAAGAAAATCAAGAGCTAAAGGACTTATTGAAGACTGAATTCAGAATGAAAAGGAGACAAATTCAGAGATAGGGCTACTATAACAATGACCAATATTTGCATGCGGTGTGCACAGTACCCGCATGAGCCATCCAGAATACCATGCAACCGCTAAAAGCCATGCGACTTTCATACATAGCATGAACCCCACAGCTTCACTAAAAGGCTATTTTCATGACCCATGCAGCCCCTACGCCAACATAAGTGCCCACATCCATGGAAAAACATAAAAGGATGAAGCTAGGGTATTAGAAAAAAAGACTTGACCGTCATTAGACTCTATATACTTCCAATTCCAAATCTCTTTGGGAGAAGACTTCTTTGTGATCAAAATGAAGGGAAAGGAAGGTATATCTCGAGCGATTCATCCTTGGAGCTTCAATGGAATGGAAATCAAAGCAACACCAAATTTTGGGGATTCTTGGAGGGCAGTGTCATCGGGATCCTACAAGCTTTTCCATTTTTAATTACTAGTGGACAGATAGGGAGTTTCTGTTGGTTTATATCACAAAAATCAAAGATATCATCAAAAACATGCGGAAGCAATAATAAACTTGCGATATAGTCTAATTGGTTTAATGAACACCATAATTTTATCAATTAATTACAAATGCCTAGAATATTACCTCGTAATGTTTGAAAGCCTTTCTTTGATGTGTTGAATTTGTTTCTTGGACTGCCGTAGATCTTTCTAGTGTTGAACAAAGGTCCCACGCCTCTAGATCACACGCCGGGATTAGGAAACTATCTTCTTCTTCTTCTCCAAAAGGCGGCTAGAGTTAGAGAGGAAGAAAGAACTTGGGGATTCTCACACTAGAGAATTAATTGAATTTATAGGGTTAGAGAGGAGTCATATTTATAGAGATTTCATAAAACATGATAAACATTATTCAATTATGAGTCCTATTCAAAATATGAACCTTCATAATATGATAAACATCATCATAGAAGTTCTATTAGAAATATGAGTCCTAATCTAACTAAAACCACTTTTGTCTTTTAGTCCTTATAATTTTGATTATCTATTCGACTCCATCGAATTTAAATCAAAATTTAAACTCAAGACAAAAATCCTAGATCAATTTACAATTTAACTTATCCCATGAAGTAAAATTGTAAATTGATAATTTTACCCCTGCACTCAAAACAAGATTGATTCTTTATCCCTTTAAGCGTGACTCCCTAGGTTCTTTCCGATTGGCAATGGGAGGATACCAAAGAATGTGGGTGACACCTAGCCAACCCTGTGGCCCTACGTCGTAACCCAACCGAACACGAATAAGTAGATCATTACAAACCTTTCCGATTATGATTACCATATGTGTATAAACCTTTCGTTCTTGTATCCCAACTGAGTGAGAGCCATGGTAATTGTCAAACTTACTGAACTCGATCATATACAAATAGCTATAGTAAGGTGAGATTACCAAACTACCCTTCGTGTCCCACACGATTAGTTTGACTGCCTTGGCCAAGGTCTTCTAATCTCACATACTTATAATCGCATAGGATACTAACTCGTTTACTTCCGAGAGAATGAATTCCTTCTTGGTGATCACTCACAACTGCTACTTGCTCGACATAGTCGCACTTCGAGGTTGGCCCTACCAAAAGGTAAACTGAGCCTAACGACTCTAGTAACAGACTAGACGTCACAGGTACATTGTGATCATGATACCTCAGGTCTAAGGTCCACTCATATGATCATAACCAACAATCTCAATCATTGACTGTCAAAGAGTAAAACCCATGTGATTGGATTGTTGCGAGTCTTGTTCGAATACACCAATCCTAGTGATATATTTATGACATATGCTCCCACTATTCCATAGTGTTCAACTAGCACTCTTCGTCAAAGTATATGTCATACAAATCCTTTCGAATCTTTAATGTCCAATTAAAGATTCCCCGATTTGTGAACTGTTTAAGTGTATAAGTACCAAACCCTTATAGTGCTCTCCTCTTTATCCCACAAAAAGTAGAAGGTTTAACTTAATACACATGGACTGTGATATTCAAAACTAATTATAATGCCATCACAAGATTTATATGAATATCAAAATAAATGCCTATAATAATAAGAATGTATAATATAAATGAAATGCCCTAATACAAGTATCCTCGTTGGCATTCGAGGGCATAATCCCAACAGTTTCGTCATCATTTTTATTTGTTTTAATCTTGATTTTATGATTCCCCTTTAATTTATATCGAACTATACTGTGAAGGCTACTGGGTATCGGTGAACCTTTGGAGGAAGATTTTGTATGGATGATTACTTTCTTTATTAATGCATGTTGGCTTGTTCATTGGATTAAATCTATAATGGATGATTATGTAGGTTAATCTTGAATTATATGCGTAGAACGGGATGTTTGAATATACTTGATCATACTTAGATTAATGTGGTTTTATTGTACTTATCCACTGGAGGTTTCAGGTTTTGATGACCTTCCATATTAGGGTTTTACCTTGGATTTAGAGATTCCTTGTACCCAATGCAATCATTAGGGTGCTTAAAAAGTGAACCTATATGTGATTAGGGTTATTAACTGAAGGTTTTTGTGGTAGAAAACATTAGAATCTCATGGCACAAGCTTGCCATTAGCTACTTTATCTTCATATCATCCTTGTATCGTTAGGACTTCCCAAGGGGATCCTTGCCTAAGGCTTACTTTATTAATAGATTCTTCACATCAATTGAGTTGCTTGGTGGCATTTTTTGTTTGTTTATTTTAGTTTCAACTAGGACAACATTCTTTTAATTAGTAGACTAAATAGTGACACAAAGAGAAAATAATAATTTTTATTGGCCCCCCTCCCCCAAGGGTACGACTCTTTCTCGCTTATGCACGAGGGAATTTATTACTTGACAACCCATGCACTTGTGGCCTAAAAGGGTGACATTTCTCACCCTTACCATTAGTGATCATGAGATAGACCATGAGGAGCTTCAAAAAGTCTCATCCTCATCGTCTTTAATACGGACAAGTGTAAAGAGATTGGTTTTGATTGCATCCGAATGCAATTTATGTATTTTAATGAGATACATTTGCTCAAAATAGGACTACTCTTTCTTATGTTTGAAGGAGACAATGTCCTCGTCACAGTGTAGACCCATAATAAGTGCCGCGTCCTTTGGCTTAAAAGCAAGTGCGCTTTCACCTATCCTGAAATGTTGAATGCGATCAACATACAGTTGCATCAACGCATCCAGCCCCAAGTTGCATCGGTGATCTAGCACCCCTCTCTCTTGCATTATGGATTCCACTTCCATTAAATGGGTGAAGGGAGTTCCACAAAGCATTTCTCAGCATCACTGATCATATTATCCTTCAACTTAGTGATCATTGTTGCAACAAAGGCTAAATACTATCTCATGTTCAATAGACTGGTAGTCATATCGTATTATTTCCCACAATAAAAATGAAAAAAAAAATGCACACAATTAGTTCAATGTGAATGTGAAAATAGAGTAACAAACAATCACATCGTATTTTACAAAGCAAGAACATATAATACATAGAAACCACATAGAAAGAAATGTAAAGAAACCCCCAAAATCAACACATAAACTCTACAAATTTTACATTTACAGATCTTCTGTAACCGAACCACCTTCGGTCTTGCTCTAGATGCCTTCTTATCTTCAACTTGTCGCTTTCATGGGTGGAAATTGCAAAGAAGCCATAATGCTACAAAGTAGCACGCTGTAAAAAAATAATACTAAAAGAGAGAGAGAGAGAGAGAGAAATCTGACGAGAAGAAAGCGAAGAGCACAAACTCTCTAGTGGGTGCTCAATAAGAATATAAAGGAGAAGAGTAGCGATGGAGGTGAGTAGAGGGAAACACACAAATCTACGTCTCGATGTTCGAACTGTCTTCGCATCAATTTCCAATGCCACCGGTTGTGGGGTATTTTTGATATTTTTTGCGCTGGAGAGGGATTTACTAATCATTAGGGGTAATCTGGTTATTTTTTTTGGCTCCTAATATTCTTACAAAATTTTTAATGAGGAATAGAGTGAAAAGTAAATACGCTAAAGGGGTTGTTTTGTTTGCTGTAAATGGGAATGTTGTATTTATTTTTTTATTCTTTGGTTTGTATTAACTTGAAAGATATGCTCATCATGCAAATGGAATAGTAAGATGACTATTATCTATAATTAACAACTAGTTATCTAATATTATTCGTAAAATCCTTTAATTACGTATTATACTTCAGTTTAATACTTAAAATTAATTAGTTAATTTAACTTTCACTATCTATCATTAGTGTCAACACTAATGTAACAAAATTAATTACTTAATTTAACTGTCATTTATTAAATTTAAAAAATATGTAATATCCTTTAATTTGATGCTTAAAAATAATTAATTGGCATAACTCTCACTATCTACCATTAGCAATTATTTAAGAAAAATAAATAAATAAATAAATAATTTAATGATTATTTATTAAATAAAAAATATATAATAGTATTTAATTTTATGCCTAAAAATATTTTCATAAATAAAATTAAATAAAAATTGGCATTTTTAAAATATAATTTTAAATTAAATAAAACATAAATAACTATATGATTAATTATGTTAACAAATGATCACCATGCAAGCTTCTGGTGAAGAGTGGAGAATAGTGATTTAACTCAAATATTTTGTTGCATTCACTACACCAAAAAAGAGTTATAGAGGCGGTTTTCAACACCTATAGAGGCGGTTAAAACCGCCTCTATAGCTTTAGCGGTGAATTTTTCACCCGCCTCTCAACCGGCTCGTATTAAGCCGGCTCTAGACTTTAGAGCCGGTTTGATACAACCGTTGGGGTAAATTAATATGTAAGGAAGCGGTTTTTAGAGGCGGTTATAACCGCCTCGAAAGATATTTTACCTATAGAGATGGTTATAACCGCCTCTACAATTAAAAGTTTAGAACTCTACTTATAGTTTTAGAAGCGGTTATAACCGCCTCTACAATTAAAATTTTACAACTCTAGTTATAGTTTTAGAGGCGGTTATAACCGCCTCTAAAATTAAAATTCTAAACCTCTAGTTATAGTTTTAGACGCGGTTATAACCGCCTCTAAAATTAAACTTCAAAAACTCTTGTTATAGTTTTAGAGCCGGTTATAACCGCCTCTACAATTAAAATTTTAAAACTCTTGTTATAGTTTTAGAGCCGGTTATAACCGCCTCTACAATTAAAATTTTAACACCCTAGTTATAGTTTTGGAGGCGGTTATAACCGCCTCTAAAATTAAAATTTTAAACCTCTATTTATTGTTTTAGAGGCGGTTATAACCGTTTCCATAATTAAATTTTTAAAACTGGTTATAGTTTTAGAGGCGGTCATAACCGCCTCTAAATTTATTCATTAATTAAATTAAAATAAATATTAATATTTTTTTATACTAATAATAGATAAATTTGTTTAACTTGTAAATCACAAATATGAACCTTTCAATACATTAAAAAATATACTAAATTCAATGTCATTGACTTTAATTGACAAATTAAGAACTAGATTGCAATGTATTTTGATTAATAACAAAATTTTTGAACAAAGTAGCAATATACAAGGGAGGATTCCCATATTTGAGAAGAATTATACACACAAGTTGTCTCTATTGGTAATATGTGAGAAGTTTTGTTAACAAAAAAGTTCTCCTTTTAGCTTTGCAACTCCCTCTCATGTTCAAGAAGACTAGCTCTAGTATATAAGGACTTTGAAAGCATTAGGCAATCAACAACATGATAGATTGTTTGAAAATGATGCCCATAGCATTAGGATGAAGAAACATTTGAATATTGTGATGCTTTTCAGCATCCCTGAACATAGGATTCTCTGCAATAAAAATAATGAACAAATATTAGATACTGAACAAAAGCACAAAAGCTTACATGAGGCTATATAAGAGGCAAATGGTCACTTTTAAAATAAAAGCACAAAAATAATGAACATTGTCATTCATCTAAGGAGAAACTCAGTCATTTTCATACAGATATATGCTTCTGAAAATTATTTTCATGAGGCTATATAAGAGGCAAATGGTCACTTTTAAAATAAAATGTTTTGTTCTTGTGAAGCAACTAAGCAACAGTTTTCTTGCAGTACAGTTTAATTTTGTTTACAGTTTAGTATTTATATGGTTTCTGTGTCTTGGCTGTATTAATTAAAAGTTGAGTTAGTCATTTCAGTTCAACATAAGCACCTTGTCACGTTAACTTGAATTAAAAGAAACTCAGCACGCTAGGTTATCAAAAGTACTCATGATAAGAAAACTACTACTAATTATTATGAACACTTGGGTTGTTCCATCATGTCTAAAAACTCTTGTTTTAATGAAAATTCATGTAAAAATAAATAACAATAAACTTCGAAATCATGGGGATTTTGCACCAAAATTAATGAGGGCTCATCTACCAATATTAAGACTGAGATCTACATGATAATAAACCCTTCCCAATTATCAAAGCTAATTAGATAATTCCCAGCCCTTTCTACAAAACATGAAGTTAAATGAAAATCCATCAGCAAAACAAGCAAGAAGGAGAATAACAAGCTTCAAATTAAGGAAATTTACACACAAAGAAGATTTAGCTTCAAATACATGATAAGAAAAAACTCTATCTTGTAAGAAGTTCAAAATTATGAAAAAAAAAAATCACAAAAAACCCTTGACAGACTCTCTCCCCATATTTGTTTGCATAAATATGAGTTTAAAACTAACCTTGGTTAAAAAAAAAAAAAAGAAAAAAGAAAAAAAAATGTTGCCCTAACAACCAACATAACAGCATCTTTGTATGTTCCTTCATGTACAAACCCTTTGTACATGTCGTTCAAGGCAGTCCCACTATAGCTTATAGCATGAGATTTTATGCAAATAATTCAAAAAAAAAAAAAAACATTATGTGTAAGCTGAACACCAAAATCATACCTGCCGAAATGTTATCGAGTTCTTTTTCTCCACATCAAAGTAGCTGAATATCTGAAACAATTGAAGCAGAACTCCATTATGAATGATAGGTTTCATATAGGCAACAAGCATCAGCTGTCAACAGTTGCTAAGTACATCCAAAAATTTATGATCTGATATATAATTAAAACACTATCTAATTAAAGTTCTGCCTGATAGTGGATGAAGTCCAGAGCTACAGAAACCTATTCCTTATCATGACAATAAAACTACACTGCAGTCAAAGCATGCTCATCTTAACATGAAGGTCGCCTGAGGAAAAATGGCAACCATTTATACTTTTTGAGATAACACTGGTGTCATTAAAGCAAAGACATGGCTGGTCACACAACAAATTAGAAATGACAAAATTACCTTTTCACCAAGCGGACTTTTCTCCAATCCCAAGCAGATCAAGAAGTCATGTTTTCGAACACATCCACTGAGCCACGTAAAACAAAAGAGTTATTCTCCAACAGCTAAAAGGAAAAAAATTAAATAGTTACCAGCTAAATTGCATCATAATGATCTATGCCTTGAAATTCATTAAGTACTAACATCCGATCATGCCTGTCTAGTAGCCAGTGAGCTAAAACGCTTACCATCACCTTACCAAGAAATATTCTCCACCTTCGCTTATGTTTCACACAATTATTTCATGCAAAAATTTAATGGTCTTATGTCTCAATCTTTTAAAATGATGAAGTTGATAGAGATCATTATTACTAGGACATAGATACTGGTGTTGAGTATCCAAATAGCAGAGAGAATCCACCACTGGAATTTAATGAAAACAGGATCTGGGGATACATCCGTGTATATATATAATATAAATATGTGTGTAAATACATACGCAAATTTATGGATCACATTGTTAGAAGGGTGCAGAATATTTCAGTAAAAGGGTGCAGAATATTTCAGTAAAACAAATTGTCTTGTGTGGTCTGTGTAGACAGTGAAGCACACTGCTTTTTTAGAAGGGTGAAAAGGAACAAGTTAGTTTTCAGAGAAATAGAAATTAGAAAAATAGATTTGAACAATATTGAAATTCAAATTAAAATAATACAGAATTCTTAAAATCATGAAAACCACTGTTAAAAAATTTGAAAGATAAAAATCAATTTTTAAAAATAAGAAAACTATAAAAAAAATTATTGAGTTTAAAAGAATAAGAAAAGGATTAATTATTAAAACAAAAAGATTGAGATTGAAGACAAAAAGAAAAACTTAAAACTGACTACGGAATAGAAATAAGATACGTGACTGTTTCAAATAAACTAAGGTAAAGTAGATAGAACATTGTTTGGGATACAGACCAACTTATTGAAAAGAACAGGACACAGGGTTCTAAAGTTTGATTAAATATCATTACAATTTGAGTTGGTCAAATTAATTATGTGGGAAGGCCACAAGAACATGATATAGCCAAGACTCTTGTGTTATGATTAACTTCGCCATGCTTTTAATGTGTAATATATGTGCACAATTCCCATCCATTAGAATACTTGGTAAGATCCACTGAAGAGAGTAAGTTTAGTTCAAAAGAATAATTAGATTGCATTATGAATGGCAATTAGTAACCAAGGCTTTTTAAATAGCAATTAGCTTATTAGATTGTATTGTGGATTATAAGTGAAAAAAAAGGATTTAAATTGCAATTAGCTTAATTCAAATGGCATATTGAAAAAACACAACCCAAAAAAAAACTAAAGTGAACATTTTCTATTAAAAAAAAAACTGTGAAGTCGCCCGAAAGAATAGGCATATAGCTGAAACAAAAAAGTGTTTGAAGATTACTTGGAATCTGGGTCCATAGCAAGAAACTGGTCCAAAAACTCCATTGCATCAGATGTGCTTATGTGGAATAACTGCAAAAGACCATAAATGTATCAGCATATAAATTTTAGTGCATAAACATCACATTGTAGTTTCACATGTTAATGCAATGATTATAAACAGACAATAAAGTAATTTCAACTTGCAAATGTACCAGAAGAATAAAAGGCCAAATTAATAAGAGTTGTATGGGGCTACATATCAAAGCAATCCAACCAACTGCAATAACTATAATTATTTTTTTTATCTCATTCTTTTGTAAAGAAACAAAATAAATGGGTCCCATAGAAGGCATCCCTTCTCCTGTTGCCATTAATATAATGAAATGACCAACAGAGCTATAGCCATTTATAATGGGTCATTTCGGTAAGTTTGGGCCATAGCACAAGAAATATAGGTTTAAAATTCTAATAAAGGTTGGTTTCAAATCAATTTCTTCATTTAATATTCCTACAACATGCAAGGGTGATGTCTCAGCACAATCCATATTAGTGGATATTGCATGCAAGAAGATTTTAAACAAATGGAAATATCAAAAAACTGTAATGAAATAGCACTTACATTATCAGCCCATGCCAAACAATGTAGGTAAGATATATAGCATATGATTAAGAAATCAGGGAAGAACTCAAGTTTCTATTGAAATGCTTTTATGAGAAATCAATGAAGTTCAACATCAAGAACAATTCAAAGCTGCATACTAAATTGAAGTAAAACTAAGAAACAACCAGGTAACCTTTGCGTTTCAAGAAATTCAGCAAAGAAATATTCACACCACTAAAGATAACTCCGGAAGCAGAAGTCCAGGGTCCAGGTTATTCATTGAATAATAAGAAAATTAACAGAAATTTGCTATACTTACTCTATATTAAACAATGGGCCTTTTGTAACAGTTGTCACAAGGCTGGTATTCATCCCTTTCCATGGTATCCAGAATTCCTGTTTGGCAACTTAAGAACTATTCTAACATAACCACTCATCCTCTAAAACCTTTGCATAATAATCACTACATTACAAAGCATCGATGGTTTCCAGAAATAGGAACTAGAACTGAAGACATGCGAACTAGACACACGAATTGATAAAACAATCTATTCAACAAGCTAAAATTATTGTGAAATTTTCAAGAAATCATAAGAAAAAATCAGTAAAGCTCTAATTGATAATGATCTAAAGCAAGAAATGGCATGAAAATTAGCAACACATCTCTTGGAATTAAGATCACCTGAAACCCTAGAAAGAGAACTCACCGGCGGTGGTGCGGCGGTGCGGCGAAGATCGTGCGAGAGAGAAAGAGAGAGAGGCGTCTGTGAGGGTGAGTGAATGGAGCTATCGTCGGTGCGGCGAAGATTGTGCAAGAGAGAAAGAGAGAGAGGCGTCTGTGAGTGAGTGAATGGAGAGAAAAAGAAAGAGAGAGAGAGAGAGGCGTCTGTGAGTAAGTGAATGGAGTGATTTTTTTTTTTTTTTTTAATTTGCGGGGGTTTTTAAAACCGGCTCTAAATTATTTTAAAAAAAAATTATAACCCACCCAATGGAGACGGTTTTAATAACCACCTCTATAAAAGTGTTTCTAAAAATTAAAATTGGTGTAGTGATTTCAACTTATAGTAAAATTGGTTGTAAGTTGAAATGCTGCAAAAGTATCCCAAACTGCAAAACATTTTATATATAAAACTTATTCTGTAGCAAACCAAACAATATTTTACATGTAAATCTGTTATATTACAACTATGTACAATTAATTATAAGTAACCAAACAACCCTTAGAAAGAAATAATTATTATAGGAAAATGAGTTAGCACTTGCCAAATGAAACAAACTCACAGTCATAGTTATTGAATTAATTAAATATAATAATTTACGTCTAGTATACTATTATATAAAAGATTATATCTAGCACATAACTCTAAATATAGAATAAACATGTAATTATAAAATATGTATCTTTCTCTTTAAAAATACAAATGCTCTAGTATAATGCATGACAATTATGTATATTGTATTAATTACATAAATAATAAGTGAAACCAAGATTATATACTCCCAAAGACAGCGGATTGATTAAATATGATGGTAAAATAAAAATCTTAATATCTGAGAAGGGTGGTATTTCCAATCGATCTCTTGATCTAATGCATATTGTAAATTTTAAATTATATAAATAATTTAAGTATTTTTAATCTCATTCTCTTGTTCTGATTTTAATAATAAATTTAAAGTACTGATTTTGATTAGCATGAATTTTAACAATAAATTTATGAATTACACTAGTTGATTAAAATCTAAATTTAATCTAATATCACCCGACTTAATCTTATTTAAATCTAAATTTTAGATTAGCGTCAAATCAAAATTAATCTCAGTAAAATTTAAACAAGCAATCTGATGATATCTCGCCATCAGTGAATACTGTGCATTGGTTGGTGGTAAATCATTTAATGTTAACAATCTATTCACCAACACGAGTCCTGGAAACGAGAGGAAAAGTTTGAGTTTGCAGACTGCCTAATGGCCGGCCACCAAACCGCATTCCAAGCATGAGATTTCTCCAAATCCCAATAAAAGCCTCTCATTGAAAAGACCACTCTTCACATTACTCCTTTCTTGGCAAAGAAAGAAAGCCATGGAATCATGGTTAGCAGAGCGTGCCAAAGAGGAGCTGGAGATCCTGCAAACAAAGCACCCCGGAAGCCGTTTCGACTACCTCAAGTTTGAGCTCAAGGCCCTCATCTCTGAGTCTCATGATCATTGTGAGTCCTTTCCATCTTGCAACGGTGAAGAAGCAGCATGCACGCAAGGTAATCAATTATAGGTGTTCTTGTTCTGTGTGTCTATTCTGCGTAGCCATTTTCATTGTATTCTTTGATTGTGTAGCTTCTTCAAATCTGAAGAGAAAGGCTGTTGTTGCTGTTGATATGAGGGATGTTGGATCAGTGAGGAAGAGAGCTTGGAGAGAGGATAGAGTGGATATGGTTATCAAGAGAGCCTTGGCTTGCTTGGACAAGATCCATCAACTCAAACAGAATTTGATTTCCTTATCTACTGAAAATGATCTAGAAGAACACCTCTTTTGAAGTTTATGAGAAGTATTTGTTTCTATAAATTGAAATTTTGTTTGATATTTCATGCCTGATGTCCTTTTTTTTTAAAAAAAAAAAGAAAAAATGGATAGATGTTACTAGTGGTGTCAACCGGGCCGTGCCGGCCCGGCACGAATTGGGCCGTGCTCAGCCCGAGCACGGTGCTACAGTACCGTGCCCGGGCTTGGCACGGCCCGAACCCCCCAGCCGGGCCAGGCTGGGGTTCAACGGCCCGCGGCCCGGATCGGGCTGTGCCGGCCCGCAGCCCAGCCCAGGCGTGCTGGGCACGCCGGCCAGCACGTGGCCCAGCCCAGGCCGTGCTGGCCCAGGCACGCGGGCCAGCACGCGACCCAGCTGGGCCGTGCCAGCCCGCCCGGGTCTAGTAGCCGTTATGGGCCGTGCCAGGCACGGCCCATAACGGTAACTACTTATATAATTTGTTTTAAATTTTTTTTTAGTTTTCATTTATTTTTTTTTTCTTTTACTATATTAAAAAGTCAATTGTACCCTTCTCAACAACTACAAAACGGCTAGTTTTAAGGGTAATTTAGTCTTTTAAGTTAAAATGACATTTTTGACCTTCTCAACAACTATAAACGGCTAGTATATGAGGACATTTTAGGAATTAGAAAAAGTTAAAAAAAACTATAAATATCCCTAAATGCTAACAATTTTTCTTACACCAAACTACATCATTTTCTCTCATTCTAATAATCAAGGCTCAAGCATTCAAGATCTTGTTTTCTCAATTTTCAAGTTCAAGAGTGAAGGTTGCAAATCAAAGTTTCACATTCTTCATCAAAAAATTCTCAACCGCACTTGAAGGACAATCGGTAGTTAGTCAATTTTGTAAATCATCGTTAAAGTACTCGAGGTAACCCTAAACATTAATTTTAATTTTGCATAATGGCCGGTTCTCCTCCTATCTTTCCCTCCGATAATTCTTCATTTGGTTTTTATGATAATACCCCCTTGAGTTCTCCCGAGCATGTTGTTGAGCAAGTTAGTGAGACCCGGAATATTGGGCCCTCAACTAATAGGCCACCAACAAGTTCTAGAAAACGAACTTCCGGGGTTTGGGAATTTTATGATATTGTTAAATTTCCAAACAAAGGTAATCGGGCGGTTTGTAAAAAATGTAAGAAAGATTTTTCTCGCCAAACTTCGGGGGGGACGGGGCATTTAAAAAGGCATGCCGACAAGCATGCCGCAAAGCAACACGATTCTACTCAAACACAAATTAGTTTTACCGATTCATCTTTGGGAACTTTTATTTTTAATAATGAAAATGCAAGAAAAGAAATTGCAAAATTTATTATTCAAAATGAGCAACCTTTTTATCTTTCCGAAAATCCCGCTTTTATAAAAATGCTTATTCGTGGGTTTAATCCAAATTTTAAATCGGTTTCAAGAAATACCATGAGAAAATATTGTCTTATTATTTATGATGATTATAAACAAAAATTAATTTCCGAATTATCTAATAGTTCTTTAAAAATTTCTCTTACTTCCGATATTTGGACTTCTCAATTTAAAACCAATTATCTTTGTGTTACCGCTCATTATATAGATAGTAATTGGGTTTTACAAAAACGTATTTTAAGTTTTTTTGAATTAGAACACCGACATACCGCAAGTATTATTGCTAGCTATATTACTCGTGCTCTTAATGAATATGGTATTTTAAATTCTATATTTTCAATTTCTTTGGATAATGCATCGGCAAATAATAAAGCGGTTGATATTTTAAAAAGGAATTTAATGCCTATTTTTTCCGGAGTTTTTTTTCATGTGCGTTGTGCATGCCATGTTTTGAATTTATGTGTTAAAGATGGTTTAAAAATAATTGAGCCCCATATTGAAAAAATTAGAAATTGCATTTTATATGTTAGAAATGGTTTACACCGGAAACATGAATTTCAAACTTTTTGTTCGGAAAGGGGAAGAAAATGCAAAAAATATCTCATTGATGTTAATCATAGGTGGAATTCGACTTATGAAATGTTGGAGTGTGCCTATGATGATAGAGATATTATTTCTATGTTTTGTAATGATAAATTTCCCGAAGATCAAGTTACTAATTATGATTGGGAAGTTAGTAATTTGATTAAGGAGTTTTTGAAAATTTTTTATACTTCAACTAATAAGTTTTCCGGTGTTTACTATCCCACTTCACCTATTATTATTAATCAAATATATTTTATTAGTGAGGTTTTTGCAAGATATAGGCATGATCCTAATTTTGCTCCTATTGTTGCTCCGATGGAGGTAAAATTCAAAAATTATTTTGGAAAACTTGAACCACTTCCCATTTTATCTATGATTCTCGACCGGCGTTTTAAAATCGATGGCACTTTTTGCATGATCGATTCTTATGATAAAAATATGGGGCTTGATAATTCTTTACTCAAAGAAAATTATCGTTCTTTGTTTTATGATATGTATAATGAATATCATGAAAAACATGGTGATAGACGGGCTTTCAATTTACCTACAACTATTGAAAGTTCATCTTCAAGCACCAAAAATAGATCCGCAACTTATGTTGTTAATTTAATTAATCGACAATTTTTCATGGGTGGTTCTTCTTTTTCTTCTTCTTCTTCAAACACTAGCACTACTTCTACTAGTTCTTATGAAATAAATCATTATTTAAATAATAATATTAATAATTTTCTTACTTCGGAAGAAATTGATAATTTTGATATTTTGTCATGGTGGAAAAAGCAAGAGCACAGTTATCCTGTACTAGCTGCCATGGCACATGATCTACTAACTCCACCGATGTCTATAGTAGCATCGGAGTCTTGTTTTAGTGCAGGAAAAAGAGTCCTAGATGATAGGAGAAGCCGGATGAATCAACAAACGGTGCAAATGTGCATATGCCTAAAGGATTGGTTAGATGCTGAAGATAGATTACAAGATCAAAAAGAAAAATACACCGGCGATGATGGTGGAGAGGGCATATATACGGATACAGAATCTTAAGGGTTTTTTTCTAATAATATATTTCTATTTTTTTTTAACTATTAACTATTAAGTGATGTAATGTTTTATTTAGATTTTAATAAAAATTTTAAAATTCTCATTTTTAAAATTATTAATATATAATATATTATATAATTTATATTATGTAATATATATATATATATATATATATATATATATATATATATATATATATATATATATATATATATATATATATATATATATATATATATATATATATCAATATCAATAATTTTAATAACGTGTGAAATCTGAATCCCCTGAATCCTCTCATTTTGGATTTTGGTTTATTTAAATTTTAATTAGAATTTTAAAAGTCATCTTGCTAGACTTGCTTTACCCTTTCCTTTCTCCAAGGGGCAACCAAAACATTTTCATGGTTTATTTAAAATTTAATTAGAATTTTAAAACTTAAAAGTCATATGACTCATCTTGCTTTACCCAATTACCCTTTCCTTTCTCCAAAGGGCAACGGCAACCAAAACATTTTCTGATTTTCATCTTCAAGACTTGGAGGCTGGAGCCTTGCCCGAGAAGCTTCTCTCCCTCTCAACGCCATTTCATCTCCTTCCTCTCAGGTCTCAACTCCTCTCTCTCTCTCTCTCTCTCTCTCCATGGATGCCATGCCGGAAACTTAACCGACTGCTATCTCTTCCTTTCAGATGGAGCCGACGTTGGGATCGATGGTGATGACAGTGGTGACCCCGCTAAAGTTCATCCGGGAGACGGTGGTGCAAAGCGTGCTAGTTGATCTGTCATCTTGATGAGGATGCGATGGAGCTCGTCTAGATTGGCGCTGAGCGAGCCAAGAACGTGGTCAACGCGATGGAGTCCATTTGGGAGACGGTGGTCACCATGCCTCTGCTGAGGGCCTGAGGTCATTCGCGATGCCTTTCGCATCGACTTTGGTGATTCTTATCGGGTATTTTGTGTTTTTTTTTTATTTGGTTTGAGGGTTTTGGGAGGAATTGGGGAAAAAGATGAGGAGATCTGTGCCTTTTTATGAGTTCATTGGATCCGAGTTGATGTTTTCTTGCTTTTCTCTTCATTGACAAATCAGGGATTTAATGTAGATTTTTTTTAACTAATGTGTGTTTATGAAATGTATATATTTTTTTTTGGTGATATAATTACGATTAAATTAGATTTGTAGCTAAAATTTTGTTATTTTCATGTGTTCATCGGATGTATAAATTGGTTGATGTAAAGAAAAGTTTGAACCTTTTCTGAATTTATTATTTCCAAGCTTATTTATTTATTTATTTTTTCTGTTCTTTTGTTTTGTTTAATTCTTTTGAATCTTTGATCTAAAGAAAATCATGAAGTAATTCTTTTGATCTAAACAGATTGCTGCATATTTTGGAAAGCTTGTTGCATGATTTAATTCAGAATTATACAGTGTTAATGAGAAAATTTGACATTAATAATACAAGATATTGATCCATAGTTTGAAATTTTGAATGTATAAACTATAAAGTTAATGTGTTATCTGTTGGTTTCTTCTTCAATATTGTTTTTTGAGTGGATGAAGATGAGAAGATAATCCATTGATATTATATAAGAGATTGAGTTTAATATTTTTATCAAAATAATAAAATTAAAGTCAGTTAACATTAATATTAAACTCTAGTCAAAACCTTATGCTCTTTTTATGTTAATTATAAGGAAAAGAAGTTCTGGATGATTTAAATTTAACACAATCATTTATGATAATTTTGTTAATTATGGTAATTTTTTTATAATAATTTGATTGAATAAAATGACTAAATAAGAATGTAAAATTCGGATTACATGTAAAATTTTTTTCATTAACGTAAGAATTTAAAAGTTTTCAATAATTTTGAATTTTTAAATTAAAAAATATTAGTGGGCCAGCACGGCACGAACCCACCCAAAATGGGCCGTGTGCCGTGCTGGGCCAACCCCTAGGAGTTGGCGGGCCGTGCCGGCCCGGCACGGTAAGCGCTCGGGCCGGGCCGGCCCGGGCACGCATAGTACTCGTGCTGCAGCGGGCCCGTGCCGTGCTGGGCCGGGCCGGCCCATTTGACACCACTAGATGTTACTGGGAGAGAAACAGTCTTGAGCGTGACAAAGAAGAAGATGGAAACGAATGTAGCAAAATCACAAACACCACGAGGTGACAGTAACCGAAATGGAGCTACCTGACAGAAATTGTACTTTTTATAGGTTACTCTGTTCCATTTCGTAGGCTAGATCTTGGAACCCGGCCTTCAATGTCACGGTTCTGTTCCAAATTTTCCAATTTGGTTCCGCGTTCAACAGTTTGGGTTTTATATAAAAGTAATACAGCCTACTTGTCTTATAAACACTAACTTTTTATCAAGTTTAAAATGAGAGGGCAGGTGTGAAGTGAGAGGGGGTGATTTTATGGACTTGGTTTTGTAAGATTTAAGATGGAATCGAGATGTGCTATTTTTATTTATATTTTAAAATATAATTAAGGGTAATTAAGTAATTTACTTCTTTTTGTTTTTTTTTCTCTTTTTTGTTCACATTATCATCAGTATTTCTCTTTTTTCTCTCTTTTTCTCCGTTCACCTCTACTCGTCTCTTGTTGAAGCAGCTGAGAAACAAAAGGCCAAGGAAGAGACTGGGGAGCTGAAAGAGGAGAACTAAGCTGGATTCTTCAAGTTGATGAGATTTGGAGAGAGAAACAAATACAAATGAAGCTTTCTGAGGTTTAGATCATTATGGAAGTTATATGATCAATGTGTCACTGTCATCTTAAGGTGTCACTGTCATCGCAAATCTCTTCAGCAAAGCCATGGTGCTTTATGTTCGGCAATTATATTTCTCTGTTTGTTACTTTAACTCCGCTCTTAACCTCTCTTGTATCCATATGATTCTGTAGGCAAGAACATGACAGTTAAGACCAAGTGTATAATTATAGACAAGCAAATAACATAAGTGTTTGATTTTTTCCACTAATTAAACAATGTTGTGTTAATTATCATAAGTAATTTGGTCACCAGGTGTTGTATGGGCTTTGACTGATAAGAACTATATAGAAACTAGAGATCAAGGGGAACAAGTTTTGTATTCAAAGTTAAGCTTAAAAACGAGTGTACATCACTGGATAATTCATACAAGAAGTGAGTGTTTTTATGATAACCAGAAAAACCAACAACACTTTCATTAAACAAACATAATAATTTAACACACTGTCAAAGTCTGCTCATCAAAACGAAACAAACCATCTTCATCATCAGGCTACGTGTCGGGCTCGTCTTAACTCTACCGTTTTAGCCAACTTTGCCTCGAACTTACTCACAATTGCTTGATCGTCAAATCTCAGCTGTCCACAACTAACACAATCCGTGGCTTCAATCCATGCCTCGAATTTGAACCAGATCAGATTGATGAAACGCATCTCTGCCGTCCATTGCTTTCCCTCTAATCTTCCAATCGTTTTAACAACCTTTCAAACACAGCAAATTACCACAATACCCTTCACATCAGTCTTAATGACACCAGAATATACTGATCTGCAGAACACTTCATCTCTTCTTCAATTCTTCTCCAAACTTCACATCTTCAATCAAATTCTAACAGAATCCCCCCTTGATTGAAGCTGACAGACACCCATCTCACCTCTAAATTACTTGTGTTTCTGAATGCTCAAGTATTTAGTAAATATATCAGCCACCTGCACATCAGGTGGGCAAAAATTCAATTAAATCTCCTTCCTTGCTACAAGTTCTCTAACATGATGAAATTTAACATCCATGTGCTTTGTTCTACTATGGAGAGTTGGATTCCTTGCAATAGCTATGCAGGATTTATTGTCACACCAAATTTGAGTTGTTGCTTCACAACTCGACCCACAATCATTCAAAATTTTCTTCATCCATAAGTTTTGACAACAAGCTGAACTTAATGAAACATATTCAGCTTCAGTAGATGATAAGGCCACAATGTCTTGTTTCTTTGAATCCCAGCAAACAACACCTGAGCCTAAATTAAAAACATAACTTGACGTGCTCTTACGATCCTCTTTATCACCACACCAATCACCGTCATAATAGCCTTTAAGCACACACTCACTTCCATAATTATATTGAATACCATAGTCACAAGAACCAGCAACATACCTTAGCACTTGTTTAGCAGCTGCCAAGTGAATTCTTGAAGGATTCTGCATATATCTGGACAATTGATTCACAACATACACAAGATTAGGCCTGGTATGGGTCAAGTACAACAGTTTGCCAATTAATTTTCTATAAATGCTTTCATCTGTCCCTTCTGCTTCCTGAGTGAATTGTAACTTGGCACATTGAGTTAATGACACATGCACAGCTTTGCATCCCTGCATATTAAACTGTTTTAGCATTTTAATTGCATATATCTTCTCTGAAACATGTACACCTTGCACATCTTGATGAATTTCAAGCCCCAAGAAATACTTGATCAATCCTAAGTCAGTCATCTCAAATTCTTGCTTCATAGCTGCTTTAAACTCCTCCACAAACTTCACTGATGATCCTAAACAGATTAGATCATCAACATACACACATACTAGCAAAATCTCATCTTCATTATTATTCTTTCCATACAAGGTGTGTTCTATCTCACTTTTGCAGAAATTTTGTGAATTAAACCAGTCATCTAACCTTGCATACCAGGCTCTTGGAGCTTGTTTCAGTCCATACAAGGCTTTAAATAACCTGTAGACTTGATCTTCTTTTCTTTGCACCTCAAACCCCTTAGGTTGTGAAACATAAACCTCTTCTTCAAGGTTACCATTTAAAAATGTAGATTTGACATCTAATTGGATAATTGGCCAACCTCTTTGAGCTCCAAGTGATAACAACATTCTAACTGTCTCCATTCTTGCCACAGGAGCAAATACTTCTTCATAATCAATTCCAAACTCTTAAGCATAGCCCTTTGCAACAAGCCTAGCCTTGTACTTCTCAACCTTACCATTTGGCTTCAATTTAGTTCTATAAACCCATTTAACTCCCATAATTTTCTTCCTTGCTGGTAATTCACACAACTCCCAAGTATTGTTCTTCTGAATTGTTTCAATTTCATTCACCATTGCTTGCCTCCAATGACTTGATTTTTCTGCCTCTTCATAGCAACTTGGATCTGTCACATTTAAAGCAAAAGAACAAGTCTCATATAAATCCTTTAATATCCTGACCTTTAATATTGGAGAGTCATCCACCCTTGAATCAATTCATGAACTCCTCTACATTATAGAAGTCCCATTTCCATTACTGCTGCCAGCTTCTGTACTTGGTTCATGCCTAGCTTCATTTCCTGATTTTTCTTCAACTGAACCTGATTTCCTCTCTTGCATCACAACTATCTTAGATGCTTGATCATCCATCACAGGCCATTGCCAAGCCTCTGACTCCTCAAATTTTACATCTCTGCTGGTCAGAATTCTCCCAAAATCAGGTAAGTAGACTCTATATGCCTTTGCATTTGGACAATAGACAACAAAAATCCCCATTACTGCTCTATCATCCAATTTTTGCAGATTCTGTATAGGAAAATGCACTAATGACACACAACCAAACACCCTTAGGTGAGTGACCTTAGGTTTAACTCCAAACCAAGCTTCATGAGGTATTTTTCTCCATACTGCAAAAGTTGGAGGCACATTAGATATGTATGCTGCAGTTACTACTGCCTCAGCACAAAAATTCTTTGGCAAACCACTAGTGTTAAGCATGCTCCTGCCCTTCTCTACAAGTGTCCTATTCTTCCTTTCAGCAACACCATTTTGCTGGGGAGAATAGGGAGCTGTTAACTCATGCTTTATGCCTTTCTATTCACAAAAAGCCTGAAACTCCTTCGAAACAAACTCTCCACCTCTATCAGTTCTGAGTATTTTCAACGGATTTCCAGATTGCCTTTCTACCATAGCTACAAATTTCTGGAAGCAATTAAACACCTCATGCTTGAATTTCAAAATGTACACCTAGCTTATTCTTGAGAAATCATCAATGAAGAGCAAAAAATATTTACCTCCACCATTGGATTCTATCTGCATAGGGCCACACAAATCAGCATGTACCAGATGCAGCCTTTGTCTAGCTCTCCAAGATTTACCAGATTGGAATGGGTACCTTGCTAGCTTTCCAAGCACACATCCTTCACAATAATTCTTCTTCTCAATTTTAGGCAGACCCACAACCATTTCCTGTTGTGCAGGAACTTTCAAACCTTTGAAATTTAAATGCCCATACCTTTTATGCCACAACATTGCCAATTCTTCACCTCTCGCCAAATTGATTTGCTCTTGACTTGCAAATTTTACTGGAAACAAGTTGTTATTATTTTTCTGAATCTTGAACAGTATTCTGCCAGTGTTTCCATCTCTGATTATACACCCATAGTATTTACTGAAATTCACATCATAGCCTACTTCATTGAGCTTTCCTACACTTAATAAGTTGTGAGCCAGTAAAGGAACATATTGAACACCATTAATCAGTCTCAAACTGCCATCAAACATTCTGATTGCCACTAAACCTTTGCCACACACATCAACCTCTTTATCATCACCAAGTCTGACTTTATGTTGTATAGTCTTATCTAAAGTATGGAACAATTCCTTCCTTCCAGTCATGTGACTAGAGGTCCCACTATTCGACAGCCAAATAGAAGAACTCTCCATTCCTTGCCCATTATGCACCATAAACAAAGTCCCATAGTCAGTAGAGCTAGGTGTATTGGATGAACTACTAGCTTCATTAGAATTCCTATCTTGTGCAAACCAACAATGTGACTGATAATGCCCATACTTCTTGCACTTATAGCACTGAACATTTTGCAAATTTTCTTTGCTAAACCTCTGCCGAGGCTGCCTTTGACCTCTGCTAAACCTGCCAAATGCCCTTGATCCACTTCTGCTGCTTTTAGTAAAGTTTTGTTGCCTTGGCACACTAGAATTATCACCAATTCTTCCTCTTATATTATCACTTCCTCTTCCTCTACCTCTGAATTCTCCAAATCGGCCCATTCCTCTCAAATTGGTTCTACCACCTCTATAACCACCTTGCATCACAAAAGCTTCATGTCTTTCAGGTCTTTCACTGAACTGATTGAATATGGCCTTATGAGCTTGAAGAGAGTCACTCAATTCATCAAGAGTGACTTTAGCCATATCCCTAGCCTCTTCAATTGAGGTCACCACATGTACAAATCAAGATGATAAGCTTTTCATCACATTCAAGACCACATCAGCATCTTGTAATTCACTTCCCATGCCTCTGATCTGATTTACAACAGCTAACATCCTTGTAATATAATGCTGAACTGTTTCATCTTCCTTCATCTACAATAAATCAAATCTTTCTCTCATTGTTTGCTGCCTAACTGACACCATCCTTGAAGTATCCAGGTTCTCATTCTTAATGTGATCCTATGCCTCCTTTGCTGAATCAAACCTCACAATTCTATGCAGAATTGTTTCATCTACTGCCTATTGTAATAAGAAAAGAGCATTTGCATCATCTTCAACTTCCTTTTCAGTTGGCTCCTCTGTACTAATCCCTTCTTCAACCACCTTCCAAAGCCTCTAAGACCTAAAAAAGGTCTTCATCCTGTAACTCCAATGTTCATAGCCATCTCCTCTGAAGACAGGCAAGAGTGTATGAGATATATCAGGTGTAGGGGCAGAAGTTGAACCAGAAGCCATTGCTTGCTTGCCCTTAACCTCCTCTTTGCTCATAGAGACACTTTAGATCTCTCCAACAGAAACCCCAGCCAACACAACAATCAACACAGCGGAAAAACCAAACTTACCAGCAAATGAATCACTTGAAGCCCACTCAAAGCCTCACAAACAACCAAACACAACAGATTACAAACCACAAGCCTGAACACACACCATACATCTCTGATACCACTGATAAGAACTATATAAAAACTAGAGATCAAGGGGAACAAGTTTTGTATTCAAAGTTAACCTTAAAAATGAGTGTACATCACTGGATAATTCATACAAGAAGTGAGTGTTTTTATGATAACCAGAAAAACCAACAACACATTCATTAAACAAACATAATAATTTAACACACTGTCAAAGTCTAGTCATCAAAATGAAACAAACCAGCTTCGTCATCAGGCTACGTGTCGGGCTCGTCTTAACTCCACTGTTTAGCCAACTTTGCCTTGAACTTACTCACAATCGCTTGATCGTCAAATCTTCGCCGTCCACAACTAACACAATCCGTGGCTTAAATCCATGCCCCGAACTTGAACCAGATCAGATTGATGAAATGCATCTCTGTCGTCCATTGCTTTCCCTCTAATCTTCCAACCATTTTAACAACCTTTCAAACACAACAAATTACCACAATACCCTTTACTTCAGTCTTAATGACACCAGAACATACTGATATGCAAAACACTTCATCTCTTCTTCAATTCTTCTCCAAACTTCACATCTTCAATCAAATTCTAACATTGACATCATCTTTCTCTATATATTAAAAAAAGTATTGTTATTTCCTAATTAGGGGTTATTTCTTTAGGCTTCAAATCTCACCTCAATGTATGTGTGTTCATTAATGATGTTTAATTAGTAGCAATTAATGAATGTTTTTGCATTTAAAGATGTTTGTTTTTCTTTTTTCATTTTATTTTAAATTCTTATGAGAAGATGTGGATACTTATCAATGATTTAAGATTGAAAATAAGGTTCTTTTGTTTTCACTTTAAGACTAGGTTGTTTAATTTTATTTTTATTTATATGTTGTTTAGATTGGATTTTTTTTCTTATTTTTACGTATTTTTTAATTCAATTATTTGTCCATATTTTCTCTAATTTTTTCCTTGTTTCAAGATCATGTTGGATCGAGGGAATTTGTAGATATTTGGAATACTATGAAGAAATAACTCTCATTTATCATATTCAAGCTAAAGGTTTAGAAACAAAGAATTCAGAAGTCATGATAAGATTTTAAAAGAACAAATTCTGTAAATTCTGGTTCTTTTCATAGGAATGCGAATAACCTAATATTTATACATGCAGCTTGTGTATCGTCATTTATCTAACAAAGCAATTAATAGTCCTATTTTATATATATATATATTTGTAGAGAATGACAAATATCAATGAGATACACAGTTTGGGTACAGAAGTATGGGAAATTGATGAGCATATATATAATGCAAGTGAATTTGAGTCGGAGGAAGAAAATTAAGATCAACCTTTGGTAGAAAATGAAGTCCAAGAACTAAATGAAGACCTAGGAGAAGATAAAAATGAATATATTACTGATTATCAAGAAATTTCTCTCAAACCATATGTTGGCATGTTGTTTGATTTTGTGGATGAGGCTTGTGAATTTTATAATCGTTATGAATACAAAAAATGGTTTAGTGTAAAAAAAGGAGCAATAAGAAAATCTGAGAAATATGGTAGTATCATTGGCTAGCATTTGTATTGCTCTAAAGAAGGTTGTAGAGATGAAAGATTTAAGAAGGATGAAAAGCCATCAAAAAGATACATTGGGGTTAAACACATTTGCGGTTGCAACGCTAGACTTTTGGTAAGTAAAAGCATAGATGAATCATGTGTTGTTTCCATGTTTGTTGAGGAGCATAATCATGTATTAGCAACTCTAAGAAAAGACCATCTTTTGCCATCATATAGAAAAATCGATGAAAGTCAAAATGAGCCAATCAGGCATCAAAACTAATCTTATGATGAAGTATTTTTCAAAAGAATCTCAAGGAAGCCGAAATGTTGGATTCATAAAGCTAGATGCAAGAAAATACATGCGCATTAGAAGAAAAATAGAATTTTTTGTTGGAGATTCACAAAGATTGTTAGATTACATGAATTCAATGCAAATAAAGAACACTCACTTTTTTATTCAATCCAACTAAATTTGGATGGAAAATTGACAAGCATATTTTGGAGTGATGCAAGGTGTATAATGGAATATAGCTACTTTGTAGATGTAGTATACTTGTATCCAACTTATGGAATAAGTAAATATAGAATGCCGATTATTCCAATTGTAAAGATTAATCATCATATACAAATTGTATTATTTGGGTACACGATAGTTTTAGATGAAACAAAATATTTGTTTATTTGGGTATTTGAGAATTGGTTGCAAGCAATGTAGTAATGTCATCCGAAATATATAGAAGAATACTCTGTTACGCATGAACCATCAGAAATTGTAACCAAGGGTTCTTGCTCTATAGAAGTTTATAAAGTGGCAATGCATTGGTTGAGGAGGACAAGGAAAGAGGTTGAGAAGGCTATTAAAATGCAAAACACTGAAATTTCAAGTAATATCTATGGAGGGGGAACATCACAATAAACAATTACATCAACTGAAGTAACAATCCATGATCCTCCACTAGCCAAATGTAAAGGAAATGGCAAAAGAAAGAAAGAATTTTGGGAGAAAAATCACAAGAAGAGTAAGCCCAAAATTGTTATTAATGGACATAATGTTAGTTAATGATGGACATAAGTTGCTTTAATTGAATTGTTGTTTAATATTCTATCATTCTCTTTTATCATATTTGACAATCATAATGCAACATCTTATGTAGCAGTTGTCATATTTTTGTTGTATTTTTTTCATGTAGGTAAGAATATTAACTGTGATGATGGATAATTGCAAGGAAAAAGTGACTCAGATGTATTTTTGAGTTTTGTTGTGTAACTGTATGGTCTATTGATAAATGCCTAAATATGTGTATTTTATACCTATATATATTTTACTATTTGTGGATTAATTGATGAATTGATGTCGTTTTATGGTTTAATTGGTTTTATTCATATTATAGGCCTGAAGGAAGCCCAGGTGTAGTAACATTGTAGCACGAAGGAGCTAGGAAACGATGAAGACTCAGGTTTTCTTGATGGGCATACTGATGGTCGTGAAGATGCCAGTAAACTGGCTTAAAAATGTGAAGCCATTGTAGCAATTTTTACTGTAGCATTTAACTATAGCAATTTATAGAAACTTTGTTAGAAATCATGAGACTCTTATGGGCTTCTTCAGCCCATGAACAAGACCATGAAGCCAGCCTAAGAATGGTTTTAAAAGAGGTTTTTAGGGCTTTTTAGGCTATTCATCTCTCCTACCTTAGAGCTCTCATCTTCACCCCCTAGATCCGGGGTAAAGGAAGCTAAAAGAAGACATTCTTTGGAGTGAAAATCGAAAGGAGAAGCAAGATTTGCCAAGATCTCCCCTCATCTCAGCGTGGAGAAGCTTGTAGAGGACAAGGAAACCACCCTCTTCAATGGTATTGTTGGAAGTTTTCCACGGCTTGCTACTCCGCATTCATCACTTGAGGGAGTTTTATGTTGCTTTGTTCGGTTGTTTTTATGATTTTAAGCATGTATTTTGTTAGCATGAATAATAAGTGTCTAAATTTATATATTTTATTATAAGCATTTTATATGATTAGCATGTATTTTGTTGAGTATTGATGCCCATTTTATGCTTAATCGAGTATTATTTGCTTTGTAGGACATTGAGAAGCCATGGGGAACGCAAGGATACGATTAGGGAATAAAAGAGAAGAAAATCAGGTCATAGTATTGTATTGTATTTACTAGAGAAGGAGGCGAGGGTTAGATCATCCAAGGGAGAGCTCCATTATCAGGAAGGAAGGTTCTAGGACCGGGAAGCGGCCTTCGGCTAAAGGAAGCATCATTCGGCACTTCTTGGATGGGGGAAGCATTATTTGGCCGGATCTCCATCTCTTTCTTCATCAATTCAACTAGGGAGTGTCATATATGAACTTTTTTCATGTTTTTCTTTGTTTTCTTATTTATACTTGTATGATGGCACACTAGAGCCCCAAGGCCACCGGGTGTTGGTGAACCTTGGGGGTTCATCTTGTATTTTGGATGATCTTTACTTAATTGCAATGCATCGGTTGATTTATGATTTAGTTCATTGTACTTTATGCCAAGAACTACTCAATGGACAGATCCGTAGTTCTTTCTTGATTTATACGCATTGATGTGACCTACTCGCATGTATTAGATCTTTAATGAACTAAAAGGGGTTGCTTGTATCGATATGCCGAGAAATTGGATGTCGGTAGCCCTCCAATCTTTAAAGGTAGACTTAGGTTAAGTGTACCCTTATCTTAGGATCTCCTTGTACTTAATGCAATCGTAGAATGTTGGTTAGGAAGAAATTTCAATCGACATTCCTATGTGATTAGGGTCACTCACTGAGAAATTGGGGTTGATCTAATCGAGAGATCCTTCGGTCTAAATCTCCCATGCTATCTTTTGTTATTCATCCTTATATCATAATGACTGATAAATGACTAAATGTATGTATTATATATATATATATTTGTGTGTATGATTCGCGCATTTTTAAATGAGTCAATTCCCGCTTTTGGTATAAATTGGTTTCTTTCATATTACAGGTACAAAAGAAGCCTAGGTGAGCTCGACAATGGGATTTGAGGAGAAATCGGCAACAAAAACACCATTTTATAGCCCTTGATACTGTAGCAACATTGTAGCAGCACTATAGTACGAAGACTCGAAGAAAACGCTAAGTTTGGAGTTTCATCCAAGCAACCATACAGGCATGAAGATGGCTGACACACCCCTTGCGTGTGTACCCCGCAAGTGCACGGGTTGTCGAAGTAATAAAAATACCCTGGTGAGTGGGTAGTCGTATCCACAGGGAATAGTGTTCAGAAACAAGTGTTATCGCTATTTAGCTATGAAAGAAGTCGATGATGAAAGAAGTATATATATATATATATATATATATATATATATATATATATATATATATAAATGTAAAAGAAAATAAAAGAGTGCAAGAAGAATAATGAGGGTAGGAGAGGTAATCGATATAAAGATGGGGTACCCCGACAAAGCTCCCCCTAAGACTAATGCTTCTAGTGCAAGACTAGTATTATACCCTCTAATTGATGTCTAATTGAGTCGAGGATATCCTTAAACACACGGTCCCAAACCTAAGGTCAACCGTGACTAACCCCAACACTATGCCCCGGCATTAGGATTCACTACGACTCTTGACTCTCGTTGACCTGTCAACTAAGCCCTAGAGGAGTATATCTACCTAAGCCTCACACTACGTGGGATTGCATTAAGTTCTAGGGACTCCTAGTGGTAAAACCTGTTCCTATGTGTAGTTCTAACCCTTTGGTCTAGGTGGAAGAACCTTAGTCTAGATTAAGCCCCAGTGCGTAGGATTCACTTCAACCCTTCATTCTGTTACTCGCGTAACTAAGCCCCAGGGGAGTTTATCTACCTAGCACTTCACTCTATCTCGACCGCTAATGAATCAAGGAAACGGAGGTAGGGAGAAACCACACCGGAGGGGAAAGGGGTACATCGCTACCTCACAACTCTCCCTCTCAACCCTCTCCAACCTTGTGTAGTCTAATCCTATAGAGGTTGTCACACCCTCAAAGGATAACCTAATAGATTCTCAACCCTAGTGTCACGGCTAAGGGAAAATCTCATACAATCGGCATGCAAGATTGGAACTCAATAATAGAACATTAAATTAAGAAAGCATAATAAAAGTCATAGAAACAATATCATCCTAGGGTTTACAAGTCCTAATAGATTCTCAACCCTAGTGTCACGGCTAAGGGAAAATCTCATACAATCGGCATGCAAGATTGGAACTCAATAATAGAACATTAAATTAAGAAAGCATAATAAAAGTCATAGAAACAATACCGGAGGGGAAAGGGGTACATCGCTACAGTATTTTCTACAGTGCTGCTACAGTACTTAGCCGAAAATGCTCCCGAATTCATCGTTCTTCATCGAGGCCATTGAATTGGGCACACAATCAATGGTAGATTATGTCGATTACTTCATTTCTCTTCTTTGACGAAATTCTCCAATGTTACACGAGTTAGACTTTTGTGAATGTGACTGCCCTTGTGCCCCTCCAATGGAGGTTGGCACACACCCACAAGTCTAAACTCATGCCTTGTTCCTTGCTTAGTCCGAAAACTCCTCAACAATGGCGAACATAACCTATTCTTGCTTCATTCTTCTCCAAATTGGCTCCACAACCCTACAATGCACAAAAGTAAACAAATGCACACTTTTTAGTGATAAAATCTGATTAAATTAATGCTTATTGCAAGATAATAACGCTTCGCATTACTATAACACGAGCACTTATCAATGGCCGCATGCAATCCTGTAGCATTTTAACTATAACAGTTCACTGCAGCAAATAACATGAATTTCTGGAATCTTAACGACCTGTATGCCTCCCACATGGTAGGCCGTATGACATCCCAAGAATGGTTTTTAAGAGAGCTTTTAGGGCATTTTGAAGGGGGAGAACCCTAGCCTTGTTGGAGCTCACTTCATGACACATCCCTTGCGTGTGTGTATCGCAAGTGCACGGGTTGTCGAAGTAATAATAGTACCCTGGTGAGAGGGTAGTCGAATCCTCAGGGAGTAGGGATCAAAGACACAAGTGTTTGCTATTTAGCTAGTGCGGTGTACGAAAAGTGAGAATAGAATCAATGTGTGGTTGCAAAGCAATTAAATTAAACAAGAAGTAAAAGAGAAATATGGAAGGCAAGAGAGTGCAAGTAAGAGTAATAAGAGAAGGACAATCAATGAGTGGAATAGGGTACCCGGACAAACTACCCCTAGGATTTATGCTTCTAGTGCAAGACAATGCTATTATACTCTCCTATTGATGATAACTAAGTCAAGGATATCCTTGAACACACGGTCCCAAACCTAAGGTCAACCGTGACTAACCCCAACACTATGCCCCGGCATTAGGTTTCACTATGACCCTTGACTCTTGTTGACTTGTAAACTAAGCCCTAGGGGATTTCATCTTCCTAAGCCTCGCACTACGTGGAATTGCTTTAAGTTCTAGGGATACCTAGTGATAAACCCTGTTCCTATGTATAGCTCTGACACGACCCCTTGCGTGTATCCCGCAAGTGCACGGGTTTGTCGAAGTAATAAAAGTTACTCCGGTGAGAGGGTAGTCGAATCCACAGGGAATAGGGAGTTAGAATACAAGATTTCACTATTAAAACTATGCGAAGTACGGAAAAGTGATTAATTGATTCGATGACTGAATTATGGAAACACTTATACTAGAAAACGAGAAATTAAATAGAAAGATGGAAGATGAGAGAGTGCAAGTAAAAGAGAATAGAGAGGACTAGTAATGAATGAAATAGGGCATCCGGACAAGCTACCTCTTGGGTCTATGCTTCTAGTGCAGGACTATGCTATTATACTTTCCTATTGATGTTTAATCAAGTCGAGGATATCCTAAGACTCACGGTCCCAAACCTAAGGACAACCGTGACTAACCCCAATACTATGCCCCGGTATTAGGATTCACGTCACCCTTCACTCTATCGCTCACACGGCTAAGCCCCACGGGAGTATATCTACCTAAACCTCATACTACGTGGGATTGCTTTAAGCTCTAGGGATTCCTAATGGTGAAACCTGTTCCTATGTGTAGTTCTAACCCTTTGGTCCAGGTGGAAACCCTAGTCTAGATTAAGCCCTAATGCATAGGATTCACTTCAACCCTTCACTCTGTTACTTGCGTAACTAAGCCCCAGGGGAGTTCATCTGCCTAGCACTTCACTCTATTTCGACCGCTATGAAATCAAGGAAACGGAGGTAGGGAGAAACCATGTCGGAGGGGAAAGGGGTACATCGCTACCTCACAACTCTCCCTCTCAACCCTCTTCAATCTTAACTAGTCTAACCTTAAGGAGTTGTCACACCTCCAAAAGGCAACCTAAATTGTTCTCAATCCTAGTGTCACATATAAGAGAAAACATTAACAAGATGAAATTAAGATTGAAACTCAATTTTATTCATCTATAATGGAAAAGCATAATAACAATGTCAAAGAAACATAAGAGCCCTAGAGTTTACAAGTCCGAATACCCTTAAGGGGTTTAGCTCCTTATGGAGCTATACATGTTCATCAATGTATGAAAGAAAGCACAAAATAAGGACATCAATGAAAACCCCCTTGCGTATGGTGTGGCCGTGGTCTTGTGCGGCCGTCGAACGTCGGTGACGATGCCAATGACGCGCGCTAAACCTCCACGAAATCCTCTCCGAAACCCTAGCCGCACTCCCCAAGTTGAAGAGAAAGATAGGTCAAAAGATATCCCAAAAGGTCTCCAAAATCGCCTTTTATAATGTTGAATCGCGGCTTTAAAATTTGACTTATCGGGGGCTTCACATAGCCGTGTGGAATTAACACACGGGCGTGTGAAGTTTCTGTCTGCTGAAAAATTAATTCACACAGCCGTGTGTTAATTCCACACGCCCGTGTGAATTCTCTGGAATTCTGAATTTCGGCCGAAAATGAACAGTAACTTGCTGCAGTGGTTTTGCTACAGTAACAAGCTACAGTACTTGCCCGAAACGCTCCCGAATCCGTCGTTCTTGATCGAGGCCATTGAATTGGGCACACAATCAATGGTAGATCGTGCCGATTGCTTCAAGTCTCCTTCTTGGTGAAGTTCTCCTAAGCCACACGAGTTAGACTTGTTGTGAATATGACTGCCTTTGTGACCCTCCAAAGGAGGTTGGCACACACTCACAAGTCCAAGCTCGTGCCTTGTTCCGTGTTTGGTCCGAAAACTTCCCAACATCGGTGAACACGACCTAATTTCGTTCTTCTTCTCCAATTTAGCTTCACAAACCTTTAATGCACAAGAATACACAAATGCACGCCATTTAGTGATAAAAACTGATAAAAGATATGCTCAATGTAAGATAATAACGCTTCGCGGTACTATAACACAAGCACTTATCAAATCCCCCCACACTTAAGCTTTTGCTTGTCCTCAAGCAAAATAGAACGTGAAAGTACTTGGGAAGAACAATTGAAAGTGCTCGGCCTTAGGTTCACCAAAACTATGCAAAAGAAGCATTCTACAAGTAAGGGGAAATCAAAACATTGCATAAGGTTATCATTGCTCTAGCTAAAAACTCAAATCAAAAAGGATAAAAACTCGAAAATGTGTTAGTGTGTGTGATTTCACTCAAGAAAACCAACGAGTACTCCTCAAACTTTTGTTAGAAAGGACTTATTTATATACAAAAACAAAACTAAAGAGAGAAGGAAGTAGTAGCTTCACACATTGTATCCGACTTATGAGAGTAGCTACATACTTCATAGGTGGTAGCTCTTTCCACCCCAAATGCATACATAAAAGAAAGCAACTATTCACAAACTCATATATATATATATATTTCTCTCCTTATATATGCATTTTCCAAAGTAAAACTAAGAACAACGATAAACTTGTCCTTAAAAACTTCAAGATTGAGTTTCCAAAAGATTCCAAGAGTAAGTTGTGCAATATAAGATAATCGAGCAAAAATTCCCTAAAAATTCAAGTAGAAACTAGAGCATGATAGGACACAATGTTAAAAATTCTCCTAAACTCTAAGAATACAAATGTTGCAACTAAGGTGAACCGCCATAGGCTACATGAGCAATTGAACGCACAAGTAAAGGTGTGTGCAATGTGAACTCCCCCCCACCCTTAAGATGTACATTGTCCCCAATGTACGCAAGCAAGCACAATTATAAGTAGCAAATAAAAACAAATAGTGCGGAAGTGGGCAATTGAAACATTACTCCCCTGAACTCCAAGTGTTGCGTTTGATGGAGCTAGGTCATTGAGAGTTGAGTCTCAATGGTTTGTGGAGCACACACGGTCCTATGACCGTGCCAATGACTGTTCCTCAAAATCCTTACGTCCAAGACCATCTGCGCACACATACACAAGGGTTCAGTATAGCTCAATAAAACTTGAGTATATAAAATATGAAGCAATGAATAAAACTCGAGATAAAAGAAAAGCAAAATAAAAGATAAACTCAGAAGGATAATCCTTTCTGAGTACTACAAGTCCAAAAGTAAAATAAAAACTACAAAAATGAAAATCAAAAGCAATAAAGACTAAAAACTAAGACGCTTCGGCGTCGGTGTCCTGGATAGTGGCCTTTGGTGCTGCTGGAGGCTATGGAGATGTAGGTGGATCTACTGATGCTGGAGGAGATGATGGTGGATGAGTGGGGTCTCTGGGTCGGGCCACAGATGGTACTGACATGGCCTGCTCTAGAAGTCTTTGTAGATGTTAAACCGTGCCATAGTCTCTGCGTGCTGTGCAACCTGTGCGGCCCTGATCTCGGCCTGCTCTGCCTATAGCACGCCCACTGCGCTCTCGAGGTGCTTCAACCTATCCTGGCCCCGAGAAGGCGAGAACATGCGCACCGGAGGTGGCTCTGGCGCGGTGGGTGGTGCCTGTATCTCTGCATCTATCGGGGGTGGCTCTAACGCTGCCTGTGACCCCTCGGCCTAATCTGTCTGGGGTATGATCCATGTGTAGGTCCCTGGTCCTGCTTGCGGACCATCCCCATCTATCTCAATGTCTCAATACTAAGGGGGACTGGTGTACTGATCTTCTCGGTCCCCCGAACTCCCTCTCTGAGCCCCAATCCAATAATCAATCGGGTGATATACGGGCCTGCGAAGATAACTCCGATCCTGGGGTACTGACCCTGGTGGCGGATGTACTCGGCCACAATATGCCCAAGGTGGAGTGGCTCGCTCTCCACCATCGAATATAAGTACAAGAGCTCCTGACGGCTCAACACCCCTGTACTGTCCCCTCTGCCACTCACTGACCTGCTGAGTACGGCGTGGATGTATCTGTGAGATGTCCTGGTCAAGCAAGTGGCCTTAGAGAAATCCACACGGCTGAGTACGAAACCTGGTCTGGTGCTCAGGTATACTGAATTCGGACTCCGTTGGAGGGGGTGTAGGCTCGCGAGGACGCTTACCGGCAGATTTCTTAGAGCTAGAAGCCATATATGCAGAATCACAAAAGAAAATTTTAAAAATTAGTTCAAAAACTCATTCTGCAGAAATCCACACGGCCGTGTGGAAATTCCACACGCCCGTGTGGAGCTTCTGGCGGACAAAGCCTCACGGCCGTCGGTCTAGAAATCCAAATTTTACATTCTAATTTGTTCTAATTCATCCCTAAGCATGTTCGCATACATAATAAACATTTAAAGAAAGCGAAATCATCCAAAGAACGAATCAAATTAAGAGTTGACGAAGAAAAGAGGGAGGAAGAGCTTACCGACGGTGTGAAGTGAAAAACCAAGGAAATCGGCCGGAAAACTCCAATAAAATCCTTCAAAAGGCCCAGAGAAAGTCGGGGAAGTAGTAGAGTGGGTAGGAGAAGAGTTTGGAATGAAAATGTCAAGAGGCACGAGTGAAAACTAAAAGAAATCGCGCGGCTTTTGAAGTTCTGGGAATTCACACGGCCGTGTGCCTTTGAAATTAGGGTTCACAGGGGCCATCACACGCCCCTGTGTGCATTCTGTTCACTCTCTGGGCTACTCCACACGGCCATGGGAAACATCCACACGGCCGTGTGCCTTCACAGGGGTATCCACAGGGGCTGGTACACGGCCCTATGGATTTACGGGAAAATACAGAAGGTCTCTGAAAATTTTCACACGGCCGTGTGCCCAACCTGGCCAAGAACACAAGGCCGGCCACAGGGGCCAACACACGCCCCTGTGGTCTCTCTGACTTGCCCGAGAAAACGCTAAGTATTTCACACGGCTGTGTGAATAATCCAAACGGCCGTGTGCCTTTCACAAGCTCCCCCACAGGGGCTTCCACACGCCCCTGTGTATTCTCGGGAAGAAGGGGTTTTTTCTCTGCTGTGTTTCACACGGCCGTGTGTAGTTTCCACACGGCCGTTTGCCTTGGCACAGTCGCACTCACAGGGGCACTCACACGACCCTGTGGACTCTCTGGAAAAGAGTTTAAGTTCTGCGAATTTCCACACGGCCGTGTGGAATTTCCACACAGCCGTGTGCCCCTTCTGAGGTTGTTCACAGTGGCATAGACACGCCCCCGTGCCCTCACTGGTTGAGCTCTAATTGGTAACACACGCCCGTGTGTTTTCTCTGGTTTACTTAGAAAAATTCACAGGCTCTTCCAAAAATTCAGAAACTCTTTTAAACCACTTAGAGCCTGTACAAATCATAAAAACACAACCAGAGACCATTGAAAACACACTCAACCGACTTAAACTTCGTCAATTAACATTAAGGCACACGAAAGTTGACAATCCACACTAAAAATCGCAACACATGCATTAAAACTTCAGGACACCAAAACTAAGACTTTTATTCAACCTAAAACTAAACTAGGTCCTAAAAAAAAATTGTAAAAACTTGGGTTGCCTCCCAAGAAGCGCTTGTTTAACGTCACTAAGCTTGACGTACCTGATCTTACCTTACGGAGGTTCATGAATGAAGGTTGCCCTCTTCCCTACAACCTGAAAACATGCATTACATAATCTTTGTAGAGTAGAGGGAGAGTTGTCGAATTTGTTACCACAAACGGGTGAAACACCCTTACTTCGTGAATGTTAATCCCTTTTCTTGTTGGGGTTCTTCTTGTGGTGTCTTCTCGACCTCTTCAACCTCCGAAGCATCTTTTTCATACGTCCCTTCTTCATCTTGACGTCTGTTTGAACTGGACCAAGCATAAGTACCTCTTCTTCTTCTTCTTCGATCTCCACGTCTTGGTCCGGCCATCCTTCATATGGATCCGGGTTTAACATTTTCTGCACATATTCATCAATACACTCATCAGTAGCATCAAGAAAATAGAGAGTGTCATCAAAATCAAGAGAATACCTCATGGCCTCGGCAAGGCGATAAGTAAGCTTGTCATCTCCAACTCGAGTGTGAGCTCTCCACCGTCCATGTCTATCAAAGCTTTGGAAGTGCGCAAGAACGGCCTTCCAAGAATCAACGGCACCTCGACATCCTCATCCACATCAAGCACAACAAAGTCCACCGGGAAGATGTACTTGTCTACCTTCACTAACACATCTTCCACAATACCCCTCGGATGCCTTACCGATTGATCCACGAGTTGAAGTGTCATCCGAGTCGGTTTATGCTCGCCCAAGCCTAGCTTTTGGAAGAATGTGTAGGGCATGACGTTGATACTTGCCCCGGAATCGGCCAATGCCATCTTTTCACCCAAGTTGCCGATGTTGCAAGGTATGATGAAACTCCCAGGATCTTTCCTCTTACTCGGCATGTTCTTTTGTAAGAAGGCCGAGCAATTAGCATCGAGAACTAGAGCTGCACTCTCCTCCAACTTCCTCTTATTGGTTAAGAGGTCCTTTAGAAACTTCGCGTACTTGGGCATTTGGGCTAATGCTTCCGCGAATGGTATGTTGATGTGCAATTGTTTGAAGATGCCCAGGAATTTCTTGTATTGCTCATTGTCTTGGTCATTCTTCAACCTCGAAGGGTAGGGGATCCTTGGTTTGTAGGGTGGTTGTGCCACCTCTTTCTCTTTTGGTGCTTCTCCCCCTACTTCTTCCACTTCGGGTGCTTCTTTTGTCTTCTCTAGAGGGAGATTTCTCTCAACCTCTTTCCCACTCCTCAAGGTGATTGCTGACACGACCTTTTGCGTGCGTACCACAAGTGCACGGCCTTGTCGAAGTAATAAAAGTTACCCCGGTGAGTGGGTAGTCGAATCCACAGGGAATAGGGATTTAAAATACGAGAAGTTGCTATTGAGTCGGGTGATGTACGAAAAGAAACAATGATCGGAGTGATGAGTGAATTTATGGGAACTAGAGTAGATGCAAAGCAAATAAATCGAAAGATGAAAGAGAGAAAAGTGCAAGCAACGAGTAAAAAGAGAGAGACTAGTAATAAGTGAAAATAGGGTATCCGGACAAGTTACCTCTAGAACTTATGCTTCTAGTGCAAGACTATGCTATTATACCTTCCTATTGATGTTTATTGAGTCGAGGAAAATCCTGAAACACACGGTCCCAAATCTAAGGTCAACCGTGGCTAACCCCAACACTATATCCCGGCAATTGGATTCACATCAACCCTTCACTCTGTTGATTGTTCAACTAAGCCCCAGGGGAGTATTTCTACCTAAGCCTAACACTACGTGGGATTGCTTTAAGCTCTAGGGACTCCTAGTGATAAAACCTGTTCCTATGTGTGATAGTTCTAACCCTTTGGTCCAGGAGGAAGAATCATTATCTAAATTAAGCCCCAGTGCGTAGGATTCACGTCACCCCAAAACCTTGGGGGAGTTTGTCTACCTAGCACTTCACTCTATTTCGACCTCTAATGACTCAAGGAATCGGAGGTAGGGAGAAATCACAACGGAAGGGAAAGGGGTACGGTGCTACCTCACAACTCTCCCTCTCAACCCTATTCAATTTTAAGTAGTCTAATCCTATAGGAGTTGTCACACCTCCAAAAGATAACCTAGATTGTTCTCAATCCTTAGTGTCACGGCTAAGAGAAAACAATAGCACAAGAAATCTAAAATTGAAACTCGAATTTATTCATCAATTAATGGAAAAGCATAATAACAATGTCAAAGAAACATAATTATCCTAGAGTTTTACAAGTCCGAATACCCACGAGGGGTTTAGCTCCTCATGGAGCTATACATGTTCATCAATTTATGAAAGAAAGAACAAACTAAAGACATCAATGAAAACCCCCTCGCGTATGGCGTGGCCGTGGTCTTGTGCGGCCGTCGAACGTCGGTGACGATGCCGATGACGCTCTCCAATCCTCCACAAATTCCTCTCCAAAACCCTAGCCGCCCTCTCCAGAAGTTGGGGAGAAAGATAGGTCAAAAGATTCTTCAAAAAGTCTCCAAATCGGCTTTAAATAGGCTGAGTGCGGCTTTAAATTTGAAGTTATCGGGAATTCACACGGCCGTGTGGAATTTCCACACGCCCGTGTGAAGTTTCTGTCTTTCCTGAAAATTACTTCACACGGCCGTGTGTTAATTCCACACGCCCGTGTGAAGTTTCTGGCTTGCTGGAAAATCAATCCACACGGCCGTGTGTTAATTCCACACGCCCGTGTGACGTCTCTGGTTTGCCGGAAAATTAGTTCACACGGCCGTGTGTTAATTCCACACGCCCGTGTGAATTCTCTGGAACCTTGACTCTTCGGCAGAAGTGCACAGTACCTTGCTACAGTGATTCGCTACAGTAACAAGCTACAGTGTTGCTACATTACTCTCCGAAATGCTCCCGAATATGTTGTTTCTTCATCGAGGCCATTGAATTGGGCACACAATCAATGGTAGATCGTGCCTATTGGTTCGAGTCTCCTTCTTGGTGAAGTTTTCCTAAGCTACACGAGTTAGACTTGTTGTGAATGTAACTGCCTTTGTGCCCCTCCAAAGGAGGTTGGCACACACTCACAAGTCTAACCTCGTGCCTTGTTCCTTGCTTGGTCTGAAAACCTCCCAACAACGGCGAACACGACCTAACTTCGTTCTTCTTTTCCAACTTAGCTCCACGAAACCTACAATGCTCAAGAATACACAAATGCACACTATTTAGTGATAAAATCTGATAAAAGTATGTTCATTTGTAAGATAATAACGCTTCGCGTTACTACAACACAAGCACTTATCAAATCCCCCCACACTTAAGCTTTTGCTTGTCCTAAAGCAAAATAGAACGTGAAAGTACTTGGGAAGAACAATTGAAAGTGCTCGGCCTTAGGTTCACCAAAAGTATGCAAAAGAAGCATTCTACAAGTAAGGGGAAATCAAAACATTGCATAAGGTTATCATTGCTCTAGCTAAAAACTCGAATCCAAAAGGAAGACGAACTCGAAAATGTGTAGTGTGTGTGAACTCACTCAAGACAACCAACGAGTACTCCTCAAACTTTTGTTAACAAGGACTTATTTATAGACGAAAAGCAAGAAAGGAAGTAGTAGCTTCACACAACCTCGAAGGTAGCCCTTTCCTAGGCGGCCGCCAAAGGTGGCTTTCACACTTTCGAGGAGGTAGCTCTTTCTACCGGGGTAGTAGCTTTCACGCATCCCATGAGATAGCTCTTTCTCTCATTAGGGCATAACTTGTATCCGACTTATGAGAGTAGCTACATACTTCATAGGTGGTAGCTCTTTCCACCCCAAATGCATAAAACAAAGCAAATATTCACAAAGTCATATATATATATATATATATTTTTTTTTTTCTTTTCTTTTTCTCTTTTCCATATATATATATATATATATTTTTTTTTTATTTATTTTTTTTTATATGCATTTTCCAAAGTAAAACTAAGAACGATGATAAACTTGTCCTTAAAAACTTCAAGATTGAGTTTCCAAAAGATTCCAAGAGTAAGTTGTGCAATATGAGAATATCGAGCAAAAAATTCCTAAAATTCAAGTAGAAACTAGAGCATGATAGGATACAATGTTAAAAATTCTCCTAAACTATAAGAATACAACCGTTGCAACTAAGGTGAACCGCCATAGGCTACATGAACATGATCAATTGACCGCACAAGTAAAGGTGTGTGTAATGTGAATTCTCCCCCCCCACACTTAAGATGTACATTGTTCCCAATGTACGCATGCAAGCATTATAACCAATAAAACAATGAAGAACAATTAGTGTGGAAGTTGCAATTGAAACAATACTCCCCTGAACTCCAAGTGTTGCGTTTGATGGAGCTAGGTCATTGAGAGTTGAGTCTCAATGGTTTGTGGAGCACACACGGTCCAATGACCGTGCCTATGACAATTCCTTAATTTCCTTAAATCCAAGACCATCTGCACACATACGCAAGGGTTCAGTATAGCTCAAAATAAAGCTCGAGTATATAAAGATATGATAATGAAGTACAACTCGAGACAAAACAAATAAAAACATACCCAGAAGGAGAGTCCTTTCTGGGTACTACAAGTCCAACAAAAATAAGAAAATAAAAGTGCGATAAAAGAAAGATAAAATCTACGACGCCTCAGCGTCGGTGTCCTGATGTGTATCCTCTGGTGCTGCTGCTGCTGGTGGTGGTGGTGAATCTGATGCTGATGGAGATGGAGGCGGAGTCGGTGAGGGAACCCGTCGGGGTCGCACCACAGATCGCTCAAGCAACTGAATCACTGTGGCAAGCTGTGCTGATAAGTGAGCGAACTTTGATGCCTGAGTAGTCCTCAACTCGGCAAACCCTGCTGCCTGTGTGACCCTCAGCTCGGCTAACTCCTGCTGCATGATACCTACAGCATTCTCGAGGCGCTCGAACCTGTCCTGTCCTCGAGAAGGAGAAAAGATACGCACTGGAGGTGGCTCCGGTGCTGTAGGTGGTGTCTCAGTCTCTGCCCCTGCCTCTGTGTCCACTGGTGGTGGCTCTAAGGCTGCCTGTGAGCCCTCCCGTAGGTAAGCATCGGGCCAGTATAAGGTGTAATGCTGGTAATGCTTCCTGGCCATGCCCATCTGTCTTAACATCTCCAAGTCGATTGGAGAAGGTGTGACTGTCTTTTCTATCCCTCTAATTGCAGCCCGGAGACCCATTCCCTTCATAAGTCTTGTGATGTATGGTCCTGCAAAAATCATCCCAAGCCTGGGGTACTGACTTTGATGACGCATGGATTCGGCAAGTATGTACCCAATGTGGAGTGGCTCCTTCTGTAGCATTGAATATAAGTACAGGAGTTCCTGCCGACTAAGAACTCCTGTACTGTCGCCCCGGCCGTTTATTGACCTACTCAGAATGGCATGAATGTATCTATAAGCCGGTCGTGATAGACTAGTAGCTTTTGATACACCTGGCTCATAGTTCCCTCGTCCACATAATACTTTGTAAGCTCTTTGAGGAGTCAAATTTCCGGGGTAATCAGTTGGAAGGTTCTCGTACTCCTCTGTTTTTGTGAACTCTTCGTCGTACATCCCCATGTAAATGGAAAACTGTGTCACAGACAAATTGTACTCATGCCCATATGCCCGAAACTGTATAGATTTGGCGCTCATCGACTCTTTACTTGCTTTGTCGAATTTAAATGATGAGAGCACCTCTAGAGTAAGCGAACGGTTTGCTGGATCCCGGATTGTCAGCAAGCTCTTCCAACTTCCTACTGCAACAAGCTCTTCAATCTCTTCCGCCATTTCAATACCCCAATCAGCTGGTCTTACACATTCTATGTCCAAATATCGAGATTGTCCCATTTTGAGTTTCGCCAATCTTCTATATGTTTCTTGGTGTTCAGATGGGATGTCTTTGATCCGCTCTGGAGAGTGTTCTCGTGCTCTTTTATTGGTGTCTTTCCTGGGTGCCATTCCTGAAAAATAGTTTTAAAAGAATATTAGTCACTTTGTTATATTGATACGTCCTGATAGGATCCACACGGCCGTGTGTAATTCCCACACGCCCGTGTGGATTATCGGGCGGTCATGGACGCAAGGTTGAGAATCAAAGCTCCAAAGTCACACCAAATTTTGCTTAAGAACCTCTGTAAACTCATTAGTAGCTAGGTTAATCATGCAAAACAGCCGAAATAATTGTCATAAACGATTTAAAACTGGATTAGTAGAGAGGAAAAATTTGTTGTCCTTACCGACGGTGGATGAGGAGAAATTCGAAACCGGCCGGAAAACTCCAGTAAAAGCCTTAAAAATCCTCTGAGATGGTTGGGGAACTAGTGGAGAGGGTAGGAGAAAAGTTTAGAATGAAAATAGAAGAGGCACGAGTGAGAACCAAAAGAAATCGCGCGGTTTTTAGAGTTCTGGGAATTCACACGGCCGTGTGACAATGCCACACGGCCGTGTGCCTCTGAAATTAGGGTTCACAGGGGCCAACACACGCCCCTGTGTGCATTCTGTTTACTGTCTGGCTACCCCACACGGCCGTGTGGAAATTCCACACGGCCGTGTGCCTTCACAAGGATATCCATAGGGGCTGATACATGGCCCTGTGGCTTCTCGGGAAAACACAGAAGCTCTCTGAAAAATATCACACGGCCGTGTGTTAATTCCACACGGCCGTGTGCCCAACCTGGCCAAGAACACAAGGCCGGTCACAGGGGCCAACACACGCCCCTGTGGCCTCTCTGATTTACCCGAAAAATCTAAGTGTTTCACACGGCCGTGTGTTAATTCCACACGGCCGTGTGCCAATCACAAGCTCTTCCACAGGGGCTGTCACACGCCCCTGTGTTTTCTCGGGAAGAAGGGATTTTTCTGCAGAGTTTTCACACGGCCGTGTGTTAATTCCACATGGCCGTGTGCCTTAGCACAGTGGCACTCACAGGGACACCCACACGCCCCTGTGAACTCTCTGGAAAAGAGTTGAAGTTCTGCGAAAATTCACACGGCCGTGTGTTAATTCCACACGGCCGTGTGCCCCTTCTGAAGTTTTCACAGGGGCAAAGTCACGCCCCTGTGTCTTCTCTGGTTGAGCTCCAATTGGTAACACACGGCCGTGTGTTAATTCCACACGGCCGTGTGTTTTCTCTGGTTTACTTAGAAAATTTTACAGACTCTCAGAAAAATTCAGAAACTCTTTAAAAATACTTAGAGCCTGTAAAAACCATAAAATTACGACCAGAAACCAAAGAAAACACACTCAACCAACCTAAACTTCATCAATTATCGTTAAGACACACGAAATTCATCAAAAACCCACAAGAAAATCGCAGCGTAAGCACATGAAAAATTCTGGACACCAAAACTAAGACTTTTTATTCAATCTAAAGCTAACTAGGTCCTAGAAAAACTGTAAAGCCTTGGGTTGCCTCCCAAGAAGCGCTTGTTTAACGTCACTAAGCTTGACGTACCTGGCTTACCTCAAGGCGGTTGAAGGAAAAATATTTCTTTGTCGTTGCTGCAAACCTCTCCACCAAAGTATGGTTTCAACCGGTGTCCGTTTACCTTGAACGTGCCCTTCTCCGGATGAGTAATCTCAATTGAACCTTGGGGTGATACCTGAGTGACTGTGTACGGGCCAAACCATCTAGTCTTTAACTTTCCGGGGAAAAGTCGTAATCGGGAGTTGAATAATAGGACTTGGTCACCGACCTTGAATTCCTTAGGTAATTTGATATGCTTGTCATCCCATTTTCGAATCTTTTCTTTGTAAATTTTGGCATTCTCATATGCTTTCAATATCCATTCATCGAGTTCATTAAGATGAAGCAGCCTCTGTTCACCAGCTCTTCTTAAGTCGAAGTTCATTGCTTTAATTGCCCAATATGCTTTATGTTCAAGTTCCACGGGTAGATGGCATGACTTCCCGTAGACTAGATTATACGGAGTGGTGCCTATGGGTGTCTTGTACGCTGTGCGATGGGCCCATAGTGTGTCATCCAACCGTTCTGACCAGTCTCGCTTTCCTTGTTCCACAGATTTGGTCAAGATTCGCTTGAGTTCTCTATTGGTGACTTCCACTTGACCACTAGTTTGAGGATGATATGGAGTGGCAAGGCGGTGGCGTACCCCGTATCTTTTCAACACTTTTTCTAATTGAGCATTACAGAAATGGGTTCCTCGGTCACTAATGATGATTCGCGGAGTTCCAAATCGAGTGAATAACCTTTTTAAAAATTTCACCACCGTTCTAGCATCATTACTTGGCAATGCTTGTGCTTCCACCCATTTGGAGACATAGTCAACTGCTACTAGTATGTACTGGTTCCCGTTAGACTTTGGAAATGGTCCCATGAAATCAATGCCCCAGACATCGAATACTTCGCAGAATTGTATAGGATTCTGAGGCATCTCATCCCGCCGAGATAAATTTCCAGCCCTCTGACAATTGTCACATCGAAGAACGAACTGGTGTGCATCTCGAAAGAGAGTTGGCCAATAGAATCCTGCCGCCAAGACTTTTTCTGCAGTCCTACTTGATGCATAATGGCCCCCAACTGGCCCTGAATGACAGTGAGCAAGAATATCCCATCCTTCCTCCCTCGATACGCATCTCCAAACTATTTGATCTGCACAAATGCGGAAGAGGAACGGATCGTCCCAGAAATAATTCTTTAAATCACTAAAGAATTACTTCTTTTGCTGGAATGTGAGCCCTTGTTTGAGCACCTTCCCTAACAAATAGTTAGCAAAATCCGCAAACCATGGAGTGTCACCTGATGAAGTCGTTTTCTGAATTGAATACAAGTGCTCCTCCGGGAAGAAGTCATTAATTTCCTTGCTTGATGGCTCTTGTCCAATGATACCCTCTAGCCGTGACAAGTGATCCGCCACAACATTTTCAGTTCCCTTCTTATCTTTTATCTCTATATCAAACTCCTGTAAGAGCAGTATCCAGCGGATTAATCTTGGTTTTGCATCAACTTTGTTCATGAGGTAGCGGAGAGCTGAATGGTCTGTGAATACAATAACTCTAGATAAAATGAGATATGATCTGAACTTATCGAGTGCAAATACCACCGCTAATAATTCCCTCTCTGTTGTAGTGTAATTTTCTTGGGCATCTGTGAGAGTCTTGCTTGCCCCAAGACTGCTCCAACTCCATAATCACTAGCATCGCACATCAGCTCAAATGGTTCATCCCAATTCGGGGTGATTAGAATCGGAGCTTGAACCAGTTTTTCTTTTAAGACCATGAAAGCTACTGCACAATCTTCCCCAAAGTCAAATGGAGCATCTTTTTCGAGAAGCTTGGTCAACGGCTGAGTGATCTTTGAAAAATCGTTAATAAACCGCCTGTAAAAACCTGCATGCCACAGAAAACTTCGGATTCTTTTGACGTTTATTGGCGGAGGAAGTTTATCTATGACCTCTATTTTTGCTTTATCCACCTCCATACCCACACTAGGAATTTTGTGACCGAGAACGATACCTTCTTGAACCATGAAGTGACACTTTTCCCAGTTTAACATGAGATTTGTCTCCTCACATCTTTTTAGCACTCGTTCCAAGTTTCTTAAGCATATATCAAAGGAGTCACCAAACACAGAGAAATCATCCATGAATACCTCCATTATGTCTTCAATGAGATCATAAAAAATAGCAGTCATACAGCATTGAAATGTAGCAGGTGCATTACATAGCCAGAACGGCATTCGTCTGTATGCAAACGTTCCATATGGACAAGTAAAAGTCGTTTTCTCCTGATCTTCCAGAGCAATAGGAATCTGAAAGTATCCTGACATTCCGTCTAGAAAACAGTAAAACTGATGCCTTGCTAATCGTTCCAGCATTTGATCAATAAACGGCAACGGAAAATGATCCTTTCGGGTTGCATCATTCAACCTTCTGTAATCAATGCAAACTCTCCATCCTGTAACTGTCCTAGTTGGGATGAGCTCATTCTTCTCATTCTTAATTACTGTCATCCCATCTTTTTTCGGAACCACTTGAGTTGGGCTTACCCAAGCACTATCGGAGATTGGGTAAATAATTCCTGCATCCAAGAGTTTCACCACCTCTGCCTTCACAACCTCTTTCATGTTTGGATTTAGTCTTCTTTGAGGTTGGATTACTGTTTTGAAGTTATCCTCCATTAAAATCTTATGTGTGCAAAATGAGGGGTTTATTCCTTTTAGGTCTGCAATTTTCCATGCTAACGCAGACTTGTGTATTTTCAACATGTTCACCAGTTTATCTTTTTGCTCCCGAGAAAGATTCGATGCTATGATCATGGGCAACTTCATTTCTTCTGCCAAAAATGCATATTCTAAGTGTTCTGGAAGTGTTTTCAACTCTAACTCGGGTGGCTCATCAATGGATGGTCGAAGTCGGTCCCCCTTTGGTCTATCAATTTCTTCAAATTTAGTATCTTGTGGTTTATTAACGCAACCTGATACCTTCTCTGGACCATACTCCTTGAGTTGGTCCTGGGATCCCAACTTAACCCCCAATTCACAAGCTTCCTCAATTAGGTTTGCGATTCCCATTGAAAAGACTTCTTGCTTATGTTCCCAATAACCTGATTCAAACTGTGCGAGAACCTTCTCAAGGGTTTCTTCTGTGTCACCCTTTGACGAAGCTAGGGCTGATTTATCAAATTCATCCAACACACCGCCCAATTCATAATTCATGTTCTGCTCCTTGTAGAATTGATCGATACTGTTCACTATTTCTGTGCAAGGATGCTTCACTGATTGATCATACTCAGTATAACTTGGAAATGGTTGGGCGATAAACAACTGCATTTTCTGCTTTACTTCCTCAACTAGGCCCACAAGTGTATCAAAAGCTTCGCTTGCGTTAAACATTCCCTCGGTAAAACTGCAATTAGCGAAGAAAGTATTGGTGAGAATAGTGATAGATAGAGAAAATGTGAAATAGACAGCGAAATGAATGACTAAAATAGCAAAAACAAGTATAAAAAATACGCCTATTCCCCGGCAACGGCGCCAAAAACTTGACACGACCTTTTGCGTGCGTACCGCAAGTGCACGGCCTTGTCGAAGTAATAAAAGTTACCCTGGTGAGTGGGTAGTCGAATCCACAGGGAATAGGGATTTAAATTACGAGAAGTTGATATTGAGTCGTGTGATGTACGAAAAGAAACAATGATCGGAGTGATGAGTGAATTTATGGGAACTAGAGTAGATGCAAAGCAAATAAATCGAAAGATGAAAGAGAGAAAAGTGCAAGCAACGAGTAAAAAGAGAGAGACTAGTAATAAGTGAAAATAGGGTATCCGGACAAGTTACCTCTAGAACTTATGCTTCTAGTGCAAGACTATGCTATTATACCTTCCTATTGATGTTAATTGAGTCGAGGAAAATCCTGAAACACACGGTCCCAAATCTAAGGTCAACCGTGGCTAACCCCAACACTATGTCCGGCAATAGGATTCACGTCAACCCTTCACTTTGTTGATTGCTTAACTAAGCCCCAGGGGAGTATTTCTACCTAAGCCTAACACGACGTGGGATTGCTTTAAGCTCTAGGGACTCCTAGTGATAAAACCTGTTCCTATGTGTGATAGTTCTAACCCTTTGGTCCAGGAGGAAGAACCATTGTCTAAATTAAGCCCCAGTGCGTAGGATTCACGTCACCCCAAAACCTTGGGGGAGTTTGTCTACCTAGCACTTCACTCTATTTCGACCTCTAATGACTCAAGGAATCGGAGGTAGGGAGAAATCACAACGGAAGGGAAAGGGGTACGGTGCTACCTCACAACTCTCCCTCTCAACGCTATTCAATTTTAAGTAGTCTAATCCTATAGGAGTTGTCACACCTCCAAAAGATAACCTAGATTGTTCTCAATCCTTAGTGTCACGGCTAAGAGAAAACAATAGCACAAGAAATCTAAAATTGAAACTCGAATTTATTCATCAATTAATGGAAAAGCATAATAACAATGTCAAAGAAACATAATTATCCTAGAGTTTTACAAGTCCGAATACCCACGAGGGGTTTAGCTCCTCATGGAGCTATACATGTTCATCAATTTATGAAAGAAAGAACAAACTAAAGACATCAATGAAAACCCCCTCGCGTATGGCGTGGCCGTGGTCTTGTGCGGCCGTCGAACGTCGGTGACGATGCCGATGACGCTCTCCAATCCTCCACAAATTCCTCTCCAAAACCCTAGCCGCCCTCTCCAGAAGTTGGGGAGAAAGATAGGTCAAAAGATTCTTCAAAAAGTCTCCAAATCGGCTTTAAATAGGCTGAGTGCGGCTTTAAATTTGAAGTTATCGGGAATTCACACGGCCGTGTGGAATTTCCACACGCCCGTGTGAAGTTTCTGTCTTTCCTGAAAATTACTTCACACGGCCGTGTGTTAATTCCACACGCCCGTGTGAAGTTTCTGGCTTGCTGGAAAATCAATCCACACGGCCGTGTGTTAATTCCACACGCCCGTGTGACGTCTCTGGTTTGCCGGAAAATTAGTTCACACGGCCGTGTGTTAATTCCACACGCCCGTGTGAATTCTCTGGAACCTTGACTCTTCGGCAGAAGTGCACAGTACCTTGCTACAGTGATTCGCTACAGTAACAAGCTACAGTGTTGCTACATTACTCTCCGAAATGCTCCCGAATATGTTGTTTCTTCATCGAGGCCATTGAATTGGGCACACAATCAATGGTAGATCGTGCCTATTAGTTCGAGTCTCCTTCTTGGTGAAGTTTTCCTAAGCTAGACGAGTTAGACTTGTTGTGAATGTGACTGCCTTTGTGCCCCTCCAAAGGAGGTTGGCACACACTCACAAGTCTAACCTCGTGCCTTGTTCCTTGCTTGGTCTGAAAACCTCCCAACAACGGCGAACACGACCTAACTTCGTTCTTCTTTTCCAACTTAGCTCCACGAAACCTACAATGCTCAAGAATACACAAATGCACACTATTTAGTGATAAAATCTGATAAAAGTATGTTCATTTGTAAGATAATAACGCTTCGCGTTACTACAACACAAGCACTTATCAAATCCCCCCACACTTAAGCTTTTGCTTGTCCTAAAGCAAAATAGAACGTGAAAGTACTTGGGAAGAACAATTGAAAGTGCTCGGCCTTAGGTTCACCAAAAGTATGCAAAAGAAGCATTCTACAAGTAAGGGGAAATCAAAACATTGCATAAGGTTATCATTGCTCTAGCTAAAAACTCGAATCAAAAAGGAAGACGAACTCGAAAATGTGTAGTGTGTGTGAACTCACTCAAGACAACCAACGAGTACTCCTCAAACTTTTGTTAACAAGGACTTATTTATAGACGAAAAGCAAGAAAGGAAGTAGTAGCTTCACACAACCTCGAAGGTAGCCCTTTCCTAGGCGGCCGCCAAAGGTGGCTTTCACACTTTCGAGGAGGTAGCTCTTTCTACCGGGGTAGTAGCTTTCACGCATCCCATGAGATAGCTCTTTCTCTCATTAGGGCATAACTTGTATCCGACTTATGAGAGTAGCTACATACTTCATAGGTGGTAGCTCTTTCCACCCCAAATGCATAAAACAAAGCAAATATTCACAAAGTCATATATATATATATATATATTTTTTTTTTTTTTTCTTTTCTTTTTCTCTTTTCCATATATATATATATATATATTTTTATTTATTTTTTTTTATATGCATTTTCCAAAGTAAAACTAAGAACGATGATAAACTTGTCCTTAAAAATTCAAGATTGAGTTTCCAAAAGATTCCAAGAGTAAGTTTTGCAATATGAGAATATCGAGCAAAAAATTCCTAAAATTCAAGTAGAAACTAGAGCATGATAGGAAAGTATCTAGCCAAGAATGCCTTGGCCATCTCCTCCCACGTAGTGATGGATGCTCTCGGTAATGAATGAAGCCAATGTCTTGCTTTTCCCTTCAATGAAAATGGGAAGGCTCTCAAACGAATTGCGTCGTCCATTACTCCATTAATCTTCAACATGTCACACACTTCAAGGAAATTCTCTATATGACTGTTGGGATCTTCATCAGCTAGCCCATTGAATTGTGCGGACTGTTGCAACATCTGTATGAATGACGGCTTCAACTCAAAATTCATTACCGTGATTGGGGGCCTCACAATGCTCGATTGGGTCCCCATGACTGCAGGTTTAGCAAAATCGGACAATGTCCGTTGTTCATTCTGTTTTGCCATTATGTCTGACCCTTCTGTCTCAATATCGGCTTGACTTGAAGCTTCTTGCACAGGTTCCTTCCCTTTACGATGTGTTCTTCGTCCAATGTCCAGGTCTCCTTCAACAAGAATCGAAGGGTTCCCACGGGTCATAACCTGTAACCGAAAACCAAGAAAAGAAAAATAAGAACAATGGTAGATAAAGAAAATATGAAATAGAATGCGAAGTGAATAGCTAAAATAGTTAAAAACAAATATCTAAAACGCCTATTCCCCGGCAACGGCGCCAAAAACTTGACACGAGCCCTTGCGTGTATCCCGCAACTGCACGGGTTTGTCAAAGTAATAAAAGTTACCCCGGTAAGAGGGTAGTCGAATCCACAGGAAATAGGGAGTTAGAATACAAGATTTCACTATTAAAACTATGCGAAGTACGGAAAAGTGATTAATTGATTCGATGACTGAATTATGGAAACAATTATACTAGAAAATGAGAAATTAAATAGAAATATGGAAGATGAGAGAGTGCATGTAAAAGAGAATAGAGAGGACTAGTAATGAATGAAATAGGTCATCCGGACAAGCTACCTCTAGGGTCTATGGTTCTAGTGTAGGACTATGCTATTATACTTTCCTATTGATGTTTAATCAAGTTGAGGATATCCTAAGACTCACCATCCCAAACCTAAGGACAACGGTGACTAACCCCAACACTATGCCCCGGTATTAGGATTCACGTCACCCTTCACTCTATCGCTCGCACGACTAAGCCCCAGGGGAGTATATCTACCTAAACCTCACACTATGTGGGATTGCTTTGAGCTCTAGGGATTCCTAGTGATAAAACCTGTTCCTATATGTAGTTCTAACCCTTTGGTCCAGGTGGAAGAACTCTAGTCTAGATTAAGCCCCAGCGCATAGGATTCACTTCAACCCTTCACTCTGTTACTTGCGTAACTAAGCCCCAGGGGAGTTCATCTGCCTAGCACTTCACTCTATTTCGACCACTATGAAATCAAGGAAACGGAGATAGGGAGAAACCATATCGGAGGGGAAAGGGGTAGATCGCTACCTCACAACTCTCCCTCTCAACCTTCTTCAATCTTAAGTAGTCTAACCCTAAGGAGTTGTCACACCTCCAAAAGGCAACCTAAATTGTTCTCAATCCTAGTGTCACATATAAGAGAAAACATTAACATGATGAAATTAAGATTGAAACTCAATTTTATTCATCAATAATGGAAAAGCATAATAACAATGTCAAAGAAACATAAGAGCCCTAGAGTTTACAAGTCTAAATACCATTAAGGGGTTTAGCTCCTCATGGAGCTATACATGTTCATCAATGTATGAAAGAAAGCACAAAATAAGGACATCAATGAAAACCCCCTTGCGTATGGTGTGGCCGTGGTCTTGTGCGGCTGTCGAACGTCGGTGACGATGCCGATGACCCGCGCTAAACCTCCACGAAATCCTCTCCGAAACCCTAGCCACACTCCCCAAGTTGAAGAGAAAGATAGGTCAAAAGATATCCCAAAAGGTCTCCAAAATCGCTTTTTATAATGTTGAATCGCGGCTTTAAAATTTGACTTATCGGGGACTTCATACGGCCGTGTGGAATTAACACACGGGCGTGTGAAGTTTCTGTCTGCTGAAAAATTAATTCACACGGCCGTGTGTTAATTCCACACGCCCATGTGAATTCTCTGGAATTCTGAATTTCGGCCGAAAGTGAACAGCAACTTGCTACAGCAACAAGCTACAGTGCTGCTACAGTACTTGCCCGAAACGCTCCCGAATCCGTCGTTCTTGATCGAGGCCATTGAATTGGGCACACAATCAATGGTAGATCGTGCCGATTGCTTCAAGTCTCCTTCTTGGTGAAGTTCTCCTAAGCCACATGAGTTAGACTTGTTGTGAATGTGACTGCCTTTGTGACCCGCCAAAGGAGGTTGGTACACACTCACAAGTCCAAGCTCGTGCCTTGTTCCGTGTTTGGTCCGAAAACTTCCCAACATCGGTGAACATGACCTAATTTCATTCTTCTTCTCCAATTTAGCTTCACAAACCTTCAATGCACAAGAATACAAAAATGCACGCCATTTAGTGATAAAAACTGATAAAAGATATGCTCAATGTAAGATAATAACGCTTCGCGATACTATAACACAAGTACTTATCAAGCTCTAACCCTTTGGTCCAGGTGAAAGAACCCTAGTCTAAATTAAGCCCCAGCTCTAGGATTCACTATAACCCTTCACTCTATTGCTCGCGCAATTAAGCCCCAGGGGAGTTCATCTCCTAGCACTTCGCTCTATCTCGACCGCTAAGAACTCTTGGAACACAGAGGCAAGGAGAATCACACCTCCAAAGGATAACCTAGATGATTCTGAACCCTAGTGTCACGGCTAAGGGAAAATCAATACAAGATGCAATTAAGATTGAAACTCAATTTTATTCATCAATAAAGAAAAGCATAATAACATGTCATAGGAACATAATCATCTAGGGTTTATAAATCCGAATACCCACAAGGGGTTTAGCTCCTTATGGAGCTATACAAATCCATCAAACTATAAGAATAAACACAAATCAAAAGCATAGATGAAAACCCCCTTGCGTAGAGTGTTGTCGTGGTCTTATGCGGCCACTGGACGTCGATGTCGATGTCGATGACAAGCTTTGATCCTCCATAAGGTCCTCTCCAAACCCTAGCCGCAACCCTCCAGAAACCAGGGAAAAAGATTGGCAAAAAGATCCAGAAAAAGTCTCAAAAGGGGCCTTAAATACTGTTAAGTCGTGGCTTCAAATATGCTGAATCAGGATTTCACATGGCCGTGTGTAGTCTTTGTTTTGCTGAATTTCTGCAAACAGTGAACAGTAACTTGCTACAGTTGCCGCAGTGCTTCTACAGTGCTTTTGCCGAAACACTCCCGAATTCATCGTACTTCATCGAGGCCATTGAATTGGGCACACAATCAACGGTAGATCGCACCGATTGCTTCAATTCTCCTTCTTGGTGAAATCCTCCTATGCTACACGAGTTAGACTTTATTGTCAATGTCACTGCCTTTGTGCTCCTCTAAAAGAGGTTGGCACACACCCGCAAGTTTAGACTCGTGCCTTGTTCCTTGTTTGGTCAGAGAATTCCCCAACAATGGTAAACATGATCTAACTTTGCTCTTTTCCTACAAACTAGCTTCACAACCCTACAATGCTCAAAAAAACAAAAATGCACACAATTAGTGATAAAATCTGATAAAGGTAATGCTCAATATAAGATAATAATTGATGATTACAGCAAGCGCACGTGTCACCAAGTAATACCCCTCGCGCAAGCACGAGGGGGTCGTATTCCCTGGGGTCCCAAGAGCTGCTGTTGTTCCCCTTTAGATGACACTGTCTAATCTACCAAATATAGGTTTAAAACAAGATAAGAAAATAAACAAAAGAAAAAGCTATAAACAAGTGGACTAAGGCTCACCACAATAGCATACTAAGGAAGCAAGTAATAATGAAAGTTCGAGTTCCCCGGGCGAGGATCCCCTCTGGACTACTAAAGCTAGAAGGATACTCGAATTACACATGCAAAGGTGGCTAGGCCAAGAGACGTCCAAAGGTAGGTCACCCCGATGGTTATGGTGATAACCCCTAATCCGGTACGAGTATTGGAATACGGAATCACTTCCGCCCAAATCCTCACACGATTGCATTACGCCTAGGGAAATCCCTAATTAAGGTCAAACACAATATCTAGGCTCAACCCTAATGATTGGAGGGGTACGAAATACCAGATGGTCATGGCGTATTCATACATGAATCCCTTCCAAACTTGGTGTGTCTAATACTAAGGCGATGGTCACGCAACCTAGTATAACCTAGAAATCGATACATAGAGTTCTCATGCATACCAATACATCAAAATGCACCAAGCTTGAGCCATAAACCACACAAATACCATACATGTAAATCAAGTATTCATACAAGAAAGTTCATCCCATGGTTCACCGAATGCCGGGTGACCTTGGGAGTCTAGTTCATCATCAACAATGGAGAGAGTATAAAAAACAAGAAATACAACAAAAAGCTCATAAAACTTCCCCTAAGATGAAGACTAGGAGGTGGTGATGAGAATCCGACGGATCGGCGCCAACGAACTCCTAGGTATGCTCCTTGATAGATCCCTTTTCTCCCCTTGATTTCCCCTTCAGATCTACCTTCTCCAGCCCCTTGAAGCCTAGGAAGATGATGGTGGAGAAATGGTGGCCAAAAGACCCCAAGAGAAATGCCTTCAAGCCCTTTAAAACCTAATTTCGGGATGCCATGCGGCCTGGCATACCGGTACTGTAGCAACCCGAATTTTGTGTAAGTTGCTGCAGTGGAGTGCTACAGTAAAAAAAAATGCTACAGTACCCCCTGCTACAACATAATTTCTATAGTGCTACTGCTACAAGGCTGTATGCGGTCAGTTATGCACCCGTATGGGTGCCCGCATGAACCTCCAGACTTAGCCGTTTCGCCAAAGTTCTTGTGCTACAGTGCCGCTACAGTGCCGTCTCGAAAATGGTATTTTCTCTGCCAATTTCTTCTAAAATCACATTGTCGAGCTTCCCACGGTATCTTTTGTGCCTGTAACACGAAATAAACCAATTTAGACCAAAAACGGGCATCCACACATATAAAAATACTCTATTTATACAGAAGCATACATGAATAATACATATATTTAGGCGTTTATCAATAATACTTTGCATTATTATAACACGAGCACTTATCACATCACCACTTTCGGATCCTAGCTAAAGGAAGGGTTTAGAGGGCATTTCTGAGGAGAGAATAATGGGGAGAGCGAGATATGGCGAGATCCATTCCTTTGATCTACATTTTAAAAGGTTAACGACGAGGAAAGCCACCCTTTGAGTGGCGTCTTTGGAAGCCCATCTCCGCTGGATTCAAGAATCATTCGGCCTCCAACCTTTGAGGGAGCGTTCTTTATGCTTTGTTTGGTTGTTTTCATGCATTTCCTTGTGTATGTTGTGACTATGAACAACTAAACCCCCAAGGTCAACAAATGTAAGTGAATCTTGGGGGTGAACTTGTGTAGAATGGATGCTTGACTTGTTTATTGCAATTGGTTTTGTTTGTGATCCTTGTTTAGTATATTTGAATGTATTGGTATGCATAAGAACTTGGTATGCCAATTTCTAGACTTTACTAGGTTGCATGACCATTGCCCTAGTATTTGGCTCACCAAGCTTGGGAGGGATAGATGTACGAATACATCGTGACAATTCGGTATTTGTACCCCTCCATTGTTAGGGTTGTTGTTGGTTGTGTTTCAACTTGATAAGTGCTAGTGTTATAGTAATGTGAAGTGTTATTATCTTGCAATGAGCATTGATTTAATCAGATTTTATCACTAAAAAGTGTGCATTTGTTTACTTTTGTGCATTGTAGGGTTGTGAAGATAAATTGAAGAAAAGCAACGGAGTTAGATCATGTTCGCCATTGTTGGGGAGTTTTCATACTAAGCAACGAACAAGGCATGAGCATAGACTTGTGAGTGTGTCCCAACCTCCTTTGGAGGGGCACAAAGGCAGTCACATTCACAATAAGTCTAGCTCATGTTAACAAGGAGAACACCGCCAATAAGGAGACTTGAAGCAATCAGCACGGTTTACCTTGATTGTGTGCCCAATTCAACGGCCTCGATGAAGAACAATAAATTCGGGAGCATTTCGGCACAATTACTGTTGATTGTCTCCCGTTTTGGAGACTGTTTTTGGATCTTTTTTGGCTCTCTTCTGACCTAACTTCTGTAAAGGCATGGCTAGGGTTTGGAGAGGACTTCGTGGAGGTTTGGAGCATGTCATCGGCATCGACATTAACATCCGGCAGCCGCACAAGACCACGGCCACATCTCACACAAGGGGGTTTTTATCGATGCTTTCAATTTGTTTTCAATTTTATATTTTGATGGATTTGTATAGCTTCATGAGGAGATAAACCACTTGTGGGTATTCGGACTTGTAAACCCTAGGATTATTATGTTTCTTTGACATTGTTATTATGTTTTTCCATTATTGAGAATAAATTCCAGTTTCAACCTTAATTGCTTCTTGTAATTGTTTTCCCTTAGCCGTGACACTAGGGTTGAGAAAAATCTAGGTTATCTTTTGGAGGTGTGACAACTCCTATAGGGTTAGACTACTTAAGATTGAAGAGGGTTGAAAGGGTGAGTCGTGAGGTAGAGGAACGCCCCCTTCCCCCTCCGGTATGATTCTCCCTACCTCTGTGTTCCATTATTTCTTAGCGGTCGAAATAGAGTGAAGTGCTAGGAGAGGAACTCCCGTGGGGCTTAGTTGCGAGAGCAACAGAGTGAAGGGTTGAAGTGAATCCTAGTATTGGGGCTTAATTGAGACTAGGGTTCTTCCATCTTGACCAAAGGGTTAGAACTATACATAGGAACCGGGTTTATCACTAGGAATCCCCAGAACTTAAAGCAATCCCACGTAGTGTGAGGCTTAGGAAGACGGACTTCCCTAGGGCTTAGTTGACAGGTCAACGAGAGTCAAGGGTCGTAGTGAAAACCTAATGCAGGGGCATAGTATTGGGGTTAGTCACGGTTGACCTTAGGTTTGGGACCGTGTGTTTAAGGATATCCTCGACTCAATTGACATCAATAGGAAAGTATAATAGTATTGTCTTGCACTAGAAGCATAAGTCCTAGGGGTAGCTTGTCCGGGTACTCATCTTTTCTCATTGCTTGTCCTTCTCTATTTACTCCTACTTGCACTCTCTTACTTTCCATACTTCTATTTTTATTCCTGTTTTTATTAATTGCTTTCACACTCACTCATTGATTTCTTTCCACACATCGCACTAGCTACATAGTGAATACTTGTATCTCAAATCCCTATTCCCTGTGGATACGACTACCCACTCATTAAGGTATATTATTACTTCAACAACCCGTGCACTTTCGGGCCCCTGTCACAACCCTAGTTTGAGAAATCCACCACCATCATTGCAATTGTAGGAGGATTTGGGCGGAAGAGATTCCATATCCAATACTCTTACTAGATTAGGGGTCAATTGCCGTGACCATCGGGTTGGCCTAATTTAGTGTTTCTCTGTCCAAACTACCCAATTGCATGGTAGTTAGGGCATCCTTCACACTTTAGTAGCCCCCTCGGGGATCCACATCCGTGACCCATTTCTTGCCCTGTTTATCCCTCGAGTATCGCCTTATTTGTAGAGCTTTATATTTGAGTTTGAGTTGTATTTTATAATTTTGTTGCAACAGTCGGATTGGTAGGCTAAACAATCATACGAAGAGGAAGTAAGGGTAGATTTTCGGGCCCTTGGGAATATGATCCCTTGCCGACCCCATGCGCTTGCGGGATAATCGATCAATGACCCATCAAGGGGGTCCTGACACACCCTTTTGCGTATGTGTACCGCAAGTGCACGGGTTGTCGAAGTAATAATTACCCCGGTGAGTGGGTAGTCGAATCCACAGGGAACGGAAGTACTAGTAATGACTGATTCTTAGTTATCTAGTCGAAACAATAATATGGAGCAATTGAATGTAATATGTAAAGTAAGGAAATTGCAAGAAAGAAAACAAATAATAAAAAAAAAAAAAAAAAAAAAAAAAAAAAGGTAAAGGAGATCTCAATCAATGAAGATGAGATACTCGGGCAATGATCCCCCTAGGTTCTATCATGAAGTGCAAAACTAACTAAATGCTTCTAAACCAAGTTCTATGAGTCGAGGTAATCCAAGAACAATCGATCCCTGCTTCCAGGCCACCGATACTAGTCCCCTACAAGGTCCCAGCAGAGAATTCACTCAATCTCAACACCTCACACCCTATATGACCGCAATGAGTTTTAGGGATACCTAAGAGTGAAACCGATTCCTAAAATTAGATCTAACCCTACTTCTAGGCGAAAGATCCCTAACCCCTTACAAAAGTCCCGGCGGAGAAATCTATCAATCTCACACCTCACACCCCATATGGTTGCATAAAACTTAGGGAATACGGAGATAGGAAACACTCAATCGGAAGGGAAAGGGGACACTCCTCTATCTCAAGACTCACCCTCTCAACCCTCTTTAATCTTGTATGTTCTAATCCCTAATGGAGATCTCTCTCTCACCAAGGAAACAAATCAAGCATACCAAACAACCATACGAATTAATAAGGCATGCAAGCAATGATTAAACAAGATTAAAACTCAAATAAACTTGGAATTAAAAGAAAGCATAAAGAAAGTCAATACATGAATCGAAACCTAAGGTTCACATGCCCAAGTATCTACTAGGGTTTAGCCCTCCATGGGACTTATTACAAAGCAAAAGATAATGAAGTAAAAAGCAATGTAATCCATGAAAATAAACCCCCTCAAATTCGTGATGATAGCCTTGATGAATTGTTCAACGTCTCGAAGGAACCTTCTCCGAAGCTAGGTCGCCAATGGCTCCCCGATGCTATCTCGTCGAAAGATCTATCGAAGTTGGTGAAGAACAACTCCCAATATCGCCAAAGACCTCGTCGTAGAAACCCTAGCTGCTCTTGCCGTCAAACGTGCGAAAAAAGTTATAAAAGAATCGGCGAGAAGGGCTATTTATAAGCCTGAATCGCGCCAACTGCGTGTCTTCACGCAACCGCGTGAGATCCCACGCGATCGCGTGGGCTGCAGAATTTCCACGCGGTCGCGTGAGATTTTGACGCGGTCGCGTGAACAGTAATTTTGCTACATGGCTGCTACAATGAAATGAACAGTGTTTTTGCTACAGTACTCTTCATAAACATGATCCAAACTCTCTCATATTGAGGCCACATGGTCGGGCACACGTCCATATGGTGAGTTATAAGATTTCTTCTTCTTCGAATCATCATTTGAGAGCTTTAACTATCTTCACACAAGTTGGGACATGAAGGTGTGACTGCCTTTGTGCCCTTCCATCACACAAATCATCTTGAATTCTTAAGGAAGTTGGCACACACCCTCATGTGCATGATCCCCTCTTGTGCCTTGACACTTGTGTTGTACAAAAGCTCCCAACAATACGTCTTTATAACCCATCTTTGCTTCCTTTTCCTCCTTTAACACTTCCACAACCTAATTGCATAAAAGAACACCAAAATACACTTTATGAGACATAATCAATGGTAAAATGATGCTCAATGTATGTAAAACAAGTCGGTAAAACATGTATATTCAAGCACTTATCAGGTCCACATCCATAGGCCTTTATATTTTACTGTATCTCTTGCAATCTCTTGCTTTGTTCTTTAAATTCATATAGTCATATCATATTTATTTTTCTTGCATCTAGTAGAATAAACTCTCTTACTTAATATGTTAGGTTAGATTGTAGGTGATGAAGGAGTAATAGTAGATCCTTAGCCCCGAGGAATACGATCCTTGTGTCATTACACGAGGTATTACTTGGCAATTCTGTACACTTGTAGGGAGCACATCAGTGAACAACTAAACACCAAGGTTAGAGGATATTAGTGAATCTTGGGATGAACTTCTTTAGTTGGATGTTTTGATTTATTTTTATTACAATTAGTGTGTTTGAGATTTAAGCTTGGTGTATTTTAATGCATTGGTATACATGATAACTCTGTATGTTATTTTCTAGATTCTACTTGGTGGTGTGACCAGCGCCCTTCTACTAGACTCACTTAGCTTGAAGAAGATTCATGTACAAATACGCAATGACCATCAGGTATTCTGTACTCCTCCAACAATAGGGTTGCACCTACTTTGAGTATCGACACTAATTAGAGAATTCCCCACTTTTATTGCGATCATAGGAGGATTTGATGGGAAGAAATTCTGTATTAATACTCGTATTAGATTAGGGGTCAATTGCCGTGACCATCAGGTTGACCTATCCTAGGAATCTCTTGGTCTAAACCACCAGTTGCATGGTAGTCTTAGCATCCTTCTCACTTTAGTAGATCTAGGGGAATCCATATCCGTGACAGGGGTAGATAGAACACTTTTCAGTGATTAGTGGTGGAATACACAATATTTTAATGCATCGAACACCCTGAGTCTTGGGGAGAAAGGTGTACTAGTAAGTTCTTGTGTAGACATATTTGTTTATGTGTTTTACATGCATTGAGCATCATTTTTAACATGGTTTATGTCTCATAAAGTGTATTTGGTGTTCTTTTATGCAATTAGGTTGTGAATGCCTTGAAGGAAGAAAAGGAAGCAAAGATAGGTTATGAAGACACGTTGTTGGGAGTTTTTGTACTACACAAGGGTCAAGAAGGGCGAAAAAAGTTATAAAAGAATCGGCGAGAAGGGCTATTTATAAGCCTGAATCGCGCCAACTGCGTGTCTTCACGCAACCGCGTGAGATCCCACGCGATCGCGTGGGCTGCAGAATTTCCACGCGGTCGCGTGAGATTTTGACGCGGTCGCGTGAACAGTAATTTTGCTACATGGCTGCTACAATGAAATGAACAGTGGTTTTGCTACAGTACTCTTCATAAACATGATCCAAACTCTCTCATATTGAGGCCACATGGTCGGGCACACGTCCATATGGTGAGTTATAAGATTTCTTCTTCTTCGAATCATCATTTGAGAGCTTTAACTATCTTCACACAAGTTGGGACATGAAGGTGTGACTGCCTTTGTGCCCTTCCATCACACAAATCATCTTGAATTCTTAAGGAAGTTGGCACACACCCTCATGTGCATGATCCCCTCTTGTGCCTTGACACTTGTGTTGTACAAAAGCTCCCAACAATACGTCTTTATAACCCATCTTTGCTTCCTTTTCCTCCTTTAACACTTCCACAACCTAATTGCATAAAAGAACACCAAAATACACTTTATGAGACATAATCAATGGTAAAATGATGCTCAATGTATGTAAAACAAGTCGGTAAAACATGTATATTCAAGCACTTATCAAACTCCCCCACACTTAAGCCTTTGCTTGTCCTCAAGCAAACTTAACCATAAACTCATGAAAAGCAAAGAGAAGTGCTTGGCCTTAGGTTCACCAAGAGGGTACAAGAATAAAATTCTAAAACCATGGAGGAAACTAAACATTAGATGAAACAATCAATACTCTAGCAAATAATCCAATCAAAAATGAAGTACTAAAGTCCGAAAGCGTGTGTGTGTGAAGACTCAACTCATGTCAACACTATATCCACTACTCAAAGTTCTTATTAGCAATGGGACTTATTTATAAACATAAAGAATAGGAAGTAGCTTCACACATCCTCGAAGGTAGCCCTTTCCCGAGATGCCTCCCGAGTGGCTTTCACACTTTCGAGGTGGTAGCTCTTTCTGCCGAAGGTGGTAGCTTTCACACATCCTATTAGATAGCTCTTTCTCTCATTAGGGCATAACAAGTATCCGACTTATGAGAGTAGCTTCATACATCATAGGTGGTAGCTCTTTCCACCCCCTATGTACAAACAAACTAAAATTCTGAATTTTTCTGAATTTTCTGAATTTTCTGATTTTTTTTTTTTTTTACATACTCAAATCAAACTAACACTAGATAATCCCGCAATTATGAACTAGAGTAAGTTTCCATAGGTTTAATAAGTGAGCAAAGTGCATTAAAGAGCAATCGGACAAAAATTTCAAGGAAATTGGATAAAAACTAGAGCATGATAAAACCTAATGTTTACAACCTCCAAAAATTAAGAATTAAACTCTCAACCCTAAGGTGAACCTTCATGGGCAACATGAGCATGATCATGAAAACACAAGTAAAGGCCATGTATAAGGTGAACCCTCCCCCACACTTAAGATGTACATTGCCCTCGATGTACACGTGTAAGCACAGTAAAAATATAAGCAATAAAAACATGATGTGGGTAAAGATGCAATTAAAACAGCACTCCCCTGAATTCCTTATTGATTGATTTGTGAAGCTAACTTGAAGGTGTGTTGTTGGTCCACTGGGTTGTGAAGCTCACACGACCAAGTCACATGGTTGTGCGTATGAAAAAAAACATCATCATCATCACTCTCAAGGCCATCTGCACGGATTTAAGGGGTTCAGTGAAGCTCAATAAAATATAAAAAATATACGAGTTCATAATGATATAACACTGAAACATAAACTCGCAACGAAAGCTAAAATATGAAGATAACTCTCAGAAGGCATAACCTTTCTGAGTATACAAGTCCACACAAAATAAGATAATGCAAGTAAAATAAAGAAAAACAAAAACTAAGAGAAAATCCCATGAGTGAAAACGCTTCAAGCATCAGCGTCTGGTGGTGCTGCTGGTGTCGCTGGGGAATCCGACTCAGTCTCAGCGTCCAGAGTCTGCTGAATCTGGTCAAGGCGCTGCATGATCCGCGCCTGGTTCTCGAGGATGGTGGCGACTGCAGCCTCGAGTCGAGCCAGTCGCTCATGTACTCGATCTGAGGATGTACTAGGGTCCACTGATGAAATCGGTGCTGCTGGAGTGGCTGTGGGCTCTGCGGGAGGTGGTGCGTCTGGAGTCTCAGCAGACTCGTCATCATCGGATGACACCTCTACCAATGCATATCCATCTGATGCTGTACGTCGCACTACTCCCATCAGTCGGAGAGTGACTAGCCCCAAAGGTGACGGACTACTGACTCTCTCCTTGCCTATAACTGAACGCAGGAGATGCATCCGAAACATGAGTCGAGTGATATACGGTCCCACAAATAGTGCGCCAATGCGCAGATACTGACTCTGATGTCGAAAGAAGTCTGCGACGACGTATCCAAGATGTATGGGAACTCTCTGGGTCATGGAATACAGGTAGAGTAGATCTGCTCGGCTAAGTGCACCTGTGCCATCTCCCCGTCCAGTGATCGACCTGCTGAGCACAGCATGTACATACCTATGTGCGTGACGTACGAGAGAAGAGCCCTTCGACTGACCTGGAACATATCGAGCGCCCCTGCATAAATCGTGGAAAACCTGACCCGGAGTAACGTCTGAAGGAAAGTCAGTCAAAAGCTCCCGATACTCCAATGTGTCCACATAATCCTGATCATATAATCCGAGCGATGTCGCAAACTGCGTCAGTGACATCCCGTGAAACTGACCGAAAGCCCTAAATCGAATGACATTCTCCGCATCAAAACTAGCATCTGGTCGCTCACGGTCAAAAGAGAATGTCGACAGAACCTCCAGAGTGATATCTCGTCGGACAGGCTCATGAACAGATAGGAGTCGGTCCCAGCCCCCAACCTGGATCAATCCTCGAACCTCCTCTGAAAGGCCAATAGCATCGAGCGTCTCGAAGCAAATGTAACGCGACTGTCCGATCTTAAGTCCCTGCAGACGCTCGTACCTATGCCTATGTGTAGTATCAACAAACTCAACCTCAGGTGGTGGTGTCGACTCCCTGTCGTGACGAAGGCGTTTATGGGCCACTTTCTTTGTCCTAGGTGCCATTCCTGCAAGAAAACACAAAATAAATCAATTCGGCATCATTTCAATGAGTGCAGGAGGAAACCTGCGTGCAAAAGTGTGTAAAATAGCCAAAAATAATGCGTTTCCAGCCCACGTGGGCGCGTGGACAGCCCACGCGCCCGCGTGGGGGCGTGTTTGCACGGCAGAAGACCCACGCGACCGTGTGGGCTAGCCACGCGGTCGTGTGGGTGCTTGTTTGGCACCCGCGGCAGGCCACGCGGTCGCGTGGTGGCAGGCCGAGAGCTGGGCTCTCGGCCGCGGGCCACGCGATCGCGTGACCCCAGCCACGCGATCGCGTGGCTGGTTGCTTGTGGCCAGCGCCAGCCCACGCGACCGCGTGGGCTGATCCACGCGACCGCGTGGGCTGTTGGGCAGCCCACATGGCCGTGTGGCTCGGCCACACGCACGCGCGGGCGGTCACCCTTGGTCCTTTGGTCACCATTTAACCCTCTACCACTAAATCTAAGTTCTCTAAGTGTTTTCTCACCAATTAACCATGCAAAATCAAGTCTAGGAATGTAAAGAACACCATGGAAATGAAAATTTGAAGCTAGGGCATGAAAGGAAGGGAAGAAACCTTACCGATGCGAATCAATGTATGAAACTTGATGCAAATGCCGGAAAAACCTTTTTGAATCCCCAAAGAGTTGAAGAAAAATGATTTGGAACCTTTATGGATGAGAAATTTGGAGAGGGGAAGTGTGAGGAAATGAATGGTTCAATGGCAAGGATGATGAATAGTGGCTCTTCAAGTCCTTATATAAGCCACATGGGGGTGTGGGAATCCCACACCCCCGCGTGGGTACTGTACACGGTCGCGTGAGAATTTCACGCGACCACGTGAACTGCAGAATTTCTGCAGACAGTCCACGCGGCTCTCCAAACTTCAAAATTCGCCCAATTCTTCAACAATTATCATGAATTAAAACCCGAATCATGCCCAATATGTGAAAAACACTTATAATCACCAAAAATTGTTCATGAAAACTCAACACCACGAAAAATTTCATCAAAACGCACACTCATGAATTTATTACTGCAGAATTTAAAAACTAACTAGAAAACAAGTAAAAACTTGGGTTGCCTCCCAAGGAGCACTTGTTTAACGTCACTAAGCTTGACGTACCTGTTCTTACCTCATGGTGGTTCATGTAAATGAAGAATTTCTTTTTCTACATTTGGTGTTAAGCCTTCATAGTAAAGTTTCAACCTATGTCCATTTACCTTGAATGTCCCTTTTTCTGGATGTGTGATTTTAATAGAGCCATAAGGGAATACCTGAGTGATCTGATATGGACTTGACCACCTTGATCTTAATTTTCCCGGAAATAATTTCAGTCGGGAGTTGAAAAGTAGCACTTGGTCACCTACCTTGAAGTCTTTATTCAATTTTATATGTTTATCATGCCATTGACGCATTCTCTCCTTATAAATTCTTGCATTCTCATAAGCTCTCAATCTCCATTCATCTAGTTCATTTAATTGAAGTTTCCTTTGTTCTCCGGCTTGCACAAGGTTGAAATTCATTGCTTTGATCGCCCAATATGCCTTGTGCTTGAGTTCCACCGGCAAATGGCATGCCTTACCATAAACCAAATTGTATGGTGTAGTACCGACCGGAGTTTTATATGCTGTACGGTGTGCCCATAATGCGTCATCTAACCTCTCTGACCAATCCTTTCGGTTGTGTTCCACTGATTTGGACAGAATCCTTTTTAATTCCCGGTTGGTTACTTCAACTTGTCCACTTGTTTGTGGATGATACAGAGTAGCAAGCCTATGGTTTACACCATATCTTTTCAGAATTTTCTCAAGTTGAGAATTGCAAAAGTGAGTTCCTCTATCACTTATGATGAGCCTTGGAGCCCCAAAACGAGTGAACAACTTTTTGAGAAATCGTACTACAGTTCTGGCATCATTTGTGGGAAGAGCTTGAGCCTCCACCCATTTAGATACATAATCCACAGCGACCAAAATATAACGATTCCCATTAGAACTTGGAAATGGCCCCATGAAATCAATACCCCACACATCGAAAACCTCACAAAACTGAATTGGATTCTGCGGCATTTCATCACGTCTAGAAAGATTTCCTGCTCGTTGGCATTGGTCACACTTTTGCACAAGCTGCCGAGCGTCTTGGAAAATGGTTGGCCAATAGAAGCCAGCAGCTAAGACCTTCTCAGCTGTCCTATTCGCAGCATAATGCCCTCCAATTGGCCCTGAATGACAATGACGAAGAACATCCCAGCCTTCTTCTCGTGAAACACATCTTCGCACTATGTGATCTGCACACATTCGGAACAGAAATGGGTCCTCCCAAGAAAAATGCTTCAAATCAGAAAAGAATTTCTTCTTTTGTTGGAATGTAAGTCCCTTGGGAAGAATTTTCCCAGAAAGGTAATTCGCAAAATCAGCAAACCATGGTGTGCCTAATTCTGAAATTTCCTGCAATTTATACAAATGTTCTTCTGGAAATGAATCATTAATTTCTGTTTTCCATGAATCTTCCTCATCTAAACCTTCAAGGCGAGAAAGATGGTCTGCAGCTACATTTTCAGCTCCTCTCTTATCCTTGATTTCCACATCAAATTCCTGCAAAAGTAAAACCCAACGGATTAGTCTAGGCTTTGCATCGGATTTATTCATTAGATACCGTAGTGCTGAATGGTCCGTGAAAACAACCACTTGTGACAAGATGAGATATGATCTGAATTTGTCAAATGCAAATACCACAGCTAATAATTCTTTTTCAGTTGTGGTGTAGTTCTCTTGAGCGCTTGTCAAACTCTTGCTAGCATAGTAGATTGGCTGAAAATGTTTATCCTTTCTTTGGCCCAAAACTGCCCCCACGGCGTAATCACTTGCGTCACACATAAGTTCAAATGGACGACTCCAATCCGGCGAAATAAGGATAGGTGCTTGTGTAAGTTTCTCCTTTAACGATTTGAAAGCAACCAAGCACTCTTCATTAAATTCAAACGGTGTATCCTTTTCTAACAACTTGGTTAATGGTTGAGTTATCTTAGAAAAATCTTTGATAAAACGGCGATAAAACCCCGCATGTCCCAAGAAACTCCGAATTCCTTTAACATTTGTAGGAGGAGGTAATTTCTCAATAGTTTCAATTTTAGCTCTATCTACCTCAATTCCTTTGTTAGAAATTTTGTGACCAAGTACAATCCCTTCTTGGACCATAAAATGACATTTCTCCCAATTTAAAGCCAAGTTTGTCTCTTCACATCTCATAAGCACCTTCTCAAGATTCCTCAAACATACTTCGAATGAATCCCCAAAAACTGAGAAATCATCCATGAATACTTCCATCACATCCTCCAACAAATCATCAAAAATTGCCGTCATGCATCTTTGGAAAGTAGCTGGTGCGTTGCAAAGTCCGAAAGGCATTCTTCTATATGCAAAAGTGCCAAAAGGACAAGTAAAGGTAGTCTTTTCTTGGTCTTCAGGAGCAATCGGAATTTGGAAGTACCCTGACATGCCATCTAAGAAGCAATAAAATTCGTGACCAGCTAGACGTTCCAACATTTGGTCAATGAATGGCAATGGGAAATGATCTTTTCTTGTAGCATCATTCAATCTTCGGTAATCTATGCAGACCCGCCATCCTGTTACCGTTCTCGTAGGTATCAACTCGTTCTGCTCATTCTTCACTACTGTCATACCACCCTTTTTAGGTACTACTTGTGTTGGGCTCACCCAAGCACTATCTGAGATAGGATAAATGATGCCGGCATCAAGTAACTTCACCACTTCTGCTTTCACTACCTCCTTCATGTTCGGGTTCAATCTTCGTTGTGGTTGAATCACTGTTTTATAGTTGTCTTCCATCAGAATCTTGTGAGTACAAAAGGATGGGTTAATTCCCTTAATGTCTGAAATTTTCCAAGCTATGGCCGCCTTGTGCAACTTCAACATGTTAACCAATTGTTCTTTCTGTTTATGAGACAGATTCGAGGAGATGATTACCGGCAATTTTGATCCGTCGGCAAGGAAAGCGTACTCCAAATGGTTGGGTAATGCTTTAAGTTCTAAATCGGGAGGATCTTCCACTGATGGCCGCAACCGATTTGCTTGTTTTTGCTCGATGTCCTCAAATCCTGTAAGGTTGTCCTCTCCTTTAATCTCTTGTCCACTGTCCAAAGCATTCTCTGGAATGTCCAATTTCAACACTTCAATTGATGAGACTGATTCAATGCAGGCTGAAATTTCTCCTTCAACATCTAATTCAGATTCTTGCAAATCAAAATCTGTCCCAAATGTTGCCGAAAAGAATGTGGGTATCTGTCTAAATTCACAGTTTTCCCCATTTTGAAGAGCTGTGAATGCAGATTTTTCGAAACACTCCAATAGTCTTGATAACTCAGCCCCTTGATAATGTAAACTGAATTCTTCCTTCATCCCTTTCAACCCAACTGTTCCCAATTCGAAAACTTCCTCATGCTGCTCTCTAGAATCGAAACATGCTACCAAATGCTCTATTTTTCTCTCAGTAGATGCCATTATATCCTGTATCTTCTCGATAATTGACGATTCAATAAACATGATCCTGAGATTAAAGAGTAGATACTGGAATTATTGTTCACAAAGAGAAAACCAATAAAAAGAATAAGAATGGTGGAAGTAAGACGTATGGAATGGAAATAAAATGATGAATGACTAAAGTAACCAAGTCCTAGCGTTCCTAATATCCCGCTCCCCGGCAACGGCGCCAAAAACTTGACACACCCTTTTGCGTATGTGTACCGCAAGTGCACGGGTTGTCGAAGTAATAATTACCCCGGTGAGTGGGTAGTCGAATCCACAGGGAACGGAAGTACTAGTAATGACTGATTCTTAGTTATCTAGTCGAAACAATAATATGGAGCAATTGAATGTAATATGTAAAGTAAGGAAATTGCAAGAAAGAAAACAAATAATAATAAAAAAAAAAAAAAAAAAAAAAAAAAAGGTAAAGGAGATCTCAATCAATGAAGATGAGATACTCGGGCAATGATCCCCCTAGGTTCTATCATGAAGTGCAAAACTAACTAAATGCTTCTAAACCAAGTTCTATGAGTCGAGGTAATCCAAGAACAATCGATCCCTGCTTCCAGGCCACCGATACTAGTCCCCTACAAGGTCCCAGCAGAGAATTCACTCAATCTCAACACCTCACACCCTATATGACCGCAATGAGTTTTAGGGATACCTAAGAGTGAAACCGATTCCTAAAATTAGATCTAACCCTACTTCTAGGCGAAAGATCCCTAACCCCTTACAAAAGTCCCGGCGGAGAAATCTATCAATCTCACACCTCACACCCCATATGGTTGCATAAAACTTAGGGAATACGGAGATAGGAAACACTCAATCGGAAGGGAAAGGGGACACTCCTCTATCTCAAGACTCACCCTCTCAACCCTCTTTAATCTTGTATGTTCTAATCCCTAATGGAGATCTCTCTCTCACCAAGGAAACAAATCAAGCATACCAAACAACCATACGAATTAATAAGGCATGCAAGCAATGATTAAACAAGATTAAAACTCAAATAAACTTGGAATTAAAAGAAAGCATAAAGAAAGTCAATACATGAATCGAAACCTAAGGTTCACATGCCCAAGTATCTACTAGGGTTTAGCCCTCCATGGGACTTATTACAAAGCAAAAGATAATGAAGTAAAAAGCAATGTAATCCATGAAAATAAACCCCCTCAAATTCGTGATGATAGCCTTGATGAATTGTTCAACGTCTCGAAGGAACCTTCTCCGAAGCTAGGTCGCCAATGGCTCCCCGATGCTATCTCGTCGAAAGATCTATCGAAGTTGGTGAAGAACAACTCCCAATATCGCCAAAGACCTCGTCGTAGAAACCCTAGCCGCTCTTGCCGTCAAACGTGCGAAAAAAGTTATAAAAGAATCGGCGAGAAGGGCTATTTATAAGCCTGAATCGCGCCAACTGCGTGTCTTCACGCAACCGCGTGAGATCCCACGCGATCGCGTGGGCTGCAGAATTTCCACGCGGTCGCGTGAGATTTTGACGCGGTCGCGTGAACAGTAATTTTGCTACATGGCTGCTACAATGAAATGAACAGTGTTTTTGCTACAGTACTCTTCATAAACATGATCCAAACTCTCTCATATTGAGGCCACATGGTCGGGCACACGTCCATATGGTGAGTTATAAGATTTCTTCTTCTTCGAATCATCATTTGAGAGCTTTAACTATCTTCACACAAGTTGGGACATGAAGGTGTGACTGCCTTTGTGCCCTTCCATCACACAAATCATCTTGAATTCTTAAGGAAGTTGGCACACACCCTCATGTGCATGATCCCCTCTTGTGCCTTGACACTTGTGTTGTACAAAAGCTCCCAACAATACGTCTTTATAACCCATCTTTGCTTCCTTTTCCTCCTTTAACACTTCCACAACCTAATTGCATAAAAGAACACCAAAATACACTTTATGAGACATAATCAATGGTAAAATGATGCTCAATGTATGTAAAACAAGTCGGTAAAACATGTATATTCAAGCACTTATCAGGTCCACATCCATAGGCCTTTATATTTTACTGTATCTCTTGCAATCTCTTGCTTTGTTCTTTAAATTCATATAGTCATATCATATTTATTTTTCTTGCATCTAGTAGAATAAACTCTCTTACTTAATATGTTAGGTTAGATTGTAGGTGATGAAGGAGTAATAGTAGATCCTTAGCCCCGAGGAATACGATCCTTGTGTCATTACACGAGGTATTACTTGGCAATTCTGTACACTTGTAGGGAGCACATCAGTGAACAACTAAACACCAAGGTTAGAGGATATTAGTGAATCTTGGGATGAACTTCTTTAGTTGGATGTTTTGATTTATTTTTATTACAATTAGTGTGTTTGAGATTTAAGCTTGGTGTATTTTAATGCATTGGTATACATGATAACTCTGTATGTTATTTTCTAGATTCTACTTGGTGGTGTGACCAGCGCCCTTCTACTAGACTCACTTAGCTTGAAGAAGATTCATGTACAAATACGCAATGACCATCAGGTATTCTGTACTCCTCCAACAATAGGGTTGCACCTACTTTGAGTATCGACACTAATTAGAGAATTCCCCACTTTTATTGCGATCATAGGAGGATTTGATGGGAAGAAATTCTGTATTAATACTCGTATTAGATTAGGGGTCAATTGCCGTGACCATCAGGTTGACCTATCCTAGGAATCTCTTGGTCTAAACCACCAGTTGCATGGTAGTCTTAGCATCCTTCTCACTTTAGTAGATCTAGGGGAATCCATATCCGTGACAGGGGTGGGTAGAACACTTTTCAGTGATTAGTGGTGGAATACACAATATTTTAATGCATCGAACACCCTGAGTCTTGGGGAGAAAGGTGTACTAGTAAGTTCTTGTGTAGACATATTTGTTTATGTGTTTTACATGCATTGAGCATCATTTTTAACATGGTTTATGTCTCATAAAGTGTATTTGGTGTTCTTTTATGCAATTAGGTTGTGAATGCCTTGAAGGAAGAAAAGGAAGCAAAGATAGGTTATGAAGACACGTTGTTGGGAGTTTTTGTACTACACAAGGGTCAAGAAACAAGAGGAGCTAATGTACATAAGGGTATGTGCCAACTTCCAAGAGAATTCAAGCTGATTTGTGAGTTGAAAGGGCACAAAGGCAGTCATACTCTTATGTTGCTACTTGTGTGAAGATAGAAAAAGCTTCCAAATGATGATTCGACAAGGAAAAGTCTTATAAACTACCACATGGATGTGTGCTCAACAATGTGGCCTTAAGAGAAGATAATTTGGACCGCGTTTATGAAGAGTACTGTAGTAGATCACTGCAGCAATTACTGTAGCTGAAATATTGTTCACGTGACTGTGTGGAAATTCCACATGGTCATGTTGAATTTCCTACAGCTAACACAATCACGTGAAATCTCACGCGGTCACGTGGAGACATGTAGCAGCCTTGATTTATGATTATAAATAGCCATTTTGCCAGATTTTTTTGGCATCTTTTGTGCACCTTTTGAGAGAGGAGATGGCTAGGGTTTAGAAAAGATGTCTTTGCAAATTTGAGGGCGTTCTTCACCAACTTTCATAGTAATTGTAGAGTCATTAACAACTTAGCTTCAAAAATGAATCCTTCAAGACGTTGAACGGCCCATCAAGGCCAATCATCATGAATTCAAGGGTGTTTTTATTTATGGATTTCATTGTTTTACGTTGCATTATTTGTTTTGTAACTCGCTCCATGGAGAGCTAAACCCCTAGATGGTATTTGGGCATGTGAACCCTAGGATTTTATCCTTTGAATTGATTTACTTAGTGCTTTCTTTTAAATATGAGTTTATTTGAGTTTCAATCTTGTTTTCTTAATGATTTCTTACCTTATTGATATTGTGATTGATTGGTTTGCGTAAATTATTCACCTTGGTGAGAGAGAGGTCTCCATTAGGGTTAGAACTCCAAGATTAAAAAGGGTTGAGAGGTTGAATCATGAGATAGTGGAGCGTCTCTTTTCCCCTCCGATTGGTGTATTCTATGTCTATATTCCCTAAGCTCTATGCAACTATATGTGGTGTGAGGTGTTGAGATTGAGAGATTTCTCTACCGGGACCTCGTAGGGGGTTAAGACCTTTAACCTAGAAGTAGGGTTAGGTCTATTTTTAGGAATTGGATACATCCTTTGGAATCCCTAAAGCGTTATGTGGTCATATGTGGTGTGAGGTATGAGATTGAGCGATTTCTGCACTAGGACCTCGTAGGGGGTTAGTATTGGTGATCTGGAGGTAGGATTTGATTATCTTTAGATTTCCACGACTTAATTAACTCAGTTTATGAACACTTTGTGAATCTGGTACCCAATACCTGAATCCTAGTGGGAGCATTGCCCGAGTACCCTACTTTTACTGATTGAGATTTTCCTCTATTTTACCCTTGAATATTCATCTTTGGTATTCATTTCTTCACACTTTAGATCAGCACATCAACCCATTTATCATTAGGCTAGATAGCAGAGAAGAAGTTAGTACTAGTAGCTCTGTTCCCTGTGAATTCGACTACCCAACTCACTAGGTATTTTATTACTTTGACACCTGTGCACTTGCGATACACATATATGAGAGATCATGTCATGTACAATGATTTTTCAAGCAATTTATGAAATCAGAATGGATAACCACAGTGGTGGAGCCTTGACCACCATTCTCCTCCTTGAAGCCACCAGTGAGGAACTGAAGATTAAGTTGGACAATCCCTTAGTGTCAATGCAGTTGAATAAGGAGGATACTGATCAATTGAGTCTAAGCAGTTATAAAGAAATAAATCATCCTCAAGGAAGCCATTCAGATTTATCAAAGTTCGAAGTTTATGCTTTGGGGGACAGTTCGGATAATGGTAGCTCATCCGAGGACCAAAATTCAAGAGTTTGAGGAATTTGATCCTGAAAAATATGGGTGACTGAAGTCATTAATTGAAGAACCACCAGAGCTAGAGCTGAAACCACTTCATGAACACTTAAAGTATGCTTTCCTAGCAAAGGGATCCAAGCTTCCAGTGTACTGAAGAAGTATAAAAGGAAAATCGCTTGGAAAATCTCTAATATCAAGGGGATCAGTCCATCTTTTTGTACTCACAAGATCCTCATGGAAGACAATCATAGTCCAATGATGATACCTCAACAAAGACTCAACCCTAATATGAAAGAAGTAGTGCGGAATGAGGTTATCAAGCTTCTTGATGCAGTCATTATCTATCCCATCTTTGTCAGTGCATGGGTGAGTCTAGTACAGGTGGTACACAAGAAAGGGAAGATGAGCTAGTCACTAATGAAATGAATGAACTTGTTCCCACTAGAACCGTTACAAGTTGGAGGGTGTGCATAGATTATAGGAAGCTTAACAATGTCACTCGGAAGGACCATTTCCCTTTCCCTTCACTGACCAAATACTTAAACGGTTAGCAGGGCACTGATATTATTGCTTCTTGGATGGTCTTTCTGGCTACTTTCATATCCCCATTGTCCTAGAAGATATAGAAAAGACCACTTTCACTTGTCCATATGTTATATTCACCTATCGTTGTATGCCCTTCGGGTTGTATAACAGACCAGCTACTTTCCAGAGATGTATGATGGTAATCTTTGAAGATATGGTAGAGGACATCATGGAAATATTTATGCATGATTTTTCTATCTTCGGTGACATATTTGAGTTATGCCTCAGAAATTTGGAACGAGTTCTAGCCTGGTGTTAAGAAACCAATCTAGTCCTTAGTTGGGAAAAATGTCACTTCATGGTAAAGGACAACATAGTACTTGGGCACAAGATTTCGCATAAAGGGATTGAAGTAGATAAAGCTAAAGTCACCACTATTGAAAAACTACCCCCCTCCTACTTCAATAATGGCCATAAGGAGTTTCTTGGGACATGCTGGATTCTATAAGAGATTTATGTAGAACTTCTCCTCAATCACTAGATCGCTAACAAAGTTACTTGAAAAAGATGCCCCTTTCGAGAGTTCAATGAAGAATGCATAATTGCTTTTCTCAGCCTCATGAAAAAACTGTTGGGGGTACCAATCATAATTTTCGCAGATTGGAGTTTTCTGTGTGAATTGATGTGTGACGCAAGTAAATACATAGTTTTGACAGTTCTTAGGAAGTGATGAAACAACTACTTACATCCTATCACTATGCGAATAAGACTTTGAAAGATGACGAGGAATACTATACTACTACTGAGAAAGAATTATTCGCAGTGTTCTTTGCGTTGATAAATTTAGGTCATGCTTAGTACTTTCTAAAGTGGTTGTATATACTGATCATTTTGCACTGAAGTACTTGTTGAACATATCAGATGCCAAAACTCGACTAATCCGCTGGATCCTTCTGCTCCAAGTGTTTGATTTAGAGATAAATGACAAGCAAGGGGCGAAGAATTTAGCTACGGATTACCTATCTGGCCTTGAGAGACCTCATAAAAATGTTTTGGAAAAGAGAGAAATAAATGATGCATTCCTTGAATAGCAGCTTTACAGTATTTGGTTGGTAAAGGAAGATGAAACCCCATTGTTTGCCAACTTTGTAAATTATTTAGCTACAAAGACCTTCCCAAAATGGCTCACCTATCAGTAGAGAAAAAGTTGTTAGAAGATGTGTTTCATAAGGCGAAGGGCATAACATTTTAAGGTAGAGCACTATATCCTGGAGGACCCCTATCTTTTCATGGTCTATTTTGATCAACTTGTTAGAAGACGTGTTTTACAAGGGGAAGTGCATAACATTTTGAGGCAGAGCCATTCATGTGGTAATTCAGTATTTTCCCTTGTTTGTTAGTTTGCTATCTTAGTTGTTTTACTCTTTTTCTCATTGTCTTTGGTTTGGGGCATCTTGCCAAGTGGTTAGTGATGTTTTTAGGGTTAAAAAGTGGTTTTTAGGATGAGCACGGTCGTGCTTAACCCGTGCTGGTCCCGCTAATTTTCTCAGGAGAATCCGGGCATTGAAACTTTGAATTTCCAGCTCTGACACACCCATGCCTAAGGTGAGGACACGACCCTATCAGGAGTACTCATACTGTGTTCTTTCTTCTGATCGGTGCTGCAGTGATTTTACTATAGTAATTTTCCTACAGTGACCGTGTCAGATCTAGCATGCCTATGTTCTACCTAATGCCAAATTACCTAGAAAAATGAGCAGGAAGAACATGGTCGTGGTCAGACCGTGTTTCACCTGAAATATCCAGCGTTTATCTATTTAAAACCCCGTTTGAGCCCGTCTCTTCAGTTTTCTTCCCTTAAGACCTTCCCATTCTCTCTTCTCTTCCTCCGTTATTCTTAGGGTTTAAGGGTTGATTTTGGAGAGATTTGTGAGCTTGTTCTTGCATCCCAAAGAGTGATCATCCCTTGACTCAAGGTAAGCCCTCTTCCTTGCTTGTTCTTCCTTGTTCTTTGGATGAGTATAGCTAGAGTTTTGTTTGTGAATTGAAGTGAGAGCTTGATTGTTTCTCCTTTTCTTCCTCTTTGTTGGTGAATCTAGAGGAGCAGTGTTTGCCTTGGTTTGTTTGGCTTCAGTCCAGAGAAATTCTTGGATTTTCTTATTCTTAGTTCTCAAAGTTACTGTAGCACCGGCGAGTTCTCCTTGTTTCCTTGGTTTCCTTGGGTTAGGAAGAAGCTTAAAACCTTCTTTGGTAGTCTCTAGGGTTAGCTAAGAAACCCTATAGCTAGTTAGGGTTGTTGATAGGGAACCTAGGGTTTCTTGTGTGGCTTGTGTTAACCTTTATTGTTTGTTGTGCTTTATCAAGGAGAAGAAGCATTGGCTCAAGGCAAAGAGGTAGCAGAGGATTAGCTTGCGAGGAAGACAAATCACCAATTTTGTCAGTGGGATTATTAAACATGACAATAATAGAAGATTTCCAATATTTAATGATACATATATGCTTTATCTTTCTTCATGAGCTTTTAATGGATTCATGATTGATTTTGAGATTTTGATTTCTTTGGAAATGAGTTTATGGCTTAACTAAATCTTTATTGCTTTATACTTGTTTGGTAACTTTTGAATGATGGAAACGGTGGTAGGGAGAAACCATGTCGGAGGGGAAAGGGGTACATCGCTACCTCACAACTCTCCCTCTCAACCCTCTTCAATCTTAAGTAGTCTAACCCTAAGGAGTTGTCACACCTCCAAAAGGCAACCTAAATTGTTCTCAATCCTAGTGTCACCGTCGAACGTGCGGCCGTGGTCTTGTGCGGCCGTCGAACGTCGGTGACGATGCCGATGACGCACGCTAAACCTCCACGAAATCCTTTCTGAAACCCTAGCCGCACTCCCCAAGTTGAAGAGAAAGATAGGTCAAAAGATATCCCAAAAGGTCTCCAAAATCGCCTTTTATAATGTTGAATCGCGGCTTTAAAATTTGACTTATCGGGGGCTTCACACGGCCGTGTGGAATTAACACAGGGGCGTGTGAAGTTTCTGTCTGCTAAACAATTAATTCACACGGCCGTGTGTTAATTCCACACGCCCGTGTGAATTCTCTGGAATTCTGAATTTTGGCCGAAAGCGAACAGTAACTTGCTACAGTGGTTTGCTATAGTAACAAGCTACAGTGCTGCTACAGTACTCGCACGAAACGCTCCCGAATGCGTCGTTCTTTGTCGAGGCCATTGAATTGGGCGCACAATCAATGGTAGATCATGCCGATTGCTTCAAGTCTCCTTCTTGGTGAAGTTCTCCTAAGCCACACGAGTTAGACTTGTTGTAAATGTGACTGCCTTTGTGCCCCTCCAAAGGAGGTTGGCACACACTCACAAGTCCAAGCTCGTGCCTTGTTCCGTGTTTGGTCCGAAAACTTCCCAACATCGGTGAACACGACCTAATTTCGTTCTTCTTCTCCAATTTAGCTTCACAAACCTTCAATGCACAAGAATACACAAATGCACGCCATTTAGTGATAAAAACTGATAAATGATATGCTCAATGTAAGATAATAACTCTTCGCGGTACTATAACACAAGCACTTATCAAATCCCCCCACACTTAAGCTTTTGCTTGTCCTCAAGCAAAATAGAACGTGAAAGTACTTGGGAAGAACAATTGAAAGTGCTCGGCCTTAGGTTCAAGAAAAGTATGCAAAAGAAGCATTCTACAAGTAAGGGAAAATCAAAACATTGCATAAGATTATCATTGCTCTAGTTAAAAACTCAAATCAAAAAGGATAAAAACTCAAAAATGTGTTAGTGTGTGTGATTTCACTCAAGAGAACCAACGAGTACTCCTCAAACTTTTGTTAGAAAGGACTTATTTATATACAAAAAACAAAACTAAAGAGAGAAGGAAGTAGTAGCTTTACACATCCTTGAAGGTAGCCCTTTCCTAGGCGGCCGCCAAAGCTGGCTTTCACACTTTTGAGGAGGTTGCTCTTTCTACCGGGGTAGTAGCTTTCACGCATCCTATGAGATAACTCTTTCTTTCATTAGGGCATAACTTGTATCCGACTTATGAGAGTAGCTACATAATTCATAGGTGGTAGCTCTTTCTACCTCAAATGCATACATAAAAGAAAGCAACTATTCACAAACTCATATATATATATATATATTTCTCTCCTTATATATGCATTTTCCAAAGTAAAACTAAGAACAACGATAAACTTGTCCTTAAAATCTTCAAGATTAAGTTTCCAAAATATTCCAAGAGTAAGTTGTGCAATATAAGATAATCGAGCAAAAATTCCCTAAAAATTCAACTAGAAACTAGAGCATGATAGGACACAATGTTAAAAATTATCCTAAACTCTAAGAATACAAATGTTGCAACTAAGGTGAACCGCCATAGGCTACATGAGCATGAGCAATTGAACGCATAAGTAAAGGTGTGTGCAATGTGAACTACCCCCCATACTTAAGATGTACATTGTCCCTAATGTACACATGCAAGCACAATTATAAGTAGCAAATAAAAACTAATAGTGTGGAAGTGGGCAATTGAAACATTACTCCACTGAACTCCAAGTGTTGTGTTTGATGGAGCTAGGTCATTGAGAGTTGAGTCTCAATGGTTTGTGGAGCACACACGGTCCTATGACCGTGCCAATGACTGTTCCTCAAAATCCTTACATCCAAGACCATCTGTGCACACATACACAAGGGTTCAGTATAGCTCAATAAAACTCGAGTATATAAAATATGAAGCAATGAATACAACTCGAGATAAAAGAAAAGAAAAATAAAAGATAAACTCAGAAGGATAATCCTTTCTGAGTACTACAAGTCCAAAAATAAAATAAAAAGTACAAAAATGAAAATCAAAAGCAATAAAAACTAAAACTAAGACGCCTCGGCGTCGGTGTCCTAGATATTGGCCTCTGGTGCTGCTGGAGGCTCTGGAGATGTAGGTGGATCTACTGATGCTAGAGGAGATGGTGGTGGAGGAGTGGGGTCTCTGGGTCGGGCCACAGATGGTACTGACACGGCCTGCTCTAGAAGTCTCTGTATGGTGTCAAGCCGTGCCATAGTCTCTACGTGCTGTGTAACCTGTGCGGCCCTGATCTCGGCCTGCTCTGCCTGTAGCACGCCCATTGCGCTCTCGAGGTGCACCGGAGGTGGCTCCGGCGCGGTGGGTGGTGCCTGTGTCTCTGTATCTGTTGGGGGTGGCTCTAACCTGCCTGTGACCCCTCAGCCTGATCTGTCTGGGGAATGATCCATGTATATGTCCCCGATCCTGCTCTGCGGATCAACCCCATCATCCTCAGTGTATCTGTGCCTAGAGGAGCTGGTACACTAGTCTTCTCTGCCCCTCGCACTCCGTCTCTGAGACTCGTCCCAATTAGAAGTCTCGAAATGTAGGGTCCTGCGAAGATCACTCCCACCCTAGGGTACTGGCCCTGATGGCGCAAATACTTTGCTAGGATGTGCCCTAGGTGGAGTGGTACCCTCTGAGCCATAGAGTATAGATAGAGAAGCTCCTGCCGGCTCAGAACTCCAGTGCTATCACCCCGCCACTCACTGATCTACTCAGAATGGCATGCACGTATCTGTAGGCCGGGCGGGATAAGCACGTGGCCTTCGAGACTCCTGGCTTATACCGGCCCTCTCCGCATAAATCCCTGTAGGCCCTCTGCGGAGTAAGACTGCCCGGGTAATCGGTAGGAAGACCCTTATACTCCTCTGTCTGTGTATAGGCCTCATCATATAACCCCATATGGGTCGAAAACTGGGTCATGCTGAGGCTAAAATGCTGTCCTAATACCCTGAACTGAATCGCGTCAGGAGTAGAGAAGTCTCTGTATGATCTCTCGAACTCGAACGAGGCCAGGAACTCAAGTGTCACTCCTCGAATGGCTGGATCTCTGATCCTCAGTAATCTCTTCCAACTACCCACCGAGAGTAGCTCCTCAACCTCGTCGGAAATGCTGTCACCCCCCTGAATCCCTCTAACAATGCTCAAGTCGGAGTATCGTGACTGGCCAAACCGCAGTGTAGATAACCGCTCCAACCTGGTCTGGTGCTCAGGTATACTAAAATCAGTCTCCTCTGGAGAGGGTGTAGGCTCGCGAGGACGCTTACCGGCCGATTTCTTAGACCTAGAAGCCATATCGACGGTGTGAAGTGAAAAACCAAGGAAACCGGCCGAAAAACTCCAATAAAATCCTTCAAAAGGCCCAGAGAAAGTCAAGAAAGTAGTAGAGTGGATAGGAGAAGAGTTTGGAATGAAAATGTCAAGAGGCACGAGTGAAAACTAAAAGAAATCGCGCGGCTTTTGAAGTTCTGGGAATTCACACGGCCGTGTGGAAATTCCACTCGGTCGTGTGCCTCTGAAATTAGGGTTCACAGGGGCCAACACACGCCCCTATGTGCACTCTGGTCGCTCTCTGAACTACCCACACGGCCGTGTGAGTATCTCATACGGCCGTGTGCCTTCACAGGGGGATCCACAGGGGCACCCACACGGCCCTGAGGATTCATGTGAAATCATCAAAGGTCTCTGAAAAATTTCACACGGCCGTGTGGAAATTCCACACGGCTGTGTGCCCAACCTGACCAAGAACACAAGGCCAGCCACAGGGGCACCCACACGCCCCTGTGGCCTCTCTGACTCGCCCGAGAAACGCTAAGTATTCCACACGGCCGTGTGAATAATCCACACGGCCGTGTGCCTTGCACAAGTTTTCCCACAGGGGCACACACACGCCCCTGTGTATTCTCGGGAAGAAGGGTTTTCTCTGCATTGTGTCACACGGCCGTGTGGAATTTCCACACGGCCGTGTGTTTGCTCTGGTTTACTTAGAAAAATTCACAGACTCTTCCAAAAAAATTCAGAACTCTTTTAAAACATTTAGAGCCTGTATAAATCATAAAAACAGGACCAGAGACCATAGAAAACACACTCAACCGACTCAAACTTCATCAATTAACATTAAGGCACACGAAAATATCAACAATCCACAATGGAAATCGCAGCACATGCATTAAAAATTCAAGACATCAACACTAAGACTTTTATTCATCCTAAAACTAAACTAGATCCTAGGAAAACTGTAAAACCTTGGGTTGCCTCCCAAGAAGCGCTTGTTTAACGTCACTTAGCTTGACGTACCTGATTTTACCTTACGGAGGTTCATGAATAGAAGTTGCCCTCTTCCCTACAACCTGAAAGCATGCATTGCATAATCTTTGTAGAGTAGAGGGAGAGTTGTCGAATTTGTTACCACAAACGGGTGAAACACCCTTACTCCGTGAATGTTCATCCCCTTTCTTGTTGGGGTTCTTCTTGTGGCATCTTCTCGACCTCTTCAACCTCCGAAGCATCTTCTTCATACGTCCCTTCTCCATCTTGACGTCTGTTTGAACTGGACCAAGCATAAGTACCTCTTCTTCTTCTTCTTCGATCTCCACGTTTTGGTCCGGCCATCCTTCATATGGATCCGGGTTTAACATTTCCTGCACATATTCATCAATACACTCATCAGTAGCATCAAGATAATAGAGAGTGTCATCAAAATCAAGAGAATGCCTCATGGCTTCGGCAAGGCGATAAATGAGCTTGTCATCTCTGACTCTGAGTGTGAGCTCTCCACCGTCCATGTCTATCAAAGCTTTGGAAGTGCGCAAGAATGGCCTTCAAAGAATCAGCGGCACCTCGACATCCTCGTCCACATCAAGCACAACAAAGTCCACCGGGAAGATGTACTTGTCTACCTTTACTAACACATCTTCCACAATACCCTTCGGATGCCTTACCGATCGATCCCCGAGTTAAAGTGTCATCCGAGTCAGTCTAGGCTCGCCCAAGCCTAGCTTTTGGAAGAATGTGTAGGGCATGACGTTGATACTTGCCCCGGAATCGGCCAATGCCATCTCTTCACCCAAGTTGCCGATGTTGCAAGGTATGATGAAACTCCCAGGATCTTTCCTCTTACTCGGCATGTTCTTTTGTAAGACAGCTGAGCAATTAGCATCGAGAAATACAGCTGCACTCTCCTCCAACTTCCTCTTATTGGTTAAGAGGTCCTTTAGAAACTTCGCGTACTTGGGCATTTGGGCTAATGCTTCCGCGAATGGTATGTTGATGTGCAATTGTTTGAAGATGCCCAGAAATTTCATGTATTTCTCATTGTCTTGGTCATTCTTTAACCTCGAAGGGTAGGGGATCCTTGGTTTGTAGGGTGGTGGTGCCACCTCTTTCTCTTTTGGTGCTTCTCCCCCTACTTCTTCCACTTCGGGTGCTTCTTTTGTCTTCTCTAGAGGGAGATTTCTCTCAACCTCTTTCCCACTCCTCAAGGTGATTGCCTTTAGTTGCTCCCTTGGGTTAGTCTCCGTATTGCTAGACAAGCTACCTTGAGGCCATTCCGCCAATGTCTTCGCAATTTGCCCCACTTGATTTTCCAAATTGTGTAGGGAGGCAGTGTGATTGCGAAGAGTAGCCTCCACCGACTGAAATCTAGCATCCGATGAAGAAACAAACCGTGTAAGGGCTCTCTCAAGATTGGTCATCTTCCCTTCTAACCCTGTCACTCGGCTCTCTAAGTTCGGAGCTTGTTGGCCTTGAAATCCCGATGGTGCATTATTTTTCTATTGTGACTGCCCTTGATTCCTCCAAGAGAAATTTGGGTGGTTCTTCCACCCCGGATTGTATGTTCCACTGTATGGGTTGCCTTGGCCTTGTCCTCTATAAGCATTACCAACAAAATCAGCCTGCTCCACCGCACTAGTACCTCCAATAGCAATCGGACAATCACTCGAAGCGTGACCTCCCCCACAACCGTTACATGTAGTGATGGCCGCAACTCTTGGTGAAGCTAAAGCATCAAGCTTCCTACTTAGTGACTCTACTTGTGCCGCCAATGATGTAACCGCGTCAACTTCATGAATTCCGGCAACCTTCTTTCTGTCCCTTGAATTCCATTGATAGCTATTCATAGCCATCTCCTCTACAAGGTGCCGGGCTTCACCGGGAGTCTTGCTTCTTAGAGTCCCTCCGGCCGCCGCATCTAAGAGTTGCTTGGTACTCGGATTTAACCCGTTGTAGAAGGTTTGAATGATCATCCACTCAGGAAATCCATGTTGCGGGTACTTTCGAAGGAGCTCCTTGAACCTATCCCATGTCTCAAATAGAGACTCCAATTCCATTTGCACGAAGGATGATATTTCATTCCGAAGCCTTGCAGATTTCCCCCGGCGGAAAGTATCTAGCCAAGAATGCCTCGGCCATCTCCTCTCACGTAGTGATGGATGCTCTCGGTAATAAATGAAGCCAATGTCTTGCTTTTCCCTTCAATGAAAATGGGAAGGCTCTCAAACGAATTGCGTCGTCCGTTACTCCATTAATCTTCAACATGCCACACACTTCAAGGAAATTTTCTATATGACTGTTGGGATCTTCATCGGCTAGCCCATTGAATTGTGCGGACTGTTGCAACATCTGTATGAACGATGGCTTCAACTCAAAATTCATTGCCGTGATTGGGGGCCTCACAATGCTCGATTGAGTCCCCATTGTTAGTGTTAGCCCTAGCCCCAATACGTTGATCTGAACCTTTATTAGTTATATGTTTTTTTAATAAAACCTGGCTTGTTTTATCTTACTATATTTCTGTGCATGTGTGCTTGGATAGAACTATCCCTGAGAGTTTGTTCCGCACAAGTTGCCGAATACGTGATTCGGGCAGTAAAACCTTGGTGCGTAAAGGAACAACTTTCTAAACACCCCTAGTCAATTACTGTCATGGGAATGATAGTAAACTAAGACTAGTATGCCTATTGTGTGATGATCATGTTTTACGGATTATAGGACATGTGATGTCAATCAATAGACATAGACGTGTGTTAGTGAACAGCGTGTCTGGATGGATCCGCTCACGAGATCACTACATGGTTGCAAAGTCATAAGTGGTTCTCGTGTAACGCTTATACTGAATCCTCAGACTCAAGGTCGCTATGGAGCTTGGATGAATGTTGGTGTACTTTGACATATGCCTAACGTCATTCGTAACAGAGTGACAAGTATGGGAATGATTGGGTGCATCAAGATTCATAGCGAGTAACATTTGCGATGCGAGGGGATTGCCACTCTCTAAGGAGAGAGAATATCACCGGTCACTTGATCGGTGAAACTGAGTAGTGCGTGGCCACGCCCAAATGAAATGGTAAGGGTTACATTTATTTGACCTAGTCAGTTCACCGAGGATCAAGAAATCGATCGACAAATAAATAAGGGTGACTAAGCTACATGCCTTATGTTGATCGAGATATTCAATTGGCAAAGGAATCGGATAAGGTTATGAGGTTAGTTGATTACCCAGTCGACCTCCGTTTTAATTCGGGTAGTCACATTGCCATGCTAGACGGCATTTGTGACTTATGGGCCTTAACGAGGTTAAAATTCCATTGCCGATTTTACAGGATCGCACACGTAAAAGCCGTGAAATCCGGACTCAATCTAATGAGTCGAATAGCTAAATGGAGTTTAGATAAATCAAGAGTTGATTTGGTCTAACCGAGAATGTGTAAAGATTGAGTTATGAGATAACTTAAAAATTGAGGGACTTAATTAGAAATTAAGTGTTAGCTTAGCTTATTGGATCTAATATGATTAATATCCAATAAGAGGAATCAATGGTTGATATTGCATTGGGATTGGTTTTAGGTTTTTATAAATACATGTGTATTAGAGAAAACCCTAACCCTAATCTTTCCTCTCCCTCTCTCCCTCAAGGAGGCTGCCGGTCCGCCCTAGCCAAGAGGACGCCGCCGCCGCCGGTCAAATGTGTTGTCCGCCTTTTCCCCCCTTTTGGAGAAAGGTTTCTCCATCCGGATTGCCGCTACTCGGCTCCGGCGAAGGTATAGGTTGACACCCCTTTGATCTTTCTTGTTTATTCATGTATGTTAGTTCACAGGCTGGCTTTTTGATTGATATTTCTTTATCAATGGAGATCGCCGGGGTGAGGGTCTTTTTAGATTATTTCATAATGGTTGTGGAATTTTTCTCAAAAGATTCTCACATGTGAAACATTCGCCGAGTGTCGGTTTTTGGATTTAAAATTCCTTACACATGTTTACGATTAGGTTTTTGAGACCTAATTTTAATTGCTATTCATATTTCTCGATAAGAGTTATCGTTGGATACTAGCAATCCATACCGGATTGTTTCCGGCTTGTGTGTGTGTGAGAGTAGAGGGGAGTCGCGTATATGCAGTCCCTTTTTTGACTACACCCTGGAATTGTATTTTTTTATTTATTTTAGATTTTTATATCTTTATTCGTTTCCATTGCATGCTAGGGTCCATGCTAGTTTTGTTTGTTATCCGCTGTGCATATTTTGTCTTCTAGCATGCTCGTAGACCCTTGTCGATCCCAACACCCATGACTGCGGGTTTAGCAAAATCGGACAATGTCCGTTGTTGTTCATTCTGTTCTGCCATTATGTCTGACCCTTCTGTCTCAATATCGGCTTGACTTGAAGCTTCTTGCACAGGTTCCTTCCCTTTACGATGTGTTCTTCATCCAATGTCCGGGTCTCCTTCAATAAGAATCGAAGGGTTCCCACGGGTCATAACCTGTAACCGAAAACCAAGAAAAGAAAAATAAGAACAATGGTAGATAAAGAAAATATGAAATAGAATGCGAAGTGAATAGCTAAAATAGTGAAAAACAAATATCTAAAACGCCTATTCCCCGGCAACGACACCAAAAACTTGACACGACCCCTTGCGTGTAGCCCGTAAGTGCACGGGTTTGTCGAAGTAACAAAAGTTACCCCGGTGAGAGGGTAGTCAAATCCACAGGGAATAGGGAGTTAGAATAAGAGATTTCACTATTAAAACTATGCGAAGTACGAAAAAGTGATCAATTGATTCGATGAGTGAATTATGGAAATAATTATACTAAAAAATGAGAAATTAAATAGAAAGATGGAAGATGAGAGAGTGCAAGTAAAAGAGAATAGAGAGGACTAGTAATGAATGAAATAGGGCATCCGGACAAGCTACCTCTAGGGTCTATGCTTCTAGTGCAGGACTATGCTATTATACTTTCCTATTGATGTTTGATCGAGTCGAGGATATCCTAAGACTCACTGTCCCAAACCTAAAGACAACTGTGACTAACCCCAACACTATGCCCCGGTATTAGGATTCACGTCACCCTTTACTCTATCGCTTGCACGACTAAGCCCCAGGGGAGTATATCTACCTAAACCTCACACTACGTGGGATTGCTTTAAGCTCTAGGGATTCCTAATGGTGAAACCTGTTCGTATGTGTAGTTCTAACCCTTTGGTCCAGGTGGAATAATCCTAGTCTAGATTAAGCCCCAATGCATAGGATTCACTTCAACCCTTCACTCTGTTACTTGAGTAACTAAGCCCCAGGGGAGTTTGTCTGCCTAGCACTTCACTCTATTTCGACCGCTATGAAATCAAGGAAACGGAGGTAAGGAGAAACCATGTCGGAGGAGAAAGGGGTACATCGCTACCTCATAACTCTCCCGTGTGTATTCTCTGGAATTCTGAATTTTGGCCAAAAGCGAACAGTAACTTGCTACAGTGGTTTTGTTACAGTACAAGCTGCAGTGCTGCTACAGTACTCGCACGAAACGCTCCCGAATCTGTCGTTCTGCATCAAGGCCATTGAATTAGGCACATAATCAATGGTAGATCGTGCCGATTGCTTCAAGTCTCCTTCTTGGTGAAGTTCTCCTAAGCCACACGAGTTAGACTTGTTGTGAATGTGACTGCCTTTGTGCCCCTCCAAAGGAGGTTGACACACACTCACAAGTCCAAGCTCGTGCCTTGTTCGTTGTTTGGTCCGAAAACTTCCCAACATCGGTGAACACGACCTAATTTCGTTCTTCTTCTCCAATTTAGCTTCACAAACCTTCAATACACAAGAATACACAAATGCACGCCATTTAGTGATAAAAACTGATAAAAGATATGCTCAATGTAAGATAATAACGCTTCGCGGTACTATAACACAAGAACTTATCACTTGGGCTTTGTCATGGAATTCTTTGATCTTGAGAAATTTGAGATTAATCTCTTTTTAGTTGACAACACCCTTTCCAGTGCCCCGAAAGTGCACGGGTTGTCGAAGTAATAATACCCTGGTGAGAGAGTAGTCTAATCCACAGGGAGTAGTGATTCAAGATAAGAGAAGTTGCTACTTAGCTAGTGTGGAAATAATGGTGGTGAGAGAAAGCAATGTGTGTGCAATAAAAGAAAGATAAACATGAAAGAAAGAAGAGTGCAAGCAAAGAGTAAGGAGGAAACAATCAGTGCAAATATGGGGTACCCAGATAAAGCTCCCCTAGGACTAATGCTTCTAGTGCAAGACTAGTATTATACCTTCTAATTGATGTCTAATGAGTCGTGGAAATCCTTAAGCACACGGTCCCAAACCTTAGGTCAACCGTGACTAGCTCCAACACTATGCCCCGACACTAGGATTCACTACAACCCGTCACTCGGTTGATCTCTCAACTAAGCCCAAGGGGAGTCCATCTCCTATAGCCTCACACTACGTTGAACTGCTTGGGGTTCTAGGGATTCCAAGTGATAGACCCTGTTCCTAAGTATAGTTCTAATACTTTGGTCCAGGCGAAAGAACCCTAGTCTTAGTTAAGCCCCAGCACTAGGATTCACTACAACCCTTCACTCTGTTGCTCGTGCAACTAAGCCACATGGGAGTTCATCTCCTAGAACTTCACTCTACTTCGACCGCAAAGAACGATTGGAACACGGAGATATGGAAAATCACGCCGAAGGGGAAAGGGGATGTTTCGCTACCTCTCGACTCACCCTCTCGACCCTCTCTAATCTCGTGTAGTCTAATCCTATAGAAGTTGTCACACCTTCCAAGGATAACCTAGATGGCTCTCAACCCTAGTATCACGGCTAAGGGAAAATCAATGAAATTATCATACAATATTGGAACTCAATTAAAAGCATCAATTAAGAAAGCATAATAAAAGTCATAGAAATAATGTCATCGTAGGGTTTACAAGTCCGAATACCCACTATAGGTTTAGCTCTCCATGGAGGTATACAAAATTATCAAACTGTATGTATGAACAAGCATAGCAAACATGAATAAAACCCCCTTATGATGCATGGCAATGATCTTGTGAAGTCGCTTCATCTTCTTCACCAAGTCCCTTGTCAAGCGTAGGGCACGCCTCGTCGAATCGATGCCGAAGAAAACTCCACTAATAACTATCTTCCAAAGGACATCGACGTCGATGGTGTAGAACACTCCAAAAGCCTCCCAAAATCTTCTCTGAACCCTAGCAGCGAGCTCTCTAGAAGTTGGGTGAAAGATAGGTTAAAAGTCTCCAAAATAAATTTGAGTCGCTGTATTTAAAGGCTGAAATCGGGCATCAACACAGCCGTTTGGAATTTCCACACACTTGTGTGGATTTTCTGGAAATCAATTTGTAGTGCGCAGTGAACAGTAAACTACTACAGTGTTTTTCTGCAGTAAACTGTTGCAGTACTTACTTCCAAGTTGTTCCCGACTTCATTTTCTTCATCGAGGCCGTTAAGTTGGGCACACAACCAACGGTAGATCATGTCGTTTCTTCTTTTCTACTTATTGACGAAGTTCTTCAATGTTACATAGCCTAAACTTTATGAGTGTGACTGCCTCTGTGTCCCTCCAATTATAGAACAATTTGAGCACATTGGAGGTTGGCACATGCCCACAAGTCTAGAACCCGTGCCTTGATCCTCGCTTGGTCCAAGAAACTTCTTAACAGACGCGGACATGACCTAATTTTGCTCTTTTTCTCTAACTCTTCTCCACAAACCTACATGCACAAAAGAACACAAATGCATACTAATCAATGATAAAATCTAAGAAAAATAATGCTCAATGTAAGAAAATAACACTTCGTATTACTTAAACACGAGCACTTATCAAACTCCCCCACACTTAAGCTTTTGCTTGTCCACAAGCAAAAATAAAATATGAAAATACTTGGGAAGACCAATTGAAAGTGCTCGGCCTTAGGTTCACAAAAAGTATGCAAAAGTGGCATTCTACAAGCAAGGGGAATTTACAACATTGCATAAAATGTATCATTACTCTAGCTAGAAACTTGAATAAAAAAGGACAACAACTCGATAATGTGTAAGTGTGTGTGAACTCACTCAAGTTAACCCAAAAAGTACTCCACTACGCTCTTATTAAAAGGACTTATATATACACAAGGAAGGAGGTAGTAGCTTCACACAACCTCTAAGGTAGCCCTTTCACACTTTCGAGGTGGTAGCTCTTTCTACCGGGGTAGTAGCTTTCACGCATCCTATGAGATAGCTCTTTCTCTAATTAGTGTATAACTCATATCCGACTTATGAGAGTAGCTACATACTTCATAGGTTGTAGCTCTTTCCACCCCAAATGCACAAATAAAACCTAAACAAATATTCACAAGCTCACAACTTTTTTTTTATATAATATCTCAAAAAAAAACTACAAACTCAACTAAAATGATGATAAACTAGCCCTCAAAGCATCGAACTTGAGTTTCCAAAAGGATTCAAGAGTGAGTAGTGCAAAAGAAGTAATCGAGAAAAAATTCCCTAACATTCAAGTAAAAACTAGAGCATGATGAGATACAATGTTAAAATTTATCCTAAACTTAAGAATACAACCATTGCAACTAAGGTGAATCACCACTGGCTACATGAGCATAAACAATTGAACACACAAGTATAAGGGGTGTGCAATGTGAACTCCCCCACACACTTAAGATGAACATTGTCTCCAATGTACGTATCCAAGCTCACTAAAAAGTATAACAATTAAAGCAAAAATATGTGGAGGTGGGAAATTGAAACAATACTCTCCTGAACTCCAAGTGTCGCATTTGATGGAGCTATGTTCATTGAGAGTTGAGTCTCAATGGGTTATGGAGCACACACGGTGACAAGACCATGTTTATGACTAGTCCACAATTTCCATACATCCAAGTCCATTTGCACTTGATAAGTGCTCGTGTTGTAGTAATGCAGAGCATTATTATCTTGTAATGAGCATTAATTTAATCAGATTTTATCACTAAAAAGTGTGCATTTGTTTACTTTTGTGCATTGCAGGGTTGTGAAGATAAAGTGAAGGAAAGGAACGAAGTTAGATCGTGTTCGCCATTGTTGGGAAGATTCTTGGACTAAGCAAGGAGCACGGCATGAGTAGAGACTTGTGAGTATGTGGCAACCTCCTTTGGAGGGGCACAAAGGCAGTCACATTCACAATAAGTCTAACTCATGCTAACAAGGAGAACTTCACCAATTAGGAGATTTGAACCAATTAGGAGAACTTCACCGTTGATTGTGTGCCCAATTCAACGGCCTAAATGAAGAATGACGAATTTGGGAGCGTTTCGGGACAATTACTATAGCAAGTCACTGTAGCAAAATACTGTAGTAAGCTACTGTTCATCTTAGGCCGAAATTTAGAATTCATGAGAATTCACACAACCGTGTGAATTAATTTTCCAGCAAGCCAGAAACTTCACACGCCCGTGTGGAAATTCCACACGGCCGTGTGAAGTCCTGATAAGTCCAATTTTTAAAGCCGCACTCAACAATATAAAGAGCAATTTTGGAGACTTTTAAAAGATCTTTCGACCTATCTTTCTCACGAACTTGTGAAGATGGTGGCTAGGGTTTTGGAGAGGATTTCATGGAGGTTTAGAGCGCATCCGGCGGCCGCACAAGACCACGGCCACACCATACGCAAGGGGGTTTTCATCGATGTCTTTACTTTGTGCTTTCTTTCATATTTTGATGAACATGTATAGCTCCATGAGGAGCTAAACCCCTTGTGGGTATTCGGACTTGTAAACTCTAGGGTTATTATGTTTCTTTGACATTGTTATTATGATTTTCCATTTTTGATGAATAAAAAATGAGTATCGATCTTAATTTCATCTTGTTAATGTTTTCCTTTAGACATGACACTAGGGTTGAGAACAATCTAGGTTGTCCTTTGGAGGTGTGACAACTCCTATAGGATTAGACTATTTAAGATTGAAGAGGGTTGAGAGGGTTGAGAGGGTGAGTCATGAGGTAGCGAAGAGTCCCCTTTCCCTTCTGATGTGGTTTCTCCCTACCTCCGTTTCCTTGATTTCTTAGCGGTCGAGATAGAGTGAAGTGCTAGGTAGATAAGCTCCCCTAGGGCTTAGTTACGTAAGTAACAGAGTGAAGGGTTGAAGTGAATCCTACGCACTGGGGCTTAATCTAGACTAAGGTTCTTCCACCTGGACCAAAGGGTTAGAACTACACATAGGAACAGGTTTTCCCACTAGGAGTCCCTAGAACTTAAAGCAATCCCACGTAGTGTGAGTTTTAGGTAGATATACTCCCATGGGGCTTAGCCGTGCCAGCGACAGAGTGAAGGGTTGACGTGAATCCTAATACCGGGGCATAATGTTGGGGTTGTTAGTCACGGTTGTCCTTAGATTTGGGACCGTGTATCTAAGGATTTCCTCGACTCAATTGACATCAATAGGAAAGTATAATAACATCGTCTTGCACTAGAAACACAGATCCTAGAGGTAGCTTGTCCGGATACCCTATTTCATCCATTGCCAGTTTCTCTCTATTCTCTTTTACTTGCACTTTCTTATCTTCCATCTTTCTATTCGATTTCTTGTCTTTTGTTGTATTTGCTTCCATATTCACTCATCGATTCTATTCTTATCTTTCCATACTCCAAATAGCTTAAATAGTGAAATCTCATATTTTAACTCCCTATTCCCCGTGGATTCGACTACACACTCACCGGGGTAAATTTTATTACTTCAACAAACCTGTGCACATGCGGGATACACGCAAGAGGTCGTGTCAAAGTTTTTGGCGCCGTTGCCGGGGAATAGGCGTTTTAGATATTTGTTTTTCACTATTTTAGTTATTCACTTCACTTTCTATTTCACACTTTCTTTCTCTATCATTGTTATTTTTCTTTCCTTTGCTTTGGCTTCAGGTTATGACCCGCGGGAATCCTTCGATTCTTGTTGAAGGAGATCCGGACATTGGGAGAAGAGCACATTGCAAGGGTAAAGAACCTGCACAAGAAGCTTCTAATCAAGCCGCTATTGAGACAGAAGGGTCAGAAACAATGGCAGAACAGAATGAACAGCAGAGGACATTGTCCGACTTTGCTAGACCTGCAGTCATGGGTTCCCAATCGAGCATTGTGATGCCCCCAATTACGGCAATGAATTTTGAGTTGAAGCCATCGTTCATTCAGATGTTGCAACAGTCCGCACAATTTAATGGGTTGGCCGATGAAGATCCCAACAGTCATATAGAGAATTTCCTTGAAGTGTGCAACATGTTGGAGATTAATGGAGTGACGGACGACGCGATTCGTTTGAGAGCCTTCCCATTTTCATTAAAGGGAAAAGCAAGACATTGGCTTCATTCATTACCGAGAGCATCCATCACTACGTGGGAAGAGATGGCCGAGGCATTCATGGCTAGATACTTTCCGTCGGGAAAGTCAGCAAGGCTCCAGAATGAGATATCATCCTTTAAGCAAATGGAATTGGAGTCTCTATTCAAGACATGGGATAGGTTCAAGGAGCTCCTTCGCAAATGCCCACAACATGGATTTCCCGAGTGGATGATCATTCACACCTTCTATAACGGGTTGAATCTGAGTACCAAGCAACTCTTAGATGCGGCGGCTGGAGGAACTCTAGGAAGCAAGACTCCCGGTGAAGCTCGGCACCTTGTAGAGGAGATGGCTATGAATGGCTATCAATGGAACTCAATAGACAGAAAGAAGGTTGCCGGAATTCATGAGGTTGATGCGGTTACATCTTTGGTGGCACAAGTGGAATCTTTGAGTAAGAAGCTAGATGCACTAGCTTCACCAAGAGTTGCGGCCATCACTGCTTGTAACGGTTGTAGGGGAGGGCATGCTTCGAGTGATTGTCCTATTGCGATTGGAGGCACTAGTGCGGTGGAGCAAGCTGATTTTGTTGGAAATTCTTATAGAGGACAAGGCCAAGGCAATCCGTACAGTGGAACATATAACCCGGGGTGGAAGAACCACCCAAATTTCTCTTGGAGCAATCAAGGACAGTCGCAACAGAAAAATAGTGCACCACCAGGATTTCAAAGTCAACAAGCTCCGAATCTAGAAAGCCGAGTGATCGGGCTAGAAGGAAAGATGACCGACCTTGAGAGAGCACTCACACGGTTTGTTTCTTCATCGAACGCTAGGTTTCAGTCGGTGGAGGCTACTCTTCGCAATCATATAGCCTCCCTACATAATTTGGAAAATCAAGTGGGGCACATTGCGAAGACATTGGCAGAAAGGCCTCAAGGTAGCTTGCCTAGCAATACGGAGACTAATCCAAGGGAGCAACTAAAGGCAATCACCTTGAGAAGTGGGAAAAAGGTTGAGAAAAATCTCCCTCTAGAGAAGACAAAAGAAGCACCCGAAGTTGAAGAAGTAGGGGGGAAAGCACCAAAGGAGAAAGAGGTGGCACCACCATCCTACAAGCTGAGGATCCCCTACCCCTCATGATTAAAGAATGACCAAGACAATGAGCAATACAAGAAATTTCTGGGTATCTTCAAACAATTGCACATCAACATACCATTCGCGGAGGTATTGGCCCAAATGCCCAAGTACGCGAACTTCCTAAAGGACCTTTTGATCAACAAGAGGAAATTGGAGGAGAGTGCATCTGTGATCCTTGATGCAAATTGCTCGGCCGTATTGCAAAAGAAAATGCCAAGCAAGAAGAAAGATCCTGGGAGTTTCATAATACCATGTAATATCGGCAACTTGGGTGAAGAGATGGCATTGGCCGATTACAGGGCAGGTATCAACGTCATGCCCTACACATTTGATAAGTGCTTGTGTTATAGTATCGCGAAGCGCTATTATCTTACATTAAGCATACCTTTTATCAGATTTTATCACTAAATGTGTGCATTTGTGTTCTCTTGTGCATTGAAGGTATTGTGGAGCCTAATTGGAGAAGAAGAATGAAATTAGGTCGCGTTTGCCAATGTTGAGATGTTCTCGGACCAAGCAAGGAACGAAGCACGTATTTGGACTTGTGGATGTGTGCCAACCTCCCTTGGAGGGGCACAAAGGCAGTCACATTCACAACAAGTCCAATCCGTGTTACTTAGGAGAATTTCGTGAAAGAAGAAGACTTGAAGCAATCGGCGCGACCTACCGTTGCTTGTGTGCCCAAGTAATGGCCTCGATGAAGAACAATGGACCCGGGAGGCGTTTCGGCAAGTTACCAAGCCTGTTCAGCTGAAGACCAGTGTTCCAAAGAAGTCACACGGGCGTGTGGAAATTCCACACGGTCGTGTGTTTTGCAATTTCAGCCATCCAGTGAAGACACACGGGCGTGTGGAAATTCCACACGGCCGTGTGAAATTAATTTTTCAGCCGAGACAGAAGCTTCACACGGGCGTGTGGATATTCCACACGGCCGTGTGAAGCCCCCGATAAGTCCAATTTTAAAGCCGCGATTCAACATTATAAAAGGGGGATTTTTGCAACCTTTTGGGAGAGCTTGGAACCGAACTTTTCCCCAACTTTCTGGAGTGCGGCTAGGGTTTCGGAGAGGGTTTCGTGGAGGTTCTAGCACATCGTCGGCATCGATTCCGAGGTTCGACGTTTGCACAAGACCACGGCCACACCAACTTCGAGGGGGTTTTCATCTATGTCTATGTTTTATGCTTTAATTTTCACATTGATGAACATGTATAGCTCTATGAGGAGCTAAACCCCTCGCGGGGTATTCGGACTTGTAAACTTTAGGGTTCTTATGTTTCTTTGACATTGATTATTATGCTTTCCATCGTTGATGAATAAATTGAGTTTTAATCTTAATTATCTCTTGATATTGTTTTCCCTTAAACGTGACATTAGGGTTGAGAGCAATCTAGGTTTTCCTTTGGAGGTGTGACAACTCCTATAGGATTAGACTACTTAAGATTAAAGAGGGTTGAGAGGGAGAGTTGTGAGGTAGCAATGTACCCCTTTCCCTTCCGATGTGATTTCTCCCTACCTCCGATTCCTTGATTTAATAGCGGTCGAAATAGAGTAAAGCAATAGGTAGATAAACTCCCCTAGGGCTTAATTGCGCAAGCAATAGAGTGAAGGGTTGTAGTGAATCCTATATGCTGGGGCTTAATCTAGACTAGGGTTCTTCCACCTGGACCAAAGGGTTAGAACTATTTTTGTAGGAACAGGTTTAATCACTAGGAATCCCTAGAGCATAATGCAATCCCATATAGTGTGAGGTTTAGGTAGATGGACTCCCCTGGGGCTTAATCATCTAGGTGACAGAGCGAAGGGTGTTGTGAATCCTAATACCAAGGCATAGCGTTGGGGTTAGTCACGGTTGTCCTTAGGTTTGGGACCGTGAGTCTTAGGATTTCCTCGACTTAATTGACATCAATAGGAGAGTATAATATCATAGTCTTGCACTTGAAACATAGATCCTAGAGGTAGCTTGTCCGGATACCCCCTTTTACTCATTGCAAGTCCTTCTCGATTTTCCTATTTGCACCTCTTACTTTCATCCTTCTATTTAGTTTATTGCTTTGCATTATTTTTCACTCATCAATCCTATTATCGTTTCCCGTATTTCGCATAGCTTAATTAGTGAAACCTTATATTCTATCTCCCTATTCCCTGTGGATTCGACTACCTTCTCACCAAGGTAAATTTATTACTTCGACAAGGCCGTGCACTTGCGGTACACACGCAAAAGGTCGTGTCAAGTTTTTGGCGCCGCTGCCGGGGAATAGGCGTTTTAGATATTTGTTTTTCACTACTTTAGCTATTCACTTCGCACTCTATTTCATAATTTCTTTATCTACCATTGTTCTTAGTGGTTTGCACTGACTTGATCTTGAGTACAGAAAAGAAGGGATGCTTTATACAACTGAAATGATCGATACACTTACAAGATTAGTAGAAGAGGTGAAATAGAAATTTCAGTCATTCACAGTACAAGCAGTTATGAGTGGTATTGAGTATGAGCAAATAATTCTCACTCCTTCCGTTGAAGAAGACACCAAGGTTTATCAGTCTTGCATGGAACAGCACATAGGATGTGAATTGTACGAGGTATTGGATGAATTTGAAAGGTCTGCATCCGCTTCAAGGGAAGAGTCGGGAGAGACTCTAGAGAAAGTTCTCTCCCAGTTTGAATCATATTGTCAAGAACAGAAATAGGAGGTTTTTTCAGTAGAGATAATCGATTTAACCCGTAAAGCATGTAGTATAGAGGTTGCAGTGGAACCCCAAGATCATCTCATTAGCCAGGTTCTACAGAACAACACAGAAAGTGTAGAAGAACAAGAATCATGTCAGTTTGAAGAGATTGATCGATTGAGAGAGAACCGTTTGCGGCCGTCCATTGACGAACCACCTGATTTGGAGTTAAAAACATTACCGCAGCACCTGGAGTATGCATATCTAGCAGACGGAATGAAACTCCCTGTTATCATAGCCTCTGATCTTTCATCAGAACAGAAAGAGAGGTTGGTGGACATGTTAAAAAAACACAGGCCTGCCATTGCTTGGAAGATTTCAGATTTGAAGGGAATAAATCCTTCGTTTTGCACACATAAAATTCTAATGGAGGATAATTTCAAGTCAGTAATTCAGCCCCAGAGAAGACTGAACCCAAACATGAAGGAGGTTGTCAAGGCAGAGGTGGTGAAGTTGCTAGATGCAGGAATTATTTACCCCATCTCTGACAGTGTTTGGGTCAGTCCAACGCAAGTGGTTCCAAAGAAAGGTGGAACGACAGTGATCAAGAATGAAAAGAATGAACTTATTCCAACCAGAGCGGTCACAGGATGGAGGGTGTGTATTGACTACAGAAGGTTGAACGATGCAACCCGAAAGGATCATTTCCCATTGCCTTTCATTGATCAAATGCTAGAGCGGTTAGCCGGGCATGAGTTTTACTGTTTCCTCGACGGGATGTCAGGGTATTTTCAGATCCCTATAGCCCCGGAAGATCAAGAGAAAACTACCTTCACTTGCCCCTACGGTACGTTTGCATATAGACGAATGCCGTTCGGACTTTGCAACGCACCCGCAACGTTTCAGCGATGCATGACTGCTATTTTTGATGACCTTTTGGAAGATATAATGGAGGTGTTCATGGATGATTTCTCGGTGTTTGGTGACTCCTTTGATCTATGTTTAAAAAATTTGGAGAGAGTGCTAACAAGGTGCGAAGAAACAAACCTTGTTCTCAATTGGGAGAAGTGTCATTTCATGGTCCGAGAAGGTATTGTTTTAGGACATAAGATCTCTCGGAAAGGTATAGAGGTAGACAAAGCCAAGATTGAAGTTATAGACAAACTCCCTCCTCCAGCAAATGTAAAGGGCATTCGAAGCTTCTTGGGTCATGCAGGGTTTTATAGACGATTTATTAAGGATTTCTCAAAAATCACACAACCACTAACTAAACTCCTTGAAAAAGATGCTCCATTTGATTTTGGGGTAGAATGTAAGACGGCATTCAATGTGTTAAGGGACAAATTGGTGCAAGCCCCGATTTTGATCACGCCTGATTGGAATGAGCCTTTTGAGATCATGTGTGACGCAAGTGATTATGCTGTTGGAGCAGTTTTGGGACAAAGAAAAGGAAAACAGTTTCAGCCCATTTATTATGCTAGTAAGACTCTCACAGGTGCACAAGAGAATTACACCACTACAGAAAAAGAACTGTTAGCAGTAGTGTTCGCCCTAGACAAATTCAGATCGTATCTTATCTTGTCAAGGGTGATTGTTTTTACAGATCATTCAGCTCTCCGTTACCTCATGAACAAAGCAGATGCAAAGCCAAGGTTAATTAGGTGGATATTACTGCTGCAGGAATTTGATATGGAAATAAAGGACAAGAAGGGGACTGAAAATGTGGTAGCAGATCATTTGTCTAGGCTAGAAGGGAGTCCTGTTCAAGAGCCATTAAGTAAGGAAATTAATGATTCATTTCCGGAAGAACATCTATACTCAATCAAAGACCTAGACTCACCATCAGATGACGCGCCATGGTTCGCAGACTTTGCCAATTACCTATCCGGAAAGGTACTCAAGCAAGGGCTTACATTCCAACAAAAGAAGAAATTCTTTAGTGACCTGAAGCATTACTTCTGGGATGATCCATTCCTCTTCCGTGTTTGTGCGGATCAGGTTGTTCGGAGATGTGTCTCAAGAGAAGAAGGATGGGATATTCTTGCTCATTGCCATTCCGGTCCGGTTGGAGGCCATTATGCCTCGAGTAGAACTGCCGAAAAGGTCTTATCCGCAGGATTCTATTGGCCGACTCTATTCCAAGATGCACACCAGTTTGTTCTTCGATGTGATAGCTGCCAAAGGGCAGGGAATCTATCGCGAAGAGACGAGATGCCTCAGAATCCTATGCAATTCTGCGAAGTTTTTGATGTATGGGGCATAGACTTCATGGGACCGTTTCCGAAATCTAACGGGAATCAATATATACTGGTAGCAGTAGACTACATCTCTAAATGGGTCGAAGCTCAAGCTTTGCCAACAAATAATGCAAGGACAGTGGTAAAATTCTTAAAGCGGTTATTCACTAGGTTCGGCACTCCACGAGTGATTATCAGTGATCGCGGAACACATTTCTGTAATCTCCAATTGGAAAAGATATTGAAAAGATACGGAGTACACCATCGCCTTGCAACCCCGTATCATCCACAAACAAGTGGACAAGTTGAGGTGACCAACAGAGAGCTTAAGAGGATCTTAACAAAATCTGTAGAGCAAGGGAAGCGAGACTGGTCTGAAAGGTTAGATGACACACTATGGGCCCATCGGACAGCATACAAGACTCCTGTAGGGACTACTCCATACAATTTGGTTTATGGGAAGTCATGTCATTTACCGGTGGAGCTTGAACACAAGGCATATTGGGCAATCAAGATAATGAACTTTGATCTGAAAAAGGCCGGTGAGCAGAGGTTGCTTCATCTTAATGAACTTGACGAGTGGAGATTGAAAGCATATGAGAATGCTAGAATCTATAAGGAGAAGATCAAAAAGTGGCATGATAAACACATTAAATCACCAAAGGAATTCAAAGTGGGCGATAAAGTGTTGTTATTCAACTCGCGATTGCGACTCTTCCCTGGCAAACTCAAATCAAGATGGTTTGGCCCGTATACTGTTACGCAAGTATTCAACCAGGGGGCAGTGGAGATCACTCACCCGGAGAAGGGTACATTTAAAGTGAATGGACATCGGTTGAAGCCCTATTTCAGTGGAGGAGTTTGCAATGATGACATGGAGGTATTCTTTCTCAAACCTCCGTAAGGTAAGACAGGTACGTCAAGCTAAGTGACGTTAAACAAGCGCTTCTTGGGAGGCAACCCAAGCGTTTTTACAGTTTTCTAGTACTTAGTTTAGTTTTAGGATTGAATAAAAGTCTTAGCAATGGGGTCCCAATTTTCATGTGCATATGCTGGGTTTTCTTGTGGATTTTCGATTATTTACATGTGCCTTAACGTTAATTGACGAAGTTTGAGTCGGTTGAGTGTGTTTTCGATAATCTCTGGTCATGTTTTTATGGTTTATCCAGGCTCTAAGTGTTTTAAAAGAGTTTCTGAATTTTTCTGAGAGTCTGTAAAATTTTCTAAGTAAACCAGAGAACACACACGGCCGTGTGGAATTAACACACGGCCGTGTGTTACCAATTGGAGCTCAACCAGAGAAGACACAGGGGCGTGACTTTGCCCCTGTGAAAAACTTCTGAAGGGGCACACGGCCGTGTGGAATTAACACACGGCCGTGCGAAATTCCGCAGAATTTCAACTCTTTTCTAGAGAGTCCACAGGGGCGTGTGGATGCCCCTGTGAGTGCCGCTGTGCCAAGGCACACGGCCGTGTGGAATTTTCACACGGCCGTGTGAAACTCTGCAGAAAGAACCCCAAACTTCCCGAGAAACCACAGGGGCGTGTGTGAGCCCCTGTGGGAGAGCTTGTCAAGGCACACGGCCGTGTGGTTCATTCACACGGCCGTGTGAAACACTTAGTTTTCTCGGGCAATCCAGAGAGGTCACAGGGGCGTGTGACATGCCCCTGTGACCGGCCTTGTGTTCTTGGCCAGGTTGGACACACGGGCGTGTGGAAATTCCACACGGCCGTGTGAAGTTTTTCAGAGACCTTTTGTGTTCTCCCGAGACTCCACAGGGCCGTGTACCAGCCCCTGTGGATATCTTTGTGAAGGCACACGGCCGTGTGGAATTAACACACGGCCGTGTGGGGTAGTCAGAGAACAAACAGAATGCACACAGGGGCGTGGGTTGGCCCCTGTGAACCCTAATTTGAGAGGCACACGGGCGTGTGGAATCGTGACACGGCCGTGTGAATCCCCAGAACTCCAAAAGCCGACTGATTTCTTTTGGTTTTCACTTGTGCCTCTTCTATTTCCATTCTAAACTCTTCTCCTACCCTCTCCACTAGTTCGCCAACCATCTCAGAGGATTTTTGAGGCGTTTTATTGGAGTTTTCCGGCCGATTCTTAGTATTTCTTCATCCACTCCGTCGGTATGAACTTCAAAGCCTTTTTCTTCTTTACTAAATTCCGAATTTTGATTGTTTGTGATAAAAAAAATTCGTCTGTTTTGCACGGTTTACCTGGCTACTAATGAGTTTACAAGGATTCCTATGAAAAATTTTGTGTGACTTTGGAGTTTTGCTTCTCAACCTTGCATCAGTGTCCGCCTGATACTCCACACGGGCGTGTGGAATTTCCACACGGCCGTGTGGATCTCCATTATACCAAAATGACTAATTTTCTTTCTAAACCACTTTGCAGGAATGGCACCCAGGAAAGGCACCAACAAAAGAGCACGAGAACACTCTCCAGAGCCGATCAATGACATTCCATCTGAACACCAAGAAACATATCGACGATTGGCGAAACTCAAAATTGGACAATCTCGATACCTGGACATAGAATATGTAAAACCAGCTGATTGGGGTATTGAAATGGCGGATGAGATTGAAGAGCTTGTTACGGTAGGAAGTTGGAAGAGCTTGCTAACAATTCGAGATCCAGCGAACCGTTTGCTTACCTTAGAGGTGCTCTCATCATTCAAATTCGACAAAGCAAGTAGAGAGTCGATGAGCGCCAACTCTATACAGTTTCGGGCATGCGGGCATGAGTACAATTTGTCGGTGACACAGTTTTCCATTTACATGGGGTTGTACGACGAGGCATTCACTGAAACGGAGGAGTACAAGAACCTCCCAACTGACTACCCCGGAAATTTGACCCCTCAAAGAGCTTACAAAGTGTTATGTGGACGAGGGAACTATGAGCCCGGTGTATCAAAAGCTACTTGTCTATTACGACCGGCTTATAGATACATTCATGCCATTCTGAGTAGGTCAATAAACGGCCGGGGCGATAGTACAGGAGTTCTTAGTCGGCAGGAACTCCTTTATTTATACTCGATGGTACAAAAGGAGCCACTCCATATTGGGTATATACTCGCCGAGTCCATGCGTCATCAAAGTCAATATCCCAGGCTTGGGACGATTTTCGCAGGACCATACATCACAAAACTTATGAAGGGAATGGGTCTTCGGTCTGCAATCAGAGGGACAGAAAAAACAGTCACACCTTCCCCAATCGACTTGGAGATGCTAAGACAGATGGGCATGGCCTGGAGACATTACCAGCGTTACACACTATACTGGCCCGAGGCATTCCCGGGCGAGGGCTCCCAGGCAGCATTGGGGCCACCCCCGCAGGACACAGAGACAGGGGCAGAGGCTGAGGTACTCCCCACCGCACCGGAGCCACCTCCGGTGCGGATGTTTTCACCGTCTCGAGGCCAGGACAGACTGGAGCGCCTCGAGAGCGCAGTGGGGATCCTACAGACCGAGGTGGCTGAGGTTAGGGCCACACAGATTTCACAGCACCAGGAGGTGATGGCGCAGTTCCAGAGCTTACGACAGACCTTCGAGCAGATTGCCTCCTCCTCCTTCGTGGTCCGACCTCGAGTTTCCACTCCACCACCTCCATCTCCCGCATCACCAGCAGATCCACCTGCACCGACATCAGCCGATCCACCAGCAGATACAGAGCCTCCAGCAGCACCAGAGGCCACCACTCAGGACACCGACGCTGAGGCGTCCTAGATTTTAGATTCTTTTCTTTTATTTGTCATTCTGTATATCTTTACTTTATTTTGGACTTGTAGTACTCAGAAGGGATTCTCCCTCTGAGTATAGCTTTTATTTTGCTTTTTATTTTGTCTCGAGTTGTATTCATTGCTTTACATTTTATATACTCGAGTTTTATTGAGCTTTACTGAACCCTCGTTTATGTGTGCGCAGATGGTCTTGGATGTAAGGATTTTGAGGAATAGTCATTGACACGGTCATGGGATCGTGTGTGCTCCACAAACCATTGAGACTCATCTCTCAATGACCTAGCTCCATCAAATGCAACACTTGGAGTTCAGGGGAGTAATGTTTCAATTGCCACTTCCACACTAGTTGCTTTTATCGTTTTCACTTATTATTGTGCTTCTACGCGTACATTGAGGACAATGTACATCTTAAGTGTGGGGGGGAGTTCACATTGCACACACCTTTACTTGTGCGCTCAATTGTTTATGCTAATGTAGCCTATGGCGGTTCACCTTAGTTGCAACGGTTGTATTCTTAGAGTTTAGGAGAATTTTTAACATTGTATCCTATCATGCTCTAGTTCCACTTGAATTTTAGGGGATTTTTGCTCATCATGCTCTAGTTCCACTTGAATTTTAGGGGATTTTTGCTCGATTACACCCTATTGCACTACTCACTCTTGAAATCTTTTGGAAACTCGATCTTGAAGTTTTAAAGGACAAATTTATCATCGTTCTTAGTTTTACTTTGGAAAATGCATATATATAAAAAAAAAAAAAAAAAAAAAAAGAGAAAAAGAATAATGAAAATGAAAAGAAAAATGTGAGTTTGTGAATAGTTGCTTTCTTTTATGTATGCATTTGAGGTGGAAAGAGCTACCACCCATGAAGTATGTAGCTACTCTCATAAGTCGGATACAAGTTATGCCCTAATGAGAGAAAGAGCTATCTCATGGGATGCGTGAAAGCTACTACCCCGGTAGAAAGAGCTACCTCCTCGAAAGAGTGAAAGCCACCTTTGGCGGCCGCCTAGGAAAGGGCTACCTTCGAGGATGTGTGAAGCTACTACTTCCTCTCTTAATTTTTTTTTCGTTCGTAAATAAGTCTTTGTAAACAAGAGTTTGAGGAGTACTCGTTGGTTCTCTTGAGTGAAGTCGCACACAGTAACACGTTTTCGAGTTGTTATCCTTTTTAATTCATGTTTTTAGCTAGAGCATTGATAACCTTATGCAATGTTTTGATTTCCCCTTACTCGTAGAATGCTTCTTTTGCACTTTTGGTGAACCTAAGGCCAAGCACTTTCAATTGTTCTTCCCAAGTACTTTCACGTTTTATTTTTGCTTGAGGACAAGCAAAAGCTTAAGTGTGGGGGAGTTTGATAAGTGCTTGTGTTATAGTATCGCGAAGCGCTATTATCTTACATTAAGCATACCTTTTATCAGATTTTATCACTAAATGTGTGCATTTGTGTTCTCTTGTGCATTGAAGGTATTGTGGAGCCTAATTGGAGAAGAAGAATGAAATTAGGTCGCGTTTGCCAATGTTGAGATGTTCTCGGACCAAGCAAGGAACGAAGCACGTATTTGGACTTGTGGATGTGTGCCAACCTCCCTTGGAGGGGCACAAAGGCAGTCACATTCACAACAAGTCCAATCCGTGTTACTTAGGAGAATTTCGCGAAAGAAGAAGACTTGAAGCAATCGGCGCGACCTACCGTTGCTTGTGTGCCCAAGTAATGGCCTCGATGAAGAACAATGGACCCGGGAGGCGTTTCGGCAAGTTACCAAGCCTGTTCAGCTGAAGACCAGTGTTCCAAAGAAGTCACACGGGCGTGTGGAAATTCCACACGGCCGTGTGTTTTGCAATTTCAGCCATCCAGTGAAAACACACGGGCGTGTGGAAATTCCACACGGCCGTGTGAAATTAATTTTTCAGCCGAGACAGAAGCTTCACACGGGCGTGTGGATATTCCACACGGCCGTGTGAAGCCCCCGATAAGTCCAATTTTAAAGCCGCGATTCAACATTATAAAAGGGGGATTTTTGCAACCTTTTGGGAGAGCTTGGAACCGAACTTTTCCCCAACTTTCTGGAGTGCGGCTAGGGTTTCGGAGAGGGTTTCGTGGAGGTTCTAGCACATCGTCGGCATCGATTCCGAGGTTCGACGTTTGCACAAGACCACGGCCACACCAACTTCGAGGGGGTTTTCATCTATGTCTATGTTTTATGCTTTAATTTTCACATTGATGAACATGTATAGCTCTATGAGGAGCTAAACCCCTCGCGGGGTATTCGGACTTGTAAACTTTAGGGTTCTTATGTTTCTTTGACATTGATTATTATGCTTTCCATCGTTGATGAATAAATTGAGTTTTAATCTTAATTATCTCTTGATATTGTTTTCCCTTAAACGTGACATTAGGGTTGAGAGCAATCTAGGTTTTCCTTTGGAGGTGTGACAACTCCTATAGGATTAGACTACTTAAGATTAAAGAGGGTTGAGAGGGAGAGTTGTGAGGTAGCAATGTACCCCTTTCCCTTCCGATGTGATTTCTCCCTACCTCCGATTCCTTGATTTAATAGCGGTCGAAATAGAGTAAAGCAATAGGTAGATAAACTCCCCTAGGGCTTAATTGCGCAAGCAATAGAGTGAAGGGTTGTAGTGAATCCTATATGCTGGGGCTTAATCTAGACTAGGGTTCTTCCACCTGGACCAAAGGGTTAGAACTATTTTTGTAGGAACAGGTTTAATCACTAGGAATCCCTAGAGCATAATGCAATCCCATATAGTGTGAGGTTTAGGTAGATGGACTCCCCTGGGGCTTAATCATCTAGGTGACAGAGCGAAGGGTGTTGTGAATCCTAATACCAAGGCATAGCGTTGGGGTTAGTCACGGTTGTCCTTAGGTTTGGGACCGTGAGTCTTAGGATTTCCTCGACTTAATTGACATCAATAGGAGAGTATAATATCATAGTCTTGCACTTGAAACATAGATCCTAGAGGTAGCTTGTCCGGATACCCCCTTTTACTCATTGCAAGTCCTTCTCGATTTTCCTATTTGCACCTCTTACTTTCATCCTTCTATTTAGTTTATTGCTTTGCATTATTTTTCACTCATCAATCCTATTATCGTTTCCCGTATTTCGCATAGCTTAATTAGTGAAACCTTATATTCTATCTCCCTATTCCCTGTGGATTCGACTACCTTCTCACCAAGGTAAATTTATTACTTCGACAAGGCCGTGCACTTGCGGTACACACGCAAAAGGTCGTGTCAACATTCTTCCAAAAGCTAGGTCTGGGCGAACCTAGACCAACTTGGATGACATTTCAACTCGCGGATCGATCGGTGAGGCATCCGAGAGGAATTGTGGAAGATGTCTTGGTGAAAGTAGACAAGTACATCTTTTCCGGTGGACTTTGTTGTGCTTGATGTGGAAGAGGATGTCGAAGTACCGCTGACAGGCTCCCCGAAAGTGCACGGGTTTGTCGAAGTAATAAAAGTTACCCCGGTGAGAGGGTAGTCGAATCCACAGGGAATAGGGAGTTAGAGTATGAGATTTCACTATTAAAACTATGCAAAGTACGTAAAAGTAATAATCGATTCATGTGTGAATTGTGAGAACAACTATACTAAAAGACAGGAAATTAAATAGAGAGAGGTGAAAGATTAGAGAGTGCAAGAAAAAGAGATTAAGGAGGATTTAACAATGAATGAAGTGGGGTATCCGGACAAGTTACCTCTAGGATCTATGCTTCTAGTGCAAGACTATGCTGTTATACCTTCCTATTGATGCTAATTGAGTCGAGAAAATCCTAAGACTCACGGTCCCAAACCTAAGGTCAACCGTGACTAACCCCAACATTATGCCCTGGTATTAAGATTCATAACAACCCTTCACTCTATCGCTCGCACGATTAAGTCCCAGGGGAGTACATCTACCTAAACCTCACACTACGTGGGATTGCATTAAGTTCTAGGGATTCCTAGTGATTAAACCTGTTCCTATGTGTAGTTCTAACCCTTTGGTCCAGGAGGAAGAACCCTAGTCTAGATTAAGCCCCAGTGCATAGGATTCACTTCAACCCTTCACTCTGTTACTCACATAACTAAGCCCCAGGGGAGTTTATCTACCTAGCACTTCACTCTATCTTGACTGCTAATAAATCAAGGAAACGGAGGTAGGGAGAAATCACACCGGAAGGGAAAGGGGTACATCGCTACCTCACAACTCTCCCTCTCAATCCTCTTCAATCTTGAATAGTCTAATCCTATAGGAGTTGTCACACCTCCAAAGGAAAACCAAGATTGCTCTCAACCTTAGTGACACATCTAAGGGAAAACAATAGCAAAATAAAATCAAGATTGAAACTCAATTCTTATTCATCAATAATGGAAAAGTGTAATAACAATGTCAAAGAAACATGATAACCCTAGAATTTACAAGTCTGAATACCCACAAGGGGTTTAGCTCCTCATGGAGCTATACATGTTCATCAATGTATGAAATAAACCACAAAGTAAAGACATAGATGAAAACCCCCTTGCGTATGTTGTGGCCGTGGTCTTGTGCGGCCGCCGGACGTCGGTGACGATGCCGATGACGCGCTCTAAACCTCCACGAAGTCCTCTCCAAAACCCTAGCCACACTCCCAGAAGTTGAGGAGAAGAATAGGTCAAAAGATATATCAAAAAGTCTCCAAATCAGGCTTTTATAATGTGGAGTCGCGGCTTTAAATTTGCTGAAAACGGGATTTCACACGGCCGTGTGGAATTTCCACACGCCCGTGTGAAGTTTCTGGAATTTTGATTTTCGGCCGACTGCGAACAGTAAGTTGCTACAATGGTTTTTGCTACAGTAATTTGCTACAGTATGTGCCGAAACGCTCCCGTCGTTCTTCATCGAGGCCGTTGAATTGGGCACACAATCAACGGTAGATCGTGCCGATTGCTTCGAATCGCCTAATTGGTGAAGTTCTCATTGTTGGCATGAGTTAGACTTATTGTGAATGTGACTGCCTTTGTGCCTCTCCAAAGGAGGTTGGTACACACTCACAAGTCTATGCTCACGCCTTGCTCCTTGCTTGGTCCGAAAATCTTCCCAACAATGCCAAGCCGGATCTAACTTCATTCCTTTCCTTCATTTTATCTTCACAACCCTACAATGCACAAAAGTAAACAATTGCACACTTTTTAGTGATAAAATCTGATTAAATTAATGCTCATTGCAAGATAATAACACTTCGCATTACTATAACACGAGCACTTATCAATTGCTGATTCTCGGGAGGCCGTTCTTGCGCACTTCCAAGGCTTTGATAGACATGGACGTTGGAGAGCTCACACTTAGAGTTGAAGATGACAAGCTTACCTATCACCTCGCCAAAGCCATGAGACATTCTCTCGATTTTGACGACACTCTTTATTATCTTGATGCTACTAATGAGTGTATTGATGAATATGTGCAGGAAATGTTAAACTCGGATCCATATGAAGGATGGCCGGACCACCAAGATGTGGAGATCGAAGAAGAAGAGGTACTTTCGCTTGGTCCAGTCAAGACAGACATCAAGATGGAGAGGGAGCGTATGAAAAAGATGGTTCAGAGGATGAAGAGGTCGAAAAGACGCCACAAGAAGAACCCCAACAAGAAGGGGGATGAGCATTCGCGGAGTAAGGGTGTTTCATCTTTCTGTGGTAACAAATTCGACAACTCTCCCTCTACTCTACAAAGATTATGTAATGCATGCTTTCAGGTTGTAGGGAAGAGAGCAACTTCTATTCATGAACCTCCGTAAGGTAAGATCAGGTATGTCAAGCTAAGTGACGTTAAACAAACGCTTCTTGGGAGGCAACCCAAGGTTTTACAGTTTTTCTAGGACTTACCTTAGTTTAGGTTGAATAAGAGTCTTAGTTTTGGTGTCCTGAAGTTTTAATGCATGTGCTGCGATTTTTATTGTGGATTGTTGACGTTTTCATGTGCCTAGATGATTATTGACGAAGTTTGAGTTGGTTGAGCATATTTTCCATGGTATCTGGTCGTGTTTTGATGGTTTTCACAGGCTCCAAACATCGTATTTGTGTTTCTAAATTTTTGTGAGAGTCTGTAAATTTTTTCTAAGTAAACCAGAGAAACCACACGGCCGTGTGGAAATTCCACACAGGCGTGTGTCACCACGTAGGGCTTAGCCAGAGAGGACACATGGGCGTGTCCATGCCCCTGTGAACAACCTGAGCAGGGGCACACGGCCGTGTGGAATTTCCACATGGCCGTGTGAAATCTCGCAGAACATAAACTCTTTTCCAGAGAGTCTACAAGGGCGTGTGGGTGCCCCTGTGAGTGCCACTGTGCTAAGGCACACGACCGTGTGAAAATTCCACGCGGCTGTGTGAAATTCTGCAAAGAGAACCCTTCTTCCCGAGAATACACAGGGGCGTGTGTGCGCCCTTGTGGGAGAGCTTGTGAAAGGTACACGGTCGTGTGGTTTATTCACACGGCCTTGTGGAATACTTAGGTTTTCTCAAGCAAGTCAGAGAGACCACAAGGGCGTGTGGCTGCCCCTATGGCCGGCCTTGTGTTCTTGGCCAGGTTGGGCACACGGCTGTGTGGAATTTCCACACGGCCGTGTGATATTTTTCAGAGACCTTCTGTGTTTTCCCGTGAATCCATAGGGCCGTGTACCAGGCCCTGTGGAGCCCCCTGTGAAGGAACACTGCCATGTGGGTGATTCACACGGCCGTGTGGGGTAGTCCAAAGTGTGAACAGAGTGCGCACAGGGGCGTGTGATGGCCCTTGTAAACCCTAATTTCAGAGGTACACGGCCGTGTGGAATTTCCACACGGCCGTGTGAATTCCCAGAACTTCAAAAGCCGCGCATTTTCTTTTGGAATTCACTCGTACCTTTTGATTTCTCCACTCTAAACCACTCCCCTACCCTCTCCGTCGATTTCTCGATCTTCTTTGAGCTTTTTGAAAGAGTTTATTGGAGTTTTCCAGCCTATTTCTCAATTCTATTCATCCACACCGTCGGTAAGGACTCTAACCCCTTTTTTTCGTCAAAACATGATTCGATTCATTCTTTTCAATTGTTTCGCTTATGTCGAGTGATTATAATGCATATATACATATTTACAATGAAATTAGAGTGAATTGTGATGTAAAATTGAAATTTTGAGGGTCATGAGGCTCTGTCCGCCAGAAGCTCCTCACGGGCGTGTGGATTTCTGCAGACTGTGTTCTTGAACTGTTTTTAACTATTTTCTTTTACAACTTTGCAGAGATGTCTTCCAGGACAAAGAAGCAAGTAGGGAAGCGGCCCCGTGAGCCTATCCCACCCCCTGAGGAGATGGAGTTTGATTTACCAGAGCACAGGGAAAGATTTAAGAGACTTGCGAAACTCCGCTTTGGACAGACACGTTACTTAGACTTGAGCACAGACAGAGAGATACAAGGGGGACAGAGCATCACAGATGAGATCGAGGAGATGCTCGCCGTCGGTAGCTGGGGCCGTCTATTATCTATTCGAGAGCCAGCTATCAGATTACTCACACTTGATGTCTTATCGACCTTTGAGTTCGACCTAGGCTATGATAGCTTTATAGATACTGGTTCCAATCAGTTCCGTGCACTCGGTCGGCACTTTACGTTGAGTATGACCCAGTTTTCGATTGGGATGGGCCTCTATGACGAGGCATTCACAGAGACAGAGGAGTATACACTGGTACCTACAGACTATCCGGGTACCCTGACCCCCCAGCGCGTATACAGTAGATTATGTGGTCAGGGACAGTACGAGCCAGGCGTGTCCAAGGCCACATGCTTGACCAAGGCTTCGTACAGATGCATCCACGCTATTCTGAGCCGATCAGTGAGCGGCAAGGGAGACAGTACCGGGGTCCTGAGCCGCCAGGAGCTCCTATACTTACATTCGATGCTGAAGAGCGAGCCACTTCACCTGGGCACATCTTAGCATGGTATATTTGCCATCAGGGCCAGTACCCCAGGGTCGGAGTTATCATCGCTGGCCCATACATCACCCGATTGATTATTGGGTTAGGGCTCAGAGATGGAGTTCAAGGGGCCGAGAAGATCAGTACACCAGCCCCTTTAGCATTGAGACATTGAGACAGATGGGGATGGTCCGCAGAGCAGGACCAGGAGTCTACACATGGATCATTCCCCAGTCAGATCAGGCCAAGGGACCACAGGCAGCCTTAGAGCCACCCGCAGCAGATCAGGCAGAGGCTGAGGTACCGCCCACAACACCGAAGCCACCTCCAGTGCGCATCTTCTCTCCCCCTCGAGGCCAGGACCGATTTGAGCACCTCGAGAGTGCAGTGGGTGTTATACAGATTGAGTTGGCCGAGCTCAGGGCGACACAGGCTGCGCAGCACTCAAAGACGATGACACGGTTTGACATTATATAGAGATTCCTTGAGCAGGCCGTGTCGTCGCCATTTGTGGTCCGCCCTCGAGCCTCCACACCACTACCAGCGTCTCTAGCCCTAGCAGCAGTAGCAGCAGATCCACCGGCATCCACTTCAGAGCCTCCAGCAGCACTAGAGGCTCCACAGCTGGACACCGACGCTGAGGCGTCGTAGTTTTATTTTACTTTTTATTTCGATGTACTTTTTATTATATTTTGGACTTGTAGTACTCAGAAAGGATCTTCCTTCTGAGTTTATCTTTATTTGGGTTTATTTCATCTCGAGTTGTATTTTATTTTTCATATCTTTATATACTCGAGCTTTATTTTGGTTTTTCTTGAGCTATACTAAACCCTTGTGTGTGTGTGTGCGCAGATGGTATTGGATGAAAGGAATCTAAGGAATAGTCATAGACACAGTCATGGGACCGTGTGTGCTTCATAACCCATTGAGACTCAACTCTTAATGCACCTAGCTCCATCAAACGCAACACTTGGAGTTCAGCGGAGTAATGTTTCAATTGTCTACTTCCACACTAATTGTTTTACAATTCTACACTTTTATTGTGCTTGCATGCGTACATTGAGGACAATGTACATCTTAAGTGTGTGTGTCTGGGTGGGGGAGTTCACATTGCACACACCTTTACTTGTGCGTTCAATTGCTCATGCTTATGTAGCCTATGGCGGTTCATCTCAGTTGCAACGGTTGTATTCTTAGAGTTTAGGAGAATTTTTAACATTGTGTTCTATCATGCTCTAGTTTCTACTTGAATTTTAGGGAATTTTTGCTCGATTATCTCATATTGTACAACTCACTCTTGGAATCTTTTGGAAACTCAATCTTGAAGTTTTTAAGGACAAATTTATCAAACTTCTTAGTTTTACTTTGGAAAATGCATATAAAAAAAAATAAAAAATAATATGAAAAAGATGGAAAAAATGAAATATATATATATACATATTTATATATGAGTTGTGAATATTTGCTTTGTTATATGCATTTGGGGTGGAAAGAGCTACCACCTATGAAGTATGTAGCTACTCTCATAAGTCGGATACAAGTTATGTCCTAATGAGAGAAAGAGCTATCTCATGGGATGCGTGAAAGCTACTACCCCGGTAGAAAGAGCTACCTCCTTGAAAGTGTGGAAGCCACCTTTGGCGGCCTCCTAGGAAAGGGCTACCTTCAAGGATGTGTGAAGCTACTACTTCCTTTCCTTTTTAGTTTTGTTTGTGTATATAAATAAGTCCTTCATAACAAAAGTTTGAGGAGTACTCGTTGGTTCTCTTGAGTGAAATCGCACACACTAACACATTTTCGAGTTTTTTTATCCTTTTTTATTCGAGTTTTTAGGTAGAGCATTGGTAACCTTATGCAATGTTTTGATTTCCCCATATAGAATGCCTCTTTTGCACACTTTAGGTGAACCTAAGGCAGAGCACTTTCAATTGTTCTTCCCAAGTACTTTCACGTTCTATTTTTGCTTGAGGACAAGCAAAAGCCTAAGTGTGGGGGATTTGATAAGTGCTCGTGTTATAGTAATGCAGAGCGTTATTATCTTGCAATGAGCATTAATTTAATCAGATTTTATCACTAAAAAGTGTGCATTTGTTTACTTTTGTGCATTGCAGGGTTGTGAAGATAAAGTGAAGGAAAGGAACGGAGTTAGATCCTGTTCGCCATTGTTGGGAAGATTCTTGGACTAAGCAAGGAGCACGGCATGAGTAGAGACTTGTGAGTGTGTGGCAACCTCCTTTGGAGGGGCACAAAGGCAGTCACATTCACAATAAGTCTAACTCATGCTAACAAGGAGAACTTTACCAATTAGGAGATTTGAAGCAATCGGCACGATCTACCATTGATTGTGTGCCCAATTCAACGGCATTAATGAAGAACGACGAATTCGGGAGCGTTTCGGGACATTCACTGTAGCAAGTACTGTAGCAAAAATACTATAGTAAGCTACTATTCATCTTCGGCTGAAATTTAGAATTCCAGAGAATTCACATGGGTGTGTGGAAATTCCACACGGCCGTGTGAGGTCCCGATAAGTCCGATTTTTAAAGCCGCACTCAACAATATAAAGAGCGATTTTGGAGACTTTTAAAAGATCTTTCGATCTATCTATCTCTCGAACTTGTGGAGAGGGCGGCTAGAGTTTTCGAGAGAATTTCATGGAGGTTTAGAGTGCGTCATCGGCATCGTCACCGACGTCCGGCGGCCACACAAGACCACGGCCACACCATACGTAAGGGGGTTTTCATCGATGTCTTTACTTTGTGCTTTCTTTCATATTTTGATGAACATGTATAGCTCCATGAGGAGCTAAACCCCTTGTCAGTATTCGGACTTGTAAACTCTAGGGTTATTATATTTCTTTGACATTGTTATTATGCTTTTCCATTATTGATGAATAAAAATTGAGTATCGATCTTAATTTCATCTTGTTAATGTTTTCCTTTAGACGTGACACTAGGGTTGAGAACAATCTAGGTTATCCTTAGAGGTGTGACAACTCCTATAGGATTAGACTATTTAAGATTGAAGAGGGTTGAGAGAGTTAGTCGTGAGGTAGCGAAGCGTCCTTTTTCCCTTCCGATAAGGTTTCTCCCTACCTCCGTTTCCTTGATTTCTTAGCGGTCGAGATAAAGTGAAGTGCTAGGTAGATAAACTCCCCTGGGGCTTAGTTATGCAAGTAACAGAGTGAAGGGTTGAAGTGAATCCTACGCACTAGGGCTTAATCTAGACTAGGGTTCTTCCACCTGGACCAAAGGGTTAGAACTACACATAGGAACAGGTTTTACCACTAGGAGTCCCTAGAACTTAAAGCAATCCCACGTAGTATGAGTTTTAGGTAGATATACTCCCCTGGGGCTTAGCCGTGCCAGCGACAGAGTGAAGGGTTGACGTGAATCCTAATACCGGGGCATAATGTTGGGGTTAGTCACGGTTGTCCTTAGATTTGGGACCGTGTATCTAAGGATTTCTTCGACTCAATTGACATCAATATGAAAGTATAATAGGATCGTCTTGCACTAGAAACATAGATCCTAGAGGTAGCTTGTCCGGATACCCTATTTCATCCATTGCCAGTTTCTCTCTATTCTCTTTTACTTGCACTTTCTTATCTTCCATCTTTCTATTCGATTTCTTGTCTTTTATTGTATTTGCTTCCATATTCACTCATCGATTCTATTCTTATCTTTCCATACTCCACATAGCTTAAATAGTGAAATCTCGTATTTTAACTCCCTATTCCCTCTGGATTCGACTACCCACTCACCGGGGTAAATTTTATTACTTCGATAAACCCGTGCACTTGCGGGATACATGCAAGGGGTCGTGTCAGCACTTATACACAAGGGACTTCAGTGTAGCTCAACAAAAATCAAAATAAACTCAAGTATATAAAGATGAAGCAATGAAATACATCTCTAGAAAAGATAAAAGCAACAGAAAATAAACTCAGAAGGAAAATCCTTTCTGAGTAATACAAGTCAAAAATATGAAATAAAAGTACTACTAAAAGAAAGTAAAAGAAACTAAAACTAGACGCCTGTAGCGTTGGTGTCCTGCTCGGTGGAAGCTTGTGCTGCTGGTACTGCTGTATCCTATGGATGCGGGGGTGGTGACGCTACTGGTGAGGGTGGTGTAGGGGATGGTTGAGGCTGTACCACAAACGGTAAGGTCACAGCTCGCTCAAGTAGCTGCTATAAATTGTCGAACCGTGCCATAGTCTCGGCGTGCTGCGCAACCTGAGTAGCTCTAACCTAAGCTACCTTGGTTTGGAGGACCCCCACTGCACTCTCCAGGTGCTCCAACCTGTCCTGCCTCGAGACGGAGAGAATATCCGCACTGGCGGTGCCTCCTGTGCTGTGGGTGGTACTTGTGTCTTAATTTGCTCTAGAGGTGGCTGTAAAGCTGGTTGCGACGGCTCACCCTCGTCACCCTTTCCCTCGGCCTCTGGCTGGGGTACAATCTACACATAGCAGTCTCTATACTTCCTGGTCATACCCATCTGTCTCAACATCTTTAAGCTGATGGGAGAGGGTATAACCGTCTTCTCGACCCCTGTAATCGTGTCCCGGAGACCCATCCCCTTGATAAGTCTCGTAATGTACGCGCCTGAAAAGATGGTCCCAACTCTAGCATACTTACTCTGGTGGTGTAAGTACTCTGCCACAATATGTCCAAGATTGATCAGCTATCTCTGCACCTTGGAGTACAAGTATAATAGGTCCTGATGGTTTAGAACTCCAGTGCTATCGCCTGGCCGTTCAATGATTTGCTCATAACGGCATGTATGTATCTGTAGGCCGGGCGAGAGAGGCACGTCACCTTAGAGACCCCCAGCTCTTACTGTCCCTCGCCACAAAGTGCTCTATAAGCCCGCTGAGGCGTCAGACAACCCGAATAATCCATCGGTAGGCTCTCGCACTTCTTTGTATCTGTATAACCCTCGTCATACAATCCTAAGTGAATCAAAAATTGTGTTATGCTCATACTACGGCACTGTCCAAACGCTCTGAACTGGACGGCATCGACACTAGAAAAATCTCTATACGACCGATCGAACTCGAAGGAAGCGAGAACCTCCAAAGTCAGTGCACGGATGGCTGGCTCTCGAATAGACAATAATCGTCACCAACTACACATGGATAGAAGCTCCTCAATCTCATCTGCAATGTCGTCGCCCCACTCAGCTTTCCTTAAATAGCTCAAGTCCATGTATCGAGACTATCCGAACTTGAGGTTCGCCAACCTCTCATATCTTACTCTATGTGGCACGCCCCGACCCGCGGGTCCACGGGACGCGACAACCGCCGCGACAATCCCGAGGAGGGATGCTCCGCCACTCAACCCTCGAGATAGCGCAAGGCCAAACAACCTGGAATTCCACAATATTCCACCAAAAATACAATAGCGGAAGTAACAACAATAATGAAGAAATATAACATCAAACAAGATCACAAGTACAGAGGGAAGTTATAACAACAACAACAAGTTTTAATACATCAGAGTTTCAAAGTTGGGATAGGAACAAAACATACAATAGGTTTTACTACAAACTAGTGGATCCATAAGATAGGACTACATGTTCATGACCAAAAAGAAACATACATAAAACATAAAAGATACACAGAAGATGGAGCAGTAACAAATGCCCAGCACAGTGCGCACCACCTCACCTACTACCTGCAACAGCCTAGGAGAAGAAAGAGGGGTGAGCAACTAGCGTTACTCAGTGACGGGAGACTAGCACAACCTCACTAGAAACACCAACAACAAAGATAACAATAAAGCATCCAAATAACTATTTTACCAAGAGCAAGATAAATATTTAGAACATAATTTATATATATACTATAGCCAACTTAACACAGAATAAAAAGATAGGGTTAAGAAACCTTTCTTACTATAACAAGATTACAACAACCTCAATTCCAGTAAAACACTGAACATTGCTTCAATAAAAAGAAGTCAAACATCAACCCAAACATGCCCTCGTAGTAAATGTCCAGTCTGAGCTGGCCCTCGTAGTAAATGTCCAGTCTGAGCTGGCCCTCATAGTACATGCCCAGTCTGAGCTGGCCCTCATAGTAAATGTCCAGTCTAAGCTGGCCCTCGTAGTAACCCACAACAAAACTAATAGTCTGCGCAAATACACACGAAGTACAAAAGCCGACAAAACACCCAACAACCCAGAATACTTCCGCATTCCCTCGAGGGAACGATAGAAACAAAATCGACACTCAAGCTTTTAAATACAAGGGGATAAGCAAATCCCAATACAAGGAATAACATGGAAAACCGCAACAAATTCCAAAATAAGTTCCAAGCTTAGAATTCTTGAAAACCCAATAATTCCACAACAAATTCTAAGTTTAACACCAACAAAGGATTCGCAACTTCAATGAAGTGATAATCCAACACAACCCGAACATTAGCAAACCGATTAACAAATGCAACATCCAAGATCAACTCAATAGAAATTATCATTCACCAAAATGTCAAACGAGTATAAATCCATACAACTATACTCAAACCATGATATAAGTGTATATGAATAAATATAAGTGTGTGTTCATGGAATATATCTAGTTATCGGCATTCATCCAATAAGGAAATGCATAAATATCCCACTCACCCAAATGGCGATCCGCCTTCCTCACAAGCTACTCCTCGGCTACTCTCTTGCCTCGAGTCAAAGCATCTTCTCCTTGCCAAAGCACCACAAACACAATGTTAGCACAAGCAACACAAGGAAACCCTAGGTTCCCCTACCAACGAACCTAACCGGCTATAGGGTTTACTCCTCTAACCCTAGAGGCTACCAAAGAATTTCTAAGGGTTTAAAGCTCTCATCTAACACAAGGAAACAAGGAAACAAGAACAACCCACCGGAGCTACTGTAGCTCCAAGAACAAGCAAGAAAGCCACTCAAGTGTTTCTTGAGATCAAAGCCTACAACCAAAGCCAAAGCTTCTCTCAAGATTCACAAACAATAAACAAGAATGAAAACAAGGATTAAACTCGTCTCAAGGCTACAAACAAACCCTAGCCTCAACATCCAAAGAAGAAGAAACAAGAAGGAAAGAAGAAGAGAATAGCTAACCTTGAACAACCAAGAGATTGGTTTGTAAGCTCCACAAACCAGCCCTAAATCTCCTCCAAAACTAACCCTAAACTCTCAATAATGGTGGTGGAAGAGAGGGGGAAGAGATGAGGATTTTTGGGGAGAAGAAATGAAGAGAAAGGGGTTTAGATCGGGTTTAAAAAGGGCAAAACAGTGGGTTGTGCGGCTCATGTGCGGGCTGCGCAGTGCCCACACGCCCTAGGCAGAAAGGTGTGCGGGCTGGTGTGCGGCCCGCACACCAGGCCGCACACCCCTCTGCCTGGGGTGTGCGGCCACCTCTGCGGCCCGCACAGGAGGCCGCACAGCTCCAGGAAGGGCTGTGCGGCCTGTGCACCGCCCGCACAGGTTTGTGCGGCCTGTGCACAGCCCACGCACACTAAAATTGTCTCCGAAACACCCTTAACACTCGACGAACAACTCCAAAAACTCGACCAGAAAAATCAAAGAACACTCAAAGGGAAAACGACGACAACACTTAGGAAAATTGAAACAACAAACAAGAAAAAGTCGAAAACACCAACTGAAGCAATAAGGGAAAAAGAAACCCGAAATACTACACGGATCAATTGGTGAGAGGCGCTCACTTTAAGTGAGACAAAAGGCTTAGGTCGCGGGTTCGACTCCGAGGGAGTGCGAATTATTGTGCGACTAAGCAAAACAATACCTGGCTTGTACAGAGTTCTGTTCCGAGTCTCACTGAGGTGGGTCGGTCTCTCACACTATGCTCAGGTATGGTGAACTCTATCTGTTCTGTAGAGGGCTCTTAGGGTCTTTTGCCGACTACTTGCTTTGATCTGCGTGCCATTCCTGCAAAAATTTAAAATGAATAGATTACATCACAATTAAAGTTCATTCTGTAAGAATCCACACGGCCGTGTGGATATCCTACACGCCTGTGTGGATCTTCGGGCCATGACAGAGACACGGCCGCGGAGGCCAAAGATTCATACAAATCATTCCAAATCGTTTTGGAACTTTTACACTCATTTACTAAGTATATACATGACATGACCCCATGCGTGTATCCCACAAGTGCACGGGCTTGTCGAAGTAATAAAATTACCCTGGTGAGTGGGTAATCGAATTCACAGAGAATAAGGATTTAAAACACAAGATCTCGCTATTTAGTTGTGCAGTGTACAAAAAGTGATAATAAAATTGATGAGTGATTTATGGAAGCAATTAGAATAAAAGGAACAAGAAATTTAAATAAAGAGATTGAAGGCAAGAAAGTGCAAATAGAAGTGGATTAGAGAAAGACTAGCAATGGATGAAATAGGGTATCCTGACAAGCTACCTCTAGGACTTATACTTCTAGTGCAAGACTATGCTATTATACCTTCCTATTGATGTTAATTGAGTTGAGGATATCCTTAAGCTCATGGTCCCAAACCTAAGGTCAACCATGACTAACCCCAACACTATATCCCGGCATTAGGATTCACGTCAACCCTTCACTCTGTCGCTCACGCAACTAAGCCCCAGGGGAGTATTTCTACCTAAGCCTAACACTACGTGAGATTGCTTTAAGCTTTAGGGATTCCTAGTGATAAAACCTGTTCCTATGTGTAGTTCTAACCCTTTGGTCCGGGTGGAAAAACCCTAATCTAGATTAAGCCCTAGTGCTTAGGATTCATGTCAACCCTTCACTCAGTTGCTTGCGCAACAAAGCCCCAGGGGAGTTTATCTACCTAACACTTTGCTTTTATTTCGACCGCTAAGAAATCAAGGAAAATGGAGGTAGGGGGAAATCACACCGGAGAGGAAAAGGGACGCTTCGCTACCTCACGACTCACCCTCTCAACCCTCTTCAATCTTAAGCAGTCTAATCCTATAGAAGTTGTCACACCTCCAAAGGATAACCTAGATTGTTTTTAACCCTAGTGTCACGGCTAGGAGAAAACAATTGCAAAAGATAATTAAAACTGAAACTCAAATTTATTCATCAATAATGGAAAAGCATAATAGCAATGTCATAGAAACATAATAATCCTAGGGTTTACAAGTCCAAATACCCACGAGGGGTTTAGCTCCTCATGGAGCTATACATGTTCATCAAAATATGAAAGAAATCATAAAGTAAAGGCATTGATGAAAACCCCCTTGCATATGGTGTGGCAGTGGTCTTGTGTAGCAGTCAAACGTCGATGACGATGCCGATGACGTGCTCTAAACCTCCACAAAGTCCTCTCCGAAACCCTAGCCGCACTCTATAGAAGTTGGGCAGAAAGTTAGGTCAAAGATCCCTCAAAAAGTCTCCAAATCGGCCTTTTATAATGTTGAGTGCGGCTTTAAATTCAGACTTATCGGGACTTCACACGGCCGTGTGGAATTTCCACACGTCCGTGTGAAGTTTCTGGCTTGCTAAAAATTAATTCACACAGCCGTGTGAAATTTCTACAAGCCCCTGTGAATTCTCTGGAATCCTGATTTTCTGCAGAAATTGAACAGTAGCTTACTACATTGTTTTTGCTACAATAACAGGCTACAATGCTGCTACCGTACTCGTCGAAACACTCCCGAATCCGTTGTTCTTCATCGAGGCCATTGCCAACTCTCAGCAAGAATCACCCTAAGGCTCGTGGGGAGCTACCAGCACCTGGAAGCTGCGGTGTACCTGATAAGTGCTTGTGTTATAGTGACGTGAAGCGTTATTATCTTACTATGAGCATCTCTTTAATCAGATTTTATCACTAAATAGTGTGCATTTGTGTATTCTTGTACGTTGTAGGTTTGTGGAGCCAAGTTGGAAAAGAAAAACAAAGTTAGGTCGTGTTCGCCGTTGTTGGGAGGTTTTCGAACCAAGCAAGGAACAAGGCACGAACTTGGACTTGTGAGTGTGTGCCAACCTCCTTTCGAGGAGCACAAAGGCAGTCACATTCACAACAAGTCTAACTCGTGTAGCCTAGGAGAACTTCACCAAGAAGGAGACTTGAAGCAATCAGCACGATCTACCGTTGATTGTGTGCCCAATTCAACGGCCTCAATGAAGAACAACATATTCGGGAGCGTTTCGGCAAGTTACTGTGCATTTTCTGATGAAGATTAAGTTTCCAGATAATTCACACGGGCGTGTGCAAATTCCACACGGCCGTGTGAAGCCCCGATAAGTTCAAATTTAAAGCTGCACTCAGCCTATTTAAAGCCCGATTGGGAGACTTTTTGAGTATCTTTTGACCTAGCTTTCTCTCCAACTTCAAGAGGGTGCGGCTAGTTCTTCGGAGAGGACTTTGTGGAGGATTGGAGCACGCCAACGACATCGTCATTGACGCCTGACGGCAGCACAAGACCACGGCCACATCACACGCGAGGGGTTTTCATTGATGTTCTTATTTTACAATTTATTTTACACTTTGATGAACATGTATAGCTCCATGAGGAGCTAAACCCCTCGTGGGTATTCGGACTTGTAAAACCCTACGATCATTATGTTTTTATGATATTGTTATTATGCTTTTGCAATATTGATGAATAAATTCGAGTTTCAGTTTTAATTATCTTTTGCTATTGTTCTTCCTTAGCCGTGATACTAGGGTTGAGAACAATCTAGGTTATGTTTTGGAGGTGTGACAACTCCTATAGGATTAGACTACTTAAGACTGAAGAGGGTTGAGAGGGAGAGTTATGAGGTAGCAATGTACCCCTTTCCCTTACGGTGTGATTTCTCCCTACCTTCGTTTCCTTGGTTAATTTGCGGTCAAAAACTTGACACGACCTTTTGCGTGTGTACCGCAAGTGCACGGCCTTATCGAAGTAATAAAATTACCCAGGTGAGTGGGTAGTCGAATCCACAGGGAATAGGGATTTAGAACACAAAAATTCACTATTTAGTTATGCGGTGTACGAAAAGAAATAATCGGAGTGATGAGTGAATTTATGGAAACAATTAAAATAAATGACAAGAAAGTAAATAGAGAGAAGGAAGACAAGAGAAAAGCAAGTAAAAGTTAAAAGAGAAAGACTAGCAATGGGTGAGATAGGGTATCCGGACAAGTTACCTCTAGGACTTATGCTTCTAGTGCAAGACTATGCTATTATACTTTCCTATTGATGTTAATTGAGTCGAGGATATCCTTAAACTCACGGTCCCAAAACTTAAGGTCAACCGTGACTAACCCCAACATTATGTCCCGGTATTAGGATTCACTACGACCCTTGACTCTTGTTGACCTGTCAACTAAGCCCCAGGGGAGTCTATCTTCCTAACCCTAACACTACGTGGGATTGCTTTAAGCTCTAGGGATTCCTAGTGATAAAACCTGTTCCTCTATGTAGTTCTAACCCTTTGGTCCAGGTGGAAGAACCCTAGTCTAGATTGAGCCCGAAAACTCTATCTTGACCGCTAATTAACCAAGGAAATGGAGGTAGGGAGAAATCACACCGGAAGGGAAAGGGGTATATTGGTACCTCACAACTCTCCCTCTCAACCCTCTTCAGTCTTAAGTAGTCTAATCCTATAGGAGTTGTCACACCTCCAAAAGATAACCTAGATTGTTCTAAACCCTAGTGTCACGGCTAAGGAAGAACAATAGCAAAAGGTAATTAAAACTGAAACTCGAATTTATTCATCAATATTGGAAAAGCATAATAACAATGTCATAGAAACATAATGATCGTAGGGTTTTACAAGTCCGAATACCCACGAGGGGTTTAGCTCCTCATGGAGCTATACATGTTCATCAAAGTGTAAAATAAATTACAAAATAAGATCATCAATGAAAACCCGCTCGCGTGTGATGTGGCTGTGGTCTTGTGCTGCCGTCGGACGTCGATGACGATGCCGTTGGCGTGCTCCAATCCTCCACAAAGTCCTCTCCAAAACCCTAGCCGCACCCTCTCGAAGTTGGAGAGAAAGCTAGATTAAAAGATACTAAAAAAGTCTCTCAATCGGGCTTTAAATAGGCTGAGTGCGGCTTTAAATTTGAACTTATCGGGGCTTCACACGGCCGTGTGGAATTTCCACACGCCCGTGTGAAGTTTCTGTCTTCCTGAAAAATTACTTCACACGGCCGTGTGGAATTTCCACACGCCCATGTGACACGACCTTTTTCGTGCGTATCGCAAGTGCACGGCCTTGTCGAAGTAATAAAAGTTACCCCGGCGAGTGGGTAGTCGAATCCACAGGGAATAGGGATTTAAAATACGAGAAGTTGCTATTGAGTCATGTGATGTATGAAAAGAAACAATGATCGGAGTGATGAGTGAATTTATGGGAACTAGAGTAGATGCAAAGCAAATAAATCGAAAGATGAAAGAGAGAAAAGTGCAAGCAACGAGTAAAAAGAGAGAGACTAGTAATAAGTGAAAATAGGGTATCCGGACAAGTTACCTCTAGGACTTATGCTTCTAGTGCAAGACTATGCTATTATACCTTCCTATTGATGTTAATTGAGTCGAGGAAAATCCTGAAACACACGGTCCCAAATCTAAGGTCAACCGTGGCTAACCTCAACACTATATCCCGACAATAGGATTCACGTCAACACTTCACTCTGTGTATTGCTCAACTAAGCCCCAGGGGAGTATTTCTACCTAAGCCTAACACTACGTGGGATAGCTTTAAGCTCTAGGGACTCCTAGTGATAAAACCTGTTTCTATGTGTGATAGTTCTAACCCTTTGGTCCAGGAGGAAGAACCATTGTCTAAATTAAGCCCCAGTGCGTAGGATTCACGTCACCCCAAAACCTTGGGGGAGTTTGTCTACCTAGCACTTCACTCTATTTCGACCTCTAATGACTTAAGGAATCGGAGGTAGGGAGAAATCACAACGGAAGGGAAAGGGGTACGGTGCTACCTCACAACTCTCCCTCTCAACCCTCTTCAATTTTAAGTAGTCTAATCCTATAGGAGTTGTCACACCTCCAAAAGATAACCTATATTGTTCTCAATCCTTAGTGTCACGGCTAAGAGAAAACAATAGCACAAGAAATCGAAAATTGAAACTCGAATTTATTCATCAATTAATGGAAAAGCATAATAACAATGTCAAAGAAACATAATTATCCTAGAGTTTTACAAGTCCGAATACCCACGAGGGGTTTAGCTCCTCATGGAGCTATACATGTTCATCAATTTATGAAAGAAACAACAAACTAAAGACATCAATGAAAACCCCCTCGCGTATGGTGTGGCCGTGGTCTTGTGCGGCCGTCGAACGTCGGTGACGATGCCGATGACGCGCTCCAATCCTCCACAAAGTCCTCTCCGAAACCCTAGCCGCCCTCTCCAGAAGTTGGGGAGAAAGATAGGTCAAAAGATTCTTCAAAAAGTCTCCCAATGCGCATTAAATAGGCTGAGTGCGGCTTTAAATTTGAAGGTATCGGGAATTCACACGGCCGTGTGGAATTTCCACACGCCCGTGTGAAGTTTCTGTCTTTCCTAAAAATTACTTCACACGGCCGTGTGTTAATTCCACATGCCCGTGTGAAGCTTCTGGCTTGCTGGAAAATCAATCCACATGGCCGTGTGTTAATTCCACACGCCCGTGTGACGTCTCTGGTTTGCTGGAAAATTAGTTCACACGGCCGTGTGTTAATTCCACACGCCCGTGTGAATTCTCTGGAACCTTGACTCTTCGGCAGAAGTGCACAGTAACTTGCTACAGTACAAGCTACAGTGTTGCTGCAGTAACTCTCCGAAATGCTCCCGAATATGTTGTTTGTTCATCGAGTCCATTGAATTGGGCACACAATCAATGGTAGATCGTGCCTATTGCTTCGAGTCTCCTTCTTGGTGAAGTTTTCCTAAGCTACACGAGTTAGACTTGTTGTGAATGTGACTGCCTTTGTGCCCCTCCAAAGGAGGTTGGCACACACTCACAAGTCTAACCTCGTGCCTTGTTCCTTGCTTGGTCTAAAAACCTCCCAACAACGGCGAACACGACCTAACTTCGTTCTTCTTTTCCAACTTAGCTCATACTGGCCTTGTCCGCACAAATCTCTGTATGCCCTCTGCGGGGTAAGACTGCCCGGGTAGTCTGTAGGAAGATCCCTGTACTCCTCGGTCTGTGTATAGGCCTCATCGTATAGTCCCAGATGGATCGAAAACTGGGTCAAGCTGAAGCTGAAATGCTGGCCTAATACCCTGAACTGAATGGTATCAGGAGTGGAAAAATCCCTGTATGATCTGTCAAACTCAAATGAAGCCAGGAACTCCAGTGTCACCCCTCGAATGGCTGGGTCTCTAATCCTCAATAATCTCCTCCAGCCACCCACCGAGAGTAGCTCCTCAACCTCCTCGGCAATACCGTCACCCCCCTGGATCTCTCTGATAATGCTCAGGTCGGGGTATCGTGACTGTCCGAAACAGAGTGGGGATAATCTATCAAACCTGGTCTGGTGCTCAGGTATACTGAACTCTGTCTCCTCTGGAGGGGGTGTGGGCTCACGGGGTCGCTTCCCAGCCGACTTCTTGGACCTGGAAGTCATATCTGCGAGATTGAAAAGAGAATTGATCAAAAACATTAAAATATAACAATCTGCAGAAATCCACACGGCCGTGTGTTAATTCCACACGCCCGTGTGGATCATCGGGCGGGCAGAGCATAACGGCCGCGCGGCCAAAATTCCAAAATTAACAATCTAATTCGTTCCAATTCATTCCTAAGCATACTCCAATGTTGCGTTTGATGGAGCTAGGTTCATTGAGAGTTGAGTCTCAATGTTTTTGTGGAGCATACACGGTCCTATGACCGTGCCTATGACTATTCCTCAAATTCCTTACATCCAAGACCATCTGCACACATACGCAAGGGTTCAGTATAGCTTAAGAAAAACCAAAACAAAGCTCGAGTATATAAAGATATGATAATGAGATACAACTCGAGACAGAATAAAATAAAAGAAAGCTAAAAGCAAACCCAGAAGGAGAGTCCTTTCTGGGTACTACAAGTCCAACAGAAAAATATAAAGTGCAACAGAAGTGAAATAAACTAAAATAAAACTCTGACGCCTCAGCGTCGGTATCCTGCTGCTGGTGCTGTTGTTGGTGGATCTGATGGTGATGGAGACGGAGGTGGAGTCGGTGAAGGGACCCGTCGGGGTCGTACCACAGATCGCTCGAACATCTGTATAACCGTGGCAAGCTGTGCCGATAACTGAGCGAACTGTGCTGCCTGAGTCATCCTCAACTCTACAAACTCTGCTGCCTGTGCGACCCTCATCTCGGCCAGCTCTGTCTGCATAACACCCACAGCACTCTCGAGGCGCTCAAACCTCTCCTGGCCTCGAGAAGGGGAGAAAATATGCACAGGAGGTGGCTCTGGTGCTGTGGGTGGTACCTCGGCCTCTGTGTGCTCCGGGGGTGGCTCTATCGCTGCCTATGTCCCCTCTGTCTGATCTAGCTCTGTAGATCCTGAGTGGGGGATGATCAGTGTATAGACTCCTGGTCCTGCTCTGCGGACCATCCCCATCGGTCGCAATGTATCTCTAGTAAGCGGGGCTGGTGTAGCGATCTTCTCGGCCCCGCGCACCCCATCTCTGAGTCCCTAGCCTATGATGAGGTGTGTGACGTAGGGACCTGCAAAGATGACTCCAACCCTGGGGTACTGGCCCTAGTGGCGCATGTACTCGGCTAGAATGTGCCCAGGTGGAGTGGCTCGCTCTGTACCATGGAATGTAAATATAGCAGCTCCTGTCTGCTCAATACCCCTGTACTGTCCCCTCTGCCACTGATAGATCTGCTCAAGATGGCATGAATGTAGAACGCTGGCCGGGAAAGAAAAGTCGCCTTCGAAACCCCTGGCTCGTACTGGCCATCCCCGCACAAGGTCCTGTAAATCATCTGTGGTGTGAGGGTCCTTGGATAATCGGTGGACAACAATGTGTACTCCTCTGTCTCAGTGAATGCCTGATCGTACAGGCCCGTCTTGATCGAGAACTGAGAGATACTCAGGCTGAAGTGTCTACCGAGGGCACGAAACTGGATCGTCTCGCCATTTGTGGAGCTATCGTACCCTCGGTCGAACTCAAAGCTCGACAAGACCTCAAGGGTGAGTGCTCGAGTCGCTGGCTCTCTGATCGATAGTAGTCGTTCCCAACTGCCCACTGCCAGCAACTCCTCAACCTCGGTCGCTACAGCGTCGCCCCCCTGTATATCTCTTAATACACTCAAGTCTGGGTAGCGCGACTGTCCAAATCGAAATGCCGAGAGTTTCCTGAATCTCTCCCTGTGCTCCGGTATATCAAACGCCATCTCCTTAGGAGGTGGAGTAGCCTCTCGCGGACACTTCCCTGCTGACTTCTTAGACCTAGAAGATATACCTGCCAAATTGCAAAAGAAACCAGTTAAAAATCAGTTCAAAAACTCAATCTGCAGAAATCCACAACGCCGTGTGGAATTTCCACACGCCTGTGTAGAGCTTCTGGCAGACAGAGAGTCACGGCCGTGGATCTAGAAATCCAAAATTTACATTCTAATTTGTTCTAATTCATCCCTAAGCATGTTCGCATACATAATAAACATTTAAAACAAGCAAAATTATCCAAAGAACGAATCAAATTAAGAATTGACGAAGAAAAGAGGGAGGGAGAGCTTACTGACGGTGCGAAGTGAAAAACCAAGGAAATCGGCCAGAAAACTACAATAAAATCCTTCAAAAGGCCCAGAGAAAGTCGGGGAAGTAGTAGAGTGGGTAGGAGAAGGGTTTGGAATGAAAATGTCAAGAGGCACGAGTGAAAACTAAAAGAAATCGCACGGCTTTTGAAGTTCTGGGAATTCACACGGCCGTGTGGAAATTCCACACGGCCGTGTGCCTCTGAAATTAGGGTTCACAGGGGCCATCACTCACCCCTGTGCGCATTCTGTTCACTCTCTGGGCTATCCCACACGGCCGTGTGAACAATACACATGGCCGTGTGCCTTCACAGGGGGATCCACAAGGGCTCTCACACGGCCCTCTGGATTTACGGGAAAATACAGAAGGTCTCTGAAAATTTTCACACGGTCGTGTGTTAATTCCACACGGCCGTGTGCCAAACCTGGCTAAGAACAGAAGGCCAGCCACAGGGGCCAACACACGCCCTTGTGGCTTCACTGGATCATCCCGAGAATTGCTAAGTATACCACACGGCCGTGTGAATATCCCACACAGCCGTTTGCCGTTCACAAGCTCTCTCACAGGGGCAGCCACATGCCCCTGTGAATTCTCGGGAGGAAAAGGGGATTCTGCAGAGTCTTCACACGGCCGTGTGTTAATCCCACACGGCCGTGTGCCGTAGCACTAGGTTTCTCACAGGGGCACTCACACGACCCTGTGGACTCTCTGGAAAAGAGTTTAAGTTCTGTGAATTTCCACACGGCCGTGTGCCCCTTCTGAGGTTGTTCACAGGGGCATAGACACGCCCCTGTGCCCTCACTGGTTGAGCTCTAGTTGGTAACACAGGCCCATGTGGAAATTCCACACGGCCGTGTATTTTCTCTGGTTTACTTAGAAAAATTCACAAGCTCTTCCAAAAATTCAGAAACTCTTTTAAACCACTTAGAGCCTGTATAAATCATAAAAACACGACCAGAGACCATTGAAAGCACACTCAACCCACTTAAACTTCGTTAATTAACAGTAAGGCACACGAAAGTCAACAATCCACACTAAAAATCGCAACACATGCATTAAAACTTCAGGACACAAAAACTAAGACTTTTATTCAACCTAAAACTAAACTAGATCCTAAAAAACATGTAAACCTTGCGTTGCCTCCCAAGAAGCGCTTGTTTAACATCACTTAGCTTGACGTACCTTGCTTACCTTACGGAGGTTCATGAATGAAGGTTGACCTCTTTCCTATAACCTGAAAACATGCATTACATAACCTTTGTAGAATAGAGGGGGAGTTAGTAATTCTGTTACCACACAAGGGTGAACCACCCTTACTCCGTTCTTCCTCATCCCCGTTGTTCTTGGGCTTTTTCGTGTGGCACCACCTGGCTCTCTTCATTCTTCTCCTCATCTTTTTCATGGCTCCCAGGTCCGGCTTGACTTCCTTCTCGATTAGATCAAGTGAAAGTACTTCTTCCTTGTTCTCCATGTCTTGGTCCGGCCAATCTTCATACGGATCCGGGTTCAATATTTCCTCCACATAATCATCAATTAGTTCATCAGTAGTGTCAAGAAAATATAAAGTATCATCAAAGTCAAGAGAGTGTCTCATGGCTTCGGCGAGGCGGTATGTAAGCTTGTCTTCTCCCACTCGCAATGTGAGCTCCCCGCCATCCATGTCAATCAAAGCCTTAGAAGTGCGCAAGAACGGCCTTCCAAGGATCAAAGGAACCTCGACATCCTCATCGACATCCAACACCACGAAGTCAACAGGAAATATATATTTGTCAACTTTTACTAGGATGTCCTCCACAATTCCCCTCGGATGCCTCACCGATCGGTCCGCGAGTTGAAGTGTCATCCGCGTGGGTCTAGGCTCGCCGAAGCCTAGCTTTTGGAATAACATGTAGGGCATGACATTGATACTTGCCCCTGAGTCGGCTAATGCCATCTCTTCACCCAAGTCGCCAATGTTACATGGTATTATGAAACTCCCGGGATCTTTTCTTTTGCTCGGCATGTTCTTTTGCAATACCATCGAGCAATTGGCATCAAGGATCACGGACGCACTCTCCTCAAATTTCCTCTTGTTGGTCAAAGGGTCCTTCAAGAATTTCGCGTACTTAGGCATTTGGGCCAATGCTTCCGCGAATGGGATGTTGATGTGCAACTGTTTGAAAATCCCCAGAAATTTCTTGTACTGTTCGTTCTCTTGGTCATTCTTTAATCATGAAGGATAGGGGATCCTTGGCTTGTAGGGTGGGGATGCCACCTCCTTTTCCTTTGTCGCTCCTTCCTCTACCTCCACTAACTCGGGTGTCTCTTGTGTCTTTTCTAGAGGAAGATTTCTCTCGACCTCTTTTCCACTCCTTAAGGTAATTCCCTTCAATTGCTCCCTCGGATTGGTCTCCGTGTTACTAGGCAAACTACCTTGAGGTTTTTCCGCCAATGTCTTCGCAATTTGCCCCACTTGATTTTCCAAGTTGTGTAGGGAGGCGGTGTGATTGCGAAGTGTAGCTTCCACCGATTGGAACCTAGCATCCGATGAAGAAATAAACCTTGTAAGGGCTTTCTTAAGATCGGTCATCTTTCCCTCTAGCCCTGTCACTCGGCTTTCTAAATTCGGTGCTTGTTGACCTTGAAATCCTGGTGGTGTGTTGTTCTTTTGTTGTGACTGTCCTTGGTTGCTCCATGAGAAATTTGGGTGATTCCTCCACCCCGAATTGTAAGTACCACTATACGGGTTGCCTTGGCCTTGTCCTCTATAATTATTTCCCACAAAATCAGCCTACTCCACCGTACTAGCACCTCCAATAGCAATCGGACAATCACTTAAAGTGTGACCTCCCCCACAACCGTTACAAGTAGTGATGGCTGCAACTCTTGGTGAAGTTAGAACATCCAACTTCTTACTCAATGATTCTACTTGTGCCGCTAAAGATGTAACTACATCAACCTCATGAATTCCGGTTACCCTCTTTCGGTCCCTTGTGTTCCATTGATAGCTATTCATTGCCATCTCTTCAATAAGGTGCCCGGCTTCATCGGGAGTCTTACTTCCTAGAGTTCCTCCTGCCGCCGCATCTAAAAGTTGCTTGGTGCTTGGATTCAACCCGTTGTAGAAGGTATGGATGATCATCCACTCGGGGAATCCATGTTGCGGGCACTTTCAGAGGAGCTTCTTGAACCTATCCCATGTCTCGAATAGAGACTCCAATTCCACTTGCATGAAGGATGAGATTTCATTCCGGAGCCTTGCTGATTTTCCCGGGGGAAAGTATCTAGCCAAGAATACCTAGGCCATCTCCTCCCATGTAGTAATAGATGCTCTCGATAATGAATGTAACCAATGTCTCGCTTTTCCCTTCAACGAAAATGGGAAGGCTCTCAATCTGATTGCGTCGTCTGTTACTCCATTGATCTTCAACATGTCGCACACTTCATGAAAGTTCTAGAGATGGTTGTTGGGATCTTCGTCGACCAACCCATTAAACTGTGCGGACTGTCGCAACATTTGAATAAACGACGGCTTCAACTCAAAGTTATTTGCGGTAATTGGGGGCCTCACAATGCTCGATTGGGTTCCCATTTCCGCGGGTCTAGCAAAATCGGCTAACGTCCTTTATTGTTCGTTCTGTTCTACCATAGCTTCTGACCCTTCTGAATCTATGCTGGCTTGCTTGCAAAGAGCCTGTGGAAGAACAATCCAAGCAAGCCTGCATAGATTCAGAAGGATCGGAAGCTATGGCAGAACAAAAGGAACAACAAAGGACGTTAGCCGATTTTGCTAGATCTGCTTTAATGGGAACCCAATCGAGCATTGTGAGGCCCCCAATTACCACAAATAACTTTGAGTTGAAGCCGTCGTTCATTCAAATGTTGCAACAGTCCGCACAGTTTAATGGTTTGGCCGACGAAGATCCCAACAACCATCTCGAGAACTTTCTTGAACTGTGCGATATGTTGAAGATCAATGGAGTAACAGACGACGCAATCAGATTGAGAGCCTTCCCATTTTCGTTGAAGGGAAAAGCGAGACATTGGTTACATTCATTACCGAGAGTATCTATTACAACATGGGAGGAGATGGCCGAGGCATTCTTGGCTAGATACATTCCCCCGGGAAAATCAGTAAGGCTCCGGAATGAAATCTCATCCTTCATGCAAGTGGAATTGGAGTCTCTATTCGAGACATGGGATAAGTTCAAGGAGCTCCTCCGAAAGTGCCCGCAACATGGATTCCCCGAGTGGATGATCATCCATACCTTCTACAACGTGTTGAATCCAAGCACCAAGCAACTTTTAGATCCGGCGGCAGGAGGGACTCTAGGAAGTAAGACTCCCGATGAAGCCCGACACCTTATTGAAGAGATGGCAATGAATAGCTATCAATGGAACACAAGGGACCGAAAGAGGGTAGCTGGAATTCATGAGGTTGATGCAGTTACATCTTTGGCGGCACAAGTAGAATCATTGAGTAAGAAGTTGGATGTTCTAACTTCACCAAGAGTTGCAGCCATCACTACTTGTAACGGTTGTGGGGGAGGTCACACTTCAAGTGATTGTCCGATTGCTATTGGAGGTGCTAGTACGGTGGAGCAGGCTGATTTTGTGGGAAATAACTATAGAGGACAAGACCAAGGCAACCCGTATAGTGGTACTTACAATTCGGGGTGGAGGAATCACCAAAATTTCTCATGGAGCAACCAAGGACAGTCACAACAAAAGAACAACACACCACCAGGATTTCAAGGTCAACAAGCACCGAATTTAGAAAGCCGAGTGACCGGGCTAGAGGGAAAGATGACCGATCTTGAGAAAGCCCTTACAAGGTTTATTTCTTCGTCGGATGCTAGGTTCCAATCAGTGGAAGCTACACTTTGCAATCACACAACCTTCCTACACAACTTGGAAAATCAAGTGGGGCAAATTGCGAAGACATTGGTGGAAAGACCTCAAGGTAGTTTGCCTAGTAACACGGAGACCAATCCGAGGGAGCAATTGAAGGCAAATACCTTGAGGAGTGGAAAAGAGGTCGAGAGAAATCTCCCTCGAGAAAAGACACAAGAGACACCCGAGTTAGTGGCGGTAGAGGAAGGAGCGACAAAGGAAAAGGAGGTGGCATCCCCATCCTACAAGCCAAGGATCCCCTATCCTTCACGATTAAAGAATGACCAAGAGAACGAACAGTACAAGAAATTTCTGGGGATTTTCAAACAGTTGCACATCAACATCCCATTCGCGGAAGCATTGGCCCAAATGCCTAAGGACGCGAAGTTCTTGAAGGACCCTTTGACCAACAAGAGGAAATTGGAGGAGAGTGCGTCCATGATCCTTGATGCCAATTGCTCGGCGGTATTGCAAAAGAACATGCCGAGCAAAAGAAAAGATCCCGGGAGTTTCATAATACCATGTAACATTGGCGACTTGGGTGAAGAGATGGCATTAGCCGACTCGGGGGCAAGTATCAATGTCATGCCCTACACGTTCTTCCAAAAGCTAGGCTTGGGCGAGCCTAGACCCACGCGGATGACACTTCAACTCGCGGACCGATCGGTGAGGCATCCGAGGGGAATTATGGAGGACGTCCTATTAAAAGTTGACAAATACATATTTCCTGTTGACTTCATGGTGTTGGATGTCGATGAGGATGTCGAGGTTCCTTTGATCCTTGGAAGGCCGTTCTTGCGCACTTCTAAGGCTTTGATTGACATGGATGGCGGGGAGCTCACATTGCGAGTGGGAGAAGACAAGCTTACATACCACCTTGCCGAAGCCATGAGACACTCTCTTGACTTTGATGATACTTTATATTTTCTTGACACTACTGACGAACTAATTGATGATTATGTGCAGGAAATATTGAACCCGGATCTGTATAAAGATTGGCCGGACCAAGACATGGAGAACAAGGAAGAAGTACTTTCACATGATCTAATCGAGAAGGAAGTCAAGCCGGACCCGGGAGCCATGAAAAAGATGAGGATAAGAATGAAGAGAGCCAGGAGGCGCCACACGAAAAAGCCCAAGAACAACTGGGATGAGCAAGAACGGAGTAAGGGTGGTTCACCCTTGTGTGGTAACAGAATTACTAAATCCCCCTCTATTCTACAAAGGTTATGTAATGCATGTTTTCAGGTTGTAGGAAAGTGGTCAACCTTCATTCATGAACCTCCATAAGGTAAGCAAGGTACGTCAAGCTAAGTGACGTTAAACAAGCGCTTCTTGGGAGGCAACCCAAGGTTTACATGTTTTTCTAGGATCTAGTTTAGTTTTAGGTTGAATAAAAGTCTTAGTTTTGGTGTCATGAAGTTTTAATGCATGTGTTGCGATTTTTAGTGTGGATTGTTGACTTTCGTGTGCCTTACTGTTAACTGACGAAGTTTAAGTCGGTTGAGTGTGTTTTCAATGGTCTCTGGTCGTGTATTTATGATTTATACAGGCTCTAAGTGGTTTAAAAGAGTTTCTGAATTTTTGGAAGAGTCTGTGAATTTTTCTAAGTAAACCAGAGAAAACACATGGCCGTGTGGAATTTCCACACGGGCGTGTGTTACCAACTAGAGCTCAACCAGTGAGGGCACAGGGGCGTGTCTATGCCGCTGTGAACAACCTCAGAAGGGGCACACGGCTGTGTGGAAATTCGCAGAACTTAAACTCTTTTCCAAAGAGTCCACAGAGTCGTGTGAGTGCCCCTGTGAGAAACCTAGTGCTACGGTACACGGCCGTGTGGGATTAACACACGGCCGTGTGAAGACTCTACAGAATCCCCTTTTCCTCCCGAGAATTCACAGGGGCATATGGCTGCCCCTGTGAGAGAGCTTGTGAACGACACACGGTCGTGTGGGATATTCACACGGCCGTGTGGTATACTTAGCAATTCCCGGGATGATCCAGTGAAGCCACAGGAGCGTGTGTTGGCCCCTGTGGAATTAACACACGGTCGTGTGAAAATTTTCAGAGACCTTCTGTATTTTCCCGTGAATCCCCAGGGCCGTGTGAGAGCCCCTGTGGATCCCCCTGTGAAGGCACACGGCCATGTGTATTGTTCACAAGGCCGTGTGGGATAGCCCAGAGAGTGAACAGAATGCACACAGGGGCATGTGATGGCCCCTGTGAACCCTAATTTCAGAGGCACACGGCCGTGTGGAATTGCCACACGGCCGTGTGAATTCCCAGAACTTCAAAAGCCGCGCGATTTCTTTTAGTTTTCACTCGTGTCTCTTGACATTTTCATTCCAAACTCTTCTCCTACCCACTCTACTACTTCCCCGACTTTCTGGGCCTTTTGAAGGATTTTATTGGAGGTTTCCGGCCGATTTCCTTGGTTTTTCACTTCACACCGTCGGTAAGCTCTCCCTCCCTCTTTTCTTCATCAATTCTTAATTTGATTCGTTCTTTGGATAATTTTGCTTGTTTTAAATGTTTATTATGTATGCGAACATGCTTAGGGATGAATTAGAACAAATTAGATTGTAAATTTTGGATTTCTAGATCCACGGCCGTGAGGCTCTGTCCGCCAGAAGCTCCAAACGGGCGTGTGGAAAATCCACACGGCCGTGTGGATTTCTACAGATTGAATTTTTGAACTGATTTTTAACTGGTTTCTTTTGCAATTTGGCAGGTTTGTCTTCTAGGTCTAAGAAGTCAGCAGGGAAGTGTCCGCGAGAGGCTACTCCACCTCCTGAGGAGATGGAGTTTGATATACCGGAGCACAGGGAGAGATTCAGGAAACTCTCGGCACTTCGATTTGGAGAGTCGCGCTACCCAAACTCGAGTGTATTGAGAGATATACAGGGGGGCGACGTTGTAGCGACCGAGGTTGAGGAGTTACTGGCAGTGGGCAGTTGGGACCGATTACTATCGATCAGAGAGCCAGCGACTCGAGCACTCACCCTTGAGGTCTTGTCGAGCTTTGAGTTCGACCGAGGGTACGATAGCTTCACAAATGGCGAGACGATCCAGTTTCGTGCCCTCGGTAGACACTTCAGCCTGAGTATCTCGATCGTGATAGGCCTGTATGATCAGGCATTCACTGAGATAGAGGACTACACATTGTTGCCCACCGATTATCTAGGGACCCTCACACCACAGATGATTTACAGGACCTTGTGCGGGTATGGCCAGTACGAGCCGGGGGTTTCGAAGGAGACTTTTCTTTCCCGGCCAGCTTACAGATACATTCATGCCATCTTGAGCAGATCTATCAGTGGCAGAGGGGACAGTACAGGGGTATTGAGCAGAGAGGAGCTGCTATATTTACATTCCATGGTACAGAGCGAGCCACTCCACCTGGGGCACATTCTAGCCGAGTACATGCGCCACCAGGGCCAGTACCCCAGGGTTGGAGTCATCTTTGTAGGTCCCTACGTCACACGCCTCATCATAGGCTTGGCACTCAGAGATGGGGTGCGGGGGCAGAGAAGATCGCTACACCAGCCCTGCTTACTAGAGATACATTGCGACTGATGGGGATGGTCCGCAGAGCAGGACCAGGAGTCTATACACTCATCATCCCCCACTCAGGATCTACAGAGCCAGATCAGACAGAGGGGACACAGGCAGCGATAGAGCCACCCCCGGAGCACACAGAGGCCGAGGTACCACCTACAGCACCGGAGCCACCTCCAGTGCATATTTTCTCCCCTTCTCGAGCCCAGGACAGGTTTGAGCGCCTCGAGAGTGCTGTGGGTGTTATGCAGACAGAGCTGGCCGAGATGAGGGCCGCACAGGCAGCAGAGTTTGCAGAGTTGAGGACCACACAGGCATCGCAGTTCGCTCAGTTATCGGCACAGCTTACCACGGTTATACAGATGTTCGAGCAATCTGTGGTACGACCCCGACGGGTCCCTTCACCGACTCCACCTCCGTCTCCATCACCATCAGATCCACCAGCACCAGCACCAGCACCAGCACCAGAGGACCCACAGCAGGACACCGACGCTGAGGCGTCATAGTTTTATTTTAGTTTATTTCACTTCTGTTGCACTTTATATTTTTCTGTTGGACTTGTAGTACCCAGAAAGTACTCTCCTTCTCGGTTTGCTTTTAGCTTTCGTTTATTTTATTCTGTCTCGAGTTGTATCTCATTATCATATCTTTATATACTCGAGCTTTGTTTTGGTTTTTTCTTGAGCTATACTGAACCCTTGCGTATGTGTGCAGATGGTCTTGGATGGAAGGAATTTTAGGAATAGTCATAGGCACGGTCATAGGACCGTGTATGCTCCACAAAAACATTGAGACTCAACTCTCAATGAACCTAGCTCCATCAAACGCAACACTTGGAGTTCAGGGGAGTAATGTTTCAATTGTCTACTTCCACACTAATTGTTGTTCATTGTTTTATTTTTATTGTGCTTGCATGCGTACATTGGGGACAATGTACATCTTAAGTGTGGGGGGGATTCACATTGCACACACCTTTACTTGAGCGTTCAATTGCTCATGCTCAGGTAGCCTATGGCGGTTCACCTTAGTTGCAACGTTTGTATTCTTAGAGTCTAGGAGAATTTTTAAACATTGTATCCTATCATGCTCTAGTTTTTACTTGAATTTTTAGGGAATTTTTGCTCGATTACACCTTATTGCACTACTCACTCTTGAAATCTTTTGGAAACTCGATCTTGAAATTTTTAAGGACAAGTTTATCATCGTTCTTAGTTTTACTTTGGAAAATGCATATAAAAAAATGAAAAAGAAAATAAAGAGAAAAATATGAGTTTGTGAATAGTTGCTTTGTTTTATGTATGCATTTGGGGTGGAAAGAGCTACCACCTATGAAGTATGTAGCTACTCTCATAAGTCGGATACAAGTTATGCCCTAATGAGAGAAAGAGCTATTTCATGGGATGCGTGAAAGCTACTACCCCGGTAGAAAGAGCTATCTCCTCGAAAGTGTGAAAGCCACCTTTGGCGGCCGCCTAGGAAAGAGCTACCTTCAAGGATGTGTGAAGCTATTACTTCCTTCTCTCTTTAGTTTTGGTTTTTGTATATAAATAAGTCCTTTCTAACAAAAGTTTGAGGAGTACTCGTTGGTTCTTTTGAGTGAATTCGCACACACTTACACGTCTTCGAGTTGTTATCCTTTTTGATTCATGTTTTTAGCTAGAGTAATGATAACCTTATGCAATGTTTTGATTTCCCCTTACTTGTAGAATGCTTCCTTTGCATATTTTTGGTGAACCTAAGGCCGAGCACTTTCAATTGTTCTTCCTAAGTATTTTCACGTTTTATTTTTGCTTGAGGACAAGCAAAAGCTTAAGTGTGGAGGGATTTGATAAGTGCTTGTGTTATAGTGACGCGAAGCGTTATTATCTTACTATGAGCATCTCTTTTATCAGATTTTATCACTAAATAGTGTGCATTTGTGTATTCTTGTACGTTGTAGGTTTGTGGAGCCAAGTTGGAAAAGAAGAATAAAGTTAGGTCGTGTTCGACGTTGTTGGGAGGTTTTCGGACCAAGCAAGGAACAAGGCACGAACTTAGACTTGTAGTGTGTGCCAACCTCCTTTGGAGGGGCACAAAGGCAGTCACATTCACAACAAGTCTAACTCGTGTAGCCTAGGAGAACTTCACCAAGAAGGAGATTTGAAGCAATCGGCACGATCTACCATTGATTGTGTGCCCAATTCAATGGCCTCAATGAAGAACAACATATTCGGGAGCGTTTCGGCAAGTTACTGTGCATTTTCTGATGAAGATTAAGTTTCCAGAGAATTCACACGGCCGTGTGGAATTAACACATGGCCGTGTGAATCATTTTCCAGCAAGCCAGAGACTTCACACGGGCGTGTGGAAATTCCACACGGCGTGCGAAGTAATTTTTCAGGAAGACAGAAACTTCACACGGGCGTGTGGAAATTCCACACGGCCGTGTGAAGCCCGATAAGTTCAAATTTAAAGCCGCACTCAGCCTATTTAAAGCCCGTTTGGTAGACTTTTTGAGTATCTTTTGACCTAGCTTTCTCTCCAACTTCGAGAGGGTGCGGCTAGGGTTTCGGAGAGGACTTTGTGGAGGATTGGAGCACGCCAACGGCATCGTTATCGACGTCCGATGGCAGCACAAGACCACGGCCACATCACACGCGAGGGGGTTTTCATTGATGTTCTTATTTTGTAATTTATTTTACACTTTGATGAACATGTATAGCTCCATGAGGAGCTAAACCCCTCGTGGGTATTCGGACTTGTAAAACCCTAGGATCATTATGTTTTTATGACATTGTTATTATGCTTTTCCAATATTGATGAATAAATTCGAGTTTCAGTTTTAATTATCTTTTGCTATTGTTCTTTCTTAGCCGTGACATTAGGGTTGAGAACAATCTAGGTTATCTTTTGGAGGTGTGACAACTCCTATAGGATTAGACTACTTAAGACTGAAGAGGGTTGAGAGGGAGAGTTGTGAGGTAGCAATGTACCCCTTTCCCTTCTGGTGTGATTTCTCCCTACCTTCGTTTCCTTGGTTAATTAGCGGTCAAGATAGAGTTTTAAGGCTCAATCTAGACTAGGGTTCTTCCACCTGGACCAAAGTGGTAGAACTACATAGAGGAATAGGTTTTATCACTAGGAATCCCTAGAGGTTAAAGCAATCCCAAGTAGTGTTAGGGTTAGGAAGATAGACTCCCCTGGGGCTTAGTTGACAGGTCAACAAGAGTCAAGGGTCGTAGTGAATCCTAATACCGGGACATAATGTTGGGGTTAGTCACGGTTGACCTTAAGTTTTGGGACCGTGAGTTTAAGGATATCCTCGACTCAATTAACATCAATAGGAAAGTATAATAGCATAGTCTTGCACTAGAAGCATAAGTCCTAGAGGTAACTTGCCCGGATACCCTATCTCACCCATTGCTAGTCTTCCTCTTTTAACTTCTACTTGCTTTTCTCTTGTCTTCCATCTCTCTATTTACTTTCTTGTCGTTTATTTTAATTGTTTCCATAAATTCACTCATCACTCCGATTATTTCATTTCATACACCGCATAACTAAATAGTCAATTCTTGTGTTCTAAATCCCTATTCCCTGTGGATTCGACTACCCACTCACCAGGGTAATTTTATTACTTCGATAAGGCCGTGCACTTGCGGTACACACGCAAAAGGTCGTGTCAGTACCGGTACATTGAATCCCCCTTCAATTTAAATGGATGTAATACAAGGTCTCATCTCGCGCATCCAAGTACAATAAACAAGATAAATCACAGAGTTTTCATGCGATTCACAACAATCAAGCACACATAGAATGAAACCAAGCAACAACCCAACATTAATTCATAAACAAAATCATCATCCATGAATGCAAGTTCTCCTCCCAAGGTTCACCAAGCCCAGTGGCCTTAGGTGTCTAGTTCCACATTAAAAGAGAGAACAAACAAAAATAATCAATAAAAATACTCATAAGAAACTCCCTCGGATGTAGGCTAGAAGGTGGTGAAAAAGGCTCGCAGGATCCACGCCGGTCAAGCTCATTGATATATTCCTTGAGTACAACCCTTCTTCTCCCCTTGAGTTTTGCTCTTCAAATCACCTTTTCAATCTGGTCATGATGGTGGAAAATGGTGGGGATGACGGTGGAGAATAGAGGAGATGATGGCGGAGAAGGATGGAGGAGATGGTGGCCAAAGACAACCTCCAAAAATGCCATAAGTTGGCTTTTAAAACCTCACAAGATGAGATCTGCCCGTGTGTGTGCGGGATGTATGCAGGCCGAACACAGCCACACACTGCTACAGGAAAGTGCTACAGGAAAATTGCTACAGTACGTTATTAAAGTAAACGGTGCCTGAAAATCCACTCTTTTTGGCCCAAACTTGAGGATGTATGTGAGCTTCAATAAATTCTTTGATTTATGCCAAAACAGAGCTCATTCGCGCATTAGATGATCTTTCGATGTCCTCAAATAATAGTAATAAATAAAACACGTAAAGGGCATCTGAGTCATACAAATATGCATGAAAGTGGAATTAACACAGGGGCGTGTGGAACTCCGATTTCAGCCTATAAATAGCCCGTTTTCAGATCTATTTGGGGACCCTCCCCTTCTATCACTTGGATATCTTTTGGGGGGCTTTCGGCTAGGGTTTGGAGAGATTCTTGGAGGTCTTTGTAGGCGATTAAACGGCATCGACATCGACATCCTTTGGAAGAAAGCTATTGGGGAGCTCTCATCGGCATTGATTTGTCGAGGTGTGCCTTAGGCTTGACAAGGGATTTGTTGGAGAAGACACGCGACTACACAAGACCATCGATATGATCTACAAGGGGTTTTCTTTATGGTTTTCATGCATATGTTCTTAAACTATTTATTGACTTTGTATTGTTCCATGGAGAGCTAAACCCTAGTGGGTATTGGGATTTGTAAACCCTAGGATGATATTGTTTCTATGACTTTTATTATGCTTTCTTAATTTAATGTTCTATTATTGAGTTCCAATCTTGCATGCCGATTGTATGAGATTTTCCTTTAGCCGTGACACTAGGGTTGAGAATCTATTAGGTTATCCTTTGAGGGTGTGACAACCTCTATAGGATTAGACTACACAAGGTTGGAGAGGGTTGAGAGGGAGAGTTGTGAGGTAGCGATGTACCCCTTTCCCCTCCGGTGTGGTTTCTCCCTACCTCCGTTTCCTTGATTCATTAGCGGTCGAGATAGAGTGAAGTGCTAGGTAGATAAACTCCTCTGGGGCTTAGTTGCGCGAGTAACAGAGTGAAGGGTTGAAGTGAATCCTACGCACTGGGGCTTAATCTAGACTAGGGTTCTTCCACCTGGACCAAAGGGTTAGAACTACACATAGGAACAGGTTTTACCACTAGGAGTCCCTAGAACTTAATGCAATCCCACGTAGTGTGAGGCTTAGGTAGATATACTCCTCTAGGGCTTAGTTGACAGGTCAACGAGAGTCAAGAGTCGTAGTGAATCCTAATGCCGGGGCATAGTGTTGGGGTTAGTCACGGTTGACCTTAGGTTTGGGACCGTGTGTTTAAGGATATCCTCGACTCAATTAGACATCAATTAGAGGGTATAATACTAGTCTTGCACTAGAAGCATTAGTCTTAGGGGGAGCTTTGTCCAGGTACCCCATCTTTATATCGATTACCTCTCCTACCCTCATTATTCTTCTTGCACTCTTTTATTTTCTTTTACATTTATATGTATATATATACTTCTTTCATCATCGACTTCTTTCATAGCTAAATAGCGATAACACTTGTTTCTGAACACTATTCCCTGTGGATACGACTACCCACTCACCGGGGTAACTTTTATTACTTCGACAAGGCCGTGCACTTGCGGTACGCACGCAAAAGGTCGTGTCAAAAAGTGATGTGTTTAGACACTTATCAACACACTAATCAATGATAAAATCTGAGAAACGTAATGCTCAATGTAAGAAAAAATAACACTTTGTATTACTTAAACACGAGCACTTATCATTGGGTTATCATAATGGAAGGATTTCCATGATGTTTCATGTGCTGGGATTTATAAATTGCTTTGTGCTAAAAAGCTTCAGCTATGTTTGTGTCTTTATCATTTCCTCATGGAAATGGCTGAGGTGTTATCGATTGATGGATATTGTTGGCTATTGTGTACTCTGTGTGGAGTTGCGCGTATCGTTGAGTTGTATGGTGATATCCTACTGCAGTAGGCGGTCCCCACGGTTAGCTTGTCGAGGTGGCGTGGTTGACTGGCTGATTACTTCGAGGGCCAGTTCAGATGGGAGTGCAAAGCCTTGACTGGATATTCATCGAATAGCTGTTGTCACCAGACAGAGAACCAATGGGTCAATGTCAAGGGCATGAGTACTTTGACGGCCCTAAACCTAGCCATGGCCGCGGTGAAGGTTTAGGAATGTTTTTAGACCACCTTATGCTGGGTGAGTGATGGGTGTTGCCTTATGTTGGATTTGCTGGGTTTGATTTTTACTTCCTTTGTGTTCTTTTGGAGTGTCATATTGAATTTGTGGTGAGGGGGCAAAGCCCAGCTGTCGCTCTTAGTAGGGCAGTCTCCCATAGATTCAATCTAGCATGAGTATTGTGTTTATTTATTTTGAAACACACATTATTTACTTTGTTATGCATATTAATGAAACTATTTTGATTTACATATCTTTTGATCAGTGTTTTGTGGTTTTGGTGTTGCAAACCCTAGTTGAGAGAAAGAGACTTTCTTGGTAATCTATTATGTTATACCAGTTCTTGAAGATTTCTATTATATATGCTAATGTTCTAAACTATCATTGCTCTTGGTAAAGTAGTTATTTTGGTGACTTACTATTATTTTTGTTGTATATTTCTATTAGAGTTGTGCTAACCTCCCCTTACTGAAAAACTGTGGTTACTCATCCCCTCTTTCTTCTTCACAGTTTTGTTGTAGGTAGTAGGTGAGATGGTGCGGCTGCGTGTTGAGCATTTGCCACCTTCTTATTTTCCCTATTTCTCCTTCTTTTCATGTATGTTATTTTGGATCATGCATATGTTATATGAGTCTTGGATCCACTAATATGTCGAGAACTCTATTGCATGGTGTTGTATTTAAATAACTCTTAAACTTTTGTGAATCAGCTTTTTCTACTATTGTTAGTGTTACCTTCCTACATGTTTGTGAACTTCTTGTTTCTATTCTTATTGTTGTTATCATTGTTGTGGTTATTACTTCTGCTGAGTGTCATTGTTTTTAAAACTCTGCATTTGTGTTGAATATTATTGAATCCAAGTTTATTGACCAGCCTTGCGCAGTCTCAAAGGTTGAGTGGCGGAGTATCCCTTCTTGGGATTGTCATGGCGGTTGTCGCGTCCTGTGGACCCGCGGGTCGGGGCGTGACAATTCAGGTCCACCTGGGTGCTACTAAAATGCAAATAGGACAACCAAGAAGAATCTAATGTAGGTTTTTGCTGGCCTTCCATGTTCTAGGATGCATAGAAGTTTGTGCAACATTGTGAAAAGTGTCAAAGAGCTGGTAACATTTCAAAAGGGAGAGAGATGCCGTAAAACTAGAACCAAGCATGTGAAGTGTGCGACATGTGAGGGATCGACTTCATGTGTCCATTCCCTAGTTCTCAAGGCAATAAATTCATTTTGGTAGCAGTCGACTATGTTTCCAAGTGGGTGGAAGAATAAGCATTTCCTTCTAGTGATGCCAGAGTTATGGTGAAATTTCCAAAAACATTGTTCTCCTAGTTCGGCACACCAAGGATGATCATAAGTGATCGAGGCACTCATTTCTGTAACTCCATATTTGAAAAAAAAAACTTAAAGCGTTATGGAGTTTCTCACAAGACTTTAACTCTGTATCATCTCCAAACAAACGGTCAAGTTGAAGTTTTGAACCTTGAATTGAAGCAAATCTTGCAGAAAACGGTGAGGCATCATAGGAAAGATTGGGCAGATCAGCTAGATGATGCACTCTGGGCTTATGGAACGGCTTATTAAACGCCTATCCAGGCAACACCTTATGGGTTGGTCTACAGGAAGGCTTGTCCTTTGCTAGTTGAGCTGGAACACAGAGCCTACTGGACCATTAAACGATTAAATATTGATCCTCACCTAATTGGTCACAAGAGAAAGCTCTAATTGAATGAGTTAGATGAATGACGAGTTATGGCATATAAGAACTCTGTGCATTACCAAGAAAAAGTGAAATAGTGTCATGACCGACACATCAAGCAAGCTAAGCACTTCATGGAAGGGGATTAGGTATAGATTTTTAATTCTAGGTTAATACTTTTTCCAGGAAAGTTAAAGTCAAGGTAGCACAGACCATTCTCTATTTCACAAGTGTTCCCTCATGGTGTCCTTGAGATAACTCATCCAGAAAAAGGGACATTCAAGGTCAATGGTCATCGGTTGAAGCCCTACTTTCCATGCAACATACCGAAGAAGACTGGAGGTAACTCTCCTCCATTTCTCCCACCTTGAAGGTAAGAATGAAGGTATGTCGAGCTAATAATGTTAAATAAGCGCTTTTTTGGAGGCAACCCAAGTTTCTATTCCCTTCATTCTCTTATTTTATTATTATTGTGTGTTTAGTTGTTAGTGTATCTTTGGTTGATCTCTATTGTTATACGTGTTCTTGCTCAGGCTCTTCTTCTTTGTGTGCGATCTATCAAACTTGTGCTTAGTTGAATGTTGTATGAAGAACGATGAATTCGAGAGTATTTCGGCGAAGCACTGTAGCAGTTACTGTAGCTAATTATTGTATCAAAAACAATGTAGCAAGTTACTGTTCACAGTTTGCCGAAAATCAGCAAAAAACAATTTCCTCACGGCCGTGTGGAATTAACACATGGGCGTATGGAAATTCTAATTTTGCACAGGCTGTGTGGAAAATCCACATGGGCGTGTGGAACCCCGATTTCAGCCTATAAATAGCCCGTTTTCAGATTTATTTAGGGACCCCCCTTCTATCTCTTCCCTATCTTTTGGCGGGCTTTCGGCTATGGTTTGGAGATGTTCTTGGAGGTCTTTGGAGGTAATTATACGGCATCGACATCGACATCCATTGGAAGATAGCTATTGGGTTAGATTTCGTCAGCATCGATTCGGCGAGGTGTGCCCTAGGCTTGACAAGGAATTCGTTGGAGAAGATGTGCGGCTTTACAAAACCATCGATATGATCTACAAGGCGGTTTTCTTTATGGTTTTCATGCATATGTTCTCAAATTCTTTATTGACTTTGTATTGCTCCATGGAGAGCGAAACCCTAGTGGGTATTGGGACTTGTAAACCCTAGGATGTTTGTGTTTCTATAACTTTTATTATGCTTTATTAATTAGATGTTTTCTTATTGAGTTCCAATCTTGCATGCCGATTATATGAGATTTTCCCTTAGCCATGACACTAGGGTGGAGAATCTCTTAGGTTATCCTTTGAGGGTGTGACAACCTCTATAGGATTTGACTACACAAGGTTGGAGAGGGTTGAGAGGGTGAGTCGTGAGGTAGCGAAGCGTCCCCTTCCCCTCCAGTGTGGTTTCTCCCTATCTTCATATTCCATGATTTCTTAGCGGTCGAGATAGAGTGAAGTGCTAGGAGAGGAACTCCCCTTGGGCTTAGTTGTGAGAGCAACAGAGTGAAGGGTTGACGTGAATCCTAAGCACTGGGGCTTAATTTAGACTAGGGTTCTTCCACCTGGACCAAAGGGTTAGAACTATACATAGAAATAGGTTTTATCACTATGAATCCATAGAGCTTAAAGCAATCTGATGTAGTGTGAGGCTTAGGAAGATAGACTCCCTGGGGCTTAGTTGACAGGTCAACGAGAGTCAAGGATCGTAGTGAATCCTAATGCCGAGGTATAGTGTTGGGGTTAGTCGCGGTTGACCTTAGGTTTAAGACCGTGTGTTTAAGGATATCCTCGACTCAATTAACATCAATAGGAAAGTATAATAGCATATTCTTGCACTAGAGGCATTAGTCCTAGGGGTAGCTTGTCCGGGTACCCCATCTTTATATCGATTACCTCTCCAACTTTTATTGCCCTTTTTGCACTCTTTTACTTTCTTATATATATATATATATATATATATATATATATATATATCCACATATTGAATTATCTTATCAGCAATTGCATTTATGGCTAAAATACTGATAACACTTGTTTCTAAACATTATTCCCTGTGGATACGACTACCCACTCACCAGGGTATTTTATTACTTCGACAACCCGTGCACTTGCGGGGTACACACGAGAGGGGTCGTGTCAAGTTTTCATCCCTTAAATGAAGTGGAAATGTTGGTATTATGCTATATCGTTATTTGTGTGGTTGTTGTAAGTGTTTCAAGATTTTTTGAAGTTCATGGGAGATTGATGAGCAACCTTGGCCGTTAATGCTAGTCGAGGAGGCTTACGGGCATCATTGCCGGCAAGCTCCACCTTAAAGCTCTTTGGAGAGCTTAACGGTGTCCTTTATGGCAGTTGACACGACCTTTTTGCGTGTGTACCGCAAGTGCACGACCTTGTCGAAGTAATAAAATTACCCTGGTGAGTGGGTAGTCGAATCCACAGGGAATAGGGATTTAGAACACAAGAATTCGCTATTTAGTTATGCGGTGTATGAAAAGAAATAACCAGAGTGATGAGTGAATTTATGGAAGCAATTGGAATAAAAGATAAGAAAGTAAATAGAGATATGGAAGACAAGAGAATAGAAACTAAAAGTTAAAAGAGAAGACTAGCAATGGATGAAATAGGGTATCCGGACAAGCTACCTCTAGGACTTATGCTTCTAGTGCAAGACTATGCTAATATACTTTCCTATTGATGTTAATTGAGTCGAGGATATCCTTAAACTCACGGTCCCAAAACTTAAGGTCAACCATGACTAACCCCAACATTATGTCCCGGTATTAGGATTCACTACGACCCTTGACTCTCGTTGACCTATCAACTAAGCCCCAGGGGAGTCTATCTTCCTAACCCTAACACTACGTGGGAGTGCTTTAAGCTCTAGGGATTCCTAGTGATAAAACCTATTCCTCTATGTAGTTCTAACCCTTTGGTCCAGGTGGAAGAACCCTAGTCTAGATTGAGCCCTAACACTCTATCTTGACCGCTAATTAACCAAGGAAACGGAGGTAGGGAGAAATCACACCGGAAGGGAAATGGGTACGTCGCTACCTCACAACTCTCCCTCTCGACCCTCTTCAATCTTAAGGAGTCTAACCCTATAGGAGTTTTCACACCTCCAAAGGATAACCTAGATTATTCTCAACCCTAGTGTCACGGCTAAGGAAGAACAATAGCAAAAGATAATTAAAACTGAAACTCGAATTTATTCATCAATAATGGAAAAGCATAATAACAATATCATAGAAACATAATGATCCTATGGTTTTACAAGTCCGAATACCCACGAGGGGTTTAGCTCCTCATGGAGCTATACATGTTCATCAAAGTGTAAAATAAATTACAAAATAAGAACATCAATGAAAACCCCCTCGTGTATGATGTGGCCGTGGTCTTGTGCTGCCGTCGAACGTCGATGACGATGCCGATGGCGCGCTCCAATCCTCCACAAAGTCCTCTCCGAAACCCTAGCCGCACTCTCCAGAAGTTCGAGAGAAAGATAGGTCAAAAGATATTTAAAAAGTCTCCAAATCTGACTTTAAATAGGCTGAGTGCGGCTTTAAATTTGAACTTATCGGGGCTTCACACGAGCGTGTGGAATTTCCACATGGCCGTGTGAAGTTTCTGGCTTCCTGGAAAAATTACTTCACATGGCCATGTGGAATTTCCACACGCCCGTGTGAAGTCTCTGGCTTGCTGGAAAATAATCCACATGCCCGTGTGTTAATTCCACACGGCCGTGTGTTAATTCCTCACGGCCGTGTGAATTCTCTGGAAACCTGATCTACGGCAGAAACGCACAGTAACTTGCTACAGTGAATTACTACAGTAACAATCTACAGTGCTGCTACAATACTCGCCGAAATGCTCCCGAATACGTTGTTCTTCATCGAGGCCATCGAATTGGGTACACAATCAATGGTAGATCATGCCGATTGCTTCAAGTCTCCTTATTGGTGAAGTTCTTCTAGGCTACACGAGTTAGACTTGTTGTGAATGTGACTGCCTTTGTGCCCCTCCAAAGGTGGTTGGCACACACTCACAAGTCCAAGTTCGTGCCTTGTTCCTTGCTTGGTCCGAAAACCTCCCAACAACGGTGAACACGACCTAACTTCGTTCTTCTTTTCCAACTTGGCAACACAAACCTACAATGCATAAGAATACACAATTGCACGCTATTTAGTGATAAAATCTGATAAAAGGTATGCTCATTGTAAGATAATAACGCTTCGCGTTACTATAACACAAGCACTTATCAATAGTTAAGGAGGCCCTCAAGCCTTCTAAAGATGGTTCATGAGCTGCCTAGCCGTGAAACACCTGGTCAAGAGGTCGAGGAGTCCTTCAAACAGGCTGGAGAAAGATAAGTTGGCTACCTTTTCTCTTTTTTCTGCTCTCCTTCTTCTTCTTTTCATTTCTCATCATTTATCCATCTTTTTCACTCATTTTCATCATTATTTTCCAATTTTCTTGCTTTAAAACACTCTCTTCCTCTTTGGCACTTGTTTTGCATAATTTATTAAGATTTTCATCGTCATTCTCATCACTTATCCAAGGTATTTCCCTCTAAACGCTAGTTCTTGTGAATGATTATTTCTTCTACTTTCCCATTATTTTTTCTTGATGAATGGATGGTTATGTTGGTGGGGAATGGTTGTTTGTAATTTTTGTGGGTTTATGGGGGAATTTCTAAACTTGTAAAAAAAATTTATTCTACCTGTGCAAAGGAAACTCTTGGAAAAAATTTTTGGAATTGTTGTAGCAATTCTTGAATTTTCTCATTCTCCACTATAATGATCCTTTGCTTCTCTTAATCTTGGTTTAATCACTTGCTTCTTGTCTTGTAGGTATGTCGGCAAAATGTATGGCCTCCAAGCGAGCACGGAGGGATGACGCACCTCCCGTTATTGAATGATGCTTGAAAAATGAAAAACACAAGAGAAGATACACCTTATTGGCTAGAAAATCATTTGGCATAGTTCAGAATATAGAATGGGATGTCCTATAAACATTAGAATCTGATGGAGCTATCATAGAGCATATATCCCATGATGGTTAGAACAAGGTGTTTGATATTAGGAAACCTACCTACCGTGAGCTCACCTTGGAAGTATTAAGAAGAATTGAGGTGGTTAGGCACTGTAACTTTGTCCGTCAAGCAATGCTCTCTATCATTTCAATCCTTTGGGAAAAGGCATATGATCTACATGTTGACTTGGGTGTTTACTTGATGTTAGTTTCCATGAGTTACAGGCCAAGGTCCAGCGTTAGTTTTGAGTCCTTAACCAGGGTAGAGGGAGATCGCCGCATCCCAGTGCTTGGTCGAGCGAAACATGGTTGAGGTTTCAGCCTTCATTCACTAGTCTTCTTCCTCTGAATGCACCACATCTGTGGCATCACCTCTCCCACCAGACACATTGCATGCATGAGTTGTCTTGATGATGTTCTTGTTGATTGTTTCTAGTACTTTGCTGTATTTTGTGATGTGTATATTGTTTTATACTCTATAGTTAGCAAGGGTTCTGTCTCTACTAAACTCTATCTATTTTGGTTCTTATCAGTATGCTTCTCCTTATTTATGAGTTTTGAGTTGTGATAAGCTTCTTGATCTTGATAGGACTATTATGATAGGAGTTTCACACTCTTCCCTTCCCGCGGATCAAACTCACCCCATATTTGTGCATGTATTGTCCAATTCTCACTAAAGATGGAAAAGTTTCTTTACACCATCTCTTTTTGCTTATTTGATATTTGGGACCATGTTCTGTTGATTTATGTACATTGAGAGTAATGTACGACTCTAGGTGTAGGGATGGGGTATTTTATTTGATTGCATGCTTGATTTACATGTGATAGCTATGATACTTAGTTAAGAACTTCCTAGCTTGAAAGAATGATAGATGTGAGTTATTTCTATATTTATGCCTTTGTAGAAGTCTTGTTTTATCTTTAGTGCACCTTCATGCTTTGTCATGAAAACTTCCACCTTATATCCTCCTTCAACACATCACTTTGTTATTGTCATTAAGGAGACTTGAGATATAGTATGTATATGATAAAAAAGAAAAATAAAAAGCTCTTAAAAGAAACCTACCAAAAACTTTAGTTAAGGCTAAAGATAACAATGAAGGAACCTAAAGCTCTTCAAAGAAACCTGCCAAAAGCTTTTAATAGAAACCTACCAACCCATCACTTTGTTATTGGCGTTAGAATGTTAAATTCCACTTTCAAGGGGACTTGTGATACAGTATGTGTATGCAAAAAAAAGAAAAAGAAAAAGGAGTTTATGACAGTATTCCTCTACTAGTAAAGCACAAATGCGTCTATGTAGACATGTAATAGAGTAAGTTCGGTGGCTCTTGTGCCTAATTAGCATGTGCATTCTCCAGAAAGATTTTTGTGCAGTCTACGTTAGTTAGACTGAAAAAAACAACAGAAAAAAAAATACATATTTAATAAAATAAATTATCTCTATTGATCCCTGGAACTTGTTTTAGAGTCACTTAAAGGATAGAGTTTTATTTAGGAACAGAAGGACTCTTGACTAATTTCTTGAGGGTGTCTTTTGATAAGTGCCTAAATACATCATTTTTACTTGCAAAATCTATGCACTTTCATGCAACTTGTGTTATTATTTCGATGACATTTTGCGCATTTGATGTATTTGACACACCCCTTGCATGTGTATAACGCAAGTGCACGGGCTTGTCGAAGTAGTAATAGTACCCCGGTGAGAGAGTAGTCGAATCCATAGGGAATAGGGATTTTAAGACACAAGAATTCACTATTTAGCTATGCGGTGTACGAAGAGTGAGAATAGAATCAATGAGTTAGTGTAAAAGTAATTTTAAAGAAACAAGAAAGAAAAGAGAAGTACGGAAGGTAAGAGAGTGCAAGTAAGTGCAAATAGAGAAGAACAATCAATGAGCATAGTTGGGTACCCGGACAAGCTACCCCTAGGACTTGTGCTTCTAGTACAAGAAAATACTGTTATACTCTCCTATTGATGTTAAATGAGTCGAGGATATCGTTAACCACACGGCCCCAAACCTAAGGTCAACCGTGACTAACCCCAACACTATGTCCCGGCATTAGGTTTCACTACGACCCTTGATTCTTGTTGACCTGTCAACTAAGCCCTAAGGGAGTTCATCTTCCTAAGCCTCAGACTATGTGGAATTGCTTTAAGTTCTAGGAATTCCTAGTGATAAACCCTGTTCCTATGTGTAGTTCTAACCTTTTGGTCTAGGTGAAAGAACCCAAGTCTAAATTAAGCCCCAACACTAGGATTCATTTCAACCCTTCACTCTGTTGCTCGCGCAACTAAGCCCCAGGGGAGTTCATCTCCTAGCACTTCGCTCTATCTCGACCGTTAAGAACTCTTGGAACATGGAGGTAGGGAGAATCACACCGGAGGAGAAAGGGGACATTTCGCTACCTCATGACTCACCCTCTCAACCCTCTCCAACCTTAAGTAGTCTAACTCTATAGGAGTTGTCATACCTCCAAAGGATAACCTAGATTGTTCTCAACCCTAGTGTCATGGCTAAGGGAAAACAATACAAGATGCAATTAAGATTGAAATTCAATTTTATTCATCAATGATGGAAAAACATAATAACAATGTCATAGAAACATAATCATCCTAGGGTTTACAAGTCTGAATACCCACAAGGGGTTTAGCTCCTCATGGAACTATACAATTCCATCAAACTATGAAAGTAAACACAAATTAAAAGCATAGATGAAAACCCCCTTGCATATAGTGTGGCCGTGGTCTTGTGCGGCCACCGGACGTCGATGACGATGCCGATGACGTGCTTCGATCCTCCACAAAGTCCTCTCCGAAATCCTAGCCATGCTCCACAAAGCTGAAAAAAAGTCTTAAAAACGGGCTTTTATAATGTTGAATCACGGCTTTAAATTGCTGAAATCGGGATTTCACACGGCCGTGTGGAATTTCCACACGCCCGTGTGAAGTTTCTATTTTTCTGAATTTGGGCAAACAGTGAACAGTAACTTGCTACAATGCTTTGCCAAAACGCTCCCGAATTCATCATTCTTCATCGTGGTTGTTGAATTGGGCACATAATCAATGGTAGATCGTGCTGATTGCTTCAATTCTCCTTATTGGTGAAGTTCTCCTGTGTTACACGAGTTAGACTTGTTGTGAATGTGACTGCTTTTGTGCCCTTCCAAAGGAGGTTGGCACACATCCACAAGTCTAGACTCGTGCCTTGTTCCTTGCTTAGTCCGAAAACTCCCCAACAGTGGCAAACATGATCTAATTTTGTTCTTCTTCTCCAAACTAGCTCCACAAACCTACAATGCACAAAAGCACACAAATACACACAATTTAGTGATAAAATTTGATAAAAGTAATGCTCATTGTAAGATAATAACACTTCGCATTATTATAACACAAGCACTTATCAGTATTTAATTTGTTTCAGGGTACTGAGGGACCATATTCACGAGAATGAACCACATTTGAGTTGTTCCAGAGGAGATTGAAGAAGAAATGAAGTTTACACTAGCTCCAGACGCAAACCAGTGAGCGAATTGGAATTTACAAAATCCTACGTTGGCACTGCAGTGACACCACATAAGTGTGCGGTCACTGTGCTGGCCGCATAGTGCCCGTACAACCCAGGTAGTGGGCTATGCGGCCTCGTGTGCAGCTCGCACACCAGGACGCACAGGATGGTCAGATTTTCATCCCTAATGAAGCATATGCATCCTCATTTTTACCCGCATAACCACCCGCACACTCACTTTAGTATATATAGCCTTTATTAGGGTTTTAGAAGGGACCTTGTTCTCATCCGACCTCCAAGCACACCCGAGCATTTCTCATTATCTTTGGAGGCTATTTTGGCAAGAATTGAACGGGAGAAGAAGGGAAGAATCAAGGAAAGCATCAAAGAACTATGCGGCGCAGATCCAATGAGACCGTCTTCTAGCCGACATTCCAAGGGGAGTTTCTGTGTCATTTGTGCTATGATTTTCACGTATTGCAAACTCATTTACTTTTTTATGTCGAACTAAACTCCCAAGGCCACAGAGTTTCGGTGAACCTTGGGAGGATACTTTGTATGGATGACATTCTTGTTTTATAATTGAATGTGTGTAGCTTGTGTTGTTGGTTTTAATCTATAATTATCTTGTTCATTCTGCAATGGATGGATTCCGTAGAAATAATTTTGGAAAAATAATTGTTTGGCGGGATGCTAGCTTGTATTAGCTTTTGTGATGATTAAAGAGGGATTTATTGTATTAATACACCAGAGGTTTCGGGTATTGATAGCCTCCCGCAAGGTTAGGGTTATTTTAGCCGAAAGTGTGTATTAGAATAACACTAACCAAAACTCCCTGTTCCCAATGATATCATAGGCATATCGTCCAGATGGAGGAACCCATACCGGATTAGGGCTACACAATCGAGATTCCAGGGTAGTCGACATCCGACTCTAGCGAACGAAAACCAAGCCAACCTTATCCTTAAGTTGTATTATCATCCGTACTCGTCCGGGGCCTTCCTCAATACTTGGTTTCTTCAACCTTATACTTGTTCGGATTGAGCTACTTGCTTGTTTACTTTCTTGTTTACTTTATTTTCTTTGGTTTTAATAATTGCAAACAATAACCTTATTTCGATTGACTAGACAGTGATTCCCAAAAGGAAGTAATAGTAGATCTCAAGGCCCTTGCTTCCTAGCTTGTTGCGTGCTCGCTCATCATATTTAGCATTTCTAATGCTAGTTATTATCGTGTGTGGAATGAATGGACAAGACATGACCCCTTGCATCTGTCCCGCAAGTGTACGGGCTTGTCAAACTAATAAAATTACCCTGGTGTGTGGGTGGTCGAATCCACAGGGAATAGGGATTTGGAACACAAGAATTCACTATTTAGTTATGCGGTGTATGAAAGTGATAATCGGTTTTATGAGAGAATTATAGAATCAATTAAAATAAAAGACAAGAAAGTAAATAGAGAGATGGGAGACAAGAGAGTGCAAGTAAAGGTAGAAGGAGAAAGACTAGCAATGAATGAAATAGGGTATCCGGACAAGTTACCTCTAGGACTTATGCTTCTAGTGCAAGACTATGCTATTATACTTTCCTATTGATGTTAATTGAGTCGAGGATATCCTTAAACACACGGTCCCAAACATAAGGTCAACCGTGACTAACACCTACAATATGTCCCGGCATTAGGATTCAAGTCAACCCTTCACTCTGTCCCTCACGCAACTAAGCTCCAGGGGACTATTTCTACCTAAGCCTAACACTACATGGGATTGCTTTAAGCTTTAGTGATTCCTAGTGATAAAACCTATTCCTATGTGTAATTCTAACCCTTTGGTCCCGGTGAAAGAACCTTAGTCTTAATTAAGCCCCAGTGCATAGGATTCACGTCAACTCTTCACTCTGTCACTTGCGCAACTAAGCCCCAGGGGAGTTTATCTACCTAGCACTTCACTCTATTTTAACCTCTAATAAATCAAGGAAACGGAGGTAGGGAGAAATCACATCGGAAGGGAAAGGGGATACATCGCTACCTCACAACTCTCCCTCTCAACCTTCTTCAATCTTAAGTAGTCTAACCCTATAGGAGTTGTCACACCTCCAAAGGATAACCTAGATAGTTCTCAATCCTTAGTGTCATGGCTAAAAGAAAACAATAGTACAAGATAATTAAAATTGAAACTCGAATTTATTAATCAATAATGGAAAAACATAATAACAATGTCATAGAAACATAATAATCCTAGGGTTTACAAGTACGAATACCCACAAGGGGTTTAGCTCCTCATGGAGCTATACATGTTCATCAAAATATGAAAGAAAGAACAAAACAAAAGCATTAATGAAAACCTCCTTTCGTATGGTGTGGCCGTGGTCTTGTGTGGCAGTCGAATGTCGATGTCGATGCCGATGACGCGCTTTAATCCTCCACAAAGTCCTCTCCGAAACCCTAGCCGCACTCTCCAGAGGTTGGGAAGAAAGATACGTCAAAAGATATGTCAAAAGTCTCCAAATCGGGCTTTTATAATGCTGAGTGCCTCTTTAATTTTTGGACTTATCGGGACTTCACACGGCCGTGTGGAATTAACACATGGGCGTGTGAAGTTTTTGTCTGCTGAAAAATTGATTCACATGGCCGTGTGTTAATTCCACACGCCCGTGTGAATTCTCTGAAATTCTGAAATTCATATTGTTGTGCATTGTAGGTTTGTGGAGCTAATTTAGAAAGGAAGAACGAAGTTAGATCGTGTTCACCATTGTTGGGAAGTTTTCGGACCAAGCAAGGAACAAGGCACGAGATTAGACTTGTGAGTGTGTGCCAACCTCCTTTAGAGGGGCACAAAGGCAGTCACATTCACAACAAGTTTAACTTGTGTAGCTTAGGAGAACTTCACCAAGAAGGAGACTTGAAGCAATCGACACGATCTACCATTGATTGTGTGCCCAATTCAATGGCCTCGATGAAGAACGACGGATTCGGAAGCGTTTTCGGGCGAGCATTGCAGCAGCACTACAGCTTGTTACTGTAGCAAAATATTGTAACAAGCTACTGTTCAATTTCGGCCGAATGTCAGAATTCCAGAGAATTCACACGGGGATGTGGAAATTCCACACGGCCGTGTGAACTAATTTTTTAGTAGATAGAAACTTCACAAACCCGTGTGTTAATTCCACACGGCCGTGTGAAGTCCCGATAAGTCCAAATTTAAAGCCGCGACTCAGCATTATAAAAGACCGATTTGGTGACTTTGAGAATATCTTTTGACCTATCTTTCTCCCCAACTTCTGGAGAGTGCAGTGAGGGTTTCGGAGAGGACTTTGTGGAGGATTAGAGCGCGTCATCAGCATCGACATCGACGTTTGACGGATGCACAAGACCACGGCCACACCATACACAAGGGGGTTTTCATCAATGCTTTTGCTTTATTCTTTCTTTCATATTTTGATGAATATGTATAGCTCCATGAGGAGCTAAACCCCTCGTAGGTATTCGGACTTGTAAACCCTAGGATTATTATGTTTCTATGACATTGTTATTATGCTTTTCCATTATTGATGAATAAATTCGAGTTTCAATTTTAATTATCTTGTGTTATTGTTTTCCCTTAGCCGTGACACTAAGGATGAGAGCAATCTAGGTTATCCTTTGGAGGTGTGATAACTCCTATAGGGTTAGACTCATTAAGATTGAATAGTGTTGAGAGGGAGAGTTGTGAGGTATTGATGTATCCCCTTTCCCTTCCGGTGTGATTTCTCCCTACCTCCGTTTCCTTGATTTATTAGCGGTTAAGATAGAGTGAAGTGTTAGGTAGATAAACTCCCCTGGGGCTTAGTTGTGCAAGCAACAGAGTGAAGGGTTGACGTGAATCCTATACACTGGGGCTTAATTTAGACCAGCGTTCTTTCACCTGGACCAAAGGGTTAGAACTATTTATAGGAATAGGTTTTATCACTAGGAATCCAAAAAGCTTAAAGCAATCCCACGTAGTGTTAGACTTAGGTAGAAATACTCCCGTGGGGCTTAGTTGCGTAAGCGACAGAGTGAAGGATTGACGTGAATCCTAATGCCAGGACATAGTGTTGGGGTTAGTCACGGTTGACCTTAGGTTTGGGACCGTGTGTTTAACGATATCCTAGACTCAATTAACATCAATAGGAAAGTATAATTGCATAGTATTGCACTAGAAGCATAAGTCCTAGAGGTAACTTGTCCGGATACCCTATTTCATTCATTGCTAGTCTTTTTCCTTCTATCCTTACTTGCACTTTCTTGTCTCCCATCTCTCTATTTACTTTCTTGTCTTTTATTTTAATTGATTCCATAATTCTCTCATCAAACCGATTGTCACTTTTTGTGCACCGCATAACTAAAGGGTGAATTCGTGTGTTCCAAATCCCTATTCTCTGTGGATTCGACTACCCACTCACCAGGGTAATTTTATTACTTCGACAAGCCCGTGCACTTGCGGGATACACGCAAGGGGTCGTGTCAGTTAGTTATAGAACAACTAACTATTTTGATTACTTTTCATTTGTGCTTGTGGAGTTCTTTACTTTTGAGCTTGAGGTCATACATTTAGCCGTTTATCTTCTTTCCCCTGTTTTTCATGATTTTTTGCTTGGGGATAAGCAAATGATTAGGTGTGGGGATGTTTGATGAATGCCTAAATGTGTGTATTTTATACGTATATATGTTTTACTATTCATGTATTAATTGATGAATTGATGCCATTTTTGTGGTTTAAATTGTTTTATTCATGTTATAGGCCTCAAGGAAGCCCAGGTGAGCTCGACGACGTAATTGTTGAAGAAATCAACACCGAAAATGACGTTTTAGAGCCCGTACACCGTAGAAACACTATAGCAAGCACTGTAGAATGAAGGAGTTAGGAAACAGTGAAGTCTAGAGTTTTGTGGACCGGTATTCTGATGGCCGTGAAGACGCCTGAAAATAGGCTCTTGCAAGCTTCTTCACGCCAGTGAACAAGACCGTGAAGCCAACCCGAGAATGGTTTTAAAATAGGTTTTTATGGCTTTTTGGGCTATTCATCTCATCCTACCTTAGAGCTCTCATCTCCATCTCTAGATTCGGTGCAAAAGAAGCTGAAATAAGACATTATTTGGAGTGAAAATCGAAAGGAGAAGCAAGATTTGAGTTGGGCCTAGTTTGAATATCAACCCTAATTGGACTAACGCCCTTGTACAAGACTCACTTAGCTTGAAGGGGATTCATGTACAAATATGCCATGACCATCGGTTATTCTGTACCCTTCCAACATTAGGGTTGGACCTAGTTTGAGTATCAGCCCTAATTAGATAATTCCCTACTTTTATTGTGATCACAAGAGGATTTGGTAGGAAGAAATTCCATATTAATACTCATATTAGATTAGGGGTCAATTGCCGTGACCATTAAGTTGACCGCTTTAAACCACTAGTTGCATAGCAGTCTTAGCATCCTACTCACTTTAGTAGCCTTAGGGGAATCCACATCCGTGACCATTTTCACTCCTTGATTTTCACCCTCTTATATCTCTAGTGTAGACTCCCTCCTTGATTTTTTTCTATTTCTTTTGTAGTTTATAGCACTTTGATAAGTGCTCGTGTATAAGAGATACGAAATATACTTTTTATGCATTGAGCATCACTTTTCTCAGATTTTATCACTTGTTCTTGTGTATTTGTATTCTTTTGTGCATTTAGCGTTGTGGAGACGAGTTGGGAGAAAAGAAGCAAAACTAGGTCATGGACGCACTAGTTGAGAAGACTCTTGGACTAAGCAAGGACCAAGACACAAGTTGTAGACATGTGAGTGTGTGCCAATCTCCAAAGTGCTCAAGTTATTATATAAATTGGAGGGGCACAAACGCAGTCACACTCATAGAGTCCAACTTGTGTAACATCGAAGAGTGTCATTAATGTGTCGAAAGCAAGAGGTGACATGATCTATAGCGTAGTTGTGTGGCCAACTTGGCGGCCTCGATAAAAAAATGAAGACGGGAACAACTTTGGCTCGAGTACTGTAGCAGCATACTGCAGCAAAACATTGTAGCAATTCACTGTAGCTATTACTGTTCACAGTGCAAAGAAAATCAGATTCCAGAGAATCCACACGGGAGTGCTAAAATTACATATGGCCATGTGGATGCTCGATTTCAGCCCTATAAATATTGTGGTTTGTGATTTATTTGAGGATCCTTTTTCTATCTTGCGCCGAACTTTCCGAGAGAGCGTTGCTAGGGCTTGGAGAGGTTCTTGCAAGGCTTTTAGAGTGGTTCTATGGCATTGAGATCAAGTTCCTTTAGAGGAGAGCTATTGGTGGAGCTTTCGTCGGCATAGATTTGGCGAGGTGTAACCTAGGTTTGACAAGGAACCTTTGGAGAAGACGAAACTGCTTCACAAGACCATAGACACAGAAGACAATGGTGTTTTCTTTATAGTTTCTATGCACATGATTTCAATCTATTTGTTGATCTTGTATTGCTCCATGGATAGCTAAACCCCTAGTGGGTGCTTGAACTTGTAAACCCTAGGATAACTTTATTTTATTGACCTTTATTATGCTTCTTTAATTGATGATTTTAATTGAGTTTCATCTTGAATGCTAATTGTATGATTTTCCCTTAGATGTGACACTAGGGTTAAGAATCCATGTAGGTAATCCTTTGAAGGTGTGACAACTTCATTAGGGTTACACTAAACAAGATTGAAGAGGGTCTAGAGGGTGAGTCGAGAGGTCGTGGAGCATCCCCTTTCTTTTACAATGTGATTTATCCTACCTCCATGTTCCAAGGTTTCTTTGCGATCACAATAGAATGAAGTGCTAAGAGATGAATTCCACTGGGGCTTAGTTGTGTGAGCAACAGAGTGAAGTGTTGTAGTGAATCTTAGTGTTGGGGCTTAATTGTGATTAGGGTTCTTTCACCTGAACCAAAGGGTTAAAACTATATTAGGGAATAGGGTTTATCACTTGGAGTACCCAGACCAGAAGCAGTCCCACACAGTGTTAGGTGTTGAGAGTATCCCTTTCACTGGGGCATAGTGTAGAGGGCTAGTCACGGTTGACCTTAGGTTTGGAACCTTGTGTATTTGGATTTCCACGACTCATTAAACATAAATTAGGAAGTATAATATTAGTCTTGCTGATAAGTGCTCATGTATAAGCTATAAGAAGTATACTTTTTCTTACATTTAGCATCATTTTATTCAAATTTTATCGCTTATATCTATGTATTTGTGTTCTTTTATGTATGTAGGGTGATAAGAACATACAAGTGGACGGGGTCGCCAATTAATACACCTTGCGCAAGCACGAGGGGGTAGTATTCCCTAGGCTGCCTAGAGCTGGCATTACTTCCCCCTAGATGACATTATCTAATACGAATGTGGTGAGAAGAATCAATGTAAAATGGGGTGATTAGAGACAAACGTAATTTCTACTTAGCTAGTGCAATACGAATGTGGTGAGTAGAATCAATGTGTGTGCAAAAAAGTGAAAGAGAAATATGAAATACAAGAGAATGCAAGCAAAGAGTAAAGAGAGGAACAATCATTGTAAAATGGGGTACCCGGACAAGTTCCCCCTAAGACTAATGCTTCTAGTGCAAGACTAATATTAGACTCTCTTATTGATGTTTAATGAGTCATGGAAATCCTAGAATAAATAGGTGATTTTCAACACATGGACTAAGACTAAAACGCTATGGAAAGACCTCGGGTGATAAGATGGTGACTCTCGAAATTGACCCCGGTCCATTTATTTGTAGTGGAAAAGAACAATGATTTATTCCTATGGAGCATCTGGTAATTAGAAGATGAAATTAAGCACATGGTCCCAAACCTAAGGTCAACCGTGACTAGTTCCAACACTATGCCCCAGCATTAGGCTTCACTACAACACTTCACTCTGTCGATCTCTCAACTAAGTCCCAGGGGAGTCTATCATCCTAAGCCTCACACTACGTGGAACTGCTTGACGTTCTAGGGATTCCAAGTGATAGACCCTGTTCCTAAGTGTAGTTCTAACCCTTTGGTCCATGCGAAAGTACCTGACAAGCGCCCGAAAGTGCACGGGTTGTCGAACTAATAAAATACCCTGGTGAGTGGGTAGTCGTATCCATAGGGAATACGGATTTGAGATATAAGTATTCACTATTTAGCTAACGCGATGTGTGCAAAGAAATCAGTGAGTGAGTGCGAGAATAATCGGTAAAAGCAAGAATTAAAAGAGAAGTGTGGAAGATGAGAGAGTGCAAGTAAGAGTAGAAGAGTAGGACAAGCAATGAGAGAAGATGGGTATCCGGACAAGCTACCCCTAGGAGTTATGCTTCTAGTGCAAGACAATGCTATTATACCTTCCTATTGATGTTAATTAAGTAGAGGAGATCCTTAAACACACGGTCCTAAATCTAAGGTCAACCGTGACTAATCCCAACACTATGCCCGGCATTATGTTTCACTACGACCCTTGACTCTCGTTGACCTGTCAACTAAGCCCTAGGGGAGTTCATCTTCCTGAGCCTCACACTATATGGAATTGCTTTAGATTCTAGGGATTCCTAGTGATAAACCCGGTTCCTATATGTAGTTCAAACCCTTTGGTCCAGGTGAGAGAACCCTAGTCTAGATTAAGCCCCAATACTAAGATTCACTACAACCATTCACTCTGTTGCTCGCACAACTAAGCCCCAGGGGAGTTTATCTCCTAGCACTTCACTCTATCTTGACCGCTAATGAATCATGGAACACGAAGGTGGCAAAAATCACATCTGAGGGGAAAGAGAACGTTCCGCTACATCACGGCTCACCCTCTCAACCCTCTTCAATCCCAAGTAGTCTAACCCTATAGGATTTGTCACACCTCCAAAGGATTACCTAAATTGTTCTCAACCCTAGTGTCACAGCTAAGGAAAAACAATAACAAAATTAATCAAGATTAAAAGTCAATTTTATTCATCAATAATGGAAAAACATAATAACAATGTCAAAGAAACATAATAGTCCTAGGGTTTACAAGTCCGAATACCCATAAGGGGTTTAGCTCCTCATGGAGCTATACAAATCCATCAAAATAATAATAAGAACACAAATTGAAACATAGAATAACAAAATCATCAATGTATATGAATCGACAAGAATAACAAACATAGATGAAACCCCTTTGTGATGGGTGGTGATGGTCTTGTGAGGCCGCTCCGTCCTCTCCACAAAGTCCCTTGTCATGCCTAGGGCACACCTCACCAAATCGGTGCCGAGAAAAGCTTCCCCAATAGCTATCTACCAAAGGACGTTGATGACGAAGACTCGCTCCAAATCTCCACAAAATCCTCTCCAAATCCTCACCGCGAACCTTCAAGAAGTTGGGGAAAAGATGGGTCGAAAAGTCCTTTAGAAAATCTGAGTCGCGGGCTTTAAATAGGCTGAAATTGGGCATCCACACGGCCATGTCGAATTTTCACACGCCCATGTGGATTCTTTGGAATCGAATTTTTGGCGAGCAGTGAACAGTAAACTGCTATAGTAAATTACTGCAGTGATTTGCTATAGTACAACTAAAGCTAGAAAGATCTCCTCGGAACTACTAAATCTAGAAAAGTAAATCTCGAAAGTAATGCTTCATGTAAGAATATAACACTTCGTATTACTTAAACACCAGTACTTATCAGCAATAAAAGTGCGAGGTCCCCGGACAATGATCCCCTCAGAACTACTAAAGCTAGAATGATGCTAGAGTAACGAAGATAATAGTGGTTAGGCCAAGAGACGCCCAAAGGTAGGTTACCCCGATGGTCACAGTGATAACCCCTAATCTGGTACGAGTATAGGAACACAGAATCACTTCTACCCATATTCTCCTACGATTGCATTACACTTAGAAAAATCTCTAATTACGATCAAACTCAATATCTAGGTTTGTCCCTAATGGATGGTGGAGGGGTACAAATACCCGATGGTCATGTCGTATTTGTACATGTATCCCTTCTAAGCCAAGTATGTCTAATACAAGGATGATGGTCACGTAATAAGTGCTCATGTTATAGTAATACGAAGTGTTATTGTCATACATTGAGCATTACTTTTCTCAGATTTTATCATTAATTGGTGTGCATTTATGTTCTTTTGTGCATTGTAGGGTTGTGGAGCAAGTTTAGAGAAGAAAGTGCAAAGTTAGGTCATGTTCGCGGTTGTTGGGAAGTTCTCAGACCAAGCAAGGAACAAGGCACGAGTCTAGACTTGTGGGTGTGTGCCAACCTCCATTGGTGGGGTACAAGGGTAGTCACATTCACAAAAGTCTAACTCGTGTAGCATTGGGGAACTTCGCCAATGAAGAGAAATGAAGTAATCAACATGATTTGCCGTTGATTATGTGCCCAATTTAATGGCCTCGATGAAGAAGGATGAAATCGGAAACATTTGATGGCCGAGTACTATAGCAATTATTGTACCAGTTTACTGTTCACTGCACGCCAAAAAACCAATTCCAGAAAGTCCACACAGTTGTGTGGAAATTCCATACGGCCATGTGGATGCTCGATTTCAGCTAATTTACAGGCGCAACTCAGCATTATTAAAAGGACTTTTGGGGATTTTTTGATGGATTTTTTCGCTTATCTTCTAAAGGTCGTGGCTAGGGTTTGGAGAGGACTTTGTGGAGGATTGGAGTGAGTTCTCAGCATCGACATCGAAGCTTGTTGGAAGATAGCTATTGGGGAAACTTTCATCGTCATCGATCCGGTGAGGTGTGCCCTAGGCTTGATGCGGGGTTTGGTGGAGAGGACGGAGCGACCTCATAAGACCATCATCACTCATCTCAAGGGGGTTTCATCTATGTTTATCTTTCTTGTTTGTTCATACACATTGATGGATTTGTATAGCTCCATGGAGAGCTAAAACACTTGTGGGTATTAGGACTTGTAAATCCTAGGATGACATTGTTTCTATGACTTTTATTATGCTTTCTTAATTGATGCTTTTAATTGAGTTCCAATCTTTATTGCTTGTTGCATTGATTTTCCTTTAGCCATGACACTAGGGTTAAGAATTGATAAACGCCTAAATGTACGTATTATTCATGTAGGTGTACATATAAATAGAGTATTTTTGTATGTGCGGATGCCCGTTTTTGGTCTAAATTGGTTTATTTTGTGTTACAGGTACAAAAGATACTGTAGGGAGCTCGACAACATGATTTAAGGAGAAATTAGCAAGAAAAACACTATTTTCGAGCCCCGGTACTGTAGCGAAATTGTAGCAACCATTGTGGCACGAAGACTTGAAGAAATGGCTTGGTCTGGAAGTTCATGTGGGCGCAGTGAAGACCGCATGCAGTAATGTAGCAGGTATTGTAGCAGTTCCTGTAGCAACTTACGTGGTTTTCGGGATTTCTCAGAATTCTTCTCTACCCGCATGCCGATCGCATGAGAGGCCGCATGGCATCCCGAAAGTTGTTTTTAAAGAGGATTAGGGCACTTTTGTTTGTGTCTTTGGTCACCACTTCTCCTCCACCACCATCTAGGGTTTCAAGAGCTTTAAGGCTGCGGGAGAAGGCTGATCTAGGGTGCAAATCGAAGGGGAAAAGAGGAGCGCGATCAAGAAGAAGATCTAGGAGCTTGTTGGCTCGGATCCATCAAGTCCTTATCACCACCTCTAGTCTTCATCTTAAGGGAGTTTGTTATGTGCTTTACCTTGTATCTCTTGTTCTTTATACTTTCTCCTTTATTAATGTTGAACTAGACTCCCAAGGCCGCCGGGTGTCCGTGAACCTTGGGATGAACTTGCTTGTTTGAATACTTGATTTACATGTATGGTATTTGTGTGGTTTATGGTTTAAGCTTGGTGCACTTTGATGTATTGGTATGCATGAGAACTCTGTGTATCAATTTCTAGGTTATACTAGGTTGCGTGACCATCGCCTTAGTATTAGACACACCAAGTTTAGAAGGGATCCATGTACGAATACGCCGTGACCATCGGGTGTTTTGTGCCCCTCCAACCATTAGGGTTGAGCCTAGATATTGTGTTTGACCTTAATTAGGGATTTCCCTCGGCGTAATGCAATCATGTGAGGATTTGGGCGGAAGTGATTCCATATTCCAATACTTGTACCGGATTAGGGGTTATCACCATGACCATCAGGGTGACCTATCCTTGGATATCTCTTGGCCTAACCATCTTTGCCTGTGTAATTCAAGTATCCTTCTAGCCTTAGTAGTCCCGAGGAGATCCTCGCCTAGGGACCTCAAACATTCATTGTTACTTGCTTCCTTAGTATGCTTATGTGGTGAGCTTTAGACCATGTGTTTATAGTTTTCTCTTTTGTTATTTTTCTTATCTTGTTTTAAATCTATATTTGGTAGATTAGACAGTGTTATCTAGAAGGGAGTAATAGCAGCTCTTGGGACCCCAGGGAATACGACCCCCTCGTGCTCGCGTGAGGGGTATTACTTGGCGACCCGTGCGCTTGCGGATCGATCATCAAGAATCATCTAGGTTTTCTTTTGGAGGTGTGACAACTACTATAGGATTAGACTATTCGAGATTGGAGAGGGTCGAGAGCGTGAGTCGTAAGGTTGTGAAATGTCCATTTTCCCCTCTAGTGTGATTTTCCCTACCTCCGTGTTCCAAGAGTTCTTAGTGGTCGAAGTAGAGTGAAGTGCTCGAAGATGAACTCTCCTGGATCCTAGTTGTGCAAGTGACAGAGTGAAGGGTTGTAGTGAATCCTAGTGCTGGGGCTTAATTGAGACTAGGGTTCTTTCACCTGGACCAAAGAGTTAGGACTATACTTAAGAACAGGGTTTATCACTTGGAATCCCTAGAACGTAAAGCAATCCCACGTAGTGTGAGGCTTAGGAAGATGGACTCCCCTAGGTCTTAGTTGACAGGTCAACAAGAGTTAAGGGTCATAGTGAAACCTAATGCCTGGGCATAATATTGGGATCAGTTACGGTTGACCTTAGGTTTGGGACGGTGTGCTTTTGGATGTCCATGACTCATTAAACATCAGTAGGAGAGTATGATACATTATCTTGCACTAGAACATTAGTCCTAGGGGGCGCTTGTCCGGGTATCTTATTTACACTTGATTGCTTCTCTCTTTACTCTTTACTTGCACTCTCCTATCTTCCACACTTCTCTTTCATTATTTTTTTTAATTTCTCTTGCACACACATATTGATTCTTCTCACCATCGTATTATCGCACTAGCTAACTAGCAAATTCTCTTATCTAAAATCCCTACTCCCTATGGATTCGACTACCCTCTCACTAGGGTACTTTATTATTGCGATAACCCGTATAATTTCAGGCCTCTATCAACATCTAGGTTCGTTCCTAATGGGTGGAAGGGTACAAATACCCGATGGTCACGTCATATTCATACATGTATCCCTTCTAAGCCAAGTATATCTAGTACAAGGGCGATGGTCACCAACCAAGTACAACCTAGAATTCAAACCACAGAGTTTTCATGCAATTTGATACAATAAAGAACACAAAGCTTAGACCACAACCAACCAAATACCAAAAATGTACTCAAAACATCCGTATAAGCAAGTTTGTCCCAAGGTTCACCGGGTGGCCGGCGACCTTGGGAGTCTAGTTCATCATCAACAAAGGAGATTATATACAAAACAAGAAATACAAGATAAAGCTCATAACAACTCCCTTAAGATGAAGACTAGAAGATGGTGATTGGAATCCATGGATCAGTGCCGACGAACTCCTAGATGCTCTCCCTTGAGTGTGATATGCTTCTCCTTTCGATTTGCTCCTCAAAAGTGCTTTCTCTTGTAGCCTTGATGTCCTAGAAGATGATGGAGGAGAAAAGGTGGCCAAATACACCAAAGATTAAGCCCTAACCCTTGATTTAAAGCCATCTCGGGATGGCTTACGGCTTGGCTCATGGTCCATAAATGGACCGTGAGGATCCTCTGAATTATGCCAAAATTCGCGTAATTTACTACAGTGATTGCTACAGAAAACTTCTAGGGTACCACTACTACAGTAGATATTGCTACAGTAGATCTACTATGGTAACTGCTGCGTTTATCGGCTTACGGTTGACTTCACGGGAGTGAGGTTGCCCGTGAGGATTCCCAGACGAAGAAGTTTCTCAAAGTCTTAGCGTTTCAGGCTGCTACAATGTTACTACAGTACCGGGCCCTAAAACAACAATTTCGGTGTCAATTTCTTCTCAAATTGCGTCGTTGAGCTCACCTAGTCTTCTTTTGTACCTGAACACGAAATAAACCAATTTAGACCAAAAAGGGCATCGATTCATCAATAAAATATGGGAATCATGCACATACATATGTATAAAATAAATACATTTAGACGTTTATCATAGGGTTGTGGAGAAACAATGCACCAAACTCACGATAGTAGTTACTGTTCAAGAAAATTAGGAAAACAAAGAATCCACACACCCATGTGGAAATTCTACAGGGCCATGTGGAAAATCCACAGGGGCGTGTGAAATCCCAATTTCACCCTATAAATACCCTATTTTGGGTCTTATTTGAGGACCCCCTTGGACTATCTTTTGGCAATCTTTTGGAGGCCTGGCGACTAGGGTTTAGAGAGGTTCTTGGAGGTCTTTGGAGGTGATTTTATGGTATTGGCATCGATACCCTTTGGAAGATAGCTATTGGGGAAGCTTTTGTCGGCATCGATTCTGCGATGTATGCCCTAGGCTTGACAAGGGATTCATTGGAGAAGATGAGGCGGCTCCATAAGATCATTGATACGGACCACAAAGGGGTTTTCTTTATGTTTTTTATGCATATGTTCTCAAACTCTTTATTGATTTTGTATTGCTCCATGGAGAGCTAAACCCCTAGTGGGTATTCGGACTTGTAAACCTTAGGATAACATTGTTTCTATAACTTCTATTATGCTTCTTAATAAATGTTTTTAATTGAGTTCCAATCTTGTATGATAATTGCATTGATTTTCTCTTAGCCCTGACACTAGGGTTGAGAGTCATCTAGGTTATCCTTGGAAGATGTGACAACTTCTATAGGATTAGACTACAAAAAATTTGAGAGGGTCGAGAGGGTGACTCGAGAGGTAGCGAAATGTCCCTTTTCCCCTTTGTCGTGATTTTCCCTACCTCCATGTTCCAAGAGTTCTTTGCGATCAAAGTAGAGTGAAGTTCTTGGAGATGAACTCCCCTGGGGCTTAGTTGCATGAGCAAAAGAGTGAAGGGTTGTAGTGAATCCTAGTTCTGGGGCTTAACTAAGACTAGGGTTCTTTCGCTTAGACCAAAGGGTTAAAACTATACTTAGGGACAGGGTTTATCACTTGGAAACCCTAGAACCCCAAGCAGTTCTACGTAGTGTGAGGCTATAGGAGATGGAATCCCCTAGAGTTTAATTGAGCGATCAACAGAGTGAAGGGCTGTAGTGAATCCTAGTACGGGGGCATAGTGTTGGATCTAGTCACGGTTGACCTTAGGTTTAGGACCATGTGTATTTCGATTTCCACGACTCATTAAACATTAATAAGGGAGTATAATGTTAGTCTTTCACCAGAAGCATTAGTCCTAGGGGGAGCATTGTCCGGGTGCCCCATCTTCATATCGATTACCTCTATTACCTTTATTGCTCTTCTTGCACTCTTTTACTTTCTTTTAAATTTCTACATATTGATTTCTCTCACCATCGATTTTCTTCATAGGTAAATAGTGATAACGCTTATTTCTGAACACCATTCCTTGTGGATACGACTACCCACTCACCAGGGTACTTTACTACTTTGGCAACTTGTGCACTTGCGGTACACACACGCAAGGGGTGTGTCCCTTGCATTTGAAACAATAGTCCTAGGGTGAGCATTGTCTGGGTGCCCCATTTTATCATTGATTGTCTTCTCCTTTACTCTTGCTCATTTTCTTCTCCATTTTACTTTTCTTTGCATTCATATACTTATATTTTTCGCCATTGATTTTCTCTATAGCTAAATAGTGATAACTTTTGTTTCCAAGCACTATTCCCTATGGATATGACTACCCACTCACCAAGGTTTATTTCATTACTACAATGACTAGTGCACTTGTGGAACACTCATGCAAGTGGTGTGTCAAAGTTTTTGGCGCCGTTGCTTGGGAATAGGGATTTTAGAGATATTTGCACTTTGCTATTTTAGTTGTTCATTGCTTATTCTATTGCACACTTTCTTACTCTTTCGTCATTCTTATTTGTTTTTCTTTCTTTGATTTTAGCTCCATGTTATGACCCATGGCAACCCTTCAACATTGGTTAAAGGAGATACAAAAATTGGGAGAAAAACTCATAGACGGGGAGAATAAGCTATGCAAGAACAGTCCAATCAAGCTAAGATAGAAACTAAAGGGTGTGACACTATGGCGGAACAACATGAGCAGCGGAGAACACTCTCTGATTTTTCAAGACCTGACATTTTGGGCATACAATCGAGTATTGCGAGGCTACTGATTACGGCTCAGAACTTTGAGCTCAAGACTGCATTCATCTAAATACTACAACAATCTGCATAGTTTAATAGGTTGGCCGATGAGGATCCAAACAACCACATTGCGTGTGTGTACCATAAGTGCACGGGCTGTCGAAGTAATAATACTACCCCGGTGAGAGGGTTGTTAAATCCACAGGGAGTAGGGATTAAAGATACAAGCAATTGCTACCTAACTAATGCGAAATACAGAAAACAGGAGCAAGATCAATTGTGTGTGTGCAAAGGTAATCAAAAGCAAGAAAAAATAAAGAGAAATATGCAAGGTAAGAGAGTGCAAGCAAAACGTGAGAGAATGACAATCAATGAGTGAAATAGGGTACCCGGACAAGGTACCCCTAGGATTAATGCTTCTAGTGCAGGACAATGATATTATACTCTCCTATTGATTTTTAATGAGTCGAGGACATCCTTAAATACACGGTCCCAAACGTAAGGTCAACCGTGACTAATCCCAATCATTATGGCCTGGCCATAGGTTTCACTACGACCCTTAACTCTTGTTAACCTGTCAATTAAATCCCAGGGGAGTTCATCTTCCTAAGCCTCACACTATGCGGGATTGCTTTAAGTTTTACGGATTCCTAGTGATTAGCCCTATTCTTATGTATACCTCTAACCCTTTGATCCAGGTGAAAGAACCCTAGTCTCAATTAAGCCCCAGCACTAGGATTCACTACAACCCTTCACTCTATTGCTCGCGCAACTAAGCCCCACGGGAGTTCATCTCCTAGCACTTTGCTCTATTTCACACCGGAGGGGAAAGGGGACGTTTTGCTACCTCAGGACTCACCCTCTCGACCCTCTCCAATCTTAAGTAGTCTAACCCTATAGGATTTGTCACACCTCCAAAGGATAACCTAGATGATTCTCAACCCTAGTGTTACGGCAAAGGGAAAATCAATACAATATGCAATTAAAATTGAAACTCCATTATATTCATCAATAAAGGAAGTATAATAACATGTCATAGAAACATAATCATCCTAGGGTTTACAAGTCTGATACCCATAAGGGGGTTTAGCTCCTCATGGAGCTATATAAAATCCATCAAAGTATATGAAAGAATACAAATCAAAAACATAGATGAAAACCCCCTGGTATAGCGTGGTCGTGGTCTTATGCAGCCGTTGGGCTTCGATGTCGATGTAGATGGCGAGCTCCGATCCTCCACAAGGTCCTCTCCAAACCCTAGCTGTGACTCCCAAGAAGATGAGTGAAAAGATTGGCCAAAAAGATCCAGAAAAGTCTCAAAAGTGCCTTTAAATAGTGTTGAGCCGCGGCTTGAAATCTGCTGAAATCGGGATTTCACACGGGCGTGTGGAATTTTCACACACCCTTATGAAGTCTTTGGTTTGCTGAATTTCGGCAAACAGTGAACAGTAACTTGCTACAGTATTTTTGCCTAAAAACAGTCCCAAATTCATCGTTCTTCATCGAGGCCATTGAATTGGCCACACTATAAATGGTAGATAGTGTCGATTGCTTCAATTCTCCTCAATGGCGAAGTTCTCCTATGTTACACGAGTTAGACTTATTGTTAATGTGACTGCCTTTGCCCCCCTCCAAAGGAGGTTGGCACACACCCACAAGTCTAGACTCGTGCCTTGTTCCTTGCTCGGTCCGAAAACTCCCCAACAACGACAAACACGATCTAACTTTGCTCTTTTTCCTCCAAACTAGCTTCACAACCCTACAATACACAAAAGCACACTATTTAACGATAAAATGTGATAAAAGTAATGCTCAATGTAAAATAATAACACTTCGCATTATTATAACACGAGTACTGATCAATGCTCAAGATTAATGGGGTTTGACACGACCCCTTGCGTGTATCCCGCAAGTGCACGGGTTTGTCGAAGTAATAAATTTACCTTGGTGAGAAGGTAGTCGAATCCACAGGGAATAGGGAGATAGAATATAAGGTTTCACTAATTAAGCTATGCAGAATACGGAGAACGATAATAAGATTGATGAGTGAAAATAATGCAAGCAATAAACTAAATAGAGAGATGGAAGAAAGAAGTGCAAGTAGGAAAATCGAGAAGGACTAACAATGAGTAAAGGGGGGTATCCGGACAAGCTACCTCTAGGGTCTATGTTTCAAGTGCAAGACTATAATATTATGCTCTTCTATTAATGTCAATTGAGTCAAGGATATCCTAAGACTCACGGTCCCAAACCTAAGGACAACCGTGACTAACTCCAACACTATGCCCCGGTATTAGGATTCACAACACCCTTCACTCTGTCACCTAGATGACTAAGCCCCATGGGAGTCCATCTAAACCTCACACTATGTGGAGTTGCATTATGCTCTAGGGATTCCTAGTGATTAAACCTGTTCCTATACGTAATTCTAACCCTTTGGTCCAGGTGGAAGAATCCTAGTCTAGATTGAGCCCCAGCAAATAGGATTCACTACAACCCTCCACTCTATTACTTGCGTAACTAAGCCCTAGGGGAGTTTATCTACCTAATGCTTCACTCTATTTCGACCGCTATTAAATCAAGGAATCGGAGATAGGGAGAAATCACATCGAAGGGGAAAGGGGTACATTGCTACCTCACAACTCTCCCTCTCAACCCTCTTTAATCTTGAGTAGTCTAATCCTATAGGAGTTGTCACACCTCCAAAGGAAAGCCTAGATTGCTCTCAACCCTAATGTCACGTTTAAGGGAAAAACAATATGAAAGGATAATCAAGATTAAAAACTCAATTTTATTCATCAACGATGGAAAGCATAATAATCAATGTCAAAGAAACATAAGAAACCCTAAAGTTTACAAGTCCGAATACCCCACGAGGGGTTTAGCTCCTCATAGAGCTATACATGTTCATCAATGTGAGAAATAAAGCATAAAACATAGACATCAATGAAAAACCCCCTCGAATTGGTGTGGCCGTGGTCTTGTGCAAACGTCGAACCTCGAAATCGATGCCGACGACGCGCTAGAACTTCCACGAAATCCTCTCCGAAACCCTAGCCGCACTCCAGAAAGTTGGGGAAAAGATAGGTCAAAAGATCCCCCAAAGGTTGCAAAAATCCCCCTTTTATATTGTTGAATCGCGGCTTTAAAATTGGACTTATCAGGGGCTTCACACGGCCGTATGGAATTTCCACACGCCCGTGTGAAGCTTCTGTCTCGGCTGAAAATTAATTTCACACGGCCGTGTGGAATTTCCACACGCCCGTGTGTCTTCACTGGATGGCTGAAATTGCAAACCACACGGCCGTGTGGAATTTCCACACGCCCGTGTGACTTCTCTGTCTGGCTGGAAAATGGCTCACACGGCCGTGTGGAATTTCCACACGCCCGTGTGACTTCTCTGGAACACTAATCTTCAGCTGAACAGGCTTGGTAACTTGCCGAAACGCCTCCCGGGTCCATTGTTCTTCATCGAGGCCATTACTTGGGCACACAAGCAACGGTAGGTCGCGCCGATTGCTTCAAGTCTTCTTCTTTCGCGAGATTCTCCTAAGTAACACGGATTGGACTTGTTGTGAATGTGACTGCCTTTGTGCCCCTCCAAAAGAGGTTGGCACACATCCACAAGTCCAAATACGTGCTTCGTTCCTTGCTTGGTCCGAGAACATCCCAACATTGGCGAACGCGACCAAATTTCATTCTTCTTCTCCAATTAGGCTCCACAATACCTTCAATGCACAAGAGAACACAAATGCACACATTTAGTGATAAAACCTGATAAAAGGTATGCTTAATGTAAGATAATAGCGCTTCGCGATACTATAACACAAGCACTTATCAGGGTTACGGATGATGCCATTAGATTTAGGGCCTTCCCGTTTTCCTTGAAGGAGAAAGTGAGACATTGGTTACACTCATTGCCTAGAGCATCAATCACTACTTAGGAGGAGATGGTAGAAATTTTCTTGGCCTGATATTCCCCCCCCCCCCCCCCCCCCCCCCCCCCCCCCCCCCCCCCCCCGAAAAATTTGTAAAGCTTAGCAATGAGATATCTTCCTTTGTTCAAACGGAAATGCAGTTTTTTATTGACCTGGGATAGGTTCAAGGATCTCCTGCGGGGATGTCCACAGCATGGATTCCCTAAGTGGATGATTATCCACACTTTTTACAATGGGTTAAATCTGAGCACGAAGCAACTACTTGATGCTCCAACAGGAGGTACCTTAGGAAGCAAGACCCCTGAACAAGCCCGACACCTCATTGAAGAGATGTTTATGAATAGTTATCAGTGGAACTCAAGGAATAGCAAGAAGGTAGCTGGACTTCATGAGATAGATGCAGTTACTTCATTGGCAGCCCAGGGTAAGTCATTGAGTAAGAAGTTAGATACTTTAACTTCTCCTTGAGTGGTGGCCATTATGAGTTGTACCGGATGCGGGGGAGGACATGCTTCTAGTCATTGTCCTATTGCTATCGGTGGCACTACTTCAGTGGAGCAAGTGGATTTTGTATGTAATGCAATGAGAGTCCAAAGAAGTCCGTATAGTGGCACATACAATCTGGGGTGGAGAAATCACCCAAACTTGTCATGGAGCAGCAATCAAGGACAACAACAAAAGACTAATGCACCACCGGGCTTCTAACAACAACAAGCACTGAGTTTGGAGAACAAAGTGTCAGGGGTTGGAAAACAAGATGATAGATTTAGAGAAGGCATTTACAAGGTTTGTCCAGTCATCTGATATAAGATTTGAATCAGTTGAGGCCACACTTCGTAATCATACCGCATCGTTACACAACTTAGAGTGCCAAGTCAATCAGATTGTGAAATCACTTGCGAAAAGACTTTTGGGGAGTTTCCCAAGCAACACAGAGACAAATCCGAGAGAACAACTGAAGGCGATCTATAGTATTTGAGGTTTTCCCTCTTTGTGTAGATCAATGTTTTTCGATCTTTCCTTGGTTGTTTGCTTGGTGATTTAGTTGAGTTCTCCTTTGTTTTGAGTTGGTGAGGCTTGCCAAGGGTTTAGGGTCAAGTTTTAAGGGTTTTAAAAGGCGTTCGGGTCGTTTGTTGGGCGCACAGGGGTGTGTACGGGCTGTGCACAGCCCTCACAAGCATTTCTGAGGCTTGTGCAGCCTCGTGTGTGGCCTCTGTACAGCCGCACACCCCAGACAGAGGGGTGTGCGGCCACTGTGCTGGGCCGTACACCACCCGCACATCGAACCTTTTTGCTTATAAAAGTCTCGTTTTAGCTCCTTTTTAGCTCATTCTTTCTCCCTAAAGCCCCACATTCCTTCCTCCTCTCTTCTTCTACTTTTCTTTAGAGTTTAGGGCTTGTTTGGAGAAGATTTTGGGCTGATTTGTGGAGCTTGCAATTAATCCCTTGTTTCTTCAAAGTAAGTTCTTCTTCATTCCTTCCTTCTTCTTTGCTTGTTTGGATGAGGCTAGGGTTTGTTAGTTGGTTTATTTTGGAGCTTGAGCTTTGTTCTCCTTCTTGTTCTTTGTTAGTGAAGCTTGAGGATCTCCTTTATCCTCCCTTGTGAAGACCTCCTTGGAGTTTTGAGAAGCTTGGAGGTATGGTTCTTCCTCTTCTTCTTCTTCCCTTCTCTCTTATGGCTCTTCTTTAGTTCTTGGTGAGAAATCCTTAGTAGGTAGTTGTTCTTGAGTTTACATTCTTGATTGGTTGTATTTTCCTTGGTTTGATGAAGGATTGAGAGAGATCCTTCATCTCCTAGGTTAGAGTACTGTAGCTCCGGTGAGCTTTCCTTGTGTTCTTGGTTTCCTTGGTTTAGAGAGAAGCTTAAACCCTTAGATTTGGTTTAGTATGTTGAGTTGTTAGTGGAGCAACCCTAGAGTTCATTAGGGTTGTTTGGTAGAAGAACTTAGGGTTCTTGCTTGACTTTTGCCCTAACAACTTATTGGTGTTTCTTGTGCCTTCTCAAGGAGGAAAAGCTTTGGATTGAAGCAAAGAGCTTGTCGAGGACTAGCGTTCAAGGGAGCAAAGTCGTCAAAGTTGTGAGTGGGACTTATAAGCATAATACTATCCGAATAATACCTATATTCGTATATTTATATATCCTTGTGCATTATGATGCTTGAGTTGGGCTCTAAACGTTTTATGCTTTGGTTTAAGATTTAAACGTGATTTTGGAATGAGATATATATCTATATATGTATATGCATTTATATTTTCTTACTTGAAAATATTACGATTCAAAGGAATGGTTATTTGAGTTGTTATGTGATTAAGAATTTGTAAGTGAAGATTAGATATTCTATGAGTTATAGATTGTATTATTTCACACACCTTTGTCATAATTAGTTTAGTTTCACTTGAATGATACCTTGCATTCTTAGTGGCTTTTGAATGTGTTTTGGCTAGTTGGAGCTGTAACTAAATTGTGACTTGATTCATTTCATAAGCATTATTAAAGTATTTTTATATGTTGTTGAGATTTGAAAATCCTATGTCTTGAAGTATATGTTTCAAATTGTGTATTCTTATGAGATTTGAGATGTTTGATTTGATGACCAAAAAGGCGTATTTGAATCATGGTTAAGTTTATTTGCAAAGTTTGGCAAATGTTGTATTTATGTTTTGAAAGCTTTATTATGACTTCATGGTTTCCAATAGAAGGTTTGAGACTTATGTTATCGTATCCAAATGGATTCATATGCGGCCAATGCCAACATATGCGCATCTTGGTAGCTCTAGACCTAACCAAGGCCATGGTTAGCGACGGAGAGTTTTTGAGGCCATTCTGGACATCATTGTTGATTTGTGATCGATGAGTTAATTATTTCTAAGCATCTTGATATTTGAATTTATCTATAAGAATTGTGCTTATGCTAGGTCCAGGATGGCATGTGTTTTCTTGTTGATTTCTATGAAATTCTATTTGTATTTCAATGAGAAAGATGGTATTATTATGTGATAATTGTTATCCTTATTATTCCCAACTTTTGAGAATTTTCATCATGTTACAATTGATAAACCTTGTGTTTTATAAATTGCTATACTTGTATTTGATTTGGTGTTGTATCGACTTATTTGTATCATAGTAAAGTTTGTTTAATGTCCAGTGTGTTTTATAGCTTGAACCTGTGTTTGGTTTTCCAAAGTTTTATTGTTTTAAACCCTAGTTGGGTATTAAGAATTTCTTGGTATTACTTTATCTCGTTGTATTTTGGTGAAGATTATTTATGTAAGTATGTTCTAAACCTAGTATATTACTAGCAAGTATCTTCACTGATTCATGTTTTAGTACTATTTTCTTTCGGTATATTTCTGGTGGATTTGTGCTAATCCCCTCACTGAGTAACTGTGGTTACTCATCTTCTCTTTCTCCTTCCCAGTTTTGTCGCAGGTAGTAAGTAAGGCGGTGCGGCTGCGTGCTGAGCATTTGTAGCCTTCTTTTGTCCTTGTATCGCTTTTATTCGTGTATGTTATTTTTGGATCATGCATAAATTATTTGAGTCTTGGATCCACTAGTATGTAGAGAACTCTACTGTATGGCGTTGTATCTAAACTATCCTTAAACTTGTGTGTATCATCTTTTGCTATTATTGTCAGTGTCTTTCATCTTCTATCCTTATTGTTGATGTCGTCGTCGTAGTTGTTGTTGTTGTTGTTGTTATTGTTGTTGTTTATATTACTTCTGCCGGCCAGTGTTGTTTTTGAAAATTGGCATTTGTATTAATATTATTGATTGCAAGTTTATTGTTCAGCCTTGCGCTGTCTCGAGGGTTGAATGGCGGAGTATCCCTCCTCGAGATTGTCACGGCGGTGTGTCGTGTCCTGTGGACCTATTGGTCGGGGTGTGACACGATCACTTTGAGGAGTTGTCGTGAGGTTGAGAGTAGACCACCCTTGAGAAGACAAGGAATGAATCACCTACGAAAGTGGAGGTTAAGGAGATACCTAAAGAAAAATAGGTGGCACCCTCACCTTAAAGGCCAAGAGTCCCTTATCCTTTGAGGTTGAAGAATAATCAAAATGATGAGCAAATATAATAAGTTCTTGGGGCTATTCAAGTAGTTTGACATCAACATTCCGTTTGTAGAGGCATTGTCTCAAATACCTCAGTATGTAAAGTTCCAAAAAGACCTCTTGACCAATAAGAGGAAGTTGGAGGAAAGTGCATCTGTGATCTTAGATGCTACTTGCTCGGCGGTGTTGCAAAAGAATATGCCAAGCAAGAAAAAAGACGCCGGAAGCTTTATCATTCATTGTAATATCGGGGACTTGGATAAAGAGAAGGCATTGGCAGACTCAGGAGCAAGCATCAACATCATGCCTTACGCATTTTTCAAAAGCTAGGCTTGGAAGATCCTATACGCACTCGGATGACACTTCAACTAGCCGACCGATCAGTTAGATATCCAAGGGGTATTATCGAAGATGTGCTTGTGAAGGTCGACAAGAACATCTTTCCTGTGGATTTCATGGTGTTGTATGTTGATGAGGATGTCGAGGTTCCATTGATACTTGGGAGGCCGTTCTTGTGCATTTCTAAGGCACTCATTGATATGGATGGCGGGGAATTAACTTTGAGAGTTAGAGATAACAAGCTTACTTATCGCCTAACAGAAGCCATGTGACATTCTCTTGACTTTGATGATACTCTGTATTTTTTTGACACTACTGATGAGGTAATTGATGAATATGTGCAAGAGATGATGTGTTTGCACCCGTATAAGGGGTGGCTAGACCAAGACACGGAGAATGAAGACATTTCATCAATTGCTCTAGTGGACATGGTGAAACCTGCCCCGGTAGTTATGAAGAGGATGATTCAAAAGCTTAAGAGAGCAAAGAGACAACACAAGAAATGCCACAAGGCTAGTGGGGATGAGCATTCACAGAGTAAGGGTGACAAACCCTTGTGTGATAACAAACTCGATCATTCCCCCTCTAACTTGCAAAGATTATGTTCAGTATATTTTCAAGTTGTAGGTAAGAGGGCAACTTTCATTCATGAACCCCGGTGAGGTAAGTGCAGGTACGTCGAGCTTAGTGACGTTAAACAAGCGCTTCTTAGGAGGGAACCCAAGCTTTTAGTGCTTTTCTAGGTCTTAGTTTAGTTTTTGCATGAATAAAAGTCTTAGTGTCATTGTTTTGATCAGTTTTTTATGTGTGCTGTGATTTTCTCATGGATGATTAGTATTTACGTGTGTTTCAATGTGATTGACAAAGTTTTAGGTTGTTTGAGTGTGTTTTCATGGATCTATGGTCATAATTTTATCATATATGCAGCCTCTACACTTAGTATAAATCTTGCAGAAATTTTCTACAAAGTTTGCTGATTTTTATTTAGGGAAAATACACAGGCATGTGGAATTTCCACATGGCCATGTGGATTTATTCAGAACTCAACTTCTCCATCCCAAGAAGACACAAGGGCATGTGAGTGCCCTTGTGTGTGACCTTGTGAAGGGAACACGGCCGTGTGGATCTCTGCAGAGCCAAACTTCCCATCTGGAGAGTCCACAGGGGCATGTGAGTGCCCCTGTGAGTAACCATGTGCAAAGCACACGGCCATGTGCAATTTCAACAGGAACACTTAGGCATATTTTTGGCACTCCAGAAAGGCCACAGGGGCGTGTGGGTGCCCTTATGGCCGGCCATGTGTCTTAGCCAAGTTAGGCACACGATCGTGTTGAATTTCCACACGGCCGTGTGGATGTTCTAAGAAACAAAACAAATGGAACACAGGGACGTGTAACTATCCCTGTGAACCATAACGGAGGAGACACACAGCTGTGTGGACTTTCCACACGGTCGTGTGGATGCCCAGAACACTAAATGGCGCGACTTCTCTTTAAAACTTATTTATGCCTTTTCAATTCTAAACATCTCCACACCGAAAGAAGACTTCCCCTCGCCTTCCCAATCTTTTGGGTGTTTACCGGCTATATTCAAAGTTTAGAGTTTGATTTCGTTGGTAAGCCTGTCATTCATGTTCTTCATTAATCCTTTCGATTCTTTTGTTTATTTTGGTGAATGTTGTGTGGATTTCATGCGTATTTAGTTGATGAATGATAGTGGAACACCTGTAGAATGATTTGAAACGATTTGTATGAGTTTTGAGGGATTCAGCCGTGTCTCTGTCATGCCCTGAAGATCTACACAGGCGTGTAGAATTTCCACACGACCGTGTGGATTCTTACAGAATGAGTTTTGTGTTTGATTTGATTTATTTCTTGTCAATCTTTGTAAGAATGGCACCCAGAACTAAGCAAGTGACCAAAAAATGTCTCCGAGAGCCATCTCTACAGCATTTGGAGTTCACCATACCTGAGCATCAGGTCAGTTTTGAACAGTCTCGTTACTCTGATTTGAGCACATTAAGGACAGCATAGTAGGGTGACGAGATCACAGATGAGGTTGAGGAGCTTCTATCCGTGGGTAGCTTGCGACGTCTATTGTTCATCCGAGAGCCTGCCATCCGTATGCTGACTTTAGAGGTCCTCACTTCCTTTGAGCTCGACCGATCGTATAGAGATTTTTTTAGCGTCAATGCCATCCAGTTCAGAGCATTTTGACAGAATCATAGTATGAGCATGACATAATTTTCCATCTATTTGATACTGTACGATAAGACATACACAAATACAAAGGAGTTTGAGGGCTTACAGATGAACTATCCGAGTAGTCTGACTCCTCAGAGGACATACAAAGAACTTTGTGGCCAGGGACAGTATGAGCCGGGGGTCTCCAAGGCCACTTGTCTCTCTCCACTAGCGTACAGATATATCCATGCCATTCGGAGTATGTCAGTGAACAGCCGAGTTGATAACACGGGAGTACTGAGCTGACAGGAGCTATTATACTTATACTCGATGGTACAGAGTGAGCCACTCCATCTGAGACACATCGTGGTAAAGTACTTGCATAACCAGGGCCAGTACACCATAGTCGTAGTGATCTTCTCAAGCCCGTACATCACGAGACTCCTCATAGGGATTAGTCTCCTGGATTATATTCGAGGGGTTGAGAAGACGATCGTACCATCTCTACTCGGCCTGGAGACCATGAGACAGATGGGCATAGTCAAGAGATACATTGATAGAGTGTATGTGGTGAACATGCCCCCACCAAAGCCAGCTAAGGGAGAGAGAGTCAAGGGCAAGAGTTACCAGCTGACTCTACAGTCACCGCTATAGCAAATAGAGACTGAGATACCTCCTATAGCCCAAGAGCCACTTCCTATGCGTATGTTTTCACCGTCTCGAGCCCATGATCATTTAGAGAGGCTCAAGAGCGTTGTAGGGGTGCTACAGGCAGATTTGGCAGGAGTTCGCGCTACAGGCACGCGAACCACATGGAGGTGATGGTACATCTCGACCTTCTACAGTAGATTCTCAAAAGAGACATGTCATTATTCTTTATAATGAGACCTTGAGCTCTACTTGCATCACCAGCACCACCACCACCGACAGCATTAGCATCACCAGCATCACCAGCACCTAAGCTACCCGAGCCAGATAACGACCCTTGAGCTCTTTTATTTGTTTTCTTTCATTTGTCATTTGCATTTTATTTTGGAGTTGTATCACTCAGAAAGGATTTTCCTTCAGAGTTAATTTTTTTATTTTCAGTATTTTAAGTTGTATTTCATTTCTATATCTTTATAAACTTGATTTTATTTTGCTTTCATTGAGCTATACTGAACCCCCTTGTGTATACGTGTAGATGGTCTTCTGAGTAAGAGATTTAAGGAATAGTTATTGGCATGGCCATGTAGCATTTCACATGGCCGTTTGTGCTTCACAACCCATTAGAACTCAACTTTCTTTGAATGCTTCATCAAACGTAACACTAGTAGTTCAGGGGAGTATTACTTAAATTGCTCACCTTCACACATGTTTTAATTGCTTTATCTCTTTATTCTGCTCGCATGCGTACATTCAGGATAATGTACATCTTAAGTACGAGGGGCGAGGGGGGGTTCACATTACACATGCTTACTACTTATGCATTCAATTGTTCATGCTCATATAGCCAATGCCAGTTCACCTTAGTTGCTACGATTGTATTCTTAAGTTTAGGATAATTTTTAACATTGTATTCCATCATGCTCTAATTTTACTTGAATTTTAGGTAATTTTTTTCCTAATTATCTCTTGTTGTACTACTCGCTCATGAAATCTTTTGGAAACTCAAGTTCAGCATTTAAAGAACTAGTTTTGTACTAGTTAGTTTTAAGTTTTAGCATTGATTGAGTTTTAAAAAAAAAAGCTTTTATAGATATTGTTGATTTTATTAGTGCATTGGAGGTGGAAAGAGCCACTGCGTATGAAGTATGAAGCTACTCCCACAAGTTGGATACTAGTTATGCCCTAATGGAAGAAAGAGCTATCTCATGTGATGAGTGAAAACTACTGCCCCGGCAGAAAATGCTACCACCTCAAAAGTGTGAAAGCCACCTTTGGCGGCCGCCTAGGAAAGGGCTACCTTAGTGGATGTGTGAAGCTACTACCTTCTTTTCCTTGTGTATGAATAAGTCCTTTCTAATAAGAGCTTTGAGGAGTACTTTTTAGGTTGACTTGAGTGAGTTTACACACACTTACACAATATCGGGTTTGTTGTCCTTTTTTATTCAAGTTTTTAGCTAGAGCATTGATTCCCTCTATGTAATCTTTTCGATTCCCCTTGATCGTAGAATGCTTCTTCTGCATGCTTTTGGTGAACCTAAAGCCGAGCACTTTCAATTGTTCTTCCTAAATGCTTTAATGTTTCATGTTTGCTTAAGGATAAGCAAAAGCTTAAGTATGGGTGAGTTTGATAAGTGCTCGTGTATAAGTGATACGAAGTATAATTTTCTTGTGTTGAGCATCACTTTTCTCAGATTTTATCACTCATTCTTGTGTATTTGTGTTCTTTTGTGCATTTAGGGTTATGGAGATGAGTTTGGAGAAAAGAAAAAAAATAGATCATGGACGCACTTGTTGAGAAGACCCTTGGACTAAGCAAGGACCAAGACACAAGTTGTAGACATATGAGTGTATGCCAAGCTCCAAAGTGCTAATGTTATTATAGAAATTTGAGGGGTACAAAGGCAGTTACACTCATAGAGTCCAACTTTTGTAACATTGATAAGTGCTCGTGTTATAATAATGCAAAGCGTTATTATCTTGTAATGAGCATTAAATTAATCATATTTTATCACTATAAATTGTGCATTTGTTTACTTTTGTAAATTGTAGGGTTGTGAAGATAAAGTGAAGGAAAGGAACGAAATTAGAATGTGTTCGCCATTGTTGGGAAGATTCTCGGACTAAGCAAGGAGCACGGCATGAGTATAGACTTGTGAGTGTGTGCCAACCTCCTTTGTAGAGGCATAAAGGCAGTCACATTCACAATAAGTCTAGCTCATGCTAAACAAGGAGAACTTCACCAAATTAGGAGATTTGAAATAATCGGCATGATCTACCGTTGATTGTGTGCCTAATTCAATGGTCTCGATGAAGAACGACGAATTCGGGAGCGTTTTGGCAAGTACTGTAGCAATACTATAGCAATGGAATTGGAGTCTCTATTCGAGACATGGGATAGGTTTAAGGAGCTCCTTCGGAAGTGTCCGCAACATGGATTCCCCGAGTGGATGATCATTCATACCTTCTACAACGAGGTGAATCCAAGTACTAAGCAACTTCTAGATGCAGCCGCAGGAGGAATTCTAGGAAGCAAGACTCCCGGTGAAGCCCGACACCTTATTGAAGAGATGGCTATGAATAGCTATCAATACAACACAAGGGACCGAAAGAAGGTGGCCGAAATTCATGAGGTTGATGCAGTTACATCTTTGGCGGCACAAGTGGAATCACTGAGTAAGAAGTTAGATGTTCTAACTTCACCAAGAGTTGCGGCCATTATTACTTGTAACGGTTGTAGGGGAGGTCACGCTTCGAGTGATTGTCCGATTACTATTGGAGGCACTAGTACGGTGGAACAGGCTGATTTTGTGGGCAATGCGTATAGTGACACTTACAACCCGGGGTAGAGGAACCACCCAAATTTCTCATGGAGCAATCAAGGTCAGTCGCAACAAAAGAGCAACACACCACCGGGATTTCAAAATCAACAAGCACCGAACCTAGAAAACCGAGTGACCGGACTAGAAGGGAAGATGACCGATCTAGAGAAAGCCCTCACAAGGTTCATTTCTTCTTCGGATGCTAGGTTTCAGTCGGTGGAAGCTACACTTTGCAATCACACCGCCTCCCTACATAGTTTGGAGAATCAAGTGGGGCAAATTGCGAAGACTTTGGCGGAAAGACCTCAAGGTAGTTTGCCTAGCAGTACAGAGACTAATCAAATGGAGCAAGTGAAGGCAATTACCTTGAGAAGTGGGAAAGAGGTCGAGAGAAATCTCCCTCTTGAGAAGACAAATGAAGCACCTGAAGTTGAAGAAGTATGGGGAGAAGCACTAAAGGAGAAAGAGGTGGCACCATCACCCTATAAGCCGAGGATCCCCTACCCTTCGAGGTTGAAGAGTGACTAAGAGAACGAACAGTACAAGAAATTTTTGGGTATTTTCAAACAATTGCACTGACAGGATCCCCGAAAGTGCACGGGTTTGTCGAAGTAATAAAAGTTACCCCGGTGAGAGGGTAGTCGAATCCACAGGGAATAGGGAGTTAGAGTATGAGATTTCACTATTAAAACTATACGAAGTACGGAAAAGTAATAATCGATTCGTGTGTGAATTGTGAGAACAACTATACTAAAAGACAAGAAATTAAATAGAGAGAGGTGAAAGATTAGAGAGTGCAAGAAAAATAGATTAAGGAGGATTTAACAATGAATGAAGTGGGGTATCCGGACAAGTTACCTCTAGGATCTATGCTTCTAGTGCAAGACTCCTAGTGGTAAAACCTGTTCCTATGTGTAGTTCTAACCCTTTGGTCCAAGAGGAAAAACCCTAGTCTAGATTAAGCCCTAGTGCATAGGATTCACTTCAACCCTTCACTCTGTTACTCGCGTAACTAAGCCCCAGGGGAGTTTATCTACCTAGCACTTTACTCTATCTTGACTGCTAATAAATCAAGGAAACGGAGGTAGGGAGAAATCACACCGGAAGGGAAAGGGGTACATCGCTACCTCACAACTCTCCCTCTCAACCCTCTTCAAACTTGAATAGTCTAATCCTATAGGAGTTGTCACACCTCCACAGGAAAACCTAGATTGCTCTCAACCCTAGTGTCACATCTAAGGGAAAACAATAGCAAAAATAAAATCAAGATTGAAACTCAATTCTTATTCATCAATAATGGAAAAGCATAATAACAATGTCAAAGAAACATGATAACCCTAGAATTTACAAGTCCGAATACCCACAAGGGGTTTAGCTCCTCATGGAGCTATACATGTTCATCAAAGTATGAAAGAAAGCACAAAGTAAAGACATCGATGAAAACCCCCTTGCGTATGGTGTGGCCGTGGTCTTGTGCGGCCGCCGGAAGTCGGTGACGATGCCGATGACGCGCTCTAAACCTCCACGAAGTCCTCTCCAACACCCTAGCCGCACTCCCAGAAGTTGGGAAGAAGAATAGGTCAAAAGATATATCAAAAAGTCTACAAATCCGGCTTTTATAATGTGGAGTCGCGGCTTTAAATTTGCTGAAAACGGGATTTCACACGGCCGTGTGAAGTTTCTGGAATTCTGATTTTCGGCCGAGTGTGAACAGTAACTTGCTATAGTATTTTGCTACGTACTGCTACAGTATTTTTTGTGGAACGGCTAAGTCTGGAGTTTCATACGGGCACATGACTGACCGCATATAGTAGTAGCACTGTAGCAGGGGTTCCTGTAGCAAGGACACTGTAGTGTTTTATTATAGCACTTCACTGCAGCAACTTACACAAAACTCGGGAAGCTACAATGCCCGTATGCCTGCCCGTATGCCAGCACGCATAACTTGCCGGAATTGGGTTTTTAAGGAGGGTAGTTCATTTTTTCTAATGGAGGAAGCCCTAGGTCTTGTGCTCTCTTGCCACCATCTTCAAATCGGAGCTAGGAGCTGCCGTCGGAGGCCATTCCTGAGGAGAGGACGATGAGGAGAGCGACATACGACGAGATCCACCTTCTTGATCCACTCTTGAGAGGAGAATCGACGAGGGAAGCCACCCCTTTGGTGGCGTCTTTGGAAGCGTTTCAATTGCCTACTTCCACACTAATTGTTTTACAATTCTTCACTTTTATTGTGCTTGCATGCGTACATTGGGGACAATGTACATCTTACGTGTGGTGGAGAGTTCACATTGCACACACTTTTACTTGTGCGTTGCTTTTGCTCATGTAGCCTATGGCGGCTCACCATAGTTGTAACGGTTGTATTCTTATAGTTTAGGAGAATTTTTAACATTGTATCCTATCATGCTCTAGTTTCACTTGAATTTTTAGGGGAATTTTTGCTCGATTATCTCTTTTTGCACTACTGACTCTTGAAATCTTTTGGAAACTCGAACTTGAAGTTTTAAGGACTAGTTTAGTACTACTCTAGTAAGTTGTGAAGTTTTGTGTAGCCAAAAAAAAAAAAAAAACTAGTGAGCTTGTGAATATTATTCTAGCTTTTATTCGTGCATTTGGGGTGGAAAGAGCTATCTCCTATGAAGTATGTAGCTACTCTCATAAGTCGGATACAAGTTATGCCCTAATAAGAGAAAGAGCTATCTCATGGGAAGCGTGAAAGCTACTACCCCGGTAGAAAGAGCTACCTCCTCTAAAGTGTGAAATCCACCTTTAGCGGCCGCCTAGGAAAGGGCTACCTTAGAGGTTGAGTGAAGCTACTACTTCCTTACTTTGTGTATATAAATAAGTCCTTGTAACAAAAGTTTGAGGAGTACTTGTTGGTTCTCTTGAGTGAACTCGCACACACTAACACATTTTCGAGTTGTTATCCTTTTTTATTCGAGTTTTTAGCTATAGCATTGGTAACCTTATGCAATGTTTTGATTTCCCCTTACTTGTAGAATGCTTCTTAAACATACGTTTGGTGAACCTAAAGCCGAGCACTTTCAATTGTTCTTCCCAAGTACTTTCACGTTCTATTTTGCTTGAGGACAAGCAAAAGCTTAAGTGTGGGGGGATTTGATAAGTGCTCGTGTTATAGTAATGCGAAGCATTATTATCTTGTAATGAGCATTAAATTAATCCGATTTTATCACTAAAAATTGTGCATTTGTTTACTTTTGTGCAATGTTGGGTTGTGAAAATAAAGCGAAGGAAAGGAACAAAGTTAGATCGTGTTCGCCATTGTTGGGAAGATTCTCGGACTAACCAAGGAGCACGACATGAGTATAGACTTGTGAGTGTGTGCCAACTTTCTTTGGAGGGGCACAAAGGTAGTCACATTCACAATAAGTCTAGCTCGTGCTAAATAAGAAGAACTTCACCAAATTAGGAGATTTGAAGCAATCGGCACGATCTACCATTGATTCTGTGCCCAATTCAACGGCTTTGATGAAGAACGACAAATTCGGGAGCGTTTCGGCAAGTACTGTAGCAACATCGTAGCAAGCTATTGTTCACTTTCGGCCGATATTCAGAAAACCAAAAAGTTCACACGGGCGTGTGGAATTTCCACACGGCCGTGTGAAATCCCGAAAAGTTCAAATTTCAGCCGTGACTCAACATTATAAAAGCCCGTTTTGGAGACTATTTTGGGGGATCTTTTTGGCTCTTCTTTGCCCTAACTTCTGGAGAGGAACGGTGAGGGTTTGGAGAGGACTTCGTAGAGGTTTGAAGCTCTTCATCGGCGTCGACATCAACGTCCGACGACGGCACAAGACCACGGCCACATCGCACACAAGGGGGTTTTCATCTATGCATTCAATTTGTGTTCTTATTATTACTTTGATGGATTTGTATAGCTCCATGAGGAGCTAAACCCCTTGTGGGTATTAGGATTTGTAAACCCTAGGACTATTATGTTTCTTTTACATTGTTATTATGCTTTTCCATTATTGATGAATAAAAGTGAGTTTCAATCTTGATTTATTTTGTTATTGTTTTTCCTTAGCCGTGACACTAGGGTTGAGAACAATTTAGGTAATCCTTTGGAGGTGTGACAACTCCTATAGGGTTAGACTACTTAGGATTGAAGATGGTTGAGAGGGTGAGTCGTGAGGTAGCGTAACGTCCCTTTCCCCTCCGATGTGATTTTCCCTACCTTCGTGTTCCATGATTCATTAGCGGTCAAGATAGAGTGAAGTGCTAGGAGAAACAGAGTGAAGGGTTGTAGTGAATCTTACTATTGGGGCTTAATCTAGACTAGGGTTCTCTCACCTGGACCAAAGGGTTTGAACTACATATAGGAACCGGGTTTATCACTAGGAATCCCTAGAACCTAAAGCAATTCCACATAGTGTGAGGCTTAGGAAGACGAACTCCCCTATGGCTTAGTTGACAGGTCAACGAGAGTCAAGGGTCGTAATGAAACCTAATGCCCGAGTATAGTGTTGGGATTAGTCACGGTTGACCTTAGATTTGGGACCGTGTGTTTAAGGATCTCCTCGACTCAATTAACATCAATAGGAAGGTATAATAGCATTGTTTTGCACTAGAAGCATAAGTCCTAAGGGTAGCTTGTCCGGATACCCATCTTCTCTCATTGCTTGTCCTACTCTTCTACTCTTACTTGCAATTTCTCATCTTCCACACTTCTCTTTTAATTCTTGCTTTTACCAATTATTCTCGCACTCACTCACTGATTTCCTTTCGCACATCGCGTTAGCTAAATAGTGAATACTTATATCTCAAATCCCTATTCCCTGTGGATTCGCCTACCCACTCACCAAGGTATTTTATTACTTCGACAACCCTTGCACTTTCGGGCCCCTGTCAAACATTGAAGAGTTTCATTAATGTATCAAAAGCAAGAGGTGACATGATCTACAATGTAGTTGTGTGCCCAACTTGGTGGCCTCGATAAATAAAATGAAGTCGGGAGCAACTTTGTAGCAGTTACCGTTCACAGCAGTTTACTGTAACAAAACATTATAGCAATTCACTGTAGCAGTTACCATTCACAGCTCGTAGAAAATCATATTTCAGAGAATCCACATGGGCATGCGGAAATTCCATATGGCATTGTGGATGCCCGATTTCAGCCTTATAAATACAGTGATTTGAGATTTATTTGAGGATCCTTTTCCTATCTTGCGCCAAACTTTCGGAGAGAGCGCGGCTAGGGTTTAGAAAGGTTTTTACAAGCCTTTTGTAGTGGTTCTATGGCACTAACATCGAGTTACTTTGGAGAAGTGCTATTGGGCGAGCTTTCGTCGGGATTGATTTGGTGAGGTGTGCCTTAGGTTTGACAAGGGAACCTTTGGAGAAGACGAAGCTGCTCCACAAGACCATAGACAGAGATGAAAATGGGGTTTTCTTTATGATTTCTATGAACATGATTTCAATCTATTTGTTGATCTTGCATTGCTCCATGGAAAACTAAACCCTTAGTGGGTGCTTGAACTTGTAAACTCTAGGATAACTTTGTTTCATGTTAATTGATGATTTTAATTGAGTTTCAATCTTTCATGTTAATTGTATGATTTTCCCTTAGATGTAACACAAGGGTTGAGAATCCATTTAGGTAATCCTTTGAAGATGTGACAACTTCATTAGGGTTACACTAAACAAGATTGAAGAGGGTCAAGAGGGTGTGTTGAGAGGTAGCGGAATGACAGGCGGCCCGAAAATGCACGGGTTGTCGAAGTAATAAAATACCCTGGTGAGTGGGTAGTCGTATCCACAGGGAATAGTGTTTAGAAACAAGTGTTATCGCTATTTAGCTATGATGGAAATCGATGATGAGAAAAGTATATATGTATAGATGTAAAAGAAAATAAAAGAGTGCAAGAAGAATAATGAGGGTAGGAGAGGTAATCGATATAACGATGGGGTACCCGGACAAAGCTCCCCCCAAGACTAATGCTTCTAGTGCAAAACTTGTATTATGCTCTACAATTGATGCTTATTGAGTCGAGGATATCCTTAAACACACGGTCCCAAACCTAAGGTCAACCGTGACTAACCCCAACACTATGTCCCGGCAGTAGGATTCACGTCAACCCTTCACTCTGTTGCTCACACAACTAAGCCCCAGGGAGTATATCTACCTAACCCGAACACTACGTGGAATTGCTGTAAGTTCTAGGGATTCCTAGTGATAAAACTTGTTGCTATGTGTAGTAGTTCTAACCCTTTGGTCCAAGTGAAAGAACCCTAGTCTAAATTAAGCCCCATTGCATAGGATTCACGTCACCCCAAAGCCTTGGGGAGTTTATCTACCTAGCACTTCACTCTATCTCGACCGCTAATTAACGAAGGAAACGGAGGTTGGGAGAAATCACACCGGAAGGGAAAGGGGTACATCGCTACCTCACAACTCTCCCTCTCAACCCTCTTCAATCTTAAGTAATCTAACCCTATAGGAGTTGTCACATCTCCAAAGGATAACCTAGATTGCTCTCAACCTTAGTGTCACGGCTAAGGGAAAAACAATAGTACAAGATAATTAAAATTGAAACTCAATTAAATTCATCAATAAAGAAAGCATAATAAAAGTCATAGAAACAATGTCATCCTAGGGTTTACAAGTCCGAATACCCACTAGGGTTTAGCTCTCGATGGAGCAATACAAAATCAATAAAGGGATTAAGAACATATGCATAAAAACCATAAAGAAAAACCCCCTTGTAGATCGTATCGATGGTCTTGTGGAGCCGCCTAGTCTTCTCCACGAATCCCTTGTCAAGCCTAGGGCACACCTCGCCGAATCGATGCCGACGAAAGCTCCCCCAATAGCTTTCTTCCAAAGGATGTCGATGTCGATGCGGTATATTCGCCTCCAAAGACCTCCAAGAACATCTCCAAACCCTAGCCGAAAGACCCCAAAAGATAGGCAAGAGATAGAAGGGGGGGTCCCCAAATAGATTTGAAAACGGGCTATTTATAGGCTGAAATCGGGCTGAAATCGGAGTTCCACACGCCCCTGTGGATTTTCCACACGGGCTATAAAATTTCCACACGCCCGTGTGGAAATTCTGTTTTGCTAATTTTCCACAGCCTGTGAACAGGAACTTGCTACAGTGTTTTTGCTACAGACTTTTCCTACATTGGTGCTACAGTACTCGCCGAAATGCTCCCGAATTCATCGTTCTTCATTGAGGCCGTCGAATTGGGCACACAATCAACGGTAGATTATGTCGATTACTTCATTTCTCTTCATTGGCAAAATTCTCCAATCCTACATGAGTTATAGACTTTTGTGAGTGTGACTGCCCTTGTGCCCCTCCAATGGAGGTTGGCACACACCCACAAGTCTAGACTCATGCCTTGTTCCTTGTTTGGTCCGAGAACTCCTCAACAATGGCGAACATAACCTATTCTTGCTTCTTTTTCCTTCATTTTATCTTCACAACCCTACAATGCACAAAAGTAAACAATTGTACACTTTTTAGTGATGAAATCTGATTAAATCAATGCTCATTACAAGATAATAACACTTCGCATTACTATAACACGAGCACTTATCACGGAATATCCCCTTTCTCTTCCTATGTGATTTATTCTACCTCCATGTTCTAAGATTTCTTTGCGGTCATGATAGAGTGAAGTGCTAAGAGATGAACTCCACTGAGGCTTAGTTATGATTAGGGTAAAGTGTTGTAGTGAATCTTAGTGCTGGGGCTTAATTATGATTAGGGTTCTTTCACTTGGACCAAAGGGTTAGAACTATATTAGGGAATAGGGTTTATCACTTGAAGTCCCGAGAACCCCAAGCAGTCTCACACAGTGTGAGATGTTGAGAGTAGCTATCAGTGGAACTCAAGAGATAGGAAGAAGGTAGACGGACTTCATGAGATAGATGCAGTCACTTCATTGGCGGCCCAAATTGAGTCATTGAGTAAGAAGTTGGATACCGTAACTTTTCCTAGAGTGGTTGCCATTATTAGTTGTACTGGATGCGGGGGAGGACATGCTGCTCGTGATTGCCCTGTTGCCATTGGTGGTATTTCTTTAGTGGAACAAGTGGATTTCATAGGTAATGCAATCAGACGTCAAGGAAATCCGTATAATGGCACCTACAATCCGGGGTAGAGAAATCACCCAAAATTGTCATGGAGCAATCGAGGGCAACAACAAAAGACTAATGCACCACCGGGGTTTCAACAACAAGCACCGAATTTGGAGAACAGAGTGTTGGGTTTGGAGAACAAGATGACGATTTAGAGAAGACACTTACAAGGTTTCTCCAATTGTCGAATACAAGATTTCGATTAGTTAAAGCCACACTCCGCAATCATACGGCATCATTACATAACTTGGAGAACCAAGTGGTCAAATTGAGAAGTCTTTATCGGAAAGACCTCAAGGGAGCTTTCCTAGTAACACGGCGACAAATTCAAGAGAATAAGTGAAGGCGATCACTTCGAGAAGTGGTCGCGAAGTTGAGAATAGACTCCCCCTTGAGAAGACAAGGCATGAAGCACCCAAGGAAGTGGAAGTTGAGGAGATACCTAAGGAGAAGGAGGCCCACCTTACAAGCCAAGAATTCCTTTCCCTTTAAGGTTAAAGAATTGCCAAAATGATGAGAAATACAAGAAGTTATTGGGTCAATTCAAGTAGTTGCAGATTAACATCCCATTTGTGGAGGCGTTGTCTCAAATGCCTCGCTATGCAAAGTTCTTAAAAGACCTCTTGACCAATAAGAGGAAGTTGGAGGAGAGTGCATCTCTACTTGCTTGGCGGTGTTGCAAAAGAATATGCCGAGCAAGAAGATGGACCCTGGAAGCTTCATCATTCCTTGTAACATTTGTGATTTGGGTGAAGAAAAGGTATTGTCGGATTCAGGAGTAAGCATCAATGTCATGCCTTATATCTTCTTTCAAAAGCTAGGTCTATGAGAGCCTAAGCCTACTCGGATGACACTTTAACTAGCCGACTGATTAGTTAGACATCCGAGGGATATTATCGAGGATGTGCTCATGAAAGTTGACAAGTATATCTTTCCTATGGATTTAGTGGTGTTAGATGTTGATGAGGATATCGAGGTTCCATTGATTCTTGGGAGGCCGTTCTTGCATACTCTTCCATGGCACTCATTGACATGGATGATGGGGAGTTAACTTTGAGTGTTGGAGATGACAGGCTCACTTACTGTCTCACTGAGGCCATGTGACATTCTCTTGACTTTGATGATACTTTGTATTTTATTGACACTACTGACGAGCTAATTGATGAATATGTACAGGAAATGATGTGTCCAAACCTGTACGACGAGTGGCTATACCAAGACATGTAGAATGAAGACATGTCATCAATTGGTCTAGTGGAGGAAGTGGAACCTGCCGCGGGAGTCATGAAGAGGATGATCCAAAAGCTTAAGAGAGCAAAGAGACGCCACAAGAAATGCCCCAAGGCTAGTGGCAATGAGCATTCATGGAGTAAGGGTGAAATGCTCTTGTGTGGTAACAAACTTGATCATTCCCCCTCTAACTTGCAAAGGTTATGTTCAGCATGCTTTCAAATTATAGGTAAGAGGAAAACCTTCATTCATGAGCCCTCGTGAGGTAACGGCAGGTACGTCAAGCTTAGTGATGTTAAACAAGAGCTTGGGAGTCAACCCAAGCTTTTAATGTTTTTCTAAGACTTAGTTTAGTTTTAGCATAAATAAAAGTCTTAGTGTTTGTGTTTGATCCATTTTTATACATTTGCTATGATTTTCTTGTGGACTACCGGTATTTTCTTGTGCTTTAATGTGTTTGGCGAAGATTCAGGTCATTGGAGCAGGTTTTTATAAATAACTGGTCAAGATTTCATTATTTTTGCTGTCTTTATACATAGTATAAGTCTCTGAAATATTTTGCAGAGGCTGTAATTTTTTTCCAAGTAATCTAGAGAAGACACATGGCCATGTGGAATTTCCACACAGCCGTGTGGATTCCTGGAGATTGAGCTTGTGTTGATTTAATCGGTTTCTTTTCAATTTTTGCAGGAATGGCTCCCAGATCGAAGCAAGCGATAGGAAAACATGTCCAAGAGTTCTCTCTAGAGCAATTAGAGTTCGCCATACCCGAGCATCAGGTCAAATTTGAATGGTTATGAAATTGAAGTTTGGACAGTCGCGTTACATTGATTTGAGCGCACTAAGGACAGCACAGTGGGGTGACAATATCGTATATGAGGTTGAGGAGCTCCTTGTCGTGGGTAGTTAGCAGGGATTACTTTTCATCTGTATGCTTACATTGGAGGTGCTAGCATCACTCAAGTTCTATTGTTCGTACAGAGATTTTTCAAGCGTCGATGTTATCCAATTCTGTGCTTTCGGCCATTGCTACAGCATGAGCGTGACACACTTTTCTATCCGATTGGGCCTATATGACGAGGTTTATACTAACACAGAGGAGTACAAGAGCCAACTAACGGATAATCCTGGCAGTTTGACTCCATGGCGCGCATATAGAGCACTATGTGGCCAGGGACAATACCAGCCGGGAGTCTCTAAGGTCACGCCAAGATGGCATACATATATCTCCACGCCGTTCTCAGCCAATTAGTGAACGGCCATGGGGACAGTACCGGAGTTCTAAGTCACCAAGAGCTCCTCTACTTGTATTCGATGGTATAAAGCGTGCCACTCCACGTGGGACATATTGTGGCAGAGTATTTGCGCTACTAGGGACAGTACGCTCGGGTTGGAGTCATCTTCTCAGTCCTATACATCACGAGACTTCTCATTGGGATGAGTCTCCTAGACGATATTCGAGGGGCCGAGAAGACGATCGTACCATCCCCTCTCATTCTGGAAACTATGTGATAGATGGGCATTGTCTAGAGATATAGTGACGGGGCTGAGGGATAGTGTAACGAGGCCGAGGGTTTGTAGCCGGTGTTGCAACCACCACAGCAGTAGACAAAGACAGAGGTATCCCCTGTAGCACAGGAGCCAACTCCAGTGTAGATATTTTTCTCCCTCTCGAGGCCAGGATAGATTAGAGCTGCTCGAGAGTGCTGTAGGGGTACTATAGGCAGATTTGGTTGAGATTCGTGCTACACAGGCTATGAACCACAAAGAGGTGATGGCGCGTCTTGACATCTTACAACAGATTCTCAAGAGAGATGTAACATCACCCTTTGTGATGAGACCTAGAGCTCCACCGGCATCACCAGTACCACCACCATCGACTATGCCAGCATCACTAGTACCTGAGCCCACCGAGCATTTCTTATTTTGGACTTGTACTACTTAGAAAGGATTTTCCTTCTGAGTTTATCTTTTTATTTTCATTGTGTCGAGTTGTATTTCATTTTCTATATCTTTATATATTTATTTGGTTTTTGTTGAGCTTTACTGAATCCCCTTGTGTATGTGTGCATATGGTCTTGTGAGTAAGGGAATTGAGGAATAGTAATTGACACGGTAATGTGACCGTGTGTGCTTCACAAACAGTTGGAACTCGACTTCCAATGAATGTAGCTCCATAAAATGTAACGCTAGGAGTTAAGGGGAGTATTGTTTCAATTGCCTATCTTCACATATTACGCTTTGATTGTTATATTCTTTATTGTGCTTGCATGCCCATCTTTTTGCCCGATTATCTCTTGTTGCACCACTTGCTCATGAAATCTCTTGGAAACTCAAGCTCAACATTTTAAGGATTAGTTTAGTAGTAGTTAGTTAGTTTTGAGTATTAGCATTGATTTTAATTGAATTAAAAAAATTGTTCTTTTGTGAATATTGTTGGCTTTATTTGTGCATTTGGGGTGGAAAGAGCTACCACCTATGAAGTATGAAGCTACCCTCATAAGGTGGATACTAGTTATGCCCTAATGAGAGAAAGAGCTATCTCATGGGATACGTGAAAGCTACTACCCCAGTAGAAAAAGCTACCACCTCGAAAGTGTGAAAGCCACCTTTCGTGGCCTCCTAGGAAAGGGCTAGTTTAGAGGATGTGTGAAGCTACTACCTTCTCTTGCTTGTTTATAAATAAGTCCTTATTAATAAGAGCTTGAGGATTATTTTTTGGGTTGACTTGAGTGAGTTTACACACACTTACACAATCTCGGGTTTATTGTCCTATTTTATTCAAGTTTTAGCTAGAGCAATGATACCTTTTATGCAATGTTTTAATTTCCCCTTACTTGTAGAATGCTTCTTTTGCATGCTTTTGGTGAACCTAAGGGTAAGCACTTTCAATTGTTCTTCCTAAGTGCTTTAATGTTTTATTTTGCTTGCTTAAGTGTGGGGGAGTTTTATAAGTGCTCGTGTATAAGTAATACGAAGTATACTTTTCTTACATTGGGTATTGCTTTTCTCAGGTTTTATCATTGATTTTTGTGTATTTTTGTTCTTTTGCGCATTCAGCGTTGTGAAGACGTTGTTGAAGAAAAGAAGCAAAAGTAGGTCATGGATGCACTAGTTGTGAATAATCTTGGACTAAGCAAGGACCAAGGCACAAGTTGTAGACATGTGAGTGTGTGCCAACTTCCAAAGAAGATGGTTTAGTCATATTGCCTTAACTTCCAAAGAAGAGTCTAGCAGATTCACTGTAGCACATGGGGAAATTTCTGGGCAGAAACTTGGTTCGAGTTATATTGCCTTAACGATTACTTTATAGGAGGCCGTCTGCCCCATCCAAAGAAGATGGTTTAGGTCATACCATCCAGTATACCATCCAATATGGACCCTGTTTTGGACCCGGTATGCCTCGGGTTTTGGGGTTTTGAGCCCCATTTCACTTCTATACGACCCCCCATACCATCCGTATGCTTTGGGGGTATAAAAACACAATTTTAGGGCTTTCTAGGGGACTTTTCTCTTGGCCTTTGAGGGCACCGCCACCACACCTTCTTGAGGCTTTCCAGCCACCTTTTGGCTGTGATCTTTGTGGTAAACAAGCACACATCATCACTAAGATGGAGAGGAGTATAGGAGATGAAGTTAGAGTGAAGATCTAAGCTATTATTAACAAACTTGTGAAGTGATAAGTGCTTGTGTTATAGTAATGCAAAGCGTTATTATCTTACAATGAACATACCTTTTATCATATTTTATCACTAAATGGTGTGCATTTGTGTGCTTTTGTGCATTGTAGGGTTGTGGAGCCAATTTGGAGAAAAAAGAAGCAAGAATAGGTTATGTTCGCCTTTGTTGAGGAGTTCTCGGACCAAGCAAGGAACAAGGCATGAGTCTAGACTTGCGGGTGTGTGCCAACCTTCCATTGGAGGGGCACAAAGGCAGTCACATTCATAAAAGTCTAACTCGTGTAGGATTGGAGAATTTCGTCAATAAAGAGAAATGATGTAATCGACATAATCTACCGTTAATTGTGTGCCCAATTCAACGGCCCCGATGAAGAACGATGAATTCGGGAGCATTTTCGGCGAAGTACTGTAGCAGCCAATGTAGCTAATTACTGCAGCAAGACACTATAACAAGTTACTGTTTACAGTATGCCGAAAATCAGCAAAACAGAATTTCCACACGGCCGTGTGGAATTAACAGACAGGCATGTGGAAATTCTGCAGCCCGTGTGGAAAATCCACAGGGTCGTGTGGGACTCCGATTTCAGCCTATAAATAGCCCATGTGGAATTTCCACACGGCCGTGTGAACCATCTTAGAGCTCATCCCGAGCATCACAGGGGCCGTGTAGTTGATCCTATGAACGACCTTGTGAAGGGCAATTTCCACACGGCCGTGTGACATTCTGCAGAACTGCAAATCTCATTCCAAAGAGTCTACAAGGGCGTGTGGATGCCCCTATAAGTGCCCATGTGTTACGGCACACGGCCGTGTGGAATTTCCGCACGGTCGTGTGAAACTCTGTAGAGACTTCCCTTCCACCCCAAGAAAACACAGGGGCATGTGGCCGCCCCTGTGAGAGGTCCTGTGAAACCCACACGGCCGTGTGGATTTCTCACACGGCCGTGTCGAACACTTAGAGTTTTTCGGGATATCTAGAGAGGCCACATGGGCATGTGGGTGCCTCTGTGGGCGTCCTTGTGCTTGGCTTGGTTGGGCACACGGCCGTGTGGAATTTCCACACGGCCGTGTGTGTGTATTTAGAAGCAAACAGAGGAAACACAAGGGGGTGTGACTGCCCCTGTGAACCCTACCAGTGGAGGCACATGGCCGTGTGGATATACATAACACGATAGGCTATAATTTAATTTTAAAATCATTTTCGCCTTTTAATTATAAATGCCTCCACACTTATGGGATGCTTCCGCCCATTTTTCCAACCCTCTCTTCGTTTATTTAAGGAGTTTTTAAGTTGTTTTCCAGCCATATTCGAAGTTTTTGATTTCCATTTCATCGGTAAGCATCTTTTCTCCTTTTCTTCATCAATCTTTTCTTTCTTTTTTAGCCCCAGGATCACAATCAACAACAGCAACATCATCGGCACCAGTAGTAGACGACACCGACGATTGAGGTGTTTCTAGTTTTATGTTTCTTTTGTTTTATTTTACTTTTATTGAGCTTCAATGAACCCCCTTGTGTATACGTGCAGATGGTCTTGGATGTAAGGAAATTGGGGAATAGTCATAGACACAGTCATGGGACCGTGTGTGCTCCACAATCCATTGAGACTCAACTCTCAATGAAATTAGCTCCATCAAACGCAACACTTGGAGTTCAGGGGAGTAATGTTTCAATTGCACACTTCCACACTAATTGTTTTAATTGCTATATGTTTTATTATGCTTGCATCCATACATTGAGGACAATGTACATCTTAAGTGTATGTGTGTGTGTGTGTGTGTGGGGGGGGGGGGGGGGGGGGGGGTTCACATTGCACACACCTTATACTTGTGCGTTTAATTGCTTATGCTCATGTAGCCTATGGCGGTTCACCTTAGTTGCAACGGTTGTATTCTTAGAGTTTAGGAGAATTTTTAACATTGTATTCTATCATGCTCTAGTTTTTACTTGAATTTTTAGGGAATTTTGACTCGATTACCTTATATTGCACAACTTACTCTTGGAATCTTTTGGAAACTCGATCTTGAAGTTTTTAAGGACAAGTTTATCGTCGTTCTTAGTTTTACTTTGGAAAATGAATATAAATATATATATATATATATATATATATATATGGAAAATGAAAAAGAAAATATATGAGTTTGTGAATATGTGCTTTGTTTTATTTATGCATTTGGGGTGGAAAGAGCTACCACCTATGTAGTATGTAGCTACTCTCATAAGTCGGATACAAGTTATGCCCTAATGAGAGAAAGAGATATCTCATGGGATGCGTGAAAGCTACTACCTTGGTAGAAAGAGTTACCTCCTCGAAAGAGTGAAAGCCACCTTTGGCGGTCGCCTAGGAAAGGGCTACATTCGAGGTTGTGTGAAGCTACTACTTCCTTTCTTGCTTTTCGTATATAAATAAGTCCTTGTTAACAAAAGTTTGAGGAGTACTCGTTGGGTTATCTTGAGTGAGTTCAAACACACTTACACATTTTCGAGTTGATTGATCCTTTTTATTCATGTTTTTAGCTAGAGCAATGATATCTTTATGCGGTGTTCTGATTTCCCCTTACTTGTAGAATGCTTCCTTTGCATACGTTTGGTGAACCTAAGGCCGAGCACTTTCAATTGTTCTTCCCAAGTACGTTCATATTTTATTTTTTCTTGAGGACAAGCAAAAGCTTAAGTGTGGGGGATGACACAACCCCTTGCGTGTATCCCGCAAGTGCACGGGTTTGTCGAAGTAATAAAATTTACCCCTGGTGAGTGGGTAGTCGAATCCACAGGGAATAGGGAGTTAAAATATGAGATTTCACTATTTAAGCTATTTGGAGTATGGAAAGATAAGAATAGAATCGATGAGTGAATATTGAAGCAAATATAATAAAAGACAAGAAATTGAATAGAAAGATGGAAGATGAGAAAGTGCAAGTCAATGAGGATCTAGTAATGGGTGAAGTGGGGTATCCGGACAAACTACCTCTAGGATCTATGCTTCTAGTGCAAGACTATGCTATTATACTTTCCTATTGAAGTTAATTGAGTCGAGGAAATCCTTAGACTCACGGTCCCAAACCTAAGGACAACCGTGACTAACCCCATCATTATGCCCCGGTATTAGTATTCACATCGACCCTTCACTCTATCACTTCCATGACTAAGCCCCAGGGGAGTATATCTACCTAAACCTCACACTACGCGGGATTGCATTAAGTTCTAGGGACTCCTAGTGGTAAAACCTGTTCCTATGTGTAGTTCTAACCCTTTGGTCCAAGTGGAAGAACCCTAGTCTCGATTAAGCTCCAGTGCATAGGATTCACTTCGACCCTTTACTCTGTTACTCACGTAACTAAGCCCCAGGGGAGTTTATCTACCTAGCACTTCACTCTATCTCGACTGCTGAGAAATTAAGGAAACGGTGGTAGGGAGAAACCACATCGGAGGGGAAAGGGGGCGCTCCGCTACCCCAAGACTCACCCTTTCAACCCTCTTCAATCTTAAAGAGGCTAATCCTATAGGAGTTGTCACACCTCCAAAGGACAACCTAGATTGTTCTCAACCCTAGTGTCACATCTAAGGGAAAACAATATCAAGATGATATCAAGATTGAAACTCAATGTTTATTCATCAATAATGGGAAAGCATAATGACAATATCAAAGAAGCATAATAACCCTAGAGTTTACAAGTCCGAATACCCACAAGGGGTTTAGCTCCTCATGGAGCTATACATGTTCATCAAAGTATGAAAGAAAGCACAAAGTAAAGACATCGATGAAAACCCCCTTGCGTATGTTGTGGCCGTGGTCTTGTGCGCCCGCCGCACGTCGGTGACGATGCCGATGACACCCTCTAAACCTCCCCAAAATTCTCTCCAAAACCCTTGCCGCAATCTCCAGAAGTCGGGGAGAAAGATAGGTCAAAAGATATTTTTAAAAGTCTCCAAAATCGCTATTTATATTGTTGAGTGCGGCTTTAAAAATCGGACTTATCGGGATTTCACACGGCCGTGTGGAATTTCCACAAGGGCGTGTGATGTTTCTGGCTTGCTTGAAAATTAATTCACACAGCCGTGTGGAATTTCCACATGGGCGTGTGAATTCTCTGTCTTGCTGGAAAATTAATTCACACGGCCGTGTGGAATTTCCACACGCCCGTGTGAATTCTCTAGAATTCTGAATTTCGGTCGAAGATGAACAGTATTTTGCTACAATAACTTGCTACAGTAATTGTCTCGAAACGCTCCCGAATTCATCATTTTTCATTGAGGACGTTGAATTAGGCACACAATCAACTGTAGATCGTGCTGATTGCTTCAAATCTCCTAATTGTTGAAGTTCTCCTTGTTAGCATGAGTTAGACTTATTGTGAATGTGACTGCCTTTGTGCCCCTCTAAAGGAGGTTGGCACACACTCACAAGTCTCTACTCATGTCGTGCTCCTTGCTTAATCCAAGAATCTTTCCAACAATAGAGAACACGATCTAACTTCGTTCCTTTCCTTCACTTTATCTCATAACCCTACAATGCACAAAAGTAAACAAACGCACACTTTTTAGTGATAAAATCTGATTAAATTAATGCTTATTGCAAGATAATAACGCTTCGTATTACTATAACACGAGCACTTATCAGGGGAGTTTGATAAGTGCTTGTGTTATAGTAATGCAAAGCGTTATTATCTTAAAATGAGCATACTTTTTATCAGATTTTATCACTAAATGGTGAGCATTTGTGTGCTTTTGTGCATTGTAGGGTTGTGGAGCCAATTTGGAGAAAAAAGAAGCAAGAATAGGTTATGTTCGCCTTTGTTGAGGAGATCTCGGACCAAGCAAGGAACAAGGCATGAGTCTAGACTTGCGGGTGTGTGCCAACCTCCATTGGAGGGGCACAAAGGATGTCACATTCACAAAAGTCTAACTCGTGTACGATTGGAGAATTTCGCCAATGAAGAGAAATGAAGTAATCGACATAATCTACCATTGATTGTGTGCCCAATTCAATGGTCTCGATGAAGAATGATGAATTCGGGAGCATTTTCGGTGAAGCACTGAAGCTAATACTACAGCAAAACACTGTAGCAAGTTATTATTTACTATTCTGCCGAAAATCAGCAAAACAGAATTTTCACACGGCCGTGTGGAATTAACAGACGGGCGTGTGGAAATTGTGTAGCCCATGTGGAAAAGTCCACAGGGTCGTGTGGAACTCCGATTTCAGCCCGATTTTAGCCTATAAACAGCCCGTTTTCAGATCTATTTGGGGATCCTCCCCTTCTATCTCTTGCCTACTTTTTGTGGGGCTTTCAGCTAGGGTTTGGAGAGGTTCTTGGATGTCTTTGGAGGCGATTATATGGCATCAGCATCGACATCTATTGGAAGATAGCTATTGGGGGAGCTTTCGTCGGCATCGATTCGGCGAGGTGTGCCCTAGGCTTGACAAGGGATTCGTTGGAGAAGACGTGCGGCTTCACAAGAACATCGATATGATCTACAAGGGGGTTTTCTTTATGGTTTTAAGGCATATGTTCTTGAACATTTTACTGATTTTGTATTACTCCATGGAGAGCTAAACTCTAGTGGGTATTTGGAGTTGTAAACCCTAGGATTATTATGTTTCTATGACATTGATATTATGCTTTTCCATTATTGATGAATATATTTGAGTTTCAATCCTAATTATCTTTTGCAATTGTTTTCTCTTAGCCGTGACACTAAGGTTGAGAACAATCTAGGTTATCCTTTGGAGGTGTGACAAATACTATAGGATTAGACTACTTAAGTTGATGAGGGTTGAGAGGGTGAGTCGTGAGGTAGCGAAGCGTCACCTTTTCCCTCCGGTGTGATTTCTCCCTACCTCCGTATTCCTTGATTTTTTAGCGGTTAAGATAGAGTGAAGTGCTAGGAGAGGAACTCCCCTGGGGCTTAGTTGCGCGAGCAACAGAGTGAAGGGTTGACGTGAATCCTAAGCACTGGGGCTTAATTTAGACTAGGGTCTTCCACCTGGACCAAAGGGATAGAACTATACATAGGAACAGGTTTAATCACTAGGAATCCCTAGAGCTTAAAGCAATCCTACGTAGAGTGAGGCTTAGGAAGATAGACTCCCCTGGGGCTTAGTTGACAGGTCAACGAGAGTCAAGGGTCATAGTGAATACTAATGCCAGGGCATAGTGTTGGGGTTAGTCATGGTTGACCTTAGGTTTGGGACCGTGTGTTTAAGGATATCCTCAACTCAATTAACATCAATAGGAAAGTATAATAGCATAGTCTTGCACTAGAAGCATTAGTCCTAGTGGTAACTTGTCCGGGTACCCCATCTTTATATCGATTACCTCTCCTACCTTTATTGCCCTTTTTGCACTCTTTTACTTTTACTTTCTTATATATATACATAGTCAATTCTCTTATCATCGATTCCATTTATAGCTAAAATAGTGATAACACTTGTTTCTGAACACTATTCCCTGTGGATATGACTACCCACTCACCAGGGTATTTTATTACTTCAACAACCCATGCACTTGCGTGGTACACAAGCAAGGGGTCGTGTCATGAAGCTTCATCCATTCAATGGAATCACAAACTAAAGGGAGTTTTCATTACTTCTTTTATGTTTTTGTCTTCATTATATGTTGTATAAGTGTCTCTTATCATGATGGATTAACTTATTATTGTGTTTTAATTTGGATGAACCCTAGGGTTTATCTTGTGTAAGAACTTTGGATGTTGATTTGTCATTTAATTTGATGGTTGTTTGAGATTCAATTTTTCATGCTTTAATGTCTAGAATTACAATTGTGGAAAAATCCGTAATTATTTTATGAGTTGTGCACGTAGATGTGACCTACTCGCGTGTGCTAGCTCTAGGGGAGATTGAAAGGGGATTCTTGTACCGACAAGCTGAGAGATCAGGTACCGGTAGCCCTCCATCATTAGGTTTAAGCCGAAGGATAGTAGGTTTACTCCTATTAGAGATTTTATGAAGCTCATTGCGATCGTAGGTAGGTTAATCCGGAAGAGATTCCGATTAACACTCATATGGGATTAGGGGTTAGTCGCTAAGAGATCGGGGCTAATCTACTCACGAGGTCTCTAGGTCTCAACTACCATCAATGCATCTTTATATCATCCTAGTCTGGGCCTTAATAACAACCCTAGGTGGATTCCTTGTCCAAACAGTCCTTCTCATGATTGTTACTCCCTTGTTTGTTTACATCTGTCTGCTAGTTACCAGCCATAGGATTAGTTTAAGTTAGTTTGTTTGTTTTATGTCCTCTCTACTTATATTGAATTGTAGGCTAGAAAATAGATGAAGAGTGAGTAATAGTACTTCCGTGGCCCTACGGAATATAACCCCTATGTCATATACAGAGTATTACTTGGCCATCCCGTACATTTGCAGGGAACCAATCATGTTTTTGGCGCCGTTGTCGGGGACATTCAAGGAATATTAGGAAAGCTTATAATCTATTGCTCTAGCCATTCTTCTTTTCATTGTACATATTACTCTTTGTACATATTTTTTCTTATTTTATTTGACTTTGTTCTTTTTATTCTCTTTTGTGTAAGGTACAATTTCTTAGCAACTGCAAGGGGCTAACAATCGGCCAAGTTCTTGGTGTGAGCAACTACAAGGAAAGAAATTTAACACCTATGATGTTTTTGCCGCATTTTTGGAAGGTACTAAGACCCAGTCTTCGCGTAAGGATATCAAGCTCGAGGCTCACTCCAATGTCATGAACACTTGCTTGGATAACATGAACACCCATCCTGAAGACAACTTAATGAATGACGCACTCTCATAAGAAAAGTCCAAGAATCTTTTCACAGGCTAGAGAGACGGGTTGAGGAACTTGCTGAAGTAATGGCCAAGAAATAACCAATTCATGTGCCAAGCATTGAATCTCCAACTACAAGTAACAATGATACTGAAGAGACCAAAGACAAAGATGAGATGGAAGAAAACTCTGGTCTATTGGAGGTTGAAAGGGTAGAAAAAGTGGCATCAATATCACTTAAGCAAGCCCATGGCATAGATATGAATGAACACACCAAGCACAAAAGAGAAATATCCAGGATAGTTGAAAATGTGGGTAGGAAGTCAAAGCCAATTAAAACACTACCTATGCCGGGGTTGGATGATTCCCAACCGAAAATTTTTCCATGGAAGCCCAAGCAATGCCTATGGAAAATTCATTAGCATCCAACATTGGTTGAGGAAGAAAATTTGGGTAGGATATTCATGCCATGCAAGAGCCCATCCATGCCTTGCTTAAACAACTCTCACCCAAAGCTATTTCCGTGGAGACCTAAACAATTTTCTAGAGTGCTCCATGGAAATTAAGTCGAGAATAGAATGGAAGCGGAGAGGATACTTGTGTCATCAAATAATACGCCCAATTCACGATTGCATAACTCCAGGCATAAACTTTTTCCATGGAGGCCTAAAGGTACCATGTTCAAGGTTTCTACAAGCTCATCATCCCAGAAGGTAATTCTTTTCTTTCATGGAAGTAGCTATGATACATGTAGTCGGGATGAACACACCCTCTTCAAGCCTCCTAAAGGTAAGAAAGAGGTATGTCAAGCTAGTGACGTTAAACGAGCACTTCTTGGGAGGCAACACAAGCTTTAATTTCTTCATTTTCTTCTTTTTGTGTTTTTAGTTGAGTGTGGTTTGTGTACTGGTGTTTCTTTCATATTTTTGTTTGTTTGAATAAGTTCATTCTCACATGCCTTGTGTATTTTTCTCATCATCTTTTTGTGTTTTAATCGATAACCATTTGAGAAACACATGTTTTTGAAGTTATGCCATGCATTAGATCGAGTTTTTAAGCATTTCTTTCAAGTTGGAGGTGTTCTAAATCAGTTTGAAACCTTTCCTATTCACTTGGAGAAGCAATTTTTGGGCTAAGGAAACCTTCCAGGTTCATACAGCATCAATAAAGCCATTTTGGAGGCCGTCTGCCCCATGCAGAGAGCTTACACTAGTCCATACAGCCTCAACAATGGGCGTATGGGAGGTGGTATGCCGTGGTCTCTATGCTTATCACCTTCACCAACTTTTCTCTCTTCATTTCTTCATTCTACCAGATTTCTTTCTTCTTTCTATCTCATTCCTTGGCCAAATCTTCTCATTTTTTTTCTCCTAGATCACCTCCTAACCTCTTTGAGAAGTCCATCTAGTGGTTTTCTTCAAGCTTAACTCTAGTTTTCCTATGGTTTCGTCGGTAAGCTCTTTGATGCCTTAACTTTATGTTTCTCATTTTTCTTGTATTCTTGGAGCTTTTGTGTGGATGTTTTCAAGCATTTTACTTGACTTTGGTGTTGTGGATGTTGTGGTTAAGGTTCCCATTTATTTTATGTACAAATGTTTTGACTTTTCATGTTTTTGGGGAGGTTCTTTTGAAGTGAACAGTACTCATATGGCCCCCCATACGGCCGTATGGTCACTTTACACCATTTTATCCAATTTTTCTCCATCTTTTACACAACATTTTGTATTGTCTTGGATTCCTCTAGGCTTGATTAGGTTTTTCATGACTTGTAGAAATGTGGAGGATGAAAAATTTGACGAGCAACCATGGAGTTATGTTTACAACACACTGAAGAACACATTTTCGATGAACCCAATTCCAACGACAAGAGCTAGCATGGATACTTTATTTTGTTGTTTTAGACTTTATTTTCTAGCTCTTGTGTTCTTTTTGTGTTTTGTTTTAGTTTTTACATGATTACTACCCATCTCTTCTTTGTAAATTTTTGTGGAATGAAGATGCGCCCTTTTTGCCTTGTAGGGCATTGATGGAAGTTTGGTGAGCCTCTCCACATTTAGTGGAAGCCATACCCGATGATAAATGCCTAAATATACATATTCTATATGTATTCTGGTGTATGTATTGTGTATTTTTATATGAGTTGATGCCTGTTTTTGGTCTAAATTGGTTTCTTTCGTGTTACAGGTACCAATGAGGCCCTAGCAAGCGCGATGACAGAATTGGATAAGAAATCGGCATCGAAAACACTGTTTCTGAGCCGGTACTATAGCGATACTTTACCAACCACTGTAGCACGAAGACTTGAAAAAATGGCTTGGTCTGGAGTTCATGTGGGCAACCATGCAAGCGCATTGAAGATCGCATGCAGTACTGTAGCAATACATGTAGCAACTTAAGTGATTTTCAGGATTTCTCAGAATTCTTCTCTTCCCGCATGGCGACCGCATGCGAGGCCGCATGGCGACCTGGATTGGGTTTTTAAGGACTTTTTGGAGCAATTTGAGGGGAGAACCCTAGTATTTTAGAGAGCTTCACTTCACCACCTTGATTTGAGAGTTTGAGGCCGGGTTTTGGAGGAGATTCTTGAGGAGAGGACGAAGGGGAGAGCACGACACGATGAGTCCACACCTTTGATCCACATTTGAGAGGAAGATCGACGAAGGAAGCCACTCCTTGGGTGCCATCCTTGGAAGCGTCATTCGGCCTTTATCTTTTGAGGGAGTGTTCTCATTATGTTATTTGGTTGTTTTCATGTATTTTCTTGCTTATTTTGTGATCATGAGTAACTAAACCCCAAGGTCACCAGATGTAGGTAAATCTTGGGGTTGAACTTGTGTTGTTTGGATGCTTGACTTAGTATTTGCATTTGTTGTGGTTTATGATCCATGTTTAGTGTATCTTGAATGCCTTGGTATGTATGAGAACTCTATATATTAATTCCTAGAAAATACTAGGTTGCATGACCATTGCCCTAGTATTAGGCTCACCAAGCTTGGAAGTGATACATGTACGAATACACCATGAACATCGGGTATTTGTAACCCTCCAATTGTTAGGGTTGTCCTTGATTGTGTCTCAACCCTAGCTTGAGAAATCCACTACTCCCAATGCGATCGTAGGAGGGTTTGGGCGGAAATAATTCCGTATTTCAATACTTGTATCGGATTAGGGACCAAACACCGTGACCATCGAGTTGGTCTAACTTAGGGTTTCTCGGTCCAAACCACCCACCGCCATGCTAGTTAGGGCATCCTTAGCACTTTAGTAACCCCCGAGGGAATCGTCATCTGTGACCATTCCCTTGCCTTGATTCCCCTCCGTATTTGTATTTGCTATTTACATGCTATTTACATCCGTAGATTACTTGAAGTTCTCTCTACCAAGTGATTGCTAAGGTTAGACAACATTGTGATAAGCAAGTAAGAGTAGATTCTCGGGCCATTAGGAATATGACCCCCTCGTGCTAGCGTGAGGGATATTACTTGGCGACCTCGTGCACTTGCGGGTTAGCAAACATTCAACCAAGTTTTTGGCGCCGTTGCTGGGGACCCACGAGGAATATTTGGAAAACTTAAAGCTTGTTGATTTGACCATTTTATTTTGTTTTTCTTACCATTCTTGTTTATATTTCATCATTCCATTTTGCTTATTTTTCCTTTAATTTCTTTTATTTGGTTTTACTATTTTTTTTTTGTACATATTTCTCTTTCTCTCTATAGACTATGGCTTTGACTAACACTTGGGCTTACAATTACAATTCACAGGAACCATATTTCTCTCCTCCAAGCGTACCATTGGGGTTGGGTGAGATTGTCCCCAGTGATGAACAGTGGATGAGACCACCAGTTGGTAACATGGCCACTACAATTCTCGAAGAACTAGGGGCTCAGGCCGTGTTCAGCCAATATATGGAATCTAGTGTGGGACAACCAGTGACAGAAACCTGCCTACCAAATTACCAACCTGAAGCTTTTAATCATGAGCTAAGAAAATATGTTGATTATCCTACAGATTCTTTGATGCCTATGAGAGTGTGGTAGATCAAACTTGGACTGGCATCCAGAGGTGACCGCCTATGTGCCAGAGGGTAATGCACATGAGATTGAAAATGTGTTTCAGTGCATGGAAGAAGTGTTGGGCATTGGTAGCCCACCAGTGGGGGACTACAGTGACACCGAACAGTCTGATCTTGGGAATTATGGGAAGCAGAAGTCATCAATTGAAGAACCCACAGAATTAGAGTTGAAACCTTCCCCGAACACCTGGAATATGCTTTCTTGGGAGAGGGGTCCAAAAATCCAGTCATTATTACTTCAGATCTGACTGTTGGGTAGAAGGAGCAGCTTCTAAATGTGCTTAAAAAGCATAAAAAGGCAATTGTGTGGAAAATCTCAGACATTAAGGGGATCAGTCCATCTTTCTGTACTCATAAGATTCTTATGGAGGACAATCATCGACCCCGGGCAATTCCTCAACAGAGACTCAACCCGAACATGAAAGCGGTAGTGAGGAATGGAGTTATTAAACTATTGGATGTAGGCATTATTTACCCCATTTCTGGCAGTGCATGGGTAAGCCCAGTGCAAGTGGTACCAAAAAAATGAGGAATGACAGTTATTACTAATGAGAAGAATGAACTTATTCCCACCAGGAGTGTCACAGGTTGGAGGGTGTGCATTGACTACAGGAAACTTAATGATGCCACAAGGAAGGATCATTTTCCCTTACCTTTCATTGATCAGATGCTTGAGCGATTTGTGGGCCATTCTTATTACTGTTTCTTGGATGGTCTCTCCGGTTATTTTTAGATTCCCATTGTCCCTAGAAGATCAAGAGAAAACCACTTTCACTTGTCCATATGGCACATTCACATACCGTTGTATGCCTTTCGGGTTATGCAATGCACCGGTAACATTTCAACGGTGCATGATGGCAATTTTTGAAGATATGGTGGAAGATATCATGGAAGTATTTATGGATGATTTCTCGGTCTTTGGTGATTCATTCGAGTTGTGCCTTAGAAATCAGGAATGAGTTTTGAACAGGTACGAGGAAACTAATTTAGTTCTCAGTTGGGAAAAATGTCACTTTATGGTTAAGGATGGTATAGTGCTCGGGCATAAAATCTCACAAAATGGGATCGAGGTAGACAGGGCAAAAGTTGCAACTATCGAAAAACTTCCTCCTCCTACTTCAGTTAAAGCAATCAGAAGCTTTTTGGGGCACACAGTGTTTTATAGAAGGTTTGTGAAGGACTTTTCATCAATTGCCCGACAGCTTACAAAACTACTTGAAAAGGATGCCCCTTTTGAGTTCAATGACGATTGTATGAATGTCTTCCTCACCCTGAAGATGAAGCTTGTGGAAGCACCGATTATGGTCTCCCCAGACTGGAGTCCGCCATTTGAGTTAATGTGTGATGCAAGTGACTTTGCAGTGGGGGCCCTACTTGGGCAGCGACAAGACAACCATTTCCATCCTGTCTATTATGCAAGCAAAACTTTGAACGATCCTTAGGAGAATTACACCACCACCGAAAAGGAAATGCTCGCGGTCGTTTTCGCATTTGACAAATTCTAGTCATATTTAGTGATGTCCAAGGTGATTGTGTATACTGATCATTCTGCATTGAAGTACCTGTTGAATAAACCTGACCCCAAGCCTCAACTAATCCGATGGGTTCTACTATTACAAGAGTTTGATTTGGAGATAAGAGATAAAAAAGGGGCAGAGAACTTAGCAGCTGATCACCTTTCGCGCCTTGACAACCCATATGAGGGTGTCTTGCAAAAAGGAGAAATAAATGACACCTTCCCTAGGGAGCAGCTCTATAGCATTCAAGTGATTGAGCATGATGAGGCTCCGTGGTTCGCTGACTTCGCGAACTATTTGGCGGCAAGGGCATTTCTGAAGTGGCTCACATTTCAACAAAGGAAAAAATTCTTCGCTGACCTGAAGCACTATACATAGGAGGATCCATTCCTATTCAGGATTTGCTCTAATCAGATTGTAAGGAGGTGTGTCTCAAAAGACGAGGGGCATGACATTTTGTTGCATTATCACTTAGGAGCTACTGGGGGCCACTGCAGCGGGACCAGAACAGCTAAGAAGGCACTTGATGCGGGGTTCTACTCGCCTACCATGTTCCAAGATGCGTAGTCGTTGGTGCAGCAATGTGATAGGTGTCAGAGAGTTGGTAATTTATCAAAAAAAGATAAAATGCCTCAAACTTGGAACCAAGCCTGCGAAGTATTTGATGTGTGGGGAATCGATTTTATGGGCCCGTTCCCTAGTTCCCAGGGCAACAAGTATATCTTGTTTGCAGTGGATTATGTCTCCAAGTGGGTGGACACTCAGGCCTGCTCGTCTTGTGATGCAAGGGTGGTTGTCAAATTCTTAAAAAAATTGTTCTCTCGGTTTGGAACCCCAGGACAATCATAAGTGACTGGGGAACTCATTTCTGTAACTCTCAGTTACAGAAAGTTCTTAAACGATACGGGGTATCTCCCTGAACATCGACCGCCTATCACCCTCCAACAAGTGGTAAAGTTGAAGTGTCGAACATGGAGTTGAAGCGGATCTTGGAAAAGACTGTCAACCACCACTGAAAAGATTGGGCAGACCAGCTCGAGGATGCACTTTGGGCATACAGAACTACATTCAAGACCCTTACTGGATCAACGCCCTACCAACTGGTCTATGGAAAGGCATGTCATTTGCCAGTGGAATTAGAACACAGAGCCTATTGGGCGATAAAGCAACTCAACTTCGACTACCATCTTTGCGGTCACAAGAGAAAATTTTAATTGAATGAGTTAGAGGAATGGTGAGCTTTGGCATATGAAACTCCAGTCTGGTACAAAGAGAAGATGAAGGAATACCATGACCGACACATTAAACAACCTAAGTGCTTCCAAAGTGGGGATCATGTACTTATTTTCAATATAAGGTTGAGACTTTTCCCGGGGAAATTAAATTCGTGATGGCATGGACCATATATGGTCACTCAAGTATTTCCTCATGACACCATTGAGATATCTCATCCACAACATGGGACGTTCAAAGTCAATCGGCACCGGTTGAAACATTACTTCCTGGGTAATAACTCTTCACCGAAAAATGGTGGTATCTACCATCCCTTTGTCCCACCATGAGTATGAGGTAAAACATGTCGAGCTAAAGACATTAAAAAAGCGCTTCTTGGGAGCCAACCCAAGTCTTTAAATTCATTGCACTTATTTTTTTCGTATTTCTTGTTGTTGTGTTTGTGTGTTTTTCGTATTTTTGTTGTGTTTGTGGGCTTGAGTGCTATCGTAGTATTGTGGTTGTGGTGGTTGTTTAGTTATTTCCCATAATTTATTTCATCATGTTGCACCATAATTTTTGTGAATCTTTTATTCTCTCTTGATTGTTGGTGCTTCATTTTCCATGTTTTCAATGCCTGTGAGTATTTTCGGCTTTGCTTTTATGTGATTCTTGATTGCTAGGATGAGTATGTTTGTTTTTCGGGTTTGTTTGTAAGCATTTTGAGTGCATGGGGGTTCTCCAGCCAACCATGCGCCCTGTTATGCGCCCGGATAGCAGGCCGCATGCAATCCAGAGGTCTGTGTGGCCTGCATGCGGCCGCACAGATGCCCGCGTGCAATTTAATGCCTTGTGCGGCCTGCTATGCGGCCGCACAAGAGCCTGCATGGGTTGTTGAAGTAATAATTACCCTGATGAGTGGGTAGTCGAATCCACAGGGAACGGAAGTACTAGTAATGACTAATTCTCAGTTATCTAGTCGAATCGATAATATGAAGCAATGGATGTAATGTGTAAAATAAGAAAATCGCAAGCAAGCAAGTAAAGGAAAACGATAAAGGAGATCTCTATCAATGAAGATGAGATACCAGGGCAATGCTCCCCTAGGCTCTATCATGAAGTGCAAGACTAACTAAATGCTTCTAAACCGAGTTCTATGAGTCGAGGCAATCCAAGAATAATCGGTTACTACCTCCAGGCCACCGATACTAGTCCCCTACAAGATCCCGGAGGAGAAATCGCTCAATCTCAACACCTCACAACCCATATGACAGCAATGAACTTTAGGGATACCTAAGAGTGAAACCGATTCCTAAAAATAGATCTAACACTACTTCTAGGTGAAAGATCCCTAACCCCTACAAGGTCCCGGTGGAGAAATCTATCAATCTCACACCTCACACCCCATACGGTTGCATAAAACTTAGGAAAAACGGAGATAGGAATCACTCAATCGGAAGGGAAAGGGGACACTCCTCTATCTCAAGACTCACCCTCTCAACCCTCTTTAACCTTGTATGTTCTAATCCTCAATGGAGACCTCTCTCTCATTAAGGTAACTACTCAAGCATAAACAATTAATCACAATGATGAACATGTCAAGCAAGTAATGATTAAACAAGGTTAAAACTCAAATTAACTCGGAATTAAAAGAAAGCATAAAGAAAGTCAATGCATGAATCGAAGCCTAGGGTTCACATGCCCAAGTATCTACTAGGGTTTAGCCCTCCATGGGGCTTATTACAAAGAAAAATATAATGAAATAAAGAGCAATGCAATCCATGAAAGTAAACCCCCTCGAATTCGTGATGATGGCCTTGATGAATCGTTCAACGTCTCGAAGGAACCTTCTCCGAAGCTAGGTCGCCAATGGATCCCCGATGCCAGTCACATGCCTATCGAAGTTGGTGAAAAACGCTCCAAAGACCTCGTCCTTGAAACCCTAGCCACTCTCGCCTTCAATTGTGCGCAAAAAGTCCCCAAAGAATCGGCAAAAAGGGCTATTTATAATTCTGAAACGCGCCAGTCACATGCCTCTATGCGACCACGTGAATTCCCACGTGGTCGCGTGGGACTTTCATGCGGTCCAAACTCTCTTATCTCGAGTCCACATGGTCAGGCACACGTCTATGTGGTGAGTTATAAGACTTTTCCTCCATCGAACCATCATTTGGAAGCTTTAGCTATCTTCACACAAGTAGGGACATGAAGGTGTGACTGCCTTTGTGCCCTTGCATCACACAAATCGGCTTGAATTCTTCTAGAATTGGCACACACCCTCATGTACATAAGCCCCTCTTGTGCCTTGACACTTGTGTTGTACAAAAGCTCCCAACAATAAGTCTTTATAACCTATCTTTACTTCTTTTTTCCTCCTTCAACATTTTCACAACCTAATTGCACAAAGGAACACCCAAATACACTTTATGAGACATAATCCATGGTAAATTGATGCTCAAAGCATGTAAAACAAGTAGATAAAACATGTCTACTCAAGCACTTATCACCGACCCCTTTACTTCATCTCCTCCACTTCATTTCAGCACTATTCACTCATTTTCCATCACTCTTCTTCTCTTTTCCTCTTCATTTCTCCACCATTTTCCTTCATTCTTTTTGCATTAAAACACTCTCCTCATCCTAGAAAACGATTTTTTGAGAGGTTTTCAAGGTTTTATCAAGCTTTTAGCCGAATTCCACTTCATCTTCTACTTGGTGCCCTAGTTCAAGGTAAGCTTCATATCTCATTCACTCTAGGGGTTTTCTTGGTTTAAATGGGGGGAAATCTTTGTGATTGTTGTTGTAAACTATTCTTGTGATTGTTCATCTTGAATTTGAAGCTTTGTACATTTTCATTGCTACTTTTATAAGAAGAAACTGTACTAAATTTTTCCCGAGATTACTGTAGTAATGGCTACAAAATCAGCCTTGTTTCTTCATTAAGCATTTTTATCATAAAATTTTGGCTTGATGAAGATTGTACTATCTTGTAGGGATGCCAACCAAGCATATGGCCTCCAAGTGAGTTAGGAGAAGCTCTCCACTTCCGTTTGCGAGCTTACATTTAAGAGTGAAGCCCACAAGACAAGGTTTGCGTTGTTGTCAAGAAGGAAGTTCGGCACCGTTCGAAATATTGATTGGGAAACCTTGAGGATTTTGGGCCTCGACAGTGCCGTCCGGGATTTCATCTCTCATGACGGGTGGGATAGTGTATTTGAGATTGATGAGCCCACCTATAGAGAGTTGACCTTGGAAGTGTTGAGTACATTTGAGGTTACCGGTTATTGTCACTTTATGTGGCAAGCAAGTACTGTATCCTTCAGAGCTTTTGGTAAGAGGCACAAGATCACTCAAGAACAGCTGGGTGTGTACGTTAGGCTTTACACATATGAGTTCTCCCAAACTCCTGAGGTTAAAAGCTTGCCCCATGATTTCCAAAGCTCAGTCGCCCATGATTCTTTCTGGAAGTCCATTGCTTGCACGTCATCGAAGAAGACTTCCAGGATGTCGGACCCCATTCACAGATACATTCAGGCTTTGCTATCCAGAAGTGTGAACGGTCGCGCTAATTCTACCGGGGTAGTTACACGTACCGACTTGCTTATGATGTACAGTATCCTTGAGCGTTACCCCATCCACATGGGCCATCTTTTCACCGAACGTATTGCACATCAGTGGACTTCTACTCGCCTTGGAACTATATTTGCCGGACCATACATTATGCGCATCATCAGGAGCCTAGGCTTGATTGAGCTCACCCGAGTCATGAGTGTTGTGGTCTCTATCACACCGCTTGGTCTGTCGACCCTAGTTTATATTGGGATAGTTGAGAGGTCAGGAACCACTTATCGCCTCCCGCACAGGGGAGGCATGAGCGCCCATGATCCCGGCACCTCTCGAGACTCGGAGACAGGATCTGATTCTGATTCAGAGTCTTTCCCTGTCCCTAACCCAGCACCCAGCTGGAGTCGATCGTCACTTGAGGCCAGTTTTACGGAGTTCCGCATCGAGGTCCGGCAGTAGTTGCAAATCCTTGGGACATCACAGGAGGCGTTGGCGACATCACTGAGGGAGTTGGCCACATCACAGAGCCGCATAGAGAGCAGCATGACCGAGATCCTATCATATTTGCGCAGCTCATCATCATCTGTCGGCACTTCCTCCACAGCTACCACGTGCTTTGCACCATCGCTCCCTCCAGATCTCTACACTCACAGCACTACTTTTAAGTTTCCTGTTGTTTGTATTTGTTTTTTTTATTCCTAGACTTGTTTGCTTGTATTTTGTACTTTTTAGTTAGTAAGGGTCCCGACCCTCCTAAACTGTACTTTCCTGTTTTGATCCTTTCTTACTCGTCTCACTCACTTTTTATTTTCTGGGGTGTGATATGTTTTCTTTTCACTTTCAGGACTGATCATTATGGAATCTTCACACCTCTTGCACCTCACAACTGTCCCCGGTTCATGCACATTTGGAGTCCATCTCATCGACTAATTGGGGAAGTTTCTTCACATCATCCTTTTATTTTTATGGCATATCTAGCACCTTGCTCTGCTGATCTACGTACATTGAGGGTAATGTACAACTTTAGGTGTGGGGATGGGGTACTTTACTTATTTTGCATGCATGATTACCGATGATAGCTATGATTTTAGTGTTTAGCACTTCCTAGCTTGAAAGAATGATAGAAGTGAGTTGTCTTTTTATACTGTGCTTGAATGATGTCCTGCTTTATCTTTAGTGCTTTTCCATGTTCTATTATGATTGCTTCCACCTTATACACTCCAACCAACCCATTATGATGATTTTAGCATTAGACTATTAAATTCTATCTTCAATATTCTTTTAAGAGCTTTTGAGTTCCTTCGTTGTTTTCTGTAGCCTTAAGTGAACTATTGTGGCAGATTACCCAAGGACATGAGATATAGTATGTACAGTCGTCGAAAAAAAATTGAGTCTATGACAGTATTCCTCTGCTATTTTAGCATGAATGCGTCTATATAGACTGTAATTGACTAGATTGGGTGGCTCTTGTATCTAATCAGCATATGCATCCTTCTGAAAGATTTGTTGTGCAGTCTATGTTAGTCGGACTCAGAAAAAAAAAATTTGTATATAGGCAGGAAAGGAATTAAGTATCTCTACTGCATCTCTTGGAACCTGTTGCATAGTCATTTAAGAGCTAGAGTTTTATTTAGGAACCCAAAAGACTTTTAACTGAGTATTGAAGATGTCTTTGACTATCTAATGCCACTCTCACTGTATGTGGGATGAATGGACACCTGGGGTAATCCAAGATGTGGAGGTTAAGGTTGGCAGCCAGCACACACTCATGGAAGCACTTTGGATAAAACAGGGCCACCATTACTTGATTACTAATAGAGCAGCTCACTTTCGGGATTTCTATCCACCGGTGCTAGTGGAGTACTTTACAATTGAGCTTGAGGTCTTATGTTTAGTCATTATCATCTTGCCCCTATTCTTCATGTGTGTTTGCTTGGGGACAAGCAAATGCTTAGGTGTGGGGATGTTTGATAAACGCCTAAATATACATATTCTATACGTATTCGGGTGTATGTATTGTATATTTTTATATGAGTTGATGCCCGTTTTTGGTCTAAATTGGTTTTTTTCGTGTTACAGGTGCCAATGAGGCCCTGGCGAGCTCGATGACAGAATTAGAGAAGAAATCAGCATCGAAAACACTGTTTCTAAGCCCGATGCTGTAGCAATACTTTAGCAACCACTGTAACACGAAGGCTTGAAGAAATGGCATGGTCTGGAGTTCATGTGGGCAACCATGCGGGCGCATCGAAGATCGCATGCAGTACTGTAGCAGTTCCTGTAGCAACTTACGCGATTTTCGGGATTTCTCAGAATTCTTCTCTGCCCGCATGCGGCCTGGAATGGGTTTTTAAGGACTTTTTGGAGAAATTTGAGGGGAGAACCCTAGGTCTTTAGAGAGCTTCACTTCACCACCTTGATTTGAGAGTTTGAGGCCGCATTTTGGAAGAGATTCTCGAGGAAAGGACGACGGGGAGTGCACGACATGACGAGTCCACACCTTTGATCCACATTTGAGACGAAGATCGATGAAGGAAGACACTCCTTGGGTGGCATCCTTGGAAGTGTCATTCGGCCTTTATCTTTTGAGGGAGTGTTCTCATTATGTTATTTGGTTGTTTTCATGTATTTTCTTGCTTATTTTGTGATCATGATTAACTAAACCCCAAGGTCACCGGATGTAGGTGAACCTTGGGGGTGAACTTGTGTTGTTTGGATGCTTGACTTAGTATTTGTATTTGTTGTGGTTTATGATCCATGTTTGGTGTATCTTGAATGCCTTGGTATGTATGAGAACTCTATATATCAATTGCTAGAAAGTACTAGGTTGCATGACCATTGCCCTAATATTAGGCTCCCCAAGCTTGGAAGGGATACATGTACGAATAGACCATAACCATCGGGTATTTGTACCCCTCAAATTGTTAGGGTTGTCCTTGATTGTGTCTCAATCCTAGCTTGAGAAATCCACTACCCCCAATGCGATCGTAGGAGGATTTGGGCGGAAGTGATTCCGTATTCCAATACTCATACGGGATTAGGGACCAAACACCGTGACCATTGAATATTTGTACCCCTCAAGTTGTTAGGGTTGTCCTTGATTGTGTCTCAACCCTAGCTTGAGAAATCCACTACCCCCAATGCGATCGTAGGAGGATTTGGGCGGAAGTGATTCGGTATTCTAATACTCGTACGGGATTAGGGACCAAACACCGTGACCATCGGGTTGGTCTAACTTAGGGTTTCTCGGTCCAAACCACCCACATGCATGCTAGTTAGGGCATCCTTAGCACTTTAGTAGCCCTCGAGGGAATCCTCATCCGTGACCATTCCCTTGCCTTGATTCCCCTCTGTATTTGTATTTGCTATTTACATGCTATTTACATCCATAGATTACTTGTAGTTCTCTCTACCAAGTGATTGCTAAGGTTAGACAACATTGTGATAAGGAAGTAAGAGTAGATTCTCGGGCCCTTGGGAATACGACCCCCTCGTGCTCGTGCGAGAGGTATTACTTGGCGACCCCGTGCACTTGCGGGTTAGCAAAATTTTCAACCACTCGACATGTATAGCTCGCCGTACCTTGTGTTTGGGTCACCTCTCGCCATTTACACAAGATGAACCGAGGAAGTTGGTTTTCACCCTCTTGTATTGTTTTTATTGAATATACTTTCTTGTTATTTATGATTAGTATACATTGAGGGCAATCTACAACTCTAGGTGTGGGGATGGTTGTATTACATGTATTAGGGTCATTATTTACATGCTAGTGTTGTCAATGATGGCTTTATTTATTCTTGTTGGATTCTTCACGCATGGACTAATGATTGATGTGAGTTACATATATTTCTTATGCTCTATTGAATCCTATTTCACATCTAGTATTGTCTTGTGCAATGAATTTTTTGTTGATGCCCTGGGAATAGCCAACATGACTACTTTACCTCTCTTATATGCTTAACACACAACCTTGAGTACTTGGCCTTAGAAGACTAAGTTCTATCCTTCAATGAACTTCTAAGAACTTCTAAGCCTTGTTCAGCTAGTCCTAATTTTGTGATTTGTAGTGTAGTCTAAAGACATGATCTAGGGTGAATTCGAAAAAAATGAGTCTATGTCAGTATTCCTCTACTAATGAAGCATGATTGTGTCTATGTAGACTGTAATCGAGTAGTTGGGCGGCTATTGTGCCTAACCAGTATGTGCACCCTCCAGAAAAATTTTTGTGCAATCTATGTTAGTTGGACTTAAAAAAAAGGAAAAAAAAGAAGAATAAATATGTATATACGTGTAAATAAAAAACCTAGTGATCTTTTAACTGCCTACTTGGTGTTTTAAGGAGAAAATGGATTCAGTTTCAAATTCAGGAGTTAGAAGGATCTTACTTGTTCATTGAGGCAGCATTTACCATTTTAAGACCCAGTATTCTATGTATGTGGAGTTATTAGCATCTAGAGCTATACTTGATGACAACCTTGAGTGCTTCCTTCTTCTCCCCTTGAGTTTTGCTCTTCAAATTGCCTCTCCAATCCGGTGATGATGGTGGAAATGGGTGGAGATGATGGTGGAGAATGGAGGAGATGATGGTGGAGAAGGATGGAGAGGATGCTGGCCAAAGACAAGCTCTCCAAAGCCCTAGAAAGCCTTAAATAACCCAAACAAAGCCTCATCAGCCCGTGCGTGTGCGGGCACTGTGCGGGCCGCACAGTGCCCGCACACCCTTCTGTCTGTCCTGTACGGGTACTGTGCGGCCGCACACTGGCCGCACACTGCTACAGTAACGGTGCTACAGTGGAAATACTACAGTAAAATCGCTACAGTAACTTCCTCAAATCCACTCTTTTCTTGCCCGAAACTTGAGGATACGTGTGAGCATCAATAAATTCTTCGATGATGCCAAAAGAAGCTCAAACACGCACTAGATGGTCTTCCGATGTCCTGAAATGATAATTAACAAGAAAAGCGCGTAAAGGGCATCGGAGACATACAAAAATGCATGAAAGTAAATAAAATGTACATAATAAAAGTGATGTATTTAGACACTTATCAAATACCCCCCTACTTGAGCGTTTGCTTGTCCCTAAGCAAACAAACATGAATAACAAAAGGGATTGATAAGTGGCTAAATACACAACCTCCGGCTTAAGTGTAAGTGTACAATAGCAATGGTAAAACTCAAGATACTAAGCTAGAACCACTTAAGAAATTTCATGCATTCAACGGCAATGATATGATGTGTGTGTGCAACCCCTCTATTTCGAAGCCCTGTAGTCCAAGTCAGGTAGACAGAACCCCGAGGACCACATCTTGCGGCAAATCACGCCACTTAGTGGAATTCGGCCTTGAAGTGGTAGAGATGCTCCTAGTAGGCTCCCAAGGATCTTTCCTCTATTGTTCGAAAAACCACCGGTCGTTACACTTTCTTCTGTTATACACATATATGTACATGTATAAGTATATATTTACACACATATTTTTTTCTGGACTAACATGAATTGCAAATCCACATTACCTGGAACTTTACACATTCATATAAACGCGCTCATGCCTTTATAGCTTTTGGCGAGAGGCACACTTTGGTTAGGAGCAAGAACCCCAGGTTACTTCGCTAGTAGGGCAGAGGAACACTGTCCTTTTTTTTTTTTTTTTTTTTTACCGTGTTGAGCGAAAAACATAGAGGAAAGTCCTTAAGAGTCTATTAGGAGAAATACCTAACACGTCAAAGCACGAAACCCCACGAATGGGTTAGCCACTAAGAGGGTCACGAAGGTTACTGCTTTCCTAACCTAGGTGTCCAAGGTCCTACATAGGAGGTTAAGTGATGGAATGCCGAGAATGACACAAAATTCTTAAGAGTGCAAGGTTATGAGTAACTTAGCATCTATCATTGTTCTACACTATCATACACATACAAGAATCATTCATGCCATCCTTGGTTTACTAACATGCAAAGTTGCTCAAAAATTCTTAAAGTTCACGAAAATCGTGAAAGTCCACCCCCCTACTTAAAGTAGTACATTGTCCCCAATGTACCTAAATCAGCAGCTCAGTAAAATATATGCAATTAAAGCAAGGTAAGAGGGTTTTGTGAACTTCCCTGAGTCTCAAAACATAATCTTGAAGTCCAAGAGATCAGGGTGACCACCAATGATTCTTGTAAATGTTGGGGGAGAAAGTCGCATTTGATGCCCCAATTCCACCTGCAAAGTAGAAATGAACATCATCTCAAGGCATTCATCACACACAAAATGAAAATAAAAACAAACAAAGAAAAACACAAAGCTAAGAACAAAGAAAACAAGGAAGACGACACACAATGTGTGGGTGCCCAAGTGAAACTTACCAACTCAATGCTTGGCGAAACTTGAAAGTAAATAATATAAGAGCATGCATATTCAAGTTTACAACATTCTCACATCAAAGAGTTTGGGATTTAAAACAATGTTAAACAATGAAAATCAACAAAGATGAGAGATACGCAAAAACCCAAACCTAGATGACAAAGTTCAAAGATGTCGGCGAGAACTCAATGAAAATGATAGATCGACAAAATTAAAACTCAAAATTGATGAGAGACTTTAAGATCATGGAAAGGTTGGCCAAATGAGGAGGTAATCAAGGAAGATACACCAAAAAAAATTGAAGAAAAATCGGGTGAAAGGACGGAAAAATCAGCCCCGAAGATGCTGAAATTGGGCTGAAGGGGCTGAAAAATTGCTATGTGCGGGCTGTACACAGCCCGCACACCCTTCTGGTGTTTGTGTGCGGCCTGTGTGCGGCCCCGCACACTGGCCGCACACCCTTCTGTCTGGTGTGTGCGGATAGATGTGCGGGGCGGCACAACAGCCGCACAATTCTCTGGCTAGTGTGTGCGGGCTGTGTACAGCCCGCACACTCATAAAATTTGCTTTCTAGGCCTATAAACATCATGAATCACCTCCAAAAAACTTACATTCTTGACCCAACATGCATAAAACTCATCAAAACACAAAGATGATCATAAACAATGAAGAACACACCAAGAATCACCAACATGAATGAAAATACAAATCCAAGCAATACAAGCAATAAAAACATGAAAAGAATACAACCACACAAAGTTAAAAAAAAAAAAATGGAATAGGAAAATTAAATAAAAGAAAAGCTATAAACAAAATGGACTAAGGCACACCATACAAGCAATGTAAAGAACAAGTAGCAATGATAACTAGAGGCCTCGGGCGAGGATCCCCTAAGGAGAAGAACAAGTTAGGATGAATATAGGAAATTGAGCGCTAAGTTGGCTAGGTTTAATCCGCTAGACTCGGGAGTCGACTACCCCGGAACCTCCGTGGTGTAGCCCTAATCCAATACGGGTCCCTCTATCCAGAAGATACCCCTACGATGTCATTAGGAACATGGAGTCTCGATTAGGGTTTTTCTAATGCGCGTTTTCGGCTAAAACAACCCTAACCACGCGGGGAGCTACCGGCACCCAGAACCTCCGGTGTACCGGCACATTGAATCCCCTTTCAATCTATGTGCGACCTAATACATGCAAGCATCCCGCCATACACATACAATTCAAGAATCAAAACCTACGGAATCCATCCATTGTAGGTTGAACATTAAAACAATAGATTGAAATCAAACAAACAAGCCAACAATCAATTATAAACAATTATCATCATCCATACAAGTTCTCCTCCCAAGGTTCACCGGAGCCCGGTGGCCTTGGGAGCCTAGTTCCACATCAAAGGAGATAATACACAAGATAATCAATGAAAATGCTCATAAGGAACTCCCTCAGATGTAGGCTAGAAGGTGGTGATGAAAGCTCGCCGGATCCGCGCCGATCAAGCTCCGTGATGACAACCTTGAGTGCTTCCTTCTTCTCCCCTTGAGTTTTGCTCTTCAAATTGCCTCTCCAATCCGGTGATGATGGTGGAAATGGGTGGAGATGATGGTGGAGAATGGAGGAGATGATGGTGGAGAAGGATGGAGAGGATGCTGGCCAAAGACAAGCTCTCCAAAGCCCTAGAAAGCCTTAAATAACCCAAACAAAGCCTCATCAGCCCGTGCGTGTGCGGGCACTGTGCGGGCCGCACAGTGCCCGCACACCCTTCTGTCTGTCCTGTGCGGGTACTGTGCGGCCGCACACTGGCCGCACACTGCTACAGTAACGGTGCTACAGTGGAAATACTACAGTAAAATCGCTACAGTAACTTCCTCAAATCCACTCTTTTCTTGCCCGAAACTTGAGGATACGTGTGAGCATCAATAAATTCTTCGATGATGCCAAAAGAAGCTCAAACACGCACTAGATGGTCTTCCGATGTCCTGAAATGATAATTAACAAGAAAAGCGCGTAAAGGGCATCGGAGACATACAAAAATGCATGAAAGTAAATAAAATGTACATAATAAAAGTGATGTATTTAGACACTTATCAATACTGATTAAAGTCAATAGGTTAGACCAAGTCAGGGCAATGAAATAAAAGATTCACTTACACGGCACAGATATATAGGACAAGTCATTGACTGTAACTCAATATCTATGTATCATTGTCCGTTGCCTATAGATTCTTATATTTACTTGAGCCGGAGATAGTATATTTAGCCACTTATCTTTCTCTTTGTTTTTCATGATTTGTTTGCTTGGGGACAAGCAAACGTTTAGGTGTGGGGATGTTTAATAAGTGTCTAAATGTATATACTTTATTATACATATTTTGTACACTTAGCATATATTTTGTTGCGTATTGATGCCTGTTTTATGCTTAATCGAGTGTTATTTGCTTTGTAGGGCATGAAGAAGCCATAGAGAACACGAGGACATAATTAGCACAAAAAAGAGAAGAAAATCAGGTCGCAGTAATATAGCACATTCACTGTAACAGGAGTACTGTAGTACATTTACTGTAGCAAATATACTGTAGTAGTGACAATGTAGCAATTTCACTATAGCAACACTGTAGCACACTGGGATTTGATAAGTGCTTGCATTATAGTAACGCGAAGCGTTATTATTTTACAATGAGCATACATTTTATCAGATTTTATCACTAAATAGTGTGCATTTGTGTATTCTTATGCAGTATAGGTTTGTGGAGCCAAGTTGGAAAAGAAGAATGAAGTTAGATCGTGTTCGCCGTTGTTGGGGAGGTCTTCAGACCAAGCAAGGAACAAGGGACGAGCTTAGACTTGTGAGTGTGTGCCAACATCCTTTGAAGGGGCACAAAGGCAGTCACATTCACAATAAGTCTAAACTCGTGTTGCTTAGGATTCCAGAGAATTTCAGAATTTCAGAACACTATAGCATGCTACTGTTCACTTTCGGCCGAATTTCAGAATTCCAGAGAATTCACACGGTCGTGTGGAATTAACACACGGCCTTGTGAATTAATTTTTCAGCAAACAGAAACTTCACACGCCCGTGTGTTAATTCCACACGGCCGTGTGAAGTCCCGATAAGTCCAAATTTAAAGCCGCACTCAGCCTATTAAAAGACCGATTTGGAGACTTTTTATCTATCTTTATACCTATCTTTCTCCCGAACATCTGGAGAGTGCAGCTAGGGTTTCGGAGAGGACTTTGTGGAGGATTGGAGCGCGTCATCGGCATTGACTTTGACGTTCGACGACCGCACAAGACCACGACCACACCATACGCGTGGGGGTTTTCATCAATGCTTTTACTTTATTCTTTCTTTCATATTTTGATGAACATGTATAGCTCCATGAGGAGCTAAACCCCTCGTGGGTATTCGGACATGTAAAACCCTAGGATTATTATGTTTCTATGATATTGCTATTGTGCTTTTCCATTATTGATGAATAAATCGAGTTTCAATTTTAATTATCTTGTGCTATTAATTTTCCCTTAACCGTGACACTAAGGTTGAGAGCAATCTAGGTTATCCTTTGGAGGTGTGACAACTCCTATAGGGTTAGACTCCTTAAGATTGAAAAGGGTTGAGAGGGAGAGTTGTGAGGTAGCGATGTACCACTTTCCCTTCGAGTGTGATTTCTCCCTACATCCGTTTCCTTGGTTAATTAGCTGTCAAGATAGAGTGTTAGGGCTCAATCTAGACTACGGTTCTTCCACCTGGACCAAAGGGTTAGAACTACATAGAGGAACAGGTTTTATCACTAGGAATCCCTAGAGCTTAAAACAATCCCACGTAGTGTTAGGGTTTGGAAGATAGACTCCCCTGGGGCTTAGTTGACAGGTCAACAAGAGTCAAGGGTCATAGGGAATCCTAATACCGGGACATAATGTTGGGGTTAGTCACGGTTGACCTTAAGTTTTGGGACCGTGAGTTTAAGGATATCCTCGACTCAATTAACATTGATAGGAAAGTATAATAGCATAGTCTTGCACTAGAAGCATAAGTCCTAGAGGTAGCTTGTCCGGATACCCTATCTCATCCATTGCTAGTCTTTCTCTTTTAACTTCTACTTGCTTTTCTCTTGTTTTTCATCTCTCTATTTACTTTATTGTCTTTTTATTCTAATTGTTTCCATAAATTCACTCATCACTCCGATTATTACTTTTCGTACACCGCATAACTAAATAGCAAATTCTTGTGTTTTAAATCTCTATTCCCTGTGGATTCGACTACCCACTCACCAGGGTAATTTTATTACTTCGACAAGCTCGTGCACTTGCGAGATACACGCAAGGGGTCGTGTCAGGATTTTTTCGTGGCAGGAAGCTAATTCGAGTCATATGCCCTCAATGAGGCCATATGGAAGGCCGTCTACCCCAAAACTAGAGACTTTTGTCCACTTCATACCACCCCTCATACTACCCGGTATACTGCCCCTCATTGACCCCTTTTTGGGGGTGGTATGGCTAGGGATTTGAGGATTTTGAGCCCCATTCCACTTCTATACGGCCCCCATATGGCCCGCATGCCTTGGGTGTATAAAAGAATATCTCTAGGGCTCTTCTAAGGGACTTTAGGCCAGTATTTGAAGAGGAGAAAAAAGTGAACGAAGTTACCATTTTGGAGAGGTCCATCTTGGGCCAAAGAAAGATGCAAGGGCTTCATCATCAAAGGGGGAAGCTTCACCATCAAAGGAGCAAGGTTCCAAGCCAAGGGGAGCGTCATTCAGCATTCCTTGGATGGGTGAAAGCGTCATTCGGCCGGACCTCCATCTCCTCCTTCATTATTTCACCTAGGTAGTGTCACTTCTGAACTCTTTGCTTGATTTTCTTTATCTTGTTATTCTTGTTTGTATGATGGCACGTTAGACCCCCAAGGCCACCGGATGTTGGTAAACCTTGGGGAGTTCATCATGTATTTTGGATAATTTTTACTTAATTGCAAGTTTGGGTTGATTTATAATTTAGTTCATTGTGTTTCATTACTAGAATTGCTCAATGGAGAGATCCGTAGTTCTTTCTCAAGTTATACACATAGACGTGACCTACTCACATGTATTAGATCATTAATGAACTAAAAGGGGTTTCTTGTATTGATATGCCAAGAAATTGGATATCAATAGCCCTCTGATTTTTAATGGTAAACTAGGGTTTAGTGCACCCTTATCTCGTGATCTCCTCATACTTAATGCAATCGTAGGAATATTGGTTAGGAAGAAATTCCAATCGACATTCGTATAGGATTAAAGTTCAATCGCTGAGAAATTGGGATTGGTCTAATCTTGAGATCTTTCAGTCTAAATCACCCATGCTATCTTTTATTATTCATCCATATATCAGGATGATCCCTTAAGGGGATCCGCATCTATAGGCCTTTACACGTTACTGTAGCGCTTGCAATCATCTTGTTTGTTCTTAAGTTTGTATATCTATTTCATACTTGTTTTATTTCATCTTCTAGAGTGACTTATCATGCTTAAGATATTGGGTTAGGTAGTAGGCGATGAAGGAGTAATAGTAGATCCTTAGCCCTGAGGAATACGATTACACGAGGTATTACTTGGCGATCCCATACACTTGCGGGAAAGAAATCAATACAACACTTCAAGGATTTCAACTTCATCGGATTTGCATTTCATATTCAGGGGATTATTATTTCAATTGCACACCCTCGCATATTTTACTTTGATATTCTTACTCTTTTTAGTGCTTTGATGCGTACATTGAGAGCAATGTGCATCTTAAGTGTGTGTGTGTGAGGGGGTGAGGGAGTTCACATTCCACATGTACTATATTTATGCATGATTTGTCTTGCTCTTGTAGCCATTGTGGTTCACCATAGTTGCAAGGATTGTATACTTTAGTTTAGGAGAATTTTTTAACATGGAATGCCATCTTGCTTTAATTTTACAAGAATTTTAAAAACTTTTGTCCGAATATTTTGCACTGCTAACTCAGTAAACTTGTGGAAACTCGAGTTCAGTAATTATAGGACTATCTTTTCATGCTTGTTTGTTTATTTAAAAAGAAAAGAAAAAGTGAGTTGGTTATGTGTTTGTGCATAAGGGGTGGAAAAAGCTACCATCTCTCAAGTATGAAGCTACTCTCATAAGTCAGATACTAGTTATACCCTAATAAGATAAAGAGCTGTCTAATAGGATTAGTGAAAGCTACTACCCCGGTAGAAAGAGCTACCACCTCGACAGTGTGAAAGCCACTCAGGAGATATCTTGAGAAATGGCTATCTTAGAGGATATGTGCAGCTACTACCTATTTTTCTTATATATAAATAAGTCCGTTTTAATAAGAACTTCAAGGAGTAAACATTGGGTTGTCATGAGTGAGTTTCACACACACACACGTTTTCGGATTTTTCATTCTTTTTAATTCTAGTTTTTAGCTAGAGCAATGATCTTTGTTATTTGATGTTTCGAATTCCATTTGATTCCAGAATGCTCTTATTGCATAATTTTGGTAAACCTAAGGCCAAGCACTTTAAATTTCCCTCTTGAATGCTTTCATGATTTAATTTTTGAGGACAACCAAAGGCTTAAGTGTTGTGGAGTTTAATGAGTGCTTGTGTATTCATATTATTGACTATGTCTTACTTACAATGAGCATTACTTTTATCAGATTTTATGGCTCATTCTTGTGTATTTGTGTTCTTTCATGTGCACAGGGTTGTGAGAGCATATTAAGGAATAAAAAAGCAAAAATAGGCTGTGCAGCATCTATTTGGAGTTATATTCCAACAATAGATTGAGCAAGGCATAATGCATGTGACATTCATGGAGGTGTGACAGAGGCCCGAAAGTGCACGGGTTGTCAAAGTAATAAAGTACAATAGTGAGTGGGTAGTCGTATCCACAGGGAATAATGTTTAGAAACAAGCGTTATCACTATTTAGCTATGAAGGAAATTGATGGTGAGAGAAATCGATATGTATAAATATAAAAGAAAGTAAAAGAGTGCAAGAAGGGAAATAAAGGTAAGAGAGGTAATCGATACGAAGATAGGGCACCTTGACAATGCTCCCCCTAGGACTAATGCTTCTAGTGCAAGACTGATAAGTGCTCGTGTTATATTAATGCTAAGTGTTATTGTCTTACATTGAGCATTACTTTTATCAGATTTTATCATTAAACTGTGTGCATTTGTATACTTTTGTGCATTGTAGGTTTGTGGAGCTAGTTTGGAGGAAAAGAGCAAAGCTAGATAGTGTTCGCCGTTGTTGGGGAATTCTCGGACCAAGCAAGGAACAAGGCACGAGTCTAGACTTTTGGGTGTGTGCCAACCTCCTTTGGAGGGGCACAATGGTAGTCACATTCACAATAAATCTAACTCGTGTGGCATAGGAAAATTTCACCAAGGAGGAGGATTGAAGTAATTGATACGATCTACCGTTGATTGTGTACCCAATTCAACGCCCTTGATGAAAAATGATGAATTCAGAAGCATTTCGGTGAGAGTACTGTAGCAGCACAGTTTACTGTTTGCCGAAATTCAGAAAACAGAGACTTCACACGGGCGTTTGGAAATTTCACACGGCCGTGTGAAATCCCGATTTCAGCCGATTTGAAGCCGTGACTCAACGCTATTTAAAGGCCCTTTTGGGACCTTTTCTAGATCTTTTTGGCCAATCTTTTTGCGCATTTCTTGGGAGTCGTGGCTAGGGTTTGGAGAGGAATTCATGGAGGTTTGGAGCGTGCCATCGGCATCGACATCGAAGCCCGGTAGTCGTACAAGACCACGGCCACGTTACACAAGGGGGTTTTCCATCTATGTTTTTTATTTGTATTCTTTAATATACTTTGATGGATTTGTATAGCTCCATGAGGAGCTAAACCCCTTGTGGTTATTCGGACTTGTAAACCCTAGGATGATTATTTTTCTATGACATATTATTATGCTTTCTTTATTGATGAATTTAATGGAGTTTCAATCTTAATTGCATATTATATTGATTTTCCCTTAGCCGTGACACTAGGGTTGAGAATCGTCTAGGTTATCCTTTGGAGGTGTGACAACTCCTATAAGGTTAGACTACTTGAGATTGGAGAGGGTCGAGAGGGTGAGTCGTGAGGTAACGAAACGTCCCCTTTCCCCTCCGATGTGGTTTTCTCTACCTCCGTATTCCATGAGTTCTTAGCAGTCAAAATAGAGCGAAGTGCTAGGAGATGAACTCCCCTGGGGCTTAGTTGCGTGAGTAATAGAGTGAAGGGTTGGAGTGAATCCTAGTGCTGGGGCTTAATTGAGACTAGGTATCTTTCATCTGGACCAAAGGGTTAGAGCTATACATAGGAACAGGGCTAATCACTAGGAATCCCTAAAACTTAAACCAAATCCCCATAGTGTGAGGCTTATGAAGATGGACTCCCCTGGGACTTAGTTGACAAGTCAACAAGAGTTAAGGGTCGTAGTGAAACCTAACGCTGGGTCATAATGATTGAGATTAGTCATGGTTGACTTTAGGTTTGGGACCGTGTGTTAAGGATATCCTCGATTCATTAAACATTAATAGGAGAGTATTATAACATTGTCTTGCACTAAAAACATTAATCCTAGGGGTAGCTTGTCCGGGTACACTATTTCACTCATTGATTGTCCTTCTCTCACGTTTTTCTTGCACTCTCTTACCTTACATATTTCTCTTTATTTTCTTCTTGCTTTCAATTACCTTTGCACACACACAATTGATCTTGCTCTCATTTTCCATATTTCGCATTAGTTAGACAGCAATCTCTTGTATCTACAATCCCTACTCCCTTTGGATTCGACTACCCTCTCACCAGGGTACTATTATTACTTCGACAACCCGTGCACTTGCGGTACACACACGCAAGGAGTGTGTCAAAGACTAATATTATACTCCCTTATTGATGTTTAATGAGTCATGGAAATCCTAAAGCACATGGTTCCAAACCTAAGGTTAACCGTGACTAGTTCTAACATTATGCCCCGGCGATAAAATTCACTATAACCTTTCACTCTGTTGATCGCTCAACTAAGTCCCAGGGGAGTCCATCTCCTAGCACTTCACTCTACTTTGACCGCAAAAACTCTTGGAACATGAAGGTAGGGAAAATCACGCCGAAGGGGAAAGAGGACGCTTCGCTACCTCTTGACTTACTCTGTCGACACTCTCTAATCTCGTGTAGTTTAATTCTATAGAAGTTGTCACACCTTCAAAGGATAACCTAGATGACTCTCAACCCTAGTGTCATGGCTAAGGGAAAATCAATGCTATTAAAATTCAAGATTGGAACTCAATTAAAAACATCAATTAAGAAAGCATATTAAAAGTCATATAAACAATGTCATCCTAGGGTTTACAAGTCCGAATACCCACTAGGGGTTTAGCTCTCCATGGAGCAATAAAAAAATAAATAAAGAGTTTGAGAACATATGCATAAAAACCACAAAGAAAACCCCCTTGTAGTCTGTATCAATGGTCTTGTGGAGCCGCCTTAGCTTCTTCAAAGAATCCCTTGTCAAGCCTAGGGCACAGCTCGCCGAATCGATACCGATGAAAACTCTCCCAATAGCTATCTTCCAAAGGATGTCGATGCCAACGCCATAAAATCACCTCCAAAGAACTCCAAAAAACCTCTCCAACCTCTAGCCACAAGCTCCCCAAAAGATAGGTGATAAGTGCTTGTGTTATAATACCGCGAAGTGCGATTATCTTACAATGAGCATATCTTTTATCAGATTTTATGACTAAATTGTGCGCATTTGTTTACTCTTATGCATTGTAGGTTTGTGGAGCTATTTTGAAGAAGAAGAACGAAGTTAGATCGTGTTCACCATTATTGGGGAGTTTTCGGACCAAGCAACCAACAAGGCACGAATTTAGACTTGTGAGAGTGTGCCAAACTCCTTTGGAGGGGCACAAAGGCAGTCACATTCACAACAAGTTTAACTCATGTAGCTTAGGAGAACTTCACCAAGAAGGAGATTTGAAGCAATCGGCATGATCTACCATTGATTATGTGCCCAATTCAATGGGCTCGATGAAGAACAACGAATTTGGGAGTGTTTCGGCGAGTTACTGCAGCGGCACTGTAGCAAGTTACTATTCCCTTTTAGCCGGAATTCAGAAATCCAGAAAGTTCACACGGGCGTGTGGAAATTCCACACGGCCGTGTGAAATCCCGATAAGTTCAATTTTAAAGCCGCGACTCAACGTTATAAAAGTCCGTTTTGGAGACTTTCTACACATCTTTTGACCTATCTTTGTCCCCAACTTCTGGATAGGGTGGTTAGGGTTTTGGAGAGGACTTCATAGAGGTTTGGAGCGCGTCATCGGCATCATCATCGACATCCGGCGGCCGCACAAGGCCACGGCTCCACCATACGCAAGGGGGTTTTCATCAATGCCTTTAATTTGTGCTTTCTTTCATATTTTGATGAACATTTATAGCTCCATGAGGAGCTAAACACCTCGTGGGTATTCGGACTTGTAAACCCTAGAATTATTATGTTTCTATGACATTGATATTATGCTTTTCATTTATTGATGAATAGATTCGAGTTTCAATTTTAATTACTTCTTGCAATTGTTTTCCCTTAGCCGTGACACTAGGGTTGAGAACAATCTAGGTTATCCTTTGGAGGTGTGACAACTCCTATAGGGTTAGACTACTTAAGATTGAAAAGGGTTGAGAGGGTGAGTTGTGAGGTAGCGAAGCGTCCCCTTTCCCCTCCGTTGTGATTTCTCCTTAGCTCTGTTTTCCATGATTTCTTAGCGGTCGAGATAGAGTGAAGTTATAGGAGAGGAACTCCCCTGGGGCTTAATTGCGCGAGTAGCAGAGTGAAGGGTTAACGTGAATCCTAAGCACTGGGGCTTAATTTAGACTAGGGTTCTTCCACCTGGACCAAAGGGTTAGAACTATACATAGGAACAAGTTTTATCACTAGGAATCTCTAGAGATTAATGCAATCCCATGTAGTGTGAGGTTTAGGAAGATAGACTCCCCTGGGACTTAGTTGACAAGTCAACGAGAGTCAAGGGTCGTAGTGAATCCAAATGCCGGGGCATAGTGTTGGGGTTAGTCACAGTTGACCTTAGGTTTGGGACCGTGTCTTTAAGGATATCCTCAACTCAATTAACATCAATAGGAAAGTATAATAGCATAGTCTTACACTAGAACCATAAGTTCTAGAGGTAGCTTGTCCGAATACCCTATTCATCCATTGCTAGTCCTTCTCTATTTACTTCTGCTTGCACTTTCTTACGTTTCATCTCTCTATTTAAATTCTTATCTCGTTTTAATTTTTTTTCATATTCACTTATCGATTCTATTCTCTCTTTTCGTACACCCCATAGCTAAATAGTGAAATCTTGTGTTTTAAGTCCCTATTCCCTGTGGATTCGACTACCCACTCACCGGGGTAAATTTATTAGTTCGACAAGCCCGTGTACTTGCGGGATACATGCAAGGGGTCGTGTCAAGTTTTTGCCGCCGTTGCCGTGGAATAGGCATATTTTTTATACTTGTTTTTGCTATTTTAGCTATTCACTTCATTTTCTATTTCACACTTCTTTGTCTATCATTGTTGTTATTTTTCTTTTTCTTTGCTTTGGCTTCAGGTTATGACCCGTGGGTACCCTTCGATTCTTGTTGAAGGAGACCCGAAAATTGGTAGAAGAACACATCGTAAGGGGAAGGAACCTGTGGAAGACAGCCCAATCAAGCCAATATTGATTCAGAAGGGTCAGAAGCAATGGAAGAACAGAATGAAGAACAGAGAACATTGTCCGATTTGCTAGACCCGTGTTGATGGGGACCCAATCGATCATTGTGAGGCCACCGATTACCGCAAACAATTTTGAGTTGAAGCCGTCGTTCATTCAAATGTTGCAACAGTCCGCACAATTTAATGGGTTGGCCGATGAAGATCCTAACAACCATATAGAGAACTTCCTTGAAGTGTGTGACATGTTGAAGATCAATGGAGTAACAGACGACGTGATTCGTTTGAGAGCCTTCCCATTTTCATTGAAGGGAAAAGTAAGGCATTTGCTACATTCATTACCGAGAGCATCTATCACTACGTTGGAGGAGATGGCCGAGGTATTCTTGGCTAGGAGCTCCTTCGCAAATGTCCACAACATGGATTCCCCGTGTGGATGATCATTCATACCTTCTACAATGGGTTGAATCCGAGTACCAAGCAACTCTTTGACGCAGCGAAAGGAGGAACTCTAGGAAGCAAGACTCTTGGTGAAGCTCGGCACCTTATTGAAGAGATGACTATGAATAGCTATCAGTGGAACACACGAGACCGAAAGAAAGTAGCCAGAATTCATGAGGTAGACGCAGTTACAGCATTGACGGTATAGGTGGAATCATTGAGTAACAAGCTAGATGTTCTAACTTCACCAAGAGTTGCATGCATCACTACTTGTAACGGTTGTAGGGGAGGTTACGCTTCGAGTGATTATCCGATTGCTATTGGAGGCACTAGTACGGTGGAACAGGTTGATTTTGTTGGTAACGCTTATAGAGGACAAGACCAAGGCAACCCGTACGTACAGTGGAACATACAACCCGAGGTGGAAGAACCACCCGAATTTCTCATAGAGCAACCAAGGGCAGTCACAACAAAAGAACAACGCACCACTGGGATTTCAAGGCCAACAAGCACCGAACTTAGAAAACCGAGTGACCGGACTAGAGAGGAAGATGACCGATCTAGAGAAAGCCCTCACGAGGTTCATTTCTTCGTCGGACGCTAGATTTCAATCGGTGGAAGCTGCATTTCGCAATCACACCGCCTCCCTACATAATATGGAGAATCAAGTGGGGCAAATTGCGAAAACTTCGGCGGAAAGAACTCAAGGTAGTTTACCTAGTAATACGGAGAACAATCTGAGGGAGCAAGTGAAGGCAATTACCTTGAGAAGCGGAAAAGAGGTCGAGAGAAATCTCCCTCTAGAGAAGACAAAAGAAGCACCCGAGGTCGTGGAGGTAGAGGAAGGAGCAACAAAGGAAAAAGAGGTGGCACCCCCATGCAACAAACCGAGGATCCCTTATCCTTCACGATTAAAGAATGACCAAGAGAATGAACATTACAAGAAATATCTGGGTATTTTAAAGCAGTTGCACATCAACATGCCATTCGCGGAAGCATTGGCCCAAATACCCAAGTACGCGAAGTTCTTGAAGGACCTCTTAACCAACAAGAGGAAATTGGAGGAGAGTGCATCTATGATCCTTGATGCCAATTGCTCGGCCCTATTACAAAAGAACATGCCGAGCAAGAGAAAAGATAGAGGAAGTTTTATCATACCATGCAACATTGGCAACTTGGGTGAAGAGATGGCGTTAGCCGATTCGGGGGCAAGCATCAATGTCATGACCTATACCTTCTTACAAAAGCTAGGCTTGGGCGAGCCTAGACCCACTCGAATGACACTTGAACTTGCGGATCGATCGGTGAGGCATCTGAGGGGGATTGTGGAAGATGTGTTGGTGAAAGTCGACAAATACGTATTTCCTGTTGACTTCGTGGTGTTAGACGTCGATGAGGATGTTGAGGTGCCATTGATCCTTGGAAGGCCCTTCTTGCGCACTTCCAAGGCTTTGATTGACATCTGATAAGTGCTCGTGTTATAGTAATGCGAAGTGTTATTATCTTGCAATGAGCATTGATTTAATCAGATTTTATCACTAAAAAGTGTGCATTTGTTTACTTTTGTGCATTGTAGGGTTGTGGAGCCAATTTGGAGAAGAATGAAGCAAGAATAGGTTATGTTCGCCATTGTTGACGAGTTCTTGGACCAAGCAAGGAACAAGGCACGAGTCTAGACTTTTGGGTGTGTGCCAACCTCCATTGGAGGGGCACAAGGGCAGTCACACTCACAAAAGTCTATAACTCGTGTAGCATTGGAGAACTTCGCCAATGAAGAGAAATGAAGTAATCGACATAATCTACCGTTGATTGTGTGCCCAATTCAACGGCCTCGATGAAGAACGATGGATTCGGGAGTATTTCGGAGAAGTACTGTAGCAGGAAATGCAGCAAAAATACTGTAGATAAATACTGTAGCAGCTACTGTTCACATTCTGCCGAAATTCAGAATTCCAGAGAGTTCACATGTGCGCGTACTGTAGCAGGAATACTGTAGCAGAAACATTGTTCACAGGTGCCGAGAAATCACGATTCCAGAATTTCCACACGGCCGTGTGGAATTTCTGGATTTTCACAGAAGTCCGATTTCAGCCCGAATTCAGCCCGATTTCAGCCTATAAATAGCCCGTTTTCATATCTATTTGGGGAACCTTCTCTTCTATCACTTGGATATCTTTTGGGGGGCTTTCGGCTAGGGTTTGGAGAGGTTCTTGGAGCTCTTTGGAGGCGATTAAACGGCATCGACATCGACATCCTTTGGAAGAAAGCTATTGGGGAAGCTCTCATCGGCATTGATTTGTCGAGGTGTGCCTTAGGCTTGACAAGGGATTCGTTGGAGAAGACACGCGACTACACAAGACCATCGATGCGATCTACAAGGGGGTTTTCTTTATGGTTTTCATGCATATGTTCTTAAACTATTTATTGACTTTGTATTGCTCCATGGAGAGCTAAACCCTAGTGGGTATTCGGACTTGTAAACCCTAGGATGATATTGTTTCTATGACTTTTATTATGCTTTCTTAATTTAATGTTCTATTATTGAGTTCCAATCTTGCATGCCGATTGTATGAGATTTTCCCTTAGCCGTGACACTAGGGTTGAGAATCTATTAGGTTATCCTTTGAGGGTGTGACAACCTCTATAGGATTAGACTACACAAGGTTGGAGAGGGTTGAGAGGGAGAGTTGTGAGGTAGCGATGTACCCCTTTCCCCTCCGGTGTGGTTTCTCCCTACCTCCGTTTCCTTGATTCATTAGCGGTCGAGATAGAGTGAAGTGCTAGGTAGATAAACTCCCCTGGGGCTTAGTTACGCGAGTAACAGAGTGAAGGGTTGAAGTGAATCCTACGCACTGGGGCTTAATCTAAACTAGGGTTCTTCCACCTAGACCAAAGGGTTAGAACTACACATAGGAACAGGTTTTACCACTAGGAGTCCCTAGAACTTAATGCAATCCTACGTAGTGTGAGGCTTAGGTAGATATACTCCTCTAGGGCTTAGTTGACAGGTCCACGAGAGTCAAGAGTCGTAGTGAATCCTAATGTCGGGGCATAGTGTTGGGGTTAGTCACGGTTGACCTTAGGTTTGGGACCGTGTGTTTAAGGATATCCTCGACTCAATTAGACATCAATTAGAGGGTATAATACTAGTCTTGCACTAGAAGCATTAGTCTTAGGGGGAGCTTTGTCCGGGTACCCCATCTTTATATCGATTACCTCTCCTACCCTCATTATTCTTCTTGTACTCTTTTATTTTCTTTTACATCTATATATAAATACTTTTCTCATCATCGATTCCCATCATAGCTAAATAGCGATTAACACTTGTTTCTAAACACTATTCCCTGTGGATTCGACTACCCACTCACCAGGGTAATTTTATTACTTCGACAAGGCCGTGCACTTGCGGTACGCACGCAAAAGGTCGTGTCAACATCGATGGCGGGGAGCTCACATTATGAGTGGGAGAGGTGACACGCCCTTTGTGTGTGTACCCCGCAAGTGCACGGGTTGTCGAAGTAATAAAATACCCTGGTGAGGGGGTAGTCGTATCCATAGGGAATAGTGTTCAGAAACAAGCGTTATCACTATTTTAGCTATAGATGTAATCGATGAATAGAGAATTCAATGTGTAGATATATATATATATATAAAAGAAAGTAAAAGAGTGCAAAAAGGGCAATAAAGGTAGGAGAGGTAATCGATATAAAGATGGGGTACCCGGACAAAGTTTCCCCTAAGACTAATGCTTCTAGTGCAAGACTAGTATTATACCCTCTAATTGATATCTAATTGAGTCGAGGATATCCTTAAACACACGGTCCCAAACCTAAGGTCATCCGTGACTAACCCCAACACTATGCCCCGGCGTTAGGATTCACTACGACTCTTGACTTTCGCTGACCTGTCAACTAAGCCCTAGAGGAGTATATCTACCTAAGCCTCACACTACGTGGGATTGCTTCAAGCTCTAGGGATTCCTAGTGATAAAACCTGTTCCTATGTATAGTTCTAACCCTTTGGTCAAGGTGGAAGAACCCTAGTCTCGATTAAGCCCCATTGCGTAGGATTCACGTCACCCCAAAGCCTTGGGGGAGTTTATCTACCTAGCACTTCACTCTATTTCGACCGCTAATAAATCAAGGAATAGGAGGTAGGGAGAAATCACACCGGAAGGGAAAGGGGTACGTCGCTACCTCACAACTCTCCCTCTCAACCCTCTTCAATCTTAAGGAGTCTAACCCTATAGAGGTTGTCACACCCTCAAAGGATAACCTAATAGATTCTCAACCCTAGTGTCACATCTAAGGACACTATTCCCTGTGGATACGACAACCCACTCACCAGGGTATTTTATTACTTCAACAACCTGTGCTCTTGCGGGATACACGCAAGGGGTCGTATCAGTTAGACTACTTAAGATTGAAGAGGGTTGAGAGGGTGAGTCGTGAGGTAGCGAAGCGTTCCCTTACCCCTCCGTTGTGATTTCTCCCTACCTCTGTTTTCCATGATTTCTTAGTGGTCGAGATAGAGTGAAGTGCTAGGAGAGGAACTCCCCTGGGCTTAGTTGCGCGAGCAGCAGAGTGAAAGGTTGACGTGAATCGTAAGCACTAGGGCTTAATTTAGACTGGGGTTCTTCCACCTGGACCAAAGAGTTAGAACCATACATTGGAACAGGTTTTATTACTAGGAAACCCTAGAGCTTAACGCAATCCCACGTAGTGTGAGGTTTAGGAAGATAGACTCCCCTGGGGCTTAGTTGAGAGGTCAACGAGAGTCAAGGGTCGTAGTGAATCCTAATGCTGGGGCATAGTATTGGGGTTAGTCATGGTTGACCTTAGGTTTGGGACCGTGTGTTTAAGGATATCCTCGACTCAATTAACATCAATAGGAAAAGTATAATAGCATAGTCTTGCACTAGAAGCATAAGTCCTAGAGGTAGCTTGTCCGGATACCCTATTCATCCATTGCTAGTCCTTCTCTATTTACTTCTACTTGCACTTTCTTACCTTCCATCTCTCTATTTAAATTCTCATCTCTTTTTAATTGTTTTCATATTCACTTATCGATTCTATTCTCTTTTCGTACACCACATAGCTAAATAGTGAAATCTTCTGTTTTAAGTCCCTATTCCCTATGGATTCGACTACCCACTCATCGGGGTAAATTTATTACTTCGACAAGTCCGTGAACTTGCGGGATACACGCAAGGGGTCGTGTCAATAGGCAGAAGATAGTACGGGGGTCCCCGAAAAAGACCCAAAATGGGGTATTTATAAGGTGAAATCGGGCATCCACACATCAATGTGGATTTTCCACACGGCTCTTTGGAATTTCCACACGGGCGTGTGGATTCTCTGTTTTCCAGATTTTCGATGAACTGTGAACTGTAAGTTACTACAGTGTTTTACTACAATATCTACACTACTCGTGCCGAAATGCTCCCGAATTCATCTTCTTCATCGAGGCCGCCAAATTGGGCACACAATCGTGCGGTAGATCGCATTGCATCTTCAATTTAACCACATTGACAAAGCTCTTGATAATGTTACACAAGCCAAAACATGTAAGTGTGACTTCCTTTGTGCCGCTCCAATTCATATATTCCATTGAACTTAGTTGGAAGTTGGCACAAACTCACATTTCTTTGAACACAACTTGTACCTTGTTCCTTGCCGGGTCCAAGAACTCCCTCAACAATTATGGCCATGACCTATTCTTGCTCCTTTTCCTTCAACTCTTCTCCACAATCCTACATGCATAAAAGAACACAAAATACACACCAATTAATGATAAAACTTGAGAAAAGTAATACTCAATGTAAAAAAAGAATACTTCATATTACTTATAAAAGGAGCACTTATCAAGGTGTGTGACACACCCTTTTGCGTGTGTGTACCGCAAGTGCACGGGTTGTCGAAGTAATAATTACCCCGGTGAGTGGGTAGTCGAATCCACAGGGAACGGAAGTACTAGTAATGACTGATTCTTAGTTATCTAGTCGAAACAATAATATGGAGCAATTGAATGTAATATGTAAAATAAGAAAATCGCAAGAAAGAAAACAAATAAAAGGAAAAGGTAAAGGAGATCTCAATCAATGAAGATGAGATACTCGGGCAATGATCCCCCTAGGTTCTATCATGAAGTGCAAAACTAACTAAATGCTTCTAAACCAAGTTCTATGAGTCGAGGTAATCCAAGAACAATCGATCCCTGCTTCCAGGCCACCGATACTAGTCCCCTACAAGGTCCCAGCAGAGAATTCACTCAATCTCAACACCTCACACCCTATATGACCGCAATGAGTTTTAGGGATACCTAAGAGTGAAACCGATTCCTAAAATTAGATCTAACCCTACTTCTAGGCGAAAGATCCCTAACCCCTTACAAAAGTCCCGGCGGAGAAATCTATCAATCTCACACCTCACACCCCATATGGTTGCATAAAACTTAGGGAATACGGAGATAGGAAACACTCAATCGGAAGGGAAAGGGGACACTCCTCTATCTCAAGACTCACCCTCTCAACCCTCTTTAATCTTGTATGTTCTAATCCCTAATGGAGATCTCTCTCTCACCAAGGAAACAAATCAAGCATACCAAACAACCATACTAATTAATAAGGCATGCAAGCAATGATTAAACAAGATTAAAACTCAAATAAACTTGGAATTAAAAGAAAGCATAAAGAAAGTCAATACATGAATCGAAACCTAAGGTTCACATGCCCAAGTATCTACTAGGGTTTAGCCCTCCATGGGACTTATTACAAAGCAAAAGATAATGAAGTAAAAAGCAATGTAATCCATGAAAATAAACCCCCTCAAATTCGTGATGATAGCCTTGATGAATTGTTCAACGTCTCGAAGGAACCTTCTCCGAAGCTAGGTCACCAATGGCTCCCCGATGCTATCTCGTCGAAAGATCTATCGAAGTTGGTGAAGAACAACTCCCAATATCGCCAAAGACCTCGTCCTAGAAACCCTAGCCGCCCTTGCCTTCAAACGTGCGAAAAAAGTTCTAAAAGAATCGGCGAGAAGGGCTATTTATAAGCCTGAATCGCGCCAACTGCGTGTCTTCACGCGACCGCGTGAGATCCCACGCGATCGCGTGGGCTGCAGAATTTCCACGCGGTCGCGTGAGATTTTGACGCGGTCGCGTGAACAGTAAGTTTGCTACAGTACTGCTACAGTGAAATGAACAGTGTTTTTGCTGCAGTACTCTTCATAAACATGATCCAAACTCTCTCATATTGAGGCCACATGGTCGGGCACACGTCCATATGGTGAGTTATAAGATTTCTTCTTCTTCGAATCATCATTTGAGAGCTTTAACTATCTTCACACAAGTTGGGACATGAAGGTGTGACTGCCTTTGTGCCCTTCCATCACACAAATCATCTTGAATTCTTAAGGAAGTTGGCACACACCCTCATGTGCATGATCCCCTCTTGTGCCTTGACACTTGTGTTGTACAAAAGCTCCCAACAATACGTCTTTATAACCCATCTTTGCTTCCTTTTCCTCCTTTAACACTTCCACAACCTAATTGCATAAAAGAACACCAAAATACACTTTATGAGACATAATCAATGGTAAAATGATGCTCAATGTATGTAAAACAAGTCGGTAAAACATGTATATTCAAGCACTTATCAGTGTGTGCCAACTTCCAAGGATTTTCAAGTCAAATGAGTGTTGGAAGGGCCCATGGTCGTGTGGCCCATCTCACACGGCCGTGTGAGGTGCCTGTATGGAATTTCCACATGGCCATGTGGCAGTGTGGATGTCGGTGTGGATGGCCGATTTCATATTATAAATACTGAAGTCTTTAGAGGAGGAAAGACTGGCCATGAAGATCATTATCGCACGAATAGAGGAGGTTTTCTTTATGGAATATTTGTATTATCATTCGATTTCATCATTGAAGATATATTGCTCCATGGAGGGGTAAACCCTTTTGGGTACTTGGACATGTAAACCCTAGATTTTGTTTCTTTGTTTCATTGACTATTACTTTGTTTCTTTAATTGAATTTTTGATAGAGTTTCAATCTTGTTTGCTTATTATTTGATTTTCCCTTAGAGTGACACTAGAGTTGAGAATCTATATAATTATCCTTTTGAATGAGTAACACTTCATTAGCATTAGATTCGGCAAGATTGTAGAAGGTCGAGAGGGTAAGTCGAGAGGTAGCAAAATGTCTCTTTTCCCTTCTAACATGATTTACCTTACCTCCACATTCCAAGAGTTCTTTTCAATCACAATAAAACCAAGTGTTGATAGACTTTGTTCGCTTGACTCAGTTGTGCAAGAGGAATAGTGCAAGCGGAATAGACTTTGTCTGGGTATCCTATTTTATTATTGATTGATTTTCCTTCTATTTGCATCTACCTTACTTACTCGCATCTTTTCATTATAAGCATTTTGATCACATTACGCCAATTGTTGCCATCTAGCTTAATTTGCAATTTTACTTGTTCTTTGAGTCTATTCCTTGTGAATTCAACTACCCACCCATTTGGATACTTTATTACCTCAACAATCTATGCACTTGCGGTACACACATGTAAGGGGTGTGTCAAACACAAACAATTCTAATTCCTATTTATGTTATAAGTCCAATTAAATTAGCTTCGCCATATACTCCACTTCTAGTATAGAATTTGTCTAGGTTTTTGACATGTGAAATTATGTTTGAATAAAATCTCATTCACGTAATGAATATATTAAATATATATAAGTAAAATTAGTCATTTGATAAATCTATTACAATATTTGTAAGCGAGTTTCAATTTATTTGTGACGCTAACCAAGTTAACTTGCTTAACATCAAGTTTATCATATGTAGATGTTATTTTTGTATATTGATAAATTTCTAGTTGAATTGTGACCAATATTAATTCTTTATTTCAATATATACAAATTTTTGTTTAATCTAAAATCATTCATACCTAACCAAAATTCTTTTCAAACCACATTTGGACTCTTAAAATGCATGCACTCTCTTAAAATGTATGCACAAGTTGTGGGCACCACCAGAGTCTCGTAATTGCTACTTTGTCTATAAATCAATTAATAGAGAATTGAAGCAATCATTATTATGGTAACCTTGGGCATCCACACAAGCAACTTTAATAATTATAGACAAATTAATCATTGTACATGAGAGTTAGGATAAAATAAATAAAGCCCAATCTAATCAACAGTCCCCTCCTCTTGAAAGTTTCCTCCATTCCTTTGGAAATATTAAAGTAACAAAAAAATCAACCAAACATCAATCTTTCATAAATTAAAATGTAGATAAAAGTAGATTTTTTTTTTTATTGAAATGCATGTTCAAACTTTTCATGTTTTTTTAAAAAAATGACAGAGACAATCACAGCCGGCCTAATCTACTTAGTAGCCCAAGTGATCCTAAGTGCGATTACTTAGAAATAATACATCAATCACTATCTTGCAGATGGCCATAAGTATGGAAAAATCTCCTTTGTTGAATGTTGTCATTATTTAATACAAAATTGTAGCCAAGCGAAGGTCTCTATCAATGGATAGGGATGTATGAAACGGTCCAATAATTCTATCTTTCCCGAATTAGATAAAATCAAAGGCAAATAATTCAAGTGGAGGTTCTCTTGTTGGACTTTTTAGTCTCCAAGCATGTTCAACACTCCATACTTCCGAGTATCATTCCCAAAAACGATAGTATGACATTTTAGTTGAATGGTGCCTAAGTGCCTTTTTTTTTTTTTTAATAAATTTATAACCTTTCCATTTTTTTTATTCTTTATAAAAAATTTTTAGGGTTAGAAATTTGTAAAATTATCTATTATTATAAAACTTACTCTTCAAGATTCTATATCGAGGATGTATTATGAAAAGTTTGCTTGCCAAACGGATCATTAAAAACTGTCTACTCAAAATTGAAGGTGACAATGAACTTTTTTTTTGTTTTTTTTGTTTTTTTTAAATGGACTTGTCAGTGGAGTTGAAATTTGGAGGATAAGAAAAATGACAAAATCATTCTTTAAAATTTTTAAAATAGATACATTGGTTAGTAGGTTTAAATAAAAAATATTTAGAAATCAATAATTAATGTGTCTTTTGTATGGAATGTCCGATGTGATTTTATTGGGTATTTGTCTTTTGGATTTTTACATTTTCGACATATAAATCTTTGATGGGAAAGAATCGGAAATTCACCTTTTTATTAATTCTATTTATTGTTGACTACACAAGTTTAACTTAATTTTTAGATCATTTAAGCTCATATCCACAACAAACTGAGTCAAATTTCAAACAATGATAAATTAATCAAAATTGAGCTTAACTAAGTTGGACAAAGTCAATATATACTTGACACACCTCTTTCGTGTGTATACTGCAAGTGCACGGGTAATCGCAGTAATAAAATACCCCGGTGAGTGGGTAGTCGAATCCACATGGAATAGATGATTAGAAACAAGAGATATTATTACTTAATTATAGTGAAAACTAAGAGTGAAGTCAAGATGTGAACACAAAGAAAAGTAAAAGAGAGAAGAGAGCAAGCAAGGGTAGCTCGAGAGAATAATCAATGATAAGATGGGGTACTCAAACAATGCTCATCCTAGGACTATTGTTTCAAGTGCAAGATTAATATTATGCTTCCTAATTGATGTTTAATGAGTCGTGGAAATCCAAAGACACACGGTCCCAAATTTAAGGTTAACCATGACTAGTCCTCTACACTATGCACAACCGGAAAGGAATACTCTCAACACCTTACACTGTGTGGGACTACTTGAGGTTCTAGAGACTCCAAGTGATACACCCTATTCCCTAATATAGATGTAACCTTTTGGTCGAGGCGAAAGACCCATAGTCACAATTAAGCCCCACTACTGACAATTACTTCAACACATCACCCTGTTGCTTGCGCAACTATGCCCTAGTGGAGTTTGTATCTTAGCACTTCACTCTATCATGACTGCAAAAAATTCATGGAACGTGGAGGTAGGATAAATCACGTTGGAAGGGAAAAGGAACCTTCCGCGACCTCTCGACTCACCATCTCAAACCTCTTCAATCTCACTTATTCTAATCCTAATAAAGTTGTCACCTCTTCAATGGATTACTGATAAGTGCTCGTGCATAACTAATACAAAGTATACTTTTCTTGTATTGAGCATCACTTTTTTCAGATTTTATCACTCATTCAATTATATTTGTGTTCTTTTGTGCATTTAGGGTTATGGAGACGAGTTGGAAAAAATGAAGTAAAAATAGATCATGGACGCAATGATTGAGGAGACTCTTGGACTAAGCAATGATCAAGGCACATGTTGTGGACATGAAAGTATGTGCCAACCTCCGAAGTGCTCAATTGAATATACAAATTGGAGGGGCACAAAGGCAGTCACACTCATAGAGTCTAATTTGTGTAACATTGAAGAGCTTCATCAATGTGTTTTAAAGGAAGAGACGATGTGATCTACCACATGGTTGTGTGCCCAACTTGTTTGCCTCAATGAAGAAATGAAGTCGAGAGCATTTTCGTGTGAGTACTGTAGCACTTTGCTATAGAAAAACACTATAGCAAATTACTATATGGATGCCCGATTTTAGCCCTATAAATACCGCGATTTGAGATTTATTTGGGCATTTTTTTTCCTATCTTTCGCCCATCTTTTGGAGAGAGCGCGGCTAGGGTTTGGAGAGGTTTTTGTGAGGTTTTTGGAGTGGTTCTACGACATTGACATCGACATCCTTCAAAGGAGAGTTATTGGGGGAGCTTTCTATGGCGTTGATTCACCGAGGTGTGCCGTAGACTCGATGGAGGAGTCTTTGGAGAAGACAAGGTGGCTCTTGAAGACCATTGATACGGACAACAATGGGGTTATCTCTATGAATTGCATGCACTATGATTTGATTTCATTGTTGATTTTTATATTGCTCCATGGAGAGCTAAACTCCTAGTGAGTGCTTGGACTTGTAAACCCTATGATGACTTTGTTTCATTAACTTTTATTATGATTTTTTAATTGATGTTTTAATTGAGTTTCAACCTCGAATGCTTATTGTATCTATTTTCCCTTAGAGTGACACTAGGGTTGAGAATTCATCTAGGTAATCCATTGAAGGTGTGACAACTTCATTAGGATTAGACTAAGCGAGATTGAAGAGGGTCGAGAGGGTGAGTCGAGAGGTAGCGGAACGTCCCATTTCCCTTTCGATGTGATTTATCCTACCTCCACTTTCCAAGATATCACGCCCCGACCCGAGGACCCACAGGACGCGACAATGGCCGCAGAAATCTCGAGGAGGGATACAGCGCCACTCAGCCCTCGAGACGCCGCAAGGCTATCCAACAACCTGGAATCCACAAAATTTAACACAATGATACAGGAAAGAGACACAACGATGCACAGCTAAAATAACAACAGCAACAACAATAATGATATACAAGAATAAAGGGGAAAAAATGCTAGAGAAGTCATAACCACCATGACAAGTGTTAATGCACAGGAGTTTCAAAGTTGGAATAGATAAAAAAAAACATATAATAAGGTGTTCTACACCCTAGTGGATCCATATGGCTAACAACATGTTCATGACAAAATAACATACATGAACTGAAAGGAAGATACAGAAAGAAGAACAGCAACAAATGCCCTACACACTCCCACCATTCCTCACCTACTATCTGCAGCAGTCTAGGAGAAAGAAAGAGGAGTGAGCAAATAACGTTCTCAGTGAGGGAAGGTTAGCATAATCCCACCAGAAGACACAAATAACAAAGATAATAATAATAATACACCAAAATAAATACTTAACCAAAACAAGATAACATTTAGAACATAATTACATATAATAGCAACCTCGAAATATAGCATTACAAAAGATAGGGTTAAGAAACCCTTTTTACGTCAACAAGATTTTAACAACTTTAGATCTGATAAAATACTGAACATCGATTCCATATAAAAAGGATGAGTTAAACATCAAACCAATCAAACACCACAACTCATAAAGCTCAAAATAATTTGAAACATCGGCATAACTCAATCAAAAATGCAAATATCAAATAAATAATGCCAAATTGAATTTATGGGAGACTGTCATCTGTAGAGTAACAGCTGGGCTTCGGCCCCTCACCATAAATTCAAGATGACAATAAAATAAATTAGAATAGATTAAATCTCCAATAAATTACAAGAAATACCAGCTCGAGATTACTCAATTCTCGAGTTAATTCAAATTTGTGGGAGACTGACCTCCCAGGAGTGATGGTTGGGCTTTGCCCCCTCACCACAAGTTTGAGATGACCCAAGGTAAGTAACTCGATAGAAATAAAACTCAAACCCAGTATAAAAATAACACCCAGCACTCACCCAACAACTCACCCAGCATAAAGTGGTCTAAAAGCATCCATTAGCCTTCGCCGTGGCCACGGCTGGGTCTAGGGCTGTCAAGGTACTCATGCCCTTGACGTTGACTGTCCAGTACATTGGTTGGTGACTCCAACTTTCCAGTGAGTGTACAATCAGGGTTCTTCGCTCCCACCTGAACTGGCTCTCGTAGTAATTTAATTCAGTCTACCACACCACCTCAAAAGGCTGGCCGTGGGGAACGGCTACCATAGTAGGGTATCACCACACAAACCTAACAATAAACACAACTCCACACGAAACATAGCAACCAAAAAATACCCAATGACACACCCCTTGCTTCTGTGTACCGCAAGTGCACGGGTTGTTGAAGTAATAATAGTACCCTGGTGAGATGGTAGTCGAATCCAAAGGGAGTAGGGATTGTAGATACAAGCAATTGCTATCTAACTAATGCGAAATACGTAAAACGAGAGCAAGATCAATTGTGTGTGTGCAAAGGTAATCGAAAGCAAGAAGAAAATAAAGAGAAATATGTAAGGTAAGACAGTGCAACCAAAAAGTGAGAGAAGGACAATCAATGACTGAAATAGAGTACCCGGACAAGCTACGCCTATGATTATTGTTTTTACTGCAAAACAATGCTATTATACTCTCCTATTGAGAAATATGTAAGGTAAGACAGTGCAACCAAAAAGTGAGAGAAGGACAATCAATGACTGAAATAGAGTACCCGGACAAGCTACCCCTATGATTATTGTTTTTACTGCAAAACAATGCTATTATACTCTCCTATTGATGTTTAATGGATCGAGGATATCGTTAAACACACGGTCCCAAACCTAAGCTCAACCATGACTAATTCCAATCATTATGCCCCAGCGTTAGGTTTCACTATGACCCTTAAGTCTTGTTGACTTGTTAACTAAGTCCTAGGGGAGTCCATCTTCCTAAGCCTCACACTATGCGGGATTTATTTGAGTTCTAGGGATTCATAGTGAAAGACCATGTTCCTATGTATAGCTCTAACCCTTTGGTCCAGGTGAAAGAACCCTAGTCTCAATTAAGCCCCAGGACTAGGATTCACTACAACCCTTCACTCTATTGCTCACGCAACTATGCCCCAGGGGAGTTCATCTCCTAGCACTTCGCTCTATTTCGACCACTAAGAACTTGTGGAACATGGAGATATTGAAAATCACACCGGAGGGGAAAAGGGATGTTTCGCTACCTCACGACTCATCCCCTCGATCCTCTCCATTCTCAAGTAGTCTAACCCTATAGGAGTTGTCACATCTCCAAAGGATAACCTAGAGGATTCTCAACCCTAGTATCACTGCTAAGCGGAAATCAATACAATATGCAATTAAGATTGGAACTCCATTAAATTCATCAATAAAGAAAGCATAATAACATGTCATAAAAACATAATCATCCTAGTGTTTACAAGTCTGAATACCCACAAGCGGTTTAGCTCCTCATAGAGTTATACAAATCCATCAATGTATATGAATGAATACAAATCGAAAACATAGATGAAAACACATTTGTGTAGAGTGGCCGTTATCTTGTGTGGCTGCCGGGCTTCGATGTCGATGCCGATGGCGCACTCCAATCCTCCACAAAGTCCTCTCAAAATCCTAGCCACGACCCTCCAGAAACCAGGAGAAAAGATTGGCAAAAAGATCCAGAAAAAGTCCCAAAAAGGACCCTCCATATAGTGTTGAGTCACGGCTTCAAATCAGATGAAATCGGGATTTCAGACAGCCATGTGGAATTTCCACACGCCCGTGTGAACTTTCTGTTTTGCTGAGTTTTGGTGAACAGTAACTTGCCATAATGTTTAGGCACATAATCACCAGTAGATAATGTTTTGCTGAATTTTGGTAAACAGTTTCTGTTTTGCTGAATTTTGGATTCCACCGAAATGCTCTCGAATTCATTGTTCTTCATCGAGGCCGTTGAATTATGCACATATTCAACAGTAGATTATGTCGATTGCTTCAATCCTCCTCCTTGGTGAAATTCTCTTATTGATAAACGCCTAAACATACGTATTTTCCATATATTCGGGTGTATGTATTACGTATTTTTCTATGAGTTGGCACCCGTTTTTGGTTTGAATTGGTTTCTTTCGTGTTACAGGTACTGATGTGACCCCTTTGAGCTCATTGATAGAATTTGAGAAGAAATCGGCAACGAAAACACTATTTCATAGGGGGTACTGTAGCGGCCACTGTAGCAGATCATGTAGCACGAATCCTTTGGTGAAAATGGCTATGTCTGGAGGTTCATGCGGGCTGTCATGCGGGCACTGCAGAGGACGCATACGGTACTGTAGCAGTTCTACTGTAGCGGCACTGTAGCAACTTACGCGACTTCGGGATTTTCTCGGGAATTTTCTCTCCCCGCATGCGGGGCCGCATAGGGGGCCGCATAACCCACTGGAAAAAGTTTTCTTTTAAGGGTTTTGAGTTCATTTGGAAAGAAAGGAGAGCCCTAGGTCTTGAGCCAACTTGCCACCATCTTCAAATCGGAGCTAGGAGCTGCCGTCGGAGGCCATTTCCGGGGAGAGAACGACGAGGAGAGCGACATACGACAAGATCCACCCTCTTGATCCTTAGTTTGGAGGAGAATCGACAAGGGAAGCCACCCCTTTGGTGGCGTCTTTGGAACGTCATTCGGCTTCTATCTTTTGAGGGGGTGTTCTCATCTATGTATTTGGTTGTTTTGATGTGTTTTCTTGTGTATTTTGTATTCATGGGCAACTAAACCCTAAGGTCACCGGATGTAGGTGAACCTTGGGGGTGAACTTGTGTAGGATGCTTGCTTGACTAGATTTATGCATTTGAGACTTGTTTGTGAACCTTGTTTGGTGTATTTGATTGCTTGGTATGCATGAGAACTCTGTGTATCATTGTTTAGATAATGCTAGGAAGCATGACCATTGCCCTAGTATTAGGCTCACCAAGCTTGGTAGGGATACATGTATGAATACGCCGTGACCATCGGGTATTTGTATCCCTCCAATTGTTAGGGTTGACCTAGTTTGTGTCTTCTCCCTAACTTGAGAAACCTTTTGCTCCCTTTGCAATCTTGTGAGGATTCGAACGGAAGGAATTCCGTATTCGATACTTGTACCGGATTAGGGACCAATTTCCGTGACCATCGGGTTGGTCTAACTTCGGGTTTCTCGGTCCAAACTACCCATTTGCATGCTAGTTAAGGCAAGCCCCGCACTTTAGTAGCCCCCTTGGTAATCCTCATCCGTGACCCTTTCTTTATATTGTTTTATCCCTCGTTCATTGCCTCCACCTTAGAACACTTTATTTGCATGTTAATCATCTTTTTGCTTTCTTTTGCACAACACTTGACTTGATCGGCCAAACAATCATACAAAGAGGAAGTAAGGGTAGATTCTCGGGCCCTTGGGAATACGACCCCCTCGCGCATGCGTGAGGGGTATTACTTGACGACCCGTGCACTTGCGGTCGACCCATCAAGTTCTTGGCGCCGCTGCCGGGGAACCACGAGAAATATCCGGAAAACTTAGAGTTGGTTGATTTGGCCATTATTTTGTTTCGTTTTTGTTTCACCACTGTATATATATTCTGTTTCATTCCTTTTATTTTGTAAATATCTCTTATCTATCATTTAACCATGTCTTCATCAGGTGACTGGAGCAATTATTATCGGTCTCAGGAGGTGCACCTTTACTACTCAAGCGCAGGGACTACACGGAACCCTCCATGCTTGTATGATGATCAGTGGAGGAGGCAGCACTATGAAGACTCAACCAGCTTTACCACAGAAAATCACGACACTGAGTCTATTCTCCAACAGTATATGCAGACTGAAAGGGTGAATCTAGTACAGTCTTTTGGACCCTCTAGCTGCCTGCTCGATCCCGTCAACAATTGGACAGAGAATAACTCAGATGAACACTTAGGCTCGTGGGCTCCAGTTGACAAGGAGACAGATCGAACAGGGTCGGAGAGTTCAGAAGGAAAGGACTATTTACAGGAGGAGCACATGAATTCAGTTGAAGTAGAACAACATGAAATGGAAGACAGCTCGGGGAATGATAGTTCATGTGAAATGGAAGATCAGAGAGTTGAAAAGGATGATTTGAGCAATTATGGGAGATTGAAATCATCGCTTGAAGAACCCCCTGAACTGGAATTGAAGCAACTACCAGACCATCTAGAGTATGCCTTCTTGGGGGAAAATTCTAAACTCCCTGTTATCATTGCAGCAGACTTGACCAGACAACAGAAGGACATGCTCCTGGATGTACTAAAGAAACACAAGAAGGCAATTGCTTGGAAAATCGCTGATATTAAGGGGATCAATCCATCATTCTGCACTCACAAAATTCTTATGGAAGACAATCACAGGCCTTTGGAAATACCCCAACGAAGATTGAATCCTAACATGAAAGAGGTAGTAAAGAATGAAGTCATCAAGCTCCTTAATGCGGGCATTATTTACCCCATTTCTGACAGTGCATGGGTGAGTCCAGTTCAAGTAGTACCCAAGAAAGGGGGTATGATAGTCGTGACCAATGAGAAGAATGAATTGATACCTACCAGAACGGTAACAGGATGGAGGGTTTGCATAGACTACAGAAAGCTTAATGATGCCACAAGGAAGGATCATTTCCCCTTACCCTTCATTGATCAGATGCTTGAGCGACTTGCCGGCCACTCCTACTATTGCTTCTTGGACGGTTTCTCTGGATATTTTCAAATTCCTATTGCTCCAGAAGATCAAGAGAAAACTACTTTCACTTGCCCCTATGGTACTTTCGCTTACCGGCGGATGCCTTTTGGACTTTGCAATGCACCGGCCACTTTTCAAAGGTGTATGATGGCCATCTTTGAAGACATGGTAGAGGACATTATGGAAGTGTTCATGGATGACTTCTCTGTGTTCGGTGACTCGTTCGACCTATGCCTCAAAAACCTTGAACGGGTCTTGAGTAGATGTGAAGAAACAAATCTGGTGCTTAGTTGGGAGAAATGTCATTTTATGGTCAAGGATGGCATTGTCCTGGGACACAAAATTTCAAAACAGGGGATTGAAGTGGATAAGGGAAAGGTTGCTACTATTGAAAAACTTCCTCCTCCAACTTCAGTGAAGGCCATCATGAGCTTCGTAGGACATGCTGGGTTTTACAGAAGATTCGTGCAAGATTTCTCTTCCATCTCCCGACCATTGACAAAACTGTTGGAGAAGGATGCTCCTTTTGAATTCAATAGTGACTGCATGAATGCCTTCTTAACTCTCAAGAAGAAACTGGTTGAAGCACCAATCATGGTTTCCCCAGACTGGAGTTTGCCATTTGAGCTGATGTGTGATGCGAGTGACTATGCTGTGGGTGCAGTGCTTGGGCAACGAAGGGACAAACACTTTCATCCTATCTACTATGCAAGTAAAACTTTGAATGATGCTCAAGAAAACTATACCACTACCGAGAAGGAATTGTTGGCGGTAGTCTTTGCATTTGACAAGTTCCGATCATACTTGGTGTTGTCCAAGGTGATTGTTTACACAGACCATTCTGCCCTAAAGTATCTATTGTGCAAGTCGGATGCCAAGCCGCGACTGATCCGCTGGGTGCTACTTCTTCAGGAATTTGACTTGGAGATAAGAGATAAAAAGGGGCAGAAAACCTTGCTGCTGACCATCTCTCCCGCCTTGAGGGTCCCAATGACGACGTATTGGAAAAGAGAGAAATCAATGATTCCTTTCCTGGAGAACAATTATGTAGTATTCAGGTGATAGCAACAAATGAAACCCCGTGGTTCGCTGACTTTGCCAACTTTCTAGCTGCGAAAACATTCCCTAAGTGGCTCACTCACCAACAACGGAAGAAATTCTTTGCCGACCTGAAGTATTATATTTGGGAAGACCCCCATTTATTCAGGGTTTGCTCGGATCAGACTATCAGAAGGTGTGTTTCGTTAGAGGAAGGGCAAGATATCTTGAAGCATTGCCATTCTGGGCCGACAGGTGGTCATTATAGTGGGAACCTGACACGACCCCTTGCGTGTATCCCGCAAGTGCACGGGTTTGTCGAAGTAATAAATTTACCTTGGTGAGAAGGTAGTCGAATCCACAGGGAATAGGGAGATAGAATATAAGGTTTCACTAATTAAGTTATGCAAAATACGGAGAACGATAATAAGATTAATGAGTGAAAATAATGCAAAGCAATAAACTAAATAGAGAGATGGAAGAAAGAAGTGCAAGTAGGAAAATCGAGAAGGACTAACAATGAGTAAAGGGGGGTATCCGGACAAGCTACCTCTAGGGTCTATGTTTCAAGTGCAAGACTATAATATTATGCTCTCCTATTAATGTCAATTGAGTCGAGGATATCCCAAGACTCACGGTCCCAAACCTAAGGACAACCGTGACTAACTCCAACACTATGCCCCGGTATTAGGATTCACAACACCCTTCACTCTGTCACCTAGATGACTAAGCCCCATGGGAGTCCATCTGCCTAAACCTCATACTATGTGGAGTTGCATTATGCTCTAGGGATTCCTAGTGATTAAACCTGTTCCTATACGTAATTCTAACCCTTTGGTCCAGGTGGAAGAATCCTAGTCTAGATTGAGCCCCAGCAAATAGGATTCACTACAACCCTCCACTCTATTACTTGCGTAACTAAGCCCTAGGGGAGTTTATCTACCTAATGCTTCACTCTATTTCGACCGCTATTAAATCAAGGAATCGGAGGTAGGGAGAAATCACATCGAAGGGGAAAGGGGTACATTGCTACCTCACAACTCTCCCTCTCAACCCTCGTTAATCTTGAGTAGTCTAATCCTATAGGAGTTGTCACACCTCCAAAGGAAAGCCTAGATTGCCCTCAACCCTAATGTCACGTTTAAGGGAAAACAATATGAAAGGATAATCAAGATTAAAAACTCAATTTTATTCATCAATGATGGAAAGCATAATAATCAATGTCAAAGAAACATAAGAAACCCTAAAGTTTACAAGTCCGAATACCCCACGAGGGGTTTAGCTCCTCATAGAGCTATACATGTTCATCAACGTGAGAAATAAATCATAAAACATAGACATCAATGAAAAACCCCCTCGAATTAGTGTGGCCGTGGTCTTGTGCAAACGTCGAACCTCGAAATCGATGCCAACGACGCGCTAGAACCTCCACGAAACCCTCTCCGAAACCCTAGCCGCACTCCAGAAAGTTGGGGAAAAGATAGGTCAAAAGATCCCTCCAAAGGTTGCAAAAATCCCCTTTTATATTGTTGAATCGCGGCTTTAAAATTGGACTTATCGGGGGCTTCACACGGCCGTGTGGAATTTCCACACGCCCGTGTGAAGCTTCTGTCTCGGCTGAAAAATTAATTTCACACGGCCGTGTGGAATTTCCACACGCCCGTGTGTCTTCACTGGATGGCTGAAATTGCAAAACACACGGCCGTGTGGAATTTCCACACGCCGGTGTGACTTCTCTGTCTGGCTGGAAAATGGCTCACACGGCCGTGTGGAATTTCCACACGCCCGTGTAACTTCTCTGTCTGGCTGGAAAATGGCTCACACGGCCGTGTGGAATTTCCACACGCCCGTGTGACTTCTCTGGAACACTAATCTTCAGCTGAACAGGCTTGGTAACTTGCCGAAACGCCTCCCGGGTCCATTGTTCTTCATCGAGGCCATTACTTGGGCACACAAGCAATGGTAGGTCGCGCCGATTGCTTCAAGTCTTCTTCTTTCGCGAGATTCTCCTAAGTAACACGGATTGGACTTGTTGTGAATGTGACTGCCTTTGTGCCCCTCCAAAAGAGGTTGGCACACATCCACAAGTCCAAATACGTGCTTCGTTCCTTGCTTGGTCCGAGAACATCCCAACATTGGCGAACGCGACCTAATTTCATTCTTCTTCTCTAATTAGGCTCCACAATACCTTCAATGCACAAGAGAACACAAATGCACACATTTAGTGATAAAACCTGATAAAAGGTATGCTTAATGTAAGATAATAGCGCTTCACGATACTATAACACAAGCACTTATCAGAACCGGACTGCTAGGAAGGCCCTCGATGCGGGGTTTTATTGGCCGACTATGTTCCAAGATGCACAAACATTGGTGCAACATTGTGACAGGTGCCAGAGAACGGGTAATATCTCAAAAAGAGAGGAAATGCCTCAATCATGGAATCAAGCATGCGAAGTATTTGATGTTTGGGGAATCGACTTCATGGGGCCGTTTCCTAGCTCGCAGGGCAACAAATATATCCTGGTGGCAGTGGACTATGTCTCCAAGTGGGTGGAAGCACAGGCCCTCCCATCGTGTGATGCACGAGTTGTTGTGAAATTCCTAAGAAAATTGTTTTCCCAGTTCGGAGCACCTAGAACAATCATTAGTGACCGAGGCACTCATTTCTGCAACTCTCAGTTTGAGAAGGTTTTGAAACGATATGGTGTGTCTCATAGAATCTCAACCGCTTATCACCCGCAAACCAGTGGTTAAGTGGAGGTATCAAATAGGGAATTGAAGCGCATCCTTGAGAAAATAGTGAGTCACCATAGGAGGGATTGGGCCGACCAACTTGATGATGCACTCTGGGCATATAGAACCGCATACAAGACACCTATTGGGACAACACCATATAGATTGGTCTATGGAAAGACATGTCACTTGCCGGTTGAACTTGAACACAAGGCTTATTGGGCCATAAAGCAACTTAACTTTGATCCTCATTTGTGTAGTCGCAAGCGAAAACTCCAATTAAATGAGTTAGAGGAATGGCGGTCCTTGGCGTATGACACATCAATAAGGTACAAGGAGAAAATGAAGGAATACCATGACCGGCATATTAAACGAGCCAAGTGTTTCCAACCCGGGGACCAAGTACTATTATTCAATGCAAGATTAAAATTATTCCCCGGGAAGTTAAAATCACGATGGCATGGCCCCTACACCGTCACTCAAGTGTTTCCTCACGGCGCCGTCGAGATATCTCATTCACAATTGGGAACCTTTAAGGTTAATGGGCACCGGTTGAAACACTATTTCTCGGGTAACAACATTTCACACAAGAATGGAGGTAATTTGACTTCCTTTGATCCACCATGATGTCAAGGTAAGAGACGTCGAGCTAAAGACGTTAAACAAGCGCTTCTTGGGAGGCAACCCAAGTCTTTAAATTCATTCCATCTATTTTTTTTCTTCTTAGTTGTTGTTGTGTTTGGGTGTTTTTCGTATTTTTTGTGGTGCTTTTGAGTTTGAGTGTTGTTGATTTCTTTGATTGTGGTGGATGTTTAGTCGTTTTCCTTAATTTATTTTACCATGTTGCACCCTTGGTTTGATGATCATTGTATTTTTCCTTGAGTGTTGGTGCTTCAATCTCCATGTTTTCAATGATTTTTGAGTGTTTTCGGCTTTGTTTTCATGTAATTTTTGAGTGCTAGGTTGAGTTCAAAGGTTGATTTGAGAGTGTTTTGAGCTGAAAAATTCCTGGGCCTTGTGCGGCCTGTCATGCGGCCGCACAAGGGGCCGCACAAATTTTCCCGAGAGCAATGCGGCCTGCTATGCGGGGTAACATGCGGCCGCATAGCAGGCCGCATGGATTTTCCAGAGAGTTATGTGGGGTACCATGCGGCCGCATGGTAGGCCGCATGCTCACCCAGCCCCTATTTCCCCCTCTCTTCAGCCCACTTCCTCACTATTCACTCAATTTTCATCAAACTTCTTCTCTTTTCTCCTTCATCTCTCCACCATTTTCCTTCATTCTTTTTGCATCCAAACACTCTCCTCATCCTAGCAAACGAATTTTTGGAAGATTTTCAAGGTTTTATCAAGCTTTAAGCCGGATTCCACTTCATTTTCACTTTGGTGCCCTAGATTGAAGTAAGTTCCATATCTCTCCATTTCTAGGGCTTTTCTTTGTGTTTTTGGGCTGATTTTCTTGGGAATGTGGTTTTGAATGTTTCTTGTGAATGTATGTGTTGAATTTCAAGGTTTGTAAAATTTGTTTGCTACTTTTACAAGAAGAAACTCTTGAAAATTTTTCTCGAAATTACTGTACAACAATAAGATTTCAGCCCATTGATGCCATTGTGCATTCTTTTCATATATTTTTGGTTTGATGAAGCTTGTATGGTCTTGTAGGGATGTCAACCAAGCATGTGGCTTCAAAGCGATCCCGGAGGAGCTCTCCACCGCCCGTCTTTGAGCCAAGATTCACCGACGATGCCCACAAGACCCGTTATGCCCTCTTTGTCGAGGAAGAATTTTGGTGTTGTCCGACAAATTGATTGGGAAACCTTGGGGGTTTTGAGCCTCGATCATACCATCCGGGAGTACATATCACATGGCTTCACCACCTCCACCAAATCATTAGACTCATGACACACACTCTCAGTTTTTACTTTTCTTGTTGTGTGTATTTTGTTTTTGCGCACTTAGACTTATTTTGGTGTTTGTTGTATCGTTCAGTTAGTTAGGGTTTCCGCCCTACTAAACTACTTCTTTTCATTTATGTAGTTTGGGTTTTATTTGTTCGCTCTCTTTATTTATTTATCGAGTTGTGATGCATTTCCTGTTGCTTTCAGGACTGATCGTTGAGGATGCTTCACACTCCATGGCCCTAGTGATTTACCCCTGTTTGTGTTCACCTTGAATTCACTGCATCAACTAATTGGGGAAGTCTTCTTGCTTCATCTCCTTATTTTTATTGCATACATATCATCATGTTCTGCTGATTCATGTACATTAGGGACAATGTACGATTCTAGGTGTGGGGATGGAGTGCTTTACTCTTATTTGCATGCTTGTTATGCCGATGATAGCAATGACGCCTAGTTTAGGACTTCCTAGCATGAAGGTTCGACAGTTATGAGTTGTATTTCATTATTGTTCCTAAATGATGTCCTGCTTTATCTTTAGTGCACTGACAGACTTTTACACTTGTACTTCCACCTCATACACTCCAACTAACCCATTACAATGTTTTCGGCATTAATTTGTTAATGTCTACTTTCAATGCCTTTTTAAGAGCTTTTGAGGTCCTTTGTTGTTTCCTTAGCCTCAAGTGAGTTTGTTAACAGGTTTTATACCAGGGGATACTAGATATATTGTATACAGGTAAAAAAAAAAAAAAAAAAAAAGTGGAGTCTATGACAGTATTCCTCTGCTAGTACAGCATGAATGCGTCTATGTGGACTGTAATCAAGTAGGATGGGTGGCTCTTGTGCCTGGCCAGCATGTGCATCGGTCTGAAAGATTTTTGTGCAGTCTACGTTAGTCGGACTCAACTCAAAAAAAAAAAAAAAAAAAAAAAAAAAAAAAAAAAAACCTTTGCAAATATGTAAATACAGCATATAGTATCTTATTCGTATCCCTTGGAACCTGTTACACAACCACTCGAGAGCCAAAGTTTCATTCAGGACCCGAAGGACTTTTAACTGGGTATTGAGGGTGTCTTTAACAGATTAATGCCATTTTCATTGTATGTGGAGTGAATAATATGGAGAATGAGGTTGGAAGTAAGCACACACTCACCAGTGCACTTTAGATGAAACAAGACCATCCATACCCAGTTGCCAACAGAACAACTCATTATCTGTCCTTCCTTCTATCTGTGCTAGTGGGGTCCTCTACTGTTGAGCTTGAGGTCGTACATTTAGTCGTTTATCTTCTTGCCCCTGTTCTTCATGTTTGTTTGCTTGGGGACAAGCAAATGCTTAGGTGTGGGGATGTTTGATAAACGCCTAAACATACGTATTTTCCATGTATTCGGGTGTATGTATTACGTATTTTTCTATGAGTTGGCACCCGGTTTTGGTCTGAATTGGTTTCTTTCGTGTTACAGGTACTAATGTGACCCCTTTGAGCTCATTGATAGAATTTGAGAAGAAATCGGCAACGAAAACACTATTTCATAGGGGGGTACTGTAGCGGCCACTGTAGCAGATCATGTAGCACGAATCCTTTGGTGAAAATGGCTATGTCTGGAGGTTCATGCGGGCTGTCATGCGGGCACTGCAGAGGCCGCATACGGTACTGCAGCAGTTCTACTGTAGCGGCACTGTAGCAACTTACGCGATTTCGGGATTTTCTCGGGAAATTTCTCTCCCCGCATGCGGGGCCGCATAGGGGGCCGCATAACCCACTGGAAAAAGTTTTCTTTTAAGGGTTTTGAGTTCATTTGGAAAGAAAGGAGAGCCCTAGGTCTTGAGCCAACTTGCCACCATCTTCAAATCGGAGCTAGGAGCTGCCGTCGGAGGCCATTTCCGGGGAGAGAACGATGAGGAGAGCGACATACGACGAGATCCACCCTCTTGATCCTTAGTTTGGAAGAGAATCGACAAGGGAAGCCACCCCTTTGGTGGCGTCTTTGGAACGTCATTCGGCTTCTATCTTTTGAGGGGGTGTTCTCATCTATGTATTTGGTTGTTTTGATGTGTTTTCTTGTGTATTTTGTATTCATGGGCAACTAAACCCTAAGGTCACCGGATATAGGTGAACCTTGGGGGTGAACTTGTGTAGGATGCTTGCTTGACTTGATTTATGCATTTGAGACTTGTTTGTGAACCTTGTTTGGTGTATTTGATTGCTTGGTATGCATGAGAACTCTGTGTATCATTGTTTAGATAATGCTAGGAAGCATGACCATTGCCCTAGTATTAGGCTCACCAAGCTTGGTAGGGATACATGTATGAATACGCCGTGACCATCGGGTATTTGTACCCCTCCAATTGTTAGGGTTGACCTAGTTTGTGTCTTCTCCCTAACTTGAGAAACCTTTTGCTCCCTTTGCAATCGTGTGAGGATTCGAGCGGAAGGAATTCCGTATTCGATACTTGTACCGGATTAGGGACCAATTTCTGTGACCATCGGGTTGGTCTAACTTCGGGTTTCTCGGTCCAAACTACCCATTTGCATGCTAGTTAAGGCAAGCCCCGCACTTTAGTAGCCCCCTTGGTAATCCTCATCCGTGACCCTTTCTTTATATTGTTTTATCCCTCGTTCATTGCCTCCACCTTAGAACACTTTATTTGCATGTTAATCATCTTTTTGCTTTCTTTTGCACAACACTTGACTTGATCGGCCAAACAATCATACAAAGAGGAAGTAAGGGTAGATTCTCGGGCCCTTGGGAATACGACCCCCTCGCGCATGTGTGAGGGGTATTACTTGACGACCCGTGCACTTGCGGTCGACCCATCACTTATGCTACATGAGTTAGACTTATTGTGAATGTGACTTCCTTCGTGCCCCTCCAAAGGAGGTTGGCACACACCCTCAAGTCTAGACTCGTGCCTTGTTCCTTGCTTGGTCCGAGAATTCCCCAACAATGACGAACACGATCTAACTTTGCTCTTTTTTTCCAAACTAGCTCCACAACCCTACAATGCACAAAAGTACACAAATGCACATAATTTAATGATAAAATCTGATGAAAGTTATGCTCAATGTAAGACTATAACACTTCGTATTATTATAACACGAGCACTTATCAAACTCCCCCACACTTAAGCTTTTGCTTATCCTCAAGCAAAATATAAAACATTAAAGTACTTCGGAAGAAAAATTGAAAGTGCTCAGCCTTAGGTTCACTAAAAGTATGCAAAAGAAGCATTTTACAAGTAAGGGGAAATCAAAACATTGCATAAAGATATCATTGCTAGCTAAAAACTCGAAGCAAAAAGGACAACAACTCCAAAATGTGTAAGTGTGTGCGAACTCACTCAAGATAACCCAAAAAGTACTCCTCAAACTCTTGCTACAAGGACTTATTTATATACAAAGGTAAGAAGGTAGTAGCTTTACACAACCTCTAAGGTAACCCTTTCCTAGACGTCCGCCAAAGGTGGCTTTCACACTTTCAAGAAGGTAGTTCTTTCTACCGGAGTAGTAGCTTTCACGCATCCCATGAGATAGCTCTTTCTCTCATTAGGGCATAACTTGTATCCGACTTATGAGAGTAACTGCATACTTCATAGGAGGTAGCTCTTTCTACCCTAAATGCACAAATAAAAACTAAACAAATATTCACAAGCTCACAAGTTTTTTTTTCAAAACAAAACTAAAAACTCGCTAAAACGATGATAAACTAGTTCTTAAGCATCAAGCTTGAGTTTCCAAAAGATTCCAAGAGTGAGTAGTGCAATATGAGATAATCGAGAAAAAATTCCCTAAAATTCAAGTAAAAACTAGAGCATGATGAGATACAATGTTAAAAATTCTCCTAGACTCTAAGAATACTAATGTTGCAACTGATAAATGCCTAAACATACGTATTTCCTATGTATTAGGGCGTATGTATTGCGTATTTTTCTATGAGTTGACGCCCGTTTTTGGTCTGAATTGGTTTCTTTCATGTTACAGGTACCAATGAGACCCCTTTGTGCTCGTTGACAGAATTTTAGAAGAAATCGGCATCGAAAACACTGTCACTGTAGCAATCGCTGTAGCACGAAAGTTCGAAGAATTTGGTCAGGAGATTCGTGCGGGTTACCATGCGGGTGCTGTTGAGGCCGCATACGGTACTGTAGCAGTTCCACTGTAGCGGCTTCACTGTAGCATTTACGCGACTTTCGGGATTTCTCGGAGACTTTCTCTCCCCGCATGCGGGGCCGTATGGGAGGCCGCCTAACTCGCTGGAATTCGTTTTTAAGGGTTTTTGGAGAGAATTTTGATGGGAGAGCCTAGGTCTTGAGGAGAGCTTCACTCACCACCTTCTTTGGGAGCTTGAGGCCGGCTTTTGGAGAGGATTCTTGAGGAGAGGACGACGGAGAGAGCACGACACGATGAGTCCACACCTTCGATTCACATTTGAGAGGAAGATTGACAAAGGAAGCCACTCCTTGGGTGGCGTCCTTGGAAGCGTCATTCGGCCTTGATCATTTGAGGGAGTGTTCTTGTTATGCTTTTGGTTATTTTCATGTATTTTCATACTTGTTTTGTGACCATGAGTAACTAAACCCCAAGGTCACCGGATGTAGGTGAACCTTGGGGGTGAACTTGTGTATTTTGGATGCTTGTTCTAGTTTTATGCATTTGGTGTGGTTTGTGATTCTTGTTTGGTGATTCTTGAATGCCTTGGTATGTATGAGAACTCTATGTATCAATTCCTAGACAATACTAGGTTGCATGACCATTGCCCTAGTATTAGGCTCACCAAGCTTGGAAGGGAATACATGTACGAATACACCGTGACCATCGTGTATTTGTGCCCCTCCAATTGTTAGGGTTGTCCTTGATTGTGTTTCAACCCTAGCTTGGGGAAATCCACTAAACCCATTGCAATCGTACAAGGATTTGGGCAGAAGCAATTCCGTATTCCAATACTCGTACCGGATTAGGGACCAACACCGTGACCATCGGGTTAGTCTAATTTAGGGTTTCCCGTTCCAAACCACCCACGTGCATGCTAGTTAGGGCATCCTTAACACTTTAGTAACCCCCGAGGGAATCCTCATCCGTGACCACTTCCTTTCCTTGATACTTTCCTCCGTATTTATCCTTGCCATTTGCATGTTCTTTGCTTTAGTAGGTTATTTCTAGATCTTCTTCCAAGTGATTGATTAGGTTAAACAACATTGTGATAAGGAAGTAAGAATAGATTCTCGGGCCCTTGGGGATATGACCCCTCGTGTTCACGCGAGGGGTATTACTTGGCGACCCAGTGCACTTGCGGGTGAGTGATTCAAACGCGTACCAGCAACTAAGGTGAACCGCCACGGGATACATGAGCATTAGCAATTGAATGCACAAGTAAAGGTGTGTGCAATGTGAACTCCCCCCCCCCCTCCCACCACCCCCCCAACACTAAGATGTACATTGTCCCCAATGTACGCATGCAAGCACAATAAAAAGTATAACAATCAAAACAATTAATATGGAGGTGGCCAATCGCAACATTACTCCCCTGAATTCCATGTGTTGTGTTTGATGGAGCTAAATTCATTGAGAGTTGAGTCTCAATAGGTTTTGGAGCACACACGGTCCCATGATCGTGCCTATTACTATTCCTCAAATTCCTTACATCCAAGACCATCTGCACACATACACAAGGGGTTCAATGTAGCTCAAGGGAAAATAAAATAAAATTCGAGTATATAAAGATAGAGAAATGAAACACAACTCGAGAAAAAATAAAACCAACATAAAAGATAAACTCTGAAGGAGAATCCTTTCTGAGTGCTATAAGTCCAAAATATGAAATAAAATTACAAAATGACAAAAACTAAAGTAAACTACGACACCTCAGCATCGGTGTCCTGCGCTGGAGACTCAGGTGCTGCTGTAGGCTCTGTTGGGATCGGTAGATCAGCTTGTGGTGCGGGAGTAGGTTGTGGAGTCGACGCTAGGGGCTGGACCACGAAAGGTGAGGTCATGGCCTGTGTAAGTAACTGCTGGATGCTGTAGAACTGTGCCATGACGTCAGAGTGCTATGCAATCTGGGTGGCCTTAACCTCAGCCACCTCACTTTGTAGCAACCCCACAGCACTCTCGAGGCCCTCAAATCTGTCATGGCCTCGAGAAGGCGAAAAGATGCGCACTGGAAGTGGTTCTAGTGCTGTGGATGGTGCCTGTGTATTTGTTTGTGCTGGAGGTGGCTCTAACACTAATGTGAGCCCTCTGCCTGCTGGGATACGATCAAAACATAAACTCCAGCTCCCCCTCTGCAGACCATACCCATCAACCTTATCGTCTCAATACTTAGCGGGGCTAGTACGGTAGTCTTCTCGGCCCCTCAAACTCCGTCCCTAAGACCCATACCTATGATGAGTAGAGTGATGTAAGGGCCTGAGAAGATAACTCCACATTTGAGGCAATGGACCTGATGGCGTAAAACTCAGCTAGAATATGCCCCAGATGGAGTGGCTCGCTAATAGATAACAAATGACCCAGCTACCGGCTACGAGTAGCTCGTTTATCTCATCTGCAATGTTGTCTCCTCTCTGTATCCCTCTAACCGTGCTCAAGTCGGGGTATCGTGACTGACCGAACCTGAGTCTCACTAAGCGCTCAAAGCAAGTCTGATGCTCGGGTAAAGAAAACTCTATCTGCTTGGGGGTGGAGACTGCTCACGAGGGCATTTGCCCACCGCTTTGTTAACCCTGGAAGCCATACATGCAAGATTGAAAAGAAAAATGATCAAATTCAATTGAAAAACATAATATGCAAAAATCCACACGGCCCTGTGGAAATTCCACACACCTGTGTGGAACTTGGGGCCGACACCACCGCACGCCCGTGTAGCTAAAATTCTGTATTTTACACAACAATTATTTCTAAAATCTTTCTAAGTGCATTTGCATACAATTTAATCATGCAAACCAAGCGAAATAATCGAAAAGAATAAATTGAATCAAAATTGACGAAGAAAAAGAGGGTGAAGTGCTTACCGACGGTGTGAATGGTGAAAACCTTGAGTTCGGCGGGAAAACACACTCTAACACCTCTAAAATGCTAAGAGAAGGTCGGGAGAGTGAGAGAGGGCCTCAGAGAGTATTTAAGAGTGAAAAGATTAAGAGGCACGAGTGAAAGCAAAAGAAAAATCGCGGCTTTTGAAGTTCTGCGAATCTAGATGGGCGCGAGGAAATTCCACACGGCCGTGTGCCTCTACTATTATGGTTCACAGGTGCAGACACACGATCCTGTGTGCGCTCTGGTTGCTCTCTGACCACCCCCACACGCCCGTGTGAGAAACCCACACAGCCGTGTGCCTTCACAGGGAGCTTCACAGGGGCAGTCACACGTCCCTTTGTACTCTCGAGAAAATACCTAAGGTCTCTGAAAACATACACAAGGCCGCCCACAGGGGCACCCACACGTCCCTGTGGCCTCTCTAGATATCCTGAAAAACTCTAAGTGTTCCATATGGCCGTGTGACAAATCCATATGGCCTTGTGCCTTTCACAAGCTCTCCCACAAGGGCTCCCACACACCCCTGTGTTTTCTCGGTATGGAAGGGAAGTTTCTGCAGAATTTCACACGGCCGTGTGGAAATTCCACACCGCCGTGTGCCTTTAAACATGGGCACTCACAGGGGCACCCACACGCCCACTGTGACGCTCGGGAATGAGAGTTCAAGTTATGCAGCATGTGGAAATTCCACACGGCCATGTGCCCTTCACGGGGTCGGTCACAGGGGCAGCTACACGGCCCCTGTGACGCTCGGGATGAGCTCTAAGATATTTCACACGACTGTGTGGAAATTCAACACAGTCGTGTGTTTTCTCTGGATGACTTAGAAAATTACAGGCTTTGCAGAAAATTTTAGAAAACACTTTCATAACACTTAGAGCCTGTATAGATGATAAAAACATGACCAGAGATCCATGAAAACACACTCAAACGACCTAAAACTTCGTCAATCAACATTTAGGCACACGAAAACATCAACGATCCACAAGAAAATCACAGCATATGTATATAAAAATCAGGACACCAATACTAAAACCTTTATTCATGCTAAAAGTAAACTAAACCTTAGAAAAAAAGTAAAAGCTTGAGTTGCCTCCCAAGAAATGCTTGTTTAACGTCACTTAGCTTTACGTACCTTACCTTACCTCACGGGGGTTCATAAATGAAAGTTGCCTTTTTCCCTACAACCTGAAAGCATGCAGAACATAATCTTTGTAGAGTAGAGGGGGAGTTGTCGAGTTTGTTACCACACAAGGGTGAAACACCATTACTCCTTGAATGCGCATCCCCATTTGTGTTAGGGCTTTTCTTGGGGCATCTTCTCGACCTCCTTATCTTCCGGATCACCCTCTTCATGACTCCCAAGAATCAGTGGTACATCGACATCCTCATCCACATCGAGCACTTCAAAGTCCACAGGAAAAAAGTATTTATCCACCTTGATGAGCACGTCTTCAATAATGCCCCTCGGATGTCTAACTGAACGATCGGCAAGCTAAAGTGTCATCCAAGTGGGCCTAGGCTCTCCCAAGCATAGCTTGTGAAAGAAGGTTTAGGGCATGATATTAATACTCACTCCTGAATCTGCTAGTGCCATCTCCTCACCCAAATCACGAATGTTGCATGGAATGATGAAGCTTCCGGGGTGTTTTCTCTTGCTCGGCATATTCTTTTGTAATACCGCCGAGCAAGTGGCATCTAGGGTCACAGATGCACTCTCCTCCAATTTCCTCTTGTTGGTCAAGTGGTCTTTTAAGAACTTCGCATACTTAGGCATTTGTGACAACGCCTCCACGAAAGGAATGTTGATGTGCAACTGCTTAAACAACCCCAAAAATTTCTTGTACTGCTTGCCTTGTTGATCATTCTTCAAGCAAGAAGGATAGGGAATTCTAGGCTTGTACGGTGGGGATGCCACCTCTTTCTCTTTCAATGCTCACTCAACTTCCACTACTTCAGGTGCTTCATCATTCTTCTTCTCAAGAGGGAGACTACACTTGACCTCTCGGCCACTTCTCAAAAAAATTGCCTTCAATTGTTCCCTTGGATTCATCTCCGTGTTACTTGGTAAACTTCCTTGAGGCCTCTCGGATAGATAAAGTTGTGCAATGATGCGGTGTGGTTGCGAAGTGTAGACTCTACCGACTGAAATCTCACATCCGATGATTGGACAAACCTTGTGAGAGCTTTATCTAGGTCGGTCGTCTTGGTTTCTAGCCCTGTCATACGGTTTTCCAAATTAGGCGCTTGCTGTTGTTAAAAGCCCGGTGGTGCATTACTCTTTTACTGCCCTTGGTTACTCCATGACAAGTTAGGTTGATTCCTTTACCCCGGATTGTAGGTACCACTATAAGGATTCTCTTGACCTCTAAATGCATTCCCTACAAAATCCGCTTGTTCAACCAAAGAAGAAGTACTACCATCGATGGCTATCGGACAATCACTTGAAGCATGTCCTCCCCCATATCCGTTACAATTTGTGATGGGCGCCATTCTTGGTGAAGTTAGAGTGTCTAACTTCTTACTCAATGATTCCACTTGGCCCGCCAACGATGTAACCGCATCAATCTCATGAAGATCGGAAACCTTCTTCCTATCCCTTGAGTTCCATTGATAGCTATTCAAAGCCATCTCTTCTATAAGTTGTCGGGCTTCACCGAGAGTCCTGCTTCCTAAGGTACCCCCTGCCACTGCATCTAGCAACTATTTGGTGCTTGGATTCAACCCGTAATAGAACCTATGAATGATCATCCAATCAGGAAATCCGTGTTGTGGGCACTTCCGCAGGAGCTTCTTGAACCTATCCCATGTCTTAAATAGAGACTGCAATTTCGTTTGCATGAAGGAAGAGATCTCATTCCTAAGCTTTGCTGATTTTTCAGGAGGGAAATATCGGGCCAAGAATGCTTCAACCATCTCCTCCCATGTAGTAATAGATGCCCTAGGTAAGGAGTGCAACCATTGCTTTGCTCTTCCCTTCAAGGAAAATGGGAAAGCTCTCAATCGAAAGGCATCATCCGTTACTCAATTAATTTTCAACATGTCGCACATCTCCAAGAAGTTCTCGATATGGCTATTGGGATCTTCATTGGTCAACCCATTAAATTGTGCGGTCTACTGCAACATTTGGATGAAACCTGGCTTGAGCTCAAAATTCTGAGCAGTAATTCGGGGCCTCACAATGCTTGATTGGGTGATTGCTTCCCCACAAGTGTACGGGATCGCCAAGTAATACCCTGTGAGTGACACAGGGGTCGTATTCCACTAGGGCGAAGGAAGTACTATTACTCACCCTTCATCTATTTTCTAGCCTACCATTCAATATTAGTGGAAAAGAAATAAAACAAATAAACTAACTTAAACTAATCCTATAGCCTGGTAACTAGCACATGGATGTAAATAAACAAGGAAGTATCAAGCATGAGAAGGGTGTGTTTAGACAAGGAATCCACCTAGGGTTGTCATTAAGTCCTAAACTAGGATGATATAAAGATGCGTTGACGATAGTGGAGACCTAGAGACCTCGTGAGTAGATTAGCCCGATCTCTCAGCGACTAACCCCTAATCCCATATGAGTGTTAATCGGAATCTCTCCGTATTAACCCACCTACGATCATATTCAGCTCCGTGAAGTCTCTAATAGGAGTAAACCTACTATCCTTCGGCTTAAACCTAGCAATGGAGGGCTACCAACACCCAATCTCTCGGCGTGTCGGCACAAGAATCCCCTTTTAATCTTTCCTAGATCCAGTACACGTGAGCAGGTCACATCTACGCATACAACTCATAAAAGAATTACGGATTTCTCCACAAATGTAATTGTAGACATGAAAGCATGAAAGATTGAATCTCAAACAACCATCAAACTAAATTATTAACAACATCCAAAGTTCATGCACAAGATGAACCCTAGGGTTTATCCAAATGCAAACATAATGATAAGTTAATCCCTCATGATAAGGGATACTTATACAACCTACAAGGCAAAGAAAGACAGTAAAGAAGCAAGAAAACTCCCTCTACTGTCTTGATCTCCTTGAATGGATGAAGCTTCGAATGATGATGGAATGGTGGTGTAGAACTTCACACAAACTCCTTCTCCCTTGCTCCTCTCCCTCTTGGTAATGATGTGTGCTTGTTTCCCACAAAGATCGCCTTCAGAAGATGGCCGCAAGGCATCAAGGAGGTGCGGTGGCGCGGCCTCAAAGGCCAAGAGAAAAGTCCCCTCCAAAAGCCCTAGAAGTCCCCATTTATACCCCCGAAGCATACGGGCCGTGAAGGGGGCCGTGAGGATGTAGGTTAGATCAAGAAAATCCCCAAATCCCGAGCCTCACGGGGTAGTTAACTGGGGAGTGAAGCCTAGGTAAAATTTCTGGAAATTCTTCACTGGGCCGCAGAGTAGGCCGTGAGAACTAGATTAAGACTTCTGGAAGTTCCTCACGGGGTAGCAGATGGGGTCGTGAGGCTCAGGCGAAATTCTTAGGATTTTCTTGCCCGAAGACCCCCCAGCTGCTACAGTAACTGCTACGCTGTGTATGCTACAGTACCACCCCTGGTTTTTCTTCTCTTTCCTACCCAAAATATGCGCTCGCGATCTCCATGGCTTCTACCTGCCCTACAATGCAAATATGACTCGATTAAGCATAAAAATGGGCACAAAACGTGACAAAATACATGCAAAGTGTACTAAATAAGTATACTAGAATACATACATTTAGACACTTATCATTGGGTCCAAAACACTGCTGGTCTAGCAAAATCGGACAAGGTCCTTTGCTATTCATTCTGTTCTGCCATTGTTTCTGACCCTTCTGTTTCTATTTTAGCTTGATTAGACTGTTCTTATACAGGTTCTTTCTCTTTTCGATGTGCTCTTCTTGCAATATCAGGGTCTCCTTCAACAAGAATTGAAGGGTTTCCATGGGTCATAACCTGGAGCTGAAAACAAAGAAAAGAAAACAAATAAGAATGATGATATACAAACAAAGTGTGAAATATAAAGTGAAGTGAATAGCTAAAATAGCAAAAAACAAATATCGAAAATACGTCTACTCCTCAATAATTGCACCAAAAAATTGACACACCCCTTGCGTGTGTATACCGCAAGTGCACAGGTTGTCGAAGTAATAATTCTACCTTGGTGAGAGGGTAGTTCAATCCACAGGGAGTAGAGATTGTAGATACAAGCAATTGCTATCTAACTAATGCGAAATACAGAAAACGAGTGCAAGATAAATTGTGTGTGTGCATAGGTAATCGAAAGCAAGAAGAAAATAAAGAGAAATATGTAAGGTAAGAGAGTGCAAGCAAAAAGTGAGAGAAGAGCAATGAATGAGTGAAAAAGAGTACCCGGACCAGCTACCCCTATGATTAATGTTTTAAGTGCAAGACAATGCTATTATACTCTCCTATTGATGTTTAGTGAATTGAGGATATCCTTAAACACGAGGTCCCAAACCTAAGGTCAACCATAACTAATCCCAATCATTATGCCCCGGTGTTAGGTTTCAGTACTACCCTTAACTCTTGTTAAGTCCCAGGGGAGTCCATCTTCCTAAGCCTCACACTATGCGGGATAGCTTTGAGTTCTAGGGATTCCTAGTGAAAGACCCTGTTCCTGTGTATAGCTCTAACCCTTTGGTCCAGGTGAAAGAACCCTAGTCTCAATTAAGCCCCAACACTAGGATTCACTACAAACCTTCACTCTGTTGCTCACACAACTATGCCCCAGGGGGTTTCATCTCCTAGCACTTCGCTCTATTTCGACCGCTAAGAACTCATGGAACACGGAGGTAGGGAAAATCACACCGAAGGGGAAAGGGGACATTTTGCTACCTCACGACTCACCCTCTTGACTCTCTCCAATCTCAGGTAGTATAACCGTATAAGAGTTGTCACACCTCCAAAGGATAACCTAGACGATTCTCAACCCTAGTGTCACTGCTAAGGGAAAATCAATACAATATGCAATTAAGATTGGAACTCCATTAAATTCATCAATAAAGAAATCATAATAACATGTCATAAAAACATAATAATCCTAGGGTTTACAAGTCCGAATACCCACAAGGGTTTTAGCTCTTCATAGAACTATACAAATCCATCAATGTATATGAATGAATACAAATCGAAAACATAGATGAAAACCCCCCTTGTGTAACGTGGCCGTGGTCTTGTGCGGCCTTCGGGCTTCGATGTCGATGCCGATGGCGTGCTCCAATCCTCCACAAAGTCCTCTCCAAATCCAGCCACGCCTCTCCAGAAACCAGAAGAAAAGATTGGCAGAAAGATCCAGAAAAAGTCCCAAAAGGGCCCTTAAATAGTGTTGAGTCACGGCTTCAAATCGGCTGAAATCGAGATTTGACACGGCCATGTGGAATTTCCACACGCCCATGTGAAGTTTCTATTTTGCTGAATTTTGGTGAACAATAACTTGCCACAATGTTTTTGGTATTGTGATTTGCTACAGTGATTTTACAGGAATTCTCCCGAATTCATCGTTCTTTATCGAGGCCGTTGAATTGGGCACACAATCAACGGTAGATCATGTTGATTGCTTCAATCCTCCTCCTTGGTGAAATTCTCCTATGCTACATGAGTTAGACTTATTGTGAATGTAACTACCTTCATGACCCTCCAAAGGAGGTTGGCACACACCCACAAGTCTAGACTTGTGCCTTGTTCTTTGCTTTGTCCGAGAATTCCCCAACAATGATGGACACGATCTAACTTTGTTCTTTTTCTTCCAAACTATCTCCATAAACCTACAATGCACAAAAGTACACAAATACACACAATTTAATGATAAAATGTGATGAAAGTAATGCTCAATGTAAGACAATAACACTTCGCATTATTATAACACGAGCGCTTATCACCCAACAATCAATAACACCTTTGCATTGCCACGAGGAAATGATAAAAAGCACAAACGAAGCTCAAGCTTTTAAACATAAGGCGATAAACTAATCCCAGTACAAGAAACAACATGGGAAAACCTCTCAACAATTCAAACTAAGTTTCAAGCCTTAAATTTCACAAAACCAAACAATTCACAACAAACCCCAAGTTTCACACAAAACAAGGATTTCAAACTCATTGAAGCGTATTAATCACAAATCGGGTGATAACAACATTAAATATCACATAAAACATTCATGATCTTTCTCACTACTAACTATCATTCATCAACATGCCAACTAAGTATAAATCAATAAAACCATACTGAAAACATGATATAAGTATAGATAGATGTGCATGTGTGTATGTGTGTTTATATCAAGCTATCAACATTCTTCTAATAAAGCTATGCATAATAACCTCACTCACAAAGTTGATGATTCGTCTTGCTTGCAAGCTACTCATCGGCTAATCCCTTGCCTCGAGCTAAAGCATCTTCTCTTTGCCAAAGCACCACAAACAACAATGTTAGCACCAGCCACACAAGGAAACCGTAGGTTTTCCCTACCAACAAACCTAACCAGCTCTAGGGTTGCTCCACTAATCCTAGAGGCTACCAAAGAGATCCTAAGGGTTTTATACTTTTCTCTAACCGAAGGAAACAAAGAAAACAAGAAAAGCCCACCGAAGCTACAGTAGCTCCAAAAACAAGGAAGAAGACCACTCAAGGATTACTTGAGATCAAAGCCAAACAATCCAAGAAAAAAGCTTCTCTCAAGATTCACAAACAATAAACAAGAATGAAAACAAGGATTAAAATCTAGCTCAAGGTTACAAACTAACCCTAGACTCATCATCCAAGGAAGAAGAAAGAAAGGAGAGTAGAAAAGCTCACCTTGAACAACCAATGGGTTAATTTGCAAGCTCCACAAACAAGCCCAAAAACTGCTCTAAAACCAACCTTAAACTCTTAAGAATGATGGAGGAAGAGAGGGCGAAAGGATGAGGGGGCTTTTGGGAGAAGAAATGAAGGGAAAAAGGCTTCAAACGAGTTTAAAAAGGCAAAAGAATGCGCGTGTGCGGCTGGTGTGCGGTCCACGCAGTGGCCGCACACTTCACAGCCTGGGGTATGCGGCCTAGTGTCTGCACACAGGCCGCACACCCCTCTGCCTGGGGTGTGCGGGCTGTGTCCAACCTGCACACCTTCTGTGCGACCTCTACACAGCCCGAGCACCTCTTAAAGTCCTCAAAACTCGACCTAAAACCCCTGGCAAGTGGAAACAACTAAAAACAAAGGAGAACTCAACTAAAATGACAAACAAACAAACAAGGAACTATAAAAAAACACCAATCTACACAAGGAGAAAAACCCGAAATACTACACAAGAGTTCTTTGTGGTCACAATAGAGTGAAGTGCTAAGAGATGAATTCCACTGGGGCTTAGTTGCGCGAGCAACGGAGTGAAGTATTGAAATGAATCTTAGTGCTGGGACTTAATTGTAACTAAGGGCCTTTCACCTAGACCAAAGGGTTAGGTCTATATTACGGAATAGGGTTATCACTTGGAATCCTTAGAACCCCAAGCAGTCCCACACAGTGAGAGGTGTTGAGAGTATCCCTTTCAACGACGGTATAGTGTAGAGGGCTAGTCACAGTTGACCTTAAGTTTGTGACCGTGTGATTTGTATTTTCACGACTCATTAAACATCGATTGGGAGGCATAATATTAGTCTTGCACTTGAAACAATAGTCCTAGGGTGAGCATTATCTGGGTGTCCCATCTTATCATTGCTTATCGGCTTTATTTACTCTTGCTTGCTTTCTTGTCTTCTTTTTCTCTTTTTGTACTATTACATTGATTTTACTCACCAACGATTTTCATCTTAGCTAAATAGTGATATCTCTTATTTCTAAGAAACTATTCCCTGTGGATACGACTACCCACTTACCAAGGTATATTTTATTACTGTGACAACACGTGCACTTGTGGAATACTCGCTCAAAGGATGTGTCAATTACCTAGATGGATTCTCAACCCTATCACCACAATAGATATCCAAGATTGTAACTCAACTAAAGCATCAATTAAAGAAACATAATAGAAGTCAGTGAAACAAAATCATCCTAGGGTTTACAAATCCAAGCACCCACTAGGTGTTTAGCTCTCCATGGAGTATTACAAAATCAAATATGAAATCGAATATAAGTCCAAGCAATCCATAAAGATAACCCCCTTATCATCCGTATCAATGGTCTTCAAAAGCTTCCTCGTCTTCTCCAAAGACTCCTTCGTCAAGCCTAGGGCACACCTTGCAGAATCAATACTATAATACTCATGAACAGTACTTTGCTACAGTGATCCCCGACTTCATATTCATCATCAGGGCCGCCAAGTTTGGCACACAACCATGCGGTAGATCACTTCACGTCTAGCTTTCAAGCACATTGATGAAGCTCTACAATGTTACACAAGTCGGACCATATGAGTGTAATTGCCTTTGTGCCATTTGAATTTGTATATTCATTTGAATACTTTGGAGGTTGGCACACACTCAAATGTCTAACAACTTGTGCCTTGTTCCTTGCTTGGTCCAAGAGTTTTCTCAACAATTGCGTCCATGACTGATTTTTGCTTCCTTTCTTCCAAACTTGTCTCCAAAACCCTAAATGCACAAAAGAACACAAATACACATTAATGAGTGATAAAATCTGATAAAAGTAGTGCTCAATGTAAGAAAATATACTTCGTACTACTAATACACAAGCACTTATCAAACTTCCTTTGCTTGTCCTCACCAAATATAAAACATTAAAGCAAACTACTGTTCACTTTCTGCCGAAATTCAGAATTCCAGAAAGTTCACACGGGCGTGTGGAAATTCCACACCGCCATGTGAACTAATTTTCCAGCAAGCCAGAAACTTCACATGCCCTTGTCGAAATTCCACACGGCCATGTGAAGTCCCGATAAGTTCAAATTTAAAGTCGCACTCAACATTATAAAAGTCCGATTTGGATACTTTCAAGACATCTTTTGACCTAACTTTCTCCCCAACTTCTGGAGAGTGCAGCTAGGGTTTCTTGGAGGACTTCATGGAGGTTTAGAGCGCGTCATCGGCATCGTTACTGACGTCAGGCGGCCGCACAAGACCACGGCCACACCATACGCAAGGGGGTTGACAGGTGGCCCGAAGGTGCACGGGTTTGTCGAAGTAATAAAAGTTACCCCGGTGAGAGGGTAGTCGAATCCACAGGGAATAGGGATTTAGAATACGAGATTTCACTATTAGAACTATGCGAAGTACGGAAAAGTAGTAATCGATTTGTGTGTGAATTGCGAGAACAATTATACTAAAGACAGGAAATTAAATAGAGAAAGGTGAAAGATTAGAAATCGCAAGAAAAGAGATTAAAGAGGATTTAACAATTAATGAAGTGGGGTATCCGGACAAGTTATCTCTAAGATCTATGCTTCTAGTGCAAGACTATACTATTATACCTTCCTATTGATGCTAATTAAGTCGAGCAAATCCTTAGACTCACGGTCCCAAACCTAAGGTCAACCGTGACTAACCCCAACACTATGCCCCGGTATTAGAATTCACAACAACCCTTCACCCTATCGCTCGCACGATTAAGTCCCAGGGGAGTACATCTACCTATACCTCACACTACGTGGGATTGCATTAAGTTTTAGGGACTCCTAGTGATTAAACCTGTTCCCATGTGTAGTTCTAACCCTTTGGTCCAAGAGGAAGAACCCTAGTCTAGATTAAGCCCCAGTGCGTAGGATTCACATCAACCCTTCACTCCGTTACTCGCGTAACTAAGCCCCAGGGGAGTTTATCTACCTAGCACTTCACTCTATCTTGATCGCTATTAAATCAAGGAAACGGAGGTAGGAAGAAATCACACCGTAGGGGAAAGGGGTACATCGCTACCTCATAACTCTCCCTCTCAACCCTCTTCAATCTTAAAGAGTCTAATCCTATAGGAGTTGTCACACCTCCAAAGGAAAACCTATATTGCTCTCAACCCTAGTGTCACATCTAAGGGAAAACAATAGCAAGATAAAATTAAGATCGAAACTCAATACTTATTCATCAATAATGGAAAAGCATAATAACAATGTCAAAGAAACATAATAACCCTAGAGTTTTACAAGTCCGAATACCCACAAGGGGTTTAGCTCCTCATGGAGCTATACATGTTCATCAATGTATATAATAAAACAAGAAGTAAAGACATAGATGAAAACCCCCTTGCGTATGGTGTGGCCGTGGTCTTGTGCGGCCGCCGGACGTCGATGACAATGCCGATGACATGCTCCAAACCTCCACGAAGTCCTCTCCAAAACCCTAGCCGCCCTCTCCAAAGTGGAGGAGAAAATTAGGTCAAAAGATGTCTCAAAAAGTCTCCAAATCGGGCTTTTATAATGTGGAGCCGCGGATTTAAATTTGCTGAAATCGGGATTTCACACGGCCGTGTGGAATTTCCACACGCCCGTGTGAAAATTCTGAAAAACTGATTTTCGGCCGACTGTGAACAGTAACTTGCTGCAGTGTTTTTACTACAACAATTTTCTACAGTACTGCTACAATAATTGTGCCGAAACGCTCCCAAATTCGTCGTTCTTCATCGAGGCCGTTGAATTGGGCACACAATCAACGGTAGATCGTGTCGATTGCTTCGAATCGCCTAATTGGTGAAGTTCTCCTTGTTGGCATGAGTTAGACTTGTTGTGAATGTGACTGCCTTTGTGCCCCTCCAAAGGAGGTTGGCACACACCCACAAGTCTATGCTCACGCCTTACTCCTTGCTTAGTCTGAAAATCTTCCCAACAACGCCAAACACGACATAACTTCGTTCCTTTCCTTCATTTTATCTTCACAACCCTACAATGCACAAAAGTAAACAATTGCACACTTTTTATTGATAAAATCTGATTAAATTAATGCTCATTGCAACATAATAACACTTCGCATTACTATAACACGAGCACTTATCAAGTTATCAATGCTTTTTATTTACACTTTCTTTTATATTTTGATGAACATGTATAGCTCCATGAGGAGCTAAATCCCTCGTGGGTATTCGGACTTGTAAAACCCTAGGATTATTATGTTTCTATGACATTACTATTATGCTTTTCCATTATTGATGAATAAATTTGAGTTTCAATTTTAATTATCTTTTGCTATTGTTTTTCCTTAGCTATGAGACTAGGGTTGAGAGCAATCTAGGTTACCCTTTGGAGGTATGACAACTCCTATTGGGTTAGACTACTTAGCATTAAAGTGGCTTGAGAGGGTGAGTCGTGAAGTAGCAAAACGTTCCCTTTCCCCTCCGGTTTGATTTCTCACTACCTCCGTTTTCTTGGATAATTAGCGGTCGAGATAGAGTGTTAGGGCTTAATTTAGACCAGGGTTCTTCCACCTGGACCAAAGGGTTAGAACTACATATAGGAACAGGTTTTATCACTAGGAATTCCTAGAGCTTAAAGCAATTCCACGTAGTGTTAGGCTTAGGAAGATAGACTCCCCTGGGGCTTAGTTGACAGGTCAACAAGGGTCAAGGGTCTTAGTGAATCCTAATGCCGGGGCATAATGTTGGGGTTAGTTACGGTTGACCATAAGTTTGGGACCATGAGTTTAAGGATATCCTCGACTCAATTAACATCAATAGGAAAGTATAATAGCATAGTCTTGCACTAGAAGCATAAGTCCTAGAGGTAGCTTGTCTAGATACCCTATTTCATCCATTGCTAGTCTTTCTCTTTTAACTTTTATTTGCATTTTCTTATATTCCACCTCTCTGTTTAATTTCTTATCTTTTAGTATAATTGATTTCATAATCTACTCATCAATTCGATTATCACTTTTCGTACACCGCACAACTAAATAGCAAAATCTTATGTTTTAAATCCCTATTCCCTGTGGATTCGACTACCTACTCACCAGGGTAATTTTATTACTTCGACAAGCCTGTGCACTTGCGGGATACACGCAAGGGGTTGTGATCAAGTTTGTGGTACCGTTGCCGGGGAATAGGCGTTTTAGAGACATTTGTATTTTGCTATTTTAGCTATTCATCATTCATTCTATTTCACCCTTTCTTATTCTCCCATCATTCTTTTTTTTCTTTTGTTGTCTTACTTTTTCTTGCGAGGAGCCTAAATGGAGATCGATTCAGTTATTGAGCTATATTCTCAAGTTGAAGCTCTCAGTACAAAGCTTGATAGAATTATTGCTTCACAACAACAAAGCAATCCATGCTACAGCACATATCATCCAATTGAAAGGAGCTACCCAAACATTTTATGGAATAATGATGGACAACATTGGGAGGCACCTCAAGAGCAATTTCAAAAGGATGAGATACATGAAGAGGATGAACCTCAGTAGAATACCACATGACAGAGCCAATAACTATTCCTCAATTCTAAGACTCGAAAGACCATCTGGACGTATACAAAAGGCGATTCAGTAAAGCTCACCATACACAATAAAAATGGAGCCTATAAAGATATGATAATGAAATATAACTCGATACAACTGGAAAGCAATAATATAAGCTCAGAAGAAGAATCCTTTCTGAGTGATACAAGTCGAAAATAGAATGTAGAAAGACAAAATAAAAGAAAGTAAAGAAACTAAAGAGGCCTCATGCGTTGGGGTCTTCTGCTACTGTCTCTGATGCTGCTGGTACTACTGATGATGCTGGTGATGCTGGTGGTGGTAGTGATGGTGGCGCTTGGGATGCTCATGATCTTAAATGGCGAGGCCATGTCTCACTCCAGTATCTACTGAAGAGCGTCAAGCCACGTCATCACCTCCGCATGGTTCGCAGTCTGTGTAGAGCGAACCTCAGCCAAATTTGTCTGCAATACCGCTATAGAACCCTCAAGCCTCTCAAAATGATCATAGGCTCAAGATGAAGAAAAATATCTGCACTAGAGGTGGCTCTTATGCTGTAGTGGGTGCCTTGACCTCTATCTGCTTCGGCTTTGGCTAAGGAGCATGCTGTGAACCCTCGGCCTCATCTTTCTCTCCCTCGGCTATTTCTAGTGGGGGGCATGTTAATCACAAACACCCCATCTCTATACCTCATCACCATGCCCATCAATCGCATGGTCTCGAAGCCTAGGGGAGAGGGTACAATAATCTTCTTGGCCACTTTGATAGCATCAAGTAGACCCATCCCCATGATGAGTCTAGTGATGTACGGGCCTGAGAATAGCACTCCCACCATGGCATACTACCCCTGGTGATGTAGGTACTCGGCCATGATATGAACTAGTTGGAGTGACTCGCTCTGTACCATAGAATATAAATTTAACAGCTCATGTCGGCTCAGAACTCCCTTGTTGTCACCATGGCCATTCACTGATCTACTTTGAATGGCGTGGATGTATCCGCAGGCCGGTCGAGATAAGCACGTAGCCTTGGAAATTCCAGGCTCATACTGTCCTTGGCCACACAGCATCAAGTATGTTCTCTGAGGAGTCAAACTACTTGGATAGTTTGTCATTAAACGCTCGTACTCCTCAGTGTCTGTATATGCCTCATCATATACGCCCAATCGAACTAAAAACTACATCATGCTCATGCTTTGATACTGACTGAATGCATGAAATTATATAGTGTCGACGCTAGTGAAATTGTTGTACGAACGATCAAACTCAAATGAGGCAAGCGCCTCTAATGTCAACATACAGATAGCTGGCTCTCGGATAAACAACAAATGTTACTATTTACCCACAGATAAGAGCTCCTCGACCTCATCTACTACATCACTGCCATACTCGGCCTCCCTCAATGCGCTCAAGTTTGGAAAACGTGACTGTCCAAACTTAATATTCGACAACTGCTCTAATCTGGCCTGATGCTCGGGTATAGCAAACTCTAACAGCTAGGGTGAAGGCTCACGATGGCGTTTGCCGGCCAACTTCTTTGTTCTTAGAGCCATTCCTGCAAAAATTGAAAAGAACTAGATCAAATCAAACACTAAAACAACTCTGCAAAAATCCACACGGCCGTGTGGATCTTCGGGGCACAACAATAGCGTGGCCAAAAATCACAAAAAATCATACAAATCATCTCAAATGTTTTCAGAATCAGTCCACATTCATTCACCAGGAAGATACACATGAAATCCAAGAAAAATCCATCAAAATAACCCAAGATATGCAAAGGAAACAAAAAGATTAATGAAGAACATGAACGAGAGGCTTACCGATGAAATCAAAATCCAAAACCTTGAATATGGCAAGTAAATAGCCCAAATCCCCCTAAAATAGACGAAGGAAAGATCGGGAAGATGAAGGGAAGCGTTCCTTGAGAGTGGAGGTGTTTATAAATGACAAGGCTCAAATGGATTTTAAACTCCACACGGCCGTGTGCCTCCACAGGGGAAGCTCACAGGGGTAGATGATAAGTGCTCGTGTATAAGTAATACGAACTATTCTTTTCTTACATTGAGCATTACTTTTCTCAGGCTTTATCATTAATTAGTGTGTATTTGTGTTCTTTTGTGCATTTAGGGTTATGGAGAAGAGTTGGAGGAAAAGAAGCAAGAATAGGTCATGGCCGCCATTATTGAGGAAGTTCTTGGACTGGGTAAGGAACAAATCACAAGTTGTGTTCAAAGACATGTGAGTGTGTGCCTACCTCCAATTGGGCTCGACTGAATATTTGAATTGGAGGGGCACAAAGGCAGTCACACTCACATGTTCCGACTTGTGCAACATTATCGAGAGCTTCATCAATATGGTTCAATTAAAGATGCGATGTGATTTACCACACGATTGTGTGCCCAATTCGGCGGCCTCAATAAAGAAATAAATTCGGGAGCATTTCGGCGAGAACACTGTAGCAAGTTAGTATTCACTGTTCACCAAAAATCAACAAAACGGAGAATCCACATGCCTGTGTGGAGATTCCACACGGTCGTGTGGAAATTCCACAGGGCCATGTCGAAAATCCACAGGGCATGTGAAATCCCAATTTCAGCCTATAAATACCCCGTTTTCATATTTCTTTAGAGAGCCCCTTGGACTATCTTTTGACCATCTTTTGGAAGGCTCGCGGCTAGGGTTTGGAGAGGTTCTTGGAGGTCTTTGGAGGCAATTTTACGGCATCGACGTTGACATCCTTTGGAAGATAGCTATTGGGGGAGCTTTCGTTAGCATCGATTCGGTGAGGTGTGCCCTAGGCTTGACAAGAGATTCATGGAGAAGATGAGGCGGCTCCACAAAACCATCGATATGGACTACAAGGGGGTTTTCTTTATGGTTTTTATGCAATTGTTCTTAAACTCTTTATTGATTTTGTATTGTTCCATGGAGAGCTAAACCCCTAGTGGGTATTCGGACTTCTAAACCCTAGGATGACATTGTTTCTATGACTTTTGTTATGCTTTCTTAATTAATGCTTTTAACTGAGTTCCAATCTTGCATGATTGACACGACCTTTTGCGTGTGTACCGCAAGTGCACGGCCTTGTCGAAGTAATAAAATTAACCTGGTGAGTGGGTAGTCGAATCCACAGGGAATAGGGATTTAGAACAAAAGAATTCACTATTTAGTTATGCGGTGTACGAAAAGAAATAATCGGAGTGATGAGTGAATTTATGGAAACAATTAGAATAAACGACAAGAAAGTAAATAGAGAGATGAAAGACAAGAGAAAAGCAAGTAGAAGTTAAAAGAGAAAGACTAGCAATGGGTGAGTTAGGGTATCCGGACAAGTTACCTCTAGGACTTATGCTTCTAGTGCAAGACTATGCTATTATACTTTTCTATTGATGTTAATTGAGTCGAGGATATCCTTAAACTCACGGTCCCAAAACTTAAGGTCAACCGTGACTAACCCCAACATTATGTCCCGGTATTAGGATTCACTACGACCCTTGACTCTTATTGACCTGTCAACTAAGCCCCAGAGGAGTCTATCTTCCTAACCCTAACACTAAGTGGGATTGCTTTAAGCTCTAGGGATTCCTAGTGATAAAACCTGTTCCTCTATGTAGTTCTAACCCTTTGGTCCATGTGGAAGAACCCTAGTCTAGATTGAGCCCTAAAACTTTATCCTGACCGCTAATTAACCAAGGAAACGGAGGTAGGGAGAAATGACACCGGAAGGGAAAGGGGTACATTGCTACCTCACAACTCTCCCTCTCAACCCTCTTCAGTCTTAAGTAGTCTAATCTTATAGGAGTTGTCACACCTCCAAAAGATAACCTAGATTGTTCTCAACCCTAGTGTCACGGCTAAGGAAGAATAATAGCAAAAGATAATTAAAACTGAAACTCGAATTTATTCATCAATATTGGAAAAGCATAATAACAATGTCATAGAAACATAATGATCCTAGGGTTTTACAAGTCCGAATACCCACGAGGGGTTTAGCTCCTCATGGAGCTATACATGTTCATCAAAGTGTAAAATAAATTGCAAAATAAGAACATCAATGAAAATCCCCTCGTGTGTGATGTGGCCATGGTCTTGTGCTACCGTCGGACGTCGATGACGATGCCATTGGCGTGCTCCAATCCTCCACAAAGTCCTCTCCGAAACCCTAGTCGCACCCTCTCGAAGTTAGAGAGAAAGCTAGGTCAAAAGATATTCAAAATGTCTCCTAATCGGGCTTTAAATAGGCTGAGTGCATCTTTAAATTTGAACTTATTGGGGCTTCACACGGCCGTGTGGAATTTCCACACGCCCGTGTGAAGTCTCTGGCTTACTGAAAAATGATTCACACGGCCGTGTGTTAATTCCACACGCCCGTGTGAATTCTCTGGATACTTAATCTTCAGCAGAAAATGCACAGTAACTTGCCGAAACGCTCCCGAATATGTTGTTCTTCAATGAGGCCATTGAATTGGGCACACAATCAATGGTAGATCGTGCCGATTGCTTCAAGTCTCCTTCTTGGTGAAGTTCTCCTAGGCTACATGAGTTAGACTTGTTGTGAATGTGACTGCCTTTGTGCCCCTCCAAAGGAGGTTGGCACACACTCACAAGTCCAAGTTCGTGCCTTGTTCCTTGCTTGGTCTGAAAATCTCCCAACAACGGCAAAAACGACCTAACTTTGCTCTTCTTTTCCAACTTGGCTCCACAAACCTACAACGTATAAGAATACACAAATGCACACTATTTAGTGATAAAATCTGATAAAAGAGATGCTAATAGTAAGATAATAACGCTTCGCGTCACTATAACACAAGCACTTATCAAATCCCCCCACACTTAAGCTTTTTCTTGTCCTCAAGCAAAAATAAAACGTGAAAATACTTGGGAAGAACAATTGAAAGTGCTCGCCCTTAGGTTCACCAAAAATATGCAAAGGAAGCATTCTACAAGTAAGGGGAAATCAAAACATTACATAAGGTTATCATTACTCTAGCTAAAAACATGAATCAAAAAGGATAACAACTCGAAGACGTGTAAGTGTGTGCGGATTCACTCAAGAGAACCAACGATTACTCCTCAAACTTTTGTTAGAAAGGACTTATTTATATACAAAAACCAAAACTAAAGAGAGAAGGAAGTAGTAGCTTCACACATCGTTGAAGGTAGCCCTTTCCTAGGCGGCCGCCAAAGGTGGCTTTCACACTTTCGAGGAGGTAGCTCTTTCTACCGGGGTAGTAGCTTTCACGCATCCCATGAGATAGCTCTTTCTCTCATTAGGGCATAACTTGCATCCGACTTATGAAAGTAGCTACATACTTCATAGGTGGTAGCTCTTTCCACCCCAAATGCATACATAAAACAAAGCAACTATTCACAAACTCATATTTTTCTCTTTCTTTTCTTTTTCATATATATATATATATATATTTTATATATATATATATATATTTTATATATATATGCATTTTCCAAAGTAAAACTAAGAACGATGATAAACTTGTCCTTAAAAATTTGTGTGCATATGTGTGCTTTTGTGCATTGTAGGTTTGTAAAGCTAATTTGGAACAAAGGAACGAAGTTAGATCGTGTTCGCCATAATTGGAAAGTTTTTGGACTAATCAAGGAACAAGGCATTAGCATAGACTTGTGACTGTGCGCCAATCTCCTTTGGAGGGGCACAAAGGCAGTCACATTCACAAAAAATCTAGCTCATGTTAACAATGAGAACTTCACCAATAAGAAAATTTGAAGCAATTGGCATGATCTACCATTGATTGTGTGCCCAATTCAATGGCCTCGATGAAGAACAATGAATCAGGGAGCGTTTCGATAAGTACTGTAGCACCACGGTAGCAAGCCACTGAAAAAAAAAAAAAAAACACTGTAGCAAGCTACTGTTCACTTTCATGCAAAATTCAGAAAACCAAAGAGTTCACACGGGCGTGTAGAAATTCCACACGGCCGTGTGAAATCCCGATAATTTCAATTTTAAAGCCGCAACTCAACATTATAAAATCCCGTTTTAGAGACTTTTAACACATCTTTGGACCTATCTTTCTTCCAAACCTCTGGAGAGAGCGGCTAGGGTTTTGGAGAGGACTTCGTAGAGGTTTGGAGCGCATCATCGGCATCGTCATTGGCATCCGGCGGCCGCACAAGACCACGGCCACACCACCATACGCAAGGTGGTTTTCATCAATGCCTTTAATTTGTGCTTTCTTTAATATTTTGATGAACATGTATAGCTTTATAAGGAGCTAAACCCCTCGTGAGTATTCAGACTTATAAACCCTATGATTATTATGTTTCTATGACATTGATCTTGTGCTTTTCATTTATTGATGAATAAATTCAAGTTTCAATTTTAATTACCACTTGCAATTGTTTTCCCTTAGCCGTGACACTAGGGTTGAGAAAAATCTAGGTTATCCTTTGGAGGTGTGACAAATCCTATAGGGTTAGACTACTTAAGATTGAAAAGGGTTGAGAGGGTGAGTCGTGAGGTAACGAAGCGTCCCCTTTCCCCTCTGGTGTGATTTCTCCCTACCTCTGTATTCCATGATTTCTTAGCGGTTGAGATAGAGTGAAGTGCTAGGAGAGGAACACCCCTGGGGCTTAGTTGTGTGAGCAGTAGAGTGAAGGGTTGACGTGAATACTAAGCACTGGGGCTTAATTTATACTAGGGGTTTTCCACCTGTACCAAAGGGTTAGAACTATACATAGGAACAAGTTTTATCACTAGGAATCCCTAGAGATTAAAGCAATCCCACGTAGTGTGAGGTTTAGGAAGATAGACCCCCCTGGGGCTTAGTTGACATGTCAACAAGAGTCAAGGGTCGTAGTGAATCCTAATGCCGGGGCATAGTATTGGGGTTAGTCATGGTTGGCCTTAGGTTTGGGACAGTGTGTTTAAGGATATCCTCGACTCTATTAACATCAATAGGAAAAGTATAATAGCATAGTCTTCAACTAGAAGCATAAGTCCTAGAGGTAGTTTGTACGGATACCCTATTTATCCATTGCTAGTCCTTCTCTATTTACTTCTACTTGCACTTTCTTACCTTTCATCTCTCTATTTAAATTCTCGTCTCTTTTTAATTGTTTTCATATTCACTTATCGATTCTATTCTCTCTTTTCGTACACGCATAGCTAAATAGTAAATTCTTGTCCTTTAAGTCCCTATTCCCTATGGATTCGACTACCCACTCACTGGGGTAAATTTATTACTTCGACAAGCCCGTGCACTTGTGGGATACACGCAAGGGGTCGTGTCACAACTCCTATAGGATTAGACTATTTGAGATTGGAGAGGATCGAGAGGGTGAGTCGTGAGGTAGCGAAACGTCCCCTTTCTCCTCCGGTGTGATTTTCTCTACCTCCGCATTCCAAGAGTTCTTAGCGGTTGAAATAGAACGAAGTGCTAGGAGATGAACTCCCTTAGGGCTTAGTTAGGCAAGCGACAGAGTGAAGGGTTGTAGTGAATCCTAATGCTGGGGCTTAATTAAGACTAGGGTTCTTTCACCTAGACCAAAGGGTTAGGACTACACCTAGGAACAGGATCTATCACTTGGAATCCCTGGAACGTAAAGCAATTCCACATAGTGTGAGGCTTAGGAAGATGGACTCCCCTGGGGCTTAGTTAACAGGTCAACAAGAGTTAAGGGTCATAGTGAAACCTAATGCCGGGGCATAATGTTGGTATTAGTCATGGTTGATCTTAGGTTTGGGACCGTGTACTTTACGATATCCACGACTCATTAAACATCAACATGGGAGTATAATACTAGTCTTGCACTAGAAGCATTGTCCGGGTGCCCCATCTTCATATCGATTACATCTCTTACCTCTATTACCCTCCTTGCATTCTTTTACTTTATTTTATGTTCATTTACTGATCTCTCTCACCATCGATTCTTCCTATAGCTAAATAGCGATAACACTTGTTGCTAAACACTATTCACTGTGGATAAGACTACCAACTCACTAGGGTATTTTATTACTTCGACATCCCGTGCACTTGCGGCGTACACACGCAAGGGTTGTGTCAAGTTTTTGGCGCCGTTGCCGGGAAATAGTCATTTTAGAGACATTTGTACTTTGCTATTTTAGCTATTCATCATTCATTCTGTTTCAACCTTTCTTATTCTTTCATCATTCTTATTTGTTTTATTTTGTTTTGTCTTACTTTTTCATGCAAGAAGCCTAAAAAGGTTGATAGAATTATTGCTTCACAACAAGAGAACAATCTATGCTACAGTACATATCATCCAAATGAAAGGAGCTACCCAAACTTCTTATGGAATACTGATGGACAACATTGGGAGGCACCTCAGGAGCAATTTCAAAAGGATGAGGTACTTGAAGAGGATGCACCTCAGTGGAAAAAAGTGCTAGCTAGCTTTATTGAAGCAACCGATGCCTCTTGCCAAAGTATGGAAGCCACACAAAAATGTCATGAAGCCTGCTATAACAACCTTGAGCATCAGTTAGGATGGATACTTGACACACTATCCAAGGAACATGAAGTATTTGAGCAAGCAACGCAAGTTCCTTGTAGAGATGATGTGGTAGTGAACGATAATAAAGAAATCGGGCAAACCAAGTATGTTGCTATAGAAATTGAAGAGGAAAAAGAAGAGCATCATTTGGAGAATTAGGATTGCTTGAATGAAGATTATGCTTGTGAGCAAGGAAATTTTCAAGGGGATTTACTAGTGTCATGTTCCTTTCAAGCTGAAAATACACAAGAAGAACCAAACCCTAAGATAATGGAGCAAGTATCTCTCTTTGGGATTGATCAACTCACAAAAAGCAAGAAAGAGATTTTGGGAAGGGAAAAGGATGTGGATAGGATATTTAAACCATCCAATGACCCACCTATTCTAAGCTTGGACAATTCCTAACCCAAATTGTTTCCTTGGATTACAAAGGTAAGATCGTTGGACTCTCCAACAAATACTCCACCCGTGCAACTAGGTTTTTAGTTTAAAGGAAGTAGCTATGCAATGTCTAGTTGGGAGGAACACACTCTTTTCAAGCTGCCATAAGGTAAGAAAGAGGTACGTCAAGCTAAGTGACGTTAAACAAGCGCTTCTTGGGAGGCAACCCAAGTTTTTATTGCTTTTCTAGGCATTAGTTTAGTTTTAGCATGAATAATTGCCTAGTGTTGATGTTTTCATTTTATTATGCATGTGCTGTGATTTTCTCATGGATTGTTGGTGTTTGAGTGTGCCTAATTGTGACTGTCGAAGTTTTGGGTCATTTGAGTGTGTTTTTCATGGATCTCTGGTCGATTTTTTTATCATATATACGGGCTTTGAATGTGTATTTGAGTTCCTGAAATTTTCTGTAGAGCCTGTAAATTTTTCTAAGTCATCTAGAGAAGACACATGACCTTGTGGAATTTCCACACGGGCCTGTATCACCATTCAGAACTCATCCCGAGAAGACACAGAGGAGTGTGACTGCCCCTGTGAACAACCTTGTGAAGGGCACACGTTCGTGTGAAATTTCCGCAGGGCCGTGTGGATCTCTGAAGGCTACAACTCTTCATCCCGAGAGTCACAAAGGTCGTGTGAGTGCCCCTTTGAGTACCCATGTGCACAGCACACAGCCGTGTGGAATTTCCACACGACCGTGTGGATGTTCTGCAGAACAAGGACTTCATCCAGAGAGTCACAGGGGACGTGTGAGTGCACTTGTGGGTGAGCGTGTGCATGGCACACGGCCGTGTGGAACACTTAGATGATTTTCTTGAGATCCAGAAAAGCCACAGGGGCGTGTGGGTGTCACTGTAGCCAGCCTTATGTTGGCCAGGTTTGGCACACGGCCATGTGGAATTTCCACACAGTTGTGTGGATGTTCTGAAAGCAAAATAGAGGAAACACAGGGGCGTGTGATTGCACCTATGAACCCTAACATTGGAGGTACACGGCTGTGTGGATGCGGGCAACGCAATAGGCTGTAATTTCTTTTTAAAATCCGTTTGTACCTTTTCAATTATAAATGCCTCCACACTCAAGGGATGCTTTTTCCCGTCTTCTCAACCCTCTCTTCATCTATTTATGGAGTTTTTTAAGTTGTTTTCCAGCCATATTCGAAGTTTTTTTATTTCTATTTCATCGGTAAGCATTTTTTCTCCTTTTCTTCATCAATCTTTTCCTTTCTTTTTCAACACCAGGATCACAATCAGCAGCAACAGCAGCGGCACTAGTAGTAAACAACACCGACGCTTGAGGCATTTTTAGCTTTAAGTTTCTTTTGTTTTTATTTTACTTTTGTTGAGCTTCACTAAACCTCCTTGTGTATATGTGCAGATGGTCTTGGATGTTTGGAATTTGAGGAATAGTCATAGACATGGTCATGGGACCGTGTGTGCTCCACAACCCATTGAGACTCAACTCTTAATGAACATAGCTCCATCGAACGCAACACTTGGAATTCAGGAGAGTAATGTTTCAATTGACCACTCCCACACTAATTGTTTTCATTGTTATACTTTTCATTGTGCTTGCATGCATGCATTGCGGATAAGGTAGATCTTAAGTGTGGGGGGAGTTCACATTGCACAAACCTTTACTTGTGCGTTCAATTGCTTATGCTCATGTCGCCCGTGGCAGTTCACCTTAGTTGCAACGGTTGTATTCTTAGAATCTAGGAGAATTTTTAACATTGTATCTCATCATACTTTAGTTTTTACTTGATTTTTTGGGAATTTTTGCTCGATTATTTCATTTGCACTACTCACACTTGAAACCTTTTGGGAACTCAAGTTTGATGTTTTGAGGACTTGTTTATCATCGTTTTAGTTGAGTTTGTGGTTGATGCATGAAAGCTACTACCCCGGTAGAAAGAGCTACCTCCTCGAAAGTGTGAAAGCCACCTTTGGCAGCCACCTAGGAAAAGGGCTACCTTAGAGGTTGTGTGAAGCTACTACCTCCCTACTTTTGTATATAAATAAGTCCTTTTAACAAAAGTTTGAGGAGTACTTTTTAGGTTGACTTGAGTGAGTTCACACACACTTACACATTGTCGAGTTGTTATCTTTTTTTATTCAAGTTTTTAGCTAGAGCAATGATACCTTTATGCAATGTTTTGATTTTCCCTTAGCTGTAAAATGCTTCTTTTGCATACTTTTGGTAAACCTAAGGCTGAGCACTTTCAATTGTTCTTCCCAAGTACTTTCATGTTTTATTTTTTCTTGAGGACAAGCAAAAGCTTAAGTGTGGGGAAGTTTGATAAGTGCACGTGTATAAGTAATACGAAATATTCTTTTCTTATATTGAGCATTACTTTTCTCAGGTTTTATCATTAATTAGTGTATATTTGTGTTCTTTTGTGCATTTAGGGTTGTGGAAAAGAGTTGGAGGAAAAGGAGCAAGAATAGGTCATGGCCGCAATTGTTGAGGGAGTTTTTGGACCGGGCAAGGAACAAGGCACAAGTTGTGTTCAAGGACATGTGAGTGTGTGCCAACCTCCAATTGGGCTGGAGTGAATATTTGAATTGGAGAGGCACAAAGGCAGTCACACTCACATGTTCCGACTTGTGCAACATTATCAAGAGCTTCATCAATATGGTTCAATTGAAGATGCGACGTGATTTACAGTACGATTGTGTGCCCAATTCGGCTGCCTCGATAAAGGAGTGAATTCGGGAGCATTTCGGTGATAACACTGTAGCAAATTACTATTAACTGTTCACAGAAAATCAGCAAAATAGAGAGTGCACGCACCAGTGTGGAAATTCCACATGGTCGTGTGGAAAATCCATAGGGGCGTGTGAAAGCTCGATATCAGCCTATAAATACCCCGTTTTCAGGTTTCTTTAGAGAGCCACTTGGAGTATCTTTTGACTATCTAATAGGATGCTCGTGGCTAGGGTTTGGAGAGGTTCTTGAAGGTCTTTGGAGGCAATTTTATGGCATCGACATTGACATCCTTTTTATGATAGCTATTGGGGGAGCTTTGTCTGCATAGATTCGGCGAGGTGTGCCCTAGGCTTGACAAGAGATTCGTGGAAAAGACGAGGCGGCTCCACAAGACCATCGATACGGACTACAAGGGGGTTTTCTTTATGGTTTTTATGTAATTGTTCTTAAACTCTTTATTGATTTTGTATTGCTCCATGGAGATCTAAACCCCTAGTGGGTATTCGGACTTCCAAACCCTAGGATGACATTGTTTCTATAACTTTTGTTATACTTTCTTAATTAATGCTTTTAATTGAGTTCCAATCTTGCATGATTATTGTATTGATTTTCCCTTAACCGTGACACTAGGGTTGAGAATCGTCTAGGTAGTCCTTTGGATGTGTGACAACTCCTATAGGATTAGACTATTTGAGATTGGAGAGGGTCGAGAGGGTGAGTCGTGAGGTAGTGAAACGTCCCCTTTCTCCTCCGGTGTGATTTTCCCTACCTTCGCGTTCCAAGAGTTCTTAGCGGTCGAAATAGATCGAAGTGCTAGGAGATGAACTCCCCTGGGGCTTAGTTGGCAAGCTATAGAGTGAAGGGTTGTAGTGAATCCTAGTGCTGGGGATTAATTGATACTAGGGTTATTTCACCTAGACCAAAGGGTTTGGACTACACCTAGGAACAGGGTCTATCACTTGGAATCCCTAGAATGTAAAGCAATTCCACGTAGTGTCAGGCTTGGAAAGATGGACTCCCCTAGGGCTTAGTTAATAGGTCAACAAAAGTTAAGGGTCGTAGTGAAACCTAATACCGGGGCATAATGTTGGGATTAGTCATAGTTGACGTTAGGTTTGGGACCATGTACTTTACGATATCCATGACTCATTAAACATCAATATGGGAGTATAATACTAGTCTTGCACTAGAAGCAATAGTGCTAAGGGAAGTATTATCCGGGTACCCCATCTTTATATCTATTACCTCTCTTACCTCTATTACCCTCCTTACATTCTTTTACTTTATTTTATATTCATTTATTAATCTCTCTCACCATCGATTCTCCCTATAGCTAAATAGTGATAACACTTGTTTCTGAACACTATTTGCTGTGGATACGACTACCCATTCACCAGGGTATTTTATTACTTCGACAACCCGTGCACTTGCGGGGTACACACGTAAGTGGTGTGTTAGTAGACACACGCCCTTGTGTTTCCGCTGGATGATCATTTTGGCCTCTGAATACTTTCACACGCCCCTATGTCTTCTCGGGATGGAAAAGATAAGCTCTGAATGGAAACACACGCCCGTGTGGAAATTCAATCAAATTGGGCGTATTTCAAAATCCAATCCAATCAAAAGTGGATCGAGTGGATTTACATTTACATTAACTTTTTAAATCTCATAAGTTGTTCTCTTTTATTTTTTACTTCTTAGAGTAAACCATGTGTTTTTTCTAGCTGTTTATCATCTTACAGTATAAACATCATTATAAAAGACAAAATTACATATAAATCACTGAAAATTTTTTATTCCTCCCAAACACTCTCTCTCATAATCAAATAAATATGGTTGTTAATCCAGGCCCTTTTAATTTACTTACTTTTTCATCCTTCCCTTTAGCGACATTGGTGAATTATTTTGATTTCTAGTTGTAGCTCTAAGTTGACTAGAGAAAGCATGCCTAATCAATTCACTCTTTTAGACTTATGGTGCAGATGCCACCTATGCCCCACTAGCTTTTCAACTTTTGATGGTTTCTTTCTAAGGTTGCATAGTTCCTACCATTTCAAAGAAGTAATACTTTCTCGTCTCCTATTGTTTTATCGCTCAGGCCCATTTGTTCCCATCTCCTTTTGAGACATTTTGTTCATTCTCTTTATACTTCTATGTCATTGACACGACCTTTTGCGTGCGTACCGCAAGTGCGCGGCCTTGTCGAAGTAATAAAAGTTACCCAGGTGAGTGGGTAGTCGAATCCACAGGGAATAGGGATTTAAAATACGAGAAGTTGCTATTGAGTCATGTGATGTACGAAAAGAAACAATGATCGGAGTGATGAGTGAATTTATGGGAACTAGAGTAGATGCAAAGCAAATAAATCGAAAGATGAAAGAGAGAAAAGTGCAAGCAACGAGTAAAAAGAGAGAGACTAGTAATAAGTGAAAATAGGGTATCCGGACAAGTTACCTCTAGGACTTATGCTTCTAGTGCAAGACTATGCTATTATACCTTCCTATTGATGTTAATTGAGTCGAGGAAAATCCTGAAACACACGGTCCCAAATCTAAGGTCAACCGTGGCTAACCTCAACACTATGTCCCGGCAATAGGATTCACGTCAACCCTTCACTCTGTTGATTGCTCAACTAAGCCCCAGGGGAGTATTTCTACCTAAGCCTAACACTACGTGAGATTGCTTTAAGCTCTATGGACTCCTAGTGATAAAACCTGTTCCTATGTGTGATAGTTCTAACCCTTTGGTCCAGGAGGAAGAACCATTGTCTAAATTAAGCCCCAGTGCGTAGGATTCACGTCACCCCAAACCTTGGGGGAGTTTGTCTACCTAGCATTTCACTCTATTTCGACCTCTAATGACTCAAGGAATCGGAGGTAGGGAGAAATCACAACGGAAGGGAAAGGGGTACGGTGCTACCTCACAACTCTCCCTCTCAACCCTCTTCAATTTTAAGTAGTCTAATCCTATAGGAGTTGTCACACCTCCAAAGGATAACCTAGATTGTTCTCAATCCTTAGTGTCACGGCTAAGAGAAAACAATAGCACAAGAAATCTAAAATTGAAACTCGAATTTATTCATCAATTAATGGAAAAGCATAATAACAATGTCAAAGAAACATAATTATCCTAGAGTTTTACAAGTCCGAATACCCACGAGGGGTTTAGCTCCTCATGGAGCTATACATGTTCATCAATTTATGAAAGAAAAAACAAACTAAAGACATCAATGAAAACCCCCTCACGTATGGTGTGGCCATGGTCTTGTGCGGCCGTCGAACGTCGGTGACGATGCCGATGACGCGCTCCAATCCTCCACAAAGTCCTCTCTGAAACCCTAGCCGCCCTCTCCAGAAGTTGGGGAGAAAGATAGGTCAAAAGATTCTTCAAAAAGTCTCCAAAATCGGCTTTAAATAGGCTGAGTGCGGCTTTAAATTTGAAGTTATCGGGAATTCACACGGCCGTGTGGAATTTCCACACGCCCGTGTGAAGTTTCTGTCTTTCCTGAAAATTACTTCACACGGCCGTGTGTTAATTCCACACGCCCGTGTGAAGTTTCTGGCTTGCTGGAAAATCAATCCACACGGCCGTGTGTTAATTCCACACGCCCGTGTGACGTCTCTGGTTTGCTGGAAAATTAGTTCACACGGCCGTGTGTTAATTCCACACGCCCGTGTGAATTCTCTGGATCCTTGACTCTTCGGCAAAAGTGCACAGTAACTTACTACAGTGACTCGCTACAGTATTGCTACAGTAACTCTCTGAAATGCCCCCGAATATGTTGTTTCTTCATCGAGGCCATTGAATTGGGCACACAATCAATGGTAGATCATGCCTATTGCTTCGAGTCTCCTTCTTGGTGAAGTTTTCCTAAGCTACACAAGTTAGACTTGTTGTGAATGTGACTGCATTTGTGCCCCTCCAAAGGAGGTTGGCACACACTCACAAGTCTAACCTCATGCCTTGTTCCTTGCTTGGTCTGAAAACCTCCCAACAATGGCGAACACGACCTAACTTCGTTCTTCTTTTTCAACTTAGCTCCACGAAACCTACAATGCTCAAGAATACACAAATGCACACTATTTAGTGATAAAATCTGATTAAATCAATGCTCATTGCAAGATAATAACACTTCGCATTACTATAACACGAGCACTTATCAGTCATTTTGTTCTGATGCCACCCACTTGTGCTCGAGCAATTATCTTTTCTTGTTTGATAACTCGCCACCATCAGTCTCTGAATAAATTATCAGAGGACTAGCCCATCTTTATTGGAGCTGAGAGAGTGAGGACGAAGGGTTAAGGTTTGTCCAACAATGAATATGTGAGTACTTTTACCATTTTTCTTCTATCTTGTGCTATTTACTTATTTTATTAAACAAGATACTTTCACTGTAGGCCATTGATGTATACCTTCAGCAAGTGTACGGATCGTAGCAAGTAATCATGTGGTACCACATGAGGAGTAGGGTTGTTAAACCATAGGAATTGAAACTCCTAGTACTAATTACTTGTGGTGTTTCAACCCTTTTTCCTTTCTGGTGTAGAGCAATTTATTTCGATCTTTCCTTAGTTGTTTTGGTCATTTCTCATTTTCTTTGGTTTGAGGCTTCTTGCCAAACATTTAAAGAATTTTTGCCAAGTGTTTGGGTTGGTTTGGGAGGGGGTTTCGCGTCTGTGGGCTGTGCCTCCTGCACTCCCGTGCAGGAGGCCGCGCCCCGGCGCACTACACAGGCCCTGAGGGACCGCGGGCATTGTGTGGCCATGCACAAGCCGCGCAGGCTAGGTTTTGGGCATTTTAAAGCCCGACTGGACCCCTTTTTCTTCATTTCTTTTCCCCAAAACCTTCCCATCTTCTCCTCTCTCTTCCTCTATCATTCTTAAGCTTTTGAGGGTTATTTTTGGTGAGATTTGTGGTAGTGTTCTTGGATCATAAGGTGTGATCCTCTCTTAACTCAAGCTTGAAGATCTCCTTGGAGTTTTGAGAACTTGGAGATATGGTTCTTTTCCTTCTTCTTCTTCTTCTTCACTTCTCTCTTGTGGTTCTTCTTGAGTTCTTGTTGAGAAATCCTTAGTGAGTGGTTGTTCTTGAGTTCAGACTCTTGATTGGTTGTATTTCCTTGGTTTGGTGAAAGATTGTGAGAGAGATCTTTCATCTCCTAAGTTTGAGTTACTATAGCTCCGCTGAGGTTTCCTTGCATTCTTGGTTTCCTTGGGTTAGAGAGGAGTTTAAACCATTAGATTTTGTTTAGTGGCTTGAGATGCTAGTGGAGCAACCCTAGAGCTAGTAGGGTTGTTGGTAGGGATACCTAGGGTTTCTTTGTATGGCTTGTGCTAACCTTGTTATTTGTGGTGCTTTGGCAAGGAGGGGACACGTTAGCTTGAGGCAAGGGGATTAGCCGAGGAGTAGCTTGCGAGGGAGATGAATAGCAATTATGTGAGTGGGACCTAAGCATAGCTAAATATATATATATATATATACATCTATATCATGTTTTAAGTATAGTTTTAATGATTTATGCTTGTTTGGCATTTTGATGAATGATACTTTGTACTGAGAAAGATCTTGACTTTTTTATTTGGTATTTGACTTTGTTATCGCTCGATTGGTGATTATACGCTTCAATGAGTTTGGAAATCCTTGTTTTGTGTAAAACTTGGGTTTTGTTGTGAAAATCATTGGTTTAGTGAAATCGAAGGCTTGAAACTCATTTTGAATTGTTGAGAGGTTTTCTAAGTTTTTTTTTTCTGGGATTTGTATATCGCTTTGTGTTTAAAGCTTGAGCTTTGTTTGTGCTTTTTATCACTTCTTTGTGGAAATTCGGGGATGTTTTGATTGTTGGGTATTTATTGGTTATTGTACTTTGTGTGGAGTTGTGCTTATTGTTGGGTTTGTGTGGTGATGCCCTACTACGGAAGGCGGTCCCCACGGCCAGCCTATTGAGATGGCGTGGTAAACTGATTAATTACTATGAGGGCTAGTTTAGGTGGGAGCAAAAAACCCTGATTGGACACTCACTGGGAAACTGGAGTCTGCAACTAGTGTACTGGTCAGTCAACGTCAAGGGCATGAGTACCTTGACGGCCCAAAACCTAGCAGTGGCCACGGCGAAGGCTAAGGGATGCTTTTAGACCACTTTATGCTTGGTGAGTGCTGGGTAATATTCTTTACTGGGTTTGAAATTTATTTCCGTCGGGTTACTTGTCTTGGGTCATCTTAAACTTGTGGTGAGGGGGCGAAGCTGAACTGTTGCTCCTAAGAGGGCAATCTCCCTGAGAGGGGCCCGAAAGTATACGGGTTGTCGCAGTAATAAAGTACAACGGTGAGAGGGTAGTCGAATCCACAGGGAGTAGGGATTGTAGACACAAGAACTTGCTATTTAGCTAGTGTGAAGTACGGAAAGTGAGAACAAGATCAATATGTGTGTGTAAGAGTAATTAAATGAAATAAGAAAATGAAAGAGAAATATGGAAGACAGGAGAGTGCAAGTAAAAAGTGAAAAGAGAAACAATCAAGTGTAAAGTAGGGTACCCGGACAAGCTCCCCCGAGGATTAATGTTCTAGTGCAAGACAATGTATTATGCTTTCCTATTGATGTTTAATGAGTCGTGGACATCCCAAAGTACACAGTTACAAACCTAAGGTCAACCGTGACTAATCCCAATCATTATGCCCCGGCATTATGTTTCACTATAACCCTTAACTCTTTTTGACCTGTCAACTAAGTCCCAGGGAGTCCATCTTCCTAAGCCTCACACTACATGGGATTGCTTTATGTTATAGGGATTCCAAGTGATAGACCCTATTCCTAAGTGTAGTCCTAACCCTTTGGTTCAAGTGAAAGAACCCTAGTCTCAATTAAGCCGCAGCACTAGGATTCACTAAAACCCTTCACTCTGTTACTCGCACAACTAAGCCCCAGGGGAGTTCATCTCCTAGCACTTCACTCTATTTTGAATGCTAAGAACTTTGGGAACACAAAGGTAGGGAAAATCACACTGGAGTGGAAAGGGGACGTTTCGCTACCTCATGACTCACCCTCTCAACGTTCTCCAATCTCGAGTAGTCTAATCCTATAGGAGTTGTCACACCTCCAAAAGACAACTTAGACGATTCTCAACCCTAGTATCACAGCTAAGGGAAAATCAATACAATCAAGCAATCAAAATTGGAACTTAATTAAACACATCAATTAATAAAGCATAATAACATGTCATATAAACAATATCATTCTAGGGTTTACAAGTCCGAATACCCACAAGGGGTTTAGCTCTCCATATAGCTATACAAATCCATTAATATGTATGAATAAACAAGAAAGATAAACATAGATGAAACCCCCCTTGTGTAGCGTGGTTGTGGTCTTGTGTGGCCACTTCGTCTCTTCACCAAGCTCCTCATCAAGAATAGGATACACCTCGCCAGAACGGTGCCGTCGAAAGCTCCCCCAATAGCTATCTTTCGATGGGCTTCGATGTCGATGCCAATGACGAGCTCCAATCCTTCACAAATTCCTCTCTAAACCCTAGCCCCAACCCTCCAGAAAATAAGGAAAAAAGATCCTCAAGAAGTCCCAAAAAAGGCCTTTAAAGAGTTTGAGTTGTGGCTGAAAAATCGGCTAAAATCGGGCATCCACACGGCCGTGTGGATTTTTTGAATTCAGTTTTCTGCCGCGAAGTGAACAGCAAACTGCTACAATAATTGCTGCAGTAACTGCTACAATGCTACTCGATTATTAGAGATCCCGAGATAAGGGTACACTAAACCCTAGTTTACCCTTATAGATCATAGGGATATCGACATCCAATTTCTTGGCATATAGATACAAACAACTCCTTTTATTTCATTAATGATCTAATACACGTGAGTAGGTCACATCTACGTGTATAACTCAAGAAAGAACTACAAATATCTCCATTGAGTAGTTCTAGGCATGATGAACAATGAAATAAATCACAAATCAACTTAAAATTTGCCATTAAATAAAAATCATCCAAAATACATGATGAAACCCCCAAGGTTCACCAACATCTGGTGGCCTTGGGGGTCTAGTGTGCCATCATATACAAATAAACAAGAAAGCAAAGATAAACATCAAAAGAGTTCATAGATGATACTTCCTAGGTTAAATGATAAGCAAGAAGGTGGAGATCCGGCCAAATAATGCTCCCCCAGTCCAAGAAGTGTCGAATGACACTTCCCGTAGCCGAAGGCTGCTTCCCGGTCCTAGAACCATCCTCCCTTTGATGATGAAGCTCTCCCTTTGATGATATAGTCCTTACCTCCTTCACTAGCCCAAGATCGTCGCCTCTATAAGATGTCTTGATTCTTCCTCTTCTCCTCTTCAAGTGCTGGCCAAAAGATCTCTTTTCATGACCTAAAGATGTGTTTTTATACCCCCGGGGTATACAGGTCGTATGGGAACGTATAGGGTATGAATTGGGCACAAAATAAGGATAAATCGTAACTTGATAGGGTCCATACGGCCTTCATATGCTCGTATGGAGATTGTATGGACAAGGCCAAACTCTTTGTCTCGAAAATCCTCCATGTGCTACAGTGGCTGCTGACACGACCCCTTGCGTGTGTACCCCGCAAGTGTACGGGTTGTCGAAGTAATAAAATATCGTGGTGAGTTGGTAGTCGTATGCACAGGGAATAGTGTTCAGAAACAAGCGTTATCACTATTTTAGCTATAAATGGAATCAATGGTAAAAGAAATAAATATGAATATATATAAGAAAGTAAAAGAGACCAAGAAGGGCAATAAAGGTAGGAGAGGTAATCGATATAAAGATGAGGTACCCGGACAAAGCTCCACTAGGACTAATGCTTCTAGTGCAAGACTAGTATTATGCCTCTAATTGATGTCTAATGAGTCATGGAAATCCTTAAGCACACGGTCCCAAATCTAAGGTCAACCGTGACTAATCCCACACTATACTTTGCTCTAGACTTCTCTACGACCCTTGACTCTCGATGACCTGTCACCTAAGCCCCAGGGGAGTACCTCATACTAATGCCTAGCATCGTGTTAAATTGCCCGGAGTTCTAGGGATTCCAAGTGAAAGTCCCTATCACTAATTATAGTTCTAACCCTTTGGTCCAGGTGGAAGAACCCTAATCTAAGTTAAGCCCCAATCCTAGGATTCACTCAACCCTTCGCAAGGGAGTTCATCTCCTAGTACTTGACTCTACTTCGATTGCGATTAACACTTGGGATAGGGAGGTAGGGAAATTCACACCGGAGGGGAAAGGGGACGTTCCGCTACCTCTCGACTCACCTTCTCAACCCTCTCCAACCTTGTGTAGTCTAATCGTATAGAGGTTGTCACACCCTCAAAGGATAACCTAATAGATTCTCAATCCTAGTGTCACGGCTAAAGGAAAATCTCATACAATCGGCATGCAAGATTGGAACTCAATAAGAAAACATAAAATTAGTAAGGCATAATAAAAGTTATAGAAACACAAGCATCCTAGGGTTCACAAGTCCGAATACCCACTAGGGGTTTAGTTCTCCATGGAGCAATGCAAAATCAATAAAGAGTTTAAGAAAATATGCATGAAAACCGTACAAAAAACCCTCTTGTAGATCGTACCGATGGTCCTGTGGAGCCGCACGTCTTCTCCAATGAATCCCTTGTCAAGCCTAGGGCACACCTCGCCGAATCGATACCGACGAAAGCTCCCCCAATAGCTTTCTTCCAATGGATGTCGATGCTGATACCGTATAATCGCCTCCAAAGATCTCCAATAACCTCTCCAAACCCTAGTCAAAAGCCCCCCAAAAGATAGGCAAGAGATAGAAGTCGGGCTCCCAATATAGATATGAAAATGGGCTATTTATAGGCTGAAATCGGGCTGAAATCAGAGTTCCACACGCCCCTGTAGATTTTCCACACGGGCTATAGAATTTCCACACGCACGTGTGTTAATTCCACACGGCCGTGTGGAAATTCTGTTTTGCTGATTTTCGGCAAACTGTGAACAGTAACTTGCTACATTGCTTTTGTTACAGTATTTAAGCTACAGTGCTTCGCCGAAATGCTCCCGAATTCATCGTTCTTCATCGAGGCCGTTGAATTGGGCACACAATCAACGGTAGATTATGTCGATTACATCATTTCTCTTCATTGGATGTTGGCACACACCCACAAGTCTAGACTCGTGCCTTGTTCCTTGCTTGGTTCGAGAACTCCTCAACAATGGCAAACATAACCTATTCTTGCTTCCAAATTGGCTCCACAACCCTACAATGCACAAAAGCACACAAATGCACACAAATTAATGATAAAATCTGATAAAAGTAATGCTCAATGTAAGATAATAATACTTCGTATTACTATAACACGAGCACTTATCAAACTCCCCCACACTTAAGCTTTTGCTTGTCCTCAAGCAAAAATAAAACGTGAAAGGATTTGGGAAGAACAATTGAAAGTGCTCAGCCTTAGGTTCACCAAAAGTGTGCAAAAGAAACATTCTACAAGTAAGGGGAAATCAAAACATTGCATAAAGATATCAATGCTCTAGCTAAAAACTTGAATAAAAAAGGACAATAACTCGAAAATGTGTAACTGTGTGTGAACTCACTCAAGATAACCCAAAAAGTACTCCTCAAACTCTTGTTAAAAAGGACGTATTTATATATAAAAAGAAAGGAAGTAGTAGCTTCACACAACCTCTAAGGTAGCCCTTTCCTAGGCGGCCGCCAATGGTGGCTTTCACACTTTCGAGGAGGTAGCTCTTTCTACCGGGGTAGTAGCTTTCATGCATCCCATGAGATAGCTCTTTCTCTCATTAGGGTATAACTTGTATCCGACTTATGAGAGTAGCTACATACTTCATAGATGGTAGCTCTTTCTACCCCAAATGCATAAAACAAAGCAAATATTCACAACTCATTCATTTTTTTTTCTTTTTCTCTTTTCCATATATTTTTTTTCATTTTCCCAAATTATATATATATATATATATATATATATATATATATATATATATATATGCATTTTCCAAGGTAAAACTAAAAGCTTACTAAGAACGATGATAAACTTGTCTTTAAAAACATCAAGCTTGAGTTTCCAAAAGATTCCAAGAGTGAGTTATGCAATATAAGATAATCGAGCAAAAATTCCCTAAAATTTAAGTGAAACTAGAGCATGATAGGATACAATGTTAAAAATTCTCCTAAACTCTAAGAATACAACCGTTGCAACTAAGGTGGACCGCCATAGGCTACATAAGCATAAGCAATTGAATACACAAGTATAAGGTGTGTGCAATGTGAACTCCCCCCACACTTAAGATGTACATTGTCCCCAATGTACACATATAAGCACAATAAAAATATAGCAATCAAACAAAAATATGTGGGAATGGGTAATTGAAACAATACTCCCCTAAACTCCAAGTGTTGCGTTTGATGGAGCTATGTTCATTGAGAATTGAGTCTCAATGGGTTCTGGAGCACACACGGTCCCATGACCGTGCCCATGACTATTCCTCAATTTCCTTACATCCAAGACCATCTGCACGTATACACAACGGGGTTCAGTGAAGCTCAATAAGTGTAAACTAAAACAAAAGAAACATAAAACTAGAAACGCCTCAAGCGTCGGTGTCATCTGCTATTGGTGCCGATGCTGTTGCTGTTGTCGATAGTGATACTGGTGCTGAAAAAGAAATAAAAGATTGATGAAGAAAAGGAGAAAAGATGCCTGCTGATAAAATGGAAATCAAAAACTTCGAATATGGCCGGAAAACGACTTAAAAATTTCTTAAAACGACGAAGAGAGGGTTGGGAAGATGGGAGGAAACATCCCTTGAGTGTGGAGGCATTTAAAATCGAAAAGGCACAAATAGATTTTAAAAGAAACCACAGCTTTTTGGGTTCTAAGCATCCACAAGGCCATGTGGAAATTCCACACGGTCGTGTGCCACCACAGGAATCAGTCACAGGGGCAATAACACGCCTTGTGTTTCCTCTGTTTGCTCTCCAGAATATACACACGGCCATGTGGAAATTCCACATGGTCGTGTGCCCAACCTGGCCAAGCACAAGGCCGGCCACAAGGGCACCCACACGCCCCTGTGGCCTCTCTGGATATCCCAAAAAACTCTAAGTGTTCCACACGCCCGTGTGAGAAATCCACACAACCGTGTGCGTTTCACAGGACCTCTCACAGGGTCGGCCACACGCCCCTATGTTTTCTCGGGCTGGAAGGGAAGTCTCTGCAGAGTATCACACGGCCATGTGCCGTAACTCATGGGCACTCACAGGGGTATCCACACGTCCCTATGGACTCTCTGGAATGAGAGTTGCAGTTCTGCAGAATGTCACACGGCCGTGTGTCCTTCACAGGGTCGTTCACAGGGTCAACTACACGGCCCCTGTGATGCTCAGGATGAGCTCTGAGATGGTTCACACGGCCGTGTAGAAATTCCACACGGCCGTGTGGTTTCTCTGGATGACTGAAGAAAATTACAGACTCTACTAAAAAATTTCAGAAACACGATTATAACACTTAGAGCCTGTATAGACGATAAGAACACGACAAGAGATCCATGAAAACACACTCGAACAACCCAAAACTTCGACAATCACAATTAGGCACACTAAAACACCAATAATCCATAAGAAATTACAGCACATGCATAATAAAATCAAAACACCGAAACTTGGCAATTATTCATGCTAAAACTAAACTAAAGCCTAGAAAAGCAATAAAAGACTTGGGTTGCCTCCCAAGAAGCGCTTGTTTAACATCACTAAGCTTGACGTACCTCTTTCTTACCTTAAGGCGGCTTGAAAAGAGTGTGCTACTCCCGACTAGAATTTGCGTGGCTACTTCCTTTAAACCAAAAATCTAGTTGCGCGGATGGAGCATTCGTTGTAGAGTCCAACTATCTTACTTTTGGCCTCCAAGGAAACAATTTGGGTTGGGAATTGTCCAAGCTTAGCATAGGTGGGTCATTGGATGGTTTAAATATCCTTCCCACATCTTGTTCCCTTCCCAAAATCTCTTTCTTGCTTTTTATTAGTTGATCAATCCCAAAGAGCGGTGCTTGTTCCATTACCTTAGGGTTTGCTTCTTCTTGTGTATTTTCAGCTTGAAAGGAACATGACACTAGCAAATCCCCTTGAAAATTTTCTTGCTCACAAGTACACTATTCTTTCAAACAATCCAAATTCGCAACATGATGTTCTTCTTCTTTTCCTTCAATTTCTACAGCAATGTACTCGGTATGCCCTATTTCTTCATTATCGTTCACTACCACATCATCTCTACAAGGACTTTGCGTTTCTTGCTCAAATACTTCGTGTTCCTTGGAGAGTGTGTCAAATATCCATCCTAATTGATGCTCAAGGTTGTTATAGGAGGCTTCATGACATTTTCGTGTGGCTTCCATACTTTGGCAAGAGGCATCGAATGCTTCAATAAAGTTATCTAGCGCTTTTTTCCACTGAGGTGCATCCTCTTCGAGTATCTCATCCTTTTGAAATTTTCGAAGCAATAAAATACCCTAGTGAGTGGGTAGTCGTATCCACAGGGAATAGTGTTCAGAAACAAGCGTTATCACTATTTTAGCTATAAATGGAATCAATGGTAAAAGAAATAAATATGAATATATATAAGAAAGTAAAAAAGTCCAAGAAGGGCAATAAAGGTAGGAGAGGTAATCGATATAAAGATGAGGTACACGGACAAAGCTCAACTAGGACTAATGCTTCTAGTGAAAGACTAGTATTATGCCCTCTAATTGATGTCTAATGAGTCATGGAAATCCTTAAGCACACGGTCCCAAATCTAAGGTCAACCTTGACTAATCCCACACTATACCTAGCTCTAGACTTCTCTACGACCCTTGACTCTCGATGACCTGTCACCTAAGCCCCAGGGGAGTACCTCATACTAATGCCTAGCATCGTGTTAAATTGCCCGGAGTTCTAGGGATTCCATGTGAAAGTCCCTATCACTAATTATAGTTCTAACCCTTTGGTCCAGGTGGAAGAACCCTAATCTAAGTTAAGCCCCAATCGTAGGATTCACTCAACCCTTCGTAAGGGAGTTCATCTCCTAGTACTTGACTCTACTTCGATCGCAATTAACACTTGGGATAGGGAGGTAGGGAAATTCACACCGGAGGGGAAAGGGGACGTTCCGCTACCTCTCGACTCACCCTCCCAACCCTCTCCAACCTTGTGTAGTCTAATCCTATAGAGGTTGTGACACACCCTTTTGCGTGTGTGTACCGCAAGTGCACGGGTTGTCGAAGTAATAATTACCCCGGTGAGTGGGTAGTCGAATCCACAGGGAACGGAAGTACTAGTAATGACTGATTCTTAGTTATCTAGTCGAAACAATAATATGGAGCAATTGAATGTAATATGTAAAATAAGAAAATCGCAAGAAAGAAAACAAATAAAAGTAAAAGGTAAAGGAGATCTCAATCAATGAAGATGAGATACTCGGGCAATGATCCCCCTAGGTTCTATCATGAAGTGCAAAACTAACTAAATGCTTCTAAACCAAGTTCTATGAGTCGAGGTAATCCAAGAACAATCGATCCCTGCTTCCAGGCCACCGATACTAGTCCCCTACAAGGTCCCAGCAGAGAATTCACTCAATCTCAACACCTCACACCCTATATGACCGCAATGAGTTTTAGGGATACCTAAGAGTGAAACCGATTCCTAAAATTAGATCTAACCCTACTTCTAGGCGAAAGATCCCTAACCCCTTACAAAAGTCCCGGCGGAAAAATCTATCAATCTCACACCTCACACCTCATATGGTTGCATAAAACTTAGGGAATACGGAGATAGGAAACACTCAATCGGAAGGGAAAGGGGACACTCCTCTATCTCAAGACTCACCCTCTCAACCCTCTTTAATCTTGTATGTTCTAATCCCTAATGAAGATCTCTCTCTCACCAAGGAAACAAATCAAGCATACCAAACAACCATACGAATTAATAAGGCATGCAAGCAATGATTAAACAAGATTAAAACTCAAATAAACTTGGAATTAAAAGAAAGCATAAAGAAAGTCAATACATGAATCGAAACCTAAGGTTCACATGCCCAAGTATCTACTAGGGTTTAGCCCTCCATGGGACTTATTACAAAGCAAAAGATAATGAAGTAAAAAGCAATGTAATCCATGAAAATAAACCCCCTCAAATTCGTGATGATAGCCTTGATGAATTGTTCAACGTCTCGAAGGAACCTTCTCCGAAGCTAGGTCGCCAATGGCTCCCCGATGCTATCTCGTCGAAAGATCTATCGAAGTTGGTGAAGAACAACTCCCAATATCGCCAAAGACCTCGTCCTAAAAACCCTAGCCGCTCTTCCTTCAAACGTGCGAAAAAAGTTGTAAAAGAATCGGCGAGAAGGGCTATTTATAAGCCTGAATCGCGCCAACTGCGTGTCTTCACGCGACCGCGTGAGATCCCACGCGATCGCGTGGGCTGCAGAATTTCCACGCGGTCGCGTGAGATTTTGACGCGGTCGCGTGAACAGTAATTTTGCTACAGTACTGTTACAGTGAAATGAGCAGTATTTTTGCTACAGTACTCTTCATAAACATGATCCAAACTCTCTCATATTGAGGCCACATGGTCGGGCACACGTCCATATGGTGAGTTATAAGATTTCTTCTTCTTCGAATCATCATTTGAGAGCTTTAACTATCTTCACACAAGTTGGGACATGAAGGTGTGACTGCCTTTGTGCCCTTCCATCACACAAATCATCTTGAATTCTTAAGGAAGTTGGCACACACCCTCATGTGCATGATCCCCTCTTGTGCCTTGACACTTGTGTTGTACAAAAGCTCCCAACAATACGTCTTTATAACCCATCTTTGCTTTCTTTTCCTCCTTTAACACTTCCACAACCTAATTGCATAAAAGAACACCAAAATACACTTTATGAGACATAATCAATGGTAAAATGATGCTCAATGTATGTAAAACAAGTCGGTAAAACATGTATATTCAAGCACTTATCAAACTCCCCCACACTTAAGCCTTTGCTTGTCCTCAAGCAAACTTAACCATAAACTCATGAAAAGCAAAGAGAAGTGCTTGGCCTTAGGTTCACCAAGAGGGTACAAGAATAAAATTCTAAAACAATGGAGGAAACCAAACATTAGATGAAACAATCAATACTCTAGCAAATAATCCAATTAAAAATGAAGTACTAAAGTCCGAAAGCGTGTGTGTGTGAAGACTCAACTCATGTCAACACTATATCCACTACTCAAAGTTCTTATTAGCAATGGGTCTTATTTATAAACAAAAAGAATAGGAAGTAGCTTCACACATCCTCGAAGGTAGCCCTTTCCCGAGATGCCTCCCGAGTGGCTTTCACACTTTTGAGGTGGTAGCTCTTTCTGCCGAAGGTGGTAGCTTTCACACATCCTATTAGATAGCTCTTTCTCTCATTAGGGCATAACAAGTATCCGACTTATGAGAGTAGCTTCATACATCATAGGTGGTAGCTCTTTCCACCCCCTATGTACAAACAAACTAAAATTCTGAATTTTTCTGAATTTTCTGAATTTTCTGATTTTTTTTTTTTTTTTTTTTTTACATACTCAAATCAAACTAACACTAGATAATCCCACAATTATGAACTAGAGTAAGTTTCCATAGGTTTAATAAGTGAGCAAAGTGCATTAAAGAGCAATCGGACAAAAATTTCAAGGAAATTGGATAAAAACTAGAGCATGATAAAACCTAATGTTTACAACCTCCAAAAATTAAGAATTAAACTCTCAACCCTAAGGTGAACCTTCATGGGCAACATGAGCATGATCATGAAAACACAAGTAAAGGCCATGTATAAGGTGAACCCTCCCCCACACTTAAGATGTACATTGCCCTCAATGTACACGTGTAAGCACAGTAAAAATATAAGCAATAAAAACATGATGTGGGTAAAGATGCAATTAAAACAACACTCCCCTGAATTCCTTATTGATTGATTTGTGAAGCTAACTTGAAGGTGTGTTGTTGGTCCACTGGGTTGTGAAGCTCACATGACCAAGTCACATGGTTGTGCGTATGACAAAAACATCATCATCATCACTCTCAAGGCCATCTGCACGGATTTAAGGGGTTCAGTGAAGCTCAATAAAATATAAAAATATACGAGTTCATAATGATATAACACTGAAACATAAACTCGCAACGAAAGCTAAAATATGAAGATAACTCTCAGAAGGCATAACCTTTCTGAGTATACAAGTCCACACAAAATAAGATAATGCAAGTAAAATAAAGAAAAACAAAAACTAAGAGAAAATCCCATGAGTGAAAACGCTTCAAGCATCAGCGTCTGGTGGTGCTGCTGGTGTCGCTGGGGAATCCGACTCAGTCTCAGCGTCCAGAGTCTGCTGAATCTGGTCAAGGCGCTGCATGATCCGCGCCTGGTTCTCGAGGATGGTGGCGACTGCAGCCTCGAGTCAAGCCAGTCGCTCATGTACTCGATCTGAGGATGTACTAGGGTCCGCTGATGAAATCGGTGCTGCTGGAGTGGCTGTGGGCTCTGCGGGAGGTGGTGCGTCTGGAGTCTCAGCAGACTCGTCATCATCGGATGACACCTCTACCAATGCATATCCACCTGATGCTGTACGTCGCACTACTCCCATCAGTCGGAGAGTGACTAGCCCCAAAGGTGACGGACTACTGACTCTCTCCTCGCCTATAACTGAACGCAGGAGATGCATCCGAAACATGAGTCGAGTGATATACGGTCCCACAAATAGTGCGCCAATGCGCAGATACTGACTCTGATGTCGAAAGAAGTCTGCGACGACGTATCCAAGATGTATGGGAACTCTCTGGGTCATGGAGTACAGGTAGAGTAGATCTGCTCGGCTAAGTGCACCTGTGCCATCTCCCCGTCCAGTGATCGACCTGCTGAGCACAGCATGTACATACCTATGTGCGTGACGTACGAGAGAAGAGCCCTTCGACTGACCTGGAACATATCGAGCGCCCCTGCATAAATCGTGGAAAACCTGACCCGGAGTAACGTCCGAAGGAAAGTCAGTCAAAAGCTCCCGATACTCCAATGTGTCCACATAATCCTGATCATATAATCCGAGCGATGTCGCAAACTGCGTCAGTGACATCCCGTGAAACTGACCGAAAGCCCTAAATCGAATGACATTCTCCGCATCAAAACTAGCATCTGGTCGCTCACGGTCAAAAGAGAATGTCGACAGAACCTCCAGAGTGATATCTCGTCGGACAGGCTCATGAACAGATAGGAGTCGGTCCCAACCCCCAACCTGGATCAATCCTCGAACCTCCTATGAAAGGCCAATAGCATCGAGCGTCTCGAAGCAAATGTAACGCGACTGTCCGATCTTAAGTCCCTGCAGACGCTCGTACCTATGCCTATGTGTAGTATCAACAAACTCAACCTCAGGTGGTGGTGTCGACTCCCTGTCGTGACGAAGGCGTTTATGGGCCACTTTCTTTGTCCTAGGTGCCATTCCTGCAAGAAAACACAAAATAAATCAATTCGGCATCATTTTAATGAGTGCAGGAGGAAACCTGCGTGCAAAAGTGTGTAAAATAGCCAAAAATAATGCGTTTCCAGCCCACGTGGGCGCGTGGACAGCCCACGCGCCCGCGTGGGGGCGTGTTTGCACGGCAGAAGACCCACGCGACCGCGTGGGCTAGCCATGCGGTCGCGTGGGTGCTTGTTTGGCACCCGCGGCAGGCCACGCGGTCGCGTGGTCGCAGGCCGAGAGCTGGGCTCTCGGCCGCGGGCCACGCGATCGCGTGACCCCAGCCACGCGATCGCGTGGCTGGTTGCTTGTGGCCAGCGCCAGCCCACGCGACCGCGTGGGCTGATCCACGCGACCGCGTGGGCTGTTGGGCAGCCCACATGGCCGTGTGGCTCGGCCACACGCACGCGCGGGCGGTCACCCTTGGTCCTTTGGTCACCATTTAACCCTCTACCACTAAATCTAAGTTCTCTAAGTGTTTTCTCACCAATTAACCATGCAAAATCAAGTCTAGGAATGTAAAGAACACCATGGAAATGAAAATTTGAAGCTAGGGCATGAAAGGAAGGGAAGAAACCTTACCGATGCGAATCAATGTATGAAACTTGATGCAAATGCCGGAAAAACCTTTTTGAATCCCCAAAGAGTTGAAGAAAAATGATTTGGAACCTTTATGGATGAGAAATTTGGAGAGGGGAAGTGTGAGGAAATGAATGGTTCAATGGCAAGGATGATGAATAGTGGCTCTTCAAGTCCTTATATAAGCCACATGGGGGTGTGGAAATCCCACACCCCCGCGTGGGTACTGTACACGGTCGCGTGAGAATTTCACGCGACCACGTGAACTGCAGAATTTCTGCAGACAGTCCACGCGGCTCTCCAAACTTCAAAATTCGCCCAATTCTTCAACAATTATCATGAATTAAAACCCGAATCATGCCCAATATGTGAAAAACACTTATAATCACCAAAAATTGTTCATGAAAACTCAACACCACGAAAAATTTCATCAAAACGCACACTCATGAATTTATTACTGCAGAATTTAAAAACTAACTAGAAAACAAGTAAAAACTTGGGTTGCCTCCCAAGGAGCGCTTGTTTAACGTCACTAAGCTTGACGTACCTGTTCTTACCTCATGGTGGTTCATGTAAATGAAGAATTTCTTTTTTCGCAACCTGCATGCATGAGGGACAGAATTGTTTCATTTTTAAGAAAAATTGTTCAAATATGTTACCAATTGAGGAAGTATGATTCTTTTCTTCGGTGTGCTTGTCTCCAGCTGCACATGAATGTTTCTTATCCCGACGCCTCGCTTTCTTGACACGACGAAAAATCTGTTTAAGCACCACTCCCTCCGATTGGTCCTTGAAAAAGCATGGTGCTTGAACATGAAGTTTCTCTTCCTCAACAACCGGCCATTCTTTATATGGGTCCGGGTGTGCTATTTCCTGCAAATACTCATCAGCAATCTCATCATTAACATCTAAAAAATAACATGAATCATCAAAGTCTAGAGAATGCTTCATTGCTTCGGCGAGGCGGTATGTGATCTTTTCTTCTCCAACTCGAAGTGTCATCTCGCCTCCATCCATGTCGATGAGCGCCTTGGAGGTACGTAGAAATGGTCTTCCCAAAATTAATGGAACCTCCACGTCTTCATCCACATCGAGCACCACGAAATCTGCAGGAAAAATATATTTGTCAACCTTTACTAAAACATCTTCAATTATACCTCTAGGATGACGAATAGAACGATCAGCTAATTGTAATGTCATGCGGGTTGGCCTTGGCTCTCCCAACCCCAATTTCTGAAACAATGTGTATGGCATGACGTTAATACTAGCCCCCGAATCGGCCAATGCTTTTTCTTCCCCCAAACCTCCGATCACACATGGTATGATGAAACTTCCCGGATCCTTCATCTTGTTCGGCAAATTCTTTTGAAGTAATGCCGAGCAATTTCCTTCTAAGACCACAGCCACACTCTCTTCAATTTTTCTGTTGTTGGTCAAAAGATCCTTCAAGAATTTTGCATACCTAGGCATTTGCGACAACGCCTCAACAAAAGGTATATTGATGTGTAGTTGCTTGAATAGATCCAGAAATTTTCTGTTTTGTTCATCAATTTGATCTTTCTTTAAACGTGCCGGATAAGGAATTCTTGGAGCAAATGATGAGGCTGGTATAGCTGCCTCCTTTTCCTTGTCAAGCACCTTATTCATCGGCTTTTCTTGAGGATTTTCAGCTGTCTTCCCAGTGGGGGTTGACTCGTGAGGAATTTCAGAATTCTTCTCAGCAGTGAGCTTTTCTTGGAGCTCCCGACCACTCCTCAAAGTGATTGCCTTTACATGCTCTCTTGGATTTGTCTCGGTGTTACTTGGCAAGCTTCCTTGAGGTCTTTCCGCTAATGACTTCGCTATTTGTCCTACTTGATTCTCCAAATTATGTAACGAAGCGGTGTGATTTCGGAGTGTTGCCTCAATATTCTGAAATCTTGTGTCGGTTGATTGAATGAACTTTGACAAAACCTTCTCTAATTCTGAAACTCTCTCCGGAATCGGAGGTGGTTGCTGAAATCCTGGTGGGGCAGCAGGCCTTTGCTGCCCTTGATTACTCCATGAGAGATTGGGGTGGTTTCTCCAACCTTGGTTGTAGGTGTTGCTAAAAGGATTACCTTGTCCTCTTCCCGAATTCCCCACAAAATCAACTTGTTCCATTGGGGCTGAAGAATTAATTGAGATAGGACAGTCAGTTGGCATATGTGAACCCCCACAACCATCGCAACTAGTCACCGCGGCAACTCTTGAAGAAGTTAAAGTGTCCAATTTCTTGCTCATAGCCTCAACTTGGGCTGCCAATGACGTAACGGCGTCAATTTCATGAATCCCGGCCACTTTCTTCTTCTCTCTTGCATTCCATTGATAGCTATTGAGTGCCATCTCTTCGATTAGTTGTCTTGCCTCATCCGGAGTCTTGTTTCCCAATGTTCCTCCCGCGGCGGCATCAAGTAATTGTTTGGTGCCCGGGTTCAACCCATTGTAAAATGTGTGAACAATCATCCATTCGGGGAACCCGTGTTGAGGACACTTCCGCAAGAGGTCCTTAAATCGCTCCCATGTCTCAAATAATGACTCTAACTCAATCTGAACATAAGAGGATATCTCGTTTCGAAGCTTTGCCGATTTCCCCGGTGGAAAGTATCTTGCAAGGAAAGCTTCGACCATCTCATTCCATGTTGTGATGGAAGCTCTTGGCAAAGAATGGAGCCACTGTTTGGCTTTTCCTTTTAATGAGAATGGAAAAGCCCTCAAACGAATTGCATCGTCCGAAACCCCATTAATTTTCAGCATGTCGCACACTTCAAGGAAACTCTCAATATGACTATTCGGATCTTCATCTGTTAGTCCATTGAACTGTGCAGACTGTTGAAGCATTTGAATGAAACCCGGTTTCAACTCAAAATTCTGGGCTGCGACTGGTGGCCTAACAATACTTGATTGCGAACCACGAATTGTAGGATGAGCAAAATCTGAAAGTGTTCTCTGCTGCCCTGCTTGTTCTGCCATGTTTTCAGATTCTTCGATTTCTATTTCTGCAGGAAAATTCTGTGCTACTGCAGATTCCTTTCCTTTTCTCCGCAATCTACGCTCAATTTCAGGATCTTCTTCAACGAATGTCGAAGGATTTCCTCGGGTCATAACCTGTAGAAAGACTGAAGAAAAGAAATAATGAGAACGATGAAAGAACGAAATATGGAATAGAAAAGAAATAAAATGATGAATGACTAAAGTAACCAAGTCCTAGCGTTCCTAATATCCCGCTCCCCTGCAACGGCGCCAAAAACTTGACACACCCTTTTGCGTGTGTGTACCGCAAGTGCACGGGTTGTCGAAGTAATAATTACCCCGGTGAGTGGGTAGTCGAATCCACAGGGAACGGAAGTACTAGTAATGACTGATTCTTAGTTATCTAGTCGAAACAATAATATGGAGCAATTGAATGTAATATGTAAAATAAGAAAATCGCAAGAAAGAAAACAAATAAAAGGAAAAGGTAAAGGAGATCTCAATCAATGAAGATGAGATACTCGGGCAATGATCCCCCTAGGTTCTATCATGAAGTGCAAAACTAACTAAATGCTTCTAAACCAAGTTCTATGAGTCGAGGTAATCCAAGAACAATCGATCCCTGCTTCCAGGCCACCGATACTAGTCCCCTACAAGGTCCCAGCAGAGAATTCACTCAATCTCAACACCTCACACCCTATATGACCGCAATGAGTTTTAGGGATACCTAAGAGTGAAACCGATTCCTAAAATTAGATCTAACCCTACTTCTAGGCGAAAGATCCCTAACCCCTTACAAAAGTCCCGGCGGAGAAATCTATCAATCTCACACCTCACACCTCATATGGTTGCATAAAACTTAGGGAATACGGAGATAGGAAACACTCAATCGGAAGGGAAAGGGGACACTCCTCTATCTCAAGACTCACCCTCTCAACCCTCTTTAATCTTGTATGTTCTAATCCCTAATGAAGATCTCTCTCTCACCAAGGAAACAAATCAAGCATACCAAACAACCATACGAATTAATAAGGCATGCAAGCAATGATTAAACAAGATTAAAACTCAAATAAACTTGGAATTAAAAGAAAGCATAAAGAAAGTCAATACATGAATCGAAACCTAAGGTTCACATGCCCAAGTATCTACTAGGGTTTAGCCCTCCATGGGACTTATTACAAAGCAAAAGATAATGAAGTAAAAAGCAATGTAATCCATGAAAATAAACCCCCTCAAATTCGTGATGATAGCCTTGATGAATTGTTCAACGTCTCGAAGGAACCTTCTCCGAAGCTAGGTCGCCAATGGCTCCCCGATGCTATCTCGTCGAAAGATCTATCGAAGTTGGTGAAGAACAACTCCCAATATCGCCAAAGACCTCGTCCTAAAAACCCTAGCCGCTCTTCCTTCAAACGTGCGAAAAAAGTTGTAAAAGAATCGGCGAGAAGGGCTATTTATAAGCCTGAATCGCGCCAACTGCGTGTCTTCACGCGACCGCGTGAGATCCCACGCGATCGCGTGGGCTGCAGAATTTCCACGCGGTCGCGTGAGATTTTGACGCGGTCGCGTGAACAGTAATTTTGCTACAGTACTGTTACAGTGAAATGAGCAGTATTTTTGCTACAGTACTCTTCATAAACATGATCCAAACTCTCTCATATTGAGGCCACATGGTCGGGCACACGTCCATATGGTGAGTTATAAGATTTCTTCTTCTTCGAATCATCATTTGAGAGCTTTAACTATCTTCACACAAGTTGGGACATGAAGGTGTGACTGCCTTTGTGCCCTTCCATCACACAAATCATCTTGAATTCTTAAGGAAGTTGGCACACACCCTCATGTGCATGATCCCCTCTTGTGCCTTGACACTTTTGTTGTACAAAAGCTCCCAACAATACGTCTTTATAACCCATCTTTGCTTCCTTTTCCTCCTTTAACACTTCCACAACCTAATTGCATAAAAGAACACCAAAATACACTTTATGAGACATAATCAATGGTAAAATGATGCTCAATGTATGTAAAACAAGTCGGTAAAACATGTATATTCAAGCACTTATCAGGTTGTCACACCCTCAAAGGATAACCTAATAGATTCTCAATCCTAGTGTCACGGCTAAAGGAAAATCTCATACAATCGGCATGCAAGATTGGAACTCAATAAGAAAACATAAAATTAGTAAGGCATAATAAAAGTTATAGAAACACAAGCATCCTAGGGTTCACAAGTCCGAATACCCACTAGGGGTTTAGTTCTCCATGGAGCAATGCAAAATCAATAAAGAGTTTAAGAAAATATGCATGAAAACCATACAAAAAACCCTCTTGTAGATCGTATCGATGGTCCTGTGGAGCCGCACGTCTTCTCCAACGAATCCCTTGTCAAGCTTAGGGCACACCTCGCCGAATCGATACCGACGAAAGCTCCCCCAATAGCTTTCTTCCAATGGATGTCGATGCCGATGCCGTATAATCGCCTCCAAAGATCTCCAAGAACCTCTCCACACCTTAGCCGAAAGCCCCCCAAAAGATTGGCAAGAGATAGAAGGGGGGTCCTAATATAAATATGAAAACGGGCTATTTATAGGCTGAAATCGGAGCTCTACACGCCTCTGTGGATTTTCCACACGGGCTGCAGAATTTCCACACACCCGTGTATTAATTCCACACGGCTGTGTGGAAATTCTGTTTTGCTGAATTTCGGCAGACTGTGAACAGTAACTTGCTACATTGCTTTTGTTACAGTATTTAAGCTATAGTACTGCTACAGTGCTTCGCCGAAATGCTTCCGAATTCATCGTTCTTCATCAAGGCCGTTGAATTGGGCACACAATCAACGATAGATTATGTCGATTACTTCATTTTTCTTCATTGGCGAAATTCTCTAATCCTACACGAGTTAGACTTTTGTGAGTGTAACTACCTTTGTGGCCCTCCAATGGAGGTTGGCACACACCCACAAGTCTAGACTCATGCCTTGTTCCTTTCTTGGTCCGAGAACTACTCAACAATGGCGAACATAACTGACAGGCGGCCCGAAAGTGCACGGGTTTGTCGAAGTAATAAAAGTTACCCCGGTGAGAGGGTAGTCGAGTCCACAGGGAATAGGGAGTTAGAATACGAGATTTCACTATTAAAACTATGCGAAGTACGGAAAAGTGATCAATTGATTCGATGAGTGAATTATGGAAACAATTATACTAAAAGATGATAAATTAAATAGAAAGATGGAAGATGAGAAAGTGTAAGTAAAAGAGATTAGAGAGGATTTAACAATGAATGAAGCGGGGTATCCGGACAAGCTACCTCTAGGATCTATGCTTCTAGTGCAAGACTATGCTATTATACTCTCTATTGATGCCAATTGAGTCGAGGAAATCCTCAGACTCACGGTCCCAAACCTAAGGACAACCGTGACTAACCCCAACATTATGCCCTGGTATTAGGATTCACATCGACCCTTCACTCTATCGCTCACACGATTAAGCCCAGGGGAGTACATCTACCTAAATCTCACACCACGTGGAATTGCATTAAGTTCTAGGGACTCCTAGTGATAAAACCTGTTCCTATGTGTAGTTCTAACCCTTTGGTCCAGGAGGAAGAACCCTAGTCTCGATTAAGCCCAGTGCATAGGATTCACTTCAACCCTTCACTCTTTTACTCGCGTAACTAAGCCCCAGTGGAGTATATCTACCTAGCACTTCACTGTATCTCAACCGCTAATAAACCAAGGAAACGGAGGTAAGGAGAAATCACACCGGAGGGGAAAGGGATACATCGCTACCTCACAACTCTCCCTCTCAACCCTCTTCAATCTTAAAGAGTCTAATCCTATAGGAGTTGTCACACCTCCCAAGGAAAACCTAGATTGTTCTTAACCCTATTGTCACATCTAAGGGAAAACAATAGCAAGATAAAATCAAGATAGAAACTCAATTCTTTTTCATCAATAATGGAAAAGCATAATAACAATGTCAAAGAAACATAATAACCCTAGAATTTACAAGTCCGAATACCCACAAGGGGTTTAGCTCCTCATGGAGCTATACATGTTCATCAAAGTATATAAGAAAGCACAAAATAAAGACATCGATGAAAACCCCCTTGCGTATGGTGTGGCCGTGGTCTTGTGCGATTGCCGGACGTTGGTGACGATGCCGAAGTCGCGCTCTAAACCTCCACGAAGTCCTCTCCAAAATCCTAGCCGTACTCCAGAAGTTGGGAAGAAAGATAGGTCAAAAGATCTCCCAAAAAGTCTCCAAATCGGGCTTTTATAATGTTGAGTCGCGGCTTTAAAATTGCTGAAATTGGGATTTCACAAGGCCGTGTGGAATTTCCACACGCCCGTGTGAAATTTCTGGAATGCTGAATTTCGGCCGACAGTGAACAGTAACTTGCTACAGTGTTTTCCGCAATGCATAAAAGTAAACAATTGTACACTTTTTAGTAATGAAATCTGATTAAATCAATGCTCATTGCAAGATAATAACACTTCGTTTTACTATAACACGAGCATTTATCAAATCCCCCCACACTTAAGCTTTTGCTTGTCCTCAAGCAAAAATAAAACGTGAAAGTACTTGGGAAGAACAATTGAAAGTGCTCGGCCTTAGGTTCACCAAAAATATGCAAAAACAGCATTCTACAAGTAAGGGGAAATCAAAACAATGCATAAGGTTATCATTGCTCTAGCTAAAAACTCGAATCAAAAAGAATACAAACTCGAAAATGTGTTAGTGTGTGCGATTTCACTCAAGAGAACCAACGAGTACTCCTCAAACTTTTGTTAGAAAGGACTTATTTATATACAAAAACAAAACTAAAGAGAGAAGGAAGTAGTAGCTTCACACATCCTTGAAGGTAGCCCTTTCCTAGGCGGCCGCCAAAGGTGGCTTTCACACTTTCGAGGAGGTAGCTCTTTCTACCGGGGTAGTAGCTTTCACGCATCCCATAAGATAGCTCTTTCTCTCATTAGGGCATAAGTTGTATCCGACTTATGATAGTAGCTGCATACTTCATAGGTGGTAGCTCTTTCCACCACAAATGCATACATAAAACAAAGTAACTATTAAAAAAAAAAATCATATGTATTTTTTTTTCTTTTTCTCTTTTCCATATATATAGATATATATATATTTTTTTTCATTTTTTTTATATATGCATTTTCCAAAGTAAAACTAAGGACGATGATAAACTTGTCCTTAATGTACGCATGATAGGATACAAAAGATTCCAAGAGTAAGTTTCCAAAAGATTCCAAGAGTAAGTTGTGCAATATAAGATAATCGAGCAAAAATTCCCTAAAATTCAAGTAGAAACTAGAGCATGATAGGATACAATGTTAAAAATTCTCCTAAACTATAAGAATACAACCGTCGTAACTAAGATGAACCGCCATAGGCTACATGAGCATAAGCAATTGAATGTACAAGTAAAGGTGTGTGCAATGTGAACTCCCCACCACACTTAAGATGTACATTGTCCCTAATGTACGCATGCATGCACAATAAAAGTTAAGAATTGTAAAACAATTAGTGTGGAAGTAGGCAATTAAAACATTACTCCCCTGAACTCCAAGTGTTGTGTTTGATGGAGCTTGGTGCATTAAGAGTTGAGTCTCAATGGGTTTTGAAGCACACACGGTCCCATGGCCGTGTCTATGACTATTCCTTAGATTCCTTTCATCCAAGACCATCTGCGCACACATACACAAGGGTTCAGTATAGCTCAATAAAAACTCGAGTATATAAAATATGAAGCAATGAATACAACTCGAGATAACAAGAAAAGTAAACTAAAAGATAAACTCAGAAGGAGAATCCTTTCTGAGTACTACAAGTCCAAAATATAATAAAAAGTACAAGAATGGAAATCAAAAAACAAATAAAAGCTAAAACTAAGACGCCTCAGCGTCGGTGTCCTCAGTGGTGGCCTCTGAATATATCTGTGGATCTGCTGCTGGTGCTGCTGGTGCTGCTGGTGCTGGGGGAGATGGTGGTGGAGGAGTGGGGGCCCGGGGCTGGAGTACGAATGGTGATGACACGGCCTGCTCGAGTAGTCTCTGTATGGCATCGAGCCGCATCATCGTCTCTAAGTGCTGTGCAGCCTGTGTGGCCCTCACCTCGGCCACCTCGGTCTGTAGCACCCCCACTGCGCTCTCGAGGTGCTCCAAGTTGTCCTGGCCTCGGGAGGGAGAGAAAATGTGCACCGGAGGTGGCTCCGGTGCTGTGGGTGATGCCTCGGCCTCTATGTGTGTCGGAGGTGGCAAAAGTAGATGTAATGCTGGTCGCGAGCCCTCGACCTCACCGTCCTCCATTGGCCTTTGTGGGTGTCTGTTCAAAATATAGCATTGATCATATTTGTTGGCCATGCCCATCTGCCTCAACATCTCCAAGCTAATCGGGGAAGGTATAACTGTCTTTTCTATTCCTTTTATTGCTTCCCGAAGGCCCATCCCTTTAATGATTCTTGTAACATATGGCCCTGAAAAAATAGCTCCAAGCCTCGGGTACTGGCCCTGATGTCGCATGTAATCTGCCAGGATATATCCAAGATGGAGCGGCTCCTACGAACCATTGAATGTAGGTAAAGAAGCTCCTGCCGACTTAAGACTCCCGTGCTGTCGCCCCGGCCGTTCACTGATCTACTCAAAATGGTGTGAATGTATCTGTAGGCTTGTCGTGACAAACAAGTGGCTTTCGATACCCCAGGCTCATATTGCCCTTGTCCACATAACACTCTGTAAGCTCCTTGAGGGGTCAAACTGCCAGAATAATCAATCGGAAGGTTCTCATACTCCTCTGACTCTGTATATGCTTGATCATATAAACCCATTCGAATAGAAAACTGTGTCACTGACATGCTATAATTGTGACCAAAGGCCCTGTATTGTATAGTGTCGGTATTTGTCAAGTCTTTATGTGATTTGTTGAACTCAAAAGACACTAGTACTTCCAAAGAAAGTGAGCGGTTCGCCGGCTCTTTAATAGTCAACAAACGCTTCCAACTTCCAACCGCTAAAAGTTCCTCAATCTCATCTGCCATTTCGTCTCCCCACTCGGTTGTTCTCAAATAACTCAAGTCTATGTATCGAGATTGTCCAAACTTGAGTTTCTCCAGTCTATCATGTCTCGCTCGGTGTTCGGGCTTGCCGAAGGCAATCTTTTCGCTAGATGGCTCGAAGGGCCTCTTACTAGTTGCTTGCTTTGTCCTGAATGCCATTCCTGAAATAAAATCAATTAACCCATCGTAAATTTCCATTTTTCAGGAATTCCACACGGCCGTGTGGAAATTCCACACGGCCGTGTGGATTGTCAGGCGGACGCACTCCACGGTTATGGAGTTACCATTTCATCTTCACAAAGGCATCTGTTCTCCAAAACTCCGTGAATGTATTCGCATGCCATTCAATCATGCAAATCAAGCGAAATCACAAACTAAAACGGAGTGAATTAATATTGACGAAGAACAAGGGTTTGAAGTTCTTACCGGTGATGTTGATGAAGAAAACCTTAAATCGGCCAGAAAACTCCAAATAAAACCTCAGAGAAGATCGTGGAAGTGATAAAGAGGGTCGGAGAGTTTTTAAGAGTTTAAACCAATTGAGGCACGAGTAAAATCCACAAAGAGACGCATGGCTTTTGAAGCACTGGGGATCCACACGGCCATGCGGATATACTGCACGGCCATGTGCCTCTGAAAATATAATCCACAGGGGCCAACACACACCCATGTGCGCACTCTGGTTGCTCTCTGAACTACCCCATACGGCCGTGTGAATATCCCACACGGCCGTGTGCCTTTACAGGGGGATCCACAGGGGCACCCACACGGCCTTGTGGATTCACCGGAAAAACTCAGAAGGTTTCTGAAAATTTTCACACGGCCATGTGGAATTTCCACACGGCCGTGTGTCCAACCTGACCAAGAACACAAGGTCGGCCACAGGGGCACCCACACGCCCCTGTGGCCTCTCTGACTTGCGCGAGAAACGCTAAGTATTCCACACGGCCGTGTGCCTTTCACAAGCTCTCCCACAAGGGCACACACACGCCCCTGTGTATTATCGAGAAGAAGGGTTTTCTCTGCAGAGTTTCACACGGCCGTGTGGAATTTCCACACCGCCGTTTGCCTTAGCACAGTGGCACTCACAGGGGCACCCACACGCCCCTGTGGACTCTCTGGAAAAAGAGTTGCAGTTCTGCTAGATTCCACACGGCTGTGTAGAAATTCCACACGGCGTGTGCCCCTTCTGAGGTTGTTCACAGGGGCATACACACGCCCCTGTGTCCTCACTGGTTGAGTTCTGATTTGGTAACACACGCCCGTGTGAAAATTCCACACGGCCGTGTGTTTTCTCTGGTTTACTTAGAAAAATTCACAGACTCTTCCAAAAAAATTCAGAAACTCTTTTGAACCACTTAGAGCCTGTACAAATCATAAAAACACAACCAAAGACCATCGAAAACACACTCAACTGACTTAAACTTCATCAATTAACATTAAGGCACACGAAAACATCAACAATCCACACTAAAAATCACAACACATGCATTAAAACTTCAGGACACCAAAACTAAGACTTTTATTCAACCTAAAACTAAACTAGGTCCTAGAAAAACTGTAAAACTTTGGGTTGCCTCCCAAGAAGCGCTTGTTTAACGTCACTTAGCTTGACGTACCTGATCTTACCTTACGGAGGTTCATGAATAGAAGTTGCCCTCTTCCCTACAACCTGAAAGCATGCATTACATAATCTTTGTAGAGTAGAGGGAGAGTTGTCGAATTTGTTACCACAAACGGGTGAAACACCCTTACTCCATGAATGTTCATCCCTTTTCTTGTTGGGGTTCTTCTTGTGGCGTTTTTTGACCTCTTCAACCTCCGAAGCATCTTCTTCATACGCCCTTTCTCCATCTTGATGTCTGTCTGGACTGGACCAAGCAAAAGTACCTCTTCTTCTTCGATCTCCACATCTTGGTCCGGCCATCCTTCATATGGATCCGGCTTCAACATTTCCTGCACATATTCATCAATACACTCATCAGTAGCATCAAGATAATATAGAGTGTCATTAAAATCAAGAGAATGTCTCATGGCTTCGGCGAGGCGATAGGTGAGCTTGTCATCTCCAACTCTAAGTGTGAGCTCTCCACTGTCCATGTCTATCAAAGCTTTGGAAGTGCGCAAGAACGGCCTTCCAAGAATCAGCGGTACTTCGACATCCTCATCAACATCAAGCACAACAAAGTCCACCAGAAAGATGTACTTGTCTACTTTTACCAAGTCTTCCACAATTCCCCTCGGATGCCTCACTGATCGATCCGCAAGTTGAAGTGTCATCCGAGTGGGTCTAGGCTCGCCCAAGCCTAGCTTTTGGAAAAAGGTATAGGGCATGACATTGATGCTTGCCCCCGAATCGGCCAATGCCATCTCTTCACCTAAATTGCCGATGTTGTGATAAGTGCTCGTGTTATAGTAATGCGAAGTGTTATTATTTTGCAATGAGCATTGATTTAATCAGATTTTATCACTAAATAGTGTGCATTTGTGTATTCTTGAGCATTGTAGGTTTCGTGGAGCTAAGTTGGAAAAGAATAACGAAGTTAGGTCGTGTTCGCCGTTGTTGGGAGGTTTTCAGACCAAGCAAGGAACAAGGCACGAGGTTAGACTTGTGAGTGTGTGCCAACCTCCTTTGGAGGGGCATAAAGGCAGTCACATTCACAACAAGTCTAACTTGTGTAGCTTAGGAAAACTTCACCAAGAAGGAGACTCGAAGCAATAGGCACGATCTACCATTGATTGTGTGCCCAATTCAATGGCCTCGATGAAGAAACAACATATTCGGGAGCATTTCGGAGAGTCACTGTAGCAACACTGTAGCTTGTTAATGCAGCAACACTGTAGCTTGTTATTGAAGCGAATCACTGTAGCAAGTTACTGTGCACTTCTGCCAAAGAGTCAAGGATCCAGAGAATTCACACGGGCGTGTGGAATTAACACACGGCCGTGTGAACTAATTTTCCAGCAAACCAGAGACGTCACACGGGCGTGTGGAATTAACACACGGCCGTGTGGATTGATTTTCCAGCAAGCCAGAAACTTCACACGGGCGTGTGGAATTAACACACGGCCGTGTGAAGTAATTTTCAGGAAAGACAGAAACTTCACACGGGCGTGTGGAAATTCCACACGGCCGTGTGAATTCCCGATAACTTCAAATTTAAAGCCGCACTCAGCCTATTTAAAGCCGATTTTGGAGACTTTTTGAAGAATCTTTTGACCTATCTTTCTCCCCAACTTCTGGAGAGGGCGGCTAGGGTTTCGGAGAGGACTTTGTGGAGGATTGGAGCGCGTCATCGGCATCATCACCGACGTTCGACGGCCGCACAAGACCACGGCCACACCATACGCGAGGGGGTTTTCATTGATGTCTTTAGTTTGTTCTTTCTTTCATAAATTGATGAACATGTATAGCTCCATGAGGAGCTAAACCCCTCGTGGGTATTCGGACTTGTAAAACTCTAGGATAATTATGTTTCTTTGACATTGTTATTATGCTTTTCCATTAATTGATGAATAAATTCGAGTTTCAATTTTAGATTTCTTGTGCTATTGTTTTCTCTTAGCCGTGACACTAAGGATTGAGAACAATCTAGGTTATCCTTTGGAGGTGTGACAACTCCTATAGGATTAGACTACTTAAAATTGAAGAGGGTTGAGAGGGAGAGTTGTGAGGTAGCACCGTACCCCTTTCCCTTCCATTGTGATTTCTCCCTACCTCCGATTCCTTGAGCCATTAGAGGTCGAAATAGAGTGAAGTGCTAGGTAGACAAACTCCCCCAAGGTTTGGGCTGACGTGAATCCTACGCACTGGGGCTTAATTTAGACAATGGTTCTTCCTCCTGGACCAAAGGGTTAGAACTATCATACATAGGAACAGGTTTTATCACTAGGAGTCCCTAGAGCTTAAAGCAATCTCACGTAGTGTTAGGCTTAGGTAGAAATACTCCCCTGGGGCTTAGTTGAGCAATCAACAGAGTGAAGGGTTGACGTGAATCCTATTGCCGAGACTTAGTATTGAGGTTAGCCACGGTTGACCTTAGATTTGGGACCGTGTGTTTCAGGATTTTCCTCGACTCAATTAACATCAATAGGAAGGTATAATAGCATAGTCTTGCACTAGAAGCATAAGTCCTAGAGGTAACTTGTCCGGATACCCTATTTTCACTTATTACTAGTCTCTCTCTTTTTACTCGTTGCTTGCACTTTTCTCTCTTTCATCTTTCGATTTATTTGCTTTGCATCTACTCTAGTTCCCATAAATTCACTCATCACTCCGATCATTGTTTCTTTTCGTACATCACACGACTCAATAGCAACTTCTCGTATTTTAAATCCCTATTCCCTGTGGATTCGACTACCCACTCACCGGGGTAACTTTTATTACTTCGACAAGGCCGTGCACTTGCGGTACGCACGCAAAAGGTCGTGTCATGTTGCAAGGTATGATGAAACTCTCGGGATCTTTTCTCTTACTCGGCATGTTCTTTTGTAAGACGGCCGAGCAATTAGCATCAAGAACTACAGCTGCACTCTCCTCCAACTTCCTCTTATTGGTTAAGAGGTCCTTTAGAAACTTCGTGTACTTGGGCATTTGGGCTAATGCTTCCGCGAATGATATGTTGACGTGCAATTGTTTGAAGATGCCCACGAATTTCTTGTATTGCTCATTGTATTGGTCATTCTTCAACCTCGAAGGGTAGGGGATCCTTAGTTTGTAGGGTGGTGGTGCCACCTCTTTCTCTTTTGGTGCTTCTCCCCCTACTTCTTCCACTTCGGGTGCTTCTTTTGTTTTCTCTAGAGGGAGAGTTCTCTCAACCTCTTTCCCACTCGTCAAGGTGATTGCCTTTAGTTGATCCCTTGGGTTAGTCCCCGTATTGCTAGGCAAGCTACCTTGAGGCCTTTCCGCCAATGTCTTCGCAATTTGCCCCACTTGATTTTCCAAATTATGTAAGGAGGCAGTGTGATTGCGAAGAGTAGCCTCCACCGACTGAAATCTAGCATCCGATGAAGAAACAAACCGTGTGAGTGCTTTCTCAAGGTCGGTCATCTTTCCTTCTAGCCCGGTCACTCGGCTTTCTAAATTCGGAGTTTGTTGATTTGAAATCTCGGTGGTGCACTATTTTTCTATTGTGACTGTCCTTGATTGCTCCAAGAGAAATTCGGATGGTTCTTCCACCCCGGGTTATATGTTCCACTGTACGGGTTGCCTTGGCCTTGTCCTCTATAAGAGTTTCCAACAAAATCGGCCTACTCCACCGCACTAGTGCCTCCAATGGCAATAGGACAATCACTCGAAGCATGTCCTCCCCCACAACCGTTACAGGTAGTGATGGCTGCAACTCTTGGTGAAGCTAGTGCATCTAGCTTCTTACTCAAAGATTCCACTTGTGCCGCCAAAGATGTAACCGCATCGACCTCATGAATTCCGACAACCTTTTTCCTATCCCTTGAGTTCCATTGATAGCTATTCATAGCCATCTCCTCTACAAGGTACCGGGCTTCACCGGGAGTCTCGCTTCCTAGAGTTCCTCCGGCCGCCGCATCTAGGAGTTGTTTGGTACTTGGATTCAACCCGTTATAGAAGGTGTGAATAATCATCCACTCGGGAAATCCATGTTGCGGGCACTTGCGAAGAAGCTCCTTGAACCTATCCCATGTCTCGAATAGAGACTCCAATTCCATTTGCACAAAGGATGATATCTCATTCCGGAGCTTCACTGACTTTCACGACGGAAAGTATCTAGCCAAGAATGCCTCAGCCATCTCCTCCCACGTAGTAATGGAAGCTCTCGGTAATGAATGAAGCCTATGTCTTGCTTTTCCCTTCAATGAAAATGGGAAGGCTCTCAAACGAATCGCGTCGTCCGTCACTCCATTAATCTTCAACATGTCGCACACTTCAAGGAAATTCTCTATGTGACTGTTGGGATCTTCATCGGCCAACCCATTAAATTGTTCAGACTGTTGTGACATTTGGATGAACGACGGCTTCAATTCGAAGTTCATAGCCGTGATTGGGGGCCTCACAATGCTCGATTGGGTCCCCATGACTGCGGGTCTAGCAAAATCGGACAATGTCCTCTGCTGTTCATTCTGTTCTGCCATTGTTTCTGACCCTTCTGTCTCAATATCGGCTTGATTCGAAGCTTCTTGCACAGGCTCTTTACCCTTGCGATGTGCTTTTTTTCCAATGTCCGGGTCTCCTTCAACAAGAATCGAAGGGTTCCCACGGGTCATAACCTGAAACCAAAGCAAAGGAAAGAAAAGTAAGAACAATGATAGATAAAGAAAGTGTGGAATAGAAAGTGAAGTGAATAGGTAAAATAGTGAAAAACAAATATCTAAAACGCCTATTCCCCGGCAACGGCGCCAAAAACTTTGACAGGCCGTCCAAAAGTGCACGGGTTTGTCGAAGTAATAAAAGTTACCCCGGTGAGAGGGTAGTCGAATCCACAGGGAATAGGGAGTTAGAATACGAGATTTCACTATTAAAACTATGCGAAGTACGGAAAAGTGATCAATTGATTCGATGAGTGAATTATGGAAACAATTATACTAAAAGACGAGAAATTAAATAGAAAGATGGAAGATGAGAAAGTGCAAGTAAAAGAGAATAGAGAGGATTTAACAATGAATGAAGCGGGGTATCCGGACAAGCTACCTCTAGGATCTATGCTTCTAGTGCAAGACTATGCTATTATACTCTCCTATTGATGCCAATTGAGTCGAGAAAATCCTCAGACTCACGGTCCAAAACCTAAGGACAACCGTGACTAACCCCAACATTATGCCCCGGTATTAGGATTCACATCGACCCTTCACTCTATTGCTCGCACGATTAAGCCCCAGGGGAGTACATCTACCTAAACCTCACACTACGTGGAATTACATTAAGTTCTAGGGACTCCTAGTGATAAAACCTGTTCCTATGTGTAGTTCTAACCCTTTGGTCCAGGAGGAAGAACCCTAGTCTCGATTAAGCCCCAGTGCGTAGGATTCACTTCAACCCTTCACTCTGTTACTCGCGTAACTAAGCCCCAGGGTAGTATATCTACCTAGCACTTCACTCTATCTCGACCGGAGGGGAAAGGGGTACATCGCTACCTCACAACTCTCCCTCTCAACCCTCTTCAATCTTAAAGAGTCTAATCCTATAGGAGTTGTCACAATTCCCAAGGAAAACCTAGATTGTTCTCAACCCTAGTATCACATCTAAGGGAAAACAATAGCAAGATAAAATCAAGATTGAAACTCAATTTTTATTCATCAATAATGGAAAAGCATAATAACAATGTCAAAGAAACATAATAACCCTAGAGTTTACAAGTCCGAATACCCACAAGGGGTTTAGCTCCTCATGGAGCTATACATGTTCATCAAAGTATATAAGAAAGCAAAAAATAAAGACATCGATGAAAACCGCCTTGCGTATGGTGTGGCCGTGGTCTTGTGTGGTCGCCAGACGTCGGTGACGATGCCGAAGTCGCGCTCTAAACCTCCACGAAGTCCTCTACAAAACCCTAGCCGCACTCCAGAAGTTGGGGAAAAAGATAGGTCAAAAAATCTCCCAAAAATGCTCCAAATCGGGCTTTTATAATGTTGAGTCGCAGCTTTAAAATTACTGAAATCGGGATTTCACACGGCCGTGTGGAATTTCCACACGCCTGTGTCAAATTTCAGGAATGCTGAATTTCGGCCGACAGTGAACAGTAACTTGCTAAAGTGTTTTACTGCAGTGCTACTTCAGTACTGTGCCAAAACGCTCCCGAATTCGTCGTTCTTCATCGAGGTCATTGAATTGGGCACACAATCAACGGTAGATCGTGCCGATTGCTTCGAGTCTCCTAATTGGTGAAGTCTTCATTATTAGTATGAGCTAGACTTATTGTGAATGTGACTGCCTTTGTGCCCCTCCAAAGGAGGTTGGTACACACTCACAAGTCTATGCTCATGCCTCATTCCTTGCTTAGTCCGAAAATCTTCCCAACAGTGGCAAACACGATCTAACTTCATTCCTTTCCTTCATTTTATCTTCACAACCCTACAATGCACAAAAGTAAACAATTGCACACTTTTTAGTGATGAAATCTGATTAAATCAATGCTCATTGCAAGATAATAACACTTCGCATTACTATAACACGAGCACTTATCAACAACCTATTCTTGCTTCTTTTTCTCAAAATTGGCTCCACAACCCTACAATGCACAAAAGCACACAAATGCACACAAATTAATGATAAAATCTAATAAAAGTAATGCTCAATGTAAGATAACAATACTTCATATTACCATAACACGAGCACTTATCAGCTGCTACAGTAAAATTCCTGCAGTGATGTGCTCCACTACTCTGGCTGCAATGAGTACGCTACAGAACTACAACCTAGCTTTCTTCTGTTTTTTGCCTAATCATATCCTCGTGTTCCCCGTGGCTCCTCCATGCCCTGCAAAGCAAATAATACTCGATTAAGCATAAAACGTGCATCAATTTTTAGGAAAATACATGCAAAGCATATAAAATTCATATAATAAAATATATACATTTAGACACTTATCACACATCCACTCGATTTTCAGCACTTAAAACTCTCTCTCTCTTTGGCCAATTTTGTAAGTGCCCCTCCAAACCTTTTAAATAACTATTTTATAATGTTAAATGACATAAAATTGTTTAATTATGGTTGGTGAATGTTGTTATGTAAATTTCCATCGAAATAAACCAATGTATAGAAATTTTTTGTATTCTTTTGATTGATTTTTTGTATTCTTTCTGAATTACAGGTTATGGGTCAAAGAGAACTTCTAGTGGGCCCCATGCATAGGCTAAGAAGAAGAAGAAGATCTTGGAGTCTTCTCAGCCATCAGTACTGTGATTTAGGGATCCCGAGCACAAAGTGCACTATAGGAGGCTCGTGGATCAGAGGTTTGTAGAGGGTTGGGTCATCAAGTAGCAAACTCTAGAGAGGATTGGTCTCATTGATAAAGTACGAGACCTGATTTCTATACAAGACTGGGAGGAGTTCTTCGGTATTCGAGAGCCGGCTTTTTGGGAGTTGACACTAGAGGTGATGAGTTTGTTCATGCTGGATGGGACGATCATCAGCCTCACCCACCATGAGACCATCAGCTTCCAGATGTTCAGGGTGAAGTACTTGATGTCATACACGGAGTTCTCCGTGGTGATGGGGCTAGTCGACGTGGGGTACACTCACACCAAGTCATACTCCCAGCTCCATGTTAACCTACCGGTCCACCTGAGCACTAATTATTTTTGGACCCAGACACTTCAAGGCCGCAAGACTGATAAGTGCTCGTGTTATAGTAATGCAAAGTGTTATTATCTTGCAATGAGCATTGATTTAATCAGATTTTATCACTAAAAAGTGTGCATTGTTTACTTTTGTACATTGTAGGGTTGTGGAGCCAATTTGGAGAAGAATGAAGCAAGAATAGGTTATGTTCGCCATTGTTGAGGAGTTTTCGGACTAAGCAAGGAACAAGGCATGAGTTTAGACTTGTTGGTGTGTGCCAACCTCCATTGGAGGGGCACAAGGGCAGTCACATTCACAAAAGTCTAACTCATGTAGCATTGGAGAACTTCGCCAATGAAGAGAAATGAAGTAATCGACATAATCTACCATTGATTACGTGCCCAATTCAATGGCCTCGATGAAGAACGATGAATTCGGGAGCATTTCGGCTAAGTACTGTAGCAGTTACTGCAGCAAAAATATTGTAGCAAGCTACTGTTCACTGTTGCCGAAAATCAGGATTTCAGAGAGTTCACACGGGCGTGTGGAAATTCCACACGGACGATGTACTGTAGCAAAAGTTACTGTTTACAGTGCCGAAAAATCACGATTTCAGAATTTCCACACGGCCGTGTGGAATTAAGACACGGGCGTGTGGAATTCCTGGTTTTACACGGGGCCGTGTGGAATTAACACAGGGGCGTGTGGAACTCCGATTTCAGCCCGATTTCAGCCTATAAATAGCCCGTTTTCAGATCTATTTGAGGACTCTCCCCTTCTATCAGTTGGATATCTTTTGGGGGGCTTTCGGCTAGGGTTTGGAGAGGTTCTTGGAGGTCTTTGGAGGAGATTAAACGGCATCGACATCGACATCCTTTGGAAGAAAGCTATTGGGGAAGCTCTCATCGGCATTGATTTGTCGAGATGTGCCTTAGGCTTAACAAGGGATTCGTTGGAGAAGATACGCGACTACACAAGACCATCGATATGATCTACAAGGGGGTTTTCTTTATGGTTTTCATGCATATGTTCTTAAACTATTTATTGACTTTGTATTGCTCCATGGAGAGCTAAACCCTAGTCGGTATTTGGACTTGTAAACCCTAGGATGATATTGTTTCTATGACTTTTATTATGCTTTCTTAATTTAATGTTCTATTATTGAGTTCCAATCTTGCATGCCGATTGTATGAGATTTTCCCTTAGCCGTGACACTAGGGTTGAGAATCTATTAGGTTATCCTTTGAGGGTGTGACAACCTCTATAGGATTAGACTACACAAGGTTGGAGAGGGTTGAGAGGGAGAGTTGTGAGGTAGCGATGTACCCCTTTCCCCTCCGGTGTGGTTTCTCCCTACCTCCGTTTCCTTGATTCATTAGCGGTCGAGATAGAGTGAAGTGCTAGGTAGATAAACTCCCCTGGGGCTTAGTTACGCGAGTAATAGAGTGAAGGGTTGAAGTGAATCCTACGCACTGGGGCTTAATCTAGACTAGGGTTCTTCCACCTGGACCAAAGGGTTAGAACTACACATAGGAACAGGTTTTACCACCAGGAGTCCCTATAACTTAATGCAATCCCACGTAGTGTGAGGCTTAGGTAGATATACTCCTCTAGGGCTTAGTTGACAGGTCAACGAGAGTTAAGAGTCGTAGTGAATCCTAATGCCGGGGCATAGTGTTGGAGTTAGTCACGGTTGACCTTAGGTTTGGGACCGTGTGTTTAAGGATATCCTCGACTCAATTAGACATCAATTAGAGGGTATAATACTAGTCTTGCACTACAAGCATTAGTCTTAGGGGGAGCTTTGTCCGGGTACCCCATCTTTATATCGATTACCTCTCCTACCCTCATTATTCTTCTTGCACTCTTTTATTTTCTTTTTCATATATATATATATATATATATATATACTTCTTTCATCATCGACTTCTTTCATAGCTAAATAGCGATAACACTTGTTTCTGAACACTATTCCCTGTGGATACGACTACCCACTCACCAGGGTATTTTTATTACTTCGACAACCCGTGCACTTGCGGGGTACACGCGCAAGGGGTGTGTCAGTAACTAGCGCTACTCAATGAGGGAAGACTAGCATAACCTCACCAGAAAATGCCAACAACAAAGATAACAATAATACATCAAAATAAGTATTTTACCAAGTGCAAGATAACTGTTTAGAACATAATTATATATACGATAGCAAACTTAACACAGCACAATAAAAGATAGGGTTAAGAAACCCTTCTTACTACAACAAGATAATAACAACCTCAAATCCGGTAAAATACTGGACATCTGATAAACGCCTAACTGTACGTATTATTTATGTATGTTCACGTATTTTTCGAGTATTTTTATATGAGTCGATGCCCTTTTTGGTCTAAATTGGTTTATTTCGTGTTTCAGGTACAAAAGAGGCCTGGGTGAGTTCAACGACGCAATTTGAGAAGAAATTGACACCGAAATCGTCGTTTTGGGTTCCCCCTGACTGTAGCAATACTGTAGCAGCCTGAAGCACGAAGATTTGAAGAATTTTCTAAGTCTGGAGGTTCATGCGGGCTACCATGCGGGCGCATCGCAGGCCGCATGAGACTGTAGTGTTCTACTGTAGCAGCAGCACTGTAGCGGCACTGTAGCAACTTACGCGGTTTTCGGGCTTTTTTCGGAAACTCTCTCTCCCCGCATACGGGGCCGCATGGGAGGCCGCATAGCATCCCGAAAGTTGTTTTTAAAGGGGATTAGGCATAATTTGGAAGGATCTTTTGGCCACCATTATTCTCCATCATCTTCTTGGACTTCAAGGCTGCGGGAGAAGGCATTTTTGAGGAGCAAATCGAAGGGAGAAGAAGATCACACACTCAAGGGCGAGCATCTAGGAGCTTGTTGGCACGGATCCTTCAAGCTCTCATCACCATCTTCTTCTAGTCTTCATCTTAAGGGAGTTGTTATGAGCTTTACTTTGTATTTCTTGTTTTGTAGGCATTCTCCTTTGTTGATGATGAACTAGACTCCCAAGGTCGCCGGGCATCCGGTGAACCTTGGGATGAATTTGCTTGTATGAATACATGATTTATATGTATGGTATTTGTGTGGTTTGTGGTTTAAGTTTGGTGTATTTGAATGCCTTGGTATGCATGAGAACTCTGTGTATCAATTTTTAGGTAATACTAGGTTGCATGACCATTGCCCTAGTGTTAGACTCACCAAGCTTAAAAGGGATACATGTACAAATACGCCGTGACCATCGGGTATTTTGTACCCCTCCAACCATTAGGGTTGAGCCTAGATATTGTGTTTGACTCTAATTTGAGATTTCCCTAGGCCCTTAGCAATCGTGTGGGGATTTGGGCGGTAGAAATACCGTAGCGGTGGAAATTCCGTATTCCAATACCCATACTGGATTAGGGGTCATCACCGTGACCATCGGGGTGACCTATCTTTGGATGTCTCTTGGCCTAACCACCTTTGCCTGTGTGATTCGAGTATTCTTCTAGCTTTAGTAGTCCCGAGGGGATCCTCGCCCGCGGCCTCGTTCATTTATTGCTCATTGTTTCCTTAATGCGCTTGTTTGGTGTGCCTTAGATCACTTGTTTATAGTTTTATCTTTTGTTTGTTTCCTTATCTTGTTTTAAATCTATATTTGGTAGACTAGACAGTGTCATCTAGAGGGAAGTAATAGCAGCTCTTGGGACCCCAGGGAATACGACCCCCTCGCGCGTGCGTGAGGGGTATTACTTGGCGACCCGTGCACTTGCGGTAATCATCAACATCAAGTCCATACATATAAAGGATGAGTTAAGCATCAAACCAATCATTAACTTCAACTCATAAAGCTCAAAATAATTTGAAACATCAGCACAACTCGATAAGAAACATGAATATCAAATAAATAATGCCAAATCGAATTTATGGGAGACTGTCATCCATAGAATAACAGTTGGGTTTCACCTCCTCACCACAAATTCAAGATGACAACAAAAGAGAAATAGGACATGTTAAATCTCGAATCAAATACAAGAAACACCGGCTCGAGAATACTCAACTCTTGAGTCAGGTAACACTTGCGGGAGACTGTACTCCTATTAGGGACAGTTGGGCTTCGCCCCCTCACCACAAGTTTAAGATAACCCAAGACAAGTAACTCGATGGAAAATAAATCTCAAACACAGTAAATAAAATAACACCCAGCACAAAGTGGTCTAAAGCATATCCCGGAGCCTTCGCTGTTGCCACAGCTAGGTTTAGGGCCGTCAATGTACTCATGCCCTTAACGTTGACCGCCCGGTACACTGGTTGGTGACTCCAGCTTCCCGGTGAGTGTATGTGTGTCCAGTCAGGGTCCTTCACTCCCTCCTGCACTGGGCCTCATAGTAAATGTCCAGTCAGGATTCTCCACTCCCACCTGAACTAGTTCTCGTAGTAAGTGTCCAGTCTGAGCTGGCCCTGGTAGTAAATGTCCAGTCTGAGCTGGTCCTCATAGTAAATGTCTAGTCTAAACTGGCCTTAGTAGTAAATGTCCAGTCTGAGTTGGCCCTCGTAGTAAATCACCAACAAAACCAATAGTATGCGCAAATCCGCACGAAGTACAAAAGCCAACGAAACATCCAACAATCTAGAATACTTCCACATTCCCACGAGGAAACGATAGAAACACAATCGACACTTAAGCTTTAAACACAAGGGGATAAGCAAATCCCAATACAAGGAATGACATGAAAAAACCTCACAAATCTCCAAAATAAGTTCCAGGCATTAGAAAATACCAAAGATTCACAACAAATCTTAAGTTTAACAAAAACAAGGGTTTCGCAACTTCAATGAAGCGATAATCCAACACAACTAGAACATTAGCAAATCAATTATCGAATAAGACATTCAAAATCAACTCCATAATTATTATCATTCACTAGAATTCCAAACAAGTATAAGTTAAGAAAACATTGCTTAAAACATGATATGAGTGTATATGAATGTAATATAAGTGTGTGTTCATGAATTTATATCTAGCTATCGGCATTCATCCAATAAGGCAATGCATAAAAATATCCCACTCATAGAATTGGCGATTCATCTTCCTCGCAAGTTACTCCTTGGCTACTCCCTCGCCTAGAGCCAAAGTGATTTCTCCTTGCCAAAGCATCACAAACACCAATGTTAGTACAAGCAACACAAGAAAACCCTAGGTTTCCCCTACCAACAACCCTAACCAACTCTAGGGTTTCTCAACTAACCCTAGAGGCTACCAAAGAAGTTCTAAGGGTTTAAAGATCTAGTCTAACCCAAGGAAACAAAGGGAGAGGACCGGAGCTACAGTAGCTCCAAAACAAGGAAGAAGAACACTCAAGGGTTTCTTGAGATCAAAGCTAACAATCAATGCCAAACGCTTCTCTCAAGATTCACAAACAATAAACAAGAATGGAAACAAGGATTAAACTCCTCTCAAGTCTCCAAACAAACCCTAGACTCATCATCCAAAGAAGAAGAAAGAAACAAGAAAGAAAGAAGAGGAGAAAAGCTTACCTTGATCAATCAAGGGATTGATTTGCAAGCTCCACAAACCAGCCAAAGATCTCCTCGAAAACCAGCCCTAAACTCTCAAGAATGGTGGAGGAAGAGAACGGGAAGAAATGAGGAGTTTTGGGGAGAAGAAATGAAGAGAAAAAGGGTTAGGTCGGGTTTAAAAAGGGAAAAATGATGGGTTGTGCGGCCATTGTGCGGCCCCGCACATAGCCCGCACACCCCTTTACGACCCTCAAAGGATGTGTGAAGCTACTACTTCCACCTTTATTTTTTTATCTTTGTATATAAATAAGTCCTTTTTAATCAAAGTTTGAGGAGTACTCGTTGTTTCTCTTGAGTAAGATCGCACACACCAACACGCTTTCGAGTTTTCATCCTTTTTGATTCAAGTTTTTAGCTAGAGCATTGATAACCTTATGCAATGTTTTAATTTTCCCTTACTTGTAGAATGCTTCTTTTGCATACTTTTGGTGAACCTAAGGCCAAGCACTTTCAATTGTTCTTCCATATTCCAATGCATTCTTGCGGATTTCTCAAAAGTACATCAATGAGCATCATCGAAGAGGATCATGTGTGACAGGCATCTTTAAAGAACATCATCGGAGGGGCGTGAATGACACACATCATCCGGACAATCTTGGGATCCTCTAATCCCTAACCTTTAGAGAACTATTGGAGGGAGTTAGTCTAAGAATACATTAAAAGCTTATTTATTCTTTATTTGATCTTGTGGTTCTCTTGAACTTTGATGCTTTGCTTGTTATGATCCATAAGAACCTAATTCGAGAGGAATTGTATGTTTGATCCCTCAATTATTATTTAAGAATCTTGATTAATTAATACAAATTGTTCTAGTTTTCATGATCATTGCATGTTCTTAATTGATTGTTATATGTTGATGTGGATGAGGAGGATATGTCCCCGTGTTGATGATGCCCATGCATGATAGATCTGTGCATGTTCTAAGAGGTTAGGATAGCTAGATTTTCATATTAGCAATTGATTGTCCTTTAGGCTTAGGGTCTGATTGGTCTCTTCTCATGGGATTCCCACACTTAAGGCAAACATAGGAGGCTGGGGGTGGAAGACATTCCATCTTAAGTTTCTAGTGATTTATACCTAGTCGTCATGGCTTATTAGGGCTAGTAGGCCTTTGAATACCCTCAGTTCGAACCTAAAACACGATTGACACTTAACGTCTATCATAATTAATAATCAAGATAACTATAGTACATACTCCCAACTCCTTTGAAGTGTGCTTAACGTTATCTCCAATTGCATTGTTTAATATTGTTGTACAAGTAAACTAAAGAAAGAACATAACCGACTAAGCTATTGATTAAGTGAAAAGGAAGTAATAGGAGCCTCTCGCCATTTCTAGGGAAATATGACCCTCGTGTTCACCCATGAGGTATTACTTGATGACCCATACACTTACTGTATCACGTACCAATTGTAGTATTAAATACATATTTGCATGCTTATATAATTGCATAATTTACACATCCATAATGTGTCTGTCAGCTACCAAATCATGAAATTAACTGTTAAAAGAATTCCATTATAGTTATCACATCATTTGTAGGCAAAGCTTGAGCTTCTATCCACTTGGACACTAAAATGTATTTATTTCCATTGGAACTTGCGAATAGCCCCATGAAGTCAATCCCCTATAACTAAAACATCTCACAAAACTGAATGGAATTCTATGGTATTTCATCCCTTCATGATAAATTTACTGTATGTTGACAACTGTCACAATTCTTCACAAATTCCTAACAATCTAGAAGTAACATCGGTGATAAGTGCTAAACTGATCATATTTTTTTTATATCATTTACACTGCATTTAGCATGAAATTGTACTTGTTTAGCATCTCATTAGTACAAAATTTCATTCTTTTGTTCACAACCACCTTTATTTCTATTTTAGGTTGAAAGAAGTGAATTTGAGGATGCTTTCAAGCAAAATTGATAAGTGCTTGTGCTATAGTATCGCGAAGCGCTATTATCTTACATTAAGCATACCTTTTATCAGGTTTTATCACTAAATGTGTGCATTTGTGTTCTCTTGTGCATTGAAGGTATTGTGGAGCCTAATTGGAGAAGAAGAATGAAATTAGGTCGCGTTCGCCAATGTTGGGATGTTCTCGGACCAAGCAAGGAACGAAGCACGTATTTGGACTTGTGGATGTGTGCCAACCTCTTTTGGAGGGGCACAAAGGCAGTCACATTCACAACAAGTCCAATCCGTGTTACTTAGGAGAATCTCGCGAAAGAAGAAGACTTGAAGCAATCGGCGCGACCTACCGTTGCTTGTGTGCCCAAGTAATGGCCTCGATGAAGAACAATGGACCCGGGAGGCGTTTCGGCAAGTTACCAAGCCTGTTCAGCTGAAGATTAGTGTTCTAGAGAAGTCACACGAGCGTGTGGAAATTCCACACGGCCGTGTGAGGCATTTTCCAGCCAGACAGAGAAGTCACACGGGCGTGTGAAAATTCCACACGGCCGTGTGTTTTGCAATTTCAGCCATCCAGTGAAGACACACGGGCGTGTGGAAATTCCACACGGCCGTGTGAAATTAATTTTTCAGCCGAGACAAAAGCTTCACACGGGCGTGTGGAAATTCCACACGGCCGTGTGAAGCCCCCGATAAGTCCAATTTTAAAGCCGCGATTCAACAATATAAAAGGGGATTTTTGCAACCTTTGGAGGGATCTTTTGACCTATCTTTTCCCCAACTTTCTGGAGTGCGGCTAGGGTTTCGGAGAGGATTTTGTGGAGGTTCTAGCGCGTCGTCGGCATCGATTTTGAGGTTCGACGTTTGCACAAGACCACGGCCACACCAATTCGAGGGGGTTTTTCATTGATGTCTATGTTTTATGCTTTATTTCTCACATTGATGAACATGTATAGCTCTATGAGGAGCTAAACCCCTCGTGGGGTATTCGGACTTATAAACTTTAGGGTTTCTTATGTTTCTTTGACATTGATTATTATGCTTTCCATCGTTGATGAATAAAATTGAGTTTTTAATCTTGATTATCCTTTCATATTGTTTTCCCTTAAACGTGACATTAGGGTTGAGAGCAATCTAGGCTTTCCTTTGGAGGTGTGACAACTCCTATAGGATTAGACTACTCAAGATTAAAGAGGGTTGAGAGGGAGAGTTGTGAGGTAGCAATATACCCCTTTCCCCTTCGATGTGATTTCTCCCTACCTCCGATTCCTTGATTTAATAGCGGTCGAAATAGAGTGAAGCAATAGGTAGATAAACTCCCCTAGGGCTTAGTTACGCAAGTAATAGAGTGGAGGGTTGTAGTGAATCCTATTTGCTGGGGCTCAATCTAGACTAGGGTTCTTCCACCTGGACCAAAGGGTTAGAATTACGTATAGGAACAGGTTTAATCACTAGGAATCCCTAAAGCATAATGCAACTCCACATAGTGTGAGGTTTAGGCAGATGGACCCCCCTAGGGCTTAGTCATCTAGGTGACAGAGTGAAGGGTGTTGTGAATCCTAATACCGGAGCATAGTGTTAGAGTTAGTCACGGTTGTCCTTAGGTTTGGGACCGTGAGTCTTAGGATATCCTCGACTCAATTGACATCAATAGGAGAGTATAATATCATAGTCTTGCACTTGAAACATAGACCCTAGAGGTAGCTTGTCCGGATACCCCCGTTTTTTATTCATTGCTAGTCCTTCTCGATTTTCCTACTTGCACTTCTTTCTTCCATCTCTCTATTTAGTTTATTGCTTTGCATTATTTTCACTCATCAATCTTATTATCGATCTCCATATTTTGCATAGCTTAATTAGTGAAACCTTATATTCTATCTCCCTATTCCCTGTGGATTCGACTACCTTCTCACCAAGGTAAATTTATTACTTCGACAAACCCGTGCACTTGCGGGATACACGCAAGGGGTCGTGTCAAGGTTTTGGCACCGTTGCCGGGGAATTGGCGGTTTAGATATTTGTTTTTCACTATTTTAGCTATTCCCTTCGCATTCTATTTCATATTTTCTTTACCTATCATTGTTCTTATTTTTCTTTTCTTTGTTTTCGGCTCCAGGTTATGACCCGTGGGAACCCTTCAATACTTGTTGAAGGAGACCCAGACATTGGAAGAAGAACACATCGTAAAGGGAAAGAACCTGCACAAGAAGCATCAAATCAAGCCGATATTGAGACAGAAGGGTCAGAGACAATGGCAGAACAGAACGAGCAGCAGCGAACGTTGTCCGATTTTGCTAGACCCGCAGTTATGGGGACCCAATCAAGCATCGTGAGGCCCCCAATTACAGCAATGAATTTCGAATTGAAGCCGTCGTTCATTCAGATGTTGCAACAGTCCGCACAGTTTAATGGGTTGGCCGATGAAGACCCTAATAGTCACATAGAAAATTTCTTGGAAGTGTGTGACATGTTGAAGATAAATGGAGTGACGGACGATGCAATTCGATTGAGAGCCTTCCCATTTTCATTGAAAGGAAAAGCAAGGCATTGGTTGCACTCATTACCTAGAGCCTCCATTACTACGTGGGAGGAAATGGCCGAGGCATTCTTGGCTAGATACTTTCCACCGGGGAAATCGGCAAGACTCCGGAATGAGATATCTTCCTTTGTACAGATGGAATTGGAGTCTCTATTTGAGACATGGGACAGGTTCAAAGAGCTCCTTCGCAAATGTCCGCAACATGGATTTCCCGAGTGGATGATTATTCACACATTTTACAACGGGTTGAATCCGAGTACAAAACAACTCTTAGATGCGGCGGCCGGAGGGACTCTTGGAAGCAAGACTCCCGGTGAAGCTCGGCACCTTGTAGAGAAGATGGCTATGAATAGCTATCAATGGAACTCAAGGGATAGGAAAAAGGTTGCCGGAATTCATGAGGTTGATGCGGTTACATCGTTGGCAGCACAAGTGGAATCGTTGAGTAAGAAGCTAGATGCTCTAGCTTCGCCAAGAGTTGCGGCCATCACTACTTGTAACGGTTGTGGGGGAGGACATGCTTAAGGCGATTGTCCTATTGCTATTGGAGGCACTAGTGTGGTAGAGCAGGCCGATTTTGTGGGGAATTCATATCGAGGACAAGGCCAAGGCAACCCGTATAGTGGTACATACAATCCGGGATGGAAGAACCATCCGAACTTCTCTTGGAGCAATCAAGGACAGTCACAACAGAACAAAAATAGTGCACCACCGGGATTTCAAAGTCAACAAGCTCCGAATTTAGAAAGCCGAGTGACCGGGTTGGAGGGAAAGATGACTGACCTAGAGAGAGCCCTCACACGGTTCGTTTCTTCTTCGGACGCAAGGTTCCAATCGGTGGAAGCTACTCTTCGTAATCACACCGCCTCCCTACACAACTTGGAGAACCAAGTAGGGCAAATTGCGAAGACTTTGGCGGAGAGACCTCAAGGTAGTTTGCCTAGCAATACGGAGACCAACCCAAGAGAACAACTAAAGGCAATTACCTTGAGAAGTGGTAAGGAGGTTGAGGGACATCTCCCTCTTGAGAAGACTAAGGACTCACCCGAAGTCGTGGAAATAGAGGATGAAGCACCAAAGGAGAAAGAGGTGGCACCCCCACCTTACAAGCCGAGAATTCCCTATCCTTCACGATTGAAGAATGACCAAGACAATGAGCAATACAAGAAATTTCTGGGTGTCTTCAAGCAATTGCACATCAACATTCCATTCGCGGAAGCATTAGCCCAAATGCCCAAGTACGCGAAGTTCTTAAAAGACCTCTTGACCAATAAGAGGAAGTTAGAGGAAAGTACATCCGTCATCCTCGATGCAAACTGTTCGGCAGTGCTACAGAAGAATATGCCAAGCAAGAGGAGGACCCCGGAAGTTTTATCATACCGTGCAATATTGGTGATATGGGTGAGGAGATGGCACTAGCCGACTCGGGGGCAAGCATCAATGTCATGCCCTATACGTTCTTCCAAAAGCTAGGCTTGGGCGAGCCTAGACCTACCCGGATGACACTTCAGCTTGCGGATAGATCGGTGAGGCATCCGAGGGGTATTGTTGAAGATGTGTTGGTGAAAGTGGATAAGTACATTTTCCCGGTCGACTTTGTAGTGCTCGATGTAGACGAGGATGTCGAGGTGCCGCTGATCCTTGGGAGGCCGTTCTTGCGCACTTCCAAAGCTTTGATAGACATGGACGGTGGAGAGCTCACACTTAGGGTTGGGGACGACAAGCTCACTTACCGCCTCGCCGAAGTCATGCGACATTCTCTTGATTTTGATGATGCTCTATATTATCTTGATGTCACTGATGATTGCATTGATGAATATATGCAGGATATGTTTAACCCGGATCCATATGAAGGGTGGCCGGACCAAGACATGGAGACTGAAGAGGAAGAAGTGCTCGCGCTTGTTTCAGTTGAAACAGACATCAAGAAGGAGAAGGAGCTTAGAAAGAAAGTCCTTCGGAGATTGAAGAGGTCGAGACGTCGCCACAAAAAGAACCCCAACAAGAAAGGGGATGAGCATTCACGGAGTAAGGGTGTTTCACCCATGTGTGGTAACAAACTCGATAATTCTCCCTCTACCTTGCAACGATTATGCAATGCTTGCTTTCAAATTATAGGGAAGAGGGCAAATTCCACTCATGAACCTCCGTAAGGTAAGACAGGTACGTCAAGCTAAGTGACGTTAAACAAGCGCTTCTTGGGAGGCAACCCAAGTGTTTTGCAGTTTTTCTAGGACCTAGTTTAGTTTTAGGATTGAATAAAAGTCTTAGCAATGGTGTCCAAATTTTCATGTGCATATGCTGAGTTTTCATGTGGATTTTCGATTATTTACGTGTGCCTTAACGTTAATTGACGAAGTTTGAGTCGGTTGAGTGTGTTTTCGATAGTCTCTGATCGTGTTTTTATGGTTTATACAGGCTCTAAGTGTTTTAAAAGAGTTTCTGAATTTTTCTGAGAGTCTGTACAATTTTCTAAGTAAACCAGAGAAAACACACGGCCGTGTGGAATTAACACACGGCCGTGTGTTACCAATTGGAGCTCAACCAGAGAAGACACAGGGGCGTGACTTTGCCCCTGTGAAAAACTTCAGAAGGGGCACACGGCCGTGTGAAATTTCGCAGAACTTCAACTCTTTTCCAGAGAGTCCACAGGGGCGTGTGGATGCCCCTGTGAGTGCCATTGTGCTAAGGCACACGGCCGTGTGACATTTCCACACGGCCGTGTGAAAATTCTGCAGGAATTCCCTTTCATCCCGAGAAACCACAGGGGCGTGTGTGAGCCCCTGTGGGAGAGCTTGTCAAGGCACACGGCCGTGTGGATTATTCACACAGCCGTGTGAAACATTTATTGTTTCTCGGGCGAGTCAGAGAAGCCACAGGGGCGTGTGAGGTACCCCTGTGGACGGCCTTGTGTTCTTGGCCAAGTTGGGCACACGGCCGTGTGGATGTTTCACACGGCCGTGTGAAAATTTTTTTCAGAGAGCGTCTGTGTTTTCCCGAGAGTCCACGGGCCCGTGTGGGTGGCCCTGTGTATACCCCTGTGGAGGCACACGGCCGTGTGGAATTAACACACGGCCGTGTGAGGTAGTTCAGAGAGTGACCAGAGTGCGCACAGGGGCGTGTGTTGGCCCCTGTGAACCCTAATTTCTAAGGCACACGGCCGTGTGGGTACGTCACACGGCCGTGTGAATTTCCAGAACTTCAAAAGCCGCGCGTTTTTCTTATAGAAATCACTTGTGCCTCTTCATTCTCCACTCTAAACTTCTCTCCTACCCTCTCTATCACTTCCCCGACTTTCTCTGAGGTTTTTGAAGGAATTTGTTCGAGTTTTCCGGCCGTATTACTTTGTTTTTCATCTTCACCGCCGGTGAGACCTTCAGTACCTTTTTCTTCGTCAATTCTTGATTCAATTCGTTCTTTTATACAATTTTGCTTGGTTTGAATGTTTACATTACATACGAGCATGCTTAGAATGAAATTAGAACGAATTTAGATGTAAATTGTGGATTTTTGACCCCACGGCCGTGATGCTTTGCCCGTCAGAAACTCCACACGGGCGTGTGGAATTAACACACGGCCGTGTGGATTTCTGCAGATTGGTTATTTTGAACTGTTTTTTATTGTTTTCTTTTCCAATCTTACAGGAATGTCTTCTAGACCCAGGAAATCGACAGGGAAGCGCCCCCGTGAGCCCATACCTCCTCCAGCAGAGACAGAGTTCAGTATAACCGAGCATTAGGTTCGGTTCGAGCGTTTATCAGGACTCCGTTTTGGAAAGACGAGATATTTGGATTTGAGTATAGTGAGGAGTATTCAGCGGGGAGACAGCGTCGCAGATGAGATTGGCGAGCTACTCTCAGTCGGTAGCTAGGAGAGATTGATGGTTATCCGGGACTCGGTGATCCGACCGCTCACCTTAGAGGTCCTGGCGTCGTTTGAGTTCGACCGGGGGTACAGCAGTTTCACCGAGGACACCACAGTTCAGTTCAGAGCCCTCGGTCGACATTACAGCCTCAGTATGAGCCAGTTTTCTATCGGGATGGGCCTCTATGAGGAGGCATTTACCGAGACTGAGGAGTATTCTTTACTTCCTACCGACTACCCAGGTACCGTGACACCGCAGCAGGCGTATAGCAGATTTTGTGGTCAGGGTCAGTACGAGCCGGGTGTCTCCAAGGCTTCATGCCTTTCTCGACCTGCCTATAGATGTCTACACGCAGTTATGAGCAGATCTATCAGTGGCAGGGGAGACAGTACTGGTGTTCTGAGTCGCCAGGAGCTCCTCTACTTGTATTCGATGGTGGAGAGTGAGCCACTCCACCTGGGGCACATTGTGGCCGACTACATTCGCCATCAGGGCCAGTACCCCAGGGTAGGAGTTATCTTTGCAGGCCCCTACATCACCAGACTTCTCATTGGCCTGGGGCTCAGAGATGGAGTCAGGGGAGCAGAGAAGACAAACGTACCAGTTCCCCTGGGCACAGATAGCTTGAGGATGATGGGTATGATCCGCAGAGGAGGATCAGGGACGTATACCTGGATTATACCCCATACAGAGCAGGGCGAGGGGTCCCGGGCAGCATTGGAGCCACCCCCGCAGGACACAGAGACCGAGGTACCCCCCACCGCGCCGGAGACACCTCCGGCGCGGATGTTTTCACCGTCTCGAGGCCAGGACAGACTGGAGCGCCTCGAGAGCGCAGTGGGGATCCTACAGACCGAGGTGGCTGAGGTTAGGGCCACACAGAGTACATAGCACCAGGAGGTGATGACGCAGTTCCAGAGCTTGCGACAGATCTTCGAGCAGATTGTCGCCTCCTCCTCCTTCGTGGTCCGACCTCGAGTGTCCACTCCACCACCTCCATCTCCCTCAACACCAGCAGCTCCAGCATCACCAGCAGATCCAGAGCCTCCAGCAGTACCAGAGGCCACCACTCAGGACACCGACGCTGAGGCGTCTTAGATTTTAGATTCTTTTCTTTTATTTGTCATTTCTGTATATCTTTACTTTATTTTGGACTTGTAGTACTCAGAAAGGATTCTCCTTCTGAGTATAGCTTTTATTTTGCTTTTTCTTTTTATCTCGAGTTGTATTCATTGCTTTACATTTTATATACTCAAGTTTTATTGAGCTTTACTGAACCCTCTTTTATGTGTGCGCAGATGGTCTTGGATGTAAGGATTTTGAGGAATAGTCATTGACACGGTCATGGAATCGTGTGTGCTCCACGAACCATTGAGACTCAACTCTCAATGACCTAGCTTCATCAAACGCAACACTTGGAGTTCAGGGGAGTAATGTTTCAATTGCCACTTCCACACTAATTGCTTTTATCGTTTTCACTTATTATTGTGCTTATATGCGTACATTGAGGACAATGTACATCTTAAGTGTGGGGCGGAGTTCACATTGCACACACCTTTACTTGTGCGTTCAATTGCTTATGCTAATGTAGCCTATGGCGGTTCACCTCAGTTGCAACGGTTGTATTCTTATAGTTTAGGAGAATTTTCAACATTGTATCCTATCATACTCTAGTTTTCACTTGAATTTTAGGGAATTTTTGCTCGAATCATCTTAGTACACAACTTACTCTTGGAATCTTTTGGAAACTCAATCTTCAAGTTTTTAAGGACAAGTTTATCATCGTTCTTAGTTTTACTTTGGAAAATGCATAAAAAAAAAATAAAAAAAAAAAAAAAAGTATATGAGTTTGTAAATATTAGCTTTGTTTTGATTATGCATTTGGGGTGGAAAGAGCTACCTCCTATGATGTATGAAGCTACTCTCATAAGTCGGATACAAGTTATGCCCTAATGAGAGAAAGAGCTATCTCATGGGATGCGTGAAAGCTACTACCCCGGTAGAAAAAGCTACCTCCTCGAAAGAGTGAAAGCCACCTTTGGCGGCCGCCTAGGAAAGGGCTACCTTCAAGGATGTGTGAAGCTACTACTTCCACCTTTATTTTTTTATCTTTGTATATAAATAAGTCCTTTTTAATCAAAGTTTGAGGAGTACTCGTTGTTTCTCTTAAGTAAGATCGCACACACCAACACGCTTTCGAGTTTTCATCCTTTTTGATTCAAGTTTTTAGCTAGAGCATTGATAACCTTATGCAATGTTTTAATTTTCCCTTACTTGTAGAATGCTTCTTTTGCATACTTTTGGTGAACCTAAGGCCAAGCACTTTCAATTGTTCTTCCATATTCCAATGCATTCTTGCGGATTTCTCAAAAGTACATCAATGAGCATCATCGAAGAGGATCATGTGTGACAGGCATCTTTAAAGAACATCATCGGAGGGGCGTGAATGACACACATCATCCGAACAATCTTGGGATCCTCTAATCCCTAACCTTTAGAGAACTATTGGAGGGAGTTAGTCTAAGAATACATTAAAAGCTTATTTATTCTTTATTTGATCTTGTGGTTCTCTTGAACTTTGATGCTTTGCTTGTTATGATCCATAAGAACCTAATTCGAGAGGAATTGTATGTTTGATCCCTCAATTATTATTTAAGAATCTTGATTAATTAATACAAATTGTTCTAGTTTTCATGATCATTGCATGTTCTTAATTGATTGTTATATGTTGATGTGGATGAGGAGGATATGTCCCCGTGTTGATGATGCCCATGCATGATAGATCTGTGCATGTTCTAAGAGGTTAGGATAGCTAGATTTTCATATTAGCAATTGATTGTCCTTTAGGCTTAGGGTCTGATTGGTCTCTTCTCATGGGATTCCCACACTTAAGGCAAACATAGGAGGCTGGGGGTGGAAGACATTCCATCTTAAGTTTCTAGTGATTTATACCTAGTCGTCATGGCTTATTAGGGCTAGTAGGCCTTTGAATACCCTCAGTTCGAACCTAAAACACGATTGACACTTAACGTCTATCATAATTAATAATCAAGATAACTATAGTACATACTCCCAACTCCTTTGAAGTGTGCTTAACGTTATCTCCAATTGCATTGTTTAATATTGTTGTACAAGTAAACTAAAGAAAGAACATAACCGACTAAGCTATTGATTAAGTGAAAAGGAAGTAATAGGAGCCTCTCGCCATTTCTAGGGAAATATGACCCTCGTGTTCACCCATGAGGTATTACTTGATGACCCATACACTTACTGTATCACGTACCAATTGTAGTATTAAATACATATTTGCATGCTTATATAATTGCATAATTTACACATCCATAATGTGTCTGTCAGCTACCAAATCATGAAATTAACTGTTAAAAGAATTCCATTATAGTTATCACATCATTTGTAGGCAAAGCTTGAGCTTCTATCCACTTGGACACTAAAATGTATTTATTTCCATTGGAACTTGCGAATAGCCCCATGAAGTCAATCCCCTATAACTAAAACATCTCACAAAACTGAATGGAATTCTATGGTATTTCATCCCTTCATGATAAATTTACTGTATGTTGACAACTGTCACAATTCTTCACAAATTCCTAACAATCTAGAAGTAACATCGGTGATAAGTGCTAAACTGATCATATTTTTTTTATATCATTTACACTGCATTTAGCATGAAATTGTACTTGTTTAGCATCTCATTAGTACAAAATTTCATTCTTTTGTTCACAACCACCTTTATTTCTATTTTAGGTTGAAAGAAGTGAATTTGAGGATGCTTTCAAGCAAAATTGATAAGTGCTTGTGCTATAGTATCGCGAAGCGCTATTATCTTACATTAAGCATACCTTTTATCAGGTTTTATCACTAAATGTGTGCATTTGTGTTCTCTTGTGCATTGAAGGTATTGTGGAGCCTAATTGGAGAAGAAGAATGAAATTAGGTCGCGTTCGCCAATGTTGGGATGTTCTCGGACCAAGCAAGGAACGAAGCACGTATTTGGACTTGTGGATGTGTGCCAACCTCTTTTGGAGGGGCACAAAGGCAGTCACATTCACAACAAGTCCAATCCGTGTTACTTAGGAGAATCTCGCGAAAGAAGAAGACTTGAAGCAATCGGCGCGACCTACCGTTGCTTGTGTGCCCAAGTAATGGCCTCGATGAAGAACAATGGACCCGGGAGGCGTTTTGGCAAGTTACCAAGCCTGTTCAGCTGAAGATTAGTGTTCCAGAGAAGTCACACGGGCGTGTGGAAATTCCACACGGCCATGTGTTTTGCAATTTCAGCCATCCAGTGAAGACACACGGGCGTGTGGAAATTCCACACGGCCGTGTGAAATTAATTTTTCAGCCGAGACAAAAGCTTCACACGGGCGTGTGGAAATTCCACACGGCCGTGTGAAGCCCCCGATAAGTCCAATTTTAAAGCCGCGATTCAACAATATAAAAGGGGATTTTTGCAACCTTTGGAGGGATCTTTTGACCTATCTTTTCCTCAACTTTCTGGAGTGCGGCTAGGGTTTCGGAGAGGATTTTGTGGAGGTTCTAGCGCGTTGTCGGCATCGATTTCGAGGTTCGACGTTTGCACAAGACCACGGCCACACCAATTCGAGGGGGTTTTTCATTGATGTCTATGTTTTATGCTTTATTTCTCACATTGATGAACATGTATAGCTCTATGAGGAGCTAAACCCCTCGTGGGGTATTCGGACTTGTAAACTTTAGGGTTTCTTATGTTTCTTTGACATTGATTATTATGCTTTCCATCGTTGATGAATAAAATTGAGTTTTTAATCTTGATTATCCTTTCATATTGTTTTCCCTTAAACGTGACATTAAGGTTGAGAGCAATCTAGGCTTTCCTTTGGAGGTGTGACAACTCCTATAGGATTAGACTACTCAAGATTAAAGAGGGTTGAGAGGGAGAGTTGTGAGGTAGCAATATACCCCTTTCCCCTTCGATGTGATTTCTCCCTACCTCCGATTCCTTGATTTAATAGCGGTCGAAATAGAGTGAAGCAATAGGTAGATAAACTCCCCTAGGGCTTAGTTACGCAAGTAATAGAGTGGAGGGTTGTAGTGAATCCTATTTGCTAGGGCTCAATCTAGACTAGGGTTCTTCCACCTGGACCAAAGGGTTAGAATTACGTATAGGAACAGGTTTATTCACTAGGAATCCCTAAAGCATAATGCAACTCCACATAGTGTGAGGTTTAGGCAGATGGACCCCCCTGGGGCTTAGTCATCTAGGTGACAGAGTGAAGGGTGTTGTGAATCCTAATACCGGAGCATAGTGTTAGAGTTAGTCACGGTTGTCCTTAGGTTTGGGACCGTGAGTCTTAGGATATCCTCGACTCAATTGACATCAATAGGAGAGTATAATATCATAGTCTTGCACTTGAAACATAGACCCTAGAGGTAGCTTGTCCGGATACCCCCCTTTTTTATTCATTGCTAGTCCTTCTCGATTTTCCTACTTGCACTTCTTTCTTCCATCTCTCTATTTAGTTTATTGCTTTGCATTATTTTCACTCATCAATCTTATTATCGATCTCCGTATTTTGCATAGCTTAATTAGTGAAACCTTATATTCTATCTCCCTATTCCCTGTGGATTCGACTACCTTCTCACCAAGGTAAATTTATTACTTCAACAAACCCGTGCACTTGCGGGATACACGCAAGGGGTCGTGTCAAAAATAGAGTAAGTTGCTGGATCAAGGCTACACCATGACTCATAATGGGCATTATGGCAACTCACAACGCTCGTTGGCTATACTTACCTCTATCTTGATCAAGCCGCGGTAGCATGAGCTCACTGGTAGCAACATAGAAGCCATAATAGTCTTACAATAGCCGTTATAAAGTTTATAACCGCCATTGTTAAGACACATAATGCCTAAAGATAGTGCCAAGCAACAACTTACTCACAACGGGCATCACAACGCCCATGGTGAGGCCATGGCAAAGCCTATTACTATAAATACCCCAGTATTTTCTAAATTAAGGGAGAATCTTTTGCTGAATATCCTAGGATGACCGGATTTCTAAAGATCTGAGAGGCAAATATTCCAATGGATTCCAGCAGATTTCTTAAAAGTACATTAATAAGGGAAGAACACACATGACAGGCATCTTCAAAGGTCATCATTAGAGAGGTATGAGTGACACACATCATCCGGACAATCTTAGGATCCTTTAATCCCCAACCTTCTGAGAACTATTGGAGGGAGTTAGTCTAGGAATACATTAAAAGCTTATTTATTCTTTATTTGGTATTGTGGTTCCCTTTTGCTTTAATGCTTTATTTGTTATGATCCATAAGAACCTAATTCGAGGGAAATTGTGTGTCTTGGTTTCTTAGTTATTATTTATGAATCTTGATTGATTAATACAAATTGTTCTAGTTTTCATAATCATTGCATGTTCTTAATTGATTGTTACATGTTGATATGGATAAGGAGGATATGCCCCTTGTTGATGACACCCATGCCATAATAGATCTATGCACATTCTAAGAGCTTAGGAATAGCTTGTTTTCTAGGTTAGGGATTGATTGTCCCTTGGGCTTAGCGTTTGATTGGTCTTTTCTCTTGGGATTCCTGTACTTAAGGCAAATCTAGAAGGCTAGGGTGGAAGAGATTCCATCTTAAGTTTCTAGTAGTTTAGAATTAGTCGCCATAGCTTATTAGGGCTAGTAGGCCTTTGAATTCCCCTAGTTTGAACCTAGAACATAATCGACACTTAACGCCTATCATAATTAATAATCAAGATAACTATAGTACATACTACCAATTCCTTCTAAGTGTGCTTAACGATGTCTCCAATTGTATTGTTTAATAGTGTAGTATAAGTAAACTAAACAAAGAGCATAAATGATTAGGGTATTGATTAAGTAAAAAGGAAGTAATAGGAGCCTCTTTCCATTCCTGGGGAAATACAACCCTCGTGTTCACCTGCGAGGTATTACTTAATGACTCGTACACTTGCACTATTGCATACCAATTATAGTATTAGGTGCATACTTGCATGCTTATATAATTGCATAATTTACACACCCATAAGCCTTCCTTCAGTTAGCCAATAGAATCCTAACTACAAGGCCATTAAAGCTATCCTATTAGCACCGTAATGTATTGACAGGGGCCCAAAAGTGCACGGGTTGTCGAAGTAATTAAATACCCCGGTGAGTGGGTAGTCGAATCCACATGGAATAAGTATTTATGATACAAGATTTCACTATTTAGCTATCGTGTTGTGTGGAAAGAAATTGGTGAGTGAGTGCGAAAATAATCGGTAAAATCAAGAATTAAAAGAGAAGTGTGGAAGACGAGAGAGTGCAAGTAAGAGTAAAAGAGTAGGACTAGCAATGGGAAAAGATGGGTATCCGGACAAACTACCCCTAGGACTTATGCTTCTAGTCCAAGACAATGCTTTTATACCTTCCTATTGATGTTAATTGAGTCGAGGAGATACTTAAATACACGGTCCCAAACCTAAGGTCAACCGTGACTAATCCCAACACTATGTTCTGGTCATTAGGTTTCACTACAACCCTTGACTCTCGTTGACCTGTCAACTAAGCCCTAGGGGAGTCTATCTACCTAAGACTCACACTATGTGGAATTGCCTTAAGTTCTAGGGACTCCTATTGATTAACCCTGTTCCTATGTATAGTTCTAACCCTTTGGTCCAGGTGAGAGAACCCTAGTCTAAATTAAGTCCATGTGCTAAGATTCACTTCAACCCTATACTTTGGTATTTGCGCAATAACGCCTTATGGGAGTTTATCGCCTAGCACCTAACTCTATCTCGACCGCGAATAAATCATGGAACATGGAGGTAGGGAGAATCACATCGGAGGGGAAAGGGGACGTTCCGCTACCTCACGACTCACTCTCTCAACCCTCTTCAACCCTAAGTAGTCTAATCCTATAGGAGTTGTCACACCTCCAAAGGATAACCTAGATTGTTCTCAACCCTAGTGTCACGGCTAAGGGAAAACAATAATAAAAGAAAAGAATTTAAGATTGAAACTCAACTTTATTCATCAATTATGGAAAAGCATAATAGCAATGTCAAAGAAACATAATAATCCTAGGGTTTACAAGTCCGAATACCCACAAGGGGTTTAGCTTCTTATGGAGCTATACAAATCCATGAAAATAATAATAAGAACACAATTTGAATGCATAGATGAAAACCCCCTTGTGTGCGATGTGGCCGTGGTCTTGTGCCGCCGTCGGACGTTGATGTCGACGCCAATGACGCGCTTCAAACCTTCACGAAGTCCTCTCCAAACCTTAGCCGCGCCTCTCCAGAAGTTAGGGTAAAAAAGGGCCAAAAAGATCCCCAAAATAGTCTCCAAAACGGGCTTTAATAATGTTGAGTCGCGGCTTTAAAATTGAACTTATCAGGATTTCACACGGCCGTGTGGAATTTCCACACGCCCGTGTGAACTCTCTGGTTTTCTAAATTTCGGCCGAAAATGAACAGTAGCTTGCTACAGTGCTACTATAATACTCGTCGAAACGCTCCGAATTCGTCGTTCTTTATCGAGGCCGTTGAATTGGGCACACAATCAACGGTAGATCATGTCAATTGCTTCAGATCTCCTAATTGGTGAAGTTCTCCTTGTTAGCACGAGCTAGACTTATTGTGAATGTGACTGCCTTTGTGCCCCTCCAAAGGAGGTTGGCACACACTCACAAGTCTATGCCCATACATTGCTCCTTGCTTAGTGCGAGAATCCCCCCAACAACGGCAAACACGATCTAACTTCGTTCCTTTTCTCCAATTTATCTTCACAACCCTACAATGCACAAAAGTAAACAAATGCACACTTTTTAGTTATAAAATCTGATTAAATCAATGCTCACTACAAGATAATAATGCTTCGCATTACTATAACACGAGCACTTATCATGTATCCTAACTAAACCTGCATGGTAATGTGCGATGATTCTCCATCCTTCTGAATGTGAAACACATCTTCTAATGATTTATTTGCACAAACTCGAAGAAAATATGGATCCTCTAAAAAGTAGTCGTTCAAATCATAAAAAAATGTATTTTTGTTGATATCTTAACCCTCTTAGGAAGACATTGCCGGGAAAATAGTTAGTGAAATGTATGAGCCAAAGTGCATCTGAATCACTTGACTACCCCACTCTTTATAGATGTTCTTCTGGAAATGTATCATTCAAGATCTAATCACTCATTTTCTCCAATGTGTGGATTCTCTATACTGAACAAGTGATCCACACGTAGGTTTTTTGCTCCCTTCTTATCCTTAGTTTCAAGAACACCTCATACAGTAGAAGCACCCATCGTATCAACGGCAATTTAAAATTATCCTTACTTAACAAATATCACAAATCTGAATGATCTGTGTAAACAATCACCGTTGATAGAATCAATGATGACCTAAATTTAACAAAAGCATACGCCACCATAAGCAGCAACCCCTCAGCTATTGTGTAGTTCTCTTAAGCATCATTTAGTGCCTTGCTTGTATAGTAAATAGGTTGTATCCCTCCTTTGCCCAAGAACTACTCCTGCTGCATAATCACTAACATCACACATGAGTTAGAATACTGGGGCATCTTTCTTATTGGAGCATGAATGAGTTTGTCCTTTAGAATGTTAAATGAATCTATACAGTTAACACTAAAATTGAATGGGGCATCTTTCTTAAGCAATTTAGTCAGGGATCGAGCTATCTTGGAGAACTCCTTAAGAAATTCTTTAGCATGCCCTAGAAACCTTCAGATAGCTTTCATTGAAGCATGTAGTCAGAATTTCTTGATGTCTTGAAATTTGGCTTTATCTAACTCGATGCCTTTGTGAGAATTTTTGTGACTGACAAACCCCTTGCGTGAGTGTTCTACAAGTGCATGGGTCGTTGCAGTAATAAAATTTATGTTGGTGAGTGGGTAGCCGTATTCACAGGGAAAAGTTCTTAGAAACAAGAGTTATAAAGTGCAAAAGAAAATAAAAGAGTGCAAAAGAAAATCGATGATGAGAGAAATCAGTAATAAAGGGCAAAAGAAAATAAAAGAGTGCAAGAAGAGCAATAAGAGTAGAAAGAGGTAATCGATATGAAGATGGGGCACCCATACAATGCTCACCCTAGGATTATTGTTTCAAATGCAAGACTAATATTATAATTCCTAATTGATGTTTTAATGAGTCATGGAAATCCAAAGACACACGGTCCCAAACCTAAGGTCAACCGTAACTACCCCTCTACACTATACCTCGGCGGAAAGTGACACTCTCGACGCCTCACACTGTGTGGGACTGCATGGGTTTCTAGGGACTCCAACTGATAAACCCTATTCCCTAATGTAGACCTAACCCTTTGTTCCAGGCGAAAGGCCCCTAGTCACAATTAAGCCCCAGTACTAAGCTTCACTACAACACTTCACTATGTGCTTGCGCAACTAAAAATAAATCAAATCACGGTATTTATAGGGCTGAAATCGGGCAACCACACGGCTGTGTGGAATTTCCATATGGCTGTGTGGATTCTCTGAAATTCTGATTTTCGGCACTATGAACAGTAACTTCTACAGTGAATTGCTACATTTTTGCTACAGCACTCACGACTTCATTTCTTCATCGAGACCGCTGAATTAGGCACACAATTGTGTTGTAGATCACGTCGCATCTTCATTTGAACCACATTGACGAAGCTCTTGATAATGTTGCACGAGCCAGAACATGTGAATGTGACTACCTTTTGTGCCCTCCAATTCACATATTCCATTGAACTCAGTTGGAGGTTAGCACACACTCACATGTCTTTGAACACAACTTGTGCCTTGTTCCTTGCCCGGTCCAAGAACTCCCTCAACTATTGCGGCCATGACCTATTCTTGCTTATTTTTCTTCTACATCTTCTTCACAACCCTGAATGCGCAAAAGAACACAAATACACACATATAAGCGATAAAATTTGAATAGAGTGATGCTCAATGTCAGAAAAGTATACTTTGTATAGCTTATACACGAGCACTTATCAGTAACCCAAGGCTATCCCTTCTTGAACCATGAAATGACACTTTTCCAAATTCAAGACCAAATTTGTTTCTTCAAAACGGATCAACTCTCTTTCCAAATTCTTCAAACAAAGATCAAATGAATTCCCAAACACCAAAAAGACATCCATAAATACCTCCATGATTTCTTATATTATCTCATCAATGATGGTCGTCATACATTGTTTAAAGGTAGCTGATGCACTACATTGGTATTCTTCGGTAGGCAAAACTACCATAAAGACATGTAAATGTAGTCTTCACTTGGTTTTCTGATGCTATGAGAATTTGAACGTATCCCGATAATCTGTCAAGAAAGCAATAATAAGCATGTTCAAAGAGTTGTTCCAACATCTAATCAATAAAAAGCAATGGAAAGTAATCTTTCCTAGTGCCACGATTTAGCCTTCTGTAATCAATACACACTCTCCATCCGGTAACCATTTGATGATTTCTACCAAAAGTTTATGGGGTCATTGTATGATGATTGATCTACTCATAGCTCTATATATTCAAATTGAAGCTCTCATTTGAAAAAATTGATAGAATTGTTACTGCACAACAATAAAGCAATCCATGTTACAGCACATATCATCCAAGTCAAAGGAACTATCCAAACCTCTTATGGAATATGGATAGACGATAATGGGAAGCACCTCAAGAAGAATGTCATATGGATGAGAAATTAGAAGAGAATGTACTTTGGTTGGAAAGTGTATTAGCTAAATTTATTGGAGCATCCAAAGCTTGTTTGTAAAATATTGAGGCCACACTAAGATATCATTAAATCTCCATCAAAAACCTCAAGTGTCAAATAGGAGAGATACTTGACACACTCTCTAAGGAACAAGAAAAATTCAAGCAAGCAAGCAATGCAAGTTCCTTACATAAATGATATGACAGTGAACAATAATGATGAAGTAAGGTAGAACGAGTATGATGCTGCAAAGATTGAAAAGATGCAAGAAGAACCTTTTTTTCGGAATAAGGATTGCTTGAATGGACAGTGTACTTATGAGCATGAAACAATACAAGGAGGTTTACTGGAGACATGTTTCTTTCAAGCTGAAAAGAAAGAAGAAGCAAACCCTGAAGTAATGGAACAAGCATCTCTCTTTGGGATTGATCAGCACATGAATTGTAAGAAAGAGACTTTGGGAATGGGAGAAGATGTGGGTAGGATATTTAATCCATCCAAGGACCAACCTATGCTAAGCTTGGACAATTCCCAATCAAAATTATTCCCTAGAGGCCAAAAGTAAGATGGATCAAGTATCTAATAAATAATCTACCACGGCAAGTAAATCTTTGGATTATGGGCAATAACCATGCAATATGTAGTCTAGAGGAGCACACTTTTTTCAAGCCTTCATTAGGTAAGGAAGAGGTACATCAAGCTCATGATGTTAAACAAGCGCTTCTCGGGTGGGAACCTAAGTTTTATATGTTTTCTTGTTTAGTGTTTTTATATCTGTAGAAATTTTGTGCATGTGTGTGTGTCATCTTTTATTTTTGGTTGTTTTGTGATTTTTCATGTCAAATTTGATTCCATGGTATGTGTGCATGTTTTGGGTGTTGTTTCGAGTGATTTCAATGTGCTTGGTGGATTTTTTGTCATTGAATTTGAAAATCTTGGAAAATTTCTGCAGATCATACACTTTCCACAAAGGTGTGTGAAAGGGTGTGTGGGTGGGTGTGTATCCCTTAGTTTCGAAAGAAAATATTTTTTAGAAAGTCACACACCCTTCCACACACCCATGTGGATGGGTGTGTGTCTCTCAGTCTTTGTAGAAAATGTTTTTTCAAAAACCCACACATCTTCCCACACACAAGTGTGGCAGGGTGTGTGGATTTTTTAAAGTTCACACAAGCACTCACACAAGTGTATGAGTGCCCTTGTGGGTTTCTGAAGTTTTGTTGACCATCACAAAGGGTTTGTGACCTTGTAACTGAGAGGGCATGTGACTATCCCACACAATCGTGTGGATTTATTTGTAAGGAGATGAGAGTTCATCCGTCTTCCACTTCATGCCCTCTTATTCCCACACATCCATAATCTAAGAGGCGCATCCCCAAGTCTTCAAAACCATATCTTCCACCATCATTTAAGGTTAGGAGGCTTTCTTGGCCATTTTCTCTCAAGTTTTTTTTCATTCTTCTTCAAGGTAAGCCTCCATTTTTCTCTACTTCAACATGAACTTTTTCTCTTGAGATTTCTCTTAGGTCTAGTGTTTTTAACTTGGTATTTTAGTAGATCTAAAGTTTGTATAGCTTTATTTCGAGTTTATGTACAACTTTTACCAGTGTTTGGGGATCCTCATGCCATTTTGGCATGGGCCGAGCTTCCACATGGTCGTGTGGCACTTTGTTTTTACCAAATTTGATGTTTTCATTACCTTTTGGCAAATATGGCTCCTTGCACCAAGAAAGTAGCACATAAGCACTTACAAGGGACAGAAGAGAAATTACTTCCAAGAGATTTAGAGTTTGAAGTGGCAAAGCACGCACCAGCACCACCGGTCAATGATGCCACTGCTTAAGACATTTCATACATGCTTTAGTTCTTTTATTTCTTGTTATATTTCATTGAGCTTTAATGATCCCCTTTTTACCCTGTGCAGATTGTCTTCTTTGAGCATTTATGTTTGATAGCCGAGTAATTTACACGGCTGTGTGAAGCACTTCACAGCCATGTCATCTTCATACTGCCATGTAGTCAACTCCATCAAGCGAATCACGATGAATTTAGGGGAATATTGTTTTCATTGCTGACAAGGGCCCAAAAGTGCACGGGTTGTCGAAGTAATAAAGTACCCTAGTGGGAGTGTACTCGAATCCACAGGGAGTAGTGATTCAAGACAAGAGGAATTGCTACTTAGCTAGTACGAAAAAATGGTGGTGAGAGAAAACAATGAGTGTGTAACAAAATAAGAGAGAAATACAAAAGAGAGAAGAGTGTAAACAAAGAGTACAGAGGAAACAATCAATGTAAGTATGGGGTACCCGGACAAGCTCCCCCTAAGACTAATGTTTCTAGTGCAAGACTAGTATTATACTCCCTTATTGATGTTTAATGAGTGGTGAAAATCCTTAAGCACATGGTCCCAAACCTAAGGTCAACCGTGACTAGTTCCAATACTATGCCCCGGCATTAGGTTTCACTACAACCCTTCACTCTGTCGATCTCTCAACTAAGCCCCAGGGGAGTCCATCTTCCTAAGCCTCAAAATACGTGGAACTGCTTGGGGTTCTAGGGATTCCAAGTGATAGACCCTGTCCCTAAGTATCAAGCAATATTCAAGCAAGATTGGAACTCAATTAAAAGCATCAATTAAGATAGCATAATAAATGTCATAGAAATAATGTCATCCTAGGGTTTACAAGTTCGAATACCCACTAGGGGTTTAGCTCTCCATGGAGCTATACAAAATCATCAAAGTGTATGTAATAACAAGCATTGCAAACATAGATAAAACCCCCTTGAGATATGTGGCGATGGTCTTGTGAAGCCGCTCCGTATTCTTCACCAAGTCCCTCATTAAGCCTAGCCGTAGACTTGCTCCAAAACCTCCACAAAATCCACTCCGAGCCCTAGCTGCGAGATTTCCAGAAATTGGGCGAAAATAGGTCGAAAAGTCCCTGAATAAATCTGAGTCGCGGCTATTTAAAGGCTGAAATCGGGCATCCACGCGGCCGAGGAGATTTTCTGGAAATTAATTTCTGGTACACAGTGAACAGTAAATTGCTACTTTGATTTGCTATAGTAACTGCTACAGTACTCACGCCCAAGTTGTTCCCGACTTCATGTTCTTCATCGAGGCCGTTGAATTGGGCACACAACCAACCGTAGATCATGTCGTTTCTTCTTTTCTCCATATTGATGAAGTTCTTCAATGTTACATGGGCTAGACTTTAAGAGTGTGACTACCTTTGTGCCCCTCCAAATCATAGAACAATTCGAGCACATTGGAGTTTGGCACACACCCACAAGTCTAGAACCCGTGCCTTGATCCTTGCTTGGTCCAAGAAGCTCCTCAACAAACGCGGACATGTCCTAATTTTACTCCTTTTTCTCTAACTCTTCTCCACAACCCTACATGCATAAAAGAACACAAATGCACAATAATTAATGATAAAATATGAGGAAAGTAATGCTCAATGTAAGAAAATAATACTTCGTATTACTTAAACATGATCACTTATCAGTTGCATTCCTTCACACATTTTGATCATTTTCTCTATATTATTTATTATCCTTGCATGCATACATTGGAGACAATGTACATCTTAAGTGTGGGGAAGGGTTCACATGTACATATAATCATCTTGTGCTTTCATATACATGCTTATTACTCTATGATTGTTTACTTGAGGATCTAGGTGCTATTCTTGATCTTAGGAGAACTTCAAAAACTAGGAGCCATATTTACTCTAGTTTTTATCAATTCTTAAAATTTTTTGTCTAATTTCCACTTGTGCATGTCACTCACTTGTTAAACTCCTTAAACACTCTAGTTTAGTGAAAAGAGAGTTAAATTTGTGCATAGGTTCATTCAAAATAAATAAATAAATTTGTGTGATTTAGGGGAAAGAAAGAGCTACTACTTGTGATGTATGAAGCTACTCTCATAAAGTCAGATACTTGTTATGCCCTAATAAGAGAAAAAGCTATCTCATGAGATATGTGAAAGCTACCACCCTAGTTATTCTTTTGGTAGAAGAAGCTACAACCTCGGATGCGTGAAAACCCTTTAGTTGCCGCTAAGGAAATGGCTGCCTATGAGGACATGTGCAACTACTACCCGTTCTATCTAAATTCTTTGTAATTAGTTTACAAATAAGTCTCTTGCAATAAAAATTTGATGTAGTGGAGAAAGAGTGGCAGTACTTGGTTACCTTCCCTAGATTGTAGAATCTCACTTTTGTATTCTCATGTGAACCAAAGGCCAAGCATTTATTTTTCATTTTCTTTGGTTGCTTTACTAGTTTTCTTGAGGACAAGCAAACACTTAAGTATAGGGAAGTTTGATAAGTGCTTGTTTGATATAAATTTGATCACATCTTTTATGGACTTTGAGCATGATTATATTTAGATATTTTCATTAATAGCATCAATTGTATTATTTTCTGCAATTAGGGGATGTGAAGGGCAATTGGTGAGAAAAGAAGCAAAGAAAGGATTATGGATAATTTTTTGAGATTATTTCACAAGCCTTATGGGTGAATACTTAAGTTGGATCATCTACACGTCCATATGTGCCAACTCCTGAGATTTTAGAAGCCAATTGACATGTTAGGAGGACTGATAAGTGCTTATGTTATAATAGCACTAAGCGTTATTATCTTACATTGAACATATCTTTTATCAGATTTTGTCACTAAATAGTGTGCATTTGTGTATTCTTGTGCATTGTAGGTTTGTGGGGCCAATTTAGAAAGGAACAATGAAGTTAGATCGTGTTCGCCGTTGTTGGGAAGTTTTCGCACCAAGCAAGGAACAAAGCACGAGATTAGACTTGTGAGTGTGTGCCAACCTCTTTTAGAGGGGCACAAAGGCAGTCACATTCACAACAAGTTTAACTTGTGTAGCTTAGCAGAACTTCGCCAAGAAGGAGGCTTGAAGCAATCGGCACGATCTACCATTGATTGTGTGCCCAATTCAATGGCCTCGATGAAGAACGATGGATTCGGGAGCGTTTCGGCGAGTTACTGCAGAATCATTGTAACTTGTTACTGTAGCAAAACAATGTAGCAAACTACTGTTCACTTTCGGCCGAATTTCATAATTCCAGAGAATTCACACGGGCGTGTAAACTAATTTTTCACCAAATATAAACTTCACACGCCCGTATGTTAATTCCACACGGCCGTGTGAAGTCCTGATAAGTCTAAATTTAAAGCCGCGACTAAGCATTATAAAGGCCCGATTTGGAGACTTTGAGAATATCTTTTGACCTATCTTTCTCCCCAACCTCTGGAGAGTGCGGCGAGGGTTTCGGAGAGGACTTTGTGGAGGATTGGAGCGCGTCATCGGCATCGACATCGACGTTCGACGGATGCACAAGACCACGGCCACCATACGCAAGGGGGTTTTCATCAATGCTTTTGCTTTATTGTTTCTTTCATATTTTGATGAATATGTATAGCTCCATGAGGAGCTAAACCCCTTGTGGGTATTCGGACTTATAAACCCTAGGATTATTATGTTTCTATAACATTGTTATTATGCTTTTCCATTATTGAGCAATAAATTTGAGTTTCAATTTTAATTATCTTGTGTTATTGTTTTCCCTTAGCCATGATACTAAGGATGAGAGCAATCTAGGTTATCCTTTGGAGGTGTGACAACTCCTATAGGGTTAGACTCTTTAATATTGAAGAGGGTTGAGAGGGAGAGTTGTGAGGTAGCGATGTATCCACTTTTCCTTCCGGTATGATTTCTCCCTACCTCTGTTTCCTTGATTTATTAGCGGTCGAGATCGAGTGAAGTGTTAGGTAGATAAACTCTCCTGGGGCTTAGTTGCGCAAGCAACAGAGTGAAGGGTTGACGTGAATCCTATGCACTGGGGCTTAATTTAGACTAGGGTTCTTTCACCTGGACCAAAGGGTTAGAACTATTCATAAGAACAGGTTTTATCACTGGGAATCCCTAAAGCTTAAAGCAATCCCACGTAGTGTTAGGCTTAGGTAGAAATACTCCCCTGGGGCTTAGTTGCTTGAGCGACAGAGTGAAGGGTTGACGTGAGTCCTAATGCCGGGACATAGTGTTGGGGTTAGTCACGATTGACCTTAGGTTTGGGACCGTGTGTTCAAGGATATCCTCGACCCAATTAACATCAATAGGAAAGTTCAATAGTATAAGTCTTGCACTAGAAGCATATGTCGTACAGGTAACTTGTCCGGATACCCTATTTCATTTATTACTAGTCTTTCTCCTTCTACCCTTACTTGCACTTTCTTGTCTCCCATCTCTCTATTTACTTTCTTGTCTTTCATTTTAATTGATTCCATAATTCTCTCATCAAACCGATTGTCACTTTTCGTCCACCGCATAACTAAAGAGCGAATTCTTGTGTTGCAAATCCCTATTCGCTGTGGATTCGACTACCCACTCACCAGGGTAATTTTATTACTTCGACAAGCCCGTGCACTTGCGGGATACATGCAAGGGATCGTGTCAAGGACACAAAGGCAGTCATGTGTGTGTGTGTACCAGGTTGGTGGTAGTTTTTAGAAATTATCTCAGCTATGTGGATCAATAGAATTTCACACACTGTTTCACATGGCCATGTTTCTTCATTGATAAGTGCTTGTGTTATAGTACCGCGAAGCGTTATTATCTTACATTGAGCATATCTTTTATCAATTTTTATCACTAAATGGCGTGCATTTGTGTATTCTTGTGCATTGAAGGTTTGTGAAGCTAAATTGGAGAAGAAGAACGAAATTAGGTCGTGTTCGCCGATGTTGGCAAGTTTTCAGACCAAGCACGGAACAAGGCACGAGCTTGGACTTGTTAGTGTGTGCCAACCTCCCTTTTAGGGGCACAAAGGCAGTCACATTCATAACAGGTCTAACTCATGTGGCTTAGGAGAACTTCACCAAGAAGGAGACTTGAAGCAATCGGCACGATCTACCATTGATTATGTGCCCAATTCAATGGCCTCGATGAAGAACGACGGATTCGGGAGCGTTTCGGGGGAGTACTGTAGCAGCTCCACGGCCACACCATACGCAAGGGGGTTTTCATTGATGTCCTTATTTTGTGCTTTCTTTCATACATTGATGAATATGTATAGCTCCATGAGGAGCTAAACTCCTTAAGGGTATTCGGACTTGTAAACTCTAGGGTTATTATGCTTTTCCATTATTGATGAATAAAATTGAGTTTCAATCTTAATTTCATCTTGCTAATGTTTTCTCTTAGATGTGACACTAGGATTGAGAACAATTTAGGTTGCCTTTTGGAGGTGTGACAACTCCTTAGGGTTAGACTACTTAAGATTGAAGAGGGTTGAGAGAGAGAGTTGTGAGGTAGCGATGTACCCCTTTCCCTCCAACGTGGTTTCTCCTTACCTCCGTTTCCTTGATTTCATAGCGGTCGAAATAGAGTGAAGTGCTAGGCAGATAAACTCCTCTGGGACTTAGTTGCGCAAGTAACAGAGTGAAGGGTTGAAGTGAATCCTATGCGCTGGGGCTTAATCTAGACTAGAGTTCTTCCACGTGGACCAAAGGGTTAGAACTACACATAGGAACAGGTTTTACCACTAGGAATCCCTAGAGCTCAAAGCAATCCCACCTAGTGTGAGGTTTAGCTAGATATACTCTCCTGGGGCTTAGTCGTGCGAGCGACAGAGTGAAGGGTGATGTGAATCCTAATACCGGGGCATAGTGTTGGGGTTAGTCACGGTTGTCCTTAGGTTTGGGACCGTGAGTCTTAGGATATCCTCTACTCGATTAAACATCAATGGGAAAGTATAATAGCATAGTCCTGCACTAGAAGCATAGACCCTAGAGGTAGCTTGTCCGGATGCCCTATTTCATTCATTACTAGTCCTCTCTATTCTCTTTTACTTGCACTCTCTCATCTTCCATCTTTCTATTTAATTTCTTGTCTTTCATTCTACTTTATTCTATATTCACTCATTGATCCTACTATTGCTTTTCCGTACTCCGCATAGCTTAATTAGTGAAATCTCGTATTCTAATTCCCTATTCCCTGTAGATTTGACTACCCACTCACCAGGGTAAATTTATTACTTTGACAAACCTGTACACTTGCGGGATACAAGCAAGGGGTCATATCATTCACACATGCATTCACCGAGTATTGTAGTTGAGTTACTGTAGCACCCTAACATAAGTCCAAATCCTCAGACTCACGGTCCCAAACCTAAGGACAACCATGACTAACCCCAACATTATGCCCCGGTATTAGGATTCACATCTACCCTTCACTCTATCGCTCGCACGATTAAGCCCCACGAGAGTACATCTACCCAAACCTCACATTACGTGGAATTACATTAAGTTCTAGGGACTCCTAGTGATAAAACCTGTTCCTATGTGTAGTTCTAACCCTTTGGTCCAGGAGGAAGAACCCTAGTCTCGATTAAGCCCCAGTGCGTAGGATTCACTTCAACCCTTCACTCTGTTACTCACGTAACTAAGCCCTAGGGGAGTATATCTACCTAGCACTTCACTCTATCTCGACCGCTAATAAATCAAGGAAACGGAGGTAGGGAGAAATCACACTGGAGGGGAAAGGGGTACATCGCTACCTCACAACTCTCCCTCTCAACCGTCTTCAATCTTAAAGAGTCTAATTCTATTGGAGTTGTCACACCTTCCAAGGAAAACCTAGATTGTTCTCAACCCTAGTGTCACATCTAAGGGAAAACAATAGCAAGATAAAATCAAGATTGAAACTCAATTCTTATTCATCAATAATGGAAAAGCATAATAACAATGTCAAAGAAACATAATAACCCTAGAGTTTACAAGTCCGAATACCCACAAGGGGTTTAGCTCCTCATGGAGCTATACATGTTCATCAAAGTATATAAGAAAGCACAAAATAAAGACATCGATGAAAACCCCCTTGCGTATGGCGTGGCCGTGGTCTTGTGCGGTCGCCGGACGTCGGTGACGATGCCGAAAATGCGCTCTAAACCTCCACGACGTCCTCTCCAAAACCCTAGCCGCACTCCAGAAGTTGGGGAGAAAGATAGGTCAAAAGATCTCTCAAAAAGTCTCCAAATCGGGCTTTTATAATGTTGAGTCGCGGCTTTAAAATTGCTGAAATCGGGAATTCACACGGCCGTGTGGAATTTCCACATGCCCGTGTGAAATTTCTAGAATGCTGAATTTCGGCCGATAGTGAACAGTAACTTGCTACAGTGTTTTCTACAATACAGTGCTACTACTTGAATTGGGCACACAATCAACGGTAGATAGTGCCGATTGCTTCGAGCCTCCTAATTGGTGAAGTCTTCATTATTAGCATGAGCTAGACTTATTGTGAATTGGACTGCCTTTGTGCCCCTCCAAAAGAGGTTGGCACACACTCACAAATCTATGCTCATGGCTCGTTTCTTGCTTAGTCCGAAAATCTTCCCAACAATGGCAAACACGATCTAACTTCGATCCATTCCTTCATTTTATCTTCACAACCCTACAATGCACAAAAGCAAACAATTGCACACGTTTTAGTGATGAAATCTGATTAAATCAATGCTCATTGCAAGATAATAACACTTTGCATTACTATAACACGAGCACTTATCAAATCCCCCCACACTTAAGCTTTTGCTTGTCCTCAAGCAAAAATAAAACGTGAAAGTACTTGGGAAGAACAATTGAAAGTGCTCGGCCTTAGGTTCACCAAAAATATGCAAAAGAAGCATTCTACAAGTAAGGAGAAATCAAAACAATGCATAAGGTTATCATTGCTCTAGCTAAAAACTCGAATCAAAAAGGATAAAAACTCGAAAATGTGTTAGTGTGTGCGATTTCACACAAGAGAACCAACGAGTACTCCTCAAACTTTTGTTATAAAGGACTTATTTATATACAAAAACAAAACTAAAGAGAGAAGGAAGTAGTAGCTTCACACATCCTTGAAGGTAGCCCTTTCCTAGGCGGCCGCCAAAGGTGGCTTTCACACTTTCGAGGAGGTAGCTCTTTCTACCGGGGTAGTAGCTTTCACACATCCCATGAGATAGCTCTTTCTCTCATTAGGGCATAACTTGTATCCGACTTATGAGAGTAGCTACATACTTCATAGGTGACAGCTCTTTCCACCCCAAATGCATACATAAAACAAAGCAACTATTCAAAAAAAGTCATATGTATTTTTTTTTTCTTTTCCATATATATATTTTTTTTCATTTTTTTCATCTTTTTCATTTTTTTTATATATGCATTTTCCAAAATAAAACTAAGAACGATGATAAACTTGTCCTTAAAAACTTCAAGATTGAGTTTCCAAAAGATTCCAAGAGTAAGTTGCGCAATATAAGATAATCAAGCAAAAATTCCCTAAAATTCAAGTAGAAACTAGAGCATGATAGGATACAATGTTAAAAATTCTCCTAAACTATAAGAATACAACTGTTGCAACTAAGGTGAACCGCCATAGGCTACATGAGCATAAGCAATTGAACGCACAAGTAAAGGTGTGTGCAATGTGAACTCCCCCCCACACTTAAGATGTACAATGTCCCTAATGTACGCATGTAAGCACAATTAGTGTGGAAGTAGGCAATTGAAACATTACTCCCCTAAACTCCAAGTGTTGCATTTGATGGAGCTAGGTGCATTGAGAGTTAAGTCTCAATGGGTTGTGAAGCACACACGGTCCCATGGCTGTGTCTATGACTATTCCTTAAATTCCTTTCATTCAAGACCATCTGCGCACACATACACAAGGGTTCAGTATAACTCAATAAAAATTCGAGTATATAAAATATGAAGAAATGAATACAACTCGAGATAACAAGAAAAGCAAACTAAAAGATAAACTCAGAAGGAGAATCCTTTCTAAGTACTACAAGTCCAAAATATAATAAAAAGTACAAGAATGGAAATAAAAAAAACAAATAAAAGCTAAAACTAAGACGCCTCAGCGTCGGTGTCCTCAGTGGTGGCCTCTGGTGCTGCTGGAGGCTCTCAATATGTCTGTGGATCTGTTGTTGGTGCTGCTGGTGCTGGGGGAGATGGTGGTGGAGGAGTGGGGGCCCGGGGCTGGACTACGAATTGTGATGAAACGGCCTGCTCGAGTAGTCTCTGTATGGCATCGAGCCGCGTCATCGTCTCTAAGTGTTGTGCAGCCTGTGTGGCCCTCACCTCGGCCACCTCGGTCTGTAGTACCCCCACTGCGATCTCGAGGCGCTCCAACCTGTCCTGGCCTCGGGAGGGAGAGAAAATGCGCACCGGAGGTGGCTCCGGTGCTGTTGGTGGTGCCTCGGCCTCTGTGTGTGTCGGATCTGGCTCCAAGGCTGCGTGGAACCCCTCTGCCTGATCTGACTGGGGTATGATCCAAGTATAGGTCCCTGATCCCGCTCTGCGGATCATCCCCATCATCCTCAGTGTATCTCCGCCCAGAGGAGCCGGTACACTGGTCTTCTCTGACCCTCGCACTCCGTCTCTGAGACTCGTCCCGATCAGAAGTCTCGAAATGCAGGGTCCTGCGAAGATCACGCCCACCTATGGTACTGGTCCTGATGGCGCAAATACTCTGCTAGGATGTACCCTAGGTGGAGTGGTACCCTCTAAGCCATAGAGTACAGATAGAGAAGCTCCTGCCGGCTCAGAACTCCAGTGCTATCACCCCGGCCACTCACTGATCTACTCAGAATGGCATGTACGTATCTGTAGGCCGGGCGGGATAAGCACGTGGCCTTCGAGACCCCTGGCTCATACTGGCCCTCTCCGCACAAATCCCTGTAGGCCCTCTGCGGAGTAAGACTGCCCGGGTAGTCGGTATGAAGACCCTCATACTCCTCTGTCTGTGTATAGGCCTCGTCATATAACCCCATATGGATCGAAAACTGGGTCACGCTGAGGCTAAAATGGTTGGATCTTTGATCCTCAGTAATCTCCTCCAACTACCCACCGAGAGTAGCTCCTCAACCTCGTCGACAATAGTGTCACCCCCCTGAATCCCTCTAATAATGCTCAGGTCGTGGTATCATGACTGGCCAAACCGCAGTGTAGATAACCGCTCCAACCTGGCCTGGTGCTCAGGTATACTGAACTCAGTCTCCTCTGGAGGGGGTGTGGGCTCACGGTGCCGCTTCCCAGCCGATTTCTTGGACCTGGAAGCCATATCTGCAAGATTGAAAAGAGGATCGATTAGAAACAGTTAAACAGAACAATCTGCAGAAATCCACACGGCCGTGTGGAATTTCCACACGCCGGTGTACAGTTTCTAGCGGACAGAGCCCACGGCCGTGGGGGCTAAAAATCCAAAATTTACATTGTAATTCATTCTAATTTATCTCTAAACATGTTCGCACACACAATAAGCATTTAAAACAAGCGAAATCAGCTAATAGAACGAATCCAATTAAGAATTGACGAAGAAGAAGGCTTTAAAGTCCTTACCGATGGAGTGGATGAAGGAATCGGCCGGAAAAACTCCAATAAAACCTCAAAAATCCTCTGAGACGGTCGGGAAAATAGTAGAGAGGGTAAGAGAGGAGTTTAGAGTGGAAGAATCAAAAGGCACGAGTGAAATCTAAATGAAAACGCGCGGCTTTTGAAGTTCTGGGAATTCATACGGCCGTGTGCCTTTGAAATTAGGGGTCACAGGGGCCAACACACGCCCCTATGCGCACTCTGGTCGCTCTCTGAACTACCACAAACGGCCGTGTGAGTATCCCACACGGTCGTGTGCCTTCATAGGGGGATCCACAGGGCACCCACACGGCCCTATGGATTCACGAGAAAACTTCGAAAGTCTCTGAAAAAATTACACACGGCCGTGTGGAAATTCCACACGGCCGTGTGGAAATTCCACACGGCCATGTGCCAAACCTGGCCAAGAACACAAGGCCGGCCACAGGGGCACCCACACGCCCCTGTGGCCTCTCTGACTCGCCCAAGAAACGCTAAGTATTCCACACGGCCGTGTGAATAATCCACACGGCCGTGTGAATAATCCACACGGCCGTGTGCCTTTCACAAGTTCTTCCACAGGGGCACACACACGTCCCTGTGTATTCTCGGGAAGAAAGGTTTTCTCTGCAGAGTTTCACACGACCGTGTTCATTAGCACAGTGGCACTCACAGGGGCACCAACACGCCCCTGTGGACTCTCTGGAAAAAGAGTTGAAGTTCAGCGAGATGTCACAAGGCCGTGTGGAATTTCCACACGGCCGTGTGCCCCTTCTGAGGTTGTTCACAGGGGCATACACACGCCCCTGTGTCCTTACTGGTTGAGTTTTGATTTGGTAACACACGCCCGTGTGGAAATTCCACACAGCCGTGTGTTTTCTCTGGTTTACTTAGAAAAATTCACAGACTCTTCCAAAAAATTCAGAAACTCTTTTAAACCACTTAGAGCCTGTACAAATCATAAAAACACGACCAGAGACCATCGAAAACACACTCAACCAACTTAAACTTCGTCAATTAACATTAAGGCACACGAAAACGTCAACAATCCACACTAAAAATCGCAACAAATGCATTAAAACTTCAGGACACCAAAACTAAGACTTTTATTCAACCTAAAACTAAACTAGGTCCTAGAAAAACTGTAAAACTTTGGGTTGCCTCCCAAGAAGCGCTTGTTTAACGCCACTTAGCTTGACGTACCTGATCTTACCTTACGGTGGTTCATGAATAGAAGTTGCCTTCTTCCCTACAACCTGAAAGCATGCATTACATAATCTTTGTAGAGTAGAGGGAGAGTTGTCGAATTTGTTACCACAAACGGGTGAAACACCCTTACTCCGTGAATGTTCATCCCTTTTCTTGTTGGGGTTCTTCTTGTGGCGTCTTTTCGACCTCTTCAACCTCCGAAGCATCTTCTTCATACGCCCCTTCTCCATCTTTATGTCTGTCTGGACTGGACCAAGCAAAAGTACCTCTTCTTCTTCGATCTCCACATCTTGGTCCGGCCATCCTTCATATGGATCCGGGTTCAACATTTCCTGCACATATTCATCAATACACTCATCAGTAGCATCAAGATAATATAGAGTGTCATCAAAATCAAGAGAATGTCTCATAGCTTCGGCGAGGCGATAGGTAAGATTGTTATCTACAACTCTAAGTGTGAGCTCTCCACCGTCCATGACTATCAAAGCTTTGGAAGTGCGCAAGAACGGCCTTCCAAGAATCAGCGGTACTTCGACATCCTCATCCACATCAAGCACAACAAAGTCCACCGGAAAGATGTACTTGTCTACTTTTACCAAGTTTTCCACAATTCCCCTCGAATGCCTCACCGATCGATCCGCAAGTTGAAGTGTCATCCGAGTGGGTCTAGGCTCGCCCAAGCCTACCTTCTGGAAGAAGGTATAGGGCATGACATTGATCCTTGCCCCCGAATCGGCTAATGCCATCTCTTTACCTAAATTGCCGATGTTGCAAGGTATGATGAAACTCCCGGGACCTTTTCTCTTACTCGGCATGTTCTTTTATAAGACGGCCGAGCAATTAGCATCAAGAACTACAGCTGCACTCTCCTCCAACTTCCTCTTATTGGTTAAGAGGTCCTTTAGAAACTTCGCGTACTTGGGCATTTGGGCTAATGCTTCCGCGAATGGTATGTTGATGTGCAATTGTTTGAAGATGCCCAGGAATTTCTTGTATTGCTCATTGTCTTGGTCATTCTTCAACCTCGAAGGGTAGGGGATCCTTGGTTTGTAGGGTGGTGGTGCCACCTCTTTCTTTTTTGGTGCTTCTCCCCCTACTTCTTCCACTTCGGGTGCTTCTTTTGTCTTCTCTAGAGGGAGAGTTCTCTCAACATCTTTCCCACTCCTCAAGGTGATTGCCTTTACTTGCTCCCTTGGGTTAGTCTCCGTATTGCTAGGCAAGCTACCTTGAGGCCTTTCTGCCAATGTCTTCGCAATTTGCCCAACTTGATTTTCCAAATTATGTAGGGAGGCGGTGTGATTGCGAATAGTAGCCTCCACCGACTGAAATCCAGCATCCGATAAAGAAACAAACCTTGTGAGTGCTCTCTCAAGGTCGGTCATCTTTCCTTCCAGCCCGGTCACTCGGCTTTCTAAATTCGGAGCTTGTTGACTTTGAAATCCCGGTGGTGCACTATTTTTCTGTTGTGACTGTCCTTGATTGCTGCAAGAGAAATTTAGATGGTTCTTCCACCCCGGGTTATATGTTGCACTGTACTGGTTGCCTTGGCCTTGTCCTCTATAAGAGTTTCCAACAAAATCGGCCTGCTCCACCGCACTAGTGCCTCCAATGGGAATAGGACAATCACTCGAAGCATATCCTCCCCCACAACCGTTACAAGTAGTGATGGCTGCAACTCTTGGTGAAGCTAGTGCATCTAGCTTCTTACTCAAAGATTCCACTTGTGCCGCCAAAGATGTAACCGCATCGACCTCATGAATTCCGGCAACCTTTTTCCTATCCCTTAAGTTCCATTGATAGCTATTCATAGCCATCTCCTCTACAAGGTGCCGGGCTTCACCGGGAGTCTTGCTTCCTAGAGTTCCTCCGGCTGCCGCATCTAGGAGTTGTTTGGTACTTGGATTCAACCCGTTATAGAAGGTGTGAATAATCATCCACTCAGGAAATCCATATTGCGGGCACTTGCGAAGGAGCTCCTTGAACCTATCCCATGTCTCGAATAGAGACTCCAATTCCATTTGCACAAAGGATGATATCTCATTCCGGAGCCTCGCTGACTTTCCCGGTGGAAAGTATCTAGCCAAGAATGCCTCGGCCATCTCCTCCCATGTAGTAATGGAAGCTCTCGGTAATGAATGAAGCCAATGTCTTGCTTTTCCCTTCTATGAAAATGGGAAGGCTCTCAAACAAATCGCATCGTCCGTCACTCCATTAATCTTCAACATGTCGCACACTTCATGGAAATTCTCTATGTGACTGTTGGGACTTCATCGGCCAACCCATTAAATTGTGCGGACTGTTGTAACATTTGGATGAACGACGGCTTCAATTCGAAGTTCATAGCCGTGATTGGGGGCCTCACAATGCTTGATTGGGTCCCCATGACTGCGGGTCTAGCAAAATCGGACAATGTCCTCTGTTGTTCATAGCCCTCGATTGGGTTTGTCGAAGTAATAAAAGTTACCCCGGTGAGAGGGTAGTCGAATCCACAGGGAATAGGGAGTTAGAATATGAGATTTCACTATTAAAACTATGCGAAGTACGGAAAAGTGATCAATTGATTCGATGAGTGAATTATGGAAACAATTATACTAAAAGACGAGAAATTAAATAGAAAGATGGAAGATGAGAAAGTGCAAGTAAAAGAGAATAGAGAGGATTTAACAATGAATGAAGCGGGGTATCCGGACAAGCTACCTCTAGGATCTATGCTTCTAGTGCAAGACTATGCTATTATACTCTCCTATTGATGCCAATTGAGTGGTGGAAATCCTCAGACTCACGGTCCCAAACCTAAGGACAACCGTGACTAACCCCAACATTATGCCCCGGTATTAGGATTCACATCAACCCTTCACTCTATCGCTCGCACGATTAAGCCCCAGGGGAGTACATCTACCTAAACCTCACACTACGTGGAATTGCATTAAGTTCTAGGAACTCCTAGTGATAAAACCTATTCCTATGTGTAGTTCTAACCATTTGGTCTAGGAGGAAGAACCCTAGTCTCGATTAAGCAACAGTGCGTAGGATTCACTTCAACCCTTCACTCTGTTACTCGCGTAACTAAGCCCCAGGGGAGTATATCTACCTAGCACTTCACTCTATCTCGACCGCTAATAAATCAAGGAAACGGAGGTAGGGAGAAATCACACCGGAGGGGAAAGGGGTACATCGCTACCTCACAACTCTCCCTCTCAACCGTCTTCAATCTTAAAGAGTCTAATCCTAAAGGAGTTGTCACACCTCCCAAGGAAAACCTATATTGTTCTCAACCCTAGTGTCACATCTAAGGGAAAACAATAGCAAGATAAAATCAAGATTGAAACTCAATTCTTATTCATCAATAATGGAAAAGCATAATAACAATGTCAAAGCAACATAATAACCCTAGAGTTTACAAGTCTGAATACCCACAAGGGGTTTAGCTCCTCAAGGAGCTATACATGTTCATCAAAGTATATAAGAAAGCACAAAATAAAAACATCGATGAAAACCCCCTTGCGTATGGAGTGGCCGTGGTCTTGTGCGGTCGCCGGACGTCGGTGACGATGCCGAAAACGCGCTCTAAACCTCCACGACGTCCTCTCCAAAACCCTAGCCGCACTCCAGAAGTTGGGGAGAAAGATAGGTCAAAAGATCTCTCAAAAAGTATCCAAATCAGGCTTTTATAATGTTGAGTCGCGGCTTTAAAATTGCTGAAATTGGGATTTCACACGGTGATAAGTGCTTGTGTTGTAGTAACGCAAAGCGTTATTATCTTACAAATGAACATACTTTTTATCAGATTTTATCACTAAATAGTGTGCATTTGTGTATTCTTGTGCATTGTAGGTTCGTGGAGCTAAGTTGGTAAAGAAGAACGAGAATAGGTTATGTTCGCCATTGTTGAGGAGTTTTCGGACTAAGCAAGGAACAAGGCACGAGGTTAGACTTGTGAGGGTGTGCCAACCTCCTTTGGAGGGGCACAAAGGCAGTCACATTCACAACAAGTCCAACTCATGTAGCTTAGGAAAACTTCACCAAGAAAGAGACTTGAAGCAATAGGCACGATCTACCATTGATTGTGTGCCCAATTCAATGGCCTCGATGAAGAAACAAAGTATTCGGGAGCATTTTGGAGAGTACTGTAGCAGCACTGTACGTATTTCCCTCCGGGAAAATCAGCGAGGCTCCGGAATGATATCTCATCCTTCATGCAAGTGGAATTGGAGTCTCTATTCGAGACATGGGATAGGTTCAAGGAGCTCCTCCGGAAGTGTCCGCAACACGGATTTCCCGAATGGATGATCATTCATACTTTCTACAATGGGTTGAATCCAAGTACTAAGCAACTTTTAGATGCGGCGGCAGGAGGCACTTTGGGAGGCAAGACCCCCGATGAAGCCCGGCACCTTATTGAAGAGATAGCGATGAATAGCTATCAATGGAACACAAGGGACAGAAGGAAGGTAGCCGGAATTCGTGATGTTGATGCAGTTACATCTTTGGTGGCACAAGTAGAGTCATTGAGTAAGAAGTTGGACGCTCTAACTTCACCAAGAGTTGCGGCCATCACTACATGTAACGGTTGTGGGGGAGGTCATGCTTCAAGTCATTGTCCGATTGCTATTGGAGGCGTTAGTACGGTGGAGCACGCTGATTTTGTGGGAAATAACTACAGAGGACAAGGCCAAGGCAACCCGTATAGTGGCACTTACAATCAAGGGTGGAGGAATCACCCAAATTTCTCATGGAGTAACCAAGGACAGTCACAACAAAAGAACAACACACCACCAGGATTTCAGGGCCAACAAGCACCGAATTTGGAAAGCAGAGTAACAGGGATAGAAGGAAAGATGACCGATCTAGAAAGAGCTCTCACACGGTTTGTTTCTTCATCGGATGCTAGATTTCAGTCGGTGGAAGCTACACTTCGCAATCATACATACCGCCTCTTTACATAATTTGGAGAACCAAATGGGGCAAATTGCGAAAACATTAGCGGAAAGGCCTCAAGGAAGTTTGCCTAGTAATACGGAGACTAATCCGAGGGAACAATTGAAGGCAATCACCTTGAGGAGTGGAAAAGAGATCGAGAGAAATCTCCCTCTAGAGAAGGCCCAAAAGACACCCGAGATAGTGGAGATAGAGGAAGGAGTAACAAAGGAAAAAGAGGTGGCATCCCCACCCTACAAGCCAAGGATTCCCTATCCTTCACGATTGAAGAATGACCAAGACAATGAACAATACAAGAAATTTCTGGGAATTTTCAAACAGTTGCACATCAACATACCATTCGCGGAAGCATTAGCCCAAATGCCTAAGTACGCGAAGTTCTTGAAGGACCTCTTGACCAACAAGAGGAAATTGGAGGAGAGTGCGTCTGTGATACTAGATGCCAATTGCTCGGCCGTATTGCAAAAGAACATGCCGAGCAAAAGAAAAGATCCCGGGAGTTTCATAATACCATGTAACATTGGCAACATGGGTGAAGAGATGGCATTGGCCGACTATGGGGCAAGCATCAATGTCATGCCCTACACGTTCTTCCAAAAGCTAGGCTTGGGCGAGCCAAGACTCACTCGGATGACACTTCAACTCGCGGACCGATCAGTGAGGCATCCGAGAGGAATCGTGGTAGATGTGTTGGTGAAAGTCGACAAATACATATTTCCTGTTGACTTCGTAGTGTTGGATGTTGATGAGGATGTCGAGGTTCCATTGATCCTTGGAAGGCCATTCTTGCGCACTTCCAAGGCGTTGATTGACATGGACGGCGGGGAGCTCACATTGCGAGTAGGAGAAGACAAACTCACATACCGACTCGCCGAAGCCATGAGACACTCTCTCGATTTTGATGACACTTTATATTTCCTTGACACCACCGATGAACTAATAGATGATTATGTACAGGAAATGATGAACCCAGATCCATATGAAGGGTGGCCAGACCAAGACTTGGAGATTGAAGAAGAAGTGCTCTCCATTGGTCTAATCAAGGATAACTTCAAGCAAGAAACGGAGCGTATGAAGAAAATGCTTCGGAGGATGAAAAGGACGAAAAGATGCCACAAGAAGAACCCCAACAACAAAGGGAATGAACATTCAAGGAGTAAGGGTGATTCACCCTTTTGTGGTAACAAATTTGACAACTCCCCCTCTACTCTACAAAGGTTATGTAATGCATGTTTTCAGGTTGTAGGGAAGAGGGCAACCTCCATTCATGAACCTCCGTAAGGTAAGCCAGGTACGTCAAGCTTAGTGACGTTAAAGAAGTGCTTCTTGGGAGGCAACCCGAGGTTTTACAGTTTTTCTAGGACCTAGTTAGCTTTAGATTGAATAAAAGTTTTAGTTTTGGTGTCCTGAATTTTTCATGTGCTTACGCTGCGATTTTCTTGTGGGTTTTTGATGAATTACGTGTGCCTTAACGATAATTGATGAAGTTTAAGTTGGTTGAGTGTCTTTTCTGTGGTTTCTGGTCGGGGTTTTATGATTTTTACAGGTTCTAAGTGTTATACAAAAGTTTCTGAATTTTTCTGAGAAGTCTGTAAAATTTTCTAAGTAAGCCAGAGAAAACACACGGCCGTGTGGAATTAACACACGGCCGTGTGCTACCAATTGGGACTCAACCAGAGAAGACACAAGGGCGTGACTTTGCCCCTGTGAAAAACTTCAGAAGGGGCACACGGTCGTGTGGAATTAACACACGGCCGTGTGAAATTTCGCAGAACTTCAACTCTTTTCCAAAGAGTCCACAGGGGCGTGTGGGTGCCCCTGTGACCGGCCTTGTCCTAAGGCACACGGCCATGTGAAACTCTGCAGAAAACCCCCTTTCTTCCCGAGAAAACACAGGGCATGTGGGTGTCCCTGTGGGAGAGCTTGTGAAAGGTACACGGCCGTGTGGATTATTCACACGGCCGTGTGAAACACTTAGGTTTCTCGGGCAAGTCAGAGAGCCCACAGGGGCTTGTGGTGTGCCCCTGTGGCTGGCCTTGTGTTCTTGGCCAGGTTGGGCACACGGCCGTGTGGAATTAACACACGGCCGTGTGAAATTTTTTAGAGAACTTCTGTGTTTTCCCGAGAATCCACAGGGCCGTGTACCAGCCCCTGTGGATATCCTTGTGAAGGCACACGGCCTTGTGGAATTAACACACGGTCGTGTGGGGTAACCCAGAGAGTGAATAGAATGCACACAGGGGTGTGTGTTGGCCCCTGTGAACCCTAATTTCAGAGGCACATGGCCGTGTGGCATTAACACACGGCCGTGTGAATTTCCAGAACTCCAAAAGCCGCGCGATTTCTTTTGGTTTTCTCTTGTGCCTCTTCCATTTTCATTCTAAACTCTTCTCCTACCCTCTCCACTAGTTCCCCGACCATCTCAGAGGATTTTTGAGGATTTTATTGGAATTTTCCGGCCGATTCTTAATATTTCTTCATCCACTCCGTCGGTAAGGACTTCAAAGCTTTTTTCTCCGTCAATTCTCAACTTAATTCGTTCTTTTTGATGATTTCGCCTATATTGAATGATTAATGAGTATGCGTGTATGCTTAGGAAAGAATTGGAACGAATTAGATTGAAAATTTTGGAATTTTAGCCCCGCGGCCGTTATGCTCTGTCCGCCCGATGATCCACACGGGCATGTGGAATTAACACACGGCCGTGTGGATTTCTGCAGATTGTTCTATTTTAATGTTTTTGATCAATTCTCTTTTCAATCTCGCAGATATGACTTCCAGGTCCAAGAAGGCGGCTGGGAAGCGACCCCGTAAGCCCACACCCCCTCCAGAGGAGACAGAGTTCAGTACAACTGAGCACCAGACCAGGTTTGATAGATTATCCACACTCCGTTTAAGACAGTCACGATACCCCGACCTCAGCGTTATCAGAGAGATCCAGGGGGGTGACGGTATTGCCGAGGAGGTTGAGGAGCTACTCTCGGTGGGTGGCTGGAGGAGACTACTGAGGATTAGAGATCCAGCCATTCGAGGAGTGACACTGGAGTTTCTGGCCTCATTCGAGTTTGACAGATCATACAGGGACTTTTCTACTCCTCATACGATTCAGTTCAGGGTATTAAGCCAGCATTTCAGCTTCAGCTTGACCTAGTTTTCTATCCATATGGGGCTATACGATGAGGCCTATACACAGACCGAGGAGTACAGGGATCTTCCTACAGACTACCCGGGCAGTCTTACTCCGCAGAGGGCATACAGAGATTTGTGCGGAGAAGGCCAATATGAGCCAGGGATCTCAAAGGCCACGTGTTTATCTCGCCCGGCCTACAGATATTTACATGCCATTCTGAGTAGATCAGTGAGTGGCCGGGGTGATAGCACTGGGGTTCTGAGTCAGCAGGAGCTTCTTTATATATATTCGATGGCTCAGAGGGTACCACTCCACCTAGGGCACATCTTAGCAGAGTATTTGCGCCATCAGGGCCAGTACCCTAGGGTTGGAGTGATCTTCGCCGGACCCTACATTTCGAGACTCCTGATAGGGACGAGTCTCAGAGACGGAGTGCGAGGGGCAGAGAAGACCAGTGTACCGATCCCTCGGGGCGCAGATACACTGAGGATGATGGGGATGATCCGCAGATCAGGGCCAGGAGTCTATACATGGACCATTCCCCAGACAGAGCAGGCCGAGGGCTCCCAGGCAGCATTAGAGCCACCACCAGTGGACACAGAGGCAGGAGCAGAGGCCGAGGCACCACCCACAGCACCGGAGCCACCTCCAGTGTGTATCTTTTCTCCATCTCGAGGACAGGACAGGTTCGAGCGCCTCGAGAGTGCTGTGGGTATCATGCAGCAGGAGTTAGCAGAGCTGAGGGTCGCACAGGCAGCAGGGTTTGCCGAGTTGAGGGCCACTCAGGCATCACAGTTCGCTCACTTGTCGGCACAGCTTGCCACAGTGATCCAGTTATTTGAGCGATCTGTGGTGCGACCCCGACGGGTCCCCTCACCGACTCCGTCTCCATCTCCAGCAGCACCAGCAGCACCAGCACCAGAGGATACATATCAGGACACCGACGCTGAGGCGTCGTAGATTTTATCTTTCTTTTGTTGCACTTTTATTTTCTTATTTTTTTGGACTTGTAGTACTCAGAAAGGACTCTCCTTCTGGGTTTGCTTTTATTTTTTCCTTTACTTTGTCTCGAGTTGTATCTCATTATCATATCTTTATATACTCGAGCTTTATTTTGGTTTTTCTTGAGCTATACTGAACCCTTGCGTATGTGTGCAGATGGTCTTGGATTTAAGAAAATTGAGGAATTGTCATAGGCACGGTCATGGGACCGTGTGTGCTCCACAAACCATTGAGACTCAACACTCAATGACCTAGCTCCATCAAACGCAACACTTGGAGTTCAGGGAAGTAATGTTTCAATTGCAACTTCCACACTACTTGTCTTTCATTGTTTTATTGTTTATAGTGCTTGCATGCGTACATTGGGGACAATGTACATCTTAAGTGTGTGTGGGGGGGGAGGGGCGAATTCACATTGCACACACCGTTACTTGTGCGTTCAATTGTTCATGTTCATGAAGCCTATGGCGGTTCACCTTAGTTGCAACATTCGTATTCTTAGAGTTTAGGAGAATTTTTAACATTGTATTCTATCTTGTTCTAGTTCCACTTGAATTATAGGGGATTTTTGCTCGATTACAAATTTTTGCACTACTCACTCTTGAAATCTTTTGGAAACTCAATCTTGAAGTTTTAAGGACTAGTTTAGTATTACTTTAGTAAGTTGTGAAGTTCTATGTAGCAAAAAAAAAAAAAGGCTACTATTAGCTTGTGAATATTAGTTTAAGCTTTTCATTTGGGGTGGAAAGAGCTACCTCCTATGAAGTATGAAGCTACTCTCATAAGTCGGATACAAGTTATGCCCTAATGAGAGAAAGAGCTATCTCATGGGAAGCGTGAAAGCTACCACTCCGGTAGAAAGAGCTACCTCCTCGAAAGTGTGAAAGCCACCTTTGGCGGCCGCCTAGGAAAGGGCTACCTTAGAGGTTGAGTGAAGCTACTACTTCCTTACTTAGTGTATATAAATAAGTCCTTGTAACAAGAGTTTGAGGAGTACTCGTTGGTTCTCTTGAGTGAATTCGCACACACTTACACGTTTTCGAGTTTCTACCCTTTTTGATTCAAGTTGTTAGCTAGAGCAATGATAACCATATGCAATGTTTCGATTTCCCCTTACTTATAGAATGTTTCTTTTGCATACTTTTGGTGAGCCTAAGGCCGAACACTTTCAATTGATTCCTCCCAAGTACTTTCACGTTCTATTTTTGCTTGAGGACAAGCAAAAGCTTAAGTGTGGGGGGATTTGATAAGTGCTTATGTTGTAGTAACGCGAACCGTTATTATCTTACAAATGAACATACTTTTTATCAGATTTTATCACTAAATAGTGTGCATTTGTGTATTCTTGTGCATTGTAGGTTCGTGGAGCTAAGTTGGAAAAAAAGAACGAGAATAGGTTATGTTCGCCATTGTTGAGGAGTTTTCGGACTAAGCAAGGAACAAGGCACGAGGTTAGACTTGGGAGTGTGTGCCAACCTCCTTTGGAAGGGCACAAAGGCAGTCACATTCACAACAACTCCAACTCGTGTAGCTTAGGAAAACTTCACCAAGAAGGAGACTTGAAGCAATAGGCATGATCTACCATTGATTGTGTGCCCAATTCAATGGCCTCGATGAAGAAACAAAGTATTCGGGAGCATTTCGGAGAGTACTGTAGTAGCACTGTAGTTTGTTACTGTAGCAAATCACTGTAGCAAGTTACTGTGCACTTCTGCCAAAAATCATGATTCCAGAGAATTCACACGGGCGTGTGGAATTAACACACGGCCGTGTGAAGTAATTTTCCAGCAAGACAGAGACTTCACACGGGCGTGTGGAATTAACACACGGCCGTGTGAATTAATTTTCCAGCAAGCCAGAGACTTCACACGGGCGTGTGGAATTAACACACGGTCGTGTGGATTAATTTTTCAGGAAGACAGAAACTTCACACGGGCGTGTGGAAATTCCACACGGCCGTGTGAAGCCCCGATAACTTCAAATTTAAATCCGCACTCAGCCTATTTTAAGCCCGATTCGGAGGCTTTTTGAGACATCTTTTGACCTATCTTTCTCTCCAACTTCTGGAGAGTGCGGCTAGGGTTTTGGAGAGGACTTTGTGGAGGATTGGAGCGCGCCATCGGCATCGTCACCGATGTTCGACGGCCGCACAAGACCACGGCCACACCATACGCGAGGGGATTTTCATTGATGTCTTTAGTTTGTGTTTTATTTCATACATTGATGAACATGTATAGCTCCATGAGGAGCTAAACCCCTCGTGGGTATTCGGACTTGTAAAACTCTAGGATAATTATGTTTCTTTGACATTGTTATTATGCTTTTCCATTAATTGATGAATAAATTCGAGTTTCAATTTTATATTTCTTGTGCTATTGTTTTCTCTTAGCCGTGACACTAAGGATTGAGAACAATCTAGGTTATCCTTTGGAGGTATGACAACTCCTATAGGATTAGACTACTTAAAATTGAAGAGGGTTGAGAGGGAGAGTTGTGAGGTAGGACCATACCCCTTTCCCTTCCATTGTGATTTCTCCCTACCTCCGATTCCTTGATTTATTAGAAGTCAAAATAGAGTGAAGTGCTAGGTAGACAAACTCCCCCAAGGTTTTGGGGTGACGTGAATCCTACGCACTGGGGCTTAATTTAGACTACGGTTCTTCCTCCTGGACCAAAGGGTTAGGACTACTACACATAGGAACAGGTTTTATCACTAGGAGTCCCTAGAGCTTTAAGCAACCCCACGTAGTGTTAGGCTTAGGTAGAAATACTCCCTTGGGGCTTAGTTGAGCAATCGACAGAGTGAAGGGTTGACGTGAATTCTATTGTCGGGACATAGTGTTGGGGTTAGTCACGGTTGACCTTAGATTTGGGACCGTGTGTTTCAGGATTTTCCTCGACTCAATTAACATCAATAGGAAAGTATAATAGCATAGTCTTGCACTAGAAGCATAAATCCTAGAGGTAACTTGTCCGGATACCCTATTCTCACTTATTCCTAGTCTATCTCTTTTTACTCGTTGCGTGCACTTTTCTCTCTTTCATCTTTCTATTTACTTGCCTTGCATCTACTCTAATTTTCATAAATTCACTTATCACTCTGATCATTGTTTCTTTTTGTATATCGCACGACTGGATAGCAATTTCTCGTATTTTAAATCCCTATTCCCTGTGGATTCGACTACCCACTCACCGGGGTAACTTTTATTACTTCGACAAGGCCGTGCACTTGCGGTACGCAAGCAAAAGGTCGTGTCACACGGCCGTGTGGAATTTCCACACGCCCGTGTGAAATTTCTGGAATGCTGAATTTCGGCTGACAGTAAACAGTAACTTGCTACCGTGTTTTTTCTACAATAAGTTACTGCAGTGCTGCTACAATAGCTGCGCCGAAACGCTCCCAAATTCGTCGTTCTTCATCGAGGCCGTTGAATTGGGCACACAATCAATGGTAGATAGTGCCGATTGCTTCGAGCCTCCTAATTGGTGAAGTCTTCATTGTTAGCATGAGCTAGACTTATTGTGAATGTGACTGCCTTTGTGCCCCTCCAAAGGAGGTTGGCACACACTCATAAATCTATGCTCATGCCTCGTTCCTTGCTTAGTCCGAAAATCTTCCCAACAATGGCAAACACGATCTAACTTCGTTCCTTTCGTTCATTTTATCTTCACAACCCTACAATGCACAAAAGTAAACAATTGTACACTTTTTAGTGATGAAATCTGATTAAATCAATGCTCATTGCAAGATAATAACACTTCGCATTACTATAACACGAGCACTTATCAGGTACCCAGATAATGCTCTTCCTAGGGTTCTTGTTTCAAGTGCAAGACTGAACTACGCTTTCTTAACTGAGTTTTAATGAGTCGTGGAAATCCAAAAGCACAATGTCCCAAATCTAAGGTCAACCTTGGCTATTATCCTACGAGGTCCCGGCAGAGAAGAAACTCTCGACGCCTCACACCACGTATGACTGCTTAAAGCTCTATGGACTCCAAGTGATAAACCCTATTCTGAAATCTAGGTTAAACCCTTTGGTCCAGTTAAATGACGCCTAATCACAACTAAACCCCAGCAGAAAGGAAACTCCAACACTTCATTCTATTATGATTGCAAAGAACTCTTAAAATGTGGAGGTAGGATAAATAACACAGGAATGGAAAGGGAACGCTATGCTCTCTCGACTCACTCTCTTAACCCTCTTTAACAAGGGTTAATCTAATCCAAATGGTGATGGTTACTCGTCAAAAGGATGATTAGATGGATTCTTAACACTAGTGTCACTCTAAGGGAAAATCAAACAACAAGCATACACAAGGTTGAAACTCAATTAAAAACTCAATTAAAGAAAACACAATAGAATCAATAAAACAAGAGTAATCTTGGTTTTGCATGTCCAAGTACCCACTAGGGGTTTAACTCTCCATGGATCAATACAAAATCAAATATAAAATCAAAATAGAATGAAAATGATCCATAGATAAAACCCCTTTAGTTCCATGATGATGATCTCCAAGGGCCTCTTCTTCTTCTCCAAAAACTTCCTCATCAAGCCTAGGGTACACCTCACCGAATCAATACCGACAAAAGCTCCCCTAATAACTCTCCTTTGAAGGAAATTGATATTTAAAACACTAGCAATGCCCCCAAAATCTTCCAAAAACCTTCTCAAAACCCTAGCCATACTCCTTCTCAAAGTTAGGAAGAAGATACCTCAAAAACACATCTGAGCGGCCTTTTATACTTGAGAATCAGGCATCCACATGGCCTTGTGGAATTTTCATACGTCCGTGTGGATTCTCTGTTTCGGCCAGTAAACACACTGCTACAGTAATCTTTGAGCAGTGATTTGCTACATTAGACCGTAAATAGTACCACCCGAGTTCATTTTCTCCATTCGAGACCACACAGTCGGGCACACGCCCGTGTGGTAGGTCAAGTTGCGTTTTATCTTTTGAACATATTGAAACAGCTCTTGAAATATTTGTACAAGCTAGGTCTTGAGTGTATGACTGCCCTTGTGCCATTCCACTTTGTAAATTAATTTGAACGCTCTTGGAAGTTTGCACACACCTTCATGCTTTTAATCCAGGCTTGTATCTTGATCCTTATTCCATGCAAGAGATGTCCCAAAACTACGTTCATGACCTATTTTTTTCATTTTTTTTCTCCTCAACAAGTCTTCACAACCCTAAATGCACAAAAGAACACAGAAACACACGAATGAGCCATAATACCTAATAAAAGTAATGCTCTATGTAAGTAAATCATACTATTTAATATGTATACACAAGCACTCATCAAAAACTATTAGCATGAATCTAAATGGGATTTTCTTTATGTTTTTCATGTGTTTTCATTTATTGATTAATTACATATTGTGTTGCTCCATGGGAGCTAAACCCTAGTTGATACATAGACATGTAAACCCTAGGATTTATTCTTTCATCGACTTTTATTTTGTTTTCTTTTAATTGAGATTTAATTCAGAGTTTCAACCTTATGTGCTTGTTCATTGCTTTTTCCTTTGAGTGACACTTTGGTTGAGAGCTTAATCTAATCATCCTATTAATGAGAGAAATCATCGCTAGGATTAGATTTACCAAGGCTAAAGAGGGTTGAGAGGGTGAGCTGTGACGTAGCGGAGTGTCTCCTTTCCCTTCAAACTTGATTTACCCTAGTGTTGAGTTGAGAAACCCATGAGGGCTAGACCAACCAAGGTTGAAGAGGGTTGAGAGGGTAGAACCTTAGGTAGAGGAGTGCCCCTTTCCCCTTTGAATCAATCGCAACTACCTTTATATTCCTATGAGCGTTAGGCAATCATATGAACCTTAGTGAAGAGAGAGATCACCGTTAGGGTTTATATAGGATTAGGGGTGATAAACGCCTAAATGTGTTCATTTTATACGTATTTATGTTTTACTATTCATGAAATAATTGATGAATCGATGCCATTTTTATGGTTTAATTGGTTTTATTAATGTTACAGGCCTCAAGGAAGCCCAGGTGAGCTCAACAATGCAATTAATTAAGAAATCGACACCAAAAATGATGTTTTAGAGCCAGGCACTATAGCAATACTGTAGCAAGTACTATAGCACGAACGAGTTGGGAAACGGCAAAGTCTTGGGTTTTGTTTAAGGCCATTTTGTTGGCCGTGAAGATGCCCACGAACCTGCAGAACAATGTGCGGTACTGTATCATTTTACTGTAGCACTTCATGTAAATTTTGACAGAAATCCCGAGGCTCTTACAGGTTCCTTCACACCCGTGAACCATACCATTAAGACAACTAGAGAATGGTTTTAAAAGGAGTTTTTAGGGCTTTCGAGCATTCATCTCCTCCTACCTTAGAGATCTCATCTCTATCTCTAGATCCAAAGTAAAGGAAACTGAAAGAAGACATTTTTTGGAGTGGAAATCGAAAGGAGAAGCAAGATTTGGAAATGTCTCCCCTCATCTCCTCATGTAGAGGCTTGTAGAGGACAAGGAAGCCACCCCTTTGGTGGTGTTGTTGGAAGCTTTTCACGGTTTGTTACTCCTTATTCATCACTTGAGGGAGTTTTATGTCACCTTGTTTGGTTGTTTTATGATTTTGAGCATATATTTTGTAAGCATGAACAACTAAACACCAAGGTCACCGGATGTCGATAAATGACACACCCCTTGCGTGTGTACCCCGCAAGTGCACAGGTTGTCAAAGTAATAAAATACCCTGGTGAGTGGGTAGTCGTATCCACAGAGAATAGTTTTCAGAAACAAATGTTATTGCTATTTAGCTATGAAGGAAGTCGATGGTGAGAGAAATATAAATATATATATATATATATATATATATAAATGTAAAAGAAAATAAAAGAGCACAAGAAGAGTAATGAGGGTAGGAGAGGTAATCGATATAAAGATGGGGTACCCGGACAAAGCTCCCCCTAGAACTAATGCTTCTAGTGTAAGACTAGTATTATACCCTCTAATTGATGTCTAATGAGTCATGAAAATCCTTAAGCACATGGTCCCAAACCTAAGGTCAACCGTGACTAGTTCCAACATTATGACCCGGCATTAGGTTTCACTACAACCCTTAACTCTCGTTGACATATCAACTAAGCCCCAGGGGAGTCCATCATCCTAAGCCTCACATTACGTGGAACTGCTTGGGGTTCTAGTGATTCCAAGTGAAAAACCCTGTCCCTAAGTAAAGTTCTAACCCTTTGGTCCAGGTGAAAGAACCCTAGTCTCATTTAAGACCCAGCACTAGATTCAATACAACCCTTCACTCTGTCAGGGGAGTCCATCTTCTAGCACTTCACTCTATTTCGACCGCAAAGAACTCTTGGAATATGGAGGTAGGGAAAATCACACCTGAGGGGAAAGGGGACGTTTCGCTATCTCATGACTCACCCTCTCGACCCTCTCCAATCTCGAGTAGTCTAATTCTATAGGAGTTATCACACCTCCAAAGGACAACCTAGATGACTCTCAACCCTAGTGTCACATTTAAGGGAAAATCAATACAAGAATAAATCAAGATTGGAACTCGATTAAATTCATCAATAAAGAAAGCATAATAAAAGTCATAGAAACAATATCATCCTAGGGTTTACAAGTCCAAATTCCCACTAGGATTTAGCTCTCCATGGAGCAATACAAAATCAATAAAGAGATTAAGAACATATGCATAAAAACCATAAAGAAACCCACCTTATAGATCATATCGATGGTCTTGTCGAACCGCGTGTATTCTCCAACGAATCCCTTGTCAAGCCTAGGGCACCCCTCGCCGAATCGAAGACGACGAAAACTCACCTAATAGCTTTCTTCCAACGGATGTCGATGCTGATGCCGTATAATTGCCTCCAAAAACCTCCAAGAACCTCTCCAAACCCTAGCCAAAAGTCCCCCATAAGATAGGCAAGAGATAGATAGGGGGTCCCCAAATAGATCTGAAAACGGGCTATTTATAGGCTGAAATCGGGCTGAATACGGGGTTTCACACGCCCCTGTGGATCTTCCACACGGTCCTGTGGAATTTCCACACGGGTGTGTGGATTCTCTGTTTTTCTGATTTTCGGCAAACAGCGAACAGTAACTTGCTACAGTATTTCCTAAAAGTATTTTCATCATTCTTCATCGAGGCTATTGAATTGGGCACACAATCAATGGTGGACCATGTCGATTACTTCATTTCTCTTCATTGGCGAAGTTCATTAATGGTACATGAATTAGACTTTTGTGAATGTGACTACCCTTGTGCCCCTCCAATGGAGGTTGGCACACACCCACAAGTCTAGACTCGTGCCTTGTTCCTTGCTTGCTCCGAGAACTCCTCAACAATGGCGAACATAACCTATTCTTACTTTTTTCTTCTCCAAATTGGCTCCACAACCCTACAATGCACTAAAGTACATAAATGCACACAAATTAATGATAAAATCTGAGAAAAGTAATGCTCAATGTAAGATAATAATACTTCGTATTACTATAACACGAGCACTAATCAAACTTCCCCACACTTAAGCTTTTGCTTGTCCTCAAGCAAAAATAAAATATTAAAGTACTTGGAAAGAACAATTGAAAGTGCTCGACCATAGGTTCACCAAAAGTATGCAAAAGAAGCATTCTACAAACAAGGAGAAATTAAAACATCGCATACAAGATATCAATGCTCTAGCTAAAAACTTGAATCAAAAAGGACAACAACTCGATAATGTGTAAGTGTGTGTGAACTCACGCAAGTTAACCGAAAAAGTACTCCTCAAAGCTCTTATTAAAAGAACTTATTTATACACAAGGAAGGAGGTAGTAGATTCACACAACATCTAAGATAGCCCATTCCTAGGAGGCCGCCAAAGATGGCTTTCACACTTTCAATGAGGTAGCTCTTTCTACCGAGGTAATAGCTTTCACGCACCCCATGAGATAGCTCTTTCCCTCATTACGCATAACTTGTATCCGACTTATAAGAGTAGCTACATACTTCATAGGAGGTAGCTCTTTCCACCCCAAATGCACAAATAAAAACTAAACAAATATTCACAAGCTCGCAACAACTTATTTTTTATCTCAAAACAAAACTAAATATTCAATTAAAATGATGATAAACTAGTCCTCAAAACATCGAACTTAAGTTTCCAAAAGGTTTCAAGAGTGAGTAGTGCAAAAGAAATAATCGAGCAAAAATTCCCTAAAATTCAAGTAAAACTAGAGCATGATAGCATACAATGTTAAAAATTCTCCTAAACTCTAAGAATACAACCATTGCAGCTAAAGTGAACCGCCACGGGCTACATGAGCATAAACAATTGAACGCACAATTAAAGGTGTGTGCAATGTGAACTCCAAGCTTTGATATTTTGATCTAGTATAGTTTGGTATTTTGATCTATTTTATTACAATTGGTGTGTTTGAGATTCAAGCTTTGCGTATTTTGATGCATTAGTTTACATGAGAATTCTGTATGTCATTTTCTAGATTATAACTGGTGGTGTGACCAACGCCCTCATACTAGACTCACTTAGCTTGAAGGGGATTCATGTACAATTATACCATGACCATCAGGTATTTGGTACCTGATAAGTGCTTGTGTTATAGTAACGTGAAGCGTTATTATCTTACAATGAACATATCTTTTATCAGATTTTATCACTAAATTGTGTGCATTTGTGTATTCTTATGCATTGTAGGTTTCTGGAGCTAATTTGGAGAAAAAAAACGAAGTAAGATCGTGTTCGCCGTTGTTGGGAGGTTTTCGAACCAAGCAAGGAACAAGGCACGAGCCTAGAATTGTGAGTGTGTGCCAACCTCCTTTGGAGGGGCACAAATACAGTCACATTCACAATAAGTCTAACTCGTGTTGCTTAGGAGAACTTCACCAAGGAGGAGACTTGAAGCAATCGGCACGATCAACCATTGATTGTGTGCCCAAATCAATGGCCTCGATGAAGAACAACGGATTCGGGAGTGTTTCGGCAAGTACTGTAGCAAGCTACTGTTCACTTTCTGCCAAAATTCAAAATTCCAGAGAATTCACACGGGCGAGTGGAAATTCCACACGGCCGTGTGAATTAATTTTCCAGCAAGCCAGAAACTTCACACGCCCGTGCAGAAATTCCACACGGCCGTGTGAAGTCCCGATAAGTTCAAATTTAAAGCCGCACTCAATATTATAAAAGCCCGATTTGGAAACTTTCAAGACATCTTTGGACCAAACATTCTCCCCAGCTTCTGGAGAGTGCGGCTAGGGTTTCGGAGAGGACTTCGCCGAGGTTTGGAGCTCATCATCGGCATCATTACCGACATCCGGCGGACGCACAAGACCACGGCCACACCATACGTAAGGGGGTTTTCATCAATGCTTTTTATTTACACTTCCTTTTATATTTTGATGAACATGTATAGCTCCATGAGGAGCTAAACACCTCGTGGGTATTCGGATTTGTAAAACCCTAGGATTATTATGTTTCTATGACATTGCTATTATGCTTTTCCATTATTGATGAATAAATTTGAGTTTCAATTTTAATTATCTTTTGCTATTGTTTTCCCTTAGCCTTGACACTAGGGTTGAGAGCAATCTAGGTTATCCTTTGGAGGTGTGACAACTCCTATAGGGTTAGACTACTTAGGATTGAAGAGGGTTGAGAGGATGAGTCGTGAGGTAGCGAAACGTTCCCTTTCCCTTCTGGTGTGATTTCTCCCTACCTCCGTTTCCTTGGATAATTAGCTGTCGAGATAGAGTGTTAGGGCTTAATTTAGACCAGGGTTCTTCCACCTGGACCAAAGGGTTGGAACTACATATAGGAACAGGTTTTATCACTAGGAATCTCTAGAGCTTAAAGCAATTCCACGTACTGTTAGGCTTAGGAAGATAGACTCCCCTGGGGCTTAGTTGACAGGTTAACAAGAGTCAAGGGTCGTAGTGAATCCTAATGCCTGGGCATAATGTTGGGGTTAGTCACGGTTGACCTTAAGTTTGGGACCGTGAGTTTAAGGATATCCTCGACTCAATTAACATCAATAGAAAAGTATAATAGCATAGTTTTGCACTAGAAGCATAAGTCCTAGAGGTAGCTTGTCCGGATACCCTATTTCATCCATTGCTAGTCTTTCTCTTTTAACTTTTATTTGCACTTTCTTATCTTTCACCTCTCTGTTTAATTTCTTGTCTTTTAGTATAATTGATTCCATAATCCACTCATCAATTCGATTATCACTTTTCATACACCGCACAACTAAATAGCGAAATCTTGTGTTTTAAATCCCTATTCCCTGTGGATTCGACTACCCACTCACCAGGGTAATTTTATTACTTCGACAAGCCCGTGCACTTGCGGGATACACGCAAGGCGACATGTTAAGTTTTTGGCGCCGTTGCCGGGGAATAGGAGTATTTTTAATACTTGTTTTTGCTACTTTAGTTATGCATTTCGTTTTCTATTTCACACTTTCTTTATCTATCATTGTTCTAATTTTTCTTTTCTTTGATTTTAGCTTCCGAAGGGATGTTTGACTCAAGCGAAGCCTTTGATACACTTGCAGGAATATTTAAAGATGTAGAACAGAAAATGCTGTTGTTTACTGTACAACCAGTTCCAAACTATATTGAGTTCGAGCATTCAGGGAGACATCCTTTTGCAGAAATAGTGGATATTGTTGATCAGTTTTGCATGGGGCAGAATATGAATTATAAATTGGGCAGTGTATTGGACGACTTTGATAAATCAGCCCTAGCTTTTTCAAGTGGTAACACAGAAGAAACAATAGAAAAGGTCCTTGCACAGTTTGAATCAGGTTATTGGTAGCACAAGCAAGAAGTATTTTCAATGGGAATTATAGACCTAACAGAGGAAGCTTGTGAGTTAGGGACTACAGTGGAACCCCAGGATCAACCCAAGGAGTGGGATTTGAAAAAGGGTTCAGGTTGTATTAATGAAAAGCAAGTTACTCAATTTGAAGAAATTGATAGATTAAAGGAAAGCTGACTTCGACCATCTATTGAAGAGCCACCTGATTTGGAGTTGAAAACACTTCCCGAGCATTTAGAGTATGCATTTTTGGCAAAAGAAATGAAGTTAACCGTGATTATAGCATCAAATCTTTCTTTGGACCAAAAGGCTAAGCTGGTGAATGTATTGAAGAAACACAAGTCTGCCCTGGCATGGAAAATTGCAGACTTAAAGGGAATAAACCCCTCATTTTGCACGCATAAGATTTTAATGGAGGATAATTTCAAATCAGTGATCCAACCCCAAAGAAGACTAAACCCGCACATGAAGGAAGTTGTAAAGGCAGAGGTGGTGAAACTACTGCATGCAGGGATCATTTATCCTATTCCTGATAGTGCTTGGGTGAGCCCAACGCAAGTGGTTCCGAAGAAAGGAGGGATGACAGTGATTAAGAATGAAAGAAATGAACTCATCCCAACTAGAACGGTCACAGGATGGAGAGTTTGCATTGAATACAGAAGGCTGAATGATGCAACCCGGAAGGCTCACTTCCCAATGCCTTTTATTGACCAGATGTTGGAGCAATTGGCAGGGCACCATTTTTACTATTTCCTAGATGGGATGTCAAGATACTTTCAGATTCCTATTGCTCTGGAAGATCAAGAGAAGACAACTTTTACTTGTCCCTACGGGACTTTTGCATACAGACGGATATCATTCGGGCTATGCAATGCGCCTGCCACATTCCAACGTTATATGACTGCTATCTTCGACGACCTTATCGAAAACATAATGGAAGTGTTTATGGATGATTTCTCTGTATTTGGTGACTCCTTCGACATATGTTTGAAGAACTTAGAAAGAGTGTTGATAAGATGTGAGGAGATAAATCTTATGCTAAATTGGGAGAAGTGTCACTTCATGGTTCAGGAAGGTATTGTTCTCGGGCATAAGATTTCCTATATGCGTATGGAGGTGGATAAGACAAAAATGGAAGTCATAGATAAGCTTCCTCCACCAACAAACGTTAAGGGAATTCGGAGTTTTCTGGGGCATGCAGGCTTCTATAGGCAGTTCATTAAGGATTTTTCGAAGATCACTCAACCGTTGACTAAGCTCCTTGAAAAAGATGCTTCGTTTGATTTTGGGAAAGATTGTGCAGCAGCTTTTGATGTGTTAAAAGAAAAATTAGTTCAAGCTCCAATCTTGATCACCCCAGACTGGAAGGAACTGTTTGAGCTTATGTGCGATGCTAGTGACTATGCTGTCGGAGCAATTTTGGGACAACGGAAGGGCAAGCAATTCCAACCTATTTATTATTCGAGTAAGACTCTCACAGATGCACAGGAAAATTACACTACTACAGAGAAGGAATTATTAGCGGTGGTGTTTGCCCTGGATAAGTTCAAGCTGTATCTTATCTTATCAAGAGTCATCGTGTTTACTGACCATTCAGCTCTCCGTTACCTCATGAACAAAATTGATACGAAACCAAGATTGATCCGTTGGATACTACTCTTACAGGAGTTCGATATGGAGATAAAGGATAAGAAAGGAACTGAAAACGTGGTGGCAGATCATTTGTCGCGGTTGGAAGGTAGCATTGGGCAAGAGCCATCAAGCAATGAGATCAATGAGTTCTTCCCAGAAGAACACTTGTATTCAATTCAGAAATCAACATCATCAGGTAATACTCCATGGTTTGCAGATTTTGCTAATTACTTGTCAGGGAAGGTCCTCAAACAAGGGCTCACATTCCAACAAAAGAAGAAGTTCTTCAGTGATTTGAAGAACTATTTCTGGGAAGGTCCATTCCTCTTCCACATTTGTGCAGATCATATAGTTCGGAGATGTGTATCACGGGAGGAAGGATGGGATATCCTTACTCATTGTCATTCAGGCCCAGTTGGGGGCCATTATGCATCAAGTAGAACCGCAGAAAAAGTCTTGGCTGAAGGATTCTATTGTCCGACACTATTTCACAATGCGCACCAGTTTGTTCTTCGATCTGATAATTGTCAAAGGGCAGGGAATTTATCTCGGCGGGATGAGATGCCTCAGAACCCTATGCAATTCTGTGAGGTTTTCGATGTTTGGGGCATTGATTTCATGGGGCCGTTTCCAAAATCTAATGGGAAACAGTACATATTAGTGGCAGTTGATTATGTCTCCAAATGGGTTGAAGCACAAGCATTGCCAAGTAATGATGCTAGAACGGTGGTAAAATTTTTAAAGAGGTTGTTTACCCGGTTTGGAACTCTACGAATCATTATTAGTGATCGACGGACCCATTTTTGCAATGCCCAATTAGAAAAAGTGTTGAAACGATATGGGGTACGACACTGCCTTGCCACTCCTTATCATCCACAAACTAGTGGTCAAGTGGAAGTCACAAATAGAGAACTCAAGCGAATCTTGACAAAGTCTGTGGAATAAGGGAAGCAGGATTGGTCTGAGCGGTTGGATGACACACTTTGGGCCCATCGTACAGCGTACAAGACCCCAATAGGAACCACTCCGTACAATCTGGTTTACGGGAAGTCATGTCATCTACCCGTAGAACTTGAACATAAAGCATATTGGGCAATCAAGGCAATGAACTTTGATTTGAGAAGAGCCAGTGAACAAAGACTACTTCATCTTAATGAGCTCGATGAATGGAGGTTGAAAGCATATGAGAATGCTAGAATTTACAAGGAGAAGATTAGAAAGTGGCATGACAAGCATATCAAATTGCCTAAGGAGTTCAAAGTCGGTGACCAAGTTCTACTATTCAATTCCCAGCTACGACTCTTTCCCGGGAAACTAAAGACTAGATGGTTTGGCCCATACACAGTCACTCAAGTATCACCCCAAGGATCAATTGAGATCACTCATCCGGAGAAGGATATGTTCAAAGTAAACTGACACCGGCTGAAGCCATACTTTGGCGGAGAGGTTTGTAATGATGACAAGGAAATATTCTTTCTTAAGCCGCTGTAAGGTAAGCCAGGTACGTCAAGCTAAGTGACGTTAAACAAACGCTTCTTGGAAGGCAACCCAAGGTTTTTACATGCTTTCCTAGGATCTAGTCTAGTTTAGTTTAGTTTTAGCATGAATAAATGATAAGTGCTCGTGTTATAGTAATGCCAAGTGTTATTATCTTGCAATGAGCATTAATTTAATCAGATTTTATCACTAAAAACTGTGCAATTGTTTACTTTTGTGCATTGTAGGGTTGTGAAGATAAAATGAAGGAAAGGAACGAAGTTAGGTCGTGTTTGGCATTGTTGGGAAGATTTTCAGACCAAGCAAGGAGCAAGGCGTGAGCATAGACTTGTGAGTGTGTGCTAACCTCCTTTGGAGGGGCACAAAGGCAGTCACATTAACAATAAGTCTAACTCATGCCAACAATGAGAACTTCACCAATTAGGCGATTCGAAGCAATCGGCACCATCTACCGTTGATTGTGTGCCCAATTCAACTGCCCGATGAAGAACGACGAATCCGGGAGCGTTTTGGCACAATACTGTAGCAGTACTGCAGCAAATTATTGTATCAAAACCACTGTAGCAAGTTACTGTTCACAGTCGGCCGAAAATCAGAATTCCAGAAACTTCACACGGGCGTGTGGAAATTCCACACGGCCGTGTGAAATCCCGTTTTCAGCAAATTTAAAGCCGCGACTCCACATTATAAAAGCCCGATTTGGAGACTTTTTGATATATCTTTTGACCTATTCTTCTCCCCAACTTCTGGGAGTGCGGCTAGGGTTATGGAGAGGACTTCGTGGAGGTTTAGAGCGCGTCATCGGCACCGTCACCGACGTCCGGCAGCCGCACAAGACCACGGCCACACCATACGCAAGGGGGTTTTCATCTATGTCTTTACTTTGTGTTATATTTCATACATTGATGAACATGTATACCTCCATGACGGTTATCATGTATCTTTGACATTGTTATTATGCTTTTCCATTATTGATGAATAAGAATTGAGTTTCAATCTTGATTTTATTTTGCTATTGTTTTCCCTTAGATGTGACACTAGGGTTGAGAGCAATCTAGGTTTTCCTTTGGAGGTGTGACAACTCCTATAGGATTAGACTATTCAAGATTGAAGAGGGTTGAGAGGGAGAGTTGTGAGGTAGCGATGTACCCCTTTCCCTTCCGGTGTGATTTCTCCCTACCTCCGTTTCCTTGATTTATTAGCGGTCAAGATAGAGTGAAGTGCTATGTAGATAAACTCCCCTGGGGCTTAGTTACGCGAGTAACAGAGTGAAGGGTTGAAGTGAATCCTATGCACTTGGGCTTAATCTAGACTAGGGTTCTTCCTCCTAGACCAAAGGGTTAGAACTACACATAGGAACAGGTTTAATCACTAGGAATCCCTAGAACTTAATGCAATCCTACGTAGTGTGAGGTTTAGGTAGATGTACGCCCCTGGGACTTAATCGTGCGAACGATAGAGTGAAGGGTTGTTATGAATCCTAATACCGGGGCATAATGTTGGGGTTAGTCACGGTTGACCTTAGGTTTGGGACCGTGAGTCTAAGGATTTCCTCGACTCAATTAGCATCAATAGGAAGGTATAACAGCATAGTCTTGCACTAGAAGCATAGATCCTAGCGGTAACTTGTCCGGATACCCCACTTCATTCATTGTTAAATCCACCTTAATCTCTTTTTCTTGCACTCTCTAATCTTTCACCTCTCTCTATTTAATTTCCTCTCGTTTAGTATAGTTGTTCTCACAATTCACACACGAATCGATTATTACTTTTCCGTACTTCGCATAGTTTTAATAGTGAAATCTCATACTCTAACTCCCTATTTCCTGTGGATTCGACTACCCTCTCACCGGGGTAACTTTTATTACTTCGACAAACCCGTGCAATTTCTGGGAGCCTGTCAATAAAAGCCTTAGTTTTGGTGTCCTAATATTTACAATGCATATGCTGCAATAATTTTTATGGATTGTTGATGTTTTCGGGGAGTCGGTTGAGCATGTTTTCTATGGTATCTGGTCATGTTTTGATGGTTTTCACAGGCTCCAAGCATTGTATATGTGTTTCTGAATTTTTCTGTGAGTCGTAAATTTTTCTAAGTAAACCAAAGAAAACACACGGCTGTGTGGAATTAACACACATGCGTGTGTTACCACTTAGGGCTCAACCAGAGAGGGCATAGCGGCGTGACTTTGCCCCTGTGAAAAAAACACAGAAGAGCCCCACGGCCGTGTGGAATTTCCACACGCCCGTGTGAGAACCTCCAGAACTTACACTCTCATTCCAGAGAATCCACAAGGGCGTGACCTTGCCCCTGTGAGTACCCATGTCTTCTAAGACACGGCCGTGTGAAAGTCTGCAGAGTATCCTTTTTTTTTTCCTTTCCCTGAGAATACACAGGGGCGTGTGGCTGCCCCTGTGGGAGAGTTTTTGTTGGAAATTCATATAGAGGACAAGGCCAAGGCAACCCGTACAGTGGAACATATAATCCGGGGTGGAAGAACCATCCGAATTTTTCTTCGAGCAATCAAGGACAGTCACAACAGAAAAATAGTGCACCACCGGGATTTCAAAGCCAACAAGCTCCGAATTTAGAAAGCCGAGTGACCGGGCTAGAAGGAAAGATGACCGATCTTGAGAGAGTGCTTACACGGTTCGTTTCTTCATCGGATGCTAGATTTCAGTCGGTGGAGGCTACTCTTCGCAATCACACCGCCTCCCTACATAATTTGGAAAATCAAGTAGGGCAAATTGCGAAGACATTGGCGGAAAGGCCTCAAGGTAGTTTGCCTAGCAATACGGAGACTAACCCAAGGGAACAACTTAAGGCAATTACCTTGAGAAGTGGGAAAGAGGTCGAGATAACTCTCCCTCTAGAGAAGACAAATGAAGCAACCGCAGCAGAAGAAGTAGGGAAAGAAGCTCCAAAAGAGAAGGAGATGGCACCACCCCCCTACAAACCAAGGATCCCCTACCCTTCGAGGTTGAAGAATGACCAAGACAACGAACAATACAAGAAATTTCTGGGTATCTTCAAGTAATTGCACATCAACATACCATTCGCGGAAGCATTAGCCCAAATGCCCAAGTACGTGAAGTTCCTAAAAGACCTTTTAACCAATAAGTGGAAGTTGGAGGAGAGTGCAGTTGTAGTACTTGATGCAAATTGCTCGGCCGTCTTGCAAAAGAACATGCCGAGTAAGAGAAAAGATCCCGGGAGTTTTATCATACCTTGCAACATTGGCAATCTGGGTGAGGAGATGGCATTGGCCGATTCGGGGGCAAGCATCAATGTCATGCCCTATACCTTCTTCCAAAAGCTAGGCTTGGGCGAGCCTAGACCCACTCGGATGACACTTCAACTTGCGGATCGATCGGTGAGGCATCCGAGGGAAATTGTGGAAGATGTCTTGGTAAAAGTGGACAAGTACATCTTTCAGGTGGACTTTGTCGTGCTTGATGTGGATGAGGATGTTGAAGTACCGTTAATTCTTGGGAGGCCTTTCTTGCGCACTTCCAAGGCTTTGATAGACATGGACGGTGGAGAGCTCACACTTAGAGTCGGAGATGATAAGCTCACCTATCGCCTCGCCGAAGCCATGAGGCATTCTCTTGATTTTGATGACACTCTATATTATCTTGATGCTACTGATGAGTGTATTGATGAATATGTGCAGGAAATGTTAAACCCGGATCCATATGAAGGATGGCCGGACCAAGATGTGGAGATCGAAGAAGAAGAGGTACTTATGCTTGGTCCAGTTCAGACAGACGTCAAGATGGAGAAGGAACGTATGAAGAAGATGCTTCGGAGGTTGAAGAGGTCGAGAAGACGCCACAAGAAGAACCCCAACAAGAAAGGGGATGAACATTCACGGAGTAAGGGTGTTTCACCCGTCTGTGGTAACAAACTCGACAACTCTCCCTCTACTCTACAAAGATTATGTAATGCATGCTTTCAGGTTGTAGAGAAGAGGGCAACTTCTATTCATGAACCACCATAAGGTAAGATCAGGTACGTCAAGCTTAGTGACGTTAAACAAGCGCTTCTTGGGAGGCAACCCAAGGTTTTACAGTTTTTCTAGGACCTAGTTTAGTTAGGATGAATAAAAGTCTTAGTGTTGATGTCTTGAAGTTTCAATGCATGTGCTGCAAATTCGATCATGGATTATTGATATTTTCGTGTGATTTAATGTTAATTGACAAAGTTTGAGTCGGTTGAGTGTGTTTTCTATGGTCTCTGGTCGTGTTTTTATGGTTTATACAGGCTCTAAGTGTTTTAAAAGAATTTCTGAATTTTTTGGAAAAGTCTGTGAATTTTTCTGAGTAACCAGAGAAAACACACGGCCGTGTGGAAATTTCACACGGCCGTGTGTTTATAAATCAGAGCTCAACCAGTCAGGGCACAGGGGCGTGACCTTGCCCCTGTGAAAAACTTAAGAAGGGGCACACGGCCGTGTGGAATTAACACACGACCGTGTGGAATTAACACACGGCCGTGTGGAAATTCGCAGAACTTAAACTCTTTTCCAGAGTGTCCACAGGGGCGTGTGGGTGCCCCTGTGAGTGCCACTGTGCCAAGGCACACGACATGTGAAACTCTGCAGAGATAACCCCTTCTTCCCGAGAATACACAGGGGCGTGTGGGTGCCCCTGTGGATGAGCTTGTGAAAGGCACACGGCTGTGTGGATTATTCACACGGCCGTGTGAAACACTTGGTATTTCTCGGGCAAGCCAGAGAGGTCACAAGGGTGTGTGATATGCCCCTGTGGCCAGCCTTGTTCTTGGCCAGGTTGGGCACACGGCCGTGTGGAATTAACACACGGCCGTGTGAAATTTTTCAGAGACTTACTGTGTTTTCCCGTGAATCCACAAGGCCGTGTATCGGCCCCTGTGGATCTTCCTGTGTAGGCACACGGCCGTGTGGGGTAGCCCAGAGAGTGAACAGAACACAGGGGCATGTGTCGGTCCCTGTGAACCCTAATTTAGAGGCACACGGCCGTGTGGCATTGTCACACGGCCGTGTGAATTCCCAGAACTTCAAAAGCTGCGCGATTTCTTTTTGTTTTTCACTCGTGCCTCTTGACATTTTCATTCTAAACTCTTCTCCTACCCTCTATACTATTTCCCCGACTGTCTCTGAGCTTTTTGGAGGATTTTATTGGAGTTTTCCGGCCGATTTCTCAATTGTATTCGTCCACACCGTCGGTAAGAACTCCAACCCCTTTTTCTTCGTCAATCATTGATTTAATTCATTCTTTTTGTTTATTTCGCTTGTTTTGAATGAGTTATACTTATGCGAACATGTTTATATTAGAATTAGAATGAATTGAAGTGTAAATTTTGGATTTTTAGCCCACGGCCGTGATGTTCTGTCCGCCAGAAGCTTCACACGGCCGTGTGGAATTAACACACGGCCGTGTGGATTTCTGCAGAGTGAGTTTTTGAACTGATCTTTGAAAATTTTCTTTTGCAACTTTGCAGATATGGCTTCTAGGTCTAAGAAGTCGGCTGGGAAGCGTCAGCGTGAGCCTACCCCACCTCCCGAAGAGGTAGATTTCCCATCACCTGAGCATCGGGAATGGTTCAAGCGATAATCAGACCTCCGCTTTGGACAGAGCCGTTTCCCCGATTTGAGCATTCTACGGGACATTCATGGGGAAGCAGAGATGGTAGGTGAGGTCGAGGAGCTCCTCTCAGTGGGGAACTGGAGCAGACTCCTTTCCATTCGAGAGCCAGCGATCAGATCACTTACGCTGGAGGTGCTCTCCTCATTCGAGTTCAACCGGGGGTACGACAGTTTCACCGATGTTGATACCATTCAGTTCCAGGCCCTCGGTCGACACTTCTCTTTGAGTATAACCGAGTTTTCAGTACGGATGAGACTGTATGATCAGGCACACACCGAGACAAAGCAGTACGCATTGCTACCCACAGACTGCCCGGGTACTTTGACCCCGCAGCGTGCGTACAGTAGGTTATGTGGCCAGGGACAGTACGAGCCAGGAGTGTCCAAGGCCACATATTTGACCAGGGCCTCGTACAGGTACCTCCATGCTATTCTCAGCCGATGAGTGAGCGGCAGGGGAGACAGTACGGGGGTTCTGAGCTGTCAGGAGCTCCTGTACCTATATTCGATGGTAGAGGGAAAGCCACTCAACCTGGGGCATATTGTAGCAGAGTACATCCGCCATCAGGACCAGTACCCCAGGGTGGGAGTGATCTTCTCAGGCCCGTATATCACGTGATTGATTATGGGGTTAGGACTTCGAGACGGAGTACGTGGCGCTGAGAGGACTTCTACACTGGCTCCGTTAGGCATGGTGACCTTGAGGATGATGGGGATGGTCCGCAGATCAGGACCAGGAGTTTACACTTTGATCATTCCTCGTACAGATCAGGCCGAGGGGTCACAGGCAGCATTAGAGCCACCCCTAGCGGACACAGAGACCGAGGTACCACCCACCGCGCCAGAGCCACCTCCGGTGCGTATCTTCTCTCCTTCCTGAGGCCAGGATCGACTGGAGTGCCTCGAAAGCGCAGTGGGGGTGCTACAGGCAGAGGTGGCTGAGGTCAGGGCCACACAGGTAGCGCAGCACACAGAGGTCATGGCTCGATTACATAGCATACAGCAGTTACTCGAGCGAGCCATGACTTCACCATTCGTGGTCCGACCCCGAGCTTCCACTCCTCCACTACCAGCATTACCAGCACCAGTAGCAGCAGATCCACCATCACCGACATAGCCTTCAGCAGCACCAGAGGCTTCTATTCAGGACACTGACGCTGAGGCGTCTTAGATTTTATTTTTATTTGATTTTCATTCTTGTATTTTCTATTTTATTTTGGACTAGTATTACTTAGAAAGGACTCTCCTTCTGAGTTTATCTTTTATTTAGCTTTTCTTTTATCTCGAGTTGTATTTCATTTTCATATTTTATATACTCGAGTTTTTATTGAGCTATACTGAACCCATTGAGACTCAACTCTCAATGCACCTAGCTCCATCAAATGCAGCACTTGGAGTTCAGGGGAGTAATGTTTCAATTGCCTACTTCCACACTAATTATTTTACAATTCTTATTTTTTTAATTGTGCTTGCATGCGTACATTGAGGACAATGTACATCTTAAGTGTGGGGGGGGAGTTCACATTGCACACACATTTACTTGTGCGTTCAATTGCTTATGCTCATGTAGCCTATGGCGGTTCACCTTAGTTGCAACGGTTGTATTTGATAAGTGCTTGTGTTGTAGTAACGCGAAGCGCTATTATCTTACAAATGAACATACTTTTTATCAGATTTTATCACTAAATAGTGTGCATTTGTGTATTCTTGTGCATTGTAGGTTCGTGGAGCTAAGTTGGAAAAGAAGAACGAAGTTAGGTCATGTTCGCCATTGTTGGGAGGTTTTCGAACCAAGCAAGGAACAAGGCACGAGGTTAGACTTGTGAGTGTGTGCCAACCTCCTTTGGAGGGGCACAAAAGCAGTCACATTCACAACAAGTCCAACTCGTGTAGCTTAGGAAAACTTCACCAAGAAGGAGACTTGAAGCAATAGGCACGATCTACCATTGATTGTGTGCCCAATTCAATGGCCTCGATGAAGAAACAAAGTATTCGGGAGCATTTCGGAGAGTATTGTAGCAGCACTGTAGCTTGTTGATGTAGCAAAATCACTGTAGCAAGTTACTGTGCACTTCTGCCAAAAATCATGATTCCAGAGAATTCACACGGGCGTGTGGAATTAACACACGGCCGTGTGAAGTAATTTTCCAGCAAGACAGAGACTTCACACGGGCGTGTGGAATTAACACACGGCCGTGTGAATTAATTTTCCAGCAAGCCAGAGACTTCACACGGGCGTGTGGATTAATTTTTCAGGAAGACAGAAACTTCACACGGGCTTGTGGAAATTCCACATGGCCGTGTGAAGCCCCGATAACTTCAAATTTAAAGCCGCACTCAGCCTATTTTAAGCCCGATTGGGAGGCTTTTTGAGACATCTTTTGACCTATCTTTCTCTCCAACTTCTGGAGAGTGCGGCTAGGGTTTCGGAGAGGACTTTGTGGAGGATTGGAGCGCGCCATCGGCATCGTCACCGACGTTCGACGGCCGCACAAGACCACGGCCACACCATACGCGAGGGGGTTTTCATTGATGTCTTTAGTTTGTGTTTTATTTCATACATTGATGAACATGTATAGCTCCATGAGGAGCTAAACCCCTCGTGGGTATTCGGACTTGTAAAACTCTAGGATAATTATGTTTCTTTGACATTGTTATTATGCTTTTCCATTAATTGATGAATAAATTCGAGTTTCAATTTTAGATTTCTTGTGCTATTGTTTTCTCTTAGCCGTGACACTAAGGATTGAGAACAATCTAGGTTATCCTTTGGAGGTGTGACAACTCCTATAGGATTAGACTACTTAAAATTGAAGAGGGTTGAGAGGGAGAGTTGTGAGGTAGCACCATACCCCTTTCCCTTCCATTGTGATTTCTCCCTACCTCCGATTACTTGATTTATTAGAAGTCAAAATAGAGTGTAGTGTTAGGTAGACAAACTCCCCCAAGGTTTTGGGGTGACGTGAATCCTACGCACTGGGGCTTAATTTAGACTACGGTTCTTCCTCCTGGACCAAAGGGTTAGGACTACTTCACATAGGAACAGGTTTTATCACTAGGAGTCCCTAGAGCTTTAAGCAACCCCACGTAGTGTTAGGCTTAGGTAGAAATACTCCCCTGGGGCTTAGTTGAGCAATCAACAGAGTGAAGGGTTGACGTGAATCCTATTGTAGGGACATAGTGTTGGGGTTAGTCACGATTGACCTTAGATTTGGGACCGTGTGTTTCAGGATTTTCCTCGACTCAATTAACATCAATAGGAAAGTATAATAGCATAGTCTTGCACTAGAAGCATAAGTCCTAGAGGTAACTTGTCCTGATACCCTATTCTCACTTATTCCTAGTCTCTCTCTTTTTACTCGTTGCTTGCACTTTTCTCTCTTTCATCTTTCTATTTACTTGCCTTGCATCTACTCTAATTTTCATAAATTCACTTATCACTCTGATCATTGTTTCTTTTCGTATATCGCACGACTGGATAGCAATTTCTCGTATTTTAAATCCCTATTCCCTGTGGATTCGACTACCCACTCACCGGGATAACTTTTATTACTTCGACAAGGCCGTGCACTTGCGGTACGCACGCAAAAGGTCGTGTCAGTATTCTTATAGTTTAGGAGAATTTTTAACATTGTGTCCTATCATGCTCTAGTTTCTACTTGAATTTTAGGAATTTTTTGCTCGATATTCTCATATTGCACAACTTACTCTTGGAATCTTTTGGAAACTCAATCTTGAAGTTTTTAAGGACAAGTTTATCGTCGTTCTTAGTTTTACTTTGGAAAATGCATAAAAAAAATGAAAAAATATGGAAAAGAGAAAAGAAAAAAAGTATATGAGTTTGTAAATATTAGCTTTGATTTAATTATGCATTTGGGGTGGAAAGAGCTACCGCCTATGAAGTATGTAGCTACTCTCATAAGTCGAATACAAGTTATGCCCTAATGAGAGAAAGAGCTATCTCATGGGATGCGTGAAAGCTACTACCCCGGTAGAGAGAGCTACCTCCTCGAAAGTGTGAAAGCCGCCTTTGGCGGCCGCCTAGGAGAGGGCTACCTTCAAGGATGTGTGAAGCTACTACTTCCTCCCCTATTTTTGTTTTTGTATATAAATAAGTCCTTTCTAACCAAAGTTTGAGGAGTACTCGTTGGTTCTCTCGAGTGAGATTGCACACACTAACACATTTTTGAGTTTTCATCCTTTTTGATTCGAGTTTTTAGCTAGAACAATGGTAACCTTATGCAATGTTTTGATATTAACTTACTTGTAGAATGCTTCTTTTGCATACTTTTGGTGAACCTAAGGCCGAGCACTTTCAATTGTTCTTCCCAAGTACTTTCACGTTCTATTTTTGCTTGAGGACAAGCAAAAGCTTAAGTGTGGGGGGATTTGATAAGTGCTCGTGTTATAGTAATGCGAAGTGTTATTATCTTGCAATGAGCATTAATTTAATCAGATTTTATCACTAAAAATTGTGCAATTGTTTACTTTTGTGCATTGTAGGGTTGTGAAGATAAAATGAAGGAAAGGAACGAAGTTAGGTCGTGTTTGGCATTGTTGGGAAGATTTTCGGACCAAGCAAGGAGCAAGGCATGAGCATAGACTTGTGAGTGTGTGCCAACCTCCTTTGGAGGGGCACAAAGGCAGTCACATTCACAATAAGTCTAACTCATGCCAACAATGAGAACTTCACCAATTAGGCGATTCGAAACAATCGGCACGATCTACCGTTGATTGTGTGAACAATTCAACGGCATCGATGAAGAACGACGAATCCAGGAGCGTTTTGGCACAATACTGTAGCAGTACTGCAGCAAATTATTGTATCAAAAACACTGTAGCAAGTTACTGTTCACAGTCGGCCGAAAATCAGAATTCCAGAAACTTCACACGGGCGTGTGGAAATTCCACACGGCCGTGTGAAATTTAAAGCCGCGACTCCACATTATAAAAGCCCGATTTGGAGACTTTTTGATATATCTTTTGACCTATTCTTCTCCCCAACTTCTGGGAGTGCGGCTAGGGTTATGGAGAGGACTTCGTGGAGGTTTAGAGCGCTTCATCGGCACCGTCACCGACGTCCGCCGGCCGCACAAGACCACGGCCACACCATACGCAAGGGGGTTTTCATCTATGTCTTTACTTTGTGTTATATTTCATACATTGATGAACATGTATACCTCCATGACGGTTATCATGTATCTTTGACATTGTTATTATGCTTTTCCATTATTGATGAATAAGAATTGAGTTTCAATCTTGATTTTATCTTGCTATTGTTTTCCCTTAGATGTGACACTAGGGTTGAGAGCAATCTAGGTTTTCCTTTGGAGGTGTGACAACTCCTATAAGATTAGAATATTCAAGATTGAAGAGGGTTGAGAGGGAGAGTTGTGAGGTAGCGATGTACCCCTTTCCCTTCCGGTGTGATTTCTCCCTACCTCCGTTTCCTTGATTTATTAGCGGTCAAGATAGAGTGAAGTGCTATGTAGATAAACTCCCCTGGGGCTTAGTTACGCGAGTAACAGAGTGAACGGTTGAAGTGAATCCTATGCACTTGGGCTTAATCTAGACTAGGGTTCTTCCTCCTAGACCAAAGGGTTAGAACTACACATAGGAACAGGTTTAATCACTAGGAATCCCTAGAACTTAATGCAATCCCACGTAGTGTGAGGTTTAGGTAGATGTACTCCCCTGGGACTTAATCGTGCGAGCGATAGAGTGAAGGGTTGTTGTGAATCCTAATACCGGGGCATAATGTTGGGGTTAGCCACGGTTGACCTTAGGTTTGGGACCGTGAGTCTAAGGATTTCCTCGACTCAATTAGCATCAATAGGAAGGTATAACAGCATAGTCTTGCACTAGAAGCATAGATCCTAGAGGTAACTTGTCCGGATACCCCACTTCATTCATTGTTAAACCTCCTTAATCTCTTTTTCTTGCACTCTCTAATCTTTCACCTCTCTCTATTTAATTTCCTGTCTTTTAGTATAGTTGTTCTCACAATTCACACACGAATCGATTATTACTTTTCCGTACTTCGCATAGTTTAATAGTGAAATCTCAAACTCTAACTCCCTATTCCCTGTGGATTCGACTACCCTCTCACCGGGGTAACTTTTATTACTTCGACAAACCCGTGCACTTTCGGGGAGCCTGTCAATAAAAGCCTTAGTTTTGGTGTCCTAATATTTACAATGCATATGCTGCAATAATTTTTATGGATTGTTGACGTTTTCGTGTGCCTAAACGATAATTGATGAAGTTTGAGTCGGTTGAGCATGTTTTCTATGGTATCTGGTCATGTTTTGATGGTTTTCACAGGCTCCAAGCATCGTATATGTGTTTCTGAATTTTTCTGTGAGTCGTAAATTTTTCTAAGTAAACCAAAGAAAACACACGGCTGTGTGGAATTAACACACATGCGTGTGTTACCACTTAGGGCTCAACCAGAGAGGGCATAGCGGCGTGACTTTGCCCCTGTGAAAAAAACCACAGAAGAGCCCCATGGCCGTGTGGAATTTCCACACGCCCGTGTGAGAACCTGCAAAACTTACACTCTCATTCCAGAGAATCCACAAGGGCGTGACCTTGCCCCTGCGAGTACCCATGTCTTCTAAGACACAGCCGTGTGAAAGTCTGCAGAGTATCCTTTTTTTTTTCCTTTCCCTGAGAATACACAGGGGTGTGTGGCTGACCCTGTGGGAGAGTTTTTGAAAGGCACACGGCCGAGTGGAACACTTAGAGTTCTCGGGACAAACCAAAGAAGTCACAAGGGCGTGTGGTCACCCCTGTGGCTTGCCTTGTGCTGAGCCAAGTTGGGCACACGGCTGTGTGATAATTTCCAGAGACCTTCGGTTTTCCCCGAGGGTCCACAGGGGTGTGTACCTGCCCCTGTGGAACTCCCCTATGAAGGCACACGACCGTGTGGGGATATTACACGGCCGTGTGGGTTAGTTCAAAGAGAAAACCAGAGTGCACACATGGGTGTGTGTGGGCCCCTATGAACCCTAATTTCGGAGGCACACGGCCGTGTGTAACTACCACACTGCCGTGTCAAAACCCAGAACTTCAAATATCACAATATTTCTTTGATTTACAGTTGTGCCTCTAGTTTTCTCCACTCAGAACACCTCTCCGATCTTCGTTATAGATATTCCGATCATCTCTGAGCGTTTTTGAGGTTTTATTTGAAGTTTTCCCCATCTACACCATAGGTAACAATGTCAAACCCTTCTTCTTTATCAATCCAAATTTAATTTGTTTATATTAATTATTTCGCTTGTTTTACATAATCAAACTATTTACAAATAAGATTACAAAGTTGTTGAAACGAATTTTTGTGTGAACATGGAGATTTGAGTCCACAACCTTGCAGCCATGTCCGCCCGACAATTCACAGGGGCGTGTGGAATTTCCACACGACCGTGTGGATCCCAGCAGAATGAATTAATTGATTTCCTTTTGAATTCTTTTCAGGGATGGCAACCAGGTCAAAGAAAGAAACCAACAAGAGGGCACGAGAACACTCTCCAGAACCGACAACCTTCGTCACGTCTGAGCACTGAGAAAGATAAAGAAGATTGGCGAAACTCAAGTTCGGGCAATCTCGATACTTCGACGTAGACTGCTTAAGAACAACCGAATGGGGTAATGATATGTCGGACAAGATTGAAGAGCTTGTCGCAGTAGGGAGTTGGAAGAGCTTGCTGTCTATTCAAGACCCAGATAACCGTCTGCTTACTTTGGAGGTGCTCTCGTCTTTTGAGTTTGACAAATCAAGTAGAGGATTGAAGAGTGCCAATGCTATACAGTTTCAGGCTTTTGGGCATGAGTACAGTATGTCACTAACGCAGTTTTCCATCCATATGGGTTTGTACGATGAAGCCTTCACTGAGACAGAGGAATACGAGAACCTTCCGACTGACTATCCCTGCAATTTGCCCCCTCAAGGAGCTTACCAAGTATTATGTGGATAAGGGCAATATGAGCCAGGGATATCGAAGGCTACTTGTCTATCGTGGCTGGCCTATAGATACATTCACGCTATTCTAAGTAGGTCAGTAAGCGGCCGGGGTGACAATACAGTGGTCCTTAGCCGGCAGGAGCTCCTCTACCTACATTCGATGGTATAGAGCGAGCCGCTTCATCTTGGTTACGTTCTCACAGAGTATATATGGCATCTAGGGCAGTATCCAAGGCTTTGAGCCATCTTTTCAGGACCATACGTTACAAGACTTATGAAAGGAATGGGCCTTCGGGCAGCGGTTAGAGGGATAGAGAAGACTGTCATACCTTTTCCTATCAGCCTGGAGATGTTGAGACAAATGGGCATGGCCAAGAAATGTTATCAGACTTATGCACTGAACTGGCCGGAAGATTATCCAGCCAAGGGGTCACAGGCAGCATTAGAGCCACCCGCGGGCCAGGCAAATGCCGAGGCACCACCCACAGCATCGGAGCCACCCCCAGTGCGTATCTTTTCTCCTTCTCGGGGCCAGGACAGGTTCGAGCTCCTCGAGAGTGCTGTGGATATCATGCAAGCGGAGTTGGCCGAGATGAGGGCCGCACAGGCGACAGAGTTCGCAGAGATGAGGGCCACACAGGCAGCACAGTTTGCTCAGATATCGACACAGCTTGCCACAGTTATTCAGTTCTTTGAGCGATCTGTGGTGCGGCCCCAACGGATCCCATCACCTACTCCACCACCATCTCCATCAGCAGCACCAGCACCAGCACCAGAGGGTCCACAGCAAGACACCGACGCTGAGGTGTCGTAGTTTTATTTTTGTTTTTATTTTATTGCAGTTGTACTTTTTATTTTCATATTCTGTTGAACTTGTGTTACCTAGAAAGGACTCTCCTTCTGGGGCTTTTTTTTTATTTTCTCTATTTTTGTCTCGAGTTGTATTTCATTCTTATATCTTTATATACTCGAGCTTTACTACAGTACTTTCACTACAGTATTTTGCTACAGTACGACTATAGTACTTAGCCGAAATGCTCCCGAATTCATCGTTCTTCATCGAGGCCATTGAATTGGACACACAATCAATGGTAGATTATGTCGATTACTTAATTTCTCTTCATTGGCGAAGTTCTCCAATGCTACACGAGTTAGACTTTTGTGAATGTGACTGCCCTTGTGCCCCTCCAATGGAGGTTGGTACACACCCACAAGTCTAAACTCATGCCTTGTTTTTTGCTTAGTCCGAAAACTCCTCAACAATGGCGAACATAACCTATTCTTTCTTCTCCAAATTGGCTCCACAACCCTACAATGCACAAAAGTAAACAAATGCACACTTTTTAGTGATAAAATCTGATTAAATTAATGCTTATTGCAAGATAATAACGCTTCGCATTACTATAACACGAGCACTTATCATTTAGTCACGGTTGACCTTAAGTTTGGGACCGTGAGTTTAAGGATATCCTCGACTCAATTAACATCAATAGGAAAGTATAATAGCATAGTCTTGCACTAGAAGCATAAGTCCTAGAGGTAGCTTATCCGGATACCCTATTTTATCCATTGCTAGTCTTTCTCTTTTAACTTTTATTTGAACTTTCTTATCTTCCACCTCTCTGTTTAATTTCTTGTCTTTTAGTATAATTGATTCCATAATCCACTCATCAATTCGATTATCACTTTTCATACACCGCACAACTAAATAGCGAAATCTTGTGTTTTAAATCCCTATTCCCTGTGGATTCGACTACCCACTCACCACGGTAATTTTATTACTTCGACAAGCCCGTGCACTTGCGGGATACACGCAAGGGGTCTTGTCAGTACCCCTCCAAACATTTGTGTTGGACCTAGTTTGAGTATCGGCTCTAATTAGAGTTTTTTCCATTTTTAATGCGATCGTAGGAGTATTTGGTCACAAGAAATTCCATATCAATACTCGTATTTTATTAGGGGTCAAATGCTGTGACTATCGGGTTGACATATCCTAGAAATCTCTTAGTACAAACCACCAGTTGCATGATAGTCTTAGCATCCTTCTCAATTTAGTAGCCCAGAGGAATCCACATCCGTGACCATTTTCACCCTTGATTTTCACCCTATTTTACCTCGACTGTAGACTCCTTTCTTGATTTCTTTCTATTTCTTTTGTAGTTTAGAGCACTCACTCTAATCTGTGGACTAAACAGCACACAAAGAGGAAGTAAGGGTAGCTCCTTGGGCCCTAGGAATACGACCCTCTCGTGCTTGCACAAAAGGTATTACTTGATGACCCCGTGCACTTACGGGTGTTCACACCAAAGGGTTACTTGACTCGAGAGAGGTTTAAATCTATTTTTGGGAGACTGATTGATTATTCGAGTTACCTAATGCTTTTAGCAATCATAGGTGGTGTGAGGCGATGAGAGAGATCACTGCTAGAGCCTCGTATGGGACTAGTCATCAGTTGCCTTGAGAAAGGGACCAGTGTGTCTTAGGGTACCCGCTACCCAACTTGTTCCAATTAGGAAGCATTACTTAAGTCTTATGCCTTAGTGAAGTCCTAGGGGGATTCCCTGTCCAAATGCATCCTTTCTTGTGTGACACTACCTTATGTTCTAATTAGGTGTGATGTCAGCCCAAACCACATCTGTAATAGTTTAACTTCTTTTATTCACTATTTTTATATGGTTAGATAGTAGAAAAATAGCTAGTACTAATACTCTCTAGTCCCTGTAGATTTGACTATCCGACTAACACACCCCTTGCGTGTGTGTATCGCAAGTGCATGGGCTTATCGAAGTAATAATAGTACCCTGGTGAGAGGGTAGTCGAATCCACATGGAGTAGGTATCAAAGATACAAGCAATTGCTATTTAACTAATGCGAAATATGGAAAACGAGAGCAAGTTCAATTGTGTGTGTGTGCAAAGGTAATCGAAAACAAGAAGAAAATAAAGAGAAATATGGAAGGTAAGAGAGTGCAAGCAAGAGTGGTAAGAGAAAGACAATCAATGAGTGAAATAGGATACCCGGACAAGCTAACTCTAGGATTTATGCTTCTAGTGCAAGACAATGCTATTATACTCTCCTATTGATGTTTAATGAGTCAAGGATATCCTTAAATACACGGTCCCAAACATAAGGTCAACCGTGACTAATCCTAATCATTATGCCCCGGCATTACGTTTCACTACGACCCTTAACTCTTATTGACCTGTCAACTAAGTCCCAGGGGAGTCCAACTATGCAAGATTGCTTTATGTTTTAGGGATTCCTAGTGATTAGCCCTGTTCCTATGAATAGCTCTAACCCTTTGGTCCAGATAAAAGAACCCTAGTCTCAATTAAGCCCCAGCACTAAGATTGACTACAACCCTTCACTCTGTTACTCGCGCAACTAAGCCCCAGGGGAGTTCATCTCCTAGCATTTTGCTCTATTTCAACCGCTAAGAACTCATGGAACATGGAGGTAGGAAAAATCACACCGAAGGGGAAAGGGGACGTTTTGCTACCTCACGACTCACCCTCTCAACCCTATCCAATCTCAAGTAGTCTTACCCTATAGGAGTTGTCACACCTCCAAAGACTAACCTAGATGATTCTCAACCCTAGTGTCACGGCTAAGGGAAAATCAATACAAGATGCAATTAAGATTGAAACTCAATTTTATTCATCAATAAAGAAAAGCATAATAACATGTCATAGAAACATAATCATCCTAGGGTTCATGACACACCCCTTGCGTATGTACCCCGCAAGTGCACGGGTTGTCGGAGTAATAAAAATACCCTGATGAGTGGGTAGTCGTATCCACAGGGAATAGTGTTCAGAAACAAGTGTTATCGCTATTTAGATATGAAAGAAGTTGATGATGAAAGAAGTATATATATATATATATAAATGTAAAAGAAAATAAAATAGTGCAAGAAGAATAATGAGGGTAGGAGAGGTAATCGATATAAAGATGGGGTACCCGGACAAAGCTCCCCCTAAGACTAATGCCTCTAGTGCAAGACTAGTATTATACCCTCTAATTGATGTCTAATTGAGTCGACGATATCCTTAAACACACGGTCCCAAACCTAAGGTCAACCGTGACTCTCGTGACTCTCGTTGACCTGTCAACTACGACTCGTGACTCTCGTTGACCTGTCAACTAAGCCCTAGAGGAGTATATCTACCTAAGCCTCACACTACGTGGGATTGCATTAAGTTCTAGGGACTCCTAGTGGTAAAACCTGTTCCTATGTGTAGTTCTAACCCTTTGGTCCAGGTGGAAGAACCCTAGTCTAGATTAAGCCCCAGTGCGTAGGATTCACTTCAACCCTTCACTCTGTTACTCGCGTAACTAAGCCCTAGGGGAGTTTATCTACCTAGCACTTCACTCTATCTCGACCGCTAATGAATCAAGGAAACGGAGGTAGGGAGAAACCATACCGGAGGGGAAAGGGATACATTACTACCTCACAACTCTCCCTCTCAACCCTCTCCAACCTTGTGTACTCTAATCCTATAGAGGTTGTCACACCCTCAAAGGATAACCTAATAGATTCTCAACCCTAGTGTCACGGCTAAGGGAAAATCTCATACAATCGGCATACAAGATTGGAACTCAATAATAGAACATTAAATTAAGAAAGCATAATAAAAGTCATAGAAACAAAATCATCCTAGGGTTTACAAGTCCGAATACCCACTAGGGTTTAGCTCTCCATGGAGCAATACAAAATCAATAAATAGTTTAAGAACATATGCATGAAAACCATAAAGAAAACCCCCTTGTAGATCGTATCGATTGTCTTGTGTAGTCGCGTGTCTTCTCCAACGAATCCCTTGTCAAGCCCAAGGCACACCTCGACAAATCAATGCCGATGAGAGCTTCCCCAATAGCTTTCTTCCAAAGGATGTCGATGTCGATGCCGTTTAATCGCCTCCAAAGACCTCCAAGAACCTCTCCAAACCCTAGCCGAAAGCCCCCCCAAAAGATATCCAAGTGATAGAAGGGGAGGGTCCTCAAATAGATCTGAAAACGGGCTATTTTTAGGCTGAAATCGGAGTTCCACACGCCCCTGTGTTAATTCCACACGGCCCTGTGTAAACCAGGAATTCCACACGCCCGTGTCTTAATTCCACACGGCCGTGTGGAAATTCTGAAATCATGATTTTTCGGCACTGTAAACAGTAACTTTGCTACCGTGTGGAATTTCTGGCTTGCTGGAGAATTAATTCACACGGCCGTGTGGAATTTCCAAACGCCCGTGTGAACTCTCTGAAATCCTGATTTTCGGCAACAATGAACAGTACTTAGCCGAAATGCTCCCGAATTCATCGTTCTTCATCGAGGCCATTGAAAATCAATGGTAGATTATGTCGATTACTTCATTTCTCTTCTTTGACGAAATTCTCCAATGCTACACGAGTTAGACTTTTGTGAATATGACTGCCCTTGTGCCCCTCCAATGGAGGTTGGCACACACCCACAAGTCTAAACTCATGCCTTGTTCCTTGCTTAGTCCGAAAACTCCTCAACAAAGGCGAACATAACCTATTCTTGCTTCATTCTTCTCCAAATTGGCTCCACAACCCTACAATGCACAAAAGTAAACAAATGCACACTTTTTAGTGATAAAATCTGATTAAATCAATGCTCATTGCAAGATAATAACACTTCGCATTACTATAACACGAGCACTTATCAGTTCACAAGTCCAAATACCCATAAGAGGTTTAGCTCCTCATGGAGCTATACAAATCCATCAAACTATGAGAATAAGCACAAATCAAGAGCATAGATGAAAACCCCCTTGTGTAGAGTGTGGCCGTGGTCTTGTGCGGCCGCCAGACGTCGATGTCGATGCCGATAGCGCGCTTTGATCCTCCACAAGGTCCTCTCCAAACCCTAGCCGCAACCCTCCAAAAGATTGGTGAAAAGGTATGCCAAAAGATCCAAAAAAATTCTCCAAAACGCCTTTAAATACTATTGAGTTGCGGCTTCAAATTGGCTGAATCGAGATTTCACACAGCCGTGTGGAATTTCCACACGCCCGTGTGAAGTCTCTTTTCTCCTGAATTTCGGCAAACAGTGAATATTAATTTTTCTACAGTATTTTTGCTACAGTAACATACTGCAGTGCTGCTATAGTGCTTTTGCCGAAACACTCCCGAATTCATCGTTCTTCATCGAGGCCGTTGAATTGGGCACACAATCAACGGTAGATTATGCCGATTGCTTCAATTCTCCTTATTGGCGAAGTTCTCCTATGCTACATGAGTTAGACTTATTATGAATGTGACGACTGCCTTTGTGCCCCTCCAAAGGAGATTGGCACACATCCACAAGTCTAGATTCGTTCCTTGGTCCTTGCTTTATCCGAGAATTCCCCAACAACGGCGAACACGATCTAACTTTGCTCTTTTCCTCCAAACTAGCTCCGCAAACCTACAATGCACAAAAGTACACAAATGCACACAATTAAATAATAAAATCTAATAAAAGTAATGCTCAATGTAAGACAATAACACTTCGCATTATCATAACACGAGCACTCATCATCGACCTTTAGGTACTTTATTACTTTGACACCCATGCACTTACAGTATACACATGTAAAGGGGTGTGTCAAGGAGAAATAGAGAACTTGAGGGAAGACAGTTGATATGAATCGATCCGCAAGCGCACGGGTCACCAAGTAATACCCCTCACGCAAGCGCGAGGGGGTCGTATTCCCTGGGGTCCCAAGAGCTGCTATTACTCCCCTCTAGATGACACTGTCTAGTCTACCAAATATAGCTTTGAAACAAGATAAGAAAAATAACAAAAGAGAAAACTATAAACAAGTGGACTAAGGCACACCACACAAGCATATTAAGGAAACAATTAGCAATAAAAGTGTGAGGTCCCCGGGCGAGGATCCCCTCAGGACTAATAAAGCTAGAAGGATGCTAGAGTAATGAAGGTAATGGTGGTTAGGCCAAGAGACGTCCAAAAGTAGGTCACCCTGATGGTCACAGTGATAACCCCTAATCCGGTAAGAGTATTGGAATACGGAATCTCTTCCGCCCAAATCCTCCTACGATCGCATTACGCTTAGAGAAATCTCTAATTAGGGTCAAACTCAATATCTAGGTTCTTCCCCAATGGGTGGAGGGGCACAAATACCCGATGGTCATGGTGTATTCATACATGTATCCCTTCTAAGCCAAGCATGTCTAGTACAAGGGTGACACGACCTTTTGCGTGCGTACCGTAAGTGCACGGCCTTGTCGAAGTAATAAAAGTTACCCCGGTGAGTGGGTAGTCAAATCCACAGGGAATAGGGATTTAAAATACGAGAAGTTGCTATTGAGTCGTGTGATGTACGAAAAGAAACAATGATCGGAGTGATGAGTGAATTTATGGGAACTAGAGTAGATGCAAAGCAAATAAATCGAAAGATGAAAGAGAGAAAAGTGCAAGCAACGAGTAAAAAGAGAGAGACTAGTAATAAGTGAAAATAGGGTATCCGGACAAGTTACCTCTAGGACTTATGCTTCTAGTGCAAGACTATGCTATTATACCTTCCTATTGATGTTAATTAAGTCGAGGAAAATCCTGAAACACACGGTCCCAAATCTAAGGTCAACCGTGGCTAACCCCAACACTATGTCCCGGCAATAGGATTCACGTCAACCCTTCACTCTGTTGATTGCTCAACTAAGCCCCAGGGGAGTATTTCTACCTAAGCCTAACACTACATGGGATTGCTTTAAGCTCTAGGGACTCCTAGTGATAAAACCTGTTCCTATGTATGATAGTTCTAACCCTTTGGTCCAGGAGGAAGAACCATTGTCTAAATTAAGCCCCAGTGCGTAGGATTCACGTCACCCCAAAACCTTGGGGGAGTTTGTCTACCTAGCACTTCACTCTATTTCGACCTCTAATGACTCAAGGAATCGGAGGTAGGGAGAAATCACAACGGAAGGGAAAGGGGTACGGTGCTACCTCACAACTCTCCCTCTCAACCCTCTTCAATTTTAAGTAGTCTAATCCTATAGGAGTTGTCACACCTCCAAAGGATAACCTAGATTGTTCTCAATCCTTAGTGTCACGGCTAAGAGAAAACAATAGCACAAGAAATCTAAAATTGAAACTCGAATTTATTCATCAATTAATGGAAAAGCATAATAACAATGTCAAAGAAACATAATTATCCTAGAGTTTTACAAGTCTGAATACCCACGAGGGGTTTAGCTCCTCATGGAGCTATACATGTTCATCAATTTATGAAAGAAAGAACAAAATAAAGACATCAATGAAAACCCCCTCGCGTATGGTGTGGCCGTGGTCTTGTGCGGCCGTCGAACGTCGGTGACGATGCCAATGACGCGCTCCAATCCTCCACAAAGTCCTCTCCGAAACCCTAGCCGCCCTCTCCAGAAGTTGGGGAGAAAGATAGGTCAAAAAAGATTCTTCAAAAAGTCTCCAAATCGGCTATAAATAGGCTGAGTACGGCTTTAAATTTGAAGTTATCGGGAATTCACACGGCCGTGTGGAATTTCCACACGCCCATGTGAAGTTTCTGTCTTTCCTGAAAATTACTTCACACGGCCGTGTGTTAATTCCACATGCCCGGGTGAAGTTTCTGGCTTGCTGGAAAATCAATCCACACGGCCGTGTGTTAATTCCACACGCCCGTGTGACGTCTCTGGTTTGCTGGAAAATTAGTTCACACGGCCGTGTGTTAATTCCACACGCCCGTGTGAATTCTCTGGAACCTTGATTCTTCGGCAGAAGTGCACAGTAACTTGCTACAGTGATTCACTACAGTAACAAGCTACAATGTTGCTACAGTAACACTCCGAAATGCTCCCGAATATGTTGTTTCTTCATCGAGGCCATTGAATTGGGCACACAATCAATGGTAGATCGTGCCTATTGCTTCGAGTCTCCTTCTTGGTGAAGTTTTCCTAAGCTACACGAGTTAGACTTGTTGTGAATGTGACTGCCTTTGTGCCCCTCCAAAGGAGGTTGGCACACACTCACAAGTCTAACCTCGTGCCTTGTTCCTTGCTTGGTCTGAAAACCTCCCAACAACGGCGAACACAACCTAACTTCGTTCTTCTTTTCCAACTTAGCTCCACGAAACCTACAATGCTCAAGAATACACAAATGCACACTATTTAGTGATAAAATCTGATAAAAGTATGTTCATTTGTAAGATAATAACGCTTCGCGTTACTACAACACAAGCACTTATCAAAGGGTGATGGTCACGCAACCAAGTACAACCTAGAATTCAAACCACAGAGTTCTCATGCAATTTGATACAATAAAGAACACAAAGCTTAGACCACAACCAAACCATATACCAAAAATATACTCAAAACATACAAACAAGCAAGTTCATCCCAAGGTTCACCGGATAACCGGTGACCTTGGGAGTCTAGTTCATCATCAACAAAGGAGAATGTATACAAAACAAGAAATATAAGATAAAGCTCATAACAACTACCCTCGAATGAAGACTAGAAGGTGGTGATGAGAACTTGTCGGATCCGCGCCGGCAAGCTCCTAGATGCTCTCTCTTGAGTATGATCTCCTTCTCCCTTTGATTTGCTCCTCAAAAATGCCTTCTCCCGCAGCCTTGATGCTCTTGAAACCCTAGATGGTGGTGGAGGAGAAGTGGTGGCCAAAAGACAAGAGAAATGATGCCCTAAAAGTCCTTAAAAACCCATTCCAGCGAGCAATGCGGCCTCCCATGCAGCCCCGTATGCGGGGAGAGAAAGTCTCCGAGAAAATCCCGAAAGTCGCGTAACTGCTACAGTGAAACTGCTGCAGTACTGTATGCAGCTTCAACAGCGCCCGCATGGATCTCCTGACCAAGTTCTTCAAGTTTTCGTGCTACAGTGATTGCTACAGTACCCCCAGGCTCAGCAACAGTGTTTTCGGTGCCGATTTCTTCTAAAATTCTGTCAACGAGCTCAAAGGGGTCTCATTGGTACCTGTAACACGAAAGAACCCAATTCAAACCAAAAACGGGCGTCAACTCATAGAAAAATATGCAATATGTACGCCCGAATACATAAAAAATACGTATGTTTAGGCATTTATCAACAGTGGTGCTGAAGATATTACAAAATCACTGAGTTTATTTCAAGCTCTTAGGATCTTATGATGTCTTAAGACCCCTATTCTGAGCTAGCACTCCGAAGGAGCCAAGACCTCATGGAAAGCACAATCTATAGGAAGAAGATGTGAAGCCCTGTAACCTTGTGTTGTGTTGAGTCAAGTCTTGTCGAGTCAAGTCTTTTTGTACTGTATGTTTTTTTATTGTCTTTTTTAGAGTGGTAAATTTGTAATTTTTAAAGTTTTTGCTTTGCTTTTACAAAAACAAATAGTAAGTCTCTTAACCCTGGTCTTAGATAAACCATAGGTTAGGTTAGGTTTTTTGGAGTCTACGTTTCTTGACTGAGATCTTTAGTAAACCATAGGTTAGGTTTGTAAAACAGTGGGTTTATGATATCTATAGCCCATGGTCTGTCTTCTTGGAGGCTATATAAGGCATATGTAGCGGGGCTTAGTGGCGTCTACCCTTGGCACGGGCATGACCTGGCCGCTTGGCCGAGTACGTGATCAACGCAAGATCATTGCTACCACATATTGTACGTTCAGACACCACATTCAGTCATTAGTAGGGTAATCTCCAACGCAACCTACATTGGCATGATCGGGCACTTCGGTAAGGCTACAGCAATGGCCGAGCGGGGCATGGATGTCTCCTCTGTGCTAGGTCGGGAGAGAGGCCAAAAATATTCTAAGTTAATGGCTTAGAATATATATCCGGACTTGGGTGGGTCTTAGATTAGTTACCGAGAGACATGGCGCTGTATGGTGCGAGGCATGCTCGGTAAGGTGGGTTGGCAAGGCTTGGCGCGATATAACCAGAGTGATGCAGGTTGACGGCACAACTTGTGCTGGGCTAACACTAGCAGGGCTAGCAGGAACGGTATGGCCTGCGGAGGGGCACAGAGTATGATCACGGCAGGGCATGGCGCTGGCATAACTCGAGCATGGCTGGGTGACGCACACCGTATGGTCAGCAGTGATGCAAGCAGCCTAACGCAAGGCTGACGACCGAGGGATGGCCAAGTATGGACTGGCCCCTACCTGGAGTGGTTATCTCTGGGTTGAGTTGCCTATAAATAGAGGCAAAGGGGTGCCCATAGATGGAAAGTGAGTTTGTTTAGACCTTGAGGGAAGTTGTAAACTTTACCACTTCAAGAGAGTTATTTTTCTCTCTTCATCCTTGGTATTCTTCGTCTCTTTGCTTCCTTTCTTAACTAGGTTCTCGGGCGAGCAAGGAGAAGGCTAAGCTGGTGTATAGGGTCTCACATAGTACCGTACAGTGTCGAATCAGAGGATTTATCCTGTGACAGTTGTTATCAGAGCTCGGAGGTTAAGAAGTGGCTGAGAGGACAGAAGGAACTAAGGGGCGGCTTGATCGCCTTGAGGAACAGATGGCGAGAAATCAGCTAGCCATCGAGCGGCTAGATGACGTGGTAGGTGCGGAGGTCGAAGAAGAAAAAGTCATACCCTTCTGCAAAATGTACGAAGACTTTTTTGGCCGAATTCTCGAGCTCAGCCGCACCATGGAAGTGTTAACCTTAAAACTGCAGGAACTTTCTGGGAAACTGAGTCACCTCAAGGAGAGTCGTGGTGTGAGGAGTGCCAAGACCATGAAGAACTTTTTGTGGGACGTCGACCAGTACTTCAAAGCGGCCAAGGCCCCGGAGGTTGAACAAGTCCCTTTGGTGAGAGTGTATTTAACTAGGGATGCGAAGCTTTGGTGGAGAACCCGGCAAGTGAAGGATGCCCGCACGAGACGCTCAACTACCTGCTCATGGTCAGACCTGAAGATGAAGGTGCGTGAACAATTTCTCCCCCGCAACACTGCTTTCATGGCAAGACTGCGTTGCATAAGTTGAAGCATACCGGCACTGTTCGGGACTAGGTCAAAGACTTCACATCTTTGATGTTAGATATACCCGAAATGGCCCAGGAAGATAAGCTCTTTTACTTTCTAATAAGATTACAGCAGTGGGCACAGCTGGAAGTAAGACGTTAAGGAAAGAAGGATTTGGCTTCTGCCATCGCGATAGACGAATCCTTGGTGGACTTTCGGAATGCTGTCATACTCGATGGAGAAAAGGCCAAGTCTCGGCCTAAGGAGAAGAAGTTCGAGAAGAAGCCAATAAAAGCTCCCTCTAGGAAGCCTTCGAGAGGAAAGGCTAAGGAAAACCGGCCAAGGCCAGGGGCCAGGCCGATAAGCAGCTAGAATAACAAGTCATCGGGATGTTTTATCTAAGATGGACCGCACCAGGCCTGGGATTGTCCAAAGCTAGAGAATCTAGCTGCTTTGGTCATAAAGGAAGATAGTACCTCTAACTCTCATCCTAGAGTCAACCCTCTACAGCTCTTAGGAGCATTGCGGAATGTGAAAGGTACTTCTCATCCCCTTTTATATGTTTATGTCACCCTGAATATCTGGGAGATTGATGTTATGGTGGACACGGGTGCCACGCATAACTTCATCTGTCACAACACCGCCGCCAGGCTGGAGTTTCATATCGATGCACACTTTAGCCATGTGAAGGCCATTAACTCTAAGGCCCGAGCAATGGGGAGTTACCATATGCATAGGAGCGTGGGATGGTATGGTTAACCTACTTGCCGTACCATTGGATGATTTTGACCTCATCCTTGGAGTCGACTTTCTTGTGGGGGCTAGGGCGACGGTGATCGCTCATTTGGGCGAGCTGATGATCATGGATGAAAGTTAGCCTTGCTTTGTGGTAGGAGTACGAAGAAAGAAGAAGGGAAAGGAGCCCTTGCTATCGGTCATGCAGCTGGAGCATGAATTGAAGCTTGAAAAGCCGGAGGTGAAGATGGAAGTCCCAAACGAAATGGGAGAGGTACTGAAGAAGTTCAGTGATATGATGCCCTTGAAGTTAACCAAGAATCTACCTACCTGGGGGCTGTTAACCACCAGACTGAGCTAGTACTTGGTTGCAAGCCACTCGCAAAAGTGTCGTATAGGATGCCGACTGTGGAGTTACAGGAACTACAAAACCAGTTGACCAAGTTGTTAGATGCAGGGTTCATCCAACCCTTGAAGGCCCCTTTTGGAGCTCTAGTACTCTTTTAGAAGAAGCAGGACGGTTCCTTACGACTTTGTGTTGATTATAGAGCACTTAACAAGGTGACGGTCAAGAACAAGTATCCAATACCATTGACTCGGGACTTGTTCGATTAGTTGACCAAGGCAACTTACTTAACCAAGATGGATTTGCGCTCTGGGTACAGGCAGGTGAGTATTTCAGAAGGGGATAAGCCAAAGACTATATGTGTAACACACTATGGGGAGTTTGAGTTCCTTATAATGCCATTCGGACTCACAAATGGCCCCACCACCTTTTGTCGTCTCATGAATGAGGTATTTTATGAATATATCGATGACTTTGTTATGGTGTATCTTAATGATGTAGTTGTTTATAGTGAGTGTATGGAGGACCATATACGTCACTTGAGGAAGGTATTTTGTAGGTTGTGAGAACACCAAAACTACATCAAGTTAGAGAAGTGTGAGTTCGCACAGCGCAGCATCAAGTTCCTGGGGCACTTGATCTTGTAAGGAGAGGTCCGAATGGACAGGAGGAGGGTGGAGGCAATCCTTGACTGACCCACAACAAGCAAAGTCTCTGACTTGCGCTCATTCCTTAGGTTGGCCAATTACTACCTGAAGTTCATCAAGGGATACTCAAAGATGGCGACTTCCTTGACTGATTGACACACCCTTTGCGTGTGTATACCACAAGTGCACGGACTTGTTGAAGTAACAATATTACCCTGGTGAGAGGACAGTCAAATCCACACGGAATAGGGATTTTAAGACGCAAGAATTCACTATTTAGCTATGCGATGTACGAAGAGTGATAATAGAGTCAATGAGTGAGTGCAAAAGTAATTTTAAAGAAACAAGAAATAAAAAAGAAGTATGGAAGGTAAGAGAGTGCAAGTCAGAGTAAATAGAGAAGGACAATCAATGAGTGAAGTTGGTTACCCGGACGAGCTACCCCTAGGACTTATGCTTCTAGTGCAAGACAATACTATTATACTTTCCTATTGATGTAAAATGAGTCGAGGATATCCTTAAACACACGGTCCCAAACCTAAGATCAACCTTGACTAACCCCAACACTATGCCCCAGCATTAGGTTTCACTATGACCCTTGACTCTTCTTGACCTGTTAACTAAGCCCTAGGGGAGTTCATCTTCCTAAGCCTCACACTATGTGGAATTGTTTTAAGTTATAGGGATTCCTAGTGATAAACCCTGTTCCTATGTATTGTTCTAACCCTTTGGCCCAGGTGAAAGAACCCTAGTCTAAATTAAGCCCCAGCACTAGGATTTACTTCAACCTTTCACTCTACTGCTCGGGCAACTAAGTCCCAGGAGAGTTCATCTCCTAGCACTTCGCTCTATCTCGACCGCTAAGAACTCTTGGAACGTGGAGGTAGGGAGAATCACACTGGAGGGGAAAGGGGACGTTTCGCTACCTCATGACTCACCCTTTCGACCCTCTCCAATCTTAAGTAGTCTAACCCTATAGGAGTTGTCACACCTCCAAAGGATAACCTAGATTGTTCTCAACCCTAGTGTCACGGCTAAGGGAAAACAATACAAGATGCAATTAAGATTGAAGCTCAATTTTATTCATCAACAATGAAAAGCATAATAGCAATGGCATAGAAACATAATAATCCTAGGGTTTACAAGTCCGAATACCCACAAGGGGTTTAGCTCCTCATAGAGCTATACAAATCCATCAAACTATGAAAGTAAATACAAATTGAAAGCATAGATGAAAACCCCCTTGTGTAGAGTGTAGCCGTGGTCTTGTGCAGCTACGGGACATCGATATCAATGCCGATGACATGCTCTAAACCTCCACAAAGTCCTCTCAGAAACCCTAGCCGCACTCCCCAAAAGTTAGGTCAAAAGGCAGGCAAAAAGATCAAAAAAAATTCAAAAAAACGGGCTTTTATAATGTTGAGTAGCAGCTTTAACTCGCTGAAATCAGGATTTCACACGGGCGTGTGGAATTTTCACACGCCTGTGTGAAGTTTCTAGTTTGCTGAATTTCGGCATATGGTGAACAGTAACTTGCTACAGTGTTTTTGCTGCAGTGCTCTTACCGAAATACTCCCGAATTCGTTGTTCTTCATCAAGGCCGTTGAATTGGGCACACAATCAACGGTAGATCGTGCCCATTGATTCAATTCTCCTCATTGGTGAAGTTCTCTAATGCTACACGAGTTAGACTTATTTTGAATGTGACTGCTTTTGTTCACCTCCAAAGGAGGTTGGCACACACCCATAAGTCTAAACTCGTGCCTTGTTCCTTTCTTGGTCCGAAAACTTTCCAACAACGGCGAACACGATCTAACTTTGCTCCTTTTCTTCAAACTAGCTCCACAAACCTACAATGCACAAAAGCACCCAAATGCACACAATTTAGTGATTAAATATGATAAAAGTAATGCTCATTGTAAGATAATAACACTTCGCATTGTTATAACACAAGCACTTATCACTGATCTACTGAGGAAAGACAAGCCGTGGGGCTAGACGAGGATCAGAAGCGAGCTTTCGAGAAATTGAAGGCAGCCATTTCTAGCGAACCTGCGTTGAAGCTTCCCGACTTTGAGGTACCCTTTGAGTTATACGTGGACGCATCTGATAAGGCTGTAGGCGGAATGCTGGTCCAGGAAAGACATCTAGTGGCCTTTGAGAGCTGGAAGCTTAAGAATGCGGAGTTGAAGTACTCAACTCATGAGAAAGATGTTAGCGTGATCCACTGTCTTCAAGTGTGGCAAGTCTATCTTTTGGGAACACATTTTGTGATCAAGACAGACAATGTCACCAATACCTACTTTGTGACCTAGAAGAAACTTTCCCCGAGACAAGCTCGATGGCAGGAGTTTTTTCAAGAGTACCACTTTGAGTGGCAACACAAGCTCGGCAGGTATAACCAAGTTGGGATGCTCTGAGTAGGAAGCAAGTGGTGGAGTATGTAGCCACGTTGGCTCAAGTGGAGTCTGATCGATTGGAGCAGATCAGAGAGGTCTCAAAGATTGACGCTCAGTACTTGAAGCTAGTACGAGACATCAAACAAGGACTTGTCCGCAGGTATTGGGTGGAGGACGGGTTGCTCCAAGCCAAAGGCAGCAAGATCTTCGTGCCTCAGAAAGGCATGTTCCGATTCATGCTGATGAAGGATCACCATGATACTCAGTGGTCAGGCCACCTAGGTAGAGAAAGGATGAAGGCGCTTCTATCTAGGCATTATTACTGTCCAGATATGGAAAGTGATATAGAGGCCTATGTCAAGTCTTGCTATGTGTGTCAGCAAGATAAACCGGAGAGGAAAAAAGAAATGGGACTGCTACAATCTCTACCTACTCCGAATCAACCGTGGGCATCAATTTCCATGGACTTTATCTCAGGCTTTCCCAAAGTCAACGACATTTCCGCGGTTATGGTGGTCGTTGATCGACTAAGTATATTGTATTCATTCTGACACCAAATACTTGCCCAACAGAGAAGGCAGCAACTTTTTTTCTGCGTCATATGGTGAAGCACTTCGGGGTGTCACAAGACATTATGAGTGATTGAGACGCCCAGTTCACGGGATGGTTTTGGATGGCACTATTTAGTTTATTGGGAACAGAGCTGAAGTTCTCTACAGCCAATCAACCTCAGACCGATGGGCAGAGGGAGCGAGTCAATGCGTTGCTCGAGGAGTATCTCCGTCACTATGTCTTGACTTCCCAGAAAAATTGGCTGGACCTACTGGATACGGCGCAATATGCTTATAACTTGCACCAATTGTCAGCAATCGGTCAAAGTCATTTTGAGCTAGCATATGGATTTTAGCCCCTCACTGCACCCGAGGTTATTAAGCACAGTGCGGGTAGTGGGTGTCCTGCCGCACACAACTTTGAACCGGAGCGACAGGAGATGGAGAAGGAAATGGATAGCTTGGCAAAGGTTGCCATGCAAATGAAGAAGTATGCGAACATGGAGAGAAGGCCCTTGGAGTTCAAGATAGGAGATTGGGGATGGCTGAAGTTGACACCGTAGGTGTAAAAGAAATTGAATCAGAAGGATGTCCATAAGGGTCTGATCTCGCAGTATGATTGACCGTTCGAGATTATGCAGAAGATAGGGAGTGTAGCTTACAGGTTAAACTTCCCGAAAGATTGAAATTACACCCAACCTTTCATGTGAGCTTCTTGAAGCCCTGTCATGATGATTAACAGCATCCGGAGAGGAATCGTCCGGGGCAGGCGCCTCCGACCGTGCGAAAGGTATTTACTCATACGGCTAAGAAGATTCTGGATCGAAAGGTAGAAGGGCAAAGCAAGAAGAACCGGCGGACTTATTTTCTAGTCCAATGGAAGGATCTCCCCGAGTCAAAGGCGAGCTGGGAGAAGGACACAACTCTTTGGCATTTTGAGGAGTTCATTCAGGCGTACTTTCAAGCTCAGCCGATGAGGGTGTCGGGCTCTTTAAGTGGAGAAGGTTTGTAGCAGGGTTTAGTGGCTTCTGCCATTGGCAAGGGCATGACTGGGCGACTAGGAAAAGTGCGTGCTTAATAAACGCGTAACTGTACGTATTATTTATGTATGTTTGTGTATTTATTGAGTATTTTTACATGTGTGGATACCCGTTTTCGGTCTAAATTGTTTTATTTTGTCTTACAGGCATAGAAATTACCGCGGGGAACTCATCAACGAGATTTTTAGAAGAAATTGACAGGAAAAGGCCATTTTCCAGCAGTGGTACTGTAGCAGCACTGTAGCACGAGAATTTTGGCGAAACGGCTAAGTCTGGAGTTTCATACGGGCACATGACTGACTGCACACAACTCCTGTAGCAGTAGCACTGCAGCTGGTTTACTGTAGCAGGTAGTGTAGCATTTTACTGTAACACTCCACTGCAGCAACTTACGCAAAACTCGGGGAGCTACAGTGCCCGTATGCCAGCCCGCATAACTTGCTGGAATTGGGTTTTTAAGGAGGAGAGTTCATTTTTTCTAAGGGGTGAAGCCCTAGGTCATGAGTTCTCTTGCCACCATCTTCAAATCGGAGATAGGAGCTGCCGTCGGAGGCCATTTCCGGGGAGAGGACAATGAGGAGAGCGACATACGACGAGATCCACCTTCTTGATCCACTCTTGAGAGGAGAATCGATGAGGGAAGCCACCCCTTTGGTGGCTTCTTTGGAAGCGTCATTCGGCCTCTATCTTTTGAGGGGGTGTTCTTGTCTTTGTATTTGGTTGTTTCCATGTATTATCTTGTGTATTTTGTATTCATGAGCAACTAAACCCCAAGGTCACCGGGTGTAGGTGAACCTTAGGGGTGAACTCGTGTAGGATGCTTGCTTGACTTGATTTATGCATTTTGGGACTTGTTTGTGAACCTTGTTTGGTGTTCTTGATTGCGTGGTATGCATGAAACTCTGTGTATCAATGTTTAGAAAATACTAAGAAGCATGACCCTTGCCCTAGTATTAGGCTCACCAAGCTTGGTAGGGAAACATGTACGAATACACCGTGACCATCGGGTATTTGTACCCCTCCAATTGTTAGGGTTGACCTAGGTTATGTCTTCGCCCTAACTTAAGAAACCTCTTGCTCCCTTTGCAATCGTGTAATCATTCGAGCGGAAGGAATTCCGTACTCGATACTTGTACCGGATTCCGTGACCATCGGGTTGGTCTAACTTCGGGTTTCTCGGTCCAAACTTCCCATTTGCATGCTAGTTAAGGCAACTCCCGCACTTTAGTAGCCCCCTTGGTAATCCTCAATCGTGACCCTCTCTTTACATTGTTTTTACCCCTCAATCATTGCCTCCACCTTAGAGAATTTCACTTGCATGTTAATCACTTTTATTTTACTTTCTTTTGCACAACACTCGACTTGATCGGCCAAACAATCATACGAAGAGGAAGTAAGGGTAGATTCTCGGCCCTTGGGAATACGACCCCCTCGCGCGTGCGTGAGGGGTATTACTTGACGACCCCGTGCACTTGCGGGCTGTATCACCAAGTTTTTGGCGCCGTTGCCGGGGACCCACGAGGGATATCCGGAAAACTTAGAGTTGGTTGATTTGGCCATTGTTTTGTTTTGTGTTTTCCATCATTGTATATATTTCGCCATTATCTCATTCGTATTTTTATTTTCTTGTTTTCTTCAAATCCTAAGTCTTGACTCTTGTTATCTTGCGAGGTACCCATCTTATGACAAGAGCAAGTCAAGCGAATTTAGTTGAACCCGACAACAAAATTGAGCGAACTTTGCATCAACGATTGAGAGAGGTGACAGAAGGTTCAAGAGAATAAGAAGTTCGGGTTAAGTCTAGTGAACCCTCCGTCATGTCCGAACCAAGAAGAACATTATCCGATTATGAGAGGCCCCAATTCACCGGTGAGGAGTTCAGTGTGCAAGCCCCGACTATGCCAACTAATAATTTTGAAATCAAGGTGAGCACAATAGGAATGATTCAAAGTTCAGTCCAGTTCGATGGGTTGGCCGATGAAGACCCACAAGCCCATCTGTCCCGCTTCCTCCAAATATGCTCCACTTTCAAGATTAATTCAGTGTCCGACGACGCCATAAGATTGAGGTTGTTCCCGTTCAGTTTGAGAGCAGCGGCATATCGTTGGCTCACTTCTTTAGCCCCTGGATCGATCACTACATGGAAGGAGATAGTCGAGAAGTTCCTTGTCCGATATTTTCCACCAAGCAAGGCTGCACGACTAAGACAAGAAATTTCATCCTTTAGGCAGGAGGATCCAGAAACACTTTTCAAGGCCCACAAATGATTCAAGGATCTCTTGCGTAAGTGTCCTCACCACGGGTTCCCTGCGTGGATGAGAGTGCAAATGTTCTATAACGGGCTGAACTACGCAACGAGACAATTAATTGATGCTGCAGCAGGAGGATCTCTAAGTGCCAAGTTACCTGAGGATGCTGAAGCTCTTATTGAAAATATGGCTAGTAATAAGTGTCACTGGAATACTCGACAGAAAGCACTAAAGGCTGCAGGCCTATATGAGGTGAGTGAGAATACTGCGTTGACTGCTAAGGTCGAAGCCTTAACGAAGAATGTCTCAGACAACAATGCCCTAGTCAGTTCATTAGCACAGAAGGTTGAACAATTGATGCTTGGGTCTAGCTCCACTCCTAAGGCAGTGATGTCTTATGACACTTGTGGTGCCGGGCATGCAACTTCTCAATGCCCTATATTCATTGCTCCCTCGGCACTTGTGGAAAATATTGACTACGTTGGTGGTGGACCTAGAGGGCTTGGGAACCAATATGGCAACACCTACAACTCGGGATGGAGGGCAAGTACAACAGAGACCCCTCCCACCCCAAGGAAGTCAGTACCAGGCGCCTTCACAACAAGAAAGGAAGTACACTACCGAGGACATATTAGCCAAATTTATGATCAATACCGAAGCTAGGTTTCAGAGCAACGAAAAGAGACTTGATGAGTTTGGCACCATACTGAGGAATGTACAAGCCTCTATGCAGTCACTTGAAAATCAAGTTGGACAGCTCGCCAGGGCTCAATCTGATCGTCCTTCAGGCAGCTTGCTGAGTAACACTGAGAACAACCCGAGGGAGCATCTGAAAGCTGTTATATTAAGGAGTGGAAAACAGTTGTAAGCAAGGGTCGAGGGGAGCCCAAGTGCTTCCAATGATAGGGTAGCCGTACAAGAAGACCCTGACTTAAGGAAAGATGATAGTGATGAGAACAAGAAGAAGTACAAGGAAGACCGTGACCAACCCCTGGTTCCAAAGGAACGGGAGTACAAACCCGTTGTACCATACCCAGCAAGACTGAATCAGGATAAGGAAGATGCACAATCCAAGAAATTCCTTAACATCTTCAAACAACTTCACATTAACATTCCCTTGGTTCAAGCTCTCTCACAGATGCCCAAGTATGCTAAATTCTTGAAGGACCTCCTCACAAACAAGAGGAAATTAGAAGACTCGGAGTCTGTGACATTATCGGGAAATTGCTCCGCTTTAATCTAGAAGAAGCTGCCCAAGAAACTCACTGATCCGGGCAGCTTCATTATCCCTTGTATGCTTGGTGAAGCGATGAAAGAAAATTCTTTAGCTGATTCTGGTGCAAGTATAAATGTGATGCCATATAATTTATTCTTGAAGCTAGGGTTGGAGGATTTAAGACCTACACGAATGACCCTACAACTTGCAGATCAGTCAGTACGAAGGCCTAGAGGAATTGTGGAGGATGTTCTCATCAGAGTTGACAAGCTGATTATTCCAGTGGACTTTGTAATTTTAGATGTGGATGATGATGTTGAAGTCCCGCTAATTTTAGGACGTCCATTCCTTAACACTTCTGGGGCATTAATTGATGTCAAGGGAGGCAAGATGACCTTGAGAGTTGGAGATGAACAAGTCGTCATCACCCTCCTTGAAGCAATGAAGCACACACTTGATCATGATGATGTTTTATATTTCATAGACACAACTGAATTGATTATTGCTGATTATGTGCAGGAAGTGTTGGCGCTAAATCCCATGGATGAGTACCTTGAAGATTTGGATGTGGAGGAAACTGAAGCAAAGAACCATTCTCTTCCGCTGACACAGCAAGTGGCCCGAATTGAAGTTGAGTCTCCGCCACGTGGTAAGAAAAAGAAGAAGTTGAAAAAGGCATAGAGAAAGGCAAGCGAGAAAATTAAAAAGAGCATGAGTGTCTCCACATTGCCACCGAGTGAGGTAGATCGCTTATATTTCAAGAATAAAGGTAAATTTCGCATCTTCTCATGTCTTTCCATGAATTTCCCATGTGGTTGCACTTCACAAAAAAAATGGAGGTAATTCGACCCACTTTGATCCACCATGATGACGAGGTAAGAGACGTCGAGCTAAAGACGTTAAACAAGCGCTCCTTGGGAGGCAACCCAAGCATTTGAATTCCTTGCAATTTTATTTTTGTATTTCTAGTTTGTGTGTTTGTGTGTTTTTCGTATTTTTGAAGTGTTAGTGCTTGTTGTTCTTTACATTTTAAATGTGTGTTTGTGGTTGTTTAGCTATCTTTCTCAATTTTTTTTTATCATGATCTTCAATGGTTATCATGCGTTCTGTAATTTTTGATTCATTGTGTTGCATCAAGTTCCATGTTTTCAATGGTTGTTTGTTGTTTCGGCTTTGTTTTTCATGAGTTTTTAAGGTGTTTGGATGAGTCCTTGATGAAAAATCTGCAAACCGGCCATTTCTTAAGCATATGCATGCCCATATGCAAATCCAGCAATCTATACGGGCTACCATACAGGCATATGCTTGCCCATATGAAAAACCAGCAAATCATACGGGCAACCATATGGGCATATGCTTGCCCATATGGTTGGCTGGTTGGCTTTAACCCTTCTTCAACACATTCTTTGCACTATTCACTCATTTTCTCATCATCTTCTTTCCTTCCCCTCTTCATTTCTCCATCATTTTCCTTCATTCTTTTTGCACAAAATGACTCTCCTCATACTAGAGAACAAGTTTTTGGAAGATTTTTGAAGGTTTATCGAGTTTTCAGCCGGATTCCACTTCATCTTCACTTGGGTGCCCTAAATTGATGTAAGCTCCATAACTCTCCATTTCTAGGGTTTTTCTGTGTTTTTGGGCTGATTTTCTTGGGAATGTTGTTCTAAATGATTCTTGTGAATGTTTACCTTGATTCTAAAGCTATGTAAACTTTGTTTGCTACTTTTACAAGAAGAGACTCTTGCCAAATTTTCCCGAATTTACTGTAGCAACACTTAGATTTCAGCCCATTAATTCCATTGAGTATTCTTTTCATATATTTTTGGTTTGATGAAGCTTGTATGGTCTTGTAGGGATGCCGACCAAACATGTGGCCTCAAAGGGACCCCGGAGGAGCTCTCCGCCGCCCGCCCATGAGCCACGATTCACTAGTGATGCCCACATGACCCGTTTTGCCCTTTTGTCGAAGAATTGATTGGGAGACTTTGAATATTTTGGGACTAGATGGTATCATCTGCCACGATCACCCGCATGGCTTCACCACCTCCACCAGATCATTAGACTCATGACACCGACTTTCTGTCTTTATTTTTCTTTTCATGTTATTTGTCTTTTGTTTGTATGCACGTAGACTTATTTTGATGTATGTTGTACTTTTTAGTTAGTTAGGGTTTCGGCCCTACTAAACTATTCCTTTTTATTTATTTAGTTTGGATTTTACCTGTTCGCTCTCCTTATTTATTTATCGAGTTGTGATTCATTTCCTGTTGCTTTCAGGACTGATCGTTGAGGATGCTTCACACTCCATGGCCCTAGCGACTTACCCCTGTCCGTGTTCACCTTGCATTCACTACATCAACTAATTGGGGAAGTCTCCTTTGCTTCATCTCCTTATTTTTTTATTGCATACATATTACCATGTTCTGCTGATTCATGTACATTGGGGACAATGTACGATTCTAGGTGTGGGGATGGAGTGCTTTGCTTTTATTGCATGCTTGTTTTACCTATGATAGCAATGACACCTAGTTTAGGACTTCCTAGCATGAAGGTTCGACAATTATGAGTTGTATTTCTTCACTGTGCCTAAATGAGGTCCTGCTTTATCTTTAGTGCACCGACAGACTTTTGCACATTTACTTCCATCTCATACACTCCAACTGACCCATTGCAATGTTTTTGGCATTAAACTATTAAAGTCTACTTTCAATGCACTTTTAAGAGCCTTTGAGGTCCTCTGTTATTTTCTTTGGCCTCAAGTGAGATTGTTTAATAGGTTTTATTCTGGGGGATAAGAGATACTTGTTTGAAAAAAAAAAGTGGAGTCTATGACAGTATTCCTCTGCTAGTACAGCATGAATGCGTCTATGTGGACTGTAATCAAGTAGAATGGGTGGCTTTTGTGCCTGGCCAGCATGTGCATCCGTCTGAAAGATGTTTGTGCAGTCTACGTTAGTCATGAGATAGAATGTATATATGTAAGTAAGGAATAAAGTATCTTGTCTGTATTCCTTGGAGCCTATTACACAGCCACTCATGAGCCAGAGTTTCATTCAGGACCCGAAGGACCCTTAACTGGGTATTGAGGGTGTCTTTAACAGATTAATGCCAACTTCATTGTATGTGGAGTGGGTGGGCACCTTTAAGTGATCCATAGTACGGAGGGTGAGGTTGGAAGTAAGCACACACTCACCGGTACACTTTAGATGAAAGAGGACCATCCCTACCCAGTTGCCAACAGAACAACTCATTATCTGTCTTTCCTTCTATTTGTGCTAGTGGGGCCCTCTACTGTTGAGCTTGAGGTCGTACAGTTAGTCGTTTATCAGTTTGCCCCTGTTCTTCATGTTTGTTTGCTTGGGGACAAGCAAACGCTTAGGTGTGGGGATGTTTGATAAACGCGTAACTGTACGTATTATTTATGTATGTTTGCGTATTTATTAAGTATTTTTATATGTGTGGATGCCTGTTTTCGGTCTAAATTGTTTTATTTCGTGTTACAGGCACAGAAGTTACCGCGGGGAACTCGTCAACAAGATTTTTAGAAGAAATTGACAGGAAAAGGCCATTTTCGAGACCGATACTGTAGCAGCACTGTAGTACGAGAATTTTGGTAAAACGGCTAAGTCTGGAGTTTCATACGGGCACATGACTGACCGCATACAGCCTGTAGCAGTAGTACTGTAGCTAGTTCTGTAGCAAGTACTGTAGGAGGGTAGTGTAGCATTTTACTGTAGCACTCCACTGCAGCAACTTACGCAAAACTCGGGGAGCTACAGTACCCGTATGCCAGCCCGCATAACTTGCTGGAATTGGGTTTTTAAGGAGGGGAGTTCATTTTTTCTAAGGGGGGAAGCTCTAGGTCTTGAGCTCTCTTGCCACCATCTTCAAATCGGAGCTAGGAGCTGCCGTCGGAGGCCATTTCCGGGGAGAGGACGACGAGGAGAGCGACATACGACGAGATCCACCTTCTTGATCCACTCTTGAGAGGAGAGTCGACGAGGGAAGCCAACCATTTGGTGGCTTCTTTGGAAGCGTCATTCGGCCTCTATCTTTCAAGGGGGTGTTCTTGTCTTTGTATTTGGTTGTTTCCATGTATTATCTTGTGTATTTTGTATTCATGAGCAACTAAACCCCAAGGTTATCGGGTGTAGGTGAACCTTGGGGATGAACTCGTGTAGGATGCTTGCTTGACTTGATTTATGCATTTTGGGACTTGTTTGTGAACCTTGTTTGGTGTTCTTGTTTGCGTGGTATGCATGAGGACTCTGTGTATCAATGTTTAGAAAATACTAGGAAGCATGACCCTTGCCCTAGTATTAGGCTCACCAAGCTTGGTAGGGATACATGTACGAATACACCCTGATCATAGGGTATTTGTACCCCTCCAATTGTTAGGGTTGACCTAGGTTATGTCTTCGCCCTAACTTAAGAAACCTCTTGCTCCCTTTGCAATCGTGTAATGATTCGAGCGGAAGGAATTCCGTACTCGATACTTGTACCGGATTAGGGACCAATTTCCGTGACCATCGGGTTGGTCTAACTTCGGGTTTCTAGATCCAAACTACTCATTTGCATGCTAGTTAAGGCAACTCCCGCACTTTAGTAGCCCCCTTGGTAATCCTCATTCATGACCCTCTCTTTACATTGTTTTTACCCCTCAATCATTGCCTCCACCTTAGAGAATTTCACTTGCATGTTAATCACTTTTATTTTACTTTCTTTTGCACAACACTCGACTTGATCGGCCAAACAATCATACGAAGAGGAAGTAACGGTAGATTCTAGGGCCCTTGGGAGTACGACCCCCTCGCGCGTGCGTGAGGGGTATTACTTGACGACCCCGTGCACTTGAGGGCTGTATCACCAGTGCTCGTGGCAAGATCATCGCTAGCACAGATTGTACGGTCGAACACCACATTCGGTTATTAGCGGGGTGATCTCCCACACAACCTACCTTGAGGCATGATCGAGCTCGCCGGCAAGGTTGCGCGCAATGACCGAGTGGGGCGTGGGTGTCTCGTCAGTGCTATGCCTAGAGAAAGGATAAAAATATTCTAAGGCATTAGCCTAGAATATATATCCGGACTTGGGTGGGTCTTGGATCAATTACTAAGAGACAAGGCGCGGTAAGGAGCGAGGTGTGCTCGGTAAGGTGGACTGGCAGGGCATGGTATGACAAGACCAGAGTGATGCGCGCTGACGGCACCGCATGGCGCTGGGATGACACTGGTAGGGCTGGCAGGCAGCAGGCGTAGTGCAGAGACTGACACGGTGTGTTTTGCGCAAGGGCGTAGAGCATGGTCATGGCAAGGCATGGCGCGGGCATGGCGCGAGCATGGCTGGGTGATGCACGCCGTACGATCATCGATGACGCAAGCAGCCTGATGCAAGGCTGACGGCCGAGGGATGGCCGAGTATTGGCCGACCCTTACATGGAGTGGTTATCTCTAGGTTGAGTTGCCTATAAATAGTGGCAAAGGGATGCCAATGGATGGCAAGTGAGTTTGTTTAGGCTTTGAGGGAGGTTGTAAACTTTACCACTTCAAGAGAATTATTTTTCTCTTTTTATCCTTGGTGTTCTTCGTCTTTTTGTTTTTTTTTTAACCAGGTTTCGAGCAAGCAAGTAGAAGACTGGGCTGGTGTGTAGGGTCTTAGTCAATGCCGCATGGTGCTGAATTAGAGGATTTTCCCCGTGACAGCATATATCATGCTTTTACTGGCATATATTCTGTACTGTATCAACCCACACCTGTCAGTGGGTCGTTGATTATACTCGTGCTTGGGTTCTCCTATCTTCCTCTTATATAGAACGTAGGAGACCCATGCACTTGTATAAACAAAGGGCCACTGACAGTTACAGGGGTAGTCATATCTACATCTATAGGCTCAAATTTTTCCACTTGTTTATGTGGGTAAAATCATGCCATGTGTTTGAGTATTTTTTTTCCCTATATTATTTGAAAGTTCAAATAATACGGTAATAGTAATGCCATTTATTAATATTTTTGAAAGTTCTTATAATTGAAAGTAAGTAGAGTGAATAATATCAAAACATGTGGAAAGAATATACGCCAAGGTGATAAACTCGTTTACATGCTTAATTTGAGAAAATACTTATTGGTTTTGATAGATACATCAAACTAAATATAAATTAGACAGCAAGATATAGTGTTGCAAATTCAGATAGTGCAATACACTCAAATACCATGGCATAGGTGACTTGTGAGCTATTATGGCTTAAACAGCTTTTAACTTGGGAGTTGAACATTCTAAGCTCGTGAGATTTTATTGTGATAATCAATTGGACTTGTCTCCAACCAGATACTTAATGAATGCATTAAGCAAGATATTGATAGTCATATAATGTGTAACCAATTAAGCCATCAATTATTTATGTTCTTGGTTTTAATGAGGTTGATGCGATGTTTACCAAAATACTTCTACATGATGAACTTCTTTCTTGTATTTGTGAGTAGGGAGTTATGGATCCTCAAGCTTCAAATTGAGAGGGAATGTTAAATTCCATTCTTGGATTGGTTGAATAAGCTTACTATTCTCATTCTTTCCATTATCATTCTTTCCATTATTAGAGAATTGATTGGTTAGAGTCACTGTTACATACAACACATACCATCAATGTATTCATGTTCTCTCTATATTTAAATTATTAAGGTTCATTTTCTTGGGGTGTGTGGAGCCTGATTATACTGAACACCCAGTCGCATTTTTATTTTAGAAATTTTGAGGGGGCTTTTTTGCAAAAAATTCCAATGTACTAAGTTTTTTTTCTTTTTCCCCCCTCTTGTATATATATATTCATCCTTGTAAAAGTGGGGTAATTATTGGTGAAGAAAAAAATAGTGAAACGAAGACGGCGACCGTGGACGTAGCCCTAGTTTTGGGTGAACCACGTAAATCTCTGTGTTCTTCCTTTTCTTGCTTGCTTTCTTTTATTTTTGCTTTTGTTTCTCAATTCCTAACAACTGGTACCAGAGCAAGGTTTTGTTTTTTAGTTTTGAGTGGGAGCAATGGCAGAGGAAATAGGAAAGGCATCTGGAGTAGAAAAGTTTAACGGCGCAGACTTTGCATATTGGAGGATGCAGATTGAAGACTATCTGCACGCAAAGAAATTACATCTACCTCTCTTTGGGGTCAAACCTGAGAAGATGAAGGCTGAGGATTGGGTTCTTCTTGACAGACAAGTACTGAGAGTTATCAAATTAACTCTGTCAAGGTCTGTTGCACATAATGTTGTGAACAAGAAGACCACAGCAGATCTGATGAAAGCATTGTATGGTATGTATGAAAAGCCGTCGGCAAATAACAAGGTGCATATGATGAAGAAATTGTTCAATTTGAAGATGGCAGAGAACGCATCGGTAGCACAATACCTGAAAGAGCTCAACACTATCACAAATCAATTGTTGTCTGTAGAAATTGATTTTGATGATGAGGTTCGTGCTCTGATCATTCTAGCTTCTTTGCTGAACAGTTGGGAAGCAATGAGGATGGCAGTAAGCAATTCTATGGGAAAAGAAAAGCTCAAGTACAATGATATACGAGATCTAGTTTTGGATGAGGAAATTCACAGGAGAGATGCAGGTGAAACTTTAGGATCTGGTTCTGCTCTAAATCTTGAGACAAGAGGTAGAAACAATTACAAAAATTCAAATCGAGGCATATCAAAATCCAGAAATTTCAATCAAAACAGGAGTAAATCTAGATCAGGTCGTCCAGTATAATGCTGGAATTATGGGAAAACAGGTCATTTCATGAACCAATGCAAAAGCCCTAAAAAGAAGAATGAAGATGATTCTGCTAATGCTGTAACATAAGATATACATGATGCATTACTTCTTACAATAGAGAGTCCACTTGATGATTGGGTTTTGGACTCAGGAGCTTCATTTTATACCACTCAACACCGAGAAATCTTACAAAATTACACTGTAGGTGATTTTGGGAAGGTGTACTTGGCTGATGGTTCAGCCTTGGATGTTGTGGGTGTGGGAGAAGTCAGGATATCGTCGCTGATGGATCCATCTGGTCATTGGAGAAGGTTCGACATATTCCAGACTTGAGGAGAAATCTGATTTCTGTTGGGCAACTTGATGATGAAAGACATGCAATCCTATTTACTGGTGGTACCTGGAAGGTTACAAAGGGAGCCAGAGTATTGGCTCATGGAATGAAGACTGGCACATTATATATGACCTCATGTCCAAGAGATACAGTTGCAGTTACTGAAGCAAGTATTGATGCAAGCCTATGCATTGCAGGCTTGGTCACATGAGTGAGAAAGGATTAAAAATGTTGTTGTCAAGAGGGAAGCTACCAGAAATAAAGTCTATTAATTTTGACATGTGTGAAAGTTGCATCTTAGGAAAGCAAAGAAAGGTGAGATTCTTGAAAACTGGCAAGACTCCGAAGGCTGAAAAGTTGGAATTAGTGCACACTGATTTGTGGTGACCTTCACCAATTGCACCGATTGCATCACTTGGAGGTTCAAGGTACTATGTAACTTTTATTGATGACTCAAGCAGAAAGGTATGGGTTTAATTTTTGAAAAATAAATCAGATTTATTTGAGACTTTTAATAAGTGGAAAGCCATGGTTGAGACTGAAACAGGTTTGAAAGTAAAATGCTTGAGATCAGATAATGGAGGGGAGTATATAGATGGAGGGTTCAGTGAGTATTGTGCTACAGAAGGAATTAAGATGGAGAAGACTATTCCTGGGACACCACAGCATAATGGTGTGGCAGAGCGCATGAACAGAACTCTCAATGAGCGTGCTAGGTGTATGAGGCTACATGCTGGACTGCCAAAAGTTTTTTGGGCTGATGCTATTAGCACTGTAGCTTACCTAATAAATCGAGGACCATCAGTTCCTATAGAGTTTAGAATTCCTGAGGAGGTTTGGAGCGGTAAGGAAGTGAAGTTTTCACATCTAAAAGTTTTTGGGTGTGTATCTTATGTTCACATTGATTCTGATGCTCGAAGTAAACTTGATGCAAAGTCTAAAAGATGTTTTTTCATTGGCTATGGTGATGAGAAATTTGGTTATAGATTTTGGGATGAACAAAACAGAAAAATCATCAGAAGTAGAAATGTGATATTCAATGAATGGGCTATGTACAAGGACAGGTCAACCATACTATCAGATGTCATAGATCAAAAGAAATCTGAGTTTGTCAACTTAGACGAATTGACTGAAAGTACTGTTCAGAAAATGAGTGAAGAAGATAAGGAGAATGCAGATTCATAGGTTGATCAGAGTACACCAGTAGCTGAAGTTAGCAGATCCTCCAGGAACATTAGGCCTCCTCAACGTTATTCACCATCATTAAATTATCTTCTGCTCACTGATGGTGATGAACCAAAGTGTTATGATGAAGCTTTGCAAGATAAGAATTCAAGAAAGTGGGAGTTAGCCATGAAGGATGAGATGGATTCCTTGTTGAGGAATCAAACATGGGAACTGACTGAGTTGCCAGCAACTAAGAAGGTTTTGCACAACAAGTGGATATATAGAATAAAGAATGAGCATGATGGTAACCAACGATAGAAGGCTAGATTAGTAGTTAAAGGGTTCCAACAGAAGGAGGGCATTGACTACACAAAGATATTTTCTTCAGTTGTGAAGATATCAACGATTAGAGTGGTGCTTGGAATTGTATCTGCAGAGAATTTACATCTTGAGCAGTTAGATGTGAAGACAACGTTTCTTCATGGTGACTTGGATAAAGACATTTACATCCTTCAACCAGAAGGGTTTGTTGTTCAGGGATAAGAAAATCAAGTCTGCAAACTGAGAAAGAGCGTGTATGGCTTAAAACAAGCTCCAAGACAATGGTACAAGAAATTTGATAGTTTTATGCATGAAATTGAGTTCAAGAGTACAAGGCCAGACATTGCACATGCAGTGGGAGCTGTGAGTAGATTCATGAGTAGGCCTGGAAAGCAGCATTGGGAAGCAGTTAAGTGGATTCTAAGATATTTGAAGGGCTCATCAGATATATGTATTTATTTCACAGGTGCAAGTTTGAAACTGCAGGGTTATGTAGATGCTGATTTTGCTGGAGATACAGATAACAGGAAGAGTACTACAGGGTACATCTATACATTGAATGGTATTGCAGTTAGTTGAATTACTCAATTGCAGAAAGTTGTTGCTCTCTCTACAACAGAAGCAGAGTATGTTGCTGTTACAGAAGCTACAAGGAAATGATCTGGTTACAAAATTTTTTGGCAGAATTGGGAAAAAGGCAAGAGAATAGTGTTTTGTACAGCGATAGCCAAAGTGCCATTCATCTTGCTAGGAATTTAGCATATCATTCAAGAACCAAGCATATACAGTTAAGGTACCATTTCATTCGGACTTTATTAGAAGATAAAGTGTTAGCTCTTGAGAAGATTCCAAGTAGTGAAAATCCAGCTGATATGTTAACCAAGGTAGTTATTATTGACAAGCTGAAGCTATGCAAAGCTTCAGTTGGTCTGAGCACCTGATGATTATAAGTTTTTTGTCACCGGTCTGTTGTTCAACTATGTTTCTTTGAAGATTTGAAGCTTGAGAACTTGGATGAGATCAGTCTCCAAGTAGGAGATTGTTAGGGTGTGTGGAGCCTGATTATACTGAACACTCAGTCGCATTTTTATTTTAGAAATTTTGAGGGGGTTTTTTTGCAAAAAAAATTCCAATGTACTAAGTTTTTTTCTTTTCCCCCCTCTTGTATATATATATATTCATCCTTGTAAAAGTGGGGTGATTATTGGTCAAGAAAAAAATAGTGAAACGAAGCCGGCGGCCGTAGACGTAGACCTAGTTTTGGGTGAACCACGTAAATCTCTGTGTTCTTCTTTTTCTTGCTTGATTTCTTTTATTTTTGCTTTTGTTTTTCAATTCCTAACACATTTAATGAACATTTTTTAAAATGACTTAAAGCAGCATTGTATTTATAAAAATTAATTATTCTTCTATATTGTTGCTGTTTTACATTTCTCATTCGAAAAATTTAAGTTTTTTTTTCCAACTCCAGATCAAGCTCCATTTGTGATAAGATGTATTTATTGCGTCATTTGGATTTTTCGTTAAAATCAAAGAAATTAATTATGGAGATGGGACATCTCTTTCTTTCTAGGAATATAACTTCGCTCGATTCAATTTTTTACAACAAACTTATATATCATCACTCCAAATATTCAAACAAGACAAACAATTAAAACACTTGCATATATATATATATACATGCCTGAATGGCAGACTAATTATATAATCAATTTCCTTTACCTTCATGCCTGTGATGCATCTCAACTATTTTTTTTGCAAGCCAGTAGTTGAGGGACACCTCTCAAAAGTTCAAAAACTATTGCACAAAATTAAGTGAGTGAAAGAAAGGTCGGAAGTCATACGTCAATGTGACCTTTGAGCACATGCATTCCCATCTAGGTGGGGGTTAGGAAGGCCCATGCTACCAAATTGACCCCATCCAACGGAAGGACAACAAAACAACATCCGCTTTCATGTTAGTATTTGTCGGCATAAACTGAGAATAGTACGTTTTATTATTTTCTATTTCTTTCAATTTGAGTTTATCCTTTTAATCATATCATTTCTAGGAAAAATCTTCATATCCATTCTTTGTTTTTTTAAACAGACACAGTGAAAGCACAGATTGTGTGTTTTTTTTGGGAAAATAAATTTCTGGAACTCATATCATTTATCCCACAAGCATCTGTTTTAGTGTTTGATTTAATTAATCAAATGGTTAATCAATATACAAATTAATATTAACAACAACTATTCATTGTTAATTATCTAATATAATTCAATTTTAAATTTATTTTTAATAATATTAATTATATAAAATTTTAATTAATTTCGAATAAGTAAATTTTGAGGAAAAATTCAAAGATCCAAAGTGCAAAAACCAAGCAACCTAATTTAATTCCTTCTTTAAAGTGGGACCACAATAATAGGGAAAAAATCTTGATATTCATTGTACTTAAGCTCATGACCCATGCTACTTTAATTTTCATATGAAATGACATTTTCGAAAACAACAACAACATTAATTCAACATCAAAAAATATTTTAATTTATGATTGTGGGATCATCGAGACCCTCAAACAATAAAGAGTTTATTTTCCTATTCCAGTGAACATGAGTGAGCGTGCAGCTCTACTTGGCATAGCTTTTTCATTTGGAGGACTTAAAAAAGGAGTGAGAGAGAAGTAGTGTTGACAATCCATACTTTTTATATTGATGTTGACAATGGGTCTATGAGGTATATGCTCCGATTTACGACATGAGCAACTTCAATTTTTCTTTCTTAGTTTTTATTTGAAAGGTTTTAGAGTTATATATAATTTGAGTTACTGTGTATTTAAAAATCCAGTGTATTATTCATAAGATTTCAAAATTTCATGTAAACTAAATTAAAATAATTAATTTAATAATTAATTTAATAATAATATTAAATAATTAAACTGATCAATATGATAATTAAAATTATTAAATAATATGCAAAAATATATGAAAAGTTTAAAATTATCCTTCTTGTTGGGTTAATAATTAAATTCTAAAATTCTAAAATATAATAAATAATTTATTAGATATATTAATAAATTTAATAACTAATTTAATAACAAAATTAATAGTTAAACTAATTAAAATGGTACTTAAAATCATTAAAATGATAATCAAAATTTTCGTATATAAAAGATTTTTAATTACAAATTTACAAATTCCTCTGACCAAATACAAAATCTAATGATACAGCATCTTCAGCTATATCTAACTAAACACCTGATTTGATTGTACTATATTTTAAAATTCATACATTCTCAGTTATATTGTAAATGAAAATCTATTGTATTTATATATACATTCAACCAAACACCACATTAAAAAATAAATAAATAAAAATTAAATCCATGTAACGGGAGGTATAACATGTCATGGTTTCACTTTTCACTTGACATATCATATGGCACATGAACTTCCAAGTTACAACCGCATTTAGAATGAAAACAAGGTATTATTTAATTAGATATTGTTATCACGGTAAAAATTGCAAGATTTTTAGTGCATTTTTAATTATTTATTTTATATAAAATGGTAAGTCGTTCGTTTCATGTTACTAAAGGAAGAGATCGACCACTAAAATGCAGTGTAATAGGTGTAGTTAATGTAATACCCAATAAATTTTTGACATGTGTCTTAAACATATGTTAAAATATAACAACTTTTTCACAATATATTTATTTTTTTAATTAAATTATTTATTTCATTACAACCGTAAAAAATCTATTAGTAAAATATATAAATTTCACCACTTGCACTTCATCTATGCTTTATGATCTCTCAATCTTACTCAACAAGAGAAATAGTTATTGTCTTAATGCATGGCATGGTAGTGCATTTTCATTTTCATATTGATATATTCAAAATGATGGTTCCTAATTATCTAATAACAACTTTGGACAAAGTATCTGTTCAGCGCATTATGGACAGGCGTGAAGAACATCCAAAAGATAAATATATACATAAGGATATGAACCTTGTAAGTGAAGGGATGAGCACAACCACGCTTTTTCCTTTCCAAGTACTGAGAAAGAATGAAGAGGAAGATGGGGTGATAGCCTCTGTGGGCCTTCACCATCACTACCACAATGTTTTAATGCCTTCGTTTATGGTGGCCCCAACCCTGCTTTCTGATGGAATACAATATGTAGTAATTATTGTTTTGTTTAATAAATTATAGTACTTTTTGCATACCCAACCCTTGTATTTTTGTAAGATTTTTAAGAAAAAATTTCTTTTTTAAAAAAATTCATAACTCAATTAAATTTTATTCTCCTCCCCATTTAAAATACATGAATTTAAAAAAAAAAAAAACCAAAAAGATAAACATTGTGTTCATTCTTTTTCCCACTTTGGTGCCAAGCACCTTTCTTTCTTTTTTTTTTAACGAATAGATAACAAATGACCCACATTTAAGAGATTGTTAAATGGACAAACTAGTATGGAGGTGCACAAATTATAATGACTTAAAGATTTTTTAGAAAAATTTCTCCATCCTGCAATCTCTAAGAAATAAAATCACTGTTTTTTCTATAGAAAATCTAAACTCGGACCCATAAATAATATTAATAAACAGTATTTAACCCGAGTGTATATTGCATAAATAATACTATCAGAGAAATGATTTGAATCATTTCTCTTTTCTTTTTAATACTTTTGTGCAAGCTATCAAATTGTCAAACTTAATACTATATTGTTTTTATTCTTTGGAATGAAAGATGTTTTTTAACCAAATAAATATAGCAACTAACAACCTCATGGATGGGTGGTTTGCTTGCCACCAAATGCTTTATGAGATTTGATTATGTGTTTTATATATTTTTGTATTATTTAATAATAGATTTTTTTTCAAAGAAAAATTACACCTATATCTATACATTTTCATTAAAAAAAAATTGGCTTAGACGTAATTAATTAGCTGCCTTTTAAAGTAATGTCATTTGCAATGCACTTTGAAATCAAGGATTTATATCTATTTCTTTTGTAATATGGTGTTTATCTAATAATTTCGTGTAACAAGTCAGTTTTAGGTAACTTATCAATAGTTTCTTAACATCATTAGTTTTAAGAAAATTATAAAAATATATTTATTGTCAAATTACTCTTTATTTTCTACCCCCGTTTTTATTTTCACAATTTCTTCAACTCATATTAACCATCAGATTTGAGATTTGTCCAAATGTTAAAATTATCATTAATTTTCTTTTAAATTCAATAAAAAAATTTATGATAAGATACTTTTAACTTTGTTGGAGTTATTTATTTTTATTTACCCGACACTTCTCTTTAAACAAAAAAAAAAGTAAAATTGAAAAAAAAATTAATACAATTTTTAAAGATAACAAATAATTTGCAAAAAAAAAAAAATCATGTGTGATAATTAATATAAAACGGAGACTGTATCTTCCTTTGAGATGGAAACTCCCCATAATTTTAACGTAAACTTGTAATTAAGGTGAACATCTAATAATTTAATTATAATCAACATATGATTAACAGTGATTTAGAGACTCTGACTCGCACCAGAGTTTTTTACACCAACAATGAAGATAGTTAATTATACTGACAAAAAGATCAGAGAACTTTCAATAAAACCTGAAAACTTGTTTGAGAAATATTTTTCATACAAATTTAAAACTTATAATAGAATATGTTAGTGCAAATGCGGAACTAACAGAATATATTAGCTGGGCGTTCTAATCTCAATGGTCCCTCTTGAGTGGCGCCGCTAACAAATGCATTTTTAATGAGCGATTTGGATGAGCTGAAAAAAGAGAAGAAAAAAAAAACCCTAAAAGACCCTATGATTTTGTTAGTTTATTGAGATGGTGGTGGATGTGACGGCGCAGCCACCTTTTGTTGTCACTCTGGAACTTGTTAGGTTGGGCCTGTTATTAATACTGCTCCCTTGGCGGTATGCTACTATTGTATTGAGTATGGTATAGCGTTGGTTTAGAAATCATACAAGTGAAGGAAGCAAAGTGGAACTTTAGTAAAAATATATAAAAAGTTTGTTTAAGAAAAAAAATTAAGAGAATCTTATCGGATTGATGTTTATATATATCTAAATTTGACTTATTCGGATTATAGATGTCAAGAACATTTCTTGGAAGTATCATGGAAGGGGCAGGTGATTAATTTTTAATGTTTTAACTTTTAAGTTGATCATACTTTAAGATAAAAATTAAATAGAAATAATTTAAAAAGCAAAAATCTATGATGGGAATCAAAACAATGGCATTACAACGATAATGATAAATTTTTCTACTATTGAATAGTGACCTATTTATGTTGTTTAAACCATTATGAAAAAATAAACATACATATAAATGAATGTTAAAAAAAATAATAAACTATATATAAAAACTAATACACATTAGATTAGTGAATGACTAACTCACCTATGGAAGCCCCTTGACCTTGGATTGTGTAGTATTATGCAAACACTATATATTATATAGAAATATTATGCAATATTATTTAGTAATTATTTATTAGGTCCTCTATAAAAAGAATGGCATTTTTTGCCCCTCTAAAATTGCATAACAGGAGAAATTTATCATCATCATATTATGATCCATTATATATAATTATCATCTTGGTTGTATATGGCAAGTCATCATTGCCTCTTGTGTTAACCCATCCTATATGATAAATTTTTAGAGTATTGTTAAGCCACTGTAACTAGTGTATTTTTATACATGTTTGTTTCTTTGATGGTGCTTGTCTCTTTAGTAATATATATATATATATATATATATGTCACGTCTTGTCCCGTAGGACTGGCACACGATAACCATCGCAACAATCCGAGGAGGGACACTAATGTCACTTAACCCTCGAGTCATTGCAAAGCTAACAAAGTATTTGAAATGAAATAGCATTGAACAGAAAATCCAAACTCTAAATATATGAAAGATAGAACATGAAGGTAACACCGATGAAACAATATAACTATACCCTGAAATAAGAGTTAAAGAAACTTGCTTCTCATAAATACTACAAAGTTTCCAAAAGAACTAGACAAGCATATAAAACATGCAAATAGCGTTTAAACAAACTAGTGGATCACTGTCCTTATAGAACGTGTTCATGCTCAAAGGATAATGTACAAAAGACTAGAAAAAGAAGAAAGATTGAAGGAGTATGCCCAACACTCCATCTCGCCACAACGCTACAAGCCACTAGAGCTTGCAAAGGAGGGAGAGAATGAGTTACTAAAGTCACTCAATAAATGGGTTAGCACAATTCTAAAAAAGAATATAAAAACAATCAATAAACTACCAATGACCAAACTTTTACAATAATGCATATAGCTTGAATGTATATATATATATATATATATAAATGAGAAATATAGTTGGCACAAAAGATTCACTTGGCTCAAATAAGAATTCCACATCCGAAAGTCATACCCGAGCATAATACGAGTTTTAAAACATTTAAACGAGAAATCGTCATTAAACCGTTTTCCTTTTCAAGATTAAAACAAGAGATTACATCTCAAAGAGTTCATCACAAGGAAACATGAAACATTTTTTAATACCAAATTCACATCTCAATCAAGCGATTAGTGGTCCCGAAAACCTTCTAAACTCTAGCCATGACCGTAGTTAAGTTCAGAGCCATCAAGGTTCTCATATCCGAACTTCTAGTGTAGGATTCAATTAGGATTTTACGTGCTACCTAAAGTGGATAAATAAAACAAGTCCTCAACACCATTGATGTGTTCTCTGCAAGTGCACGGGTTACACACAAGTAATACAGTGGTACCCCGTGAGGGGTAGAATTGTCGAACCACAGAGACTGGACTTCTAGTACTAATTGATCTTCCAATGTCTAGCCGAATTAGAATGGATTGGATAAAGATGATAACTAGAAAACCAAAAATGGGGAAAGATGACAAGTAGGGACTGGAAATAAACTAGGTGAAAATCACAGAGATAGAACAATGCCCCAGACTACTCCCTTCGGCACAAGTAATGATTCCCAATATTGGCTACTCGGAACGTACTTTGGACCAACAAAACACCTACAAGAGATGTCTCAACCAAGGTAAACCCTAGAGAGGGGAGATCGACACCATACGCCATATCTCTAGGCACGTACTCAATCCCTGACCTCTATGGCAAACTTTAGTTCGGAGGGTTCGACACCAAACGTCCTCTCTCTAGGCACGCACTCAAAGCCTTTCCTCTATGCAAGCCCTCACCAGGTGGATTTCTCAATCTTCACCTAGCTAGCATGGATACAATAACGGTAACATGCACATAATCTCACAGTTACAAATATGATAAGCATACCCATTGCAACTACGACTACGACAATCATGTATAATAGGAATTGCATCACAACATTAAACATAAAAGGAATCTCAAAGTGGTCCATAGCCAATATCAATAAGAAACAAAATAGAACATGCTAAAGTTCATAGCCCGGGGCACCGGAGATGGTTAACCCCTCATAGTTTTACAAATCCATAAAATACTAAAGAAAACAAAAGGTAATGAAGCCATGAAAAACTCCACTCTTTGCTTCTTAAACCACTCCGATGGTGCTCCGATGAAGTCCCACCGGCTAAGCTCCGCTCCATTCATGATCTCGCTATGTAGCTTCACTCCAGCCCCAGAAATGTGAGATGGAAGAGCTTGGCAGCCGCCCCCAAGAAGAAGGTGGAAGGTAAGATAAAGAATGCCCTTCAAATGACCTAGATCTGGACTTAAAAAGAGCTTTTCGGGGTGAACACGGGCGTGTTGAGGGCGTGTGTCTGCCACTACAAATCTCAAGAAAGTGTAAAACACAAAATTCAGCACTGACACCCCCATGTTCACCAGAGAACACACCCATGCCAAGAGTATCCAAACCGTGCTTTTCTCCAAATTCGTGCTACAATGATTTGCTACAATACTTTTGCTACAGTGTTGCACATCAAATGATGCAGAATTCTTCTGAGAAAATCAGTGGAAGGAACACGGGCATGTTAAGCCCGTGTTCTGCCTGGAACACTGTATTCTGACCCTCTTTTCACACTTTAATTGTGCCGAATCCTGTCATTTTGCACAGGAACCTGTTTCCCTGCACAAATACGCAATAATACTCATAGCAGCACTGAATCACAATAAATAAACGCTCAAATACAAGATAAATACATGAAAAGGGTATGAAAATATATATATGCAATGCACTCATCAACCATCTCTAAAGACTGCCCATAGGGACCCCCTACTACAGCAGGCGGGTTCTAACACCGTCACTAACAAAACCACCCTAAGTATATGATGAGTGCATTTTATATCGTGTTTTCATGCTGTTTATTTTATCCTTTCCGTTGTCCTTTGGCATATTTGTTGTGTAGATTTGGTGCTATTCATGGTATTATGTTCATTTCGTAGGATTCGTGGGCCTGAGTCACTTTGGAGTGAAATTGAGTGTGTTTCCTGCGTGTGCATCGACCGAGAGATTAGAACTAGTTGACACGGGCAGGACATGGTCGTGTCCGATCCACTGAAAATCCCAGCCTGGAGAGTAAAATAGCAAAATCTTGACACGGGAGTGTCCCAGGCAGAACATGGTCACCACACGCCCGTGCCTGTGCTATTGAAAAATCTCAGGAAAATCCCTCTTTGGAGAGATATGGGTGCGATGCTAGTTACACGGTCGTGTGCCAGTTGACACGGGGATTGCAAGCCTATGTCCAAGCTGCTGAAAACCTCAGGAGTTTCTCTCAGACATTCCGCAGAAAAGTACATGGTCTGAACATGTCCGTGTTCAGACCGTGTCAGGCCCCGAAACTGCCTTTTTAACTCAAGAACTTAGGGTTTCTTTCTCATCTTTGTTCAGAGATTTTTCTCTCCACCGCGAGGATGTTGATGAGATCGAAGATAAAGCTTCACCATACCACTTAAGGAGACAAAGGACGAGTTGAAGGCACCACAAAAGGTGGGGTTAGCGCAATATCTCTGCAAGAAAGGTCATCCAACGCATAGAAGGGAGTCATATCTTTCTTCTCTTGTTATTTCATTGTTCTTTCCTTGTTGTACCTGCCCACGAGGGACTAACTGGCCATAGTGCCCAGTGTTGTGGACTTTGACAAACTATAATGCTTATGCACTTGTTTTTATTTGTTCTACGGAGTTCTAATTGATTTTCTTATTTAATCTTGTGTTGCATAACTTGTTGTGTTGGATGTACACAATTATTAGGGTAAAACTCAGTGCGTAGCTTACTTGTGAACAACATGCAGTTATCTTAGCAAAACTTGGTGTATTTGAGAACCCATAGATGCAACATTGCTTGTGAGCACACACCTATATCTTTGTAATGTACCTGGTAGACATTTAGGGCAAGATAGCATGCACTAGTCTTAGGGATCGCCCTAAGGGATTACTCTTGTATCGCCGAATACTCGATTCTTATCTCCTCCATTTCCACCCTTTCTATCTTCACTCTAGTGTTTTATCATTCAATCCCTTTTCAACTTGTGTTCACTAGACATCAGACGATCAATCAGTACTTTGAGCACAGTTCCTTGTGGTTCGACAATTGTACCCCTTCCAAGGTAGCATTATATTACTTGCGTGTGACCAATACACTTGCGGAGAACCCATCAAGTTTTTGGCGCCTTTGCCAGGGAACTGGCCACTCTTAGGAACATTAGGTCTTTGGTGACCTAGATTGTGAATATTTCTTTTTCTTGTGAATATCTGTTCCATTTAATTTCATTCATTTTTAACCTTGTCAAGATCATTTCAGGGAGCGATGAACTATTACCATGGAAGAATTGTTGGCCGCTCTACATAGCTATTCACACACCCCTGGTGACAGGCTCCCCGAAAGTGCACGGGTTTGTCGAAGTAATAAAAGTTACCCCGGTGAGAGGGTAGTCGAATCCACAGGGAATAGGGAGTTAGAGTATGAGATTTCACTATTAAAACTATGCGAAGTACGAAAAAGTAATAATCGATTTGTGTGTGAATTGTGAGAACAACTATACTAAAAGACAGGAAATTAAATAGAGAGAGATGAAAGATTAGAGAGTGCAAGAAAAAGAGATTAAGGAGGATTTAACAATGAATGAAGTGGGGTATCCGGACAAGTTACCTCTAGGATCTATGCTTCTAGTGCAAGACTATGCTATTATACCTTCCTATTGATGCTAATTGAGTCGAGGAAATCCTTAGACTCACGGTCCCAAACCTAAGGTCAACCTGTGACTAACCCCAACATTATGCCCCGGTATTAGGATTCACAACAACCCTTCACTCTATCGCTCGCACGATTAAGTCCTAGGGGAGTACATCTACCTAAACCTCACACTACGTGGGATTGCATTAAGTTCTAGGGATTCCTAGTGATTAAACCTGTTCCTATGTGTAGTTTTAACCCTTTGGTCCAGGAGGAAGAACCCTAGTCTAGATTAAGCCCCAGTGCATAGGATTCACTTCAACCCTTCACTCTGTTACTTGCGTAACTAAGCCCCAGGGGAGTTTATCTACCTAGCACTTCACTCTATCTTGACCGCTAATAAATCAAGGAAACGGAGGTAGGGAGAAATCACACCGGAAGGGAAAGGGGTACATCGCTACCTCACAGCTCTCCCTCTCAACCCTCTTCAATCTTAAATAGTCTAATCCTATAGGAGTTGTCACACCTCCAAAGGAAAACCTAGATTGCTCTCAACCCTAGTGTCACATCTAAGGGAAAACAATAGCAAAATAAAATCAAGATTGAAACTCAATTCTTATTCATCAATAATGGAAAAGCATAATAACAATGTCAAAGAAACATGATAACCCTAGAATTTACAAGTCCGAATACCCACAAGGGGTTTAGCTCCTCATGGAGCTATACATGTTCATCAATGTATGAAATAAAACACAAACTAAAGACATAGATGAAAACCCCCTTGCGTATGGTGTGGCCGTGGTCTTGTGCGGCCGCCGGATGTCGGTGACGATGCCGATGACGCGCTCTAAACCTCCATGAAGTCCTCTCCAAAACCCTAGCCACACTCCCAGAAGTTGGGGAGAAGAATAGGTCAAAAGATATCTCAAAAAGTCTCCAAATCGGGCTTTTATAATGTGGAGTCGCGGCTTTAAATTTGCTGAAAACGGGATTTCACACGGCCGTGTGGAATTTCCACACGCCCGTGTGAAGTTTCTGGAATTCTGATTTTCGGCCGATTGTGAACAGTAATTTGTTACAGTAGTTACTACAGTATTTTGCTACAGTACTTCTACAGTAATTGTGCCGAAAACGCTCCCGGATTCGTCGTTCTTCATCGAGGCCGTTGAATTGGGCACACAATCAATGATAGATCATGCCGATTGCTTCGAATCGCCTAATTGGTGAAGTTTTCATTGTTGGCATGAGTTAGACTTATTGTGAATGTGACTGCCTTTGTGCCCCTCCAAAGGAGGTTGGCACACACTCACAAGTCTATGCTCACGCCTTACTCCTTGCTTGGTCCGAAAATCTTCCCAACAATGCCAAACACGACCTAACTTCGTTCCTTTCCTTCATTTTATCTTCACAACCCTACAATGCACAAAAGTAAACAATTGCACACTTTTTAGTGATAAAATCTGATTAAATTAATGCTCATTGCAAGATAATAACACTTCGCATTACCATAACACAAGCACTTATCACCTGGTCAGAGCGAGGGGCATAATGAATCATGTGATGAGCACGAATTGGCTAGCTTGATCTCAAATTTTTGCAGTCAGACTAATCAGTGGAATGAGTTTGTTAGTACAGTCTCCGGATAATGTCAAATGTATCAAGAGCATGGGGATAGTCCGGCACACATTATGGTTGTTGTAAATGGACCCAACAGGATCCGGAATGCAGGCAACCCAGTTGTGAACTAAGCACTGATCATCCTCCCATTGTCATCGAGGAGAGAGTGATAAAGTCAGAATAAGACATGTCATGTTTTGCTGAGTAGGAACTCAAGGAGTTACCCACACACTTGGAATATGTCTACTTGGAGGATAATCCCAACCTGCCAGTTATAATTTCATCCGCCCTTGATGCTGAACAAAAGAAGAAATTGGTGAATTTACTTCAACTACACAGAAAGGCCATAGCTTGGAGCATCTCTGACATCATGGGAATCAATCCATCTTTCTACACACATAGGCTTTTAATGGAAGAAAATATAAAACCTAAGGTGTAACCCCAACAGAGATTAAACCCTCACATGATGGAGGTAGTCAAGAAGGAAGTGAATAAGCTTCTGGATTCCGGTATTATCTTCCCTATTTCAGATAGCCCATGGGTGAGCCCGGTGCAAGTGGTGCCAAAAATGGTAGGAACTACGGCCATATCGAATAAGCACAATGAATTAATTCCCACCCGTACGGTGACTAGATGGCGCATTTACATTGACTACCGGAAGTTTAATGATGCAACTTGGAAAGATCATTTCCCCTTACCATTCATCAATCAGATGCTCGAGCGTCTTGCTGGCCATCAGTATTATTGTTTCCTCAACGGCATGTCGGGGTATTTGCAAATTCCAGTGGCACCAGAAGATCAAGACAAGATGACATTCACATGTCCTTATGGCACGTTCGCCTATCGACGGATGCCATTTGGATTATGCAATGCACCGGCAACATTCCAGAGATGCATGATCGCAACTTTTGATGAATTCATTGAAGACTTCATGGAGGTATTCATGGATAATTTTTTCGGTATTTGGAGATTCTTTTGATGGATGTTTGAAACATCTGGATCGGGTACTTACATGGTGTGAGGAAACTAATCTAGTTCTGAACTAGGAGAAATGCCATTTCATGGTAAGAGAACGGATTGTCTTAGGACACAAGATTTCAAGTGCCGGAATTGAGGTGGATAAAGTAAAGTTGGGCGCAATAGAGAAACTTCCCCCACCCTCAACTGTTAAGGATATACGTAGCTTTCTTGGTTGACAAAACTTCTAGAGAAGGACACGTTATTTGATTTCAATCAAGAGTGCCTCACGTCTTTCCAGAGTTTGAAGGAGAGACTTCTTAGTGCACCAATCGTGAAGGCTCCTGATTGGAGTCGACCTTTTAAGCACATGTGCGATGAATGTGATTGGGCGATAGGAGTGGTATTGGGGTAGAGGTATGATAAGCAATTTCATCCGATTTACTATGCTAGCAAGACATTGACACCTGCACAAAGAAATTACACCACCACAAAAAAGGAGTAGCTTGCCATCATTTACGCCTTTGATAAGTTCTGATCATATCTGGTGCTATCTAAGGTTATTGTATATACAAATCATGCCGTTATCCGCTATCTCCTTTCTAAAATGGATGCCAAATCTCGAATGATTCGCTGGATTCTGTTGTTGCAAGAATTCAACTTGGAAATCAAGGATAAAAAGGGGTCAGAAAATGTGGTTGTTGATCATCTTTCATGTCTAGTACATGTAGATGGTAATGCGAGTGGCAGAGGATTAACGAAAACTTCCCTGATGAGCATCTCTATATGATCCAAACACATCAAAAGTGGGTTGATGGGTATCCTTGGTTCGCTGACCTTGCTAACTATCTCGTGGGGTGAGTTATTCCACCATAATTTTTATATCAACAACGGAAGATGTTTTTGTCGGATAGCAAACACTATTATTGGGAGGACCCTTTCCTTTACAAGCTGTGTGTTGACTTGGTAGTGCGTCATTGTGTGTCACATGCTGAGGGGCGGGAGATTTTAGAGCATTGTCATTCAGGGCCAGTTGGTGGCCATTTTAGCGCAAATCGTACTGTAGAGAAAGTGTTGGAGGCTGGTTTCTTTTGGCCTTCAATTTTCAGTGATGTACAAGAATTTGTCCAAACTTGTGATCAATGCCAAAGGAGTGGAAACTTATCTAAACTCGTTGAAATAAAGCAGACACCTATTCAGCAGTGTGAAGTTTTGGATGTTTGGGGCATTGATTTCATGGGGCCTTTCTCGAATTCGAATGGGAACAAGTATGTGTTAGTGACGGTGGATTACGTGTCTAAATGGGTTGAGGCACAGGCTCTTTCCTCTAATGATGCTCGAGTTGTGGTTAAGTTCCTAAAAAAATTGTTCATTCACTTCGGGACTCCCAGAGCAATTATCAACGATAGAGGTGCTCACTTTTGTAATTCTCAGTTTGAAAAGGTAATGAAGAAATGTGGTGTCACTCATCGGGTGGCAACCACGTATCACCCCCTGACAGGGGCCCGAAAGTGCACGGGTTGTCGAAGTAATAAAATACCCTGGTGAGTGGGTAGTCGTATCCACAGGGAATAGGGATTTGAGATATAAGTATTCACTATTTAGCTAACGCGATGTGCGAAAGGAAATCAGTGAGTGAGTGCGAGAATAATTGATAAAAGCAAGAATTAAAAGAGAAGTGTGGAAGATGAGAGAGTACAAGTAAGAGTAGAAGAGTAGGACAAGCAATGAGAGAAGATGGGTATCCGGACAAGCTACCCCTAGGACTTATGCTTCTAGTACAAGACAATGCTATTATACCTTCCTATTGATGTTAATTGAGTCGAGGAGATCCTTAAACACACGGTCCCAAATCTAAGGTCAACCGTGACTAATCCCAACACTATGCCCTCGCATTAGGTTTCACTATGACCCTTGACTCTCGTTGACCTGTCAACTAAGCCCTAGGGGAGTTTGTCTTCCTAAGCCTCACACTATGTGGAATTGCTTTAGGTTCTAGGGATTCCTAATGATAAACCCGGTTCCTATATGTAGTTCAAACCCTTTGGTCCAGGTGAGAGAACCCTAGTCTAGATTAAGCCCCAATACTAAGATTCACTACAACCCTTCACTCTGTTGCTCGCGCAACTAAGCCCCAGGGGAGTTTATCTCCTAGCACTTCACTCTATCTTGACCTCTAATGAATCATGGAACACGAAGTTAGGGAAAATCACATCGGAGGGGAAAGGGGACGTTCCGCTACCTCACGACTCACCCTCTCAACCCTCTTCAATCCTAAGTAGTCTAACCCAATAGGAGTTGTCACACCTCCAAAGGATTACCTAAATTTTTCTCAACCCTAGTGTCACGGCTAAGGAAAAACAATAACAAAATAAATCAAGATTGAAACTCACTTTTATTCATCAATAATGGAAAAACATAATAATAATGTCAAAGAAACATAATAGTCCTAGGGTTTACAAATCCGAATACCCACAAGGGGTTTAGATCCTCATGGAGCTATACAAATCCATCAAAGTAATAATAAGAACACAAATTGAATACATAAATGAAAACCCCTTTGTGTGCGATGTGGTCGTGGTCTTGTGCCGCCGTCGGACGTTGATGTCGACGCCGATGACGAGCTTCAAACCTCCACGAAGTCCTCTCCAAACCCTCACCGTTCCTCTCCAGAAGTTAGGGCAAAGAAGAGCCAAAAGGATCCTCCTAATAGTCTCCAAAACGGGCTTTTATAATGTTGAGTCGCGGCTGAAATTTGAACTTATCGGGATTTCACACGGATGTGTGGAATTTCCACACGCCCTTGTGAACTTTCAGGTTTTCTGAATTTTGGCCGAAAATAAACAGTAGCCTGCTACAGTATTTTGCTACAGTGCTTGTCGAAATGCTCCCGAATTCGTTGTTCTTCATCGAGGCCGTTGAATTGGGCACACAATCAACGGTAGATCGTGCCGATTGCTTCAAATCTCCTAATTTGGTGAAGTTCTCCTTGTTAGCATGAGCTAGACTTATTGTGAATGTGACTGCCTTTGTGCCCCTCTAAAGGAGGTTGGCACACACTCACAAGTTTATACTCATGCCGTGCTCCTTGCTTAGTCCGAGAATCTTCCTAACAATGGCGAACACGATCTAACTTTGTTCCTTTCCTTCACTTTATCTTCACAACCCTACAATGCACAAAAGTAAACAAATGCACAATTTTTAGTGATAAAATCTGATTAATTTAATGCTCATTACAAGATAATAACGCTTCACATTACTATAACACGAGCACTTATCACCCCCAAACAAGTGGTCAGGTGGAGGTTACAAATCGGGAGTTAAAGTGAATCCTTAAAAAAAATGGTGCATTATAATAGGAAGGATTGGTCAGAAAGGTTGGATGATGCTCTATGGGCTTAATGAACAGCATACAAGACTTCTATCGGGAATACCCCTTTCCGCTTAGTTTATGGTAAGGCATGTCATCTCCTTGTGGAGTTAGAGTATAAATCGTACTGGGCTATTAAATTGCTAAATTTGAATATGGATGACACACTAAGAAAATGGAAGTTTCAGCTGAATGAATTAGAAGAGCACATATTAAACGCATATGAAAATTCGATGGCATACAAGGAAAAAGTCATAAGGATTCATGATAATCGAGTGAAGCAGGATAAGCAGTTTCGAGTGAGGGAATCAGTCCTTTCGTTTAATTCCAGGTTAAAACTCTTCCCAGGAAAACTAAAATCTTGATAGACAGGGCCGTACATGATTACACAAATATTTCCCTATGGTGCAATCGAAATCTCACGCCCTTAGAAAGGAACCTTCAAGGTCAATAGGCTCAGTTGAGAATATATACTTCTTTCCTTCTCCATACTTCTCCTGACTGATACCCCGATTGACTAGGTACGTCAAGCTAGTGAAGTAAAACAAGCACTTCTTGGGAGGTAACCTAAGTCATCATTTTTTTCCTGGTTCCCTTTTTGTTGCAATCTTTGTTGTGTTGGTTTTTGTGTGCCTTTCATTCTGTCAGATTTAATTTTCCCTTTTTGGGGTATCTTCAATCCCATTAGAACCTTTCCTATCCCCGTGTTTTAAGGGTTTTTGGGTTGTGGCTACCTTGGGTGGCAGCCCACACCTCTGTTGTCGCCGTAGTTTTTTTGTAGTTTTCAGTTTCCCTGCGTAGTGGATCTGACACAGGCTCGACATGACTGTGTGTTCCCTTTTACACGGCTCTAGCTCGCACTACACGGTCGTGTCATTTTCTTAGCCATGCTGGGAGATTTTCTTGGATTTTTCAGCGGCATGGACACGATTGATATACGGGCTTGTCCACCATATTAACACTGGCGCTGATTACCACCATTGACACGCCCGTGTTTTCCCCGTGTTAGGAGGTGGACCATCGTGTCTGGTCCTCCGTTTCCTTGTTTTTCACTCATTCTCTTACGTTTTAACCCTCCACTTTCCTCGCAAGCATGCCACTCTTGCACGTCTTCTTCCTCGCTCGATTCTTCCTACGCCCATTTCCCTTCCTTTCATCTCAAGATCGTCGGTTTGTCTTCCCGTCCGGTAATGCCCGTGTTAACTCGAAATTCCTTGTTTGTTTTTGTTATTTATGAGTTTTGGTCTCACTGTTCGTCATGGTTGTGTTTTGAGAGCAAGTTGCCCCTTTTTCGTACCTCTTGAGGCTGTTTGTAACCTTTATTTTTATTTTGGCATGTTTTTGAAGGTCTTTTTGCGGTTTGAAACATGAACTAGGGTCGTGTTCTTATGAACCACGGTCGTGTCTGTATCATCTTCCTTATAGTGTTTTTCATTCATAGAACACGGTCGTGTCATTTCACAAGGCCGTGTGCCCTCCCCCCCGAGCCACTACCACTATGCACTTAACACAACCGTGTCATCCATCAATTCTGCTACCTAAACTAATTATCACCTATGTCTTTCGCAGATCATGTATCGGCGTTCCCCTCTCATTGAACAGGTATGACAGGAGCGCCGAGCTCGCCTCTCTGCTCGCACTTTTGGTACTATACGAACAATCGATTGGGAAGCTCTTGACTGGGCCAATCTACGTGAGGATGTCGAGCAGTTATTAAGCTTGGGTAAGATTTCACTCCTCACTGTCACAGAGCTTGCCTACCGTGACGTCACCATTGAGTGCCTCTCCACATTTGAGCGGTGCGTGGGTTCTTGGGAGGACACTTACGCTATCGCCTTTCAATTCAGAGGGCAGGACTACCATCTAAGCTATACCGAGTTGGTCGTGTTCACAGGACTATACGAGCACGTATTCACACTTACAGAGGAGTATCTGACACGACCTTTTGCGTGCGTACCGCAAGTGCACGGGTTTGTCGAAGTAATAAATTTACCTTGGTGAGAAGGTAGTCGAATCCACAGGGAATAGTGTTTAGAAACAAGCGTTATCACTATCTTAGCTATAAATGGAATCGATGATGAGAGAGGTATATATTTATATAAATGTAAAAGAAAATAAAATAATGCAACAAGAATAATGAGGGTAGGAGAGGTAATCGATATAAAGATGGGGTACCCGGACAAAGCTCCCCCTAAGACTAATGCTTCTAGTGCAAGACTAGTATTATACACTCTAATTGATGTCTAATTGAGTCGAGGATATCCTTAAACACACGGTCCCAAACCTAAGGTCAACCGTGACTAACCCCAACACTATGCCCCGGCATTAGGATTCACTACGACTCTTGACTCTCGTTGACCTGTCAACTAAGCCCTAGAGGAGTATATCTACCTAAGCCTAACACTACGTGGAATTGCTGTAAGCTCTAGGGATTCCTAGTGATAAAACCTGTTCCTATCTGTAGTAGTTCTAACCCTTTGGTCCAGGTGGAAGAACCCTAGTCTAAATTAAGCCCCAGTGCATAGGATTCACGTCACCCCAAAGCCTTGGGGGAGTTTATCTACCTAACACTTCACTCTATTTCGACCGCTAATGAATCAAGGAATCGGAGGTAGGGAGAAATCACACCGGAAGGGAAAGGGGTACATCGCTACCTCACAACTCTCCCTCTCAACCCTCTTCAATCTTAAGTAGTCTAACCCTATAGGAGTTGTCACACCTCCAAAGGGTAACCTAAATTGCTCTCAACCCTAGTGTCACATCTAAGGGAAAACAATAACAAGATGGAATTAAGATTGAAACTCAATAAAAGAACATCAAATTAAGAAAGCATAATAAAAGTCATAGAAACAATATCATCCTAGGGTTTACAAGTCCGAATACCCACTAGGGTTTAGCTCTCCATGGAGCAATACAAAATCAATAAAGAATTTAAGAACATATGCATGAAAACCATAAAGAAAAACCCCCTTGTAGATCGTATCGATGGTCTTGTATAGTCGCGTGTCTTCTCCAACGAATCCCTTGTCAAGCCTAGGGCACACCTCGCCGAATCAATGCCGATGAGAGCTTCCCCCAATAGCTTTCTTCCAAAGGATGTCGATGTCGATGCCGTTTAATCGCCTCCAAAGACCTCCAAAGACCTCCAAGAACCTCTCCAAACCCTAGCCGACAGCCCCCCAAAAGATATCCAAGTGATAGAAGAGAAGGGTCCCCAAATAGATATGAAAACGGGCTATTTATAGGCTGAAATCGGGCTGAATTCGGGCTGAAATCGGACTTCTGTGAAAATCCAGAAATTCCACACGCCCGTGTGTTAATTCCACACGGCCGTGTGGAAATTCTGGAATCGTGATTTCTCGGCACATGTGAACAGTGTTCCTGCTACAGTGTTTCTGCTACAGTACACGGCCGTGTGGAATTTCCACACGCCCGTGTGAACTCTCTGGCTTGCTGGAAAATTAATTCACACGGCCGTGTGGAATTTCCACACGCCCGTGTGAACTCTCTGGAATTCTGAATTTCGGCAGAATGTGAACAGTAGCAGCTACAGTATTTATCTACAGTATTTTGCTACAGTGCCTGCTACAGTACTTCTCCGAAATACTCCCGAATCCATCGTTCTTCATCGAGGCCGTTGAATTGGGCACACAATCAACGGTAGATTATGTCGATTACTTCATTTCTCTTCATTGGCGAAGTTCTCCAATGCTACACGAGTTATAGACTTTTGTGAGTGTGACTGCCCTTGTGCCCCTCCAATGGAGGTTGGCACACACCCATAAGTCTAGACTCGTGCCTTGTTCCTTGCTTGGTCCGAGAACTCCTTAACAACGGCGAACATAACCTATTCTTCCTTCTTTTTCTCTAGATCTTCTCCACAACCCTTCAATGCACAAAAGTAAACAAATGCACACTTTTTAGTGATAAAATCTGATTAAATTAATGCTCATTGCAAGATAATAACGCTTCACATTACTGTAACACGAGCACTTATCAGTATCGAGCCCTCTTGACGTCTCCCGACTACAGGATTCCCCCATCAGCTCGATGGGGTCAGTTATGCAACATTACCCGCCTTTTCTGACCCAGTCGCACTCTAGCTTCTTGCATTCGATCGCGTGCACTGCGGTTCATGCATGCTCTGCTTGGTAGTACTATCACAGGTCAAACTCGGAGCGCTAACATCATCTCTGACGCCGAGTTTGAGTATCTCTTAAGTATGACTGTCGGGACTCCCTATCACCTGGGCCATGTGATTGTTTGTGCCTTTCATCATCAGGCGACCGACTTTAGAGGACAGACTTTCTTTATGGGTCCCTACATGACCCGACTCCTTCGGGGGATGGCATCTTAGGCGATGAGTCCCGATTGGCTGTCGCAGGTGGACGTAGCCTGTTTTCCCCTATACCTGATTATAGTACTGCTGCCCTCGCCTCTTTCTCGGATGAGTACTCTGGTATTTGCTAGTTAGGATCCATTCTCCAGCGCATCGCCGACCATTGGGCCACCTCCTCGGTAACCCTTGACGATGACCTCGGGCCCGATGTTGACCCGCTTTAACATTGTTCTTATGCGTTGTTTATATTTTGGTCTAGTCACATGTTTATGTTTCTATGTTTGTACTCTGTACTCTTGAGTCCAGTAGCAAGGGGACCCCTCCTACTTAACTGGCATTTTGGTTTGTTTACTTTTAGCATTTCTTTTGACCTTATTTTGTATGCGCTTTTCACTTGTGTGCCTTTATAGATCTCAGGTGTGTGTTGGTTGCTGGAAGTTAAATTGGCAACACGTTGAGAACGGCCACTTCACTCTCCATGTTCAGGGAAGGTTTTAGCACCCTCATCCTTTAATTGTATTCCCAATTATCATGTTGTATGTCATTCATTTCTACATTGGGGACAATGTAGATTTCAAGTGTGGGGGAGGGTTGCATGCTTGTATGCTTGTTGTGGATGAGTGCTTTACTAGTAATGATCTATGAATAGTTTGCTTGGTTTGGCTTGAACCTAGGAGGACATGGGTGTGTTAGGAACCACTTGAGCTTATGTGTAGACTCTTTTCTATTTTTTTTTAGACCAAACATCAGTTCACTTTACTCGGAGTGTGGTGCCACTCGTCTTAGTCAATTTCTTGTTTAAAAAAAAACTGGAAAGTCGGATTCCGGTCTCAGGATGCCCTACTAGTCAAAATTTTGGGTTGACTTTTGTGAAAAGATGGTAGAAAGAGCTATCTCTTTAGTTGAGTGAAAGCCACACTTGAGTAGTCGAATTTTGGGCATTACAAGTGTACATTTCATGACCTACCAAGAGAAAAGGCTACCACTAGGGTGTATGAAGCTACTATCCACTATTTTGTGTGTAAATAAAGTATTTTAGTTAGCAGAATTCTTAAGATTGTGGGGCTCATACTCTTGGGTTCTTGCACACACACATGGTCTTTGAAGTAGAGGGGAGTCTTATACGAATTGACAATTTTTTCTAACCCTCATATTTCCTTCTTTTCTTTAAGCCTTACCAATCATGTGAGATCGGAAGTGGCACACTCATATGTATTTTCATTGTGGTTATGTGGATTGCTTGAGGACAAGCAAATGTTCAAGTGTGGGGGCATTTGATGAGTGCATTTTATATCGTGTTTTCATGCCCTTTATTTATCCTTTCCGTTGTTCTTTGGCATATTTGTTGTATAGATTTGGTGCTATTCATGGTATTATGTTCATTTTGTAGGATTCGTGGGCCTGAGTCACTTTGGAGTGAAATTGAGTGTGTTTCCTACGTGTGCATCAACCGAGGGATTACAACTAGTTGACACGGGCTGGACATGGTCGTGTCCGATCCACTGAAAATCCCAGCCTGGAGAGAAAAATAACAAAATCTTGACACGGGAGTGTCCTAGGCAGAACACGGTCACCACACTCCAGTGCTTGTACTGCTGAAAATCTCAGGAAAACCCCTATTTGGAGCGACACGGGTGCAGTGCTAGTCACACAGTCGTGTGCCAATTGACACGGGGATCACACGCCTATGTCAGAGCTGCTGAAAATCTTAGGCGTTTCTCTCAGACATTCCCTAGAAAAGTACACGGTCTGAACATGTCCGTGTCCAAACCGTGTCAGACCCCGAAACTGCCTTTTTAACTCCATAACTTAGGGTTTCTTTCTCATCTTTGTTCGGAGATTCTTCTCTCCACTGCAAGGACGTTGATAAGATCGAAGATCAAGCTTCACCATACCACTTAAGGAGACAAAGGACGAGTTGGAGGCACCACAAGAGGTGGGGTTAGCGCAAGGTCTCGGCAAGGAAGGTCATCCAACGCGTAAAAGGGAGTCATATCTTCCTCCTCTTGTTTTTTCATTGTTCTTTCCTTATTGTACCTGCCCACGAGGGGCTTTCTGGCCATAGTGCCCAGGGTTGTGGACTTTGACAAATTGTAATGCTTATGCACTTGTTTCTATTTGTTCTGCGGAGTTCTAATTGATTTTCTTGTTTAATCTTGTGTTGCATAACTTGTTGTGTTGGATGTACACAGTTGTTAGGGTAATACTCGGTGCGTAGCTTACTTGTGAGCAACATGCAATTATCTTAGTAAAACTCGGTGTATTTAAGAACCCATAGATGCAACATTGCTTGTGAGCACACACCTATATCTTTGGAATGTACCTGGTAGACATTTAGGGCAAGATAGCGTGCACTAGTCTTAGGGATCGCCCTGAGGGATTACTCTTGTATCACCGAATACTCGATTCTAATCTCCTCCATTTCCACCCTTTCTATTTTTACTTTAATGTTTTATCATTCAATCCCTTTTCAACTTGTATTCACTAAACATCAGACGATCAATCAGTACTTTGAGTACAGTTCCCTGTGGTTCGACAACCATACCCTTTCCAGGGTACCATTATATTACTTGCGTGAGACCCGTACACTTGCGGAGAACCCATCAGTATATCAATAATACAATCCACATAAGCCATATCACATTGTCCTTGTTTAGGATAGTAATCACATGCCGAGAATGAACCTCATTTTCATATAAACCAATGCTGATAATATAACATGTGTTTAAAGTTTCACAATTTAATTCAAACCTAATATATTGACATATGTTTAATTTAATAAAATGCACCAAAATAGACATGGATTTTGGCCTAATTAAAACTCAATCGATAATAATAATCGTTCTAGCTTTGCCTCTTAAACAATTCAATATATATCACTAAAATACAAGGACAAGCCCAAAAACAATTGGAGTATAATATTCAAGTCATTCAAGAAAGGCATGAAGATGTTACCTTAACTACAATCATCTTAAACTCGATATTGCCTTTACAACATCTCACAATTTATCTAAAAGGCATTCACCATAAACCCTCAATGATGCACAAGTCATTGCCAACCTCGATTATTAAAATACGAATTCAACTCACCCATGAACACCTGATTACTAATCAAACAAGTTATATGTACTAAAGTCACACTGAACATGCAAATATATATTTCATTACATGCACCTATAAATGCCAAGAAATTAATGAAATCTGGAATTCAAGATTTCATTCTGCCTACATGGCTTATACACTGACAAGTAATCCTTTACACAAGCCTATAATTATCCAGATGTTTCATGCACTTAAGTTAAACCAATTTCCTCAACAAAGTGTCATTTCTCATAAAACACCAATATCAACATTCCCAATACAAATTCATTAACTAAAGATCTCGAAAGTTAACTCCCATGCTTAGAGCATTATGCAGAATAATTCAAGAATATTCACAAGGATTTTCAAGCTAGCATTCAAACTCAATCCCAACATTTAGAATATACAACACATGTTGTCCCTCATTATACTTCCAAGGAGATTTCCAACCATTACAATTAAATAGAACATATTTTCATATTTGTCTTAAATCAATTCTATCTCTAGAATGAATGAAATTACACATTTCTATGCTTGGAGCTTCTATCATTCACAATATTTCTCTTATTCACGCTCAAGTCACCCGAGTATAATTACAATGTATCCAAGCTTTTAGGCATTAAACCAAATAATTAAATCTTTGGTTCTATCAAATCTTGAATCATCCAAAATCAACATATTAAAGATTTAGTCATCATTAGCCTAAAACCAGCTACACAATCAACATTTCTATTTTCACTCACTCAAACAATTAACAAGATCTCTCATATCCAACAAAACTTATACTCCAACAAGTTTGAATTAAATCCACTTGACTCAAAGTCACCACCAGGTTCCAAGGAATTTAAGATCACATGCACAAACCATTCGATTTCAATTATACACATATAGTCATCCTCATTTTACTTTAAATGTCAAAAATTTCGCATGTAAATGAATAGCATAGATAGCATTTCAAATAAATTAAAACATTAATTTAATACATTATAGGCATGAAAACCATGTGTGACATATAATTTTGCACATGTCTAGGACAAATATCCGGATTTTAGAATGAAAACCACTTTCACAATTACCAATACCAAAGGCATAAGGATGCAAATGGAGTGTCTCAAATCATTCCAATTCCATAATATAGGTATAATCATAAACATATTCATTCAAACATCAAAAGTTTCATATATGGTTCAATAATATAGAAATTCTTTTCCAAACCAAACAAAGCATCAATCCAATACAATAAATCCGGATTAATTTTTTGATAGGTCACTAAGTTTTTAACTTATTTCTTTCCGGTTACCAAGATTTAATTTATATCATAAAGGTTACTCAAGTTTTATTTTTTTTCTCCGGGAGGTTACCCGCGAGTAACCACATCCATAAAGCTGACATGGATGGTGGAAAAAACACAGTCAGCGCTGCTCGCCATATCCTTAGTTTGAGATGGAGCCTCCACTTCAGCAAGGGTGTTCATGTCAGCAGCGTTGTCCACATCAGCCTTAAGTAAGAACGAAACATGATGTTTGGTAACCGTTTTGAAACTAAATGAAAACTTAGTGACCAAAATGAAACAACAACTCTGTTGACGTGGACAACTCTGATGACGTGGACACCCCTGCTAACGTGGAGGCTCCATCTCAGATTGAGGATGTGGCGAGCAATGCTGATTGTGTTTTTTCCGGCATCCACGTTAGCTGCATGGATATGGTTACTCACGGCTAACCTCCCAGAGAAAAGAAATTAAACTTGAGTAATCTTTATGATACAAATTAAAACTTGGTAACCAGAAAGAAATAAGTTTAAAACTTAGTAACCTATCAAAAAATTAAACCCAATAAACCCATGAAACATTTTTTTAGTCAAGCAATATAGATATTCAAATCATATTCTAAAAGAATTATGCAATCACATAACCACTCACAACTTAGGCAAAGAAAAGACTCAGAGAAAGTTACTTATCCGGCAACTTCTTGGCTCGAGCTGAGCTCTCACCACCTAAGCACAACCCAACCATACACACACCCAAAACCAAGCAAGAAAGTAAGCAAAATAATGAAATAAAAAAAACCTAGGGCTAAATGAAATGCAACCTTACTCGAGGCCTAGGGTTTGCTCAAAACTGAGTTCAAGGGTTTCCAAAGAGTTCTTAAGGGTCTTGGCTTCAATTCAAAACAAGGAAGCAAAGAAAAGAAGAATATTTGCCAGTGCTACAGTAAAAATACAGTAACCGGATAACAAAGAATGAGAAGGTTCATGGATTCCACAAAATTGGATGAATACAAGACAATGCAAACACTCCACTCAAGTTTCAACAACAATAAGCAAGAAGAAGGACAAGGATCAAGCTCACCAACCTGACTCTAGATCCAATATGCATCCCACCACAAGGAAGAAGGAAGCGGGTGATCTTACCTCAAGATCTTGAAGGACAAGAATGGATCTTTAAGCTCCACTAGCAAGATTAAAAGATTAATCAAACCAAATCCCTAACTCCAAATATTATCAAGGGATGAGAGGAAGAGAGGAGAAGAGAAAGAAAACAAGGAAGAAGAAGAATGAAGGGTTTTGAGGTAAAATTGACAACAATGCCCTTATAACAACAAGAAAGAAATAGTACTAGAAAGCTTCGCACAAGCTGTTCCATTTCACACAAGCTGTGTAGAGCTCAGTCTAGAAGAAAAAGGCTTGCGGCTGGAAATGGCACAAGCTGTGCGGATTCACATAGGCTGTGGCGTTTCGCATAGGCTATGTGGATTTCAACCTACACAAAAGCTTGTGAATTTAAATTGGCACAGGTTGTGTCGTTGCATACAGGCTGTGATGATTTCAACCCAACAAAAAATTCAAAGCCGAAAATGGCACAGGCTGTGGCAAAACTTGATTACAAAGACTATTTTATAACCATGAACTCCTTGACCACAAAAAAACCCTACTGAGTACACTAAAAATAGGGAACAAAACAAAAGAAAAGTTCTAAATATTACCATATATATACATTCACATTATTAATATTTGCGGTACAATCATTATAATTATAGAGATATTTGATAACAATAATTTGTAACATTTTCTATAAAAGTGAATATTTAATTAATTTGAGTGCCATGAAATTTTCTTGAATATATATTTGAAAACTTAAATTGATTTCCGAAGTTTTCTCCAAGAATTACTTGTTTTGTAGCTGTCTTTACATAAGAAATTTAGGTGTTATTTTAGCTCAGCCCCTGAACCTTGGTTGTACTCCCTCTATTCTAAATTACATGTCATTTAAAGATGTTGCATAAGAATTAAGAATAGCATTAAAATTTCTAAAATTTAATATAAAAATCAACCAAATTACTAAACTATCCCTCTCTTGGAACAATGTATTTTTTTGGGGACTATAAATATTACTATTTTCATTTATATAAATTAGGAAATTAAATATAAGTAAAATTGAAAAATAATAATAAATATTGCTTTGATATTGTAAAATGATATCTATTTTGAAATACATTTTTTTTAAAACGACATGTATTTTGGAATGAAGGGAGTATAACATAATCAAGCTCATCATGCAACATTCAATTACTCGAGCACAACTTTTTATATTCATAGTTTTTATATTTATATTTCAATGCATTGCCATGTCGAGTGCTTTCTATTTTTGTTAGCCAACATCTACTTCTGTTGCTCTTATAACCGCCATCTTATTATGAAATTACTCTTGAAGATTTGTCAGACTTAACGTGCAGCTTCTATTCAGCATGGGTTTAAGGGGAAGTGTTTAAATATATTTGGTATTTAGATAGATTAGAAAAATCTTTATTAATACCAAAACCGGTGCCAACGATTGTTTGGTCATTTAGTATCTGGTCCCTTGAGTAAGTGTTTGTGCGTTTCGTGAAGAGTATTTGAACCTCAACCTGTGTAGGGTGAGGACACAAGTGTTATTGAGCTTGTGATTTACTCCACATGTGTTTCATGGCATGTGCCTTATCCATATTTAGTAAAAAAAATTATCTTTAATATTTTAATAAATTAAAATAATCAATATTTAGAGTAATATTAGTTGAAAATAATCTCTATTTTCTTAATATTATTGTTAAGAAAAAGCTTTAAATTTTTTATATAAAAAAATCTAGAATCGGACTGTGTATGATGGATCACTGTAATCAATGGATTAATTTAAGTGGTTGTTTGATTCATGAAATCTTACATAATTACCATCTGGAATAAAATAATTGGGAATGTAAGTCCTAAGTTATATTGATTGGAATATGTTGAAATTTAATTTGGTCGACAAAATAGTAATGTCGTTGGAATGTAAATTGCATGTTTGCTTAGATGGGAATTTTACATTATTAGTTATTATTTTATTAAAATAATTTTATTTAATAGGTGCCAAATATATTTAAATTATAATATTTATTACTGTAAATATGAAAGTTGTTTAATAATAAATATTCATTATTATAAAAATAAATTTTAATATTAAAATATTTAATTTTATTATAATATAAATTTAAAATAATTATTTTTTTAAAACATAATAATTAAATCAAACTTACATAAAAAATTTAACAAGGATAAATAATCATATTTTCTAGAATATGAGTTTACTCCCTCTTCAAATGATAATCACATTCTCGGAAATATTGATCAAAATATCACATATCTTTAATATAGTATTTCAAACTTAAACAACCAAACTAAATGATGTAAAATTATCTGGTCCACAATATTCCGTGTAATTAAATATTACCCCAAGCAAACGCCACATAATATACTATTTTATTTTTTCTCTCGCATTTCCACGGTCACTAAGGCTTTGTTTTTCACATGAATCAAGCTTATTTATTCATATTTTATTTATTAACATATACAGTACTTGTATTCTACTCTCCTCACAATGGGAGCTTAATGATTCATATATTCCCTCACCATATTATTTATCATTTCATCAAAAATATCAATTAGGATTGGTTTGGAAGCTAAGAAAACCCTTTGGTGATAAAGGAGAGGATTTGTCCAGCCTTAATCATTATTATGAAGCATCTAGACAGGTCATATAAAGCAACAAATTTGCCGCCATACCCTTGTGCTGTACAAAGATACGCTTTGCCATCCTTTTTTATGTTTTATTTTGTTTTCAAAGGTATGAAGGTGGAGATTCCAATTTTGTTTGTAACTTTTTATTTAATAAGCATGTGAATTTTATATAATGAGCAATTTGTTATATATTATTGATAAATCAATTTAATATTTAAATCTACCTAACACTAGCTCTGAGCACACGCATTGGTTAAAAAACAACAGATGATAATGGTTTGCTTGGCAACCAACGTGGTAATTTCATATCCAATAGCAGAGAACTATTGTAACTAATTTCATATTAAGTGTTTTTACTATAGAATTCTTATATATACTGATGTGAGATTTTCAATTTCATTTGTTGCAATTTTTTAAATTGTATGAATCATAAATTTTTTTTAATAAGGTGAATAACCCACATATATTAAAATGGAATAGAATAATAGTACAATGATGGAAAAACCAATATACATCTAACAACGATAGTAATAACTCTAAAAACCAATGATCCATTAGAAGTGTAAACAAAGACATAAAGTACAACAAATAACTGAAAATGACAAATAAACCAACAAATTCTGAGGTCAAATCAAGAATGTTTTATGCCAGTATAATAAGGATATTTCAAATTATCAACTTACACAAATCCAAGTGAGATGGCGATTCAAGAAGATCATATTTGAGTCATAGGATCCCAGGAAATCAAGTCTTCTCCACGTAGAGTTGATTGGGTACTCAAGCTTTTATTACTCCACTTAAAGAATTATAGACATCCAAATCAGAAGCATATGAATAACCTTGGTGGGGTTATGTTAGATTGATACAGACTGCCATTGAAGATATGTTCATTTCGCTTAAACTAGATGCTCCAAATGATTGCTTTGGATAGAAAATCCCTAGTGCCATTAAGAGGTACTTGGAGTTTATGTATCCATGAAGTTCACAAAGCTCTAAGAGATGTTAGGAACAAGGACATCCCAAGCAACTTCCCATAGACGCGCTAAATAGGCACCACATAGGGACATAACAGAAAAGGGGTGATCAATTGTTCTAATAGCCCCGTATTAGAGTATCCATGTGGTAGTCAGTAACTTATTGCAACGCTAAAAAAATAAGTTAATCCGACATTAGAATATTATTGTCTTACACCAACCAGTTGAAAAATAAAATCTTCTGGAGGCAGAAATCCCTCTATAGAAGTGGAGTCACATGACACCTTAGTGCCATAACACCAACTATAGTTTTTAACCAAGAAGATATAGTTAGAGGCAAAGTACAATAGTTTTTCATTCTCTTCAGTTATCAAGGTCCTATTGTCCATAACATTGACTATCAAGACGTTGCTAGTAGCAACCCTTTCTCTAATAAGCTCCTTAAGAGCGTCCTCTTGACACAAAAGTCGACACCCACTACAGAAATAGTGGAAATTAACAATATCAATATTCAACATCAGTTGTAAATAAATAAAAAATAGAGAAATAAAGGTTGGTAAAATATTTCAGCTTGTACACAAAATCAAAAGTTGAAAATTGTCATAGTAAGTGCTTATATATACACACACACAAATATTAGTTAATATGAGGTTTGCAATTTCATTTATTGCAACCTTTTAAATCTTGAAACAAATAAGTCAACGCAGAAAAAAGAAAATCGTGGAAATTAACAATATCATCATTCAATATATAGTATGAATTAAAAAAAAAAAGTAAAAAGTATAACCATAAGTGAAAAATTGTTGGAAATTTTTTAATAAGTCCTCGGTTATATTTTAAGTTTTAAATTTAATATTTTTAATCATTATTATCTTAATCATTAAATCTATCTTTAAAATTTGAATTAGTACAAATCATTATTAATAATACAAAAATTAAGACAGTTTGCGGAGACAGAAGAAACTATTAAATTCTTTAGACATAATAATAACAAACAAAATAAATGGTACATCACTAAAAAAATAAAAATAGAGTTAAACCTATTATTTGGATATATAATAAGAGGAAATTAGATTAAGATAGAAATCCGATTTTTTACCCTAACTTTTTAAAAAAGGGGAGAAATATATAAAAATAAATAAATAAATCAAAAGAGTAATAAGAGGAAGGATTGAATTAAGATGTTTCTTCTTTATGTTTTATTGAATATGAATTATATATATGCCAAAAAAAACTATGATTATGATTGCAATTAACATTATTGTTAACAAAATAAAATATGATTGATATGCACAAATATCATCAAAATTATCATTAACATTAATATATTGTGTATTATACATGTAAAACACAGTTACCTGCACACACACAGATATATATATATATATAAAAGAAAATCACTCATTTTCAAATATATATATATGAAAATCATTCATTTTCAAATAAATCTTTACAACATCCAAATATAATCTTTAGGGGTCGTTTGGTTCGCGGTAATAATATATTACCACGTAATAATATTATCATGGTAATAAAATCGGGCATGTTATATGATCAAGAATGTTGTGGTAATTTATGATAACCTTGTTTGATTGAAAACTTATATTACATAGTAATCTACTTGGTAATATTCTAAATTTCCCTAAATACCTTTGTGTCCTTGTGTCTATTATTTTGTGCAAGTTTAAATTTAAAGTAAAATAAAATTTTGAATAAAAAAATTAAATTTTTGAAGTTGTACATATTCCCAAAATAATGTTATTCAAATTTAATATTTTTTTATCCAACAAATAAAGTAAAAAAATTATTATTTTTACACAAAAGGCATATTTGTCCAAAAATTATTTCAGAAAAGAAAGAATGAAAAAACTTGAATTGTTCGCAGAACCAATCGAAGAAGTGAAGCAATTGGTATTCAAGAAGTTAATACCAACACAATACAATCAGGTCATCTCTGAGCAAGAAGTATTCAGACAATTAGCAAAAAAAGAAACCCTGGACGAGGGGGATGCCTTTCAACTTATTCGGGGGCTCATCCAAAGGGAGACAGAGGCTCTGAGTCCTTGAGTGAAGTAAAGGCAAGAGAAAGATATATGTACAAAAGGTCTTGATATTATTTTAGAGACTAAGGCCAAGTATGGGTGGATGGTGTGTCCACCTTACAAACACTAAAGGGCCTTATATAGGCTCCAAGACTTAAACCCTAAGTAACCTTAACCCTGGTTAACAAACTAACCATAGTTAGGTTACTACAAGATAAGTCTTTGTGGAGTATAACATTTTCCACAAAAATAAAATACAAGGACAATAATTTCTGCAACGAGTACAAGATTTTCTACAAAACAAGACATTAGTAGGATTGCTACAGTACAAACCTATAAACCTATGATAGGTTTGTTACTACTAAAGTCTTGTTTTCTAGAAAATCTTGTACTCTTTGTAGAAATTATTGTCCTTGTATTTTATCTTTGTGGAAAATGTTGTACTCCACAAAGACTTATCTTGTAGTAACCTAACTATGGTTAGTTTATTAACCAAGGTTAAGGTTACTTAGGGTTTAAGTCTTGGAGCCTATATAAGGCTCCTTAGTGTTTATAAGGTTCCATACTTGGCCTTAGCCTCTAAAATAATATCAAAAGCTTTTGTGCTTATATCTTTCTTTTATTCTCCTTCTCTAAGCATTAGTCTCTCACTCTCATTCTGTAAGAGCTTCCGCCCTAACCTTTATTTCACTCAGGGACTTAGAGCCTCCGTCTCCCTTTGGATGAGCCCCTGAGTAAGTTGAAAGACATCCCCCTTGTCCAGTGGTATCAGAGCTACGGTTTCCTTTCTCAAAAATAAGGTAATTTTCATTATGCAAGGGTAAACCCTTAACAGGGCCCCCAACATATAGATAGTAAGTTTTATTTTGGTTTTATGACTTTTATTGATCCATAAACCCTAAAAAAAAAAATAACTAACAATCTAAAAAATTAATGCAACTAAACATAATCCTAAGTATTTGTATGAGATGATCCAACTGGTATAAAGAGTGTAAGATGAACTAGAGAGCACCAAACAGTACCCGCTAGAGGCCAGGAGAGCCGTTTAGGGAAAAAAGAGTGTGGAGGTAAGTCTTAACTCTAAAAGTTGGAAGGATTGACTTTCAATACAGTGGATAGAATCATGATGCTTGATCATTATGGGGGTTTGTACCAGATCAAGATAAATGAACTTAAGCCAAACAACTAAAAAAGAAAATTAAAAATTAAAAAACCAAAAAATCAAAAATTGAATTTACTTTCAATAATTATGGATCAATATGAGTTATTTAACTGAGTTTAACTTCTATCATATTACATGTTGGTGATCTTGTTTGAGCATAACAACTTTTCTTACTCTTTCCCTTTGAACTTTTATTTTAGTAAAAATAGTAGTAATTTTATTTCTACAAATAATAGTAATAATTTTAATTTTTGCAAGTAGTAGTAGTCTTTTTATTTAAGCTTTTTTCTTTCAATACTTTTCTTTTAGTAATTTTATTTCAATACATATTAAGTAGTATATATATTACAAATTAAAAAAAAGAAAATATAAAATATAAAACTGAAAAGAAAATAAAAATTAAAAAGTTAAAAAACAAAAAAGAAATATTAACTAAGTAACAAAAAATAAGCAACTAAAATTAAAAAAAATAATTAATCAAATCAATAATATATAAGTATGCAAATTATAAAATTAAGCTAAGAAATACTATAGGTATAAATCAGTATAAAAACAATCTCAAATCAAAACTCAATCAACTTGAGAATCAAAGTCATAAAAAAGCAATAATGAAAACAATCTATAAATACAAAAAGTAAATATCAAATATAAGTATTAAATCCAAAATAGAAGTCAATATTAATCAAACAAAATTAATAATTAATAATGAAAATCCAAAAAATAATATCAACAACAAATAAACAAAAAGAATCTAAGAAATCAAAATAAATATAATCAAAGAAATTAAACAAAGAAAATAATTAATCAATAAATCAAATAACTAGAGAAATTATAGAAATAATAATAATACAAGTAATATTTAAAATTACAGCCATAATAATAAATATTTTAATTAGTACAATCTTAAAATAAAAGAAATAAAATCTAGAAATTTTGGGAAAAATTAATGAAAAATATTAAGAAGAAAGAAGTAAAAATAATCTCAATAATAATGAAAACAGAAATTAATTAAAATGGAAGAATTAATTAAAAAATATATCCAGGATATAACTGGAAAATAGATTTTGAAGAATTACTAGAAGATATAGAAGATATAATATTTCTAATAGAATGCAGATATGATAAATATAATTATCCAACAAAAGAAAAAATAGAAGAAACCTATATAATAGAAGAAATAAATACTATAGAAAACAAAGAAGAAATATATATAATGGAAGAAATTAACAATAACACAGAAGATGAAGAATATCAAGAAATGGTTAGACAACTAGAAGAAATTAATAAAGAAGAAATAATGATGAATGTAGAATCAAGAGCAAGTCATATTCCCATTAATCAAAGAGTAGAAAGTTCAAATTCTAGAACAACAGTAACTCTAACAACAATTGAAAGAACAAGTAGAATAACACAATCCTTACAATTTCCATCTCAACATAATTTTACTTCAAACAATTATTATGAACAAAATTACAAAACAAACAAAGGAAAACCAGATCCCTTAGAAGTTATAAAAACAATGCGAAAACAAAACAATGAAAGAAGCATGTTAGTATTAAGTACAATTCATCCTAAAAAATGGCAAGAATTTATCGATAGATGGGAATCAGACGCCATAAATGCATTAGAAAGAATACCTTATACATTAGATTCAATAGGAACAACAAATTTTATTGAAAACCTTTTAGGAACCATTGCAAGAGATCTATTAAACAGTAGGAAAATTAATTATTCAGAAGAATATCAATATATAGTACAAATGGCAGACAACCCTTATAATGTAACATGACAAATTAGACAAATCATTTTAGGAACAAATCAATCAAGAGGAGATACATTATTACAAGATATGGCAGCTAGAGATCTAGAAAGACTTCAAATAAATAATTTTGGAGAAATAGTTCAATTTAGTCAAGCATATATTACCTTAGCAGCCAAAACAGGAAGAGCATTTACAAATAATGAATTAACTAAAAAATGGTTTAACAAACTCCCTAAACCTCTATGAGACATCATTTTAAGAAATTGGGTAGAAAAATGACATGAAAATTTAATTGGAATAGGGCCAGCAATAATGTTTACATTTAATTATTTAAAAGAAAAATGTTTAGAAGCAGAAGCAAATAGACAAATTTCAAATTACAGTTATTGTAGTAAAATTTATGTATCAGCACTTAATACAAAATGGAAAAAGACAAAAGGATTAAAAAGAGGTCAATACTTTAAAAAAGGAAGACCTAAACCTAATCATGTTAAAAAATTTAAAATATATAAACCGCCAGGAAAATGTAAATGTTATCTATGTGGCATAGAAGGGCATTATGCTAGAGAATGTAAAAATCCACAATTTAAAAAAGAAAGACTAAATATGTATCAAAATTTAGAAATCCATGATGAAATAGATATAGTAAGTATAGATAGTAATGATAGTGAAAATGATAGTGATGTTTGTAGTATATTTGATGGAAATGAAGGACTAAACTTTTTCTCTGAAGACTTAAAAGAATAACAAAAATGAATAAACAAACATATAATCTAGATAATAATCCAAAATATTTATTTGAACAATATAATCAGGTAGAAGATTTTGAAAATTGTACACATGAATTTGAACCATATAAAATAAATTATAAACAAAAACGTGATAAATGTTACAGATTTCATATAACAAAACATATGACAACTTGCAAAATGTGTGAATTATCTTTATGTAGAAGATGTATCCTAGAATTGTATAAATTTACCTTTGAAGAACAAAAAATAGAAAAATTTAGCAAAACAACAAATATAACAAATAATGATATAATAGAACAATTATTAAAACGGATAAATACCCTAGAAGAATAAAATAGCAAATTAAGAGAAAAATTAGAAAACATAGAAATAAATGAAGAAAATTGTAAGATAAAAGAAGAATTAAATAGCTTTAAGAAAAAATAATTAAAGGAAGAAGCATACAAGGAAATAATAAAAATGAACCAATAATAATAGAAGATGATGAACAAGAAAGTGTAATTCAAAAAGGAAAAGAAAATAATATAAAAGAAACAAATAATGTAAAAAGCATAGAAATTCAAGAAAATAATAAAAAACAAGAAACACAAGAAAAAGAAGAAAAATAAAAAATTAGTAACAACTGAGAACATAATGACAATGTATTATAAAGATAATAATTTACTTAATATAGATTTTATTTTAGAATTCAAAGATGGATTTAAAATCTTAGGAAAAGGAATAATAGACACAAGAGCAAGTAAAACTTATATAATAGAAGATATTGTTCCACCTAAATATAGAGAAACAACAATACTGAAAGCATTATTAGTAAAAGATGTCTTTGGAAATCAATTAACCTTAAATGAAAAATTGGTAGATTGCTCAATAATTTTAAATAATAAAAAATATACTCTACCATATACATGGATAAAACCAATAACAAATGAAATTCTATAAAATTTTTATTAGGCATGAATTTTATTAAAAATCAAGCAGGAAGAATATTTATTTAAGGAGAAAAAGTAATACTACTTAATAAAGCAAATCATTTAGAACCAACAACAAAGGTACAATATTTAGAATATTTATTAGAATCAGGCATCCCATTAGATGAAGAAATGGAAATCATAAATCATATTGAATTAAACAAAATATCTCCTTTAAAAGATAAAATAGAACCCATATTAGAAGATTTAAAGAAAGATGGAACCATAGGAGAAAATCCAATAAAAAACATAGAAAGAACAAATGAAGATTGCAAATTAGAAATAATCAATCTAGATATCAGAATAACTTGTCCAGTAATAAAAACAACTCCATATGAACAAGAAGAATTTGATGAACAAATTAAAGAACTTTTAGATTTAAAAATAATAGAACCAACAAAAAATCCCCATAGGACTAGAGCTTTCATTGTCAATAAACATAGTGAAATAGTTAGGGTTAAAAGCAGAATGATATTTAATTATAAAAGGCTTAATGACAATACAGATGATGACAGATATCTATTACCAAATAAAGAAGCATTAATAAATAAAATTAAAGGCACCAATATTTATATCAAATGTGATTTAAAAAGTGGTTTTTGGCAAGTCAAATTAGAAAAAGAAAGTAAAAAATGGACAGCATTTGTAACTCATAATGGACATTATGAATGGAAAGTTATGCCCTTTGGCCTAAAAAATACTCCTCAAATCTTTCAAAGAAAAATGGATAATATATTTAGAAATGACCCTTTTATTATCACATACATTGATGATATTCTAATATTTAGTAATCATATGAAGAAGCATATAAACCATTTAATAACATTCTTCCAAAAATGCAAAAAACATGGTCTAGTCTTATACGAGAAAAAGATGAAATTAGGGTGTAGAAAAATGGAATTCCTTGGAGTAATTATTGGAAAAGGAGAAATAGAATTACAAAAACATATAGCAAGTAGCATTTTAGAAATGCCAGACAAATTAGAAGTATTAAAACAAATTCAATCTTTTTTAGGAAAGCTAAATTATGCAAGAAATTTCAGACCTAATCTAAGTAAATTAGCTGGACCTTTATATAATAAGACAAAACAAAATGGAGAAAGAAAATTCAATACTGAAGACATCAAACTAGTCCAAAAAATAAAACAAATTGTAACCAATATAAAACCTTTAGAATTGTCATCACCAAATTCATATTTAATAATTGAAACAGATGGTCATATAGGTGGATGGGGAGCTGTTTTAAAATTTAGACCTAAAAAAGAATCTTTAAAAAGTGAAGAAAAAATCAGCAAATATGATAGTGGTACTTATAATACTAAAGTAACAAGTACAGAAGCAAAAATTTTAGCATGCATAAAGGCGATGGAAAAATTTAAGTTATTTGTCATAGAAAGTAAAATTTTTTATTAAGAACTGATTGTCAAGCAATAGTGTCTTTTTATAATAAAAAATCAGAAAATAAATTATTCACAAATAAATGGTTGACATTTATAGATTATATAATTGGAAATGGCTTTCATGTTGTTATAGAACATATTAAAGAAAAAGATAATATTATAGCAGATCAATTGAGTAGAATTATACAAGAAAGCAAAAATATTTAAACAAAAGACTTGTCCATATGTATAGTGAGACTGTGGCTGCAAAACTAGCAGGTCCATTTGCGTTCTTACTATGGTGGGAGTTTGGATAACTTTCCCAAAAAGCTTGTAAAAGCAAGAAATTTTATTGACTAGTTTATTTTTTTATAGATGACAACACCAAAGAATTTCCTAGCTCAAGAAAAAACTTCACTAAATTTCACTCCTTATTTTCCCAATTTCCCAAAAAGAACCACTCTAAAATTCCGTACCACAAATATCCTAGATCAGCAACAGCAAACTCTTCTTGACAACCTTTGGACTACCAAAAACAATTCTCAATTTCTTCAATCCATGAAAAATCTCAGCCAATATTTTCAAGACCAAAATGAAAAACTAGACCATATCATTCCATATAACTTTACAAAAAATCAACCACAAACAAAAGTTTTCTCTCCACTTGTTGTTGAACATTTTATTGTTCAAGACAGAAAAATCAAAATGATGGAAATTGAATTTGGAGTAAAGAAAAAAGAAATAGAAGAATTGAATAAAAAATTACAAAAAATGACTGATGATTACAAAGAGGTGACCCAATATATGATTCAAGATCAGATTCAAAAGGAAAAAATTCTAGAAAGATTTCCTTCATCTATCAAGGAGGTACAACAAATTATTCTACAAAAAGTATTGAAGACATCATATGAAGACTTTGTTCAGACCCAAATACTTCTTCGAGAAATGCCTCAAGATGACATACATCCTCTTGGTATGGCTCTCTCTGTGGATTTGTTCAAAGATATTGCACATAGACATCAAGACTGCAAATGTGAAAAAGGCTTTCTCATAGTCAAGGCATCTTTCGAGCTCTCATCCTGGACAGATAAAGAAATAAAAGGCATCTACGTCAGTGTTGAGAAACTACTACAATATGGCATGGTCAGCAGAATAATACTCACAAGGCCAAAACAGATTAAGTTCCTTCAGAAGCACTGGAAAACTTTCTTATAGCTCAAGAACAACCGACAAATCCTAGATGAAGATATTCCTTTGGGAATTCCTCAAGAACAACCGACAAATCCTTATGACTCAGATTAGTCTCAATCTAATTAGTTTGATGAATTGATAGTTGTTCATCTCTTGGTAGACTAAAGAGGTATTTGTTTTTTTTTAGTGTGTAAAATAGGTTTGTTACTACTAAAGTCTTGTTTTGTAGAAAATCTTATACTCTTTGTAGAAATTATTGTCGTTGTATTTATCTTTGAGAAAAATGTTGTACTCCATAAAACTTATCTTGTAGTAACCTAACTATGGTTAGCTTGTTAACCAAGGTTAAGGTTACTTAGGGTTTAAGTCTTGGAGCCTATGTAAGGCCCCTTAGTGTTTGTGAGGTGGACACACCATCCACCCATACTTGGCTTCAGCCTGTAAAATAATATCAAGAGCTTTTGTGCTTAGATCTCTTTCTTGTTCTCTTTCTCAATGCATTAGTCTCTCACTCTCACTCTCACTTTCTAAGAGCTTCCGCCTTAACCTTTACTTCACTCAAGGACTTAAAGCCTCTGTCTTTCTTTGGATGAACCCCCGAGTAAGTTGAAAGGCATCCCCCTAATCCAACATAGCCACCTAGTTTAGTGGTAATGGGATTACCAAGTTTCTTGGTAATCTTTCAAAGCTGGTAATCAAAGATTATCATTAGGGGACATTTTGTTCGTGGTAGTAACATATTACCACATAATGATATAATATTACCATGGTAATATGGGTGAGAATTTTATATGGTTGGGAATATTGTGGTAATTTGATATAATCATGTTTGGTTGAGAACTGTTATTATTGGGAATAGTTCATTATCTTGTTTGGTTAATGGTAATCAATTTGGTAAAATATAAAAAGTTATGAGATTACCATGGTAATCCAAGATAGATACCAAATTTGGTGGTAATAGGATTACCACTTTTTTGGTAATATTCTCATGTTGGTAATGTGATATTACCATCAAGATTATCACGTAACCAGTGGTAATATTTTTCAGTGCAATGCCAAACGTGGTAATATTTCTACATTACCGCGAATCAAATGACCCCTTAATATTATCACTGTTACCAATCCAAAGGTGGTAATTTTTTCAAATTACCACATAACAGATGGTAATATTTTCATATTTATGCGAACCAAATGGCGGCTCAGTGAAATATCAATTGATATGTCCCATATTTTTAAATCAAATAAATTTTTTTACATGACCAAAGAAAGTATCTATCAACATTTTGTACATTTCCAACATACACAACACTCTAGTCTCTTACTCGTACGGTCGGTCCCATACTGATAGTACCCTTTCCAACAACATCGGCACCCAGAGCGACAACTGTCCTTCATGATGAGCTTACACCGACCTTTCTACAAACTACTTGTCCACAAACTACCCACTCATATCCCTCCACACTCGACCACTTCGTTCCATTCTTTCACCATTCGAGGTTCAAGTTAAAAAAGAACGGTTGGCGAATATCAACCAGTTGCTCTTTATATTAGAACCGACATCCAATGGCCCAGATTTCATTACAGCCCTTATCCGTCTCCGCTATAAATACCGGAAACCGCAACATTTCCGCTGCGTTCTGATGGCCGACCTCCTCCGTCGTCGCTCGGCAGCGCTCTGGGTCGCCAGCCTCGCCGTGCTCCTCGCTGGTGCCGTCTCCGCCGCCGCCCTCGCTCGCACCTCCCTACCCTACTCTTTAGCTCTTCTTTCCTCCCTCCCCCGCGCCTGGTCCTCATTCCGATCATGGCTCTCTCCTCCCTATCTCTTCGCTGCCATCCACTTCATTATCATCGTCATTTGGAAGCTCTCTGACAAGAAGCAGAGCAGCCGCGACGCCGATCCCCACTCCAAACCTCGCGATCCCCTCTCCCGTAAGCCCTCTGCGGAGCTATGGACTGAGATTCGAGCGGATCCGCTGGAATCCGACTCCAGATCGCCGGATCCGGTGGTGGAGCAAGAGAAATCCTCTAATGGATCCTGCATCACAGACGAATCCTTGGAGAACGAGACGATGGATGCGACTTGGAAGGCGATAATGGAGGCGGCGGCGTCCCCGGCTCGGCCGCAGCTGAGGAAGAGTGAGACCTGGGAGCGTACTGACAGGGCTCCGGCGACTGAGGCTGCCAGAGAGCCGGTGTTCCGGCACTCGGCAACGTTCAAAGAGTCTTCGGGTTGGAGGGGGAGAGAAGTTCTGATGATGGGGCACGAGGAGCTTGATCAGAGGTTCGAGGCTTTCATAAGAATGAACCGGGAAGAGATGCGGTTGCAGCGCGAGGAGTCGAACAGGCGTTATCTGGAGATGGTGAACGGGGGGGCCTAAGTTTTTCCGAAGATCTTTGTTGGAGTTCTATCTTCTTTCGTTTTCTTTTCCTTTCGAGGAAGCTGCGGAAAAGAATCATCCCCGTTCGCAGGTTCGCTTCTCCTTCCTCTTAATCTCATTACCAGTGAAGTTGTGATTTTAGTCTCAATTTTGAGTTCAGAGTGAGCTTTTTTTTTTTTTTTTAAATTAAGTGTTCAATAAATTATGTTAATTTTTTTTTAAAAAATTTGAATTCAAAGTTGTAGATTGATTCTACGGAATTTCGATGGTTCTCTTGTACCTAAAAAATTCAAATTTCCAAAATTTATAATGCAAGATTGCTGTCTATTTTTTTCTTTCTTTTTTTTTTTTTTAAAAGATTCTTTCTTTCCTTTTCTTTTATAGGTTTTTATTTCATTTTCTTTGAATTATATTTGAATTCAAAATTATAGACAGATTCCATGGAATTGTATCCTTTTCAATGTTTTGGTTTGGCCTTACTCTGATTGTTTGCAAGCGTTGTTGTTTCATCTTTTTCGTTTTTATTTATAACTATTGACGACAATTGTTTGTCCTTTTTTGAAAAAGTAAAATTTCAAACACCAGTATAGGGGAAGAATAAAATTGATGTTTTCCCCCAACATTTTAGTATCTCCAGATTTTATTTCAAGTTTAAATACTAGTTTTCTAAAAACTACAGACCGGTTTTTGTGCTACTGGAGATGGTGGGTGGCGAGGACCGCGAGCAGTTGCAGGCTGTAAGATTCTGATTTGGTTGGATCTGACAGTCACACTCCACTAGTTGGTTTTATTCCTCTTTAATAATTATTATTAATCTTAATTTCTTTTCGGTGCCACTCTTCTCATATAGTGTTAGGGTGTGTTTTTTATTGTATTTTTTTGAAATTCTCTTTTGTTGTACATGCTGCTATTGCCTTTTGCCTTTTAACTTTTGTAAACTAAAGTATTGCGTGATAAGCAATTAGCAAGAGAATATATATATATATTTGTGAAATTATTAAGGGCACCGTTTGTGTGAATTGTATTGGCTTCTTATTCACTGGTTTGGGGTGTGCTTTTTATTATATTTTTTTGAAAATTTTTTTTATTGTCTTTTAACTTTTTTGTAAACTAAGGTATTGCTTGATAAGCAATTAGCAAGAGATTATATATATATCTATATATATATATATTTGTGAAATTACTAAGGGCACCGTTTATGTGTGAATTTTGTTGGCTTCTCATTCACTGGTTTGTGTTGCTATACTCTTTTAACCTTTCATATATAATCATTAAGGATAGGGCTGGCCCTAGCCATAGGTCACTAAGGTAACTGTGTAGGGCTCCTAATTTGTTAAGGCTTCACAATTTATGTTTTTTCTAAAAGGTATTTAAAATTTTATATCATTATTATTAATATTATTTAAACAAAGTATTGGTAAGAATTTTAACTAATTTTTAAAATACAAAATTTGATTGATCTATGATAGTATAGAAATTATTGGTTTTATTTTATTTTTTGAAAAAGTGGATAAACGATATATATTAAAACAGAAGAATGGAGAATGAGTTTTGCGGTCGAACTGCTATAAAAAAGAGAATCACTAGAAGAAGAAAAAGTCCACCAACAATCGGACAACAGAAGAGGTAAAGAACCCTAGGAGGATAGAGAAGACCCTCCTAGGTAAAAACAACGAACAGAAGAATAGTCATCGCCGGGTCGGAGAGTGTGCCTTGTCAGGGCATTAACATTTATTATCCTAGTGGAGAGAAACTCCAGGCTTCTTATAACTTTCTCTGCGAGCTCCTTCAATCTTGCCTTGGAATCCGAGACTGCATTTAGCCATGAAAAAAATAATATGATCAATCTTTAGGATGATAGAAGAAGACGAGAGAAAGGTATATGAAAACATGTGTGCATTCCTCTCTAGTCAAATATTCCAAGTAATTGCTTTCAAAACTAAAATCCAGAATAATCTCATGGATTTTCTTAGACTAGCTAACCATAGGCCCCATAATTCTTCGAGGGAAGTAGGAAAGCCGTTTTGCCTGAGAAGGTTTCCAAAATAACTCCAGATATGGGCAGCCCATGAACAGGTTAGCAGTAAATTATCAGACGTTTCAATGATAGCGTGACATATGATACAGGTGGAATTTTGCAAAAGATTATAAGATTTTTTTTGCAAGATTTTTGAGAGAATGGATTTTATCTTCCCACGCTAACCAATTAAAAATATTGATTTTTATGGGGGCAAGCCCTTCGTAGAATAATTGGGGTTAGCTGACATCGCAGTTCCTCGTTGATCAGGAAGGTGGAGAAAGATTTGACTATGAAAATACAGTTAGCCGTCAAATTCCATCTCTTAGAGTCTTGGTTGGTTGAGATGTGGTTGATAAGTATATTCAACATCTCCTTTATTGCAGGATGGTTCCCCAATGGGATATTGCTGGCAAGATCCACCAGATCTTTAATGGTGCCCCCAGGAAGTAGTGATGAGATAAACAACTATGGCCAAATATCGGCACGGGCTTGACCCTCAATCTAGTTGTTGAGCCAAAAAATGGTGGTTTCCCCATCTCGGACAATTGCCTGGATGCACTTTCTAAACGTTACACATTGTGCAGGACTCCACTTCAGAAGAAAGATTTACTCCTGATTGACCTTTGGAAGAGATTCCAAGGTGACTTTCCTTGGTAGTGGATGAAACTGAAAACCTTATCACCACACCAAGGTTTCCTTGACATAATCTTCCACCACCATTTACATAATAGAGCGTTATTGAAAGAGTTTATGTTTAAGATGCCGCACCCTCCTTGAACCTTGGATCTGCAAAGTCTTTTCCAATTAACTAGCCTAGATCGGGGATGATTCACATAAACACTAGGTCATAAGAAATCTCTTCTAACTCTGTCAATACCTTTAATGACCCATTTAAGCAGCTTAAAAATCGACATCCAGTAGGTTGGGATTTCCATAAGGACGAAATTTACCAAAGTAAGTCTACCACCTAGAGATAAGAATTTCACTATCTAAGAAGCCAGCCTTATTCAAATCTTATTTATCAAAATTTCCCAATCCTGGTTCCTAGGTCTCTTTCCCGAGATCGGAATACCCAAGTAAATCAAAGGCAAGGAACCAGCCGAGCAATGGACCGTCTCTGTCAGGGAGTTGTGCAGTTGATGTCCTACCTGAGAAGAGCACATGCAAGTTTTCTGATAATTCATTGTCAGTTCGGATAGGCCCTCAAAAAGATAGAGCAAGAGCTTGATGATCCTTAAATCTTTCCTTCCTCCAAAGGTGAGGATTAGCAGGTCGTCCGCAAATTGTAGATGACACATTTTTTCTATGTCCTAAGGATATCTCGTAAAGAATTCCGGACTTTAACGCATTACCAACGATCGTGCTGAGAATAATAGTGACTAAAATAAATAACAGTGGGGAGAGAGGGTCCCTCTGTCTGAGGTCACGCCGATAACATACATAGCAACGCTTAGCCCCATTTATAAGGAAGTTTGCTTTATACGAGATAAGGATGGCTTTGATCCACCCTACTCATCTATCTCTAAGCCGCCGCACTTCTAAAAACTATAGTAGAAAATCTCAATCCACCATATCAAAGGCCTTATAGAAGTCCACTTTTAGGATAAGGCCAGGAGTGCTCTACTTTTGCATATGGAAGATCAGTTCCTGTGCAGTGGCGATATTATCAATGATGCATCGTTCTTTGATGTAAGCTGACTGAGTAGAGTCAACTTGGGTATCAATTTTCTTGCTTAGGCGATTAGCCAGCAATTTAGAGGTGATTTTTAGAGAAGAAATGATAAGACTAATCGGGGTAGAAATGTGTTGGATTTTCAGGTGAATGGATTTTAGGTATAAGAGCAATATTTGTCCAATTAATCATCTCCAAATTAGCTCTCCCCCAATAAAAATTTTTGCACAACTTGAAAACATCCTCTTCAACAATTTCCCAAAAATTTTGAAAGAAGACAAAGAGAAACCATCTGGCCCAGGGGCTTTGTCGGATCCTAGCTCAAAGACCGCCATTTTAACCTTTTTTCTGGTAAAGGGAGTCTCTAAGACAGAAAGATCATGATGGAACTTTGGTCCTAAGAGACTAGGCCAATTGGCTTCAAATCGAGACTCCCTCGCAATACCAAATTGGTCTTTGTAGAAAGTCTCGAAGCACAGACATATCTCTTTATCAGTGTTTAGCTGATGATTCTGATACATCAAGCAAGGGATGTAATTTCTATTTCTGCGATTATTGGCAACCGCATGAAAAAAATTTGCTGTTCTCATCTCCCTCTTTAAGCCAAGCCCTCTTGTTCTTTGCTTCCAATACGCTTTATCTTGTTTTAAGATATTCCCAGGTTCCTTTTTTAGGGAGGATTCCATGATACTTTCCTCAGCGGTTAAACTGTGACTTTCTTTGAAGGTGTCCAAGAATTGAATCTCATCTAGCAGCGCCATCTTCTTAAGTTTGATGGAATCAAAGTCAAATTTAGCCTAGTGTTTGAGATGCTTCCTTAAGTTGGCGATCCTTTTAGCCAAAATAAACGCGCCACATCCTTCAACCTGGGGTTCATCCCACCAGCTACACACATGCTCCTTGAAACCTTCTACCATACACTAGGCTTGCTCGAATTTGAAGGAGCATATTTTAGGAAAGTGAACTCCTGACTCTAACCTTATAGGGGCTTGATTTGAGCCCAAATGAGGGAGAAAATTTTGTAGCACTTTGGTATGCAGTGAAGCCCATCCCTGGTTAATCAAGAAGCGATCTAAACGTACCCAGATTGGGTTATCCTGACCGTTAGTCCAGGTAAACTGTCTACCAGTGGAGGGTGGTTCCAATAACTGCAGGTCTCTAATTAGGTTTTGAGCATTCTGGATGTCCTTTCTACAAATGTTGTTGTTAGACTTATCCTGTGTGGCAAAAATAGCATTGACATTGCCACAACTTACCCAAGGATAGCTATGTAGCGACGAGCAGCTACGGATTTCATCCCAAAAACATTGCTTAAGATGTCTACAGTTTGGTCCATAGACCGAAGTACAGACCCCAAGAGCAGTTATCTCTATGATTTCTAAATTCCACAAAGAGAGAGAGAGAGAGAGAGAGAGAGAGAGAGAGAGAGAGAAGGTGCCTTTATGGGTAGTCTTACCCTAAAAAAGACTACTGTTCCACCCGATGATCAGACAACCAGCAGAGCCTTGGGTAGGAATAAAAACAAAATGATATAGTTGCCGTCCCCCAATTGACTGCCAAATGGCGGGACTAATTTCACTAAGCTTAGATTCCTAAATGCAACAAATGTTTGCATGATGGATTTAAAGAAAATCTTTGACCAAGAACTGTTTTGAAGGCATCCCTAGTCTTCGGACATTCCAACTAATGATGTTCAAATTCATGAGGAAACAAAAGATGCACTCGTAAAGGGAAGACCTAAAAACTAGGTCTTTACCCTGCCCCCTAAGGAGATGGTTCTATTCTGTTCTAAAAGACGTCAATTCCTGAAGTATTCATCTCTATGTTGAACAGAATTAAAGCTAATGCCACAAGTAGTGTAATAATTTTGAAGTTGTAAATTAGACCATTCTGAAATAAGAAGAGAGTTTGGAGGCGTACCTTCTGGAGAAGAGCTCAATACCCCCTTTTTCTTTGCAGATTTTAGCGGCTATGGTATGCAACCAGCTTATTCAATCCATATGGACTAAGGTTTCTTCAGTTGAACACTTTGCTGTGTTCCCTGTATTGGTTCCTCCTACTGCCCCCATGCATTAGATGTCTAATCTTTTCCTCGAAGTCTATCTCAGAGTCCTCGGCCCCTGATCTTTTGTTGTTCCCTAAGATCATTCCATTATCATCTGCACCAATTTCCTGAGAATCGTCTTCTCCTAGATTTTCATCTCCCCACCCAACAAGGGGTTCATTTTGAGCTTTGCCTTCTGAGTTAATAGAAATCTTTTCAATGTTCTTTGAAAATTTCTTGGGTATTAAGTACCAAATTCCGTGTAAATAAACCTAATCAAAACCAAGGGAAGACTGAGATTATGAAGAGGTTGGGAGGGATCACAAGAGTCTTCATCACAATTCTCCGCATTCAAGCTTGGAAACTCTTGTGGGCATGGCAAATTGTCTCTGTGTCCCTAGTTGGGCTTGGTTTATGGGAGATAACCTTGGCCTACAAGTAGCCAAAGCCATTTCATTTCCATTTTCATTTTTATTTTATTATCAAGACTACGTACCATGATTTTTGCGACTTGATAATTCATGATAAATTAGAAAATTATATTAAAGTTTATTTATTTATTTATTATTATGGTCAACATAATCATATTCATTAGAATCGCAAGTTTTTTAAATATAAAACTTTGTTTTTATTTAATAAAATATTTTATTTATTTTTATAATTTTGTCTGTAGGCCAATTTGCACTAAGATCATCTCTGATTAAAGTTGTCTATGAAAGTTTGTTAGTTCTTTATTCACTAGTTTTTTCGGTATTATCTTTTAACTTTTTATATGTAAACTAAGGTATTGCTTGATAAGCAATTAGCAAGGGATATTGTATATATTGTGAAATTATCAAGGCCTCTTTAGAATTTTGTGTTGTGCCGAACAAGCACAAGTCACCAACTCTTAATCACCGTCTTGGGAGGGATTTGAACTCTCCACCTTGAAATCGGAGAGAGTGAAATATCACTCTGTTTATATAGAAATTTTTTATTTCTAATTCTATTAAAAACTTGCTATTTTATTTTGAATTAAAATCAAACAAAAAAAAAAAAAAGATTAGTAACAAGGATGGCGATGATATACCATATTTTCTTATTTTGAATTGGAGTAGGAAAAAAGGGAATAATTGAAAAAAAAAGGGTATTATCCTATTCCAAATAGGAGTAAGAGGATAAAAAAAATAAAAAAATAAAAAATAATAATATAAAAAAAAAGAGAGAGAATATATATATTTGTTTAAGGATATATATGAATTAATATGGATTTGAATTTCAAGTATTTTAAAAAAATAAATAATTAATAAAAAAAGGGATAAGAATTTAACAAAAAGATTGAATTTAAATTTTAAATTAAAAAAAGAAGATCTCCTTATCATAGAGTTGGTGATTTGTTGAAAAGATATCTGGTGGAAGATTTGGTGGAAAAAAAAAAAACAAACGCAACAGAGAAAGAGGAGATTTGGAAAAAATCCAGAGAAGAGAAGAAGAGAAGAAAATATACAGAAGGAAATTTTTTTTGGAAAAAAAAAATATAGAGGAGGAAAAAAAAATATAGAGTTTTGAAGGAAGGCGAAGACGACGAAAAGAAAGAGATCAAAAGAGACTCAGAAAAAAATACAGAGAAAGAAGAAGAAGACGAAGAGAAAAGGATACGGAATCAGAGAAGATTGATCGCTTAACCCGATTGAATTCACATAACAAGGTACCATGTTTTTTTTTTTTTTAATATATATGATAACGATGATCTTTATTTTTGCATGGTGAAGATGATATTATCCATGCATGTATCTTATTCCCTCATGCATTAAAAAAAAACATGTGGCGGGCCCCAGCTTCCATGATTTTCTTCATAAAAAATTCTATGATGAATATCATCATCCATGCATTCACATAACTGATCCCATCCTTGCATGCATTAAAGAAGAGAGAATGCGTCGGGTCCCACCTTTATATGATGCATAAAAAAAAAAAACTCATTCGTGACCATCCATTCATTTGCATGTGGGTGGTCCCACCGTGTGAAGATTCTTCATGCATTAAAAAAAAAATAAATAAATAAAACAAGGAAAAAAAAACATGCATGCACGTATAGGCTTCTCTCTCTTTCTTTTCGCTCTCTCTCTCTCTCTGCACCCCTATCTTCAACGGAGTTGGCGGCGCTCGTCGGATCGGCTTCGCAGCGCTCGTCAACATGGGTCAGAACCTTGGTTGTTCGATGTGTATCAAGAGGCAGCGGCGAGGGGATTTAAGATCATCTTATTCGTCTTTGTCTTTGGTTCCTTCGAAGAAAGCTAGATCGGAGTCTGATTTTGAGACAAGGTGCGCTTCCGTGCGATCATGGGGGATCCCGGATATTATGGAGAAGGAGAAACAGCGGTAGATGTGTGGGGTCGAGCTTATGGCCTCGGAAAACTTCGTTTGGGTGTCACTTGATGAACAAATATTATGAAAGGATGTCAGGATCAAGATACTATGGTGGGAATGTTTGTATAATGCCCGTGCTTTGATGGCGTTTAATTTCGGTCTTGAGAGCTGAAGTGTCAACGTACAGCCCAACTCGTGCACCTCCGCAAATTTGTTTTTTTTTTACTTGACTGTTACTCCCAAGGGCCGAATCATGGGGTTCGATTCATGCCATGTTAGTCATGTTTGCTATATACCCGTGGGAATATTCAAAAGAGAATGGAGAAGGAAAAGGAATAAACCAAAGATCAATGAAGTGTACATGAATGGTCCTTGGTGAACAAGCAAAAGTTAATTTGGATGAGGAAACAAAAAAAAAATCATCAAGGAGGAGTACCTTGCAGTGAAGCACCATTCTATGAAGAGTGGGGAAGAGATAACAAGCCTCAAGGATTATGTGTTTAGGACGAATGATGGGTAGAATAACATCTGCAGTATCACAGAGTTGATGCCATTGATGAGTATGCTGTTGGGCAAATGAAGGAGTTCAAGGGGAAGAAGCTTGTTTCAGTAATCAAGGAAGGACTAAAGCTAGATGAAAGTAAGGACAAGAAGAAAGAAAAGGAAGCACTCATCCTGAAGTTTGAAGAGCTATACAAGGTTATCAAGGATGTGCTTGGTGACAAAGTTGAGAGAGTTGTAGTTGCTGACCATGTTGTGGACTCACCGTGCTGCCTGGTGACTGATAATTAAGTGTAGTTGATTTGCAAATATGAAAAAAATTAGGGAGGTGCAAGCTCTAAGGGATTCAAGCATGGCTGGATACATGTTAAGCAAGAAAATGAGGGATGAGGGAAGAAAGCAGAAAAAAAAAGGGGGAAAAAATGATGAATGGTGAATAAAAAAATGAAGAGGGAAAAATGAGAAAAATGAGGAAAAAAAAATGACGAAGAGGTGAGTAAAAAATTGAAGAGGGGAAAAATAAAAAAAATGAAGAGAGGAAAAAGTAGAAAAAAAAAATGAAGGATGAGTAAAAAATATGAAATGTGAGTTTATTGGTGTGAGGGTGTTTTCTTAATTTTTCTTCTCTTTTTGCAGGACTCTTTTTTGGAAAATTCCTCTAACTCCACCTTGAGTTCTTGACATACTCTTGGGGTAAGGAGAAAATTTTCATAAAATTCCTCTGACTCCACCTTGAGGTCTTGACATTCTTGGGGTAAGGAGAAAATTTCTATGAAATTTCTCTGACTCCACCTTGAGGTCTTGACATACTCTTGGGGTAAGGAGGAATTTTTATAAAATTTCTCTGACTCCACCTTGAGGTCTTGACACTCTTGGGGTAAGGAGAAAATTTCCAAGAAATTCCTCTAACTCCACCTTGAGGTCTTGACATACTCTTGGGGTAAGGAGAAAATTTCTATGAAATTTCTCTAACTCCACCTTGAGGTCTTGACATTCTTGGGGTAAAGAGAAATTCTTACAAAAAAAATTACAAAACAAAAAAATCTATCTTCTTGAGAAAATAAAAAAAATTCTTGAAGTGAAAGGGAAAAGTGAAAAAATGAAAATTCCACAAAAAGAAAATCTCTCTTCTTGAGAAAATAAAAAAAATTCTTGAAGTGAAAGGGAAAAGTGAAAAAATGAAAATTCCACAAAAAAGAAAATCTCTCTTCTTGAGAAAATAAAAAAAAATTCTTGAAGTGAAAGGGAAAAGTGAAAAAATGAAAATTCCACAAAAAAAAAAATCTCTCTTCTTGAGAAAATGAAAAAAAAATTCTTGAAGTGAAAGGGAAAAGTGAAAAAATGAAAATTCCACAAAAAGAAAATCTCTCTTCTTGAGAAAATAAAAAAATCTTGAAGTGAAAGGGAAAAGTGAAAAAAATGAAAAAATTCCACAAAAGAAATTTCTCTTCTTGAAGTGAAAAAATTCTTCAAGTGAAAGGAAAAATAAAAAAAAAATGAAAATTCCATGACCAAAAAATCTCTCTTCTTGAAGTAAAAAATCTATTCCTGAAGTGAAAGGAAGAGTAAAAAAATTCACCAAAACAAAAAAAAATCTTTTCTTGAAGTGCAAGGAAGAATTAAAAAAAAAATGAAAATTTCACAAAAAAAATATATCTCTTTTCAACACTCATAAAAAATGTTGACAGAGATTTTTTTTTTCTTGAAGCTCATTATGAGGTCTCTCTGGCCAAAATTGAAATGGAGAACTCAATTGATGTCTTAGTTAACGGAAATCAAGCTCATAATTATAGCTTGAGATCCATTTTAAAAAAAAAAAAATCAAAATTGCCAAGTTAACGACTTAATCATGCTAAAGTCCATAGCTTGAAGATTTAAAGGTCAAGACTTGAAAGCATTAAAGAGTCAAGACCTGAATGACAAATGCAACTCTGGAGTTTAAGACACAAAGAAGTCAAAGACTGGAGGAGTTTCACAAGTCAAAACCTGAAGATTTTACAAGCACAAAGAGCCGAAGTCTTCAGTGATAAAAGAAATGAAGGTGATCAAGTAGGCAACTCATCAATGCAAAGTGGCCGCAGCTTAAAAGTTATGCGATGCGTTAAGATACAAGCACGCATAAAAAAAAAAAAATTGAAGGAGGCCCCAGTCACCAAGCTAGAGGGTCTTCTGATATGCTTTAGCAAAGAAGTCAAAAGCATCAACCAAGTCAAAAAAAAAAAAAAAAAAAAAAAAAAATTTATAGAATATGACAAAAAAATAGCTCTCTTAATATTGTTGCATTCTCGCTCATGACTATGTACTCCAATGCTCTCTGAAATCAAATAAAAAAAATAATTTTGTGTTTCTTCATTTGTTTACTCATTCACACTTGTTTCTTAATCGGAGGTTCCCATGACATTGTCTGGGGTAATTAATATTAGGGGCTTGCCCCTAATAGAAGTTATGAACCTGCAATCACCTGAAATATAAAATAATTAAAATTTGATTTGTGATCCATGCTTATCACCCGGTTTATACCAATTAAAGGCCGGGTGGCAAGGAAGGAGCCCACAAATTCTGGCACGCCCGGTGGGGACCAAAACTTCTCCTCCCATCTTTGAAACAAAGTGTGAATGAGAAATAATAAAAAAAATGAATGAAAAAAAAAAAAGTCAATTAGCATTATTAATATGATGTTTTCTTTTTCAGGTTTTCATAATGGCACCAGTAAACAACACCAACAATGCAGCTCCATCATGCACCATTTTCCTTGGGGAAGGCACTCAGGTGAAGCTGCCTTATGCTTCTGTCTACACTGGAGTCGCGGGAGCTGAAATCAAGTTTGGGACTGTCTCGGAGTATGTCAACTTTGTGCCAAGCCCACCATCATCACCATCAATGAGACGTCGCTCAAATGTGATGTTGCCTGCCGAAGTCGAAGAAGACGTTGTTGTTGCTAAAACATCTGTTTTCGACAGACTCACCTTTCGAAAAAAAGTCATGAACATTAATGGAGGAGAGGATGAAGAAGAACCTTCATTCACAATCACTGCTAGAGGGAAGGAGAGTGGTATCTTTAAGAAGCCTAACGCTACCCCAACAAAATCTTTCATGATGCGGCGCCCAAGACTGAACAAGAGGAAGATACCCTCACCTCAGGAGAAGGCAAGTTTTGTCTCGTTCCAAGATTCAAGGAATAGTTTCCCCAGGTTCATTTGCAAATTCTTTCACACCACTGCGAATGGTGAAGGAGAACTCCACAACTGGTGAGCTTCGATCCCAACAGAACGACATGAAGAAAGGGGGCAGGCCACCAAGGTTCCATCAGTCGAAGAACACTTTTGCTAAGAAGATCTATAATAACTATACCTCCTACAGGAAGCTTCAGACTGAAAAGATGACACCGAGGGAGTTTTACTTAAGAAAAAAGAACTTACTCTCGGAGTCGCGAGCTTCCGTGTTTGATAGGCTTGCACTGCCGAAGAAGCAAGCTTACAAGAAGACTACTCCCTCTAATCCTCGTTCAAGATTCCAGTGGATAAGGAAGCAAGATGAAGAAATGGAAGATCTTGAAGTACACACTGTACGGGTGATTACTGAAGGGTCTGAACACCCACCTGAGCCAGAACGTCCCTTCACTAGGCTGAGGAAGAAGATAACAATTGGTACAAGTGATGTGCAAGAAGAAGATTTTAATCAAGCATTACAAGAAAGGGCACAAGAAAGGGCAAAATCCTTTGCCCAAGCTGGGTTTCAAACCCCTCCTAGGAGGAATAATGACTCAAGTGAAGAAGAAGAAAATGACAACCTTATTTTCACATCGAACAAAGACCCAATGTTTGCAAAATTAAAGAAGCAATTGGATCAACGAGAGAAGGATCACATATCTATGATGCATACTGTTGCATCTCTGACTGGTGTGATCTCTCGTTTGAGTGATCAAGTCCAAAATCTACTCCACGACAATTCAAGGGCTCATAGGCAGGCACCATCTGTACAAGTTATTCAAGAGGAAGAAGATGATGAAGAGGAAGTCCTTGGGTTACGTGAGCAAGCTGGAACATCGGCGGCACCTCAGCCAATGATATCCCGAGAAGAAGTACAAAAAATAGTTGCTGCACAATTGAAGCAAGCTAAGGGTGCTACAGTAAAAAGTGATGGAGATAAACCATACTCAAGCTTTCATGATCAAGTGGCTTATCCTAAGGGGTATAATGTTCCCAAGTTCAAGCAATTTAATGGCTTAGGGAACCCTGATCAACATTTGGCTCATTTCATAACAGCATGCGGAGACACAAGCAACAACCCGTCCCTTTTGTTAAGACAATTTGCTGCTAGTTTAACTGGTGTGGCTTTTGAATGGTATGCGAACTTGCAACCTGAATCCATTCAGACATGGCAACAAATGAAAGACTCCTTTAGAGTTCGATTCGGTGGAGTCACTGATAAAATCACTATAGCTGATCTAGCTAACACAAGACAAAACAAGGATGAGAAAGTCATAGATTATGTGATGAGATGGCGTAACTTGAGCATCAAGTGCGAGCAGCCACTCGACCAGGTGCAGGCAGTGGGGTTACTGGTGGGGAATATTGACAACTGGATGGCTCCATTTCTCAGCTCATCTGACATTCACACCTTCCAAGATTTAATCTCACAAGTCAAAAAGTTAGAAAGAACTAGTCCAAGGGTGGTATCTACAATGCAACCCACCAAAGTGGACAAAGAAAAGCCAAGAAAGCCAGAAGGTGTTAAGAATGTGGCCTTTGCAACTGATCAAGTAAAAGAGGCCACTGCACCAGCAAATTATAACAAGTCAAGGCCACCATCACTCGGGAGTGGAAGTGAACCACCTAAGCCTATAAGTTCTCTTCAAGAGAGGATGAGTAAAAAATATTCTTTTAGAAGGGACAAAGTGATGAAGATATTCAAAGATGCATTGAAGGTGGGTTTGCAGCTGCCAGAGAGCAAACGACCAGAAGAGGCAGACAGGAAAGATCACCCAAATTTTTGTCCATATCACAGAATATTGGGTCATTCGATTGAGAACTGTTATGTGTTCAAGGATTGGATTGAGCGACAGTATCAGGAAGGGAAGATCACTTTATCTAAAAATGTATTGCTCGATCAACCAGCAGAGCACACCAACTATGTGTCAGTTGCCCTGCAAGAAGAAGCTTTGCGGGGGCAACATACAGGGAGCACTTCAGAAGGCATGCAAGCTGACAGAGGTTCTCAAATTCCCAAGGAGCCTGCTCCTCTTGGAGTTCCAGAAGGCTTATGGGAAATTTTTATCTCAAAAAAATCAAGAAAGATGTTGAAAAAATTGGGAGAGCTCCCTGGTATTAAGTGGCGTAGAGCTCAAGAACCAGATGAGAAGCCCAAGCAAAAGGCCAAGAAGAACAAAAAGATCAAGAACAAGAAAAAGAAAGCAGAAGCAGATAAAGCCCGCTGAGTTCCATCATAAGAAGTCAATTATTGAGGAATATATTGACTCCTTGGAAGATTATCAACAAAAGGAGAGAGCCCTAATTACATTAGGTGATTACTTTCCTGATGAGGTTAAGGAGCTGCTCTCAGATTTGGATGAGTCTCAAGATGAGGAGCTCGTGGTTGAGACTTGTCGGGTTATTACTATATATGAAGATCAAGAAGTATGGGATGATGCCAATGATGAAGATGAGCTTGAACTCTACTACCCAGATGATGGTGATTCTTTATCTGAGCAGCTATATGATCGACATGGAAGACCATATGTGAGTAAAAAGCAGAAAAAGAAACAAGCTTTTAAAGAAAGGGTTCGAATGGCGAATGCGAGGTTGCAGGAAGCTCCAACACAATCCTGTCAAGCAAGCCAGCATTATCCAAAGGAGAAACCAAGAAGAGCACCTAAATATAAAATACTTAGAAAGGTGATGCCATATGAAGAGATTCCATCCTTCATCCAAGAAGTGACATATGACCTAACTCATCGGAAGCCACATATTCCAGACGGTGATGCTCCTTGGAATGAGTCTGGAATTATAGAACCTGTGAATGATTCTTTCCACCAAGAGGAAACACATCCTCAACATAGTGAAGATCGAAGAATTGACATGGAGGGAGGAAGAGCACCCCAACTTCTAAGCAATGTAAGAGATGGGAACTTTTCCATAAGAAGGGACAAAATTCAAGAATTGTTTCAAAAGATGGTAGAGGAAGGTATATTGATTCTAAAGAAGAGAAGGAATGCTACAACAAACATGAATAATCATCCTAAGTACTGTCCTTTTCATCAATTGATAGGGCATGAATTGGAAGATTGCCATGGTTTCAAGAGTTGGCTACATAAAGTACTCAAATCAGGTGCTATAGATCTACCTGAGGAGTATTTTGAGATGTCAGGTACATGTTGTGCCTTAACAATCAAAGAAAGGCACGATAATGGGTGCATCCACCAAGATGAGGAAGAGGAACCTCGAATAATTAACAATGTTCGGAGGCTTCTTGAACAAGCACGTGGCACTAAGGATAAAGGGAAAGAAAAGGCGATCGACATAAATGAAGACATTGTGCAGCCACGAAAGAGCTCTGCATCGAAGACACAAGACTACAACATTGCTGCTCATTTGAAGAAAATTCCAGCTCAACTAAGTGTCTTTGATGCGTTGATGATGTCGCAAGAGCTCAGAGACACATTGATCCATGTTTTGCAAAATCCAGAAGAATACCAAGCTTATTTTGCTGAAGCTCATATGACCGAAGCTCTTCATGCCTTTGGCTCTCCGGTGATTAAGTTCTCAGAGAAAGACTTGTTACTAGGGACAAAGGAGCATAATAGACCTTTATATGTTACTGGGTCTTGTGACGGGACAAGAGTCAACCGAATCCTCATTGACCCGGGCTCATCTGTAAATCTGATGACATTAAAGACTTTGCATACCTTGGCTTTGGAGACATATCACTTGTCAACTGAGAAGATTATTGTCCAAGGTTTCAACCAGCATAGTCAAAAGGCCCTAGGGTCAATTACTCTCCCTTTTAAGATTGGGAAGCTAACATCGGAGGTGAAGTTTCATGTTATCAATACTGATGCCTCCTATAGAGCATTGTTGGGGAGACCATGGTTACATGAAAACTATGTGGTTCCTTCCACTTTGCATCAGTGCTTGAAGTATATGAAGGATGATGATGTATACCGCATAGATGGAGAGATCCAACCATTTGGTGTGCATGAAATCAGCTATGATGATGCACGATATTTTGTTGATACACCAAAAGGGGGCAAGCTTTCTGCAGCAAAGGATGATGCTCTCATGAAGGTCACCAAGACTACCAAGGTCACCCAAAAGAAGGTTTCTTTCATGCCTTTGAAACCACACTTTGGAAGTGAGACAGAGTCTTCAGAAGAAGAAGCAAATGATGAAGTCATGCATGCCATTTGTTCATCTTCTCACCCTTACAAGAGAAACCGACACTTTGGAAGTGATGATTCTGATGGAGGAGGAACTTCATTTCCACCCATTAAAAAGGAAGATGATGATGAAAGTCCGGTGGAAAATTCTCTTCATGTTACAAGAATACCAGAAGGCCTCTACAAAGCTCTTGATGAGTTGGATGTTAACTCAGTAGAACGGCTCGTCACCTTCTATGTGCCTTCTCGTCATCCGGAGGAGAGAGGAATCCTCTTCTATAAGTCTGATCCTAATAAGATCAATGATGAAGATATGTTGATGGTAAAGACAATGGGAGATGAAGAACCTTGGCCTTTAAGGATTCCAAATTACTATCCTCCTAGGCTAAGAAGACTCATAAAACAAGCTGGGGTCAGTTTGAATTATTCAGAGGATAGACATGCTCTCTTTGAGAAACTTTGGCATCCTTTCAAGATTGCTATGCAAGGACAAGGCTTAAGCAGGAAGGGGCTTGGGTTTCAAGATGAGCAAGTATATGAATGTCACATGGTGTTGACTGTTGAAAGGCTAGATACAAAGGATGAAGATCCACTTGAAGAAGCATCAGATGATCATCTTGCGAAAGATATTAAATTGAAGGACGCACCCCCTGAGCTTGAAGACGGAGGACAAGCGACAATTGATGAGTTGGTAGAAATTAATTTGGGAAGTAAGGATGATCCTAAACCCACTTTTTTAAGTGGACAATTAACTCAAGAAGAAAAGGAAGCCATTCAAAGCATTCTCGTAGAGTATATCGACTGTTTTGCATGGAGCTATAAGGAGATGCCAGGGCTCGACACCGAAGTAGCAGTGCACAAGCTCGCCATCGACCCAAATTTTTCACCAGTAAAACAAGCACCAAGAAAGATGAAGTTTGATCTAGAGGAGAGTGTTATTGAAGAAACCAAGAAACTAATTGAAGCTGGTTTCATAAGGGAAGAAAAATACCCTAATTGGATCGCCAGCATAGTGCCTGTCAAGAAGAAGAACGGCCAAATCAGAATATGTGTGGACTTTAGGGACTTAAACAAAGCATGTCCCAAAGATGACTTTCCATTACCTGTTATGGAGATCATGATTGATAACACTTCCTCTTATGAGATGTTTTCTTTCATGGATGGTTTCTCTGGGTACAACCAAATCAAGATGGACCCAGAGGATGAAAAACATACTGCGTTTCGGACACCAATAGGCATTTATTGCTACAAGGTTATGCCTTTTGGACTAAAGAATGCGGGAGCAACATATCAAAGAGCAATGACAAAAATTTTTGATGATTTAATTCACCAAGTCGTGGAGTGCTATGTAGACGATTTGGTGGTGAAAACACAATCAAAAGATCAACACCTCAATGACTTGAGAACAGTGTCTCGATCGTATTAGAAAATACAACTTGAAGATGAACCCTATGAAGTGTGCGTTTGGGGTATTATCTGGAAAATTCCTTGGATTCATTGTGAGACACCGAGGAATAGAGATTGACCCCTCTAAAATTAAAGCAATCATAGAAATGCCACCTCCAAAGACATTGAAGCAGCTGAGGTCTTTCAAGGGCGTCTTGCCTATATTCGAAGATTCATCGCCAACCTTTCAGGAAGATGTAAGCCATTCTCTAAGCTGGTAAAGAAGAATGCTCCTTTCAAGTGGGACGATGAATGCCAAAATGCTTTTGAAGAAATCAAGCGCTATTTATTAAATCCGCCAGTGTTAGCGGCGCCAATTGCAGGAAAACCACTGATCTTATACACAACAGCCTTGGATGGATCTCTTGGGGCTCTGCTAGCTCAAGAGAATGAAGAGGGGAAGGAGAACGCCTTATATTACCTTAGTAGGATGTTGGTGGGCGCTGAAAACCGATATACTCCAATTGAGAAGCACTGTCTTTCCTTAGTGTTTGCTGTAAAGAAGCTTCGACATTACTTGCTCTCACATAAGGTGATTCTCATCTCAAGGATAGACCCACTCAAGTACTTGATGTCAAGACCATTGCTCACTGGAAGATTAGCAAAATGGGCATTGATACTCATGGAGTTTGATGTAACTTATACTCCACAAAAAGCAATCAAAGGTCAAGCATTAGCAGATTTTCTCGCAGCACATCCTTTACCTGATGAATCTCCCTTAAGATGTGATCTCCCCGATGAAGAGACTTTGACAACTGAAGAAGGAGAACAATGTTGGAAGATGTACTTTGATGGAGCTTCTTCGATCCAACCAGCTGTTAGACCTAAAATTCCTCAAATCAGAGCTGGCGTTGGACTCATCTTCATTTCTCCTGAGGGTGGGATCTTGAGATACTCTCTTTCATTGCTAAAGCCATGCACTAACAATGAGGCGGAGTATGAAGCTCTTATTGCTGGATTGGAGCTAGCAATCAAGATGGGGATTCAAAGTTTGCATATATATGGCGACTCACAACTCATTATAAATCAAGTTGAAGGAAGTTTCAAGACTTATAAGCAAGAACTTCTTCAGTATCATCAGAAAGTTATTGAATTATTGAAGCAAATTCCTGATGTTAAGCTGGAGAGAGTCTCTAGGTCCGCTAATGGAAAAGCAGATAGCTTAGCCAAATTGGCAAAAGAACTAGCTGATCCAGATCAAGAGGAAATCCAAGTCACCATTCGAAATAGGAGGGTCTTGGGTTCATGTCTTGATGAAGAGTTAGAAAACAAACACCTCAGGGTAGAAGAAGTTCTAACAGTAGCTGAAGATGATTGGAAAGAGCCTTTCATTAAATACTTGAAGTATGGCGAACTTCCAAGTGAAAAGTCTCTAGCAACACAGTTAAAGAAAAGGGCAATGAGGTTTACCCTTGTTAATGACGTTCTCTATCGAAGATCATATGATCAACTCCTACTAAGATGTCTCTCGAAGGAGGAGTCTGAAGAAGTTATGCATGAAGTCCATTCTGGTATATGCGGAGCTCACCAGTCAGGACCCAAGATGCGGTTGAAGATCAAGCATATTGGTTATTATTGGCCAAGCATGATGAACGATTGCCTACAATATGCGAGACGGTGCAAATTGTGTCAAGCTCATGGGGATTTCATTCATCAACACCCCAACCCTTTACACCCTACAATCTCTTCATGGCCTTTTGAGATGTGGGGGACTGATGTGATAGGCCCTATTGAGCCTCCATCATCAAGAGGGCATCGTTTTATATTAGCTGCCACTGATTACTTTTCACGATGGGCGGAAGCTATCCCTTTAAAGGAAGTAAAGGCAGAAAACATCATCAAGTTCTTCAAGGATCATGTGCTATATAAATTTGGAACCCCTCGAAGGATTATCTCCGACAACGGGCGAGCATTCAAAAGCTTCAAGGTTGGAAGGTTTGCTCAACATCACAAAATAGATTGGAGGTATTCCTCTATCTATAATGCTAGAGCAAATGGTCTCGCAGAAGCATTCAACAAAACACTATCCAAGTTGTTAAAGAAAGCGGTTTCAAAAAGTCAAAGGGATTGGCATGAAAGACTTCCTGAAGTTTTATGGGCATACCGGACAACATATCGAACACCAACTCAATCAACACCATACTCATTGGTTTTTGGTACGGAAGCTGTTCTTCCACTTGAAGTCCAGATTCCATCTCTGAGAATTGCTTTGCAAAATGAACTCACAAATGAAGATAGAGTTCGCTTGCGTTTGGATGAACTTGATGCTCTAGATGAAAGGAGATTAGAGGCTCAACAGAATCTAGAAGTTTACAAAGCAAGGATGGCACGAGCTTACAATAAGATGGCTCGCATTCGAACTTTTGAGAAAGGAGAGATGGTGTGGGTGTTAAGAAGACCAATCATCATCAACAAACATGCTGGGGGCAAGTTCAAGTCAAATTGGGAAGGCCCATATATTATAGAGGTCGTCTACGAAGGAGGAGCTTATCAGCTAGTTGACGCCGATGGAAGAAGACCTATGCCACCCATCAATGCACGCTTCTTGAAGAAATATTATCCATGATGTAAAAATGTAAAAAAAAAATAATAAAAAAGAATATAATAAAAAAAAGAAGAAGAAGAATTCGTGATTGTCCATGACAGAATGTCCAGTGCTCTTGTTTGAGCAAGTTGGTCAAGCATGATATATGCTTCTCGAGACAAATTACGAGTTCCATTATCTAGTTTTTTTTCTTCTCTATTTGAATAAATACATATTGTAAAATAAAAAGAATTTTGTGTTTGTCTATGACGGAACGTCCAGTGCTCTTGTTTGAGCAAGTTGGTCAAGCATGATATATGCTTCTCGAGGCAAAACACAAATTTTATCATGTTGTTTTCCTTTTCAAGTTGAATAAAGACATGATTCCATGAATTGTGTAATAGCTCTTGTGAATTTAGCTTTAAGAGACTACATGCAAATTTTGTAAGAAACTATGAAATCAAGTAAAAAAAAAAAAAGCAAAAAAATTTATGAAAAATGAAGATAAAGGAAAAAAAAAGAAAGAAAAATAAATTCAAAGGAAAAAGCACAAAAAAAAAAAAAAAGAGAAGAAGAAAATCAAGGAAGTGATGAATTTTGAAGGCAAGATCTGCAGTTTTTTCATGAAAGCTCTGTTTTGATCAAGTAGCTCATCGGGTGTTCATATTAGCTCTGATCGTAATGAAATTTTAACTACAGTACAACCACATGACAATTGTTAATATGAACGGTTGAAATTAAATTTGGAGTTCTGATGATTTTCAAAGAAATTTAAACTTCAAGATAAGTTTTATAAAATTTTGTCCTTCAACAATCAAAGTAGATCGAAGCTCAATCAGACTATGATAACTTCTCTGATTAACCTATAAATTTTATTGAAGCTTTGAGACGTCATAATGTTTCATATGAACGGTTATGATTATATTTTAAGTTCAAAACAATTCGGAAAAAATCGTGACTCAACAGTGAAATCCATTGATAATCATCATGGAAATTGTTTGTCATCAAGTTGATGATCGAATAGTTGAAAATTATGGGATCTTTTTGAAAATATTTTTTACATGGTCATAACGTTTTCATCTTCAATGTGGACGGTGGAGATTGGGTTTGAGGGTTATTTACCTCTCATAAAAATTCACAAGCTTAAATCAAATTTTGATGATCAAGTGGTTGAACTTTTCCTAGTACTCATGAAATTTTTTTTTTTTACACTCATAGATTATTTTTCTTTGAGTTGTACGGTCAAAATCATGTTTGGAGTTCGGCATATTCATAAAAAAAAGAAGGAAAAAGAGTTCGGAAGGAAATTTTATTACTAGGAAGAAAAGTTAGGAAGACATGGACTTTTAGTCCATTTATTACATCAAGCTAGAGTTGAATGAATAAAATAGCTAAGGCCTAAAACTAAGTGACGGAAGTAAACTAAGCAAAATTCGAAGATAAAATAAGCTAAGCCTAAAGTTGAGCTTTCGCTCTCTCAAAGTTGGCAAGGGCCTCCTTAGATGACAAGGAGGGTTGTGGTTTGTCACTGCCGCCTCCAAGTGCTTCAATCTTTTGATGAATATCGGTGAGGGATTTGTTCACTTCTTCAATGGTGGGAGCATCAGATAATAGTGACATTCCTGAAGAGATGATATGCTCTTTCTCTTTCTCTTGTGCTTTCAATTCTTGCAATTTCTTCCTTATTTGTATGAGCTCCATATTAGCCTCATCTATTTGTTGGGACATTTTTGTGAGGAACAATTTAGTTTCCTTTAGCCCTTCCTCTTCCGCCATTAATTCCTCCTTTTCCGGCGAGTTTAGGTCGTTTCCTCCATTACTTGTGTCATGAGCAACCTTAGCCATATCAAGTACTTCATATATCTTGTCCCTTGTGATTGAGATGTCAATTCCATGTGTCATCAAGTTTTTGTGCAATTTTGTAGTTTCCTCCCTTAGAGATTCATGTTCATGAGGACATGAGGATTTCACCTTTTTAATGAGCTTATTTACCCAAAAAGACTTCACGCCTGTGTCTTTTCTAAGGAGTTGAGGATGAGATGAGCTCATAGGCACAATTCCCATAACTTTTGGAATTGAGTCTTCTTTTGCACGTTGAGGAGAAGGGATGACTTCTAGCGACTTCGAAGTTTCTTTTGATAGAGGGCTTTCTATGGGAGGATTAGCATCAAGGATGGGCGTATAGTTGTCATCATGAGCAAAGTCCGAAGACAAAGAGTCATGTGCGGAGGGACTCATCTTTGGGGAAGGAGCTTCATGGCGATATGCAAGGTAAGAAAAAAAAAGATTAAAATAAATAAGATTGGTGAGAAAGATTTGTTAAGTAACATACCTATTGAGTTGGATCCCGGTTTGGAGATGCTAGCTTGATCTTCCTCGTGCTCATTTATGTTAGGAATATCACCTAAATAGAAGGAGAACCACATATTTAATAGGTTTATAATATACTAAAAAAAAAGAGAGAGTTTGAAATATACTCAAAGATAAAATTTGAAATCAATTAAAAAAAAGAGAGTTTGAGATCAACTCAAGATAGAGTTTGAAATCTACTCAAAGATAAAATTTGAAATCAATTTAAAAAAAAAGAGAGAATTTGAGATCTACTCAAAGATAAAATTTGAAATTAATTCAAATAAAAAAAGAGAGTTTGAGATCAACTCAAAATAGAGTTTGAAATCTACTCAAAGATAAAATTTGAAATCAATTAAAAAAAAAAAGAGGAGAGTTTGAGGTCAACTCAAAATAGAGTTTGAAATCTACTCAAAGATAAAATTTGAAATCAATTCAAAAAAAAAAAAGAGAGAAGAGGAGAGTTTGAGGTCATCTCAAAATAGAGTTTGAAATCTACTCAAAGATAAGATTTGAGGTCAATTAAAAAAAAAAGAGAAGAAGAGTTTGAGATCAACTCAAAATAGAGTTTGAGATCTACTTAAAGATAAGGTTTGAAATAAAAAGAAGTTTGAGACCCATCCAAAAAGAAAGAGGAGGGGTTAAGACGTAAAAAAAATAGTAATGATAAAATAATAATAATAATGATAAAAAATAGGAAAATTAAATTAAATAAAAATTATACATGGAGTACATACCTTGAGGTGACAATTGGTGAGGATCATGTAAAGGTACTGAAAGAGTTCGTGATGAAGAAGTAGTTCGAACCCTTTTAGGAGAAATTCTTGATTCCACTGGTGAAGACGCATGTGGCGCGGAAGGTCCGACTTGGTTTTCTCCAACTTGGATTTCATGACTACCCCGTTTTCTTTTTTGAGGAGGGGTTTCCTTTTCAATTGGGGCTTTGTCTTTAAGAGCTCGTGCGGATTGATCTTGTTCATTAAGGAGATTATAAACGGACTTCAAAGTTGTGTGCACCCTAACCGACCAAAAGTGTGCATACGGGTATAGAGGTTGTCCTTCACGTTTGTGAGATGGTATGTAAAATTGTGCCCCCGTCTTTCTCCTGCTGAAGTGATGCCAATAGCCTACCAAAGGACCAGTAGATTGGGGATGTTTAGATACTTCGATCTCTGTAGGAAACCCTTGATCGTAGCCAAATTGTCGGGCGAACCGATGAGGGTTGTATTGTTGAGCATGAAGATTACTTCCTAGACGTAGGGGAATGATACTCTGTCGAAGTGAGATGAAGTATTCCGCTTGGGTCGTCCCCAACCTATTGCCGTCACTTGGCTCTTTGTGATCTTCGTACCAACCCTCATTTTTGAAATCAGTACAAGTAAATGGACGCCATTTCAAATATTCTTCTTTCCGTAATATGCTACGAGCTCTTTTAAGAGTGAGGGTGGCAGTTCTTACATTTGAAATGTAAGCTAAGCTTGGAATTTCTCGCAACCCACTTATATTTCTGATACGATCATCTGGCGTGTTAAGTCGAGAATAGGTCCCTTCAAAGTGTGCTTCGATCCATCCATAAAAGAAATGATAAGGAAAATAAATTGAGGCATGGCATGGTCCTTTGGGATGCAAAGTTATTGCATCTAAACTGGTGTGAATGCATCCCAATACGGCGGGGGCTAAGGCGATCCTCGTTCCCCTAGCTAATTTGGTCGCCATTAGAAACGTTTCTGGGCGAATGAGAGATCCTTTGTGTGGCATGATGAAACGGCACAACCACAAGGACAAAAAAGCGGCAAGCCTGCACTCATCTGAAACATGTGGTATGGGATGAGCTTCATCGTTCGCAAATTTGCTTTTTCCATGCGATTCCTTGAAAAAAAAACTCTATCCATAAGGAAGAAAGGACCTTTTTAGTCTTCCCTGAAGCATAAAGGCGGATCCATTGGTATATGTTAAGTAAATCTCTCAAAGTGGTGGGATGAGTGTCTCCAGAATAAAGATCGTTGTTTGGGGGGACATATTCTTCATAAAGGTCTCCTATGATCGGTAATCCCCCAACGCACTTTAGGTCCCACAGAGAGATCCCCATTTCTCCGAAAGGGGTGATGAATGTGTTGGTGTTTGGACACCATGCTTCAACAAGTGCCTTCACCATTGATGGGTCGAAATCATACGATCCTGTAGAAATTGCAACTGCTCCAAGAATCCCAACTTGCTTAAGTATATCTGATGATTTCTTTATGATTTCGAATGCCCATTGTTCGTAACCTGCTGGATGGGGGGCATATTTGTGGAATGGAATCTGCCCAGTCCATATAATAGTTGTGGGATCGGCATTGACCTGGTAGCCAAGGGTGTTTAAGTGGAGATTCGTTGCGACAGGCTCGCGTGGATTTAACAATATGACTTGTTTTTCCCCGTTCCTTTCGAAACTGTTTGGTGTGAACTTACCAAGGTCGTGGTATGCTTTTGGTATATAAGTCCATTCGTTGAAGTCACTTCCATTATATCGAACTGGCTTTTCTAAATTTTTGGAGTTGATGGGGTGATGTCGCGGAATTGGTAGTCCGTCGGGAGCTTTGTTATGATCATCGTATGGCCCGTAAAGGGGCTCTACTAGTTTGTCTTTGGTGGTTGGAGCCATTAAAAAAAAAAACTAAAAAAAAAGAAAGAAAAAGAAAATAATTGATGATATGTATTGACAAAAAAAAAAAAAAAAAAAAAAATCCAAAATTATTACAAAAATATATAAATAAATAATTATTATTATAACAAAATTGGAGAAAAAGTTTGTGATAATCCTTAGGGAAAAGCTATATAATCCAAACAAGCTTTCCATGAAAAATATATAAATAAAATAAAGCAAAAAAAAAAGGATGGGACAGTTGTCATTGCAAACTAATAAAAATATTTGAAGGTAGCGTGCTACTCATGAGGAAAGCTAGCATATGGTCATAGTTTTAAAAAAAAAAAAAAAAGCAAAACAAAGTAAAAAGTGAACCCTATGTATGAAGCTACGTAGGAGTTTTGATTGCATGCAAAAGGAAGAAGAATTCTATGAAAGTAGAAAAAAGAAAAAAAAAAGAAAGGTAGTATGTTGCTCAGATGAGCTAGCACATGGTCATGATTTTAAGAAAAAAAAAAAGCAAAACAAAGGAAAAAGTGGGGACCCTATGTATGGAGCTACTTAGCATGCAAAAAAAAAAAAAAAAAAAAAAAAAAAAAAAAAAAAAAAAAAAACGAAAAATAATTCTATAAAAGCAAGAAGAAAGAGTATGTATGCAAAACGGGAAAAAAAATTCTATAAAAGCAAAAAAAAAGGGAGGCTTACATGGAGTGAGAGTTTTGGTTTTAAAACAAAAGAAGGGAGAGAAGTTTCCAAATCGAGCAAAATAAAAAAAAATCATTCAATATAGATAAATAAAAAAAGGGGTAAAGATTATTACCTCAAATAGGTTGAAAACTTTTGAAGTTTGAAAGTACTTGTACCTTCCTCTCTCAATAGTTGTGTGTGAGGAAGCTACAAGGGGGGCACTTGTTTATATAGAAATTTTTTTTTTATTTCTAATTCTATTAAAAACTTGCTATTTTATTTTGAATTAAAATCAAACAAAAAAAAAAGATAAGTAACAAGGATGGCGATGATATACCATATTTTCTTATTTTGAATTGGAGTAGGAAAAAAGGGAATAATTGAAAAAAAAAAAGGGTATTATCCTATTCCAAATAGGAGTAAGAGGATAAAAAAAATAAAAAAAATAAAAAATAATAATATAAAAAAAAAAGAGAGAGAATATATATATTTGTTTAAGGATATATATGAATTAATATGGATTTGAATTTCAAGTATTTTAAAAAAAAATAATTAATTAATTAAAAAAGGGATAAGAATTTAAAAAAAAAGATTGAATTTAAATTTTAAATTAAAAAAAGAAGATCTCCTTATCATAGAGTTGGTGATTTGTTGAAAAGATATCTGGTGGAAGATTTGGTGGAACAAAAAAAAACAAACGCAACAGAGAAAGAGGAGATTGGAAAAAAATCCAGAGAAAAGAAGAAGAGAAGAAAATATACAGGGAGAATTTTTTTTTTTAAAAAAAAAAAGAGAGGAGAGGGAAAAAAATATAGAGTTTTGAAGGAAGGCGAAGACGACGAAAAGAAAGAGATCAAAAGAGACTCGAAAAAAATACAGAGAAAGAAGAAGAAGACGAAGAGAAAAGGATACGGAATCAGAGAAGATTGATCGCTTAACCCGATTGAATTCACATAACAAGGTACCATGTTTTTTTTTTTTTTAAATATATATGATAACGATGATCTTTATTTTTGCATGGTGAAGATGATATTATCCATGCATGTATCTTATTCCCTCATGCATTTAAAAAAAAAAAAACATGTGGCGGGCCCCAGCTTCTATGATTTTCTTCATAAAAAATTCTATGATGAATATCATCATCCATGCATTCACATAACTGATCCCATCCTTGCATGCATTAAAGAAGAGAGAATGCGTCGGGTCCCACCTTTATATGATGCATAAAAAAAAAAAACTCATTCGTGACCATCCATTCATTTGCATGTGGGTGGTCCCACCGTGTGAAGATTCTTCATGCATTAAAAAAAAATAAATAAATAAAACAAGGAAAAAAAAACATGCATGCACGTATAGGCTTCTCTCTCTTTCTTTTCGCTCTCTCTCTCTCTCTGCGCCCCGATCTTCAACGGAGTTGGCGGCGCTCGTCAGATCGGCTTCGCAGCGCTCGTCAACATGGGTCAGAACCTTGGTTGTTCGATGTGTATCAAGAGGCAGCGGCGAGGGGATTTAAGATCATCTTATTCGTCTTTGTCTTTGGTTCCTTCGAAGAAAGCTAGATCGGAGTCTGATTTTGAGATAAGGTGCGCTTCCGTGCGATCATGGGGGAGCCCGGATATTACGGAGAAGGAGAAACAGCGGTAGATGTGTGGGATCGAGCTTATGGCCTCGGAAAACTTCGTTTGGGTGTCACTTGATGAACAAATATTATGAAAGGATGTCAGGATCAAGATACTATGGTGGGAATGTTTGTATAATGCTCGTGCTTTGATGGCGTTTAATTTCGGTCTTGAGAGCTGAAGTGTCAACGTACAGCCCAACTCGTGCACCTCCGTAAATTTGTTTTTTTTTTTACTTGACTGTTACTCCCGAGGGCCGAATCATGGGGTTCGATTCATGCCATGTTAGTCATGTTTGCTATACACCCGTGGGAATATTCAAAAGAGAATGGAGAAGGAAAAGGAATAAACCAAAGATCAATGAAGTGTACATGAATGGTCCTTGGTGAACAAGCAAAAGTTAATTTGGATGAGGAAACCAGAAAAAAAAATCATCAAGGAGGAGTACCTTGCAGTGAAGCACCATTCTATGAAGAGTGGGGAAGAGATAACAAGCCTCAAGGATTATGTGTTTAGGACGAATGATGGGTAGAATAACATCTGTAGTATCACAGAGTTGACGCCATTGATGAGTATGCTGTTGGGCAAATGAAGGAGTTCAAGGGGAAGAAGCTTGTTTCAGTAATCAAGGAAGGACTAAAGCTAGATGAAAGTAAGGACAAGAAGAAAGAAAAGGAAGCACTCATCCTGAAGTTTGAAGAGCTATACAAGGTTATCAAGGATGTGCTTGGTGACAAAGTTGAGAGAGTTGTAGTTGCTGACCATGTTGTGGACTCACCGTGCTGCCTGGTGACTGATAATTAAGTGTAGTTGATTTGCAAATATGGAAAAAATTAGGGAGGTGCAAGCTCTAAGGGATTCAAGCATGGCTGGATACATGTTAAGCAAGAAAATGAGGGATGAGGGAAGAAAGCAGAAAAAAAAAAGGGAAAAAAATGATGAATGGTGAATAAAAAAAATGAAGAGGGAAAAATGAGAAAAATGAGGAAAGAAAGATGAAGAGGTGAGTAAAAATTGAAGAGGGGAAAAATAAAAAATGAAGAGAGGAAAAAGTAGAAAAAAAAAAATGAAGGATGAGTAAAAAATATGAAATGTGAGTTTATTGGTGTGAGGGTGTTTTCTTAATTTTTCTTCTCTTTTTGCAGGACTCTTTTTTGGAAAATTCCTCTAACTCCACCTTGAGTTCTTGACATACTCTTGGGGTAAGGAGAAAATTTTCATAAAATTCCTCTGACTCCACCTTGAGGTCTTGACATTCTTGGGGTAAGGAGAAAATTTCTATGAAATTTCTCTGACTCCACCTTGAGGTCTTGACATACTCTTGGGGTAAGGAGGAATTTTTATAAAATTTCTCTGACTCCACCTTGAGGTCTTGACACTCTTGGGGTAAGGAGAAAATTTCCAAGAAATTCCTCTAACTCCACCTTGAGGTCTTGACATACTCTTGGGGTAAGGAGAAAATTTCTATGAAATTTCTCTAACTCCACCTTGAGGTCTTGACATTCTTGGGGTAAAGAGAAATTCTTACAAAAAAAATTACAAAACAAAAAAATCTATCTTCTTGAGAAAAATAAAAAAAATTCTTGAAGTGAAAGGGAAAAGTGAAAAAATGAAAATTTCACAAAAAGAAAATCTCTCTTCTTGAGAAAATAAAAAAATTCTTGAAGTGAAAGGGAAAAGTGAAAAAATGAAAATTCCACAAAAAAGAAAATCTCTCTTCTTGAGAAAATGAAAAAAAATTCTTGAAGTGAAAGGGAAAAGTGAAAAAATGAAAATTCCACAAAAAGAAAATCTCTCTTCTTGAAAAAAAATTCTTGAAGTGAAAGGGAAAAGTGAAAAAATGAAAATTCCACAAAAAAAAAATCTCTCTTCTTGAGAAAATAAAAAAAAATATTGAAGTGAAAGGGAAAAGTGAAAAAAATGAAAAATTCCACAAAAGAAATTTCTCTTCTTGAAGTAAAAAAAATTCTTCAAGTGAAAGGAAAAATAAAAAAAAATGAAAATTCCATGACCAAAAAATCTCTCTTCTTGAAGTAAAAAATCTATTCCTGAAGTGAAAGGAAGAGTAAAAAAATTCACCAAAACAAAAAAAAAAATCTTTTCTTGAAGTGCAAGGAAGAATTAAAAAAAAAATGAAAATTTCACAAAAAAAATATATCTCTTTTCAACACTTATAAAAATGTTAACAGAGATTTTTTTTTTTTTTTTTCTTGAAGCTCATTATGAAGTCTCTCTGGCCAAAATTGAAATGGAGAACTCAATTGATGTCTTAGTTAACGGAAATCAAGCTCATAATTATAGCTTGAGATCCATTTTTTAAAAAAAAAAATCAAAATTGCCAAGTTAACGACTTAATCATGCTAAAGTCCATAGCTTGAAGATTTAAAGGTCAAGACTTGAAAGCATTAAAGAGTCAAGACCTGAATGACAAATGCAACTCTGGAGTTTAAGACACAAAGAAGTCAAAGACTGGAGGAGTTTCACAAGTCAAAACCTGAAGATTTTACAAGCACAAAGAGCCGGAGTCTTCAGTGATAAAAGAAATGAAAGTGATCAAGTAGGCAACTCATCAATGCAAAGTGGCCGCAGCTTAAAAGTTATGCGATGCGTTAAGATACAAGCACGCATAAAAAAAAAAAAAAAAAAAAAAAAAAAAAAAAAAAAAATTGAAGGAGGCCCAGTCACCAAGCTAGAGGGTCTTCTGATATGCTTTAGCAAAGAAGTCAAAAGCATCAACCAAGTCAAAAAAAAAAAAAAAAAAAAAAAAAAAATTTGTAGAATATGACAAAAAAATAGCTCTCTTAATATTGTTGCATTCTCGCTCATGACTATGTACTCCAATGCTCTCTGAAATCAAATAAAAAAAAATAATTTTGTGTTTCTTCATTTGTTTACTCATTCACACTTGTTTCTTAATCGGAGGTTCCCATGACATTGTCTGGGGTAATTAATATTAGGGGCTTGCCCCTAATAGAAGTTATGAACCTGCAATCACCTGAAATATAAAATAATTAAAATTTGATTTGTGATCCATGCTTATCACCCGGTTTATACCAATTAAAGGCCGGGTGGCAAGGAAGGAGCCCACACACTCTTGTAGAGATAGTGATTATGAAAATTCTTCAAAACAAATTAAGAAATATAATTGATAGTGCATGGTTTTTGACATAGTTTTTAAAATATTTTTTTAATCAAGAATTTAAATATTGTTTTAAAACCTTTATATTGGTTTTTAATAATTTTTTACAAAAACCTATAGCAAATAAATTTTTACTAATAATTTGGTTTTTATTTTTTAAATATCAATTTCCTATTTTTCTTTCCTAATGATTAATTAAAAAAATGATGAGTTAATACATAGAACACTGAGCATAAATTTTTAAAATGCATTCTTTTATAATTACTTATAAGTTAAAATACCAAATCATTTGAACAAATTCCCCATCAAGCAAGTATGGGTTGGTAAAAACATTATAAGTCGTAAATTCTCCTCCTGCTACAATTAGAAGTAAAATTGTGGCTTGTTCAATTATTATAAGTACATGAAATTAACAGAAAGTCCCTCTCAAATTTAGTTATCCATAAAAAACCCTGAAGTTTTCAGTATCTATTATAAATTATTCTCGTTTTTGATTACTTTTTTTTTTTTTACTCTAGTCATCATCCAACCTGATTTATTTCAGTATGTTTTGATGAGAATGCCCCTCCACTCACTATTGTGCCATCAGACATTAGAAGGTAGTTTGGGCGATTACAAATTTTGATAGGGTGTGATGGTAACCGGTCTTAGCGTCCCTTTCTTCTCTTCTCCCCTTTTATCTTCCCAAACAAAGGTAGAGAGAAGATCTTTTCTCTTCCTTTGTTTATTTCACACCTTTGCATCTATAAAAAAAGCTCAACACCAAAAGCCTTGCAATAACCACCTTTTTTTTTTTTAAGTGTTTGTGTGTTATATGGTTTTACGAAGGAAGATTTTACATTCTCATCTATGATTAGGGATGTATTCGAGCTGAGCTGAGCCGAGCATTCATGTGTTCAAGCTTGGCTTGTGTGTAAAAAGAAGAGATCGATCTCGGCACATGGCTCGAATCGAGCCTAATATTTTGTTTGAGCTTGGCTCACTTGAGGAATTACTAAACTTGAGCTCAACTCGAGCTCGACTTGGGAAAGCTTGTTTATTGGCTCGTTTGAGCTTGAGTCAATTTAAATGCTAGTTTATAAGCTCGTTCGAGCTCGAGTTCATTAAATACTTGTTTAAAAGCTCGTTTATAAAGAATAGAACCTATATATTCACGAATACCTATGAAATTTTTACATTAAAATAAATCATCAATTGCAATAAAGAAACTGAAAATATGAAATGACAAATTCAAACATAATCTTGAGATAAACAATAACATATTATCCAATTCAAATCATGAAGCAACAACAACAAAAGTATCATTTATCTATATTGAAATAGTAAGCATTTTGTCCATAATCAAATAAGAACAAAGCATAAGAACACTTGAGCCTACTTTCCAATCATACCCTCTTTTTTTTTTTGGTAAGAGGAACAAACAGCCCGTAGGCCCTGCTAGACTACCGGGGGCGTGCACAAGCCTCGGCGGAGCAAGTGGGGGCGGGGCTCGCGCACACGTGGGCGCTGGGACCACTCGCGCACAACCACCGCTCACAACTCCCAGAAATGTGCTCTCACCCGAGAATCGAACTCTCACCACTCGGTGAAAAGCTCTATCGGGGACCCGTGTACCAATAGACCATGTGATCATTGGCTTCCAATCATACTCATTGTACACCAAACAAACTAATAAGTCCAAGCATTTTGACAAAAGCATAATTACCTAAAAACAAAAAACAAAATTCGTGTTACTCACATATACGAAATTTAAAATTAAAAAAAATGTAAAATTATAAATAAAATGTAGTACTCTTACCAATATTAATTACTAATTTTCTTCTTGTCAAAGATGATTTCATTTCAAAGAAAATTCAAGGACTTCCTTCTTCTCCTACAAAATGGAACAAACATTAAAAGTGATCTTACATATAATTAACTTAAAAAATAGAAAATCATAAATTAATTTTACTTACTTTTGCTTTTCTTTGAATCCCATAATAAGCTCTCAACAAATCCCCACCACACATCAATGCTTCAACTGTAGCCGATGCTAATGAAGCACGATGAGACTCAATAACACTTTTGGTTGTACTAAAAGTTGACTCAGAAGTACTATGGTTATAAGTATGGATAGAACATCACAAGGCATCTTTGATAATACCAGAAACTTCAAATAATTAGCTTTCTACCACTCCAAGACATCAAATGGAGGATCAATGCTCTCGTTGTGTATATGAACATCTTCTTCTAAGCGCACATCTAATTCTAACTTTACTAATTAAAAAGAACCCATATTTCTAATGAAAGTATCAAATTAATCCCTTTCTCTAGAGCTACCAACACTAAGACTGGATGAAGAAGAAGTTGTAGGAGCAGAAAGTTGACTTTGAGCATCTATGTCATTTTTGGCCTTGAAAGCTTCCACATGCTCATTATAAAGCTTGTAAAGTGATGATCGAACAAAAATCATCTTGTTTGGAACATCATCTACTAAATAGAAAAAACGGAAAGCCCATTCAACCATAATCATCTTGTTCCTTGGATCTAAAATAGTTGCAATTAATATCAACAAATTATTCCCCCCCTCTAATATTTGTCAAAATTTCTAATCATTCTTGCTACCATTTGTGTCATAAAATCATCATCACCTTCCACATTTCTAGACAAAGCTTTCTTAACAGTGGTGAGTTAAAGGAGAAACAAATTTTCAAGGATGATTGTCCACAACATGGGTTCCCTGAGTGGATATTTGTCCACATATTCTACAATGAGTTGAATCCAAGCACGAAATAGTTACTTCATGTTGCAGCAGGAGGTACCTTAGGAAGCAAAACCCCAGAAGTTACCTAACAACTCATTAAAAAGAGATGGCTATAAATAGTTATCAATGGAATGCTCGTGATAAGAAGAAAGTAGTCGGTCTTTTCACGAGATTGATGTAGTGACATCCCTAGCCGCCCAAGTAGAAGCATTGACACACCCTTTGCGTGTGTACCCCGCAAGTGCACGGGTTGTCGAAGTAATAAAATACCTTGGTGAGTGGGTAGTCGTATCCATAGGGAATAGTGTTCAGAAACAAGAGTTATCACTATTTTAGCTATAAATGGAATCGATGGTAAGAGAAATCAATATGTATGTATATATATATATATATATATATATATATATATATATATAAGAAAGTAAAAGAGTGCAAAAAAGACAATAAAAGTAGGAAACATAATCGATATAAAGATGGGGTACCCGGACAAAGCTTCCCTTAGGACTAATGCTTCTAGTGCAAGACTAGTATTATACCATCTAATTGATGTCTAAAGAGTCGTGGAAATCCTTAAGCACACGGTCCCAAACCTAAGGTCAACCATGACTAATCCCACACTATACTTGGCTCTAGACTTCTTTACGACCCTTGACTCTCGATGACCTGTCACCTAAGCCCCAGGGGAGTACATCATACTAATGCCTAGCACCGTGTGAAATTGCATGGAGTTCTAGGGATTCCAAGTGAAAGACCCTATCTCTAATTATAGTTCTAACCCTTTGGTTTAGGTGGAAGAACCCTAATCTAAGTTAAGCCCTAGTCCTAGGATTCACTCAACCCTTCGCAAGGGAGTTCATCTCCTAGTACTTCACTCTACTTCGATTGTGATTAACTCTTGGGATACGGAGGTAGGGAAATTCACACCGGAGGGGAAAGGGGACGTTCCGCTACCTCTCGACTCACACTCTCAACCCTCTCCAACCTTGTGTAGTCTAATCCTATAGAGGTTGTCACATCCGCAATAGATAACCTAATAGATTCTCAACCCTAGTGTCACGGCTAAGGGAAAATCTCATACAATCGGCATGCAAGATTGGAACTCAATAAGAAAACATCAAATTAATAAAGCATAATAAAAGTTATAGAAACACAAGCATCCTAGGGTTTACAAGTCCGAATACCCACTAGGGTTTAGCTCTCCATGGAGCAATACAAAGTCAATAAAGAGTTTAAGAACATATGCATGAAAACCATAAAGAAAACCCCCTTGTAGATTGTATTGATGGTCTTGTGGAGCCGCTTAATCTTCTCCACGAATCCCTTATCAAGCCTAGGGCACACCTCGCCGAATCGATGCCGACGAAAGCTCCCCCAATAGCTTTCTTCCAAAGGATGTCGATGCCGATGCCGATGCCGTATAATCGCCTCCAAAGACCTCCAAGAACCTCTCCAAACCCTAGCCGAAAGCCCCCCAAAAGATAGGCAAGAGATTGAAGGGGGGGATCCCCAAATAGATCTGAAAACGGGCTGAAATCGAAGTTCCACACGCCCCTGTGGATTTTCCACATGGGCTTGCAGAATTTCCACACAGGCGTGTGGATTCTCTGTTTTTCTGATTTTCGCCCGATAGTGAATAGTAACTTGGTACAGTAGCTATTAAGCAGGTAGATTTTGTGGGGATTGCAATGAGAGGGCAAGGTAACCCTATAGTAACATTTTCAATCTGTGGTGGTGAAATCACCCAAATTCTTCTTGGATCAATTAGGGGCAGCCAAGACCTTCTAGGTCACCAGGTTTTTAGCAACCACTATATCTGAATTTGGAGAATCGAGTATCAGGTCTAGAGAATTAGATGACAGAGTTGAAAAAAGTACTAACCAAATTCATCCAGTCTTCTAACACAAGCTTTCAGGGAATAGAGACTACACTTCACAACCATACTGTATCATTGTACAATTTGGAGAATCAGGTGGGACAAATTGTGAAGTTACTTACAAAGGACCTCAAGGAAGCTTATCTAGTAACACAGAGATAAACCCAAGAGAGCAGCTGAAAGCAATCATTTTGAGGAGTGGTCATGAACTTGAGAGTAAGCTCCCAGTTGAGAAGGTTGCACATGATTCACCCAAGGAGAAAAAGATTAAAAGAAGGGTAAAGAGAAGGAGATGGCCTCCACACCTTACAAACCAAGGATCCCTCACCCTTCAAGGCTAAAAAATGACAAGAATGATGAGCATTATAAGAAATTTTTGGGTCTATTTAATCAGTTGAACATTAATATCCCATTCGTGGAGGTGTTATCACAAATGCCTCATTATGTGAAGTACTTGAGGGACCTCATGACCAACATGAGGAAGATGGAAGAGAGTGATGTTGTGATTTTCGATGCATCATGCTAGGCGGTATTGCAAAAGAACATGCTAAATAAGATGAAGGATCCTAGAAGTTTCATCAACCCTGCAACATTGGAAATTTGGGTGAAGAAAAGGCATTGGCAGACTTAGGGGCTAATATTAATGTGATGCCTTATATTTTATTTTAAAAGTTGGGTTTGAGAAAACTAAGAAGCACTCCGATGACGCTTCAGCTAGCTAACCGTTCACTAAGACATTCGAGGTATATCATTGAAGACGTTCTTGTCAAGGTTGGCAAGTATATCTTCCCTGCAGATTTTGTAGTGTTTGATGTAGATGAGGATACCGATGTACCCTTGATACTTGGGAGGCCATTCTTGTGCACTTCCAAGGTGCTTATTGACATGGATGATGGAGAGATGACATTGAGGATCGGAGATGAAAAATTGACCTACCATCTTGCAGAAGCCATGCAACATTCTCTTGATTTTGATGATACTTTATACTTTCATGAAACCATTGATGAGTTAATTGATGATTATGTGTAGGGAATGCTATGTCCGGATCTACTAGAAGGATGGCTGGATTAAGAGTTCAAGAATGAAGAGATTTTATCACTTGGTCTAGTGGACAAGGTACAACCTACGGGGGATAATGAAGAAGATGATCCAGAAGCTAAAAAGGTCAAGACGTCACCAGAAGAAGTACCCCAACACTTCTGGGGATGAGCACACACAAGCTAAGAGTGATACTCCCTCATTTGGTAACAAGCTCTATCACTCACCCTCTAACATAGAAAAGGTTGCAGGTAAGAAAGCATCTTTGCTTTATGAACTCCCTTAAGGTAAGCAATAGGTACGTCAAGCTTGTGAGGTAAAACAAGTGCTTCTTGAGAGCCAAACCAAGTGTTTTTTAGTTGTAGTTTGTATTTTTAATCGTGCAGAAATAATTCCATTGAGTACTCGCTTTTGTTTGATTTTGTTAGTATTGTGTGCTTTTGATAAGTGCTCTGTTTAAGTAATACGAAGTATTATTTTCTTACATTGAACATTACTTTTCTCAGATTTTATCATTGATTAGTGTGCATTTGTGTTCTTTTGTGCATGTAGGGTTGTGGAGAAGAGTTAGAGAAAAAGGAGCAAAATTAGGTCATGTTCGCGTTTGTTAGGGAGTTTCTTGGATTAAGGCATGGGTTCTAGACTTGAACATTACTGTAGCAGTTTATTGTTCACTGCGGGCCAGAAATTGATTTCCACAAAATCCACGCAGGCGTGTGGAAATTCCACATGGTCGTGTGGATGCCCGATTTCAGCCTTTTAATAGCCACGACTCAGATTTATTCGGGGACTTTTCGACCTATTTTTCACCTAACTTTTGGAGAGCTCGTGGCTAGGGTTCGGAGAGTATTTTGTGGAGGTTTGGAGCAAGTCTATGGCATCAACATTGACGTGCTTTGGAAGATAGCTATTGGGGGTGCTTTCGTTGGCATCGATTCGGCGAGGTGTGCCCTAGGTTTGACGAGGGATTCGGTGGAGAAGACGAAGCGGCTTCACAAGACCATCCCCACGCATCACAAGGGGGGTTCTATTCATGTTTGCTATGCTTGTTCATACACATACTTTGATGATTTTGTATAGCTCCATGGAGAGCTAAACCCCTAGTGGGTATTCGGACTTGTAAACCCTAGGATGACATTGTTTTCATGACTTTTGTTATGCTTTCTTAATTGATGGTTTTAATTGAGTTCCAATCTTGCATGATAATTGTATTGATTTTCCTTTAGTCGTGACACTAGGGTTGAGAGTCATCTAGGTTTTATCCTTCGAAGGTGTGATAATTTCTATAGGATTAGACTACTCGAGATTGGAGAGGGTCGAGAGGGTGAGTCGAGAGGTAGCGAAACATCCCCTTTCCGCTTCGGTGTGATTTTTCCTATCTCCGTGTTCTAAGATTTCTTTGCGATCAGAGTTGAGTGAAGTGCTAGGAGATGAACCCCCCTGGGGCTTAGTTGCATGAGCAACAGAGTGAAGGGTTGTAATGAATCCTAGTGCTGGGGCTTAATTTTGATTAGGGTTCTTTCGCCTGGACCAAATGGTTAGAACTACACTTAGGGACAGGGTTTATCACTTGGAATCCCTAGAACCCCAAGTAGTTCCATGTAGTGTGAGGCTTAGGAGATGGACTCCCCTAAGGCTTAGTTGAGCGATCAACAGAGTGAAGGGTTGTAGTGAATCCTAGTGCCGGGGCATAGTGTTGGAGCTAGTCACGGTTGAACTTAGGTTTGGGACCGTGTGCTTAAGGATTCCCATGACTCATTAGACATCAATTAGAAGGTATAATACTAGTCTTGCACTAGAAGCATAAGTGATAAGTGCTTGATTATACATGTTTTACCTACTTGTTTTACATACATTGAGCATCATTTTACCATTGATTATGTCTCATAAAATGTATTTTGGTGTTCTTTTATGCAATTAGGTTGTGGAAGTGTTAAAGGAGGAAAAGGAAGCAAAGATGGGTTATAAAGACGTATTGTTGGGAGCTTTTGTACAACACAAGTGTCAAGGCACAAGAGGGGATCATGCACATGAGGGTGTGTGCCAACTTCCTGAATAATTCAAGATAATTTGTGTGATGGAAGGGCACAAGGGCAGTCACACCTTCATGTCCCAACTTGTGTGAAGATAGTTCAAGCTCTCAAATGATGATTCGAAGGAGGAGAAGTCTTATAACTCACCATATGGACGTGTGCCCGACCATGTGGCCTCAAGATGAGAGAGTTTGGATCATGGTTATGAAGAGTACTGTAGCAAAAACACTGTTCATTTCACTGTAGCGGTACTGTAGCGGAATTACTGTTCACGCGACCGCGTCAAAATCCCACGCGACCGCGTGGGAATTCTGCAGCCCACGCGATCGCGTGGGATCTCACGCGGTCGCGTGAAGACACGTGACTGGCGCGATTCAGACTTATAAATAGGCCGTTTCGCCGATTCTTTTGAGATCTTTTGTGTGGCTTTTGAGAGGAGAAGCGGCTAGGGTTTGAGGAGGAGGTATTTGCCGAATTGGAGGGCCGTTCTTCACCAACTTTGATAGTTCTTTCCTCCGTCATAGCATCGAGGGAGTCATTGGCGACCTAGCTTCGGAGAAGGATCCTTCAAGACGTTGAGCGACCCATCAAGGCCATCGTCACGAATTCAAGGGGGTTTATTTCCATGGTTTACATTGCTTTTCATTGTGTTATGTTTTGCTTTGTAATAAGCCCCATGGAGGGCTAAACCCTAGTAGATACTTGGGCATGTGAACCCTAGGTTTCGATTCATGTATTGACTTTCTTTATGCTTTCTTTTAAATCCGAGTTTATTTGAGTTTCAATCTTGTTTTATCATTGCTTGCATGCCTTATTGATTCGTATGGTTGTTTGGTATGCTTGATTTGTTGCCTTGGTGAGAGAGAGGTCTCCATTAGGGTTAGAACATATGAGATTGAAGAGGGTTGAGAGGGTGAGTCATGAGATAGTGGAGTGTCCCCTTTCCCTTCCGATTAAGTGTTTCCTATCTCCGTATTCCCTAAGATCTATGCAACCATATTTGGTGTGAGGTGTGAGATTAAGAGATTTCTCCGCCGGGACCTTGTAGGGGGTTAGGGATCTTCCGCCTAGAAATAGGGTTAGGTCTAATTTTAGGAATCGGTTTCACTTTTAGGTATCTCTAAAGCTTATTGCGGTCATATTGGGGTGTGAGGTGTTGAGATTGAGCGATTTCTCCGCCGGGACCTTGTAGGGGACTAGTATCGGTGGCCTGGAGGCAGGGACCGATTATTCTTGGATTACCTCGACTCATAGAACTCGGTTTAGAAGCATTTAGTTAGTCTTGCACTTCATGATAGAACCTAGGGGGAGCATTGCCCGGGTATCTCATCTTTATTGATTGAGATCTCCCTTTATTTACCTTTTGCCTATTCATCTCTGGTATTAATTTCTATGCACACTAGATCACCACAAAATCACAGTGGTCATTAGGCTAGATTGCAGAGAAGAAGTTAGTACTAGTAGCCCTGTTCCCTGTGGATTCGACTACCCTACTCACCAGGGTAATTATTACTTCGACAACCCGTGCACTTGCGGTACACACACGCAAAGGGGTGTGTCAATAAGTCATAGGGGGAGCTTTGTCCAGGTACCCCATATTCGCATTGATTGTTTTCTCCTTACTCTTTGCTTGTACTCTTCTTTCTTTCATATTTCTTTTCCTTTTATTGCACACACATTGTTTTCTCTCACCACCATTAGTGTTGCACTAGCTAAGTAGCAATTTCTCTTGTCTTGAATCACTACTCCCTATGGATTCGACTACCTATTCACCGGGGTAGTTTATTACTTCGATAACCCGTGCACTTTCGGGGCACACTCAAAAGGGTGTTTGATAAGTGCTTGTGTTATAGTACCGCGAAGTGCTATTATCTTACAATGAGCATATCTTTTATCATATTTTATCACTAAATTATGTGCATTTGTGTGCTTTTGTGCATTGTAGGTTTGTGGGGTTATTTTGAAGAAGAAGAACGAAGTTAGGTCGTGTTTGCCATTATTGGAGAGTTTTCGGACCAAGCAAGGAACAAGGCATGAGCCTAGACTTGTGATTGTGTGTCAACCTCCTTTGGAGGGGCATAAGGGCAGTCACATTCACAATAAGTCGAACTCGCGTAGCTTAGGAGAACTTCACCAAGAAGGAAATTTGAAGCAATCAGCATGATCTACCATTGATTGTGTGCCCAATTCAATGGCCTCGATGAAGAGCAACGAATTCGGAAGCGTTTCGGCAAGTTACTGCAGCAGCACTGTATCAAGTACTGTAGCAAGCTACTGTTCACTTTCAGCCAAAATTCAGAAAACCAGAGAGTTCACACGGGCGTGTGGAAATTCCACACAGCCGTATAAAATCCTAATAAGTCCAATTTTAAAGCCGCGACTTAACGTTATAAAAGCCCGATTTAGAGACTTTTGACACATCTTTTTTCCAATCTTTCTACCCAATTTCTGGAGAGCACGGCTAGGGTTTCGAAGAGGACTTTGTGGAGGTTCGAAGTGCGTTATCGGCATCGTCATCGACATCCGGTGGCTGCACAAGACCACAGCCACATCGTACGCAAGGGGGTTTTCATCGATGCTTTTAATTTGTGCTTTTTTTCATGTTTTGATGAATTTATATAGCTCCATAAGGAGCTAAACCCCTTGTGGGTATTCAGACTTGTAAACCCTAGGATTATTATGTTTCTATGACATTGTTATTATGCTTTTCCATTATTGATGAATAAATTCGAGTTTCAGTCTTAATTGTTTCTTGTAATTGTTTTCCCTTAGCTGTGACACTAGGGTTGAGAACAATCTAGGTTATCCTTTGGAGGTGTGATAACTCCTATAGGGTTAGACTACTTAAGATTGAAGAGGGTTGAGAAGGTGAGTCATGAGGTAGTGGAACGTCCCCTTTCTCCTCCGATGTGATTCTTCCTACCTCCATATTCCATGAGTTCTTAGCGGTCGAAATAGAGTGAAGTGCTAGGAGAGGAACTCTCCTGGGGCTTAGTTGCGTGAGCAACAAAGTGAAGGGTTGAAGTGAATCTTATTGCTGGGTCTTAATTTAGACTAGGGTTCTTCCACCTGGACCAAAGGGTTAGAACTATACATAGGAATAGGATTTATCACTAGGAATCCCTAGAACTTAAAGCAATCCCACGTAGTATGAGGCTTAGGAAGACAGACTCCCCTAGGGCTTAGTTGACAGGTCAACGAGAGTCAAGGGTCGTAGTGAAAACCTAATATCGGGGCATAGTGTTGGGGTTAGTCACGGTTGACCTTAGGTTTGGGACCGTGTGTTTAAGGATATCCTCTTCTCAATTATCATCAATAGGACAGTATAATAGGAAGTGATAATCGAATTGGTGAGTAGATTACGAAATCAATTATACTAAATGACAGGAATTTAAATAGAGAGATGGAAGATAAGAGAGAAGCAAGTAGGAGTTATGAAAGAAAGACTAGCAATGGGTGAAATAGGGTATCCGGACAAGGTACCTCTAGGACTTATGCTTCTAGTGCAAGACTATGCTATTATGCTTTCCTATTAACGTTTAATTGAGTCGAGGATATCCTTAAACTCACGGTCCCAAAACTTAAGGTCAACCGTGACTAACCCCATCATTATGTCCCGGCATTAGGATTCACTACGACCCTTGACTCTTGTTGACCTGTCAACTAAGCCCCAGGGGAGTCTATCTTCCTGATCCTAACACTATGTGGGATTGCTTTAAGCTCTAGGGATTCCTAGTGATAAAACCTGTTCCTCTATGTAGTTCTAACCCTTTGGTCTAGGTGGAAGAACCCTAGTCTAGATGGAGCCTTAACACTCTATATTGACCCTAATTAACCAAGGAAACGGAGGTAGGGAGAAATCACACCGGAGGGAATGGGGTACATCGCTACCTTACAACTCTCCCTCTTAACCCTCTTCAATCTTAAGGAGTCTAACCCTATAGGAGTTGTCACACCTCCAAAGGATAACCTAGATTGCTCTCAACCTTAGTGTCACGATTAAGGGAAAAAAAATAGAACAAGATAATTAAAATTAAAACTCGATTTATTTATCAATAATGGAAAATTACAATAGCAATGTCATAGAAATATAAGAATCCTAGGGTTTTACAAGTCCGAATACCCACGAGGGGTTTAGCTCCTCATGGAGCTATACATGTTCATCAAAATATGAAAGAAAGTATAAATAAAAAGCATTGATGAAAACCCCCTCGGGTAAGATGTGGCCGTGGTCTTGTGCGGCCGCCGGACGTCGGTGACGATGCCGATGATGCGCTCCAAACCTCCACGAAGTCTTCTTCGAAACCCTAGCCGCACTCCCAGAAGTTGGGGAGAAAGATGGGTCAAAAGATGATTTCAAAAGTCTCCAAATCGGGCTTTTATAATGCTGAGTGCGGCTTTAAATTTTGGACTTATAGAGACTTCACACGGCCGTGTGGAATTAACACACGGGCGTGTAAAGTTTCTGTCTGCTGAAAAATTAATTCACACGGCCGTGTGTTAATTCCACACTCCCGTGTGAATTCTCTGGAATTCTGAAATTCGGCCGAACGTGAACAGTGTTTTGCTACAGTAACAAGCTGTAGTACTCGCCGTAACACTCCCGAGTCCGTCATTCTTCATTGAGGCCATTGAATTGGGCACACAATCAATGGTAGATCGTGCCGATTGCTTCAAGTCTCCTTCTTGGCGAAGTTCTCCTAAGCTACACAAGTTAGACTTGTTGTGAATGTGACTACCTTTGTGCCCCTCCAAAGGAGGTTGGCACACACTCACAAGTCTAATTTCGTTCCTTGTTCCTTGCTTGGTCCGAAAACCTTCCAACAACGGCGAAAACGATCTAACTTCGTTCTTCTTCTCCAAATTAGCTCCACAAACCTACAATGCATAAGAATACACAAATGCACACTATTTAGTGATAAAATCTAATAAAAGATATGTTCATTATAAGATAATAACGCTTCGCATTACTATAACACAAGCACTTATCAACAAGCCCGTGCACTTGCGGGATCCACGCAAGGGGTTGTGTCAGTGTTGTTAAAGGTGGTCACGGATATGGATCCCCCTGTGCCTACTAAAGTAAGAAAGATACTAGAACTATCATGCAATTGGTAGTTTGGAATAAGAGATTCTTAAGGTAGGTCATCCCGATGGTTACGGCAATTGATCCCTAATCCGGTACAAGTATTAATACGTAATTTCTTCCGACTAAATCCTCCTACCATTGAAATACAAGTAGGAAATTCTCTAATTAGGCAGAACACAAACTAGGTCCAACCCTAATGTTGGATTGGTACAAAATACCCGATGGTCACGGTACATTTGTACATGGATCCTTTCCAAACTAGGTGTGTCTAGTACAAGGGCGATGGTCACGCAACCAAGTATAACCAAGAAATCGACATACAGAGTTCTCATGCATATCAATACTTCAAAGTACACCAAGCATGGATCACAACACACCAAAATGCAATAAAATAGATCAAAGCATCTAATCTACACAAGTTTATCGTAAGGTTCACTAACATCTAGTGACCTTGGGGTTTAGTTGTTTGTACTAAGAAAATACATGATCAAGCCCATAAAAACAACTAAATAAGAAACAAAGAACTCCCTCAAGTGATGAAAACAGAGAGACAAGCCGCGGGAAGCTTCCAACGATGCCACTAAAGGGGTGGCTTCCTTGTTCTACAAGCTTGCACAAAGGGAGATGATGGAGAGGAATGTCGGAGGTAGGAGAAGAAGATGTTAAAGAAGAGCTTTTGAAAAACCCTAAAGCCCCTTTATAAAGTCTCCTTGTTTGGCTTCACAGCCTTCTTCATGTGCGTGAAGGAGGTCATCAGAGTCTTGGGAATTCGTCGAAAATTCTCAAAGTGCTATAGTAAACTCATCCAAAAATTTGTGAAGGCCTTCTTTGCTGCACATTCTTCATCTGATTCATGGGATTCTTCACGGCTGTCAACAAACTTGTCAACAAAACCTGAGATTTTACCATTTCTCGATTTCTTCATGCCATAGTAATTACTAGAGTTCTCGGGAATCTAAAACACCATTTTCGCTATCGTTTTCCTTCTCTTTTGCTTTGTCGAGCTCAGCCTGGCATCCTCAAGACCTGTAACATGAATAAGACTAATTAAACCACACAAATGGCAACAAATCACTGATCTATACATAAATAATACAACAAAGATATGTATAAAATACACACATTTAGGCATTTATTAATTCTCTTTTACGTAATACTTTCTTTGGGACCGAGTTGGAGAATAAAGTAGAAACCCGTTGAAAGTCCATTAAAGGAGAAATCTAACACATCAAGACACAAAATCACAAAAATGGGTTAGCAACTAAGAGGGTTACGAACATCACCACCTTTCCTAACCTAGGTGTCCAAGGTTATATAAAAAAAAAGGGGTAAGTGATGAAATGCCTAGAATGAAACAAAAAATCTTAAGAGTGCAAGGTTATGAGTCGCTTAGCATCTATCATGGTTCTACACTATTATACACCTACTACAATCAATATTTCCATCCTTGGTTCACTACATGCATAATTTTCAAAAATTTTCAAAATTCACAAAAAATTTCAAAGTTTATGAAAAATACACAAGACCACCCCACCACCCACTTAAAGTCGTATATTGTCTGCAATGTACATAATTCAGTAACAAACAAAAAATATATGATGAAATTAAAGGAGGAGATTTAGTGAACTTCCCCGGGACTTGAGATATGGTTCATGTTGTTCATGAGCTCAAGTTGGCCTCGGATTATCCAAATAAAGAAGGGAGACAAAAAGTAAGTGTGACATACAATTCAACCTGCAAGAATAATAGACATCGTATTAAGGCATCCGTCACTCCCAATAAAAGAAAACAAACCAAAATCAAAGCATAGTGCAAAAGAGGTTGTAAAACGACAATTCAAAGCTTCGAAGGAGAAGCAAGATCTTGAAACGAGCTCGAAAGCTTGGTGAACTTTTGAAATTCAGGAGTTAGGATGAAGCTTTTAAGGTGGAGAAAAGGTCATAGGAGGAAGAAGACAAAGAAATTGGTGTGGGTGTGTGGGCAGTATGCAGCCCACACAGCCGTGTGCGAGTGGTGTGCGGCCTACATAGCAGGCCATACATCTTTCTGCCAAGGGTGTGCGGCTGGTGTATGAGCAGCACAACAACTAGCTCAACCCTATAGAAAGATGTACAGGCTGTGCACAACCCCGCACAACTACTTGGTGCTCTTTAGAATTCGAAAACTAACATCTTGTGCGGGCTGCAGACAACCCACACAGTCTCCTATACTTCAAAAACGGGGAAAACAAGATCAAAAACTCAATTGTGACAAAGAAATGAATATAAAAACTTGAAAACACACAAGAATTTGTCGAATACAAGGTAAAAACAACAACACCAATTCCAAAATAAAAATGGCAAAAGAGAGAAAAGGAGCCCAAAATTCACAAAATAAAGACACACACAACCAAAACGAAAATGAAGAGAATACGAAAAAAAATAAAACTTGGGTTGCCTTCCAAGAGTGCTTGTTTAACAACATGAGGCTGACATTCAAGTGTTGCACACTGAGGGTGGTTCAAAGGAAGAGATTTTACTTGAAGCATTCATGGGTTTAAACGATGACCTAGCCAGTAGATTTATTGAGAGAAGAGAATCAACGTTATGCATACCTAGGTCAATAAAGCATGCCATTTAGACCTTGTTGTTGGAGTTATTGCTTGCATGGTCGACCTTAGGGCTTAATTTCTTCCATGGTCATTTCCATGATCTCTCTCCTTTGTTCTTTCTTTTCATCTTGTCCGGTGGAGTTGAGGGTGGATCATCTTGTAGATTCTCCGTAGTTTCTTTTCCCCCATCATCAACATCTTACAAGTATTCATCTAATGGACTCAACATCAACACCTTATGGACATAATCTTTGACTAGCAATTCTGTGTCATCAAGCGCATATGAGGTGTCATCAAGTGCAATTCTGCTTTATGGCATCAATAATCTTGAAGACGGCTTCTTCACTCCCGGTGCATAGTATCATTTTTCCATCTTAGATATCCAAGAGAGCTCGAGAAGTGGCAAGAAACAGTTGGCCGAGGATGATGGAGACTTTTGTGTCTTTATCTACATTTAGAATGACGAAATCAGCCAAAAAAACGAACCCACCAACCTTGATGATGACATCACTCACCACACCTCAAGGGTGTCGAACAGAACGATCGACAAGTTGAATGGTGATTCTTGTCGATTCGAAGTCTTGTAAGCCCAACTTAAGAAAGAATTTGTAGGGCATGACATTGATACTTTCACCAGAATCGATAAGAGCCTACTCTACAAGTGATTCCCCAAAATGACATTCCATAATTAGACCATCAGAGTCTTTGATTTTCTTGGGTGACTTACTTTGTATGATTGCTGAACAGTTTTCTCCAAGAGACACCGTCAAAGTTTCCTCTATTTTTTTTTATTTGTGAGCAACTCCTTCATGAATTTGGCATATTTGGGCATTTGGGAAAATGCTTTGATTGGTGGAAGGTTGATGTGAAGTTGATTAATCATTTCCAAGAACTTCTTGAGTTGGGTGTCCTTCTTGTCTCTCTTGAGTCTTGCTAGGTACGGGACTTTTGGTTGATACTCCCACACTTGTTTCTCTTACCTTCGAGGTTCATTCATTTTATCATGGCTATCATTAGCTTCTCCTCCATCCATGGAGGCAGTGCCTCTTGCATGTTATTTCCCTTATTATTAGATGGCCTAGTGCTTGGCTGAACCTCGACTTCCTTGCCACTCCTTAAAGTGATAGCTTGTAAGTATTCCCAAGGGTTGGTCTCGGTGTTGCTAGGGAAACTCCCTTGTTGTCTCTCGGCCATTGATGCCGTTAGTTGCCTCATATGTTTTTCTATATTCTGAATTGACGCTTGCATATTTCTCATGGTTGTCTCCAATATGGTCAAACGATAATCTGTGATCATCATGAGTTTTACTACGACGTCTTCAGTAGAAAATTTTTGCTCTGTTAGTGGTGGTTGTTGTTGCTGTTGAAACCAAGATGGTTATGATGATTTTTATTGATTTGGATTCCCTCAATGAAAATTCAGGTGATTCTTCCACCTAGGATTATAGGTCCTTATGTACGGATTCTCTTGAAAATTTTGACCTTGATTTGTATAATCCACATGTTCTGTTAGGGTAGCTTCAGGCACCGAGATGGGGCATTAAGTAACATTGTGCCCTTCTTCACAAGTTTCGCAATTCATGACCTACTTGGAGCTTGAACTTACGCTTTTTGATCTTTTAGATATGAGCAAACTAACTTGTTTTGCCAACAACTCATACTTAGCGTCATGGGCTATTTTGTCATCTATTTCATGGACTGCTCGAGTTTGGGTCAGCTTTGCTTTGGATTCCCAATGAGACTCATTCCTTGCCATGTTTTCAATCAACTCTTTAGCTTCGTCGTGTTACTTGTTACTCAAAGAGCCACCAGTCATGGAATCAATAAGTTGACAGGTTTGATAATTCAGCCTATTGTACAAAATTTGAATTCTCATCCAAGAAGCAAAGCCGTGTTGTGGACGTTTTTGTAGGAGGTCCTTGAAACTCTCATGAGCTTCAAATAATGTCTAGGAATCTCTTTCACTGAATGCTAAAATTTCTTGCCTCAGTTTTGCTGCCTTGCTTGGAGGAAAATACCTCCAAAGAAATTTGCCAACCATGTCTTCCCAAGTCTTGATCGAACTTGGGGCAAGTGATGTAAGCCATCTATAAGCAGCACCTCACAAATTGAATGGGAATAAGAGAAGTCTTATAGCATCATTTGGTAGTCCATTAACTTTGAATATCAAGCACATATGCAAAAATTGAGACAATTGCTCATTTGGATCCTCATCCACCAAACCATCAAACTGTACCATATTTTGTATCAAGCCTATTGGTATGGCCAAATCAAAGTTGCATGCACTACAACAGGTGCTTGCACATTGAACTCACACCCGGTGAATTATGGTCTCACATAGTTGATAGGGTTCTTCTTTCTTCTATCATGGCAGTTGAGACAATTTCTTAGACCTCAGCTGATCTAGAATATGATCTTTCCTATGCCCCCTTGGACTTCCTTTGTATGCTTCGTTTAATTTCTTCATTTGGTTCCATAAGCCCTGTGGGGTTTGCATGAGTCATACATAAAGTGCCTTGTAAAAAAAAATTATAAAGGATATATTAATATATGCAAAATGAGAAATGAAAACAAGAAAGAACAAATATTCACAAACATAATAAAATGACTATATCATTGAGCCAAAATTTTTACTAGTATTCTCGATGAGTTCGTCGGTAATAGAGCCAAAAACTTGATTGAGTAAGCATGCAACACGCTAAAAAGTAAGCATGTATTTCATTAAGGATTGATGCTTGTTTTATGCTTAATTGAGTATTATTTGCTTTGTAAAGCATGGAGAAGCCACAAGGAACATGAGGATACGATTAGGGCGAAAAGGAGAAGAAAACCAAGTCACAGTACTGCAGTGTATTCACTGTAGCAGATACTGTAGTTGAAAACTGTATTAGATTACTATAGTTAGAGTACTCTAGCAAGTTACTGTGGTTGGAGTGTTGTAGCAAGTTACTATAACAGATTCTTCTAGAATGGATTAATGATTTATGTGAGTTACATGCTTTTTTGTGCTCTATTGAATCTTGTTTCAGCTCTAATATTGTCATGTGCACTGAATTTTTTATTGATGCCCTGGGAATGACCAACATGACTACTCTAACTCTCTTGTCTGCTTAACACACAACTTTGAGTACTTGGCCTTAGAGAACTAAATTCTATCCTTCAATGAACTCTTAAGAACTTCTAAGTCTTGTTGAGTTAGTCGTAGTATTATGGCATGGAGAGCAGTCAAAAGACATGATCTAGCGTGAATGAGAAAAAAAATGAAAAAAATGATGAAATGATGAAAAAAAAAAAAGAGTCTATGACAGTATTCCTCTACTAAATGAAGCATAAATGCATCTATGTAGATTGTAATAGAGTAGTTGAGTGACTCTTGTGCCTAACCAACATGTGCACCCTCAAGAAAGATTTTTGCGTAGTCTATGTTAGTTGGACTAAAAAAAAATTAAACAAATATATATATATATATATAAACCCTAGTGATGTTGTGACTGCTTACTTGATGTTTAAGAAAAGAAGAGGGATTTAGTTCAAGTTAAAGAGTTAGAAGGATCTTACCTGTTCATTGAAGTAGCTCTAAGTAGTTTAAGACCTAGTATTCTTTGTATGTGGAGTGATTGGTATCTAGAGCTGTATTGATTGAAGTCATTAGGCTAGACTAGATTAGGGTAAATGAGATAGAAGATTCACACACATGGTACAGACATATAATAGGTGAGACAGGATCTTTCTGTTGTGCTTATTGATTATAACTCAACATCTATATATCATTGTCATTGCTTTTAGACTCTTGTATTTATTTGAGCTGGAAAGAGTACATTTAGCACTTATCTTTCTCATTGTTTTTCATGATTAGTTTGCTTGGGGACAAGCAAACGCTTAGATGTGGGGATATTTGATAAGTGTCTAAATGTATATATTTTATTATATGTATTTTATATGCTTAGTATGTATTTCATTAAGGATTGATGCCTGTTTTATGCTTAATCGAGTATTATTAACTTTGCAGGGTAAAGAGAAGCCATGGAGAACACAAGGATACGGAAGCAAGGTACTGTAACGGGTTCACTGTAGCATCTACTATAGCACCTAGAGGATTTTCGGGATAGATTGTTTGGCCTAGTCCATGCGACCTCTATACGGGATGTATAGAGGCCGTATGGACCTTCTCAAGCCACGATTCATCAAAGTTTTGAGCCCAATTCGCGCCTTATACCATACGACCAGTATATCCTGGGGGTATAAAAACAGATCTTTAGGGTAAGAAAGGAAGTTTTTTGGCCAGCACTTGGAGAGTAAAAGAGGAAGAATGAAGGCATCTTTTGGAGACAACATTCTTGGGCTGAAGAAGAAAGCAAGGGCTAGATCATCAAAGTGAGAGTTTCATCATCAAAGGAAGGAAGGTTCTAGGACCGGAAAGTAGCCTTCACCTAGGGGAAGTGTCATTCGGTACTCCTTGGATGGAGGTAGCGTCATTTGGCAAGATCTCCACCTTCTTCTTCATCATTCAACTAGGGAGTGTCACCTATGAACTTTATTTATGCTTTTCTTTACTTTGTTGCTCATAGTTGTATGATGTCACACTAGACTCATATGGCCACCGGATATTGGTGAACCTTAGAGGGTTCATCATGTATTTAGGATGACTTTTACTTAATTCCAAAGCTTGGGTTGATTTATGATTTAGTCCATTGTATTCATGCCAAGAACTATTCAATGGAGAGATCTGTAGGTCTTTCTTGAGTTATACACGTAGATATGACCTACTCACGTGTATAAGATCATTAATGAACTAAAAGGGGTTTCTTCTATCGATATACCGAGAAATTGGATGTTGGCAGCCCTCTGATCTATAAGAGTAAACTAGGGTTTAGTGTACCCTTATCTTGGGATCTCCTTGTAGTTAATACGATTGTAGGGTTGTTGGTTAGGAAGAAATCTTAATCAACATTTGTATGGGATTAGGGTTCCATCAACGAGAAATTGGGGTTGATCTAATCTAGAGATCCTTCAATCTAAATCACCCATGCTATCTTTTGTTATTCATCCATGCATCATGATGACCCCTCAAGGGGATCCGCATCCATAGGCCTTTGTATTTTACTGTAGCTCTTGCAATGTCTTGCTTGTCTTTACACTCATATAGCCGCATCATATTTATTTTTCTTGCATCTAGTAGAATAAACTCACTTACTTAAGATGTTAGGTTAGATAGTAGGCGATGAAAGAGTAATAGTAGATCATAAACCCCAAGGAATACGATTCTCATGTCTTGACAAGAGGTATTACTTGACGATCCGATACACTTGCAGGGAGCACACCACCACCTATTTTCTAGCCCAATATCTTAAGTGATAGAATTTATTTAACAAGATATATGAAAATAAATAAGAGATTTCTGACATGTGACACGAATTGCGTGCGTGAACCGCAAGTGTACGGGTGTCGAAGTAATAATATACCCCGGTGAGTGGGTAGTCGTATCCACAGGGAGTAGTGATTAAAGACAAGAGTGATCACTATTTAGCTATGAATGAAATCGATGATGAGAGAAATCAATGTATGAATGAGTGCAAAGAAGAGTAAAAGAAAAAAAAGAGAAGAATGCAAGCAAGAGTAAAGGAGATAACAATCGATTAGATAATGGAGAATCCGGACAATACTCACCCTAGGACCAATATTTCTAGTGCAAGACTAATATTATACCTTCTAATTGATGTTTAATAAGTCGCGGACATCCTAAAGCACACGGTCCCAAACCTAAGGTCAATTGTGACTAGCCCTCTACACTATGCCCCGGCGGAGAGGATGCTCTCAATGTCTCACACTGTGTTGGACTGCTTGGGGTTCTAGGGATTCCAAGTGATAAACCCTGTTCCTAAATTTAGTTCTAACCCTTTGGTCTGGGCGAAAGAATCCTAGCCTCAATTAAGCCCTAGCACTAAGATTCACTACAACCTTTCACTCTGTTGCTTGTGCAACTAAGCCCCAGGGGATTTCATCTCTTAGCACTTCGCTCTACTTTGACCACAAAGAACTCTTGGAAAATGGAGGTAGGATAAATCATGTTGGAAAGGAAAGGGGACGTTCTGCTACCTCTCGACTCACCTTCTCAACTCTCTCTAATCTTGTGTAGTCTAATCCTATAGAAGTTGTCACACCTTCAAAGGATAACCTAGATGACTCTCAACCCTAGTGTCACACCTAAGGGAAAATCAATGCAATTAACAATAAAGATTGGAACTCAATTAAAAGCATCAATTTAGAAAGCATAATAAAAGTCATAGAAACAATATCATTCTAGGGTTTACAAGTCCGAATACCCACTAGGGGTTCAACTCTCCATGGAGCTATACAAAATCAACAAAGTGTTTGTATCAATAAGCATAGAAAACATGAATAAAACCCCCTTGTGGCCCGTGTCGATGGTCTTGTGAAGCCGCTTCATCTTCTCCACCGAATCCCTTGTCAAGCCTAGGGCACGCCTCACCGAATCAATGCCGATGAAAGCTCCCCCAATAGCTATCTTCTAAAGGATGTCGATGTCGATGCCATAGACTTGCTCCAAAAGCCTCCCAAAATCCTCTTCGAACCCAAGCCGCGAGCTTCTCTGAAGTTCGGCGAAAGATAGGTCAAAAGTGTCCAAATAAATCTGAAGTCGCGGTATTTAAAGGGCTGAAAACGGGCATCCACACGGCCGTGTGGAATTTCCACATGCCCGTGTGGATTTTCTGGAAATTTGAATATTTGGCGGTTTTTGAATAGTAACTGCTACAATGAATTGCTACAGTAACTGCTATAGTACTCGCGCCAAAGTTGCTCTCTACTTCATTTTCTTTATCAAGGCTGCTAGGTTGGGCACACAACCAAACGGTAGATCATGTCGTTTCTTCTTTTCCCCGCATTGATGAAGTTCTTTAATGTTACACGAGTTAGACTCTATGAGTGTGAGTGCCTTTGTACCATTCCAAATTATAGAACAATTTGAGCACATTGGAGGTTGGGACACACCCACAATTCTAGAACCTGTGCCTTCATCCTTGCTTGGTCCAAGAAACTCTTCAATAAAAGCGGATATGACCTAATTTTGCTTCTTTTCCTCTAACTCTTCTCTATAACCCTATATGCACAAAAGAACATAAATACACGTGAATTAATGATAAAACCTGAGAAAAGTAATGCTCAATGTAAGAAAAGAATACTTCGTATTACTTATACATGAGCACTTATCAATTGCCACACAAATTTAAGATTTAAGCAACAGGTTATAAAGATAACAATGATGTGCAAAGGGCTAATGGATGTGGATCCCCTTAAGGGGTCATCATGATACAAGGATGAAGAACAAAAGATGCAATATTGATTTGGACCGAGGGACTTATAGATTAGATCAATCCCAATTTCTCGGCGGTTGAACCCTAATCTAATATAAGTGTTGATACGTCCGATTTGCGTGTATGTACCGCCAGTGCACGGGTGTCAGAGTAATAAAATACCCGGTGAGCAGGGTAGTCGAATCCATAGGGAACGGAAGTGATAGTAGTAACTATTTCTCTATTATCTAGTCGAAATCAAGAATATGGTGGAATGAACTCAATCGTAAGAGTAAGAAAGTCACAAGCAAACAAAAGAAAAATAAGGGAGATCTTAATCAATAAAGATGAGGTACCTGGGCAATACTCCCCCTAGGATCTAACATGAAGCACAAGATTTACTAAATATTTCTATGCCGAGTTAACTGAGTCGAGGTAATCCAAGAATAATTAGTCTCTGCCTCCAGGTCACCGATACTAGTCCTCTACGAGATCCCGGTGGAGAAATTGCTCAATGTCAATACCTTACAGCACATATGACCTCAATAAACTCTAGGGATACCTAAGAGTGAAACCGATTCCTAAAGATAGACCTAACACTGCTTCTAGGTAAAAGATCCCTATCCCTCTACAAGGTCCTGGTGGAGAAATCTCTCAATCTTACATCTCACACCAAATATGGTTGCATAAAGCCTAGGGAAAATGGAGATATGAAACATTCAGTCAGAAGGGAAACGGACGCTCTACTATTTCATAACTCACACTTTTAACCCTCTTTAATCTTGGAGTTCTAACCCTAATGGAGACCTCTTTCTCACCAAGGCAACAACTCATGTAACAATCAATTAATCACAAGGATCAATAAGACATGCAAGCAATGATAAAACAAGATTGAACCTCAAATAAACTAGGATTTAATAGAAATCATAAAGTAAATCAGTACAAAGAATCGATTTTAGGGTTTACATGCCATGAAAAGCAATGAAAACCATAGAAGGAAACCCCCTCAAATTCGTGATGATGGCCTTGATGGGTCGCTCAACGTCTTGAAGGATCCCTCTTTGAAGCTAGGTTGCTGAAGGTTCCCTCGATGCTATGACAGAGGAAAGATCTATCAAAGTTGGTGAAGAACGGCCCCCAATCTTGCCAAAGACTTCCTCTTGAAAGCACAGCCACTTTGTCCTTCAAACGGGCGCAAAAAGTATCCAAAGAATCGTGCAAAAGGGCTGCCAGAATTTCCACGCTGTCGCTACAGTGCTCTTCATAAATGTTGTCCTAACTCTCTTCTCTTGAGGCCACATGGTTAAGTGACACACCCTTTTGCGTGTATGTACCGCAAGTGCACGGGTTGTCGAAGTAATAATTACCCCGGTGAGTGGGTAGTCAAATCCACAGGGAACGAAAGTACTAGTAATGACTGATTCTTAGTTATCTAGTCGAAACAATAATATGGAGCAATTGAATGTAATATGTAAAGTAAGGAAATTGCAAGAAAGAAAACAAATAATAAAAAAAAAAAAAAAGAAAAGGTAAAAGAGATCTCAATCAATGAAGATGAGATACTCGGGCAATGATCCCCCTAGGTTCTATCATGAAGTGCAAAACTAACTAAATGCTTCTAAACCAAGTTCTATGAGTCGAGGTAATCCAAGAACAATCGATCCCTGCTTCCAGGCCACCGATACTAGTCCCCTACAAGGTCCCAGCAGAGAATTCACTCAATCTCAACACCTCACACCCTATATGACCGCAATGAGTTTTAGGGATACCTAAGAGTGAAACCGATTCCTAAAATTAGATCTAACCCTACTTCTAGGCGAAAGATCCCTAACCCCTTACAAAAGTCCCGGCGGAGAAATCTATCAATCTCACACCTCACACCCCATATGGTTGCATAAAACTTAGGGAATACGGAGATAGGAAACACTCAATCGGAAGGGAAAGAGGACACTCTTCTATCTCAAGACTCACCCTCTCAACCCTCTTTAATCTTGTATGTTCTAATCCCTAATGGAGATCTCTCTCTCACCAAGGAAACAAATCAAGCATACCAAACAACCATACGAATTAATAAGGCATGCAAGCAATGATTAAACAAGATTAAAACTCAAATAAACTTGGAATTAAAAGAAAGCATAAAGAAAGTCAATACATGAATCGAAACCTAAGGTTCACATGCCCAAGTATCTACTAGGGTTTAGCCCTCCATGGGACTTATTACAAAGCAAAAGATAATGAAGTAAAAAGCAATGTAATCCATGAAAATAAACCCCCTCAAATTCGTGATGATAGCCTTGATGAATTGTTCAACGTCTCGAAGGAACCTTCTCCGAAGCTAGGTCGCCAATGGCTCCCCGATGCTATCTCGTCGAAAGATCTATCGAAGTTGGTGAAGAACAACTCCCAATATCGCCAAAGACCTCGTCCTAGAAACCCTAGCCGCTCTTGCTTTCAAACGTGCGAAAAAAGTTATAAAAGAATCGGCGAGAAGGGCTATTTATAAGCCTGAATCGCGCCAACTGCGTGTCTTCACGCGACCGCGTGAGATCCCACGCGATCGCGTGGGCTGCAGAATTTCCACGCGGTCGCGTGAGATTTTGACGCGGTCGCGTGAACAGTATTTTTGATACAGTACTGCTACAGTGAAATGAACAGTGTTTTTGCTACAGTACTCTTCATAAACATGATCCAAACTCTCTCATATTGAGGCCACATGGTCGGGCACACGTCCATATGGTGAGTTATAAGATTTCTTCTTCTTCGAATCATCATTTGAGAGCTTTAACTATCTTCACACAAGTTGGGACATGAAGGTGTGACTGCCTTTGTGCCCTTCCATCACACAAATCATCTTGAATTCTTAAGGAAGTTGGCACACACCCTCATGTGCATGATCCCCTCTTGTGCCTTGACACTTGTGTTGTACAAAAGCTCCCAACAATACGTCTTTATAACCCATCTTTGCTTCCTTTTCCTCCTTTAACACTTCCACAACCTAATTGCATAAAAGAACACCAAAATACACTTTATGAGACATAATCAATGGTAAAATGATGCTCAATGTATGTAAAACAAGTCGGTAAAACATGTATATTCAAGCACTTATCATTAAGCATACGTCCATGTGGTAGGTTATAAGACTTTTCCTCGTTGAATCATCATTTGGAAGCTCTTGTCTTCTTCACACAAGTAGGGACATAAGAGTGTGACTGCCTTTGTGCCCTTCGAACACACAAATTGGCTTGAATTCTCTTGGAAGTTGGCACACACCCTTATGTACATGAGCTCCTCTTGTGTCTTGACCCTTGCTTGTATAAAAACAGCCAACAATATATCTTTATAACTTATCTTTACTTCCTTTTCTTCCTTAAAGGCATTCACAACTTAATTGCACAAAGGAACACCAAATACACTTTATGAGACATAAATCATGGTAAAAATGATGCTCAAAGCATGTAAAACACATAAACAAATATGTCTACTCAAGGACTTATCAAGTGTTGATCGGAATCTCTTCCAAATCAACACTCCTACGATTGCAATAAGAACAAGGAAATCCCAAAATAAGAATAAACTTCTTCTAGGTTTACTCTTAAGAGTCGAAGGGCTACCAACATCCAATCTCTCAACATGTTGATAGAAGCAACCCCTTTTAATCCATTCAAGATCTAATACACGTGAGTAGGTACACCGACGTGTACAATTCATAAAAGAATTACAGATCTCTCCATCTGTAATCCTAGCATTAAGGCATAATGGATTAAATCACAAACCAAACCCAAGCAATAGGGTTAAGTAGCAATCATCCAAAATACATGACGAACCCCCCAAAGTTCGCCGACATCGGGTGGCCTTGGAGGTCTAGTGTGCCATCAAACAAATGTAAACAACAATGCAGATCAAAATATAAGAAAAGTTCATAAATGACACTCCCTAGATATAAAGATGATGAAGGTGAGATAGATTAGGCCGAATGACGCTTCTCTCTCCCACAAATCACCGAATGAAGCTTTCCTAGTTGAAGGTCGCTTCCTAGTCCTAAGACTCCTTTCTTCCTTGGTGGTAGATCTCCTGTTTGAAAGATGATGCTTTGAAGCCTCAAAAGGCCTAGAAATTGCCTTGAAAGATCGCTACAATTTCTAGGTTTTATCATCTTCAATGATGCCCAAAGAACTTGACACACCCCTTGCGTGAGTGTTCCGCAAGTGCATGGGTCATCATAGTAATAAAATATACTGATAATTGCTTATGTATAAACTATACGAAGTATACTTTTCTTACATTGAGCATCACTTTATTCAGATTTTATCGCATATAAATGTGTATTTGTGTTCTTTTGTGCATATAGGGTTGTGGAGGCGAAGTTAGGAGAAAAGAAGCAACAATAGGTCAAGAACGCGATTGTGGAGGGAGTTCTTGGATCGGGTAAGGAACAAGGCACAATTTGTGCTCAAAGATATGTGAGTGTGTGCCAACCTCCAACTAAGTTCAGGGGAATATGTGAATTGGAGGGGCATAAAGGCAGTCACACTCACACGTTCCGAATTGTGCAACATCATTAAGAACTTCATCAATGCGGGTAACTTGGAGACATGATGTGATCTACCGCACAATTGTGTGCCCAATTCAGCGGCCTCGATGAAGAAACGAAGTCGGGAGCAAACTTTGGCGCGGGTACTACAGTAGTACTGTAGCAATTCACTATAGCAAGTTACTGTTCGTAGTGCGCCATACTTCAGAATTCCAGAGAATCCACACGGGCGTGTGGAAATTCCACATGGCCATGTGGATACCCGATTTCAGCCCTATAAATACCATGATGTGATTTATTTGGAGGGACTTTTCGATCGATCTTTCGCCCAACTTTCGGGGAGAGCGCAACAAGAGTTTATAGAGGTTCTTGGATGTCTTTAGAGGCGGTCCTATGGTATCGACATCGAGTTCCTTTGGAGGAGAGCTATTGGGGAGTTTTCGTCGGTATTGATTCAGTGAGGTGTGCCCTAGGTTTGGCAAGGAAACCTTTGGAGAATATGAGGCGGCTCCACAAGACCATCGATACGGACCACAAGGGGGTTTTCTTTATGGTTTCTATGCATATGTTCTTAAACTCTTTGTTGATATTGTATTGCTCCATGAAGAGCTAAACCCCTAGTGGGTGCTTGGACTTGTAAACCCTAGGATGACTTTGTTTCATTCACTTTTATTATGCTTCTTTAATTGATGATTTTAATTGAGTTTAAATCTTGAGTTTTAATTGCATAATTTTTCCTTAGATGTGACACTAGGGTTGAGAATTCATCTAGGTAATCCTTTGAAGGTGTGACAACTTCATTAGGATTATGGTAAGCAAGATTGAAGACAGTTGAGAGGGTGAGTCGAGAGTTAGCGGGATGTCCCCTTTCCCTTCCAATGTGATTTATCCTACCTACATGTTCCAAGAGTTCTTTACGATCACAATAGAGTGAAGTTCTAAGAGATGAACGCCACTGGGGCTCAGTTGCGCAAGCAATATAGTGAAGTGTTGTAGTAAATCTTAGTGCTGGGGCTTAATTGTGACTAGGGGCCTTTCACCTAGACCAAAAGGTTAGGTCTATATTAGGGAATAGGGTTTATCACTTGGAATCTCTAGAACTCCATGCAGACCCACATAGTGTGAGGCGTCGAGAGTATCACATTCCGCCGGGGCATAGTGTAGAAGGCTAGTCACGATTGACCTTAGGTTTGGTACCGTGTGTCTTTGGATTTCCACGACTCATTAAAACATTAATTAGGAAGTATATAATATTAGTCTTGCACTTAAAACAATAATCTTAGGTTGAGCATTGTCTGGTGCCCCATTTTGATATCGAAAACCTCATTTTGCTCTTATTACTCTTCTTGCATTCTTTTATTTTCTCTTGCACTTTATTACTGATCTCTCTCATCATCGATTTTCTTCATAGCTAAATAGTGATAACTCTTATTTGTAAGCACTATTTGCTGTGGATACGACTACCCACTCATCGGGGCAAATTTTATTACTGCAACGACCCGTGCACTTGCGGAACACTCACGCAACTGGTGTGACATATACCTTGGTGAGTGAGTACTCATATCAACAGGGAATAGTGCTTGGAAACACAAGTTATCACTATTTAGCTATAGAGAAAACCGATGATGAAAGAAATCAATATATGAATACGAAGAAAAGTAATATTAAACCTCGGACAATGATGAGAGAAATCAATATATGAAATCAAGTAAAAGAGAGAAGAAAACAAGCAAGTAAAGGAGAGGACAATCGATGATAAGATGGGGCACTTGGACAATGCTCATCCTAAGACTATTGTTTCAAGTGCAAGACTAATATTAAACCTCCTAATTGATGTTTAATGAGTTATGGAAATCCAAAGATACACGGTACCAAACCTAAGGTCAACCTTGACTAGCACTCTACACTATACCTCGACGGAAAGGAATACTCTCAACATCTCACACTGTGTGGACTGCTTGGGGACTCCAAGTAATAGACCCTATTCCCTAATATAGTTCTAACCCTTTGATCTAGGCGAAAGAACCCTAACCATAATTAAGCCCCAGCACTAAGATTCACTACAACACTTCACTCTATTGCTCGTGCAATAATGCCCCTGTGGAGTTCATCTCTTAGCACTTCACTCTATTGTGACCGCAAAGCACTCTTTGAATGTGGAGGTAGGATAAATCATTTCGGAAGGGAAAGTGGACGTTCCCCTACCTCTCGACTCACCCTTCTCGACCCTAATGAAGTTGTCACACCTTTAAAGGATTACCTAGATAGACTCTCAACCCTAGTGTCACATCTAAGAAAAAATCATACAATTAACATTCAAGATTGAAACTCAATTAAAATCATCAATTAAAGAAGTATAATAAAAGTCAATGAAATAAATTCATCCTAGGGTTTACAAGTCCAAGCATCCACAAGGGATTTAGCTCTCCATGGACCAATACAAAGTCAACGAATAGATTGAAATCATGTGTATAAAACTATAAAGAAAACCCCTTTGTACTCCGTATCAATGGTCTTGTGGAGTAGCCTCGTCTTCTCCAAAGGTTCCCTTGTCAAACCTAGGGCACACCTCGCCGTATCGATGCCAATGAAAGCTTCCCCAATAGCTCTCCTCCAAAAGAACTCAATGTCGATGTCGTAGAACCACTCCAAAAAACTTGCAAAAACCTCTCCAAACCCTAGCCACGCTTTACCCGAGAGTTGGGTGAAAGATAGGAAAAAGATCTCCAAAGAAATATTAAATCCTGATATTTATAGGGCTGAAATCGGGCATCCACACGGCCGTGTGAAATTTCCACATGCTCGTGTGGATTTCCAAAAATTCGATTTCCTGCACACTATGAACAGTAACTTCTACAATAAATTACTGAAGTGTTTTACTACAATAAACTGTTACAATACTTGCGCGAAAGTTGCTCCCAACTTCATTTTCTTTATCGAGGCCACCAAGTTGGGCACACAACTACGCAGTAGATCACGTCGCCTCTTGCATTCAGTGCATTAATGAAGCTCTTCGATATTACACAAGTTGGACTATATGAGTGTGACTGCCTTTGTGCCCCTCCAATTTGTATGATCACTTGAGCACTTTGAAGATGATAAGTGCTCGTGTTATAGTAACGTGAGGTGATATTATCTTACAATAAACATATCTTTTATCAGATTTTATCACTAAATTGTGTGCGTTTGTGTATTCTTATGCATTGTAGGTTTGTGGAGCTAATTTGGAGAAAAAGAACGAAGTTAGATCGTGTTCGCCGTTGTTGGGAGGTTTTTGGACCAAGCAAGGAACAAGGCACGAGCCTAGACTTGTGAGTGTGTGCTAACCTCCTTTGGAGAGGCACAAAGGCAGTCACATTCACAATAAGTCTAACTCATGTTGCTTAGGAGAACTGCACCAAGGAGGAGACTTGAAGCAATCGGCACGATCAACCATTGATTGTGTGCCCAAATCAATGGCCTCGATAAAGAACAACGGATCTGGGAGCGGTTTGGCGAGTCACTGTAGTGAAGACACTGTAGCAAGCTACTGTTCACTTTCTGCCGAAATTCAGAATTCCAGAGAATTCGCACGAGCATCTGGAAATTCGACACGGCCGTGTGAATTAATTTTCTAGCAAGCCAGAAACTTCACACGCCCATGTCGAAATTCCACATGGCCGTGTGAAGTCCCGATAAGTTCAAATTTAAAGCCGCACTCAACATTATAAAAGTCAGATTTGGAGACTTTCAAGACATCTTTCGACCTAACTTTCTCCCCAACTTCTGGAGAGTGCGGCTAGGGTTTCGGAGAGGACTTCGTGGAGGTTTGGAGCGCGTCATCGGCATCGTCACTGACGTCCGGCGGCCGCACAAGACCACGGCCACACCATACGCGAGGGGGTTTTCATCAATGCTTTTTATTTGCACTTTCTTTTATATTTTGATGAACATGTATAGCTCCATGAGGAGCTAAACCCCTCGTGGGTATTCGGACTTGTAAAACCCTAGGATTGGATTATTATGTTTCTATGACATTGCTATTATGCTTTTCCATTATTGATGAATAAATTCGAGTTTTAATTTTAATTATCTTTTGCTATTTATTTCCCTTAGCCATGACACAAGGGTTGAGAGCAATCTAGGTTACCCTTTGGAGGTGTGATAACTCCTATAGGGTTAGACTTCCAGTGTGATTTCTCCCTACCTCTGTTTCCTTGGATAATTAGCGGTCGAGATAGAGTGTTAGGGCTTAATTTAGACCAGGGTTCTTCGTACACCGCACAACTAAATAGCAAAATCTTGTGTTTTAAATCCCTATTCCCTGTGCGTTCGACTACCCACTTACCAGGGTAATTTTATTACTTCGACAAGCCCGTTGACACGACCCCTTGCGTGTATCCCGCAAGTGCACGGGTTTGTCGAAGTAATAAAAGTTACCCCGGTGAGAGTAGTCGAATCCATAGGGAATAGAGAGTTAGAGTATGAGATTTCACTATTAAAACTATGTGAAGTACGGAAAAGTAATAATCGATTCATGTGTGAATTGTGAGAACAACTATATTAAAAGACAGGAAATTAAATAGAGAGAGATGAAAGATTAGAGAGTGCAAGAAAAAGAGATTAAGGAGGATTTAACAATGAATGAAGTGGGGTATCCGTACAAGTTACCTCTAGGATCTATGCTTCTAGTGCAAGACTATGTTATTATACCTTCCTATTGATGCTAATTGAGTCGAGGAAATCTTTAAACTCACGGTCCCAAACCTAAGGTCAACCGTGACTAACCCCAACATTATGCCCCGGTATTAGGATTCACATCGACCCTTCACTCTATCGCTCGCACGATTAAGTCCCAGGGGAGTACATCTACCTAAACCTCACACTACGTGGGATTGTATTAAGTTCTAGGGATTCCTAGTGATTAAACCTGTTCCTATGTGCAGTTCTAACCCTTTGGTCCAGGAGGAAGAACCCTAGTCTAGATTAAGCCCCAGTGTATAGGATTCACTTCAACCCTTCACTCTGTTACTCGCGTAACTAAGCCCCAGGGGAGTTTATCTACCTAGCACTTCACTCTATCTTGACCGCTAATAAATCAAGGAAACGGAGACAGGGAGAAATCACACCGGAAGGGAATGGGGTACATCGCTACCTCACAACTCTCCCTCTCAACCCTCTTCAATCTTGAATAGTCTAATCATATAGGAGTTGTCACACCTCCAAAGAAAAACCTAGATTGCACTCAACCCTAGTGTCACATCTAAGGGAAAACAATAGCAAAATAAAACCAAGATTGAAACTCAATTCTTATTCATCAATAATGGAAAAGCAAAATAACAATGTCAAAGAAACATGATAACCCTAGAATTTACAAGTCCGAATACCCACAAGGGGTTTAGCTCCTCATGGAGCTATACATGTTCATCAATGTATGAAATAAAACACAAAGTAAAGACATAGATGAAAACCCCCTTGCGTATGGTGTGGCCGTGGTTTTGTGCGGCCGCCGGACGTCCGTGACGATGCCGATGACGTGCTCTAAACCTCCACGAAGTCCTCTCCAAAACCCTAGCCGCACTCCCAGAAGTTGGGGAGAAGAATAGGTCAAAAGATGTCTCAAAAAGTCTCCAAATCGGGCTTTTATAATGTGGAGTCGCGGCTTTAAATTTGCTGAAAACGGGATTTCACACGGCCGTGTGGAATTTCCACACGCCCGTGTGAAGTTTCTGGAATTCTGATTTTCGGCCGACTGTGAACAGCAACTTGCTACAGGTTTTTGCTAGAGTAATTGCTACAGTAATTATGCCGAAACACTCCCGAATTCGTCGTTCTTCATCGAGGATGTTAAATTGGGCACACAATCAATGGTAGATCGTGTCGATTGCTTTGAATTGCCTAATTGGTGAAGTTCTCATTGTTGGCATGAGTTAGACTTATTGTGAATGTGACTGCCTTTGTGCCCCTCCAAAGGAGGTTGGCACACACTCACAAGTCTATGCTCACGCCTTGCTCCTTGCTTGGTCCAAAAATCTTCCCAACAATGCCAAACACGACCTAACTTCGTTCCTTTCCTTTATTTTATCTTCACAACCCTACATTGCACAAAAGTAAACAATTTCACACTTTTTAGTGATAAAATCTGATTGAATTAAAGCTCATTGCAAGATAATAATGCTTCGCATTACTATAACACGAGCACTTATCACCCGTGCACTTGCGGGATACATGCAAGGGGTTGTGTTAAGATTGTCACACACTCACATGTCTACAACTTGTGCCTTGATCATTGATTAGTTTAAGAGTCTTCTCAGCCATTGCGTCTATGATCTATTTTTTCTTATTTCTTCCATATTTGTTTCCATAACCCTATATGCACAAAAGAACACAAATACACACGAATCAATGATAAAACCTGATAAAAATAATGCTCAATGTAAGAAAAGTATACTTCGTATTACTTATACATGAGCGCTTATCAAACTCCCTGACACTTAACCTTTGCTTATCCTCAAGCAAAAATAAAACATTGAAGTACTTAGGAAGAACAATTGAAAGTGCTCAGCCTTAGGTTCACCAAAATCATGCAAAAGAAGCATTCTACAAGCAAGGGGAAATTAAAACATTGCATAAAATGAATCATTGCTTTAGCTAAAAACTTGAATAAAAAAGGACAACAAACCCGATATTGTGTAAGTGTGTGTAAACTCACTCAAGTCAACCCAAAAAGTACTACTCAAAGCTCTTGTTAAGAAGAACTTATTCATACACAAGAAAAAGAAGGTAGTAGCTTCACACATCTTCTAAGGTAGCCCTTTCCTAAGCGGCCGCCAAAAGTTGCTTTCACAATTTCAAGGTGGTAGCTCTTTCCACCGGGATAGCCGCTTTCACTCATCCCATGAGATAGCTCTTTCTCCTATTAGGGAATAACTAGTATCTGACTTATGGTAGTAGCTTCATACTTCATAGATGGTAGCTCTTTCCACCTCCAGTGCACTAATAAAGTCAACAATATACACAAGATTTTTTTTACTGAAATAATGCTAAAACTCAAAACCAACTAATACTAAACTAGTCCTTTAAATATTGAACTTGAGTTTCCAAAAGATTTCATGAGTGAGTAGTGTAGTAAGAGATAATTAGGTAAAAATTCCCTAAAATCCAAGTAAAAATTAGAGCATGATGAAATAAAATGTTAAAAATTCTCCTAAACTTAAGAATACAACCGTTGCAATTAAGGTGAATCGCTATTTGCTACATGAGCATAAAAAATTGAACGCATAAGTATAAAGCATATGTAATTTGAACTCCCTCCCACCCACACTTAAGATGTACATTGCCCTCAATGTACGCATTCAAGAACAATAAAGAATATAACAATCAAAGCATAATATATGAAGGTGGGCAATTGAAACAATACTCCAAAGAACTCCTAGTGTTACGTTTGATGGAGCTATATTCATTGAGAGTTGAATTCCAACAAGTTGTGAAGCACACACGGCAATGTGAAATGCTACATGGCCATGCCAATGACTATTCCTCAGATCCCTGACTCACAAGACCATCGCATGTATACACAAGGGGGTTCAGTATAGCTCAACAAAAGCCAAACAAAATCGAGTCTATAATGATATAAAGATGAAACACAACTCGAAACACTGAAAATAAAATGATAGACTCAGAAGGAAAATCCTTTCTGAGTGATACAAGTCCACAAAATAGAATGCAAAAAAATAAGATAACAAAGAAAAACAAATAAAAGAACTAGACACCTCCAGCGTCGGTGTCTTGCTCTTGTAACTCCGGTGTCGGTGGTACTGGTGATGTCAACGGTGGTAGTGCTTGTGATGCCCATGGTCTCACAACAAATGGTGAGGTCACAACTCACTCAAGTATCTGCTGAAGAGTGTCGAATCGCGACATCATCTCAGTGTGGTTCGCAACCTGTGTAGCGCGAACCTCAGCCACATCTGTCTGTAACACCCCTACAGCACTCTCGAGCCTCTCTAAATGATCATGGGCTTGAGATGGAGAGAACATACGCATAGGAGGTGGCTCCCGCAGTGTAGGGGTGCCTCTGTCCCTGTCTGCTCAGGTGGTCACTGTAAAGCTGGCTGCGAACCCTCTGCTGAGTCATCCTCATCCTCAGCTGTCTCTGGTAAAGGCTTTATCATAATATAAACACATGGCCTGCATTTGCAGATCATGCCCATTAGTCTCATCGTCTCTATGCTGATGGTACGATAGTCTTCTCGACCCCTCTAATCCCATCCAAGAGACCCATCCCCATGATGAGTCTCATGATGTATGGGCCTGAGAAAATCACTCCAACCTTGGGATACTAGCCCTGGTGGCGCAAATACTCTGCTAGGATATGCCCCAGGTGGAGTGGCTCGCTTTGCACTATCGAATATAGGTAAAGCAGCTCCTGACAACTCAAAACTCCGGTGCTGTCGCCATGACCTTTCACTGATCTGCTCAGAATGACGTGAATATATCTACATGCCAGTCAGGAAAGGCATGTCGCCTTGGAGATCCCCGGCTCATACTGTCCATGTCCACACAATGCTATGTACGTTCTCTGAGGAGTCAAGCTACCTAGGTAATTGATAAGTGCTCGTGTTATAGTAATACGAAGTGTTATTGTTTTATATTGAGCATTACTTTTCTTAGATTTTATCATTAATTGGTGTGCATTTGTGTGCTTTTGTGCATTGAAGGGTTGTGGAGCTAATTTGGAAAAGAAAGAGCAAAGTTAGATCATGTTCGTCGTTGTTGGGGAGTTCTCGAACCAAGCAAGGAATAAGGCATGAGTCTAGAGTTGTGGGTGTGCGCCAACCTCCTATGGAGGGGCACAAAGGCAGCCACATTGATAAAAGTCTAACCCGTGTAGCATCGGAGAACTTCACCAATAAAGAGAAAGGAAGCAATCGACATGATCTACTGTTGATTATGTGCCCAATTCAACGGCCTTGATAAAGAATGATGAATCGGGAACATTTGATTCGTGAGTACTGTATCATTCATTGTAGCAATCACTGTAGAAGTTTACTGTTCACTGCAAGCCAGAAAACCGAATCCAAAAAATCCACACGGGCGTGTGGAAATTCCACACGGCCGTGTAGATGCCCGATTTCAGCCGATTTACAGCCGTGACTCAGCACTATTTAAAGGACGTTTTTAGGACTTTTTGAGGATCTTTTCGCCTATCTTCTGGAGGGTCGTGGCTAGGGTTTGGAGAGGACTTTGTGGAGGATTGGAGCAAGTTCTCAGCATCGACATCGAAGCCCATCGAAAGATAGATATTGGGTGAGCTTTCATCAGCACTGATCTGGTGAGGTGTGCCCTAGGCTTGACGAGGAGCTTGGTCGAGAGGAAAGAGCAACCTCACAAGACCATTGCCACGCAACACAAGGGGGTTTCATCTATGTTTTCAATTCTTGTTTATTCTTATACATTGATGGATTTCTATAGCTCCATGGAGAGCTAAACCCTTTGTGGGTATTCGGACTTGTAAACCCTAGGACGACATTGTTTCTATGACTTTATAATGCTTTCTTAATTGATGCTTCTAATTGAGTTCCAATCTTGATTGCTTATTATATTGATTTTCCCATAGTTGTGACACTAGGGTTGAGAATCATCTAGGTTATCCTTTGGAGGTGCGACAACTCCTATAGAGTTAGACTACTCGAGATTGGAGAGGGTTGAGAGGGTGAGTCGTGATGTAGCGAAACGTCCTCTTTTCCCTTTAGTGTGATTTTCCCTACCTCTGTGTTCCAAGAGTTCTTAGCGGTTAAAGTAGAGCGAAGTGCTAGGGGATGAACTCCCATGGGGCTTAGTTGCGCGAGCAACAGAGTGAAGGGTTATAGTGAATCCTAGTGCTGGGGCTTAACTATGACTAGGGTTCTTTCACCTGGACCAAAGAGTTAGAACTACACTTAGGAACAAGGTCTATCACTTGGAATCCCTAAATCATAATGCAATTGCAGATAGTGTGAGGCTTAGGAAGATGGAATCCCCTGGGACTTAGTTGACAGGTCAACAAGAGTTAAGGGTCATAGTGAAATCTAATGCCGGGGCATAATGTTGGGATAAGTCAATGTTGACATTAGGTTTGGGACCGTGTGCTTAAGGATGTCCACCACTCATTAAACATCAATAGGAGAGCATAATTGATAAGTGCTTGTATCATAGTACCGTGAAGCGCTATTATCTTACAATGAGCATATCTTTTATCAGATTTTATCACTAAATTGTGTGCATTTGTGTGCTTTTGTGCATTGTAGATATGTGGAGCTAATTTGGAGAAAAAGAATGAAGTTAAATCATGTTCACCGTTGTTGGGGAGTTTTCGAACTAATCAACGAACAAGGCACGAGCTTAGACTTGTGAGTGTGTGCCAACCTTCTATGGAGGAGTACAAAGGCAGTCACATTCACAATAAGTCTAACTCATGTAGCTTAGGTGAACTTCACCAAGAAGGAGATTTGAAGGAATCGGTACGATCTACCATTGATTATGTGCCCAATTTAATGGCCTTGATGAAGAACAACGAATTCGGGAGCGTTTCGGTGAGTTACTATAGCAGCAATTCATCAAGTTTCTGTAGCAAGCTACTGTTCACTTTCAGCGGAAATTCAGAAAACCAGAGAGTTCACACAGGCGTGTGTAAATTCCACACGGCCGTGTGAAATCCCGATAAGTCTAATTTTAAAGCCGCGACTCAATATTATAAAAGCCCAATTTGGAGACTTTTTACACATCTTTTGACCTATCTTTCTCCCCAACTTCTGGAGTGGGCGGCTAGGGTTTTGGAGAGGACTTCATGGAGGTTCGGAACGCGTCATCGGCATCATCATCGACGTCCGGCGGCCGCACAAGACCACGGCCACACCATACGAAAGGGGGTTTTCATCAATGCCTTTAATTTGTGCTTTCTTTCATACTTTGATGAACTTGTATAGCTCCATGAGGAGCTAAACCCCTCCTGTGTATTCGGACTTGTAAACCCTAGGATTATTATGTTTTTATGCCATTGATATTATGCTTTTCCATTATTGATGAATAAATTCGAGTTTCAATTTTAATTATCTATTGCAATTGTTTTCCCTTAACCGTGACACTAGGGTTGAGAACAATCTAGGTTATCCTTTGGAGGTGTGACAACTCCTATAGGGTTAGACTACTTAAGATTGAAGAGGGTTGAGAGGGTGAGTCGTGAGGTAGCGGAACATCCCCTTTCCCCTCCGGTGTGATTCTTCCTATCTTCATGTTCCATGATTTCTTAGCGGTCGAGATAGAGTGAAGTGCTGGGAGAGGAACTCCCTTGTGACTTATTTGCGCGAGACAGAGTGAAGGGTTGAAGTGAAAACCACGTAGTGCGAGGCTTAGGAAGACGTACTCCTCTAGGGCTTAGTTGACAAGTCAACGAGAGTCAAGATTCGTAGTGAAAACCTAATGCTGGGGCATAGTGTTAGGGTTAGTCACGGTTGACCTTAGGTTTGGGACCGTGTGTTTAAGGATATCCTCGACTCAATTAACATCAATAGGAAAGTATAATAGCATAGTCTTGCACTAGAAGCATAAGTCCTAGGGGTAGCTTGTCCGGGTACCCTATTTCATCCATTGCTAGTCCTTCTCTATTTACTCGTTCTTGCAATTTTTTACCTTCCAGCTTTCTACTTTATACTGCTTTCATATTCACTCATTAATTCTCTTCACACCCACCGCACATTACTTAGCTAATTAGTGAAACCTCGTGTCTTAAGTCCCTATTCCTTGTGGATTCGACTACCCACTCACCAGGGTAAATTTATTATTTCGACAAGCCCGTGCACTTATGGGATACATGCAAGGGGTCATGTCAATAATACTTCGTCCTGCACTAGAATAGTAGTCCTAAGGGTAGCTTGTCCGGATACCCTACTTTACTCATTGATTGTTCCTCTCTCTTACTCTTTGCTTGCACTCTTTATCTCCTATATTTCTCTTTATTTTCTCACATACACACATTGATCTTGTTCTTACTTTTCCGCACTTCACACTAGCTAAATAGCAATCTCTTGTGTCTTAAATCCCTACTCCATGGTGAATGGGTAATCGTATCCACAGGGAATAGTGCCTAGAAACACAAGTTATCACTATTTAGCTATAGAGAAAACTGATGATGAGAGAAATCAATACATGAATGCAAAGAAAAGTAAAAGAGAGAAGGAAACAAGCAAGAGTAAAGAAGAGGACAATCGATGATAAGATGGGGCACCCAGACAATGCTCAGCCTAGGACTATTGTTTCAAGTGTAGGACTAATATTATACCTCCTAACTGATGTTTAATGAGTCATGGAAAGCCAAAGATACACGGTCCCAAACCTAAGGTCAAGTGTGACTAGCCCTCTACACTATGCCACGGAGAAAAAGAATACTCTCAACATCTCACATTGTGTGGGGCTGCTTGGGGTTCTGGGCCCTCCAAGTGATAAACCTTATTCCCTAATATAATTCTAACCCTTTGGTCCAAGAGAAAGAACCCTAGCCACAATTAAGCCCCAGCACTAAGATTCACTACAGCACTTCACTCTATTGCTCACGCAACTAAGCCCTAAAGGAGTTCATCTATTAGCACTTCACTCTATTATAACCGCAAAGCACTCTTTGAATGTTGAGGTAGGATAAATCATGTTGGAAGGGAAAGGGGACATTCCGCTACCTCTCGACTTACCCTCTCGACCCTCTTCAATCTTGCTTAGTCTAACCCTAATGAAGTTGTCACACCTTCAAAGGATTATCTAGATAAACTCTCAACCCTAGTGTCACATCTAAGGGAAAATCATACAATTAACATTCAAGATTGAAACTCAATTAAAATCATCAATTAAAGAAACATAATAAAAGTCAATGAAACAAATTCATCCTGGGGTTTACAAGTCCAAGCATCAACTAGGGGTTTAGCTCTCCATGGAGCAATACAAAGTCAACGAATAGATTGAAATCATGTGCATAGAAACCATAAAGAAAACCTCCTTGTAGTCCATATCGAAGGTCTTGTGGTGCGGTCTCGTCTTTTCCAAAGGTTCCTTTGTCAAACATAAGGCACACCTCGCCGAATCGATGCCGATGAAAGCTCTCCTAATAGCTTTCCTCCAAAGCAACTCAATGTCAATGCCATTGAACCACTCCAAAATCCTTGCAAAAACCTCTCCAAATCCTAGCCGTACTCTCCCTAAAAGTTGTGCGAAAGATAGAAAAAGGATCCCCAAATAAATCTCAAATCGCTGTATTTATAGGGTTGAAAACGGGCATCCACACGGCCATATGGAATTTCCACACGCCCGTGTGGATTCTCTGGAATTATGATTTTCGGCAAGCTATGAATAGTAACTATTACAATAAATTTTTACAGTGTTTTACTACATAAACTGCTACAATACTCACGCTAAAATTGCTCCCGACTTCATTTTTTTCATCGAGGCCGCTAAGTTAGGCATACAGCTACGTGGTAGATTATGTCTTCTCTTGCATTCAGCGCATTAATGAAGCTCTTCCATGTTACACAAGTTAGACTACATGAGTGTGACTGCCTTTATGCCCCTCCAATTTATATGATCACTTGAGCACTTTGAAGGTTGGCACACACTCACATGTCTACAACTTGTGTCTTGATCCTTGATTAGTCCAAGAGTCTTCTCAACCATTGCGTCCATGATCTACTTTTGTTTCTTTCGTCCATATTTGTCTCCACAACCCTATATGCACAAAAGAACACAAATACACACGAATCCTTGATAAAACTTGATAAAAATAATGCTCAATGTATGAAAAGCATTCTTCGTATTATTTATACATGAGCGCTTATCAAACTCTCCCACACTTAAGCTTTTGCTTGTCCTCAAGAAAAAATAAAACATTAAAGCACTTAGGAAGAACAATTGAAAGTGCTCGGCCTTAGGTTCACCAAAAGCATACAAAAGAAGCATTCTACAAGCAAGGGGAAATTAAAACATTGCATAAAAGAAATCATTGCTTTAGCTAAAAACTTGAATAAAAAAGGACAACAAGCTCAACAAGCTCCGCATGCCACTAGATCATGCTTTTAGATTGCTCTACATGCCACTATACTAGAACTAGCCCAACAAGCTCAAAAGTTCTCAAAAGTCCATTAAAGGATAGAACTTAGTATTCTAAAGCCAAGTACTCAAAATAGTGTGTTAAGCATACAAGAGAGTTAGAGTAGTCATGTTGGCTTTTCCCAGGGAATCAATAAATGATTCAGTGCACAAGAAAATACTAGAGGTGAAACAGGATTCAAAAGAGCACAAAAAGCATGTAACTCACATCAATCATTAATCCAAGATAGAAGAATCTCACAAAAATGATCAAACCAACATAGGTAACACTAGCATGTAAACAATGGCCCTTCTCAATATATGATAATCATGAAAATATGGTAGAATAAGCAATGAAAACAATAGAGGAGGGTGAATATGAACTTCCCCTGTTCATCTTGTGTAAGTGGCAAGGTATGACCAGAACACAGGGTACGACGAGCTATACATGTGGTGTGGTTCCCGCAAGTGTACAGGATCGCCAAGTAATACCTCGTGCAAAGGCACGAGGATCGTATTCCACGGGGTTAAGGATCTACTATTACTCCTCCGTCACCTACTATCTAACCTAAAATCTTAAGCATGATTGGTTACTCTATTTAAAGCGATGACACAAATACGATATCATCTTGGTTAGGATAATTCTAATGCTTACTTTAGGCTAAAATTACCCTAACCTCATGGCGAGCTACCAATATCTGGAACCTCCGGTGTATTAGTACAATGAATCCCCCTTTAAGACCTAATATAAGCAACCATCCAACCAAACAAGTATCATTCAAAATCAATTCTATAGAATCCATCCTTTGTAAAATAAACAAGATAATGATAGATTAAAACCAACAACGCAAGCCACACATTCAATTAAAATAAATGAACATCATCCATACAAAATCTCCTCCTAATTCACTACAAGAAATGGGGTTATTCTCTACGTTTTTTGGAGCTACATAATAAATTTCGTAGCTAAATATGTTTAATTGTCTACGATTTCTATATTTCATAGGGAAAAATAGACATTCCGTGGCGGCAAAGATTTTTCCACCCGTGGGAAGAACAAGGTATACGAATGATTTTCCTACATAATAAATTTCGTAGTTAAATATGTTAAATTGTCTACGATTTCTATATTTTGTAGGGAAAAAATAGACATTCCGAGGCGGCAAAAATTTTGCACCTGCGGGAAGAACAAGTTCTACGAATGATTTTCCTATATAATAAATTTCGTAGTTAAATATGTTTAATTATCTACGATTTCTATATTTCGTAGGGAAAAAATAGACATTCCGAGGCGGCAAAAAATTTGCACCCGCGGGAAGAACAAGGTCTACGAATGATTTTCCTACATTATAAATTCGTAGCTAAATAAAAAAATGTATATATATAAAATTGTTTTAAAGCTACAAATAAAATAAAATTAAAAATCCGGTATCAAGTAATTTTGTTATTTCTCAAGGGTGTTTAGTATATAATTGTTTTAAAGCTACAAATAAAATAAAATTAAAAACCCGGTATCAAGTAATTTTGTTATTTCTCAGGGGGTGTTTAGTAACAACAATGGAAGAAAAGGGAATAACCCTAGAAAAGATCTGGAAGCTTTGGAGAGTTGCGTTTTTCACCCTTTTCTTTCGCGCGTTCTTTCAATCGCCTTCAAATTCGATCTGGGATATCTCCGATCCGTGTTCATCCAATGATTTCATTGGGTTTCGGCTTTAGATCCAGGTTTGGATTTCTCTGCTTTGATTTCTTTGCTATTTTTTCTTTGATTATTTGGTTGATTTGTTGTTCTGTTGATTAAAAACCCTAGATCTTCTTTGAATGTTTTCTCTTGGTTTTTTAAATAAATTTTGGTTTTGATTTGAATTTATCTATGTTTTTTCAGATCTTGAGCAATGGACGGCTAGGATTGCACCATCCTTGGCAATAGAGCTTACTCAAATCTTTACACTTCTCGCCGACAGCCTCCTCCTTCGATCCCACTCTCGAGAACTTCTGAGAGAAATCAAAGGTAAGCACTTCACAAGCCCTAGCTATTTTTTTCCAGAGTTTATGCTGATCCGTGAACCAAAGAATTATGCGGATCGAGCTGGTGTTTCCAATGGATTTCAGATGTCATTTTGCTAATTCTTGTCTTATTCCATCGATCATTGCAGGAGAAGTCTTCAGCTGGCTCCAATCTACTCTCAATGACAGTAATTGTTTGATTTCCATCATTTTCTTTTTTTTTTTCTGTAAATTTAAATCTTTTAATACATTACTTGGATTGAAATTCTTTCAAAAATCGAAAAATTCCCCGAGTTCTAATTATATAATCCATGTTGATAGTCAATTAGATTGATTATTACTGATCACTAGCATGTTTGAATAGAAAAATAGGATTTTGTCTTTGTTAGGATGTGCATTCTTGATTATGAGATTTCAATTTTAGTTTTATTTTAACAAAATGGAACAGATCATATGCTAATTCATTGTGCGTGGTTTGCTTGCATGGCAATCACTGGTTTTCTCATATCTGCGTGAAAGGTTTGATTAAGAACAAAAAGATTACGTTGTTTTATATCAAGGGGATTATTTTGAATAATAAGTATCAGGAGATGAAATCAGTAGCAAAAAGGATTTATGCTCATGTTACTGAACTCTAAAGAATGGCAAGGTGTAAAAGTTAATTTTTGAAAAATCTGTATGCAGTTGTATATGTGTGTGTTAATTACGTTGACAATGAATTGGAAGCTTGTGTTTCTTCCTATGGTTTGCGTTGACAACTATCTCACTTTAATAGTTGTGATACATAGGTAGTGGGACACTAGCTTTTTTTTTTCTTATTTTAATTAAATCAGATCACCCAACAAAATTCTAGATTCATATACATGCTGTGATTTACTTATAATATATATATATATATATATATATATATATATATATATATATATATCAAGGGTATAAAAAGAGATATAGATGCAAATCAGGATTTTGATGCTGACAAAATTTGTGATGATATTCTTGGCACTCGATCTGGGTATATTAAAGGATTAGGTTATGGTCCAAAACCAAATGCTTCAAGATGTGGACATGCTAAAACCATTAATGATCTTGAAGAAGAAAAAAATATGTGGAAAGAGAAATATGAAGCTGAAGCTCTTCAAAATAAAAACATTCGAGGTCAATTGACAAAGCATGAAAAATGTTAAGGCAGATATTAGGAGCAAAATATGATGAGCACGAAGAAAATAGGCAAAGGTATTATATGATTATGTTTATTTTTTTCTGATGCAACTTAATAAAAGTTTTTATTTGACATTTTTTATTTATTGGGCAGTGGAGATGAACAAGGTAATCACCAAGTTTGATCACTATATGGATGTTGTAATTTTTTTAGGTTTGGTATCTTTGGTATTTACTTCTTTTTACTTGGATAACAAACTTATTCTAAGAGCCACTCTTAAATAAAAATTTAAGATTTGATTGTTTTTTTAATGAAATACTATATATGATATGTATAGTAATTTTATTTTATAATTTATTGCAGGAAGTTAATAGGTTTTGACAAAGGAGTGGGACATAAATTCACAAGGATTATTTTCTTTTATGATACAAGTTGTAGAGACAACTTAGCATTGATACTGGTCTTGTCATGTGTTTTTTTGTATTTGGATGGCAACTTAGGTTTTGGAATGATTGTAGACAAACGATTGTTTATATTAAACATTTTATTTTTGGATTCAATATTTGTAAATTAATGTTTGGAATGAATAACTTTGAATTTAATATTTATATTAACAATGAATTATTAGTACGATTTTTTATATTGCAGTGAAAATTTAAACCATTACATACGATTTGTTAAATAATAACTGCAAAAATAATTGTAGCTAGAGCATGATAAAACAAGATAAAACCACTACGAATATAAAAATTGTAGGCAAAGCCCATAATTCTCTATGAAAATTAACGTTGATAAAACATAATGGAGCAAGACAAATCCACAATTCTCAATGAAAATTTTCGTAACTAAATTTCGTAGAGAATTAAAGAAACCATTGCCTACAATTTTATTCGTAGCCAATAATCTTTTCCCTCCACGATTTTTTAATTTAAGCTACAAATTTTGTTTACATTTCTCTATGAAAATAACGTAGAGAAAGGTTCCAAGGTTTATCTACGAAAATAGGAAATCGTAGCCAAATACTATTACCTACGGGCCGTTCTCTACGTTTAGTTCTATGATTTGTTTTCGTAGATAATACTATTTACCTACGATTGTGATATTTTTCGCTACGAATGTTTGTCTTAGAAATTAGTCAGATTTCTTGTAGTAAGGTTCACTGGGAGCCCAATGGCTGTGTGAGTCTAGTTCGACATAGAAAAACAAAAAATCTCAAAATACTTGTAATGCATAACAAGAATGATCATTGAACTCCCTCAAAATGATAGCTATAAGGTAGTGATGAAAACTCATCAGATCCACGCTGTCGAGTTCCCTAATGCTCTCCTTGACTCTTCCCTTATTTTCTCCTTCAAATGTTCTCCAAAATGGGCTCCTTTGATGAGAAAGTCACTTAGGGTTGCTTGGAGGTGGATGGTGATGAAGCACCCTCCCAAAACCCTAAGGATGGGTATATATACTCGGGTAAGTGTGGGGGTAAATGTGTGGATAAATCTTAGGCCGCACAAGCCTCAAATATCTTCAAAACACAAAACCCAAGCCTGTGCAGGCTGGTGTGCGGCCATATACAAGCCCGCACATACTTCTGGCAGATCTATGCGACTTGATGTGCAGGCTACACACTAGGCCACACAACTCTCTGCCAAAGCTGTGGGGCACTGTGCTGCCCACACAGTGGCCGCATAGCCCACTTGCTGTGCTGTGCAACTGGGTTTTGTGGCCTGTACAGAGCCCGCATAGGCTTATCTTTGGCTTGGTGAGGCTTGTCTAGATTTCATCTGAAGCTTATGCAAACTTCATTTCCTCACCAATTTTCTCTAAAATGACTGAAATATGGTTCATCCTCATATATATGGTATCTCACTGCCTTGAAATGAAATAAATACGTCATGTGCGTAAAAGGACATTGACATCAATCAAAAACACATGAAAGTGCAAAGAATTTATAAGTAAAACAAGGTGTATATAGACACTTATCACAAAAAGCACGGTTTCATCGCCCCCAGCACCACATGCTGAAGGAGCATGGTAGGGAAGCACGGGCATGCTTACCCTTATTCATTTTATTGGAAATCCCTTGAAAATATCTGTATAGTCACAGTGCTACATGCACGAGTGTGCTCTCTAAGCACGGTCGCAAGAGCAGGAGTGCTTGGGCCAGTGCATTTTGCTGGAATCACATGAAAGATTACTTCCCAGCCACTTGAACCAAGAACGGTCATCAGTACACCTATCAACATGGGTGTGCTTACATCGGGAAAGGATTATTTAAGCCCTAAAGTTATATTTCAAGGGGATCTTCTTCTTTCTTTTTTGAACGTGCTGGTGCACAGGCTTATTGAAGTAATAAATTTTACCCTGGTGAGTGGGTAGTTGTATCCACAGGGAATAGGGATTTAAGACACAAGAACTCACTATTTAGCTATGCGGTGTACGAAAAGTGAGAGTAGGATTAATGAGTGAGTGTGAAACCAATTAAAAAGAGACAAGAAATAAAATAGAAGATGGAAGGTAAGAGAGTGCAAGTAGGAGTAAATAGAGAAGGACAAGCAATGAGAAAATATGAGTACCTGGACAAGCCACCCCTAGGACTTATGCTTCTAGTGCAAGACAATGCTATAATACTTTCCTATTGATGTCAATTGAGTCGAGGATATCCTTAAACACACGGTCCCAAACCTAAGGTCAACCGTGACTAACCCCAACACTATACCCCGGCATTAGGTTTTCACTACGACCCTTGACTCTTGTTGACCTGTCAACTAAGCCGTAGGGGAGTCCGTCTTCCTAAGTCTCACACTACGTGGGATTGCTTTAAGTTCTAGGGATTCCTAGTGATAAACCCTGTTCCTATGTATAGTTCTAACCCTTTGGTCCAGGAGGAAGAACCCTAGTCTCAATTAAGCCCTGGTACTAGGATTCACTTCAACCCTTCACTTTGTTGCTCTTGCAACTAAGCCCCATGGGAGTTCCTCTCCTAGCACTTCACTCTATTTCGACCATTAAGAAATCATGGAACATGGAGGTAGGGAGAATCACACCGTAGGGGAAAAGGGGACGTTCCGCTACCTCACGACTCACCCTCTCTACCCTCTTCAATCTTAAGTAGTCTAACCCTATAGGAGTTATCACACCTCCAAAGGATAACCTAGATTATTCTCAACCCCAGTGTCACGGCTAAGGGAAAACAATTACAAGAAGCAATTAAGATTGAAACTCGAATTTATTCATCAATAATGGAAAAACATAATAACAATGTCAAAGAAACATAATAATCCTAGGGTTTACAAGTCCGAATACCCAGAAGGGGTTTAGCTACTCATGGAGCTATACAACTCCATCAAAATATGAAAGTAAACACAAATTGAAAGCATCAATGAAAACCCCCTTGTGTATGATGTGGCCTTTGTCTTGTGCGGCTGCCGGGCCTCGATGACGATACCGATAACGTGCTCTGAACCTCCACAAAGTCCTCTCCGAAACCCTAGCCGCGCTCTCCAGAAGTTGGGGAGAAAGATTGGTCAAAAGCTATGTATAAAGTCTCCAAATCAGGCTTTTATAATGTTGAGTCGCGGCTTTAAAATCGGCCTTATCGGGATTTCACACGGCAGTGTGGAATTTCCACATGCCCATGTGAAGTTGCTGATTTTCGGCCGACAGTGGACAGTAACTTGCTACAGTGCTAGCGATAATACTGCTGCAGTACTCGCCGAAAACGCTCCCAAATTCACCGTTCTTCATCGAGGCCATTGAATTGGGCACACAATCAATGGTAGATCGTGCCGATTGCTTCAAATCTCCTTCTTGGTGAAGTTCTCCTAAACTACATGAGCTAGACTTATTGTGAGCGTGACTGCCCTTGTGCCCCTCCAAAGGAAGTTGGTACACACTCACAAGTCTAGGCTCGTGCCTTATTCCTTGCTTGATCCGAAAACTCCCCAATGATGGTAAACATGATCTAACTTTGTTCTTCTTCTTCAAATTAGCTCCACAAACCTACAATGCATAAAAGCACACAAATGCACATAATTTAGTGATAAAATCTGATAAAAGATATGCTTGTTGTAAGATAATAACGCTTCGCGATACTATAACACAAGCACTTATCAGGCATCCTTCGGCCTCGTTCAAGACCGGATTGTCAAGCCTTCTTTGACGCGATTATGAAGCACGAAGGGAGTCTAATGGATAATCTTTATTTCTCTTATTGCTTTTATATGATTGATTGTAGAACCATGAGGGCTAACCATAATTTGATGTCCTAGATTATCAACCTTGACATTAGTGAAGGGGTTTAATCAGCTTCGAGCCTTAAGTGAGGATGCATGTGATAAACACCTAAATGTATGTATTTTATATGTATAGATTTTGTACTATTAACTTGTATTTTGATGAACAAACGCCCTTTTTATGTTTAAATTGGTTTTATTTATGTAACAGGCCCAAAATAAGCCAAGGCGAGCTATGGAACATGTTTGGGAAAAAATTGGCATAAAAAATAGTGTTTTAAGGTTGTAGGCACTGTAGATGCACTGTAGCAGACGGATTATTTGAGCTAAAAAGACAGTAAGCCTCATGGGCATCCATGTACCCACATGGAGCCCGTAAGGCTCCGGTGGATTTGATTGTAAAGGGATCTAGGGCATCAATCAAAGGGTCTTTGGCCACCCTTTCTCCACCACCACCACCACCTAGGGCTTCAAATGGAGCCAGAGAAGGCAGATTTGAGGCACAAATCGAAGGGAGAAGAAGATCACACTCAAGGAAGAGCATCTAGGAGTTCGTCGGTTTCGATCCGGTGGATTCCCATCACCAATCTTCTAGTCAACACATCTTAGGCAGTTTTCTATGATTTTGATCATACTTGGTATGTATTTTGATATCTCTTCCTAATTCATGTTTGAAATAAACTCTCAAGGTCACCAGGCATCCGGTGAACCTTAGGATGAACTTGCTTGCATGGATGTTGTGATTTACTTCTAATGCATTTGGTTTGGTTTGTGGTTTAAGCTTTGTGTTCTTTGATGTGTTATTTTGCATGAGAACTCTGCAATTCAACTTCTAGGTTGTACTTGGTTGCGTGACCATCACCCTTGTACTAGACTACCTTAGCTTGAAAGGGATTCATGTATGAATATGCCATAACCATCGGGTATTTCATATCCTCTAACCATTAGGGTTAGACCTAGGTATTGAGTATCAGTCCTAATTAGAGATTTCTCTTGTTGTAATGCAATCACAGGAGGATTTGGTAGGGAGAGATTCCAGGCCAATACTTGTATGGGTTAGGGGTTATTGCCGTGACCATCGAGGTAACCTACTTTAGGATATCTCTTGGCCAAAAACCACTATTGCCTGTGTACTTCTAGCATCTTTCTAGTTTTAGTAGTCCCAAGGGGATCCTTGCTCAGGCCTCACACTTTCATCGTTATTTCCTTCCTTAATGTTCTAATGTGGTGAGCCTTAGTCTATTTGTTTTACTTTTTTGTTATTTTCTTACTTTATTTTAAACCTATATTGGGTAGACTAGATAGTGCCGTCTAGGGGGAAGTAATAGCAGCTCTTGGGACCTTAAGGAATACAACCCTTCGTGCTTGCGCGAGAGGTATTGCTTGATGACCCATGCTCTTGTGGATCTCAATCAATACATTATTAAACCTCCATAGGTGCCCACCACGGCCCAAGGAGATGTCCATTTAATCAATAGCACAATCAATACATTAGTCAAGGGGATTATCTGAGACATTGTCCTTCCAATTGCTTTCTTTACAACCAAAACCCTGTCTCTTCTTCCTTTCATTCTTTTTTTCTTCTTTAGTAGTTTTAATTAATGAAAATCCAATCTTTTGAATTGGTTATATATTAGGAAATAAACGAGTATCGAGAGCTTTTACCAGTCTTTGTTGATTCAACTACTCTATCCCATTGGGTACACTTTATTACTTGTATAACCCGTGCACTTATGGATACGTAAGAGTCGTATCATTTACCTTTTGACAGAGAGCTGGAGTTTGTCATCGACTTATTACCAAGTACAACACCTATTTTGAAAACACCCTATTTGATAGCACCTGTAGAGCTGAGGGATCTAAAGGCTCAGTTATAGGACCTAGCAGACAAAGTGTTCATCAAACACAGTGATAAGTGCTTGTGTTATAGTAATGCGAAATGTTATTATCTTACAATGAGCATTATCTTTATCAGATTTTATCGCTAAATTGTGTGTATTCGTGTGCTTTTGTGTATTGTAAGTTTGTGGAGATAATTTGTAGGAAAGGAGCAAAGTTAGATTGTGTTTGCCATTGTTGGTAAGTTTTCGGACGAAGTAAGGAACAAGGCATGGGTCTAGATTGTGGGTGTATGCCAACTTCCGTTAGAGGGGCACATAGGTAGTCACATTCACAATAAGTCTAGGTCGTTTTAGCATAGGAAAACTTCACCAATAAGAAGATTTGAAGCAATCGGCACAGTCTACCATTGATTGTATACCCAATTTAATGGCCTCGATGAAGAACGATGAATTTGGGAGTCTGTCGGCAAAAGAACCGTAGCAGTACTGTAGCAAGCTACTGTAGCAAAAGCGTTGTAGCAAGTTACTATTCACAGTTTGTCGAAAATCAGCATTCTAGAAATTTCAAACGGGCGTGTGGAATTTCCACACGGCCGTGTGAAATCCCAATTCAGCCGATTTAAAGTAGCGACTCAATATTATAAAAGACCGTTTTGGAGACTTTTTCTATCGGTTTTTGCCAATCTTTTCTCCCACTTCTGGAGAGTTGCGTCTAGGGTTTCGAAGAGGACTTTGTGGAGGATCGGAGCGCGTCATCTGCATCATTATCGACGTCTAGCGGCCGTGCAAGACCACGGCCACACCATACGCAAGGGGGTTTTCATCTATGCTTTCAATTTGTATTCCTTTTCATATTTTAATGGATTTGTATATCTCCAGAAGGAGCTAAACCCCTTGTGGGTATTCGGACTTGTAAACTCTAGGATTATTATGTTTCTTTGACATTGTTATTATGCTTTTCCATTATTGATGAATAAAATTGAGTTTCAATCTTAATTTCATCTTGTAATTGTTTTTCCATAGCCGTGATACTAGGGTTGAGAACAATCTAGGTTATCCTTTGGAGGTGTGACAACTCCTATAGGGTTAGACCACTTAGGATTGAAGAGGGTTGAGAGGGTGAGTCATGAGGTAGTGAAACGTCCCTTTTCCACTCCGGTGTGCTTCTTCCTACCTCTATGTTCCATGATTTCTTAGTGGTCAAAATAGAGTGAAGTGGTAGGAGATAAACTTCACTGGGGCTTAGTTGCGCGAGCAACGGAGTGAAGGGTTGAAGTAAATCTTAGTGCTGGGGCTTAATTTAGACTAGGGTTCTTTCACCTGGACTAAAGGGTTAGAGCTATACACAGGAACAGGGTTTATCACTAGGATTCCCTAGAACTTAAGGCAATTCCACACAGTGTGAGGCTTAGGAAGACGAACTACCCTAGGGTTTAGTTGACTGGTCAACAAGAGTCAAGGGTCGTAGTGAAACCTAATGCCGGGGCATAATGTCGGAATTAGTCACGGTTGACCTTAGGTTTGGGGCCGTGTATTTAAGGAATTCCTCGACTCAATTAGCATCAGTAGGAGAGTATAATAGCATTGTCTTGCACGAGAAGCATACGTCGTAGGGGTAGATTGTCCGGGTACCCAACTTTATTCATTGATTTTCCTTCTCTATTTGCTTTTTCTTGCACTCTCGTACCTACCACACTTCTCTTTTAATTCTTGCCCTTTATAATTGCTTTTATACTCACTCATTGATTCTCTTCACACTCACCGTACATCGCTTAGCTAAATAGTGAAATCTTGTGTTTTAAATCGCTATTCCCTGTGGATTCGACTACACACTCATGAGGGTAATGATAAGTGCCAAAATACATCATGTTTTAGCTATGATGTTCTTGTACATTCATGCAACTTATGTGTATTTTCGATGAGTTTTTGCGCACTTGATGTTTTATTTTCATTTCAGGGTTTCGAGGACCAAGTGCGCAAGTTTCGACCGTATTCATGTCATTCCGGGGAAGATTGAAGAAGAAACGAAGAGTTGGAGCACCCTGGAAGCCGACGCGCCGCACACGGACACATTTTCTCGGCCGTGTGCGGCCACTGTGCGGCCCGCACAGTGGCCGCACAAGGGAGACAGAGAGGTGTGCGGCCAGTGTGCGGCCCGCACACTGGCCGCACAGCACAGCCAGAAGGCTGTGCGGGCACTGTGCGGCCCGCACAGTGCCCGCACACCTTCAGGCTATATATGCTTGTTCTGAAGAGTTTTTGAGAGGAAATTGGGTTCTCATCCGGCCTCCACTTGTCCTAGACTTCATTTCACCATTTCTTGAGGGATTTTGGAAGGATTTTCGGCTAGATTCGAAGGAGAGAAGAAGGGGAAGACGTTGAGAAGCTTCATAGGGCTCGCCGGCGCGGATCCGACGAGCTACGCCTTCAACCCTAGTCGACATCTTCGAGGGGGTTTTTCTTGTTTTTATTGGATGGAATTGTTGTATGATGAGCTCCTTAGTTTTGTGATGTTGAACTAAACCTCACAAGGCCGCCGGGCTCCCGGTGAACCTTGGGAGGAGACTTTGTATGAATGACCTATATTTTGCTTTAAATGAATGTGTTAGTTTGATTGTTTGGTTTTAATTCATCATCATGTTGTTCATTCTACAATGGATGGATTCCGTAGAATTGATTTTGAATGATACTTGTTTGGCGGGATGCTAGCTTGTATTAGGTCCTTTGATGAGTTAAAGAGGGTAACATGTATTAATACACCGGAGGTTCCGGGTGTTAATAGCCTCCCGCGCGATTAGGGTTAATTTAGCCGAGAGCGTGCATTAGATTAACCCTAATCAAGACTCCTTGTTCTCATTGACATCGTAGGGGTATTTTCTGGATAGAGAAACCCGTACTGGATTAGGGCTACACTACGGAGGTTCCGGGGTAGTCGACATCCGAGTCTAGCGGACCGAAACCAAGCCAACCCTAGTTTTATAATTATCTTGGTCATTCGTATTTAGTCTTCTCCCGGGGGAATCCTCGCCCGAGGCCTTCCATAATTATTGGATTCTTCATCTCTATTTTATTCCGGATTGAGTTTTATCTTATTTGCATTTCTTTACTTGTTTTTATTATTTTAATATTGCTTCAACCTTGTTTCGATCGACTAGAAAGTGACTCCCAAAAGGAAGTAATAGTAGATCTCGGGCCCTTGGGAATACGACCCTCCTCGTGAGGTTTATTACTTGACGACCCGTGCACTTGCGGCCGGGGAGTCGCGTGCTAGCTCTGTAGCTAGTCGCGCGCTCGCTCATCAAGTTTTTGGCGCCGCTGCCGGGGAACAACCGAGAATTCTAGGAAAACTTTTGGATCATTGCTCTAGTCATTTCGCTTTCATTTGTAATTATCCATCTTTTATTGTTTTTGTTTTCGTCATTTTTATATATTCACTAATATCTCTTTTGTCTTTTGTTTTCTCAGGCGTTTTGTGCATGACTCGTGCAAACCCCACTGGGTTTGTAGAGCCGAACGAAGAAATTGAACGCGTCATACACCAACGGTTGAGAGAAACTCAAGTGGGTTCCTCCTCGGGATCAGTTGCTGCACCTGAATCAGTTCCTATAGCTATGGCCGAAGAGAGAAGAACTTTGTCTGACTATGAGAGGCCACAGTTTACTGGGGGAGGGTTTAGTGTGCAAGCTCCGGCTGCCAGTGCAAGTAATTTCTATTTGGCTAGACCAATCGGCATGATACAGAATTCAGTGCAGTTCGATGGCTTGGCCGATGAGGACCCGAATGAGCACCTATCCCGATTCCTCCAAATGTGCTCAACTTTCAAAGTCAATGGCCTATCTGATGATGCAGCTAGACTCCGTCTTTTCCCATTCAGTTTGCGGGGCGCCGCTTACAGGTGGCTCACATCACTCGCCCCGGGTTCCATAAAGACATGGGAGGAGATGGTAAACAAGTTTATGGGCCGCTATTTTCCTCCAAGCAAGGCTGCTAGATTAAGGCAAGAGATCTCGGCCTTCAGTCAAAGAGATTCCGAAACCCTCTTTGAAGCTCATGAGAGATTTAAAGACCTCTTGAGAAAATGCCCACATCATGGTTTGGAAGCTTGGATGCGAATACAGATACTGTATAATGGCTTGAGCTACCAGAATCGTCAACTCATTGATGCCGCAGCCGGTGGATCCTTGAGTAGCAAATACCCCGAAGATGCCGAAGAATTAATTGAGAACATGGCACGAAATGAATCACATTGGGGTTCAAGGGCAAAACTGACTCAAGCTCGAGGGGTTCATGAAATCGACAGTAAAACCGCTCAAGATGCGAAGCTCGACGCACTAGCGAAGCAAGTGAGTTTGCTTATGTCCGAAAGAACCGAGCGTTCGAGCACAAGTGTCAAGCAAGTGATGAATTGTGGAACTTGTGGAGGGGGACATGATGTTGCTAGTTGCCCCATTTCAGTCCCCGATGTCACCCCACTCGAACATGTTGACTATGTGAATCAGGGGCAAAAATTTTAAGGAAACCCCTATGGTGGAACATACAACCCCGGGTGGAGAAATCACCCAAATTTCAATTGGGGAAATCAAGGCCAACAAAAATTTACGCAACCACCAGGGTTTCAGGCACAATCATCACAAGCACCTCCAACGGAAAGGAAATTCACTACTGAGGATGTCCTAGCTAAATACATGCAAATCACCGATGCAAGGTTGAACACACTTGAGACAACAGTGAGGAATATGCAAGCTTCAATCCAGGGCATCGAAAAACACTTGGGACAGATCGCGGCATCCATGGCGGAAAGAACACCGGGTAGTCTCCCTAGCAACACTGAGACTAACCCACGAGAACATGTGCAAGCTATCACTTTGAGGAGTGGTAGAGAGGTTGAGGTTCGGCCGACTCCTAGGCCAATTGATAACAAGGAAAAGAACGTGGTGAGAGGCACTTCCTCCGTAGGTGGGGATGAAGCTAATGACAGCCATGACAATTCAATTGAACCTCAAAACAAAGAGAAAAAATTGCTAGAGCACCAACCGAAGGTCCCCTATCCGGCAAGACTCAATCGGGACAAGGAGGACACTCAATTCAAAAAATTTTTGGAGATGATCAAGCAACTTCACATCAATCTTCCACTTGTAGAGGCCTTTTCTCAAATGCCAAAATATGCCAAGTTTATGAAGGAGTTGCTTACAAACAGGAAGAAACTTGAAGAAGCATCTACGGTGTCTCTAGGGGAGAGTTGTTCGGCAATTCTCCAAAGCAAATTGCCCGAAAAAATCAAAGACCCGGGTGGTCTAATTGTGGAGTGTCATTTTGGGGACTCGCTTGTAGAGAAAGCCCTTGCCGATTCCGGTGCAAGCATAAATGTTATGCCCTACAAGCTTTTCTTAAAACTGGGCCTTCAAGACTTAGAGCCGACGCGGATCACCATACAACTTGCGGACTGAACTGTTAGACGCCCGCGTGGCATTGTGAGCGATGTGATTGTGAAAGTTGGTGGTCTAGTTTTTCCGGCTGACTTTGTCATTCTTGATGTTGATGATGCTACTGAGGTCCCCATCATACTCGGCCGGCCCTTCCTTGCCACATCCCGTGCCCTGCTGGATATTCAAGACGGGAAAATGACCTTGCGGGCCGGGAATGAAGAAGCCACTTTTAAAATTCCCGAGGCAATGAAACACCCCAAGGAGCTTGATGACACTTCTTATGCACTCGATGATACAGAGTTACTAGTTCAAGATTGTGTGCATGAAGTCCTTATGATGACCCCCCTTGATGAATTCTTACAAGATGTTGTTATTGAGGAGGATGAGACACAAAAGAAGGCACAAGAAGACCCTCCTCATATATTTCCGGATAAGTCACAAGGGAGAAGTAAAGGAGAGCGCTCGTGGAAGCGAGCATGGAAAAAAATAACTCCCAAGGTCAACAAAGCAAACAAGAATTCTCATGACGAGGTACACACAGCATGTTTCGTCGACCTAGGTATGCACAACATCGATTCCCTCCTCTCCTTAAATTTGCCGGTTGGATCATCATTTGCATCCATTGGAACTTCAGGTAAAACTTTTTCTTTTAAACCACCATGAGTTGAGAAACTTGAACGTCAGGCTCGTGACGCTAAACAAGCGCTTGTGGGAGGCACCCCATGAATTTTTACAATTCCGTACTTTTCAAATTTCGTATTTTTGGTCATGCTATGTTTGGGGTGTAAGCTCTCCGTTTCATCCGTTCTTGGTATGTTTTTAGTGTGTATGTCCTTGTTTCCTTCCCATCTCTGTGAATTCCCGTTTGTTTTATGTTTATATACATATATCCTTTGTCCGAGATGAGTTTTGTTGCGTTTGTAATGTCGAAGACGTGTTTTAGGGTTGGAGATAGCCGTTTCTGCATTTTTTTTCAGGGCTCTGTGCGGCTACTGTGCGGCCGCACAGAGGCCGCACACCCCTGGCAGAAGGGTGTGCGGCCCGCACACCACCCGCACACTGGCCCCAGTTTTGCTGCTGTAATGCTCTTCTTTCCGGCTTTTCTCCACATTTTCGCGCTTGTTTTGATCATACCACATCCCTCGCATCGTTTCAACGTTAAAAATATTTTCAAAACTCAATTTATTCGCATACCTTCGCGTTGTTTCCACTTCACTCATTTTTCTAAACTCGTGTTCGCGCATTTTAGCGTGTTGCCATGGCTTGATCTTTATTTTTCGAGACGTAGGTCAACTTTCTGATCGAGCCCGTTGGAGGAGACACAGAAGACTTTGAGCGGCTTCATCAGTCCTTTCACTCCGAGAGCTCACTTTCGCTTTCATTCCTTGTTTCTTTTCTTTGTTTTTGTGTGGTTGATGGATGCTTGTAGGTAGACCAAGACGTCCATTTTTCTTCCTCTCCACTTCGCTTGTAGCCATGGTGATGGTCACCCCGAGCTCGTGCCTTGCAAAGCTCATTACCAATTTCTCGGGGAAGTTCATGACACCACCCTCTTTATTTTCCATGCATAAATTTTTCTGTACTGCTGATCAATGTACATTGAGGGCAATGTACTGCTTTAAGTGGGGGTGGCTATGCATGTCTGATCTTCGTTACTTGTTTCGTGAACTTGTATGAAAATTTTTGATAATTCTTGACTTGTTGCATGATTGTAAACCTAGGATGGCGTACTTAATTGTGATTGTATTATAGCTCGAAATCATGATAAATGCTAAGCTTTTTATGACCCTGCACACTTGAGATTTTCATGTCATTCTAGGCAATTCTCGCACTATTCCCTTAGGTAGAACCCTGGACATCTAGGCGAGGAACCACAGCACTTTCGTGACCCTCTTAGTTGCTAACCCATACTAGTGGTTTCGCGCCTTGACGTGTTATAATACCTTCTAATAGGGTTTTAAGGACCTTCTTCTTGTTCTTTTTTGCAATACGGTCGAAAAAAAAAAAAAAAAAAAAAAAAAAAAAAAAAAGAGGCAAAGTGAATAAAAATGTGGACAGTGCTCCTCTGTCCTAATAGCGAAGTAACCTGGGGTTCTGGCTCCTAACCAGAGTGTTCCTCTCGCCAAAAGCTATAAGGACATGAGCGCGTTTACATGAATGTGCAAAGCTCCAGGTAATGTGGATTTGCAGTTCATGTTAGTCCCGGAAAAGAAAAAGATAAACATATTGCGTACAGAAAAATAAATTTCGACCGGTTATTGTTTGAAAATAAAAGGAAGGATCCTTACGACTCTACTAGAAGTATTTCTACCACCTCAAGGCCGTATTCCACTAGGTGGCGTGAATTGCTTCAAGAAGTGGTCCTCGGGGTCCTGTCTACCTTGTTTGGACTACAGGACTTCGAACTAGGGGATTTGCACACACACAGCACGACACGGCCAATGAATGCGTGAATCATCTCAAGTGGTCTTTGCTTAATATTTTGAGTTTCACTTTGGCTATGATACTTCCATCTCTGGCTGGAGGTTATGTATTTTGTCACTTATGATTATCTCTGGTTCTCCATGTCCGTTTGCTTGGGGACAAGCAAATGCTTAAGTGGGGGGTATTTGATAAGTGCCAAAATACATCATGTTTTAGCTATGATGTTCTTGTACATTCATGCAACTTATGTGTATTTTCGATGAGTTTTTGCGCACTTGATGTTTTATTTTCATTTCAGGGTTTCGAGGACCAAGTGCGCAAGTTTCGACCGTATTCATGTCATTCCGGGGAAGATTGAAGAAGAAACGAAGAGTTGGAGCACCCTGGAAGCCGACGCGCCGCACACGGACACATTTTCTCGGCCGTGTGCGGCCACTGTGCGGCCCGCACAGTGGCCGCACAAGGGAGACAGAGAGGTGTGCGGCCAGTGTGCGGCCCGCACACTGGCCGCACAGCACAGCCAGAAGGCTGTGCGGGCACTGTGCGGCCCGCACAGTGCCCGCACACCTTCGGGCTATATATGCTTGTTCTGAAGAGTTTTTGAGAGGAAATTGGGTTCTCATCCGGCCTCCACTTGTCCTAGACTTCATTTCACCATTTCTTGAGGGATTTTGGAAGGATTTTCGGCTAGATTCGAAGGAGAGAAGAAGGGGAAGACGTTGAGAAGCTTCATAGGGCTCGCCGGCGCGGATCCGACGAGCTACGCCTTCAACCCTAGTCGACATCTTCGAGGGGGTTTTTCTTGTTTTTATTGGATGGAATTGTTGTATGATGAGCTCCTTAGTTTTGTGATGTTGAACTAAACCTCCCAAGGCCGCCGGGCTCCCGGTGAACCTTGGGAGGAGACTTTGTATGAATGACCTATATTTTGCTTTAAATGAATGTGTTAGTTTGATTGTTTGGTTTTAATTCATCATCATGTTGTTCATTCTACAATGGATGGATTCCGTAGAATTGATTTTGAATGATACTTGTTTGGCGGGATGCTAGCTTGTATTAGGTCCTTTGATGAGTTAAAGAGGGTAACATGTATTAATACACCGGAGGTTCCGGGTGTTAATAGCCTCCCGCGCGATTAGGGTTAATTTAGCCGAGAGCGTGCATTAGATTAACCCTAATCAAGACTCCTTGTTCTCATTGACATCGTAGGGGTATTTTCTGGATAGAGAAACCCGTACTGGATTAGGGCTACACTACGGAGGTTCCGGGGTAGTCGACATCCGAGTCTAGCGGACCGAAACCAAGCCAACCCTAGTTTTATAATTATCTTGGTCATTCGTATTTAGTCTTCTCCCGGGGGAATCCTCGCCCGAGGCCTTCCATAATTATTGGATTCTTCATCTCTATTTTATTCCGGATTGAGTTTTATCTTATTTGCATTTCTTTACTTGTTTTTATTATTTTAATATTGCTTCAACCTTGTTTCGATCGACTAGAAAGTGACTCCCAAAAGGAAGTAATAGTAGATCTCGGGCCCTTGGGAATACGACCCTCCTCGTGAGGTTTATTACTTGACGACCCGTGCACTTGCGGCCGGGGAGTCGCGTGCTAGCTCTGTAGCTAGTCGCGCGCTCGCTCATCAGGTAATATTATTACTGCGACAACCCGTGCACTTGCGGTACGCACTCGCTTGGGGTGTGTCAAAGTTTTTGGCGCCGCTGCCGGGGAATAGGCGTATTTTAGATACTTGATTTTTGCTATTTTAGCTATTCACTTCATTTTCTATTTCACATTTTCTTTATCTATCATCATTCTTATTTGCTTTCTTTCATTTGTTTCTGGCTTCAGGTTATGACCCATGGGAACCCTTCAATTCTTGTTGAAGGAGACCTGAAAATTGGTAGACGAACTGATGAGTGCATATTATATCATATTTCTTAACCCCTATTATAGTCCTGTCTTTGTCTTTAAGTATATTTAATACTGGAATTGGTGCTATTTAAGGTATTTTATTCCGTGTGTAGGAATCTGGGGCCCGAGTCAATTTGGTGTGAAACCGAGGGTGTTTCCCACGTGTGCAGTGACCAATAGTTCAGAAACGGTTGACACGGGCATGACACGCTCGTGCCCCAAGTACTACAAGTCCCGGCCTGGAGTGTAGAAGAGTTGAAATCCTGACACGGGAGTGTCCCAGGCAGGACACGGTCACCACACGCCCGTGCCCCAAGTGTTGCAAATCTCAGGAGACGTTCCCTCATGAACAACACGGGCACGGTGCCTAGCACACGGTCGTGTGCGAGGTGACACGGGGGACACATGGCTGTATTCCAAATGCTGCAAATCTCTGGAGTTTCACCTCTGGATTCTCGTGTAGAGTTCACGGTCGGGACACGCCCGTGTCGGGCCCCGAATCAGCCTTTTTAACTCTCGAAATTAGGGTTATTTCTCATCTTTTGTTCGGTGATTCATCTCTCCACCGGCAAGATGTTGATGAGATCGAAGATCAAGCTTCACTAAACTGCCTAAGGAGATCAAGGACTAGTAGTTGGCATAGCAAGAGGTGGAGTTGGCGCAAGGACACTACAAGGGAGGCCATCTTGAGTATTGAAGGGGGTTCTTTCTCTCTTGCTTTGTTCTATCTTTTGCCTTACCTTGTGTACCTACCCTCAGGGGCCAACTGGCCATAGTGCCTTGGTTGTGGACAATTGACAGACTGTATTACTTGTTCACTCATTGTATTTGACTATGGAGTTCTAATTGATGCTTGTGTTTAATCTTGTATTGCATAACTGTAGTGTGTTTGGAGTGCATAGTTGTTAGGTTGTCCTAGCAAAACTGCGGTGTATCTTCGAACACATAGATGCAATATTGCTTTTGAGCACACACAAATGTCATTGGAATGTACCGAGGTAGTCAACTAGGATGAGATAGTGTGCATGAGTCATTAGAGACTTCCGTAGGGATTTACTCTTGTGATTGTTGAACACTTAGTCCTAATCTCCTCCATTATCATCACCATTACCTTTTATTCATTGTTATGTTGAACACACACCTTTTCTACTTGTTTCACTAGACATCAAAGGATCAATGAGTACTTTAAGTGCAGTTCCCTGAGGTTCGACAACCTTACTCTTAACTGAGTACCACTTTATTACTTCTTGCGACCCGTACACTTGCGGAGAGCGCATCAAGTTTTTGGCGCCGTTGCCGGGGAGCTGGTCACTTTTAGGAAAATTAGGAATTTGTTGATCTAGTGTGTGAATATCGTATGTCTTTGTGAATACTTCATTTCAAATTCACCTAATCGTTAGTGGTATCGATTTCGTTGCAGGATAAAGGCATTTGCGCCATGGATGAATTATTGGCTACTTTGCATAGTTATTCACTTAATTCCGACCAAGTAGAGGGACTTGGAGAAGTGTATAGTGAGAATGAGCTCTCTGATTTGGTTGCAAACTTTTGCAGTCAAACCGATCAATGGAATGAGTTTGTGAGTGTGGCTACGGGACAGTATGAACAGGACCAATCGGTCGACTTGGTTCCTACACAGGTTTTGGAAATAAGTGGTGGGCATGTTGAAGACTTGAGCCAGGAACAGTTGAGGCATGGAATAAGTGGCGCTCCCCCTCTCCCGGTCACCGAGGACGCAGAAAATAAACCGGGATCATACTTATCCTGTCTTCTTGAACTGGAACTCAAGGAGCTACCGGCACATTTGGAATATGTGTTTTTGGATGACAGCTCTCGGTCACCAGTCATTATTACCTCTACCCTGGATGATGAACAAAAGAAGAAGCTGGTCAGTTTACTGCGGCCACACAAGAAAGAGATAGCTTGGAGCATCTCGGACATCAGGGGCATCAACCCCTCTTTTTGCACACATAAGATCTTGATGGAAGAAAACAGTAAGCCCAAGGTGCAACCTCAACGAAGATTGAACCCTCACATGATGGAAGTTGTAAAAAAAGAAGTAAAGAAACTGTTAGATGATGGTATTATCTTCCCTATTTCTGATAGTCCGTGGGTAAGCCCGGTCCAGGTGGTACCAAAAAAAGGAGGGACAACAGTTATTTCAAATGAGAATAATGAATTGATTCCTTCCCGACCAGTAACAGAGTGGCGGGTTTGCATTGACTATAGGAAATTGAATGACGCGACTAGAAAGGATCATTTTCTGTTACCGTTTATTGACCAAATGTTGGAACGTCTTGCTGGTCATCAATATTATTGTTTTTTGGACGGTATGTCAGGGTACTTGCAAATTCTAGTAGCACCTGAAGACCAGGAAAATACAACATTTACTTGTCCTTACGGCACATTTGCCTACAGGCGAATGCTGTTTGGGTTATGCAATGCCCCGGCTACTTTCCAAAGATGCATGATGGTAATTTTTTATGAGTTCATCGAGGACTTCATGGAGGTTTTCATAGATGATTTTTCAGTATTTGGCAATTCCTTTGATGGTTGCTTAGAGAATTTGATGAAGGTCCTTACAAGGTGTGAAGAAACTAATCTCGTCCTAAACTGGGAAAAATGCCATTTTATGGTACGCGAGGGGATCGTCTTGGGGCACAAAATTTCGTGTGCCGGAATTAAAGTAGATAAAGCGAAATTGGGCACCATTGAGAAACTTCCTCCACCTTCTACCGTCAAAGACATTCGTAGTTTCTTGGGACACATGGGATTCTACAGAAGGTTCATTCGGGACTTCGCAAAGATCTCTAAGCCGCTGACAAAACTTTTAGAGAAGGACATGCTGTTTGATTTCAATTCTGATTGCCTTTCATCTTCTCAATGCCTTAAAACAAAACTCCTTAGTGCACCAATTGTGAAGGCTCCTGATTGGAATTGACCGTTTGAACTCATGTGTGATGCAAGTGATTGGACTATTGGAGTAGTGTTGGGACAGCGATATGAGAAGCATTTTCACCCAATTTACTATGCTTGCAAGATATTGACACCTGCTCAGGGGAACTACACAACTACAGAGAAGGAGTTGCTTGCTATTGTCTACACTTTCGACAAATTTTGTTCCTACTTGGTGCTCTCTAAGGTTATCGTGTACACCGATCATGCTGCCATCCGCTATCTTCTTTCGAAGCTGGACACTAAGCCATGATTGATCTGATGGATCTTACTGCTGCAAGAGTTCAACTTGGAAATTAGAGATAAGAAGGGTTCTAAAAATGTAGTAACAGATCATCTATCACGCATCATACATCGAAATCAGAATGAAGTTAAGCAGTAAATCAACGAGGTCTTTCCTGATGAGCATCTCTACTTGGTTCAGGTTAGGCAGAACTACAATGATGACCCCCCTTGGTTTGCTGATCTTGCTAATTATCTTGTTGGGCGAGTCATCTCCTTTCACTTCACATATCAACAAGGAAAGAAGTTTCTTTCTGACAGCAAGCACTATTTCTGGGAAGATCCTTTCCTTTATCGGTTGTGCGCTGACTTAGTCGTCCGCCGTTGTGTATCACATTTGGAAGGATGGAAAATTTTAGAGCATTGTCATTCAGGTCCTGCGGGTGGACATTTTAGTGCAAATCGAACGACTGAGAAAGTGTTGGAAGCAGGTTTCTTTTGGCCAACAATCTTCAAGGATGCATATGAGTATACCCGAATGTGTGACCGGTGTCAACGAGGCGGTAATCTGTCTAAATTGGATGAAATGAAGCAAACACTTAACCAACAATGTGAGGTTTTTGATGTGTGGGGTATTAATTTTATGGGGCCTTTCCCGACCTCTAATGGGAACAAGTTTGTGTTGGTGGCAGTGGATTATGTATCCAAATTGGTAGAAGCGTAGGCCCTCCCTTCCAATGACGCTCGGGTTGTAGTCAAGTTCCTTCGAAAGCTTTTTACTAGATTCAGGACACCTCGGGCAATCATCAGCGATCGAGGCACACATTTTTGTAACTCACAGTTTGAAAAGGTTATAAAGAAATGTGGTATTACTTTTCGTGTCGCGACAGCTTATCACCCCCAAACAAGTGGTCAAGTAGAGGTCATGAACCGCGAGTTGAAAAGGATTCTTGAAAAAATCGGTCCAGTACAACAGAAAGGATTGGTCGAAAAGATTAGATGATGCTTTGTGGGCTTACTGAACGGCATACAAGACATCTACGGGGCATACCCCTTTCCGTCTAGTTTATGGCAAGGCTTGTCACTTACCGGTGGAATTGGAGCATAAGTCGTACTGGGCACTGAAACTGTTGAATCTTGATATTGATGATGCCCAGAAGAAACGGAAATTTCTGCTAAATGAACTAGATGAACATAGATTGGCTGCTTGTGACACTTCTTGGGCTTACAAGGAAAAAGTTAGGAGGATCCCCGACACTCGGGTGAAGAGATAAACACTTCCAAGTGGGAGATTCAGTTCTCTTATTTAATTCGCGAATGAGGCTCTTCCCAGGTAAACTGAAATCTCGATGGACTGGGTCTTACACAGTGTCACAAGTTTTTCCCCATGGTGCAATTGAAATTTCTCATCCTCAAACTGGAATTTTCAAAGTCAACGGGCATAGGTTGAAACATTATTTAGTCAGCGAGGGATCACCTTAGGTCAACGTGGGTACATCTTTCCTTCTTCATACACCATCGGACTGATATTTAATACTTGCAGGTACATCAAGCTAGTAACGTAAAATAAGTGCTCCTAGGAAGGCACCCCTAGTCATCATCGTTTTTGTTTTGTTTTGTTTGGGCATTGGGAAATCCTACCATTTTGGTTGATCTTCTGCCACCTCGTGGAATAGTCTTGTGAACATTTCATCGCTTCCGTCTAGCTAGGATTATTTTGTGGTCAGATGCCTTGAGTAGCTCTGGATGTTCATTTTTGGGAGTCCGACATGGTCGTGATACGTCCATGTCACATTTCTCGCACGGTTCACGTTCTGATTACAAGGTCCTGTTTTTCATTTGGCTTCACAAGAGAGGTTCCCCTGGGTTTTCCAGTATCATGGACACGCCCATGGCGAGCGTGCCCAACGCATTAACACTGGCACTGATTCCCACTGTTAACACGGCCGTGTCGTACCCCCGTGTACGAAAGCGGACCATCACGCCGGTCCGTTTGCGACTCTCTCTCCCTTCTTCATCATCCTTCTCTTCCTCTTCTTCTTCCATTCTCTCGTCCACCTCTCAACACTGGCAATCACACCCAGCTTAACCCTCTAATTCCGTCTCCGGCTCTATATCTTTGTCTCCAGTAATGCTTTTCTTCTCCAACCATTCCCTTTCGGTTTTGCCATTTCTAGGGTTTCCTTTCCCATATCTCGTGTTGGTCGATTTTCCTTCTTTCCCTTGTCTCTTCCCATTACATTGTATTTTGCTATATTTGTGTTGGCGCGTTTTTGTTAATTTGTTTTTCATTGTTTGAATTATGAACCACGGTCTTGCGCTTCGTCTTTGTTCTGTCGCCTTGTCATTCTCGTAACACGACCGTGTTATTCCCATTACCAGTGATGACATGGTCGTGCCACCTCTTCTTCCTTGGAGTTTCTAATCCGTTAACTTGGTGTTGTACAGGTCATGTCTCGATCTTTTCTTATGCCCGCGCAGGTCCGTCGCGAGTGCCATGCCAGACTCTCCACTCGCTCCTTTGGCACAATTCGCACCATCGATTGGGGTGCACTCGATCGTGCTCAGCTCCGCGGGGAAGTGGAGTTCTTGCTTTTGGTGGGCAGTTGGATGTCTCTTATTACTGTCACCGAGCATGCTTTCTGGGACGTCGCTCTTGAATTCCTTTCCACTTTTGTTCGGCGCAGGCTGTGTTGGGACGATCCAGCTGCACTCGCTTTTCAGTTCCGGGGGCGAGAGTACCACCTGAGCTACACTGAGCTCACAGTGTTTATGGGCCTGTACTAGCCAGCGTTCACACAGTCCAAGGTTTATCGTGCCCTCCAGTCTCCACCGGATTACCGTATTCCTGCTTCCGCTAGTTGAAGGCACTATGCTCCCTCAACCGTCCTTTCCGGCCAGGGCACACTCCCGCTTCATTTCTAAAATAGCGGGCGCTACGGTACGTTCATGCGCTGCTCGCCGGCACCATCACGGGCCGGTCGCGGAGCATAAATACTATTTCTGGAGCGGAGTTTGATTACTTGCTGGGCATGGAGCTTGGCCTTCCCTGTCATTTGGGTTCGGTGGTGGCCTGCGCCTTTCACCGTCAGTCCTCTGACTCTCGGATTTCTTACCTCTTCGCGGTCCCATTTATTACCAGATTATTACGCGGGATGGGCCTTCTGGGGGATGAATCCCAGTTAACTCGTGCCGGAGGCTGCTATCCTTTTTCTTTTGCCAGCCTTACTCAGCTGCGTCTACTTCCCCCGGGACCTTTGCTTCAGGACACGACCCTCGATGCAGCCCCCATCACGGACTCAGACATTCTGTGGCTGCAAGCGAGTCTCCAGCTCATCGCTGATCATCTGGGGGTCAGTTTGTCCACTCCGCCATTTTCACCTGATCATTCACCTCGTGCTCACTTTATCCAGCTGGTCCTTCGGCCCCGCCTACCGATGTTGCTCCTGTCCCTGTGCTCTCTGGTTCTGGTTCGGGCAGTGCATCAGATGATGAAGCTTCTAATGAGGGCGAGGCATCTAAGGACGACAGTGCCACCCCGTGATCCACTCCTGCAGCATCTATTTTTCATTTCCTGTTTTTCTGTTTTGTTGTTTACTATTTTTTGTTAGTCAAACTTTGTACTTTGGAAGTACAGTAGTAGGGGGACCCCCCTGCTTAACTGCCATTTTGATTTGCTTACTTTTCATTTGCCATTACCATATTTTATTGCACTATTTCACTTTTTGCCTCCTCATATCTCAGTTGTGTTTTGTTTGCTTGGAGTTAACTTGGCATTGCATCGAGAGTAGCTACATAACTCTTCGCAAATTGTTGTTTAGCACCCATGCGTGAGCGGCATCTTCACTCTCCATGCTCAGGGAAGATTTTCGCACCCTCACCCTTTCCTTTTTGTGTTCAATGATCACTCTATGTATGCTCTATTTCTACATTGGGGACAATGTAGATTTTAAGTGTGGGGGAGGGTTTCATGTTTGCATGAGTGTTGTATGCTTGTATAGATGAGCACCTTGCTAATGACAACCTGTGAATTGATTGTTTGACACGGTTTAAACGTAGGTGGATATGAGCATGTTAGGAGCCCTTTGACCTTCAATGTAGACCCTTCTCTACTTGCAAGACAAATATTAGTTCACTTTACCCCGAGTTGTGTGCCACTCATTTTGATTAAGTCTTGTATTGCAAAAAAAAAAAAAAAAAAAAAAAAAAAAAAACTGGAAAATCGGATCGGGATGCCCTACCAGTCGCTTTTTTGTGTAAATTATTGAGAAAAGATGGTAGAAAGAGCTATCACCCTATGTGGAGTGAAAGCCGCTCTTGAGTAGTCGAATTTTGGGCATTACACTTGTGCATTTGATGACCTACCGGGAGAAAAGGCTACCTCTAGGGTGTATGAAGCTACTACCCATTTCGTTGAGTGTAATTAAAGTAGGGTAGTTTTTGCCCACTCGAGTTTGTGGGGCTCATACTCTTAGGTCTTGCACACACACATGGTCTTGTAAGTAGAGGAGAGTCCTATATGAATTACGGGGTCTTCTAACTCTCAACGTTCCCCTTTTGTGTTAAGCTCTATCTTTCATGTGAGGTTGGAAGTTTGGCAATCATCTGTACTTCTTTGTATGTGTTTGTGTTGTGCTTGAGGACAAGCAAATGTTCAAGTGTGGGGGTATTTGATGAGTGCATTTTATATCATATTTCTTACCCCCTATTATAGTCCTGTCTTTGTCTTTAAGTATATTTAATACTAGAATTGGTGCTATTTAAGGTATTTTATTCCGTGTGTAGGAATCTGGGGCTCGAGTCAATTTGGTTTGAAACCGAGGGTGTTTCCTACGTGTGCAGTGACCAATAGTTCAGAAATGGTTGACACGGGCATGACACGCTCGTGCCCCAAGTACTGCAAGTCCCCGCCTGGAGTGTAGAAGAGTTGAAATCCTGACACGGTAGTGTCCCAGGCAGGATACGGTCACCACACGCCCGTGCTCCAAGTGCTGCAAATCTCAGGAGACGTTCCCTCATGAACAACACGGGCACGGTACCTAGCACACGGTCGTGTGCCAGGTGACACAGGGGACACACGCCTGTAAACCAAATGTTGCAAATCTTTGGAGTTTCAACTCTGGATTCTCGTGTAGAGTTCACGGTCGGGACACGCCCGTGTCTTGACTGTGTCGGGCCCCGAATCAACCTTTTTAACTCAAGGAGCTCTCTGATTTGGTTGCAAACTTTTGCAGTCAAACCGATCAATGGAATGAGTTTGTGAGTGTGGCTATGGGACAGTGTGAACAGGAGCAATCGGTCGACTTGGTTCCTATACAAGTTTTGGAAATAAGTGGTGGGCATGTTGAAGACTCGAGCCAGGAACCGTTGAGGCATGGAATAAGTGGCGCTCCCCCTCTCCCGGTCACCGAGGACGCAGAAAATAAACCGAGATCAGACTTATCCTGTCTTCCTGACCTGGAACTCAAAGAGCTACCGGCATATTTGGAATATGTGTTTTTGGATGACAGCTCTCGGTCACCAGTCATTATTTCCTCTTCCCTGGATGATGAACAAAAGAAGAAACTGGTCAATTTACTGCGGTCACACAATCAACTTTTAGATGCAGCGGTAGAAGGAACTCTAGGAAGCAAGACTCCTGGTGAAGCCCGGCACCTTATAGGAGAGATGGCGATGAATAGTTATCAATGGAACACAAGGGACTGAAAGAAGGTGGCCGGAATTCATGAAGTAGATGCAGTTACATCTTTGGCGGCACAGGTGGAATAATTGAGTAAGAAGCTAGATGCTCTAGCTTCACCAAGAGTTGCGGCCATCACTACTTGTAACGATTGTGGGGGAGGCCACTCTTCGAGCGATTGTCCTATTGCTATTGGAGGCACTAGTGTGGTGAAACAGGTCTATTTCGTTGGCAATGCATATAGAAGACAAGGCCAAGGCAACGCGTACAGTGGAACCTACAACCCAGGGTGGAAAAATCACCCGAATTTCTCATGGAGCAATCAAGTGCAGTCACAACCAAAGAACAATGCACCATTGGGATTTCAAGGTCAACAAGCACCAAACTTAGAAAGCCGAGTGACCGAGGTAAAGGGGAAGATGACCGATCTAGAGAAAGCCCTCACGAGGTTTGTTTCTTCATCGGATGCTAGATTTCAGTCAGTGGAAGCTACACTTCGCAATCACACTGCCTCTTTACAAAATTTGGAGAATCAAGTGGGGCAAATTGCGAAGACATTGGCAGAGAGACCCTAAGGTAGTTTGCCTAGTAATACGGAGACTAATCCAAGGGAGCAATTGAAGACAATTACCTTGAGAAGCGAAAAAGAGGTCGAGAGAAATTTCCCTCTAGAGAAGAAAAAGGAAGCACCAAAGGTCATGGAGGTTGAGGAAGAAGCATCAAAGAGAAAAGAGGCAGCATCCCTGCCCTACAAACCAAGGATTCCCTAACCTTCACAATTGAAGAACGACCAAGACAATGAACAATACAAGAAATTTCTGGGTATCTTGAAGCAATTGCACATCAACATACCGTTCACGGAGCCATTGGCCCAAATGTCCAAGTATGCGAAGTTAATGATGGATGATAAGTGTCTAAATGTATGTATTCTAGTATACTTAATTAGTACACTTTGCATGTATTTCGTTATGTTTTATGCCCGTTTGTAAGCTTAATCGAGTCATATTTGCTTTGTAGGGTAGGTAGAAGCCATGGAGATCGCGAGCATACATTTTGGGCAGAAAAGAGAAGAAAAACTTGGACGCGCACTGTAGCAGATCTACTGTAGACGAGGTAACGTAGTACATGTACTGTAGCAGGCACTGTAGCACCAGGGGTCTTCGAGCAAGAAAAATCCTGAGAACTTTGCCCAAGCCTCACGGCCCCATCTGCTACCCTATGAGGATCTCACGACCCAGTCTGCGACCCAGTAATGAGTTTCCAGCAAGAGTTGCCTATCCTTCACTACCCAGTTAACTGCCCAGTTAACCACCAGTTAACTACCCAGTGAGGCTCGGGATTTGGGGTTTCCTTGATCCAATCTACATCCATACGGCCCCTTTCACGGCCCGTATGCTTCGGGGTTATAAACTGGGAGTTCTACGGCTTAAGAGGGATTTTTGGCCGGTACATCAAAGAGGAGAACAAAAATACCTTTTGGAAGACGACGATTTGGAGCCAAAGAAGGGGGCAAGAGCATCACCAACAAGGGGAGAGCTTCACCATCAAGGGAGCAAGGTCCCAAGCCGAGGGGAAGCATCATTTGGAAACCCTTTGGATGAGGGAAGCATCATTCGGCCGGATCTCCACCTTCTCCTTCATCATTTCATCTAGGGAGTGTCATTTATGAGCTTTTTGAGTGATTTACTTTATCTTGTTGTTACTACTTGTATGATGGCACACTAGACCCCCGAGGCCACCGGATGTCGGTGAACCTTGGGGGGTTCATCATGTATTTTGGTTGATTTGCACTTAATATCATGTTTGGGTTGATTTATGATTTTGTTCATTGTGTTTCATGCCTAGAGATACCTCAAACGAGAAATCCGTAGCTCTTTATTGAGTTGTACATGTAGACATGACCTACTCACGTGTATTAGATCTACGATGAACAAAAAGGGGTTTCTTGTATTGGTATTACCGAGAAATTGGATATCAATAGCCCTCCGATGCATAAGGGTAAACTAGGGTTTAGGGTACCCTTATATTGGGATCTCCTTGTACTTAATGCAATCGTAGGAATACCGGTTAGGAAGAAATTCCAGTAGGTATTCGTATGGGATTAGGGTTCAATCGCCGAGAAATTGGGGTTGATCTAATCTTGAGATCCTTCGGTCTAAATCACCCAAACTACTCTTTTATTATTCATCCATGTTTCATGATGATCCCTCAAGGGGATCCACATCCACAAGCCTTCATTCATCGTTGTAGCACTTGCAACCATTGTGTTTGACTTTAAATTTGTTTATACATATTGGTCTTATTTCTTGCTTTAATTAGAGCACCAAAACCATGTTGAGATGTTAGGTTAGAAAATAGGTGATGAAGGAGTAACAGTAGATCCTTAGCCCCATGGAATACGATCCTTGTGCTTTTGCACTAGGTATTACTTGGCGACCCCGTACGCTTGCGGGATTCCTCTCACCAAAGGACCTCTTGACCAACAAGAGGAAATTGGAGGAGAGTGCATCTATAGTTCTTGATGCCAATTGCTCGGCCGTCTTGCAAAAGAACATGCCAAGTAAGAGAAAAGATCCCGGAAGTTTTATCATACCGTGCAACATTGGCAACTTGGGTGAAGAAATGGCATTGGCCGACTCGGGGGCAAGCATTAATGCCATTCCCTACACTTTCTTCCAAAAGCTAGGCTTGGGCGAGCCTAGACCGACTCGGATGGCACTTCAACTTGCGGACCGATCGGTGACGCATCCGAGAGGAATTATGGAAAACGTGTTGGTGAAAGTTGATAAGTACATATTTCCTGTTGATTTCATGTTGTTAGACGTCGATGAGGATGTCGAGGTGCCATTGATCCTTGGAAGGCCCTTCTTGCGCACTTCTAAGGCTCTTATTGACATGGACGGCGGGAAGCTCACATTGCGAGTTGGAGATGACAAGCTTACATACCGCCTCGCCGAAGCCATGAGACATTCCCTTGACTTTGATGATACTTTATTTTTTCTTCACAACACCGATGATCTAATTGATGATTATGTGCAGAAAATGTTGAACCCGAATCAATATGAAGGGTGGCCGGACCAAGACGTGGAGATCGAAGAAGAAGTACTTTCGCTTGGTCTAGTCGAGAAGGAAATCAAGCCGGAACCAGGACTCATGAAGAAGATGAGAAGGAAGATAAAGAGAGTGAAGAGGCACCACACGAAAATCCCTAAGGACAATGGGGCTGAGCAAGAACGGTGTAAGGGTGTTTCACCCTTGTGTGGTAACAAAATCGCTAACTCTCCCTCTACTCTACAAAAATTATGTTTTGCATGCTTTCAGGTTGTACGGTGATAAGTGCTTGTGTTATAGTACCGCGAAGCACTATTATCTTACAATGAGCAAATCTTTTATTAGATTTTATCACTAAATTATGTGCATTTGTGTGCTTTTGTGCATTGTAGGTTTGTGGGGTTATTTTGAAGAAGAAGAACGAAGTTAGGTCGTGTTTGCCATTGTTGGAGAGTTTTTGGACCAAGCAAGGAACAAGGCACGAGCCTAGACTTGTGATTGTGTGCCAACCTCCTTTGGAGGAGCACAAGGGCAGTCACATTCACAATAAGTCTAACTTGTGTAGCTTAGGAGAACTTCACCAAGAAGAAAATTTGAAGCAATCAGCACGATCTACCATTGATTGTGTGCCCAATTCAATGGCCTCGATAAAAAACAACGAATTCGGGAGCGTTTCGGCGAGTCACTGTAGCAAGTAATGTAGCAAAACATTGTAGCCAGCTACTATTCACTTTCAGCCAAAATTTAAGAAACCAGATAGTTCACACTGGTGTGTGGAAGTTCCACACGGCTGTGTGAAATCCCGATAAGTCTAATTTTAAAGCTGCGACTCAACGTTATAAAAGCCTGATTTGGAGACTTTTGACACATCTTTTTCCCAATCTTTCTCCCCAACTTCTGGGGAGCACGGCTACGGCTTTGGAGAGGACTTCGTGGGTGTTCGGATTGAGTCATCGGCATCGTCATCGATATCCGATGGCCGCATAAGAGCACGGCCACATCATACTCAAGGAGGTTTTCATCAATGCTTTCAAATCTTAATTGTTTCTTGTAATTGTTTTCCCTTAGCTGTGACACTAGGGTTGAGAACAATCTAGGTTATCCTTTGGAGGTGTGACAACTTTTATAGGGTTAGACTACTTAAGATTGAAGAGGGTTGAGAGGGTGAGTCGTGAGGAAGCGGAACGTCCCCTTTCCACTCCGGTGTGATTCTTCCTACCTCCATGTTCCATGAGTTCTTAGCGGTCGAAATAGAGTGAAGTGCTAGGAGAGAACTCCCTTGGGGCTTAGTTGCGCAAGCAACAGAGTGAAGGGTTGAAGTGAATCTTAGTGTTGGGGCTTAATTTAGACTAGGGTTCTTCCACCTGTACCAAAAGGTTAGAACTATACAGAGGAACAAGATTTATCACTAGGAATCCCTAGAACTTAAAGTAATCCCATGTAGTGTGAGGCTTAGGAAGATAGACTCCCCTAGGGCTTAATTGACAGGTCAACGAGAGTCAAGGGTCGTAGTGAAAACCTAATGCCAGGGCATAGTGTTGGGGTTAGTCACGGTTGACCTCAGATTTGGGACCGTGTGTTTAAGGATATCCTCGACTCAATTATCATCAATAGGAAAGTATAATAGCATAGTCTTGCACTAGAAGCATAAGTCCTAGGGGTAGCTTATCCGGGTACCCTATTTCATCCATTGCTAGTCCCTCTCTATTTACTTATTCTTGCACCCTCTTACCTTCCATCTTTCTATTTTATTTCTTGTCTTTTTATATTTGCTTTTATATTCACTCATTGATTCTCTTCACACTCACCGTACATCGCTTAGCTAAATAGTGAGTACTTGTGTGTTAAAACCCTATTTCCAGTGGATTCGACTACCCACTCATTAGGGTAATTTTTGGCGCCGTTGCTGGGGAATAGGCGTATTTTTTATACTTGTTTTTGCTATTTTAGCTATTCATCATTCATTTTTATTCACCCTTTCTTATTCTTCCGTCATTCTTATTTGTTTTCTTTTGTTCTATCTTACTTTTTCTTGCGAGTAGCCTAAATGGAGATTGATCCAGTCATTGAGCTATATTTTCAAGTTGAAACTCTAAGTAAAAAGGCTAATAGAGTTTTTGCTTCACAACAACAGAGCAATCCATGCTATAGCACATATCATCCAAATGAGAGGAGCTACCCAAATTTTTTATGGAATAGTGATGGACAACATTGGGAAGCACCTCAAGAGCAATTTCAAACGGATGAGATACTTGAGGAGGATGCACCTCAATGGAAAAAAGTACTAGCTGACTTTATTGAAGCATCCAATGCCTCTTGCCAAAGTATGGAAGATACACGAAAGTGTCATGAAGCCTCCTATAACAACCTTGAGCATCAATTAGGATGGATACTTGACACACTCTCCAAGGAAAATGATGTGTTTAAGCAAGCAACACAAGTTCCTTGTAGAGATGATGTGGTAGTGAACGATAATAAAGAAATGGGGCAGACCGAGTATGTTGCTGTAGAGATTGAAGAGGAAAAAGAAGAATATCATTTGAAGAATTGGGATTGCTTCAATGAAGATGGTGCTCGTGAACAAGGAAATTTTCAAGGGAATTTGCTAGTGTCATGTTCTTTTCAAGCTGAAAATACACAAGAAGAAGCAAACCCTAAGGTAATGGAACAAGCACCGTTCTTTGGGATTGATCAACTCACAAAAAGCAAGAAGGAGATTGTGGAAATAGAAAAAGATGTGGATAGGATACTTAAACCATCCAATGACCCACATGTGCTAAGCTTGGACAATTCCCAACCCAAATTGTTTCCTTGGAGGCAAAAAGTAAGATGGTTGGAACCTCCAACAAATACTCCACCCAGGCAAGTAGATTTGTGGTTTAAAGGAAGTGGTTATGCAAGTTCGGATCGGGAGGAATCCAATCTTTTCAAGCCGCCGTAAGGTAAGGCAGGTACATCAAGCTTAGTGACATTAAGCAGGCGCTTCTTGGGAGGCAACCCAAGGTTTTACAGTTTTTCTATGATTTAGTTTAGTTCTAGCATGAATAAAAGTCTTAGTTTTGGTGTCCTGAATTTTTATTGCATGTGCTGCGATATTTTATGGATTGTTGATATTTTCGTGTGCTTAAACGATAATTGACGAAGTCTGAGTCGATTGAGTATGTTTTCCATGGTATCTGGTCGTGTTTTGATGGTTTTCGCAGGCTCTAAATATCATATTTTTGTTTCTGAATTTTTCTATGGAGTCTGTAAATTTTTCTAAGTAAGCCAGAGAAAACACACGGCCATGTGGAATTTCACATGGGCATGTGTTACCAATTTGGCTCAACCAGAGAGGGCACAGGGGCGTGACCTTGCCCCTGTGAAAAAACCTTAGAAGGGGCACACGGGCGTGTGGAATTTCCAAACGGCCGTGTGAAAACCTGCAAACCTTGAACTCTCCTTCCCGAGAGTCAACAGGGGCGTGTGGTTGCCCCTGTGAGAGACCCTGTGTTACGGCACACTGCCGTGTGATAATTCCACACGGCCGTTTGAAAACCTGTAGAGAGTTTCCTTCCATCCCGAGAAAACACAGGGGCATGTATCTGCCCCTGTGGGAGCGCTTATGAAGGCACACGGCCGAGTGGAACACTTAGAGTTTCTCAGGTTGATCCAGAGAATCCACAGGGGCGTGTATCTGCCCCTGTGAACTCCCTTGTGAAGGCACACGGCCGTGTATGTTTATCACACGGCCGTGTGAGGGTATTCTAGAGAGCAACCAGAGTGCGCACAGTGGCGTGTGTCTGCCCTGTCAACCGTCTCGGTAGAGGCACAAGACCGTGTGGTATATCCACATGGGCATGTGAGCATGCAGAATTAAATTGGGCCGAAACATTTGTTCAAACCTTTCTGGCTTTTCACTTCTAGACTCCTCTACACTCAAAGGAACACTCTTCTCTGCATTCTTAATCGCTTCTCTGGTGATTCCTACTGGTTTAAGAGGGTTTTCCTGCCGGAATTTGAGTTTTCGATTTATTCATCACCGGTAAATTGTTCTTGTTCTTTCCACTTCGTCAATCCGTTTTTATTAGTTGATTGGATCTATTTACATGAGTTTTCCTTGCGTACTTACTTCTGCAAAAGATCTGGAAAGTTTCAAAACAATTTGGAGGTATTTTGTATGAGATTTTGGCTTCATGACCATATGTTAACTACGCCCCTAGGATCCACACGGGCGTGTGGAAATTTGATAAGTGCTCGTGTTATAGTAATGCGAAGTGTTATTATCTTGCAATTAGCATTAATTTAATCAGATTTTATCACTAAAAAGTGTGCAATTGTTTACTTTTATGCATTGTAGGGTTGTGAAGATAAAATGAAGGAAAGGAACGAAGTTAGGTCGTGTTTGGCATTATTGGGAAGATTTTCGGGCCAAGCAAGGAGCAAGGCGTGAGCATAGACTTGTGAGTGTGTGCCAACCTCCTTTGGAGGGGCACCAAGGCAGCCACATTCACAATAAGTCTAACTCATGCCTACAATGAGAACTTCACCAATTAGGCGATTCGAAGCAATCGGCACGATCTACCATTGATTGTGTGCCCAATTCAACGGCCTCGATGAAGAACGACGAATCCGGGAGCGTTTCGGCATAATTGCTGCAGTAGTACTGTAATAAATTACTGTAGCAAAAACACTGTGGCAAGTTACTATTTACAGTCGGCTGGAAATCAGAATTCCAGAAACTTCACACGGGCGTGTGGAAATTCCACACGGCCGTGTGAAATCCCGTTTTCAGCAAATTTAAAGCCGCGACTCCACATTATAAAAGCCCGATTTGGAGACTTTTTGAGATATCTTTTGACCTATTCTTTTGACCGACGTTCGGCGGCCGCACAAGACCACGGCCACACCATACGCAAGGGGGTTTTCATCTATGTCTTTACTTTGTGTTTTATTTCATACATTGATGAACATGTATAGCTCCATGAGGAGCTAAACCCCTTGTGGGTATTCGGACTTGTAATTCTAGGGTTATCATGTTTCTTTGACATTGTTATTATGCTTTTCCATTATTGATGAATAAGAATTGAGTTTTCAATCTTGATTTTATTTTGCTATTGTTTTCCCTTAGATGTGACACTAGGGTTGAGAGCAATGTAGGCTTTTCCTTTGGAGGTGTGACAACTCCTATAGGATTAGACTATTCGAGATTGAAGAGGGTTGAGAGGGAGAGTTGTGAGGTAGCGATGTACCTCTTTCCCTTCCTGTGTGATTTCTCCCTACCTCCGTTTCCTTGATTTATTAGCGGTCAAGATAGAGTGAATTGCTAGGTAGATAAACTCCCCTGGGGCTTAGTTACCGGAGTAACAGAGTGAAGGGTTGAAGTAAATCCTATGCACTGGGGCTTAATCTAGACTAGGGTTCTTCCTCCTGGACCAAAGGGTTAGAACTACACATAGGAACAGGCTTAATCACTCGGAATCCCTAGAACTTAATGCAATCCCACGTAGTGTGAGGTTTAGGTAGATGCACTCCCCTGCGACTTAATCGTGCGAGCGATAGAGTGAAGGGTTGTTGTGAATCCTAATACCGGGGCATAATGTTGGGGTTAGTCACGGTTGACCTTATGTTTGGGATGTGAGTCTAAGCATTTCCTCGACTCAATTAGCATCAATAGGAAGGTATAATAGTATAGTCTTGCACTAGAAGCATAGATCCTAGAGGTAACTTGTCCGGATACCCCACTTCATTCATTGTTAAATCCTCCTTAATCTCTTTTTCTTGCACTCTCTAATCTTTCATCCCTCTCTATTTAATTTCCTGTCTTTTAGTATATTTGTTCTCACAATTCACACACGAATCGATTATTACTTTTCCGTACTTCGCATAGTTTTAATAGTGAAATTTCATAGTCTAACTCCCTATTCCCTGTGGATTCGACTACCCTCTCACCGGGGTAACTTTTATTACTTCGACAAACCCGTGCACTTTCGGGGAGCCTGTCAAAGTTTTTGGTGCCGCTGCCGGGGAATAGGCGTTTTAGATATTTGTTTTTCACTATTTTAGCCATTCACTTCACTTTATATTCCATATTTTCTTTATCTATCATTGTTCTTACTTTTCTTTCCTTTGCTTTGGTTTCAGGTTATGACCCATGGGAACCCTTCGAATCTTGTTGAAGGAGACCCGGACATTGGAAAAAGAGCACATCGCAAGGGAAAAGAACCCGTGCAAGAAGCTTCGAATCAAGCCGATATTGAAACAGAAGGGTCAGAAGCAATGGCAGAATAGAACGAACAGCAGAGGACATTGTCCGACTATGATAGACCCACAGTAATGGGAACCCAATCGAGCATTGTGAGGCCCCCAATTACGGCAACCAACTTTGAGTTCAATCCGTCGTTCATTCAGATGCTGCAATAGTCCGCACAATTCAATGGGTTGGCCGATGAAGATCCCAACAGTCATATAGAGAATTTCCTTGAAGTGTGCGACATGTTGAAGATTAATGGAGTGACGGACGACGCGATTCGTTTGAGAGCCTTCCCATTTTCATTGAAGGGAAAAGCAAGACATTGGCTTCACTCATTACCGATAGCCTCCATTACTACGTGGGAGGAGATGGCCGAGGCATTCTTGGCTAGATACTTTCCGCCGGGAAAGTCAGCAAGGCTCCGGAATGAGATATCATCCTTTGTGCAGATGGAATTGGAGTTTCTATTCGAGACATGGGATAGGTTCAAGGAGCTCCTTCGTAAGTGCCCGCAACATGGATTCCCCGAGTGGATGATCATTCACACCTTTTATAACGGGTTGAATCCGAGTACTAAACAACTCCTAGATGCGGCGGCCGGAGGAACTCTAGGAAGCAAGACTCCCGGTGAAGCTCGGCACCTTGTAGAGGAGATGGCTATGAATAGCTATCAATGGAACTCAAGGGATAGGAAAAAGGTTGCCGGAATTCATGAGGTTGATGCGGTTACATCGTTGGCGGCACAAGTGGAATCGTTGAGTAAGAAGCTAGATGCTCTTGCTTCGCCAAGAGTTGCGGCCATCACTACTTGTAACGGTTGTGGGGGAGGACATGCTTCAAGCGATTGTCCTATTGCTATTGGAGGCACTAGTGCGGTAGAGCAGGCCAATTTTGTTGGAAATTCATATAGAGGACAAGGCCAAGGCAACCCGTACAGTGGAACATATAATCCGGGGTGGAAGAACCATCCGAATTTTTCTTGGAGCAATCAAGGACAGTCACAACAGAAAAATAGTGCACCACCGGGATTTCAAAGCCAACAAGCTCCGAATTTAGAAAGCCGAGTGACCGGGCTAGAAGGAAAGATGACCGATCTTGAGAGAGCGCTCACACGGTTCGTTTCTTCATCGGATGCTAGATTTCAGTCGGTGGAGGCTACTCTTCGCAATCACACCGCCTCCCTACATAATTTGGAAAATCAAGTAGGGCAAATTGTGAAGACATTGGCGGAAAGGACTCAAGGTAGTTTACCTAGCAATACGGAGACTAATCCAAGGGAACAACTTAAGGCAATTACCTTGAGGAGTGGGAAAGAGGTCAAGAGAACTCTCCCTCTAGAGAAGACAAATGAAGCAACCGTAGCAGAAGAAGTAGGGAAAGAAGCTCCATAAGAGAAGTAGATGGCACCATCCCCCTACAAACCAAGGATCCCCTACCCTCCGAGGTTGAAGAATGACCAAGACAACGAACAATACAAGAAATTTCTGGGTATCTTCAAGCAATTGCACATCAATATACCATTCGTGGAAGCATTAGCCCAAATGCCCAAGTACGCGAAGTTCCTAAAGGACCTCTTAACCAATAAGAGGAAGTTGGAGGAGAGTGCAGCTGTAGTACTTGATGCAAATTGCTCAGCCGTCTTGCAAAAGAACATGCCGAGTAAGAGAAAGTATAATAGCATAGTCATGCCCTATACCTTCTTCCAAAAGCTAGGAGATGGCATTGGCCGATTCGGGGGCAAGCATCAATGTCATGCCCTATACCTTCTTCCAAAAGCTAGGCTTAGGCGAGCCTAGACCCACTCGGATGACACTTCAACTTGCGGATCGATCGGTGAGGCATCTGAGGGGAATTGTGGAAGATGTGTTGGTAAAAGTGGACAAGTACATCTTTCCGGTGTACTTTGTCGTGCTTGATGTGGATGAGGATGTCGAAGTACCGTTGATTCTTGGGAGGCCTTTCTTGCACACTTCCAAGGCTTTGATAGACATGGACAGTGGAGAGCTCACACTTAGAGTCGGAGATGATAAGCTCACCTATCGCCTCGCCGAAGCCATGAGGCATTCTCTTGATTTTGATGACACTCTATATTATCTTGATGCTACTGATGAGTGTATTGATAAATATGTGCAGGAAATGTTAAACCCGGATCCATATGAAGGATGGCCGGACCAAGATGTGGAGATCGAAGAAGAAGAGGTACTTATGCTTGGTCCAGTTCAGACAGACGTCAAGATGGAGAAGGAACGTATGAAGAAGATGCTTCAGAGGTTGAAGAGGTCGAGAAGACGCCACAAGAGGAACCCCAACAAGAAAGGGGGTGAACATTCACGAAGTAAGGGTGTTTCACCCGTTTGTGGTAACAAACTCGACAACTCTCCCTCTACTCTATAAAGATTATGTAATGCATGCTTTCAGGTTGTAGAGAAGAGGGCAACTTCTATTCATGAACCTCCGTAAGGTAAGATCAGGTACGTCAAGCTAAGTGACGTTAAACAAGCGCTTCTTGGGAGGCAACCCAAGGTTTTACAGTTTTCCTAGGATCTAGTTTAGTTAGATTGAATAAGGATCTTAGTTTTGGTGTCTTGAAGTTTTAATGCATGTGCTGCAATTTCGATTGTGGATTATTGATATTTTCGTGTGCCTTAATGATAATTGACGAAGTTTGAGTCGGTTGAGTGTGTTTTCTATGGTCTCTGGTCGTGTTTTTATGATTTGTACAGGCTCTAAGTGTTTTAAAAGAGTTTCTGAAATTTTTGGAAGAGTCTGTGAATTTTTTTAAGTGAACCAGAGAAAACACACGGCCGTGTGGAATTAACACATGGCCGTGTGTTACCAAATCAGAGCTCAACCAGTCAGGGCACAGGGGTGTGACCTTGCCCCTGTGAAAAACTTCAGAAGGGGCGCACGGCCGTGTGGAATTAACACACGGCCATGTGGAATTTCGCAGAACTTAAACTCTTTTCCAGAGAGTCCACAGGGGCGTGTGGGTGCCCCTGTGAGTGCCACTGTGCCAAGGCACACGGCCGTGTGGAAATTCCACACGGCCGTGTGAAACTCTCCAGAGAAACCCCTTCTTCCCGAGAATACACAGGGGCGTGTGGGTGCCCCTGTGGATGAGCTTGTGAAAGGCACACGGCCGTGTGGAAATTCCACACGGCCGTGTGAAACTCTCCAGAGAAACCCCTTCTTCCCGAGAATACACAGGGGCATGTGGGTGCTCCTATGGATGAGCTTGTGAAAGGCACACGGCCGTGTGGATTATTCACACGGCTGTGTGAAACACTTGGTATTTCTCGGGCAAGCCAGAGAGGTTACAAGGGCGTGTGATGTGCCCCTGTGGCCAGCCCTGTTCTTGGCCAGGTTGGGCACACGGCCGTGTGGAATTTTTCAGAGACTTACTGTGTTTTCCCGTGAATCCACAAGGCCGTGTATCGGCCCCTGTGGATCTTCCTGTGTAGGCACACGGCCGTGTGGAATTTCCACACGGCCGTGTGGGGTAGCCCAGAGAGTGAACAAAATGCACACAGGGGCGTGTGTCGGACCCTGTGAACCCTAATTCAGAGGCACACGGCCGTGTGGCATTATCACACGGCCGTGTGAATTCCCAAAACATCAAAAGCCGCGCGATTTCTTTTTGTTTTTCACTCGTGCCTCTTGACATTTTCATTCTAAAGTCTTCTCCTACCCTCTCTACTACTTCCCCGACTGTCTCTGAGCTTTTTGGAGGATTTTATTGGAGTTTTCCGGCCGATTTCTCAATTGTATTCGTCCACACCGTCGGTAAGAACTCCAACCCCTTTTTCTTCGTCAATCCTTGATTTAATTCATTCTTTTTGTTTATTTCGCTTGTTTTGAATGAGTTATACTTATGCGAACATGTTTAGATTAGAATTAGAATGAATTGAAGTATAAATTTTGGATTTTTAGCACACGGCCGTGATGTTCTGTCCGCCAGAAGCTTCACACGGTCGTGTGGAATTAACACACGGCCGTGTGGATTTCTGCAAAGTGAGTTTTTGAACTGATCTTTGAAAATTTTCTTTTGCAACTTTGCAGATATGGCTTCTAGGTCTAAGATGTCGGCTGGGAAGCGTCAGCGTGAGCCTACCCCACCTCCCGAAGAGGTAGATTTCCTATGAACTGAGTATCGAGAACGGTTCAAGCGATTATCATACCTCCGCTTTGGATAGAGCTGTTTCCCCGATTTGAGCATTCTACGAGACATTCAGGGGGGAGCGGAGATGGTAGGTGAGGTCGAGAAGCTCCTCTCAGTGGGGAACTGGAGCAGACTCCTTTCCATTCGAGAGCCAGCAATCAGATCACTTACGCTGTAGGTGCTCTCCTCATTCGAGTTCGACCGGGGGTACGACAGTTTCACCGATGTTGATACCATTCAGTTCTAGGCCCTCGGTCGACACTTCGCTTTGAGCATGACCGAGTTTTCAGTACGGATGGGACTGTATGATCAGGCACACACCGAGACAGAGGAGTACGCATTGCTACCCACAGACTACCCGGGTACTTTGACCCCGCAGCGTGCGTATAGTAGGTTATGTGGCCAGGGACAGTACGAGCCAGGAGTGTCCAAGGCCACATATTTGACCAGGGCCTCGTACATGTACCTCCATGCTATTCTCAGCCGATCAGTGAGCGGCAAGGGAGACAGTACGAGGGTTCTGAGCCGTCAGGAGCTCCTGTACCTATATTCGATGGTAGAGGGAGAGCCACTCCACCTGGGGCATATTATAGCAGAGTACATCCGCCATCAGGGCCAGTACCCCAGGGTGGGAGTGATCTTCTTAGGCCAGTATATCACGCGACTGATTATGGGGTTAGGACTTCGAGACGGAGTACGTAGCGCTGAGAGGACTTCTACACCGGCTCCGTTAGGCATGGAGACCTTGAGGATGATGGGGATGGTCCGCAGATCAGGACCAGGAGTTTACACTTTGATCATTCCTCGTACAGATCAGGCCGAGGGGTCACAGGCAGCATTAGAGCCACCCCCAACGGACACAGAGACCGAGGTACCACCCACCGCGCCAGAGCCACCTCCGGTGCGCATGTTCTCACCCTCTCGGGGTCAGGACAGGTTGGAGCGCCTCGAGAGCGCAGTGAGGGTACTACAGACAGAGGTGGCTGAGGTCAGGGCCACACAGGTAGCGCAGCACACAAAGGTCATGGCTCGATTACACAGCATACAGCAGTTACTCGAGCGAGCCATGACTTCACCATTCGTGGTCCGACCCCGAGCTTCCACTCCTCCACTACCAGCATCACCAGCACCAGTAGCAGCAGATCCACCATCACCAACAGAGCCTTCAGCAGCACCAGAGGCTTCTATTCAGGACACTGACGCTGAGGCGTCTTAGATTTTATTTTTATTTGATTTTCATTCTTGTATTTTCTATTTTATTTTGGACTAGTATTACTCAGAAAGGACTCTCCTTCTGAGTTTATCTTTTATTTAGCTTTTCTTTTATCTCGAGTTGTATTTCATTTTCATATTTTATATACTCGAGTTTTTATTGAGCTATACTGAACCCTTGTGTATGTGTGTGCAGATGGTCTTGGATGAAAGGAATCTAAGGAATAGTCATAAACACGGTCATGGGACCGTGTGTGCTTCACAACTGATTGAGACTCAACTCTCAATGCACCTAGCTCCATTAAATGCAGCACTTGGAGTTCAGGGGAGTAATGTTTCAATTGCCTACTTCCACACTAATTATTTTACAATTCTTAATTTTTAATTGTGCTTGCATGCGTACATTGGGGACAATGTACATCTTAAGTGTGAGGGGGAGTTCACATTGCACACACTTTTACTTGTGCGTTCAATTGCTTATGCTCATGTAGCCTATGGCGGTTCATCTTAGTTGCAACGGTTGTATTCTTATAGTTTAGGAGAATTTTTAACATTGTGTCCTATCATGCTCTAGTTTCCACTTGAATTTTAGGAATTTTTTGCTCGATATTCTCATATTGCACAACTTACTCTTGGAATCTTTTGGAAACTCAATCTTGAAGTTTTTAAGGAAAAGTTTATCGTCGTTCTTAGTTTGACTTTGGAAAATGCATAAAAAAAATGAAAAGAAAAATATGGAAAAGAGGAAAGAAAAAAAAAGTATATGAGTTTGTAAATATTAGCTTTGATTTAATTATGCATTTGGGGTGGAAAGAGCTACCGCCTATGAAGTATGTAGCTACTCTCATAAGTCGGATACAAGTTATGCCCTAATGAGAGAAAGAGCTATCTCATGGGATGCGTGAAAGCTACTACCCCGGTAGAAAGAGCTACCTCCTCGAAAGTGTGAAAGCCACCTTTGGCGGCCGCCTAGGAGAGAGCTACCTTCAAGGATGTGTGAAGCTACTACTTCCTCCCCTATTTTTGTTTTTGTATATAAATAAGTCCTTTCTAACCAAAGTTTGAGGAGTACTCGTTGGTTCTCTCGAGTGAGATTGCACACACTAACACATTTTCGAGTTTTCATCCTTTTTGATTCGAGTTTTTAGCAAGAACAATGGTAACCTTATGCAATGTTTTGATTTCCCCTTACTTGTAGAATGCTTCTTTTGCATACTTTTGGTGAACCTAAGGCCGAGCACTTTCAATTGTTCTTCCCAAGTACTTTCACGTTTTATTTTTGCTTGAGGACAAGCAAAAGCTTAAGTGTGGGGGATTTGATAAGTGCTCGTGTTATAGTAATGCGAAGTGTTATTATCTTGCAATTAGCATTAATTTAATCAGATTTTATCACTAAAAAGTGTGCAATTGTTTACTTTTATGCATTGTAGGATTGTGAAGATAAAATGAAGAAAGGAACGAAGTTAGGTCGTGTTTGGCATTATTGGGAAGATTTTCGGGACAAGCAAGGAGCAATGCATGAGCATAGACTTGTGAGTGTGTGCCAACCTCCTTTGGAGGGGCACAAAGGCAGTCACATTCACAATAAGTCTAACTCATGCCAACAATGAGAACTTCACCAATTAGGCAATTCGAAGCAATCGGCACGATCTACCGTTGATTGTGTGCCCAATTCAACGGCCTCGATGAAGAACGACGAATCCGGGAGCGTTTCGGCACAATACTGTAGCAGTGCTGCAGATAAAATACTGTAGCAAGTTACTGATCACAGTCAGCCGGAAATCAGAATTCCAAAAACTTCACACGGGCGTGTGGAAATTCCACACAGCCGTGTGAAATCCCGTTTTCAGCAAATTTAAAGCCATGACTCCACATTATAAAAGCCCGATTTGTAGACTTTTTGAGATATCTTTTAACCTATTCTTCTCCCCAACTTCTGGGAGTGCGGCTAGGGTTTTGGAGAGGACTTCGTGTAGGTTTAGAGCGCGTCATCGGCATCGTCACCGACGTTCGGCGGCCGCACAAGACCACGGCCACACCATACGCAAGGGGGTTTTCATCTATGTCTTAATTTGTGTTTTATTTCATACATTGTTGAACATGTATAGCTCCATGAGGAGCTAAACCCCTTGTGGGTATTCGGACTTGTAAATTCTAGGGTTATCATGTTTCTTTGACATTGTTATTATGCTTTTCAATTATTGATGAATAAGAATTGAGTTTCAATCTTGATTTTATTTTGCTATTGTTTTCCCTTAGATGTGACACTAGGGTTGAGAGCAATCTAGGTTTTCCTTTGGGGGTGTGACAACTCCTATAGGATTAGACTATTCGAGATTGAAGAGGGTTGAGAGGGAGAGTTGTGAGGTAGCGATGTACCTCTTTCCCTTCCTGTGTGATTTCTCCCTACCTCCGTTTCCTTGATTTATTAGCGGTCAAGATAGAGTGAAGTGCTAGGTAGATAAACTCCCCCGGGGTATAGTTACGCGAGTAACAGAGTGAAGGGTTGAAGTAAATCCTATGCACTGGGCTTAATCTAGACTAGGGTTCTTCCTCCTGGACCAAAGGGTTAGAACTACACATAGGAACAGGTTTAATCACTAGGAATCACTAGAACTTAATGCAATCCCACGTATTGTGAGGTTTAGATAGATGTACTCCCCTGGGACTTAATCGTGCGAGCGATAGAGTGAAGGGTTGTTGTGAATCCTAATACCGGTGCATAATGTTGGGGTTAGTCACGGTTGACCTTATGTTTGGGACCGTGAGTTTATGGATTTCCTTGACTCAATTAGCATCAATAGGAAGGTATAATAGCATAGTCTTGCACTAGAAGCATAGATCCTAGAGGTAACTTGTCCGGATACCCCACTTCATTCATTGTTAAATCCTCCTTAATCTCTTTTTCTTGTACTCTCTAATCTTTCATCCCTCTCTATTTAATTTCCTGTCTTTTGGTATAGTTGTTCTCACAATTCACACACGAATCGATTATTACTTTTCCGTACTTCGCATAGTTTTAATAGTGAAATTTCATACTCTAACTCCCTATTCCCTGTGGATTCGACTACCCTCTCACCGGGGTAACTTTTATTACTTCGACAAACCCGTGCACTTTCGGGGAGCCTGTCAAAATTCCACATGGCCATGTGGAACCCTGCAGACTAACTCTCCAACAATGTTTTGATTAGCTTTTACATTTTGCAGGATTGACACCTAGATACAAGCAAGTAACTGGTAAGAGGTCCCTTGAACCCTCTACCGAACAGTTGAACTTTGCCACAACGGAACACCGGATAAGATATGCAAGGTTGACAAAACTCAAGTTCGGACAGTCTCGGTACATAGATTTGAGCTGCCTAAGGCCAGCTTATTGGGGTAACGATATGGCGGACGAGATTGAAGAGCTCGTAGCAGCGGGGAATTGGAAAAGCTTACTGTCTATTCGAGATCCTACCAACCGCTCACTTTCTTTGGAGGTGCTTGCATCCTTTGAGTTTGACAGATCACGTAAAGGCTTGACAAGTGAAGACGTGATACAGTTCAGGGCCTTCGGCCAGTTTTTCAGTATGTCAGTGACCCAGTTCTCCCTACGCATGGGCCTATACGATGAGACCTATACCGAGGCAGAGGACTATGAGGGCCTCCCGATAGATTATCCCGGTAACCTGACTCCTCAGAGAGCCTATAGCACTTTATGTGGACAGGTACAATACGAGCAGGGAGTGTCGACAGCGACTTGTGTCACCCGTCCGGCTCATCGATACATACACGCAGTTTTGAGCAGATCGGTTAGCAGCTGGGGTAACAGCACAGGCGTTTTGAGCCGGCAAGAGCTACTATATCTATACTCGATGGCACAGACCGAGCCACTTCACCACGGGCATATTCTGGCAGATTACATTCGACATCAGGGATAGTATGTTGGAGTTGGAGTGATATTCGCAGGACCGTATATCACTCGACTTGCTATGGGTATGAGTCTAGTAGACGGGATCAAGGGGCTACGAAGGAGATTGTACCTACCCCCCTTGGCACAGAGACTTTGAGGATGATGGGGATGGTCTGCAGATCAGGACCAGGAGTATACACCATGATCATCCTCCACTCAGAGTCTACAGAGGGAGAGCAGGCAACGTTAGAGCCACCCTAGGGCCGAGAGAGGCTGAGGCACCACCCACAACACTGTAGCCACCTCCAGTGCGGATCTTTTCTCCCTCTCGGGGCTAGGACAAGTTCTAGCGCCTCGAGAGTGCTGTGGGTGTCCTCCAGATGGAGTTGGCCGAGGTCAGGGCTACACAGGCTGCACAGTTTCTGTACACGACGACACAGCTCGCCGCCATACTTCAGTTACATGAGCGATCTATGTCGACGTCACCTTTTGTGGTACCTCCAAGAGCCTCGACCCTACCACCATCTCCTCCACTAGCAGCAGATCCACCAGCTTCAGAGCTTTCAGCAGCACCAGAGGCTCCATTACATGACACTGATGCTGAGGCGTCGTAGTTTATTTTAGTTTTTCTTTCTGTTGCACTTTTCGTATTATTTTGGACTTGTAGCACTCAGAAAGGACTCTCCTTCTGAGTTTATCTTTTACTTTTCTTCTTTTATTTGTCTCGAGTTGTATTTAATTTCTATATCTTTATATTCTCGAGTTTAGTTTGATTTCTTCTTGAGCTATACTGAACCCTTCTGTATGTGTGCAGATGGTCTTGGATATAAGAAAATTGAGGGATAAGCCATAGACACGGTCATGGGACCGTGTGTGCTCCACAAACCATTGAGACTTAACTCTCAATGAACCTAGCTCCATCAAATGCAACATTTGGAGTTCAGGGGAGTAATGTTTCAATTGCCCACTTCCACACTAATTGTTTTTCATTGCTTTATGTTTAATTGTGTTTGCATGCGTACATTGGTGACAATGTACATCTTAAGTGTGTGGGGGAATTCACTATCCACACACCTTTACTTGTGCGTTCAATTTCTTATGCTTATGTAGCCTATGGTGGTTCACCTTAGTTGCAACATCAGTATTCTTAGAGTTTAGGAGAATTTTTAACATTGTATCCTATCATGCTCTAGTTTTACTTGAATTTTGGGTGATTTTTGCTCTATTACCTCTTATTGCACTACTCACTCTTGAAATCTTTTGGAAACTCGAACTCGAAGTTTTAAGGACTAGTTTAGTACTACCTTAGTAAGTTTTGAAGTTCTATGTAGCTAACAAAATAAAAAAAAACTTGTGAGCATGTAAATATTAGTTTAACGTTTATAATTGCATTTGGGGTGGAAAGAGCTACCTTCTATGAAGTATGTAGCTACTCTCATAAGTCAGATACAAGTTATGCCCTAATGGGAGAAAGAGCTATCTCATGGGAAGCGTGAAAGCTACTACCCCTGGTAGAAAGAGCTACCTCCTCGAAAGTGTGAAAGCCACCTTTGGCGGTCGCCTAGAAAAGGGCTGCCTTAGAGGTTCAGTGAAGCTACTACTTTCTTACTTTATGTATATAAATAAGTCCTTGTAACAAGAGTTTGAGGAGTACTCGTCGGTTCTCTTGAGTGAATTCGCACACACTTACACATTTTCGAGTTATTATCCTTTTTTATTTGAGCTTTTAACTAGAGCAATGGTAACCCTATGCAATGTTGTAATTTCCCCTTACTTGTAGAATGCTTCTTTTGCATACTTTTGGTGAACCTAAGGCCGAGCACTTTCAATTGTTCTTCCCAAGTACTTTCACGTTCTATTTTTTGTTGAGGACAAGCAAAAGCTTAAGTGTGGGGGAGTTTGATAAGTGCTTGTGTTATAGTACCGCGAAGTGCTATTATCTTATAATAAGCATATCTTTTATCAGATTTAATCACTAAATTGTGTGTATTTGTGTGCTTTTGTGCATTGTAGGTTTGTGGGGTTATTTTGAAGAAGAAGAACAAAGTTAGGTCGTGTTTTCCATTGTTGGAGAGTTTTCAGACCAAGCAAGGAACAAGGCATGAGCCTAGACTTGTGATTGTGTGCCAACCTCCTTTGGAGGGGCTACAAGGGCAGTCACATTCACAATATGTCTAACTCGCGAAGCTTAGGAGAACTTAATTAAGAAAGAAATTTGAAGCAATCGGCACAATCTACCATTAATCGCGTAGCAACACTTTAGCAAGTAATGTAGCAAAACACTGTAGCAAGCTACTGTTCACTTTCAGCCGAAATTCAGAAAACCAGGGAGTTAACACGGGCATTTGGAAATTCCCTACGGTAGTGTGAAATCCTGATAAGTCCAATTTTAAAGCCGCGACTCAACATTATAAAAAGCCCGATTTGGAGACTTTTGACACATCTTTCTCCCTAACTTCTGGAGAGCTCGGCTAGGGTTTCGGAGAGGACTTCATGGAGGTTCGGAGCGCGTCATCGGCATCGTCATCGACAACCGGTGGCCGCACAAGACCACGGCCACATCATACGCAAGGGGGTTTTCATCGATGCTTTCAATTTTTGCTTTCTTTCATATTTTGATGAATTTGTATAGCTCCATGAGGAGCTAAACCCCTTGTAGGTATTCAGACTTGTAAATCCTAGGATTATTTTGTTTCTATGATATTGTTATTATGCTTTTCCATTATTGATGAATAAATTCGAGTTTCAATCTTAATTGTTTCTTGTAATTGTTTTCCCTTAGCCGTGACACTAAGGCTGAGAACAATCTAGGTTATTCTTTGGAGGTGTGACAACTCCTATAGGGTTAGACTACTTAAGATTGAAGAGGGTTGAAAGGGTGAGTTGTGAGGTAGCGGAACGTCCCTTTCCCCTCCGTTGTGATTCTTCCTACCTCCATGTTCCATGAGTTCTTAGCGGTTGAAATAGAGTGAAATGCTGGGAGAGGAACTCCCTTGGGGCTTAGTTGCGCGAGCAACAGAGTGAAGAGTTAAAGTGAATTTTAGTGCTGGGGCTTAATTTAGACTAGGGTTCTTCCAAATGGACCAAAGTGTTAGAACTATACAAAGGAACATGATTTATCACTAGGAATCCTATAACTTAAACCAATCCCACGTAGTGTGAGCCTCAGGAGGATAGACACCCCTAGGGCTTAGTTGATAGGTCAACGAGAGTCAAGGGTCGTAGTGAAAACCTAATGCCGGGGCATAGTGTTGGGGTTAGTCACGGTTGACCTCAGGTCTGGGACCGTGTGTTTAAGGATATCCTTGACTCAATTATTATCAATAGGAAAGTATAATAGCATAGTCTTGACCTGGAAGCATAAGTGCTAGGGGTAGCTTGTCCGGGTAGCCTATTTCATCCATTGCTAGTCCCTCTCTATTTACTTATTCTTGCACCCTCTTACCTTCCATCTTTCTATTTTATTTCTTGTCTCTTTATATTTGCTTCTATATTCACTCATTGATTCTCTTCACACTCACCGTACATTGCTTAGCTAAATAGTGAGTACTTGTGTCTTAAATCCTTATTTCCTGTGGATTCGACTACCCACTCACCAGGGTAATTTTATTACTTCGACAAGCCCGTGCATAGGGGTCGTGTCATAGGGAAGAGGGCAATCTTTATTCATGAAGCCCCGTAAGGTTAGGCAGGTACGTCAAGCTAAGTGACGTTAAATAAGCACTTCTTGGGAGGTAACCCAAGGTTTTACAACTTTTCTAGGACTTAGTTTAGTTTTAGGCAAAAGCAATGTATAAGTTTCTGTTCACTATTTGCCGAAAATCAGCATTCAAGAAATTTCACACGGGCGTGTGGAATTTCCACATGGCCGTGTGAAATCCCGATTCAGCCGATTCAAACCAGCGACTCAATATTATAAAAGTCCATTTTGGAGACTTTTTCTATCTCTTTTTGCCAATCTTTTCTCCCACTTCTGGAGGATTGTGGCTAGGATTTCGGAGAGGACTTTGTGGAGGATCGGAGCGCGTCATCAGCATCGTCATCGACGTCCGGCTGCCGCACAAGACCACGGCCACACCATATGCAAGGGGGTTTTCATCTATGCTTTCAATTTGTATTCCTTTTCATATTTTGATGGATTTGTATAGCTCCATGAGGAGCTAAACCTTTTGTGGGTATTCGGACTTATAAACCCTAGGATTATTATGTTTCTTTGACATTGTTATTATGCTTTTCCATTATTGATAAATAAAATTAAGTTTCAATCTTAATTGTTTCTTGTAATTGTTTTGCCTTAGCCGTGACACTAGAGTTGAGAACAATCTAGGTTATCTTTTGGGGATGTGACAACTCCTATAGGGTTAGACTACTAAGGATTGAAGAAGATTGAGAGGGTGTGTCTTGAGGTAGAGAAATGTCCCCTTTCCCCTCCAGTGTGATTCTCCCTACCTCCGTGTTCCATAATTTCTTAGCGGTCAAAATAGAGTGAAGTGCAAGGAGATAAACTCCCTTGGGGCTTAGTTGCGCGAGCAACGAAGTGAAGGGTTGAAGTGAATCTTAGTGCTGGGGCTTAATTTAGACTAGGGTTATTTCACCTGGACCAAAGGTGCATAGGAACAGAGTTTATCACTAGGATTCCCTAGAACTTAAGGTAATTCCACACAGTGTGAGGCTTAGGAAGACAAACTTCCCTAGAGTTTAGTTGACAAGTCAAAACGAGTCAAGGGTCGTAGTGAAACCTAATGCCGGGGCATAGTGTCGGGGTTAGTCACGGTTGATATTAGGTTTGGGACCGTGTGTTTAAGGATATCCTCGACTCAATTAGCATCAATAGCTTGTCCTGATACCCAACTTTATTCATTGATTTTCCTTCTGTATTTGCTTTTGCTTGCACTCTCGTACCTACCATAATTCTTTTTTAATTCTTGCTCTTTATAATTGCTTTTACACTCACTCGTTGATTCTCTTCACACTCACCGTACATCGCTTGGCTAAATAGTGAAATCTCGTGTTTTAAATCCCTATTCCCTTTGGATTCGACTACACATTCACCATGGTAATATTATTACTGCGACAACCCGTGCAGTTGCGGTACGCACTTACAAGGTGTGTGTCACCCAGTATATCTCCATGGAGAGTACTAGTTCTCTTTGTAAAGAAGAAGGACAAATTCTTGAGGTTGTGTGTTGACTGTCGGCAGCTAAACTGGGTGACTATTAATTATAAGTACCCATTGCTGAGGATTAATGATTTGTTTGATCTGTTGAAGTGGGGAAAGGTGTTTTTGAAAATTGATTTGCATTTTGGGTATAATCAACTGAAGATTAGATCAAAGGATGTACCAAAGATGGAATTCTAGAGTTGGTATAGGTATTAAGAGTTTCTAGTAATGTCGTTTGGATTGATGAATGTTCCAGCAACATTCATCTACTTGATGAATAGAATGTTCCGATCCTATCTGGACAAGGTTGTCATTGTGTACATCGATGACATACTTGTTCACTTGACTTTAGATGAGGAGGATGTCCAGCATTTGAAGACAATACAATAGATGCTGAGAGAGAAGCAGTTATATGCCAAATTCTCAAAGTGTGAGTTTGGGCCCTATGAAGTGGGCTTTCTCAAACATATGGTGACAAGATAGGAGATCTTTGTAATATATGCAAGGCTCTACACAATGTATGCAAGGCTATCATTGTCCCGCAAGCGCACGGGGTCGCCAAGTAATACCCCTCTTGCGAGCACGAGGAGGTCATATTCCCAAGGACCTGAGAATCTACCCTTACTTCCTCTTTGTATGATTGTTTGGCCTACCAATTCGAGTAATGTGACAAGATAATAAAACAACAACTAAAATGATAGCAAAACGCTCTAAAGTGAAGGCAATACTCGGGGGATAAACAATACAAGAAATGGGTCATGGATGAGGATTCCCAAGGGAGCTACTAAGGTGTGAAGGTTACCCTAACTAGCATGAAAATGGGGAGTCTAGACCGAGAAACCCTAAATTAGACCAACGCGATGGTCACGGCAATTGGTCCCTAATCCAATAAGAGTATTGAATACGGAATTTCATCAGCTCAAATCCTCGCATGATTGCAATGAGAGTGGTGGGTTTCTCAAGTTAGGGTTGAAACACAACCAAGGATAACCCTAACAATGGAGGGGTACAAATACCCGATGGTCACGGTGTATTCGTACATGTATCCCTTCCAAGCTTAGTGAGCCTAACACTAGAGCAATTGTCATGCAACCTAGCATTATCTAAAAATTGATATATTGAGTTCTCATGCGTGCCAATACATTCAAATACACCAAACAAGGATCACAAACAAACCCAAATGCATAAAACAAGTCAAGCAATCATTCTACACAAGTTCACCCCCAAGGTTCACCTACATCCGGTGACCTTGGGGTTTTAGTTGTCCATAGCTACAAAATACTCAAGGAAATACATGTAAACAACCAAAGAATACAATAAGAACACTCCCTCAAAAGGTATAGGCCGAATGACGCTTCCAAAGACGCCACCCAAGAAGTGGCTTCCTTCGTCGATGTTCCTCTAAAAGTGTGAATCAAGGGAGTAGATCTCGTCGTATCTCGCTCTCTGATAAGTGCTCATGTATAAGCTATAAGAAATATACTTTTCTTACATTGAGCATCGCTTTATTCAGATTTTATCGCTTATATATGTGCATTTGTGTTCTTTTATGCATGTAGGGTTGTGGAGACGAATTAAGGAGAAAAGAAGCAGGAATAGGTTATGAACGCGATTGTTGAGGGAGTTCTTGGACCAAGCAAGGAACAAGGCACAAGTTATGTTCAAAGACATGTGAGTGTGTGCCAACCTCCATTTAGGCCCAAGTGAATATTTTAATTGGAAGGGTACAAAGGCAGTCACACTCACATGTTCCTACTTGTGTAACATCATCAAGAGCTTCATCAATGCAGTTAACTTGAAGACGCGTTGTGATCTACCGCACGGTTGTGTGCTAACTTGGTAGCCTCGATGAAGAAGATGAATTCAGGAGCATTTTGGCGGAGTACTGTAGCAGTTATTACAGCAAAATCACTGTAGCAGTTACTGTTCACAAAAATTAGGAAAATAGAGAATCCACACGCCCGTGTGGAAAATCCACAGGGGCGTGTGAAATCCCGATTTCAGCCTATAAATACCACGTTTTGGGTCTTATTTGGGGACCCCATGGTCTAGATTTTTTACCTATCTTTCGACCAACTTTGGGAGAGCTCGTGGCTAAGGTTTGGAGAGGATTTTATGGGGCTTTAGAGCGAGTCTACGACATTAACATCCTTTGGAAGATAGCTATTAAAGTAGTTTTCGTCGACATCAATTCGGCGAAGCGTGCCCTAGGCTTGACAAGGGACTTGGTGAAGAAGACGGAGAGGCTTCACATGACCATCACCACGCATCACAAAGGGATTTTATTCATGTTTGCTATGCTTATTGATACAAATACTTTGATAATTTTGTATAGCTCCATGGAGAGCTAAACCTCCAGTGGATATTCGGACTTGTAAACCCTAGGATGACATTGTTTCTATGACTTTTATTATGCTTTCTTAATTGATGCTTTTAATTGAGTTCTAATCTTGTATGATAATTGCATTGATTTTCCCTTAGCCGTGACACTAGAGTTGAGAGTCATCTAGGTTATCCTTGGAAGGTGTGACAACTTCTATAGGATTAGACTATACGAGATTGGAGAGGGTCGAGAGGGTGAGTCGAGAGGTAGCGAAACATCCCGTTTCCCCTTCGGCGTGATTTTTCCTACCTCCACGTTCCAAGAGTTCTTTGCCGTCAAAGTAGAGTGAAGTGCTAGGAGATGAAGGGTTGTAGTGAATCCTAGTGCTGGGGCTTAATTGAGACTAGGCTTCTTTTGCCTGAACCAAAGGGTTAGAACAATACTTAGGGACAGGATTTATCACTTTGAATCCCTAGAACCGCAGCAGTTCCACGTAGTGTGAGGCATTGATAGTATCCTCTCCGCCAGGGGATAATGTCGAAACTAATTACGGTTAACCTTAGGTTTGGGACAGTGTGCTTTAGGATTTCCACGACTCATTAGACACAATTAGAAGATATAATACTAGTCTTGCACTAGAAGCATTAGTCCTAGGGGGTGCATTGTCCGGGTACCCCATCTTTGCATTGATTGTTTTCTCCTTACTCTTTGCTTGCACTCTTTTCTTTCATTTTACTTATTTTTTCTATTGCACCTACATTGTTTTCTCTTACCATCATTACTTTAACACTAGTTAAGTAGCAACTTTTCTTGTCTTGAATCACTACTCCCTGTGGATTCGACTACCCACTCACCGGGGTATTATTACTGCGACAACCCGTGTACTTGTGGGGCACTCTTGCAAGGGGTGTTGTCACTCTCCTCGTTGTTATCTCCCCGAAAATGGCCTTTGACGTCCTCTCCTAGCTCAGATGTTGTACCCTGCCCTATTTTTAAACCTAATCTTTCTTTTAAATATTTTTGGCATTCTTTGGAATTAGAAGGGCAATTTGGTCTTTTTCCATGCCCTTTCTTTTTGCCATACCCCAACCATACCCTTTCATTTCAAAGCCATATCATGTCAACTCAAGGCCATGCCTTGTCATTTCCAAGCCATTCCTTGTCATTTCAAGCCATCTCTTTTTAAAAGCCAAGATTTTATAACATTTTCCTTTCATTTCTTCTTGTTTTCTCCTGGAGAAGAAGGAGACCTTGAATGAAATCCTTTCCTTAATAGATTGAATCTCCATCTTTTCTTCATTCTTCTCTCATGAAGCTAGAAAGGATGTTGGAGTTTGATCACCTTATTTCTTTTTCAAACATTGTTGGAATCTTGAGTGAACTTTGCGCTTGGATTTTCATAGTTACTGTAGCAACAGTGAGTTCTCCTTGTTTTCTTGGTTTCTTTGGCTTGGAGGGAAGCCTAGAACCTTTGGAATTCTTTGGAAATCCTCGTTCTTAGTTTTGAGCTAACCCTTGACCTCGTTGAGGTTGCTTTTCATGCTTAATCTTAGGTTTTTCCTTGGCTTACTCTATTCTTGTTTGTGTGTGTGAGTGTGTGGTCATGGTTAGTTAGGTGGTGAGGGTTCAGCTCATGGCAAGGTGCCGGTGGAGGAGTAACGTTCTCTCGGGCTATACTCGCTTATGTATTGTGAGTGGGATTAATAAGCATAATTCTATTGGAAGAATACCTAAACCTATATATATATATATATATATATATATACATATTTGTGCATTATGATGCTTGAGAAAGGCTATGGACTTATCATCTTATTCTCTTTGAAATTTTATTATGTTTTGATTAGTGATGATTGAATTCGAGCCGGATGGGATTTATAATTTCTTGAATGATGTAAATAAGTCCAGTATCACCACAATTGCATTGAGTTTAATTGACATACATGGAATTGATTATCTACGTTGTGATTTGGGGTATATTGATTATGTCATTAAGTCAATAAGATAAGGATAACGGATTTAAATGGTGAATATTTTTCGGGTAATCTTTATGTGAGTGATGTCAAAACTTGCCTAGGGTTATGTGTGAACTAGGGATGATCTAATTACTCAAGGATCTTTAAAGTTTTGGGGTATGACACTATGATAAGGGGTATATGTAATTTGAATATAGTTTGATTTTATAAGTATATTGATGGGATGTATGTTAGTGACTATGATTATGGTTGAACTGAAATTCATAAGTTTGATATGCTTATTTTCATACAAGTGAAAGATTCCTTGGAAGAATAATGATGGATAACATGTATTGTATATGATATAAGTTGTAGTGAATTTTGAATGTGAACTTGGAGGTTTTTGTGAATGTCCATAAATTGTTTGGTATAATGCCAACAAGAAATGGAAGTCAAATCTCAATAGCTTTTATAACAAATTTGTTACTAGTGAAGTTAATGCTAGTGTTTTGAGAGTAGTGTCACTTTGTTGAGGAATTTGCATTTAATCTAAAATACAAGAATAATACGAAGAGTTATAGGCTTGTGTATGTGGCCAGTTGATGATGTGTGAATCTTTCAATCATAATGAAGATCTTTAATGAAAAAATTGGTAGATGTCTTGGCACACATAGGTGTATGTGATGGCTTGAATACTTTCTCCATGATCAGTGTGACTTTAGTTTGTAAATATGTTTATTTGGAAATCATTTGTATATGGGTGAATTAAACTTGTATTTAGCAATTGAGGCTTGATAATAACTCTTGTGTTGTTGAGGATCCTTGAGAAATCCTCTTATCAATTGTGAAAAGTTGCAAAGATGATAAAGATTAGAGAGGAACGTAAGAAGGATTATTCAAGCTGTTATTGATTCAAAAATTTATAAGTTAGATTTATAGATTCTATGGGTTATAGATTATAATATCATGCATACCTTTATCCTATTTGGTTTAATTTCATCTTAATGACACCTTGCATTGTCAATAGCTTTTAAAATGTCTTTTGTGTAGTTTGGAACCATAATTGAATTATGATTCGGCTTATTTCATGATTATTTGTAGAGATTTTATATACTACTCGTGGGTTGAAAAACCTTATGTTTCGATATATATGTTTTCCAGTTTTGGTGTTTTCATGGTATTTGATGTTCTTGTTATAATGTCCTTAATGGCTTATGCAACCAAATTGATTTTTCATTGGGATGATGCTATATTTGAAGTATATTTTCAAAATTTTGTATTTATATTTCGAAAGCTTTATTATTGAATCATAGTTTGCAAATTATATGTTTTCGGACTCTTGTTTTGATATTAAATGAGTTTATGTAACTTAGTTATGCAAAACATTTTGTGTTATTGCTGATGCTATGATTGAAATGAGTGCTCAAGGATTATTGTTTCGTTTTATACGACATTTATTTGTTGAAAGATATTCATATGAGATGTTTTTATCAACTTACTCACTCACGAAGGGGAAAGTTGATTATGTGAAAATGGTTTCATTAATGATGTATTAATCAAGTTATTCACTCTTGGAGTGAAAGTTACATATGTGAGAACTTTTGACCTCTTGATGAGGCTTATGCAAGCATATTGATGTATATATTGAGCCTGCGGGCTGGATTGTTATTAAAATGTTTTGATGGTGACATAGGAGCCAAGCTCCAGTACTTACTGCAGTAAGAAGTGGATGGTTTCCACGAGCCAACCTATATAGAGGTGGCGTGGAAAATCGTCAAACCGGTTATGCCATTTCTGGTCGGAGCGTAGAACCCTGATTTGGATATTGTTGGGTTATTTGGAGTCACCACATGAACTTCCCAATGGCCAATGCCAAGATACATGCATTTTGGTAGCTCCAGATCTAATCGAGGCCCCGGTTAGCTAAAGAGAGTTTTGAAGGCCATACACTGTGCCGATATTTATAAATTTATCTATTCTTTAAACTCATTTTTATTTGAGTTGTTGAAAAGTAAACATGAGTTCGGTATGGATTTCAAAACTGGTTTCAAATCATCGATTGTTTTAAAGTGGTTATTATTGGTATATTATTTGTGTAATCCAATTCGTGTTTCACCATTAGTATCTATGCTATCTTTATTATTGTGAACTTATGGGGAATTCCATCATGTTAGAATTGATAAACCTTGTATTTTATAGTTGCTATACTTATATTTAATTTGGAATTTTTCTGAATTATTTGTAGTATAGTAAAGTTGGTTTAATGTTCAACTTATTTTATAGTTTGAACCTATGTTGGGTATTTCGAAGTTTCGTTGTTTTAAACCCCAGTGGGGTATTAAGATTTCTTTGTACTATTTCTACTATTGTTATACTGTGTTGTAGTTTATTATTATGTATAAGTGTGTTCTAAACCAATTATATTACTAGCAAAGTGTCTTTCATTGATTTATGTTTTTGGAATTTGTTATCTTTTAGTATATTTCTAGCGGAGTTGTGCTACTCCCCTCACTGAGTAACTATGGTTACTCATCCCCTCTTTCTTTTTCCCAGTTTTGTTGCAAGTAGTAGGTGAGGCGGTGTGGATGCGTGCTGAGCATTAGTTGTCTTCTTACCTTCCTTGTATCTCATTCTATTTGTGTATGTTATTTTGAATCACGCACACGTTGCTTGAGTCTTGGATCCACTAGTGCGTTGAGAACTCTGTTGCATGGTGTTGAATTTAAACAACTCTTAAACTGTGGTGTATCATCTTTTTCTATTATTGTTAGTATTGCCTCCGTGTGCGCTTTTGAATTTCTCATTTCTGTCCTTATTGTTGGTGTCATTGTTGTTGTTATTACTTCTGTTGGGTGTCGTTGTTCTTGAAACTCTGCATTTGTGACACGACCCCTTGCGTGTATCCCGCAAGTGCACGGGTTTGTCGAAGTAATAAATTTACCTTGGTGAGAAGGTAGTCGAATCCACAGGGAATAGGGAGATAGAATATAAGGTTTCACTAATTAAGCTATGCAGAATACGGAGAACGATAATAAGATTGATGAGTGAAAATAATGCAAAGCAATAAACTAAATAGAGAGATGGAAGAAAAGAAGTGCAAGTAGGAAAATCGAGAAGGACTAACAATGAATAAAAAGGGGGGTATCCGGACAAGCTACCTCTAGGGTCTATGTTTCAAGTGCAAGACTATGATATTATACTCTCCTATTGATGTCAATTGAGTCGAGGATATCCTAAGACTCACGGTCCCAAACCTAAGGACAACCGTGACTAACTCCAACACTATGCCCCGGTGTTAGGATTCACAACACCCTTCACTCTGTCACCTAGATGACTAAGCCCCAGGGGAGTCCATCTGCCTAAACCTCACACTATGTGGAGTTGCATTATGCTCTAGGGATTCCTAGTGATTAAACCTGTTCCTATACGTAATTCTAACCCTTTGGTCCAGGTGGAAGAACCCTAGTCTAGATTGAGCCCCAGCAAATAGGATTCACTACAACCCTCCACTCTATTACTTGCGTAACTAAGCCCTAGGGGAGTTTATCTACCTATTGCTTCACTCTATTTCGACCACTATTAAATCAAGGAATTGGAGGTAGGGAGAAATCACATCGAAGGGGAAAGGGGTACATTGCTACCTCACAACTCTCCCTCTCAACCCTCTTTAATCTTGAGTAGTCTAATCCTATAGGAGTTGTCACACCTCCAAAGGAAAGCCTAGATTGCTCTCAACCCTAATGTCACGTTTAAGGGAAAACAATATGAAAGGATAATCAAGATTAAAAACTCAATTTTATTCATCAACGATGGAAAGCATAATAATCAATGTCAAAGAAACATAAGAAACCCTAAAGTTTACAAGTCCGAATACCCCACGAAGGGTTTAGCTCCTCATAGAGCTATACATGTTCATCAACGTGAGAAATAAAGCATAAAACATAGACATCAATGAAAAACCCCCTCGAATTGGTGTGGCCGTGGTCTTGTGCAAACGTCGAACCTCGAAATCGATGCCGATGACGCGCTAGAACCTCCACGAAATCCTCTCCGAAACCCTAGCCGCACTCCAGAAAGTTGGGGAAAAGATAGGTCCAAAGATCCCTAAAAAGGTTGCAAAAATCCCCTTTATATTGTTGAATCGCGGCTTTAAAATTGGAATTATCGGGGGCTTCACACGGCCGTGTGGAATTTCCACACGCCCGTGTGAAGCTTCTGTCTCGGCTGAAAAATTAATCTCACACGGCCGTGTGGAATTTCCACACGCCCGTGTGTCTTCACTGGATGGCTGAAATTGCAAAACACACGGCCGTGTGGAATTTCCACACGCCCGTGTGACTTCTCTGTCTGGCTGGAAAATGGCTCACACGGCCGTGTGGAATTTCCACACGCCCATGTGACTTCTCTGGAACACTAATCTTCAGCTGAACAGGCTTGGTAACTTGCCGAAACGCCTCTCGGGTCCATTGTTCTTCATCGAGGCCATTACTTGGGCACACAAGCAACGGTAGGTCGCGCCGATTGCTTCAAGTCTTCTTCTTTCGCGAGATTCTCCTAAGTAACACGGATTGGACTTGTTGTGAATGTGACTGCCTTTGTGCCCCTCCAAAAGAGGTTGGCACACATCCACAAGTCCAAATACGTGCTTCGTTCCTTGCTTGGTCCGAGAACATCCCAACATTGGCGAACGCGACCTAATTTCATTCTTTTTCTCCAATTAGGCTCCACAATACCTTCAATGCACAAGAGAACACAAATGCACACATTTAGTGATAAAACCTGATAAAAGGTATGCTTAATGTAAGATAATAGCGCTTCGCGATACTATAACACAAGCACTTATCAAACCCCCCCACACTTAAGCTTTTGCTTGTCCTCAAGCAAAATAGAACGTGAAAGTACTTGGGAAGAACAATTGAAAGTGCTTGGCCTTAGGTTCACCAAAAGTATGCAAAAAAGGCATTCTACAAGTAAGGGGAACTCAAAACATTGCATAAGGTTACCAATGCTCTAGCTAAAAACTCGAATCAAAAAGGATGAAAACTCGAAAATGTGTTAGTGTGTGCGATCTTACTCAAGAGAACCAACAAGTACTCCTCAAACTTTGGTTAGAAAGGACTTATTTATATACAAAAACAAAAAATAGTGGTGGAAGTAGTAGCTTCACACATCCTTGAAGGTAGCCCTTTCCTAGGCGGCCGCCAAAGGTGGCTTTCACTCTTTCGAGGAGGTAGCTCTTTCTACCGGGGTAGTAGCTTTCACGCATCCCATGAGATAGCTCTTTCTCTCATTAGGGCATAACTTGTATCCGACTTATGAGAGTAGCTGCATACTTCATAGGAGGTAGCTCTTGCCACCCCAAATGCATAATTAAATCAAAGCTAATATTTACAAACTCATATATTTTTTTTTTTCTTTTTCTCTTTTCATTTTTCCACTTTTTTTTTTTTTTATATATGCATTTTCCAAAGTGAAACTAAGAACAACGATAAACTTGTCCTTAAAAACTTCAAGATTGAGTTTCCAAAAGATTCCAAGAGTAAGTTGTGTACTAAGATGATTCGAGCAAAAATTCCCTAAAATTCAAGTGAAAACTAGAGTATGATAGGATACAATGTTGAAAAATCTCCTAAACTATAAGAATACAACCGTTGCAACTGAGGTGAACCGCCATAGGCTACATTAGCATAAGCAATTGAACGCACAAGTAAAGGTGTGTGCAATGTGAACTCCCCCCCACACTTAAGATGTACATTGTCCTCAATGTACGCATATAAGCACTATAATAAGTGAAAACGATAAAAGCAATTAGTGTGGAAGTGGCAATTGAAACATTACTCCCCTAAACTCCAAGTGTTGCGTTTGATGAAGCTAGGTCATTGAGAGTTGAGTCTCAATGGTTCGTGGAGCACACACGATTCCATGACCGTGTCAATGACTATTCCTCAAAATCCTTACATCCAAGACCATCTGCGCACACATAAACGAGGGTTCAGTAAAGCTCAATAAAACTCGAGTATATAAAATGTAAAGCAATGAATACAACTCGAGATAAAAAGAAAAAGCAAAATAAAAGCTATACTCAGAAGGAGAATCCTTTCTGAGTACTACAAGTCCAAAATAAAGTAAAGATATACAGAAATGACTAATAAAAGAAAAGAATCTAAAATCTAAGATGCCTCAGCGTCGGTGTCCTGAGTGGTGGCCTCTGGTGCTGCTGGAGGCTCTGGATCTGCTAGTGATGCTGGAGCTGCTGGTGCTGAGGGAGATGGAGGTGGTGGAGTGGACACCCGAGGTCGGACCACGAAGGAGGAGGAGGCGACAATCTGCTCGAAGGTCTGTCGCAAGCTCTGGAACTGCGCCATCACCTCCTGGTGCTGTGAAATCTGTGTGGCCCTAACCTCGGCCACCTCGGTCTGTAGGATCCCCACTGCGCTCTCGAGGCGCTCCAGTCTGTCCTGGCCTCGAGATGGTGAAAACATCTGCACCGGAGGTGGCTCCGGCGCGGTGGGGGGTACCTCGGTCTGTGTATCCGTCGGGGGTGGCTCTAAAGCTGCCTGTGTACCCTGAGTCTGCTCCGTCTGGGGTATGGTCCAGGTATACGTCCCTGATCCTCCTCTGCGGATCATACCCATCATCCTCAAGGTATCTGTGCCCAGGGGAACTGGTACACTCATCTTCTCTGCTCCCCTGACTCCATCTCTGAGCCCCAGGCCAATGAGAAGTCTGGTGATGTAGGGGCCTGTAAAGATAACTCCTACCCTGGGGTACTGGCCCTAATGGCGAATGTAGTCGGCCACAATGTGCCCCAGGTGGAGTGGCTCACTCTCCACCATCGAATACAAGTAGAGGAGCTCCTGGCGACTCAGAACACCAGTACTGTCTCCCCTGCCACTAATAGATCTGCTCATAACTGCGTGTAGACATCTATAGGCAGGTCGAGAAAGGCATGAAGCCTTGGAGACACCCGGCTCGTACTGACCCTGACCACAAAGTCTGCTATACGCCTGCTGCGGTGTCACGGTACCCGGGTAGTCTGTGGGGAGCAATGAGTACTCCTCTGTCTCAGTGTATGCCGCATCATATAGACCCATCCCAATCGAAAACTGGCTCATACTGAGGCTGTAATGTCGACCGAGGGCTCTGAACTGAACTGTGGTGCCCTCGGTGAAACTGCTGTACCCCCGGTCGAACTCAAACGACGCCAGGACCTCTAAGGTGAGCGGTCGGATCACCGAGTCCCGGATAACCATCAATCTCTCCCAGCTACCGACTGAGAGCAGCTCGCTAATCTCATCTGCGACGCTGTCTCCCCCCTGAATACTCCTCACTATACTCAAATCCAAATATCTCGTCTGTCCAAAACGGAGTCCTGATAAACGCTCGAACCGAACCTGATGCTCGGCTATACTGAACTCTGTCTCTGCTGGGGGAGGTGTGGGCTCACGGGGGCGCTTCCCTGTCGATTTCCTGGGTCTAGAAGACATTCCTGTAAGATTGGAAAAGAAAACAATCAAAAACAGTTCAAAATAACCAATCTGCAGAAATCCACACGGCCGTGTGTTAATTCCACACGCCCGTGTGGAGTTTCTGACGGGCAAAGCATCACGGCCGTGGGGTTAAAAATCCACAATTTACATCTAAATTCATTCTAATTTCATTCTAAGCATGCTCGTATGTAATGTAAACATTCAAACCAAGCAAAATTGTATAAAAGAATGAATTGAATCAAGAATTGACGAAGAAAAAGGTATTGAAGGTCTCACCGGCGGTGGAGATGAAAAACAAAGTAATACGGCCGGAAAACTCGAACAAATTCCTTCAAAAACCTCAGAGAAAGTCGGGGAAGTGATAGAGAGGGTAGGAGTGAAGTTTAGAGTGGAGAATGAAGAGGCACAAGTGATTTCTATAAGAAAAACGCGCGGCTTTTGAAGTTCTGGAAATTCACACGGCCGTGTGAAGTACCCACACGGCCGTGTGCCTCAGAAATTAGGGTTCACAGGGGCTAACACACGCCCCTGTGCGCACTCTGATCATTCTCTGAACTACCTCACACGACCGTGTGTTAATTCCACACGGCCGTGTGCCTCCACAGGGGTCTACACAGGGCCACCCACACGGGCCTGTGGACTCTCGGGAAAACACAGACGCTCTCTGAAAAATTTTCACACGGCCGTGTGCCCAACTTGGCCAAGAACACAAGGCCGTCTACAGGGGCACCTCACACGCCCCTGTGGCTTCTCTGACTCGCCCGAGAAACAATAAATGTTTCACACGGCCGTGTGAATATTCCACACGGCCGTGTGCCTTGACAAGCTCTCCCACAGGGGCTCACACACGCCCCTGTGGTTTCTCGGGATGAAAGGGAATTCCTGCAGAATTTTCACACGGCCGTGTGAAAATCCCACACGGCCGTGTGCCTTAGCACAGTGGCACTCACAGGGGCATCCACACGCCCCTGTGGACTCTCTGGAAAAGAGTTGAAGTTCTGCGAAATTTCACACGGCCGTGTGTTAATTCCACACGGCCGTGTGCCCCTTCTGAAGTTTTTCACAGGGGCAAAGTCACGCCCCTGTGTCTTCTCTGGTTGAGCTCCAATTGATAACACACGGCCGTGTGTTAATTCCACACGGCCGTGTGTTTTCTCTGGTTTACTTAGAAAATTGTACAGACTCTCAGAAAAATTCAGAAACTCTTTTAAAACACTTAGAGCCTGTATAAACCATAAAAACACGACCAGAGACTATCGAAAACACACTCAACCGACTCAAACTTCGTCAATTAACGTTAAGGCACACGTAAATAATCGAAAATCCACATGAAAACTCAGTATATGCACATGAAAATTGGGACACCATTGCTAAGACTTTTATTCAATCCTAAAACTAAACTAGGTCCTAGAAAAACTGCAAAACGCTTGGGTTGCCTCCCAAGAAGCGCTTGTTTAACGTCACTTAGCTTGACGTACCAGTCTTACCTTACGGAGGTTCATGAGTGGAATTTGTCCTCTTCCCTATAATTTGAAAGCAAGCATTGCATAATCGTTGCAAGGTAGAGGGAGAATTATCGAGTTTGTTACCACACATGGGTGAAACACCCTTACTTCGTGAATGCTCATCCCCTTTCTTGTTGGGGTTCTTTTTGTGGCGACGTCTTGACCTCTTCAATCTCCGAAGGACTTTCTTTCTAAGCTCCTTCTCCTTCTTGATGTCTGTTTCAACTGAAACAAGCGCGAGCACTTCTTCCTCTTCAGTCTCCATGTCTTGGTCCGGCCACCCTTCATATGGATCCGGGTTAAACATATCCTGCATATATTCATCAATGCAATCATCAGTGACATCAAGATAATATAGAGCATCATCAAAATCAAGAGAATGTCGCATGGCTTCGGCGAGGCGGTAAGTGAGCTTGTCGTCCCCAACCCTAAGTGTGAGCTCTCCACCGTCCATGTCTATCAAAGCTTTGGAAGTGCGCAAGAACGGCCTCCCAAGGATCAGCGGCACCTCGACATCCTCGTCTACATCGAGCACTACAAAGTCAACCGGGAAAATGTACTTATCCACTTTCACCAACACATCTTCAACAATACCCCTCGGATGCCTCACCGATCTATCCGCAAGCTGAAGTGTCATCCGGGTAGGTCTAGGCTCGCCCAAGCCTAGCTTTTGGAAGAACGTGTAGGGCATGACATTGATGCTTGCCCCCGAGTCGGCTAGTGCCATCTCCTCACCCATATCACCAATATTGCACGGTATGATAAAACTTCCGGGGTCCTTCCTCTTGCTTGGCAAATTCTTCTGTAGCACTGCAGAACAGTTTGCATCGAGGATGACGGATGCACTTTCCTCTAACTTCCTCTTATTGGTCAAGAGGTCTTTTAAGAACTTCGCGTACTTGGGCATTTGGGCTAATGCTTCCGCGAATGGAATGTTGATGTGCAATTGCTTTAAGACACCCAGAAATTTCTTGTATTGCTCATTGTCTTGGTCATTCTTCAATCGTGAAGGATAGGGAAATCTCGGCTCGTAAGGTGGGGGTGCCACCTCTTTCTCCTTTGGTGCTCCATCCTCTATTTCCACGACTTCGGGTGAGTCCTTAGTCTTCTCAAGAGGGAGATGTCCCTCAACCTCCTTACCACTTCTCAAGGTAATTGCCTTTAGTTGTTCTCTTGGGTTGGTCTCCGTATTGCTAGGCAAACTACCTTGAGGTCTCTCCGCCAAAGTCTTCGCAATTTGCCCTACTTGGTTCTCCAAGTTGTGTAGGGAGGCGGTGTGATTACGAAGAGTAGCTTCCACCGATTGGAACCTTACGTCCGAAGAAGAAACGAACCGTGTGAGGGCTCTTTCTAGGTCAGTCATCTTTCCCTCCAACCCGGTCACTCGGCTTTCTAAATTCGGAGCTTGTTGACTTTGAAATCCCGGTGGTGCACTATTTTTGTTCTGTTGTGACTGTCCTTGATTGCTCCAAGAGAAGTTCGGATGGTTCTTCCATCCCGGATTGTATGTACCACTATACGGGTTGCCTTGGCCTTGTCCTCGATATGAATTCCCCACAAAATCGGCCTGCTCTACCGCACTAGTGCCTCCAATAGCAATAGGACAATCGCTTGAAGCATGTCCTCCCCCACAACCGTTACAAGTAGTGATGGCCGCAACTCTTGGCGAAGCTAGAGCATCTAGCTTCTTACTCAACGATTCCACTTGTGCTGCCAACGATGTAACCGCATCAACCTCATGAATTCCGGCAACCTTTTTCCTATCCCTTGAGTTCCATTGATAGCTATTCATAGCCATCTCCTCTACAAGGTGCCGAGCTTCACCGGGAGTCTTGCTTCCAAGAGTCCCTCCGGCCGCCGCATCTAAGAGTTGCTTTGTACTCGGATTCAACCCGTTGTAAAGTGTGTGAATAATCATCCACTCGGGAAATCCATGTTGCGGACATTTGCGAAGGAGCTCTTTGAACCTGTCCCATGTCTCGAATAGAGACTCCAATTCCATCTGTACAAAGGAAGATATCTCATTCCGGAGTCTTGCAGATTTCCCCGGTGGAAAGTATCTAGCCAAGAATGCCTCGGCCATTTCCTCCCACGTAGTAATGGAAGCTCTAGGTAATGAGTGCAACCAATGCCTTGCTTTTCCTTTCAATGAAAATGGGAAGGCTCTCAATCGAATTGCATCGTCCGTCACTCCATTTATCTTCAACATGTCACACACTTCCAAGAAATTTTCTATGTGACTATTAGGGTCTTCATCGGCTAACCCATTAAACTGTGCGGACTGTTGCAACATTTGAATGAACGACGGCTTCAATTCGAAATTCATTGCTGTAATTGGGGGCCTCACGATGCTTGATTGGGTCCCCATAACTGCGGGTCTAGCAAAATCGGACAACGTTCGCTGCTGCTCGTTCTGTTCTGCCATTGTCTCTGACCCTTCTGTCTCAATATCGGCTTGATTTGATGCTTCTTGTGCAGGTTCTTTCCCTTTACGATGTGTTCTTCTTCCAATGTCTGGGTCTCCTTCAACAAGTATTGAAGGGTTCCCACGGGTCATAACCTGGAGCCGAAAACAAAGAAAAGAAAAATAAGAACAATGATAGGTAAAGAAAATATGAAATAGAATGCGAAGTGAATAGCTAAAATAGTGAAAAACAAATATCTAAAACGCCTATTCCCCGGCAACGGCGCCAAAAACTTGACACGACCCCTTGCGTGTATCCCGCAAGTGCACGGGTTTGTCGAAGTAATAAATTTACCTTGGTGAGAAGGTAGTCGAATCCACAGGGAATAGGGAGATAGAATATAAGGTTTCACTAATTAAGCTATGCAGAATACGGAGAACGATAATAAGATTGATGAGTGAAAATAATGCAAAGCAATAAACTAAATAGAGAGATGGAAGAAAAGAAGTGCAAGTAGGAAAATCGAGAAGGACTAACAATGAATAAAAAGGGGGGTATCCGGACAAGCTACCTCTAGGGTCTATGTTTCAAGTGCAAGACTATGATATTATACTCTCCTATTGATGTCAATTGAGTCGAGGATATCCTAAGACTCACGGTCCCAAACCTAAGGACAACCGTGACTAACTCCAACACTATGCCCCGGTGTTAGGATTCACAACACTCTTCACTCTGTCACCTAGATGACTAAGCCCCAGGGGAGTCCATCTGCCTAAACCTCACACTATGTGGAGTTGCATTATGCTCTAGGGATTCCTAGTGATTAAACCTGTTCCTATACGTAATTCTAACCCTTTGGTCCAGGTGGAAGAACCCTAGTCTAGATTGAGCCCCAGCAAATAGGATTCACTACAACCCTCCACTCTATTACTTGCGTAACTAAGCCCTAGGGGAGTTTATCTACCTATTGCTTCACTCTATTTCGACCGCTATTAAATCAAGGAATTGGAGGTAGGGAGAAATCACATCGAAGGGGAAAGGGGTACATTGCTACCTCACAACTCTCCCTCTCAACCCTCTTTAATCTTGAGTAGTCTAATCCTATAGGAGTTGTCACACCTCCAAAGGAAAGCCTAGATTGCTCTCAACCCTAATGTCACGTTTAAGGGAAAACAATATGAAAGGATAATCAAGATTAAAAACTCAATTTTATTCATCAACGATGGAAAGCATAATAATCAATGTCAAAGAAACATAAGAAACCCTAAAGTTTACAAGTCCGAATACCCCACGAAGGGTTTAGCTCCTCATAGAGCTATACATGTTCATCAACGTGAGAAATAAAGCATAAAACATAGACATCAATGAAAAACCCCCTCGAATTGGTGTGGCCGTGGTCTTGTGCAAACGTCGAACCTCGAAATCGATGCCGACGACGCGCTAGAACCTCCACGAAATCCTCTCCGAAACCCTAGCCGCACTCCAGAAAGTTGGGGAAAAGATAGGTCCAAAGATCCCTAAAAAGGTTGCAAAAATCCCCTTTTATATTGTTGAATCGCGGCTTTAAAATTGGACTTATCGGGGGCTTCACACGGCCGTGTGGAATTTCCACACGCCCGTGTGAAGCTTCTGTCTCGGCTGAAAAATTAATCTCACACGGCCGTGTGGAATTTCCACATGCCCGTGTGTCTTCACTGGATGGCTGAAATTGCAAAACACACGGCCGTGTGGAATTTCCACACGCCCGTGTGACTTCTCTGTCTGGCTGGAAAATGGCTCACACGGCCGTGTGGAATTTCCACACGCCCGTGTGACTTCTCTGGAACACTAATCTTCAGCTGAACAGGCTTGGTAACTTGCCGAAACGCCTCCCGGGTCCATTGTTCTTCATCGAGGCCATTACTTGGGCACACAAGCAACGGTAGGTCACGCCGATTGCTTCAAGTCTTCTTCTTTCGCGAGATTCTCCTAAGTAACACGGATTGGACTTGTTGTGAATGTGACTGCCTTTGTGCCCCTCCAAAAGAGGTTGGCACACATCCACAAGTCCAAATACGTGCTTCGTTCCTTGCTTGGTCCGAGAACATCCCAACATTGGCGAACGCGACCTAATTTCATTCTTTTTCTCCAATTAGGCTCCACAATACCTTCAATGCACAAGAGAACACAAATGCACACATTTAGTGATAAAACCTGATAAAAGGTATGCTTAATGTAAGATAATAGCGCTTCGCGATACTATAACACAAGCACTTATCAATTTGTGTTGAGAATTTATTGATTCCAGGTTTATTGTTCAGCCTTATGCTGTCTTAAGGGTTGAGTGGCGTGGTATCTGATAAGTGCTTGTGTTATAATACCGCGAAGCGCAATTATCTTACAATGAGCATATCTTTTATCAGATTTTATCACTAAATTGTGTGCATTTGTGTGCTTTTGTGCATTGTAGGTTTGTGGAGCTAATTTGAAGAAAAGGAATGAAGTTAGATCATGTTCTCCATTGTTGGGGAGTTTTCGGAATAATCAAGGAACAAGGCATTAGCATAGACTTGTGAGTGTGTGCCAACCTCCTTTGGAGGGGCACAAAGACAGTCACATTCACAATAAGTCTAGCTCGTGTAGCTTAGGAAAACTTCACCAAGAAGGAGATTTGAGGTAATCAGCACGATCTATCATTGATTGTGTGCCCAATTCAATGGCCTTGATGAAGAACAACAAATTCGGGAGCGTTTCGGCGAGCATTATAGCAAGTTACTGTAGTAAAACACTATAGCAAGCTACTGTTCACTTTCAGCCAAAATTCAAAAAACAAGAGAGTCCACACGGCCGTGTGCAAATTCCACATGGCCGTGTTAAATCCCAATAAGTTCAATTTTAAAGCCGCGACTCGACGTTATAAAAGCCCATTTTGGGAGACTTTTTACACATCTTTTGACCTATCTTTCTCCCCAACTTTTGGAGAGGGCGGCTAGGGTTTTCGAGAGGACTTCGTAGAGGTTTGGAGCTCGTCATCGGCATCGTCATCGACATCCGGGGGTCGCACAAGACCACGGCCACACCATACGCAAGGGGGTTTTCATCAATGCCTTTAATTTTTGCTTTCTTTCATATTTTGATGAACATGTATTGTGCGGCCACTGTGCGGGGCCGCACACCACCAGCACATCGAACCGTTTTGCTTATAAAAGTCTCGTTTTAGCTCTTTTTACCTTATTCTTTCTCCCTAAAGCCCCTCATTCCTTCCTCCTCTCTTCTTCTACTTTTCTTCAAAGTTTAGGGTTTGTTTTGGAAGGAGATTTTGGGCTGATTTGTGGAGCTTGCAATTAATCCCTTGTTTCTTCAAAGTAAGTTCTTCTTCACTCCTTCCTTCTTCTTTTCTTGTTTGGATGAGGCTAGGGTTTGTTAGTTGGTTTGTTTTGGAGCTTGAGCTTTGTTATCCTCCTTGTTCTTTGTTAGTGAAGCTTGAGGATCTCCTTCATCCTTCCTTGTGAAGACCTCCTTGGAGTTTTGAGAAGCTTGGAGGTATGGTTCTTCCTCTTCTTCTTCTTCCCTTCTCTCTTGTGGTTCTTCTTGAGTTCTTGGTGAGAAATCCTTAGTAAGTAGTTGTTCTTGAGTTTACATTCTTGATTGGTTATATTCTCCTTGGTTTGATGAAGGATTGAGAGAGATCCTTCATCTCCTAGGTTAGAGTTACTGTAGCTCCAGTGAACTTTCCTTGTGTTCTTGGTTTCCTTGGTTTAGAGAGAAGCTTAAACCCTTAGATTTAGTTTAGCACCTTGAGTTGTGAGTGGAGAAACCCTAGAGTTCATTAGGGTTGTTTGGTAGAAGAACTTAGGGTTCTTGCTTGACTTTTGCCCTAACAACTTATTGATGTTTCTTGTGCCTTCTCAAGGAGGAAAAGCTTTGGATTGAAGCAAAGAGCTTGTCGAGGACTAGCGTTCAAGGGAGCAAAGTCGTCAAAGTTGTGATTGGGACTTATAAGCATATATATATATATATATATATATATATATATATATATATATATACATATATATATATATATATATATATATATATATACATATATATATATATATATATATGTATATGCATTTATATTTTCTTACTTGAAAGTATTACCGTTCAAAGGAATGGTTAGTTAAGTTGTTATGTGATTAGGAATTTGTAAGTGAAGATTAGATATTCAATGAGTTATAGATTGTATTATTTCACACACCTTTGTCATAATTAGTTTAGTTTCACTTGAATGATACCTTGCATTAGTAGTGGCTTTTGAATGTGTTTTGGCTAGTTGGAGCCATAACTAAATTGTGACTAGATTCATTTCCTAAGCATTATTAAAGTATTTTTATATGTTGTAGAGATTTGAAAATCCTATGTCTTGAAGTATATGTTTCAAATTGTGTATTCTTATGAGATTTGAGATGCTTGATTTGATGACCAAAAAGGCGTATTTGAATCATGGTTAAGTTTATTTGCAAAGTTTGGCAAATGTTGTATTTATGTTCCGAATGCTTTATTATGACTTCGTGGTTTCCAATTGAAGGTTTGAGACTTTTGTTATCGTATCCAAATGGATTCATGTAACCTAATTATGCTACACATTTCGTGTTATTGCGAAGGCTATGATTGGAGCAAGTGCTCAAGAAATCTTGTTTAGTTTTAAATGTCGTTCATTTGATCAAAGGCATGTGAAAATAAGTTGATTTTCATGGTATTGATGCAATGCTCAAAGTATATCTTCAAAAGACATCTTTGTATGATACTTTTGATGAAAGTGGTTTTCATTATTATTGATATGATCAAATTGATCACTCTTGGAGTGAGTAATGCCATTGCGAACATGTATTGTCTCTTATTGAGAATTATACTATCATGATGTACTCATTGAGTCTACGGGCTGAGTTATTATTTAAATTCTTTGTTGGTGACATGGGAGCCGAGCTCCAGAACTTGCAGCAGTAAGAAGTGGATGGTTTCCACTGGCCGACCTATATAGAGGTGGCGTGGAATACTGTCAAAAATGGTTATACCATGTCAGGTGGGAGCGTAGATGCCTGATATGGGTATAGTTGGGTTGTTCGGAGTCACCACACGAACTTCCCAGCGGCCAATGCCAAGATATGCGCATCTTGGTAGCTCCAGACCTAACCAAGGCCATGGTTAGCGACGAAGAGTTTTTGAGGCCATTCTGGACATCATTGTTGATTTGTGATCGATGAGTTAATTATTTCTAAGCATCTTGATATTTGAATTTATCGATAAGAATTGTGCTTATGCTAGGTCCACGATGGCATGTGTTTTCTTGTTGATTTCTATGAAATTCTATTTGTATTTCAATGAGAAAGATGGTATTCTTATGTGATAATTGTTATCCTTATTACTCCCAACTTTTAAGGATTTTCATCATGTTACAATTGATAAACCTTGTGTTTTATAAATTGCTACACTTGTATTTGATTTGGTGTTGTATCAATTTATTGGTATCATAGTAAAGTTTGTTTAATGTCCAGTGTGTTTTATAGCTTGAACCTGTGTTTAGTTTTCCAAAGTTTTATTGTTTTAAACCCTAGTTGGGTATTAATAATTTCTTGGTATTACTATATCTCGTTGTATTGTGGTGAAGATTATTTATGTAAGTATGTTCTAAACCTAGTATATTACTAGCAAGTATCTTCACTGATTCATGTTTTGGTACTTGACACGACCTTTTGCGTGCGTACCGCAAGTGCACGGCCTTGTCGAAGTAATAAAAGTTACCCCGGTGAGTGGGTAGTCGTATCCACAGGAAATAGTGTTCAGAAACAAGTGTTATCGCTATTTAGCTATGAAAGAAGTCGATGATGAAAGAAGTATATATATATATATATATATGTAAAAGAAAATAAAAGAGTGCAAGAAGAATAATGAGGGTAGGAGAGGTAATCGATATAAAGATGGGGTACCCGGACAAAGCTCCCCCTAAGACTAATGCTTCTAGTGCAAGACTAGTATTATACCCTCTAATTGATGACTAATTGAGTCGAGGATATCCTTAAACACACGGTCCCAAACCTAAGGTCAACCGTGACTAACCCCAACACTATGCCCCGGCGTTAGGATTCACTACGACTCTTGACTTTCGTTGACCTGTCAACTAAGCCCTAGAGGAGTATATCTACCTAAGCCTCACACTACGTGGGATTGCTTTAAGCTCTAGGGATCCCTAGTGATAAAACCTGTTCCTATATATAGTTCTAACCCTTTGGTCCAGGTGGAAGAACACTAGTCTCGATTAAGCCCTAGTGCGTAGGATTCACGTCACCCCAAAGCCTTGGGGGAGTTTATCTACCTAGCACTTCACTCTATTTCGACCGCTAATAAATCAAGGAATCGGAGGTAGGGAGAAATCACACCGGAAGGGAAAGGGGTACGTCGCTACCTCACAACTCTCCCTCTCAACCCTCTTCAATCTTAAGGAGTCTAACCCTATAGAGGTTGTCACACCCTCAAAGGATAACCTAATAGATTCTCAACCCTAGTGTCACATCTAAGGGAAAATCAATACAAGAATAAATCAAGATTGAAACTCAATTAAATTCATCAATAAAGAAAGCATAATAAAAGTCATAGAAACAATATCATCCTAGGGTTTACAAGTCCGAATATCCACTAGGGTTTAGCTCTCCATGGAGCAATACAAAATCAATAAAGAGTTTAAGAACATATGCATGAAAACCATAAAGAAAACCCCCTTGTAGATCGTATCGATGGTCTTGTGTAGTCGGGTGTCTTCTCCAACGAATCCCTTGTCAAGCCTAGGGCACACCTCGCCAAATCAATGCGATGAGAGCTTTCCCAATAGCTTTCTTCCAAAGGATGTCGATGTCGATGCCGTTTAATCGCCTCCAAAGACCTCCAAGAACCTCTCCAAACCCTAGCCGAAAGCCCCCCAAAAGATATCCAAGTGATAGAAGGGGAGAGTCCCCAAATAGATCTGAAAACGGGCTATTTATAGGCTGAAATCGGGCTGAAATCGGAGTTCCACACGCCCCTGTGTTAATTCCACACGGCCCTGTGTAAAACCAGGAATTCCACACGCCCGTGTCTTAATTCCACACGGCCGTGTGGAAATTCTGAAATCGTGACTTTTCGGCAACAGTGAACAGTAACTTTGCTACAGGGTTTTGCTACAGTACTTAGCCGAAATGCTCCCGAATTCATCGTTCTTCATCCAGGCCATTGAATTGGGCACACAATCAATGATAGATTATGTCGATTACTTCATTTCTCTTCTTTGACGAAATTCTCCAATGCTACACGAGTTAGACTTTTGTGAATGTGACTGCCCTTGTGCCCCTCCAATGGAGGTTGGCACACACCCACAAGTCTAAACTCGTGCCTTATTCCTTGCTTGGTCCAAGAACTCGTTAACAATGGCGAACATAACCTATTCTTGCTTCATTCTTCTCCAAATTGGCTCCACAACCCTACAATGCACAAAAGTAAACAAATGCACAAAAGTAAACAAATGCACACTTTTTAGTGATAAAATCTGATTAAATTAATGCTCATTGCAAGATAATAACGCTTCGCATTACTATAACACGAGCACTTATCAGTACTGTTTTCTTTCGGTATATTTCTGGTGGATTTGTGCTAATCCCCTCACTGAGTAACTGTGGTTACTCATCCCCTCTTTCTCCTTCCCAATTTTGTTACAGGTAGTAGGTGAGGCGGTACGGCTACGTGCTGGGCATTTGTCGCCTTCTTTTGTCCTTGTATCACTTTTATTCGTGTATGTTATTTTTGGATCATGCATAAGTTATTTGAGTCTCGGATCCACTAGTATATCGAGAACTCTACTGTATGGTGTTGTATCTAAACTATCCTTAAACTTGTGTGTATCATCTTTTGTTATTATTGTCAGTGCCTTCCATCTTCTATCCTTATTGTTGATGTCATCGTCGTAGTTGTTGTTCTTGTCGTTATTGTTGTTGTTTATATTACTTCCGGCGGGCAGTGTTGTTTTTGAAATTTGGCATTTGTATTAATATTATTGATTCCAAGTTTATTGTTCAGCCTTGCACTGTCTCGGGGGTTGAGCGGCGGAACATCCCTCCTCGAGATGGTCGCGGCGGTGTGTCGCGTCCTGTGGACCTGCGGATTGGTGCGTGACATGTATAGCTCCATCAGAAACTAAACCCCTCGTGGGTATTCGGACTTGTAAACCATAGGATTATTATGTTTCTATGATGTTGATATTATGCTTTTCATTTATAGATGAATAAATTCGAGTTTCAATTTTAATTACCTCATGCAATTGTTTTCCCTTAGCCGTGACACTAGGGTTGAGAATAATCTAGGTTATCCTTTGGAGGTGTGACAACTCCTATAGGGTTAGACTACTTAAGATTGAAGAGGGTTGAGAGGGTGAGTCGTGAGGTAGCGAAGCGTCCCCTTTCCCCTCCGTTGTGATTTCTCCCTACCTCCGTTTTCCATGATTTCTTAGCGGTCGAGATAGAGTGAAGTGCTAGTAGAGGAACTCCCCTGGGGCTTAGTTGCGCAAGCAGCAGAGTGAAGGGTTGACGTGAATCCTAAGCACTGGGGCTTAATTTAGACTAGGGTTCTTCCACCTGGACCAAAGGGTTAGAACTATACATAGGAACAGGTTTTATCACTAGGAATCCCTAGAGCTTAAAGCAATCCCACGTAGTGTGAGGTTTAGGAAGATAGACTCCCCTTGGGCTTAGTTGGCAGGTCAACGAGAGTCAAGGGTCGCAGTGAATCCTAATGCTGAGGCATAGTGTTGGGGTTAGTCACAGTTGACCTTAGTTTTGGGACCGTGTGTTTAAAGATATCCTCGACTTAATTAACATCAATAGGAAAAGTATAATAGCATAGTCTTGCACTAGAAGTATAAGTCCTAGAGGTAGCTTGTCCGGATACCCTATTCATCCATTGCTAGTTCTTCTCTATTTACTTCTACTTGTACTTTCTTACCTTCCATCTCTCTATTTATATTCTCGTCTCGTTTTAATTGTTTTCATATTCATTTATCGATTCTATTCTCTCTTTTCATACACCGCATAGCTAAATAGTGAAATCTTATGTTTTAAGTCCCTATTCCCGGTGGATTCGACTACCCACTCACCAGGGTAAATTTATTACTTTGACAAACCCGTGCACTTGCGAGACACACGCAAGGGGTCGTGTCAGTATCCCTCCTCGGGATTATCGCATCCTGTGGACCTACGGGTCGGGGCATGACATCAGATCTGAAAGTGGTGAAGTTGGTCTCCAAGAGGCTAGGGATCCTCCTCAAGATGAACTTTAAATACACTTAAAAAGGCCACTTTCAGGATGCCATGCGGCCTGGCATATGGGCAGGGCAGTATACGGGTCCTGTAGCTCTCCGACTTTCACGAAAGTTGCTACTATGGAGTGCTACGATAATTTGCTGCATTAACTTTGCTACAGTGAAACTGCTACAGCACTGCATGTGGCCGTTTATGCTCCCGTATTGTTGCCCGCATGAAATTCCAGACTTAGCATTTTCATCAAGTCTTCATGCATGAAATTCCAGACTTAGCGTTTATGCTACAGTGCCAAATTCTTCTTAAATCTCATTGTCGAGCTCTCCAAGGCTTCTTTTGTACCTGTAACACGAAAGGAAATTATTTAGTCCGAAAACGAGCATCCACACATACAGAAATTCTTAAATCCTATGCACAAGTACAAGAATAATGCATACATGTAGATGCTTATTAGGAACATCCACGGAATGTGACATAAGGTGCGAAGCTTTCTTGGCCTTGCAGGGTATTACATGCGTTGTGTAGAGAGGTTTTCCTCAATAGCTTTACCCCTATCCTGATTGGCCCGCAAGGAGGTGAAGTTTATCTGGGATGGTAAATATTAGGAGAGCTTTCAGTCTTTGAAGAGAGGGTTAGTGTCACACCAGTGCTTACTCTTCCTACCAATAGGAAGGTCTTTGGGTCTACAATGATGCCTAACATCATGATTTGGGATATGTGTTGATGCAGGAGAGCAAGGTAATAGCCTATGCCTCCCTACAACTGAACAAGCATGAGTTGAACTACCCACCCCATGATTTGAAGTTAGCGTCTGATAAGTGCTAGAAAGTTCATATTTTACATATCATATATACTGCATTTAGCATGAGATTTGACAAGTTTAACCTAATTAGTTCGAAAATTCATTCTTTTGTTCATCAAGGGCTTTATTTCTATTTTAGGGACAAGAAGCGAATTCAGGGATGTTTTGAAGAAAAATAGACTAAGTTATTTAATCAGAGTTTCACCACGGCTCGCAACAGCTATGGGGACATCTCACCACGGTCGTTCTCCATACTCAATACTGCCATTATCAAGTTGTGCTAGTGTGGAATCATTAAGAGCAACACAAAAGCCACAACGGCTTTTGTGAACCCAAAACGACCATGATCTACTCACACAACACCTAGAGAGCCATGACAACACACAACTTGTAGACCACACCATAACTTACTCACCATAGGCATCACAACGCCTGTGGTGAGGCTGTGGAGGACTCAATTCTATATATACCTTAAGTTTTTCTGGTTTCGAGGAGATTTTTTGCGAAATAAGGTTGAGCAGTTAGAGTTCTGGAGATTTAAGTGACTGGAGACATCTTTCTTCACTTTTTTAGCAGATTTTAGCAAGTTTTCTAAGGGAAAGTCAACGTTCATCATTAGAGAAGTGCGTACGAATAGATTCAGTGCTGTCTTGTCAAACTTGGGATCTTCATAACCTCAACCTTTGGAGGCTTATTTGAGGCAGTTAGTTTAGGAATTCTTTAATGTTATTCTTTGGTCATATGGTTCTATCTTTATTTATATCTTTATTTGTGATCCATAAGAAACCAATTTGAGGGGAATTGTATGTCTAGTTTCCTCGATTATTTCTTATAAATCTTGATTGTTAAATTCAATAAATGTTTCTAGTTTATGTGATTCATTGCATGGTTCTTGAATGATATTCTTATTAATGTTGATGAGGAAGATATACCCCTATATTAGAAAACATATGTCATGTTAAATCTATGCATGCGCTGAGAGATTAGGCATAACTAGGTTTCGGGATTAGGGATCGATTACCCCTTAGGCTTAGGGTTTGATTTGTCCCTTCTAGAGGAATTCAACAAACATAGGAGGATGGGGTAGGAAAAGATTCCATCTTAAGTTCCTAGTGGTTTAGACCTGGTTGACAAGAGATTGGAACCAGTAGGGCCTTAAATTCCCCCAATCAAATACTAGAATACAATTGACATACCCCTTACGTGAGTGTTCCGCAAGTGCATGGGTCATCGCAGTAATAAACATATACCCTGGTGAGTGGGTAGTCATATCCATAGGGAATAGTGTTAGAAACAAGAGATATTACTATTTAGCTATAGAGAAAATCAATTGGGGGGGGTGAAATTAATATGTCGATGCAAAGAAAATAAAAAAAAAACGCAAAGAGAGCAATAAAAGTAAAGAGTGGTAATCGATGAGAAAATGGGTCGCCCGGACAATGCTCACCCTAGGACTATTGTTTCAAGTGCAAGACTAATATTATGCCTCCTAACTGATGTTTAACGAGTAGTGGAAATCCAAAGATATGTGGTCCCAAACCTAAGGTCAACCATGTGCCCTGGATGAAAGGGATACTCTCAACACCTCACACTGTGTGGGACTGCTTGGGGTTCTGGGGACTCCAAGTGATAAACCCTATTCTCTAATATAGTTCAAACCCTTTGGTGCAGGTAAAAGAACCCTAGCTACAATTAAGCCCCAGCACTAAAATTTACTACAACACTTCACTCTGATGCTCGCGCAACTAAGCCCCAGTGGAGTTCATCTCTTAGCACTTCACTCTATTGTGATCACAAAGAACTCTTGGAACACAGAGATAGGATAAATCACATCAGAAGGGAAATGGGACATTCGGCTATCTCTCAACTCACCCTCTCAGCCCTCTCAATCTTGCTTAGTCTAAATCTAATAAAGTTTTCATACCTTGACAGGCTCCCCGAAAGTGCACGGGTTTGTCGAAGTAATAAAAGTTACCCCGGTGAGAGGGTAGTCGAATCCACAGGGAATAGGGAGTTAGAGTATGAGATTTCACTATTAAAACTATACGAAGTATGGAAAAGTAATAATCGATTCGTGTGTGAATTGTGAGAACAACTATACGAAAAGACAGGAAATTAAATAGAGAGAGGTAAAAGATTAGAGAGTGCAAGAAAAAAAGATTAAGGAGGATTTAACAATGAATGAAGTGGGGTATCCGGACAAGTTACCTCTAGGATCTATGCTTCTAGTGCAAGACTATGCTGTTATACCTTCCTATTGATGCTAATTGAGTCGAGGAAATCCTAAGACTCACGGTCCCAAACCTAAGGTCAACCGTGACTAACCCCAACATTATGCCCCGGTATTAAGATTCACAACAACCCTTCACTCTATCGCTCGCACGATTAAGTCCCAGGGGAGTACATCTACCCAAACCTCACACTACGTGGGATTGCATTAAGTTCTAGGGATTCCTAGTGATTAAACCTGTTCCTATGTGTAGTTCTAACCCTTTGGTCTAGGAGGAAGAACCCTAGTCTAGATTAAGCCCCAGTGCATAGGATTCACTTCAACCCTTCACTCTGTTACTCGCGTAACTAAGCCCCAGGAGAGTTTATCTACCTAGCACTTCACTCTATCTTGACCGCTAATAAATCAAGGAAACGGAGGTAGGGAGAAATCACACCTGAAGGGAAAGGGATACATCGCTACCTCACAACTCTCCCTCTCAACCCTCTTCAATCTTGAATAGGCTAATCCTATAAGAGTTGTCACACCTACAAAGGAAAACCTAGATTGCTCTCAACCCTAGTGTCACATCTAAGGGAAAACAATAGCAAAATAAAATCAAGATTGAAACTCAATTCTTATTCATCAATAATGGAAAAGCATAATAACAATGTCAAAGAAATATGATAACCCTAGAATTTACAAGTCCGAATACCCACAAGGGGTTTAGCTCCTCATGGAGCTATACATGTTCATCAATGTATGAAATAAAACACAAAGTAAAGACATAGATGAATGGTGTGGCCGTGGTCTTGTGCGGCCGCCGGACGTCGGTGACGATGCCGATGACGCGCTCTAAACCTCCACGAAGTCCTCTCCAAAACCCTAGCCGCACTCCCAGAAGTTGGGGAGAAGAATAGGTCAAAAGATATATCAAAAAGTCTCCAAATCTGGCTTTTATAATGTGGAGTCGCGGCTTTAAATTTGCTGAAAATGGGATTTCACACGGCCGTGTGGAATTTCCACATGCCCGTGTGAAGTTTTTGGAATTCTGATTTTTGGCCGACTGTGAACAGTAACTTGCTACATCGTTTTTGCTACAGTAATTTGCTACAATGCTGTTACAGTATTGTGCCGAAACGCTCCCGGATTCGTCGTTATTCATCGAGGCCGTTGAATTGGGCACACAATCAACGGTAGATCGTGACGATTGCTTCGAATTGCCTAATTGGTGAAGTTCTCATTGTTGGCATGAGTTAGACTTATTGTGAATGTGACTGCCTTTGTGCCCCTCCAAAGGAGGTTGGCACACACTCATAAGTCTATGCTCACGCCTTGCTCCTTGGTTGGTCCGAAAATCTTCCCAACAATGCCAAACATGACCTAACTTCGTTCCTTTCCTTCATTTTATCTTCACAACCCTACAATGCAAAAAAGTAAACAATTGCACACTTTTTAGTGATAAAATCTTATTAAATTAATGCTCATTGCAAGATAATAACACTTCGCATTACTATAACACGAGCACTTATCATACCTCCAAAGGATTACCTAAATGGATTCTCAACCCTAGTATCACATCTAAGGGAAAATCATGCAATTAACATTTAAGATTGAAACTCAATTAAAATCATCAATTAAAGAAGCATAATAAAAGTCAATGAAACAAAGTCATCCTAAGGTTTACAAGTCTAAGCACCCACTAGGGTTTAGCTCTCCATGGAGCAATACAAAATCAACAAAGAGTTTGAAATCATCTGCATAGAAACCATAAAGAAAACCCTCTTGTAGTCCGTAACGATAGTCTTGTGGAACGGCCTCGTCTTCTCCAAAGGTCCTTTGTCAAACCTAGGGCACACCTCGCTGAATCGATGCAGATGAAAGCTCCCCCAATAGCTCTCCTTCAAAAGAACTCGATGTTGATGCCGTAGAACCACTCCAAAAGCCTTATAAAAATCTCTCCAAACAGTAGCCACGCTCTCCTCGAAAGTTGAGCAAAATATAGGAAAAAGATCCCCCTATAAATCTCAAATCGCGGTATTTATAGGGCTGAAAATGGGCATCCACATGGCCGTATGGAATTTTCACACGCCCGTGTGGATTCTCTGGAATTCTGATTTTCGGCGCGCTATGAACAATAACTGCTACAGCAAATTTCTACATTGTTTTGCTACAGTAAATTACTACAGTAGCCGTGCCAAAGTTGCTCCGACTTCATTTTCTTTATCGAGCCTACCATGTTGGGCACACAACTACGTGGTAGACCAAATTGCCTCTTACATTCAGCGTATTGATGAAGCTCTTCGATGTTACACAACTTAGACTACATGAGTGTGACTATCTTTGTGCCCCTCCAATTTGTAGGTTGGCACATTCACATGTCTACAACTTGTGCCTTGATCCTTGATTAGTCCAAGAGTCTTCTCAACCGTTGCGTTCATGATCTATTTTTGCTTCTTTCTTCTATATTTGTCTCCACAACCGTATATGCACAAAAGAACACAAATACACACGAATCAATGACAAAACCTAATAAAAATAATGCTCAATGTAAGAAAAGCATACTCTATATTACTTATACACGAGCGCTTATCAACAATTGTCATACTCAAAAACTATCATAAGTAATAGTTAAGATAACTGTCATATAACCATCCAACTCTTTCCAATTATGCTTAATGATTATCCAATTGTATAGTTTAATAATTTGTAGAAGTAGACTAAAGAAACAACATAAACATTTAGGCTACTGATTAAGCAAAAAGGAAGTAATAGGAGCCTCTCACCGTTTCATGGGAAATATAACCCTCGTGCTCATCCACAAGGTATTACTCGATGACCCGTACATTTGTGGTATTCACGGACTTATTGTAATAGTATTTACACATGTATTCACACACCTTAGAGGTCTATCATATGCCTAATCACAAGGAACTCCCTTTCTACCAAATACTCAACACCATCATCATCATCATAATCTTCTAATGGAGGTATATAATTCTCATCACTTCACCTTCGATATCAACCTCCCGTCATCCCTTATGATCATTTGTATGTAATCCTTTGCTAGTCACAAGTGCATGAATCATACAAGTAGTGAGGTGTACCAAACTGAATCGGGTAATCGAATCCACAGGGAGTGGGAATCTTCTAGTATTAATTGATCCTCTAGTATCTAACTGAATAGAAAGGTTTGGGAGAAAGTGTATGTCTAAGAATCTAGAAAGAAATGAAGGATGAAAGGAAGGTGGAAATAAGTAGGGAATTGAACTAGATAAGAGACACTAAAATGAAGTAATGCCCCAGACTACTCCCTATGAGGAATGTATATTGACTCCTACAATAACTATTAGGTACATCTTCTTAGACTGAAGGATAACCCTAATTCGAAAGGCTCGACAACATACGCCCTATCTCTAGGCACACACTTTGAACCTAATCCTCTATGTGTTCACTAACATGAAATGATTGCAATTATGACAATTACACAAAATGAAATTGCAAACCTTGATAAAACATAAAAAAATCCAAGAAAACTCCATAGCCCAAAGTAAATGAGTAAATTAAATACATTACATGTCAAGGTTTATAGATCTTGGCCACCAAAGAATGGTTTAGCCCCTCATGGGTTCACACGACATATAAAAGATAAAGAAAACAAACAAGTAAGAATCTATAGAACTCCTTTTTGCTTCTCTAATCTTCCTAATCATGCTCCAAAGACCTTCTTGCTGACTTGGCTCTGCTCCAATCGATGCTCTACAATCTCAGCTCTCTTTCTTTTCTAGTTGGTGTTGAAGTTCATTGATAAATGCTCGTGTATAAGTGATACGAAGTATACTTTTTCTTGCATTGAGAATCACTTTTATCAGATTTTATCACTCATTCGTATGTATTTGCGTTCTTTTGTGTATTTAGGGTCGTGAAGACGACTTGGAAGGAAAAGAAGCAAAAATAGGTCATGGATGTAATGGTAGAGGAGACTCTTGGACTAAGCAAGGACCAAGACACAAGTTGTAGACATGTGAGTGTATGCCAACCTCCAAAGTGCTCAAGTGATCATACAAATTAGAAGGGCACAAAGGCAGTCACACTCATATAGTCCAACTTGTGTAACATAGAAGAGCTTCATTAATATATTGAAAGCAAAAGGCAACATGATCTACTGCGTAGTTGTGTGCCCAACTTTGCGGCCTCATTGAAGAAAATGAAGTTGGGAGCAATACTGTAGCACAATGATAAGTGCTCATGTTATAGTAATATGAAGTATTATTATTATCTCACATTGAGCATTACTTTTCTCAGATTTTATCATTAATTTGTGTGTATTTGTGCATTGTAGGGTTGTGGAGCCAATTTGGAGAAGAAAGAAACAAGAATAGGTTATGTTCACCATTGTGGAGTAGTTCTCGGACTAAGCAAGGAACAAGGCACAAGTCTAGACTTGTGAGTGTTTGCCAACCTCCATTGGAGTGGCACAAGAGCAGTCACATTCATAAAAGTCTAACTCGTGTAGCATTTGAGAACTTCGCCAATGAATAGAAATGAAGTAATAGATATGATCTACCATTGATTGTGTGCCCAATTTAACGGCCTCGATGAAGAAGATGAATTCGGGAACATTTCGGCGAAGTACTCTAGCCAATTACTGCAGCAAAAACACTGTAGCAAGTTACTGTTTACAGTCTGCCGAAAATCAGCAAAACAGAGAATCCACAGGGCCGTGTGGAAAATCCACAGAGTCTTGTGAAACCCCGATTTCAGTCTATAAATAGCCCGTTTTCAAATCTATTTGAGGATCCCCCGCCCCCTCTTTCTATCTCTTGGCTATATTTTGGCGGGCTTTCGGCTGGGATTTGGAGAGGTTCTTGGAGGTCTTTGGAGGCGATTATACGGCATCGGAATCGACATCCTTTGGAAGATAGCTATTGGGGGAGCTTTCGTCGGCATCGATTTGGCGAGGTGTGTTCTAGGCTTGACAAGAGATTCATTGGAGAAGACACGCGGCTCCACAAGACCATCGATACGATCTACAAGGGGGTTTTCTTTATGGTTTTTATGCATATGTTCTTAATCTCTTTATTGATTTTGTATTGCTCCATAGAGAGCTAAACCCTAGTGCGTATTCGGACTTGTAAACCCTAGGATGATATTGTTTCTATGACTTTTATTATGCTTTCTTTATTGATGAATTTAATTGAGTTCCAATCTTGATTTATTCTTGTATTGATTTTTCCTTAGATGTGACACTAGGGTTAAGAGTCATCTAGGTTGTCCTTTGGAGGTGTGGCAATTCCTATAGGATTAGACTACTCGAGATTGGAGAGGGTCGAGAGGGTGAGTCGTGAGGTAGCGAAACGTCTCATTTCCCCTCCGGTGTGATTTTCCCTACCTCCATGTTCCAAGAGTTCTTTGCGGTCGAGGTAGAGTGAAGTGCTAGGAGATGGACTCCCCTAACATAGTGAAGGGTTGTAGTGAATCTAGCGCTGGGGCTTAACTAAGACTAGAGTTCTTTCACTTGGACCAAAGGGTTAGAACTGTAATTAGGAACAGGGTCTTTCACTTGGAATCCCTAGAACCCCAAGCAGTTTCACGTAGTGTGAGGCTTAGGATGATGGACTCCCCTGGGGCTTAGGTTACAGGTCAATGAGAGATAAGGGTCGTAGTGAAACCTAATGCCGGAGCATAATGTTGGAACTAGTCATGGTTGACCTTAGGTTTGGGACCGTGTGCTTGAGGACTTCCATGACTCATTATACATCAATTAGAGGGTATAATACTAGTCTTGCACTAGAAGCATTAGTCCTAGGGGAAGCTTTATCCGAGTACCCCTTCTTTATATCGATTACCTCTCCTACCCTCATTACTCTTCTTGCACTCTTTTATTTTCTTTTACATATATATATATATATATATATATCATCGACTTCCTTCATAGTTAATGTTCACAGCACGACTACCCTATGGACACGACTACCCACTCACCAGGGTATTTTATTACTTCGACAACCCGTGCACTTGCGGGTACACACGCAAGGGGTGTATCACACAACATTGTAACAATTTACTGTATCAGTTAATGTTCACAGCACGTAGGAAATCAAATTCAAAAGAATCCACACGGGTGTCTGGAAATTTCACAAGACCATACGGATGCCAGATTTCAACCCTATAAATACCGCGACTTGAGATATATTTGGGGATCTTTTTCCTATCTTCACCCATCTTTCGGTGAGAGCTTGGCTAGGGTTTGAAGAGATTTTTGCAAGGCTTTTGGAGTAGTTCTACGGCATCGACATCGAGTTCCTTTGGAGGAGAACTATTGGGGGAGCTTTCGTCGACATCGATTCGGCGAGGTGTGCCCTACATTTGACAAGGGAACCTTTAGGGAAAATGAAGCGGCTCCACAAGACCATCGATACAAACTACAAGGGGGTTATCTTTATGATTTATATGCATGTGACTTTGATTTCATTGTTGATTTTGTATTGCTCCATGGAGAGCTAAACCCCTATTGGGTACTTGGACTTGTAAACCCTATGATGACTTTGTTTCATTGACTTTTATTATGTTTCTTTAATTGATGATTTAATTGAGTTCCAATCTTCAATGCTTATTGTGTTGATTTTCCCTTAGAGTGACACTAGGGTTGAGAATCAATCTAGGTAATCCATTGAAGGTGTGACTACTTCATTAAGGTTAGACTAAGCAAGATTGAAGAGGGTCGAGAGGGTGAGTCGAGAGCTAGCGGAATGTCCCATTTCCCTTCTGACGTGATTTATCCCACCTTCACATTCCAAGAGTTCTTTACGGTCACAATAGAGTGAAGTGCTAAGACATGAACTCCACTGGGCTTAGTTGCGTGAGCAACAGAGTGAAGTATTGTAGTGAATCTTAGTGTTGAGGCTTAATTATGGCTAGGGACCTTCTGCCTGGACCAAAGGGTTAGGTCTATATTAAAGAATAGGGTTTATCACTTGGAGTCCCTAGAACCCCATGTAGTCCCACACAGTGTGAAGTGTTGAGACTACTCCTTTCCACCAAGGCATAGTGTAGAAGGCTAGTCACGGTTGACCTTAGGTTTAGGACCATGTGTTTTTGGATTTCCATGACTCATTAAATATCAGTTAGGAGACATAATATTAGTCTTGCACTTGAAACGATAGTCCTAGCATGAGCATTGTCCAGGTGCCCCATTTTCTCATCGATTACCTCTCTTTACTTTAATTGCTCTCTTTGCATTCTTTTAATTTTCTTTGCATCGATATATATTGATTTCATACCCAATTGATTTTCATCTTAGCTAAATAGTGATATCTCTTGTTTCTAAGCACTATTCCCTGTGTATATGACTACCCACTCACTAGGGTATATTTTATTACTGTGACGACCTGTGCACTTGCGGAACACTCACGCAAGGGGTGTGTCATTCATCCCACAGCCACTATCCAAAATATAGAAAAAGTCCCTTTGAAACCCTAACTTTGGAGATTGAAAAGGCAGCTCCTAATAGCATGACCTTGCTTAAGCCATGCTTGTGCTAGTGCACTTTACAGGTTGTCTAGGGTTTGGCATCAGCTCTAAAATCTTCCATGTAATAATCTGTACACGCATAAGCACATCCGTTCTAGGGCAGTGCTTCCATCTACACGGCTGTGCTTTGAGCTCTGTGCCCATGCTTATCTTCTTTAAATGAAATCTTTATGTCCTGAGATCTGCATGAGGTTAAGCTTTGCTTCAACACGCCCGTGCTTCTCCTGAAGATGTTTATTTGAGTTCTTTTGATGCCGAATTTATTCCAAATCTTGTTCTCTTACCCCAAGGCTTGTTTACAAGCACATATAAGCACATATACCCAAAGTAGCATCAAAATATATGAATTGAATGCTAAAAGACAAACTAAATACATAAAGGAGGTATGTAAAATGTCTATTGATAAGTGCCTAAATACATCATGTTATAGCTATGATGTTCTTGTACATTCATGCAACTTATGTGTATTTTCGATGAGTTTTTGCGCACTTGATGTTTTATTTTTCATTTCAGGGTTTCAAGGACCAAGTGCGCAAGTTTTGACCATATTCGTGTCATTCCGGGGATGATTGAAGAAGGAACGAAGAGTTGGAGCACCCTGGAAGCCGACGCGCCGCACACGGACACATTTTTCTCGGCCGTGTGCGGCCACTGTGCGGGCTGCGCAGTGGCCGCACACCCTGGCCAGAAGGGTGTGCGACCACTGTGCGGCCCGCACAGTGGCCGCACAAGGGAGGCAGAAAGGTGTGCGGCCAGTGTGCGGGCCGCACACTGGCCGCACAGCACAGCCAGAAGGCTGTGCGGGCACTGTGCGGCCCGCACAGTGGCCGCACACCTTCGGGCTATATATGCTTGTTCTGAAGAGTTTTTGAGAGAGTTTTTTTGGTTCTCATCCGGCCTCCACTTGCCCTAGACTTCATTTCACCATTTCTTGAGGGATTTTGGAAGGATTTTCGGCTAGATTTGAAGGAGAGAAGAAGGGGAAGACGTTGAGAAGCTTCATAGGGCTCGCCGGCGCGGATCCGACGAGCTACGCCATCAACCCTAGTCGACATCTTCGAGGGAGTTTTTCCTGTTTTTATTGGATGGAATTGTTGTATGATGAGCTCCTTAGTTTTGTGATGTTGAACTAAACCTCCCAAGGCCGCCGGGCTCCCGGTGAACCTTGGGAGGAGACTTTGTATGAATGACCTATATTTTGCTTTAAATGAATGTGTTAGTTTGATTGTTTGGTTTTAATTCATCATCTTGTTGTTCATTCTACAATGGATGGATTCCGTAGAATTGATTTTGAATGATACTTGTTTGGCGGGATGCTAGCTTGTATTAGGTCCTTTGATGAGTTAAAGAGGGTAACATGTATTAATACACCGGAGGTTCCGGGTGTTAATAGCCTCCCGCGCGATTAGGGTTAATTTAGCCGAGAGCGTGCATTAGATTAACCCTAATCAAGACTCCTTGTTCTCATTGACATCGTAGGGGTATTTTCTGGATAGAGAAACCCGTACTGGATTAGGGCTACACTACGGAGGTTCCGGGGTAGTCGACATCCGAGTCTAGCGGACCAAAACCAAGCCAACCCTAGTTTTATAATTATCTTGGTCATTCGTATTTAGTCTTCTCCCGGGGGAATCCTCGCCCGAGGCCTTCCATAATTATTGGATTCTTCATCTCTATTTTATTCCGGATTGAGTTTTATCTTATTTGCATTACTTTACTTGTTTTTATTATTTTAATATTGCTTCAACCCTGTTTCGATCGACTAGATAGTGACCCCCAAAAGGAAGTAATAGTAGATCTCGGGCCCTTGGGAATACGACCCTCCTCGTGAGGATTATTACTTGACGACCCGTGCACTTGCGGCCGGGGAGTCGCGTGCTCGCTCTTTAGCGTGTCGCGCGGCGACTCATCAAGTTTTTGGCGCCGTTGCCGGGGACCATCCGAGAATACTAGGAAAACTTTTGGATCATTGCTCTAGTCTTTTCGCTTTCATTTGTAATTATCCATATTTTATTGTTTTTGTTTTCGTCATTTTTATATATTCACTAATATCTCTTTTGTCTTTTGTTTTCTCAGGCGTCCTGTGCATGACTCGTGCAAACCCCACTGGGTTTGTAGAGCCGAACGAAGAAATTGAACGCGTCATACACCAACGGTTGAGAGAAACTCAAGTGGGTTCCTCCTCGGGATCAGTTGATGCACCTGAATCAGTTCCTATAGCTATGGCCGAAGAGAGAAGAACTTTGTCTGACTATGAGAGGCCACAGTTTACTGGGGGAGGGTTTAGTGTGCAAGCTCCGGCTGCCAGTGCAAGTAATTTTGATTTGGCTAGACCAATCGGCATGATACAGAATTCAGTGCAGTTCGATGGCTTGGCCGATGAGGACCCGAATGAGCACCTATCCCGATTCCTCCAAATGTGCTCAACTTTCAAAGTCAATGGCCTATCTGATGATGCAGCTAGACTCCGTCTTTTCCCATTCAGTTTGCGGGGCGCCGCTTACAGGTGGCTCACATCACTCGCCCCGGGTTCCATAAAGACATGGGAGGAGATGGTAAACAAGTTTATGGGCCGCTATTTTCCTCCAAGCAAGGCTGCTAGATTAAGGCAAGAGATCTCGGCCTTCAGTCAAAGAGATTCCGAAACCCTCTTTGAAGCTCATGAGAGATTTAAAGACCTCTTGAGAAAATGCCCACATCATGGTTTCGAAGCTTGGATGCGAGTACAGATACTGTATAATGGCTTGAGCTACCAGAATCGTCAACTCATTGATGCCGCAGCCGGTGGATCCTTGAGTAGCAAATACCCCGAAGATGCCGAAGAATTAATTGAGAACATGGCACGAAATGAATCACATTGGGGTTCAAGGGCAAAATTGACTCAAGCTCGAGGGGTTCATGAAATCGATAGTAAAACCGCTCAAGATGCGAAGCTCGAAGCACTAGCGAAGCAAGTGAGCTTGCTTATGTCCGAAAGAACCGAGCGTTCGAGCACAAGTGTCAAGCAAGTGATGAATTGTGGAACTTGTGGAGGGGGGAATGATGTTGCTAGTTGCCCCATTTCAGTCCCCGATGTCACCCCACTCGAACATGTTGACTATGTGAATCAGGGGCAAAAATTTCAAGGAAACCCCTATGGTGGAACATACAACCCCGGGTGGAGAAATCACCCAAATTTCAATTGGGGAAATCAAGGCCAACAAAAATTTACGCAACCACCAGGGTTTCAGGCACAATCATCACAAGCACCTCCAACGGAAAGGAAATTCACTACTAAGGATGTCCTAGCTAAATACATGCAAATCACCGATGCAAGGTTGAACACACTTGAGACAACAGTGAGGAATATGCAAGCTTCAATCCAGGGCATCGAAAAACACTTGGGACAGATCGCGGCATCTATGGCGGAAAGGACACCGGGTAGTCTCCCTAGCAACACTGAGACTAACCCACGAGAACATGTGCAAGCTATCACTTTGAGGAGTGGTAGAGAGGTTGAGGTTCGGCCGACTCCTAGGCCAATTGATAACAAGGAAAAGAACGTGGTGAGAGGCACTTCCTCCGTAGGTGGGGATGAAGCTAATGACAACCATGACAATTCAATTGAACCTCAAAACAAAGAAAAAAAATTGCTAGAGCACCAACCGAAGGTCCCCTATCCGGCAAGACTCAATCGGGACAAGGAGGACACTCAATTCAAAAAATTTTTGGAGATGATCAAGCAACTTCACATCAATCTTCCACTTGTAGAAGCCTTTTCTCAAATGCCAAAATATGCCAAGTTTATGAAGGAATTACTTACAAACAGGAAGAAACTTGAAGAAGCATCTACAGTGTCTCTAGGGGAGAGCTGTTCGGCAATTCTCCAAAGCAAATTGCCCGAAAAAATCAAAGACCCGGGTGGTCTAATTGTGGAGTGTCATTTCGGGGACTCGCTTGTAGAGAAAGCCCTTGCCGATTCCGGTGCAAGCATAAATGTTATGCCCTACAAGCTTTTCTTAAAACTGGGCCTTCAAGACTTAGAGCCGACGCGGATCACCATACAACTTGCGGACCGAACTGTTAGACGCCCGCGTGGCATTGTGAGCGATGTGATTGTGAAAGTTGGTGGTCTAGTTTTTCCGGCTGATTTTGTCATTCTTGATGTTGATGATGCTACTGAGGTCCCCATCATTCTTGGCCGGCCTTTCCTTGCCACATCCCGTGCCCTGCTGGATATTCAAGATGGGAAAATGACCTTGCGGGCCGGGAATGAAGAAGCCACTTTTAAAATTCCCGAGGCAATGAAACACCCCAAGGAGCTTGATGACACTTCTTATGCACTTGATGATACAGAATTACTAGTTCAAGATTGTGTGCATGAGGTCCTTATGATGAACCCCCTTGATGAATTCTTACAAGATGTTGTTCTTGAGGAGGAAGAGGCACCAAAGAAGGCACAAGAAGACCCTCCTCCTATATCCCCGGTCAAGTCACAAGGGCGAAGCAAAGGAGAGCGCTCGTGGAAGCGAGCATGGAAAAAGATAACCCCCAAGGTCAACAAAGCAAGCAAGAATTTTCATGACGAGGTACACACGGCATGCTTCGTCGACCTAGGTATGCACAACATCGATTCCCTCCTCTCCTTGAATTTGCCGGTTGGATCATCATTTGCATCCATTGGGACCTCAGGTAAAACTTCTTCTTTTAAACCACCATGAGTTGAGAAACTTGAACGTCAGGCTCGTGACGCTAAACAAGCGCTTATGGGAGGCAACCCATAAATTTTTACAATTCTGTACTTTTCAATTTTCGTATTTTGGTTATGCTATGTTTGGGTTGTGAGCTCTTCACTTCATTCGTTCTTGGTATGCGTTTATCGTGTATGACATTGTTTCCTCCCCATCTCGGTGAATTCCCATTTGTTTTGTGTTTATATATGTGTATCCTTTGTCCGAGATGAGTTTTGTAACGTTTTTAATGTCGGAGACTTGCTTTGGTTTGAAGAAAGCCATTTTCTGAAAATTTACAGGGCTCTGTGCGGCCACTGTGCGGCCGCACAGAGGCCGCACACCCCTGGCAGAAGGGTGTGCGGCTGGTGTGCGGCCCGCACACCACCCGCACACCCCAGACAGAGAGGTGTGCGGCTGGTGTGCCGCCCGCACACCACCCGCACACTGGCCCCAGTTTTGCTGCTGTAATGCTCTTCTTTCCGGCTTTTCTCCACACTTTCGCGCTTGTTTTGATCATACCACATCCCTCGCATCATTTCAACATTAAAAATATTTTCAAAACTCAATTTATTTGCATACCTTCGAGGTGATTTCTTGGTTTTTAATTTCCTATCCGAATTGGATCTTCGGGGGATTATCGATGGCTTTCGATTTTGATCGCGATCGCGTTGTTTCCACTTCACTCATTTTTTCTAAACTCGTGTTCGCGCGTCTTAGCGTGTTGCCATGGCTTGATCTTTATTTTTCGAGACGAAGGTCACCGTTGGAGGAGACACAGAAGACCTTGAGCGGCTTCATCAGTCCTTTCACTCCGAGAGCTCACTTTCTCTTTCATTCCTTGTTTCTTTTCTTTATTTTTTGTGTGGTTGATGGATGCTTGACTCGACGTCTTTTCTCCTTGTAGGTAGAACAAGACGTCCATTTTTCTTCCTTTCCACTTCGCTTGTAGCCATGGTGATGGTCACCCCGAGCTCGTGCCTTGCAAAGCTCATTACCAATTTCTCGGGGAAGTTCATGACACCACCCTCTTTATTTTCCATGCATAAATTTTTCTGTACTGCTGATCAATGTACATTGAGGGCAATGTACTGCTTTAAGTGGGGGGTGGCTATGCATGTTTGATCTTCGTTACTTGTTTCGTGAACTTGTATGAAAACTTTTGGTAATTCTTGACTTGTTGCATGATTGTAAACCTAGGATGGCGTACTTAATTGTGATTGTATTATAGCTCGAAATCATGATAAATGCTAAGCTTTTTATGACCCTGCACACTTGAGATTTTCATGTCATTCTAGGCAATTCTCGCACTGTTCCCTTAGGAAGAACCCTGGACATCTAGGCGAGGAACCACAGCACTTTCGTGACCCTCTTAGTTGCTAACCCATACTAGTGGTTTCGCGCCTTGACGTGTTAGAATACCTTCTAATAGGGTTTTAAGGACCTTCTTCTTGTTCTTTTTTGCAATACGGTCAAAAAAAAAAAAAAAAAAAAAAAAAAAAAAAAAAAAAAAAGGCAAAGTGAATAAAAACGTGGACAGTGCTCCTCTGTCCTAATAGCGAAGTAACCTGGGGTTCTGGCTCCTAACCAGAGTGTTCCTCTCGCCAAAAGCTATAAGGACATGAGCGCGTTTACATGAATGTGCAAAGCTCCAGGTAATGTGGATTTGCAGTTCATGTTAGTCCCGGAAAAGAAAAAGATAAACATTTTGCGTACAGAAAAATAAATTTTGACCGGTTATTGTTCGATAATAAGAGGAAGGATCCTTACGACTCTACTAGAAGTATTTCTACCACCTCAAGGCCGTATTCCACTATGTGGCGTGAATTGTTTCAAGAAGTGGTCCTCGGGGTCCTGTCTACCTTGTTTAGACTACAGGGCTTCGAACTAGGGGATTTGCACACACACAACACGACACGGCCAATGAATGCGTGAATGATCTCAAGTGGTCTTTGCTTAGTATTTTGAGTTTCGCTTTGGCTATGATACTTTCATCTCTTGCCCGAGGTTGTGTATTTAGTCACTTATCAGTATCCCTGGTTTTCCATGTCCGTTTGCTTGGGGACAAGCAAATGCTTAAGTAGGGGGTATTTGATAAGTGCCTAAATACATCATGTTATAGCTATGATGTTCTTGTACATTCATGCAACTTATGTGTATTTTCGATGAGTTTTTGCGCACTTGATGTTTTATTTTTCATTTCAGGGTTTCAAGGACCAAGTGCGCAAGTTTTGACCATATTCGTGTCATTCCGGGGATGATTGAAGAAGGAACGAAGAGTTGGAGCACCCTGGAAGCCGACGCGCCGCACACGGACACATTTTTCTCGGCCGTGTGCGGCCACTGTGCGGGCTGCGCAGTGGCCGCACACCCTGGCCAGAAGGGTGTGCGACCACTGTGCGGCCCGCACAGTGGCCGCACAAGGGAGGCAGAAAGGTGTGCGGCCAGTGTGCGGGCCGCACACTGGCCGCACAGCACAGCCAGAAGGCTGTGCGGGCACTGTGCGGCCCGCACAGTGGCCGCACACCTTCGGGCTATATATGCTTGTTCTGAAGAGTTTTTGAGAGAGTTTTTTTGGTTCTCATCCGGCCTCCACTTGCCCTAGACTTCATTTCACCATTTCTTGAGGGATTTTGGAAGGATTTTCGGCTAGATTTGAAGGAGAGAAGAAGGGGAAGACGTTGAGAAGCTTCATAGGGCTCGCCGGCGCGGATCCGACGAGCTACGCCATCAACCCTAGTCGACATCTTCGAGGGAGTTTTTCCTGTTTTTATTGGATGGAATTGTTGTATGATGAGCTCCTTAGTTTTGTGATGTTGAACTAAACCTCCCAAGGCCGCCGGGCTCCCGGTGAACCTTGGGAGGAGACTTTGTATGAATGACCTATATTTTGCTTTAAATGAATGTGTTAGTTTGATTGTTTGGTTTTAATTCATCATCTTGTTGTTCATTCTACAATGGATGGATTCCGTAGAATTGATTTTGAATGATACTTGTTTGGCGGGATGCTAGCTTGTATTAGGTCCTTTGATGAGTTAAAGAGGGTAACATGTATTAATACACCGGAGGTTCCGGGTGTTAATAGCCTCCCGCGCGATTAGGGTTAATTTAGCCGAGAGCGTGCATTAGATTAACCCTAATCAAGACTCCTTGTTCTCATTGACATCGTAGGGGTATTTTCTGGATAGAGAAACCCGTACTGGATTAGGGCTACACTACGGAGGTTCCGGGGTAGTCGACATCCGAGTCTAGCGGACCAAAACCAAGCCAACCCTAGTTTTATAATTATCTTGGTCATTCGTATTTAGTCTTCTCCCGGGGGAATCCTCGCCCGAGGCCTTCCATAATTATTGGATTCTTCATCTCTATTTTATTCCGGATTGAGTTTTATCTTATTTGCATTACTTTACTTGTTTTTATTATTTTAATATTGCTTCAACCCTGTTTCGATCGACTAGATAGTGACCCCCAAAAGGAAGTAATAGTAGATCTCGGGCCCTTGGGAATACGACCCTCCTCGTGAGGATTATTACTTGACGACCCGTGCACTTGCGGCCGGGGAGTCGCGTGCTCGCTCTTTAGCGTGTCGCGCGGCGACTCATCATCTATATGAAATGCACTCATCAATCATTACCCTTTTAGTAGGATGTTGTACAGTTATATGCTTAATTAATAAACAATGAATGCATTTAATTTCCCTAGTATGAAATTAGATTTGATATTTACCTTCCACTCTATTTAGCATTTTCCCTCCTATGGCTGGCTTGGTTTTTACTTTAGGAGTAACCATGTCATCCTTTTTTTCTAACTTGATTTCCATGAGGATTATCCAAAATTCTATTATAAATAAATGCCCTTTCTTTTAGTTACTTGTCCACCTTTATTGCCATATGAACTATATCTTTGAGCTTCACATAGTGTTGCAATTCTACCATACAAGCAAAAGAAATAAGAAGACTACGAATAATCAGATTAGATATGGAGTCAAACAAGACATAAAAGGTTGCGATATTTTCAGCAGCTATATATGGGATTAAAAATCTTGAATTCCAAACAATTTATAAATAATTTCAATAATTATTAAAGATTAAAATCAAATTTTCCAACAAAAATTAGGGATGTGTAAGGTAGAACTATTTTTCTTAGCAAAATTAAATGGAATAAAGTCTTACCAAAATGAATTTGAAATGTATAAAAACTAAAAATACTATTTTGGAACAAAAACTGATCACCTAAAATAGTTTAGTAAAGTATAAATGGCAGATATGCAGTTTTTTGGCAAAGATAAATAAAATTTATCCTTTACTTTACTTAGTATTCAAGACTTTTTTCTTTTGTTTTTCCTTTTTCTTTTCCTTTTCCTTGAAAAGATAAAAAAAAAAACTAAAAGAGGAGGAGAAAAACAATGTAGACTCAAAAGATATTGAACGAAAAGGTAAATACAAACAAAGAAGGCAAGAAAATGAAAAGGAACCAATGAAGACAATAACAAGAAACAAAACAAATAAAAGATCGATATAATCTGATTTTGAAACAAAATCCCCAACTCTAAAGAAATGGGAACCCAAAGATAAAGCCTCAACTAACACCTTTGATCGCAATCAAACACCAGGAAAACTAAAACTCAGATTCTAGAGCAACCTTACCCCAGTGATTATTGAGAATCATGAACCAAAGGTACAAAGGAATTTTGACCTGTTGTTATGAAAAACTTGAATCAAGATTTTAAGATGAGTTGAACACCACAAGCGTATAACTTGATAAATTTGGAAAGTTCTCTGAAGAACCAAAAGGGAAAATAAACTCTCACAATTATATTGATAATGATTGATAAACACCTAAATGTATGTATTTTATATGTACTTGTACATATGATTTGCATATTTTTATGATGAATTGATGAACTTTTTCGGTCTAAATTGGTTCCTTTTATGTTACAAGTGGAAAAGAAGCCTAGGTGAGCTCGACAATGGGATTTGAGAAAAAATCAGCACCAAAAACACTGGTTTAGACGCCGGCTACTCTAGTAACACTGTAGCAATTCTGTAGCATGAAGACTCGAAGAAAACGCTAAGTATGGAGTTTCATGAGGGTAACCATACGGGCGTGAAGATGGCCACATGCAGTGTTATAGTAGGTTTATTGTAGCAGTTTACTGTGGCAAAGTACACGAATTTCAAAAATCTTCACAACCCGTATGCCAACCACATGCCAGCCCGTATGGTATCCCGAAAAGGGGTTTTAAAAGAACTTTGAGGGCATTCTTGGGAGGGAGAACCCTAGCCTTCTTGGAGCTCACTTAACCACTTTCGAATCCGAGCTAGAGGAAGGGTTTAGAAGGTATTTCCAAGGAGAAAGTGATGGGGAGAGCGAGATACGACAAGATCCACCCCTTTGATCCACATTTTGAGAGGTTGACGATGAGGGAAGCTACCCCTTGAGTGGCGTCTTTGGAAGCCCCTCTTCATCGGATTCAAGCGTCATTCGGCCTTCAATCTTTGAGGGAGTGTTCTTTATGTTTTGTTTGGTTGTTTTCATGTATTTCTTTGTGTATTTTGTGACTATGAACAACTAAACCCCCAAGGTTACTGACACGGCCCTTTGCGTGTATCCCGCAAGTGCACAGGCTTGTCGAAGTAATAAAATTACCCTGGTGAGTGGGTAGTCGAATCCATAGGGAATAGGGATTTAAAATACGAGAAATTGCTATTCAGTCGTGCAATGTACAAAAAATAATGATCAGAGTGATGAGTGAATTTATGGAAACAATTAGAATAAAAGATAAGAAAGTAAATAGAGAGATGGGAGACAAGAAAAAAGCAAGTAGAAGTTAAAAGAGAAGACTAGCAATGGATGAAATAGGGTATCCGGACAAGCTACCTCTAGGACTTATGCTTCTAGTGCAAGACTATGCTATTATACTTTCCTATTGATGTTAATTGAGTCGAGGATATCCTTAAACTCACGGTCCCAAAACTTAAGGTCAACCGTGACTAACCCCAACATTATGTCCCGGTATTAGGATTCACTACGACCATTGACTCTTGTTGACCTGTCAACTAAGCCCAAGGGGAGTCTATCTTCCTAACCCTAACACTACGTGGGATTGCTTTAAGCTCTAGGGATTCCTAGTGATAAAACCTGTTCCTCTAAGTAGTTCTAACTCTTTGGTCCAGGTGGAAGAACCCTAGTCTAGAGTGAGCCCTAAAACTCTATCTCGACCGCTAATTAACCAAGGAAACGGAGGTAGGGAAAAATCACACCGGAAGGGAGAGGGGTACATTGCTACCTCACAACTCTCCCTCTCAACCGTCTTCAATCTTAAGTAGTCTAATCCTATAGGAGTTGTTTTTTTCACCTCCAAAGGATAACCTAGATTGTTCTCAACCCTAGTGTCACGGCTAAGGAAGAACAATAGCAAAAGATAATTAAAACTGAAACTCGAATTTATTCATCAATAATGGAAAAACATAATAACAATGTCATAGAAACATAATGATCCTAGGGTTTTACAAGTCCGAATACCCACGAGGGGTTTAGCTCCTCATGGAGCTATATATGTTCATCAAATTGTAAAATAGAGCACAAACTAAAAACATCAATGAAAACCCCTCGTGTATGGTGTGGCCGTGGTCTTGTGCGGCCGTCGAACGTCGATGTTGATGCCGATGGCGCGCTCCAATCCTCCACAAAGTCCTCTCCGAAACCCTAGCCGCATTCTCCAAAAGTTGAGGAGAAAGATAGGTCAAAAGATGCTCAAAAAGTCTCCAAATCGAGCTTTTAATAGGCTGAGTGCAGCTTTAAATTTGAACTTATCGGGGCTTCACACAGCCGTGTGGAATTTCCACACGACCGTGTGAAGTTTCTGTCTTCCTGAAAAAATTACTTCACACGGCCGTGTGGAATTTCCACACGTCCGTGTGAAGTCTCTGGCTTGTTGGGAAATAATTCACACGGCCGTGTGTTAATTCCATACGCCCGTGTGAACTCTCTGGAAACCCGATCTTCGGCAGAAAATGTACAGTAACTTGCTACAGTGAATTTCTACAGTGCGAGCTGTAGTGTTGCTGTAGTAACTCGCCGAAACGCTCCCGAATACATTGTTCTTCATCGAGGCCATTGAATTGGGCACACAATCAGTGGTAGATCGTGTCGATTGCTTCAAGTCTCCTTATTGGTGAAGTTCTCCTAAGCTACACGAGTTAGACTTGTGTGAATGTGATTGCCTTTGTGCCCCTCCAAAGGAGGTTGGCACACATTCACAAGTCTAAGCTCTTGCCTTGTTCCTTGCTTGGTCCGAAAACCTCCCAACAATGGCGAACACGACCTAACTTCGTTCTTCTTTTCCAACTTGGCTCCACAAACCTGCAATGCACACGAATACACAAATGCACACTATTTAGTGATAAAATCTGATAAAAAGTATGCTCATTGTAAGATAATAACGCTTCACGTTACTACAACACAAGCACTTATCAGTTACTAAATGTAGGTGAACCTTGAGGGTAAACTTGTGTAGCATGGATGCTTGACTTGTTTATTGCAATTGGTTTTGTTTGTGATCCTTGTTTGGTGTATTTGAATGTATGGTATGCATGAGAACTCGGTATATCAATTTCTAGACTTTACTAGGTTGCTAATAAGTGCTTGTGTATAAGTAATACGAAGTATTCTTTTCTTACATTGAACATTACTTTTCTCAGGTTTTATCATTAATTCGTATGTCTTGTGTTCGCATATAGGGTTGTGGAGAAGAGTTAGAGGAAAATGAGCAAAATTAGGTCATGTATGCATTTGTTGAGGAGTTTCTTGGAGCAAGTAATGATCAAGGCACGGGTTCTGAACTTGTGGGTGGGTGCCAACCTCTAATGTGCTAAAATTGTTCTATAATTTGGAGAGGTACAAAAGCAGTCACACTCATAAAGTCTAACTCGTGTAAAATTAAAGAACTTCATCAATGCGGGGAAAAGAAGAAATGGCATGATCTACCGCTTGGTTGTGTGCCCAACCTAGCGGCCTCGATGAATAAAATGAAGTTGGGAGCAACTTTGGCGTTGTAGCAGTTACTGTTCACAACTGGCCGAAAATTCAGAATTCCAGAAAATCCACACGGGCGTGTGGGAATTCCACGACTTCAGATTTATTTGGGGACTTTGGGCCTATCTTTTACCCAACTTCGGGAAAGCTTGCGGCTAGGGTTGGAGAAGATTTTGTGAGGCTTTTGGAACAAGTCTACAACATCGACATCGACATCGACATCCTTTGGAAGATAGCTATTAGGGGAGTTTTTGTCAGTATTGATTCGGCGAGGTGTACCCTAGGCTTGACAAGGGATTCATTGGAGAAGACGAAGCAGCTTCACAAGACCATCGACACGGCCATAAAGGGGTTTTATTCATGTTTTCTATGCTTACTGATACAGACACTTTGTTGATTTTGCATAGCTATATGGAAAGCTAAACCCCGAGTGGGTATTCGGACTTATAAACCCTAGGATGATATTATTTCTATGAATTTTATTATGCTTTCTTAATTGATGCTTTTAATTGAGTTTCAATCTTGATTTTTAATTGCATTGATTTTTTCTTAGACGTAACACTAGGGTTGAGAGTCATCTAGGTTATCCTCTGAAGGTGTGACAATTTCTATAGGATTAGACTACACAAGATTGGAGAGAGTTGAGAGGATGAGTCGAGAGGTAGCGAAACGTCCCCTTTCCTGTTCACAACTGGCCGAAAATTCAGAATTTCAGAAAATCCACACGGGCGTGTGGAAATTCCACGACTTCAGATTTATTTGGGGACTTTGGGCCTATCTTTCACCCAACTTCGGGAAAGCTTGCGGCTAGGGTTGGAGAAGATTTTGTGTGGCTTTTGGAACAAGTCTACAGCATCGACATCGACATCGGCATCCTTTGGAAGATAGCTATTAGGGGAGTTTTCGTCAGTATTGATTCGGCGAGGTGTACCCTAGGCTTGACAAGGGATTCATTGGAGAAGACGAAGCAGCTTCACAAGACCATCGACACGGGCCATAAAGGGGTTTTATTCATGTTTTCTATGCTTACTGATACAGACACTTTGTTGATTTTGCATAGCTCTATGGAAAGCTAAACCCCTAGTGGGTATTCGGACTTATAAACCCTAGGATGATATTATTTCAATGAATTTTATTATGCTTTCTTAATTGATGCTTTTAATTGAGTTTCAATCTTGATTTTTAATTGCATTGATTTTTTCTTAGACGTAACACTAGGGTTGAGAGTCATCTAGGTTATCCTCTGAAGGTGTGACAATTTCTATAGGATTAGACTACACAAGATTGGAGAGAGTTGAGAGGATGAGTCGAGAGGTAGCGAAACGTCCACTTTCCTTTCCGACATGATTTATCCTACCTTCACGTTCCAACAGTTCTTTGCGGTCAAAGTAAAGTGAAGTGCTAAGAGATGAACTCTCTCGGGGCTTAGTTGCGCGAGCAACAGAGTGAAAGATTGTAGTAAATCATACTGCTGGGACTTAATTGAGGCTAGGGTTCTTTCGCCTGGACCAAAAGGTTAGAACTATATCTAGGAACAGGGTTTATCACTTGGAATCCCTAGAACCCCAAGCAGTCCAATACAGTGTGAGGCATCGAGAACATCCTCTCCGCCGGGGCATAGTGTAGAGAGCTAGCCATGGTTGACCTTATGTTTTGGACCGTGTGCTTTAGGATGTCCATGACTCATTAAACATCAATTAGACGGTATAATATTAGTCTTGCACTAGAAATATTAGTCCTAGGGTGAGCATTGTCAGGGTGCCCCATTATCTCATCGAATGTTATCTCCTTTACTCTTGCTTGCATTCTTCTCTTTCTTTTACTCTTCTTTGCACTCATTCGTACATTGATTTCCCTCATCATCGATTTTATTCATAGCTAAATAGCAACTTCTCTTGTCTTTAATCACTACTCCCTGTGGATACGACTACCCACTCACCGGGGTATATTATTACTTCGACACCCGTACACTTGTGGTACACACACGTAATTCGTGTCACGTGTCAGTTGCATGACCATTGCCCTAGTATTAGGCTCACCAAGCTTGGAAAGGATACATGTACGAATACGTCGTGACCATCGGGTATTTGTACTCCTCCATTGTTAGGGCTATCCTTGGTTGTGTTTCAATCCTAACTTGAGAAATCCACCATACTCATTGCGATTATAGAATGACTTGTCCGGAAGCGATTCTGACCCAATACTCGTACCATATTAGGGGTCAATTGCCATAACAATCTAGTTGGCCTAAATTGGGGTTTCTCAGTCCAAACTACCTAATTGAATGCTAGTTATAGTATCCTTCACACTTTAGTAGCCCCCACAGAGATCCACATCCGTGACTATTTCCTTGCCTTGTTTATCCCTCAAGAATAGCCTTCATTGTAGAGAGTTTATCTTGTTATTTTATTATCTTGTTACATTACTCGAATTGGTAGACCAAACAATCACACAAAGAGGAAGTAAGGGTAGCTTATTGGGCCCTTGGGAATACAACTGCCTCATGCTTGCACGAAGGGTATTACTTGGCGACCCCGTGCACTTGCGGGATATGCATTAATGATGATAAAAAGCCTATTTTCTCTTTATAAGAAGGCATATTTATAAGTAACATAAAAAAATATATATTGAAATAATATTCCTAAACTAAAAATATTCCAAATATTGTTCTAAGCAAATCAGAAAACAATTACATAAGTAGCTAAAGAAAACAAGAAAATATTTTAAGGTAATATTTTATGAAGAAAATATTCTTGTATAATATTCTCATCAAAACAAGAAACATTGTAAATAAAAATAAGCAAGTTGCATGAAAATGATCATATGGGGCATGCTGGGGCTTATTTCTTCAAATGAGTTTGAGTTACGTTAACCAATCCTTGTCCTTAAACTTGAGTTAATTCAACACATGTAACCACTTCACTCACAACACTGTTAAATGCTTCTTGAAGCCTTTTCTTCCTTGGCATGATTGATCTGCCTGACAAACTCAAAATATCCAAGGCAACTTGGCTTCACTCATATTGTGTATGATAGGGATGTTATGTTCCTTAGCAATTTTATGAATGTTTTGTCGGGAAATCAGAAATTAAATTGATGTTCATGACTATTTGTCATGCTTAAGTAGACAATCAAATTGAGGTAGTAAATATAACTTTGACTACTCTGTCACATTCTATCATGCAAAAGAATTTTAAAAAGAAAAACCGTAGGATTGTTTGCCATTAATTGAATTTTCATATAATAAACTTATTTATAACACTATTGGTTATTCAGCTTTTGAGATTGCTTTTGGTTCTAACTCCATTGAATTTAGTTCCTTTATCTGTTCATAAAAAGAATAACTTTGATAGTAAACGAAATCTAAATGGTAAAGCAACTACATAAAAGTGGCGGCAACGCATTGAATAGAAGAATAAAGAATATGCATCCAACACTAACAAAGGGAGAAAGAAAATCACTTTTGAACCAAGTGGCTGGGTGTGGATGCATGTAAGAAACACGAGATTACCAATCCAAAGAAGATCTAAGTTATAACCAAGAGGACATACTCCATTTCAAGTTGTTAAACTAATCAATGATAATGCTTATCTTCTTGGTTAGTATAATTTGAATGCAATTTTTAAGGTTTCTAATTTAACTTCTTTTGATGTAGATGCCGATTCGGAGCTAATCTTTTCAAAAGATGGAATGAAGGGAGCCTAATTAAGTTATTTTTTATTATTTGAGTTTGCTAAGTATACCAATTACGCAAGGAAGAAAAGGATTTAAGAACTATTAACAGTATTATAAGAGATGTGGCTATACTTGTTGAATCAAACCAAGTCGAAGAACATGCACTAGTCAATTTAATTCACATGTTGTTTTGAAGCGGTAGGGCTCCATACTACCATTTGATGTAAACCGTTGATTTTTATTTAAAAGATTTCCAATTCTATTGAAAATATTATAACTACATTTTCTTTTTCTAAAATATTGCTTTAGGGTATTGTTTTTTGCTTTGTTTTTTTTATTAACTTCTTATATATATATATATATATATATATATATATTGTGGGCTCCTTTCTTTCCACCGGCCTTTAAGTGGGATTGACTGGGTAAAAAACATGGATCACAAATCAAATTTTATTTATTTTCATATTTCAGGTGATTGCAGGTTCATGACTTCTATTAGGGGCAAGCCCCTAATATTAATTACCCCAGACAATATTGTGGGAACCTCTGATTAAGAAATAAGTGTGAATGAGAAACAAATGAGGAAACACAAAATTATTATTTTTTTTAATTAATTTCAAAGAGCATATGAGTACATAATCATGATCTAGAATGCAAAAATATTAAGAGAACTATCTTCTTCTTCTTTTTTGTCATGTTCTACAAAATTCTTTTTTTTTTTTAACTTGACTGATGCTCTTGACTTCTTTGCTAAAGAATATTGAAAGAGCCTTTAGCATTGGTGACTGTGGCCTTCTTCAATTTTTTTTTTAGTTGTGCTTGCATCTTGACACATTGCATAACTTTTAAGATGCGGCAGCTCTGCATTGATAAGTTGCCTACTTGGTCATCTTCATTTCTTTTATCGCTGAAGACTTTGGCCTTTTGTGCTTGTAAAACCTTCAGCTCTCTGACTTGTGAAACTCCTCAAGCCTTTGAATTCAGAGTTGCATTTGCCATTTAGGTCTTGACTCTTCAATGCTTTTAAGTCTTGACCTTTAAATCTTCAAGTCGTGGACTTCAACATAATTAAGTCATTAACTTGTAATTTTGATTTGTTTTTTAAAATGGACCTCAAGATGTAATTATGAACTTGATTTCCATTTACTAAGTCACCATTTGAGTTCTCCAATTCATTTTTTATAAAAGAAACCTCACAATGGGTTTCAAGATATTTTTTTTTAACACTTCTTTTTTTACTTCAATTAGTCTCAAAGAGAGATACTTTTTTTTTCATTTGTGAAATTTTCATGTTTTACTCTTTGTTTTACTTCAAGAAGAGAAATTTTTTTGTTTTGTGAAATTTTCATTTATTCTTCCTTTCATTCCAAGAAGAGAGATTTTTTTTTTTTTTTTTTTTTTGTGAAAACTTCATTTACTCTTCCTTTCACTTCAAGAAGAAAGATTTTTGTTTTTTATAATTTTTTTATAAGAATTTCTCTTTATCCCAAGAATTTCAAGATCTCAAGGTGGAGTTAGAGAAATTTCTTATAAAATTTCCTCACCCCCAAGAGTGTCAAGACCTCAAGGTTGGTGTTGGGGAAAAATTCTTAGAAAATTCTTTTACCCCAAGAGTGTCAAGACGTCAAGGTTGGTGTTAGAAAAAAAAATCCTTAGAAAAATTTCTTTCACCCCCAAGAGTGTCAAGACCTCAAGGTTAGTGTTAGAGAAATTCTTAGAAAATTTCTTTCAACCCCAAGAGTGTCAAAGACCTCAAGGTTGGCTCCAAAGAGATTCTCATTTTTTTTTTCTCAAGGAGAGGTCCTACAAAAGAAAATTACAAAAATTACCCCCACTCCAATTCATCCATCATCATTTTTTTCATCATTTTTTTCATCATTTTTTTCTCTTCTCTTATTTCACCCATCCCTCATTTTTCTTTTTTTTATTTTTTCCCTCTTTTCTTATTTCACTCATCCCTCATTTTTTCCTCATTTTCCCCTTTCATTTTTTTCCTCATTTTTCCCCTCTTCATTTTTTTTTTCACTCCTCCTTCATTTTTTTCCTCTCCTTTTTTTCCTCTTCATTTTTTTACTCCTCCTTCATTTTTTTTCTCTTTTTTCCCTCTTCATTTTTCCTCTTTTTTCCCTCTTCATTTTTTACTCACCCTTCATTTTTTTTACTTCTCTCCAATTAGCCAATTTGAACTCTGAACGACCAACCAAGTTTACCTCATCGATGTCGACATTGGAGTTTTCATCTTTATATCAACTGGGACTTGTATTCTCTTTCATCTCATCCTTGTGATTCTTAACTCTACCTTAGGTACTGTTTGTGATAATTATTGCCATGGAACTCTTTCACGTCTTCTTAGGCAATTCTGCACAACATTTACATCACCCAAGCAATGTCTTATGAACTGAAGTTGATCGTCATAACACGAGTAGAAAAGACTCCATTGTTGGACAGTAGTGATGAATTCTCCATATGATCACATTCTTATCATCACAGACTTGAACATTCAAACACTCAGATATTTGACCCAGAGCCCTATTGAGATCTAGTATTGTTAAGCAAGATCAGCGCTTTAGTATTCGCTAGGTTAGCCACAACAAGCACCTTGCAGTCTGTAGTAGTATGCTTCTCAAGTACAGGGCTTGAACTTTGTAAATGGAGGTATTCTTCAACGTCACATCTTTCCTCTTCATCTTCTCCTTCCTTGGAAACCCACCAAGCCTGTTTGTTTATCCTTGATCACACATGCTGATCAATCACTTTCTTATTCTTGCCATTTTCCTTCAATATAGAACCCAATGTTGTACTAACTTGGCAGGGCATCTTTGGTCCTCTTTCCATTCCAAATTACTAAAATACTCTAAAAAGATCAAGTTCCTTAGGAGTGATGAGAATGGGTGAAGAAGGTCATCTTGAGTAATAAGAGGATAATCAGAAGCACTAAGATTAATGAACCAAACCCAATCTTTACTCCTCTTCAGCAAATAACACAAGCATGCAAAGTATTAGCCATGGTTGGACCTTTATATATAACTATGTTAACTTTCTTAATCACATGCACATTCATCGCCATCTTGAAAAGCTGGTTTGATAATTGCTCTTGTTAAATTAATACGAAGTATATTTTATTACATTGAGCATTACTTTTCTCAGATTTTATCATTAATTGTTGTGCATTTGTGTTCTTTTGTTCATGTAGGGTTATGGAGTGAGTTTAGAGAAGAAAGAGCAAAGTTAGGTCATGTTCGCCATTGTTAAGGAGTTCTAGGACCAAGCAAGGAACAAGGCACGAGTCCAGACTTGTGGGTGTGTGCCAACCTCCTTTGGAGGGCCACAAATGCAGTCACACTCATAAAAGTCTAACCCGTGTAGCATTGGAGAACTTCATCAATGAGAAGAAATGAAACAATCGACATGATCTACCGTTGATTCTGTGACCAATTCAACGGCCTTGATAAAGAACATGAAATCGAGAGCATTTTATGCGCGAGTACTGTAGCAGTTGATGTAGTAATACTGTAGCAGTTTATTGTTTACTGTATGCCAGAAAACTAATTATAGAGAATCCACACGGCCGTGTGGATACCCGATTTACAGCCGCGACTCAGCACTATTTAAAGGACTTTTTGGGACTTTTTGGGGATCTTTTCACCTATCTTCTAGAGGGTCGCGGTTAGGGTTTGGATAGAACTTTGTGGAGGATTGGAGCGAGTTCATGGCATTGACATCGAAGTCTGTTAGAAGATAGCTATTAGGGGAGCTTTCGTCGGCACCGATCCAGCGAGATGTGCTCTACGCTTGACAAAGGGCCTGGTGGAGAGGACGGAGTGACCTCACTAGACCATCACCACGCATCGCAAGGGGGTTTCATCTATGTTTTCTATTCATGTTTATTTATATACATTGATGGATTTGTGTAGTTCCATGGAGAGCTAAACCCCTTGTGGGTATTCGAACTTGTAAACCCTAGGATCACATTGTTTCTATGATTTTTATTATGCTTTGTTAATTAATGATTTTAATTGAGTTCCAATCTTGCATGTTAATTGTAATTGATTTTCCCTTAGCCGTGACACTAGGGTTGAGAGTCATCTAGGTTATCCTTTGGAGGTGTGACAACTCCTATAGGGTTAGACTATTCGAGATTGGAGAGAGCCGAGAGGGTGAGTCGTGAGGTAGCGAAACGTCCCTTTTCCCCTCTGGTGTGATTTTCCCTACCTTTGTGTTCCAAGAGTTCTTAGCAGTTAAAGTAGAGCGAAGTACTATGAGATAAACTCCCCTGCGGCTTAGTTGCGCAAGCAACAAAGTGAAGGGTTGTAGTGAATCCTAGTGCTGGGGCTTAATTGAGACTAGGGTTCTTTCACCTAGACCAAAGGATTAGAATTATAGTTAGGAACAGGGTCTATCACTTGGAATTCCTAGAATGTAAAGCAATTCCACGTAGTGTGAGGCTTAGGAAGATGGACTCCCCTGAGGCTTAGTTGATCAATCAACAGAGTGAAGGGTCATAGTGAAATCTAATGGCAGGGCATAATGTTGGGATTAGTCATGGTTAACCTTAGGTTTGGGAACGTGTGCTTTAAGATATCGACGACTCATTAAACATCAATAGGAGAGCATAATACATTGTCTTGCATTAGAACATTAGTCCTAGGAGGAGCTTGTCCGGGTACCCCTTTTTACATTGATTGTCCCTCTTACTCTTTGCTTACACTCTCTTGTCTTTCACATTTCTCTTTTACTTTCTTGCACACACATAAATTCTTCTCACCACCATCGTATTTTCACACTAGCTAACTAGCAATTTCTTGTGTCTCTAATCCTTACTCCCTGTGGATTCGATAAACCTCTCACCGAGGTACTTTATTACTGCGACAACCGGTATACTTTCGGGCCCCTCTCAAAGTTTTTGGCGCCGTTGTCCCTCCGATGGTTTCACCAGTTTTAAAGGGTTTTCCCTCCAAGCTCTAAGTTTTTTATTCTCTCATCATCGGTAAACCGCTCTTTTTCTTTTTACTTCATCAACTCGATTCTTTTAGTTTATTTGATTGATTTCCACTAGCTTTACATACGTATATACCTTATGAATGATTGTGGAAAGTCTCAGAGTGATTGGAAGTGATTTGTACAAGATTTTGGCCTCACGGCCGTGTCTCTGTCGAGCCCCGATGATCCACATGGGCGTATGGAAATTCCACATGGCCGTGTGGATTCCTATAGAATGAGCTTTAATGGCGATTTTGATTGATTTGTTTTAAATTTTTGCAGGAATGACACCAAGATCAAAGCAAGTGATCGGTAAGAGTCCCCTTGAGCCCTCTACCGAGCAGGTTGACTTTGCCATACCCGAACATTGGGCAAGATATGAGAGGTTGGCAAAGCTCAAGTTCGGACAATCTCAATACATGGACTTAAGCTGTTTGAGGATAGCTGAGTGGGGTGATGATATGGCGGACGAGGTTGAAGAGCTTATAGCAGTGGAGAGTTGGAAACGCTTGTTGTCTATTCGAGAGCCAGCTAACCGCTCACTTACTTTGGAGGTGCTCGCGTCTTTTGAGTTTGCCAGATCATATAGAGATTTCAGAAGTGCCGACACTATACAGTTTAGAGCTTTTGGGCACTGTTACAGTATGTTAGTGACGCAGTTCTCCATCCGTGTGGGTTTATACGACGAAGCCTTTACTGAGACAGAGGAGTACGAGAGCCTTCCGATCGATTACACTGGTAGTTTGACCTCTCAGGGAGCCTACCGAGTGTTATGCAGATAGGGGCAATACGAGCCAGAGATATCAAAGGCCACTTGTCTATCACGTCTGGCCTATAGGTATATTCACGCCATTCTGAGCATATCAGTGAATGGCCGTGGTGACAGTACAGGAGTCCTGAGCCGGCAGGAACTCATTTATCTCTATTCGATGGTACGGAGCGAGCCGCTACACCTTGGTCATATTCTTGTAGAGTGCATATGTCATCAGGGCCAGTACCCTCGGCTTGGGGCCATCTTTTCAGGGCCATACGTTATGAGACTTATCAAGGGGATGGGCCTCCGGGAGGCGATTAGGGAGATCGAGAAAACAGTCATACCCTCCCCCATTAGCTTGGAGATGTTAAGACAGATGGGCATAGCCAGGAAATATTATCAGTACTATGTGATGAACATGCCCCCACCGGAGCCAACAGAGGAAGACGAGGCCGGGGGATAGCAGCCGACCTTGCAGCTACCTCCAGCACCGCCTGAGAGGGAGGTACCACCCACAACACCTGAGCCACCTCCAGTGCACATATTTTCGCCGTCTCGAGGCCAAGACAGATTGGAGCGCCTCGAGAGTGCTGTGGGGGTCCTCTAGACAGAGGTGGCCGAGGTTCGAGCTACCCAGGTGGCGCAGCATTCCGAGATCATGGCTCAATTCCACAATCTCCAGCAACTACTTGAGCGAGCAATAACTTCACATTTTGTAGTTCAGCCTCGAGTTTCCCTTGCACCATCCTCACCACCTGCTGATCCACCGGTCCCTACTGAGCCAGCACCAGTACCCGAGCCAACGACTCAGGACACCGACGCTGAGGCGTCGTAGTTTCTTTTATTTTTCCGTCATTTTTGTACTTTTATGTCATAGTTTGGACTTGTAGTACTCAGAAAGGATCCTCCTTCTGAGTTTATTTTTTGTTGCTTTTATTTTCCTCGAGTTGTACTTCATTGCCTTTATCTTTATATACTCGAGTTTATTTTGATTTTTGGGGAGCTACACTGAACCCCTTGTGTATGTGTGCAGATGGTCTTGGATGTTTGGAATTTGAGGAATAGTCATAGGCATGGTCATGGGACCGTGTGTGCTCCACAACCCATTGAGTCTTAACTCTCAATGAACATTGCTCCATCGAACGCAACACTTGGAGTTCAGGGGAGTAATGTTTCAATTGCCCACTCCCACATGTATTGAATGGACAGCTTTTATATGTCCACAAGGTCATTTTGAATGGTTGGTTATGCCATTTGGACTGAAAAATGCGCCTTTGATAAACGCCTAAACATACGTATTTTCCATGTATTCGGGTGTATGTATTACGTATTTTTCTATGAGTTGACACCCGTTTTTGGTCTGAATTGGTTTCTTTCATGTTACAGGTACTGATGTGACCCCTTCGAGCTGATTGATAGAATTTGAGAAGAAATCGGCGATGAAAGCACTATTTCTGAGGGGGGAGGTACTGTAGCGACTACTGTAGCAGATCCTGTAGCACGACCCCTTTGGCGAAATGGCTAAGTCTGGAGGTCATGCGGTCTGGCATGCGGGCACTGCAGAGGCCGTATACGGTACTGTAGCAGTTTACTGTAGCATACGGTACTGTAGCAGTTTACTGTAGCGGCACTGTAGCAACTTACACGATTTCGGGTTTTTCTCGGGATTTTCTCTCCCCGCATACGGGGCCGCATGACGTTCTGGATGATGTTTTTAAGGGTTTTGGGAGTTCATTCTTTGAGGGAGAGCTAGACCTTGAGCAAGCTTGACTTCACCACCTTCTTTGGGAGCTTGAGGCCGGCTTTTGGAGGCGATTCTTGAGGAGAGGACGACGGGGAGAGCACGAGACGACGACTCCACACCTTCGATTTGGATTTTAGAGGAAGTTTGACAAGGGAAGCCACTCCTTGGGTGGCGTCCTTGGAAGCGTCATTCGGCCTTGATCCTTTGAGGGAGTGTTCTTATTTATGCTTTTGGTTGTTTCCATGTATTTATTTGCATACTTTGTGATCATGAGCAACTAAACCCCAAGGTCACCGGATGTAGGTGAACCTTGGGGGTGAACTTGTGTATTTTGGATGATTCCTTTCTAGTTTATGCATGTGTGTTGGTTTGAGATCCTTGTTTGGTGGTTCTTGAATGCCTTGATATGTATGAGAACTCTATATGTCAATTCCTAGACAATGCTAGGTTGCATGACCATTGCCCTAGTATTAGGCTCACCAAGCTTGGAAGGGAATACATGTACGAATACGCCGTGACCATCGGGTATTTGTATCCCTCCAATTGTTAGGGTTGTCCTTGATTGTGTTTCAACCCTAGCTTGGGGAAATCCACTAAACCCTTTGCAATCGTACAAGGATTTGGGCGGAAGAAATTCCGTATTCCAATACTTGTATTGGATTAAGGACCAATGGCGTGACCATCGGGTTGGTCTAATTTAGGGTTTCCCGGTCCAAACCACCCACGTGCATGCTAGTTAGGGCATCCTTAGCACTTTAGTAGCCCCCGAGGGAATCCTCATCCGTGGCCATTCCCTCACCTTGATTTTCCCCCTCCGTATTTATTCTTGCTATTTGCATGCTCTTTGTTTAGTAGTTTTTTTTAGTAAGTCTTACTCCAAGTGATCGACTAGGTCAAACAACATTGTGATAAGGAAGTAAGAATAGCTCCTCGGGCCCTTGGGAATACGACCCCCTCGTGCTCGCGCGAGGGGTATTACTTGGCGACCCCGTGCACTTGCGGGTGAGCGATTCAAACGCATTCTCACCAGCCTTCTATTTTTCAGCGAAAAATGGATAATATTTTCAAAAAATATTCTGATTTTATCTGTGTTTACATAGATGACATCCTTATATTTTCAGAAAATATTAAACAGCATGTCCAACATTTAATCCAATTCTTTACTATTTGTAAAGAAGAAGGATTAATTTTATCCAAAACAAAGATGAAAAATGGGGTTACTTATATAGATTTTCTTGGTTTAGAAATAGGACAAGGAAAAGTCCAATTGCAACCCCATATTCTTAAAAAGATTCTAGAATATCCTAGCAATGAGCTAGAAAACCTCAAGGGTTTACAGAAATTTCTCGGCATATTAAATTATGCAAGGAATTATATTCCTAACTTAAGTAAATATACAAGAGTATTCTATAATAAATGCTCTAACAAAGGTGAAAGAAAGTTTAATCCACAAGATTGGAAAATTGTTGAAAAAATTAAGGAAGTAGTTCAAAAATTACCATCCTTAATCTTACCACAACCAAACAGCTATATAATTATAGAGATAGATGGAAGTTTAGAAGGATGGGGAGGCATATTAAAATGGAGGCCTTCTCGAAATGACTCACAGACAATGGAAAAAATCTCTAGATATTGTAGTGGAAACTATAAAACATCCATATCCACAATAGATGCTGAAATTATGGCTTGTATTTATACATTAGATAAATTCAAAATATTCTTATATGATAAAAAGGAATTCACTCTAAGAACAGATTGTATAGCTATAGTAAATTTTTTAACAGATGGGTGAATTTTTGTGACCAGATCACAAGGATAGGAGTACTTGACACAATTGAACATATTAAAGGGAAAGACAACGTGGGAGCAGATAGACTATCCAGAATAATATCTACAAGTCCTTACAGATAAATGGCATCATCAAGTTGTAACTTGAAAGGTAAAGAATTACCACAGTATTCTGAAAATAACAAGGGAAATTTTAGAATTCCTTATGGTCTTGACTTAGATGATCAACAGAAAACAATTACAAATGCATTATGGAGAGCCACAACCTCCAGAGCTAAAATTAAGGCATTAAATGCCCTATCATATTATTTCTCCAAAGAAATAAAAAGAGACTACGAATACTTTGTTATATATGAAGGCAAAAAAGCAGGAATTTACCATACTTGGGGAGAATTACAAAAGGCAGTAGGAAAAAGAAATACCCCTCAAGGATGGAGAGGTTACTATAATCTCAAAGCAGCAGAAGAATCCTATACTAGGTACAAGGATGAAGGAAAAATAAAAAATCCTACAGTTACTATGAAATCAGTGGTTGTAAAACCACAAGAAAAAAGAATCCTTCTACAAAAGACAGAAACCAAGGTCATAACATTCAAGAAACTGGAAACCCTAATGCAACTAAAGCTCAAATACAGACAGGACTGGTTGAACAGACTTCCTCCAGAAGTAAGTCAACTCATAAATGAAAAGACAAAGAAGACTTTTTATGAGGACTTGCAAACATCACAAGAGCTCATATGTGACCTGAACGAAGATAATGTGTGTGGACTTGAAGTAGTTCAATACAATGGCTTACCAGTTCAGAACAAGCATGCACCATCTTTATTATTAGCCAAAATTAACTGGGATTTATTTCCTTTACCAGAATTAGCAGGAGAGCTGTTTTATCATGGTATGTTACTTCTGCTAACTCTTGACCAAGGAGATGAGGTACCATCCTTTTTTGGACCAAAACTACATGGATTTATCCACCAGTACAAAAAAGGAGGACATTGTGAAATCCATATTATTTCAGAAGTACCAAAATACCGAGGTAGAGAAATACTACCGGCAAAACACCATATTTTACTAAGTAGAACAACCCCAAAATGGCTAAACTACACAAATGGACCTTTTAATACTCAAAAAATAACTGAAGAAACATATTATTCTGAGTATTGTGTCAATTTTGGAGGCCCATCAGATGACTGGGAACTCCTAGGAGAAACCCTAACAGCCAAAGTTTGGGTTTTACATGGAATAGCAGCAAAATGCAGGACTGTCACAAGCATCCCAGGAAGAGAAGCTGAAGGGTTTGCAGATACACCAGTTCACCCTTCAGACCTACAATTCGAAATGGAGTTTGACCAAGTCTCCACAGATTGATAGATCATACCCCAACAGAATCTCTAAAATAACCCTCACTATAACAAATAATGGAAGGGTATTTACTAATTTACCCTTACTATGCAAGGGTACTTTATGTAATTTTTATATTTCCGTCCTTATGCCGTTACTTTATTAAAGCTTATGGGCAATGAATGTAATTAGACATAGACTCCTTTGGTTATAAAAGGAGGTGTCTTGATGATATTGACATATAGATATATGGTTTTGAGAAATTCCAGAGTTAAAATTCCTTGGCCTTTTTCTTTCCACTTAAGCAACCAAGCATCTCTGAATACAAACAGTTAGGAGAAGAACTCTGAAGAATCTCTTTTGAAGAAGTCTACCAGGTTTTCTTTTTCTCTCTTATCTTACCTCATACCTGTTTATTACTGGTATCAGAGCTACTGTTCCGGCAACGGAATGGAGTTCTAAGGTATTATTGATCTTCAGATGAATATCTAAGCTTGTTTCCTTAAAAGTAAAACAAAAATAATGGATTATTATCTTTCGAAAGCTTGTATTATGCATATTTTAGTGCTTATTCAAGATATCAAGGGATATTAATCGTGTTTTCGTTAGTTAAGAACTTAAGGTGTAAGCTACGGTGAGATCCCTTGTTCTAAAACTTGTGTATAAAGAAGAAGATGCAATAGTAGCATTTAATCTTCTATCTTTTCAGAGATTTCTACAGTTACTGTTTTTGGGGTAAGCTACGGTAAAATCCCTCAAACAGAAACTCGTGTTTTTTGCAAAACTCTAGTGAAAGACATTCATTTTATTATAAGTTTGAGATTGAGTAATTAAACAAAGGGAAACATCTCTAGATCTGGAAAGAGGAGACCCGAAAAGCATCCCTAACTTGCAAAAGAAGAGTACGCGGAGCGGAAATTTGAGCAAAAAGGGCTAGTAAGTGCGTAAGGCGATAATCTGGAAGGATCATAAAGAGACATGTTCCTGGTGAAAAATCTCAAAAATATAATTAAATGAACTCTTTCAAAAGAATTCTTGCATATTTATTATACTATAGCTTAGCAAGTGTTTATTATCTGTTTGCTTGTTTACATAATACTATAACAGATATAACGGATTTCTCTTATTGTGTTTTGAAAAACCTTCAATCCTACTTAAGGAAATTGAAGAGAATTTTGGATGAAAGCTTATAGTCTCAGAGACGGCCCATTGAGTGGCACTACTGTTGTGCTCCTAGACCGGGAAGACACGAGCTGAAATCCATAAATATGTCAAAACCCCTTGAATATCTGAATCTTGAACTAAAGTATGTGCACCATAAGCTCTCTTTAGATAATATAAATTGTTTTTGTTTTGCTGAAAAACAAGGTCATAAGCATAGGTTTCATTCTGAAGATCATCAATTAAATTTATTGTGTGACTCAACCTATACTATTCTGCATAACTTAAATTGTCTTACTAGTAACTGTTGTTCTTTGTTTCAAAAATTAGAAAAATCAATAGAAAAGCAAAATAAAAAATTAGCTCAGTTAGAAGAAAAATTAGAGTATCTAAAAAAACATAGACATCCAGAAAAGACTACACAAGAAATATTATCTGTAGTCAACAGTATAAACACAAAGATAGTGAAACTATCAAAGGCAATAAGCCAAATCACAGGGGAATGAGCAAAAATGATTCATCCCTAATACAAGCACTAGAAATCCTGAGCAAAACAGAATTTGCACCAACACAGAGCTTTTCTAAAGACTCTTCAAACCCAACTATAGCCAAACAGAATAATACCATAATCGAACTTCTCATCTCTTTGCATAAGAAGTTAGATTTATTGATAGAAGCTATCAAACAGCCAAAACAACAAAATATTGAAGAAGCTATTAGTAAGCTAACTTCAAAAGTACAAAATCTCAAACTCAGTCCAAGAACGAGTACAGAAGAAAGACCTATAGTCAAAGCAACTCCCAGGGTATTTGCTGTCTGGACTGATCCAAGACAACAAGTTGAAGAATATAGAAAGAAGTATGGAAAACAGAATTCTTCCCAGTAAGAATATTATTAGGCCTTACAAAACAAAAATTTTTGGGAATAAAAGGCAAAAGTCAGTCATTATTGAAAAAATTTTGAATCCTGAGCAACAGCTAGATTTAGCAAGGAATAAGCATGCACAGCTAATTCCTGCTGAAATATTATACAAACATGATTTTTGGGAAACAAAGCCCAAAGTGTATCAACACTACAGTGAAGAAATAATATCCTGCTGTGACACAACAACACAGGTTAATTTGAGCTTCTTATCCAGAGACTCAAAACATGAATTATTATCACAAAATTATTCCATTATTCATATAGGATTAATTTTAATAGGCATAAAAGGCCTACACAGAAAAGATTATGGATCCAAGGTAATGATAGCCTTAGCAGATACTTCTGATAGTGTGCCACAGAAAGCTGTAATAGGAACAATGGAAGTCGATATGTCCAACACACATGAACTCTGTTACTTTGCACCTGACATGTCAATGACGATAAATGACTTCTGTAAGTATTTCACATTGATTATTAAATCAAAGGGATATGAAACAATGTCCCAAAGGGATAATTTACTAATTACAAAAGCCTTGGTAGGAAGAATTGGAAATAATTCATCTTCAGCTTACAAGCTAAAATTAGAGAATGCTCTAGCCCATATTTCAACACAAGGGGTTAAGGCGATAGAGGGGAAGAAATATTCCTCAACAGAATATGATGAAACAGACTGGCAGATAACAATGAGAAGTGATAAGTCTTCTAAAGCTCCAGTCAAAATGGATTATTGGGCTTCAACATCAGATCCTACAACTGCCACCTTTAGATTTACCTCATATATCCAAAATCCAGATCAAGATAGTGAACAAGAAGAAATAGAAACTTGTTTAATTATCACAGATGAAGGATGGACATTAGAAGAATTAGAAGAACTTGAGGAAGAATTTGGAGGAGAAATATTAAGGCCCTTAAATTCTGATTATATAACAGAACCGATATATGATGTTTATGATGATGATGACCAGATCATACCCCAAGTTCAACCACTTTATGATGAAGAACCAGTCAGGAATAATCAAAGTATCTTTGAAAGGTTACAAGAACAAAATAACCAAATCTTTGAATTTGAGTATCCACCCAGGATACAACAGAAAGATCAAATATTAATGGAAGCTGAATCATCTACAGCTAGACAACAAACTTCAGTTCCAACAACAAAGGTTTCTGGAACACCTGTCTTTGGACCTCCTGCCTTACAGCCAGTACCAATACAGCCATTTCCTCTACAAACAATGAGAGGAAATACACAAACAAGGCCATACAGGTATGATACAATACCAACACTTCCTTCTGCAAACGTACAAACTGGGTCTATGTTAGTACTCCCTGAAATCTCTAAATGGGAAGAAACAATTAGACGATGGGAAAGTAATACTATTACCCATGTGGCAACAAAACAATTTATTGATAACATAGACAAAGTCATGTACATTGAAAATTTACTAGGAGAAACTGTCAAACTATACTTTCAAAATTGGAGAACAGCATTTCCCCTAGAATTTCAAGCATTAGTTGATATTGCTGATGATACAGCAAACATTACGTCACAAATTCGTCAAATTATATTAGGATATGATGAATACAGAGGACAAACAGAAATGCAGAACCAAGCTCTATTAGAGCTAGAACAATTACAAATTAGTAACATGAAAGATATAGAGCCTTATTCCATTACTTTTCTAGCATTAGCGTCTAGAACAGGAGCAGCATTCCTAAGTCCTGAAATAAGTGCTAAATATTTTAGGAAACTGCCTCCACCTTTCAATACCAAAATCCAAGAAATGTGGTCAGCTAAACATCCCAACTGGTTGATCGGAGTATCTCCCAGAATTGAATTTACATACAAAGTACTCCAAGACTTATGTATGTAAATTCAATTCTGGGAGATGCTCCGATCAACCAGTTGGGATGTTTAGCTGACCACATTTCTTGGATTTTGGTATTGAAAGGTGGAGGCAGTTTCCTAAAATATTTAGCACTTATTTCAGGACTTAGGAATGTGGTTTGTTTGGAAGGCGCGTTGCAACTTCATCTTCCGAAATGATATCTTTGATTCTAATGCTATTTCCAACAGAATAATTGCTCACGTTAGGGAGTATTCCTCTGCTCCCATTTCTCATGTTGGCATATGCCTTTTCCTCTCTAACTTTCCTACTTATGATGGTCCTTTTCTTTTTACGGCTGCCAATTGGAATAAGGGTCATAACAAGGGAGGAGCAGTTTTTTTTTTTTGTTACTAATTCTAATGGATCTATATTGGTTGCAAATTGCTACAATATTCGTTCTCAAACTCAACTTGAAGCTGATGCTAGAGCCATTCTAGAAGCAGTGAAACATTCACTTTGTAGCGGGATCAGGATTGGAGAGCTGAACCTTGGCTTCAAATGATCAGAGATCTTCTCTTGAACGCTGGCAATCCGCAGGTGCATATAATTCCTATTTAATGGGCTGGAATTGCCAAATATTTAGCCTGTCATAGCGCGAGTTTGCATACTTCCGCATTATATCATCAAGGCAAGGATCTCCCCCGTTGGATTATCCCTAATTTTTGTTTTCATTTTTAGTTGCTTTTTCTTTGTCATTTAGCTTAGTTTGTTCTTCTTAATTTCTTGTTTTTGGTTGGGTTTCTGTTTATTTTTTACCTCTTGTCTTATTTCAATAAATAGCCTTTGAGCTCTTTTTAATTTAAAAAAAAAAAAAAAAAAAAAAAAAACAGCTAACAGGCTACGAAATATAGCAGAGAACTTAGTAAAAACGAGAAAACTCACTAAAAATTCCCACCACCATTAATCTCAAACCCCCTTTTCTTTGGTTTTTCTTAACTCCCCCTTTACTTTTCTTTTTCTTAACTCCGCTCAACTCCGAAGGCACCCCACTTGACTTGAGCATCTAAGTGTCCCTCCTGAGCAAAATACTCGACCTGATATCTTGGTGTTCTCACAAGGATCCAACAAGCGCTGAACTTGGTGATCATCCTGATATATACCCAACCTGGCACATATGAGAGAAACTACTCATTTGAAAAAGGAAAAAGTCTTAACGCGGTGGATCAAGATGATCGTTCCATCCTTTTGTGCCGTTGATTAAGAACAATCCATGCCGATCCTGATGGGAAAGGCACATTTTCACATAATAATATGTACAACCCTTTTGAGATTGTTCAAATAACAGAAAGCCTGTTAAAATTGGAATAAAAGTAATTAATCAATTCTTTTCAGTATCCTAAATAACGTGAATACTACAACAGTTAGTTATATTATACCAAAAAAAATTATAAAACAAAAAATATACGACTACAAGAACAATTTAGACAGCACAGGACCCGTTGTTTCTGTAATTATGTCACCAGGTTCACGAGTGAGCTTAGCCCTCATTGTGTCCATAATGATTTTCCCAAGAACAAACCTAGTTTCACCGTGATTCCCTTTCTTGAGCAGCTCATAGTCAATGTTGTATTTCTGCCTCTCTTTGTCACAAGATTTTATGTCTTTCTCCAAATTATCAAAGAGTTTTGCAACATTCTTTCCCATCTTTTCAGAAACAAGTATCTGAAAATCAAGCAAAATCCAGTGTTCAAGGAAATGTTAGGAAAAAGATAAATGAAGTGGTTAGCTGGCATGAAGCCTAAAAAGAATCATTGTCGATGCTTACCAAACCTGAACGTGATGCCTGATTCGGGTATCTGGCCATAGATTGCTGAAGAGCATCATTAGAGGTTAGAGCAATTGATGAAGATTTGACCAATGAAGCCAAATGTGAGACTTCCTCCAAAAGTGATTCATCGGATATCGTTGCTAATGATGTTGATATTTCAGGGACAAACTTCGCATATATGGCATTTTCTCTAGCAAACTGCATACCTTTACTCCACAATCCATGGTATAAGATAGAAGAGAAAGTCCAAACTACAAGAGCATCTTGAGGATGATCTAATAGTGCCAGGTGAAATGCCAAAAGCGCTAGCCTGTCTCAAGATAGCATTAATAGCAAAATATCAATCAATGTTAACATCAGATGAACCAAAATTGTTTTCTGCTGATAGTTGAAAGTTGTTAGTAGATGAATGCCAATGCATACAAAGTATCTTAACCAACCGAGTGAAAATTGATATTAAGACCAAAATATTAATTGATAAGTGCTTCTTTATACATATTGAAGCACATCTCATTATGTATATCGAGCAGGATTCTTATCAGATATTTTCACTAATATCATATATTTTGTGATCTTTTATGCAATCAGGGTGTATGAAGGAGATATGAGAAGGAAGAAAAAATAAGGGTGTGGAGTATTTTCTGAAGTTCTTCTGCAAGCCACAAGAGCAAACACATGGCAGTATGTGCCGACTTCTGGGAATTCTAAGGCCATTTGACATGCCAAGAGGACACAAGGGAAGTTATACGCATGTGTACTAGCCCATGCATGATTTTCAAAAGCTATTTCAGCCGTATTAATCACCAAGAAGCCACACACCCTTCCACCGTATGTGCCGACTTATGGGAATTCTAAGGCCATTTGACTTGCCAAGAGTACACAAGGGAAGTTATACGCATGTGTACTAGCCCATTTGACTTGCCAAGAGTACACAAGGGAAGTTATACGCATGTGTACTAGCCCATGCATGATTTTCAAAAGCTATTTCAGCCGTATTAATCACCAAGAAGCCACACACCCTTCCACCGTATGTGCCGACTTATGGGAATTCTAAGGCCATTTGACTTGCCAAGAGTACACAAGGGAAGTTATACGCATGTGTACTAGCCCATGCATGATTTTCAAAAGCTATTTCAGCCGTATTAATCACCAAGAAGCCACACACCCTTCCACACGACCGTGTGGCCTCACATGGGCAGTCACACGCTGTGTAATGTATCAGATTATCAGATTACTGTAGTTGAGTTACTGTGGCAGAGTTAATGTAACTAACTCCATTGTAAGAAACTCTTAAATTTTAAGCCAAATCTTTATTATCATCACATGACCTTCATTATAATGCACCAATCAAATCAATAACCAAAATCACCAAAAGTTATCTGCATCAGACAACTTTTGATGCAGTTGTTGATCAAGGCAAACACAAAATCCTAAGTGCACTAAATGCAATATATTTCATAATCCAAAATTCAGTCAAATTCAACTCAATTAGATGACAAAAGATAAGGCATAAAGATCTATATATACTAAATGAACTCTAAATAAAGTGACATAGGTATATTTTGTCAAAGACTAATCAAAATAAGTGAAAGAATCAATCTATAATTTTATTTCTATATTAAGAAAGATTATAATTAGGAGCTCAATAAATACATAGATTGGAGACTCAAATTGTACATAGTATTTATGTATTCCTTTCATACTAATATATAGGTCTAGAATACCCACATTAGGGACGGACAATTCAATTCATTCTTGATCTCTTTCTTTTTATTTTGAGTTTCTTTTCTTGCAGGATTCTAGACATGGTATCAGAGTAATGTTTTTAAAAACCATCATATCACAAATCTCAACTGCCTTTTACTGTGGTATGTCTGCTAGATTTATTGGTCATCATATCACAAATCTCTTCTTATTTAAGATCATCTTGTTATTGTGAGCAGACTACAACCTTATTTTGGTGTTGATCATCTCTAAGTGAAAGTTTTCTTTGCCTATTTCATCTCTTCTTTCAGTCACAACATTTCAGGTGCATTTCCTTTTTTTCTATTGATCCCCTTTAGAAATCTGTCATCATTCGCACACAGTTTAATGCCAATGGGAGTTCACTCTGAAGTGTTCAATTATGGGCCAAGAACCATGCGGTAATGTAGAAGGGAATGAAAAAATGCCAAAAGAAAATTAGGAGGCTAGTTTCCAAAAGGCCTGCAAAAAAATGCAAGGGTTATGAGTTGGATCATTACTTCAGATGATCCCGTCATATGGATCAACTTAAGAATGTATGAAACAACGAAAGAAATGTGCAATTGTTTAAAAAGCATGTAGGGTCAAGATTATGAAGCTGTAAAATATAACATTGGCATTGAAATAAATGATTGCGATCAACAAGATAAATTGGTTCAAGAACATTATTTAGGATTGAAGACCTTGATTTTAGAATATGACTCCATTGTTTATGTAAGAATTCCCAGGGAAGCTCTCTCCTATTCATGGTGTGCAAGAGAGAAATATGACTCCATTGTTTTGAAACAGCACTTGGTAAATTGATGAAAGTCTTGCCCATTTGCATGCTAAATCTGAGGTTCTTAATATATTTAAATACTTTGTCTATGATTGAGAACCAATTTGGATGATATGTTCAGATTCATGAGTCTTGGTTCTCAAAATTTTCTTAAGAAAAGGAAATTTTGCATCATAGACCTTGTTTAGGGACTTCCCAGCAAATGGTATTGCTGAGCAGAAATATAAACTTATCTTGGATGCCAGAAGAACCCTTTTTCATTCTCTTAGTCATCCAACTCTTTGGGATGAGACTGCAAGGACTTATTTTTTTATTTATTTATTATTTTTTTTCTAATCAATCAACAAACCAATCCAATTCTTAGAAATTCAGCTTCTTATTTTTACTTGTTTAAAGACAAACCTGACTATAGCCTTTTGCACATGTTTGGTTGCCTTTGCTTTGCTCATGTTCCTTCAAAATAGTGAAATAAGTTGCACGCTAATAACACTAGTGCTAACAAGCTTGCAAATAATCTTGTTTTACATGAGAAGACTAAAAACATTGCAATAGATTGTCATTATATTTAGAATATGTCCGACGGACAACTAATTTTTCTTCCCTGTGTACCTTCTCAAAATCAACTAGATGATATCTTCACGAAGGCTTTAACATGAGATTGTCATCGTCCTCTTACTAGCAAATTGTTGCTGGTTAGTTCACCAGCATCAATATGTGGGGGAGTGTCAAGGAATTAATAAGAATATGTCAACGAATCAATCTAGAGCTGTATTTCCATACTAATAAAGCTTATAATTAGGGGATCAATATATGCATTGGAATCTCAAATTTTGCATATTATTTATGTATTCCTTTCATATGAATATATAGGTCTAGAAAACCCACATTGGGAATGGAATTCACTCGTCATTTCTTGTTGCGTTTTTTTTTCCTGTGGGATTCTTGACATATTTCAGAAAATTAAGAATATAATAAGATTAGAAAAATAATGTATGCGCCTAGTGTTACATGACAAAAGTTACTTTGACAGCATAACCTTACAAAAACACCACTCAATCACCCCTAGAATATTAAAAGATAGTTATAGTACCAGATTGTGATAAAAAAAAACCAAATAGTGGAAGGTTCTTACTAACCGATCATTAGTAAGGCAATCACCAACTATAAATTTATGAGTGACAAGAAAAAGTCCAAAATACCAAGAAACAAGTTGAAAAATTATTGGAGTCTGGATGATATGAAAATGATATGTTAACAACGATTTTACATTTAAACCACTAGCCTCTAATACAAATACAAGTCATTGATTTAAACAGCAGGATGAAAAAAGGTTCTATAAGATGCATAATAACTGATTTACATGTTTACCTTAATGATAAATTATTGAAAACTAACAAGCAATATTTGTCAGAAGAGTCGCCAGGGGCATCAAACTTATATGATAATGTATGAGACTAATGTTCATGTTCATTATAACCAATATACAGTATTTAGATAATAAGCACATCCCTTTAGTCATAGGAAAAAGAAATGAAATAATATTAGTATAATTATAAGGAATTCGTTTGAAATTCGTACCAAAGACAGGTTTTAAAAGCGCCTTTTTTCTCCTAATGGAACTATACACACACAAACACACGTGAGATTTATCACATACTAATCTGAGAGGGATTATTCTCTCTTCATTCTTATTGAAAAGCACTTCATCTCACTTGTGCAAAATAAAAGAAGCCACTAGCAAGAACACAAGAAGCTGGTAATTGTCTGCTGGAGTATTAGCCATCCTCTCATGCACAAAGAAGAATTATCCATTGCCTTGTAGGTATTAGGATTGCGGAAATCCAGATTCTGTTTAGTTGTAATTTACAGCTGCCAATTGGTTGTATTTTCCTATTCAGCTTGTACCCCAATGACCTCAATTTGTTGTTGTTACTTTCCCTGATTTTGTCTACAAAATCAGGATTTAGCATCCAGCATTTTGCATATATATTGTACTTCCCTACCAGATGGATAAGAGAAATTCTTCACGAATTCTTCATGGTATCAGAAGAGTAAACTGAGCTATCTATCCCTTCTCTGATGTGCATCTCAAAAGAATCAACTTCTGATGTTACATATTCCACTAAGACCCCAACTCCAAATAATAATGGAGATCGGATAACACTGCACTTCTCACCAATGAGACAAACTCAATGGCAGAATAACATTCAATGGTCTCATTTCAGTTATGATGTTCATATGCGGCTTGGGAAAGAGCAACTAGCTCACTGGAGTGACTCCCCATCCTGCTTGGGAAGACTCAAAGTTCAAAAGATGGAAAGATAAGAAAAATATTGTCATGTGTTGGTTAATCAACTCAATGACTAACGATGTCAGAAAGAACTTCATCGTTTATGAAATGACTCAACAAAACTGGAATGTAAGAAGGGAAACATACTTGAATACAAAAGACACAGCAGCTGCATACGAAGTAGAAGGGATTCTTCATGATTTCATCAAGGGGACTTATCCACCATCCAGTATTTCAGTTGCATGACTCAATATCAGCAATAATTGGATATGTATAAAACTACCGAATGGGACTGTCAAATAGATGCAACCAAATACAAGAAAATTGCTGAGAAGGGAATTTACAAATTTCTATAGGGACTGATACAAATTTAGATGAAGTTTATGGTCAAATTTTGGTAATCAAACCATCACCTAACATCCGAGAGATTGGTTCTGAGGTACGCCAGGAGGAGAGTGGGAAAAAGTTATGATGAGGCCAAGTAAAGCAACCATCTAAGGCTCGGCCTTAGCAACTAGTGGTCCTTCCCAACCAACCAATGAAAATCAACAAAAGAAAGGAAGTCCTTAATGCAATCATTACTGGAAATCTGGTCACACCAAAGGCACATGTTGGAAAATTCATGGGAAGCCTACTGATTACAAGCCCATCTTGACCTCAACCCAAGCAAGAAAGCCAAGGCAATAATGCTACCACCCAAGCAGCCCTGCGTTGCCTACAAAAAGTCTCTTCAGTAAAGAACAAATGGAAGTACTACAAAGACAGTAGGTGTCAAATTCCCCAACCTCCATCATCGGAACTGAATCTGTGGCTCAAAATAGGTAATTTCCCAGCTTCCTTTCTTGAATTATTGACTTTGGAGCCTCTGATCATACGACCATAGATGATCATTCAAAATTTTACACCTTGCTCTAAGAATCACTATGTTCATATAGCTAATGGTTCTCTATCAAAGGTGACCAGTATAGGTTCTGTGGTTATTTTTGACACAAACCTTGAATCAATTCTCTTGGTTCCGAACTTGGAATATGATTTTTTTCCCATTAGAAAACTCACTCAGGAAAAGAATTGTGTTACTAAATTCTTTGCAAATCATGGCGTTTTCCACGATTTGAGTTCAGGATAGACAATTCACAGCATTGAGGTGTCCTCAGAGTACATAATCGTCTTGAAGACAATCTCTATAGAGGGTAAAAAAAGTCATTTTCTATTCTTAGATCTAATACGGATAGTGAAGTTATGCTATTGCACAATCATCTAGGACATTCTAGTTTTCTGTATCTCAAAAACTTTTGATCATTGTTCTACAAAACTCAAATGATTTTCAATGTGAAATCTGCCAATTACCCAACATGTTCATAATCCTTAACTTATTTAACAATATAAAGCATCTCATCCATTTCTTATGATTCACGATTGCAAAACTATATAGTAAAACCATGTAGTAAATTGTAAAATTTAAATATAATTCATGATTTCTCGGGGTTAGTTGAGCTGTAAATGTTTTCCGATTTGGTACAATTAGGATTGTATCCTGATTGATAGGGTAGTTTCCTCTTTTACTGGTTTGACTTTATCGCAGTTCTGTATTATATATAGAACCTTTGTAACTCTGATTTTTTTTTTCAACGAATACTAGAAACAATTCCTCAGTTACTGTATATGGCATGGTATCAAAGACCTGGCCATGTTTCCAGGGCAGTCAATTCTCTCAATACTTTTTGTTGTGATTCAAGCTTTTTTTTTTTTCAGTTTTTGATTGCTGCCAACTTGTATTTTGTTTTCCTAGACCGATTCTTTGTTCCCTCACATAATCACCTTCAAAATCGTGCTTCACAAAACCTAATGATCATGACAGATTCATCTGCAACAAGCAATGCAGCAGATGCTTCTGTGGGGGATTTGCAGAATATTAGAATACTTTCAGATTAAATGGAAAGAATTATTTAAAGTGGTCTTAACTGGTTTGCACTTTTTTGAAGGACGGAGGCAAACTTAGTCATTTGCTTGGTAACAGTTCTAAACAGAGAGACCCAAAGTTCAATGCTTGGATGAACACAACTCGCTTGTGATGTCCTGGTTATGAAAGTCTATGTTGCCAGAAATCAGTGACACATGTATGTGTTTAAGTACAGTGAAGGAGATATTGGATGCCATGAACGAAACCTACTCAAAAGTGACCAATGCTGCCCAGATTTATGAAATCAAGACAAAAATCTGAACCACCAAGCAGGGAAATCAATTAGTCACAGAATATTCTAACATTTTGAAAGGTCTTTGGCAAGAGATGGACCAGTACTAATGCATCCAAATGTGATGATGCAGCCATTCTTAAAAGATTTGTTGGAAAAGGACAAATCTATGATTTTCTCATGGGGTTGAATGTGGAATTTGATGCCTTTAGGTACAAATACTTGGAAAGGATGATCTGCCACTGTTGAATGAGACAATTGCTCGTCCTTGCTGAAGAAGGAAGAAGAGGAGTTATGATTGAAGCACACACTGTGGAGAGTTCAGCTTTAGTGTCAAAGACTAATAGCACAAGGAGTTTTGGCTCAAAACAATGCAAAAAAAAAAAAAAAGAAACTAGACAAGCTGCCCCACCTAGACAAAGCAATGCAAGAAACATCACCACAACAAGAAAAATTGCTGGAAACTTGAAGGAATGCCGCCAAATAGGAACAAAAATTTTGCTGAAAGGAATTTAAATGAGCAAGGACAGGTACACATTGTTAGCACCTCTTCGGGTGGTGGAGGATCACAAAATTCATTTACACCATTTAATAAAGAAGAAATTGAGATGTAAAAGAATTTATTGTGATCTCGAGAACAACCATCCTCGGCAGGAACACATGCTCTGTTGCATTTCCAGGTACAACCTGTTCTTCTTATCTTGCTAATGCATCAAATAAAATTCTTTCAAATCAGTGGGTAATTGATTTGGGTGCTCCTGACCACTTGACCTATTCCTCACAAAATTCTATTACACTCCATGTCATAGTAGCCGAAAAATAACCATAGCAGATGGCTCAATTGCCATGGTGGCTGGACAGGGAGATGTCTATACAAACCAATCTCTTACACTCCGAAATGTTCTCCATGTTCCTAAACTATTTACCAATCTTGTGTCAATTCAAAAACTCACTAAGGATTCCAATTGCAGTGTGACGTTTTCTTCCTCCAATTGTGTATTTCAGGAACAGTGCATGAGAAGGATGATTGGATGCACTAGGAGAGATGGTCTTTACTACCTGGAAGAACCAAGTGAAAAAATGAGAGTTGAGAATTCCCTGCCTTTATCATTTGTCTGCTAGTTCCAATAAAGATAAGATTTGTCTTTATCATCATCTTTTAGGTCATCCATCATTTGGTGTTCTTAAAATTATGTTTCCATCATTGTTTAAAGGGTTAGTTGACAATTTCATTGCAATGACTGAACTTGCTAAGCACAGATGTACCTCTTTTCTAATAAGTAATACAAGAACACTCTTTCCTTTCACTCTTATTCATAGTTGGAGACCATCGATGGCCCCTAATGTTTATAGGCTAGGTGGTTTGTGTCTTTTATTGATGATTGCACTCATGCATTGTGGATATATCATTTGAAAAATAGATCAGACGTTAGGACAGTGTTTTCAAATTTTTACAACATCAAAACTCAATTTGATGTGGGAATTAAGAGATTTCAATCTGATAATGCAGAGGACATTTTTAATCAGTTTCCCTCCCCTTTCTTTCAAAAACACGGAATTATCCATGGATGCTCTTGTGTTAGCAGACGCCAACAAAAAGGCATGACCGAACGAAAGAAGGGTCATCTTCTTGCTACCACTAGAGCATCTTTATTCCATAAAAATGTCCCAAAACAATATTGGGGAGAAGTTGTTTTAATCGTTGCCAATCTAATTAATAAATTGCCTACTAAAGCGCTTAATTTCAGAAGTCCTATGGAATCTCTCACTAAATATTTCCCAAATTTCAGCGCCTCAAAAAAATCTCACTGCTAGAATATTTATAAGTGTTGCATTTGTTCATGTTCATTCCAAAAACAGGAAAACTTGATCCACTTGCTATCAAGCGTATTTTTATTGGTTATTCCACCATACAAAAGGGGGTACAAGTGTTTCCATTCATCTAAAAGAAAGTTCTTTCTGTCCACCAATGTCATTTTTGTCGAAACAGTCATATTTCTCAATTTCTATCTTCAAGGGAAAAATTAAATGAAGATAGAGAAAAGATTTGTTTCTCCTTAGTCATCTTTGTCTACTCGAGTCTTCTAAGCCCAAGTCTTCTATACCCGACATCAAATTACCTACAAATGGTTAACTTGAGTCTTCTACACCTAATGTTGAATCTGCATCTACTTAATAGTTAATATCTGTCTGAACCTGGCACACTTGTCAAATGGAATGGTAAAAGGAAAAGGAAATCAAGAATCCATTTGACCACTACAAGTTTATTTTAGGAGGTGGGCTCCAATCTCTCAGCCAACACATGTTCAGTCACCTGTTCAAGCTATTGTTCAACCATCTGAGGTAAATCCCATTCTTATTGAGACCATTACTCAACCCCCCAATTGTACCAAGTCCAATGAAATAGCTGAGCCAAATCATTATGACCTTCCAATTGCTCTTCGAAAAGGAACCAGAACTTGCACAAAACATCCATTACACCTGTTCATGTCCTACAGGAACTTGTCCCAGAGTTAAAAACCCTCCCTTGGAAAACTCCATGAAATTCCCATTCCTAGAAATTTATATAAGGCCTTAGGAAATGAGAAGTGGGAGAATGCCATGAAAGTGGAGATGAAAGCATTAGAGAAAAACAAAACACGGGATTTAATCAACTTGCCAAAAGGAAAAAAGATGATGGATGTAGATGGGTTTTCACCGTGAAGTTGGACAGATCTGTTGAGAGATATTAGGCAAGGTTGGTTGCCAAAGGTTATACCTAAACCTTTGGTATAGATTACATTGAAACCTTTGCCCCAGTTGCAAAAATGAACACAGTACGTGTTATTATATCTTTGGCTGCCAATTTTGGATGGGGTTTACAGCAGTTTGATATTAAAAACACCTTCTTACATGGCAATCTTAAAGAGGAAATTTACATAGATGTGCCTCTTGCATTTGAGTCTCAAGAAAGGATGTTGTGCGAGCTAAGGAAGGCCCTATATGGACTCCAACAATCACCAAGTACCTAGTTTGGGAGATTTGTTAAACTAATGATCAATATGTGATATAAACAGAGTCAACGAGATCATACTTGGTCTGTGAGCACTCGAAGACCGGGAATGACGGCATTACTGGTGTTTGTAGATGACATCGTAGTCACAGGGAATGATGAAGAAGGAATACAGAGTTTAAAAAAGTGCTTCTAGAGGGAACTTGACATCAAATAGCTTGGGAAGCTAAAATCCTTCCTAGGTATTGACGTGGGACAGCTGAAGAAGGGAATCTTCATATTGCATCAAAAATATGTGCGAGACTTGTTGAACGAAACCAGGAAGTTCGAATTTAAACAAGTTGATAAACCAATTGAGTTCAACCACAGGTTATGTGATACTCTAGAGGACACGACAATCGACAAAAAATCCTATAAAAGGCTTGTAGGAAGACTGATTTACCTGACCCACATAAGACTAGAAGTTGCTTTGTAGTGAGCGCTAGTCAATTTATACACAGCCCGAAGGAAATGCACCTCAATGCTGTGCATAGAATCCTACAGTATTTGAAAGCCACACAGGGAAAAGGGATTTTATTCAAGAGAGGACAAAGTATAACACTACAACCTTACACTAGCACAGATTATGCAGGCTCTCTAGTTGACAGGACAACGCTGGTACATTGCACCTTCCTAGGAGGTAATCTTGTGACTTGGAGTAAGAAGCAAAGTGTGGTGGCAAGATTGAATGCAGAATCAGAATTCAGATCAATGGACTTGGGATATGTGACTTATTAATGGCTTAACATAATGCTAGATGACCTACGAGTGGAATGGGAAAGTCCAATAAGACTATACTGTGGTAATAAGTCAGCTATAAGTATCGCCCACAATCCAGTGCAACATGATCGAACGAAGCACATTGAGGTGGACAGACACTTTATAAAGGAGAAGCCTGAAAGTGGTCTAATTTGTACTCTGTTCATCTCAACCAAAGACCAGGTAGCAGATGTACTTACAAAAGGACTCCCAAGCATGGTTTTTCAGAATATTGTTAGGAAGCTTTGAATACAAGATATCTATTCATAAGATATAGCAAAACCATGTAGGATATTGTAAAATATAATTCTGCTTTCTAGGGATTAGTTAAGCCATATATATTTTCTGATTTCATATGATTAGGATTGCATCGTGCTTGAAAGGGTAGTTTCCAATTTTACTGGTTTGACTTTATGGCAGGCCTGTATTATATATAGGACATTTGTAACCGCAATATTATTTTATTTTATTTTATTTTTATGAATACTAGAAACAATTCCTCAGTTACCATTTGCGACAACGATGATGTTTGGGGACCATCTAAGATAAAAAAAATGTGACAAGAGCTAGATGGTTTGTGTCTCTTGTTGATGATCATACTAGATTTTCACAGATATTCGCAATTAAAAAAAAATGCGAGTGGGTCTAATATTTAAAAATTTCAATACCGTGATTCAAGCACAATCCAGAACCAACATACAAATCTTGAAAACTGCTAATGCTACAGATTATTTTAATCCAAAACTTGGGGAATTCTTATCAAGGGAAAGATTTGTTCTTCTCCTCAACAAAATTGGATTGCAAAACGGAAAAAAAAAAAAAAGGCATCTATTGAAACTGACAATGGCTCTTATAATATCATCTCATGTTCCCATAGCCGTATTTTTTTTTTTTTGGAGAACTTCGAATCGACTGCTGCCTATGCTTGCCTTCTTGAGTCCTGGAATACCAAAGACAACATCAAGTATTCATAAAATCGTTTCCTAAAACTCATCGCATCTCAGCTCTTCCTCTTAAAATGTTTGGTTATACAGACTTTGTTCATATTCTCAACACGACCAATGTGAATTGGATACCAAGGCAAGTAAATGAATTTTCCTAGGATACTCACCCAACCAAAAGGGTATAAGTATTATTACTCAGTTACAAAGAAATTCTGCAATTCAATGGATGGCACCTTAATTGAAAAACAACGTTACTACTCCAGAACTGATATTCAAGGAGAGAATGAGACTCAAGAATACCAGTTTTAAGACCCATAGGTACTGCTTCTAACTAAAATTGAGTCAGATACCGTTCATTCAAATCCAAGTCCAAATTCTCACATCATCAAAACTGAGTTGAGTTCTCACACTAATCATCCTCAAAACTGGATGTTCAACAATAATAAACCCCAAAAATGAAGAAAAATCAACCAGATATAGAGGAGCAAATGCACCAGAACACTGTCCAAGAGGCTGAACTCAATTCAATTCCAAAAGAAACACAGTCAGATAACATTGATTATAATCCCAATGAGTTGGACTTAGCAATCACTCAAAGGAAAGAAGTAAGATCCTGCACAAATCATCCCATTTACAATTTAGTTTTTTACAAGCAATTGTCACTGGAATACCAAACACTTGTTACTAATCTTCCAGATAATCAGATTCCCAACGACATCCAAGAGGTTCTTCAGAAACCTGAATGGAACCCTGCTGCTTATGAAGAATTTTGGGCACTTAAAAAGAACAGGATTCAGGAATTTGCTGATCTACCCAAGCGAAAGAATACAGTTGGATCTAAATGGATCTCCACAGCCAGGTATAACACAGATGGAAGTGTCAACAGGTTCAAAGCTTGACTGGTTGCTAAAGACTTCACACAATGGAATCGATTACCATGAAACATTTGCTCCAGTTGTCAAATTAAACACGATACAAGTCTTACTGTCCTAGCAGTCAGCCTAGATTGGCCTCTACATCAATGGGATGTCAAGAATGCATTCCGCAATGGTGACTTAGAGGAAGAAGTATATATGAATATTCCTCCAGGATGGATTTGAGACTTAAGGAAAATACCCACAAAATCTGCAAACTAAAAAAGATCACTTTATGGTTTTAAGCAGTCTCCTCGCACTTGGTTTGACCGGTTTGTCGAGGCTGTAAAGAGATTTGTCTACCCACAGTATGGCTACCTACAGTATCAATCCAATCACACACTGTTTATGAAGCAGTCCAATGAAGTAAAAATTGAAATCATAGTATCCATAGAAGAAATGAAATTGATTGGAAATCACAAGGAGGAAACAATCGAGCTAAAGAGGATTCTTGCTCAAGTTTGAAGTCGAAGACTTGGGGTATCTCAAATACTTTCTCAAAATGGAGATAGCAAGATCAAAAATGACTATTTCAGTCTCTTACTGCAAGTATCTTCTTGATCTATTCAAAGAAATAAGGATGCTTGGTTCTACAGCAGTTGACACTCCTATGGACAGCGCAACTAAATTAAGACGGTGGAAGAAAATGCTTCAGTAGACAGTAGGAGATATCGAAAAGACTTCAGGAAGCTCATCTATCTCTCACAAACAAGGCTATAAATCAGTTTTTCAATTAGTGTTCATTGCTAGCCATTTCATGAACAACCAACTGATGAACATAGGAATAATTTTTCACATCCTCAGGTCTCTAAAAAAGACACCTTCTTCAAAGGGTTAAAAAAAAAGAGAGAGAGAGAGAAACATGAGGTCTTGACAGATGCCGAACCAACCAGAGGACAACTTCAGTACATTAGAGAACCTAGTCACCTGGTGAGGCAAGAAACAATCAGTTTTAGCCCATAGAAATGCAGAAGCTGAGTTTAGAGCAATGACACATGGAAAAGCAAATGTTATTATTACTAAAAGAACTTAAAAATTCCAATAGAAGGTCCCGTCAAAATGCCCAGTGACAGTCAAGCTGCTATAAATATAGCTAAGAACCCTGTCTATAAAGACTGTACAAAACATGTGGAAATAGACCACCTTCATTGGAGAAAGATTGGAGGAACAATCTCAGCAACCTATCTTCTACTGCACTTCAGACAGCAGACATTCTAACCAAAGCTCTTCCCAGAAACACCCATGAAGAATTGAAATCCAAGCAACATCTACAACCCAGCTTGAGGTGAAGTATAAAAATCCAGAATCTATTGGCCGGAATTTACAGCTGTCAAGTGGTTGTAGTTTCCTGTCTAACTTGGAACCCAATCTCCTATCCTCGTGGTTATTATTTTTCCTAATTCTTTGGTAACTAAATCAGGATTTAGTTCCCTGCATTTTGTATATCTACTATACTTCCATACTGAATGGATAATAGGAAAACTCTTCACTTCTCTCTAAATTCTTCAAAGATAATAAGATCAGATGCAAGCTTGGGATAGTTAATGTTTTCTCACCATAAGGTGGAATCAGATGGGCGGTCAGCAGAAAGTACTTTATCCAGATTTGAGAATATATCCTGCATAACAAAGGACGCAACTTAGAAGAAGTGATGAATAAATTTCACCATGTATCACATTTAGCAGACTGCATGTTCTTCCTTTTATTACATATCACTACCAGTGGTAAAACTCAAACATGGAAAGTTAAACAGCATTAGAAAATGGCAATAAGTCACCAAAACATGGTTAATTAGTTAGCATACATCTGTAATAAATATTTACAGATTAGTTAATATGTCGAAATCTTATCGGAAGAATATTGCTGGACAATTGTCAAATATGCAAAGCTGATTTTTAATCAATGATATCAAATTTATCAAAGAACAAAAGGTGATATCCTTCATCAAGGTGATTTTCACACATCCTATGAGCATAATTATGTAGAAATGTCACCAAAAAGTTTTAAACCATGCTTGATGGAAGCAGATAAACTAGTCCAAGTAAGCATATATAGTTAGTAATTGATTAATGAAACCAAGCCCAATATAACAAAAGTTAAGATAATTGAACAGAAAAAAAACAAAACAAAACAAAACTATTAGGGGTCGTTTGGATGGAGTAATGGTTGGAATGGCAATCATTCCCAACAGTAATGTATGCTTATGTTTAAATGCACTCCTATGAGAATTGTCCATTCCGCCAAAAATTAGGTGGAATGGGGACTATTGGGAAAGAATGAACTGTACTAACCTTTGAAATGACACTTTTGCCCCAATGAATGTTTAATTAAATTAAATAATAATTAAACATGAATTATTTAATATGTATCTATAATTATAAAAAAAAAATTAAAGTAAAATGACATTTTTGCCATTGATGGAGGTTTAATTAAATTAAAATTATTAATTTAAATTTTTAATTATGATAATTAAATTGCAATAACACTTCCTCTAAATGAGATTTACTTATATAAAAAATTATTTATTTAAATAGTTAATTAAAAAATTAAAACCAATGATAATTAAAATAAGATATTTAAGTTAAATATTCAATTATAATAATTGTTTTCAATAATGATAGTCAATATATTTAATAAATAAAAAAATTATTTATCATTAAATATAGCTCATTATCAATATTATTTGTGTACAAAGGTAATTTTGTCTTATTCCCCCTTTCTACTTTTTCATTTCCAATTAAATATTCTTCTAACCAAACATATTTTTCATTCTCATTCCTATTCCTATATCCTTATTCTCATTCCCTTTCCATTCTTATTCCACAATCCAAACGCAACCTTAGGCTAGTTAATTGGGATTTGAATAAGTTTGGGCAAGGGTTTCTAAGCTTGAATTACATCGGGAGGAAAATTTTCATGCTATATCTCTATCGGTTAGTATACTTATTTGGCGCATAACGGTATGGACCAAAGACCTTGGACTAATTACTTAGTTCAAACAACTTATGACTCAAAACTAATTGCTTTCAGCACTAAGAGAAATATCTAAAGTAGATCTAAAAGTCTTCTTTCTAAACCATTTTAGAGAAACCTCGCATGAATTATTATAAAATATTTATCAGTGGTTGGTTGGTGGAAATAGATGTGGGATATTCAAGCATTCTGGAAATGTCCTAAAGTCACTAAATCATCAAGTCCTAAGTCCAAAAAAACAAAGGTTTAAGTATAACATTAGTTTTCTCTTCTATACTTCACTTTGTCCACTCTCCTCGAGTTATTTACATTCACAAACCACCTCACTCATGCCAATAAAGTGGCATTAGAGAGATTCTTGAAGGCGAAGATGTTGAGCAGAATGTTTCCATTTCAATTTCCACAACACACTTAGGAGAACTATGATAGTTGGGTGATTCACTTTAACACTTTGCATGCCTATAGGACCTTGAAGAAAGGTTATTAGGAGCCAATCGTGAGGACAACTTATAAAAGGCAGGAAAGAGACAGAAACAGTTTTTCCATCATCCACCTATGTTTGGATGAAGACACTTTCGAGAAGGTCACATGTGCAACATCTATAAGCAACTATGGGAATCCTTGAGAAGTCCCAAAAGAGTGTTGGCAAAGTTAAAATGGTCGCCTTCAAACTTTGAAAGATGAATTTGAATCTCTCTTTGAAATAGTTCGGAAACTATTTCAGGGTATATCTCAAGAGTTTTAGGAGTTTCTAATCAATTGAGGAGATATAGAGACATTTGAATCTCATCTCACGAAACTTCATTTTATGTAAAAAGATCATATGTACTATCTGTTTATTCATCAAAAATGTCTTCCTTCTTCGAAACCATTACCGCATTTGGATTTAACTCAAAAGCTTTCAGACAAGAGATCACTTACAACTTTAAGGGGTGTTCACTTAGGCGAAAGTGGTCTAAAATGAAAAAGTGAGGGAAAATGGCACTTCCATGAAGTTGTTGGAAGTTAATATAACTTCCAATAGTTTTAATGTTCATTTTGCAGGAAACGAAAGAAATCCTAAAATGAAGAGAAGTCAAGGGAAGTGGGCTTATATAAAATTTTGCTTTCCCCTTTCGGTGGAAAAAAAGTTGAAGTGGGCTTAGTTCAAAATCAAATAAGTTCTAAAGCTACTTCCCCCACTTCAAGACAAATGAATATCTGAAATCAATCCACTTAAGTGACTTCACCAGCACCTTCCCCAAAGTCAACACCCCCATAGTGCAAGTGCAGTAACATTTCAGTTATGGTCAAGTAACTGAACAGACAATTATGCCAAGGGCTTATAAAAAACCAAATGATTTGAGATGGTATACATGCAATTAAAATACTCGGTGCTGCATAGGCAATGTTCCACTTTTCCAATGGTATAAATATCAAAAAGAAATCCACATTTTATTGAAGAGAGAATTTAATTGCATGTGCACCTTGTCAAATCAATTATAAGCTTGGAGGGTCCTCGACCACTCTAGAATTCAAACAAATAAAACTCTTTGAGACCATTAATCACTGCAAAACCTAAGGCAGTTGAGAAAGACCTAGAGCTTGAGTCCAAGATGATCCAAGCTTGCAGGCAAGGCAGCCAAGGAACCAATCCTTAAACTCAGATTTTCCAATTTAAAACAGAGATCAAAGAAAATACCATGAATATCAGTCGTGTCAACATGATTAAAGGCCTAACTTGACAAATTATTAGATTCATATAAATCCAAAATATAATTTAGGGTTTGGATCCTTGTGAAACTATCAATAGCCAGCAATAACTAAATAGTAATAGCCAGCATCTTACCATAAGCATGATAGAACTTCGAGTAGGTTGACTTTTTGTTTGATTTGCCAGATACGCTGCCTGAAAGCACAAAGCAGAAGCCCAAAAAAAAAAAAAAAACTCAGTCTAAACACAGTTTTGGATAAGAGGAATGCAAAACTAATCTCGTTTCTTCTACTTACATGAAAGGGAAGTAAAATTTCAAGAAGCTTAAATTTCTGAAGCAAATGAATTGAAGGCTCAGCTGCTCCATATGCAAGCATGAAATTTAATTCCATTATCAGCCTTGACTAAAACAAATAGAATAGTATTTTGTTAGAAGACATAAAAATGAACCAAGAACACCCAGGCCAACAAACTTAGTCTATTTGCCAGTACCTTTGGAAGAGTCATAATGGAAGAGGAGAGTTCATGAATAGCAGCTGTGATCTCACTTGAGAACTGCAATCCTAGGCGAGCAGCAATCCTAAGACCACGTAATATTCTTGCTGTTTAAAATCAATACCCACTTTACCAAGTAAGAATACTTATAATCGCATGCAAATGCAATTAGAATAACCAGAATTTTCAATCAAACATCGATAGCATACCGGAATCTTCTGTGAATGATAAATGGGCAGGAATAATAGTGTGCATCTGACCATATAATTATGAAAACAAAACAGAAACAAGTCAAGATTGCAAGTAACATTGTATTCAAGGGGATAAATATATACATGTTCTACACATTGAAGAATTTAGAAATAATCACCTTACATATTTTTAAATCCTTTATTCCATCAATATAATCATAAATGACCCTATTGAAGGGATCATAGAATAAGCTGTTACAAGAAAAAATAAAAATAAAACCCCATATTGTGAGCATAGACGAGAAGTTGCAATTATCAAACAAGCTGATAGTCATCAATAGGGATGATTTGTGCATAGAATCCTGGCAGGAAAATTCTCAAAGGAATCTTAGGAGAAAGTGAGTTTATTACCCATTTATGGTGAAATCTCGCTCCATACAATTTTTCCAGCGAATGAAGTCTTTCTCATCACAATTGGTTGGAATTTGAGAAGAATGAGTAGTTTCCCTTTCTTTCACATGCCTGCCAGTGGTGTTAAAGCTCGAAACCTAACAGCAATCAGTCAATAGTAACAGAAAACAACCAAATTAATCAAGTTTTGATAATCAAACAATGAAAATGCAGAAATAAGAGCAAACAGATATATAGTGATGGCTAAGGGATGACAGACCTCAACTGTGCAGTCCCTAATTTGAACATGACATATTGGGAAACGACGCCCCACAACTCTGGAACGGTGAAAATTTTTCTTTATCTACCAAAAAAAAAAAAAAAAAGAGGATAGATTACTTTATGCTTAAATGCTAACTTCGTGAATATGTTTCAAGGATCTCAGAAAAACTAAAAAAATTAAAAAACCTGTTTAAGACTAGCAGTGGTAACTATATCAAAATCCTTTGGCTTTCTCTTCAATAATAAGTCTCTCACACATCCACCAACCAGATAGGCATCAAACCCTGCATGAAAACATGCATTAATCAAAAAAAGCTCATTCCTTCTAATGCTAGCCTAAAAGAAAAGACAACACATCAATTGACATGTAGGATGAGCCATACAATATAAAAGGTTTTAAATATGCTCGGCAGAAAAAAGGATTAATTAAGGAGATGTTTGGTCAGCCAAACACCTCTAACTTATCCCAGTAACCCAATTTTAAAACATTTAATTATTTAAATAAAAATATTTGTTAACTAATCAATAAAAATACTAATAATAAATACTCATAGCTAATTAAAAAGGTAATATTATTATTTTTAAATATTTAACTTCTAATAGTAATAATTGAGTCAAAGTGTGGTCTACTCATATAAAGCTTTCCTTCCAAACCAATTTTCAAAAAACATAATTTGAAACACACCACTGCTTACCAACCAACTACAATCTAAGTAATTTTAATTTAAAGGACTTCACAATTCTGGGGAATATCCAAAACTTCTTAGAAGTAGTCACAAAACAAAATGAGCTTAAACTAACAAGTAATAAAAAAATATAAAGGCAAAAAGATATATAACTTCTTAATTGCACGTGAAAACTTTCATGGCATACCGTATGGGAAAAAGATGCATAACTTCTAACTTGCACATGAAGCTTTCTTGGCATGCTGTCATTACAAATAGATCCAAATCTTGAACTTTACATCTCTTAACCTATAATAGATGATTTATATGGTTCCATAATCACTATTAGGTCCTTTGGCACAAAAACCTAATCATTTTCATCAAATTTCTGCATGTTTCTTTCACAACTTCACTTTCAATTTGAATGCCTAAGGAATCAAATCAGAACAGCACAAATTACAAACTTGGAAAGTATAAACAAAGCTAAAGCGAACACAGGTAATTTTATTACATTATACATATATATAATGACTGGACAAAGATGTGATACGAACAAACAAACTAGAGAAAACACAAAACAAGAATAAAATGAAGTTAAATAAGATTTGGCCTAATGCAAACATCCATAAGCGAAAACAATTAGATGAAATTTTGAAAAGTTGGAGAATGATTCTTTTCACTATATGAAAATCCAACACAAGTCCTCTACAAAAGCCTAATCCCAATGTCTATCTATAAATGTCATACCCATAAATCTCCAAATACAATTGTATGGTCATTTCAACACCTTCAATGTTCCCACCCACAACCACTAAATTTGGGAAGTTCATACCTTCCTAGTGAACATTTAGTTCATTTTACTAAGTTAAATGAATCAAAGATGAGTCTGTCAATTAGCCTCCAAGCCCAAGCTCAAACAAAGCAAAGAGAGGCCCTATCAACAATACTTGTTTCTATTGAGGTAAGGGGTTTTGTGAACACAACATTAAAAAACAAAGGCTTTCAAAGAATTATTGAGGATCTAAATATCAGTGTAATTAAAAGCGCTAGGCGCCCTTAAGGCGCTAAGACTTCTTATTGCCAGAGGCGAGAGGCGCCACGAAAGGCGCAGGCCCGAGCGAAGTAAAGCGGTAGTTAATAAATAGCTTGTATATATATATATATATATATATATATAATTTTTGGAATAATTAAAGTCAAGCAAAGCAAAACATAGAGTCAAACAAAACACTCCTAGAAGTCTAGAACCACTCAAGTTTATAGAGTACAAATTCTATCTTCATAAGTCATCTATTTCTACAATATTATCATCTTCATCATTTAAACTAGTTTCAATCCCATCACTAGATTTAGAGTGCGACTTTTGTTGCTTCAATTTTCTCTTGTGAATTAGCTAGCCCCTTAATTTACTCATTATTTTTTAAAAAATAGCAATTGTACACTTTAATCACCTAGTTTTACTCTAAATTTATTTCATTCATTCTTAGTAAGTGTGCATTTTTAAAATCACCTAGTTTTTCTCCCCGAAATTTATTTCCCTCTTTATTAGTAGGCATGTTTTTCTAAAATCGCCTAGTTTTTCTCCTCTAAATTTATTTATTTCCTTTTTAGTAGGTGTGCTAATTAAAATCTCTTAGTTTTTCTCATCTAAATTAATTTCTTCCTTATTAGTAAGAGTGCCTTTTTAAAATCCCAATTAACAATAATTGAAAACATTAAATATATGGCTGATAGCATTAAATAAAATAAAAAAAAGACAGGCGTGCTTTTTTTATGCCTGTCGCCTGGCAAAAAGCGCTCGCCTAGGCTCGCCTCATTGAAGGCGCCTTGCCTGGAGGGTGTTGAGGCGCTAGAGCCTCGCCTCGCCTCGCCTGAGCGCCTAGGCGAGCGCCTTTCTCGCTTTTAATAACACTGCTAAATATCAATCAAAAAGTCCTTGAATTATTTTATGACTTCATCATAGTAGTTTATAACTACAAACAAAGATACATAAACACATCTAGGTGCAGAAAGATATTATTTATGATTTAAATGGATTAGCATGCATCTAGCACATTTTGATTTATAATTTTGAGAGCAGTCCTAATAAAAGATGAATTAAAGAAACAAAATAAAATTCATCTAGAGATACTAAATTCAACAGAATAAGAAAATATTATGTTTGGCAGAAGGTTGATGCTACTCCAAAGAACAAATACTTACAATATTGCTATTAATCAACAAAATGGTTTTGGATTAAAATTGATTATCAATTACAAGAATTAAGAAATTCAAGACATATATTAAGGCAGTATAAATGAATACCAACAAACCTTTACACTGAAGAATCTTTAGAACTGTCCATGTTGGAGAGGAAATATCTGAGTTCATGATACCAGCACTACTTGAGTCTAGAGTCTTCCAAGTGGCCGCGTCATATGAGCCTAGTATGATTGTATAAGAAATTACAAAAGATTAGTTGAATTCTTATTGTCTAATTAGGGTAAAATAAAAGGGTAGAACACTTACATTCACTTTGTATAAGAAATTAAAAGGTAAGTCATGAGCAGCACAATTAGAAAAGCAATATTTTGAGTTAAATAATCCAGCAGATAAGTAATAAATTTGATTTTCTTTCTCCCCTCAAACACTAAATTATGCTCAACTTCACAGACCAAGAGGCATGTTTCCAGTAGTTTCTTTTGATTTAAATTACGGCCACCCCCAAACAACCACCCACCCAAAAAAAAACCTAACATTCTTTTTCTATATTACTAAAGACAGCACCTTATTTTTGTGTATATGTGTGTGTTGCGTTATGCATGTGTACATCAGGCTAATTAGTTTTTGCCACAAATTTTTTTCACTAATCTGGCGAACCTCTCGATCTGTCGATGCATTTTTACAATATTATCAAAATTTCTCATTCTGCTTATTATATCAGAAGAAATAAATAACTAAATAAATCGCACTGGAAAAAGATGGACGTATAAATTAAAGAATCCAATCCACAAATCCAAGTTCAAAGGGAAAAGAAAATAACTTTCTCTAGCAATTGAGCGCCAGGTGATGTCTCGAAGACGAACAACCTCGCCTTCCTTCGAACAAGTATGTTTCCATCTCTGTAAGACGTTGGCGGTGGATGAGAGAGGAGATGAGATAAAGGATAAAGATGGTTGAAGAAATGCCAGGGAAGTAGGGCTTTGGGGATTCGAACCTTCAAATAGGGACACAGGTTGTAGATGCGAGAAAGCAGTGGAGGAGAGAAGAAAGGTTGTTTCCTTCGAAAGATCCTCGCTGCCATGGCCGTCTAGGCTTGAACTTGGAAGAGTTAGTTGAATCACCCGTGATGAAGAATCGAAGACTGAAGTACATCATGCTTAGATTTGAGCAGGAGATAAACCCTAGAGATCAGGAAAAGGTCAGGCCTACAATACAGGAATATTTCTAAAATTATGGCATAAAAATTTTAAAATTTAAAATTTTAAATAATTGAAAAATATGTTTGTTAATCTATTTCATAAAGACATTTTCCACAAAATGCCCAAAAACTCATAGGGGCTGTTTGGTTACCTGCATTTCAAATTACAGTGTAAGTCAAATTACATGTAGGGGCTGTTTGGTTGTCTGTAAATGAATTTACATGTAAGTGAAATTACAGTGTAAGTGAAAATACTGTATTTTAATTTACATCACAGTTGTTTGGTTTGCTGTAATTTGAAATGCTGTAATTGCTTTTTTTTTTGTTTGGTTTGATGTAAGTTGAGAGATATAATTACCATGTAAGTGAGGTGGTAAGATTACCTCTATCACATATTGTTAACACTAGTTATTTAATATTATTTATAATTTTTTTAATTATATATTATGATTCAATTTTATCCTTTAAAAATTACTAATTATCTAAACTCTCATTATTTAAGATTAATATTAATTTAAAAAGTTAATTAACCTCTATCACATATTGTTAACACTAGTTATTTAATATTATTTATAATTTTTTTAATTATATATTATGATTCAATTTTATCCTTTAAAAATTACTAATTATCTAAACTCTCATTATTTAAGATTACTATTAATTTAAAAAGTTAATTAATTCGGTGGTGGATTATTAAATAAAAAATAATAATATAATTCAATAACCCAACCCTAAATCTGGCGAATCATCACCAGATTATTTCACAACAGCGCTCTTTTTCCTCTCTCCGATGAGCACCCCTGGCGGCATCACGAAGATGGTGAGCCTTCCTGTCTTCGGATCCATCTCCAGCTCCGTCCCTAGCACCCGATCTCTCCCCCAAATATTCCTCCACAAACGGCTCCCACCATCATACTTGGGTTTGCCATCATCACCACTCTCCCCTGCCCACAAGCGCTAAATGGCTTCCACGAATTCGCCCTCACATTGGCGGCATAGAACGGTGACAGCACCGTCCATGCGATCAGTTCAATATTCCGTATCCGCAGGCTGCAAAAGGTGACTTAGATCATGATTTGGATGCCAACAGGCTTGGAGATAAGGCAGTAGACAGCGAGGATGATCGGAGGAAAACTGGCTGAATGGCAAGGATGATCAGAGAGATGATGAAGAGAAACCGTAGAACCTTAGCATAGTGGTGATTGTAACTTTTAGTTTTACTGCATTTCCACTTACAGCCAATTACAGCCAAATTGGCTGTAAGTGGAAATGCAGTAAAATGTTAAGTTGTTGTATTTGTTTTTACATGTAAGTGGTGTTTTACTTGAAACCAAACACACTTTTACATGTAAAATAATTTACTTTACAGCCACTTACACCTATTTACATGTAACCAAACAGCCCCGTAATTGAAAGTACTGTATTTTCACTTACATCACAGTTGTTTGGTTGTCTGTAAATGAAAATGCTGCATTTTTTTTCAAGTGTTTGGTTTGATGTAATTTGTGGGTTAGAATCACCATGTAAAGTAAGTGGTGAGATTACCCTTTTTTTTAATTTTTTATAATTTACAATTTTTTTAATGTTTAATACCATTTCAATCAAAGCACATTGTCTCAATCACCAAAAACAATAAATTTTCAAAAGTTCATCAAGCTATAGAAACTATTGAGTTCACAAATTAAACCAAATTTACAATTCACAAAAACATGATCATTCACAAATTAATTTTGTTGGGGTCTTTGCAATAAAAAAAACCAACTGATTTTACTAGCATTAAAAATATGTCAAAATAAAGAAAAGTTTTATCCTGGTTAAACCTCTAAAAACATTGATTGTTGACTTAGAATTTATTTATCCCAACTGATTTGTTTCCTTGATTATATTTATTTCTTTAATAAAATGTTGTGACCTATATAAACAATCCATGGCTGCAGCTGTTACCCAACCGACCCACATATATATAGAAACAGAGAAAGAAAGAAAGCAATGATGGTGATATAAGTAAGGTGATGAAGAAAAACGAAAAGAACAGAATAAAATGGAAGAAAAGACCGGTTCTCAGGAAAAACACCAAGGTGATGAAGAATCAAACTATTAGGAGATAAATCAAAGCAGAAGACAAATAAACAAAGCTCACTTGATGGTAGCCTGGCGAGATGACTGGAGTCGATGGATCATCGGAGTGAGGCAACGCGACGGCGGGGCAACGCTAGGGAGACGAGATCGAAGGAGCGATGGTCGGTGGGCAATGAAATGGAGGTCTTAAGCGGTGGGAATGAAAAAGAGAAAGAGGGATCTTGTCACATGTGAAGGGTGATTTTATCCAATGTTTTCCCTGCATTTGGACTTACAGCCAATTTTGTCGTAAGTCCAAATGCTGCAAAAACACCAAAATCAAGGATTCAAATTACATGGAATATACTTTCACAGGAAACCAAACAAGTTATAGTGTCATTTTACCTGTAAGTCAAATTACATTACACCCACTTACGGGTAACCAAACAGGCCCATAATGAAAATCTGTATTTGTTAACAAAGTTTTTGTAAAAATGCACTGTTTGGCACCTGATTTTTATAAACTAAATTATAAATTAATATATAAATAACTTTAAAAATGTAAAGATTTTTTTTTCTTTTGCAATTCAACCACTATCCTATTATTTCTACTTCCGCCACTACCTATAAGCACATGGTGCAATCAAAGACCCTAGATCCTACAAATCAAATTGGATCCATTAGTGTTCTAAATTTTGTATTTGTGATTTATTAATCTTTTGCAACTTCATCGATTTTCTGAGTGAAACTCTGGCCTCCATGTGCTCTAATTGAGTCATTGTTCAGCTTATGTTTGTGTGCAGAAGTTGTTAGCCTTACGGTAACTCAAGGGTTGAGTGGTGCGTGTATCCCTCTTCGAGTTCTCACGGTGGTTACTGCATCTTAGGACCCGGGAGTTAGGGTGTGACAATTTTATTGGTATCAGAGCTATTGGTTTAAAATAATAGCTGTACCATGTTCTTATCTTTGACTGCTTTCAATCGTAGCTAGTGGATCCAATCAGAATTAAGCATGTGGCATATGTGCATGTAGAAATTAGGTCTGAAGGTTATTTTGGTGTTCTCTTCAAATGGTAATGCCAGCACAATGCTCGCAGACGCATCGTGGAGCATTTATTTTGTGTGTTTGAAGTCTAAGGTAAACTGGAAGTTTTGAGGGTGAAATTTTTCTTAAGGGGGTAGGATGTTATATACATCCTATTATTGTAGTTAAACCAGCCCGTAACAGTAGTTTTTGCAACTAGTACTGTAGCTATTGTTTAACACATTAGCAGTTGTTACTATAGCACCCTGAGAGTAGCTTTGTTTCCTTTTTTTCTCACTTTCGCCCAATCCCTTCTTTTACTGTAGCAATTCTTAGTTACTGCAGCACCAGCAATCCTTGCTTAATTCTCTTGCCTCCTTGGTTTGGAAGGAAGTCTAGTTCCATAGAAACTCTTTGAAAGTCCTTAAATCCAAATTTGAGCCAACCTTTGCATTGCACTTAGGCACCTAAATCTTTCTTGGTGCATCTCTTTGCTCATTCTTTGGTTAATTTACTTATTCTTCTTTGTTGTCCGACTCTCGTGCGTGTTTTGGGTCAGGTGGTGAGAGCGCTACTCAAGGGAAAGAGGCGGCGATGGTGAGAGCGTTGTAGTTATATGTGTTATAAATGTTGGAATGTTTTCTTACTATTTGTATTCTTGCAAAAGCTTGGCAGTTGAAATTTATTGGCTGGTTTATGATATTCTTTTGGAAATGTGTTGACGCACTCACTGAGTGACTTAAGGTTACTCACCCCCTCTCCCCCCTTCCAGGTTTTAGTAGTCAGCAGCGTCACAGTAAGGTGAAAGTGCTTGGTAAATCCCTGGTCTTTTATTGACATCTTAAGTCTTGTTGGAAGTTGGTTTTGGTGGGTTGCATTTTATAAGAAAAGTGGATCCACTAGTGTCCTAAAATTTGTATTTGTGATTTGTTGGTCTTTTGCAACTTCACATCGATTTCTAAGTAAAACTCTAGCGTCCGTGTACTCTAATTGAGTCATTGTTCAACTTATGTTTGTGTGCAGGAGTTGTCAGCCTTGCGGTAACTCGAGGTTTGAGTGGCGCGTGTATCCCTTCTCGGGTTCTCATGGCGGTTGTTGCGTCCTGGGACTTGCAGTTCGGGGCATGACACAAGTATCAAGGCAATCAACACATAAAAAGATAAGCAATATGAACAAAAGGAATACCACAAGAAAACTCAAGAATCAATATCACTAAATTAAAGCATTAAAGGTCAAGGTTCATAATCCGGGGCACCAAAAGATAGTTAGCCCCTTATAATCTTACAAACAATCATAAGAAAGCAATAAGAGAAATAGAAATTGTCCATTAAACTCCCTTCTTGCTTCATAATCACATAAGAGAAGGCTTGACAATGGTTGTTGCCAATGATCCTCCTTTTCCACACTTGTCTTCGCTTTAGATCTGGTCCCGAACGATGTCGGAAGCTACCTTAACCTATGTTAGTGTAAGCTTTAGCCCCAATATATTGTATGAACTCTTATTATTTGGATAATTATTATGAGGAACCATTTTATCTATTATTATTTCTGTATATAGTTAATAAGATAAAACATTCTTGAATAATGGTTCTGCTCAAGTTATCAAATGTGTGATTTGGATAGTAAAACCTTGAAGCATAAACTAGAACAATATTCTAAATGTCTCTAGTTGATTATTTTCATGGGAATGAAAATAAATTAAGACTAGTATGTCTTTCATAAGATGACCTTATTTTACGGGTCATAGGATATGTGATATCAATCAAAGGACATAGATACATGTTAGGGAACAGTGTACCTTGAATGATCCGCTCTTGAGAACACTACATGGTTGTAAAGTCATAAGTGTTTTTCTCAAGCAATTCTTGTACTCGAATCCTTCTACCTGAAATCACTATGAATCTCGGATGAATCCTTACATGCTTTGACTTACGCCTAACGTCATTCATAACTGAGTGACAAGTATGGGTATGTTTAGGCATATCGTGGTTCATGCTAAGAGATATGAGTGAAGTGAAGGGATTGCCCCTTTTTATAGAGAGAGTGAATATCACCGCCCACTTGATTAGTGATACTGAGTAGTGCGTTGCCACGCCCAAGGGAAATGATAAGAGTTTTTTTTTACTTGACCTAGTCAGTTCACTAAGAGATCAATAAATTAATTATCATTAAAATAAGGGTGACTCGCTCCATACTTTATGCTAATTAAGATATCAGTGGCAAAGAATTGTATAAGGTTGTGATAGGTTCCGTTAATTCTCGAAATTGGCCTTCATTTAATATTGGGTAATTGTATTATCTTTTTAGAGAATAATTATGATTTATGAGCATTAAAGTCATTTAAGCTCATTGCCAATGTTAAATGGACCTACATGATCGTACACTACGAATGCCGGGATCAAGGTTCAGTATTTGTTACTTATGGGACCACCTATTTAGGATTTTGGTGAAAAACCTAAATTAGGTGGAGTGAATAGGTTATTCGAGTTGGGTCTTATTAAGTGTTGATCCAATCTAATTGATTTGGTTAATTAAAATGGTTTAATTAATCAAGTAAAGAAGAGATTCCTATTTTGATTAGGAGTGAAGGGTTTTATCATTAATTAGGGTTTTGGGTTTCCAATATAAATAGATGGTCTAAGCCTAATATGAGAGGAAGAGAGAAAAATAGAGTGATTGAGAGATTATCTCTTAAGAAACCCTAGCCACCACCCACTTTTCTCCCTTGGCCGCCGGCACCGGTTCCCGCCATCGGATCCCACCGTCGCCGCACCTACAACCCCCTTTTCTCTTGAGGCTCGTTGATCAATCTCGGGTGCTTGTTATTTAAACCAAGAAACAAATGTTGTTTCTTGAGGTACTAGTACACCTGCTTGATTCTCAGAAGCGTTCATGTGTACATGATTGTAGAGGGGAGTCACAATTCGCAGTCCCTTTTGATTTCGGAGAAATAAAGGTACGTTCAGAATCGTCATCAAATGAAAAGTATAACTTTTAATTATCTATTTGTTTAGAATTTAATCCTAGTTTTGGCATGCGTTAAGGTTTTATTATGTTTACTAGCCATTAAAAATTTTGTTATCCGCTGCGTATCGGTATGTATTTTTCACATGATAATTCCTTTGTTTGAGTGATAAGATCCCAATAACCTGCACCTCAAGAAAGAGAGAAGAATATCCCCTTGAAATCTAACTTTAGGGCTTAAATAATCTTTTCCCGATGTAAGCATGGCCATGCTGATGGGCGTGCTAATGACCGTGCTTGGCTCCAGATCCTAGGAATTAATTTCAGCACAAACTAGTAAATTGTATGGGGGTAAGCATGCTTGTGCTTACTGCCCGTGCTTAGAGAGCACGCTCGTGCAAGGAGCACAGTGACCATGCTGATATTCTTATGAGATTTCTAGTAAAATACATGGGGGTAAACACGGCCGTGCTTACTGATCGTGCTCCTTCAGCATGATGATGCTAAGGCTAGCGAAACCATGCTTCTCAGTCATGTGCTAACTCTAGTAAAGCACATGGGTTCAACACACCTGTGTTTTTGACTGTGCTTCCGAGCATAGGTGTGTTTCGGACCCTGCTTGTTCTGAAACATGTATTCTAATGCTATTTTGCATCATAATTGGTCTCTTTTCATTCTTTTTGGTTTGAACCTCAATTATCTGGAACATTTAGCAAACCTACCTAAAGTAGCATCTGTTTATCATTAAAACATGCTAAAAGGAAAAGTGAAACATATAATAGGGTATATAAAATATCTATATAAAATATACTCATCAAATACCCCTACACGTAAACATTTGCTTGTCCTCAAGGAAACACTTGGTTCACAAGAAAAGAAGATAAATACATGACCTCAAATCTTATAAAAGATAGGGAATTCAATGACAATAAGGGAACATTAGAGACTAGTGTGTAAAAAGTTGATTCTTCAAGAAATAGATTCACCCAATACTCCATACTCCCTTGTGTATATGCGTTCACCCTAGGAATGTGCCCTATGTTCCTTGGAAAAGAAAACTAGTTCAACAGACCTTATTTCCAACCTAACTAAGTGGGTAGTAGCTTCATACTCCCTAGAGGTAGCCATTTCCCTCGGTAGGTCATCAAGTGAACAACGGTAAAGCCCAAGATCTGACTACTCAAGGATGGTTTCACACTTCAAAGGGAGATGGCTTTCCAACAACTAAAAAGAAAATAGTTCTCTTTCACACTTATTCTCTTTTCCTTCTTCTTTTTTTATTCTTTTTTTAAGAAATAAATGGTCTAAAAACTGTGATCTTTCCTAGGATACATGCAAGCCCACAACTAAGGTAAAAGTGAACTAGAAAGGGTTTCCAAAGCATGGGTAAAACAACACTTAGCACAACAAAATACACTAGCTCTAATGTCACTCCTAGTCTTGTGAATCCCTAACAATAAGTCATAGTTCATACTAAATCATGCATCATTACAATGAATACAAATATAACCCACCCCTCACACTTGAACATTACATTGTCCTCAATGTACAACATGCAAGCGCACAAATTAATAAAAGAAGACAATAGATAAATTGAGGAGAGTTATTAGGGCTTCTCTGGACACAGAGAGTGATGATGCCACTCTCAATGTGAACAACTCAAAATTCCAAAGATGGCATACATCTTGTAAAAAAGGAAGGGTACAACGTGAAGCTCAAATATGAAAAGATAAAATAAGATAAAATACTAAAATAAAAAAAAATAGTAAGATAAACAATTTAGCAGGGGACTCACCTTGCTAACTATAACAAAACAAAATACAAGTCCAATAATAAAATAAAATACAAAGTCCAATGACGAAAAATAAAATAGAAATGATAAAAGGGTGAGTGCTTCTCAGTCGGACTTGGACTCTGTGGCATCTTGAGTCCTTTGGCTATCCGCAATTGTTGAAGTATCTCTTAAATCAGCAATATGGTCCTTCAAATCAGTGGTATCCACTTTAATATTGTGCGTAATTGATGAAGATCCAACAAAGAAGGATTCATAGTGGTCCATAATTCTTTGTAAACTCCGCATTAACCACAAATCAGATAGAAAACCACCGGATAAAGTTGAATTGGCATTGCCTTGGGGAAGCAGGGTGCCAAACTGTGAGACTAAGTCACATAGTTAGTGATGAGAGGGTTATTATCGTTGACACCCTTGTGGGGTGAATAACCCCATCGTGCGAAAGCAAGAATATCGATAAGCTTGACTCGGCTAGTAATCGTCACTTGATCCATGGTTGCCAATAAGGTCAACCCCCTTACCAATCGCGTGATATAGGTTCCAATAGAAATGATGCTAGGGACTCCATCTGCCATGCTAATCAAATAATGAAAATCTTTGCGAGTGACAACTCCCATACTTACACCTCTACCAGTAACTGATCTGCTTAGTAATAAATGAATCACATGAAGACTTGGGGACTAGAGAGTCAAAGCCTTGAAAGAACATTGGTCAAATAACAAATTATTAATACATAAATGGCACTACTGCAGTAATGACGGTACACTTAAGAGTGAAAGGTTTGCATACTCTACTGTTTGAGTGAATTCTTCATCATAAACCCCCATTAGAATTAAAAATTCTATGTAACTCATTACAAACCGCTTCCCAACATCTAAAAACTTAGTGCATCTGGCCGATGCTAGGATACTTCCCCCTTTTCTTCTTGAAAGTGGCCAAGACTTCTAAAGTTAGCTCACAGTAAGTAGGGTCAGTTATATCAAAATGTGAAACCATGAGCCGACACTTAAATACCGCTGCACTTTATCAACGAGATTAGCTATTTTCAATGTGTCCCAATCAGTGATGCAGAGACACCCAAAATGATGGCTTAGCGAATGTTTGTAGTGTTCCCTATGAATCGATGCTTCGAATATAGGTTGTGTAGAAGTAATCCTTGAACTCTCTGGTTACTTGACTTCTTCTTCTATTGGGGGCCCTTACTGGTCTTTTTCCTAGGCATGATGACCTACAAGCGAAGGAATGGTGACTAATTAGTCAAATTAATATGACCAAGAATAGCATGGTCTTGCTTCCAGAAAGCACGACTGTGCTTAAGTGCAAGCGCTCTAGATAAGAGTTAAGCAGCGCATGAATCTTGTAAGAGAAACTGTAGTTAGGACACAACCAACCAGCCATAGAAAACAAGGGAAACTGAATGAAACAAACCAAAAGAGAGAGAGAGATACCTCGAGTTTTAATGAAGAGAGAAAGGGAACGGAGATACCACGGACTAAAGGCAGACCAAACCCCCCAAAGAAAAATAAGGGCTTATAAAGAAATCAGGAAGCATGGTTGTGCTTCGACCCCTGCTCAAAGTCGTGCTTGCACATTTAAAACAAAACCCTAAAAGAGCATGGTCATACTTGAGACGTTGGTATGACTTTGGCAAATGCACGGGGTCATCAAGTAATACCTTGTAAGTGACACAAGTGTCGTATTCCACAAGACCAAGGAGCTACCCTTACTTTCTCTTTACTTACTATCTAGCCTACAAATTCGAGTGAGTGCTCTAAATTACTAAAAAAGAGAAAAATAACTAAAAGAAGGTGTCTACACGGCTGGGTGGAAGAGTGGGATTTTTATCGAAGAAGATGGCTATGGATACGGATCTCCTCAGGCTACTAAAGCTAGAAGGATGTTAAGATTACAAAGCAATGATGGTTTTGGTCCAAGAGACAACATAAAGTTAGTCAACCCCGATGGTCACAGTGGTCAACCCTTAATCCATACAAGTATTAGCTTAGAATCTCTTCCAACTAACTCCTCCTATGATTGCATTACGCTTAGGGAAGTCTTTAATTAGGGTCAAACACAATACTTAGGTCCATCCCTAATGATTGGAGGGGTACGAAATACCTGATAGTCATGGTGTATTTATACATAAATCGTATTTAAATCTAGTGAGTCTAGTACAAGGGCGATGGTTATGCAACCAAGTGCAACCTAGAAATCGAACACAGAGTTCTCATGCAATTCGATACATTAAAAAACACAGGGCTTAAACCACAACCAAATCAAATGCATTAAAGTAATCAAAACATCCAAACATGAAAGTTCACCCCAAGGTTCATTGGCATCTGATGACCTTGGGGTTTAGCTGTCCATACAAGCAAATACAATGTTCAACACAATGGGAACAACTAAAACAAGCATAATAAAGACTCCCGCAAAGATTTGAGGCTGAATGACACTTTGGATTGCGTGGAAAGTTTCCACAAATGCCGCATTGAGGGCGGCTTTCTTTGTCATCTACAAGGCTCTACAAGTGGGATTAAGGGTAAATCTTGCCAAAAATGTGCTTCTCCAATCGATTTCCTCCTCAAAAATGCCCTCAGATGTTGTTCTTCACCTCGGATCAAAGTTGGGAGGGAGGAAAACTCATGAAAAGGGGAAGAAGATGATGAATAAAACTCTAAAAACCTCTATTAAAGGCCTTCTCTGCGTAGCTTCATGGCTTGGCTCCTCGGGATTTTCACTTATAGTACCTGCTATAGTAGCTACGTATATCCTCTAAGGTAGCCCTTTCCCAAGATGCCTCTGGGTAGCTTTCATATTTTCAATGTAGTAGCTCTTTCTACCAAGGATAGTAGTTTTTACTCATCCTATTAGATAGCTATTTCTCTCATTAGGGCATAACTAGTATCCGACTTATGAGAGTAGCTTTATACATCATATGTGGTAGCTCTTTCCATCCCCTATGTACAAGCAAGATACATAACTAAAAGAATGCGATAATAGTTGACACACCCCTTGCGTGTGTACCCCGCAAGTGCACGGGTTGTCGAAGTAATAAAATACTCTGGTGAGTGGGTAGTCGTATCCATAGGGAATAGTGTTCAGAAACAATTGTTATCGCTATTTAGCTATGATGGGAATCGATGATGAGAAAAGTATATATGTATAGATGTAAAAAGAAAATAAAAGAGTGCAAGAAGAATAATGAGGGTAGGAGAGGTAATCGATATAACGATGGGGTACCCGGACAAAGCTCCCCCTAAGACTAATGCTTCTAGTGCAAGACTAGTATTATACCCTCTAATTGATGTCTAATTGAGTCGAGGATATTGTTAAACACACGGTCCCAAACCTAAGGTCAACCGTGACTGACCCCAACACTATGCCCCGGCATTAGGATTCACTACGACTCTTGACTCTCGTTGACCTGTCAACTAAGCCCTAGAGGAGCATATCTACCTAAGCCTCACACTACATGGGATTGCATTAAGTTCTAGGGACTCCTAGTGGTAAAACCTGTTCCTATGTGTAGTTCTAACCCTTTGGTCCAGGTGGAAGAACCCTAGTCTAGATTAAGCCCCAGTGCGTAGGATTCACTTCAACCCTTCACTCTGTTACTCGCGTAACTAAGCCCCAGGGGAGTTTATCTACCTAGCACTTCACTCTATCTCGACCGCTAATGAATCAAGGAAACGGAGGTAGGGAGAAACCACATCGGAGGGGAAAGGGGTACATCGCTACCTCACAACTCTCCCTCTCAACCCTCTCCAACCTTGTGTAGTCTAATCCTATAGAGATTGTCACACCCTCAAAGGATAACCTAATAGATTCTCAACCCTAGTGTCACGGCTAAGGGAAAATCTCATACAATCGGCATGCAAGATTGGAACTCAATAATAGAACATTAAATTAAGAAAGCATAATAAAAGTCATAGAAACAATATCATCCTAGGGTTTACAAGTCCGAATACCCACTAGGGTTTAGCTCTCCATGGAGCAATACAAAGTCAATAAATAGTTTAAGAACATATGCATGAAAACCATAAAGAAAACCCCCTTGTAGATCGTATCGATGGTCTTGTGTAGTCGCGTGTCTTCTCCAACGAATCCCTTGTCAAGCCTAAGGCACACCTCGACAAATCAATGCCGATGAGAGCTTCCCCAATAGCTTTCTTCCAAAGGATGTCGATGTCGATGCCGTTTAATCGCCTCCAAAGACCTCCAAGAACCTCTCCAAACCCTAGCCGAAAGCCCCCCAAAAGATATCCAAGTGATAGAAGGGGAGGGTCCCCAAATAGATCTGAAAACGGGCTATTTATAGGCTAAAATCGGGATGAAATCGGAGTTCCACACGCCCCTGTGTTAATTCCACACGGCCCTGTGAAAAACCAGGAATTCCACACGCCCGTGTGGAAATTCTGGAATCGTGATTTTTCGGCACTGTGAACAGTAACTTTGCTACAGTGTTTTTGCTACAATACTTTTGCTACAGTACACGGCCGTGTGGAATTTCCACGCGCCCGTGTGAAGTCTCGGGCTTGCTGGAAAATATTTCACACGGCCGTGTGTTAATTCCACACGTCCGTGTGAACTCTCTGAAATCGTGATTTTCGGCAAAAGTGAACAGTAGCTTACTACAACACTTTCGCTACAGTATTTTGCTACAGTACTTAGCCGAAATGCTCCCGAATTCATCGTTCTTCATCGAGGCCATTGAATTGGGCACACAATCAATGGTAGATTATGTCGATTACTTCATTTCTCTTCTTTGACGAAGTTCTCCAATGCTACAGGAGTTAGACTTTTGTGAATGTGACTGCCCTTGTGCCCCTCCAATGGAGGTTGGCACACACCCACAAGTCTAAACTCATGCCTTGTTCCTTGCTTAGTCCGAAAACTCCTCAACAATGGCGAACATAACCTATTCTTGCTTCATTCTTCTCCAAATTGGCTCCACAACCCTACAATGCACAAAAGTAAACAAATGCACACTTTTTAGTGATAAAATCTGATTAAATCAATACTCATTGCAAGATAATAACACTTCGCATTACTATAACACGGGCACTTATCAATAGTCTAAAATACTGAACTAGAGTTTTCACAGGTTTATAGAGTGAGTAGTGTACAAGATAAACAATCGGACAAAAAATTTCTAAAGATTTCTAGTAAAACTAGAGCATGATGATGACATTCAATGTTCAAACTTTCCCAAACTTAAGAATACAACTCTTAAACCTAAGGTAAACCGCCATTGGCAACATGAGCATGAACATGGAATGTATAAGTATAAAACATGTATAATGTGAACTCCCCCAACACTTGAGATGAACATTACCGTCAATATACGCATATAAGCACAATAAAAATAATGACAATAAAGATAGCATGCGTGAAGGTGGATAATTGAAACAATACTTCCTTGAACTCCAAATGCAGAATTTGGTGGAGTCTAACATAGGGAGTTGAGTTCCGGTGACCTTGGGGTTTTAGTTTCTCATGGATACAAAATACTCAAGAAAATGCATACAAACAACCAAATAATACAATAAGAACACTTCCTCAAACGATAGAGGCTGAATGACACTTCCAAAGACGCCACCCAAAGAATGGCTTCCTTTGTCGATCTTCCTCTTAAATGTGGATCAAGGAGGTGGATCTCGTCGTATGTCACTCTCCTCGTCGTTCTCTCCCCAGAAATGGCCTCCAACGGCTGCTCCTAGCTCAGATTTGAAGGTGGTGGCAAGTATGCTCAAGAACTAGGGCTTCCTTCCCTTAGAAAATGAACACAAGACTCTTAAAAAGCTATTCTTGGGATGCCATGCGGCCTGGCATGCAGTCAGCATAGGGGCACTGTAGCTCCCCGAATTTCGTGTAAGTTGCTGCAGTAGAGTGCTACAGTAATAATGCTACATTAACTCTGCTACAGTAAAACTGCTACAGGATTGTATACGGCCATTTATGCACCTGTATGAGTGCCCGCATGGAATTCCAGACTCAGCCATTTCTCCAAGTTTTTGTGCTACAGTGGTGCTATAGTACAGGGGCTCAAAAATGGTCTTTTTCCTGCCGATTTCTTCTAAAATCATGTTGTCGATCTCCCCACGGTATCATTTGTACTTGTAACATGAAATAAACCAATTTAGACCGAAAACGGGAATCCACACATACAAAAATACTCTATTTATATGCACACATACATGAATAATACATATATTTAGGTGTTTATCAAGTTTCAACGGGGTGTGAAGATTACACGGCCATGTGAAAAATCTACATGGTTGTGCCTGTTACTATTCCTCATCCATGAGACTCACAAGACCATCTGCACGTACACAAAAGTAAAGCTTAATAAAAACAAAACAAGAAACTAAAATAGCAATAAAATAAACTAGAAACATGAGAAAAGTCTCCTCAAATGTCGGACTGGTTGATGGTGCTGTTGGTGTTGGTGATGCGGGCTCTCATACGGCTTTGTAAAATGTGTGTGCATATGTTTTTTGAACATGATATAGTAATTGCTACAGTCATGACCATGTGTATCTTTGGTCACGGCAAAAAGGTCGCGGCCGGTCCACTTTGGCCCATAAAATGTCTACAAACATCCCCACTTTTTCTCTAAAGCATGGATATAGGATTTTTCATGAAAATAACATCCTAAAATGAGTGAATCATCACCAAATCATAGAGAAGGTTCATGGCAAAGAATGGAAAGGAAAGAGGTTTGCCGAAGAAGATGAAGCTTAAAAACTCAGATTAAATACCGGAAACACCTTACTAACCTTAAAATAGGTGAGAGAAACGGATGGGGAAGAAGAAGAGGTGCAATCCTTGGCATGGAAGCGTTTGAAGGTGAAAGGTGTGAAGATGAAAAGATAGAGAAACATGCCCTTTTCCTTCATAAAAATCCACATTGGCATGTGGATTTTCCACATGACTATGTATTTTCTCTGGATAGCCTTAAGTCTTCTGAAACAAATCCACATGGGCATGTAAAAATTTCATATTCCCATGTGTTTTTTCTGGATGGCAAAGAAATGGATTGAAGTAAATCCACATGCCTATGTGTTTTCTCTGAATTGCTCAAATCCATTCTGAAAACATCCACATGGGCATGTGGATTTCTATAAATCACCAGAAAACACAAAGAACCTATCCACATGGGCATGCAAAAATTTCACATGCCCATATGTTTCAATTTTTAGCCCAGAAATTGTCCAAAATTTGCAGAAAACTTTGAAAACACATGGAAAAGCTACAGAAATATGAAATTAGCCAAATAGATGGCCAACAACTCATCTTAACATATGGAAAACACCCAAAACTTTGCCAAACACAAAAATTCATCAAATATCACCAACAAATGACAAGAAACACTCAACACCAACAAAATAAACAAGGTGACTACTCAATGGAAATTATATCTGCAAAATTAAAACTTTGAACTGAAACAAAAGCAAACACTTTGGTTGCCTCCCAAGAAGCACTTGTTTTATGTTATGAGCTTGACGCACCTTTTTCTTACCTTATGGAGGATTGAAAAGAGTGTGCTCCTCCCAGCTAGAAATTGCATAAGTGCTCGTGTTATAATAATGCGAAGTGTTATTATCTTACATTGAGCATTACTTTCATCAGATTTTATCATTAAATTGTGTTCATTTGTGTACTTTTGTGCATTGTAGGTTGTGGAGCTAGTTTGGAGAAAAAGAGCAAAATTAGATCATGTTCGTCATTGTTGGGGAATTCTTAGACCAAGCAAGGAACAAGGCACGAGTCTAGACTTGTGGGTGTATGCCAAACTCCTTTGGAAGGGCACAAAGGCAGTCACATTCATAATAAGTCTAACTTGTGTAGCATAGGAGAACTTCACCAAGGAAGAGGATTGAAGCAATCGACATGATCTACCGTTAATTGTGTGCCCAATTCAATGACCTCGATGAAGAACGATGAATTCAACTGTTGCAAAAGTACTGTAGCAAGTTACTATTCGCTGTTCACCGAAATTTAGCAAAACAAAAACTTCACACGGGAGTGTGGAAATTCCACACGGCCGTGTGAAATACCGATTTGAGCCGATTTGAAGCCATGACTCAACACTATTTAAAGGCCCTTTTGGGACTTTTTCTGAATCATTTTCACCTATCTTTTGGAGGATCGTGGCTAGGGTTTGGAAAGGACTTTGTGGAGGATTGGAGCACACCATCAGCATCGACATTGAAGCCTGGCGGCCGCACAAGACCACGACCACACTACACAAGGAGGTTTTCATCTTTGTTTTCGATTTGTATTCATTTATATACATTGATGGATTTGTATAGCTCCATGAGGAGCTGAACCCCTTGTGGGTATTCGGACTTGTAAACCCTAGGATGATTATGTTTCTATGACACGTTATTATGCTTTCTTTATTGATGAATTTAATGGAGTTTCAATCTTAATTGCTTATTGTATTGATTTTTCCCTTAGTCGTGACACTAGGGTTGAGAATCATCTAGGTTATCCTTTGGAGGTGTGACAACTCCTATAGGGTTAGACTACTTGAGATTGGAGAGGGTGAGAGGGTGAGTCGTGAGGTAGCGAAACGTCCCCTTTCCCCTCCGGTGTGATTTTCCCTACCTCCGTGTTCCACGAGTTTTTAGTAGTTGTAATAATGCGAAGTGCTAGGAGATGAACTCTCCTAGGGCTTAGTTGCATGAGCAACAGGGTGAAGGGTTGTAGTGAATCCTAGTGTTGGGGCTTAATTTAGACTAGGGTTATTTCACCTGGACCAAAGGGTTAGAGCTATACATAGGAACAAGGTATTTCACTAGGAATCCCTAGAAATTAAAGCAATCCCACATAGTGTAAGGCTTAGGAAGATGGACTCCTCTAGGACTTAGTTGACAGGTCAACAAGAGTTAAGGGTCGTAGTGAAACCTAATGCCAAGGCATAATGATTGGGATTAGTCATGGTTGACCTTAGGTTTAGGACCTTGTATTTAAGGATATCTTTGACTCATTAAACATCAATAGGAGAGTATAATGGCATTGTCTTGCATTAGAAGTATTAATCCTAGGGATAGCTTGTCAGGGTACCCTATTTCACTCATTGATTGTCCTTCTCTCACTTTTTGCTTGCACTTTCCTATCTTCTATACTTCTCTTTTATTTCTTGTTTCTTTTAATTACTCTTGCATACGCACACTGATTCTGTTTTCACTCTCCGTACATCGCACTAGCTAATTAGCAAATACTTGTGTCTTTGATCTCTACTCCCTGTGGATTCGACTACCCTCTCACCGGGGTACTATTATTACTGTGACAACCCGTGCACTTTCGGGCCCCTGTCACATAGCAACTTCCCTTAAACCAAAAGTCTACTTGCTTAGGTGGAGAATTTGTTAGAGAGTTTAACCATCTTACCTTTGGACTCCAAGGGAACAATTTGGGCTGGTAGTTATCCAAGCTTAGCATAGGTGGGTCATGGGAGGGTTTAAATCTCCTACCCACATTTTCTCCCATTCCCAAAATCTCTTTCTTGCACTTTATGGGTTGATCAATCCCAAAGAGAGATGCTTGTTCCATTATCATAGGGTTTGCTTCTTCTTTCTTTTCAGCTTGAAAGCAACATGTCTTCAACAAATCCTCATGTATCATTTCTTGATCATAAGCACATTAACCATTAAGCAGTCCTCACTCTGAAAGAAAGGTTCTTCTTGCATCTTCTCTGTCTCTACAATATTATACTCGTTTTGCCCCACTTTATCATTGCCGTTCTTTGCTATATCATTTATGTAAGGAACTTGCATTACTTGCTCAAAATTTTCTCGTTCCTTAGAGAGCATGTCAAGTATCCCTCCTATTTGATGTTCAGGATTTTTAAAGGAGATTTCATGACATCTTAGTAAGGCCTCAATATTTTGGAAACCGACATCAGATGCTTCAATGAATTCAGCTAATACTCATTCAAATCGAGGTACATCCTCTTTAATTTTCTCATCCAACTAAAATTCTTCTTGAGGTGGTTCCCATTGTTGTCCATCTATATTTCATAAGAGGTTTGGATAGCTCCTTTGATTTGGATGATGTGTGTTACAATATGGATTGCTTTGTTGTTGTGTAGAAAAAAATTTGTCAGTTTGTGCATTGATGGCTTCATTTTGAATGGACAGAGTTGTAATTTGATCAATCATCATTCAAGGAGCATGATGGAAGGAGATAGTGTGAAATAGACAAAAATAATGAAAAGGATAAATATCTAGAGTAACAAAGCGCAAGTGTTCCTAATATCTTATTCCCAACGGCGCCAAAATCTTGGCACACCCTTGCTTGTGTGTACTGTAAGTGCACGGGTGTCGAAGTAATAAAGTACCAAAAGGGTGGGTAATCAAATCTATAGGGAACAAGAGTACTAGTAATAATTGTAACCTTGCTATCTACCCTAATCAATGGAATGAGTGTGCGAATGATCAATTTCACAAATAAGTAAATGAGGAAAACAAAGCAGGAAAATAAAGAAATAGAGAGGAATCAAACAGGATAGATGAGATACCCGGACAATGCCCTCCTTAGGATTGTTGTTTCAACTGCAAGACTAAAACTATGCTTCCCTAATTGAGATTTAATAAGTCATGGAAATCCAAAAGCACAAGGTCCCAAATCTGAGGTCAACCATGACTAGTCCCCTACAAGATCCCGGTGGAGAGAAGACTCTTGAGACCTTACATCATGTATGACTACTTAAGTTCTAGGGATTCCAAGTGATAAACTCTATCCCTAAATCTAGATCAAACCCTTTGGTCCAGGCGAAAGATCCCTAATCACAACTAAGCCCTAGTAGAAAGAGAACTCTCGACATTTCACTTTGTTGTGATTGCAAAGAACTCTTGGAATATGGAGGTAGGATAAATCACATTGGAGGGGAAAGGGAATGTTCCGCTACCTCTCGACTAACCCTTTCAACCCTCTTTAACCTTGGTAAACCTAATCCTAATAGTGATGGTCACTTGTTAAAATGATATTAGAATAGGTTCTCAACCCTAGTATCACTCTAAGGAAAAACTAAAAATCAAGCACATAAGATTGAAAATCAAATAAATACTCAATTAAAAGAAACACAATAAAAGTCAAAGAAACAAATACATCCTAGATTTACATATCCAAGTACCCACTAGGGTTTAGCTCTCCATGAAGTAATGCAATATGCAATCAATGAATGAATGAAAATACATGAAAACCAAAAAAGAAAACCATAAAGAAAACCCCTTTTAGATCTGTGTTGATGGCTTAAGGGATGCTTCAACTTCTATAAGATTTCCTTCGATGAAGCTAGGGCACACCTGCTCTAAATCGATGTCGTTGGTGGCTCCCTCGATGGCTATAACGATGAAGGAATCGATGAAAGCTCATAAAGAAATGCTTCCTTGAGTGCAAAGATCCCCTCTCTAAAACCCTAGCCAACTTTTCCCCAAAACTTTTAAAAAAGATTCCCAAATAACTTTTCAAGTCGGTATTTTATATTTGGAAATCAGGGCTTCACATAGCCGTGTGGAAATTCCACATGGCCATGTGGATTCTTTATTTTGGCACCATGACTAGTAACCTGCTATAGTAACCCAATGGATAATAATTTGCTACAGTACCTGTGAACAGTCTTTGAGGCCACACAGCTGGGCACGCACCTATGTGGTAGATCATGTAGCATCTTGTCTTTGAAATGTGTTGAGAAACCTCTTAAAATCTCTGCATAAGTTGGAACATGAGTGTGTGACTACCTTTGTGCTCTTCCAACTCATGAATTGACTTGAAACTCGTTAGAAGTTGGCACACACTCTCATGTATTCAAGCGTGGCTTGTGTCTTGATCAATGTGTCGCGCAAAAGAATCCCAAAATGTGTCTTCATGACCTATCTTTGCTTCTTTTTCTCTCTTCATACCTTCACAACACTATTTCCACAAAAGAACACAAAAACACAATAATGAGCTATAAATCCTGATAAAACAATGCTCCATGTAAGTAAAACATACTAATTAATATGCATATACAAGCACTTATCACGTTGATGGTCACTTGTCACTAAGATGATTAGTTGTAGCTCTCAATCCTAGTGTCACTCTAAGGAAAAACATTTATAAAGCACATAAGATTGAAACTCAAGTGAATAGTCAATTAAAGAATACACAATAAAAGTCAATAAAACAACAAATCCTATAGTTTACATGTTCAAGTACCCACTATATTTTAGCTCTCCATGGAGCAATACAATATGCAATCAATAAATGAATGAAAACACATGCCAACCATAAAGAAAACCCCGTTTAGATATGTACTGATGGCCTTCAAGAGATGCTTCATCTTCTACAAGAGTTCCTCTAATAAAGCTAGAGCACACCCCTCTAAATCAATGTCATCACCGGCTCCCACGATGGCACTCTCATGTGTATAATCACGGCTTGTATCTTACTCGTTATATTGCACAAAAGAACTCTATAAAGAACCTCCATTATCTATTTTTGCATTCTTTCTCCTCAACATGCCTTCACAACCCTAAATACACAAAAACACAAGAATAAGCCATAAAACCTGATAAAAGCAATGCTCAATGTAAGTAAATCATACTAATTAATATGCATACACAAGTACTTATTAGATTCACTTCACAATTTTGCTATCAAGGAAAATTTTAACTTCATATTCATAAAGAATGAGATATACAAGGTGACTGTCCAATGTGCCATGGTTGGTTGTTAGTGGCATCTCTATGCATCAAAGGAATATAATAAAGAGACTTTTAGAATGAAGATAATGCATCCATCATACAATTGGGGTAGTAGTATCAGCTTGGCATCATATACAAAAGCATAAAAAAAAGGTTAGTGCACGTGTAATTTAGAAGCTGAAAGATAGGTCCTTGTATAGGGTCATCTATATTACATGAACATGGTGTCAACCTTCCATATAAGCAAGCCTTGTTGGGTAAAGAGGTTGCTCGGGTTATCCTCTATGGAAGCAAGTTGTCCGGCTACAATTTATTGCTTTTGTACACAAAGAAGATGGTTCAGATGAACCCGGGCATCATCACAATTGTGGATAAAGATGGTGAGCATTTTAGAAGTGCATTTCTTTTGTTTAAAGCATATACTTAGGATTCAAAAGATGCTGTATGCCGCTATTATTTCTCGATGGTACTCATTTGCTAGCGAAATATGGGGGTACTCTATTGGGTGCCATAAGTAAAGATAGAAAGCAATGGCTTTTTCCATGTGTCATTCGGCATTATCTACAATGAAAGCAATGTCAACTAGACATGGTTCATATCCAACCTATGTGATACCTTTTATGATGATGAAGATTATAAAGAGTTTATTACTTTTATGTTGGATAGGTCTAAGTGTCTTGTCAATGCCATCACAAAGGTCTTCCTTTCATAACCGCATGCATATTGTCTACAACACTTGGAGCAAATTTTATGAAAGACAATGTTAGACTTAGCAAAGCATTGAATAAAGATTGTTGGTCCATATTTATTCACATTGCATATGCATCTACATCTAAAGAGTATGATGATGCTGTGAATGACCTGCAGGCCATGTCACCCAATGCGCACCATTGGTTGCTTCAGGAGTAAGATATCACACATTGGTCAAACTACTTGTTCAAAGGAGAATGATGGGTCGAGATGTATTAAAATATCACATAGTCATTCAATGTGTGGATAAAGAAGGCTTGCCACTTGTCGACGATGAACATGGTGGACTCCATACGGTAAGTGATCATGTCAAGAGTAATATATATATATATATATAGTAACTATATGTCTTGTTTTTATTTAGACAGATTTATTCTTGCATATTAGATTAGGTTTTCCATTAATTAAATGCTTTATTATTTAGTATACAATGTTCCTACATAGGTAAACTTGTTACTATACAACAAAACTCATTCATGCTTATTATATAGGTTCTTTATTTAATAATCACTTATCCAGTTTAGTTATACTAGTTACCAATTATCTTATGTTGCTATATATAATTTGGTTACCCTTCCTAATTTTGTGATTTAATTGAAAATTCTCTTGTATGAAATAGGTTCAAGCATGTGTATATTATGCATCCAACATGAGTAGTTGAAAAAAATGGGAAACCTACCTATGCCTTGACATACATAAGAAGATAGAGGGAGTTGTTGCTGAGGGCTGAAATCTCCATGTTGGTTGTTGTGACAATGATTGTTTTGAGGTGATTGATCAGACTAGCAACTCTATAAACTTATTGATGAGTGTATTTTATATAGACATTGAGCACAGTCATGCTTCATGCGAAGCATGCCAGTGCTGAATCGTTTTTCCGAACAAGAAAAAGGTCATAAAAACCTGGTTTCTAGCCTAATGACACGATTCAAGCATCCCACAACATATAGAGTATGAATAGAATGAAATGCAAGACTTTATCAAAGTTAACAGCACATTATAAGGTCTAGAAATGATGAGGATTGCATATCTTCGGCTGGAAGAAGACAAAGAAAAGGGACAAGAGAAAATTGCAGGGAAAAATGCTCAAAAACTCAGCAAGAACTCACAATCTGGTCACAAATTCAAGTGGAAAACTCGAGAAGAGAAGCAACAATAACAAGGGGCATCGGCTGCTTGGAATAAAAAAGAAAAAATGGGAAGGAGCACACCCAAACAACATGGTCATGCTTGAGACCGTGCTGACCCTTTCCTTTAAACTAACAAAGCCCTAGAAGAACCTGTTCACACTTGAGATCATGCTTAGGGCTATGCTTATTACTGCAAAATTTTGGAAAACTCAAAAAATTAAGTACAACCCTGCAAGGGGCAGCCAGATTGTGCCTTTACAAGCATGGTCAATAGTACACGAAAAATTATGCCTGTGCCTTCACTTAATCAAGGATTTTAATAACTCTAGCAAATTGTATAGCTACAATCATGACCATGCTTAACTTGGAAAAATAAAGAAGTTTCGAAACAGAGCAAATTCACTCCCGAACAACCACTAACTTGCAAGTAAAACTTTTGAATTGAAATTCGAGCACATTTAAGCTCACAATGACCCACACAAATGAGGAAAAACTTAAGTCCAACCACAAACACCCATGATGAGTGCAATTTACAACCACAAACACCCCTGATGAGTGTAATTTATATCATGTTTTACTTAGACATGGTTCATATTTTTGCTCATCTTTTGGCACTTTTTTCTGGATATATACGATGCTATTCTGAGTATGTTTGTTCATGGTGCAAGATTTTAGGGTTCAAAGCAAATAGGAGTGAAATCGGGGATAAAAACAACCAAAGAATGAATAATTTTCTAAGTGTCCAAGACAAGCACGGGCAGAGCATGATCGTGCTCTATCCCAGTGATTATTATTGTTTGGAAAAACCTAAGTAGCTGACCAAGCATTGGGGTGCTTCCAAGGGGAGCATGGTCGAAGCACGGTCATGCTCCCCTCCATGATTATCTCTGAATTGAAGCATCATTTGCTTAAGTGTCCTGCAAGTGCATGGGGTCACCAAGTAATACCCCTCGTGCAAGCACGAGGGGGTCGTATTCCCAAGGGCGCGAGAATCTACCCTTAATTCTGCTTTGTATGATTGTTTGGCCGATCAATTCAAGTGTTGTGAAAGGAAAATGAAAATACAATTAAAATGCTAATGAAATGCTCTAAGGCGGAGGCAATAATCAGTGGGTAAAATAATGCAAGGAAAGGGTCACGGATGAGGATTCCCAAGGGGCTACTAAAGTGTGAAGGTTGCCCTAACTAGCATGCAAATAGGGAGTTTGGACTGAGAAACCCTAAATTAGACCAACCCGATGGTCGCAAAAATTGGTCCTTGATTCGGTACAAGTATTGAATACAGAATTTCTTCGGCTCAAATCCTCGCATGATTGCAATGAGAAAGATAGGTTTCTCAAGCTAGGGCCAAGACATAATCAAGGTCAACCCTAACAAATGGAGGCGTAAAATACCCGATGGTCAAGGTGTATTTGTACATGTATCCCTACCAAGCTTGGTGAGCCTAATACTAGGGCAATGGTCATGCTTCCTAGCATTGTCTAGAAATTGATATACCGAGTTCTCATGCATACCAAGCAATCAAATACACCAAACAAAGTTCACAAACAAGCCCAAATGCATAAAACAAGTCAAACAACCATTCTACACAAGTTCACCCCCAAGGTTCACCTACATCCGGTGACCTTGGGGTTTTAGTTGCTCATGGATACAAAATACTCAAGAAAATGCATACAAACAACCAAATAATACAATAAGAACACTCCCCCAAACAATAGAGGCCGAATGACGCTTTCAAGGATGCCACCCAAAGAATGGCTTCTTTTGTCAATCTTCCTCTTAAATGCGGATCAAGGAGGTGGATCTCATCGTATGTCGCTCTCCTCGTCGTTCTCTCACCAGAAATGGCCTCCAACAGCTGCTCCTTGCTCGGATTTGAAGGTGGTAGAAAGTATGATCAAGAACTAGGGTTTCCTTCCCTTAGAAAATGAACACAAAACCCTTAAAAAGCTATTCTTGGGATGCTATGCGGCCTGGCATGCAGTCAGCATACGGGCACTGTAGATTCCTGAATTTTGTGTAAGTTGCTGCAGTGGAGTGCTACAGTAACTCTGTTGTAGTAAACTAGTACAGGACTGTATGCGGCCATTTATGCGCTCGTATGAGTGCCCGCGTGGAATTCCAGACTTAGCCATTTCTCCAAGTTTTCGTGCTATAGTGGTGCTACTGTACCGAGGCTCAAAAATAGTCTTTTTCCTGCCGATTTCTTCTAAAATCATGTTGTCGAGCTCCACACGGTATCATTTGTACCTATAATATGAAATAAACCAATTTAGACCGAAAACGGGCATCCACACGTACAAAAATACTCTATTTATACACACACATACATGAATAATACGTACATTTAGGCGTTTATCATACCACTTTATTACTTGTTACGATTTGTACACTTGCGGAGAGTGCATCCTAAGGTTCTTGTGGAAAAAACTCGAGTCCAACAACAACAAACACCCAACAAAGAGCATAAAACAAAGAAAAGTAAAACATAACCAAACGAAGAAAAACACAAGAACAAATGCTAAAACACTTAGGTTGCCTCCCAAGAAGCTCTTGTTTAATGTCACTAGCTTGACATACCTTGTAGCTCTCACGGGGATCATAAAATCGAATTCCCCCAAAATTTCTTGCACCCTGAACACATGAAATGATGGTTAATGTATCAATCAATAAAACTTCCTTATCACTTAGAGCCAAAGGATATATGTAAGCCTTAGGCGGAGGTTAGTGGACTAATGCGCTTTTTGTTAGCGGTCAGATACTTCCACCGCTTCAGTTCCTTCTCATGCTCTTCAATGCTACATTGGAGATGGAGTTCCTCCACAAATCCATTAGGTGGTTCTTCATCATCTAACAAATTAGAAAAGTCATCCTTTATCCACGTATCCTGCACAAAATCTAAAACATAGTCATCTATCACATCAATAGCATAACACTTGTCGTCGTCATCTATAGAGTGGTGCATGGCATCTCTCAACTTGAACACCACTTCTTTATTACCCACTCTTAATATCATTCGATCATCTTTGAGATCAATTAAAGCTTGTTACGTCACCAAAAATAACAAAATCCATCAAGAAGATAAGCAAGTTCACCTTGACCAACACGTCTTCAATAATGCCCATAGGGTGACGAACTGAATGATGGGCAAGTTGTAGAGTCATCTTCATTTGCTTAAGCTCACCAAGCCTCAATTTTTGAAAAATTTTATAGGGCATCAAGTTGATACTTGGCCAAAGATCTGCAAGTGCTTTTCATCAAGCATCCCCCTAGTGGTACATGGGATGATAAATCCTCTGGGATCATTTTCTTACTTGGGGATTCTATTGGAGATGATGGCAAAGCATTCCTCATTCAAAGTGACTATGGACACCTCTTCTAGCTTCCTCTTGTTAGTCAATAATTATATGAGGAACATAGCAAAGTGAGGTATTTGAACGTGGGCCTCAAGAATGGAATATTGATGTGCAATGTCTTGAACATTTCAAGGAATTTCTTAAATTGCTCATCTTGTTGATCTTTCTTCACCTTAGCTGGATAGGGTAGCTTAGGTTGGAAGCTAGGAATCTTCGTCTCATTGATTTGCTCCTTATTTTTCTCAACCTTATCGCCAAATGATGTATCTTTCATAATCACCACTTCAGGCACAGGGGATGCCTTCTCACACACTTGAGCTGGAGTCAATGTTAATTCCCTTCCACTCCTCAAAGTGACTACCTTTAGGGACTTACCATGATTGACTTCTGCATTGTTTGGCAATGAACCTAGAGGATATACAACAAGAGTCTTGGCAATCTATGCCACTTGATGTTCCAAGTTCTACAAAGATGCATGTTGGTTCCTCATCAATTCCTTGATAAGTGCTCGTATATAAGTAATACGAAGTATTCTTTTCTTACATTGGGCATTACTTTTCTCAGGTTTTATCATTAATTTGTGTGTATTTGTGTTCTTTTGTGCATGTAGGGTTGTGGAGGTGAGTTCAAGAGAAAAGAGCAAAATTAGGTCATGTCCGCGATTGTTGAGGAGTTTCTTGAACCAAGCAAGGATCAAGGCATGGGTTGTAGATTTGTGGGTGTGTGCCAACCTCCAATGTGCTCAAATTATTTTATAATTTGGAGGGGTACAAAAGCAGTCACATTCATAAAGTCTAACTCATGTAATATTGAAGAACTTCGTCAACGTGGAGAAAAGAAGAAACGATATGATCTACCACTTGGTTGTGTTCCCAACCTAGCGGCCTTGATGAAGAAAATGAAGTCGGGAGCAACTCTGGTGCGAGTACTATAGCAGCTACTGTAGAAAGCGACGTAGCAACTCATTGTAGCAATTACTGTTCATAGCGATTTCAGATTTATTTGGGGACTTTTGACCTATCTTTCGCCCAACTTCGGGAGAGCTTGCGGCTAAAGTTTGGAGAGAATTTTGCAAAGCTTTTGGAGTGAGTCTATGGCATCGACATCGACATCCTTTGGAAGATAGCTATTCGGGGAGCTTTCATCACCATCGATTCGGCGAGGTGTGCCCTAGGCTTGACAAGGGATTCGTTGGAGAAGACAAGGCGGCTTCACAAGACCATCGACATAAGAGGGTTTTATTCATGTTTTCTATGCATATTGATACAAACACTTTGTTGATTTTGTTTAGCTCCATGGAGAGCTAAACCCCTAGTGGGTATTTGGACTTGTAAACCCTAGGATGACATTATTTCTATGACTTTTATTATGCTTTCTTAATTGATGCTTTTAATTGAGTTCCAATCTTGAATGTTAATTGCATTGATTTTCCTTTAGATGTGACACTAGGATTGAGAGTTATTGATAAGTGCTTGAGTAGACATGTTTTATCTACTTGTTTTACATGCATTAAGCATCATTTTACCATGGATTATGTCTTATAAAGTGTATTTTGGTATTTCTTTGTGCAATTAGGTTGTGAGAGTATTGAAGGAGGAAAAGGAAGTAAAGATAGGTTATAAAGACATATTGTTGGGAGCTTTTGTACAACACAAGTGTCAAGTCACAAGAGGGGATCATGCACATGAGGGTGTGTGCTAACTTCCAGAAGAATTCAAGTCAATTTGTCTGATGGAAGGGCACAAAGCAGTCACACATTCATGTCCCTACTCGTGTGAAGATAGCTAAAGCTTTCAAATGATGGTTCGATGGAGGAAAAGTCTTATAACTCACCACATGGATGGTGGCCTCAAGATAAGAGAGTTTGGATCGCATTTTATGAAGAGTACTGTAGCAAAACACGGTATATTTCACTGTAGCAGTAATGTAGCAGAAATCATTGTTCACGCAACCGCGTGGGAATTCTGCAGCCCACGCGACCGCGTGGGATCTCACGTGGTCGCGTGGAGGCACGTGACTGGCGCGTTTCAGAATTATAAATAGCCTTTTTTGCCGATTATTTTGGGGACTTTTTGCGCACGATTGAAGGCAAGAGCGGCTAGGGTTTCAAGGATGAGGTCTTTGGTGATATTGGGAGTCGTTCTTCACCAACTTCGATAGATCTTTCGACGAGATAGCATCGGGGAGCCATTGGCGACCTAGCTTCGGAGAAGGTTCCTTCGAGACGTTGAACGATTCATCAAGGCCATCATCACGAATTCGAGGGGGTTTTGATAAGTGTCTAAATGTATATGTTTTAATATACGTATTTTGTACACTTAGCATGTATTTTGGTAAGAATTGATGCCCGTTTTGTGCTTAATCGACTATCATTTATGTTGTAGGACACGGGGGAGCCATGAGGAGCACGAGAATACAATTTGGGGCAAAAAAGGATGAAATTCAGGCGTCGCAGCACTGTAGGTGGAGCACTGGAGCGTATTTACTGTAGCAGTTACTATTGCACCTGAGGAGTTTTGGGCTGGAAATGATGGAAGTTCATAAGAGTGAACAGTGCAGCATACGGGGCCGTATAAAGGGCCGTGAGCATCAAAAGACAATGATTTTGTACTAGGGTTCACGGCCCCCTATCCACCCCGGGATCCATCCATCCACCCCGGGATACACCCCCACATGAGCCAAGTTTTGCCTTATCTTTGCCTACCTATCCACCCCGGGATCAATCTATCCACCCCGGGATACTGCGGGAATATTTAGGGATTTCTTTAGGGCACACAAGGGGGACTTCTTGGCCGGCATCTAAAGGGAAGAGACGAAGAAATCTTGGGAAAACGAAGATTTGGAGCCAAGAAAGGAGGCAAGATCATCATTTTGAAGGGGAGAAGCTTCACCATCAAGGAGGCAAGGATCCAAGCCAAGGGAAGCGTCATTCGGCATCTCTTGGATGGGGGAAAACGTCATTCTGCCGGACCTCCACCTCCTCCTTCATCATTTCATCTAGGGAGTGTCATTTATGAGCTTTTTAAGTGATTTGCTTTATATTTTTGTTGTTACTTGCTTGATGGCACACTAGACCCCCAAGGCCACCGGATGTTGGTGAACCTTGAGGGGGTTATCATGTATTTTGGATGATCTTTACTTAATTGCAAGTTTGGTTTGGTTTAAGATTTAGTTCATTGTGCTTCATGTCTAGAACTACCACATGGAGAGATCCGTAGTTCTTTCTTGAATTATACACGTAGATGTGACCTACTCGCGTGTATTAGATCATTAATGAACTAAAAGGGGTTACTTGTATTGGCACACCGAGAAATTGGGTGTCGATAGCCTTCCGAGCTATAAGGATAGACTAGGGTTAGTGTATCCTTATTTTGGGATCTCCTTGTACTTAATGCAATCGTAGGGATGTTGGTTAGGAAGAGATTCCAACCGATATCCGTATGGGATTAGGGTTCAATCGCCGAGAAATTGGGGTTGATCTAATCTTGAGATCCTTCGGTCTAAATCAACCAAGCTACATTTTATCCTTCATCCATGTATCATGATCAACCAAGCTACCTTTTATCCCTAAGTTTTATGCAATCATATGGGGTGTGAGGGACCTTGTAGGAGGTTAGGGATCTTTCACCTAGAAGTAGGGTTAGATCTAATTTTAGGAATCGGTTTCACTCTTAGGCATCCCTAAAGTTCATTGCGGTCATATGGGGTGTGAGGTGTTGAGATTGAGCGATTTCTCCGCCGGGACCTTGTAGAGGGCTAGTATCGGTGGTCTGGAGGCAGGGACCGATTATTCTTGGATTATCTCGACTCATAGAACTCGGTTTAGAAGCATTTAGTTAGTCTTGCACTTCATGATAGAGCCTAGGGGGAGCATTGCCTGGGTATCTCATCTTCATTGATAGAGATCTCCTTTACCTTTCCTTTTACTTGCTTGCTTGCTATTTTCTTATTTTACGCATTACATCCATTGCTTCATATTATTGATTCGACTAGATAATTGAGAATTAGTTATTACTAGTACTTCCGTTCCCTGTGGATTCGACTACCCACTCACCGGGGTAATTATTACTTCGACAACCCGTGCACTTGCGGTACACACACGCAAAGGGTGTGTCAGTCATCTCGGTTATTCTTCAAAGGTGTGCCAACTTCTATAGGATTAGACTACACAAGATTGGAACGAGTTGAGAAGGTGAGTCGAGAGGTAGCAGAACGTCCCCTTTCATTTTCGACGTGATTTATCCTACCTCCAGGATGTGACACTAGGATTGAGAATCATCTAGGTTATTCTTTGAAGGTGTGACAACTTCTATAGGATTAGACTACACAAGATTGGAACGAGTTGAGAAGGTGAGTCGAGAGGTAACAGAACGTCCCCTTTCCTTTTCGACGTGATTTATCCTACCTCCACATTCCAAGAGTTCTTTGCGGTCGAAGTAGAGTGAAGTACTAAGAGATGAACTCCCTTGGGGCTTACACTACAAAAAAAAACCCTTTTGCCACGAAACCATGTTGTCACAGATAGCCCTTTTTTCGTGACTGAAACCCATTAGCAACAACATACGCGTCGCTCCACTTGGTCGCAATAGGCTCGTCGCTAACCTACATACGGCGATGAACCTTTACGTCGTCGCTAACATTTTGGTGGGGCGACAACCATATTTCGTCACCATTTTCGTTGCTGACTGTTTCATGGCTTCGCGCTCAAACAATTTCATCGCAAAAACTTTCGGTGACGAAAAATGTCGTCACTGAAGATATCAGGCGTTACAATAGTTTCAATTTCGGCGACAAAAAAGAGGTTCTTTTGTGACCAAATATGTTGTCGCTAAATAAAAATAAAAACCATTTTTTCAAATTTATTTTTTGTTTGCATTTATAATTTCATTTCAATTCTGGCCGTATGTTTCTACCATAAATTCAATTTCATAAACAAAATTATATTAAAATTTATAAATGCATCAGTTTTCATTTGCAAAACAACATTTCAAAATAAGTATTCCAAAATACTTAAATAACAAAATATGTTAGTCTTGATATTCCAATATCTAAGAGGTCCCTATCTATCATCAAGGTCTTCATAATATGTTAAGTCTTGATACTCCAATACCTAATAGCTCCCTATATATCCTAAAGGTCCTCATAAAAATCATCACCTTCATCACCATCATCATCATCACTATCATCATCATGATCAGGAGGAGGAAAATTAGCTGCACATCGAGCTGTTATCCTCTTAACAGACAGTAGAAGTTTATTGACCGTCGCTTGAAGCTGATTCACCTGTCCTTGAAGAATATGCACTTTTTCCCCGGATGCACCGACAGATGTAGCATGTGAGGAACTCTCTACATTAAAGGAGCAACCAAGGTCCCCACATTTCTTCTTCTTATCTATGAAGATACTCATCTGAACTAAAAGAGGAACCTGAATATCTTCTAGTGAAGTCCCTGATGCCTCAGCTAATTTCTGCTTGATCTTCAATAACTCTTCCTTGTAATGTTTCTACAATAATTAAACAAAAAAGATAATTAGTTGCAATAATAATACCAACTGCATATGTTTACAATAGAAAAGAAAATGTGTTGTTCATTCATTTACTAAAAGAAAAGAAATAAATAAAATTGGTGCAACCAGATATAGTAACTAAAACAAGCATATGAAAGAATAGATGCAACCGGTAAAAAAATTGAATCAAGATACCAATTCTCAATGGTAGAAAAGGCTAGTTGAGAATCTGAATGAACAGAGGTCAAAGTGATCATATAAGTTAAGAGAATGCAGTGATTATAAATTTCTAAGTATCCTTTAGTTATCTTCTCTTGCAATTCAAGATAACTCCATGCATCATGAACACACATAATGCCAATCATCAAAACCAAATAACCAATTCATAATATTTTAACAAAAGTGATTAATTAATGTTTATCTGTAGAAGAAGCCAAAATATAACATGGTTTCTAATGAATGTGGTTTATCCACCTTTTAAAAAAAAATATATATATATATATAACATGGAACACTAGTAAAGCAAGAGTTTCATTTTGGTGGGAAAAAAGTCAGTATTTAAACTAAAAATACACTAATGGTTACTGTTACTCCCAGCCAACTCAATTGTAAAGAGACAAAGAATAGCTGTGATGAAAAATGGTTCTTGATTAATGACTATGATAGTATTCCTCCAAAGGAAGAGGAGATGAACAAGTAATAAAACTCTCAACCATATGTATTAGATATTTATTGTATATCATGTAATTATTGATTGTGAAGACTCATTTATCACCGATAAAGTACTACATGAAGACAAAAAAAGGCTGGGAAGTCTGAAATCAGAATGAAATGGAAGCACATAGTCCAGTGACAGCATCCAAAATCTCAATTTAAATAGTCGAATAAACTCCTTGATCTAAAGCACCATCTTGATCAATTCTCAATGACATTTCTTCTTTCTTATCAATTCTCAATGATATCATCTATGACAACTCTTATTATTAGATAAACCTTAATGTTCAGAAATGATTTGTGATTATAGTTAGTGGAGTTATATGAATCCAATATTAGTATATTTGTTACCTATTGCCTTTATTATGATTTTCAACCCAGTTTTGCATATGCGTAAAACAAAGCAGGTCAAATTAGCTCAAATTCAGCTATTTTACAGCTTAGACATGCATGAGTCAAGAAGAGTATAACGTATGAATAACATAGCAGATGACAGCTCTGAAAGTGGCTTACCTTCACACTAGACTCCTGCACGGATTCTAATGTATCTTGAAAAGCCCTCAAACTCAGAACCAAAACTGAAATATCAAAATCAAAAATGAAATTTCATTTAGATTCAAAGCAAAACCAAATAATCCCAGTTAGTACTATATCTGCTTTTACATCTAAACCCATGAAAACAAAATATTTTTAAAGAAAATTCAATAAATAAACCACAAATTCGTTATAAAACACACAGATTACAAAAACAGGAGATAACCATGAAAACAATCAGAAATCAAATTCCAAATCAACAAATAAAAAAAAAAAACCGCATCAATAAAACAATCTTCAAGAAATCAAAAGACCGAGAAAGAACAATGATCGACTGAAAAAAAATCCCAAAATAAGCTCAAAATCATCAGAATAATCCAGAGAAAAGTCATCAGAACCGGATCATTAATTCACAGAAACAAAACCATCAAAGCGGCACAAAAATTGTGGAAAAAAACCAAGCAAAAATAGAAAAAATTACCAGATTGAAACCTCCATGCTTTGGATTTCACAGATCGTCAAGAAAGCAACACCCTCGCACACCGATCACTCCGATCGTAACATCTACATCTCCAAACAACGCACGCATCAACAAAAAACCTCTAAAAACAAAACTCTAATCATCCTAAATTGGATGAACTATATCAAATGAGAAAAAGAATTGAGGATTAATTTCCATGGATCTAAAAAGATCAAAGACGAAAGAGACATTGATTTTCAAGGCATTACTTGAAGAGAAGAAGAAGAAGCTAGAACTGGACGAAACAAGCGATGGCTGGCTGGGATTCATCGATGAGAGCTCACCAAATTTGTAAATAGTGAAGCAAAAACACAATTCTAAATAGAATTTATATTCCAAAATTCCCAGTCAAACCAAATTTGTAAATAGTGAAACAAAAATACAATTCTAAACAGAACACAAGATCCAGCTCTCACCTTCTTAAGCACATTCTCATAGCTTGCCCGGCTCCCCAATGAGAAAGCTAGCACAAACACATCTGCTGCTTTATAACTCAAAGGCCTCAATCTATTATAATCCTCTTGCCCTATTCAGAACCAAAAGAATTTAAAAAAAAATCAGCTTAATTCAGCACAATAAGAACAAGCATACGAAAGAACAAATCCAGAAATCTACCAGCAGTGTCCCATAGGCCTAAATTCACAGTAGTCCCTTCTACAACAACATTAGCACTGAAGTTATCAAACACAGTAGGTATATAATCCTGCAGACAAGATATTCAACAAAAGGCTCAGTAGAAATCAGCAAGCGAAACACACAGATCCAAGCAACAGAATCAAGTCCATGATGTACTCTATGAAAAAACCAAGCAGAAATCAGCAATGTAAACAATCAAATCCAACAAAACACACCGAAGCTCACAAACTGTTCAGCAAAAAATCCAAGCAAAACCAAGTCCATAATGTGCTCAATAAAAACCTGAAAAAATAAAAAATAAAAATGAAATCCAACAAAAACACAGTCAAATCCACAAGCCGGTGGACAAAAATCCAAGCAGAAATCAGCAAAACAAAACAACCAAATCCATCCAAAAAAAAAAAAAAAATCAAATCCACAACCCATTCCACAAAAATCCAAGCAGAAATCAGCAAAGGAAAAAAAACAACCAAATCCAAGAAGAAGATCCAAAATTTTCACAAAAGAGAAGAGAATAGAACACTCGTCGCACAGTGGGGAACTTATTGCTGGTGTAGTAGATGAGCATGCAAGTCTTGCCGACAGCGCCATCGCTGACGGTAACGCACTTGATGAACCTAGAGGCACTGGAGGACATGGGCAGAGGTCCAATGCGGAAGAGGAGGAGGAGGAGTGGAGAGGAGGCAAAGGAGGGTGGGGTTAGGGCTTTGGAAAAAGGAGGAGATGAGGAATCACATGAATCTGTAAGTATTGAGGAGGGTTAAATTAGATGTTTGGGGCGATGAATTTGGGGCGAAGAATGGTTAAATTAGATGGTTTTTTTTTACTATAATAAAGTGTTGTTTACTTACATGATTTAAAAAAAAAAATTTATGAATTAAAAAATTAGTTATTTAAATTTTTAAAGTATTAACAAAATTTATATTCCAAAAAAATTTATTTATAATGAAGTGTTGGGATTTTTTTACTTACATGATATTTTCTAAAACACTTCAAATAATTTTCAAAAATTATGAAATATGTTTATTAAATTTTATCTCTTAATTTTTTTAAATGATATTAATATTTTTTAGGATTTAAAATAGTATATATATATATATATATATATATATATATATATATATATATATATATATATATATATATATATATATATATAGTGTGTGTGTGTGTGTGTGTGTGTGAACTTTAAATTTTTTTTAAAATTTAAATTTTAGTTTGTAAATTTTAGCAAAACCAAATAATTTTGGTTAAATTTTAGTATGTAAATTTGGGCGCCACATTTTGGGCACCAAAAATGTTTGCCACGAAATGAGGATGCAACTGATAAGCGCTTGTGTTGTAGTAACGCGAAGCGTTATTATCTTACAATGAACATACTTTTTATCAGATTCTATCACTAAATAGTGTGCATTTGTGTATTCTTGTGCATTGTAGGTTCGTGGAGCTAAGTTGGGAAAGAAGAACGAAGTTAGGTCGTGTTCGCCATTGTTGGAAGGTTTTCGGACCAAGCAAGGAACAAGGCACGAGCTTAGACTTGTGAGTGTGTGCCAACCTCCATTGGAGGGGCACAAAGGCAGTCACATTCACAACAAGTCCAACTCGTGTAGCTTAGGAAAACTTCACCAAGAAGGAGACTTGAAGCAATAGGCACGATCTACCATTGATTATGTGCCCAATTCAATGGCATCGATGAAGAACAACGTATTCGGGAGCATTTCGGAGAGTTACTGTAGCAAAATCAATGTAGCAAGTACTGTGCACTTCTGCCGAAAATCAAGATTCCAGAGAATTCACACGGGCGTGTGGAATTAACACACGGCCGTGTGAATTAATTTTTCAGCAAGCAGAGACCTCACACGGGCGTGTGGAATTAACACACGGCCGTGTGAATTGATTTCCCAGCAAGCCAGAGACTTCACACGGGCGTGTGGAAATTCCACACGGCCGTGTGAAGTAATTTTTCAGGAAAGACAGACACTTCACACGGGCGTGTGGAAATTCCACACGGCCGTGTGAAGCCTCGATAACTTCAAATTTAAATCCGCACTCAGCCTATTTAAAGCCCGATTTGGAGACTTTTTAAGGATCTTTTGAACCTATCTTTCTCCCCAACTTCTGGAGAGTGCGGCTAGGGTTTCGGAGAGGACTTTGTGGAGGATTGGAGCGCGCCATCGGCATCGTCACCGACGTTCGACGGCCGCACAAGACCACGGCCACACCATACGCGAGGGGGTTTTTCATTGATGTCTTTAGTTTGTGTTTTATTTCATACATTGATGAACATGTATAGCTCTATGAGGAGCTAAACCCCTCGTGGGTATTCGGACTTGTAAAACTCTAGGATAATTATGTTTCTTTGACATTGTTATTATGCTTTTCCATTAATTGATGAATAAATTCGAGTTTCAATTTTAGATATCTTGTGCTATTGTTTTCTCTTAGCCGTGACACTAAGGATTGAGAACAATCTAGGTTATCCTTTGGAGGTGTGACAACTCCTATAGGATTAGACTACTTAAAATTGAAGAGGGTTGAGAGGGAGAGTTGTGAGGTAGCACCGTACCCCTTTCCCTTCCGATGTGATTTCTCCTTACCTCCGATTCCTTGATTTATTAGCGGTCGAAATAGAGTGAAGTGCTAGGAAGATATACTCCCCCAAGGCTTTGGGGTGACGTGAATCCTATGCACTGGGGCTTAATTTAGACTACGGTTCTTCCTCCTGGACCAAAGAGTTAGAACTACTGCACATAGGAACAGGTTTTATCACTAGGAGTCCCTAGAGCTCAAAGCAATTCCACGTAGTGTTAGGCTTAGGTAGAAATACTCCCCTGGGGCTTAGTTGAGCAATCAACAGAGTGAAGGGTTGACGTGAATCCTAATGCCGGGACATAGTGTTGGGGGTTAGTCACGGTTGACCTTAGATTTGGGATCGTGTGTTTAAGGATTTTCCTCGACTCAATTATCATCAATAGGAAAGTATAATAGCATAGTCTTGCACTAGAAGCATAAGTCCTAGAGGTAACTTGTCCAGATACCCTATTCTCACTTATTGCTAGTCTCTCTTTTTACTCGTTGCTTGCACTTTTCTCTCTTTCATCTTTCTATTTACTTACCTTGCATCTACTCTAATTTTCATAAACTCACTCATCACGCCGATCATTGTTTCTTTTCGTATATCGCACGATTGAATAGCAATTTCTCGTATTTTAAATCCCTATTCCATGTGGATTCGACTACCCACTCACCGGGGTAATTTTATTACTTCGACAAGGCCGTGCACTTGCGGTACACACGCAAAAGGTCGTGTCAGCAACAACCATGAAATAATTCGTCGCTAAGGATTTAAGGGATTGCGCCAATTTTCGTGATCGCCAAAGGACTTAGCGACGTAACCGTTCGTCTCAGAAACTGACTATTTTCATCGCACATGATATGCATCTTGATTAGCCACGACTATGTTAGCGACGAAGTAATTTCAGTGGCTAAAATAGCCTTTAGAGATGAAATTATATTTCGTGGCAAATAATTTCGTGACTGAAGGGTTTTTTCTTGTAATGTTATTTGCATTAGCAACAGAGTGAAGGGTTGTAGTGAATCTTAGTGCTGGGGCTTAATCAAGACTAGGGTTCTTTCTCCTGGACCGTAGGGTTAGAGCTATACTTAGGAACATGGTCACTTGGAATCCCTAGAACCCCAAGCAGTCCAACACAGTGTGAAGCGTAGAAGTATATCCTAAAGCACACAGTCCCAAACCTAAGTGTAAGACTAGTACTATACTCTTGTCTCTAAATACTATTCCCTATGGATACGACTACCTACTCACCGGGGTATATTATTACTTCAACACTAATGATAAGGATTCGTCGAATCCGCATCGGCGAGTCCTTTGATGCTTTCCTATGTTCTCCAGTTTTTCTCTTCTTCAGTTCTTGCTAAAAAATGCCTCCAAAGATGATGAGAATGGCTTGAGGGTGTGTGGAGGTCGGATGAGAGCCAAAAACCAAAGATAGCCCCTCAAAACCCTGACAAAGATGCCATATATACCACAGCCTTGTGGCTATGGTGTGTGGCCAGTGTGGGGCCCTGGAAGAGCCGTGCGGCCACTGTGCGGTGACATGACCCCTTGCGTGTATCCCGCAAGTGCACGGGCTTGTTGAAATAATAAATTTACCTTGGTGAGTGGGTAGTTGAATCCACAGGGAATAGGGACTTAAGACACGAGTTTTCACTAATTAGCTAAGCGATGTACGGTGAAAGTGAAGAGAATTAATGAGTGAATATGAAAGCAATCAAAAGTAGAAAAACGGAAGGTAAGAGAGTGCAAGAACGAGTAAATAGAGAAGGACTAGCAATGGATGAAATAGGGTACCCGAACAAGCTACCCCTAGGACTTATGCTTCTAGTGCAAGACTATGCTATTATACTTTCCTATTGATGTTAATTGAGTCGAGAATATCCTTAAACACACGGTCCCAAACCTAAGGTTAACCGTGACTAACCCCAACACTATGCCCCGGTATTAGGTTTTCACTACGACTCTTGACTCTCGTTGACCTGTCAACTAAGCCCTAGAGGAGTACATCTTCCTAAGCCTCACAGTACGTGGGATTGCTTTAAGTTCTAGGGATTCCTAATGATAAAACCAGTTCCTATGTATAGTTTTAACCCTTTGGTCCAGGTGGAAGAACCCTAGTCTAAATTAAGCCCCAGCACTAGGATTCACATCAACCCTTCACTCTGTTGCTTGCGCAACTAAGCCCCAGGGGAGTTCCTCTCCTAGCACTTCACTCTATCTCGACCGCTAAGAGATCATGGAATATAAAGGTAGGAAGAATCACACCGGAGGAGAAAGGGGACGTTCCGCTACCTCACGACTCACCCTCTCAATCCTCTTCAATCTTAAGTAGTCTAACCCTATAGGAGTTGTCACACCTCCAAAGGATAACTTAGATTGTTCTCAACCCTAGTGTCACGGCTAAGGGGAAACAATTACAAGAGATAATTAAGATTGAAACTCGAATTTATTCATCAATAATGGAAAAACATAATAACAATGTCATAGAAACATAATGATCCTAGGGTTTACAAGTCTGAATACCCACGAGGGGTTTAGCTCCTCATGGAGCTATACAAATTTATCAAAATATATAAGAAAGCACAAATTGAAAGCATTGATGAAAACATCCTTGCGTATGATGTGGCCGTGGTCTTGTGCGGCCGTCGGATGTCGGTAACGATGCCGATGACACGCTCCAAACCTCCACAAAGTCCTCTCTGAAACCCTAGCCGCGCTCTCCAGAAGTTGGGGAGAAAGATAGGTCAAAAGATGTGTAAAAAGTCTCCAAATCGGGCTTTTATAATGTTGAGTCGCGGCTTTAAAATTGAACTTATCGAGATTTCACACGGCCGTGTGGAATTTCCACACGCCCGTGTGAACTCTCTGGTTTTCTGAATTTCGTTAGAAAGCGAACAGTACTTTGCTATAGTGTTTTACTACAGTACTAGCTACAGTGATGCTACATTACTCTTGCCGAAACGCTCCCGAATTCATTGTTCTTCATCGAGGCCATTGAATTGGGTACACAATCAATGGTAGATCATGCCGATTGCTTCAAATCTCCTTATTGGCGAAGTTCTCCTGTTAACACGAGCTAGACTTATTGTGAATGTGACTGCCTTTGTGTCCCTCCAAAGGAGGTTGGCACACACTCACATGTCTATGCTAATGGCTTGTTCCTTGATTAGTCCGAAAACTTTCCAACAATGACGAACACGATCTAACTTCGTTCCTTTGTTCCAAATTAGCTCCACAAACCTACAATGCACAAAAGCACACAAATACACACAATTTAGTGATAAAATATGATAAAAGATATGCTCATTGTAAGATAATAGCGCTTCGCGGTATTATAACACAAGCACTTATCATGCGGCCCCGCACAGTAGCTGCACACATGCTAAGTGTGAGCATCATTTACGCGACCCTTGGCATCCCGAGCATGTAAAAATTTCCTTTCTTCCTCATTTCTCTCTGGAACGACTCAAATACGTATCTTCCTCGGAAAAATGGCCCTCGAAACCCTGAAACAAAATAAATATATCAAATGCACCAAATGTCATTGAAAACTAATACAAGTTGCATAAAAGTATATAAATTTTATAACTCAAACATGATGTATTTAAGTACTTATCAACACCCGTACACTTGCGGTATACACACGTAATTCGGAAGCATGTCATCCCTCATGTCCTGTAAGACGGACATCATTTACCTGGATGTACCTTCCTAACAATGTTTCAAGAGTTGGCCTCTTTCCTTCTTGATATGGTTATTGAGGAAATGCAGGTGAGGGTTATAATGGTTTGAACTGCCCTTGTGATACTTGCCCTTGTTATCTCCAAGAGAAATTTCAGTGGTTTCTCCACCCCAGATTGTAGGTGTTGTTGTAGGGGTTGTTTTGGTACCTATTATTCTGATAACCCACTTGTTTTGTGCTAGAAGGTCCTTCAAAAGATGGAACAGTCAGCCCTACTTGGCTATCCCATGGTTCATAACTTATAACTGGTGCTTGAGGTTAAACTTGCATTGCATCCAACCTCTTGACAATAGCCTCGACTTGTACAGTTGATAAGTGTCTAAATACATCACTTTTATTATATATATTTTATGCACTTTCACGCATATTTTTATGACTCCGATGCCTTTTACGCATTTTATTTGTAACTATTGTTTCAAGACATCGGAGGATCATTTAGTGTTTGATTAAGCTTCTTTTTGGCAAAAATCAAAGAATTTATTGAAGCTCACACGCATCCTCAAGTTTCGGGCAGAAAGAGTGGATTTTCAGGCATCGTGCATTATAGCAGCGATTACTGCAGCAAAATCACTGCAGATTTTTTCACTGTAGCAGTGTGCGATCCACACAGAGGAGACAAAAGTGTGTGCAGGCTATGTTCGGCTCGCACACCACCCACACACACACGGGCTGAACTAGTCTTGTGAGCCTTTAAAAGCCAACCTTAGGGCTTTTTAGAGGTTGTTTTTGGCCACCATCCCCTCCATCCTTGTCTACCATCATCTCCATCATTCTCCACCACCATCATTAGATTAGAGAGGTGATTTGAAGAGCAAAACTCAAGGGGAGAAGAAGGGTTGCACTCAAGGAACACATCAAGGAGCTTGACTGGCGCGGATCCGGCGAGTCTTCGTCACCATCTTCTAGCCTATATCCGAGGGAGTTTGTTAAGAACCTATATCCGGTAAGCTTTAGGGTGATTCTAGCTGAGAGCAAGCATTAGAATTACCTTAGGCAAGACTCCCTATTCCCAATGACATCGTAGGGGTATCATTCGGATGGAGGAACCCGTACTGGATTAGGGCTACACCACGGAGGTTTCGGGGTAGTCGACATCCGAGTCTAGCGGATCAATTCTAGCCAACCATCTGCTTAAATTCCGAAATTCATCCTAACTTGTTCTTCTCTCAAGGGGATCCTCGCACGAGGCCTCTAGTTTTCATTGCTACTTGCTGATTAGATTGCTTATATGGTGGTGCCTTAGTCCATTTTGTTTATAGCTTTTCTTTTATATATTTATTTTCATATTTCTGTTTTATACAATAATTTCTATTTAGTAGACTAGATAGTGATACCTAGGAGGAATAATAGCAGATCTTGGGGCACTTGGGAATATGACCCTCTCGTGCTCGCTCGAGAGGTTATTACTTGACGACCCGTGCACTTGCTGCCGCGGAGTTGTGTGCTAGCTCTTTAGCTTGTCGCGCACTCGCTCCTCATCAACTCTAGGGTAGTCAGTGCATCAATCTCATAAATTCCAGCTGACTTTACTGGCTTGTTTCTTTCTAGGTTCTACTGATAGACATTTGATACCATGTCATCAATAAGAGTATAAGCTTTGGTTGGTTGTTTACTGCAAAGAGAACCCCTGGCTGCCACATCTAATATCTGCTTAGTATCCAAGTTCAAACCATTGTAGAAAATATGAATTTGCATCCACTCTATAATCCCATGTTGAGGGCATTTCCTCAACAATTCCTTGTACCTTTTCCATGGCTCGTACAAAGTTTCAGACTCTATTTGTTAAAAGGAAGATATGCTATTTTTGAGTTTTGTGATCTTTGCTGGAGGGAAATATCGGGTAAGAAACTTCTCGGCCAACTGTGCCCAAGTAGTGATTGACCCCAGCAACAAGGAACTTAGCCATTATTTGGCCCTTCCTCACACTAAAAATGGAAAGAGTTAAAAGCGAACTGCATTCTCAGACACATTGTTTACCTTAAATGTATCACAAATTTCCAAGAAGTTTTTCAAGTGTTCATATGGGTCCTCATCTTGAAATCCATCGAACTAGCACATTTGCTGCACCATATGTATGAAATTAGGTTTCAGCTCAAAGTTATTCGATGTCACAGGAGGGTGAACAATATTAGACCCTGTTGCCTCCAAATTTGGCCTAGCATAATCTGAAATACTTCTTTGCTAATTCCCGACCATTGGGTCATTCTAATCTATCTCAATACTGATTTTTACTGAACCTGTTTATCTAAGATTTACTTGGCTTAACCTTCTATGTAATGTTATGTTTAACTCCGGATTAGGACTCGCAAGTGGAGAAGAGGAACTTTCTTTGGTCATGCAAGAACACATGTAGGACAATTTAGTAAACCACAGTAAAAAATAAAAGAAAAATAAAAGAATGGAAGATAAACTGAAATAAAGAAAAATGGCTAAATTACTCGAAAGCAAAACTTTCTCAATAGTTGCCTATCTCTGGTAATGGCACCAAAAACTTGATACGCCCCTTACGTAACCACAAGTGCACAAGTTGTTCAAGTAGTAAAGTGTACCTAAGTGGATCGGATAGTCGAATCCACAAAGACTAGAAAAAGCTCTCAATACTTGTTCGTTTCCTAATATCTAGTCAATTCAAAGATTGGATTTTTCAATAAACAAAACTATTTAAGAAGAAAAAAAGAAGAAAGAAGAAAGAGACAAGGTATAGGATTATAGTGATAGCATTGGGAAAGACAGTGCCCCAAACTAATCCTTTGACAAATGCATTAATTGTGCTATTGATTACATGGACATTTCCTTAGACCGTGGTGACCACCTACAGAGGGTTTGATAGCATATGTCCTCACTTAAGGCTCAGAGCAGACTCTACCCCTTCCCTAGTGTGTGTCCTAGCTAGATGAATAAAGCTTATCTTTAGATAGTAAGACATCATTCTAGGATTAGCATGTACTCTTGACTACAATTGCAACTACGGGGAACATTGCAAGCCACATCAATGCTATCACAGATAATGACAATTCTTACATCGAGTTTTGCAACATACAAACATCAGTAGCAATCAACAAAAGAAGATATTCCACATAAGAAAAAAGGGAGTTCACAAGGAAACTCAATAATCAAATAACACAAGTCAATACATCATAATGTCAAGATTCATAATCCAGGGCAATGAAAGATGGTTAGCCCTTCATGGTTCTTAACACAACCCTTATGTGTACGTACCACAAATGCATGAGTTATCAAATAATAAAGTACACAAATGGGTGGGTAGTCGAATCCACAGGGAATAGACTCAAAGAATAAGTAGTATTGCTAATTAAGATAGATGGCAAACAATTGGTGAGATGTATTCAAATCCTAAGAATTAAAAGATATAAGTGAGTAAGTCACAAGCAAATCAAAGGAAGATCAATCAATGAAAAAGTAGGATACCTGGACAATGCTCCCCCTAGGTTGGTCTTGTTTCAAGTGCAAGACTAGAATTAAGCCTCTTTAAATAAGCTTTAATGAGTTGTGAAAATCCAAAAGAACATGGTCCCTAACCTACGGTTAACTGTAACTAGCCCTATACACATGTTCCATCGGAAAGGAATACTCTCAACACCTCACACTGCGTAAGACTGCTTGGTGTTCTAAGGACTCTATGTGATAAACCATATTCTCAAATCTAGATTAAACCATTTGGTCCAGGTGAAAGATCCCTAATCATAACTAAGTTTCAATGGAAGGGACTACTCAACACTTTACTCTATTGCGCCTGCACAACTAAGCCTAGCAGAGAAAGTCTATCAACACATCACCCTATTGTGACTGCAAATAACTCTTGGAATGTGGGTAGGATAAAACACGTCAGAAGGGAAATGGGACATTTTACTACCTCTCGACTCAACCTCTCGACCTTCATCAATCTCGCCAAATCTAATCCTATTGAAGTGTCACTCATCAAAATGATGATTAGATAGATTCTTAACCCTAGTGTCATTCTAAGAAAAAATCAAGCAACAAGAAAGCAAGATTGAAACTCTATTAAAGACTTAATTAAAGAAGCAAAGTAATAGTGAAAGAAATAAGCAAACATAACCTAGGGTTACACATCCAAGTACCCAAAAGGGTCTAGCTCTCCATGGAGTAATACATCTTCATGAATGAAATTGAATAACATTACAAATATTCCATAAAGAAAACCTCCTCCATTCATGTGATGATGATCTCTAAGGCCAGCCCTTTCTTCTCCAAGGACTTCTCTGTCAAGCCTAGGGCACACTCCGGCTAAGCAAAGCCGTCGGTAGCTCCCGCAATGGCTCTCTTCCAAAGGTAGTCGATGTTGGTGTCGATGGCCGGATTGTTTCCCAAAACCTTGCAAAAACGTCTTCTCTAACCTTGTTGCAGCCTCCTCTAAAAGTAGAAAAGAAGAACCCAAAAAACCCTTCAACTTAGGTGTTTAAACTCTAAAATCAGGCATCCACACCGGCGCTCACATGGCCACATGGCAGTGTGGATTTTTCACATAGCATCCTCACACGGCCGTGTGAAATTACCACACAGTCGTGTGAAATCTTTGGGACCCCACACTTAGCAAAATTCTACTACAGCCTTCACTTCTCTGTTCATCGAGGCCACTTGGGCTGGCACATGCTCATATGGTGTTAGGATTATGCCCTCGAATGCCAACGAGGATACTTGTATTAGGGCATTTTATTTGTATTATACATTATTATTTATTATATAGGCACTTATTTTGATATTCATATAAATCTTGTGATGGCATTATAATTAGTTTTGAATATCACAGTCCATGTGTATTAAGTTAAACCTTCTACTCTTTGTGGGATAAAGAGGAGGGCACTAGAAGGGTTTGGCACTAATACACTTAAATAGTTCACAAATCGGAGAATCTTAATTGGGCGTTAAAGATTCATAAGCATTTGTATGACATATACTCTAACGAAGAGTGCTAGTTGAACACTATGGAATAGTGGGAGCATATGTCATAAATACATCACTGGGATTGGTGTGTTCGAACATGACTCGCAACAATCCAATCATATGGGTTTTACTCTTTGACAGTCAATGATTGAGATTGGTGGTTATGATCATATGAGTGGACCTTAAACCTGAGATATCATAATCACAATGTACTTGTGATGTCTAGTCTGTTACTAGAGTCGTTAGGCTCAGTTTACCTTTTGGTAGGGCCAACCTCGAAGTGCGACTATGTCGGGCAAGTAGCAGTTGTGAGTGATCACCAAGAAGGAATTCGTTCTCTCAGAAGTAAACGAGTTAGTATCCTATGCGATTATAAGTATGTGAGATTAGAAGACCTTGGCCAAGGCAGTCAAACTAATCGTGTGGGACACGAAGGGTAGTTTGGTAATCTCACCCTACTATAGCTATTTGCATATGATCGAGTTCAGTGAGTTTGACAATTACCATGGCTCTCACTCGATTGGGATACAAGAACGAAAGGTTTATACACATATGGTAATCATAATCGGAAAGGTTCGTAGTGATCTACTCATTCGTGTTCGGTTGGGTTACGACGTGGGGCCACGGGGCTGGCTAGGTGTCACCCACGTACTTTGGTATCATCCCATTGCCAATCGGAAAGAACCTAGGGAGTCACGCTTAAAGGGATAAAGAATCAATCTTGTTTTTGAGTGCAAGGGTAAAATTGTCAATTTACAATTTTACTTCATGGGATAAGTTAAATTGTGAATTGGTCTAGGATTTTTGTCTTGAGTTTAAATTTTGATTTAAATTCGATGGAGTTGAATTGATAATCAAAATTATAAGGACTAAAAGACAAAAGTGGTTTTAGTTAGATTAGGACTCATATTCCTAATAGAACTTCTATGATAATATTTATCATATTATGAAGGTTCATATTTTGAATAGAACTCATAATTAAATAATGATTATCATGTTTTATGAAGTCTCTATAAATATGACTCCTCTCTAACCCTAGAATCAATCAATCAATTCTCTAGTGTGAGAATCCCCAAGCTCTCTCTTACTCTCTAACCCTAGCCGCCTTTTGGAGAAGAAGAGAAGGTTGTTTCTTAATCCCGACGTGTGATCTAGAGGTGTGGGACCTTCGTTCGACGCTAGAGAGATTTACAACAATCTAAGAGACAAATTCAACACATCAAAGAAAGGCTTTCAAACATTACGAGGTAATATTCTAGGCCTTTGTAATTAATTTAAATTATGGTGTTCATTAAACCAATTAGACTATATCGCAAATTTATTATTGCTTCCGCATGCTATTGATGATATTATTGATTTTTGCGATATAACCCGACATATGGTAGACTGTGTAACCTTTTTAACCTTCAAATTCATTGGAGAAGCTCTCAAAAATCTTGCGCAAGCTGGGTCATGAATGTGTGACTACCCTAGGTGCCCTTCCAACTCTCGTTTGACTTGAAAATCATTGGAAATCGGCACACACCTCCATGAATGGCACATGCATTGTGCTTTGCTCAATCTATCCTTGTAAGAGAACTCCACATAAATGTTCCATAGTATAATTTTGCTTCTTTCTTCCTGAAGAAGCTCTCATAATCCTGTGTATATAAAAGAACACAAATATACAAGAATGAGCCATAAAATCTGATATTAGCAATGCTCGTTGTAAGTAAAACATAATTAATACTATGCATACATAAGCACTCATCAAACTTCCTCACACTTAATCCTTTGCTTGTCCTTAAGCAAAAATTAACTCATGAAAACATTTAAGGGGAAAATTTGAAGTGCACGGACTTAGGTTCACCAAACGAATGCAAGAAAAACATTTTAGAATCAAAGGGAATTCCAAACATTAAATAAGAAAGATCATTGTTCTAGCTAAAAACTTGAATCAAAAAGAATGAAAATCCGATAACGTGTGTTTGTGTAAACTCACTCAAACCAACCCAATGTTTACTCCTCGAAGTTCTTATTAAAACTTGCTTATTTAAAGACAAAGAGAATAGGTAGTAGTTGTACACATCATGTAAGGTAGCCCTTTCTCAAAATGCCTCTTGAGTGGCTTTCACACTTTGGAGGTGGTAACTCTTTCTACTGGGGTAGTAGCTTTCACTCATCCTGTTAGATAGCTCTTTCTCTCATTAGGGCATAACTAGTATCCGACTTATGAGAGTAGCTTCATACTTAACAGATGGTAGCTCTTTCCACCCCTTATGTATAAACAAATAACCAACACTTTTTTTTTGAAAGCAAACACGCATGATAAGATAGTCTTTTAATTACTGAACTCGAGTTTCCACAAGTACCAATGAATTTGAAATCCTTGAAATGTTGTATCAATTAGGTTGTGAGAAGCACACGGCTGTGTGAATATGCCACATGACTGTGTCTATTATAGTTCATCATTTTCCAGAATGCCAAAGATCATCTGCTCAAGTATATAGATGGGATTCAGTGTAGCTCAACTCAAAGCACAAAATAAAATCGAGTTTATAGAGATATAATCACTAAAACATGACTCAATATAACAAAATACCATAACCAAAATAAATGATAACATTAGAAGGACAAAGCCTTTCTAAGAAATACAAGTCCAACAAAAGATAGATAAAAATGCAAATGCACGACAAGTAAAACATATAAAGAATGACACTAAGGCGTTAGTGTCATCTGCTGCTGTTGCCGAAGGTACTAAAGCAGGTGAACCTGGATGGTGCTCGAGACTTAAATGAGGACGGTGGTGCAGAGTCTCGCTCCAGAATCTACTGGAGTAATGTCAATCGTGCCACCACCTCCTCATAATTCGTGGTCTGAGTCACACATACCACCATCAAATCACCCTGAAATGCACCCACAGCACTCTCGAGTCTCTCAAAGTAATCATGGGCTAAAGATGAGGAAGGCGCTTGTGCTAAAGGAGCAACATCAGTCTCCATAGGGACTTGTTGTGGCAGGGGTGCTGACTGGGTGTCCTCGGCCTCATCACTCTCCTCCTCGGACTCATCTGGGGAAGGTGCAACAAGAATATACCTGCTAGGTGCAGCTCTCTTCACCATGCCCATGAGTTGTATGGTTTCTATCCCCAGGGGAGAGGAGACAGTGATATTTTCAGCTCCTCTAATCATCCTCATCAATCCCATCCCAATGTTGAGTCGAATAATGTATGGTCCCACAAATATCACTCCAACCTAGATATTGGCCCTAGTGTCGTAGACGCTTGGCCATGATGTGTCCCAAGTGAAGGGGCTCCAAGCGGCTCAATACCCCTGTGCTGTCACCACGCCCATTCACAAGCCTGTTAAGGACAGCGTTAATGCACCTGTGTGATGAGCGAAAGAGGGAAAAGGCTTTAGACGTCCCGGGCTCGTACTGACCGTCTCCACACAACATCCTGTAGATATGCTGAGGAGTCAATCCAGGAGGATTGTTCGTCAAAAGCTGAGTGTACTCCTCAGTGTGAATGAAGTTATCATCATATAGTCCAAGACAGAATGAGAACCGTGTCAGACTCATGCTATGGTATTGTCCAAGTGCGCAAATCAGATCGTGTTCTCCCTACTGAAATTGTCGTGGCACCAATTGAACTTGAAGGATGCAAGCACCTCCAATGTCAAAGTATAGATGCCCGGGTCCTTGATGGAGAATAGGCACTGCCAACAACTAACAGAAATAAGAGCTGGACCTCATGTGCCATGTCATTTGCCAGTTCAATCTCTTCTATTACCTTGATGTCCGGGAATCGTGATTTTCCAAACTTGGGTTTCGAGGGACGTTCGAACCTCACCTGCTGTTTTGGGACCTTGAATTCCTCATGCACTGGAGAGGTGGCATGGGGGCGCTTGCTAGCCAATCTCCTGGTTCGGGGAGCCATTTCCTACAAAAAGACAAGAAAAAATGATCAAATCTCCATTAAAAATAGTACTGTAGGAATCTACACGGCCATCTGACTATGCCACACGCCCGTGTGAAATTTCGGGGACGATGAGCATCCCACGGCTAGAGCTTCATCTTTCTACAAAAGCTTTCCCAAACACATTCTAACTCAATCAACAATATGCACAACAAATAATCAAAGACTAATCATGGTGGAAAATCACCTTAAGCCACAAAAATCACAAGAAAATAAGAAGGACAAAGTTAGCTCTGCAACTGCCCTTGTACCTTCTCTGAATTCTCCAAGTTAGCTCTGCAACCTTCCACATGATCGTGTGAAAATGCCACATGCCCATGTGTTTTCTTTGGATGCTCCCCAGAACTCTCTGAAGTTATTCACATGGGCGTATGGAAATTCTACTCGGTCGTGTGAAAATTCTACATGGCCGTGTGATTTTCTACAGAAAGCACACACAGCAATGTACACTTAACTAACACTTGTGCAACATACCTCAAACAACCAAATACTAACTAGAAATACTTTGCCAAACACATTAAATATCTATGAAATACCAAAGATCCATTAGAAAAAAAAGAAACAACAGCAGCTAAGATGACAACACCCACTCCTAAGCAATTATCACTAAAGAACTAATCTACTAACTAGAAATGAAATAAACACTTGGGTTGCCTCCCAAGAAGCACTTGTTTAATGTCACTAAGCTTGACGTACCTGAAACTTACTTCATCGGGGTTCATGAAGAAAGAAAATCCTCCTATCATCATTGCCCACCTCGCCACCAAAGTATTGTTTGGGTCGATGCCCATTAACTTTAAAGATACCTCTCTCAGGATAGGAAATTTCTATAGCTCCATTCGATGAAACTTATGTCATAGTATACGACCCAGACCATATGGACTTAAGTTTTCCAAGGAATAACCGTAGGCAAGAATTGAACAATAGAACTTGATCCCCCACTTTGAAATCCTTTGGCAGCTTGATATGCTTGTCATGCCACTTCTGAATCCTCTCTTTATAAATTCTTACATTTTCATATTCTTTCAACCTCCATTCATCCAACTCATTCAAATTGACCATCCTTTGCTCCCTAGCCTTGCCAAGATCAAAGTCCATTATATTAATTGTCCAGTATGCCTTATGCTCAAGTTTTACAGGTAAGTGACAAGATTTCCCATACGGGCATTTTGCATGCTTTTCGGTGAGCCCACAGAGTGTCATCCAAACACTCTAAACAATCTTTCTTCCTTGTTCCATAGATTTTATCAAGATCCTCTTCAGCTCCCTATTGGTGACCTTGACCTGATTACTAGTCTGAGGGTGATATGGAGTAGCAAGGTGATGATGCACCCCATAGCCTTTTAACACTTTTTCAAGTTTAGTATTGCAAAAGTAGGTTCCTCTATTATTGATAATGATTCTAGGTGCTCCGAATCGAGAAAAAAGTCTCTTCAAGAATTTGACCACAGTTTGATGTCATTAGTAGGCAAAGCTTGGGCTTCAACCCACTTGGACAAATAATCTACAGCAACCAGAATATATCGATTACCATTAGAGCTTGGAAATGGCCTCATGAAATCTATACCCCACACATCAAAGACTTCCCAGAATTGCATCGGATTTTGAGGCATTTCATCACACCGGGATAAACTTCCTGCTCTCTGACAACTATCACAATGAAGAACAAACTGATGCTCATCCTGAAATAATGTCAGCCAATAAAACCCAACAACCAATGCTTTTTCAGTGGTTCTACTTGAAGCATAGTGGCCTCCAATAGGTCCTAAATGACAATGTGCAAGAATATCCCAACCTTTCTCTCGTGAAACACATCTCCATACCACGTGATCAGCATAAATTTGAAAGAGAAAAGGATCCTCCCAAAAGTAATGCTGCTTTAGATCACTGAAAAGTTTCTTCTTTTTCTGGAATGTAAGCCCTTACTTAAGAACTCACTGGGACAAATAATTTGCAAAGTCTACAAACCATGGGGTTTCATTTAATGCCATCTCCTGAATCTTATACAAATGTTCCTCATGGAAAGAATCATTAATTTCCTGATTTGATGATTCTTATTCTTTTTAACCCTCCAATGGTGATAAATGGTTTGCAACTACATTTTTGACACCTCTCATCTTTGATTTCTATATCAAACTCCTGTAAAAGTAGCACCCATCGAATCAACCTCGATTTAGCATTGGCCTTGTTCATGAGACATCATAGTGTTAAGTGATTGGTAAACACAGTGTCTGTAGACAAGATGAGATATGGCCTAAACTTATCGAAAGCAAACACACTTGCTAGTAGCTCTTTTTCTATAGTGTTGTAATTCTCTTGAGCACTTGTAAGAGTTTTACTAGCATAATATATGGGTTGGAAATGCTTGCCTCTCCATTGACCGAGGACGACTTTGATTGCATGGTTACTAGCATCACACATAAGCTCAAAAGGCGTGTTCCTATATGGATTAATCAGAATTGATACTGAATCAATCTCTCTTTTAACACCTTAAACGCCTCCAAACACTCTTTCCCTGAAATCAAAGGGTGTCTTCTTTTTAAGAAGTTTTGTCAACGGTTACGCAATTGATAAGTGCTTATGTTATAGTAACATGAAGTGTTATTATCTTAGAATGAGCATCTCTTTTATCAGATTTTATCACTAAATTGTGTGCATTTGTGTGCTTTTGTGCATTGTAGGTTTGTGGAGATAATTTGAAGAAGAAGAAGAAGAACAAAGTTAGATTGTGTTTGCCGTTGTTGGGGAGTTTTCGGACCAAGCAAGGAACAAGGCACGAGTCTAGACTTGTGAGTGTGTGTTAACCTTCTTTGCAGGGGCACAAGGACAGTCACACTCATAATAATTCTAACTCATGTAGCTTAGGAGAACTTCACCAATAAGGAGATTTGAAGCAATCGGCACGATCTACCATTGATTGTGTGCCCGATTCAATGGCCTTGATGAAAAACGATGAATTAGGAGCATTTTGGCAAAAGTACTGTAGCAAGTTAATGTAGTAAAAACAATGTAGCAAGTTACTGTTCACTGTTTGTTGAAAATCAGCATTGCAGAAATTTCACATATGAGTGTGAAATCCTGATTCAGCTGATTTTAAGCCCCGACTCAACGCTATAAAAGCCCGTTGTGGAGACTTTTTCGACATCTTTTTGCCAATCTTTTCTCCCAACTTCTGGAGTGTTGCGGCTAGGGTTTCGGAGAGGACTTTGTGGAGGATTGAAGCGCGTCATTGGCATCGTCATCGACGTCCGGTGGCCGCACAAGACCATGACCACACCATACGCAAGGGGGTTTTCATCTATGCTTTCAATTTGTATTCCTTTTCATATTTTGATGGATTTGTATAGCTCCATGAGGAGCTAAACCCCTTGTGGGTATTCAGACTTGTAAACTCTAGGATTATTATGTTTCTTTGACATTGTTATTATGCTTTTATATTATTGATGAATAAAATTGAGTTTCAATCTTAATTGCATCTTGTAATTGTTTTCCCTTAGCTGTGACACTAGGGTTGAGAACAATCTAGGTTATCCTTTGGAGGTGTGACAGCTCCTTGATAAGTGCTTGTGTTATAGTACCGCGAAGCGTTATTATCTTACAATGAGTATATATTTTATCAGTTTTTATCACTAAATGGTGTGTATTTGTGTACTCTTGTGCATTGAAGGGTTATGGAGCTAAATTGGAGAAGAAGAACGAAATTAGGTCGTGTTCGCCGATGTTGGGAAGTTTTCGGACCAAGTAAGGAACAAGGCACGAGCTTGACTTGTGAGTGTGTGCCAACCTCCTTTGGAGGGGCACAAAGGTAGTCACATTCACAACAAGTCTAACTCGTGTAGCTTAGAAGAACTTCACAAAGAAGGAGACTTGAAGTAATCGGCACGACTTACCATTATTTGTGTGCCCAACCAATGGCCTCAATGAAGAACAACAGATTCGGGAGCATTTCGGCAAGTACTGTAGCAGCACTGTAGCAAGCTACTGTTCAATTTCTGCCGAAAATCAGGGTTTTAGAGAATTTACACGGGCGTGTGGAAATTCCACACGGCCGTGTGAATCGATTTTTCAGCTAGACAGAAACTTCACACGGTCGTGTGGAAATTCCACATGACCGTGTGAATCGATTTTTCAGCCAGACAGAAACTTCACAAGGGCGTGTGGAAATTCCACACGGCCGTGTGAAGCCCCCGATAAGTCCGATTTTAAAGCCGCGATTCAACATTATAAAAGGGGATTTTGGAGACCTTTTGGGATATCTTTTGACCTATCTTTCTCCTCAACTTGGGGAGTGCGTCTAGGGTTTTGGAGAGGATTTCGTGGAGGTTTAGCGCGTGTCATCGGCATCGTTATCGACGTTCGACGGCCGCACGAGACCACGGCCACACCATATACAAGGGGGTTTTCATCAATGTCTTTGATTTGTACTTTCTTTTCTATTTTGATGAACATGTATAGCTCCATGAGGAACTAAACCCCTTGAGGGTATTCGGACTTGTAAACTCTAGGGTTTTTATGTTTCTTTGACATTGTTATTATGCTTTTCCATTATTGATGAATAAAAATTGAGTTTCAATCTTAATTTCATCTTGCAAATATTTTATCTTAGATGTGACACTAGGATTGAGAATAATTTAGGTTACCCTTTGGAGGTGTGACAACTCCTTTAGGGTTAGACTACTTAAGATTTAAGAGGGTTGAGAGGGAGAGTTGTGAGGTAGCGATGTACCCCTTTCCCCTTCGATGTGGTTTCTCCCTACCTCCATTTCCTTGATTTCATAGCGGTCGAAATAGAGTGAAGTGCTACGCAGATAAACTCCTCTAGGGCTTAGTTACGCAAGTAACAGAGTGAAGGGTTGAAGTGAATCCTACGCGCTGGGGCTTAATCTAGACTAGGGTTCTTCCACTTGGACCAAAGGGTTAGAACTACACATAGGAACAGGTTTTACCACTAGGAATCCCTAGAGCTTAAAGCAATCCCATGTAGTGTGAGGTTTAGGTAGATATACTCCCCTGGGGCTTAGTCGTGCGAGCGACAGAGTGAAGGGTGACGTGAATCCTAATACCGGGGCATAATGATGGGGTTAATCACGGTTGTCCTTAGGTTTGGGACCGTGAGTCTAAGGATTTCCTCGACTCAATTAACATCAATAGGAAAGTATAATAGCATAGTCTTGCACTACAAGCATAGATCCTAGAGGTAGCTTGTCCGGATACCCTATTTCATTCATTGCTAGTCCTCTCTATTCTCTTTTACTTGCACTTTCTGATCTTCCATCTTTCTATTTAATTTCTTGTCTTTTATTCTGTTTGTTTCTACATTCACTCATTGATCCAGATATTGCTTTTCCATACACCGCATAGCTTAATTAGTGAAATCTCGTATTCTAAATCCCTATTCCCTGTGGATTCGACTACCCTCTCACCAGGGTAAATTTTATTACTTCGACAAACCCGTGCACTTGCGGGATACACGCAAAGGGTTGTGTCACTCCTATAGGGTTAGACTACTTAGGATTGGAGAGGGTTGAGAGGGTGAATTGTGATGTAGTAAAATGTCCCTTTTTCCCTCCGGTGTGATTCTTCCTACCTCCGTGTTCCATGATTTCTTAGCGGTCGAGATAGAGTGAAGTTGATAAGTGATCGTGTTATAGTAATGCGAAGGGTTATTATCTTGCAATGAGCATTAATTTAATCAGATTTTATCACTAAAAATTGTGCATTTGTTTACTTTTGTGCATTGTAGGGTTGTGAAGATAAAGTGAAGGAAAGGAACGAAGTTAGATCGTGTTCGCCATTGTTGGGAAGATTCTCGGACTAAGCAAGAAGCACGGCATGAGTATAGACTTGTGAGTGTGTGCCAATCTCCTTTGGAGGGGCACAAAGGCAGTCACATTCACACTAAGTCTAGCTCGTGCTAACAAGGAGAACTTCAGTAAATTAGGAGATTTGAAGCAATTCACACGATCTACCATTGATTGTGTGCCCAATTCAATGGCCTCGATGAAGAACGACGAATTCGGGAGCGTTTCGGCAAGCTACTGCAGCAAAATACTGTAGCAAGCTACTGTTCATTTTCGGCCGAAATTCAGAAAACCAGAAAGTTCACACGGGCGTATGGAAATTCCACATGGCGGTGTGAAATCCCGATAAGTTCAAATTTCAGCCGTGACTCAACATTATAAAAGCCTATTTTGGAGACTATTTTGGGGATCTTTTGGCTTTTCTTTGCCCTAACTTCTAGAGAGGAACGACGAGGGTTTAGAGAGGACTTCATGGAGGTTTTAATCTAGTCATCGGCGTCGACATCAATGTCTGACGTCGGCACAAGACCACGGCCACATCGCACACAAGGGGGTTTTCATCTATACATTCAATTTGTGTTCTTATTATTATTTTGATGGATTTGTATAGCTCCATGAGGAGCTAAACCCCTTGTGGGTATTCGGACTTGTAAACCCTAGGATTATTATGTTTATTTGACATTGCTATTATGCTTTTCCGTAATTGATGAATAAAATTGAGTTTCAATCTTAATTTCTCTTATTTTATTATTGTTTTCCCTTAGCCGTGACACTAGGGTTGAGAACAATCTAGGTTATCCTTTGGAGGTGTGACAACTACTATAGGATTAGACTACTTAGGGTTGAAGAGGGTTGAGAGGGTGAGTCGTGAGGTAGCGGAACGTCCCCTTTTCCCCTCCGATGTGATTCTCCCTACCTCCATGTTCCATGATTTATTCGCGGTCGAGATAGAGTTAGATGCTAGGAGATAAACTCCCCTAGGGCTTTATTGTACAAATACCAAGGTATAGGGTTGAAGTGAATCTTAGTGTCGGGACTTAATTTAGATTAGGGTTCTCTCACCTGGACCAAAGGGTTAGAACTACACATAGGAACAGGGTTAATCACTAGGAGTCCCTAGAACTTAAAGCGATTCCACACATTGTGAGGCTTAGGAACAGGGTTAATCACTAGGGTTAATTTCTTGTATTTTATTCTGTTTGCTTCTACATTCACTCATTGATCCAGATATTGCTTTTCCACACACTGCATAGCTTAATTAGTGAAATCTCGTATTCTAAATCCCTATTCCCTGTGGATTCGACTACCCTCTCACCAGGGTAAATTTTATTACTTCGACAAACCCGTGCACTTGCGGGATACACGCAAGGGGTCGTGTCAAGTTTTTGGCGCCATTGCCGGGGAATAGGCGTTTTAGATATTTGTTTTTCACTATTTTAGCTATTCACTTCGCATTCTATTTCATATTTTCTTTATCTATCATTGTTCTTATTTTTCTTTTCTTGGTTTTTGGTTACAGGTTATGACCCATGGGAACCCTTCGATTCTTGTTGAAGGAGACCCTGACATTGGACGAAGAACACATCGCATGGGAAAGGAACCTGTGCAAGAAGCTTCAAATCAAGCCGATATTGAGACAGAAGGGTCAGAAACAATGGCAGAACAGAATGAACAACGGGCATTGTCCGATTTTGCTAGACCCGCAGTCATGGGGACCCAATCGAGCATTGTGAGGCCCCCAATCACGGCAATGAATTTTGAGTTGAAGCCGTTATTCATACAGATGTTGCAACAGTCCGCACAATTTAATGAGTTGGCCGATGAAGATCCCAACAGTCATATTGAGAATTTCCTCGAAGTGTGTGACATGTTGAAGATTAATGGAGTAACGGACGACGCAATTCGTTTGAGAGCCTTCCCATTTTCATTGAAGGGAAAAGCAAGACATTGGCTTTATTCATTACCGAGAGCATCCATCACTACGTGGGAGGAGATGGCCGAGGCATTCTTGGCTAGATACTTTCCGCCGGGAAAATCTGCAAGGCTCCGGAATGAAATATCATCCTTCGTGCAAATGGAATTGGAGTCTCTATTCGAGACATGGGATATGTTCAAGGAGCTCCTTCGCAAGTGCCCGCAACATGGATTTCCCGAGTGGATGATCATTCACACCTTCTACAACGGGTTAAATCCGAGTACCAAGTAACTCTTAGATGCATTGTCTTGCACTAGAAGCATAAGTCCTAGGGTAGCTTATCCGGGTACCCAACTTTACTCATCGATTGTCTTTCTCTATTTACTCCTACTTGCACTCTCTTACCTTCCATATTTCTATTTTATTTCTTGTTTCTTTATAATTGCTTTCACACTCACTCATTGATTCTCTTCACACTCACCGTACATCGCTTAGCTAAATAGTGAAATATCGTGTCTTAAATCCCTATTCCCTGTGGATACGACTACCCACTCACCAGGATAATATTATTACTTTGACAAGCCCGTACACTTGCGGGATACACGCAAGGGGTCATGTCAGCAATCTTTGAAAAATCCTTAATGAACCGTCGATAGAATCCAGCTTGGCCTAAAAAACTGCGGATCCCCTTCACATTTGTTGGCGGAGGAAGCTTCTCTATTACTTTAATATTTGCCTTGTCTACTTCCAACCCTTTCTTAGTAAATTTAATGCCCGAGAACAATGCCTTCTTGAACCATGAAATGACATTTCTTCCAGTTCAAAACTAGATTCGTCTCTTCACATCTCATAAAGACTTTGATAAGTGTCTAAATGTACATATTTTATACACTTAGCATGTATTTTATTGAGTGCTGATGCCTGTTTTAGGCTTAATTGAGTATTGTTTGCTTTGTAGGGCATGGAGAGGCCACAGAGAACACGAGAGTATGATTATGGTGTAAAAGAGAAGAAAACCAGGTTATAGTACTGTAGCGTATTTACTGTAGCCATAGTAATGTAGCAGATTACTGCAGTTGGAATACTGTAGTAATTTCACTGTAGCAGATGCAGCAGCACCCGGAGGATTTTCAGGATAGAGAGTTTGGCCTAGTCCATGTGGCCTCCATATAGGATGTATGTAAAAGGAGATCCCAAGATAAGGATACACTAAACACTAGTCTATTCTTATAGGTCGGAGGGCTACCGACATCCAATTTCTCGGTATGCCAATACAAGCATCCCCTTTTAGTTCATTAATGATCTAATACATGTGAGTAGGTCACATCAATGTGTATAACTCAAGAAAGAACTACAGATTTCTCCATAGAGTAGTTCTAGGAATGAAACACAATTAATTAAAACGAAAACCTAGAAAAACAGTAAAATCTTGGGTTGCCTCCCAAGAAGTGCTTGTTTAACGCCACTTAGCTTGACGTACTTGGCCTTACCTCACGGGGTTGAAGAAAGAAAATTTCCTTATCATTGTTACAAACTTTGCTGCCAAAGTATGGCTTTAGCCGATGCCCGTTTACTTTGAATGTACCCTTTCTCGGATGAGTGATCACAATTGCCTATGAGGTGATACTTGAGTAACCGTGTATGGGCCAAACCATCTAGACTTTAGTTTTTCAGGAAAGATTTGCAACCGTGAATTGAATAGCAACACTTGGTCACCCACTTTGAACTCCTTGGGTAACTTGATATGCTTGTCATGCCACTTTCGAATATTTTCTTTGTAAATTATAGCATTCTCATATGCCTTCAATCTCCATTCATCGAGCTCATTAAGATGAAGCAATCTTTGTTCACCAGCTTTTGTCAAATCGAAATTCATTGCCTTGATTACCTAATACGCTTTGTGTTCAAGCTCCACAGGTAGGTGACATGACTTTCAATAGACCAAATTATATGGAGTAGTGATAAGTGTCTAAATGTATGTATTCTAGTATACTTATTCTTTACACTTTGCATGTATTTTCTCACGTTTTATGCCCATTTTTATGCTTAGTCGAGTCATATTTGCTTTGTAGGGTAGGTAGAAGCCGTGGAGATCATGAAAACATAATTTAGGAAGAAAAAAGAAGAAAACCAGGTCATGGCACTGTAGCATATTTATTGTAGATGGAGTACTGTAGCAGTCACTTAAGCACCTGGGGGGGGAGGGGGCCGTCTTCGGGCAGGAAATTCCAGAGAGTTCTGCCTAAGTCTCACGACCCCGTCAACTACCCCGTGAGGAAATTCTAGAGAGTTTTGCCTAGGCTTCAATCCCATGTTAACTACCCAGTTAAGCCTTCACTCTCCCATTAACTACCCCGTGAGGCTCAGGATTTGGGGTTTTCTTTGACCTAATCTGCATCCATACGACCTCCCATATGTCCCGTATGCTTCGGGGTATAAATGGGGACTTCTAGGGCTTTTAAAGGGGACCTTTGGCCAACACATTGAAGGGGAGAACGAAAAAATCTTTTGGAAGATGATGATTTTGAGCCAAAGAAGGAGGCAAGAGCATCATCAACAATGGGAGAGGCTTCACCATCAAGGGAGCGAGGTTCCAAGCCAAGGGGAAGCGTCATTTGGCAATCTCTTGGACGGGGGAAAGCGTTATTCGGCTGGACCTTCACCTTCTCCTTCATCATTTCATCTAGGGAGTGTCATTTATGAGTTTTTTTTGTGTGATTTGCTTTACTTTGTCATTATTGTTTGTTTGATGGCACACTAGACCCCCAAGGCCACCGGAAGTTGGTGAACCTTGGGGGTTCATCGTGTATTTTGGATGATTTGCACTTAATTATATGTTTGGGTTGATTTATGATTTAGTTCATTGTGTTTCCTATCTAGAACTACTTGAAGGAGAAATCCGTAGTTCTTTCTTGAGTTGTACACGTAGACGTGACCTACTCACGTGTATTAGATCTTTGATGAACTAAAAGGGGTTTCTTGTATTGGTATGCCGAGAAATTGGATATCAATAGCCCTCCAATCTTTAAGGGTAAACTAGGGTTTAGGGTACCCTTATGCTGGGATCTCCTTGTACTTAATGCAATCATAGGAATACCGGTTAGGAAGAAATTCCAATTGGTATTTGTATGGGATTAGGGTTCAATCGCCGAGAAATTGGGGTTGATCTAATCTTGAGATCCTTCGGTCTAAATCACCCAAGCTACCTTTTTATTGTTTATCCATATATCATGATGACCCCTCAAGGATATCCATATCCGTAGGCCTTCACACATCACTATAGCGCTTGCAACCATTTTGTTCGACCTTAAATTTGTTTATTCATACCGTACTTGTTTCATTGCTTTAATTAGAGTACCACAATCATGCTTGAGATGTTAGGTTAGATAGTAAGTGATGGAGGAGTAATAGTAGATCCTTAACCCCGTGGAATACGATCCTCGCGCCGTTGCACGAGGTATTACTTGGCGACCCCGTACACTTGCCAGATTCACATCAAGTTTTTGGCGCTGTTGCCGGGGAATCACTTATGGAATTCTAGGAAATTTCTTGCTTATTGCTCTAGCCATTTATTTATTATCTCTTTTCTTTTCTTTTGTTTTCATTTCTTTTGAGCTTAACTTGTTCTTTCTTTCTTGAGCTTGCAAGGTACCGTGTATGACACGTTGAAATCTGGCAAACTTAATTGAGCTGGATAGTGAAATTGAGAGGACCATGCATCGTAGAAGAAGAGAAATTGGTGAAAGCTCAACTGAGCAAAACATTTTGGTTGAGGATTTATCATCATCTGTCATGGCCGAGGAGAGATGAACGTTGTCCGAATATGAAAGACCACAATTTACTGGTGAAGAATTCAGTGTCCAAGCACCTACCATTGCAACCAATAATTTTGAAGTCAAGGTAAGCATAATTGGCATGGTCCAGAATTCAGTTCAGTTTAATGGTCTTGCAAATGAAGATGCACATGATGACCTTGCCCGTTTCCTCCAAATTTGCTCTACATTGAAGATAAATGGGGTAATGGATGATGCTATCTGGTTGTGACTTTTCCCATTTAGTCTTAGGGATGCGGCGTACCGATGGCTCACATCTCTACCACCGGGTTCAATCAAGACATGGAAAGACATGGTCGAGAAATTTCTTGGAAGATACTTTCCTCCTAGTAAAGTGGCAAAATTGAGGCAAGAAATTTCAGCTTTTAATCAAGGAGAGTCCGAGAGTTTATTTGAAGCTTATGAGAGATTCAAGGACCTTCTTTCGAAGATGCCCTCATCATGGGTTTGCTTCATGGATGCGGGTACAAATCATCTACAATGGGCTGAATTATGCCACCCACCAACTCATTGACACCGCGGCGGGTGGATCACTTAGCAACAAGTACCCCAATGAGGCCGAGCAACTACTTGAGTCCATGGCAAGCAATGAATCTCATTGGGCCTCGAGAGCAACACCACAAAAGGGGGTCGAGATATATGAAGTCAATGCCAACGATGCTCTTGCTGCGAAGGTTGATTTATTGTCTAGGAAGCTAGACACACTCATGGGTAGCAGTTCAAAGTCTGAAACAGTGATGAGTTGCAGCACTTATGGTGGTGGACATGGGGCCACCCAATATCCTATTACTAGCTTCTCCGTCGCGCCCATCGAGACCGTTGATTACATTGGGGGCCCAAGGCCGCAAGGAAATCCGTACAGTTTTACCTACAATCCGGGGTGGAAGTATGATAAACGCCTAAATATACATATTCTATACATATTCGAGCGTATGTATTATGTATTTTTAAATGAGTTGACACTCATTTTTGGTCTAAATTGGTTTCTTTCGTGTTATAGGTACCAATGAGGCCCTAGTGAGCTCAATGACAGAATTGGAGAAGAAATTAGCATCGAAAACACTGTTTCTGATTCAGGGCACTGTAGCGATAATGTAGCAACCACTGTAGCATGAAGACTTGAAGAAATGGCGTGGTCTGGAAGTTCATGCGGGCGCATTGAAGACCGCATGGAGTACTGTAGAAGTTCCTGTAGCAACTTACACGATTTTTGGGATTTCTCGGAATTCTTCTCTGCCCGCATGCGGACCGCATGCGAGGCCGCATGGCGCCCTGGAATAGGTTTTTAAGGACTTTTTGAAGCAATTTGAAGGGGAGAACCCTAGGTCTTTGGAGAGCTTCACTTCACCACCTTGATTTGAAAGTTTAAGGCCAGGTTTTGGAGGAGATTCTTGAGGAGAGGACGATGGGGAGAGCATGACATGACGAGTCCACACCTTTGATCCATATTTGAGAGGAAGATCGACGAAGGAAGCCACTCCTTGGGTGGCGTCCTTGGAAGCGTCATTTGGCCTTGATCTTTGTAGGGAGTGTTCTCATTATGTTATTTGGTTATTTTATGTATTTTCTTGCTTATTTTGTGATCATGAGTAACTAAACCCCAAGGTCACCGGATGTAGATGAACCTTGGGGGTGAACTTATATTGTTTGGATGCTTGACTTAGTATTTGCATTGGTTTTGGTTTGTGATCCATGTTTGGTGTTTCTTGAATGCCTTGGTATGTATGAGAACTCTATGTATAAATTCCTAGAAAATACTAGGTTGCATGACCATTGCCTTAGTATTAGGCTCACCAAGCTTAGAAGGGATACATGTACGAATACACCATGACCATCGGGTATTTGTACCCCTCCATTTGTTAGGGTTGTCCTTGATTGTGTTTCAACCCTAGATTGAGAATCCACTACCCCCATTGCGATCATAGGAGGATTTGGGCGGAAGTAATTCCGTATTCCAATACTCATACTGGATTAGGGACCAAACACCGTGATCATCGGGTTGGTCTAATTTAGGGGTTCTCGGTCCAAACCACCCAAGTGCATGCTAGTTAGGGCATCCTTAGCACTTTAGTAGCCCCCGAGGGAATCCTCATCCGTGACCATTTCCTTGCCTTGATTTCCCTCCGTATTTGTATTTGCTATTTACATGCTCTTTACATCCGTAGATTATTTGTAGTTCTCTCTATCAAGTGATTGCTAAGGTTAGACAACATTGTGATAAGGAAGTAAGAATAAATTCTTAGGCCCTTGGGAATACGACCCCCTTATGCTCGCGCGAGGGGTATTACTTGGCGACCCCGTGTACTTGCGGGTTAGCAAACAAATCGCAACCAAAGTACCACCCTAACTTCTCATGGAATCAAGGGCAACAACAAAAGGTTGGTCCCCCTCAGAACCCTCAAGTACAACCACCTTTGCAACAGAAGAGGTTTACCACTAAAGATGTACTCGCTAAGTTCATAATAGGCACCGAATCGAGATTTAACAACGTGAATTCTTAGCTCAATGATTTTGGGTCCATCCTAAGAAATCTTCAAGCCTCAGTGCAATCACTTGAACATCATGTGGGGAAACTTGCCAAGGCAAATTCAGAACGACCTTCAGGAAGTCTTCCTAGTAACACCGAAAAGAATCCAAGGGAGCACTTGAAGGTCATTGCCCTTAGAAGTGGAAAGCAAGTGGAGACAAGGGTCAAAATTGACCCAAGTGATAAGGAAACCGGGATAGCCATTGTGGAAGATCCCAAATCTTCTGAAAAAGTTGTTGGGAAGGGTGATTGAGAAGGAAACAACAAAACTCATCCTCGGGGACGATCAAAACCACCGGAGTACAAGCCTCAAATTCCTTATCCGACTAGGTTGAAGCAAGACAAGGAGGATGTTCAATTTAGAAAATTCATCAACATCTTCAAACAACTCCACATCAACATCCCGATAGCTGAAGCTTTGACTCAAATGCCCAAATATGCGAAGTTTCTGAAGGAACTCCTCACCAATAAAAGAAAATTAGAAGAGGAAGGCACTGTGGCACTCTCAGGAAATTGTTCGGCTATTCTAGAAAAGAAGCTCCCACAAAAATTGAAAGATCCGGGAAGTTTCATAATTCCATGTGTGCTTGAAGGAGGAGTTCAAGAAAATGCACTAGCGGATTCGGGGGCTAGCATTAACGTCATGCTCTACACCATGTATTTGAAGCTTGGTTTGGATGAGATTAGACCCATGAGGACGACTTTACAATTGGAGGATCGATCAACAAGAAGGCCTCATGGGATTGTGGAGGACGTGATTGTTCGAGTTGACAAATTGGCCTTTCCTGTGGATTTTGTCATCATGGACATTGATGAAGATGTGGAGACACCGTTAATTCTTGGTCGGCCATTCTTAAGTACCTCAGGTGCCCTAATGGACCTCAAAGAAGGAAAATTGACACTAAGGGTCGGAGAGGAAGAAGCAGTGTACATGTTGCCGGCGGCCATGAAACACTCTCTTGACTATGATGACAAATTTTATTTTATTGATGAAACTGACCTTTAGATTTCTAAATGTGTGCAGGAGGTATTGTCATTGAATCCCTTGGACGAGTATTTGGAGGAGCTAGGGGATGCAGTACAAGAAGAACTTTGCCCTTCCCCTCCAAGTGACAATTTGGAGCAACTAAAAGAGAAGGTGATATGCACTAATTCCAAGGAAAAAGAACAAAAAGAATCAATGTTGCAAAAAATTTGGAGGGAGGTACGGAGGAAGAGAAAGAAAGGTACCAACCCCCGCCGTTCAAAATCTCATGGAGGGAAGGTAAAATTCGAACCCCTCTTTGCTCATGAAAAAGTTGATGTCTATTCTTTGATGTCGTTGAACTTGCCGGGAAACAATGTTGCTTCAAGCTTGATCGGGGGCAATTTCAAGCTTTTTGAACCCCCGTGAGGTAAGGAAGAAGGTACATGATGTTAAACAAGCGCTTCTTGTGAGGCAACCCAAGCATTCGGGGGTCTTTAGTTCATTTTTCGTATTCTAGGTGTTCATTTTGTTGTTTTAGCTGTTATTTTCTTCACTAGTTTTGCAATTGAATAAGTCCATGTTCACAATTTTCTTGTCGTCTTGAGTGTGGTTTAATCATTTTATTTGTTGAGTATTGCTTGTTTATGTCGTCATTTCGTGCATTAGATCAAGTTTTTTTTCATATTTCTTTCAAGTTGGAGGTGTTCTAAAACATTTCAATGCCTTACCAAGCCATTTGGAGAAGCAATTTTTGAGTTTTGAATGATTTCCAGCTCCTCACGGCCTCAAGGGGCCATGAGGTGGGCCGTCTACCCCTTAGTCGAGACATTGGCCTAGGGCATACGGCCCTCCTCACGGCCAACTTGGGGGCCGTCTGCCCCTTGGCCGGACCCATGGCCTAGGGCATACGGCCCCTTGATGAGTGCTCGTGTTGTAATGATGCGAAGCATTATTATTTTGCAATAAGCATTAATTTAATCAGATTTTATCACTAAATAGTGTGCATTTGTTTACTTTTGCGCATTGTAGGTTTATGGAGCTAATTTGGAGAATAGGAACGAAATTAGATCGTGTTCGCCGTTGTTGGGGAGTTTTCGGACCAAATAAGGACAAGGCACAAGCCTGGACTTGTGAGTGTGTGCCAACCTCCTTTTGGAGGGGCATAAAGGCAGTTACATTCACAACAAGTCCGACTTGTGTAGCTTAGGAGAACTCTACCAAAAAGAAGACTTGAAGCAATCGACACGATCTACCATTGATTGTGTGCCCAATTCAATGGCCTCGGTGAAGAACAACGTATTCGGAAGCATTTCGGCAAGTACTGTAGCAGCATTGCAGCTTTGCTACTGTAGCAAGTTACTGTGCATTTTCTGCTGAAGATCGGGAGTCCAGAGAGTTGACACGGTCGTGTGAAATATTTTCCAGCAAGCCAGAGACTTCACACGGACGTGTGGAAATTCCACACGGCCGTGTGAAGTAATTTTTCAGGAAAGACAGAAGCTTCACACAGGCGTGTGGAAATTCCACACGGCCGTGTGAAGCCTCGATAAGTTCAAAATTAAAGCCACACTCAGCCTAATGAAAGCCCGATTTGGAGACTTTTTGGGTATCTTTTGACATATCTTTCTTCTCAACTTCTGGAGGGCGCGGCTAGGGTTTCGGAGAGGATTTTGTGGAGGATTGGAGCGCGCCATCGGCATCGTCACCGATGTTCGACGGCCGCACAAGACCACGGCCACACCATACGCGAGGGGGTTTTCATTGATGTCTTTAGTTTGTGCTTTCTTTCATAAATTGATGAACATGTATAGCTCCATGAGGAGCTAAACCCCTCGTGGGTATTCGGACTTGTAAAACTCTAGGATAATTATGTTTCTATGACAATGTTATTATGCTTTTCCAATTTTGATGAATAAATTCTAGTTTTGATTTTAATTATATTTTGCTATTGTTTTCTCTTAGCTGTGACACTAAGGATTGAGAACAATCTAGGTTATCCTTTGGAGGTGTGACAACTCCTATATGATTAGACTACTTAAAATTGAAGAGGGTTGAGAGGGAGAGTTGTGAGGTAGCACCGTACCCCTTTCCCTTCCGATGTGATTTCTCCCTACCTCCGATTCCTTGATTTATTAGCGGTCGAAATAGAGTGAAGTGCTAGGTAGACATACTCCCCCAAGGTTTTGGGGTGACGTGAATCCTATGCACTGGGGCTTAATTTAGACTAGGGTTCTTCCACCTGGACCTAAGGGTTAGAACTACTACACATAGGAACAGGTTTTATCACTAGGAGTCCCTAGAACTTAAAGTAATTCCACGTAGTGTTAGGCTTAGGTAGAAATACTCCCCTGGGGCTTAGTTGAGCAATCAACAGAGTGAAGGGTTGAAGTGAATCCTATTGCCGGGACATAGTGCTAGGGTTAGTCATGGTTGACCTTAGGTTTGGGACCGTGTGTTTAAGGATTTTCCTCGACTCAATTAACATCAATAGGAAAGTATAATAGCATAGTCTTGCACTAGAAGCATAAGTCCTAGAGGTAACTTGTCCGGATACCCTATTTTCATTCATTGCTAGTCTCTCTCTTTTACTCTTTACTTGCACTTTTCTTTCTTTCATCTTTCTATTCATTTCCCTTGCTTTTATTCTAATTTCCATAAATCCACTTATCACTCTGATTATCGTTTTCTCATATATCGTACGACTGAATAGCAATTTCTCGTATTTTTAATCCCTATTCCCTGTGGATTCGACTACCCACTCACCGGGGTAATTTTATTACTTCGATAAGGCCGTGCATTTGCGGTACACACGCAAAAGGTCGTGTCACCCCTCCTCACCGCCGTGAGAAGGGCCGTGAGGCACGGGTTATGACCCCCCGTTTCTCCCTTTTTTCACTTCTTCTTCTTCTTCATTCCCTCTTCCAAACACTAATTTTTTCTCCTTTTTTCTTTCTCATCTCTTGGCCGAATCTTCTCATTTTTGTTCCTAAATCACCTCCTAGACACTTTGAGACTTTGATCTAGTGTTTTTCCAAGGTTTTTAAGCAAGTTTCATCAAGGTTTCATCAGTAAGCTCTTTGATGTCCTAATTCTTTCTTTTTCATTTTTCATTGTTCCTTTGAGCTTCTTCGTGGATGATTTCAAGTATGTTGCTTGCATTTGATGTTGTGAATGGTGTATGATCAATTCCCATTCAATTTTTGCACAAATATTTGGATTTTTGAAAATGAGGGGAAGTGCTTCATGTTGACTAGTGTCCATACGACCCTTCTCATGGCCGTATGAATACTATTCATATTACATGCTGATTTTTTTCTCTACTTCTTGCATTGTTCTTGGCATTTTATGGTATCTTTTATGACTTACAAGGTTTATACACATTGTAGGGATGCCGAATACCAAGAAACTCGCCTCAAAACATCCAAGGACTTTTACTCAACCCCCCAAAGAACCCCATCTCGCACATGCCCTCCACAAAGCAAGATACGAAGTTTTGAAGACCAAGCCATTTGGCACTCTTTGAAACATTGAGTGGGGAATCTTAGGGACAATTGGTATTGCCGAGCAAGTGAAAGAATTGCTATCACAAAATGGTTGGGAGAACCTTTTCTCCGTTGATGAGCCAACTTTTCGCCAACTCACCTTGGAGGTTCTTAGTACTTTTGAAGCACGCCAAGACCAAAGGGCTATCATCTCTCGAAAACAAGGTGCCATTCACTTTCAAGCCTTTGGGAGGACTTATGATATGAATCATTTGGAGTTCACCAAGTACTTGTGGATTCATGATGAAGACTACACTAGTTCATTACCAGTCAGCCAACTCCACATTGATTTTCCATCTGGCATGAATGCGATGGATTATTGAGCCACCATAGCTCCAAGTGACACCAAGAACACCCAAAAGGCTTCTCGGATTGCGGACCCTATACAGAGATATATTCATGCCTTGATTACTCGTTCCATCGGGGGTCAGCGGGACAGTCCTAGAGTGGTTTCTCAGTCTGATCTACTCATCTTATACGGGATTTTTAAGCAGTATCCTCTCCATATGGGGCACCTTGTGGCCAAGGTTTTCATACATCAGGCGCAGTTCACGTGATTAGGTACCATCTTCATGGGTCCATACATCACTAGATTGATCCGAGGCATGAATTTGTTGGACCGTGCACGTGATATAACCATCGTGGTGGGTGTGACACCCCTTAATGCGGCGATCCTGTTGGCTTCTGGTTTAATAGAGAAGAGAGGCAACCATTACAGGCTCTCCGAACACTCAGTTGCGGGAGAATCCAGTTTGCTAGTGGAGACAGACTTAGAGCCTGAGGATGCTCCCGCTCCTACTTAGGGCACTACACTGCTACCAGATTTTGATACTAGGCTGCGAGTTATGGAGGGTGACATTCTGGCCATTCGTCATAAGCAGGGCGAGATGCGAGGTAAGCTCTTTCAGATCCTAGAGGGACAACGGCAGCTCACAAAGGACTTTCTCCAGTTTACCATTTCCTCTCGTGGTTCATCTTCACAAGCAGCCACCACATCTTGCACCGCCACTCCTGCACCACCCCTCAGTGACGAATAGCTCTTTACTTAAGCATGGACATTTATTTTACTACTTTTGTGTGTTTTGTTATTCTTTTTTTTAGCATGTGCGTTTGTTGGTGTGAATAAGTTGGGAAGGGTTATGCCCTAAACACCATTTTGTCGAACTTTGTGTACTTTTATCTAGCATGTGTGCTTGACTACTCCATAGTGTTTTGTCTTTGCATTTTATTTATGTTTGTGGAATGATGATGCCCCCCTTATGCCTTGTAGAGCATTGAGGAAAGTTTGGTGAGCCTCTCCACATTTTGTGGAAGCCGGACCCGACAAGTATAGCTCGCCGTACAAGTTGTTCGGGTCACACTACACCAGTTGCACAAGATAAACCGGGGAAGTTCGTTTTCTCCCTCCTCTATTGTTTTTATTGCATATATTGCCTTGTTATTCATGATTAGTGTACATTGAGGGCAATGTACAACACTAAGTGCGGGGATGGGTGTATTGCATGTTTTAGGGCCTTTTGTACATGCTAGTGTTATCAATGATGGCTTTGTTCATGATTGTGAGATTCTTTTAGCATGGATTAATGATTGATGTAAGTTACATAATTTTTTGTGCTCTATTGAATCTTGTTTCACCTCTAGTATTGTCTTGTGCACTGATTCTTTTGTTGATGCCCTGGGAATAGCCAACATGACTACTCTAACTCTCTTGTATGCTTAACACACAACTTTGAGTATTTAGTCTTAGAGTGTTAAGTTCTATCCTTCAATGAACTCTTAAGAACTTCTATGTCTAGTTGAGCTAATCCTAGTTTGGTGACTTGTAGAACACTCTAAAGACATGATCTAGGGTGAATGAAAAAAAAAATGAGTCTATGTTAGTATTCCTCTGTTGAGAAGCATGAATGCGTCTATGTGGACTATAATCGAGTAGTTGGGTAACTCTTGTGCCTAACCAGCATGTGCATCCTCCTGAAAGATTTTTGTGCAGTCTACGTTAGTCAGACTCGAAAAAAAATGTGTATATACGTGTGAATAAAAAACCCTAGTGATCTTTTGAGTACCTACTTGGTATTTTAAAAAGAAAATGCGTTCAATCTCAAATTCAGGAGTTAGAAGGATCTTACTTGTTCATGGAGAGAGTACTTAGCATTTTAAGGCCCAGTTTCCTTGTTTGTGGAGTGATTAGCATCTAGAGCTGTACTGATTGAAGTCATTAGGCTAGACTAGATCAGGGCAAATAAGATAAAAGATTCACACACACGGCACTGACATATAAGAGGTGAGACAGGATCTTTCTGTTGCGCTTATTGATTGTAACTCAACATCTAGATATCATTATTTATCGCTTTTAGGATCTCATATTTTTGTAAGTCGGAGATGGCACATTTAGCCACTTATCTTTCTCCTTGTTTTTCATGATTTGTTTGCTTGGGGACAAGCAAACGCTTAGTGTGAGGAAGTTTGATAAGTGTCTAAATGTAGCGTATTTACTGTAGATGGAGTACTGTAGCAGCCACTATAGCACCTTGGGGGGTGTCTTCGAGCAGGAAACTCCAGAGACTTTTGCCTAAGTATCACGGCCCCGTCAACTACCACATGAGGAAATTCCAGAGAGTTTTGCCTAGGCTTCACTCCCTCGTTAACTACCCAGTTAACCCTTCATTCTCCCGTTAACTATCCCGTGAGGCTCAGGATTTGGGGTTTTCTTTGACCTAATCTGCATCCATACGGCCCGTATGCTTCGGGGGTATAAATGGGGACTTCTAGGGCTTTTGAAGGGGATCTTTGGCCCACACATTGAAGGGGAGAACGAAAAAATCTTTTGGAAGATGATGATTTTGAGCCAAAGAAGGAGGCAAGAGCATCATCAACAAGGGGAGAGGCTTCACCATCAAGGGAGCAAGGTTCCAAGCCAAGGGGAAACGTCATTCAGCCGGACCTTCACCTTCTCCTTCATCATTTCATCGAGGGAGTATCATTTATGAGTTTTTTTGTGTGATTTGCTTAATTTTGTCATTATTGTTTGTATGATGGCACACTAGACCCCCAAGGCCACAGGATGTTGGTGAACCTTGGGGGGTTCATCGTGTACTTTGGATGATTTGCACTTAATTATATGTTTGGGTTGATTTATGATTTCGTTCATTGTGTTTCCTGTCTAGAACTACTTGAAGGAGAAATCCGTAGTTCTTTCTTGAGTTGTACACGTAGACGTGACCTACTCGTGTGTATTAGATCTTTGATGAACTAAAAGGGGTTTCTTGTATTAGTGTGCGAAGAAATTGGATATCAATAGCCCTCTGATCTTTAAGGGTAAACTAGGGTTTAGGGTACCCTTATGCTGGGATCTCCTTGTACTTAATGCAATCGTAGGAATACCGGTTAGGAAGAAATTTCAATCGGTATTCATATGGGATTAGGGTTCAATCGCCAAGAAATTGGGGTTGATCTAATCTTGAGATCCTTCGATCTAAATCACCCAAGCTATCTTTTTACTGTACATCCATGTATCATGATGACCCCTCAAGGGGATCCACATCCATAGGCCTTCACACATCACTGTAGCACTTGCAACCATTTTGTTCGACCTTAAATTTGTTTATTCATATTGTACTTGTTTCATTACTTTAATTAGAGTACCACAATCATGCTTGAGATGTTAGGTTAGATAGTAAGTGATGGAGGAGTAATAGTAGATCCTTAACCTTGTGGAATACGATCCTGGCGCCGTTACATGAGGTATTACTTGGCAACCCCGTACACTTGTGGGATTCACATCAAGTAGTTCCTATAGGGGTCTTGTATGCTGTTTGATGAGCCCAGAGTGTATCATCCAAACACTCAGACCAATCTCGCTTCCCTTGCTCTAGCGATTTTGTTAAGATCCTCTTGAGCTCTCTATTTGTGACCTCCACTTGACCACTAGTTTGTGGATGGTAAGGAGTGGCAAGGCGGTGATGTACTCCATATCTCTTCAACACTTTTTCCAACTGGGAGTTACAAAAATGGGTTCCTCGATCACTAATGATAATCCGTGGAGTTCCAAACCGAGTAAACAACCTCTTCAAAAACTTTACCACGGTTCTAGCATCATTAGTCGGCAACGCTTGAGCTTCAACCCATTTAGAGACATAGTCAACTGCAGTAAGATGTATTGGTTCCTATTAGATTTTGGAAATGGCCCCATAAAGTCAATGCCCCAAACATCAAATACCTCACAGAACTGCATAGTATTCAGGGGCATCTGGTCCCACCGAGATAGATTTGCTGTCCTCTGGCAGCTATCACATCGAAGAACAAATTGGTGTGCATCTTGGAAATGAGTTGGCCAATAAAATCCCGCAGGCAAAATCTTCTCTGTAGTTCTACTTGAAGCATAATGGCCTCCAACAGGTCCTAGGTGGCAATGAGTAAGGATATCCCATCCTTCTTCCCTTGATACACATCTCCGAACTACATGGTCTGCACAGATGCGGAAAAGGAACGGATCATCCTAGAAGTAATTCTTCAAATCACTAAAGAATTTCTTCTTTTGTTGGAACGTGAGCCCTTGTTTAAGAACCTTCCTTGATAAGTAATTGGCAAAGTCTGCGAACCATGGAGTATCACTTGATGATGCTGAGTCCTGGATCAAGTACAAGTGCTCCTCTGGGAAAGAATCATTAATCTCCTTGCTTGATAGCTCTTGTTCCACACTTCCCTCTAACCGAAACAAGTTATCCGCCACCACATTTTCAGTCCCTTTCTTGCCCTTTATCTCCATATCAAACTCTTGTAGGAGTAATATCCACCGAATCAATCTTGGTTTAGCATCAGCCTTGTTCATGAGGTAACGGAGAGCTGAATGATCTATAAACACAATGACCCTTGACAAGATGAGATACGGCCTGAACTTGTTGAGGGCGAACACAACTGCTAGTAACTTTTCTCTGTAGTGGTATAATTCTGTTGAGCGCCTATGAGAGTCTTACTAGCATAATATATTAGTTGGAACTGCTTGCCCTTTCTTTACCCCGAAACTGCTCTGATAGCATAGTCGCTTGCATCGCACATAAGCTCGAATGGTTCATTCCAATCCGGTGTGATCAAAATTGGAGCTTGAACTAGCTTCTCTTTTAACACATTAAAAGCTGCCTTACATTTTTCCCCGAAATCAAAAGGAGCACCCTTTTCAAGAAGTTTAGTCAACGGTTGTGTGATTTTCAAAAAATCCTTAATGAACCGCCTGTAGAACCCTGCATGCCCCAAGAAACTTCGAACCCCTTAACATTTGTTGGTGGAGGAAGTTTATCTATGACTTTGATCTTTGCCTTATCTACCTCCATACCCATTCGAGAGATCTTGTGCCCTAGAATGATGCCTTCTTGAACCATGAAGTAGCACTTTTCCCAATTAAGCACAAGGTTTGTCTCTTCACATCTCATCGACACTCTTTCCAAGTTTTTTAAACATATATCAAAGGAGTCACCGAACACCAAATAATCATCTATGAATACCTCCATGATATCCTCCAAAAGGTCATAAAAAATGGTGGTCATACAACGTTGAAATGTTGCTGGTGCGTTGCATAGTCCAAATGGCATTCGTCTGTATTCAAAGGTCCCGTAAGGACAAGTAAATGTTGTCTTCTCTTGATCTTCTAGGGTAATAGGAATCTGAAAATATCCTGACATCCCATCTAGGAAACAATAAAACTAATGCCCGGCCAATCACTCCAACATTTGATCAATAAAAGGCATAGGAAGTGATCTTTTCGGGTTATATCATTCAATCTTCTGTAATCAAGTATACCCTCCATCCCGTGACTGTTCTAGTTGGAATTAGTTCATTCTTTTCATTCTTGATCACTGTCATCCCCCCTTTCTTTGGAACCACTTGCATTAGGCTCACCCAAGCACTATCAGAAATGGGATAAATAATCCCTACATCCAGTAGTTTCACCAACTCTGCCTTGACAACTTCCTTCATGTCCAGATTCAACCTTCTTTGAGGTTGGATTACTGACTTGAAGTTATCCTCCATTAAAATTTTATGAGTGTAAAACGATGGATTTATGCCCTTTAAATCATAAATCTTCCAAGCAATGGCGGATTTATGTTTCTTCAACATGCTCACTAACTTATCTTTCTATTCAGTAGAAAGATTTTATGCTATGATAATGGGAAGCTTCATCTCTTCCGCTAAAAATGCATACTCCAAGTGTGTCGGTAGTGTCTTTAACTCCAAATCAGGTGGTTCTTCAATAGATGGTCACAATCGGCTCTCCTTCAATCTATCAATCTCTTCAAACTGAATTGATTCTTGTTCATTAACATTTTCTGAATTTTCTTCCAATGCCTGACTGATAGAGTGGTCATGGGATCCTTCTGTAACCCCTATCTCACAAGTCTCCTGAGTCAAATCTATAATTTCCATAAAAAAGACTTCCTGCCTTGGTTCTCGATAACATGATTCAAACTGAGTAAGGATCTTCTCTAAACTTTCTTCTACATCACAATTCGAAGAGGATAATGCTGATTGCTTAAATTGATCTAACACACTACCCAGTTCACAACTCGGAACCTGCTCACTATAAGAACAATCAATAGCGGCTTCTTCTTCTACAAAATGGCTGCTAATGGGTTATTCATTCACAATGTAGTTTGTAACTAACTGTACTGTGAACAACTGCATCTTCTATTCTACATTCTTCATCATTCTTGTAATTGTGTCAAATATCTCAGTTGTATCAATCATCCTTCCTGAAGCCGGACAAATCAAAGAAAACAAATAAGAATGATGAAAGAATAAGTAAGTGTGAAATATAGTGTGTGGCTAAAATAGAAAAAAGCAAATGTCTAAAATACGCCTACTCCCCAGCAATGACGCCAAAAACTTTGACAGGGGCACGAAAGTGCACGAGTTGTCTGATAAACATCTAAATGTACGTATTTTATACGTATGCATGTGCATAGTTTTCATATATTGTTAATGAATCGATGCCTTCTTGTGGTCTAAATTGGGTTATTTCGTGTTTCAGGTGCAAAAGATGCTTTGGTGAGCTCAACGACGCGATTTGAGAAGAAATCCACGCCAAAATCGTCATTTTAGGGTCCCGACATTGTAGCAACACTATAGCAGCCTGAAGCACGCACATTTGAAGAAATTTTGTAAGTCTGGAAACCCTCACGGGCAAGCTCACGGCCGTGAGGTCAACCACAAGGAATTCATGGGCAGACAGTACTGTAGCAGTTTCGTAACTTTGCAGATTCTTTCGTCTCACATTACAGGCTACGTCACGGGCCATATATGGACCGTGAGCTCACCAATGAAGAGGCACGAATTCACCCTTTTATGGGATTTGGAGGGTTTCTTTTAGGGTATCTTGTGTCTTTTTCTTGGAGCCTCTCACCACCACCTTTGATCTGAGGAAGAAGAAGCTTTTGGAGGGCAACTTGGTGGAGAATTTGGCGAGGAGAGCAAGGTTTTGGGAAGGATCTATGATCTAGAGCTTACATTTTGAGGTTGAAGACTAGGGAAGCCACCCTTTTGATTGGCGTCTTTGGAACTTCTCCGGCCTTCATTCTTTGAGGGAGTTCTTCTCATGCTTTTGTTGGTTGTTTTCAGGTATTTCTTGTTGTATTTATTGAACATGGGCAACTAAACCCCAAGGTCACCGGATGTAGGTGAACCTTGGGGGTGAACTTGTGACGTTTTGGATGTTTTGTTCTAATTAATGTTTTGTGTCTTGTTTGTGATCCATTGTTTAGTATTTTTACATGCTTGATATGTATGAGAACTCTATGTATCAAAAGACTTAGGAAATGCTAGGTTGCATGATCATTGCCCTAGTGTTAGACTCACCAAACTTGGAAGGGAAACACGTATAAATACACCGTGACCATCGGGTATTTGTACCCCTCCACTCCTAGGGTTAAATACTCCTTTATATCTTAACTCTAGTTTGAGAAAATCACTTCACCCATTGCAATCGTAGTGGTAATCTTGGGTGGTAGACGTACCGTATCCAATACCCGTACCGGATTAGGGGTCAATTGCCGTGACCATCGGGTTGGCCTAGTCTAGGGTTTTCTCTGTCCAATTAGCCACTTGCATGTTAGTCCAATCATCCTACTCACTTTAGTAGCCCCTAAGGGAATCCTCATCCATGGCCACTCTTAACCCTAATTTATCCCGTATCTTGTCCTCGTATGTTTGCATTAGTTATTTATTTGTTTAGTTTCTTTGCATTCTATTCACTCTCTTAAATTGTGTCGATTGAACAACATTGTAAAAGGGAAGTAAGGGTAGCTTCTGGGGCCCCAAGGAATATGACCCCTGTGTCACGCACAGGGTATTACTTGACGACCCTTGCACTTGCGGGATAAGCACTCATCATTGTCGCAGTAATAATAGTACCTCTGTGAGAGGGTAGTCGAATCCACAGGGAGTAGGGATTTAAGACACAAGAGATTGCTATTTAGCTAGTGTGAAGTACGGAAAGTGAGAACAAGATCAATGTGTGAATGCAAGAAAATAAAGAGAAATATGGAAGATAAGAGAGTGCAAGCAAAGACTAAGAGAGAGGAACATTCTATGTGTAAAGTAGGTTATCCGGACAAGCGACCCCTAAGACTAATGTTCTAGTGCAAGACGAAGTATTATGCTCTCCTATTAAAGTTTAATGAGTCATGGACATTCTTAAGCACACGGTCCAAAACTTAAGATCAACCGTGACTAATCCCAACATTATGCCCTGGCATTAGGTTTCACTACGACCCCTAACTCTTGTTGACCTATCAACTAAGTCCCAGGGGAGTCCATCTTCCTAAGTCTCACACTATGTGGAATTGCATTACGTTTTAGGGATTCCAAGTGATAGAACCTGTTCCTAAGTGTAGCTCTAACCCTTTGGTCTAGGTGAAAGAACCCTAGTCATAGTTAAGCCCCAGCACTAGGATTCAGTACAACCCTTCACTCTGTTGCTCGCGCAACTAAGCCCCAGGGGAGTTCATCTCCTAGCACTTCACTCTACTTTGACCGCTAAGAAGTCTTGGAACACGGAGGTAGGGAAAATCACACCGAAGAGGAAAGGGGACATTTCGCTACCTCACAACTCACCCTCTCGACCCTCTCCAATCTCGAGTAGTCTAACCCTATAGGAGTTGTCACACCTCCAAAGGAAAACCTAGATGATTCTCAACCCTAGTGTCACGGCTAAGAGAAAAATCAATACAATAAGCAATCAAGATTGGAACTCAATTAAAAACATCAATTAAGAAAGCATAATAAAAGTCATAGAAACAATGTCATCCTAGGGTTTACAAGTCCGAATACCCACAAGGGGTTTAGTTCTCCATGGAGATATACAAATCCATCAATGTATAAGAATAAACAAGAATTGAAAACGTAGATGAAACCCCCTTGTGTTGCGTGGCGATAGTCTTGTGAGGTCGCTCCATCCTCTCCACCAAGCTCCTCATCAAGTCTAGGGCACACCTCACCGGATCGGTGTCGACGAAAGCTCCCCCAATAACTATCTTACGACGGGCTTCGATGTCGATGCCGAGAACTCGCTCCAATCCTCCACAAAGTCCTCTCCAAACCTTAGTCGCGACCCTCCAGAAGATAGGCGAAAAAGATCCCGAAAAAGTCTCAAAAAGTCCTTTAAATAGTGCTGAGTTGAGGCTGTAAATCGGCAGAAATTAGGCATCCACATGGCCGTGTGGAATTTCCACACGCCTGTGTGGATTTTCTGGAATTCAGTTTTCTGGCGCTCAGTGAACAGTAAACTGCTACAGTACTTGCGCATCAAATGTTCCCGATTTCATCGTTCTTCATTGAGGCCATTGAATTGGGCACACAATCAATGGTAGATCATGTCGATTGCTTCTTTTCTCCTAATTGGCGAAGTTCTTCTATGCTACATGGGTTAGACTTTTGTGAATGTGACTGCTTTTGTGCCCCTCTAAAGGAGGTTGGCACACACCCACAAGTCTAAACTCATGCCTTGTTCCTTGTTTGGTCTAAGAACTCCCCAACAACGGCGAACATGACCTAATTTTGCTCTTTCTTCTCCAAATTGGCTCCACAACCCCACATGCACAAAAGAACACAAATGCACACCAATTAATGATAAAATCTAAGAAAAGTAATGCTCAATGTAAGACAATAACACTTCGTATTACTATAACACGAGCACTTATCACCTAGCCGACAAAAAGCCTCAAAAGAATCGGTAAAACAAGCTATTTATAGGCTGGAACAGCGTTTGTCACTTGCCTCCACACGACCGTGTGAGATTCCACGCAGTCACGTGGGCTGCCAGAATTTCCACGCGGTCGCGTGAACAGTATTTCTGCTACAGTACTACTAAAGTAAATTACTGCAATACTCTTTATGAACATGGTCCAAACTCTCTTCTCTTGAGGCCACATAGTTAGGCCCATGTCCATGTGGTGGGTTCTAAGACTTTCCTTCATCAAAATATCATTTGGAAGTTCTCGCTATCTTCAAACAAGAAGGGACATAAGGGTGTGACTGCCTTTATGCCCTTCCAACTCACAAATCGGCTTGAATCCTCTTAGAAGTTGGCACACATCCTCATGTACATGAATCGCTCTTTTGCCTTGACCCTTGTGTTACACAAAAGCCCCCAACAATACGTCTTTATAACCCATCTTTGCTTCTTTTCCTTCCTTCAATGCTTTCACAACCTAATTGCACAAAAAGCCACCAAATAAACGTTATGAGACACAAACCATGGTAAAATGATGCTCAATGTATGTAAAACATATAGAGAAAACATGTCTGCTCAAGCACTTATCACTGCATTTCAAACCAATACCGACGATAGAAATCGTAATTTGGTTATGTGTTTTTCTTGAATGGAGGTGTTGTAAGCTGGAAGTGCTCAAAACAGGACACCGTCGCTAATTCTACCATAGAGTCTGAGTATATAGCTGCATTGGATGCTGCTAAGAAGGCTGTTTGGCTTAAAAGGTTCCTTACCGGGTTAGGAGTTATCCCAAGAATCCTAGATCAAACAAACATCTTTTGTGACAACAACGGGGCCATAGCATATGCCAAGGAGCCCCAGCCACACCAGAAGTCCAAACACATACTCAGGAGATTCCATCTCATTCGGGAGATCGTCGATAAAGGAGGTGAAAGTTTGCAAGATTGCTGGAGAAGGTAATGTCCTTTGACCAGGTAGTTGGCTAGGCCAAAACATGATCGTCATGTTAGTTCTTTTGGTCTTAGAGTTATAACTGATTAGGACTAGTGTTAGTGGGAGATTGTTAGTGTAAGCCTAGCCCTAATACATTGTATGAACTCTTATTATTTGGATAATAATTATGTGGCACCATTTTATCTATTATTATTTTTGTGCATAATTAAAGACAAAACTTCCTTGAATATTGGTTATGCTAAAGTTATCAAATGCGTGATTTTGATAGTAAAACCTTCAAGCATAAAATAGAACAATATTCTAAATGTCCCTAGTCGATTATTTTCATGGAATAAAAATAAATTAAGACTAGTATGTCTTTTGTGAGATGGCCTTGTTTTACGGGCATAGGATATAGGATATTAATCAAAGGACATATATACATGTTAAGGAACAATGTACCTGGAATGATCCGCTCTTGAGAACACTACATGGTTGTAAAGTCATAAGTGTTTTTCTCAAGCAATTTTTGTACTCGAATCCTTCAACCTAAAATCCATATGGATCTAGGATGAATCTTTACATGCTTTGACTTACGCCTAACATCATTCGTAACTGAGTGGCAAGTACGGGTATGTTTAGGCATGTCGCGGTTTATGCTGAGAGACATGAGTGAAGTGCAGGGATTGCCCCTCTCTGTAGAGAGAGTGAATATCACCGGCCACTTGATTAGTAAGACTGAGTAGTGCGTGGCCACACCCAAGTGAAATGATAAGCGTTATCATTTACTTGACCTAGTCAGTTCAGTAAGAGATCAAGAAATTAATTAGCATTAAAATAAGGGTGACTCACTGCATGCCTTGTGCTAATTAAGATATTCAGTGGCAAAAGATTGTATGAGGTTGCAATAGGTTCCGTTAATTCTTGAAATTAACCTTCATTTAATATTGTGTAATCGTATTATCTTGCTAGAGAATAATTATAATTTATGAGCATTAAAATTGTTTAAGCTTATGGCCAATGTTAAATGGACCTACAGGAACGTGCACTAAGAATGCCGGGATCAAGGTTCAGTATTTGTTACTTATTGGACCACCTGTTTAGGGTTTTAGTAAAAAACCTAAATTAGGTGGAGCGAATAGCTTATCCGGTTTGGGTCTTATTAAGTGTTGATCCAATCTAGTCGATTTGATTAATTAAAATGGTTTAATTAATCAAGTAAAGAAGAGATTCCTAATTTGATTAGGAGTGAAGGGTTTTTTCATAAATTAGGGTTTTAGGTTTCCAATATAAATATATGGTCTAACCCTAATATGAGATATATAGAGAAAAATAGAGTGTTTGATAGATTGTCTCTTCAGAAACCCTAGCCGCCACCCACTCTTCTCCCTTGGCCGCCGTTGTCGGATCCTACCGCCGCCATGCCTACAACCCATTTTTCTCTTGAATCTTAGGTGCTTGCTATTCGAACTAAGAAACAAGTGTTGTTTCTTGAGGTACTAGCATACCTGCTTGATTCCTGGAGGCATTCGTGTGTACATGATTATAGAGGGGAGTCACGATTCACAGTCCTTTTCGATTTCGTTGAAACAAGGGTGCGTTTAGAATTGTCATAAAAAAAAGGTATAACTTTTAATTATCTATTTGTTTAGAATTTAATGCTAGTTCTGGCATGAGTTAGGGTTTTATCATGTTTACTTGCCGTTAAAAATTTTGTTATCCTCTGTGTATTGGCATGTATTTTTGCATGATAATTCCCTTGTTTGATGATAAGATCCCAACAGGTACAAGCCCGTGTACTTTTTGACTAATTTTTTAGCATTTCCAGAGAGTTACATGGGCAGGTACATGATTACATGTCCGTGTAATTCTCTATTTGTGTTCTGAGTTTTTCAGAGAGTTACACATTTGCTACAGTACCATTGCTATAGTACTATTGCTGTAATACATTTCTCTAAGTTTTTGCAATGAGTTACACGGGCAAGTACATAGTTGTGTACACACCCATGTAATTCTCTAGCCAAGTATTATGCAAAAAATGTAGAAATGACCCATAAACGACCGTATACTCTCCCTAGATGGAACAAAACACTACAGAGTAGAGATGGGCACGTGCCGGTTAACCGGGCCCGCCGGGCCCGACCCGGCGGGTCAGGGTCGGTTTTTGGCCGGCCCGTAACCGGCCCGTGCAACAATAGTAACCCGCCGGGCCGGGTTGACCCGGCCAGCACGGCGGGTCACGGGTCAGCCGAAAGCAACCCGGACCCGGCCCGTGAGGTTTTTTAACCCGCCGGGCCCGACCCTTTTTTCTTTCTTTTTTGATTTTTTTAATTATTATATTAAAATTAAAAAGTTAAAGTTGTTGATGGGATTCGAACCTTGGTCACTTTATAAAAAAGTTCACCCACTAACCATCCTTTCCAACATTTCTTTTGAGTATAGATATTAAAAAATAAATATAAAATTTGAAAACCGGTTTGGAACCGGGCTTGACCCGATGGGTCAACCCGCCGGGTCACGGGTTGGGGAACCCTAACCCGTCACCGGCCCGTCTACAGTACGGACCTGTTACGGGTCAATGAACCGGCGGGCCGGTTCCGGGCACGGGCCGGGCCGGGCCGGGCCAAAAATCGGCCCGTGCCCCCCTCTACTACAGAGCACACCCAGAAAAAAAATATATAAATCAACAACAACCAAAATTGCTTAATATCACAGAGTCCTCTTCAAAATCACGCATTTCCCTTTTATATTTACCCTAAGTTAATGATCCACGGGGTCCATCAACATCCTGATGGATTGCTCAGGTGTTGTTTTTGAGAACTATACCGGTGTGGTTGGACAATCCAAGGGTCGTGGATGACAATCCACACATAACATAAAGAAGCCCATCATCTCTAGACCTTTCATTAACCATCTAGGCTTTTCCAATCCTCTATGAAATAACGAGATAGAAGTGACTTAACCACCATGGTTTCCAAGTGAAAGGCCATTGAGTTCCATTTGCGAGGAGTCGAGCAAATGTTGGGGCATCCTATAGTATTAAGAATTTGATGAATTTCCTTAGTCAATTGTCAGGCCTGCTAAACACAAATGGTGATCCTTTTATCAATATGTTTGAACATATTTGCATAACTAATGAAGATTTTTTGAATGCTAAAATCTTAGAGTTAGCATTCTATAAAGCTATTAACAAAGCTTTGATCTATGCCCCTAGGTTTGATTCCTAGTGAATATAACCATTGCCTACAAGATAGACATGAGCATTAGAATTAACAATGCAAAAACATGCAACCCATTACCTAGTTCTATTGAAGAGAAGACAACAAAGTAGATATAATAAGACCCTGGGATAGGTTTGTTTAGGGCATAGAAATTCTTCCCGTAGTGAGTTGAGGAAGTATTAGAATATTCCCGAGCATGATCAAAGGCTCTTCTATCTATTCGGTCCTAATAAGGCCGTTTGTTTATAAAAATGTAGTCATACTGAGCCTTCCATATGAACCAAATTCCTACAGCTACAACTGAAGCCATAAACTTATAGATACCATTAGGCACATATGTAAGAAAATTCCCATCAACAAGGTTTCCCATTGGAGGAATTAGCTTACTAACCAGATCACCAATATTAATCCAAAGACTTTGAGTCCTATCGCATTGGTTGAAGACATGGTCAGTAGCATCATCCATGAGGCCACATAAGACACAAGGGACCACAGGACCCAAATTCATGGCATTCAAGAAAGTGTAAGTTTTAACTTTACCATGAATCATAAGCCAACTAAAGAATTTTGCCCTAGGAGCAACTCCTAACTACCAAAGGTTCTTCCACCCAATCCAAGAATTATTGAAATAATTTTTACTATGCATGAAATTATAAACAACAGAGGAAATTTTATTGTTATTTGTTGACGTGAACCCTGACCCAATAATTCATTGTATTAGGATTTACACAACTATGACTGAACAAAGTAGAGTTGAGAACATCACCAAAAGCATTCACAAAAGTATAATTTAACTGGCCATTGTCTTGAAAAAATGAGAGATATTGGAATTGTCCCAATCTAGATTCATATTAATAAAAGTAGGTTTCAAGGCCAAACGAATTTCAAAAATCCAAGGACCATGTAAAATATAAATTTTGTTTGGGTTAATAGAATTGATCCACAAATAAGGATTTATCTCCTTAGTAGCTTTACATAAGACTCTAAAGAACTTGGAACAATGAGGAGGAATTGAATTAAACCAAAATTTGATAGGACCATATTTTTAGGTCAAGATGTCCACCCAAATAGCTTGTTAAGAGTTAAGAAAGCTCAAAACATTTTTTGCCATTAAAGAAAGCTTGACTAAGTGAAGATCTCGCATTCCTAGGCCCCCTCAGTTTTGTCTAGAGTAGTACTGTTCCAATTGGCTAGAGGAATACCGCTACCACCGCCATCTTTAGCCTACAGAAAACCTTATCAAGAACACTATCAGGAATAGGATATACTGACAGGTAATAGATAGGAATGGCCATTAAGACACTATTAATCAACACAAATTTCCCAGCCTTAGAGGGATTTGCCTTTCCCCACCCAATAGCATATTTGTTAACTTTATCAATCATGTATTGAAAGTGGACTAGGACCAGTCTCTTATGGGAGATAAGGATACCCAAGTAAGTAAAAGGGAACTAGCTAATATTAATCCTAAGAATAGAGCTAATACTATTGCCCATCCTCCTGTTGAACAAAGTTTGGAAGTAAACATCTGATTTGGAAATATTAATACTCGACCTAGTTGGGAAAGCATAAATGGTAAGGCATAAATTAATATTTCTAGTAGCTTTCCTAGAGGCCACAGTGATTAAAATTAAGTCGCCAACATACATCAAATGATTGAAATCATAGGCCAACTCTCTGCTAAAACCTATAATCATATTGGTTCAATAGGCATGATAAAGGATGTTAGTCAAATTTCTTTGCAACAATGATAAACAGTTAAGGAGAGATGGGGTCCCTTTGTCTAACACCCTGACACACCCCTTGCGTGTGTACCCCGCAAGTGCACGGGTTGTCGAAGTAATAAAATACCCTGGTGAGTGGGTAGTCGTATCCACAGGGAATAGTGTTCAGAAACAAGTGTTATCTCTATTTAGCTATGATGAGAATTGATGATGAGAAAGAAATATATATGTATAGATAGAAAAGAAAATAAAAGAATATAAAAAGAGCGATATAGGTAGGAGAGGTAATCGATATAAAGATGGGGTATCCGGACAAAGTTCCCCCTAAGACTAATGCTTCTAGTGCAAGACTTGTATCATACCCTCTAATTGATGCTAATTGAGTCGAGGATATCCTTAAACTCACGGTCCCAAATCTAAGGTCAACCGTGACTAACCCCAACACTATATCTCGGCATTAGGATTCACGTCAACCCTTCACTCTGTCGCTCATGGAACTAAGCCCCAGGGGAGTATATCTACCTAAGCCTAACACTACGTGGAATTGCTTTAAGCTCTAGGGATTCCTAGTGATAAAACCTGTTCCTATGTGTAGTAGTTCTAATCCTTTGGTCCAGGTGGAAGAACCCTAGTCTAAATTAAGCCCCAGTGCATAGGATTCACATCACCCCAAAGCCTTGGGGGAGTTCATCTACCTAGCACTTCGCTCTATTTCGACCGCTAATAAATCAAGGAATCGGAGGTAGGGAGAAATCACACCGGAAGGGAAAGGGGTACATCGCTACCTCACAACTCTCCCTCTCAACCCTCTTCAATCTTAAGGAGTCTAACCCTATAGGAGTGTCACACCTCCAAAGGATAACCTAGATTGCTCTCAACCTTAGTGTCACGGCTAAGGGAAAACAATAGCACAAGATAATTAAAATTGAAACTCAATTAAATTCATCAATAAAGAAAGCATAATAAAAGTCATAGAAACAATATCATCCTAGGGTTTACAAGTCCGAATACCCACTAGGGTTTAGCTCTCCATGGAGCAATACAAAATCAATAAAGAGATTAAGAACATATGCATAAAAACCATAAAGAAAACCCCCTTGTAGATCGTATCGATGGTCTTGTGGAGTCGCACGTCTTCTCCAACGAATCCCTTGTCAAGCCTAGGGCACACCTCGCCGAATCGATGCCGACGAAAGCTCCCCCAATAGCTATCTTCCAATAGATGTCGATGCCGATGCCATATAATCGCCTCCAAAGACCTCCAAGAACCTCTCCAAACCCTAGCCGAAAGCCCCCAAAAAATAGGCAGGAGATAGAAGGGGGGGTCCCCAAATAGATCTGAAAACGGGCTATTTATAGGCTGAAATCGGGCTGAAATCGGAGTTCCACACGCTCCTGTGTTAATTCCACACAGCCCTGTGAAAAATCAGAATTTCCACACGCCCGTGTCTTAATTCCACACGGCCTTGTGGAAATGATTTTCGGCAGACTGTGAACACTATTTTTGCTACAGTTGCTACAGTATTTTTTGCTGCGATATTTCTGCTACAGTCACGACAGTGTGGAATTTCCACACGCCCGTGTGAACTCTCTGTAATTCTGAATTTCGGCAGAAAGTGAACAGTAGCTTGCTACAGTACAAATCTACATTGCTTCTACAGTAATTTGTCGAAATGCTCCCGAATTCATCGTTCTTCATCGAAGGCCGTTGAATTGGACACACAATCAACGGTAGATTATGTCGATTACTTCATTTCTCTTCATTGGCGAAGTTCTCCAATGCCACACGAGTTATAGACTTTTGTGAGTGTGACTGCCCTTGTGCCCCTCCAATGGAGGTTGGCACACACCCACAAGTCTAGACTCGTGCCTTGTTCCTTGCTTGGTCCGAGAACTCCTCAACAATGGTGAACATAACCTATTCGTGCTTCTTTTTCTCTAAATCTTCTACACAACCCTATATACACAAAAGAACACAAATACACACATTGTAATGATAAAATCTGATTAAATCAATGCTCATTGCAAGATAATAACACTTCGCATTACTATAACACGGGCACTTATCACACCCCTAGTGGGGTGATCCACTTAGTGGGTTCACTAATGATAATCAAGGAAAAACAGATAGAGGTAAAACAAGCACGAATCCAAGAAATCCAAATACTTGAGAAGCCCATCCTAGCTAGGATGGCAAGAGTAACATTACAGTTAAGTGTATCATACGATTTCTCAATTGCAAACTTAAATAACATCCTAGGGAGGCTAATACAGTCCTAATTAATAGTATGAACAACCTCCTGAACAACAAAAGTACTGTCTAATGGGCTACAACCATGAATGAAGCCACTTTGTTCCCTACAAATCAGGTTATCTAGGACCAACTTAAGACCATTGGCTAGAAATTTAGTAACAATTGATGAGTCGCCGCGCGACACGCTAAAGAAGCGAGCACGCGACTCCCCGGCCGCAAGTGCACGGGTCGTCAAGTAATAACCTCTCGTGCGAACACAAGAGGGTCGTATTCCCAAGGGCCCCAAGATCTGCTATTACTTCCTCCTAGGTATCACTATCTAGTCTACCAAATCAAGAGTTTAATATAAACACAAATAGGAAAATTAAATAAAAGAAAAGCTATAAACAAAATGGACTAAGGCACACCATACAAGCAATGTAAAGAACAAGTAGCAATGATAACTAGAGGCCTCGGGCGAGGATCCCCTAAGGAGAAGAACAAGTTAGGATGAATATAGGAAATTGAGCGCTAAGTTGGCTAGGTTTGATCCGCTAGACTCGGGAGTCGACTACCCCGGAACCTCCGTGGTGTAGCCCTAATCCAATACGGGTTCCTCTATCCAGAAGATACCCCTACGATGTCATTAGGAACATGGAGTCTCGATTAGGGTTATTCTAATGCGCGCTTTCGGCTAAAACAACCCTAACCACGCGGGGAGCTACCGGCACCCGGAACCTCCGGTGTACCGGCACATTGAATCCCCCTTCAATCTATGTGCGACCTAATACATGCAAGCATCCCGCCATACACATACAATTCAAGAATCAAAACCTACGGAATCCATCCATTGTAGGTTGAACATTAAAACAATAGATTGAAATCAAACAAACAAGGCAACAATCAATTATAAACAATTATCATCATCCATACAAGTTCTCCTCCCAAGGTTCACCGGAGCCCGGTGGCCTTGGGAGCCTAGTTCCACATCAAAGGAGATAATACACAAGATAATCAATGAAAATGCTCATGAGAAACTCCCTCAGATGTAGGCTAGAAGGTGGTGATGAAAGCTCGCCGGATCCGCGCCGATCAAGCTCCGTGATGACAACCTTGAGTGCTTCCTTCTTCTCCCCTTGAGTTTTGCTCTTCAAATTGCCTCTCCAATCCGGTGATGATGGTGGAAATGGGTGGAGATGATGGTGGAGAATGGAGGAGATGATGGTGGAGAAGGATGGAGAGGATGCTGGCCAAAGACAAGCCCTCCAAAGCCCTAGAAAGCCTTAAATAACCCAAACAAAGCCTCATCAGCCCGTGCGTGTGCGGGCACTGTGCGGGCCGCACAGTGCCCGCACACCCTTCTGTCTGTCCTGTGCGGGTACTGTGCGGCCGCACACTGGCCGCACACTGCTACAGTAACGGAGCTACAGTGGAAAATGCTACAGTAACTTCCTCAAATCCACTCTTTTATTACCCGGAACATGAGGATGCGTGTGAGCTTCAATAAATTCTTCGATGATGCCAAAAAAAGCTCAAACACGCACTAGATGGTCTTCCGATGTCCTGAAATGATAATTAACAAGAAAAGCGCGTAAAGGGCTTCGGAGACATACAAAAATGCATGAAAGTAAATAAAATGTACATAATAAAAGTGATGTATTTAGACACTTATCAACAATCTTATAGCAAACATTGGACAAAGAAATAGGACAAAAGTCCAAAACTTCTTTTTAGGGTGCTCCTTCTTAGGGATTGAAGTGACAAAGGTTTTTCCCCAAGACTTGGGCATAGAAGAACAAGAGAAGAAGTTACAGATAGCTTTAGCAAGATGATCCCCTAAGTCCCCCTCCCCCACCCAAAAAAAAAAAAAATGAAAAATTCAACATTAAAACTATCGAGGCCAGGACTCTTACCAGAAAAGAGGGACTATAGGGTGTCAAAGATTTCATCCTTAGTAACCTCTCTAGTGAGACTATCAGCTTCATAGGGGGATATGGTTTAAATCATTCGGGATGGCTTTAAAAATAAGATTGAAGGTGTTTTTACTGGGTTCATTCCATAGAAAATTGAAGTGGTTCAAGAAAGTATTTTCAATATTGGTTCTGTTTGTAAAGGTATTGCCAAGGTCATTATTAATATGGGAGATAAAGTTGGCATTTCTATGGATATTGGCACAACTATGGAGAAAGGTGGTGTTCAAATCGCCAAATTGAACACAATTTAACCTAGCCATTTGGGCACATCTATTGGAGTTTTGTCTAAGTAGGGCATTAAAATTATTTTAAAGAGATCTAAGCTCTACTGACTCCAAATCATTAGATTGCCCTAATTCTTCAAGAATCTCTAAATCCCTAATACACAAACTAGTGTCCTTAATCACTAAGTCAATAGCACCTTAGACACCAAACTTGCAAGAAAATAAAGTATTGCAAATACAAACAAGAAAGTGAGTAAAAGCACACATGGGAGAAGTCCGAAGGGGAATATTTAGAACCTTTCTAACAATGGAAAAGATACAATGAATACTCAAGCCAATAGTTTTCAAATCTGAAAATTTTACGTTTTGGGGAAACATTCCTAGAGGCATTAAGAAATAAAGGTGAGTGATCAGAGGAAATTTTATAAAGATTAAAAAGATTATAGCTGGAAAACTTGGAACTCTAGCTAGAGTGCGCTAGGCACTGGTGCAACCAAGCCAGCGCCTAGCTTGCACTATTTAATCATTACATCATAAGAAAATAAAACCAATAAAACCCAAATCAAAAAGTGAGTTGGTCAAAAAGAAATTTGATAAGTGCTCGTGTTTAAATAATATGAAGTATTATTTTCTTACATTGAGCATTACTTTCTCTCAGATTTTATCATTGATTAGTGTGCATTTATGTTCTTTTGTGCATGTAGGGTTGTGGAGAAGAGTTAGAGGAAAATGAGCAAAATTAGGTCATGTCCGTGTTTATTGGGGAGTTTCTTGGATCAAGGCACGGGTTATAGACTTGCGGGTGTGTGCCAACCTCCAATGTACTCAAATGGTTCTATGATTTGGAGGGGCACAAAGGCAGTCACACTCATGTAGTCTGATAAGTGCTCGTGTTATAGTGATACGAAGTATTATTATCTTACATTGAGTATTACTTTTATCAGATTTTACCATTAATTTGTGTGTATTTGTGTGCTTTTGTGCATTGTAGGGTTGTGGAGCCAATTTGGAGAAAATGAAGCAAGAATAGGTTATCTTTCGCCATGGTTGAGGAGTTCTCGAACCAAGCAAGGAACAAGAGACGAGTCTAGACTTGACGGTGTGTGCCAACCTCCATTGGAGGGGCACAAAGGCAGTCACATTCACAAAAGTCTAACTCGTGTAGGATTGGAGAATTTCGCCAATGAAGAGAAATGAAGTAATCGACATAATCTACCATTGATTGTGTGCCCAATTCAATGGCCTCGATGAAGAATGATGAATTCGGGAGCATTTCGGCGAAGTACTGTAGCAGTCACTGCAGTAAATTGCTGTAGCAAAAATACTGTAACAAGTTACTGTTCATAGTCTGCCGACAATCAGCAAAACAGAATTTCCACACGGGCGTGTGGAAATTCTGCAGCCTATGTGGAAAATCCACAGGGGCGTGTGGAACTCCGATTTCAGCCCGATTTCAGCCTATAAATAGACCGTTTTCAGATCTATTTGGGGACCCCCCCTTCTATCTCTTGCCTATCTTTTGGGGGGCTTTCGGCTAGGATTTAGAGAGGTTCTTGGAGGTCTTTGGAGGCGATTATATGACATCGGCATCAACTTCGACATCCATTGGAAGAAAGCTATTGGGGGAGATTTCGTCGGCATCGATTCGGCGAGGTGTACCCTAGGCTTGACAAGGGATTCGTTGGAGAAGACGTGCGGCTCCACATGACCATCGATACGATCTACAAAGGGGTTTTCTTTATGGTTTTCATGCATATGTTCTTAAACTCTTTATTGATTTTGTATTGCTCCATGGAGAGCTAAACTCCTTGTGGGTATTCGGACTTGTAAACCCTAGGACTATTATGTTTCTTTGACATTGTTATTATGCTTTTCTATTATTGATGAATAAAATTGAGTTTCAATCTTGATTAATTTTGTTATTGTTTTCCCTTAGCAGTGACACTAGGGTTGAGAACAATTTAGGTAATCCTTTGGAGGTGTGACAACTCCTATAGGGTTAGACTACTTAGGATTGAAGAGAGTTGAGAGGGATGAGTCGTGAGGTAGCGGAACGTCCCCTTTCCCCTCCGGTGTGAATTTCCTTACCTCCGTATCCCAAGAGTTAATTGCGATCGAAGTAGAGTCAAGTACTAGGAGATGAACTCCCTTGCGAAGGGTTGAGTAAATCCTAGGATTGGGGCTTAACTTAGATTAGGGTTCTTCCACTTGGACCAAAGGGTTAGAACTATAATTAGGGATAGGGTCTTTCACTTGGAATCCCTAGAACTCCACGCAATTTCACACGATGCTAGGCATTAGTATGAGGTACTCCCCTGGGGCTTAGGTGATAGGTCATCGAGAGTCAAGGGTCGTAGAGAAGTCTAGAGCCAAGTATAGTGTGGGATTAGTCACGGTTGACCTTAGGTTTGGGACCGTGTGCTTAAGGATTTTCACGACTCATTAGACATCAATTAGAGGGCATAATACTAGTCTTGCACTAGAAGCATTAGTCCTAGGGGGAGCTTTGTCCGGGTACCTCATTTTTATATCGATTACCTCTCCTACCTTTATTGCCCTTCTTGGTCTCTTTTACTTTCTTATATATATATATATACATATTAATTTCTTTTACCATCGATTCCATTTATAGCTAAAATAGTGATAACGCTTGTTTCTGAACACTATTCCTTGTGGATACGACTACCCACTCACCAGGGTATTTTATTACTTCGACAACCCGTGCACTTTCGGGCCCCTGTCATAGTCTAACTCGTGTAACATTGAGGAACTTCGTCAATACATGGAAAAGAAGAAATGACATGATCTACCGTTAGATGTGCCCAGCTTAACGGCCTCGATGAAGAAAATAAAGTCGGGAACAACTTGGGCGCGAGTACTGTAGTAGTTTACTGTAGTAAAACACTGCAGTAAAATTACAGAAGTTGGGAACAACTTGTGCGCCAGAAATCAACTTCCAGAAAATCCACACGGTCGTGTGGATGCCCGATTTCAGCCTTTAAATACCGTGACTCAGATTTATTTTGGGAACTTTTGGACCTATCTTTTACCCAACTTTTGGAGAGCTCGGGGCTAAGGTTCGGAGAAGATTTTGGGAGGCTTTTGGAGCGTTCTACGACATCAACATCGACGTCCTTTGGAAGATAGTTATTGGGGGAGTTTTCATCGATATCGATTCGGCGAGGCATGCCCTAGGCTTGACAAGGGACTCAGTAGAGAAGACGGAGCGGCTTCACAAGACCATCGCCACACATCACAAAGGGGTTTTATTCATGTTTGCTATGCTTGTTGATACATATACTTTGATGATTTTGTATAGCTCCATGGAGAGCTAAACCCCTAGTGGGTATTCAGACTTGTAAACCCTAGGATGACATTGTTTCTATGACTTTTATTATACTTTCTTAATTGATGCTTTTAATTGAGTTCCAATCTTGCATGATAATTGTATTGATTTCCCCTTAGCTGTGACACTAGGGTTGAGGGTCATCTAGGTTATCCTTAGAAGGTGTGAGAACTTCTATAGTATTAGACTACACGAGATTAGAGAGGGTCAAGAGGGTGAGTCGAGAGATAGCGAAACGTCCCTTTTCCCGTTCAGTGTGATTTTCCCTACCTCCGTGTTCCAAGAGTTCTTTGCGGTTGAAGTAGAGTGAAGTGCTAGGAGATGAACTCCCCTGGGGCTTAGTTGCGCAAGCAATAGAGTGAAGGGTTGTAGTGAATCCTAATGCTGGGGATTAACTGAGATTAGGGTTCTTTCGCCTAGACCAAAGGGTTAGAACTATACTTACGAATAGGGTCTATCACTTAGAATCCATAGAACCCCAAGCAGTTCCACGTAGTGTGAGGCTATAGGAGATGGACTCCCCTGGGGCTTAGTTGAGAGATCGACAGAGTGAAAGATTGTAGTGAATCCTAATACCGGGGCATAGTGTTGGATCTAGTCACGGTTGACGTTAGGTTTGGGACCGTGTGCTTAAGGATTTCCACGACTCATTAGACATCAATTAGAAGGTATAATACTAGTCTTGCAGTAGAAGCATTAGTCCTAGGGGAGCTTTGTCCGAGTATCCCATATTCGCATTGATTGCTTCCTCCTTACTCTTTGCTTGCACTCTTCTTTCTTTCATATTTTTCTTTCTTTTATTGCACACACATTGTTTTCTCTCACCACCATTATTTCCACACTAGTTACGTAGCAACTTCTCTTGTCTTGAATCACTACTCCCTTTGGATTTGACTACCCTCTCACCGGGGTATTATTACTTCGACAACCCGTGCACTGGCGGTACACACACGTAAGGGGTGTGTCAAAATCCAAAAACAAATGAGCTTTGTGTAAATGATAATAAAAATGTCCTCCTTTATGTTCATTAGGTGAGATAATAGAATTAAAATACCCCATGAGAATCCAAGGAAGGTTGAGATTGGACATGCGTGAAAGTTCTTTCCAAAGAAGTCCTAGAAACTTGATACGTTGGCCATTATACACCAAATAGAGTAAGCATGCCTCTCTAGCATTTGAAGTGATAACAAGATGCATAGCTATCCTAAAGAAAGCGAGGGGGATACCCATACCAATGTGTTGATGCCACATCACCATGATTCCTCCAAAGATACCATCTGCAGCATAGCCGCCCAATCCCACCTTCTAGAGAACTTTAACTTGATTAGGACCAGCCTTAATTCCACCAAACAGACAATGGAAGGCAGATGCTTTCTCAACAAGAGACAAATCCTTTTGAAAGTGTTCATTCCAGAGAAATCCCTACAATTCCAATGTAGGATTTTAAGAGAATTCATGAAAACAAGATTAATAAAATAATAAAAGATAAGGAGCATAAATCTGGGCATAGAGACACTCAAGAAGGGGTTAGGATATATCAATCAGCTTCCACTCCCACCAGGATCCAACCTTCCCTTTTCTAGGATACAAATGGAAATCGACCATCTTTTTAGAGCAAGCACTTCTTTTCAAATATCTTTTTGAAATTTATCGAGGGTCAAATGATCGTGTGGTTCTTCACTCATCCCCAGATCCTTTGTAATTCCTTAGAATTGCTGATTGGGATGTCCGAATCCTCTAGCGATCCTTAAGCAGCAGTCATAGCATTAACAATCTTGTCAATTACCATTGGATGATCCATCTCTTTATCCCTACCCTCACCAACGGGAGCTATTGGTGAGGATAAGAGATGAACAAGGGTCAAGGGACAAACACCCAAAGGTTCCACTTCCTTAGCCTCTCTAGGATTAGGACATGGGGCCTTACTCATCCCATACCTTTTTGTTTTCCTGAGAGCCACCTCAGGTCAACAATATTTTGCTTTCCTTACACACCAACTTCATTACCGTTAGATGGAGGGAGAGCTTTTAGATTTTTATTATGCTACTCCCCAACTCCTTCAGACTCTAAGCCATCCTCGGGACAATTGCCCATGTCCATGAGAGACTTAGAAGGGTTACAATGGTTTAGGGATTGACGAGACACAACACCTCTTCCTCTTGTATTACCACCTACATGTGTAGGATGGAGACTGACCCCATCTACCATGTGTTGAGCATGCAAGCTTCCCAGACCATCTTGAGATTTGTCACTATTCGCAGGCACATGCATAGCACGTAAGGAACTTCCATTGGTGCCACCAAGTGCTCGACAACGGCCTTACAGCTCGGTAACCAACATCTATGGCCCTAAATTTTCTTCCTCCGATCGTACTTGTTCTTGTTGTGGTGCCGGACATCCAGAGTCCAACTCCATGGTCGACATACACTCATGCATTCCGAGCATCACACCATCCTGTTGGCTCCGACCACCACCATTTCCAGGGTCGGCAGCCATGGGTGTGTCACCATTGGACACACTAAGTCAATGATTGCAATAGTTAGTTCCGTGTCCAACCAAGCCACAATGATAACAAAAGGTGGTAACTTTTCATATAGGAGAACAACAAAAACCTTCATCTCCTCATCCTCCAGCCAAAACCCATGTTTCAAAGGTTTTGACAAGTCAAGCTCCAAACAAACTATAACAAAGTGGGCTATTGACAAGGATTTAGTACATTTGTCCACCTTAAGAAGTTTCCTAATCGGTTCAGTAATGGACTCCAGATATTTACCATCCTAAAAATCCACTAAAAATTATGCAGTTGCATCCAAACTGTCACCCTAGAAAGCTTTGTGAAAGCAGGTTCAAAGCAAGTTATGCTTCTGCACCAATGTAACAGTGAAGTTGCTCTACACTCTTCGAGCTTATGAGCTTACAGGTGGTTAGCCCTTTTGTTCTTAGCATTGCATTTCTTGCCTCCCCTGCTTACCATGGCTAGTGGAGGTTGAGAAAGGGGAGGAAAGGGTGTCTCAAGCCGCAGTTGGGCCCCAGCTGCTGGTGCTAAGATGTAGAGGCTAGATCCGCCTTTGCTTACTCATGGGAAAGCTTTGGAGAAGCTTAAAGCCACAATTTTGACTTCATTAGGGTGGATGTGGATTCTAGGTCCAGAGTGGAGGCCGAGTTTGAAAATGGAAGGTCTGGGGAGATATTCAGATTTCTGACCTCCTAAATGGATATTTCCTCATCAGATATGACCCCAAATAGATTTGGTCCAAGATGTAGCAAGAGGAGGAGCCAAATTGGGGTTCTTACCATCCCTGCCGACCATGGCAAATGGGGAAGAAGCAAAAGTTGTAAAAGCAGCCCGGCAGAAGTTACTAGATGAAAGTTCACGAACGGACATGCCTCAAAAATAAAAAGTAAAAAAAAAGGATCGCTTATTGGGAACTGATCTCAGATTCCCACTGTCAAAAAGAGTTTGGACACACCATTTATCCATTTACAACTAAGCTATATTGTTCTACTAAGAATTACAATTAATGTTCGGCTAAGAAGCATCATCAAACGCACGTAAGCGTCAACTATGCCATTACTACTTCTCTCAGGCAATACAAGAAACAAGAAAAAAGTACATACTATGTTTCTAACATCTCAAATGCTTGTCATCTGATTTCTTGCTTTGAGCTTTGGCTCTATGCCTTCTCTTGAAAACATCTTGACGGAACAGCTTGGTCTCCATTTGTAATTCCATGAATGGTGTTGTTTCAATGCACTTCTTTTCACTCTCTAGCATTTGTTTCCTCCTTGCTGCAGCTTTAGCTCCAGCGGCTTTGTTCTCCAGCTCTTGTCGAGTGACCTCCTCCTGCAGAAACATTTTAATTTAAAGATATTAAAAACAGTTCTTCAAGGTAATTATTTGAGTCATTATCATTATCATTATCATGACAAAGTTGCTCTTAACAAAAGATCAATTGCTCAAATACTATTATGTTAATGTTTTCTACTTTGTACCCAATAATTGATAGACCCGTGCAGATTAAAAACGTTAGATAGATGTGTCCACAGGAAAAAAATAAGAGATTAGACATTAATTACTAATTAAAACATTTCCAGTGAAACAATTTTTGTTTTGATGCAAGCAAACAAAAAGTATACAAGAACCATTTTTATCCCACTGAAGTATTGAAGCCCATCACGTTGCTTGCGAATGTCATGTTTAATTCTAAGCATATTTAATATCATATGGATTACGTCAATTTAACTGATATCCAAGCATCCGGCATAATTTGTCTCATATATATGCATCTAGAATTAAGGCACTCAGTTTTCCTTGGTTAGCATCTTCTGAATAAAAAATATAGTACAGAGTTTCAATAATTAAAAAAAATATTGCTCAAAAAATTATTTTAATAACAAAGTGTAATCCTGCTAGTGATAAATAATAGATGTTGCTTGCATTCATTTCTCCTAATAAAAACTATGGTCAATATAAATACATTAAAATTTTCGTGTTTGTTAGATCTACGTATAAAATTCCCACATAAAAGTTTCAAACTATTTATTTGTAAAGTTAACCTACATCACTGTCCTATCAATGAGAAAATAATAGCAACAATTTAATATTTCACAATGTAAATTTAAGAGAGTTATTAAGTGCAAGTTTAAAGTTAGACCCCTTATGAGTGTCTAACAAATGACCACAAACAAAAAGTAAAATTTAACTACTTGTAGGATGGGAGAAATGCTGTCAATCTCTGCCATTTGCAAAGCAAATGATACTTTATTTCCGACAGCTTTCAGCTTCATCTCTTCTAATGTCAAACTCTTCATGAATTTTCAAACAAATTTGAAGGTTTCCAGCTCACGACATCACTCACATATTGAATGTTATTGCAAAAGTATAGCGGATGTTGCATGAGAAAGAGAGCCTTCAATAGAGGAAATATTTTGAAAAGCACACAGACAAATGAACTTTGGATATATCACCAAAACAGAGATCAAGAGTGATATTTCCAATGAGGTTATCCATTCATCTTAATTAATTTTATCATATGCCTTAAGTCCTTAATGACACACTAGGCTTCAGACTACATTCTATGTTCTAGAAGGAATCTATTCGGAATCAGTACAAACATACTGAAGAATGTACCTCTGAAATTTCTGACACAGCCTTTTAAAAGAATTATAAAAATTTGGGTCAAACCATGATCAATACAGTTAATATGTACCAAAAAGATTTACATTTTTTTATTTTTTTTTAGCCCTCAATCTCCAAATTTCCTCGAAATATACAAAATGAAGAGTTTGATGATGAAAATCAAAGACAAATCCTCAATGCAATTCTTTTACTCTAAAATGATATCTTTGCCTAAAAGGGATTTAACATTGGTGAGCAGGAGCAACCCCTAACTGACTTGCAAGAAGTATAATTTTGATGCCTATGAGAAAGTGATTTTGAAGAGAAACACAAAATAAATCTAGGCAGTAAAGAACCTCATATTATTCTCACAGTCAAGCAATTAACCATAACAAATTGAGCTTCACATTTCTAACACTTGTAGATTATATCAACATGTTAACATTGAAAAAGATGGTCACAAAGGTGGAGATCTTGTAAGGCAAGGTTCTATGAGAGAGAAAAGTCCTTTAAATGCCACTGATTCAAAGAAGAATATAAAAAAGGAACTTAATCATCAGTCTGAATTTTAGCACAACTTCAAATTTAGCTTCATGTTTAAAAAACCTTGGCTTAAGGGCAACAATGTAGGAAAACTAATCACCGTAAACCTGGCTTCCAACCTTCGATTGGCGTAAGGGACTTTATCAGATGAAGTTTCTGGGTTAGTATTGAACAATAAATTTCACATTATCAGTGAGTAATTACACCAAGGTTGCAGTAAACAGAGAAGAATGAAATGAGGCTGTGATTACCTGGACACTATGAATGAGTGTGTCAAGTGACTTTATTTTACGATGCGGCCAACGAAGTATACCATATTCCCTGCATTTCCTCTTTAACACAGTAAGCCCAACTTTCAACTTTTTAGAAGCTTCTGCGATCGGAAGATTAAAGTACTTCTCTAGGTCTTGCAAAGCAATGCTTGCCACATGCTCCGTTGCAGCTCGTTTCTTTTTCATAGATACGCTAGCCCCTGCAATTATTAATTCATATTATCAGCAAGATGATGGTATATAATGAACTGCACAAAATTGTATATCACTCACTTGATGTTGATGACAAAAATGATAGACGAAAAATTCCAAGTTCCTTGGCATTTAAATGATTCAAAATAAATTTATTAGTTAATCAAGCAATTAGTACTTGTTAATATGTAGGTTTTGAACTAGGATTTCTTGCTAGGCATTCTCTCAATTTATTTGACCAGTAAACACAATAAATTCAAATCGAGCTTAAAAACTGAGGAACTTTTCAGTAAAACTCGAAAGTGCAGTTACTTTACCCACACAAAAAAAAAAAGTTAACTAGAACTGAATGATGTTTCTAAATAGATTATATATATTTGTACGTGAAGAACTATTTATCACTTAGCAGCACACAAAAGTGAAAGTTTATGACTACTTTTGCACAAAGCTTTATCTAATATTAATGGACCATGATCCTAACTTCTTCTTAATAACACTGGTACTTTATGATTCATAGGTTTATCCTATCAAAATTGAGAAGAAAACATGAAGAAAAAGGAAAAGAGAAAAAATGTATTTCATTTATTGAATTTCATGTACAAATCTAACCTGGTAAATTTATGCCATTTTCTTTATCTTTCGATAATGGTTGCATGACCCTGAAACAAGAATGAGATATAGGGTCTTGATGATGTCTACCAGAGTTGGCTATGATAACATTTTCATCTGTAAATGTTCTCTCTAGAATAGAAGAACCCGATATTCGTGTTTGCAGTTCCCTCAACTGGAAAACCATATTTAGATCACTAGCAAGAGATTGCACAGACTTCAACCTTGGGTTTCTGATATATTCACAAAGATGAAAATGTGTCACTTAATGATAAGTACTTTTTCCATTTGTAGGAATAATAAAAGCAGTTGGTTGCCAAGCATATGATATCGCTACACAAAAGGTCTTATGTCATCATCTTAATTGCCATTCTATCCCCTCCACAATTCATTCATGAAACTAAGACATTTTATATTCATCAATGGAAGATATGAAGACAAATGAATGAGATAACCGCGACCATGTCATAAAACATTTTATGGAAAACAAGCTACTGGAATGAGCGCAATGAACACACAACACTTTTGAGATGATCATAAAATAAAAAAGATATTAAGAATTAACAAGAAGAAGCATCACACAAGGTATCTGCTAGGCAAAAAAATAACAATGAGCACAAAGAAAGTAATGCCAGATGTTCCCAATTGCCCATCAATCTTATCTAAGTTCCCAAAAATATAACTGCTTTTGTAATTGATATCCTCTTTATTCCTAGATAAATGTACAAATTGCACCCCGAATGGTTATAGAAAATTCTATAAAATTCGCCATAATGTATTTAAACAAGTGCAAACATTTTGAAGAGATGATATTGCTTAATTAGTACTAGACATAAAAGGAGTTAATGAATAAAAAATTACATAACTCTGATTTGCCTGCCATGTGACTTAAAAAATTAACCTTAAGAAGCAACTACAAAGTTGAGGAAGAAAATGAGATGATGATAAAGTTGATTGAAAATTCTAATGACACTGTATTACACGAATTAAGAACTTATTTCCTGAAAATAACTAAAGTTAAAGTAAGAAACGACAAACGTGGAAGAAGCAATTTGTGCAAAATAATTTTACACCGGAAGCGTTTAAAGTGATTGTCAAATTATTATTTTAAATTTTAATTTTGTACTTTCAGCGTCATATTTGACTGGGGTCACATTTTCGACAATCCTTCAAGTCAACGGTGAGACAGGCATGTTAGTGATGATCTATGGAGGCACAGTGGCACATGGCGGTATTTACTTAAGAGGAATGAACACATGACTTTCCTATCTTTGACTTCACATAATGAGGATAAATATCACACAAATCAAGAAGTGAGCCAAAATGGAAAAAATAAATAAATAAAACTCAAAATATTAAAAATTACCATAAGTTAGAATTCCTCAACCCAAAAACTAAAATAGCAAAGGTGTAACTTTTTAGAAGATTGCAACCCAATAACAAGCATAGGAATGAAACTTGAGTTCCCACTTAAATGAACAACTACTTATCCAAATAATTCAACTTCAACAGAAGGAAAGCCAATATACATAGCAAAGTACTTGATAACCCAACCAAATTCTCGCAATATAAAGATACATCTTTCCAATTGCTTCCAATTCTAAAACATGAATACTTAAGTGATAAATCACCAAATTAGAATTCTTCCAACCACATTTTAGAAGATTACAATCCCACATTACACATTCACCGAATGAATTTTGAGTTCCCAAACAATTACCAACTAATTAATCACCTTAAGAATTCCGTTCCAATTGAAACAAAACCAAATAAACACATCTTCTAAATTTGCTTCAAATTCAGTAATATTCCAAACAAAAGCAACAAACAAAGGAAAACACTTAAACAAGGCGTAACACAAGAGCACATATTACCTTGAAAAACAGAGAATTGGAGGAATTGGGGAGGAGGTTGATGGTTTAGCAGCGTCAAAAGCAAGTATGCAAAGCCATAGGCCAACAGCGTCCCCTTCTTGGTGCCTCCACTTCGTGATATCAGCCGTTGATCCAGGCAAAAGCTGGTGGGCAAATGAAGGAGTGTGAATCTCGAGGCACGAAGTGGGTGAAAAGAGGAACTCCCTCTCCACCCGCCTCTCCTCCTCCCCATCCTCCGTGCAAACTTTGTACACATGAACACTCCTGATCAACTCTGCTTATTCAAGAAAAAATGAACCTTGGGTTCTTACTATCTTAATGCATCAAATTTGAGAGAACGATAAATAGATAGACAATACCTTGGTTGAGGATGTTCTTGAAAACAAAGAGAGCAGAGAGGAGCCGACAAGGAAGATGGGGTTGAATGGGAGAAGTCATGTTGGGTTGGGTAGATTCCAGGATTTGTTGTTGGAATGAGAAATTTGATATGCTTTAAAACCGCTTAAAGTGGGTCTTTCTTGCATGTAAGAAATGTGTGATAAGGTGCAGATAATGACAACAAAGGTTAGTTGAGGCCATCAATTATTTTTGTCCATTTTAAACTGGTGTTTAATATTCTCAACTCTTTTCCTTTTTTAGGAAGTCTATGCCAAATTTGTATTTACTTTTATAAAATTTTGAAACAATGTCTGTATTATATAAATTTATAAAAATTTATAAGTATTTAAGTATTAGTCTAGGAATTTTATATTTTCTCAATGTCGTTTTCCAATTTTTTATATTTGCATGATTTGACTGGTGCTCTTGACTCTTCGTGAAAGGCATGATTGAGAATAGACATCTCTTAAATTTGTTAATATTGACCCTTCAATTGTTGATCTCAACCTTCCTTAAGCTCCTTTAGTCAACATCTTAGCATATCACTTGAATCTTAAGTTGTGACCTCTTTTATGTTGTCGAGTGGTAAATTTGTTCTTCATTGTTCTTGATGCTTGAAGACTTTAGTATTTTATATTGATTATCCACCCCGGCAAGTGTTAAACATTGGATCTCAGAGAAGGCTTAGGAAGACTTTTACCAGGTTTTTGTTGATCTTATCCACCACTGTGAGTGTCAAACACTAGACCCCATAATAGGTTTAAAGGGAAGTCTTTAAAAATTTCTGTCATCTCTGTAAGTGTCAAGTATTGGATCTCACAATAGCTTTAAAGAGAAGTCTACAAAGACTTCTTTTTATCACCACTATGAATATCAAGCATTAGACCTCACAGCAAGTTTAAAGAAGGCTATTTAAAGAAAACTTCATCACCCTTGTGAATGTAGAACATTAGATCTCACAGTAGGTGTTAAGGTAACTCCTAAAGAAAATTTTATCAATACCTGTGAGTGTTAAATATTGAACTTCAATGTAGGATTGAAAGAGCCTTCATATTACGGTAGGCTTGAAAGAGCCTTCATAGATTTTCATTAGTCTATCCACTCCTATGAATGTAGAGACCTCATAGTAAGCTTGAAAGAATTTTCATAGAATTTCATTGCTCTATTTTACCCTTATGAGTGTAAGGCATCATAATAAGCTTCAAAGAAATTTCACAATAGGCTTCATATATATATATATATATATATATATATATATATTGCATCACTCATATTTAACCCTATGAGTGTCAAGACCTCACAGTAGACTTCAAATAGAATTTTATAAATTTTCATGAATTTTCATTACTCTTGTCCACCCTTATGAGTGTTAAAACCTTATAGTATGCTTAAAAGAGTTTTGAATGATTTTACCGCTTCTATTCACCCTTGTGAGTGTTAAACCTCAAAGTAGGCTTGAAAGAATTTTCACTGATTTTTTAACACTCATATTCACCCCTTTGAATGTTAAAACCTCACAGTAAGATTGAAAGATACTTTCCATAAATGTTTTCATGAACTAATTTTTTAGTCCAATGACTGCCAAAAGACCTCATAGTAATTTTCAAGGGAGTTTTCATAAAAAAAAAGTTCCATCCTCTTTTTTCACTCCTATGAGTGTCAAGCTTCAAGAGAGTTTTCATAAAAATTTTCATCACTCTTTTTTCACTCTTATGAGTGTCAAGATACCTCATAGTAAGCTTTAAGAGAATTTTAATAAAAAGTTTCATCAACTATTTTTTCACTCCTATGGGTATCAAGATACTACATAGTAAGTTGCAAGAAAGTTTCATAAAAAAAAAATCATCCTCCTTTTTCATTCCTATAAGTGTCAAGAGACATCATAGTAAGTGTCACGCCTTGACTCACAGTTGATCACATAACAATCATAGCGATAAACTCAAGGTGACGTATATCCCATCTACCCATGAGCTACTACAAGGCTCACATAAACTTGATATCATGTTTCAACAATTGGAACAAGTTCACCCACAATGAATACTTGAATTTAGCTCACAAAATACAGGAAGTATATATATATATATATATATATATATACCTTACATAAAAATGGGTCACATAGTCACTTTATTTACAAACTAGTGGATCCAGTTTACATCAAAAGATAAAATATGTACAATATGCATGATAAGTGCTTGAATGAATGCATTTGACTATTATTATTTATATCAATTTGCATATAATTATTGAAAATATATGATTGGATTTGGTGTTTAATTCACTTTTATTTCATTTTTAGGCTATAATGAGGACATATAAATCAAGAGGAACAAGTCTAACACTATTCAAGCCAATTTTTAGAAGAGTTCTGTGGCAGTGCACTATTTATGATATTATAGACCATCATTGTTACAGTACTGTAACAAACACCCAACCCGACTGAGCGGCAAATTTTTCCAGTGATTTACATGGGCATGAGCCATTTTACATGGCCGTGTGTAGCCCATGTAACTTCCAAGACTAAGTAGAAAATCTTCCAAAGAGTTACATGGGCACGAGTTGATCAACATGCCCATGTACATGGTATTTCAGAGCTTCTAGAGATGTACATGTGCATGAATCAAAGTACACAATAGTGTATGCCCATATACTTACCTGATTTCTAGGGGTATAAAAAGAGATCTGAAAGAGGTATTTGGGAGGCGAGTTTTTGGGAAAGTGTTCTTGGATGATGGCTAGGGTTTCGAGTCAAGTTCAAGGAGGAAAAGGAGTTCGAAGGAGTCGCTAGAGTGACGTTCCTTGACAATGGCATTGGCTCACATAGATTTCATTGTTAAAAACATAAAGAGGGGTTTTTTCTTTCATGGACATTGTTCTAGGGCTTTATTTCTCTTGTTTTGAGATGAACATCAACCTCATGGAGGGCTAACTTCCTTGGGTGTTTGGATTTGATGTTGCTTAGGATATTTATACTTTTATATTTCTTTTAATATAGATTCCCTTCAGATTGTTGTGTTCATCTATGTTTTATATTGTTGATTTAGCGTAATGAGAGTGACTATTTTAATATGATTGTGTGATTTATATTGAAAGATTCATTGCTCACCCATAGACTAAGGGAATTAATGGTGCACACTAGAGATATATCACTTGTGATTCTTCTGATTAGAGTCATTGTAGCGAGAGCTCTGATTTCTAATTAGTGGTTTCCTAGATCTTTATGCAATCTTATGAAAGTAGAATTAGAAGAGATTCAATTCTACCGTTATGTAAGATTAGGTATTGAGGCTACTCGAGAGAGCGCTTGATATATTCTTGAAACCCCTTGGTCGAACAATACCAGGGTTCAATCTATATTAATTGCAATTTTCTTAATTCATTAATTATAAGTGAAATCTTATCTGAGCACCTTCTTATCTTCATTGGTTAATTTCTTCTTCGAGATGTCAACCTTAGTTCTTAGCAATCTTAATTCTTAGTTTAGAATTTCGACAATGTGATTCCTAGCTAGATAACAAAGATAGAGTCAGTATTAGTAATTTTAGTCCCTATGGATTCGACAACCTCACTCACACATACACTATTACTTGATGATCCGTACACTTGATGATTAGTGCATCATAACATGACACATCAATGCAACAAAAAATACACAATATGCAATAGACCTAGGGAAAGGTCTAGAAGTGACACTGTTACCCAGCACTTGCATATCTCGCGCAAGACTCAACCTTGGAAAAAGTAGAGGAGGGAATGAGTAATCACAATTACTTAGTGAGTGGCTTAGCACAACCTAATTAACATTAGAATATTGTGTATGTATCAAACAGAGAATGCTTTTCAGTAACCCACATGAATAGCACTTGCATTATAACAAAATTAGCAAACTTTCAATGAAATAGATTAATAATAGTAAAGAAAGTAATGATAAGTAAAACAAGACCAGGGCTAGCCTCAAAATCGTTCCTAGACTAGCTATAGCTGCAGCTAGATTAGGACCCACGAAGATCAATTTCTTTAACTCATAAAGTCATTTCCAACCCTTTTTGGCATTGGCCTCTAGGATTCTCATATGGTGACTCAGGTAACCAAAATCCAGTGGGGGTAACCACCCACTGCCTTATTAAGGTTCTCTACGCACCTCTTGAATAAGTTCAATCCATTTGGTCATCCACGGTGCCTCTCCACAGACTTGACTATGGGGATTGCGACTATAGTAGCTGGTCTTAGCCGCCATCACCATAAAACATTTAAGCATATACTTGACAAATATTGAATTTTAAATTTTTGTATAACAGGTAAGCAAGTTTAGTCTCAACTATTATCTTTTTTTTCATATCATTCAAATGAATGTCGATTTGTATATCACTTTTCCAAGAACATAATAGTTGCTAACATCTCACAACATTTTATAATAAACACGTTCAAACAAGCTTCTTCAAAGAATAGGTCATTAACATTTAAGGAAGCTTGAACATATCTTTGAAAAAAGAACATAATTTAATATTACACAATAGAACTATATTTAGCAACATAAACATTATATATAAATATATATACATATATACCAAAACATTTAGAGCTCATCTAATCAACATTAAACCATGCTTTAATTAACCAAACATTTCAATTGACAAACGACACTTTTGAGTTCTTGGATCCTCACTAATCCTCTGCTAAACCCTTCCCTTTTGTCGAGGCTTCACCACCTGCAAAAAAGTTGATAGAAAAAAAAAAAAAAAAAACAAAACGAAACCTAACGAATCAAACTTAACAAACATCATGAAGACCTATAAACGATGGCTAATGATATTATATTTCCTTTAAGTGCATCTAATGATCAAGAGGGACACAAAGGATCTTAAAACACTTAAGTTAAACAAATACACAACCATTCTCGATTGCTACAGTAACTCCACGTGTGCTAGAGCACCACGGCCATAACACTAGGTGCATGTTTGGATGGCAGCAATGGTTCCCTTACAAAGGGGAACCATTACATACACAACTTTATGCCTTTGTTTGGATGATATTTTAGAGCAGTAATGGTTCCTCCCTTGGAAAGGGTTATATTTCATTCCCCTATGGTGGGGGGGATGGCCATTACTCCCCACTGAAATTACCTTTTTGCCCTTGTAAAAATTAAAAAAAGCCTTTGCCGTAATACCTTCACTTTTCTCCCTGTCTACAAATGCACGCTTTTCTCATCTTTGCTACGCCCGGATAAGAGAAGAACGAACTTTGCTATGGCTAGAGAAGAGAAAAGCCTCTTCATCTCTCTCTTACAGACACATAACGCTCTCTTTCTCTCTCCAAATCTTGCTTCTCTCCTGATTTTTACGTCGACTGGTGGGTTTTTTTTTTTTTGTGATAATTTCTCATGGATGGACACTTGTTAATTAGTTTGAACAATAATGTTTTATTTTTCTTTGATAGATTGTATGCAAGTTATAGGCTTTCCTTTCTTTTAATTGATTATTTTGTTGGAGGTTTTGTATTTTTGCTATAATTTAATTGTTTTTTATATATTCTAGATTTATGTCTTGGAATTATAGATTGCAAGCTATTCTCTTTCTCTCTCCAAATCTTGCTTCTCTCCATATCTTTGCATCGCCTGATGAGGGTTTTTTTTTTTTTGTGATAATTTCTCATGGATGAACACTTGTTAATTAGTTTGAACAATATTGTTTTATGGTTTCTTTGATAGACTGTATGCAAGTTTTACGCTTTTCATTTCTTTTAATTGATTTTTTTTTGTTGGAGGATTCTATATTTCTGGTATAATTTAAATTTTTTTTATGTATTCCTAGTCCTATGTCTTGGATTTAGAGATTGCAATCTATTCTCGTTTTCTCTATAAATCTTGCTTCTCTCCATATCTTTGCTACTATCCTATGGAAAGCAAATAAACCAACTTAATGATGTATACCATAATGATAATGAGGAGTGACTGTTGCTTGATATTGTTTTTGAGGAGTGATTATTTAGCTGTATTTTACACATGCACTTGTACATCTAGGTTTTCTGCAATTTGACATGCGGACTTGAAATTCCCAATATGGATGATCTTAGCGAAGTAAAGTTGTATTTCTTGATGTACTTGTGTTAATTATATGTTTTAAACCTTATTATTGTTGTATGTGCGCAAAATCAATGTCATGATGTAAGCCAGTTAATTCAATACGAAATTGAAACAACATCAAATAGGCGACAAAGACAACATGAATACTTGAGACGGGTTATTTATGAAAGTGACATAACATGCATTAATAAGTTACGCATGGATCGGTGTTGTTTTCAAAGGTTGTGTGAACTATTAACTACCACCGGTAGATTACAAGCCACGAGAAATGTTATGGTGGAAAAAATGGTTGCAATGTTTTCAAACATTGTAGCCCACCATGTGAGAAATAGAATAATTAAGTTTGATTTTGCGTAATTGGCGGAAACAGTTAGTCATCATTTTCATGCCGTGTTGCAATCGATTATTCTTTACGATAGTGTTCTCCTAAAGAAATTGGAAACAGTCCAAGATAATTCAACCGATCCCAAGTGAAAATGGTTTAAGGTAATGAATCAAATTTAATAGGATATGTTTTTTATTTTTTTAATTTACATAAACAAATAAGCAATAATAATTTCTTTAAAATGATGTAGAATTTCCTTGGAGCCTTGGATGGGATGCATATACAAATGAATGTACATACGACTGATCGTCTAAGATTTAGATCACAAAAATTTGAAATTGCCACCAATGTACTTGCCTTATGCGGACAAGATATACAGTTTATATATGTCCTAGCTGGTTGGGAGGGTTCGGCACATGATGCCAAGGTGCTAAGGGATGCCGTTATGAAACCAAATGAATTTAAGTTCCAAATGGTGAGTTACATATAACATGTTCAACATAATGTTGTCATTGATGTTTGTGTGTCTAACAACATGTTCACACAATAGGTTTCTATTACTTAGTTGATGCCAGATATGCAAATAGTCCCAGATTTCTTGCACCTTTTTGAGGGCAACGGTTTTACTTAAGTTTGTAGGTTGATGTCGCCACCCAGACACACCTGAAGAGTTTTTTTAACATGAAACATTCTAGTGCTAGGAACATTATCGAGAGGACATTTGGCCTTTTGAAAATCTGGTGGAAAATTGTAGCTAGTCCAAGCTTCTATAGAATGACCACTCAACGGTGTATTATTAGTGTGTGTTGTTTGCTCCACAATTTTATTAGGAGGGAGATGGTGGATGATCCTGTAGAGGATGAAGTTGATGTTCCATCCATTGAAGATAGTGTAGAAGATGACACAACCAACATAATAGTCATGCAACCAACTGATGAATGGACCCAATTTAGACAAGAAATGGCCATAAATATGTTTAACACATGGCAATCAAGTTGACATAATTAATGCATCATTATATAGTAAACGTTTTATGTGTTCGTCGTCCTTTTGGATTGTTAGATCATTATGTAATTTTTGGTTATTACACATTTATGTACCATTTCATGTATGTGTTCCTTAACTAATTAATCCATTTATATTTATTTGCTTATCATTAATTTTAATTCCATGCATGGAGGGAAACAACACCAAAATCCTTCTTCTTGTTTCACGAGTCAGTTTACTTTTCAAATGGATTATTCTCTCATAGCAATATATATATATATATATATAAACTGCTAGGGTTTACTGAATTAGAAGATATAACAAGAAAAAAAAAAATAAGAAAAGAGGTTGACAACCATACTATTTCTTAACTTATCACTAGAGCATTATATGATTAGTTGTTATCTATTTTTTATGGGGTTTGGTGATTTGAATTGTTTTATGATGTGTTGTTATCTATTTTTTTTAGTTGACTAATTCATTTTTCAAGGTCATGATTGTTTTACTTGAGGCTATCGCTATAACTTGCCTTCACATAGTTAATATGTTATTATGTACTCTCTTCTTTTTATTGCTTAAAACCTTCTATTTAAAAGCATCTAAGATTGATAAAATATTAGTGGGAAGTTAATCAGTATCATATATGGCTTCTCATATAGTTTCCAATTTGTTGCTTGCCTTCCTATTTTGTGTCAAAATTTATACTTTATCTGTGAGATCTGACTAGTTTGGGACTATTATTCATGTCCTACAATATGCACACAAAATCAAAGCTTTTGCAAGGATGTGCAGGGTCTATATGATCAAAGAGGATTACAAAATGCAATTAATTAAGAAAACCTAATGAATCTGACATTTTCTATGTGATTATCTTGCTCTTGTGCAACATTTATTTCATTTTAATATTCAATGCAATTGAGATTCATTCAATATGAGTAAACACTGTACATTATTTTGTCATGGTCCTACATGATTTCCCCTTCTTACATGTTAATTCCTTATTCTTCATTTAAGATTTGCACTTATTTAGTACCCTGACTTTTATTTCTTAGACTTGAACCAATGTGGAACCATACTATTTTGCATTGTGAGTAAGGTGCTAGTACTTGTTTTGTTTGGGTATTTTATGTAAGGATCACTGTACTATTCTGTTAAGTAATTCCTTAGGGAGAAGTTAAGAGTGGAGGGAGAATTGTTTTGTTTTGTTTTATTTATTTGGTTTTCCTTTTACGTAAGTGTATTCAGAAACCCTTTGGAAACAAGATTTAGAGGATCATTATTGTACTATTTGAGGGCATTGTGCATTTGTTTTCTTTTTCTTCAACAACGAATAATTATTTGTTGTCAGGATTTGGCTATTGTCACACTTGCAAATTTCTAGTCACTTCCACTAACTCTATCGGTCATGTTTAGTTCAAGTGGTTAGGAGGTGAGTTATTCATATTGGAAACTATTGTTTCTAATAACTCTTGTCCATGATATTGTAATTTGTTTTCATACTGTTTTAGAGGTTCACCATTAGTAAGTGCTGATGATGTTGAACAACTATTTGTTTTGAATGTTGTCACTCCTGGAATTATTAATTACTTTTACTAACAGTGCGTCACTTTATCTTGCTTAATGAGTGTTGCTTCATTCTTTCTCTGAATTATTGTAAAAGATATGTGTTATAATGTGATGATGTAATGATGTCAACTTAAATTTAAATGACCTTAATAGCCTAGAAATTTTTTTTGAACTATTCATTGTGCTATTTTTCAAGTTAATGATGCTCATTATCGCACTTGGGTTTCTATTCTGTCAACATGCATTTATATTTGAATTAATATATTTATGGAGAATGATTTATTGTGAATCATGTATTTCTTCAATTTAGTTATTTCAAATTGTTTAACATGGACCATTCTTTCTATGTTTTTAGTATGGAGACATAACAACAACAACAAACACCCCAAAGGGGACAAAACAAATGATACTGGACACCAAAGGAAGATAAAGCTCTTATTTATGCGTTGGTTGAACTTTTGAAGAGCCCTATATGGCGGGCTGAAAATGGCTTTCGAAGTGGATATCTCCTTCAGTTGGAAAAAAATGATATAACTAAACATTCAACAAACCAAGTTGAAAGCTATACCAAATATTGAGTCATGAGTGAAACTTTTGAGGAGTAAGACGAATGTCATCTCCGATATTTTGCAGATGAGTGGTTTTGATTGGAACTTTGAAAGCAACATTATTATGTGTGATAAAAGCGCTTATGATGAGTATGTCAAGGTAAAAAAAAACAAGACTCATGTTTAATAGTTATGCACTATCATAGATAAGTTGTTGACATCTTTATTTTTTATTGGTTTCAATGCACACTCACAAAGAAGCGGATGCACTATATGGCAAAAGTTTTCCTTTTTTCAATGATCTCGTGGTGGTCTTCACCAAAGGTAGAGCTTTTGGCAACAATAGGGATGATATCGTGGGTGACACAACACAATATGAACAACATGATAAAATCTCATTCGAGGAAGGTGTGGGTTTATCTCAAATGCCTTTTGATGACCTATCAATGTCCACACAAGAGCTGATGCAGTCTCCATCACCCATGCCATCTCATAACAACACCTCAACATCTAGTCGTCGAAAGAGAAAGATTTTGCTTATGACTCAACAATGGACCAAATTTCTACAAATCTTCAGGATTTTGTAAATACGGTAGGTCCAAAATTTAGAGCATTGGCTGAGGTTGCAGCCAATAATGCTGAGTTGGCAACTCGCGTTGCCGAGTATGCTGCATAAAAAGTTGAATCTGCTGTTCAAAATTTTGAAATTGCCGCAAAGAATGTTGAAATATCTACTTGTAACATTGAAATCACATCATGCAATAATGCAACTCATGCAGAAATGCAATGGAAAAAGCGATCACTTAGTGATGTGCTTCTTTCTATTGATGGTCTTATAGAAGATGAGACAATGTTCATGTTACAAGTGTTAGCAAAAGATGAAGATCAACTAACTGTGTTTTGGGATCTTCCAGTTGAAAAGAAACTGTGCTTTTGCCGGGTTTTCTTATCAAGGATGTCATATTGCCTACTTAATGCTTGAATCATCTTGGTAAGAAATTTACATTTCAGATGTTTACCATTTCTGATACAACAATGGTTACTTCATGTCTCTCTTTCAATACTTAAAAGGCTTTATGCTCAATGTCTTCTTGCAATGATTGTTGCCCATTACAATGATTCAAGAAATACTTTGTCAAGTTTGTACTTAAAATCCACTAATACTTTCTATTCCCATGTCCTTTATTTGCAGGCTTATCTATTTGATAGGCAACTGTTAGCAGAATCATGTAATTATGGGAAGGAGTTGCTTTTTGTTTGTGATGGTTTCACTTTTTCTCAATGGACCAAATTGTTTGTTGTTTTGTTGATTGTTGAAATATTTGCTGAACTTTGGTGGTTGGAGTTTTTTTTTTATTGTTTTATACTAGCTTTATGAAAGACATTGAAGAACAATGACTTCGCATTGTTAATGCATGTTGGAAATTGCAATGGAAATTCATGCTGTTGATTGATGCCAAAAAGATGAATGATAAGTGCGAGCACAGACTATATTATTAATTTTGACTTTTCAATTTTGTTTGAGGTTAACACAAGTAATTTTGAGTGCTTAATTTTGAAATTCGGATCAAGTCACACAAATAATTATATTAATACATACACGATATATGGAACCAAAATATAATAAAATTAGTAATTAATTAAAATGTCAAGTACGCCATTCAATTAGTTATTTGAAATTAATTTTAAATTTAACATTAATCAATAGCAATAAAATAAATAATTATATTTCAATTATTTCATAAATAAAAAATTATAATATATAAATAGTAATCATAACACAGAAATTAATAAGTAATTATAAAAATTAAAATATTAAATAAAATGATATATATATATATATATATATGACCACAATATTTTAATTAATTCAAATAATATTCTTAATATAAACTTTAATACAATTAATTAAAAAGTCAAGTACAATATTAATCAATAGCTATAAAATAAATAATTATATTTCAATTATTTTATAAAAAAAAAATTATAATATATAAATATTGTATCTTTGCAAGAAAGGTAAAAGGATAATTTTTGCACAACTTCATTTTTTTAGTTTTTCCATTCCCAATGTATTACATCTCCAACCAAATACCTTTTTCATTACCATCCCCTACCCATTCCTTTCCCTCCTCTTCATTACCTCATTACCTCTCATCCCCATTACTGTAATCCAAATGTTACCTAGAATTTAGTATGGAACACAACCATTTCTTGCCAAAATTTCAAAGAGAAAATAAGGATGATGCGATGGTCAATCCTATGGCCATGAAAACACCCAATTTTCCATCCCAAAATACAAGCAAATGGATCCCTAAATGATGAACTTCAACCATTGATATATATCACCAAAGTTTACATGAATTCAAAGAATGAAACAATAAAGTCTAACAATATTCTATGAAATCCACTCATAAACACATCAAAATGGCTTGGGCTTCCATCTATTTCACAAACAAAGAAAGAACTATAAATAAAGAAAAGAAGAAGAAGGAAAGAAAAGAAAGAAAGCTTCTTACCTTTTAGGGTTGTCTAAAACAAAGCATCAAACAAGCTTTTTATCAATTGTTCTTAATTTGGAGAAAAGTTAGAAGAAAAACATCAAGATAAGTGTGAAGAAGAGCATGAGGAAGAAGAGAAGAAGAGAAGAAGGAGGGCGGTGGAGTTGATGAAGAACGATGGGAAGCTCACTTAGTGTTAAAATAAAGTAAGAGGAAATTACCAATTTGCCCCTATAACCTAAATTACCTATTTGACCTTGCTTTAAAGCAAACTTCCATCAAGTTTTTTTCCGCAAGAATAAGGCATTCCCATGCTATTTTATCCCCCAAAAGAAAATATAATGCATTTCCACTTAAAACATAATACAAAATTGTTAAGTTTTGAATAAAATCGACCATGAAAAAGTAAATGTTCACGGAACTATATAACACCCCCACACACTTCTAAACCATACAACTTGTTGTATAAATTTCCAAAAATAAAAATAAAAATAAAGTAATAAAATATTTTTAAGGGTTGTTTCTGAACCATTTCAGGCCTTTTCACTTCATAGCCGTGCGAAGAGGTTTATCAAATTTATAAATTCCCCCTGCAAATATTTGGATATTGATAATCTTGTATTCTTTTTTAAAAACTAACATTTGAAATAAACCTTTTTGTATTTGATGGTTGCCTACACAAGAGCACGAGGTCGTCAAGTAGTACGCTGTGTGTGACACAGGGGTCAAATTCACGAGATCTAGGAGCTACCTTTACTTCCTTTTTTGGCTATTTTCTAACCAAACAACTCCAAGATGATGTGAAGCTAAGCTAAATGATTGAACTAGGATTAATGAGTTGTAACAAGCACAAGAATTCTAAAAAGGGAAATCAGTGGGAGAAAATGGTCACGAATGCAGATCCCCTCGAGATTATTAATTCTATAGGGACAATGGATTAAGATAGCAACTGTGGTCTGGGCCAAGAGATTTCAAAAGTGGATTACCCCCAAATCATTTAGTGATTAGCCACTAATCTCATACAAGTGTTGACCGAAATCCTTTTCAAATCAACTTCTCCTAATATTACAACACTCAGGGAAATCTCTAAATAGGAGTAAATGCTATTCTAGGTTTAAACCTAAGGTTTGGAGGATTGCCGAATACTTGAATTCCTCTGTGTATCGACACAAGATATCCCTTTCAATCTACATAGATCTAATACATGGGCCTCTTGCGCTACCAAGTACAATCTAGAAATTGAATCATAGAGTTCTCATGCAATTCAAGGCAATAAAGAGCGCATAGAAATAACTAAAATCCATATAATTGCATTAAAAAGTGATCAAATCATCCGTAAAGCATGTTCATCCCAAGGTTCAACAACATCCGATAACCTTGCGGTTTAGTTAGACATGAAAATGAAATCTAGAAATTCATGATAAAAAGTATACAAAGCATGATTAATCTTCCTTGAAAGTTGGTGATGAGAGGTGATGATAGATATCCTCGCTAAAAAAATGTACACGTCACTTCCTGGCCACAAGTCCACTAGGCCAAGGAGCTACTATCACTAGTATAAAACTCAAAGTGATGAACAGTAACTAAAAAAAAATAGAAAAACTAACTAATATGAAGACGATGCTACTACTACACGCAATTAGCATTCAAGGGAGAACCAAACATGGGAAGTGGAGACCTCTAAAGTAAAGATGATATGTTGTGATGGTAGGTTGGGTCGAGAGATCTCTAGATTAGACTAACCACAAATCTCTTGGTAGTTAATCCCTAATCCCATACGAGTGTTGACCGGAATCCCTTCCTAGTCAACTTTTCCTACGATTGCAAAGCAGTTGGGGAGATCTCTAATGGGTGTGATCCTAAGCTAGGATTCAATCCAACAATCGAAGGGTTGTTAGATACTTGAATCCCTCTGCGTATCAACACAAGAAACCCCTTTCAATCTATGTGGATCTAGTACAAGTGAGCATCTCGCATCGCCAAGTATAATCAAGAAATTGAATCACAGAGTTCTCATGCAATCCAAGACATTATGAAATACAATAGATTGAATCACAAACCACAAGTTTTAATAAGAGAAATCAAACATCATCAACAAAAATTAACATCTAAAGATACAAAGAACAATCCTAGGGTTTAGCAAATCCAAACCACCATATAAGTTAGTTCCTCATAAAGGAGGAGCACTTACATAACACCAAGGAAAGTAAAAACAAGAAAGAAGTATGAAAAACTCACTCTAAGTTGAGATCTCCTTGGATGGGCGAAGATCTTGAAGTTTTACTAATGGTGCCATTGAGATCTCTCCATGAAAGGCTACTTTGGGGCCTTAATCTTCCCCTGAACTCCTCCTCCTTTGATTGCCTCCCTCTTGGTGAAGTTTGTGGGGTAGATTGTTAGAAAATGACCCCCAAGAAGGGTGGGATGGTGGTTAAAAGGCCAAGAAAAAGTCTCCTCAAATTTGCCCTAACTTGTTATAAAGGTCCCTAACCCATGCTGGTGCTACATCACCCATATGGTCTTTAAAATGAGTCTTCTTGAGCCTTGTGGGCATCCATGCATGTGCTACAGTAACAACGGCAGTGTCACTACTCGAAAGCGCCGTTTTTGTAGCGTATTTCTTCTAGAATGCGCTCTTGAGCTTGCAATGGCTTCTTGAAGGCCTACAAAATAAATAAAACCAAATCGAACATGAAAAGGGCATTCATTTGATAAAATTACATGCAAAGAGTATAAAAATTGTATATATAAACATGCACTTTTAGATACTTATCAGGATTCTTCAATGTTTCAAGCTCTCTGGAGTAGTTTAAGTGAAGGATATTCCTAAATCAAGCTTCTCCACTGACAGGGGACCGAATGTGCACGGGTTGTCGAAGTAATAAAATACCCCGGTGAGTGGGTAGTCAAATCCACAGGGAATAGGTACTTAAGATACAAGATTTCACTATTTAGCTATCGCGTTGTGTGGAAAGAAATCGGTGAGTGAGTGCGAAAATAATCGGTAAAATCAAGAATTAAAAGAGAAGTGTGGAAGACGAGAGAGTGCAAGTAAGAGTAAAAGAGTAGGACTAGCAATGGGAAAAGATGGGTATCCGGACAAGCTACCCCTAGGACTTATGCTTCTAGTGCAAGACAATGCTATTATACCTTCCTATTGATGTTAATTGAGTGGAGGAAATCCTTAAATACACGGTCCCAAACCTAAGGTCAACCGTGACTAATCCCGACACTTCGTTCCGGTCATTAGGTTTCACTACGACCCTTGACTCTCGTTGACCTGTCAACTAAGCCCTAGGGGAGTCTATCTACCTAAGCCTCACACTATGTGGAATTGCCTTAAGTTCTAGGGACTCCTAGTGATTAACCCTGTTCCTATGTATAGTTCTAACCCTTTGGTCCAGGTGAGAGAACCCTAGTCTAAATTAAGTCCCGGTGCTAAGATTCACTTCAACCCTATACTTTGGTATTTGAGCAATGAAGCCCTAGGGGAGTTTATCGCCTAACACCTAACTCTATCTCGACAGTGAATAAATCATGGAACATGGAGGTAGGGAGAATCACATCGGAGGGGAAAGGGGACGTTCCGCTACCTCACGACTCACCCTCTCAACCCTCTTCAATCCTAAGTAGTCTAATCCTATAGGAGTTGTCACACCTCCAAAGGATAACCTAGATTCTTCTCAACCCTAGTGTCACAGCTAAGGGAAAACAATAATAAAAGAAAAGAATTTAAGATTGAAACTCAACTTTATTCATCAATTATGGAAAAGCATAATAGCAATGTCAAAGAAACATAATAATCTTAGGGTTCACAAGTTCGGATACCCACAAGGGGTTTAGCTTCTCATGGAGCTATAAAAATCCATGAAAATAATAATAAGAACACAATTTGAATGCATAGATAAAAACCCCCTTGTGTGCGATGTGGCCGTGGTCTTGTGCCGTCATCGGACATTGATGTCGACGCCGATGACGCGCTTCAAACCTTCATGAGGTCCTCTGCAAACCCTAGCCGCATCTCTCCAGAAGTTAGGGCAAAAAAGAGCCAAAAGATCCCCAAAACAGTCTCCAAAACGGGCTTTTATAATGTTGAGTCGCGGCTTAAAAATTGAACTTATCGGGATTTCACACGGCCGTGTGTAATTTCCACACGCCTGTGTGTAATTTCCACACGCCCGTGTGAACTCTCTAGTTTTCTGAATTTCGGCCGAAAATGAACATCAGCTTGCTACAGTGTTTTGCTATAGTAACTTACTATAGTGCTACTGCAGTAACTCACCGAAACGTTCCCGGATTCGTCGTTCTTCATTGAGGCTATTGAATTTGGCACACAATCAACGGTAGATCGTGCCGATTGCTTTAGATCTCCTAATTGGTGAAGTTCTTCTTGTTAGCACAAGCTAGACTTATTGTGAATGTGACTGCCTTTGTGCCGCTCCAAAGGAGGTTGGCACACACTCACAAGTCTATGCCCATGCCTTGCTCCTTGCTTAGTGCGAGAATCTCCCCAACAACGGCAAACACGATCTAACTTTGTTCCTTTTCTCCAATTTATCTTCACAACCCTACAATGCATAAAAGTAAACAAATGCACACTTTTTAGTGAGAAAATCTGATTAAATCAATGCTCACTGCAAGATAATAACGCTTCGTATTACTATAACACGAGCACTTATCAAACCCCCCCACACTTAATCTTTTGCTTGTCCTCAAGCAAAAATAAAATGTGAACGTACTTGGGAAACATAATTGAAAGTGCTCGGCCTTAGGTTCACCAAAAGTATGCAAAGGAAGCATTCTACAAGTAAGGGGAAATAAAAACATCGCATAAGGATATCATTGCTCTAGCTAAAAACATGAATAAAAAGGGTCAATCAACTCGAAAATGTGTAAGTGTGTGTGAACTCACTCAAGACAACCCAATGAGTACTCCTCAAACTTTTGTTAAAAGGACTTATTTATATACGAAAAGCAAGAAAGGAAGTAGTAGCTTCACACAACCTCGAAGGTAGCCCTTTCCTAGGCTGCCGCTAAAGGTGGCTTTCACTCTTTCGAGGAGGTAGCTCTTTCTACCGGGGTAGTAGCTTTCACGCATCCCATGAGATAGCTCTTTCTCTCATTAAGGCATAACTTGTATCTGACTTATGAGAGTAGCTACATACTTCATAGGTGGTAGCTCTTTCCACCCCAAATGCATAAATAAAACAAAGCACATATTCACAAACTCATATATATATATATTCTCATTTTCCATATTTTTCTTCTTTTTTTATTATTTTTATATGCATTTTCCAAAGTAAAACTAAGAATGACGATAAACTTGTCCTTAAAAACTTCAAGATTGAGTTTCCAAAAGATTCCAAGAGTAAGTTGTGCAATATAAGGTAATCGAGCCAAAATTCCCTAAATATTCAAGTAAAAACTAGAGCATGATAGGATACAATGTTAAAAATTCTCCTAAACTCTAAGAATACTAACGTTGCGACTAAGATGAACTGCCATAGGCTACATGAGCATAAGCAATTGAACACACCAGTAAAGGTGTGTGCAAAGTGAACCCCCCCACACACACACTTAAGATGTACATTGTCCCCAATGTACGCATGCAAGCACAATAAAAGTGAAGAAGTGTAAAACAATTAGTGTGGAAGTAGGCAATTGAAACATTACTCCCCTGAACTCCAAGTGTTGCGTTTGATGGGGCTAGTTTCATTGAGAGTTGAGTCTCAACGGGTTGTGAAGTACACACGGTTCCATGACCGTGCCTATGACTGTTCCTTAAATTCCTTACATCCAAGACCATCTGCGCACACACACACAAGGTATTCAGTAACGCTCAAGAAAAACCAAAATAAAGCTCGAGTATATAAAGATATGAAACTGAAATATAACTCGAGACAAAATAAAGAAAAATAAAGCAAAATAAAGATAAACTCAGAAGGAGGATCCTTTCTGAGTACTACAAGTCCAAAATATAAAAGAAAAAGTACAACTGAATAAAAATAAAAATAAAACTAAGACGCCTCAGCATCGGTGTCCTGTGGAGTAGCCTCTGGTGCTGCTGTAGGCTCTACTGGTGTGGGTGGATCTGCTGTTGCTGGAGCTGGAGAAGGTGGTGGAGTAGGGGCTCTGGGCTGGAACACGAATAGTGATGACACGGCCTGCTCAAGTAATCACTGTATAGTATCCAGCCGTGCCATCGTCTCTGCATGCTGTGTGGTCTAGGTGGCTCTCAGCTCGGCCACCTCTGTCTATAGTATACCCACAGCACTCTCGAGGCGCTCAAATCTGTCCTGGCCTCGAGATGGAGAGAAGGTACGCACTGGAGGTGGCTCCGATGCTGTGGGTGGTACCTCGGCCTCTACCGCCCTGGAGATGGCTCTAATGCTGCCTGTGACCCCTCGGCCTGATCTTACTAGGGAATGATCCATGTGTAGGTTCCTGGTCCCGATCTGCGAACCATCCCCATCATCCTCAGCGTCTCTGTACTCAGGGGAGGTGGTACTGTCGTCTTCTCGGCTCCCTGAACCCCATCTCTGAGCCCCAACCCGATAAATAATCGAGTAATGTATGGGCCTGTGAAGATAACTCTGACCCTGGGGTACTGGCTCTAATGGCGGATATACTCTGCTAAGATGTGCCCCAGGTGGAGTGGCACATTCTCCACCATCGAATGCAAGTACAGGAGCTCCTGGCGGCTCAGGACCCCGCTATTGTCTCCCCTGCCGCTCACTGATCGGCTCAGAATGGCATGGATGCACCTGTATGAAGCCCTTGTCAAGCATGTGGCCTTCGACACCCCTGGCTCGTACTGTCTCTGACCACACAATCTATTATACCCGCGCTGGGGGTCAGGGTACCGGGATAGTCTGTAGGTAGCAGCACGTACTCCTCTGTCTCAGTGAATGCCTCGTCATAGAGGCCCATCCCGATCGAAAATTGTGTCACACTCAAAGTGAAGTGCCGACCGAGTGCACAGAACTGAATGGAATCGGTATCTGTAAAACTGTCGTACCCTCGGTCGAACTTAAAGGATGAAAGAACCTCAAGTGTGAGTGATCTGATAGCTGGCTCTTGAATGGATAATAGACGACCACAGCTACCGATAGCGAGCATCTCTTCGATCTCATCTGCGATGCTCTGCTCCCCCTGTATTTCCTTGACTGTGCTCAAGTCTAAATAACGTGTCTGTCCAAAGCTGAGAGTCGAGAGTCGCTTATACCGCTCCCGATGCTTAGGTAACGGAAAATCTACCTCCTCGGGTGGTGGGGTGGGCTCACGGGGCGCTTCCCTGCCGATTTCCTAGACCTAGAAGCCATATCTGCAAAGTTGCAAAAGAAAAAAGTTAAAAACAGTTCAAGAACACAATCTGCAGAAATCCGCACGGCCGTGTGAAAATTCCACACGCTCGTGTGGTTCTTCTGGTGGACAGAGCTCCACGGCCGTGGAGGCCAAAAATTTCGTTTTTACATTCTAATTCGTTCTAGATTCCTTCTAAGCATGCTCGCATATACTTTAATCGTTTAATACAAGCGAAATAACTAAGAAGAACGAATTAAATCATGGATTGATGAAGAAAAAGGGTTTGAAGTTCTTACCGACGGTGTGGATGAAGAAAACTTTGAAATCGGCCGGAAAACTCCAAATAAAACCTCTAGAAAACTAAGAGAAGATCGGGGAATCGATAGAGAGAGTCGGAGAGTGTTTAGAGTGGGAAAGTAAAGAGGCACAAGTGAAATCTAAAAGAAAACGCGGCTTTTGAAGTTCTGGGAATCCACACGGCCGTGTGGAAATTCCATACGGCTGTGTGCCTCTGAAATTAGGGTTCATAAGGGCTCACACACGCCCCTGTGTGCACTCTGGTCACTCTCTAGACTACCCCACACTGCCGTGTGAGACTCCCACATAGCCATGTGCCTTTACAGGGGACTCCACAAGGGCTGGTACACGCCCCTGTGGATTCATGGGAAAACACAGAAGGTCTCAGTAAAATTTCACAAGGTCGTGTGGAAATTCCACACGGCCGTGTACCCAACCTGGCCAAGAACACAAGGCCAGCCACAGGGGCACCCACACGCCCCTGTGGCTTCTCTAGTTCATCCCGAGAATTGTCTAAGTGTTCCACACGGGTGTGGGAACTTGCCACACGGCCGTGTGCCTTTCACAAGTCCTCCCACAGGGGCAGCCACACGCCCCTTTGGTTTCTCGGGAGAAAGAGGGGGTTTCTGTAGAGTTTCACAGGGCCATGTGGAATTTCCACATGGCCGTGTGCCTTAACACATGGTTACTCACACGGGCACCCACACACCCCTGTGGACTCTCTGAACTGAGAGCTTAAGTTCTGTAGGTTTTCACACGGCCGTGTGCCCCTTCTGAGGTTCTTCACAGGGGCTGGGTCACGCCCCTGTGCCCTCTCTGGCTGAGCCCTAGATGGTAACACACGCCCGTGTGTTAATTCCACACGGCCGTGTTTTTTCTCTGGTTAACTTAGAAAAAATCACAAACTTACAGAAAAACTCAAAAACATAAATACAATGCTTGGAGCCTGTGAAAACCATCAAAACACGACCAGAAACCATAGGAAACATGCTCAACCAACTCAAACTTCATCAATAAATGTTTAGGAACACAAAAAACGTCAACAATCCACAGTAAAAACGAAACACATATATTGAAAATTAGGATACCAAAACTAAGACTTTTATTCAACCTAAAACTAAACTAAGTCCTAGAAAAACTGTAAAACCTTGGGTTGCCTCCCAAGAAGCGCTTGTTTAACGTCACTTAGCTTGATGTACCTGCCTTACCTTACGGTGGTCATGAATGAAGGTTGCCCTCTTCCCTACAACCTGAAAGTATGCAGTACATAATTTTTGTAGAATAGAGGGAGAGTTAGCGATTTTGTTACCACACAAGGGTGAACCACCCTTATTCCATTCTTGCTCATCCCCATTGTCCTTGGGTCTCTTCGTGTGGCGCCTCTTCGCTCTCTTCATCTTTCTCTTCATATTTTTCAGGCCTCCCGGGTCCGGCTTGATATCTTGCTTGACTAGACCAAATGAAAGCACTTCTTCTTCTTTGATCTCCTCGTCTTGGTCTGGCCACCCTTCATATGGATCCTAGTTTAACATTTCCTGCACATAATCATTAATTAGTTCATCGGTGGTGTCAAGAAAATATAAAGTATCATCAAAGTCGAGAGAGTGTCTCATGGCTTCGGCGAGGCGGTATGTAAGCTTGTCTTATCCCACTCACAATGTGAGCTCCCCGCCGTCCATGTCAATCAACGCTTTGGAAGTGCGCAAGAATGGCCTTCCAAGGATCAATGGAACCTCGACATCCTCATCGACATCTAACACCACGAAGTCAACAGGAAATATGTATTTGTCGACTTTCACCAACACGTCTTCCACAATTCCCCTCGGATGCCTCACTGATTTATCCGCAAGTTGAAGTATCAACCGAGTGGGTCTAGGCTCGCCCAAGCCTAGCTTTTGGAAGAAAGTGTAGGGCATGACATTGATACTTGCCCCCGAGTCGGCCAATGCCATCTCTTCACCCAAGTTGCCAATGTTGCATGGTATTATGAAACTTCCAGGATATTTTCTCTTGCTTGGCATGTTCTTTTGTAATACGGCCGAGCAATTGGCATCGAGGATCACAGATGCACTCCTCCAATTTCCTCTTGTTGGTCAAGAGGTCATTCAAGAACTTCGCGTACTTGGGCATTTGGGCCAATGCTTCCACAAACGGTATGTCAATGTGCAACTGTTTGAACATTCCCAGAAATTTCTTGTATTGCTTATTGTCTTGGTCATTCTTCAACCTTGAAGGGTAGGGGATCCTCGGCTTGTAGGATGGTGGTGCCACCTCTTTCTCCTTTGTTGCTTCGCCCCCTACTTCTTCAACTTCAGTTGCTTCTTTTGTCTTCTCAAGAGGGAGATTTCTCTCGACCTCTTTCCCACTTCTCAAGGTAATTTCCTTCAATTGCTCTCTCGGATTGATCTCCGTATTACTAGGCAAACTACCTTTAGGTCTTTTCGCCAAAGTCTTTGCAATTTGCCCCACTTGATTTTCCGGATTGTGTAGGGAAGTGGTGTGATTGCGAAGTGTAGCTTCCACCGATTGAAATCTAGTATCCGACGAAGAAATGAACCTTGTGAGGGCTTTCTCTAGATCGATCATCTTTCCTTCTAACCCAATTACTCGGCTTTCTAGGTTCGGTGCTTGTTGACTTTGAAATCCCTGTGGTGTGTTGTTCTTTTGTTGCGACTGCCCTTGATTGCTCCATGAAAAATTTGGGTGATTCCTCCAGCTCGGATTGTAAGTACTACTGTACGGGTTGCCTTGGCCTTGTCCTCTATAAGCATTGCCCACAAAATCAACCTGTCTGACCGTACTAGTGCCTCTAATAGCAATCGGACAATCACTCGAAGCGTGACCTCCTCTACAACCGTTACAAGTAGTAATGACTGTAACTCTTGGTGAAGTTAGAACATCCAACTTCTTACTCACTGATTCCACCTGTGCCGCCAATGATGTAAATGCATCAACTTCATGAATTCTGGCCACCTTCTTTCAGTCTCGTGTGTTCCATTGATAGCTATTCATAGCCATCTCTTCTATAAGGTGCCGAGCTTCACCGGGAGTCTCGCTTCCTAGAGTTCCTCCTGCCGTTGCGTCTAACAGTTGCTTGGTACTCAGATTCAACCCGTTGTAGAAGGTATGAATGATCATCCACTCGGGGAATCCATGTTGCGGGCACTTTTGAAGGAGCTTCTTGAACCTGTCCCATGTCTCGAATAGAGACTCCAATTCCATTTGCATGAAGGATGAGATCTCATTTCAGAGCCTCGCTGATTTTCCCGGAGGGAAATACCTAGCCAAGAATGCCTCGGCCATCTCCTCCCACGTAGTGATGGACGCTCTTGGTAATGAATGTAGCCAATGCCTTGCTTTTCCCTTCAATGAAAATGGGAAGGCTCTTAAACGAATTGCGTCGTTCGTTACTCCATTAATCTTCAATATGTCGCACACTTCAAGGAAGTTCTCTATGTGGTTGTTTGGATCTTCATCGGCCAACCCATTAAATTGTGCGGACTGTTGCAACATCTGAATGAACGACGGCTTCAACTGAAAATTATTTGCGGTAATTGGGGGCCTCACAATGCTTGATTGGGTCCCCATCACCACGGGTCTAGCAAAATCGGAGAATGTCATCTGTTCTTCATTCTATTCTGCCATTGCTTCTGACCCTTCAGTATCAACTTCGGCTTGATTTGAAGATTCTTGTACAGGTTCCTTTCCCTTACGATGAGTTCTTCTACTAATATCTGGGTCTCCTTCAACAAGAATTGAAGGGTTCCCGCCGGTCATAACCTGAAGCCAAAGCAAAGAAAAAAAAAGAACAATGATAGATTAAGAAGTGTGAAATAGAAAGCGAAGTGAAATAGCTAAAATAGCGAAAAACAAATATCTGAAAAACTTTGATAGGGGCCCGAAAGTGCACGGGTTATCGAAGTAATAAAATACCCCTGTGAGTGGGTGATAAGTGCTTGTGTTGTAGTAACGCGAAGCGTTATTATCCTACAAATGAACATACTTTTATCAGATTTTATCACTAAATAGTGTGCATTTGTGTATTCTTGAGCATTGTAGGTTTCGTGGAGCTAAGTTGGAAAAGAAGAACAAAGTTAGGTCGTGTTCGCCGTTGTTGGGAGGTTTTCAGACCAAGCAAGGAACAAGGCACGAGGTTAGACTTGTGAGTGTGTGCCAACCTCCTTTGGAGGGGCACAAAGGCAGTCACATTCACAACAAGTCTAACTCGTGTAGCTTAGGAAAACTTCACCAAGAAGGAGACTCGAAGCAATAGGCACGATCTACCATTGATTGTGTGCCCAATTCAATGGCCTCGATGAAGAAACAACATATTCGGGAGCATTTCGGAGTGTTACTATAGCAACACCGTAGCTTGTTACTGTAGCGAATCAATGTAGCAAGTTACTGTGCACTTCTGCCGAAGAGTCAAGGTTCCAGAGAATTCACACGGGCGTGTGGAATTAACACACGGCCGTGTGAACTAATTTTCCAGCAAACTAGAGATGTCACACGGGCGTGTGGAATTAACACACGGCCGTGTGGATTGATTTTCCAGCAAGCCAGAAACTTCACACGGGCGTGTGGAATTAACACACGGCCGTGTAAAGTAATTTTCAGGAAAGACAGAAACTTCACACGGGCGTGTGGAAATTCCACACGGCCGTGTGAATTCCCGATAACTTCAAATTTAAAGCCGCACTCAGCCTATTTCAAGCCGATTTGGAGACTTTTTGAAGTATCTTTTGACCTATCTTTCTCCCTAACTTCTGGAGAGGGCGGCTAGGGTTTCGGAGAGGACTTTGTGGAGGATTGGAGCGCGTCATCGGCATCGTCACCGACGTTCGACGGCCGCACAAGACCACGGCCACACCATACGCGAGGGGGTTTTCATTGATGTCTTTAGTTTGTTCTTTCTTTCATAAATTGATGAACATGTACAGCTCCATGAGGAGCTAAACCCCTCGTGGGTATTCGGACTTGTAAAACTCTAGGATAATTATGTTTCTTTGACATTGTTATTATGCTTTTCCATTAATTGATGAATAAATTCGAGTTTCAATTTTAGATTTCTTGTGCTATTGTTTTCTCTTAGCCGTGACACTAAGGATTGAGAACAATCTAGGTTATCCTTTGGAGGTGTGACAACTCCTTTAGGATTAGACTACTTAAAATTGAAGAGGGTTGAGAGGGAGAGTTGTGAGGTAGCACTGTACCCCTTTCCCTTCCGTTGTGATTTCTCCCTACCTCCGATTCCTTGAGACATTAGAGGTCGAAATAGAGTGAAGTGCTAGGTAGACAAACTCCCCCAAGGTTTTGGGGTGACGTGAATCCTACGCACTGGGGCTTAATTTAGACAATGGTTCTTCCTCCTGGACCAAAGGGTTAGGACTATCACACATAGGAACAGGTTTTATCACTAGGAGTCCCTAGAGCTTAAAGCAATCTCACATAGTGTTAGGCTTAGGTAGAAATACTCCCCTGGGGCTTAGTTGAGCAATCAACAGAGTGAAGGGTTCACGTGAATCCTATTGCCGGGACATAGTGTTGAGGTTAGCCACGGTTGACCTTAGATTTGGGACCGTGTGTTTCAGGATTTTCCTCGACTCAATTAACATCAATAGGAAGGTATAATAGCATAGCCTTGCACTAGAAGCATAAGTCCTAGAGGTAACTTGTCCGCATACCCTATTTTCACTTATTACTAGTCTCTCTCTTTTTACTCGTTGCTTGCACTTTTCTCTCTTTCATCTTTCGATTTATTTGCTCTGCATCTACTCTAGTTCCCATAAATTCACTCATCACTCCGATCATTGTTTCTTTTCGTACATCACACGACTCAATAGCAACTTCTCGTATTTTAAATCCCTATTCCCTGTGGATTCGACTACCCACACACCGGGGTAACTTTTATTACTTCGACAAGGCCGTGCACTTGCGGTACGCACGCAAAAGGTCGTGTCAGTGGGTAGTCGAATCCACAGGAAATAGTTACTTAAGATATAAGATTTCACTATTTAGCTATCGCGTTGTGTGGAAAGAAATTGGTGAATGAGTGCGAAAATAATCGGTAAAATCAAGAATTAAAAGAGAAGTGTGGAAGACGAGAGAGTGCAAGTAAGAGTAAAAGAGTAGGACTAGCAATGGGAAAAGATGGGTATCCGGACAAGCTACCCCTAGGACTTATGCTTCTAGTGCAAGACAATGCTATTATACCTTCCTATTGATGTTAATTGAGTCGAGGAAATCCTTAAATATACGGTCCCAAATCTAAGGTCAACCGTGACTAATCCCGACACTATGTTCCGGTCATTAGGTTTCACTATGATCCTTGACTCTCGTTGACCTGTCAACTAAGCCCTAGGGGAGTCTATCTACCTAAGCCTCACACTATATTAAATTGCCTTAAGTTCTAGGGACTCCTAGTGATTAACCCTGTTCCTATGTATAGTTCTAACCCTTTGGTCCAGGTGAGAGAACCCTAGTCTAAATTAAGTCCCAGTGCTAAGATTCACTTCAACCCTATACTTTGGTATTTGCGCAATAAAGCCCTAGGGGAGTTTATCGCCTAGCACCTAACTCTATCTCGACAGTGAATAAATCATGGAACATGGAGGTAGGGAGAATCACATCGGAGGGGAAAGGGGACGTTCCGCTACCTCACGACTCACCCTCTCAATCCTCTTCAATCCTAAGTAGTCTAATCCTATAGGAGTTGTCACACCTCCAAAGGATAACCTAGATTGTTCTCAACCCTAGTGTCACAGCTAAGGGAAAATAATAATAATAGAAAAGAATTTAAGATTGAAACTCAACTTTATTCATCAATTATGGAAAAGCATAATAGCAATGTCAAAGAAACATAATAATCTTATGGTTCACAAGTCCAGATACCCACAAGGGGTTTAGCTCCTCATGGAGCTATACAAATCCATGAAAATAATAATATGAACACAATTTGAATGCATAGATGAAAAACCCCCATGTGAACTCTCTGGTTTTCTAAATTTCGGCCGAAAATAAACAGTAGCTTGCTACAGTGCTGCTGCAGTACTCGCCGAAACGTTCCCGGATTAATCGTTCTTCATCGATGTCGTTGAATTGGGCACACAATCAATGGTAGATCGTGCTGATTGCTTCAGATCTCCTATTTGCTGAAGTTCTCCTTGTTAGCACGAGCTAGACTTATTGTGAGTCTGACTGCCTTTATGCCCCTCCAAAGGAGGTTGGCACACACTCACAAGTTTATGCCCATGCCTTGCTCCTTGCTTAGTGCGAGAATCTCCCCAACAATGGCAAACATGATCTAACTTCGTTCCTTTTCTCCAATTTATCTTCACAACCTTACAATGCACAAAAGTAAACAAATGCACACTTTTTAGTGATAAAATCTGATTAAATCAATGCTCACTGGAAGATAATAATGCTTCGCATTACTATAACATGAGCACTTATCAAAAGTATAATAGCATAGTCTTGCACTAGAAGTATAAGTCCTAGAGGTAGTTTGTCCGGGTACCCTATTTCATCCATTGCTAGTCATTCTCTATTTACTTATTCTTGCACTCTCTTACCTTCCATCTTTTTATTTTATTTCTTGTCTCTTTATATTTGCTTTTATATTCACTCATTGATTCTCTTCACACTCACCGTACATCGCTTAGCTAAATAGTGAGTACTTGTGTCTTAAATCCCTATTCACTGTGGATTCGACTACCCACTCACCAAGGTAATTTTATTACTTCGACAAGCCCGTGCACTTGCGGGATACACGCAAGGGGTCATGTCAGTACTGTAGCAAAAATGTTGTAGCAATTTATTGTAGCATATTACTGTTCACAGCATGCAGGAAATCAAATTCCAGAGAATGCACATTGACGTGTGGAAATTCCACACGGCTGTGTGGATGCCCGATTTTGGCCGTATAAATATCACGATTTGAGATTTATTTGGGGATCTTTTTCTTATCTTTCGCCCATCTTTTGGGGAGAGCACGGTTAGGGTTTGGAGTGGTTCTACTGCATAGACATCGAGTTTCTTTGTAGGAGAACTATTGGGGGAGCTTTCGTCAGCATTGATTCGGCGAGGTGTGCCCTAGGTTTGACAAGGGAACCTTTGGAGAAGATGAAGCGGCTCTTCAAGGCCATTGACACGGACGACAAGGGGGTTTTCTTTATGGTTTCTATGAACATGATTTCAATCTATTTGTTGATCTTGTATTGCTCTATGGAAAGCTAAACCCTTAGTGGGTGCTTGGATTTGTAAACCCTAGGATGACTTTGTTTCATTGACCTTTATTATGCTTCTTTAATTGATGATTTTAATTGAGTTTTAATCTTGAATGTTAATTGTATGATGACAGGGGCTCGAAAGTGCACGGGTCGTCGCAGTAATAATAGTACCCCAGTGAGAAGGTAGTCGAATCCATATGGAGTAGGGATCAAAGACACAAGCGTTTGCTAATTAGCTAGTGCGATGTATGAAGAGTGAAAACAGAATCAGTGTGTGCATGTAAGAGTAACTAAAAGAAACAAGAGATAAAAGAGAAGTATGGAAGATAGGAGAATGCATGCAAAAAGTGAGAGAAGGACAATCAATGAGTGAAATACGGTATCCGGAGAAGCAACCCCTAGGATTAATGCTTCTAGTGCAAGACAATGCTATTATACTCTCTTATTGATGTTTAATGAGTCGAAGATATCCTAAAATACACGGTTCCAAACCTAAGGTCAACCGTGACTAATCTCAATCATTATGCCCCGGCATTAGGTTTCACTACGACTTTTAACTCTTGTTGACCTGTCAACTAAGTCCCAGGGGAGTCCATCTTCCTAAGCCTCACACTATGTGGGATTGCTTTAAGTTCTAGGGATTCCTAGTGAAAGACCATGTTCCTATGTATAGCTCTAACCCTTTGGTCCAGGTGAAAAAACCCTAGTCTCAATTAAGCCCCAGCACTAGGATTCACTTCAACCCTTCACTCTGTTGCTCGCGCAACTAAGCCCTAGGGGAGTTCATCTCCTAGCACTTTGCTCTATCTCGACCGTTAAGAACTCATGGAACACGGAGGTATGGAAAATCATATCGGAGGGGAAAGGGGACGTTTCACTACCTCACGACTCACCCTCTCGAACCTCTCCAATCTTAAGTAGTCTAACCCTATAGGAGTTGTCACACCTCCAAAGGATAACCTAGTCAATGCTAGTGTCACGGCTAAAGGAAAATGAATACAATATGCAATTAAGATTGGAACTCTGTTAAATTCATCAATAAAGAAAGCATAATAACATGTCATAAAAACATAATCAACCTAGAGTTTACAAGTCCAAATACCCACAAGGGGTTTAGCTCCTCATGGAGCTATACAAATCCATCAATGTATATGAATGAATACAAATCGAAAACATAGATGAAAACCCCCTTGTATAGCGTGGCCGTGGTGTTGTGTGGCCACCGGGATTTGATGTTGATGGCGATGGTGCGCTCCAATCCTCCTTAAAGTCCTCTCCAAACCCTAGCCGTGACCCTCCAGAAGATAGGCCAAAAGATACAGAAAAAGTCCAAAAAAGGCCTTTAAATAGTGTTGAGTCGCTCTTTCAAATCGGCTAAAATCGGGATTTCACACGGCCATGTGGAATTTTCACACGCCTGTGTGATGTTTTTGTTTTGCTGAATTTCGGCGAACAGTGAACAGCACCTTGCTACATACAGTATTTTGCTACAGTATTTCCCCTACAGTAACTTGCTGCAGTACTCTCGCCGAAATGCTCCCAAATTCATCGTTCTTCATCGAGGCCATTGAATTGGGCACACAATATACGGCAGATCATGTCGATTGCTTCAATCCTCCTCCTTGGTGAAATTCTCCTATGCTACACGAGTTAGACTCATTGTAAATGTGACTGCCTTTGTGCCCCTCCAAAGGAGGTTGGCATACACCCACAAGTCTAGACTCATGCCTTGTTCCTTGCTTGGTCCGAGAATTCCTCAACAACTACGAACACGATCTAACTTTTCTTTTTTTCTCCAAACTAGCTCCACAACCCTACAGTGCACAAAAGTAAACAAATGCACATAATTTAATGATAAAACCTGATAAAAGTAATACTCAATGTAAGACAATAACACTTCACATTATTATAACACGAGCACTTATCATATGATTTTCCCTTAGATGTGACACTAGGGTTGAGAATCCATCTAGGTAATCCTTTGAAGGTGTGACAACTTCATTAGGGTTAGACTAAGCGAGATTGAAGAGGGTCGAGAGGGTGAGTCGAGAGGTAGCGGAACGTCCCCTTTCACTTCTGATATGATTTATTGATAAGTGTCTAAATGTATATGTTTTAATATACGTATTCTGTACACTTAGCATGTATTTTGTTAAGAATTGATGCCCGTTTTGTGCTTAATCGACTATTATTTATGTTGTAGGACACGGGGGAGCCATGAGGAGCACGAGAATACAATTTGGGCGAAAAAGGATGAAATTCAGGCGTCGCAGCACTGTAGCGTATTTACTGTAGCTGGAGCACTGTAGCATTTTTACTGTAGCAGTGCTGTTGCACCTGAGGAGTTTTGGGCTGGAAATGATGGAAGTGCGTAAGAGTAAACAGTGCATCATACGGGGCCGTATAAGGGGCCGTGAGCATCAAAAGACAGTGATTTTATACTAGGGTTCACGGCCCCCTATCCACCCCGGGATCCATCTATCCACCCCGGGATACACCCCCACATGAGACAAGTTTTGCCTTGTCTTTTCCTACCTATCCACCCCGGGATCCATCTATCCACCCCGGGATACTACGGGAATATATATAGATGTTTTTAGGGCACACAAGGGAGACTTTTCCTTGGCCTTTGAGGCCGCCGCCACCACACCTTCTTGAGGCTTTCCGGCCACATTTCGGCGGCGATCTTCATAGGAAACGAGCACACATCATCACCAAGAGGGAGAGGAGCAAGGGAGAAGGGGTTGGAGTGAAGATCTAAGCCATCATCGACAATCTTGTGAAGCTTCATCCATTCAAGGAGATCATCACCTAGAGGGAGTTTTCATTGCTTCTTTTATGTTTTTGTCTTCCTTGTATGTTGTTCATGTATCCCTTGTCATGAGGGATTAACTTATCATTGTTGTGTTTGGATTTGGATGAACCCTAGGGTTTATCTTGTGTATGAACTTTGGATTGTTGCTTTTAATCTAGTTTGATGGTTGTTTGAGGTTCAATCTTTCATGCTTTAATGTCTAGAATTACATTTGTGGAGAAATCCGTAATTCTTTTATGAGTTGTATGCGTAGATGTGACCTACTCACGTGTACTAGATCTAGGAAAGATTGAAAGGGGATTCTTGTGCCGACACGCCGAGAAATTGGGTGTTGGTAGCCCTCCATTGCTAGGTTTAAGCCGAAGGATAGTAGGTTTACTCCTATTAGAGATTTCACGGAGCTTAATGCGATCGTAGGTGGGTTAATACGGAGAGATTCCGGTTAACACTCGTATGGGATTAGGGGTTAGTCGCCGAGAGATCGGGGCTAATCTACTCACGAAGTCTCTAGGTCTCAACTATCATCAATGCATCTTTTTATCATCCTAGTTTTGGACTTAATGACAACCTTAGGTGGATTCCTTATCCAAACACACCCTTCTCTTGCTTGATACTCCCTTGTTTATTTACATCCGTGTGCTAGTGACCCGGCCATAGGATTAGTTTACATTAGTTTATTTGTTTTATTTCATCCCACTCATATTGAATGGTAGGCTAGAAAATAGATGAAGGGTGAGTAATAGTACTTTCTTGGCCCCAGTGGAATACGACCCCTGTGTCACTCACAGGGTATTACTTGGCGATCCCGTACACTTGCGGGGAAGCAATCAAGTTTTTGGCGCCGTTGCCGGGGAGATTCAAGGAATACTAGGAAAGCTTGTAATCTATTGCTCTAGCTTTTTTCTTTTCTTTGTACATTATACTCTTTGTAGATATTTTTCTTCTTGTTCATATTGCTTTTATTTTCTATTCTTTTATTTTGACTTTGTTCTTTGTATTCTCTTTCGTGTGAGGTATAATCCAATTGGAAGATGCAAGGTGCTAGCTCCTCTGTTACACAAGTCAAGAATGTTGAGTATATGGGGGAACCAAGCCCACGAGGAAATCCATACAGCGCAACTTACAATCCAGAGTGGAAATACCACCCAAACTCTTCATCGAATCAAGGCCAACAACAACAAAAAGCTTCCCCTCCTCAAGGTCCTCAGTATCAAGCACCACAAGTAAAAAGATTTACTACTGAGGATGTATTGGCGAAATTCATGATAAACACTGAAAGTAGATTTCAAGTCGTCGATACCAAACTTGAAGCCATCACCACTGAACTTCATGCCCTTGATGCCAAATATAATGCACGATTTGAGGGCATTGATGCCACCCTTTTGGCTATACAAGCCTCTCTTCACAAGCTAGAAAGTCGGGTTGAACAATTATTTCTTGAGCGAGCAAAAGAGCCCCATTCTACGAACAACAATGAAAATGAAGAGGGTTATTATCAAGAAGAAGTGGATGAGGACTTTGGTGTCTTGGTTGCTAATATGGAAGAAAAAGTTGCATCAACATCACTTGAGCAAGACCTTAGCATAGAAATGACTCAAAACACTAAACACAAAAGAGAATCATTTGGGACAACTGAAGATGTGGGTAGAGGGTTGAAGCCACCCAATGACCCACCAATGCCGATTCTAGACACGTCCCAACCAAAACTTTTTCCTTGGAGGCCCAAACGATTTTTATGGGTGATCAAAGGAAGATTGACGTTGGTTGAAGAAGGAGATGTGGGTAGGAGGTTTACGCCACCCAAGGACCCACCTATGCCGAGTTTGCAAAGCCTTCAACCTTATCTATTTCCTTGGAGGCCAAAACAATTTTTGAGGAAGCTCCAAGGAAATTCAGCCGGGACCAAAGTAGAAGCGGGGAGGATGCTCAAATCAACCAAGGATCCGCCCAAGTTAAAGTTGCACAATGCTCGGCCGAAACTTTTTCCATGGAGGCCTAAAGGTAACATGTTCATGGTCTCCACAAGCTCATCATCCCGGAAGGTAATTCTTTTCTTTCATGGAAGTAGCTATGCTACATGTGGCCGGGATGAACACACCATTTTCAAGCCTCCCTAGGTAAGAAAAAGGTACGTCGAGCTAATGACGTTAAACAAGCGCTTCTTGGGAGGCAACCCAAGCTTCAATTTCTTCATTTTTTTTTCTTTTTGTGTTTTTAGTGGAGTGTGGTATGTGTTTTTGTAGTGTGTTTGTGTTTCTTTCATGTCTTTACTTGTTTAAATAAGTCCATGCTTGTTTGCCTTGTACATTTGTCTCATCATCGTTTTTATGTTTTAATTGTTAACCATCTTGAGAAGCATGTTTTTGATGTTATGTCATGCATTAGATCAAGTTTTTAACCATTTCTTTCAAGTTAGAGGTGTTCTTAATCACTTTATGGCCTTCATTTGGTGTTTTGGGTGGCATTTGAAAGGTTTCCAAAGTTTTCCAGGTCCTCACGGCCTCAAGGGGCCGTTTGGAAGGCCGTCTGCCCTCATCCAGTGAACTTTGCCTAGGGCTCACGGCCCCCCTCACGGCCTATATGGGTGCCGTATGGATACTGTAGCACATTAAGTTGTTGCCACCCTCTCTCTTTCTCTTCATTTCTCCTTCTTCCCACACGATTTTCTCTTTTCTTTCTCCACCAATTCTTGGCCAAATCTCCTCATTTCTTCTCCTAGATCACCTCCTAACCACTTTGAGACTTCGATCTAATGGTTTTCTTCGAGCTTAACTCTAGTTTTCTCAAGTTTTCGTCGGTTAGCTCTTTGGTGCCCTAACTTTATGTTTTTCATTTTTCTTGCATTCTTGGAGCTTGTGTGTGAATGTTTTAGAGAATTTTGCTTGATTTTGGTGGTGTGATGGTTATGGATGAGTTTTCCATTGATTTTATGTAAAAAAAATTTTGGATTTTCATGTTTTTGGGGAGGTTCTTTCGGAGTGAACAGTACCCATACGGCCCCCATACGGCCGTATAGGTACTATTCATCATTTTACCCAAATTTTTCTCCATCCTTTGCACCACATTTTGGTTTGTCTTGGTTTCCTCTATGCTTGATTAGATTTTTCATGATTTGTAGGAATGTAGAGGAAGAAGGAATCGACAAGAAATCAACGACAAGGACTAGCATGGACACTTTGTTTTGTTGTCTTAGACTTTAGTTTGTAGCTTTTGTTTTATTTTTGTGTTTTGTTTGAGTCTTTGCATGACTACTCCCCATCTCTCCTTTGTTAATTTTTTGGAATGATGATGTGCCCTTTTTGCCTTGTAGGGCATTAAGGGAAATTTGGTGAGCTTCTCCGAAAATAATGGAGATTGGACCCGACATGTATAACTCGCCGTACTCTATGTTCGGGTCACACATCGCTAGTTGCACAAGATAAACCGGGGAAGTTCATTTTCACCCTCCTCTATTGTTTTTGTTGGTTATATTGCCATGTTATTCATGAATAGTGTACATTGAGGGCAATGTACAACACTAAGTGTGGGGATGGGTGTATTACATGTTTAGTGCCATATTTGCATGCTAGGGTTATCAATGATGGCTTTGTTCATTCTTGTTAGATTCTTCAAGCATGAACTAATGATTGATGTGAGTTACATATTTTTGAGCTCTATTGAATCTTGTTTCACCTCTAGTATTGTTCTGTGCACTGAGTCTTTTGTTGATGCCCTGGGAATAGCCTGCTTGACTTTCTTAACTCTCTTGTATGCTTAACACACAACCTTGAGTACTTGGCCTTAGGAGACTAAGTTCTATCCTTCAATGAACTCTTAAGAACTTCTAAGCCTGGTGAGCTAGTCCTAGTTTTGTGACTTGTAGTGCAGTCTAAAGACATGATCTAGGGTGAAAATGAAAAAAAAAAAAAAAAAATGAAATGAAAAAAAAAAAAAAAAGAGTCTATGACAGTATTCCTCTGCTAGTATAGCACGAATGCGTCTATGTAGACTGTAATCAAGTAGGATGGGTGGCTCTTGTGCCTGGCCAGCATGTGCATCCGTCTGAAAGATTATTTTTGTGCAGTCTACGTTAGTCGGACTTAAAAAAAAAAAAAAAAAAAAAAAAAAAAAAAAAAAAAAAAAAAATGTTCATTCATGTAAATAAAACCCTAGTGATCACTTAGACTGCCTACCTGGTGTTTTGAGAAGAAAGGGGATTTAGTTTCAAGTATAGACTTAGAAGCATCTTATCTGTTCATTGAAGTGGCACTTAGCATTTTAAGACTTGGTACTCTGTACTTGTGGAGTGATTAGCATCTAGAGCTGTACTAATTGAAGTCATAGGGCTAGGCCATGTCAGGGCAAATGAGATGAAAGATTCATTACACTGTACAGACATATAAGAGGTGAGACAGGATCTGTTTGTTGTACGTATTGACTGTAACTCAACATCTGTATATCATTATTCTATACTTGTATAATCTTGTATTCATTTGAGCCGGAGATGTACATTTAGCCACTTATCATTCCCTTTATTTTTTATGATTTGTTTGCTTGGGGACAAGCAAACGCTTAGGTGTGGGGATGTTTGATAAGTGTCTAAATGTATATGTTTTAATATACGTATTCTGTACACTTAGCATGTATTTTGTTAAGAATTGATGCCCGTTTTGTGCTTAATCGACTATTATTTATGTTGTAGGACACGGGGGAGCCATGAGGAGCACGAGAATACAATTTGGGCGAAAAAGGATGAAATTCAGGCGTCGCAGCACTGTAGCGTATTTACTGTAGCTGGAGCACTGTAGCATTTTTACTGTAGCAGTGCTGTTGCACCTGAGGAGTTTTGGGCTGGAAATGATGGAAGTGCGTAAGAGTAAACAGTGCATCATACGGGGCCGTATAAGGGGCCGTGAGCATCAAAAGACAGTGATTTTATACTAGGGTTCACGGCCCCCTATCCACCCCGGGATCCATCTATCCACCCCGGGATACACCCCCACATGAGACAAGTTTTGCCTTGTCTTTTCCTACCTATCCACCCCGGGATCCATCTATCCACCCCGGGATACTACGGGAATATATATAGATGTTTTTAGGGCACACAAGGGAGACTTTTCCTTGGCCTTTGAGGCCGCCGCCACCACACCTTCTTGAGGCTTTCCGGCCACATTTCGGCGGCGATCTTCATAGGAAACGAGCACACATCATCACCAAGAGGGAGAGGAGCAAGGGAGAAGGGGTTGGAGTGAAGATCTAAGCCATCATCGACAATCTTGTGAAGCTTCATCCATTCAAGGAGATCATCACCTAGAGGGAGTTTTCATTGCTTCTTTTATGTTTTTGTCTTCCTTGTATGTTGTTCATGTATCCCTTGTCATGAGGGATTAACTTATCATTGTTGTGTTTGGATTTGGATGAACCCTAGGGTTTATCTTGTGTATGAACTTTGGATTGTTGCTTTTAATCTAGTTTGATGGTTGTTTGAGGTTCAATCTTTCATGCTTTAATGTCTAGAATTACATTTGTGGAGAAATCCGTAATTCTTTTATGAGTTGTATGCGTAGATGTGACCTACTCACGTGTACTAGATCTAGGAAAGATTGAAAGGGGATTCTTGTGCCGACACGCCGAGAAATTGGGTGTTGGTAGCCCTCCATTGCTAGGTTTAAGCCGAAGGATAGTAGGTTTACTCCTATTAGAGATTTCACGGAGCTTAATGCGATCGTAGGTGGGTTAATACGGAGAGATTCCGGTTAACACTCGTATGGGATTAGGGGTTAGTCGCCGAGAGATCGGGGCTAATCTACTCACGAAGTCTCTAGGTCTCAACTATCATCAATGCATCTTTTTATCATCCTAGTTTTGGACTTAATGACAACCTTAGGTGGATTCCTTATCCAAACACACCCTTCTCTTGCTTGATACTCCCTTGTTTATTTACATCCGTGTGCTAGTGACCCGGCCATAGGATTAGTTTACATTAGTTTATTTGTTTTATTTCATCCCACTCATATTGAATGGTAGGCTAGAAAATAGATGAAGGGTGAGTAATAGTACTTTCTTGGCCCCAGTGGAATACGACCCCTGTGTCACTCACAGGGTATTACTTGGCGATCCCGTACACTTGCGGGGAAGCAATCATTTATTCTAACCTCCATATTCCAAGAGTTCTTGGCAATTATAGTAGAGTGAAGTGCTAAGACATGAACTCCACTGGGGCTTAGCTGTGCGAGCAACAGAGTGAAGTGTTGTAGTGAATCTTAGTGCTGGGGCTTAATTGTGACTAGGGTTCTTTTGCCTGGACCAAAGGGTTATAACTATATTAGGGAATAGAGTTCATATCTTAAAGTCCCTAGAACCCCATGCAGTCACACACAGTGTGAAGCCTAGAGAGTATCCTAATAAACGCCTAACTGTACGTATTATTTATATATGTTTGCGTATTTCTAGAGTAATTTTGTATGTGTGGATGCCCGTTTTCGGTCTAAATTGGTTTATTTCGTATTACAGGCACAGAAGATACCGTGGGGAGCTCAATAATATGATTTTAGAAGAAATCGGCAGGAAAAAGACCATTTTTGAGCTCCGGTACTGTAGCGTGGGACACTGTAGCAGCACTGTAGCACGAAACCTTTGGCAAAACGGCTAAGTCTGAAAGATCATGCGGGCTACCATGCGGGCACTGCAGAGGCCGCATACGTATTGTAGCAATTCTACTGTAGCAGTGGTACTGTAGCAACATTACTGTAGCGGCACTGTAGCAACTTACGCGATTTTCGGGATTTCTCGGAAACTTTCTCTCCCCGCATGCGGGGCCGCATGGGAGGCCGCATAGCTCGCTGGAATTGGTTTTAAGGGCTTTTTTGTCACTTTTGAAGGGGATTCTTTTGGGGAGACTTTTGGGCCGCCGCCCCACCCATTTTGGCGGCGATTTCCGGCGATCTACGGCACGAAGCTTCACCAAGAGGGAGACAACGTCGAAGGAGGAGTTTGGAGGGAAGATCCAAGACATTGAGGCATATTTTTAGGGTTTTCATCCATCAAGGGATTCCAAGGCTAGAGGGAGTGGTTCTTGCTTCATTTCTTGTTTTGTTATTCCTTGTAGTTGTATGAGTTTTCCTCTTTCATGAGGAACTAACTTATTTGTGATTTGGGCATGATGAACCTTAGGGTTGGTTGCTTGTAATTTGGATGAACATCTTTATTGATGCATTGTTTGATGTTGTATTTCTTTTATGGAATCTTGTAGTTTGTGGTTCAAGCCTTGTGTACTTTGATGTGTTGATTTGCATGAGAACTCTGTATTTCAACTTCTAGGTTGTACTTGGTTGCGTGACCATCGCTCTTGTACTAGACACACTAGGCTTGGAAGGGATACATGTACGAGTACGCCGTGACCATCGGGTATTTGTACCCCTCCAACCATTAGGGTTGAACCTAGATACTGTGTTTGACTCTAATTTGAGATTTCCCTAGGCGTAAGGCAATCGTGCGAGGATTTGGGCGGAAGTAATTCCGTATTCCAATACTCGTACCGGATTAGGGGTTATCACCGTGACCATCGGGGTGACCTAATTTAGGAATCTCTTGGCCCAACTACCATCATAACATTTCATCCTAAATTCAGGACTTAATGACAACCCTAGGGGGATTCGTTGTCCAAATCACGCCTTCGCATGTTTGATTCTCCCTTGTTTGCTAAATGTGTGTAGTAGTAGCCTGGATTTCATTATAGTTATTTCTTTCTCCATTTTGTAAGTATTGCATGACAATCGAGTTGTTAGGCTAGGAAATAGATAAAGGGGGAGTAATAGTAGTTCCTTGGCCCTTGGGAATACGACCCCCTCGCGCGTGCGTGAGGGGTATTACTTGGCGACCCGTGCGCTTGCGGTTGAAGTCATCATATCCCTTTCCGCCGGGGCATAGTATAAGGGGCTAGTCACGGTTGACCTTAGATTTGGGACCGTGTGTATTTGGATTTCCATAACTCATTAAACATCACTTAGGAGGCATAATATTAGTCTTGCACTTGAAACGATAGTCCTAGGGGTGCGTACTGTCCGGGAGCCCCATCTTATAATTGATTGTCCTCTCCTTTACTCTTGCTCGTTTTCTTCTCTCTTTTACTTTTCTTTGCATTCATATATTGATCTCTCTCACCATTGATTTTCTCTATAGCTAAATAGTGATAACTTTTGTTTCTAAGCAAGGGGTGTGTCACGTGTATACATCACAAGTGCACGGGTGTCAAAGTAATAAAATACCCAGTGAGTAGGGTAGTCGAATCCACATGGAACAGAAGTACTAGTAATGACTAATTCTCAGTTATCTAGTTAGAATCAATAATATAATAGAATGAACTTCATGTGAATACTATGACAATCGTAAGTAAGCAAAGAGACAAAGAAAATAAGGGAGATCTCAATCAATAAAGATGAGGTACCCGAGTAATACTCCGATTAAGATTTATCATGAAGTGCAAGACTTACTAAATGCTTCTAGACCGAGTTATAAGAGTCGAGGTATTCAAAGAATAATCAGTTCCTGCCTCCAGGCCACCGATACTATTCTTCTATGAGGTCCCGGTGGAGAAATTACTCAATCTCAATATCTTAAACCACATATGACTGTAATGAACTCTAGGAATACCTAAGAATGAAACCGATTCCTAAAGATAGATCTAACCCTACTTCTAGGTGAAAGATCCCAAACCTCCTACAAGGTCCCGGTGGAAAAATCTATCAGTCTCACGCCTCACACCAAATATGGCTGCATAGAGCTTAGGGAATACAAAGATAGAAAGCACTCAATTAGAGAGGAAAGGGGACACTCTACTATCTCATGAGTCACCCTCTCAACTCTCTTCAATCTTGTATGTTCTAACCCTAATGGAGACCTCTCTCACTAAGGCAACGAATCAAGCACAATCAATCAATCACAAGGATGAATAAGACATGCAAGCTGATAAGTGCTTGTGTTGTAGTAACACGAAGCGTTATTATCTTACAATGAACATACTTTTTATCAGATTGTATCACTAAATAGTGTGCATTTGTGTATTCTTGTGCATTGTAGGTTCGTGGAGCTAAGTTGGGAAAGAAGAACGAAGTTAGGTCGTGTTCGCCATTGTTGGAAGGTTTTCGGACCAAGCAAGGAACAAGGCACGAGCTTATACTTGTGAGTGTGTGCCAACCTCCATTGGAGGGGCACAAAGGCAGTCACATTCACAACAAGTCCAACTCGTGTAGCTTAGGAAAACTTCACCAAGAAGGAGACTTGAAGCAATAGGCACGATCTACCATTGATTGTGTGCCCAATTCAATGGCCGCGATGAAGAACAACGTATTCGGGAGCATTTCGGAGAGCTACTGTAGCAACAATGTATCTTGTTACTGTAGCAAAATCACTGTAGCAAGTACTGTGCACTTCTGACGAAAATCAAGATTCCAGAGAATTCACACGGGCGTGTGGAATTAACACACGGCCGTGTGAATTAACTTTCCAGCAAGCAGAGACCTCACACGGGCGTGTGGAATTAACACACGGCCGTGTGAATTGATTTCCCAGCAAGCCAGAGACTTCACACGGGCGTGTGGAAATTTCACACGGCCGTGTGAAGTAATTTTTCAGGAAAGACAAACTTCACACTGGCGTGTGGAAATTCCACACGGCCGTGTGAAGCCCCGATAACTTCAAATTTAAAACCGCACTCAGCCTATTTAAAGCCCGATTTGGAGACTTTTGGAGGATCTTTGAACCTATCTTTCTCCCCAACTTCTGGAGAGTGCGGCTAGGGTTTCGGAGAGGACTTTGTGGAGGATTGGAGCGCGCCATCGGCATCGTCACCGACGTTCGACGGCCGCACAAGACCACGGCCACACCATACGCGAGGGGGTTTTCATTGATGTCTTTAGTTTGTGTTTTATTTCATACATTGATGAACATGTATAGCTCTATGAGGAGCTAAACCACTCGTGGGTATTCGGACTTGTAAAACTCTAGGATAATTATGTTTCTTTGACATTGTTACTATGTTTTTCCATTAATTGATGAATAAATTCGAGTTTCAATTTTAGATATCTTGTGCTATTGTTTTCTCTTAGCCGTGACACTAAGGATTGAGAACAATCTAGGTTATCCTTTGGAGGTGTGACAACTCCTATAGGATTAGACTACTTAAATTTGAAGAGGGTTGAGAGGGAGAGTTGTGAGGTAGCACCGTACCCCTTTCCCTTTCGATGTGATTTCTCCCTACCTCCGATTCCTTGATTTATTAGCGGTCGAAATAGAGTGAAGTGCTAGGAAGATATACTCCCCCAAGGCTTTGGGGTGACGTGAATCCTACGCACTGGGGCTTAATTTAGACTACGGTTCTTCCTCCTGGACCAAAGGGTTAGAACTACTGCACATAGGAATAGGTTTTATCACTAGGAGTCCCTAGAGCTCAAAGCAATTCCACGTAGTGTTAGGCTTAGGTAGAAATACTCCCCTGGGGCTTAGTTGAGCAATCAACAGAGTGAAGGGTTGACGTGAATCCTAATGCCGGGACATAGTGTTGGGGGTTAGTCACGGTTGACCTTAGATTTGGGACCGTATGTTTAAGGATTTTCCTCGACTCAATTAACATCAATAGGAAAGTATAATAGCATAGTCTTGCACTAGAAGCATAAGTCCTAGAGGTAACTTGTCCGGATACCCTATTCTCACTTATTGCTAGTCTCTCTCTTTACTCGTTGCTTGCACTTTTCTCTCTTTCATCTTTTTATTTACTTGCCTTGCATCTACTCTAATTTTCATAAACTCACTCATCACGCCGATCATTGTTTCTTTTCGTATATCGCACGATTGAATAGCAATTTCTCGTATTTTAAATCCCTATTCCCTGTGGATTCGACTACCCACTCACCGGGGTAATTTTATTACTTCGACAAGGCCGTGCACTTGCGGTACACACGCAAAAGGTCGTGTCACAAGCATTGATTATACAAGATTAGAACTCAAATAAACTCGGATTTAATAGAAAGTATAAAGTAAATCAATACATGAATATGATCCTAGGGTTCACATACCCAAATACCTACTAGGATTTAGCCCTCCATGGGGCTTATTAAAAAGCAAGAGATAACACAATGACAAACAATGTAAATCATGGAAGTAAACCTCCTTGAATTCGTGATGATAGCCTTGATGGGTTGCTCAACATCTTGAAGGATCCTTCTCCGAAGCTAGGTTGCCAATGGCACCCCGATGCTATGACGGCGAAAGATCTATCAAAGTTAGTGAAGAACGACCCCCAATATCACCAAAGACATCCTCCGTGAAACCCTAGACACTTTTCCCTTCAAACGTGCTCAAAAAGTCCCCAAAGAATTGGCGAAGAGGGCTATTTATAGGTTTGAACCGCGTCTATCATGTGCCACCATGCGACCATGTGAGATTCCACGTGTTTACGTAGGCTGCCAAAATTTCCACGTGGTCACGTGAACAATGTTTTTACTATAGTACTGCCACAGTAAATTGCTATAACGATTACTACAGTGCCTACTACAGTACTCATCATAAGCGCGGTCCAAATTCTCTTCTCTTGAGGCCACATGGTCGAGCACACGTCCATGTGGTAGGTTCTAAGACTTTTCTTCATTGAATCATCCTTTGGAAGATCTTGCTATCTTCACATTAGAGGGGACATAAGGGTGTGACTGCCTTTGTGCCCTTCCAACACACAAATTGGCTGGAATCCTTTTGGAAGTTGGCACACACCCTCATGTACATGAATTCCTCTTGTGTCTTAACCCTTATGTTGCACAAAAAGCTCCCAACAATATGTCTTTACAACCCATCTTTACTTCTTTTCCTTCATTCAACGATTTTACAACCTAATAGCATAAAGGAACACCAAATACACTTTATGACTTTTTTTGAGAGTAGCTTCATACAACATAGGTGGTAGCTCTTTCCACCCCCATGTACAAATTAACCCCACTAGAATTATGACTTTTTTTTAACTCAAATAAAACTAGCACTAAAGCATCCCAAAAAAATAATGAACTAAAGTAAGTTTCCATAGGTTTAATGAGTGAGAAAAGTGCAAGATGCAGCAATCGGACAAAAATTTCAAGAAAATTGGATGAAAACTAGAGCCATAATAAAACCTAATGTTTACAACCTCCAAAACTAAAAATTAAACTCTCAACCCTAAGGTGAACCTTCACTGGCAACATGAGCATGAACATTAAAACACAAGTAAAAGCCATGTATAAGGTGAACCCTCCCCCACACTTAAGATGCACATTGCCCTCAATGTACGCATGTAAGCACAATAAAAATATCAATAATAAAAGCTAAATGTGTGTGGAAATACAAATGAAACAATACTCCCCTAAACTCCTCATTGATCATTTGGTGAATTCTAACTCAAGGGTGTGTTGTGTTCAACGGGTTGTGAAGCTCACATGACCGTGTGACAATGCCACATGATGATAAACATGACTACATCATCATCAACAACACTCTCAAGGCCATCTGCATGGATACAAGGGGTTCACTGAAGCTCAATAAAATAGAAAAATACGCGAGTCCATATAGATAAAGCAATGAAGCACAAACTCGCAACAAGAACCAAACAATAAGATAACTCTCAGAAGGCAAAGCCTTTTGAGTAATAAGTCCACAAAATAAAAATAAGCAAATAAAATAAAAATAAAACTAAAATATAGTCTCATGAGAGAATGATAAGTGCTCATGTTATAGTAACGCGAAGTGTTATTGTCTTACATTAAGCATTACTTTTATCAGATTTTATCATTAATTAGTGTGTATTTGTGTGCTTTTGTGCATTGTAGGGTTGTGGAGCCAATTTGGAGAAAAAAAAGCAAAGTTAGGTCATGTTCGCCGTTGTTGGGGAGTTCTCAGGCCAAGCAAGGAACAAGGCATGAGTCTAGACTTGTGGGTGTGTGCCTAATGAGGAGAATGAAGCATTGGAGAACATTCACAATAAGTCTAACTCGTGTAGCATTAGAGAACTTCACCAATGAGGAGAATGAAGCAATCGACATGGTCTACCATTGATTGTGTACCCAATTCAATGGCCTCAATGAAGAACGATGAAATCAGGAGTATTTGCTGCGCGAGTACTGTAGTAGCAATGTAGAAGATCACTGTAGCAATACTATAGCAGTTTGCTGTTCACTGCGCACCAGAAAACAGAATTCAAAAAATTCACACGGGCGTGTGGAAATTCCACACGGCCGTGTGAAATCCCGATTTCAGCCGATTTACAGCCGCGACTCAGCACTATTTAAAGGCCCTTTGGAGACTTTTTGGATCTTTTATGACTATTCTCAGGAGGGTCGCAGTTAGGGTTTAGGGAGGACTTCGTGGAGGATTGTAGCGCGTCATCAGCATCGACATTGATGCCCGTGGAAAGATAGCTATTGGGGGAGCTTTCGTCAACACCGATCCGGCGAGGTGTGCCCTAGGCTTGACGAGGAGCTTGGTGGAGAGACGATTCGGCCACACAAGACCACAACCACGCTACACAAGGGGGTTTTCATTTATGTTTTTGATTTGTGTTTATTCATATACATTGATGGTTTTGTATAGCTCCATAAGGAGCTAAACCCCTTGTGGGTATTCGGACTTGTAAACCCTAGGATGATTATGTTTCTATAACATGTTATTATGCTTTCTTTATTGATGAATTTAATTAAGTTCCAATCTTGATTGATTCTTGTATTGATTCTCCCTTAGATGTGATACTAGGGTTGAGAGCCATCTAGGTTATCCTTTGGAAGTGTGACAACTCCTATAGGATTAGACTACTCGAGATTGGAGATGTTCGAGAGAGTGAGTCGTGAGGTAGCGAAACGTCCTCTTTCTCCTCTGGTGTGATTTTTAGTACCTCCTCATTCCAAGAGTGCTTAGCGGTTGAAACAGAGTGAAGTGCTAGGAGATGAACTCCCCTGGAGCTTAGTCGCGCGAGCGACAAAGTGAAGGGTTGTAGTGAATCCTAGTGCTGGGCCTTAATTGAGACTAGGGTTCTTCCACCTGGACTAAAGGGTTAGAACTACACTTAGAAACAGGCCTAATCACATGGAATTCCTAGAACGTAAAGTAACCCCACGTAGTGTGAGGCTTAGAAAGATGGACTCACTGGGACTTAGTTGACAGGTAAACAAGAGTTAAGGGTCGTAGTGAAATTTAATGCTGGGACATAATGTTGGGGTTAGTCACGATTGACTTTAGATTTGGGACCGTGTGCTTTAGGATGTCCACGACTCATTAAGCATCAATAGGAGAGTATAATAGCATTGTCTTGCACTAGAAGCATTAATCCTAGGTGTAGCTTGTTTGGGTACCCCATTTATTCATTGACTATCTTTCTCTCTTTTACTCTTAGCTTGCACCTCTTACCTTCCATATTTCTCTTTATTTTCTTATTGCTTTCGATTATTTTCTCACACACACACATTTATTCTATTCTCACTCTTCATACACCACACTAGCTAATTAGCAATCGATTGTATCTACAATCCCTACTCCCTGTGGATTCGACTACCCTCTCACTGGGGTACTATTATTATTGCGACAACCCGTGCACTTTCGGGCCCCTGTCAGCGAAACACCTCAAACATTTGCACTTGGTGCTGGTGCTACTAGTGAATCAGACTCAACATTCTCATCTAGTGTCTGTTAAATGCGGTCGAGATGCTCCATGATCTGCGCTTGATTCTTAAGGACGGTGCCTATGGCAGCTTCGAGTTGAGCCAGTTACTCGTGTAATCGATTAGAAGATATGCCAAGATCGGCTGATGAAATCGGTGCTAACGCAATGATTGAGGGCTCTACCTAAGGTGGTCCGTCAGGAGCCTTAGTAGGCTCATCATCGCCGGAAGATGACTCCACTAGTGTGTACCCACCTGAACCTGTACGTCGCACTATGCGATTAGTCAGAGAGTAACCAGTCCCAAATGTGAAGTGGTACTGACCCTCTCCTCGCCTCTAACTGATCGAAGGAGAGCCATCTTAAACAGGAGCCGAGTGACGTATGGTCCTACAATTAGTGCTCCAATATGCACATACTGGCTCTATTGATGAAAGAATTCGACCGCAACATATCCCAGATGAAGCGGGACTCTCTGGGTCATGGAGTACAGGTAAAGCATATCTGAATGGCTAAGTGCACATGTCCCATCTCCATGACCAGTGATTGACCTGTTGAGAACAACATGTATATACTTGTGTGCGGGTCGGGTAAGAAGAGAGCCTTTCGTCTGACCAGGGACATACTGAACCCCTCCACATAAGTCATGAATAATCTGACTCGGAGTGATATCAGGGGTGTAATCAGTAAGAAGCTCCGGGTACTCCAATGTGTCGGCGTAGTCCTGATCATACAAATCGAGCAGTATCAAAAACCGTGTCAATGACATCCCATAAGGCTGACCAAAAGCCCTGAATCTAACAGTCTCCTCCGTGTCAAAATCTGTAGCTGTTGCATCACAGTCGAAGGAAAATGATGATAAAACCTCCAAGATGATATCTCGTCTAATAGGGTCATAGATAGTGACACACCCCTTGCGTGTGTGTATCACAAGTGCATGGGTTGTCGAAGTAATAATTACCCTGGTGAGTGGGTAGTCGAATCCACAGGGAACGGAAGTACTAGTAATGACTAATTCTCAGTTATCTAGTCGAATTAATAATATGAAGCAATGGATGTAATGCGTAAAATAAGAAAATAACAAGCAAGCAAGTAAAAGAAAAGGTAAAGGAGATCTCTATCAATGAAGATGAGATACCCGAGCAATGTTCCCCCTAGGCTCTATTACGAAGTGCAAGACTAACTAAATGTTTCTAAACCGAGTTCTATGAGTCGAGGCAATCCAAGAATAATCGGTCCTTGCCTCCAGGCCACCGATACTAGCCCCCTACAAGGTCCCGGTGGAGAAATCGCTCAATCTCAACACCTCACACCCCATATGACCGCAATGAACTTTAGGGATACCTAGGAGTGAAACCGATTCCTAAAATTAGATCTAACCCTACTTCTAGGTGAAAGATCTCTAACCCCCTACAAAGGTCCCGACGAAAAAATCTATCAATCTCATGCCTCACATCCCATATGGTTGCATAAAACTTAGGGAATACGGAGATAGGAAACACTCAATCGGAAGGGAAAGGGGACACTCCTCTATCTCAAGACTCACCCTCTCAACTCTCTTTAACCTTGTATGTTCTAATCCCTAATGGAGACTTCTCCCTCACCAAGGCAACAAATCAAGCATACCAAACAACCATACGAATCAATAAGGCATGCAAGCAATGATTAAACAAGATTAAAACTCAAATTAACTTGGAATTAAAAGAAAGCATAAAGAAAGTCAATACATGAATCGAAACCTAGGGTTCACATACCCAAGTATCTACTAGGGTTTAGCCCTCCATGGGGTTTATTACAAAGCAAAAGATAATGAAATAAAAAGTAATGTAATCCATGAAAGTAAACACCCTCGAATTCGTGATGATGGCCTTGATGAATCGTTGAACGTCTCGAAGGAACCTTCTCCCAAGCTAGGTCGCCAATGGCTCCCCGATGCTATCTCGTCGAAGGATCTATCGAAGTTGGTGAAGAACGACCCCCAATATTGCCAAAGACCTCGTCCTTAAAACCCTAGCCTCTCTTGCCTTCAAACGTGCGCAAAAAGTCCTCTAAAAATCGGCAAAACGGGGTATTTATAATTTGAAAATGTGCCAGTCACATGTCTTCACGTGACCACGTGAGATCCCACGCGGTCGCGTGGGCTGCAGAATTCGTACGCGGTCATGTGGGACTTTCACGCGGTCGCGCAAACAGTAATTTCTGCTACATCACTGCTACAAAAAAAAATGAACAGTATTTTCTACAGTACTCTTCATAAAACGCGGTCCAAACTCTCTTATCTTGAGGCAACATGGTCGGGCACACGTCCATGTGGTGAGTTATAAGACTTTTCCTCCATCGAACCATCCTTTGGAAGCTTTAGCTATCTTCACACGAGTAGGGACATGAAGGTGTGACTGCTTTTGTGGCCTTTCATCGCACAAATCGGCTTGAATTCTTCTGGAAGTTAGCACACACCCTCATGTGCATGATCCCCTCTTGTGCCTTGACACTTGTGTTGTACAAAAGCTCCCAACAATAGGTCTTTATAACCAATCTTTGCTTCCTTTTTCTCCTTCAATGCTTTCACAACCTAATTGCACAAAAGAACACCAAAGTACACTTTATGACACATAATCTATGGTAAAATGATGCTCAATGCATGTAAAAAAAATAGGTAAAACATGTATACTCAAGCACTTATCAGATAGAAAAAAGGTCAGTCCCAACCCCCAACCTCTACTAACCCTCAAACCTCATCTGTGAGTCTAATTGCGTGGAGTGTCTCCCAACAAAGATAGCGTGACTGCCCAAACTTGAGTACCTGGAGATGCTCGAACCTTTGTCGATGTGTAGGATCAGTGAACTTGATCTTTGGTGGTTGTGTTGGTTCCCTGTCTTGACGAAGGCATTTGTGTGTTGCTCTCTCGGTCTTAGGTGCCATACTTGTAAGAAAACAACAAAATAGATCAATTCGATATGAATTCTATGAATGTAGGGCATCACATGAGCGTGTGAGTGCAAAAACAGCACTGTTGGACACTTTTCCAGCCCACACGGGCACATGAGCTAGCCATGCGGCCGTGTGGGCACGTGTTAGCTTGGCAGAAGGGGCCACGCAATCGTGTGGCCGTGGTGATGTTAAGCAAGGAGGACCATGCGACCGCGTGGCCCCAGCCATGTGGTCGCGTAGCCTCGTTGGCTTAGGCCGGCCTAGGCCACGCAGTCGCATGCAATGGCTAACCGAGGGCCAACCAGGACATGCGGTCGCGTGGTCTAGCCCACGCGACTGAGTGGGCTGTTGGTCGGCCCACGCGATCGTATGGCTCGGCCTCACGCTCGCGTAGGCAGCCTTCCATGGCCAAAGAGCCATGGATAACCTCTAACGCCTAGCTAAACTTTGATTACATGCATTCTAAGTGTTTTCACAACATTTTCTATGAAAAATAAAGTCAAATAACCAAGAAAACACCATGGATGTAAGCATGAGGGTATGAACATAATAGGAAGAGGTGAATCCTTACCAACACAAATCGATGAAGGAAACTTGATGCAAATCCCGGCAAAACACTTTTAGATCTCCTATGAGTTGAAGAAAAATAGATTTAGAGTCTAATGGTTGGGAAGTTTGGAGAGGAAAGGATGAGAAAATGAAGAGTTGGAAGTTAGGGATGATGAATAGTGACTCTTCATTTCTTTTTATAGGCCACATGGGGGTGTGGAAATTCCACACCCCCGCGTGGGTATTGTACATGGTTGCATGGAAATTCCATGTGGCTGTGTGAGCTGTAGAATTTTTACAGACAGTCCACGCGGCTTTCCAAACTTCAAATTTAACCCAATTCTTCAGCAATTAACATGAATTACACCCTAAATCATGTCATACTTGTGAAAAACACTTTAAATCACCAAAATTTTTAATGAAAAGATCAACACTAACACAAATTCATTGACGCACACACTCATGACTGGTCAATAACCCGCAAGTGCACGGGGTTGCCAAGTAGTACCCTGTGAGTGACACTGGGGTCGTATTTCCTGGGGCCCGAGAATCTACCCTTACATTCTTATTGTAATGCTATTTAATCGACCAGTCTTGATTGATGAAATGAAATGCAAAGAAACTAAATCAATGTATAATGAATGCGAACGAATGAAGGCTAAATACGGGGAGAAATCAGGGCTAAGCGTAGTCACGAATTAGGATCCCCTCGGGGGTTACTAAAGTGTGCAAAATGTTTGAACTAACATGCAAGTGGCTAGTTGGATCTAGAAAACCCTAGATTGGGCCAACCCGATGGTCACTGCAATTGACCCCTAATCGGGTATGAGTATTGGATACGATAATTATACCGCCCCAATTCCTCCTATGATTGCAATGGGTAAAGTGGTCTTCACGAACTAGGGTTGAAATATAAGTGAGTACTTAACCCTAGAATTGGAGGGGTACAAATACCTGATGGGCATGGAGTATTTATACATATTTCCCTTCCAAGCTTGGTGAGTCTAACACTAGGGCAATGGTCATGTAACCTAGCATTTCCTAGGTCATGATACATAGAGTTCTCAAACATATCAAGCATTCAAGAACACCAAACATGGATAACAAGCAAGCCAACATGCATAAGTGAGATCAAAACATCAAAACAACACAAGTTCACCCCCAAGGTTCACCTATATTCAGTGACCTTGGGAGTTTAGTTGCTCATGGTCACAAAATACACAATCAAAAGCATGTAAACAACAAAACAAAGCATAAGCAAGCTCCCTCAAAAGCTAGAGGCTGAATTACGCTTAGAATCCACCGGGATGAACTTCCAACGATGCCACTCTAAGGGGTGGCTTCCTATGTCTTCTAACTATTCATAACAAGTCATAGGTATGGATCTTGCCTAAAATCATGCTCTCCTCACCTAATCCTCCCTGGAAATACCCTCAGATCTCTTCCTCAAGCTCGGGTGTGTGATAGTGGCGATGAGCTCCAAGAAGAAGGACCAATTCTCCTCAAAAGATACCCAAGAAGCCCTTAAAAAGGGTGAATTCGGGGTAGCTCACGGTCAATATGTGGGCCGTGAGGTTGCCTGGAAAACGGGCCTAAAAGTCCTCTAAGTTGCTACAGTACCGATACAGTACTACTACTGCGGTAAATTGCTACAGTACTATTGCACTCTGAATCGCTTGCGGATGACTTCACAGCCTTGAGGTTGTCCGCAATGGTTTCTAGACTTAGAAAATTCTCCAAGTGTGCTAGCCGGTGTATGAATTAGGGTCCATTAAATTATTTAATATTTTTATATAAATAAAAATAATGAAATAAATAAATTAAATAAATAAAAACCTTGTGTGCTAGCCGGTGTATGAATTGATTTATGTAAAATATATAATAATAATAATATTTGCATGGCCCCATGCAATGGTTGTGCAGTGCTGCGTGGCATGAGCACTGCGCATTACGTGGGCGCACACATGATGCTTATTTATTATTATTTTTATAATTATTTTATAATTATTTTATTCATTATTATTTATTTTATTGGACCCACACCAATATGAAATATATAGTTGTTTTGTTTATTATTAAAAAAATTATTATATAATTGCATTGGTTATTATTATTTTATTATTATATAAAATCAAAATATATATGATAAAATTAAATTAAATTTTATGCATAATTTTTAATTTTATGAATTAGGGATCCATAATTTATTTAATATTTTATATAAATAATAATAATAATAATGAAATATATATATATACATAAAATAAATCAATAGTTGTGTTGTACAATAAGCACTATAGAAGATTGATTTATTTGAAATATATATAATATAAATAATTGTTGGAGTGCTGTACGGGGCGAGCATTGCACAGCGCATGGGCCACGTTAGGTGTTATTTTTATTTACTTATTATTTATATTATTATGTTATTATTATTGTTTGTTTATTTATTTTATTTTAAATAAAGTGGGATCCATACTAATGTAATTTATGATTGTTTTTTTTTATTTTTATTTGTTGTGTTGAATGGAACGATAGCATACGATCATGAATTTTAGGGCTTTTTATATTTATTTTATTTTGTATTTATGTATTTGGGTCATGTTGTGTCCAATGTAATTCTCTTTAATTTTTACAAAATAGATTTTATCTAGGATACATATTTGTAAATTTTAGAGAAAATATAATCAAATGACACAAGAGTCAAAGAATACGTGGAGCAAGAAGCCCAGCCTAAAATTCTTTTGTATGGAGCGCAAAGCCGTGTAATAGATTAGGATTTTAGATTACCTATTAAATTGGGTTAATCGTAGATGTTCATGATCGTATGTATGTGATGGCTTGAATGTGTATATATGTCATATTTATACATGTATGTTCGATATAATGTGAGACCTAATTAATAGCGTGCTAAATAAATTCTCCCAAAATAAAACACTAAGTTGAAGGGCACGAGATGTCCTAGCTCTCCACTAAGCTTTGGGTGATTAGAGTTATGAGAGTGCATGATATCTTCCCAGTATGAGGGGTCATGTATTCGCTTATAATTTTAAGAACCTTTAATGCATTGGATGCCGTCAGTCGAAACAAATTCCTCCCCAATTATATTGTATGGGTTGAGGGGGTGGAATGCAATTATTAGATTGACAGAAGTTGGTGGGCTTGACTTAGATAGTTTACGAGCCAATTAAACTGTATGGATTGAGGTTTGGTAAACTATGGGCCAAAATTGATTGGGTTGCCTATTTAATAGGTTGGCATGGGACGCCACTTTAATAACTCTAGTGGTGCAATTATACTGTATGAGTTGAGCTCCATTGGATTTAATAGAGAACACAATCACTCACTTTGAAATCCTACCAATGAGGATTTCCGATTTTTACAGTGGGAGTGTAGATTTATGAAAAATGTAGTGGGAGCCAAGTTTTATTTAAAGACCTAAATATAACTTGGGTATGATATAAGTGAACTAATAATCTGGTTTTTATTTTCTTATAGTTTATTTCTCAATATGACTTATAACACACTTAATATTTTGCTTGAGAAAAATATCCTTATTGGAGACAATTATGTAGATTGGCTCAGAAATTTGAGGATAATCCTCAATTTAGAGCGAATCGGGTACATTCTTAAGGCCGATATTCCTACCGAACCTCCACCCGAGGCATGTAAGGAAGAACAAGGCATTTATCTAAAATGGCTCGACGATGACTTGCGAGTGAGAAGCTATATGTTAGCTTCCATGAGCAGTGATCTGCAAAGCTCTCATGAGAAGATGAGTGATGCGAAATCAGTACTGTTGCACTTGTAAAAGCTCTATGGAGAACATAGTCAGACAACTCGGTATGAAATATCGAGAGAGCTTTTTAGGGAAAAGATGAGTGAGGGTGGTAATGCTGGAGAGCATGTTCTCAAGATGATCTCTATGAATGAGAGGTTGGAAGCTCTTGACTTTTCCATGGACTACAACCTTCAGGTTGATCTCATCTTGCAATCTCTTCCTAATTCCTTCTCTCAGTTCATTGTTAATTTTAACATGAATGATATTGAGTGCACACTGGCGGGTCTTCTTAACAAACTAGTGAGTACTCAGTCTCCAATGAGGACTAAAGGGAAGGATGTTGTTGCTTTGGCTATCTCTACTTCTAGGCCCTCAAAGCCCAAGAAGAAAAAGATGGCCAAGAAGAATAACGCTTTGGCTCCTAAATCTGTGGGAGAAGTAGGTAAGAAGAAAGGTATAGTTCGTATGGGAGAGCTCTAAGCAAGGGGTCAAGTGTTTCCATTACAGCGAGGCCAGTCATTAGAAGCGGGATTGCCCACAACTCAGAGTAGATGGCACTACAGGTTTGGAACAATTTGTTTTCAAAGCAAATTGTTCAATTTCTGTATTTTATGCTTCTTGGATTCTTGGTTCAAGAGCTAGTGCTCATGGCTGAATCAGAATCTAGAAAGAAGGAGGAAGCTGGGTGAACAAGAGGTGATGATCAACGTGGGAAGTGGACAGAGTGTCGCAACAACTCACATAAGATCTACTTCTATTCATATATATTCTGGACATATCTTAGTTTTAGAGGATTGTTTAGTATTACTAAATGGGTTAAAAGATATTATTTCTTTTTAGTTTTAGTCAGAAAAGGATATCTCTTTAAATTTGGTAAAACTAATTGTGATATTTATTTTGAAAATAAATTAGTTGGCAATGTCTCTTTACTAAATGGATTATATTATCTAAATGTTCAAAATATGTGTTGTGAATGTTATAAGTAAAAGACATGGCAGGCATGAGATGAATCCAAAACTTGTATGGCATTTAAGATTAGGTCATGCTAGAGAACAAAGAATTCATAAGTTGGATAAGGATGACCTCATAGGTACATTAGGATTGGATCCATATCCGACATGTGAGTCTTTTCTCTTTGGCAAGATGACCAAATCCATTTTCATTGGACATCCTGAGAGGGTAGCACAAGTTTTAGATTTAGTGCACACCAATGTTTTTTGGGCTAGTCAATGATATGGCTCACACAGATTTCTCCTATTTCATAACTTTTACCGATGTTCACCGTAGGTGTGGTTATGTGTACTTAATGAAGAACAAGTCAAATGCTTTTGACAAGTTTAGAGAGTACAAGGATTTAGTGAAAATCAAGTTGGTCATTATATAAAGACACTACGATGGGATTGTGGTGCCGTGTGTATAAATATTGAGTTTCACTTATTCCTGAAGGATTATGGAATAGTTTCACAACTAACACCAGCGACTCCTAAACTGAATAGGGTAACTGAGAATGGAAATTGAACCTTGTTGGACATGATTCATTCTATGCATAGTTATATAAATTTGCCTATTTCTTTGTGTGGTCATGCGCTTCTCAGGAAGGGAGCTTTAGATAGCTATGAAATGTATGCTGAAGTATTTGAGGACTAAAGATATGCTTTTAATCTATAGCAATGGAGAGTTAAGTGTGGATGGTTACACAGATTTGAACTTTCAGTCTGATATTGATGACCAGAAATCCACTTAAGGGTTTAATTATATTCACTCTTAATGGTGAAGTAGTGAGATGAAGTAGTTGTAAGGCACTACTGTAGATTCCACCATTGAGAATAAATATATGGTTGCATCAAAGGTTGTTTGGATTAAGAAGTTCTTGATAGAACATCTGGTGATTCCAAATATGGAGTTCTTGTTATCACTTTATTGTGACAACAATAGAGCTATAGCATAGGTGAAGGAACCAAGGTCTCACAGTAAATCCAAACATATCGAGTAGCGGTACCACAATATTCAAGAGATCGTTGGAAGAGGCGACATAGCCATCTAGAAAATAGCCTCAGCGTATAACTTAGCTGACCCACTCACCAAGCAGCTACCACAAGCCTTGCTAGATCAACATCCTAAGAAGATGGGTGTAGATACCATAGTGGTTGACATTGAGTGCAAGTGGGAGATTGTTAGGATTATGCCCTTGAATGTCAACGAGAATACTTGTATTAGGGTATTATTATAGGCATTTATTTTGATGTTCATATAAATATTATGATGGCATTATAATTAATTTTGAATATTATAGTCCATGTGTATTAAGTTAAACCTTCTATTCTTTGTGGGATAAAGAGGAGAGCACTAGAAGGGTTTGGTACTTGTACACTTAAATAGTTCGCAAATCGGAGAATCATTAATTGGGCGTTAAATATTTATAAGGATTTGTATGACAAAGAGTACTAGTTGAACCCTATAGAATAGTGGGAGCATATGTCATAAATACATCACTGGGATTGGTGTATTCGAACATGACTCGCAACAATCCAATCACATGGGTTTTACTCTTTGATAGTCATTGATTGGGATTGTTGGTTATGGTCATATGAGTGGACCTTAGATCTGAGGTGTCATGATCACAATGTACTTGTGACGTCTAGTCTGTTATTAGAGTCGTTAGACTCAGTTTACCTTTTGGTAGGGCCGACCTCGAAGTGTGACTAAGTTAGGCAAGTAGCAATTGCAAGTGATCACCAAGAAGGAATTTGTTCTCTCGGAAGTAAACTAGTTAGTATCCTATGCGATTATAAGTATGTGAGATTAGAAAACCTTGGCCAAGGCAGTCAAACTAATCATGTTGGACATGAAAGGCAGTTTGGTAATCTCACTCTATTATAGTTATTTGCATATGATCGAGTTTAATGAGTTTGACAATTACCATGGCTCTTACTCAGTTGGGTTACAAGAACGAAGGGTTTATACACATATGGTAATCATAATCGGAAAAGTTCATAATGATCTACTCATTTGTGTTCAATTGGGTTACAACATGGGGCCACTGGGCTGGCTAGGTGTCACCCACACTCTTTGATATCCTCCCATTGCCAATCGGAATGAACCTTGGGAGTCATGCTTAAAGGGATAAAGAATCAGTCTCATTTTTTAGTGCAGGGGTAAAATTATCAATTTACAATTTTACTTCATGGGATAAGTGAAATTGTAAATTGGTCTAGGATTTTTAAATTCGATGGAGTCGAATAGATAATCAAAATTATAAGTACTCAAAGGCAAAAGTGGTTTTAGTTAGATTAGAACTCATATTTCTAATAGAACTTCTATGATAATGTTTATCATATTATGAAGGTTCATATTTTGAATAGGACTTCATAATTGAATAATGTTTATCATATTATGAAGGTTCATATTTCGAAAAGGGCTCATAATTGAATAATTTTTATCATATTCTATGAAGTCTCTATAAATATGACTCCTTTCTGACCTTAGAATCAATCAATCAATTCTCTAGTGAGAAAATCCCCGAGCTCTCTCCTCCTCTCTAACCCTAGCTACTATTTGGAGAAGAAAAGGAGATTGCTTTTTAATTCCGGCGTGTGATCTAGAGGCGTAGGACCTTCGTTTGGCGCTAGAAGATCTACGGCAATCCGAGAGATAAATCCAACACATCAAAGAAAGGCTTTCAAATATTAAGAGGTAATTTTGTAGGCCTTTTAATTAAATTACGGTGTTCAATAAAATAATTAGACAATATCGCGAATTCATTATTGCTTCCGCATGCCTTTGTTGATGTTATTTGAATTTTGCGATATTACCTAACAATATAAACCAATAAAATTACTTCTCTCCAGTTTTACTATCAAAGAAGAGGGGAAAGAACAAGAATCAGGCTTCCATTTGAGTCCCCAACCAAACCCTATTTATACTCATTCAAAGAATAAGGAAGAACGAGTAAGGAAGGGAGCTTACCTTGAGCCAGTAGATGATCACACCTTAAGATCCAAGAACACACCCATAGATCTCTCCAAAATCAACCCTTAAAAGTCTAAGAATGGTGGAGGAAGAGGGTACGAGAAGATGGGAAGGTCTTGGGGAAAAGAAATGAAGAAAAAGGAGTTTAATAAGGCTTTAAAATGCCAAAACCCCAACCTGCCTGTGTGTGACCTCGCAGTGCCCACGCGCCCCGGGGCCTGTGCGGAGCGTGGGCAGGTGCGCAGGCGCGTACCAGCCGCGAGCCCCACAGTCCAGGGAGCGTGGCCTTCTGCACGGGCACACAGGAGGCTGACAGCTCCTTGAAGCGGCTGTGTGGCCTGTACACAACCCATACAAGCGAAAAACCCCCTCAAAACCATCCCAAACACTCAGAAAAAGTCTTCAAATGCTTAGCAAGAAGCCTCAAACAAAAGATAATGAGAAAACAACCAAAACAACTAAGATAACCAAGTAACAAACAATGGAAAAAGAAGATTGAACTACCACACGTGGTGTAGTTCTCTTGAACACTTGTCAAACTCTTGCTAGCATAATAAATTGGTTGAAAATGTTTATCCTTCCTCTGGCCCAAACAGCCCTATGACATAGTCACTAGCATCACACATAAGTTCAAATGGACAACTCCAATCCGGCGAAATAAGTATAGGTGCTTGTGTGAGTTTCTCCTTTAACAATTTTAAAGCAAGCAAGCACTCATCATTTAAATAAAATCGGGCATCTTTTTCAAACAACTTGGTCAATGGTTGAGTTATCTTAGAGAAGTCTTTGATGAATCGGCGATAGAACCCTGCATGCTCCAAGAATCTCCGAATTCCTTTGACATTTGTAGGGGGAGTTAATTTCTCAATAGTCTCGAATTTTGCTCAATCAACCTCAAACCCTTGGCTAGAAATCTTGTGACCAAGAACAATCCCTTCTTGAACCATGAAGTGACACTTCTCCCAATTCAAAACCAAATTCGTCTCTTCACAGTGTATGAGCACCCTCTTAAGGATCATCAAACACGCTTCAAAAGAATTTCCAAAGACTGAAAAATCATCCATGAAGACTTCCATTACATCTTCCAACAAGTCATCAAAAATTGCTATCATGCATCTTTGGAAAGTAGCCGTTGTGTTGCAAAGTCCGACGGGCATTCTTCTATATGAAAAAGTATCAAGCGAGCAAGTGAAGGTCATCTTCTCATTATCTTCGGGGGCAATTGGAATTTGGAAATACCCCAACATGCCATCTAGGAAGCAATAAAATTTGTGACTAGCTAGGCATTCCATCATTTGGTCAATGAATGGCAACGAGAAATGATCTTTCCTTGTAATCTCATTCAACCTCCGATACTCAATGCAAACACGCCATCCTATCACTGATATTGTGGGGATCAACTCATTGTGCTCATTCTTCACTACCGTCATACCACCCTTTTTAGGTACCACTTGTGTTGGGCTCACCCAAGCACTACCCGAGATGGGGTAAATGATGTCGGCATCAAGTAGTTTCACCACTTCTGTTTTTACCACCTCCTTCATGTTTGGGTTTAGTCTTCGTTGTGGTTAAATCACTGTTTAATAATTGTCCTCCACTAAAATTTTGTGAGTGCAGAAGGATGGGTTGATTCCTTTAATATCTGAAATTTTCCAAGCTATGGCTTTCTTGTGCAACTTTAACATGTTGACCAACTGTTCTTTCTGCCCATGTGAGAGATTTGAGGTATTAATAACCGATAACTTCGACCCTTATGCAAGAAAAGCGTACTCCAAATGTTCTGGTAATGCTTTCAACTCTAACTCGGAAGGTTCTTCCACTGAAGATCGTAATCGATTTGCTTGTTTATGCTAGATTTCCTAAAATCCCTTAGGATTGTCTTCTTCCTCAATTTCTGGTACTTCTTGTACTGATTTATCAATTTTTGGCATATTCACATTGTCCATATCACTATCTTGAACAACCAAACTGATAAGTGTTCGTGTTATAGTAATGCGAAGTGTTATTATCTTGCAATGAGCATTAATTTAATCAGATTTTATCACTAAAAAGTGTGCAATTGTTTACTTTTGTGCATTGTAGGGTTGTGAAGATAAAATGAAGGAAAGGAACGAAGTTAGGTCGTGTTTGGTGTTGTTGGGAATATTTTCGGACTAAGCAAGGAGTAAGGCGTGAGCATAGACTTGTGGGTGTGTGCCAACCTCCTTTGGAGGGGCACAAAGGCAGTCACATTCACAATAAGTCTAACTCATGCCAACAAGGAGAACTTCACCAATTAGGCGATTCGAAGCAATCGACACGATCTACCGTTGATTGTGTGCCCAATTCAATGGCCTCGATGAAGAACGACGAATTCGGGAGCGTTTCGGCACAGTACTGTAGCAAATTAATGTGGCAAAAACACTGTAGCAGGTTAGTTACGCGAGTAACAGAGTGAAGGGTTGAAGTGAATCCTATGCACTGGGGGCTTAATCTAGACTAGGGTTCTTCCTCCTGGACCAAAAGGTGAGAACTACACATAGGAACAGGTTTAATCACTAGGAGTCCCTAAAACTTAATGCAATTCCACGTAGTGTGAGGTTTAGGTAGATGTACTCCCCTGGGACTTGATCGTGCGAGCGATAGAGTGAAGGGTTGTTGTGAATCCTAATACTGGGGCATAGTGTTGGGGTTAGTCACGGTTGACCTTAGGTTTGGGACCGTGAGTCTAAGGATTTCCTCGACTTAATTAGCATCAATAGGAAGGTATAATAGCATAGTCTTGCACTAGAAGCATAGATCCTAGAGATAACTTGTCCGGATACCCCACTTCATTAATTGTTAAATCCTCTTTAATCTCTTTTCTTGCGAATTCTAATCTTTCACCTTTCTCTATTTAATTTCCTGTCTTTAGTATAATTGTTCTCGCAATTCACACACAAATCGATTACTACTTTTCCATACTTCGCATAGTTTTAATAGTGAAATCTCGTATTCTAACTCCCTATTCCCTGTGGATTCGACTACCCTCTCACCGGGGTAACTTTTATTACTTCGACAAACCCGTGCACTTTCGGGGATCCTGTCACAAACCATACCCTACAATTGACGAGACTGATTCGATACAAGCTACAATTTCATCTTCTACATCTAATTCAGATTTGGGTTCATTAAATTCCACCAAAATTGTCATTGAGAAGGATGCGGGTACCTCTCCCAACTCACTCCCTGCGCCATTTTTAAGAGATGTAAATGCAGATTTTTCAAAACAATCCAGCAGGTTTGACAACTCGGCTCCTTGGTAATGCACCCCAAACTCTTCTTTTAATTCTTGCAGCCCAACTGTTCCTAAACTAAAAATTTCCTCATGTCTTTCTCTTGGATCAAGACATGCTACTAGATGTTCCATCTTCTTCTCATTAAACACCATCATGTCCTGTATCATTTTGATTATTGACGCTTCGAGAAATATGATCCTGAAATTGAAGAGGAAATAAGGAATTACTATTTACAGAGAAAAATAGAGATATGAAGAAAAATGAGAATAGTGAAAGGAAGAAGTATGAAATAGAAAAACAATGAAAAGATAAATGACTAAAGTAACTAAGTCCTAGTGTTCCTAATATTTCTATCCTCGCCAACAGCGCCAAAAACTTAACACGATCCGAATGCGTGTATACACGCAAGTGCACGGGTGTTGATGTAATAAAATACCCAGTGAGTAGAGTAGTCGAATCCACAAGTAACGGAAGTACTAGTAATGACTAATTCACAGTTATCTAGTCATAATCAATAATATGATGGAATGAACTTAATACGAAAACTATGAAAATAGTAAGCATGCAAAGAGACAAAGAAAGTAAGGGAGATCTCAATCAATGAAGATGAGGTACCCGGGCAATACACCCCCTAGGATCTATCATAAAGTTCAAGACTTATTAAATGCTTCTAGAACGAGCTATAAGAGTCGAGGTAATCCAAGAACAATCAGTCCCTGCCTCCAGGCCACCGATACTAGTCCCCTACGGGGTCCTATTGGAGAAATCGCTCAATCTCAACACCTCACACCACATATAACAGTAATGAACTCTAGGAGTAGCTAAGAGTGAAACTGATTCCTAAAGATAGATCTAACCCTACTTCCAGGTGAAAGATCCCTAATCCCCTACAAGGTCCCGGCGGAGAAATCTATCAATCTCACGCCTCACACCAAATATGGTTGCATAGAGCTTAGGGAATACAGAGATAGAAAATACTCAATCAGAGAGAAAAGGGGACACTCCACTATCTCATGACTCACCCTCTCAACTCTCTTCAATCTTGTATGTTCTAACCCTAATTGAGACCTCTCTCACCAAGGCAACGAATCAAGCACAATCAATCAATCACAGGGATGAATAAGGCATGCAAGCATTGATTAAACAAGATTGAAACTCAAATAAACTTGGATTTAATAAAAAGCATAAAGTAAATCAATACATGAATATGATCCTAAGGTTCACATGCCTAAACACTTACAAGGGGTTAGCACTCCATGGGGCTTATTACAAAGCAAGAGATAACACAATGAAAATCAATGTAAACTATGGAAGTAAACCACCTTGAATTCGTGATGATGGCCTTGATGGGTCGCTCAATGTCTTGAAGGATCCTTCTCTGAAGCTAGGTTTCCAATGGCTCCACTATGCTATGATGGCAAAAGATCTCTCAAAGTTGGTGAAGAACAGCCCCCAATATCGCCAAATACATCCTCCTTGAAACCCTATCCTCTTTTGCTTTCAAACGTGTGCAAAAAGTGCCCAAACAATCTATGAAAAGGGCTATTTATAGGTTTGAACCGTGTCTATCATGTGCCTACACATGACCATGTCAGATTCCATGCAGTCGAGGGGAATTTTCATGCAGTCATGTGAACATTGTTTTACTACAGTAAATAGACACCACCTTCAGGAAGGTGGTGCTATAGGTGTTAGCCATGTTCGAGCTGAAACATGGAATAGAGAGCTACCACTGCGCTGACACTGAGTAGTTCCAGGTGTTCGTCGCCTTGTCGAGGATGAACCTGACTCATTTCTCCATCCGGTTGGGATCTATGATACGGAGTTCACCCGAACGCCTACATATGATTCATTACTTGTTACTTGGCCGGCCGACCGGAGAGTCTCAAGAAAATTGTTGCCGGTGGCTGAGCACGGACCACAGCTATGATCCCCACCGGTCTAAGGCCATCTTTCTCCATTCCCCCACACTTAATTATATCCATTCCCTTCTCAACCATATTCTGACAGTTCGAGGAGACAATATCGGTGTCGTTAATTGATGTGACTTCGAGTTTCTTCTAAGCATGGTGGATGGTTTCCATCTCCACCTAGGGCATGAGGTGGCCCTCTCTATCCACACTAGGGGATTGACCCTTGGGTCTACATCTTCTTTATGGATCCGAGGGATATGCCTTTTAGAGGGGACCCATCAAATGAGGATTATGAGCAGATACACCCTGATTATCCTGGAGACCCTCATGTCGATGAGGATGCTTCAATGATAAGCGCTCATGTTATAGTAATGCGAAGTGTTATTATCTTACAATGAGCATTATCTTTATCAGATTTTATTGCTAAAATGTGTGTATTTGTGTATTTTTGTGCATTGTAGGTTTGTGGAGCTAATTTAAAGAAAAGAACAAAGTTGGATCGTGTTCGCCGTTGTTGGGGAGTTTTTGGGACAAGCAAGGAACAAGGCATGAGCCTAGACTTGTGGGTGTGTGCCAACCTCCTTTGAAGAGGCACGAAGGCAGTCACATTCACAACAAGTCTAGCCCATGTTAGCATAGGAGAACTTCACCAATTAGGAGATTCGAAGCAATCGGCACGATCTACCATTGATTGTGTGCCTAATTCAATGGCCTCGATAAAGAACGGTGAATTCGGGAGTGTTTTCGGTAAGGTACTGTAGTAGCACTGCAGCAAGTTACTGTACAAAAATCCTATAGCAAGTTACTGTTCACTATCTGCCAAAAATCAGCATTTCAGCAACTTCACACGGGCGTGTGGAAATTCTACACGGCCGTGTGAAATCCCGATTCAGCCGAATTTAAGCCACGACTCAACGTTATAAAAGCCTGTTTTGGAGACTTTTTAAACATCTTTAGCGGTCGAGATAGAGTGAAGTGCTAGGAGATAAACTTCCCTGGGGCTCAGTTGCGCGAGCAACAGAGTGAAAGGTTGAAGTGAATCGTAGTACTGGGGCTTAATTTAGACTAGGGTTCTTTCACCTGGACCAAAGGATTGAGCTATATATAAGAACAGGGTTTATCACTAGATATCCCTAGAACTCAAAGCAATCCCACGAAGTGTGAGGCTTAGGAAGATAGACTCCCCTAGGGCTTAGTTGGCAGGTCAAAAAGAGTCAAGGGTCGTAGTGAAACCTAATGCCGGGGCATAGTGTCGGGGTTAGTCACAGTTGACCTTAGGTTTGGGACCGTGTGTTCAAGGATTTCCTCGACTCAATTAACATCAATAGGAGACTATAATAGCATTGTCTTGCACTAGAAGCATAAGTCCTAGGGGTAGCTTGTCTTGGTACGCAACTTTACTCATTGATTGTCCTTCTCTATTTGTTTTTGCTTGTACTCTCTTACCTATCACGCTTCTCTTTTATTTCTTGTTACTATTGCGCTAATTGATTCTCTTCACACTCACTGTACACCGCTTAGCTAAATAGTGAAATCTCGTGTCTTAAGTCCCTATTCCCTATGGATACGACTACCCACTCACCGGGGATTATTTTTTTATTTTTTATTTTTTTATTATTTTTTTTCAGCAATATAAAACATAAAAACTTACTAAAGCAATGCGAAACTAGTCCTTAAAACTTCGAGCTTGAGTTCCCAAAAGATTTCAAGAGTGAGTAGTGCAATAAGAGGTAATCGAGCAAAAATTCCCTAAAATTCAAGTAAAACTAGAGCATGATAGGATACAATGTTAAAAATTCTCCTAAACTCTAAGAATACAACCATTGCAACTAAGGTGAACCGCCACGGGTTACATGAGCATAAGCAATTGAACGCACAAGTAAAGGTGTGTGCAAAGTGAACTCCCCCCATACTTAAGATGTACATTGTCCTCAATGTACGCATGCAAGCACAATGAAACATAAAGCAATGAAAAACAATTAGTGTGGAAGTGGGCAATTGAAATATTACTCCCCTGAACTCCAAGTGTTGCATTTGATGGAGCTAGGTCATTGAGAGTTGAGTCTCAATGGTTTGTGGAGCACACACGGTCCCATGACCGTGCCTATGACTATTCCTAAAATTCCTTACATCCAAGATCATCTGCACACATACACAAGGGGTTCAGTATAGCTCAAGAAGAATCAAAATAAAACTCGAGTATATAAAGATATAGAAATGAAATACAACTCGAGAAAAATAAGAAAAATAAAAGATAAACTCAGAAGGAGAATCCTTTCTGAGTACTACAAGTCCAAAATATCAAAAAAAAAAAAACTAAAAATGAAAACTAAAATAAACTACGACGCCTCAGTGTCGGTGTCCTATGTCGGTAACTCGGGTGCTTCTGCTGCTAGTTCTGTGGCTGGTGGATCTGCTGCTGGTGGAGGAGACGATGGTGGAGTGGAGGCTCGGGGTTCGGACCATGAAAGGAGATGACACGGATCGCTCGAGTAGCTGACTGATAATGTCGAGCCGTGTCATCGTCTCTGTATGTTGCGCAGTCTGGGTGGCCCTGATCTCGGCCACCTCTGTCTGTAAGATACCCACAGCACTCTCGAGGCGCTCTAACCTGTCCTGGCCCCAAGAGGGAGAAAAGATCCGCACTAGAGGTGGCTCCGGTGCTGTGGGTGGTACCTCGGTCTCTGCCTACTCTAGCGGTGGCTCCAATGATGCCTGCTCCCCTCAGTGGCTGTTATCTGGGGAATAATCATGGAATAGACTCTTGGTTCTGATCTGCACATCATCCCCATCATCCTCAGAGTCTCCATGCCCAATGGAGCTAGTGTAGAAATCTTCTCGGCCCCGCAAACTCCATCCAGAAGTCCTAATCCGATAATCAATCGTGTGACATACGGGCCTGAGAAGATAACTCCGACCCTAGGGTACTGGCCCTGGTGGCGGATGTAATCTGCTATAATGTGCCCTAGGTGGAAGTGGCTCGCTCTCCACCATAGAATACAAATAAAGGAGCTCCTGGCGACTCAGAACACCGGTACTGTCTCCTCGACCACTCACTGATCGGCTAAGTATGGCGTGGATGTATCTGTAAGAAGCCCTAGACAAGCACGTGGCCTTGGACACCCTCGGCTCATACTGTCCCTGTCCGCATAACTTGCTATAAGCGCGTTGTGGAGTCAAAGTGCCGAGGTAATCTGTAGGCAACTGCTCGTACTCATCTGTCTCTGTGTACGCCTCATCGTATAAGCCCATCCGAACTGAGAACTGAGTAACACTCAGACTGAAGTGTCGACCAAGTGCACGGAACTAAATAGTGTCTACGTCTACAAAGCTGCCGTACCCCCGATCAAATTAAAAGGATGCAAGAACCTCCAGTGTGAGTGATCTGATGGCTGGCTCTCGAATGGAATAAACGGCCCCAGCTACCGATAGTGAGCATCCCCTCAATCTCATCTGCGATGCTCTGTCCCCCCCCCTGTATCTCCCTGACTGTACTCAGATCCGAATAACGTGTCTGGCCGAACCTGAGTCTCGATAGCCGCTCGAATCAAGTCTGGTGCTCAGTAATACTGAACTTAGGCTGCTCAGAGGATGGAGACTGCTCTCGAGGACGCTTCCCAGCCGATTTCTTGAACCTGGAAGTCATATCTGCAAGATTGAAAAGAAAACCGATTAAAAATAGCTAAAAGAACCAATCTGCAGAAATCCACACGGCCGTGTGGAAATTCCACACGCCCATGTGGATCTTCGTGCGAACAGAGCCCCACATCCATAGGGGCTAAAATTTTGTTTTTACACCCAAATTCATTCTAATTTCTTTCTAAACATGTTCGCCTATAGTTTAATCATTCACCACAAGCAAAATCATCAACAAGAATGAATTAAATCAAGATTTGAGGAAGAAAAAGGATTGAAGATCTTACCGACGGTGTGGATGAACAGATGCTTGAAATTGGCCGGAAAAACTCCAAATAAAACCTTTAAAAGCTCAAAAAAGGTCGGGGAAGCGAAAGAGAGGGATAGAGAGTTGTTTAGAGTGAAAGAATCAAGAGGCACGAGTGAAACTTAAAAGAAAATCGTGGCTTTTGAAATTCTGGGATTCCCACGGTCGTGTGCCTCTGAAAGTAGGGTTCACAGGGGCTAGCTCATGCCCCTGTATGCACTCTGGTTGCTCTCTGGACTACCCCACACGACCTTGTAAGACTCCCACATGGCCGTGTGCCTTCACAAGGAAGCTCCACAGGGGCACCGACACGCCCCTGTGTGCTCATGGGAAAACTCGAAGGTCTCTGTAAATTGTCACACGGCCGTGTGCCCAACCTGGCTAAGAACACAAGGCTGGCCACAGGGGCACCCACACACCTTTGAGGCTTCTCTGGATCAACCTAGGAAACTCTAAGTGTTCCACACGGCCGTGTGAACAATCCACATGGCCTTGTGCCTATCACAAGCTCTCCCACAGGGGCAGCCACACGCCCTTGTGGTTTCTCCAGAAGAAAGGGAACAATCTGCAGAATTCCACACGGTCGTGTGCTGTAACACATGGGCACTCACAGGGGCACTAACACGGCCCCTATGACTCTCGGAAATGAGAATTTAAGTTCTGCAAGATTTCACAGGGCCGTGTCGAAATTCCACACGGCCATGTACCCCTTCTGAGGTTTTTCATAGGGACAAGGTCACACCCCTGTGCCCTTACTGACTGAGCCCTAATTGGTAGCACACGCCCGTGTGGAAATTCTACACGACCGTGTGTTTTCTCTGGTTTACATAGAAAAATTCACAGGCTCTATAGAAAAATTCAGAAACACCAATACGATAACTAGAGCCTATAAAAACCATCAAAACATGACCAGAGACCATAGAAAACATACTCAACCGACTCAAACTTCATTAATTAACATTTAGGCACACGAAAACATCAACAATCCACCCTAGAAATCACAGCACATGCATTAAACATTCAGGACACCAAAACTAAGACTCTTATTCATGCTAGAAATAAACTAAATCCTAAAAAAGCTATAAAACCTTGGGTTGCCTCCCAAAAAGCGCTTGTTTAACGTCACTAAGCTTGACGTACCTGTTTAAGCTCATGGGAGCTCATGAATGGAGGTTGCCATGTTCCCTACAACCTGAAAGCATACAGAACATAATTTTTGTAGAGTAGAGGGAGAGTTAGAGATTTTGTTACCACACAAGGGTGAGACACCCTTACTGTGGAGTTTCAGTCTCTTTGCCCTTGTTTGTTGTTTCGATTGTCTTAAGTGTTGTCGTCGTTTTTCCTTTTGAGTTTTCTTTGATTTTTCTTGTCGAGCCTTTAGAGTTGTTTCCCGAGTGTTTGAGAGATTTTTGAGGGTGTTTGGAGGAGTTTAGAGACGGTGTGGGCTATGTACAGGCCGCGCAAAATTGCGTGGGGCTGTGCGGCCTCTATGCTGGGCTGCACAGAGGCCGCACACCCCAGGCAGAGGGGTGTGAGGCTGGTGTGCAGGGCCGTGCATAGCCCTCACACCGGCCCGAGTTTGCTTATATAAACCCATTCCTAGCTTCTTTTTCTTCATTTCTTCTCTCCCAAACTTCTCTATCTCCTTCTCCTCTCTTCCTCCATCATCTCTTGAGGTTCTAAGGCTGATTTTGAATAGATTTTAGAGCTTGAAACTTGGATCATCAAGTTGCTCATCCATTTGATCAAGGTATGCTTTCATCCATTTGTTCCTTCTTCCTTGTTCTTTGATGATGATGGTTAGGGTTGTTTGTGAACCCTTATGAGAGCATGAATGCTATCTCATTTTCTTTCTCTTTGATGGCAAAATCTTGTGAGGACTGATTGTATTGAGTTGTATGGCCTTGAACTCATGAAATCCTTGAACCTTCTTAACCCAAATCCCGGAATTACTGTAGCACCGAGCATGTTAGGTCATTCTTGCTTTCTTTGTTGGTTTTATGAGTTGTGAGAGGTCTTCTTCTTGCTAGAACTCTTTGCTATGGTGTTTACCAAAACCTAGAAGCAACCATTCCCCATTTTGAGCATTCTTTCTTCATCATAGTTAATCAAGTGTTTGATGATATTTGGTTGCTTGTTTGGTTGTTTAATGGCTTCTAGGAGGTGAGGCTTCAAGTAAGGGCAAAGAGCCAGTGGAGAAATGACTTCGAGGTGTTTTGCTCGCCGAGTTTGTCAGTGGGAAATTATTAAATTTGGACTATGACTCATGCATGGTGTTTTGATAATTGAATTACTTGTTTAAATGACGGATTCCTTATTTGCTAAATTTCCTTGAAAGCTTGATTTAAGTTTAGAGTTTACGATGATTTATGAGATTGGCTTATTTCTTGAATTCTAGCAAAGAGTATATATGTTGATTTTGATTTGAAACTCTATGTTCAAAATATACGCTTCAAGCTATGTGTTTTCAAGAGATTGATGTTTTCAATATGATGATCAAAAAGCATGTGGAACCAAGTTGATTTTCATTGTATTAAGACAATGTATGATGTGTATCTTCAAAAGACACCTTTATATGATACTTTTGATGAAATGGTTTCATTATCAATGTTTTGATCAAATTGATCACCCAGGGTGAGAATTACCATTGTGAACACTTATTGTTTAAATTCTTTGTTGGTGACATGGGAGCCGAGCTCCAGAACTTGCTGCAATAAGAAGTGGATGGTTTCCATGGGCCGACCTATATAGAGATGGCGTGGAATACTGTCAAAAATGGTTATGCCATGTTAGGTGGGAGCGCAGATCCCTGACATGGATATAGTTGGGCTGTTCAGAGTCACCACATGAGCTTCCCAGCGGCCAATGCCAAGATACATGCATCTTGGTAGCTCCAAACCTAGCCAAGGCCATGGTTAGCGACGAAGAGTTTTTGAGGCCCTTCTGGACATTTTTGTAGTTTGTGATCGATGAGTTATTTATTTATAAGCATCTCAACATTTGATTCTATCAATAAGAATTGTGCTTATATTAGGTCCAGGATGGCATGTGTTTTCATGATGATTTCAAAGAACTTCTATTTATATTTCAATAAGAAAAGCTATGTTCTTATGAGATATTTGTTACTCAAAGCATATTTCATTCTTATTGAGTATTGAAATATTTTTATGATGTTTTATTTCGATTTGATCATGCTTGAACTATAGTCCTATGACTAACCCCTCACTAAGTAACCTAGTTACTCACCCCCTCTTCCTTCCTCCTAGGTGATAGCACGGCATAGGAGTGAAGGCGTGAAGTTCTTGGCAAAAGTCACCTTTGTCCCCTTATTTTGAGTTGTGTATGTTCTTATTTCTTGGCATGTATTATTAGGGATCCACTATGTATTGTTGAACCCTATCATGTCTTTCCATACTTGAATACTTTGTATGCCAGTGTAGTCCATATTTTGTAGGAGGAGTGTATCCTCTATTTGGAGTGGTTGTTATTATCTTCCTTATGTACTCCTTGTTATGAGTATCAGTGTGTGATACCTTGTATGAGTAATATAAATATTTGTTGTTGAGTGTTGTATTGTGATTATAGATGTATTGTACCGGGAACAGGTTAGCCTTACGGCCACCTAGGGTTGAGGCAGTGTTGGACCTACCCTGGGTTGTCGTGGCGGTATGTCGTGCTCAGGACCTGCGGGTCGGGGCGTGACATACTTTAGTGGTATCAGAGCCCTGGGTTAGATTTAGGCCTAGGTTTGAAAGTATAATCCAGTTTCAGTGTCAGTTCCTTGATTTGGGTCAGGAGTGTGATTCCTTGTCTTTGTACCTAGTGGATCCCAATAGAGTTGCATATAGCATTGTTGCATGTAGGAATTGTTTTCTAAAGGCTGTCTTGTGTTTTTCTTTCAGTAGAATGCCAGCACAACGCTCACGCACTCGCCATGGTAGAGTCACTCCCCCTACTGTTGCTATACCGAGAGAGCAGAGGAGTGGTAGGCGAGGAGAGCCATCCCCGCCCTCCTCTCCGTCGCCACCTAGGCAGGATGCCAGTTCAGGGCATGATCCTGCCGTAGCAGCTTCAGTGCATGCCCCAGAGGTTCAGGGAGCTGCTCCAGTGCCTGGGTCCATTCCAACTCCAGAAGCACTAGAAGCCTTCAGGGCTCATTGGGCTACCAAGGGAAGACAACCTACCTATCATGAGTATCAGGATTTCCTGGATTACTGGAGGAATTTTGGAGGACAGCCTCAGACTATCCTAGCACCAGCACCAGTACCGCCACAGGCACCAGCAGTTCAGCATGCACCTATAGAGGCCAGTGGATCTAGTCAGACCCTAGTCTTGTCCAAGCTTTTGAAGAAAGCCCGACAGCTTGGATGTGGATCTTTTGATGGCACCAGTGATGCCATTATTACTAAAGAGTGGATCAAGAGGGTGACTGCTACATTTGATGATATGAGTCTAGCAGATGAGATGCGACTTAGGGTGGCTACCAGACTACTTGAGGGACGAGCTAGAATTTGGTGGGAAAGTTTAAAGAGCAGATCTTTTACTTGGTCAGATTTCTTGCATGAGTTTGATGAAGAGTACTACAATCGATTCCATCATGATCAGAAGAGACACGAGTTTATGAGATTGGTTCAAGGGAACAAGACAGTTACAGAATATGAAACAGAGTTGAAAGACTTGGCTACTTTTGTTCCTGAGTTGGCACCTACAGAAGAAGTCCTTTGCTCTAAATTTGAAGTTGGCTTGAACTTGGGCATCAGAGAGAGAATGACAGTCACAAGCAAGCAGAGCTTCAAGGAGATGGTACAGTCAGCTTTGAGAGCAGAGCAGCTTGTTAGAGAAGACAAGCGGGTTCGAGAGAACATTGCTAAGAGGAGAAGCTTGGAGATGGGACAGCCATCCAAGAAGAGCAAGTGTGAGGGTTCTTCTAAGGGTACCTCTGTTTTAGGCCCTCCTAGACCTCCACCATCCCATAGCAGGGATCAGCAGGGATTCTCATGCGCTGACAGTGCTCCTAGTGTCAGAGGCCCAGAAGCTAGCAACAAGTGCAGGAACTGTGGGAAGCCACACAAAGGACAGTGCTTAGCTCCTCGCAAGTGTTTCCAGTGTGGACAGACGGGACATTTGAGATCAGCTTGTCCAGAGCTAGGACGGAGTGGATCTGCACCACCATCTCAGGGCCATCCTAGTCAGTCCAAAGGTCCGCAGCTAGTGGCATCTACACCAGTTCCTACCAAGTCAAGAGCTGCCAGCAACACTTCACAGCCGGTTTCCCAGCAACCCCAGACCAGAGCTCAAACCCGAGTTTTTGCCATAATAGAGGAAGAGGCTGAGTGTAGGCCTAATGTGATTGATAAGTGCTTGTGTTGTAGTAACGCGAAGCGTTATTATCTTACAAATGAACATACTTTTATCAGATTTTATCACTAAATAGTGTGCATTTGTGTATTCTTGAGCATTGTAGGTTTCGTGGAGCTAAGTTGGAAAAGAAGAACGAAGTTAGGTCATGTTCGCCGTTGTTGGGAGGTTTTCAGACCAAGCAAAGAAACAAGGCACGAGGTTAGACTTGTGAGTGTGTGCCAACCTCCTTTGGAGGGGCACAAAGGCAGTCACATTCACAACAAGTCTAACTCGTGTAGCTTAGGAAAACTTCACCAAGAAGGAGACTCGAAGAGATAGGCACGATCTACCATTGATTGTGTGCCCAATTCAATGGCCTCGATGAAGAAACAACATATTCGGGAGCATTTCGGAGTGTTACTGTAGCAATAATGTAGCTTGTTACTGTAGCGAATCACTGTAGCAAGTTACTGTGCACTTCTGCCGAAGAATCAAGGTTCCAGAGAATTCACACGGGCGTGTGGAATTAACACACGGCCGTGTGAACCAATTTTCCAGCAAACCAGAGAAGTCACACGGGCGTGTGGAATTAACACACGGCCGTGTGGATTGATTTTCCAGCAAGCCAGAAACTTCACACGGGCGTGTGGAATTAACACACGGCCGTGTGAAGTAATTTTTAGGAAAGACAGAAACTTCACACTGGCGTGTGGAAATTCCACACGGCCTTGTGAATTCCCGATAACTTCAAATTTAAAGCCCCACTCAGCCTATTTAAAACCGATTTGGAGACTTTTTGAAGAATCTTTTGGACCTATCTTTCTCCCTAACTTCTGGAGAGGGCAGCTAGGGTTTTGGAGAGGACTTTGTGGAGGATTGGAGCGCGTCATCGGCATCGTCACCGACGTTCGACGGCCGCACAAGACCACGGCCACACCATACGCGAGGGGGTTTTCATTGATGTCTTTATTTTGTTCTTTCTTTCATAAATTGATGAACATGTATAGCTCCATGAGGAGCTAAACCCCTCGTGGGTATTCGGACTTGTAAAACTCTAGGATAATTATGTTTCTTTGACATTGTTATTATGCTTTTCCATTAATTGATGAATAAATTCGAGTTTCAATTTTAGATTTCTTGTGCTATTGTTTTCTCTTAGCCGTGACACTAAGGATTGAGAACAATCTAGGTTATCCTTTGGAGGTGTGACAACCTATTGGATTAGACTACTTAAAATTGAAGAGGGTTGAGAGGGAGAGTTGTGAGGTAGCACCGTACCCCTTTCCCTTCCGTTGTGATTTCTCCCTACTTCCGATTCCTTGAGTCATTAGAGGTCGAAATAGAGTGAAGTGCTAGGTAGACAAACTCCCCCAAGGTTTTGGGGTGACGTGAATCCTACGCACTGGGGCTTAATTTAGACAATGGTTCTTCCTCCTGGACCAAAGGGTTAGAACTATCATACATAGGAACAGGTTTTATCACTAGGAGTCCCTAGAGCTTAAAGCAATCCCACGTAGTGTTAGGCTTAGGTAGAAATACTCCCCTGGGGCTTAGTTGAGCAATCAACAGAGTGAAGGGTTGACGTGAATCCTATTGCCGGGACATAGTGTTGGGGTTAGCCACGGTTGACCTTAGATTTGGGACCGTGTGTTTCACGATTTTCCTCGACTCAATTAACATCAATAGGAAGGTATAATAGCATAGTCTTTGACACGACCCCTTGCGTGTATCCCGCAAGTGCACGGGTTTGTCGAAGTAATAAATTTACCTTGGTGAGAAGGTAGTCGAATCCACAGGGAATAGGGAGATAGAATATAAGGTTTCACTAATTAAGCTACGCAGAATACGGAGAACGATAATAAGATTGATGAGTGAAAATAATGCAAAGCAATAAACTAAATAGAGAGATGGAAGAAAGAAGTGCAAGTAGGAAAATCGAGAAGGACTAACAATGAGTAAAGGGGGGTATCCGGACAAGCTACCTCTAGGGTCTATGTTTCAAGTGCAAGACTATGATATTATACTCTCCTATTGATGTCAATTGAGTCGAGGATATCCTAAGACTCACGGTCCCAAACCTAAGGACAACCGTGACTAACTCCAACACTATGCCCCGGTATTAGGATTCACAACACCCTTCACTCTGTCACCTAGATGACTAAGCCCCAGGGGAGTCCATCTGCCTAAACCTCACACTATGTGGAGTTGCATTATGCTCTAGGGATTCCTAGTGATTAAACCTGTTCCTATACGTAATTCTAACCCTTTGGTCCAGGTGGAAGAACTCTAGTCTAGATTGAGCCCCAGCAAATAGGATTCACTACAACCCTCCACTCTATTACTTGCGTAACTAAGCCCTAGGGGAGTTTATCTACCTATTGCTTCACTCTATTTCGACCGCTATTAAATCAAGGAATCGGAGGTAGGGAGAAATCACATCGAAGAGGAAAGGGGTACATTGCTACCTCACAACTCTCCCTCTCAACCCTCTCAACCCTCTTTAATCTTGAGTAGTCTAATCCTATAGGAGTTGTCACACCTCCAAAGGAAAGCCTAGATTGCTCTCAACCCTAATGTCACGTTTAAGGGAAAACAATATGAAAGGATAATCAAGATTAAAAACTCAATTTTATTCATCAACGATGGAAAGCATAATAATCAATGTCAAAGAAACATAAGAAACCCTAAAGTTTACAAGTCCGAATACCCCACGAGGGGTTTAGCTCCTCATAGAGCTATACATGTTCATCAATGTGAGAAATAAAGCATAAAACATAGACATCAATGAAAAAACCCCCTCGAATTGGTGTGGCCGTGGTCTTGTGCAAACGTCGAACCTCGAAATCGATGCCGACGACGCGCTAGAACCTCCACGAAATCATCTCCGAAACCCTAGCCGCGCTCCAGAAAGTTAGGGAAAAGATAGGTCGAAAGATCCCTCCAAAGGTTACAAAAATCCCCTTTTATATTGTTGAATCGCGGCTTTAAAATTGGACTTATCGGGGGCTTCACACGGCCATGTGGAATTTCCACACGCCCGTGTGAAGCTTCTGTCTCGGCTGAAAAATTAATTTCACACGGCCGTGTGGAATTTCCACACGCCCGTGTGTCTTCGCTGGATGGCTGAAATTGCAAAACACACGGCCGTGTGGAATTTCCACACGCCCGTGTGACTTCTCTGTCTGGCTGGAAAATGGCTCACACGGCCGTGTGGAATTTCCACACGCCCGTGTGACTTCTCTGGAACACTAATCTTCAGCTGAACAGGCTTGGTAACTTGCCGAAACGCCTCCCGGGTCCATTGTTCTTCATCGAGGCCATTACTTGGGCACACAAGCAACGGTAGGTCGCGCCGATTGCTTCAAGTCTTCTTCTTTCGCGAGATTCTCCTAAGTAACACGGATTGGACTTGTTGTGAATGTGACTGCCTTTGTGCCCCTCCAAAGGAGGTTGGCACACATCCACAAGTCCAAATACGTGCTTCGTTCCTTGCTTGGTCCGAGAACCTCCCAACATTGGCGAACGCGACCTAATTTCATTCTTATTCTCCAATTAGGCTCCACAATACCTTCAATGCACAAGAGAACACAAATGCACACATTTAGTGATAAAACCTGATAAAAGGTATGCTTAATGTAAGATAATAGCGCTTCGCGATACTATAACACAAGCACTTATCAGTCTTGCACTAGAAGCATAAGTCCTAGAGGTAACTTGTCCGGATACCCTATTTTCACTTATTACCAGTCTCTCTCTTTTTACTCGTTGCTTGCACTTTTCTCTCTTTCATCTTTCGATTTATTTGCTTTGCATCTACTCTAGTTCCCATAAATTCACTCATCACTCCGATCATTGTTTCTTTTCGTACATCACACGACTCAATAGCAACTTCTCGTATTTTAAATCCCTATTCCCTGTGGATTCGACTACCCACTCACCGGGGTAACTTTTATTACTTCGACAAGGCCGTGCACTTGCGGTACACACGCAAAAGGTCGTGTCAAGTTTTTGGCACCGTTGCCGGGGAATAGGCGTATTTTTTATACTTGTTTTTGCTATTTTAGTCATTCACTTCGTTGACTATTTCATACTTTCTTTAACTATCATCGTTCTTATTTTTCATTTCTTTGTGTTGGCTTCAGGTTATGACCCGCGGGAACCCTTCGATTCTTGTTGAAGGAGACCCGAACATTGGAAGGAGAATACACCGTAAAGGGAAAGAGCCTGTGGAAGAACAATCCGAGCAAGCCAGCATAGATTCAGAAGGGTCGGAAGCTATGGCAGAACAGAATGAACAACAAAGGACATTGGCTGATTTTGCTAGAACCGTGGTAATGGGGACCCAATCAAGCATTGTGAGGCCCCCAATTACCGCAAATAACTTTGAGTTGAAGCCGTCGTTTATTCAAATGTTACAACAGTCCGCACAGTTTAATGGGTTGGCCGATGAAGATCCCAACAACCATCTAGAGAATTTCCTTGAAGTGTGCGACATGTTGAAGATCAATGGGGTAACGGACGACACAATCAGATTGAGAGCCTTCCCATTTTCATTGAAGGGGAAAGCAAGACATTGGTTACATTCATTACCGAGAGCATCTATCACTACATGGGAAGAGATGGCCGAGGCATTCTTGGCTAGGTATTTTCCGCCGGGAAAATCAGCAAGGCTCCGGAATGATATCTCATCCTTCATGCAAGTGGAATTGGAGTCTCTATTCGAGACATGGGATAGGTTCAAGGAGCTCCTCCGGAAGTGCCCGCAACACGGATTCCCCGAGTGGATGATCATTCATACTTTTTATAATGGGTTGAATCCAAGCACTAAGCAACTTTTAGATGCAGCGGCAGGAGGGACTCTGGGAGGCAAGACCCCCGATGAAGCCCGGCACCTTATTGAAGAGATGGCGATGAATAGCTATCAATGGAACACAAGGAACAGAAGGAAGATAGCCGGAATTCATGATGTTGATGCAGTTACATCTTTGGTGGCACAAGTAGAATCATTGAGTAAGAAGTTGGACGCTCTAACTTCACCAAGAGTTGCAGCCATCACTACATGTAACGGTTGTGGGGGAGGTCATGCTTCATGTGATTGTCCGATTGCTATTGGGGGCGCTAGTACGGTGGAGTAGGCTGATTTTGTGGGAAATAACTACAGAGGACAAGGCCAAGGCAACCCGTATAGTGGCACTTACAATCCAGGGTGGAGGAATCACCCAAATTTCTCATGGAGCAACCAAGGACAGTCACAACAAAAGAATAACACACCACCAGGATTTCAGAACCAACAAGCACCGAATTTAGAAAGCCGAGTGACAGGGATAGAAGGAAAGATGACTGATCTAGAAAGAGCTCTCACACGGTTTATTTCTTCATCGGATGCTAGATTCCAGTCGGTAGAAGCTACACTTCGCAGTCATACCGCCTCCTTACATAATTTGGAGAATCAAGTGGGGCAAATTGCGAAGACATTAGCGGAAAGGCCTCAAGGGAGTTTGCCTAGTAATACGGAGACAAATCCGAGGGAACAATTGAAAGCAATCACCTTGAGGAGTGGGAAAGAGGTCGAGAGAAATCTCCCTCTAGAGAAGGCCCAAGAGACACCCGAGGTAGTGGAGGTAGAGGAAGGAGTAACGAAGGAAAAAGAGGTGGCATCCCCACCCTACAAGCCAAGGATCCCCTATCCTTCACGATTAAAAAATGACCAAGACAATGAACAATACAAGAAATTTCTGGGAATTTTCAAACAGTTGCACATCAACATACCATTCGCGGAAGCATTAGCCCAAATGCCTAAGTACGCGAAGTTCTTGAAAGACCTCCTAACCAACAAGAGGAAATTGGAGGAGAGTGCATCTGTGATACTCGATGCCAATTGCTCGGCCGTATTGCAAAAGAACATGCCTAGCAAAAGAAAAGATCCCGGGAGTTTCATAATACTATGTAACATTGGCAACATGGGTGAAGAGATGGCATTGGCCAACTCAGGGGCAAGCATCAATGTCATGCCTTACACGTTCTTCCAAAAGCTAGGTTTGGGCGAGCCAAGACCCACTCGGATGACACTTCAACTCGCGGATCGATCAGTGAGGCATCCGAGAGGGATTGTGGAAGATGTGTTGGTGAAAGTCGACAAATACATATTTCCTGTTGACTTCGTAGTGTTGGATGTCGATGAGGATGTCGAGGTTCCATTGATCCTTGGAAGGCCATTCTTGCGTACTTCCAAGTCCTTGATCGACATGGACGGCGGGGAGCTCACTTTGCGAGTAGGAGAAGACAAGCTCACATACCGACTCGCCGAAGCCATGAGACACTCTCTCGATTTTGATGACACTTTATATTTCCTTGACACCACCGATGAACTAATAGATGATTATGTGCAGGAAATGATGAACCCGGATCCATATGAAGGGTGGCCGGACCAAGACTTGGAGATTGAAGAAGAAGTGCTCTCCATTGGTCTAATCAAGGATGACTTCAAGCAAGAAACGGAGCGTATGAAGAAAATGCTTCGGAGGATGAAAAGGTCGAAAAGACGCCACAAGAAGAACCCTAACAACAAGGGAAATGAACATTCAAGGAATAAGGGTGATTCACCCTTTTGTGGTAACAAACTCGACAACTCCCCCTCTACTCTAAAAAGGTTATGTAATGCATGCTTCCAAGTTGTAGGGTAGAGGGCAACTTCCATTCATGAACCTCCGTAAGGTAAGCCAGGTACGTCAAGCTTAGTGACGTTAAACAAGCGCTTCTTGGGAGGTAACCCAAGGCTTTACAGTTTTTCTAGGACCTAGTTAGCTTTAGATTGAATAAAAAGTCTTAGTTTTGGTGTCCTGAATTTTTCATGTGCTTACGCTGCGATTTTCTTGTGGGTTTTTGATGAATTTCATGTGCCTTAACGATAATTGATGAAGTTTAGGTTGGTTGAGTGTGTTTTCTTTGGTTTCTGGTCGTAATTTTATGGTTTTTATAGGCTCTAAGTATTTTTAAAGAGTTTCTGAATTTTTCTGAGAGTCTGTAAAATTTTCTAAGTAAACCAGAGAAAACACACGGCCGTGTGGAATTAACACATGGCCGTGTGTTACCAATTGGAGCTCAACTAGAGAAGACACAGGGGCGTGACTTTGCCCCTGTGAAAACTTCAGAAGGGGCACACGGCCGTGTGGAATTAACACACGGCCGTGTGAATTTTCGCAGAACTTCAACTCTTTTCCAGAGAGTTCACAGGGGCGTGTGGGTGCCCCTGTGAGTGCCACTGTGCTAAGGCACACGGCCGTGTGGAATTAACACACGGCCGTGTGAAAACTCTGCAGAAAAATCCCTTCTTCCCGAGAAAACACAGGGGCGTGTGACAGCCCCTGTGGAAGAGCTTGTGATTGGCACACGGCCGTGTGGAATTAACACACGGCCGTGTGAAACACTTAGATTTTTCGGGTAAATCAGAGAGGCCACAGGGGCGTGTGTTGGCCCCTGTGACCGGCCTTATGTGTTCTTGGCCAGGTTGGGCACACGGCCGTGTGGAATTAACACACGGCCGTGTGATATTTTTCAGAGAGCTTCTGTGTTTTCCCGAGAAGCCACAGGGCCGTGTACCAGCCCCTGTGGACATCCTTGTGAAGGCACACGGCCGTGTGGAATTTCCACACGGCCGTGTGGGGTAGCCAGAGAGTAAACAGAATGCACACAGGGGTGTGTGTTGGCCCCTGTGAACCCTAATTTCAGAGGCACACGGCCGTGTGGCATTGTCACACGGCCGTGTGAATTCCCAGAACTCCAAAAGCCGCGCGATTTCTTTTGGTTTTCACTCGTGCCTCTTCCATTTTCATTCTAAACTCTCCTTCTACTCTCTCCACTAGTTCCCCAACCATCTCAGAGGATTTTTGAGGCTTTTATTGGAGTTTTCCGGCCGGTTCTTAATATTTCTTCATCCACTCCGTCGGTAAGGACTTCAAAGCCTTCTTCTCAGTCAATTCTCAACTTAATTAGTTCTTTTTTATGATTTCGCCTATATTGAATGATTAATGAGTATGCGAGTATGCTTAGGAATGAATTGGAATGAATTAGATTGTTAATTTTGGAATTTTGGCCCCGCGGCTGTTATGCTCTGTCCGCCCGATGATCCACACGGGCGTGTGGAATTAACACACGGCCGTGTGGATTCCTGCAGATTGTTATATTTTAATGTTTTTGATCAATTCTCTTTTCAATCTCGCAGATATGACTTCCAGGTCCAAGAAGTCGGCTGGGAAGCGACCCCGTGAGCCCACACCCCCTCCAGAGGAGACAGAGTTCCGTATACCTGAGCACCAGACCAGGTTTGATAGATTATCCACACTCCGTTTCGGACAGTCACGATACCCCGACCTGAGCATTATCAGAGAGATCCAGGGGGTGACGGGATTACCGAGGAGGTTGAGGAGCTACTCTCGGTGGGTGGCTGGAGGAGATTATTGAGGATTAGAGACCCAGCCATTCGAGGGGTGACACTGGAGTTCCTGGCTTCATTTGAGTTTGACAGATCATACAGGGATTTTTCCACTCCTGATACCATTCAGTTCAGGGTATTAGGCCAGCATTTCAGCTTAAGCTTGACCCAGTTTTCGATCCATCTGGGACTATACGATGAGGCCTATACACAGACCGAGGAGTACAGGGATCTTCCTACAGACTACCCGGGCAGTCTTACCCCGCAGAGGGCATACAGAGATTTGTGCGGAGAAGGCCAGTATGAGCCAGGGATCTCAAAGGCCACGTGCTTGTCTCGCCCGGCCTACAGATACTTACATGCCATTCTTAGTAGATCAGTGAGTGGCCGAGGTGATAGCACTGGGGTTCTGAGTCGCCAGGAGCTTCTTTATCTATATTCGATGGCTCAGAGGGTACCACTCTACTTAGGGCACATCTTAGCAGAGTATTTGCGCCATCAGGGCCAGTACCCTAGGGTTGGAGTGATCTTCGCAGGACCCTACATTTCGAGACTCCTGATAGGGATGAGTCTCAGAGACGGAGTACGAGGGGCAGAGAAGACCAGTATACCGATCCCTCTAGGCACAGATACACTGAGGATGATGGGGATGATCCGCAGGACAGGGCCAGGAGTATATACATGGACCATTTCCCAGACAGAGCAGGCCGAGGGCTCACAGGCAGCCTTAGAGCCACCACCAGTGGACACAGAGGCAGGGGCAGAGGCCGAGGCACCACCCACAGCACCGGAGCCACCTCCAGTGCGTATCTTTTCTCCTTCTCGAGGACAGGACAGATTCGAGCGCCTCGAGAGTGCTGTGGGTATCATGCAGCAGGAGTTAGCAGAGCTGAGGGTCGCTCAGGCAGCAGGGTTTGCCGAGTTGAGGACTACTCAGGCATCACAGTTCGCTCACTTGTCGGCACAGCTTGCCACAGTGATCCAGTTGTTTGAGCGATCTGTGGTGCGACCCCGACGGGTTCCCTCACCGACTCCGCCTCCATCTCCATTAGCATCAGATTCACCACCACCACCAGCAGCAGCAGCAGCACCACCACCAGAGGATACACATCAGGACACCGACGCTGAGGCGTCGTAGATTTTATCTTTCTTTTATCGCACTTTTATTTTCTTATTTTTGTCGGACTTGTAGTACCCAGAAAGGACTCTCCTTCTGGGTATGTTTTTATTTGTTTTGTCTCGAGTTGTACTTCATTATCATATCTTTATATACTCGAGCTTTATTTTGAGCTATACTGAACCCTTGCGTATGTGTGCAGATGGTCTTGGATTTAAGGAAATTGAGGAATTGTCATAGGCACGGTCATTGGACCGTGTGTGCTCCACAAACCATTGAGACTCAACTCTCAATGACCTAGCTCCATCAAACGCAACACTTTGAGTTCAGGGGAGTAATGTTTCAATTGCAACTTCCACACTAATTGTTCTTCATTGTTTTATTGGTTATAATGCTTGCATGCGTACATTGGGGACAATGTACATCTTAAGTGTGGGGGGGAGAATTCACATTACACACACCTTTACTTGTGCGGTCAATTGATCATGTTCATGTAGCCTATGGCGGTTCACCTTAGTTACAACGGTTGTATTCTTATAGTTTAGGAGAATTTTTAACATTGTATCTTATCATGCTCTAGTTTCTACTTGAATTTTAGGAATTTTTTGCTCGATTATCTTATATTGCACAACTTACTCTTGGAATCTTTTGGAAACTCAATCTTGAAGTTTTTAAGGACAAGTTTATCGTTGTTTTTAGTTTTACTCTGGAAAATGCATATATAAGGAGAGAAAAATATGAAAAAAAAAAAAAAAGTGGAAAAATGAAAAGAGAAAAAGAGAAAAAAATATATGAGTTTGTAAATATTAGCTTTGTTTTAATTATGCATTTGGGGTGGCAAGAGCTACCGCCTATGAAGTATGCAGCTACTCTCATAAGTCGGATACAAGTTATGCCCTAATGAGAGAAAGAGCTATCTCATGGGATGCGTGAAAGCTACTACCCCGGTAGAAAGAGCTACCTCCTCGAAAGTGTGAAAGCCACCTTTGGCGGCCGCCTAGGAAAGGGCTACCTTCGAGGTTGTGTGAAGCTACTACTTCCTTTCTTACTTTTCGTATATAAATAAGTCCTTGTTAACAAAAGTTTGAGGAGTACTCGTTGGTTGTCTTGAGTGAGTTCACACACACTACACATTTTCGAGTTCGTCTTCCTTTTTGATTCGAGTTTTTAGCTAGAGCAATGATAACCTTATGCAATGTTTTGATTTCCCCTTACTTGTAGAATGCTTCTTTTGCATACTTTTGGTGAACCTAAGGCGAGCACTTTCAATTGTTCTTCCCAAGTACTTTCACGTTCTATTTTGCTTGAGGACAAGCAAAAGCTTAAGTGTGGGGGGATTTGATAAGTGCTTGTGTTGTAGTAACGCGAAGCGTTATTATCTTACAAATGAACATACTTTTATCAGATTTTATCACTAAATAGTGTGCATTTGTGTATTCTTGAGCATTGTAGGTTTCGTGGAGCTAAGTTGGAAAAGAAGAACGAAGTTAGGTCGTGTTCGCCGTTGTTGGGAGGTTTTTAGACCAAGCAAGGAACAAGGCACGAGGTTAGACTTGTGAGTGTGTGCCAACCTCCTTTGGAGGGGCACAAAGGCAGTCACATTCACAACAAGTCTAACTCGTGTAGCTTAGGAAAACTTCACCAAGAAGGAGACTTGAAGCAATAGGCACGATCCACCATAGATTGTGTGCCCAATTCAACGGCCTCGATGAAGAAACAACATATTCGGGAGCATTTCGGAGTGTTACTGTAGCAACAATGTAGCTTGTTACTGTAGCGAATCACTGTAGCAAGTTACTGTGCACTTCTGCCGAAGAGTCAAGGTTCCAGAGAATTCACACGGGCGTGTGGAATTAACACACGGCCGTGTGAACTAATTTTCCAGCAAACCAGAGATGTCACACGGGCGTGTGGAATTAACACACGGCCGTGTGGATTGATTTTCCAGCAAACCAGAAACTTCACACGGGCGTGTGGAATTAACACACGGCCGTGTGAAGTAATTTTCAGGAAAGACAAAAACTTCACACGGGCGTGTGGAAATTCCACACGGCCGTGTGAATTCCCGATAACTTCAAATTTAAAGCCGCACTCAGCCTATTTAAAGCCGATTTGAAGACTTTTTGAAGAATCTTTTAACCTATCTTTCTCCCTAACTTCTAGAGAGGGCGGCTAGGGTTTCGGCCAGGACTTTGTGGAGGATTGGAGCGCGTCATCGGCATCGTCACCGACGTTCGACGGCCGCACAAGACCACGGCCACACCATACGCGAGGGGGTTTTCATTGATGTCTTTATTTTGTTCTTTCTTTCATAAATTGATGAACATGTATAGCTCCATGAGGAGCTAAACCCCTCGTGGGTATTCGGACTTGTAAAACTCTAGGATAATTATGTTTCTTTGACATTGTTATTATGCTTTTCCATTAATTGATGAATAAATTCGAGTTTCAATTTTAGATTTCTTGTGCTATTGTTTTCTCTTAGCCGTGACACTAAGGATTGAGAACAATCTAGGTTATCCTTTGGAGATGTGACAACTCCTATAGGATTAGACTACTTAAAATTGAAGAGGGTTGAGAGGGAGAGTTGTGAGGTAGCACCGTACCCCTTTCCCTTCCGTTGTGATTTCTCCCTACTTCCGATTCCTTGAGTCATTAGAGGTCGAAATAGAGTGAAGTGCTAGGTAGACGAACTCCCCCAAGGTTTTGGGGTGACGTGAATCCTACGCACTGGGGCTTAATTTAGACAATGGTTCTTCCTCCTGGACCAAAGGGTTAGAACTATCATACATAGGAGCAGGTTTTATCACTAGGAGTCCCTAGAGCTTAAAGCAATCCCACGTAGTGTTAGGCTTAGGTAGAAATACTCCCCTGGGGCTTAGTTGAGCAATCAACAGAGTGAAGGGTTGACGTGAATCCTATTGCCGGGACATAGTGTTAGGGTTAGCCACGGTTGACCTTAGATTTGGGACCGTGTGTTTCAGGATTTTCCTCGACTCAATCAACATCAATAGGAAGGTATAATAGCATAGTCTTGCACTAGAAGCATAAGTCCTAGAGGTAACTTGTCCGGATACCCTATTTTCACTTATTACTAGTCTCTCTCTTTTTACTCGTTGCTTGCACTTTTCTCTCTTTCATCTTTCGATTTATTTGCTTTGCATCTACTCTAGTTCCCATAAATTCACTCATCACTCCGATCATTGTTTCTTTTCGTACATCACACGACTCAATAGAAACTTCTCGTATTTTAAATCCTTATTCCCTGTGGATTCGACTACCCACTCACCGGGGTAACTCTTATTACTTCGACAAGGCCGTGCACTTGCGGTACACACGCAAAAGGTCGTGTCAGTGATCACAGGTACACTATCTATCTTTCAGCATGATGCTTATGCATTGATTGATTCTGGATCTAAGCGTTCTTTTGTTAGTGCTGCATTTGCATGTCATGCTGATAGCCCTCCTTCTGCCTTAGATTGTGAGTTGGTGATTCAGACTCCTCTTGGTGAGGAGGTAGTCAAGAGGTTGGTGTTTAGACAGTGTCCTGTGATAGTCTGTGAAGTAGTGTTGGAGGCAGACTTAATTCCTTTGGAGATCAAGGATTTTCATGCCATTCTTGGTATGGATTGGTTGGATAGGCATCGTGCTTCCAATGATTGTTTCAAGAAGGAAGTAACTTTTCCTGGGTCCTTAGGATCCACAGTAGTGCTGAAGGGTGTGAGAAGGACTCTACCTTCGTGTTTGATTTCAGTCTTGGAAGCTAGAAGATTGGTGAACAAGGGTTGTCCTGTGTTCTTGGCACATATAATGGATACCAGAGTTCAGGAGCTAGCTTTAGAGGAGATGCCAGTAGTAAGGGAGTTTTCAGATGTTTTTTCTGGGGAACTGCCTGGTTTGCCACCAGACAGAGAGATGAAGTTTGCTATAGACCTACTACCTGGTACGGCTCCTATTTCTATACCACCCTACCGGATGGCACCAGCAGAGCAAAGAGAGTTGAAGACCAAATTGCAAGATCTTGTGGATAAGGGTTTCATTCATCCAAGTGTTTCACCTTGGGGTGCGCCAGTTCTCTTTGTCTTGGTCGTTCTTCAATCGCACAGGTTCATTGCTTGTGACCTTGGGGCCACACAATGCTCGATTTGGTCCTCATCACTGCGGGTCTAGCAAAATGGGACAACATCCTTTGCTGTTCATTCTGTTCTGCCATTGCTTCTGACCCTTCTGAATCAATATTGGCTTGATTGGACTGTTCTTCCACAGGTTCTTTCCCTTTATGATGTGTTCTTCTACCAATTTCCTGGTCTCCTTCAACAAGAATCGAAGGGTTCTCACGGGTCATAACCTGAAGCCAAAAACAAAGAAAAGAAAACAAGTAAGAACGATGATAGATAAAAGAAGTATGAAATAGAAAGTGAAGTGAATAGCTAAAATAGCAAAAACAAGTATCTAAAATACGCCTATTCCCCGGCAACGGCGCCAAAAACTTTGACACACCCCTTGCGAGTGCGTACCGCAAGTGCATGGGTTGTCGCAGTAATAAAGTTACCCTAGTGAGTGGGTAATCGTATCCACAGGGAATAGGGACTTAAGACACGAGATTTCACTATTTAGCTAAGCTGTGTACGGTGAGTGTGAAGAAAATCAATGAGTGTAATAGTAACAAGAAATAAAAGAGAAGTGCGATAGGTAAGAGGGTGCAAGCAAAAGCAAATAGAGAAGGACAATCAATGATTAAAGTTAGGTACCCGGACAAGCTACCACTAGGACTTATTGACACACCCCGTGCGTGTATACCCCGCAAGTGCACGGGTTGTCGAAGTAATAAAATACCCTGGTGAGTGGGTAGTCGTATCCACAGGAAATAGTGTTCAGAAACAGGCGTTATCACTATTTTAGCTATAAATGGAATCAATGGTAAAAGAAATCAATATGTGTGTGTGTGTGTGTGTGTGTGTGTGTGTGTGTATATAAGAAAGTAAAAGAGACCAAGAAGGGCAATAAAGGTAGGAGAGCTAATCGATATAAAGATGAGGTACCCGGACAAAGCTCCCCCTAGGACTAATGCTTCTAGTGCAAGACTAGTATTATGCCCTCTAATTGATGTCTAATGAGTCGTGGAAATCCTTAAGCACACGGTCCAAAACCTAAGGTCAACCGTGACTAATCCCACACTATACCTGGCTCTAGACTTCTCTACGACCCTTGACTCTCGATGACCTGTCACCTAACCCCAGGGGAGTACCTCATACTAATGCCTAGCATCGTGTGAAATTGCCTGGAGTTCTAGGGATTCCAAGTGAAAGACCCTATCCCTAATTATAGTTCTAACCCTTTGGTCCAGGTGGAAGAACCCTAGTCTAAGTTAAGTCCCAATCCTAGGATTCACTCAACCCTTCGCAAGGGAGTTCATCTTCTAGTACTTGACTCTACTTCGATCATGATTAACTCTAGGGATACGAAGATAGGGAAATTCATACCGGAGGGGAAAGGGGACGTTCCGCTACCTCTCGACTCACCATCTCAACCCTCTCCAACCTTGTGTAGTCTAATCCTATAGAGGTTGTCACACCCTCAAAGGATAACCTAATAGATTCTCAACCCTAGTGTCACGGCTAAGGAAAAATCTCATACAATCAGAATGCAAGATTGGAACTCAATAAGAAAACATCAAATTAATAAGGCATAATAAAAGTTATAGAAACACAAGCATCCTAGGGTTCACAAGTCCGAATACCCACTAGGGGTTTAGCTCTCCATGGAGCAATACAAAATCAATAAAGAGTTTAAGAACATATGCATGAAAACCATAAAGAAAACCCCCTTATAGATCGTATCGATGGTCTTGTGGAGCTGCACATCTTCTCCAACGAATCCCTTGTCAAGCCTAGGACACACCTCGCCGAATCGATGCCGACGAAAGCTCCCCTAATAGCTTTCTTCCAATGGATGTCGATGCTGATGCCGTATAATCGCCTCCAAAGACTCCAAGATCCTCTCCAAACCCTAGCCGAAAGCCCCCCAAAAGATAGGCAAGAAATAGAAGGGGGGTCCTGACACGATCTTTTGCGTGTGTACCGCAAGTGCACGGCCTTGTCGAAGTAATAAAATTACCCCTGTGAGTGGGTAGTCGAATCCACAGGGAATAGGGATTAAAAATGTGAGAAATTGCTATTCAGTTGTACGATATATGAGAAAACAATAATCGGAGTGATAAGCGGATTTATGGAAATTAGAATAAAAGCAAGGGAAATGAATAGAAAGATGAAAGAAAGAAAAGTGCAAGTAAAGAGTAAAAGAGAGAGACTAGCAATGAATGAAAATAGGGTATCCGGACAAGTTACCTCTAGAACTTATGCTTCTAGTGCAAGACTATGCTATTATACTTTCCTATTGATGTTAATTGAGTCGAGGAAAATCCTTAAACACACGGTCCCAAACCTAAGGTCAACCGTGACTAACCCCAACACTATGTCCCGGCAATAGGATTCACGTCAATCCTTCACTCTGTTGATTGCTCAACTAAGCCCCAGGGGAGTATTTCTACCTAAGCCTAACACTACGTGGAATTGCTTTAAGTTCTAGGGACTCCTAGTGATAAAACCTGTTCCTATGTGTAGTAGTTCTAACACTTTGGTCCAGGTGGAAGAACCCTAGTCTAAATTAAGCCCCAGTGCATAGGATTCACGTCACCCCAAAGCCTTGGGGGAGTATGTCTACCTAGCACTTCACTCTATTTCGACCGCTAATAAATCAAGGAATCGGAGGTAGGGAGAAATCACATCGGAAGGGAAAGGGGTACGGTGCTACCTCACAACTCTCCCTCTCAACTCTCTTCAATTTTAAGTAGTCTAATCCTATAGGAGTTGTCACACCTCCAAAGGATAACCTAGATTGTTCTCAATCCTTAGTGTCACGGCTAAGAGAAAACAATAGCAAAAGATAATTAAAATCAAAACTCGAATTTATTCATCAAAATTGGAAAAGCATAATAACATTGTCATAGAAACATAATTATCCTAGAGTTTTACAAGTCCGAATACCCACGAGGGGTTTAGCTCCTCATGGAGCTATACATGTTCATCAATTTATGAAAGAAAGCACAAACTAAAGACATCAATGAAAACCCCCTCGAGTATGGTGTGGCCGTGGTCTTGTGCGGCCGTCAAACGTCGGTGACGATGCCGATGGCGCGCTCCAATCCTCCACAAAATCCTCTCCGAAACCCTAGCCGCACCCTCAAGAAGTTGAGAAGAAATATAGGTCAAAAGATGCCCAAAAAGTCTCCAAATCGGGATTTAAATAGGCTGAGTGCGGCTTTAATTTTGAACTTATCGGGGCTTCACACGGCCATGTGGAATTTCCAAACGCCCGTGTGAAGCTTCTGTCTTTCCTGAAAAATTACTTCACACGGCCGTGTGGAATTTCCACACGCCCGTGTGAAGTCTCTGGCTTGCTGGAAAATATTTCACACGGCCGTGTGTTAATTCCACACGCCCGTGTGAACTCTCTGGACTCCCGATCTTTGGCAGAAAATGCACAGCAACTTGCTACAATGAATTGCTACAGTAACAAACTACAGTGCTGCTACAGCACTTGCCGAAATGCTTCGGAATACGTTGTTCTTCATCGTGGCCATTGAATTGGGCACACAATCAATGGTAGATTGTGTCGATTGCTTCAAGTCTTCTCTTTGGTAGAGTTCTCCTAGGCTACACAAGTCGGACTTGTTGTGAATGTGACTGCCTTTGTGCCCCTCCAAAAGGAGGTTGGCACACACTCACAAGTCCGGGCTTGTGCCTTGTCCTTGTTTGGTCCGAAAACTCCCCAACAACAGCGAACACGATCTAATTTCGTTCCTATTCTCCAAATTAGCTCCATAAACCTACAATGCGCAAAAGTAAACAAATGCACACTATTTAGTGATAAAATCTGATTAAATTAATGCTTATTGCAAGATAATAATGCTTCGCATCATTACAACACGAGCACTCATCAGGTCCCCAAATAGATCTGAAAACGGGCTATTCATAGGTTGAAATCGGGCTGAAATCGGAGTTCCACACGCCCCTATGGATTTTCCACACTGGCTCCAAAATTTCCACCGCCCGTATATTAATTCCACACGGCCGTGTGAAAATTCTGTTTTGCTGATTTTCGGCAGACTGTGAACAGTAACTTGCTACAGTGTTTTTGCTGCAATGCCTACTACAGTACTTCGCCGAAATGCTCCCGAATTCATCGTTCTTCATCGAGGCCGTTGAATTAGGCACACAATCAACAGTAGATTATGTCGATTACTTCATTTCTCTTCATTGGCGAAATTTTCCAATCCTACACGAGTTAGACTTTTGTGAATGTGACTGCCTTTGTGCCTTTCCAATGGAGGTTGGCACACACCCACAAGTCTAGACTCGTGCCTTGTTCCTTGCTTGGTTCGATAACTCCTCAACCATGGCGAACATAACCTATTTTTGTTTCTTTTTCTCCAAATTGGCTCCACAACCTTACAATGCACAAAAGCATACAAATGCACACAAATTAATGATAAAATCTGATAAAAGTAATGCTCAATGTAAGATAATAATACTTCGTATCACTATAACACGAGCACTTATCACTTATGCTTCTAGTGCAAGACAATGCTATTATACTCTCCTATTGATGTTAATTGAGTCGAGGAAATCCTAAAACACACGGTCCCAAACCTAAGGTCAACCGTGACTAACCCCGACACTATGCCCCGGCATTAGGTTTCACTACGACCCTTGACTCTTGTTGACCTATCAACTAAGCCCTAGGGGAGTCTATCTTACTAAGCCTCATACTGCGTGGGATTGTTTTGCGTTCTAGGGGTAGCTTGTCCGGGTACCCAACTTTACTCATTGATTGTCCTTCTTTATTTCCTTTTGCTTGCACTCTCTTACCTACCACACTTCTCTTTTATTTCTTGTTACTATTACACTCATTGATTTTCTTCACACTCACCGTACACCGCTAAGCTAAATAGTGAAATCTCGTGTCTTAAGTCCCTATTCCCTATGGATACGACTACCCACTCACCAGGGTAACTTTATTATTGCGACAACCCGTGCACTTACGGTACGCACTCGCAAGGGGTGTGTCAAGGTTTTTGGCGCCGTTGCTGGGGAATAGGGGTATTTTAGATACTTGTTTTTTGCTATTTTTAGCTATTCACTTCACTTTCCATTTCACACTTCTTTTATCTATCATCGTTCTTACTTGTTTTCTTTTCTTTGTTTTGGCATCAGGTTATGACCCGTTGGAACCCTTCGATTCTCATTAAAGGAGACCCGGAAATTGGTAGAAGAACACATCGTAAAGGCAAAGAACCTGTGGAAGAACAGACCAATCAAGCCAATATTGATTCAGAAGGGTCAAAAGCAATGAGACAATAGAATGAACAGTAAAGGACATTGTCAGATTTTGCTAGACCCGTGGTGATGGGGACCCAATCGAGCATTGTTCGGCCCCCAATTACCACAATGAATTTTGAGTTGAAGCCGTCGTTCATCCAGATGTTGCAACAGTCAGCACAATTTAATGGGTTGGCCGATGAAGATCCCAACAACCATATAGAGAACTTCCTTGAAGTGTGCGACATGTTGAAGATTAACTGAGTGATGGATGACGCGATTCGTTTGAGAGCCTTCCCATTTTCACTGAAGGGAAAAGAAAGACATTGGCTTCATTCATTACCGAGAACGTCTATCACTACATGGGAGGAGATGGCCGAGGCATTCTTGGCTAGGTATTTCCCTCCGGGAAAATCAGTGAGGCTTTGGAATAAGATTTCATCCTTCATGCAAATGAAATTGGAGTCTCTATTCGAGACATAGGATAGGTTCAAGGAGCTCCTTCGTAAATGCCCGCAACATGGATTCCCCGAGTGGATGATCATTCATACCTTTTACAATGGGTTGAATCCGAGTACCAAGCAACTATTAGATGTAGCCGCAGGAGGAACTCTACGAAGCAAGACTCCTAGTAAAGCCCGGCACTTTATAGAAGAGATGGCGATGAATAGCTATCAATGGAACACAAAGGATCGAAAGAAGATAGCCGGAATTCATGAAATAGACGCAGTTACATCATTGGCGGCACAAGTAGAATGTTTGAGTAAGAAGCTAGATGCTCTAGCTTTACCAAGAGTTGTGGCCATCACTACTTGTAACAGTTGTGGGGGAGGTCACGCTTCGAGTGATTGCCCTATTGCTATTGGAGGCACTAGTGCGGTGGAACAGGTCGATTTTGTTGGTAATGCATATAGAGGACAAGGCAAAGACAACCCGTATAGTGAAACCTACAACCTGGGTGGATTAACCACCCAAATTTCTCATAGAGCAATCAACAGAAGTCGCAACAAAAGAGCAATGCACCACCGGGATTTCAAGGACAACAAGCTCCGAACTTAGAAAGCCAAGTGACCGAGCTAGAGGGGAAGATGACCGATCTAGAGAAAACCCTCACAAGGTTTGTTTCTTCATCGGATGCTAGATTTCAGTCGGTGGAGGCTACACTTCGCAATCACACCACCTCCTTACACAATTTGGAGAATCAAGTATGGCAAATTGCGAAGACTTTGGCGGAAAGACCTCAAGGTAGTTTGTCTAGTAATACGGAGACCAATTCGAGGAAGCAATTGAAGGCAATTACCTTGAGAAGTGGAAAAGAGGTCGAGAGAAATCTCCCTCTAGAGAAGATAAAAGAAGCACCCGAGGTCGTGGAGATAGGGGAAGAAGCGACAAAGGAAAAAGAGGCAGCACCCCCGCCCTAAAAGCCGAGGATACCTTATCCTTCGCTATTGAAGAACGACCAAGACAATGAGCAATACAAGAAATTTCTGGGTATCTTCAAACAGTTGTTCATCAACATACCATTCGCGGAGGCATTGACCCAAATACCTAAGTATGCAAAGTTCTTGAAGGACTTCTTGACCAACAAGAGGAAATTGGAGGAGAGTGCAGTGGTAGTTCTTGATGCCAATTGCTCGGCCGTGTTGCAAAAGAACATGCCGAGTAAGAGAAAAGATCCCGGAAGTTTTGTTATACCGTGCAACATTGGTGACTTGGGTGAAGAGATGGCATTGGCTGACTCGGGGGCAAGCATCAATGTCATGCCCTACACTTTCTTCCAAAAGCTAGGCTTGGGCGAGCCTAGACCAACTCAGATGACACTTCAACTAGCAGACCGATCGATAAGGAATCTGAGAGGGATTGTGGAAGATGTGTTGGTGAAGGTGGAAAAATACATATTTCCTGTTGACTTCGTGGTGTTAGACGTTGATGAGGATGTCGAAGTACCATTGATTCTTGGGAGAACGTTCTTGCGTACTTCTAAGGCTTTGATAGACATGGACGGCGAGGAGCTCACATTGCGAGTTGGAGATGACAAGCTTACATACCGCCTCGCCGAAGCCATGAGACACTCTCTTGACTTTGATGATACTTTATATTTTCTTGACACCACCGATGAACTAATTGATGATTATGTGCAGAAAATGTTGAACCCGGATCCATATGAAGGATGGCCGGACCAAGACATGGGGATCGAAGAAGAAGTGCTATCACTTGGTCTAGTCGAGAAGGAGATCAAGCCAGAACCGGGACTCATGAAGAAGATGAGAAGAAAGATAAAGAGAGCGAAGAGGCACCACACGAAAAGCCCCAAGGACAATGGGGATGAGCAAGAATGGAGTGAGGGTTTTTCACCCTTGTGTGGTAACAAAATCGCTAACTTTTACACTGTTCACAGTCTACCGAAAATCACTGTTCACAGTCTACCGAAAATCATTTCCACACGGCCGTGTGGAATTAAGACACGGGCGTGTGGAATTCCTGGTTTTACACAGGGCCGTGTGGAATTAACACAGGGGCGTGTGGAACTCCGATTTCAGCCCGATTTCAGCCTATAAATAGCCCGTTTTCAGATCTATTTGGGGACCCTCCCCTTCTACTTCTTGCCTATCTTTTGGGGGGCTTTCGGCTAGGGTTTGGAGAGGTTCTTGGAGGCCTTTGGAGGCGATTATACGGCATCGGCATCGACATCTATTGGAAGATAGCTATTGGGGGAGCTTTCGTCGGCATCGATTCGGCGAGGTGTGCCCTAGGCTTGACAAGGGATTCGTTGGAGAAGACGTGCGACTCCACAAGACCATCGATACGATCTACAAGGGGGTTTTCTTTATGGTTTTATTGCATATGTTCTTAATCTCTTTATTGATTTTGTATTGCTCCATGGAGAGCTAAACCCTAGTGGGTATTCGGACTTGTAAACCCTAGGATGATATTGTTTCAATGACTTTTATTATGCTTTCTTTATTGATGAATTTAATTGATTTTCAATTTTAATTATCTTTTGCTATTGTTTTCCCCTAACCGTGACACTAGGGTTAAGAGCAATTTAGGTTACCCTTTGGAGGTGTGACAACTCCTATAGGGTTAGACTACTTAAGATTGAAGAGGGTTGAGAGGGAGAGTTGTGAGGTAGCGATGTACCCCTTTCCCTTCCCGTGTGATTTCTCCCTACCTCTGATTCCTTGATTTATTAGCGGTCGAAATAGAGTGAAGTGCTAGGTAGATAAACTCCCCCAAGGCTTTGGGGTGACGTGAATCCTATGCACTGGGGCTTAATTTAGACTAGGGTTCTTCCACCTGGACCAAAGGGTTAGAACTACTACACATAGGAACAGGTTTTATCACTAGGAATCCCTAGAGCTTAAAGCAATTCCACGTAGTGTTAGGCTTAGGTAGATATACTCCCCTAGGGCTTAGTTACGCAAGTAACAGAGTGAAGGGTTGAAGTGAATCCTATTGCCAGGACATAGTGTTGGGGTTAGTCACGGTTGACCTTAGGTTTGGGACCGTGTGTTTAAGGATATCCTCGACTCAATAGGCATCAATTGTAGAGCATAATATAAGTTTTGCACTAGAAGCATTAGTCCTAGGGGAAGCTTTGTCCGGGTACCCCATCGTTATATCGATTACCTCTCCTACACTCATTATTCTTCTTGCACTCTTTTATTTTCTTTTACATCTATACATATATACTTTTCTCATCATCGATTCCCATCATAGCTAAATAGCGATAACACTTGTTTCTGAACACTATTCCCTGTGGATACGACTACCCACTCACCAGAGTATTTTATTACTTCGACAACCCGTGCACTTGCGGGGTACACACGCAAGGGATGTGTCAGTCTCACACGGTCGTGTGGGATAGCCTAGAGAGCAACCAGAGTGCACACAGGGTAGTGTGCTGGCCCTTATTAACCCTAATTTCAGAGGCACACGGCCGTGTGGATTCCCAGAACTTCATAAGTCGAGATTTTCTTTTGGTTTCCACTTATGCCTCTGGTTGCTTCCACTCTAAACTACTCTCCGACCCTCTCTAATGTTCTTCCGACCATCTCTGAGAGTTTTTGAGGTGTTTTTCAAAGTTTTTCGGCCGATTTTAAAAATTTCTTCATCCACACCGTCGGTAAGTACTTCAGGCCCTTTCTCTTCATCAATATTGATTTACTTCATTTTTTTGGTTATTTCACTTGGTTTGCATGATTAAATGGTTTGCGAATGCATTTACAAAGGTTTGAGAACGAATATTTTTGTGAAGATGAAAATCTAACTCCATGACTGTGTGGTTTTGGTCGCCAGACAATCCAAACGGGCGTGTGGATCCATGCAGAATGAACTTTAATGATGAGTTGGCTGATTTCCTTTTAAACTCTTTTCAGGAATGGCACCCAGGTCAAAGCAAGTGGCTAGTAAGAGACCCTTCGAGCCATCTACCGAGAAGATTAGCTTCGCCAAGCCCGAACACCGAGTGAGACATGACAGATTGGTGAAGCTCAAGTTTGGACAATCTCGATACATAGATTTGAGCTGTTTAAGAACAGCTGAGTGGGGTAACGATATGGCTGACGAGATTGAAGAGCTTATAGTAGTGGGGAGTTGGAAGAGCTTACTGTCTATTCGAGAACCAGCCAACCGCTCACTTTCTTTGGAGGTACTCGCGTCTTTTGAGTTTGATAGATCACTTAAAGATTTGACAAGCGCCGATGCTATACAGTTTAGGGCACGATTACAGCATCTCGGTGATGCAATTTTCCATCCACATGGGTTTGTATGATGAATCCTATTAATAAGTGCTTGTGTTATAGTAATGCAAAGCGTTATTATCTTACAATGAGCATACCTTTTATCAGATTTTATCACTAAATGGTTGTGGAGCCAATTTGGAGAAAAAAAAGCAAGAATAGATTATGTTCGCCATTGTTGAGGAGTTCTCGGACCAAGTAAGGAACAAGGCACAAATCTAGACTTGCGGGTGTGTACAAACCTCCATTGGAGGGGCACAAAGGCAGTCACATTCACAAAAGTCTAACTCATGTAGGATTGGAGAATTTCGCCAATGAAGCGAAATGAAGTAATCGACATAATCTACTGTTGATTGTGTGCCCAATTCAACGGTCTCGATGAAGAACGATGAATTCGGGAGCATTTTGGCTAAGTACTGTAGCTAATTACTGTAGTAAAAACACTGTAGCAAGTTATTGTTCACAGTCTGCCGAAAATCAGCAAAACAGAATTTCCACACGGCCGTGTGGAATTAACACACGGGCGTGTGGAAATTCTATAGCCCGTGTGGAAAATCCACAGGGGCGTGTGGAACTCCGATTTCAGCCCGTTTTCAGATCTGCTTGGAGACCCTCCCCTTCGATCTCTTGCCTATCTTTTCGGGGGCTTTCGGCTAGGGTTTGGAGAGGTTCTTGGAGGTCTTTGGAGGCGATTATACGGCATCAGCATCGACATCTATTGGAAGATAGCTATTGGGGGAGCTTTCGTCGGCATCGATTCAGCGAGGTGTACCCTAGGCTTGACAAGAGATTCGTTGGAGAAGACGTGTGGCTCCACAAGACCATCGATACGATCTACAAGGGGGTTTTCTTTATGGTTTTCATGCATATGTTCTTGAACTCTTTATTGATTTTGTATTGCTCCATGGAGAGCTAAACCCCTAGTGGGTATTTGGACTTGTAATCCCTAGGATTATTATGTTTCTATGACATTGATAATATGCTTTTCCATTATTGATGAATAAATTTGAGTTTCAATCTTAATTATCTTTTGCAATTGTTTTCCCTTAGCCGTGACACTAAGGTTGAGAACAGCCTAGGTTATCCTTTGGAGGTGTGACAACTCATATAGGGTTAGACTACTTAAGATTGAAGAAGGTTGAGAGGGTGAGTCGTGAGGTAGCGAAGCGTCCCCTTTCCCCTCCGGTGTGATTTCTCCCTACCTCCGTATTCCTTGATTTTTTAGGGGTCGAGATAGAGTTAGGTGCTAGGCGATAAACTCCCCTAGGGCTTTATTGCGCAAATACCAAAGTATAGGGTTGAAGTGAATCTTAGCACCGGGCCTTAATTTAGACTAGGGTTCTTCCACCTAGACCAAAGGGTTAGAACTATACATAGGAACAGGTTTAATCACTAGGAATCCCTAGAGCTTAAACCAATCCCACGTAGTGTGAGGCTTAGGAAGATAGACTCCCTTGGGGCTTAGTTGACAGGTCAACGAGAGTCAAGGGTCGTAGTGAACACTAATGCCGGGGCATAGTGTTGGGGTTAGTCACGGTTGACCTTAGGTTTGGGACCGTGTGTTTAAGGATATCCTCGACTCAATTAACATCAATAGGAAAGTATAATAGCATAGTCTTGCACTATAAGCATTAGTCCAATGGGTAGCTTGTCCGGGTACCCCATCTTTATATCGATTACCTCTCCTACCCTTATTACTCTTCTTGCACTCTTTTATTTTCTTTTACATTTATATATATATACTTCTCTCATCATCGACTTCTTTCATAGCTAAATAGCGATAACACTTGTTTCTGAACACTATTCCCTATGGATACGACTACCCACTCACCAGGGTATTTTATTACTTCGACAACCCATGCACTTGCGGGGTACACACGCAAGGGGTGTGTCACCTATACTGAAACAGAGGAGTATAAGAATCTTCTGATTGATTACCCCGGTAGTTTAACCCCTCAGGGAGCCTACTGAGTGTTGTGTGGACAGGGGCAATACGAGCCAGGGATATCGAAGGCCACTTGTTTATCACGGCCAGCCTATAGATACATTCACGGCATTCTGAGTAGATCAGTGAGCGGCCGAGGTGATAGTACAGGAGTCCTTAGCCGGAAGGAGCTCCTCTATCTCCATTCGATGGTACAAAGCGAGTCGCTTCATCTTGGTTACATCCTTGCAGAATACATTCGTCATCAGGGCCAGTACCCTTGGCTTGGAGCTATCTTTTTTTAGGGCCATACGTCACAAGACTTATCAAGGGAATGAGCCTTCGGGAAGCAATTAGAGGGATAGAGAAGACAGTCATACCTTCCCCAATTAGCTTGGAGATGTTAAGGCAGATGGGCATGGCCAGGAAATATTATCAGAGCAATATTCTGAACAGGCACCCACAAGAGCAAACAAGGGGAGATGACACTGAGGGATCACAACCGACATTGCATCTACTTCCACCACCCCAGAGCAGGCCGATGCACAGGCACTGACATGACAACTTGCGTGTATACTGCAAGTGTACGGGCTTGTCGAAGTAATAAATTTACCCTGGTGAGTGGGTAGTCGAATCCACAGGGAATAGGGACTTAAGACACGAGATTTCACTAATTAGCTAAGTAATGTACGGTGGGTGTGAAGAGAATTAATGAGTGAATATGACAGCAATATAAAGAAACAAAAAATTAAATAGAAAGATGGAAGGTAAGAGAGTGCAAGAATGAGTAAATAGAGAAGGACTAGCAATGGATGAAATAGGGTACCCGGACAAACTACCCCTAGGACTTATGCTTCTAGTGCAAGACTATGCTATTATACTTTCCTATTGATGTTAATTGAGTCAAGGATATCTTTAAACACACGGCCCCAAACCTAAGTTCAACCGTGACTAACCCCAACACTATACCCCGGCATTAGGTTTTCACTACGACTCTTGACTCTTGTTGACCTGTCCACTAAGCCCTAGAGGTGTACGTCTTCCCAAGCCTCACACTACGTGGGATTGCTTTAAGTTCTAGGGATTCCTAGTGACAAAACCAGTTCCTATATATAGTTCTAACCCTTTAGTCCAGGTGGAAGAACCATAGTCTAAATTAAGACCCCAGCACTAGGATTCACTTCAACCCTTCACTTTGTTGCTTGTGCAACTAAGCCCCAAGGGAGTTCCTCTCCTAGCACTTCACTCTATCTCGACCGCTAAGAAATCATGGAACATGAAGGTAGGAAGAATCACACCGGAGGGTAAAGGGGACATTCCGCTACCTCACGACTCACCCTCTCAACCCTCTTCAACCTTAAGTAGTCTAACCCTATAGGAGTTGTCACACCTCCAAAGGATAACCTAGATTGTTCTCAGCCCTAGTGTCATGGCTAAGGGAAAAAATTACAAGAGATAATTAAGATTGAAACTCGAATTTATTCATCAATAATAGAAAAGGATAATAACAATGTCATAGAAACATAATGATCCTAGGGTTTACAAGTACGAATACCCACAAGGGGTTTAGCTCCTCATGGAGCTATACAAATTCATCAAAATATAAAAGAAAGCACAAATTGAAAGCATCGATGAAAACCCCCTTGCGTATGATGTGGCCGTGGTCTTGTACGGCCCCCGGACGTCGGTGACGATGCCGATGACACGCTTCAAACCTCCACGAAGTCCTCTCTGAAACCCTAGCCGCGCTCTCCAGAAGTTGGGAAGAAAGATAGGTCAAAAGATGTGTCAAAAGTCTCCAAATCGGGCTTTTATAACGTTGAGTCGCGGCAAAAAAATTGAACTTATCAGGATTTCACACGGCCGTGTGGAAATTCCACACGCCTGTGTAAACTCTTTGGTTTTCTGAATTTCGGCTGAAGTGAACAGTAGCTCGCTACAGTAGCTTGCAACATTGCTGCTGCAGTAACTCACCGAAACGCTATCAGACAGTTACTCGAGTGATCCATGTCATCTCCTTTTGTGGTCCGACACCGAGCCTCGAGTCCACCACCGTCTCCTGCACCATCAGCCGATCCACCAGCACCTTCAGAGCTTGCAGCAGCAGCACCTGAGTTACCAACACAGGACACCGACGCTAAGGCGTCGTAGTTTATTTTAGCTTTCATTTTTAGTGTTTTTTTTTTTTTTTGATAGGACTTGTAATACTCAGAAAAGGATTCTCTTTCTGAGTTTATCTTTTGCTTTTCTTACTTTTCTCGAGTTGTATTTCATTTCTATATCTTTATATACTCAAGTTTTATTTTGATTCTTCTTGAGCTATACTGAACCCCTTGTGTATGTGTGCAGATGGTCTTGGATGTAAGGAATTTGAGAAATAGTCATAGGCACGGTCATGGGACCATGTGTGCTCCACAAACCATTGAGACTCAACTCTCAATGACCTAGCTCCATCAAATGCACACTTGGAGTTCAGGGGAGTAATGTTTCAATTGCCCACTTCCACATTAACTGTTTTTCATTGCTTTATGTTTCATTGTGCTTGCATGCGTACATTGGGGACAATGTACATCTTAAGTGTGGGGGGGAGTTCACTTTACACACAACTTTATTTGTGCGTTCAATTGCTTATGCTCATGTAGCCCGTGGCGGTTCACCTTAGTTGTAATGGTTGTATTCGTAGAGTTTAGGAGAATTTTTAACATTGTATCCTATCATGCTCTAGTTTTACTTGAATTTTAGGGAATTTTTGCTCGATTACCTCTTATTGCACTACTCACTCTTGAAATCTTTTGGAAACTCAAGCTCGAAGTTTTAAGGACTACTTTAGCATTGCTTTAGTAAGTTTTTGAGTTTTATATTGCTGGAAAAAAAACTTGTGAGCTTGTGAATATTAGTTAACTTTTATCTTTGCATTTGGGGTGGAAAGAGCTACCTCCCATGAAGTATGTAGCTACTCTCATAAGTCGGATACAAGTTATGCCCTAATGAGAGAAAGAGTTATCTCATGGAAAGCGTGAAAGATACCACCACAGTAGAAAAAGCTACTTCCTCAAAAGTGTGAAAGCCACCTTTGGCGGCCGCCTAGGAAAGGGCTACCTTAGAGGTTGCGTGAAGCTACTACCTCCTTTCTTTTTGTATATAAATAAGTCCTTTTTAACAAGAGTTTGAGGAGTACTTTTTGGGTTATCTTGAGTGAGTCCACACACACTTACACATTTTCGAGTTGTTGTCCTTTTTTATTCAAGTTTTTAGCTAGAGCAATGATAACCGTATGCAATGTTTTGATTTCCCCTTACTTGTAGAATGCTTCTTTTGCATACTTCTGGTGAACCTAAGCCCGTGCACTTTCAATTGTTTTTCCCAAGCACTTTCACGTTCTATTTTGCTTGAGGACAAGCAAAAGCTTAAGTGTGGGGGGGTTTGATAAGCGCTCGTGTTATAGTAATGCAAAGTGTTATTATCTTACAATAAGCATTATCTTTATCAGATTTTATTGCTAAATTGTGTGCATTTGTGTGCTTTTGTGCATTGTAGGTTTGTGGAGCTAATTTGAAGAAAAGGAACAAAGTTGGATCGTGTTCGCCGTTGTTGGGGAGTTTTCGGGCCAAGCAAAGAATAAGGCACGAGCCTAGAGTACTTGTGGGTGTGTGCCAACCTCCTTTGGCGGGGCACAAAGGCAGTCACATTCACAACAAGTCTAACCCGTGTTAGCATAGGAGAACTGCACCAATTAGGAGATTCGAAGCAATTGGCACGATCTACCATTAATTGTGTGCCAAATTCAATGTCCTTGATGAATAACGGTGAATTTGGGAGCGTTTTCGGCAAGATACTGTAGCAATACTGTAGCAAGTTGTTGTTCACTGTCTGCCGAAAATCAGCATTCCAGCAACTTCACACGGCCGTGTGAAATCCCGATTCAGCCGAATTTAAGTCGCAACTCAACGTTATGAAAGCCCGTTTTGGAGACTTTTTACACATCTTTTTGCCAATCTTTTCTCCCAACTTCGAGAGGGTTGCGGCTAGGGTTTCGGAGAGAACTTTGTGGAAGATTGGAGCACATCATTGACATCCGGTGGCCACACAAGACCACGGCTACACCATACGCAAGGGGGTTTTCATCTATGCTTTCAATTTGTATTCCTTTTCATATTTTGATGGATTTGTATAGCTCCATGAGGAGCTAAACCCCTTGTGGGTATTCAGACTTGTAAACCCTAGGATTTTTATGCTTATTTGATATTGTTATTATGCTTTTCCATTATTGATGAATAAAATTGAGTTTCAATCTTAATTGCATCTTGTAATTGTTTTCCTTTAGCCGTGACACTAAGGTTGAGAGCAATCTAGGTTATCTTTTGGAGGTGTGACAACTCCTATAGGGTTAGACTACTTAGGATTGAAGAGGGTTGAGAGGGTGAGTCGTGAGGTAGCGGAACGTCCCCTTTCCCCTTCGGTGTGATTCTCCCTACCTCCGTGTTCCATGATTTCTTAGCAGTCGAGATAAAGTGAAGTGCTAGGAGATAAACTTCCCTGGGGCTCAGTTGCGCGAGCAACAGAGTGAAGGATTGAAGTGAATCTTAGTGCTGGGGCTTAATTTAGACTAGGATTCTTTCACCTGGACCAAAGGGTTAGAGCTCTACATAGGAACAGGGCTTATAACTAGGAATCCCTAGAACTCAAAGCAATTCCACGCAATGTGAGGCTTAGGAAGATAGACTCCCCTACGGCTTAGTTGACAGGTCAACAAGAGTCAAGGGTCGTAGTTAAACCTAATGCCGGGGCATAGTGTCGGGGTTAGTCACGGTTGAACTTAGGTTTGGGACCATGTGTTTAAGGATTTCCTCGACTCAATTAACATCAATAGGAGAATATAATAGCATTGTCTTGCACTAGAAGCATAAGTCCTAGGGGTAGCTTGTCTGGGTACCCAATTTTACTCATTGATTGTCCTTTTCTATTTGCTTTTGCTTGCACTCTCTTACCTGTCACACTTCTCTTTTATTTCTTGTTACTATTACACTCATTGATTCTCTTCATACTCACCATACACCGCTTAACTAAATAGTGAAATCTCGTGTCTTAAGTCCCTATTCCCTGTGGATACGACTACCCACTTACCAGGTTAACTTTATTACTGTGACAACCCGTGCACTTGCGATACACACTCGCAAAGGGTGGGTCATTCATGCCACTTCCACACTACTTGTGGGATGGAGTACCGTGTCCATGATGCTGTTGTCACCGCTGCCTTGGCCCAAATTCTCCTCCCGCCCTTGCTGCTAAAAGATCTCCTTGGACACCTCCAGCTCTAGCCTCCTCCAGCCAAGCGCCATCCACCAGTTCTCCTCACTTTAGGCATTGGCTAAGGAGGAGAGTGATGAGGATAGTTGATCATCTCGGCGTTCAGCTGTCACCCCCACCAATATCTTTAGTTGGTCTACCACAACACGTGAGGGTTGACACCACTGATCTCAGTGAGTCTGAGTCTGAGACTGAGATCGACGCCTTTTGACTTTTCAGCCTTACTATTTTATTTTATTTTTGGGCTTGTATCTTTTATTTCCATGTCTGTTGGACATGCCATATTTTGTTCAGTTAGCAAGGGGAGTACCCTGCTAAACTAATGTTTTATCTGTTTGAAATTTTATTTTACTTTTTATTTTAGCACATTTTATTTTTATACTTTTTATTATTTTTAGTTTGCTTGAGCTTTACTTGTGTGCTATTTTTTGTATTCCTCAAGATGTGTGGTTGTGGATTCTAGAATGCACATTGACAGTGGCAACATCACTCTCCGTGTTTAGGAAAGTCCCCAAAAACTTTTCCCCAATTTTATTTATCCTTGATTTACTTATAATGCATGTATTCCCCAAAAAATTTTCCCCAATTTTATTTATCGTTGATTTACTTATAATGCATGTATTCTTGTCCATTGTCACACCCACCCCTTCTACCGAGGTAAGTATGGCACCCATCAGTTAAAATCTCTTTTTAACTGGAAAACTGACACACCTGACAAACCAAATAAGACTTACAAATCACAATTAACAACTTTACATTAACTACAGGTTCAAATACACAAATACAATAATCACAATCACTTCAATATGCGGGTACAACTGCTACAAATCACGACACCAACAATAAAAAGAAAAGGTCCCACTGTAACCTTGGACTCAATCTTGACTGGCTCTATACTCGCAAAGGCAATCTGGTAAAGTTCTGCTCTTGCAACTGTAACACATTTCAGTTGGTTGATAGTGGCTCAATAATTTCAAATAATTAAATATAGCGCATGTAAAGTACATAAACATTAATTGTCTCAAATAATTTCCTAACTCTCCAAAGTACTAAAATTTTGGCAGAATACCACTTTAAAGAGCTTTTAAAACATGAATTTATCATAAATCATCATCAAATCCATTTCTATGGAACTATAAAATTTTTGTGAGAGACTGCCTTTCTATGAGCGACAGCTGGGCTTCGCCCCCTCATCACAACCCAAAACATCTCAAAAAAAAATACTCAACCCCAACACGCACCCAGCATGAAATGGTCTAGAAACCTCTCTAACCTTTGTCGTGGCCATGGCTAGGTTCAGAGCCGTCAAGATACTCATGCCCTTAACGTTGACCCATCGGTTCACCGGTTGGTGACTCCGGCTACCCGATGAATATCCAATCAAAGCTCTACACTCCCACCTGAACTGGCCCTCGTAGATAATAATCAGTCTGGCACGCCACCTCAAAAGACTGGCCGTGGAGACCACATTCTGCAGTAGTATACCACCATAAAATCTGTACAAGCCCTACAGTACAGTACATGCATAACACCAGTAAAGTCCAAATCCACAATACCATTCCTATACCATGAATGAAAACCAGTTCCACAAACATTGTCGGTAGAAATCATTTAAATACGCATGCATGATTTCACATATCATCTCAAAATCATGATACACATATCCATTAAAATAAATACCTGAAATAAATAAATAAATCCTATGCACATGTATTTTCACTGTTTGAAAATACTTATAATTATACAAAACTAGATATATCAAGACGATAGTCATGCATCAATATAAGTATCCTTTACCATTATACATAATCAAACAAAATGAAATGAAATAATTAAACCATTATTTCCAAATTACTAGCTATTAAATAATTACTTTAAAATAATAATAATAATTAACCAATTATTTAAAATAATAGCCACTATCAACTCACCTGAACTCCCTTAAGTTTCTTGCTAGACCTAGAACTCTCTCTCAAGCCTGAACCCCACCTAACAAAATAACGGGATAAAATAAATAAATACGACTACTCAAAAAATATAACTCAACCCACAAGAAAAATACAATAAACGAATAGCCAACTCTCTAATTGGGCCCACTCACTCCAATCGATTAAAACCTGACCTTGCATAATCAAATTTGTCTCCAGTTGCACTTAACCCCATTCAATTCGGGCCAAACCCTTCTGAAGCAACTTGAACCAACCTTAATTTCACTGAACCAAGTTCAATTCTTATACAATTCTCTTGAACCAGCTTGGTTCAGCTGAACCCAACCAACTTCAATTCTCATCCAAACCCAACTTCACTTGATTTGATCAAACTAACACAAACAAATCAATTAAACTCAATCAATTCCCACTAACCATCTTCATTAACATCTTAATCATTATCATCAACTTAATTAACCCAAAACAAACCCTAATCTCGGTTGCTACAGTAATATACAGTAAATCCGAAATTTTCTTCATCATTCCAAGCAAAATCCATCCCCAATATAATGGTTTTCCAAAACAATTTGAAGCATCAATTTACTACAACCATAAACCATGCTTTTGCCACTCAAAACCAAGCCAAATCTCATAAAAACAAGTTAAAATTTAGCATGGTTGCTCAAGCTTCTTTTTAACCAAACATCATGCATTAATTCAACCAAGGAGATGCTTACCAAGCAAGCAACCACTCCGGCGAACTCCCTCCGGCGATTTCCAAGCTTATCTCATTCAAAACCTCCCATTTCTCCTCCATTTCTTTTCTCTTTATTTTTATTTCCTCTCGGAATACTGTAGCACCTATGAAGGAGGAGAAGAAACTATCCATTTATGTTTTCTGCCGAAATTCACTGTCAGTCCCTGAAAATATAACTTCTTACAAAAAGACCCCTGAAAACTTCATCAATGGTCCCTCAATCATGAAATAATATTTCCAAAAGGTCCCTGTAAACTTACCTTTCAGCCCTTAGTCTTTGGAAACAGTTCAGATCAACCCTTTTAATTACTTGTGAATCCAAAATCTTATATGAACTCTCACAATAAAGTCCTTGTTCTTTCCACTTGGGTTCTCAACAAAATGCTCTGTAGAAGAATCTTACTGCCACTACGGTAATACCCTAAATATAATTTTCTTACAGGTATCCAAAAGTTCAGGGTATTACATCCATTGTCCTATACAATTCAAGTGTGGGGGAGGGTTTATTTGTATTTCATTATGATGTTGCATGACTTAGGATGATCTATGATTTTTTGGATAGGGATTTCTAAGTCTAAGGGGACACGAGTGTGTTAGTGTTTTATTAAACTTAGGTGTTATATTCACTCTTGCTTTGAAACCCAATTTCTAACATTTTGCCCTAATTGTGGAGCCACTTCTGTTTAGGAAGACTTTAGTTAACTGACCATTAGTGTATGACTTTATGTTTTTATAAATAAATAAACTAAATTGATTAGAAGAAATAAACCCCAAAAATTGAATCCCTTTTTGATACCCTACTGATTTCTTGTAAATAGTTTTGCAAAAGATAGTAGAAAGAACTATCACCTTAAAAAAAAAAAACAAAAGAAAATCGCCCTTGAATAGTTGGATTTTGAGCATTACAAGTATTGGTCATGCTACCGGGGAAAATGGCTACCGCTAGGGTGTATGAAGCTACTGCCCACTTAATGAGTGAGAAATAAGGTCACTGTGTAGCTAGGTGATAACGCCTAAATGTATGTATTTTATATGTATTTGTGCATATGATTCACATATTTTTGTATGAGTCGATGCCTGTTTTTGTCTAAATTGGTTCCTTTCATGTTACAAGTACAAAAGAAGCATAGGTGAGCTCAACAAATGGATTTGAGAAGAAATCGGGACCGAAAACACTGTTTTAGAGCCCAACTGTAGCAGGACTATAGCAGTTCTATAGCACGAAGACTTGAAGAAAATGCAAAGTCTGGAGTTTCATGCGGCCAATCATATGGACGTGAAGGCGGCTGCATGCATTGCTACAGCAGTTTTACTATAGCAATTACTGTATCAATTCATTGTAGTAGCTTACTTGAATTTCAGGAATCTTCAAAGCCCGTATGCCGACCGCATGCCAGGCCGTATGGTATCCCGAAAAGGGGTTTTAAAAGAACTTTTAGGCCATTCTTGAGGGGGGGAACCTAGTCTTCTTGGAGCTCATTTTAACCACCAAATCCAAGCTAGAAGAAAAGTTTAGAGGCATTTTCAAGGAGAGAACGACGGGAGAATGAGATCGGCAAGATCCAACCCTTAAGTGG